>JASWHV010000003.1:25009327-27494435 GCA_030760725.1 Neostapfia colusana | reverse complement strand
AAGAAGAAGAAGAAGAAGAAGAAGAAGAAGAAGAAGAAGAAAGAAGAAGAAGAAGAAGAAGAAGAAGAAGAAGAAGAAGAAGAAGAAGAAGAAGAAGAAGAAGAAGAAGAAGAGAGAAGAAGAAGAGAAGAAGAAGAAGAAGAAGAAGAAGAAGAAGAAAGAAGAAGAAGAAGAAAGAAGAAGAAGAAGAAGAAGAAGAAGAAGAAGAAGAAGAAGAAGAAGAAGAAGAAGAAGAAGAAGAAGAAGAAGAAGAAGAAGAAGAAGAAGAAGAAGAAGAAGAAGAAGAAGAAGAAGAAGAAGAAGAAGATACCTCCAATGGCCTACGGACCAAACATACCTCCCAACAGCCATACTATCAAACCATGGCCTACGGACCAAACATACCTCCCATGGGAAACGGTGTGCCGCTTGGGCCGGTACCTGACACAACTTTTCCTCCACTATAGCCACAAGTTGCACCATGTCATCTTCCCAACACTCCCACTGATGTTCACGACAACCTTCAAGATCAAGTAGCTAGGACACTCAGAGAACTCGGGATCACAACCATAGGGCACGTTAGGACTTATCAAAAGCCATACCCTGAGTACTTCGACACCATGCCATATCCTAGAGGGTTTCGGGTGCCTGATTTCGCTATGTTCACTAGGGTGGACTCCAAAACAACGCAAGAGCACATTGGCCAGTTTCTGATCCAAGCTAGTGACGTGGGAATCACAGACATCCATAATATCAGGTTGTTTCCCATGTCCCTATCCGACATGACCTTTAACTAGTTTACATCCTTACCTCCTAATTCTATCACAAGTTAGTCGTGTCTCGAACAGAGATTCACGAGTACTTCTTCAATGGATAAAGTGAACTTAGGCTGTTTCATCTAACAACCGTTAAGAAAAAGTACAATGAAAACATGGACGACTATGTCAAGAGGTTTAGAGAAACCCGAAACAAATGTTTTAGCCTAACAATCAGGGAAAAAGATTTGGCTGACTTAGATTTTGCAGGGCTTTTGCCATACTCAAGGAGAAGATGGAAGGAGTGGAATTTGGTGAAGTTAACCAAGTTCTGCAACGAGCTGTGGCATACGAGAACTGTGCCAAAGAGAACAAGGTGCACGGCCGGTTCAAGGAGGTGAACCATAGAGATCGGGAGAGGCAGAATGTCAATATCCTCGGAGAGGATTCAACCAGCAAATACGACATGGACGTTTGTGTGGCCGAATGGGCAGAAAACCACAGGAACAAGCCTTTGGCTTGTGCATTCTTGAAGCCCAGCCCCGGGAAAAGAGACGAGATGAAGTTCACATTTACGTGACTAAATGTGACAAACTCTTTGACGTGTTGTTACAAAAAAAGTTATCAAACTCAAGGGTGGGCATGTTATCTCATCACCCAAGCAGCTAGCAAAGAAACGATATTGTAAATGGCACGACTCTTACTCTCATTCAACTAACGAGTGCAACTTCTTTTGTCGGCAGGTTCAATCGGCTTTGAACTATGTCCGTTTGACATTGGGTGATGGCAGCAAGATGAAGCTCGACACAGACCCGTTCCCGGTGAACATGGTTTACTTTAAGGGGAAGAAGATCTTGGTGAGGACCAATCAGGCAAAGACCACAAAAGGCAAGAACGTGATCGTTCCGATGACCTACGGAAAAGGATGATCAAGCCGAGAAGCCCCAAAGTGGGCTTGTGGAAGCAGCAAGAGAGGAGTATTTTCCAAGGCTCAGTGGATACAAGCAAGATAGGTCCCCGACCTACGTTAACAAAAGTTTTGGGAGCACACTAGGCAGAAACGGTTTTGGAAGCTATCAACATCATGAGAAACCAATAGTTTTCCATGATAAATGGCCTTCCCAAGGGGCTCAGGGGGCACGGATGCAAGGGCGGTAGCAGATTGGATGCGAGGACACCTCGGCAACTTGGAAAAACCCAAGCAAATACGACCAACCAATGATACATCTCGTGTTTTGCCCTAAGAGCATGATGAGAAGATCAAAGCTGAGAAGAATATAAAGTTGGGACAACAACTACTAATGATTGCATCAATACCTTGCATAATTCAAGACAAGTTGGCCATCGGAAACCTGGGAGGTGAAGCCCAACTTGTTAAACCAAAAAAAGAAGGGTGCGTCAAGACCTGAGCTTATCAGGGGCCTCCCATCAAGCGTTCTAGGTTGATATCTCTGGAAGGAAGGTTGATCGTTGCTCCGGGTTTCACACCAGCACCCAAAAACGGGACGCTGAGGTCGGCTGATCAAGCGCAAGCTTCACAGCTCAAGATATCAGCCAAAATAAGACCGAGGAAGCTTAGCAGCTGGGATGTGACACCAGAGGACGTAAAACAAAGCATGACCAGGGTTGTAGATACGGGAACTAAGCCGGAATCTCATGGTTTCTGACAGGGCTCAACAAGACACAAAAGAGGCGAGTTCAACGACTTCAAGCCCTGGAACTTTCTGAGGAGAAGAAGGAAGAGCAGAGAGATCATTGGTTTAACAAGGCAAGACCAATGATCATGAAGAAAAAGATGGGAACAAAGAAGAGGAAGGAAACATCTCGAGCGAAGATGATAACCAGGCTGAAATCAACATGGTATTCCAGCTACCAGCAGAATTTTGCATCCCGGAGGCTGAGGTAGCCGAGCTCGACCTAGGAGCTAAGAATGTCATCTTTGAGAAACTAGAGAAGTTAGGGCAACACATGAATCCTATCTACATCCGAGGTTGCGTGAATGGGACACCTATTGGACGCATGTTGGTTGATGGAGGAGCAGTAGTGAACATCATCCCCTTAACCATGTTTGAGAAATATGGGTACGGGGAAGATGACTTGATAAAGACCAACACAACGTTGAGTGGCTTCTCGGGAGATCCAACAGAAGCGGAGTCATATCCGTGGAGCTCACTGTGGGCAGCAAGACCATCCCCTCTGCCTTCTTTGTGGTAAACGTCTGAAGTAGATACAACTTGTTACTTGGACGTGACTGGATACACGCCAACGGTTGTATACCATCCACGTTGCATCAATGCCTCATCCAGTGGCATGGAAATGAAGTTGAGATGACAGAAGCTGATAACTCGGCTTGTGTGGCGATGGCAGAGTCATCCGAGCTTCAACACGATGATATTAGGTGCCTCACGGGTCGGGACCTTACAGACTATGACTTTGTAAGTGTGGGAAGAGATGGGTTTGTCCCTGTGTGTGTAAAGCCGACGAATATAACTCGGCTGAGTAATGTATCTTGAGAATGTCAGATAAACAAGATAGTTTAACTTGGCTATAGAAGAGGAAAAGTAATATCGTTTAGGAAAGAACGATATGGGTGAACTAGTTGAGGATCTTGATGAGTTGGGCAAGCTAGGACAAGGTTTTTCTTCTGTGGACGAGTTGGAGGAGGTTTGGGGAAGGATCGGTACATAGGCCCACATACATCAACGCAAACCTTGGAGGAACTTAGAAGGAAGAAGTGTGTAAACTTTTAAGAGAAATCACAGATTGCTTTGCATGGGAGTACACCGAGATGCCAGGACTAAGTAGAGACCTAGTGGAGCACATGCTGCTGATCAAGCCAGGTTTTAGACCCCATAAGAATCCCTTTAGATGATTTAACCCGGAGATCTATGATAAAATCAAACATGAGGTAAATCGTCTGTTGAAGGACAACTTTATTCTGCCATGTAGGTATGCAAAATGGGTTTCAAACATAGTACCTATGGAGAAGAAGAACACAGGGAAGATTACGATTTGCATAGACTTTAGGGACTTGAACAGGGCTACTCCCAAGGATGAATATCACATGCCTATTGCAGACGTGTTAATCAACAATGCTTCGGGACACAAAATGATAAGTTTTCTAGATGGCAATGCAGGATACAACCATATATTCATGGCTGAGGAAGACATGTATAAAACAACTTTCTGTTGCCTAGGGTTTGCAGGGCTTTTTGAATGGATTGTAATGACCTTTGGGCTAAAGAATGCTGGAGCAACTTACCAAAGAGAAATAAACTTGATCTTTCATGACCTTCTAGGTATCATTCTTGAAGTTTATATTGATGATCTTGCAGTTAAATCAGCTGGTTTCCAAGGGCATATGGCTGATTTAAAGGTAGCCTTTGAGATGATGAGGAAAGATGGGTTAAAGATGAATCCACTTAAATGTGCATTTGGTGTGTCGGCTGGAAGATTCTTGTGGTTCATCGTGCATGAACATGGTATAGAGATTGACCCTAAGAAGATAGAAGGCATTAAGAGAATAGAAGAGCCGACATGCAAAAGAGATGTGCAGAAGCTGCTAGGGAAGATCAACTACTTAAGAAGGTTCATAAGCATCTTGGCCGGCACGATTGGATCCTTCATGCCCCTGTTAAAGCTAAAACACGAACATGAGTTAACTTGGGGGGCAGAACATAGGGAAGCATTCAAGAGAATCAAGACTTACTTGATCAATCCTCCAGTATTACGAGCACGAAGGGTTGGACAAGCCTTTAGGATCTACATAGCTGCTCACGACCAAGTTATTGGGGTCTTGTTAACTCAAGAAGATTAAGGTAACTAGTTTTCTGTGGCATACTTAAGTAGAAGGTTATTGTATGACGAGACAAGGTATGTTTGCATTGAAGAGTTGTGTTTATCTCTCTACTACGCTTGTTCCAAGTTTCAGCACTATATTCTCCCTAGTACGTGCTTTGTGACTTGTCAACACGACATAGTCAAGCATATGTTGAATGACCGATCTTATGTGGCAGATTAGGCAAATGGGCATACTCTATGGTGGAATACGATTTGGTGTATGAACCTCTTTGGAGTATAAAAGGGCAAGTCGTGGCTGATTTCATCGTGGAGCACATCGTGCAACTCAAAAATGAATGTCTAGTCGAGGTATATCCATGGAAACTCTACTTTGATGGATCGGTTTGTGACAAAGGTCAAGGGGTCGATTTTGTGCTGGTTTCACCTGCAAACACCACGTACGAGTTATCTATTTGACTATTATTTTATTGTACTAACAACCAAGCCAAGTATGAGCCATTGTTGAATGGTTTGGAGTACTTGGTCGGCATGGTAGTCAAGAATGTTGAAGTCTTCAATGATTCCAAGCTTGTCATTCAACAGATCGGTGGTGAAAGTCAGTGTTTCGATGGAACCTTGAATGATTATCGAGGACAATGCCTGGACATGATAAAAATGATAGATACTTTCTGCATGAAACATATCTTTAGAGAAGACAACTAGAGGGCAAACATCTTGGCACAACAGGCATCGGGCTATGAGGTGGAGAGAGGAAGATATGCTGTGAAGAAAAGGCCGACATTGTCCAAGGGCATGGAAGCTAAGGAAAAGCAAAGCAATTTGGCCAGGTTTGAAGTGTTAGCAATAGAAGATTGGAGGCCAGTGCTGATAGAATGTATCAAGAATCCTAGTACGTGCAGGGATAGAAAGGTTCGGCGCCAAGCTTTGAAGTACACATTGATAAACAATGAGTTGTATCGCCGAACCATAGATGAGCTTTTGTTAAGTTGTTTAGATAAAGAACAAGCAAAAGAAGCCATGGGTGAGGTGCACGAGGGACTTTGCGGTACACATTAGTCAGCCCACAAGATGAAATAGATGCTTAAGATAGTAAGTTTTTATTGGCCAACCATGCAAGAAGATTGTTTCAAATACTACAAAAGGTGTGATACTTGTCAGAGATTTGGAGATATCCAGTTGGCCCCGACTAGCATGTTGCATCCCGTTATAAAGCCATGGCCATTCACATGATGTGGTCTAGATTTCATAGGCGAGATACATCCTTCATCATCCAATAAACATCGTTTTGTATTGGTTGCTACATATTACTTCACCAAGTGGATAGAGGTTGTACCCTAAAAGAACAATACCTACAAAGAGGTAACTGGTTTTGTTTTAGAGCATATCATCCATAGATTCGGCCACAGACTTTAACTACAGATCAAGGAGGACCATTATTATCCTATCATTTTAGAGAGTTTTCCGAGTCTTTTAAGATAAAGTTGTTGAATTATTTACCATATTATGCTCAAATCAATGGACAAGCCGAGGCTAGCAATAAGATATTGATCAAGCTTATTAAGAAGAAGATAAGAGATAATGCAAGAATATGGCATGAGACTTTGAACGAGGCATTGTGGGCTCACATGATTTCCAAGCATGGTGCCTTTAAGGTGACTCCTTTTGAACTTGTATATGGCCAAGAAGTTGTTCTATCAGTTGAGATCAAGTTACAAGGTTGTAAAGTGGCTCAATAGAGCAACCTTTCGGCTATAGAGTATCAAGAACTCATGATGGATAAGATAGATTAAATATCTGAGAGCCGATTGGAAGCTTTAAGAGAAATTGAGAAAGAAAAACTCAGGGTGACCAAGATGTATAACAAGAAAGTCCGGGAGAAATCGTTCCAACTTGGAGACTTAGTACGTAAAACTATTTTACCTATAGGGACACGAGACAAGAAGTTTAGGAAGTGGTCACCAAGTTGGGAAGGGTCTGTCAAGATTATTGGTATTATTCCAAGAAACACATACTTCTTGGAAACCTGCAAGGAGAGAACTCGGGTAAAGCTATCAATGGAAGGTACTTAAAGAAATTTTACCCGAGTGTATGGCAAGAAGGTTGATTTATCTAAAGGTTGCAAGATAAAACAACTGATTTATTTGATGAATCATAGCTAAAAGATGTTTTCCGACACACCATGTTTGCCTAAAAATAGGGGGCCGCATATGCTGGATATGTAAATTGGCAACATGTTTTGTAGGTGAAAAATGCCAAAAAAAAGTACAGAAGGTCATTTTATCTTGGAAATCCAATGTGTGGACGTCCGAGTAAAAGTGACACGGCCCCAACAGCCTTATCGAGCCAGGATCACGCTGAGGGGTGCTGCGTTGCACAACACCGGATAACGCACATCAAAGATACAAAGCGGAAGCAAATTTTTATTACATAAACAGGTTTATGAAAATTTGTATGACAAAATATGTTTAGTCTACACTCACGGGCGTAGACTACGCATTGAGTTCACGTTCAGCCCGTGAACGTGTCCCTGCTAGCACGCACACACACTAACACGGCGGCGTGCATGACTCCCACTCGACGGGGTTCCCCTCCTGGGGTTCCGTCTCCTCCTCGGGAGTCCCTTCCTCATAGACCCCTGCAAAAGCTTCAAACACAAGCAGTGAGCATGATGGCTCAGCAAGACTGACCCGTCTCTCCTATATATGAAACTTCTACATGGATGGTTTTAGGGTACATGAGGTAAGATAAGTTGCAAAGGACTCGCCTAATTATTTGAACCTTACTTTCAAGTTTTAGCAGCAGGTTGTGGAGAACCTTACGCTAAGGCACATGAGAGAGCCGCAATCAAACAAGAAACACATTTCTCTCATGTACTTTGCCCAAAGTTGAAAAGAACTTTAATTAGCTCTAAACTACAACAAGACATTAACAAGCAAAGTATGTCTTTCAAATCAGCAAACTTTCAACATGTATCTAGCCTGTTCTTTCTACGTCACGGTATAGTGAACAAGTGGTACTCACTGACCGCGAGGGATGGCGATTATAATCAATTTACACCTGTAGGGTTACCCGAATAACCCGTCACGTACGCCTGTACTCGATGTTGCCTACAGCAACCATCCCAGACGTCGTATGCAACCACCTTTCACCCGTCAGCCAAATATTGAACCGGTCCTATCGTCCTGAGCAAGTGGTCTCTGCGCGCGCATCCGCAGTGCCACCAGCCGATTTACACCTCGAGCTCTCAACCTACCCTCTGAACGACAGGCAATGCCTCAATACCCAGCTACTCGAGTTACATTGGTTTCCTGGTTCCCATATAGCTGGTAGGTCTTCGGTACTGTTCTAGCTTGTTCAACAGGCCCGCACACGGTTCGGTCCTCACTTGACACGAGCGGAGCTATAGCACCCAGGCCCCAAAGTCCTTCTGCCCTTACTCTCCGCTCGGTCTCATTTTTCTTGCCATGTATTTCATTTGCTATCTTTACCCGAGTCGAGTGCCTCTAGCCTATCCTCGCGAGTAGTTCCAACTACTCGACTTGTACCGAATCCTACACTATCTTAGCATTGCAGTAGCTAAACGGGGTTTTCAATCCTAATCCCAACCCATGGTTTTCTTGGCTATACAATTGGGTTTCAAACCAGACTCTAATGCAAGCAATAAGTGAGTGCTCAAAGTAAGTTCTCAAAACAGTAAAAATTTGTAAAAACGGGTTAATGCAAACTGGAGCTTGCCTTGCTGCTCTTGGTCGTAGGCTAGCTGCTCTTCCGGAGTGACGAAGTCTAAGACTTCGGGTTCCTCCTCGACCTTAGCGACTACATGAGATAACATGTATATGTATCAATTTAAATGTATTTGAATTGAATTTAAACTTGTGAAGACTGTAAGTCTTATTAGACAGACCCAATGACTCTGATATTTTTACTGTGGTTTGGTTACAACCTAAACAGATACTTGGCCAAGTTTTATTTGCAGCAAAGCTCATTTGAGCTCTCCACAAATAATTATGTACTTGACCTTAATTGGAGCTCCTAGTGTGTTCTAGGGATTTTCATGTAGCAATCCATGATTTTCTGAAAACTAGATTCTCAGAGGGTTCTAATGGAGTTGGTCCCACTTAATTTGAAGATTCCTATCTGAAGATATGAGCTAAACAATTTCAGAGAAATTCTGAAATGTTTCTGGACATTTTCTATTTTCTCTGGAACAGTTTCATTAATCACACCATTAGGTGGATCAAATGAGATTAGATAGATCTGAAATTTTTATGGAAGCTCAGGGATATTTTTGTGAACATCCTAGCAAAATTTCAGAAATTTCCTCCAAAGGGTTCTCCAGTTAAAATTCTAAACAGTTTAAAGTTTGAAGAATTAATTCTGGAGAAATAAGGATTTTCATAGGGTGAAACTTGATTTGCTGGAAAGTACTCAGAGAGCTGAATCCAGCAAAATTTGGTTCACTCGATTTGGAGCTTCCTAGCCAATGTTGTGTGGGTTTGAAGTTTGAACGTAAACTGAAAATCGGGAAATGTTTAAAACACTGCACGTGGGTCCCACGCACAGTGCCTTCGTCTACCTCCCGCCAGCGTGCGACGTCCAGCGACGGTGGCGCGGTTCGTTCTCGGCCGCTACTGCCTAATTTTCGACGCGGTTTCTTCCTACGTGATCCTTGGAGCACGGCGCACATGCCGGGCACCTTTTCGGACCTCGACATCGCCGGAAACCTAGTCGGCGACGGTGGAGGCGGAAGAGGAGCTCAGGTCCGACGGTGCTATATCGTCTCGGCAGTGAACATGATCAGCCAATGGGTCGCAAAGCACCACTGGGGCACGAGGAAGCTAACCCTGCCCTCCTCTTGGCCGGAGATCGCTGGGAAAGTAGGCCTCACCGGCAACCCGAGGCATTTTCACCGGCGATTGCCAAATTCCGTTGCTCTGCTCACTGGGTCGATCATCACCGCTAGGATTTGGCTGAAGTGACCGTGAGGTGCTACTCTAGCTTCAGCCCGACCCGGTTTACCAGTGATCAAGTGATCACGATGAATTTTGAGTTTTGATCCTCGGTGTTCTATACGGTGATCCTCGGTAAAATTGGAAACTCCGGCTATATGTTGCTAAGAGGGGCCTAGGGGGTTCGGAGAGAGCTACTAGACCTCGATGCTAACCTCAGAGACACGTTTGTCGCGCTGGAGAAGCTTTGCGCTGCTCGGGCGACGGCATCGAGTCGGAGGAGCTCTCGGGTTGACAGAGCAATGGAAGATCGGCTCGGACAAGCTCCACTGAAGCTGATCACAAGCAGCTGAGGGCTGTAACACGTCGAGCAAGGACCGGCGGTGCCATTTGTGGCCTCAGCTCGCGGTGGAAGGAACTGTGCTGGCCAGTCGACGGCGAGGTGATTCGGTGGGGCTGTGCGGCGATCAGCTCGGTGTTCTCAGTGCTGGAAACATCGAGGCAGTGGGAAAATGGTTCGCTGCTGGCGGCAGCTCGAAGATATATAGCTGAGGACGTCGGTTTGGGGTGCTGATCGGCAACCAGGAGGTGGCAGCGGTGGAAATTTGCCATGGCGCTCACGCGGTCACGTGCAAGACCCGAGATGCGGCGCCTTCAGTCGGTTAAAACACTGGTGAGGCTGACATGTGGGTCCCACCCTGGTTTTAACCTCTGAAATTGACTTTTCCCCCACTGTTCTAAACAGTAGAGACCCAATTAACCTTGGTCATTTGAATTATCTACCCTTTAGCCATTTGAATTGGATAGAATTCAAATTGGGGTTTGTTTGAATATATTTTCAGCACATATGCAGTTTGAAATTCAAATAAAGTTTGAATTTGCTACACTTAGCTCATGTCAAGATCAACTCCAAATGGAGTGAAAATTGGTGTGTTAGCTCACAAAAATGTGCTGAGTAAGAATATGCCTCCCACTTTTGAATTCATGGGATGGAAATAGTTTGAATTTAAATTTGAGTTCAAACCACCCTCTTTCTAGTTATACCCAAAAAGACTTCAAAAAGGTCTGAATTTGGGTGAAATTTGGCATGAGCATTCCTAGAAAGGTGTTGGAGTTTTTTCACAAGCTCAGCCCCTAGATGATGCATGTGGGAAATGCCACTTTTGCATTTTGTGAATTTATTCTCTAATGAGCATGTTGATGGTGTTTACTTGCTCTTCAAATGTATTCATCAAGTTTCTTCAAATGAAGTGTGTGTGTGTTGATGAACACTTGGAATATGTGCCAAAAACTTAGGCCCTTACATTCCTCCCCATTTAAAAGAATCTCGTCCGAGATTATAAGGTGAAAATGAGAGAGAGGACGGTGGAAAAATTACCATATATGCGACGTGAAAAAGTCGGGGTAGTTCGCGCGAAGAAATCCTTCGCTCTCCCATGTCGCTTCGTCCACGGAGTGATTACTCCGTAGAACTTTGCAGAACCACAACGTACGGTTGCGTGTGGTTCGGGCCTTTTCATCAATAATCTGAACCGGTTCCTCCCGATAGGTGAGATCCGGTTTCAGTTCTTCTATATCCTCCAGCTGAATGGTAGTTGATAGCTTGAGACACTTCCTCAGCTAGGAGATGTGAAAGACGCCGTGCACACAGGAAAGTGTTTCTGGTAATTTCATCCGTATGCTACTGATCCACATCTTTCGGTAATCTGAAATGGACCGATGAATCGGGGTGCTAGCTTTCCCCTCACCCCGAATCTGTTCACACCCTTCATTGGAGACACACGTAGATATACGTGATCCCCGACTTCGAACTGTAATGGGTGTCTTCTCTGGTCCGCATATTGTTTCTGTCGGTATTGAGCGGCTTTTAGGTTCGCTTGAAACAGCCGAACTTTTTCCTCCGCGTTGTTGACAATATCAATCCCGAAGGTAACCCTTTCGCCAGACTCACACCAATTCAGTGGTGTACGACATTTTCTCCCGTATAGCGCCTCGTAAGGCGCCATCTTGATGCTGGCTTGGTACCCATTGTTTTACAAGAACTCGGCCAACGGTAAGTGATCATCCCAATTCTTACCGTGGTTGATAGCGCACGCTCGTAGCATATCTTCTAAAATCTGATTTACCCGCTTGGTTTGCCCATCCGTCTGCGGGTGGTACGCTGAACTACAGATCAGCTTCGTCCCCAATGCAGCGTGTAGCTGCTCCAAAAAACGGGACACAAATAAAGTGCCCCGATCCGATATGATGGTACGGGGTACACCATACAAGCATAGGATCCATGAGATGTACAATTCAGCGTACTTCTTGGCGTTGTAGTTAGTATTGACCGGGATGAAATGGGCAACTTTGGTTAGCCAGTCGACGATCACCCACACAGAATCATGCTTCTGAAAAGTGGTGGGTAAACCGACGATGAAGTCCATGCTCACGTCTTCCCACTTCCAGACAGGAACGCCCAGTGGTTGTAGCAGTCCCGGTTTCCGCATATGATTTGCCTTCACCCTTCGACATGTATCACACTCGGACACGTACTTTGCGATGTCCCGCTTCATCCGTGTCCACCAAAACTTTCTTCTGAGTTCTTGATACATTTTGTTGCTGCCGGGGTGAATAGAAAACTTTGACAAGTGAGCCTCATCAAAGATTTTCTTCCGTAACTCCGGGTTATAGGATACGACGATCCGGTCCTTGAACCATAGGACGCCGTCTCCGTCTTTCCGGAAACATTTCAGCTCCCCACTATCTATACGTCTCCGCAAATGCGACATGCCTTTGTCATGTTTCTGAGCTGTCGCTATCTCTTCATGGATGGTGGGGATCAAAGCTAAGTTTTAGAGAGCTCCTTGTGGAATCACATGCAATGGTGGCTCACTCTCTTCCAACGGGGTGATGATCAGATTGTTGACGTGTGACTTGCGTCTCAGCGCATCCCCCACTACGTTTGCCTTGCCAGGGTGATAATGGATCTCTATTTCGTAATCCTTTATCAACTCTAACCATCTTCACTGCCTCATGTTCAGCTCCTTCTGAGTGAATATGTACTTGAGGCTTTTGTGGTCGGTATATAAATGGACGAGGTTACCGAGTAGGTAGTGCCTCCACATTTTGAGTGCGAGCACCATGGCAGCGAGCTCCAAGTCATGAGTTGGATAATTCTGCTCATGGTTTCTAAGCTGCCATGATCCATACGCGACCACTCTTCGGTCTTGCATCAGCACACATCCGAGCCCAATGCCGGATGCATTGTAGTACACATCGAACGGTTTTGTTGTGTCTGGCTGCGCCAAAACTGGTGCTGATGTCAGGTGCTTCACTAATGCCTTGAACACTGATTCACATGCTGGACTCCAAACATATTTGGTGGCCTTCTTCAGCAGCTCTGTCATAGGCTTGGCAATCTTCGAGAAGTTTGGAATGAACCTCCGATAATATCTCGCGAGTCCGAGGAAACTCCGTACCTCGTGAACAGTTCTCGGGGACTTCCAATTCAGCACTTGGGTGATCTTACTCGGGTCTACAGCGATGCCCTCCGCTGAGATGATATGCCCGAGAAAAGGCACTTGCGATATCCAGAATTCGCACTTTCTGAATTTCACGTATAACTTGTGATCCCGCAGCCGTTGCAAGACTACGCAGATGCTTCGCGTGTTCTTCCTCCGACTTGGAATATACCAATATGTCATCGACGAAGACCACGACAAACTTGTCCAGATCCGGCATGAATACCGAATTCATCAAATACATGAAGTGAGCTGGAGCGTTGGTGAGGCCGAAGGACATGACTAGGTACTCATAAAGTCCATACCTCGTCGAGAAAGCCGTCTTCGGAATATCCTCAGCCCATATTTTAATCTGATGATACCTGGATCTTATGTCCATCTTGGAAAGATCTTTGCTTCGACCAACTGATCAAACAACATGTCGATCCGTGGCAACGGGTACTTGTTCTTGATGGTTACGGCGTTTAGTGGACGATAGTCCACGCAAAGCCATAACGTCTCGTCTTTCTTCTTCACGAATAATGCCAAACAGCCTCATGGCGAGGAGTTCGGCCTAATAAAACCCTTCTCCAGCAAGTCCGTTAACTGTGTCTTCAGTTCAGCCAATTCCTTGGGCGCCATCTTGTACGGCCTTCAGGATATTGGCATGGTTCCCGGTGCAAGTTCAATCTTGAACTCCACCTCTCTGTCAGGCGGCATCCCCGGTAAATCATCTGGGAACACGTCAGGGAACTCACAGACTGCTGGAATATCTTCTAATCTGATGGTTGTGGACTGATAAACACTTGGAAGTTTTATTTCTGGACTGTCCAGAAATAAAGAGTGTGACTTGTGCACTTCTGAGTTCAAATGCACGACTCGGAGGACGGTGTCTAAAACTGTGTCGTGGCGGGTTAACCACGACATCCCTAAGATGACATCGACCTTCTGTCCCTCTAAAACTATGAGAGACGTAGGGTATACTCTACCCTCTTAGCATAATGGCGCTTTTGGAACCATCATGCTTGCTGAAATTTTCACACCAGGTGAACAAATCAAGTATGGACTATCGGTGGGTAGTATTTGCAAGCTGTATTTAGCAATGAAAGCTTGGCTAATAAAATTGTGCGTGGCGCCTGAATCAAATAATACTATGGTGGGATGCTGGTGGAGTTGGAACATACCCGCAAGGATTGGCTCTCCCTCCGGCACGTCTGGCAAGTTAGTGGATGGTGCCGGGCCTAGGGTTTGCCCGCCGCGCATTAGTGGGGTTCTGGGGCTGATTCCTCCCCGGAAGTTGCGGTGCAACTCCGCCGCCTTGCCTCTCAGGACAATTGTTGGCGAGGTGTCCTGGACGACCACATTTGTAGCATGTGGCTGCTACATGGCCGGTGCTTGGGGGACGAAAGCCCGGCATGCGCTGCTGAGGTGCATACGCACGCAGCATCGCCCGCTGCTGCTGTTGTTGCTGCGCAGGTGGTACTGGCAGTGTCGGCTGGAATGCCGGTGGAGAATATGGCCGACTGCGGAATGGCATCGTCCTCTGTGGTGGCTGCCAGCGAGGACCCGATGGTGGGTGATTCACCATCCGGTATTTTTGAGAAGGACCACCTCCTTCTCCGCTGCTTTGCGGCACGCTTCGCTTCCTTTCCGCCGCCACTAACTCCTTTCCGGAGTCCTCCTAAACAATCACAGCATCAATTACATCGTTGAGGCTGCCGCGATTGAACATCGCCAGCTTGTCCTTTAGGAGCGGGTTAAGCCCCAGGTAGAAATGATCCCGCCTCTTCTCGTCGGTATCGGCGTGATACGAAGCGTAGAGCGCAAGATCATTGAACGCCCTGGAGTATTCCAGCGCGTTTCTGCTCCCTTGCTGCAGGCGTAAGAACTCATGCGTCTTCCTCTTCATGAGACCTGGCGGTATGTGATAGAACCTGAAGGCCATCCGGAATTCCGCCCAGGTCATAACTCGCTCGGTAAGCTGCGAAGCACAGTAGTTCGCCCACCACGCGCTCGCGGATCCCTGGAGCTGTTGGACCGTGAACTGAGTATTGTGCTGCTCACTCACTTGGAGCAGCCCAAACTTCATCTCCATCGTGCGGAGCCAGTTGTCCGCATCGAGGTGTTCATCCGCACTTGAGAATACCGGGGGATGAGTAGCCAGAAAGTCGGAGTAGGAGCTCTGTTGGCGCTCCTCACGATCTTGACGTCTCTCTGGTCGAGACATATTTGCAATGAGGGTTTGCAGAAACTCCGTGTGCTGCTGATGAGAGCCCGCCATTGCTGCCACAATGTCAGCCAAGGTAACCGTTGGCGGTGGCGGTAGCGGTTGTTGCCGTTGCTGTTGCTTCTGTTGCTGTCCCGAGGAGTCATCGGGAGGCTGTTGGGAGGTCTCTCCCCCCTGACTGGAACCCCCAACATCCGGGTTGGCACGAGTACGAGTCATTCTGAAATTCAAAACAGCAGCGATCAGCACATGTCATACTTAAAATTCCATATGAAACTGCAGGTATCGAAGGGACGCATGAATAATTTGCACAACATTCACATGTATTGATAAAGCATAAACTTTATACAAGATACATTAGTCTCGTGTCTCCGAGAAGTCGTGATCATGTCATCGCCACCTATACATACACTACTGTCTACACAACATGTCACCGATTACAAAAGTTTGGGTTACATCGCCCCAGCTGCCCTACTTGGCACCGGTAACCTCCTACTCGGAGTAGAATTCGACCTCCTGCGGGTTGTCCTCCTCCGATACCTCTGCTGGTGACTCTGGGTCGACAACCTCCTCTTCCGGCTCGGGTTCTCCCATTGCCGGAAGACCCAAAACCACAGGTACAGCACCTACCACCGGTATACCCATTACCGGAGGTACGAGGTCCTGCAACACGTGCACCTCGTACATGGCTTGGTTGTAGTCCTCTTCCCAGCCTTGCCCCTCCTCAACAGCATCGTCCCGCTCTTGAGTAAGGACCTCGTTCTGCTGGGTCAGAGCCTGCACCTTTTGTGGCAAAGACGTGATGTCGACACGGCTTTTCTTCTTCGCCTTCTTCAGACGATGCAACTGATTATATTGTTCGTTCAGTCGCTTAATCGTCGGAAGGAGAACATTGCGGAGTGTGCTGTGAGCACTCTCGAAATGATCTCCACGGCTGTTGCTCTCCTTGAGCTTCACGGTGATACATTCCGTATGAACAGCTTGGCTATCCATCACAGCCTTTCCCACCCTCAACTGGAGACTAAGGTTCGCCTCCGCGGGATTGTACCTTGGGCAACCCGGATCTGTTACCTCCATGTACCTCCCTTACCACACGTGATTAGACCGTCCCTCAACCGGAACGAGCGCGTATGGAGTGCCCTCCGTAGCTCTCACGTGTAGTTGGCAGAAACGCGACATGGTGTCGTGGGCTGCCACTTGCCACATTTCTTCCGGCTGCCTACCTCTCACCGTAACGGTGAACGGCGCCCAACCAGGTGGCGTAGGTCCAGCAGGAACTTTGACATGGATCGTCCACGTGTTGTTCCCCTCCTCGCCTTCTTCCTTGGTGAAGTACTGTGGCATCTTGCTGTACCCGAAATATTGAAGCATTTGCCTCAATGCTTCCGGATAGCCGCTGCGGTGAGAACAGTGGGACACCACCCACCCGTTCTCCAACTATCTATCCGCTGTCATCAGTAAAAACGTATTTGAGAAATGTCAAATATTTATTTGAACAGTAAACCATTGAGTTATAACATAAAACATGTCATTGAACTCATACAACTTGGAAACACAAATCAAACTTTGAACAAATTTGATTGCTGGTCTGCTGTCCAATAGGACAACTCTGACCAGTTTCCATTTCATCCTGATTTAGACCATACTAAAGGCAAAACCACTTCTGGAGCTCAACATAAAAGTTAAAGATAACTTCAATATATTTCCAGAAAGTATTTTCTTGGCCTAATATCTGTCCTGGTTCAAAAGTTATGAGATGTCGAAGTTGATAGAATTTCTGGAGAAAATTGGACAGCACCTCCCTGCTTTAGGTACTGATTTGATCCAAGAATTCCAGTTAATTCTACTCCCAATCTGACAACACTTTCTGTTACAAAGTTGTAAACCATATCTTAAACTTTTCAGAACTACCTCATTTTCTGTTTTTGGATTTTTATGCAGGAAGTTATGTTCAATTTACAGAGAGTTACAGTAAGTGTTTGCTCTGCCCTGTTTTCTGGACAGTTTCAACTCTACTGCATTTTTCGATTGGTTAGGGGATGAAACATCTCTGGACATCAACAGAAAAGTTGTAAAGCTCTTCCAAATCTTTCCAGAAATGTATCATATGACCCCATCCTCGAAATAACTCAACCTCTAACCTCTGATTAACTTCAGCCTTATTTCAGCTGAAAACAGGGGACTCAATCCTTAGTATCCTATAAGTTGAAAATTTGTTAACCTTGAATGTCCTGATTAAGGGAAGGAGTTACATCAAGTTTTAGTACTCTGGATTAAAACTTTCAAGTTTTACAAAACAGTTGCTCATTTAGTGGGGTGTGACGTTGATGCGTCACCAAAGCATGTCGGTACTACATCCTCACAAAGAAAAACCTATACCAGACTTAGCCGGCTTCATTAGTTCAGTGGCACTAAACGTCTCTCGCACACAGATTGTACACGTCTACCGTTTCGTGGTCAGACTACCTGCAGATAACTCAAACAATCGTCAGACTCGGCTGCACACCGAGCCCGCTATCCATACAGTTCGTACACACGGCCGTCATCACTCGCCCGGATGTTCTCAAGCCAAGCAAACGCCTTGAGCTACGTGTTCACGTTACTGACCACGTGACGGGGTCTCTCAAATTGCCCAAAGCACGCCAGGGACAGACATTGCTCGAATACCCCAAACGACATGAAGAGTCGTAGAGGATATTAAAGCGGGTCGGGTTACCTGCCACCCGTGGGGCTCCACCCTTCAGCTTGTGCGCACTGGTGGACAGCGCTTACGTGCACCCCCCAAGACATAAAGCGTCCCGAGATGCACGATTTTCTGACATAAGCAAATAGGTTAGTACGTCACTTTCTATACACTAATAACATCCTTATATGGGCTACTAACTCGTTCCTCACCGGATTTTTGAAAAAGATGACCTTTGTAGTGCGTTAAACCTCAAGCGAGCTCTGATACCACGCTGACACGGCCCCAACGGCCTTGTCAAGCCAGGATCACGCTGAGGGGTGCTGCGTTGCACAGCACCGGATAACTCACATCAAAGATACAAAGCGGAAGTAAATTTTTATTACATAAACAGGTTTATGAACATTTGTACAACAAAATATGTTCAGTCTACACTCACGGGCGTAGACTACGCATCGAGTTCATGTTCAGCCCGTGAACGTGTCCCGCTAGCACGCACACACACTAACACGGCGGCGTGCACGACTCCCACTTGACGGGGTTCCCCTCCTGGGGTTCCGTCTCCTCCTTGGGAGTCCCTTCCTCGTACACCCCTGCAAAAGCTTCAAACACAAGCAGTGAGCACGATGGCTCAGCAAGACTGACCCGTCTCTCCACATGAAACTTCTACATGGATGGTTTTAGGGTACATGAGGTAAGATAAGTTGCAAAGGACTCGCCTAATTATTTGAACCTTACTTTCAAGTTTTAGCAGCAGGTTGTGGAGAACCTTACGCTAAGGCACATGAGAGAGCCGCAATCAAACAAGAAACACATTTCTCTCATGTACTTTGCTCAAAGTTGAAAAGAACTTTAATTAGCTCTAAACTACAACAAGACATTAACAAGCAAAGTATGTCTTTCAAATCAGCAAACTTTTAACATGTATCTAACCTGTTCTTTCTACGTCACGGTATAGTGAACAAGTGGTACTCACTGACCGCGAGGGACGGTGATTATAATCGATTTACACCTGCAGTGTTAGCCGAATAACCCGTAACGTATGACTGTACTTGATGTTGCCTACAGCAACCATCCCGGACGTCGTACGCAACCACCTTTCACCCATCAGCCAAATATTGAATCGGTCCTATCGTCCTGAGCAAGAGGTCTCTGCGCGCGCATCTGCAGTGCCGCCAGCCGATTTACGCCTCGAGCTCTCAACCTACCCTCTGAACGACAGGCAATGCCTCAATACCCAGCTACCCGAGTTACATCGGTTTCCCGGTTCCTATATAGCCGGTAGGTCTTCGGTACTGTTCTAGCTTGTTCAACAGGCCCGCACACGGCTCGGTCCTCACTCGACACGAGCGGAGCTATAGCACCCAGGCCCCAAAGTCCTGCTGCCCTTACTCTCCGCCCGGTCTCATTTTTCTTGCCATGTATTTTATTTGCTATCTTTACCCGAGTCGAGTGCCTCTAGCCTATCCTCGCGAGCAGTTCCAACTACTCGACTTGTACCGAATCCTACACTATCTTAGCATTGCAGTAGCTAAACGGGGTATTTAATCCTAATTCCAACCCATGGTTTTCTTGGCTATGCAATTGGGATTCAATCCATACTCTAATGCAAGAAATAAGTGGGTGCTCAAAGTAAGTTCTCAAAACAGTAAAAATTTGTAAAAACGGGTTAATGCAAACCGGAGCTTGCCTTGCTGCTCTTGGTCGTAGGCTAGCTGCTCTTGTGGAGTGACGAAGTCTAAGACTTCGGGTTTCTCCTCGACCTTAGCGACTACATGAGTTAACATGTATATGTATCAATTTAAATGCATTTGAATTGAATTTAAACTTGTAAAGACTGTAAGTCTTATTAGACAAACCCAATGACTCTGATATTTTTACTGTAGTTTGGTTACAACCTAAACAGAGACTTGGCCAAATGAGCTCAGATGGATCTGAATTTTTATGGTAGCTCAGGGATATTTTGGTGAACATCCTAGCAAAATTTCAGAAATTTCCTCAAAAGGGTTCTCCAGTTAAAATTCTAAACAATTTAAACTTTGAAGAATTAATTATGAATAAATATGGATTTTCATAGGGTGAAACTTGATTTTCTGGAAAGTACTCAGAGAGCTGAATCCAACAAAATTTGGTTCACTCGATTTGGAGCTTCCTAGCTAAAGTTGTGTGGGTTTGAAGTTTGAACTAAAACTGAAAATCGTGAAATATTTAAAACACTGCACGTCGGTCCCACACACAGTGCCTTTGTCTACCTCCCGCCAGCGCGCGACGTCCAGCGATGGTGGCGCAGTTCGTTCTTGGCCGCTACTGCCTAATTTTTGACGCGGTTTCTTCCTACGTGATCCTTGGAGCACGGCGAACATGCCGGGCACCTTCTCGGACCTCGACATCGCCGGAAACCTAGTCGGCGACGGTGGAGGCGGAAGAGGAGCTCAGGTCCGACGGTGCTAGCTCGTCTCGGCAGTGAACATGATCAGCCGATGGGTCGCAAAGCACCACTGGGGCACGAGGAAGCTAACCCTGCCCTCCTCTTGGCCCGAGATCGCAGGGAAAGTAGGCCTCACCGGCGACCCGAGCCGTTTTCACCGGCGATGGCCAAATTCTGGTGCTCTGCTCACTGGGTCGATCATCACCACTAGGATTTGGCTGAAGTGACCGTGAGATGCTACTCTAGCTTTGGCCCGACCTGGTTTACCAGTGATCACGATGAATTTTGAGTTTTGGTCTTCGGTGTTCTTGAAATTGCCTAGAGGGGGTGAATAGGCTAAAATACCTGAAATGGCTTAATTAAACGAGATTAGAACTCAGGAGCCAGACTAGTCTGGCTCAGGGGCGGACTAGTGCGATCAACCTACTGAAAAGGCCTAAAAGGCCGGACTAGTCTGCCTTGGAGGCAGACTAGTCTGGTCAAACTGCCGGAAAGATCTAAAACTTGATTTTTAAGGGTTTTTCTCCAAATTTTGGTTTAACAAAATGTGGATGAGACAACTTGCACTTCTATACGACAAGTGTGACAGAATATTGAAATGAATTGCAAGAGTGTGACGATGTATAGCAAAATAATTAAAACAAACCCTAAGCAATCTTGATCTTCAAAGAAATGTACATGCAAGAGAGACACTGAGGATTTTTTCGTAAGGCCCGATTCCACTCAGGAATCTATGTCCCCGTTGAGGAGTCCACAAAGGACCGGGTCTAACAACCCTTTCCTCACCAAGTCGCCACTAAGGCCAACCCGGTTCCTCACTATTTCAAGTGTGAACTTACAAAGTTTTGGGGCTGCTCACAATCCGAGGCTCCCACTTGATCACTTCCACAAACTTCACAGATCTCACAAGCCACAGATCACACCAAGTGCACGAGATCACTCCAAGAGCCTAAACGCGAAGTTCTTCCTTCTCCTCTTCTCACACACCCAAATTCACTTAAGAATTGGCTCTAGAGGGTGAGTAGGCAAGAGAGAAGAATTAGAAGGGCTCTTGGATCGATGTGGCGGCGCTAGGGTTCCAGGTTTTTTTAAATGACGTCGGGGCATCTCCTTTTATAGAAGTCCCGAAGACAACCGTTGCCACTTACCGAAAGTCCAGACTAGTCCGCCTCACACCGGACTAGTCCGATCTCACACAGGAACTATTTGTCCGGGTAAGAAAGGACAAGTCTGGAGGACCTGGACTAGTCCGGCCACTAAGGCGGACAAGTTCGGTCCACCAAGACTTAGCCGTGGGAGCTCTCATCTCACACCCATATGGACTAGTTCGCCTTAAAACGGACTAGCCCGAACTCAAACAGGAACTCTTAGTCCGTGTGAAAATAGACAAGTCTGGCTATCCCGGACTAGTCCGGCCACTCAGGCGGATAAGTCCGGTCTACCAGGACTTAGCCCCAAAAACACTCTCACCTAGAGAGAAACGAACTAGTCCGTCCAAAACAGACAGGTCCGATCTTAGTCAGGAACTCTTAGTCCGCCCTAAAACGGGCTAAGTCGTAGGACTTCCGGACTAGTCCAGCCTCTTCCCCCGGACAAGTCCGGCGTGCCCAACTTTACCTCTCTACTTCTCTCCACTAAGGATTTGACATTTCTAACGCTTTGAGCTCACTTCTATGATCTCAATGCACTTGACACACACACTCTTTCTTTTACACGGCTAGCCTACTAAAGACTCAAGTGAAACCCTAATTTCTACTCTTCGAGTCTTCGACGCCGTTCTTCATCTTTTTCCTTTTTTTGAGAGTTTAGGTGCCCGCCTTGGAAATGTCCTGTGCTTATGATCATCTCAGCTCATTAGTCTCTTAATTTGTCATCATCAATCATCCAAAACCCACGGGGATGCCTAGATGCACTTACAATCTCCCCCTTTTTGGTGATTGATGACAACACATTAAGTTTCAACATAAGAGGTAAAAAATTTATTTTTATAACAAGTGTACGTATGCAAAGCTCCCCCTGAATGTATGCAAGAGTAAAAGAGGGGAGTTGGCATACATTCACATGTTATGGTGGGGTGCCTACGTGTTGTGCTCAAAATTAAAAATGTGATAAGACAATAAGCATAAAACAGCCATAAATCCAACACTTAGTGTTACACAAAAGATAGGCATGCATAAAACATAAAACATAGATAGCCATGTCCAAAAGAGTAATGTCCAAAAGATCTATTACTAGACTAGAATATGATAAAAAATAGGACATCCTTTTCACATTTCTCCCCCTTTGTCATCAAGGCACCAAAAAGGAAAGGAGGGAGGAAGATACGCCTAAGTCTACTCGTCATCTTCTTCGTCTTCTTCTTCATCACCATTTTTATCGCTCTCCGTAGCCTCTGTATCCTCTTCTTCTTCATCGGCGGTGGTTGATGGAGGCACGGCCTTGGAAGAGCTTCCATCTTCCCTGAACTAGGCGATCTCATCAGCGGTGAATTCTGGATATGGAGTGAGTTCCCCATCACTCTCCTCAGGGGGAGACATGGGTACCTCAAGCTTGTCACACAGCCTTGAGGTACTTCTTCTGACGCCTCTCCATGCGTCGAGTCCGGACCTCCACACGCCGACAGGAGGCGATAAGTTCGTTGAAGCACTTGAAGAATCCACTCATTGACTGTGGAGGAGGAGATGATGGGGGAGCCGCTAAGCTAGAAGGGGCCGCTGAGATGGATGGAGGTTGAGCATTTTTACTCCTTGATGGTTCTGGCATAATGGGGGGTAGCTGAGGACAGAGAGTTCGATGAGTGACATCCTTGACAAAGATTATCCCCGACACCTTCTCAATTAGGCACATGATGTACGGTGCATAACCACATGAGCGGTTGGGAGTGTGAGAGATGTTGAAGATGTCATCATAAATATGCTCAACAAGGTTGAACTTCTCTTCACCATCTATCAAGAGGAGGAGATGCCTTAAGTTTCCTTGAATTACCCCTGCATCTCCATCCTTAGGGGCAATGGTCCTCCTCAGGATCCGGATGAGGATGCTATAGAACGGCTTGATGTTCCTAGCAAGCCCGGCCTCATAGGGAACATGACTAGGATACATATAGTCAAGCTGATCCCTGTCCACTGCCTTGAGATTGGAAATGATAATCTCATGATCCAAGTGCTCCTCGAGGCCAAGTATCTGTGCAGACCTCTCATAGATGACTGAGTACTGCTCTCCATGAGTCATCCAGGTGATTTTTCGGTCACCGTAGGTGGAGAAGTACACAGTGGTGTAGAACTACACAATTACCTCAATGTTCCAGTCATACTTGAAGCTCATGATTTCCTTGATTCCATGGCGCTCTGCGGCTTCAATCACTGCATCAGAAGCTTTGTGCTCCCTTTTGGCCATGTAGTCCCAATCTACCCATTGAGCTTGAGTGACTGGGGTCTTCATTTTTAGGTACACCAAGTGGTAGTAATCGTAGTAAAAGTCACACCAAAACCTAGGGTCGGCTGTGTGCTTCTCATAGTCATAGACTTTATCCATCCTTAGCCTTCTCGCCTTTTCAGCCCCCTTTCCTTTGAATACAAATGCCGGATTGTTGGGCTGCCGGTTTGGGTCTCTAGCAGAGGCAGCCGTCTTTAAGGGGCCAATGGGCTTTGGTTGCCATTTCTCTCTGATTTTTATCCCTCCTGCTCTGTCTGTCGATGCTTTGGCAGTTTCCTTTTTGTTCTTAGGCTGCTCAGGAAGTGGAGCCTTACCCTTCTTTGGATCATGAGGAACCCTACCCTCGGATTCCTTTTCCTTCTCTTTATCTCCCAAGGTGACCAGCCTCTTTCTCTTGGGCTCTAAGGCACTAGCAGCATGGGAGCTCTAGGCTTCACGTTCGGCCCTTTTCTTTCTCAGTTGATCCTTCAAGGATTCTTCAACGGCTTGGGCAATTTGTGCCTCCACATTGAGATCATGCTTCTTCTTTGTTCTTGCCTCTCGACGGACGGCTTCTTTAGCCGCTTGGGCCTCCTTTGCTGCCCTTTCTTCGGCAATGCGCCGATGAATGGCTTGTCGAGCCTCCTCGGCCATGGGACTTGGAAGGGGAGAGCTTTGGTTAGAGTTCGACATATTTCCTGAGAGACAGGATATTAGAGGTCAAGGAAGTGGAATATTGCAAGAGAATTCTTGAAAATGGCTAAAGTTGGAGTTTGTTCTGTGTAAACCGGACTTGTCCATTAAAGGACCGGACAAGTCTGCTCGAAAACGGATTTGTCCGCCCGAAACTGGACTAGTCCAGCTTATACAGAAAGAACCCTAACCTTAACCATTTTTCACAAGAACTTCGAATTAAGTTGCAATACTCCTAGGCTATGATCGCATCGACACTAGGAACAACATTTGTGAAGGGGTTTTTATCAAAAGACCTAAGAGTGAAAACAAGGAAGGATTTTTGGTTAGGTCAAGAATACCTCTTGAAATCTTCAAATGTGATGAATTTTGGAGTTGAAACTTGAGTAACGAAGCCCGGGGAAGGGTTTCCGCACTCCTTAGGTCTCCAATCCATGGATTGGACAAGATTTTTGGTGGAGGAAAGCAAAAATCGCCAATTGGTGGGTGCTTCCGGTTTGAGAGAGGATGTGAACGGACTAGTATGTGAAGAGAGAAGTTTGGCTGTCCTTGGGAGGTTAAGTCCCCAAGGGCCGGACAAGTCCGGTTGGCGGACCAGAGCCGGACTTCTCTGGGGCCGGACTTGTCCGGCCTACCCAGGTGGACTAGTCCGGTTTGGACTTGTCCGCTGTGAAGTCTGACCTTGCCACGTGGCCACTGCTAGGGTGAACTCCGAAGGCACCACATGTTCAGCGGGACCGGGCCTCCCCTCTCCACAGAGGCGAGCTCCGAGGGCACCACGTGTCCGGCGGGGGCGGACCTCCCCTCTCCTCAGAGGTGACCTCCAAGGGCGCCACATGTCCGGCAGGGCCGGACCTCCCCTCTTCTCAGAGGCGAGCTCCGAGGATGCCACGTGTCCGGCGGGGCCGGACCTCCCCTCTCCTCAGAGGCGAGCTCCCGTGGTGACACGTGTCCAGCGGGCCGAGGCCTCTCCTCCCCTCGGAGGCGAGCTCTCGTGGTGACGTGTGTACAGCGGGCCGGGGCCTTTCCCCTCCTCGGAGGCGAGCTCCTGTGGCGACACGTGTTCAGCGGGCCGGGGCCTTTCCTCTCCTCAGAGGTGAGCTCCGGTGGTGACACGTGTCCCATGGGACCAGACCTCATCCCTTCCACAGGGGTGAGCTCCGGTGGCGACACGTGTCCCGGGGGGCCGGACCTCATCCCTTCCACAGGGGTGAGCTCCGGTGGCGACACGTGTCCTGCAGGGCCGGACCTCATCCCTTCCACAGGGGTGAGCTCCGGTGGCGACACGTGTCCCCCGGGGCCGGACCTCATCCCTTCCATAGAGGTGAGCTCCGGTGGTGACACGTGTCCCGTGGGGGCGGACCTCTTCCCTTCCACAGGGGTGAGCTCCAGTGGCGACACGTGTCTGGCGGGACCGGACCTCATCCCTTCCACAGGGGTGAGCTCCGGTGGTGACATGTGTCTGGTGGGGCCGGACCTCATCCCTTCCACATGGGTGAGCTCCGGTGGCGACACGTGTCTGGTCGGGCCGGACTAGTCCGGGTTCGGTGTCCGGACAGGTCCGTTTGACGGACCAGAGCTGGACTTCTCTGGGGCCGGACTTGTCTGGCCTCATGGGCGGACTAGTCCGGCTACAAGCTGAAATTCATATAATTTGAGTTTTAGTTCAAGAATATGATCCTTTTGGACAAGTTTTTGCAAATATCTTTGGCAAACATGGTCAGTAAGCATACATCAAACAAACAATGACCATATTTGACAAAGGGTTCTTTTGAACATAGTTTTCATAGAGTAAGAGAGATTAGGATAGTATGTTGAAAACATGCGGTTTTTGAAGTTTATAGACAAGCAACAACCAGATATGCACACTTTAAGCAACATTTCGAGAATCTAGGATATTCAGTTCACTCCTTAGGTCACAAAAGTGTTTCTCATCAAGGGGTTTTGTGAAGATGTCCGCCAATTACTTTTCACTCCTAACATGAGAGATAACGATATCTCCCTTGATAGAGTGATCTCTCAGGAAATGATGACGGATATCAATATGTTTGGTTCTAGAATGCTCCACGGGATTGTGAGCAATCTTGATGGCACTCTCATTGTCACATAGGAGTGACATATGGCTCAAAGTGTAACCATAGTCCCTAAGAGTTTGTCGCATCCATAGGAGTTGTGCACAATAACTCCCGGCTGCGACGTACTCCGCTTCGGCTGTGGATAGGGCAATGGAGTTTTGTTTCTTTAAAGACCACGAAAAACCAAGACCTACCAAGAAATTGACAAGTCCCTGGCGTGCTCTTCCTATCTACCTTACACCCGGCATAATCGGCATCGGAGTATCCAATGAGATTGAACTTGGATCCCTTGGGATACCAAAGTCCTAGGTTAGGAGTGTGAACCAAATATCTAAGAATTCGCTTAACGACCATCATGTGGCACTCCTTAGGAGCTGCTTGGAACCGTGCACACATACACACACTAAGCATTATGTCGGGCCTAGATGCACAAAGGTAAAGTAAAGAGCCTATCATGCAACGAAATACCTTTTGGTCAACACTTGGACCATCTTCATTAAGGTCAAGATGTCCGTTGGTTCCCATGGGAGTCTTGATGGGTTTGGCTTTGTCCATGTCGAACCTCTTAAGTATGTCTTGAGTATACTTGGTTTGACTTATGAACATTCCTTCCTTGAGTTGTTTGACTTGGAATCCTAGGAAGAACTTCAATTCCCCCATCATTGACATCTCGAACCTTTCAGCCATTATCTTTGAAAACTCATCACAAAAAGCTTTGTTAGTAGAACCAAATATAATGTCATCGACATATATTTGGCACACAAATAAATCATCGTTAAAATTCTTAGTGAAGAGTGTATAGTCTGCTTTTCCTATCCTAAAACCATTTTAATAAGAAAATCTCTAAGACACTCATACCAAGCTCTAGCAGCTTGTTTGAGGCCATAGAGGGCTTTCCGAAGTTTAAAGACATGATTAGGATACTTATCATCCTCAAATCCGGGTGGTTGCTCCACGTACACTTCCTCCTTGATTGGACCGTTGAGGAAAGCGCTTTTCACATCCATTTGGTATAGCTTGAAATCATGGTGAGTTGCAAAAGCAAGCAAGATACGAATTGATTCAAGCCTAGCTACGGGAGCAAAAAGTTCATCATAATCCAAACCTTCTACTTGTGCATATCCCTTTGCAACAAGTCTTGCCTTGTTTCTTGTTACAATCCCATACTCTTCTTGCTTGTTGCGGAATACCCACTTGGTTCCCACAACATTTGCGTTGGGTCGCTTTACAAGTTCCCACACTTGATTTCTTTCAAAATTATTGTGTTCATCTTGCATGGCCACCACCCAATATGGATCTTGTAGTGCTTCTTATACCTTGCAGGGCTCCAAAGAGGAAATGAAAGAGTAATGTTTATAAAAATTAGCCATTTGAGAGCGAGTGGTCACCCCTTTGGAGATATCTCCTAGTATGTTGTCGACGGGATGATCCCGTTGAACACTTTGGTGCACTCTTGGATGAGGTAGTTGAACTCTTTGATCTTCATCTTCATTGTCACTCTTTTCTTAATCTTCCCCTTGATCCAATCCTCTATCTTGACTTTGATCGTTATGATCTTGTTGAGGTTGGCCTTGCTCATCTTGAGCTTGATCATGGGAGGGAGACATATTTTCGCTTGTTGGATGATCATTTGAGTCTTGAGGATGTTCTTGAGGAAAAAATTATCCAAGTGCCATCCTTTTAAGTGCTTCTTTATCTAGCACACTTTGATCAACTTGCTACACTTGGGAGCCATTAGTCTCATCAAACACTACGTCTCTCGCTATTTCAACAATTCCGGAAGTTTTGTTGAAAACACGATAGGCGTAGGTGTTTGAGTCATAACCAAGCAAGAAATCTTCATCGGATTTTGAAGCAAACTTCCAAGTCCTAGGCTTCTTTTTGAGAATATAACACTTGCTCCCAAAGACACGAAAATACGAGATGTTTGGTTTGTTACCGGTTAGAAGTTCGTAAGACGTCTTCTTCAAAAGTCAATGAAGATACAACCGGTTTATGGCATGGCAAGCGGTGTTAACCGCTTCCGCCCAAAACCGGTCCGACGTCTTGTACTCATCAAGCATGGTTCTTGCCATTTCAATGATAGTTCTATTCTTCCTCTCAGCAACCCCATTTTGCTGAGGGGAGTAAGGGACTGAAAACTCATGCTTGATGCCTTCTTCATCCAAGTATTCTTCCACTTGAGTGTTCTTAAACTCGGTGCCGTTATCGCTCCTTATGTTCTTGATTCTTAAGGAGAACTCGTTTTGAGCTCTTCTCAAGAATTTCTTGAGCACACCTTGAGTTTCTCCTTTGTCATGCAAAAAGAACACCCAAGTGAAACGAGAATAATCATCTACAACAACAAGACCATATTTGTTACCGCCAATGCTTATGTAGGCGATTGGGCCAAAAAGGTCCATGTGAAGTAGCTCCAAGGGTCTTGTGGTCGTCATGACATTTTTGGATGGATGTTGAGCTCCAACTTGCTTTCCGGCTTGACAAGCACTACATGGTCTGTCCTTATCAAAAACAACATTTTTCAAGCCTCGAATGTGTTCTCCCTTGAGAAGTTTTTGCATGTTCCTCGTCCCAACATGGGCCAGCCTTCTATGCCAAAGCCATCCCATGTTAGTATTTGCCATTAAGCACGTGTCAAGTTGAGCTTTATCCGTGGTAAAATCCACAAGGTAAATCTTTCCCTTGAGCACGCCCTTAAAGGCGATTGAGTCATTGCTTCTTCTCAAGACAGTCACACCCTCGTTAGTGAAAATACAATTATAACCTTTATCACAGAATTGGGATATGGATAGAAGGTTATAATCAAGGGAGTCAACATGCAAAACATTTGAGAGAGTATGATGGGAGAGATAGCAATTTTACTGGTGCCAAGGATTTTCCCTTGGCTATTGTCCCCAAAATATATTCCTTCACTTGGATCTTCGTTTTCCTCATATTCAACAAACATCCTTCTCTCTCCTGTCATATGGTTTGTGCATCCACTGTCAAGCACCCATTTTGATCCACCGGAGGAGTATGCCTACAAAATAGAGTTATGCCTTACCTTTTGGTACCCAAGCGGGGTTGGGTCCTTTCATGTTAGTCAAGAGGCACTTGGGCACCCACACACAAGGTTTTGGACTCTTGCGGAGTGGCCCAACATACCTAGCATAGATCTTTCCAAATTTGTTTCTCAATAAAACATATGAGGCATCAAAATCATGAAACAAAGGATGAGGTTTATTTTTAGGCATGTTAGATGAGTTTGCAATGTTCTTTACATTTTATTTGTTGGATGAACCTTCCTTTACAAAAACAATCACGTCTTTTCTCTTCTTGGGAGTTTTATCATGTTGCCTCTACTTCCGAGAATAGCCAAGACCATCTTTGACATGTGGAGGTCTTACATTGGTATATGCACTTCGTGCATATGCCACTTTTTCCTTGCCAAAGATACCACTTTTTGGTGACTGCTTGTTTTGTGCCAACTTAAGTTCATCTTTGAGTTTTAGGATTAAGTTTGAGCACTTGCATGTTTGAGTTGCTTCGGGAGATTTCTTTGAGGAGGGTGAAATCATAGAGGAAGAAGGTGTGGCGGACCGGAATCCGCTCATCCAGGATCGCAGAGGGTGGTGCCGCGTGATGCGACACCCGACAGCACACGTCATAAGAACGCAATATATTACATGGGAAAAACAGCTGAAACTGTACCGACAGGTACAAACTTCAGTTACAACTATTGTTCTATTACACAGCGGAAGACTACACTATACAACTCACGCCCGCCTATTTAGCAAAAGTCGGTTGCCCAGCCCTAGGGCAACCCACACTAGCTGCACTCCTCAGCTCAGCGCGGCGTGTACGGCTCCCACTCAGCCGTGGTCCCTGACGGAGGGTAACCCTCGCCGGTGGACTCGTACTCCGAGTCCGTGGGTGGCTCCTCACCTGAAAAACACTTAAGCAGCAACCGTGAGCACAAAGGCTCAGCAAGGCTTAACCGACTCACCTAAGCATGAAACTCTACATGAGGTGTACAATGGACATAGGATAGTAACATTTCAGCAAAACGACACGCCTACAAGTTCATCCTTAGTTCATCTTTTAGCAACAAGTTAACAGTTCATGAAATCTGAAATTTAGTAAGCAGTGTTTGGTGGCACACATGTAGCAATACAATTATATCAATCAGCATCATTGAATCAACATATCTCATCCATTAGTCTACGTTACGACGCAGTGAACAAGCAGTACTCGTCACCGCGAGGGACGGCGAATCGACTCGATATACACCTGCAGGGAAAACCCAAAGAGCACGTCACGTACGCCCACCTGTGGAGCTGCACAGCACGCTCACTCGATGTCGTACGGGACAACCTTTCACCCAACAGCCCAAACGTCGAACCGGTCGCACCGAAACGAGCAGGAGGTTCCCCACACGGAGCATCTCTCTATGCCCGTTGGCAGATTTCCACCTTGCTGCCCTCAACCTACACCTATAAATCGGTGTGCTATGCCTCGACGCCCGGAGGTTTAGGCTACATCGGTTTATCGGGGCCCATATATCCGATATGCCTTCGGTACATTCAATACTTGTTCAGCAGGGCCGCACACGGATCGGTCCTCAATCGACACGGGCAGGGCTGCGCACACAAGACTCTCTCTTGCTGCGCCCTAGCCCCTGCCTAGTCTCATTTTCATTACTAAAGTGATCTCACATCACTCAACCGAACCCGTGTGTCCCCAGCCTATCTCGCGAGTAGATTCCAACTACTCGACTTGTACCGAAGTCCTATGACTCATTAAGCATAGCCTGTCTACTCGAGGTCCTTGACACTACCCTCACTCTTTTAGGAACCTTTGGTTATGCAAGTGGGGTTTCATTCATCCTATACCTAATGCACATACATACTTCATATGACACATGTAAACAAAGTAAAACTTTTAAAAAGGGTTAATGCAAACCGGGGCTTGCCTTGTTGCTGCTGGTCAGGAGTTAGTTCTTCGTCCGGAAGAAGGAAGTCCAGCACTTCCGGAGTCTCTTCTTCAACGGCTACACGTTAATGAAATACTACATGTTAATTTAGATGCAAATGTGAGTTTTAGAGTAAGACTTCTACTATTAGTTCTAATAACCAGCCTCTAACACCTGGAACTTTGTTTAAGAATTTAAAGATGAACTGGTGTTGGTGGTTTGGCTTGAACTTAATCACATGGTTAAATGCTAAGTGGTTTTCCCCCTTTTCCATATTAATTCCCTTAAGTGGTTAAACAGGACAGGGGTGATCTAGAGCTCCAATGGAGCTGAGAATTCTTATGTGAGTTCCTTGTCACAAGAAAACCCTCTGGACCAAACATTAGCACTTTTCATGGAGTGGTTTGCTCAGAATAATTTTCTTAGCAGATAAGCAAGGAAGAATTTTATTCTGAGGTAATACCCCTGTTCATACCCAACTTAGTGAACTATAATTTCAATTATAGCTCCTAAAGTTTGCATGAATTTTCCTAGCATTTTTGGAGTCAAGGTTTGCCCAGAATTGAATTTCCAAGTTTTGGAAATTCTCTGAAAATGTTTCTGTATTCAAATGAACACAGCACCTTCCCATTTGAATTGCTCTGACCAAATCAACTCCAAATGGTCTGAAACTTTTACAGGGGTTTACTAATGTCCTAAAGAACATCCTGGCAAAATTTGGGGATTTTTGGATGAACCAAACTCCCTCTAAAATTCCTTTGCTGAAAAGCTTTAAAGAATTTTCCAGAATTAATTAATGGGTTTTATACAAATTGGGTTGTATATCTGGACAGAGCTAGGCAAGATGAATCCAACCCAATTTGAATCACTAAATTTGGAGCTTCCTAGCAAAAGTTATGGGGTTCTAAAGTTTACACTAAAACTGGAAATTCCAAAATGTTTAAATCCTGCGGGTGGGACCCACTCCTCGAGCCGGCCCACTCAGAAAGCGGCCACACCGCGGCCCACGGGGTTTTACCCGCGCTTCCGCACCGAATCCCGGCCGCAAACCCGATCCCCGCGCGAGATCAGAGGCTGACCGGTGGACCCGGCCCCCCCTTCGTCTACCTCGCGCTCTCCCGCAGTTCCCGCGGCGGTGCTTCGCCGGAGCGCTCGCCGCCGGGCGTTTCCCCGCCCGACCTCCGACAAAACTTGCCGCCTGTGCCTAACTCGACTCGTAGAACACGCTGGTGCCCTCACCGGAGCTCGGCAATGGCCGGAACTATGCCCGCGACGGCGACAGAGCCTACCTCTGCTCCGGTGACGTCGTCCGGGCTACTCCGGGCCTTATTTCTCAAGCGGTTTGCTCCTACAGCTCCACCGTGGCATGCTGCGCACGAATATGAGCTTGGTTGGCCATGGAAATAGCCGGGGCTGGGACCTCACCGTCGACCTAGGCCCGATATCGACTGTTGCTCGAAAAACTTGGATATCAGCGCAAAGGCTCGATGGTTTTCGATGGTTTTGGATCCTAGGTGGCCGTGGGGGCGTGTAGAACCTATGCTCAGCTAGGTTTACGCTGTGCAGGACCGATCGCTGCGAATTTCAGCATTTCTGATCACTCGTTTTTGTCGAGCACCGAGGACTAGACGGGGAAATACTCCCCCTACAAAGCATGGAAGAGGGTAGGGTCTTCACCTTGAGCTCGAGCAGTCCCCGGCGCGTGTCTTTGCTGTTGAACTCCGGTCGCGAGGTCGCCTGGATCAACGGCGCGACGAGGAGCCGAGGGGAGCGGCGGTGTCGTTTTTCGTTTCGGGTAGGAACGGGCAAAGCGGAGGAGATGAGGCTGGCTCACGTGGGCTGGGGACTTAAACCGCGTCGGGCACGCGTGCGCTCGGTCGTCGAGCAGGAGGTGGCGAGGTGAGGCGGTCGGATGCCGGTGCTGTCCGCAGCTGGCGCGAGGTGTTCGACCGACGTCGGGAGAAAACAGCCACGCTCGGTTTGGGAAACAGTCCTCCCACTGACTTGTGGGCCCCCTCTCCCCCCTAATCTCTTTTTCCAAATTCTGCTGCAAATATCTCAGCTACTCTCCATTTAATGAGAGACTTAGCCTCCAAGTATTGGTTTGAATTTGAGTTCTCAAATTCAAACTTTGTTTGGTCAAATTTGCTTCATATTTAAACTGAAATTCAAATTCAGTTTTGAATTCTTGCAAATTTAGCTCTTGATAAGATGAGCTCCAATGGAGATTAAACTTGGTGGGTTTACTCAGAAAAATGTGCTGAGTATAGATATGGAGCTAACTTTTGAATTTGGGTGATGAAAGTTGCTGCAATTTGAATTTACATTCAAATTGGCCTCTTTTTGAAATAACCCAAAAGTGCCTCAAAAATTGTTGAATTTGCATGAGCTTTGGACTGAACCTTCCCAAGACTTTTTAAATCCTAGGGTGAGCTCAACCTCTCATGTTCATGTGCAGAAACCCTACTTTGTGAAAGTGAAGGCTTTCCCTTCTAATCACTCCTTTGATGGAGGTCACTTGCTCTTCACAATATTTCACAATCTACCCACAACAAAACTGTTGTGTTGTGCGGTGCAGAAAAGTTTTTGCAAGTCCCTTTTCTTGGGCTTTTACATCCCTCCCCCCTTAAAAGAATCTCGTCCTGAGATTATAAAAGAAGAGATAGCGATGTAATAGGGACTTACCCGTGTTGAGAAGCCATGAACTCCGGGTAATTTGAGCGAAGGAACTCCTCGCTCTCCCACGTCGCTTCTTCGGCGGTGTGGTTGCTCCAGAGTATTTTGTAGAACCACAACGTTCTGCTACACGTGGTCCTGGCTTTCTCATCAAGAATTCCCACCGGATATTCATCATATGTTAAATCCGGTTTCAGCTCGCCGATGTCTTCGGTAGGAACAGCAGTTGTATGCTTCAAGCATTTTTGCAGTTGCGAAACATGGAAAATATCATGGACACCAGCCAGAGATGCCGGTAGCTCCAATCGATACGCTGCTGGTCCACACTTCTCGGTGATAGCGTAGGGTCCAATGAAACGGGGAGCGAGCTTCCCCTTCACACCGAATCGGTGCACGCCCTTCATTGGAGACACGCGGAGGTACACGTGTTCCCCAACGTCAAAGTGCAACGGCCTACGCCTCTTATCAGCGTAGCTCTTCTGTCGGGATTGAGCGGCTTTCAAATTGGCTTGAATTGTCCGAACGCGCGCCTCGGCGTCGTTCACCACATCAACCCCGAATGTGACCCTTTCACCGGACTCGCACCAATTTAATGGGGTGCGGCATTTACGACCGTAGAGAGCTTCATAGGGTGCCATTTTGATACTCGCCTGATAACCGTTGTTGTACGAGAATTCCGCCAATGGTAGGTGATCATCCCAGTTCCTACCATGGTGGATGGCACATGCTCTCAACATGTCTTCCAGGACTTGATTCACCCTTTCTGTCTGACCATCTGTCTGAGGGTGATAGGCGGAGCTCCTGATCAACTTAGTACCCAATGCAGCGTGTAGCTGCTCCCAAAAGCGAGATACAAATAATGCACCTCGATCTGAGACAATGGTCTTGGGTATCCCGTATAGGCATAGAATCTTTGCTATGTATAGCTCCGCATATTTGCCGGCATTGTAACGTGTATTCACCGGAATGAAGTGAGCCGTCTTGGTTAACCGATCAACGATTACCCATATGGAATCATGCTTGTTGGCTGTTAGGGGTAATCCCACAATGAAATCCATGCTCACATCTTCCCATTTCCATGCCGGGATCTTCAGGGGTTGCAACAGCCCTGATTTCTTCATGTGATCAGCTTTCACTCGTCTACACGTATCGCACTCGGATACGTACTTAGCTACCTCCCGCTTCATCCGTGTCCACCAAAATTTCTTTTTCAAATCTTGGTACATTTTGTTGCTGCCCGGATGAATGGAGTATTTGGACAAGTGAGCTTCATCGAGGATATTTTTCCTCAACTCCATATCTCGGGGTACGACTATGCGGTCATTGAACCACAACGTCCCCTCACCATCTTTCCGGAAACATTTAATTTCTCCATTGTCTATCCGTCTCCGGAGATGTGCCATGCCTTTATCCGTTTTCTGAGCTGCAATGATGTCCCCCCTAATAGTAGGGATGAGGGCAAGGTTGTACAGCGATCCATAAGGAACCAAGTATAAACTTGGCTCTTCCCCCTCCACCGGTGTAATGGTGAGGTGATGGACATGTGATTTCCGACTCAGCGCGTCGGCAACCACATTCGCCTTGCCGGGGTGGTAATGGATCTCAATCTCATAATCTTTGATCAGTTCTAACCACCTCCTCTGCCTCATGTTCAGCTCCTTCTGGGTGAAAATGTATTTCAAGCTCTTGTGGTCGGTGTAGAGATGCACCAAGTTCCCCAGGAGATAGTGCCTCCACATTTTCAACGCTAACACCACGGCAGCAAGTTCAAGATCGTGGGTCGGGTAGTGCTGCTCATGGTTCCGAAGTTGGCGTGAGCCATAAGCGACCACACGTCCTTCCTGCATCAACACGCAGCCGAGCCCAATACCGGACGCGTCACAATACACGTCGAAGGGCTTTGTTGTATCCGGCTGAGCTAATACCGGGGCTGTTGTGAGATGCTTCACCAGTGTTCGGAACGCTCCTTCACACGCCGTGTTCCAAACATATTTCTTCCCTTTTTTCAGCAACTCTGTCATCGGCTTAGCGAGCTTGGAGAAACTTGGAATGAATCTCCGGTAGTATCCCGCTAACCCGAGGAAGCTTCTGACTTCATGAACTGAAGTGGGAGCTTTCCATTTCAACACTTGCTCTATTTTACTTGGGTCAACCGCAATGCCTTCAGCTGAGATGATATGTCCCAAGAATGGCACTTGGCTGATCCAAAATTCGCATTTGCTGAACTTGGCGTAGAGCTTGTGGTCTCGCAATCGTTGAAGAACGATCCGTAAGTGTTCGGCATGCTCGGCTTCTGTCTTGGAGTAAACCAAGATATCGTCGATGAACACTACCACAAACTTGTCCAGCTCCGGCATGAACACTGAGTTCATGAGATACATGAAATGGGCTGGAGCATTGGTGAGACCAAAGGACATGACGAGATATTCGTATAAGCCGTATCTCGTCGAGAACGCCGTCTTCGGGATATCCTCCGCCCGGATCTTGATCTGGTGATATCCAGAGCGAAGGTCCATCTTTGAGAATACACTTGCCCCCACCAGTTGATCAAACAAGATGTCAATACGGGGCAGTGGGTACTTATTCTTGATGGTGACGGCGTTGAGCGGCCGGTAATCCACACACAGCCTCAGGGTCTCATCCTTCTTCTTCACGAATAGCGCCGAGCATCCCCAAGGCGAGGAACTCGGCCTAATGAAACCCTTGCTCAACAGATCATTGAGCTGTTCTTTCAGTTCCGCCAGCTCATTTGGAGCCATCTTGTATGGTCTCCGTGATATGGGCGTAGTCCCGGGTGCGAGCTCAATCTTGAACTCGACATCCCGCTCAGGTGGCATGCCTGGAAGATCGTCCGGGAACACGTCGGGATACTCCCGGACTACGGGGATGTCTTCTAACTTGAGAACTTCAGCATTATTAATTGCTAAAACTTCCCGGACTGGCGTGTCTAACACCATGGAATGCGGACGGTAGAATGGAGAATTTAAGTGAACCGTCCGTGTCCGAGTCTCTAGGACAGCGCCATGGTATTGCAGCCATGACATCCCTAAGATTGCATCAATCTTTTGTCCCATAAGGATTATCAAGGTGGTGGGATATAGCTTCCCACCTAAGCACAGAGGTGCCTTTGGAATCATCATATTAGCTGAAATCTTCCCTCCCGGTGAGCATATCATATAAGTGCAGTCGGTTGGGAAGACTTGCAATTGATGTTTAGCCACATAGGATGCACTTATAAAGCTGTGGGTTGCACCAGAATCAAATAATATGACGATGGCTTGATGGTTGAGAGTAAACGTACCCACCAGCATGTTGTCTCCCTCTGGGGCGTCCTCATTGTCGAGGTTGCGGACACCCCCAGTCCGCTGACCAACCTTCTTCACCGGAGGTCGGCCTCGAGCACCGCCCTGGAACGGGGCTTGCCCGCTGCTCTGCTGCCCCTGAGGACAGTCCTTCGCAAAGTGGCCCGCCTGGCCACACGTGAAGCAGGTGAAACGGGGCGGTCCCCCGCTGATCGGTGGACGGAAACCCGGGGCGCGTTGTGGCGGTGGAAACGCCCGGGGTACCGTCTGTTGCTGCTGTTGTCTTGGTGGTGGCATCGGCGGACGGAACGGAGGTGCCTGAAAGGGACGTCCCCCGAACCGTTGCGGTCGCGCCGGTGGTTGCCACTGCTGCCCGGATGGTGTCCGATACACCATACGGTACTTCTGGGGAGCGCCACTCCCACCGCTGCTAGGTGGAGCGCTGCGCTTCCTCTGCTCAGCTGCTAACTCCCGCTGAGCGTCCTCTTGCATGATGGTGGCATTGACTAGGTCGTTGAATGTGCCGCGGTTCCATTGTACGAGGTGGATCTTCATTTCGGGGTGCAACCCCCGATAGAAGTGCTCCCTCTTCTTCTCCTCCGTGGAGACGTAGTCTGACGCATACTGCGCCAGATGGTTGAAGGCACGGGAGTAGTCGTGGGCACTCCTCCCGCCCTGCTTCAGCTCCAAAAATTCTTGGAACTTTCTCTTCATTATTCCGGGAGGGATGTGATAGGCGTGGAACGCCTCCCGGAACTCTTGCCATTCCACGGCATGGCCAGCCGGTCGTGAGGCGACATAATTCGCCCACCACTCACCAGCGGCACCATGGAGCTGCTGCGCTGCGAACAGTGTCTTCTGCCGCTCCGTACACGGGAGCAGCCCGAACTTGGACTCGATAGTCCGCAGCCAGTTGTCCGCCTCCAGTGGTTCTTCAGCTTCGGTGAACACTGGAGGGTGCGTACTCATGAAATCCGAGTACGACACTTCGCGGGGCTCACGATGCCCTCGCTCTTGACGTCCTCCCGCCTGGGACGTATTCTGCACGATCGTGCGGAGCAGGTCAGTCTGCTCCTCATGACCTCCCACCAATGCCGCTATCACATCCGCTAGAGTAAGCGGAGGCGGCGGTGGTGGCTGCTGCTGCGGGGTGCTGTCGTAGGCCGGTGGCTGGGAGTCATCGCCTCCACCTTGGCTAGAGCCACCAACCTCGTGCGTGGTCCTAGTACGAACCATCTGCAACCATACGACATTAAACATCAGTCCCGCAACATTTTGCATGCAGTCCAATAGAACTGGGCGTACAAACATTATGACAACCAAAACATGCAAAATATCTCGTAAGTAGATAATGTAATAACTTTGCACAAGCTACACCATTACCAGACCAAACACAAGTTAGCTTAATCCAACTTGATGAACCCCCTCTTTGGAAGCTCACCATAACTGGGTTTGGTCTCTACGAGACATTAATATTGCGTTGTCATCACGTATAACACCCTTAGGGTACAACACCCTTTTCAATGAGTTCAACTGTCATTCTTCTGTCAGAATGACCAGTTGCTACCTATTCCAAGTTTTGATCTGGTTCTGGGCATTTTCATGACTCAAGTTGAATACCAAAGTTAAAGTTAACTTCAGTATCTTTCCAACGAGTACTCATTTGCCCCCAGATTAGCTTTTATTAAAAAGTTATGCTAATTCAAAGTTAGCAGAATTTCTGGAAGAATTTTAACAGCACCTCCCTTGGAAGTGGCTGTTTTCAACCCTGATTTCCACTAAATTCTGTGCTGAAACTTCAGAAACTTTGAATTGCAAAGATGTCACACATCTTCTACTCTTTCTAAGGATGTATTATATGACAATTTTAGATTTTTCTACTGGGAGTTTATCCTTGAAAAACAGAACAGTCCAGAGAATGTTTTAACACTGTCCTAGTTCTGGACAGTTACATGTCTCTGGGATTTAAGCCATCTTAGGTGAGTTTCAGCTCTGGAAGTCTACAACAAAGTTATAGAATACTTAAATACCTTTCCAGAACTATATAGCACACCTCTCTCGGCTAAAAGACCTGTGAGTTATGCCCTGTTAAAGATCAGCAAACTTGCTGTCCCAAAACAGAGCACTCTGTTTTTCAGTCTTTTTAGGAACTACACTCCTCACTATCCCACTCTTATACCCAACCAGGGTCCTAAATGTGGAACCTATAGATTTTAATTCCTTGTTCTCAATATTTTCATGCATATGCCTACAATATCTCGGTACTACGTTCCTCACAAAAGAAAATCCTAACCGGATCATACCGGCATATACGTCTCAAGTGTGGCACTAAACGGTCTCTCGCACACGTTTTCTACACGGATACATACGTGGTTAGTACCTGCAGAAGACCACACAATGATGGTGCACTCAACGGTTGTTCATTTCAGGCAGTTCCATATTTAAAAGTAGATACAAACGCCCGTATCATTGTCATACGGCCGTCCTTGAGCGAAGTCACGTCTCAAGGCACGTGATCGTGTTTCAACACCACACGACGGGGAACCCGAGTATGTCATGAACGGGTCGTCACGGTTGGGAATGTTATCAACCCAACAGATACCACCTACTGCCCTGCAGGGCACGCCGATGGCAAGCGCTGCGTATGTCCTCCTGGGCTATTTCCAGACGAACACACTCTCGCGTTACTGACCACGCGGTGGGGTCTCCACTTACTTGCCTAACGCACGCTAGGGATCAGCGTTTCATATGAACTCAGGAACATGAAGAGTCCAAGAGTTTCATATTGACGTCTCACACCAAGCTGTGAGACAAATCCCTGAACCACGTTCCTCGTCAGGGAGAGCTAACCGAAATTGAACCGCTTTCGGTGGCGTTCCTTACCATACTTACCAGAGCGTAGGTGCGTCGTTACATAATTGAAATTCAGAATTATAACACATAAGTTAGTCTTTGCCACTTTAAGTAACTATGCTAATATAGTCCTTACTTGGGCAACTACCGATTCCTCACCGTAACCTATGTTTTCCCACAATGCAGTCCTTAAGTACTGTGCCATCCCCACTGCAGCTCTGATACCAGGCTGTGGCGGACCGGAATCCGCTCATCCAGGATCGCAGAGGGTGGTGCCGCGCGATGCGACACCCGACAGCACACGTCATAAGAACGCAATATATTACATGGGAAAAACAGCTGAAACTGTACCGACAGGTACAAACTTCAGTTACAACTATTGTTCTATTACACAGCGGAAGACTACACTATACAACTCACGCCCGCCTATTTAGCAAAAGTCGGTTGCCCAGCCCTAGGGCAACCCACACTAGCTGCACTCCTCAGCTCAGCGCGGCGTGTACGGCTCCCACTCAGCCGTGGTCCCCGACGGAGGGTAACCCTCGCCGGTGGACTCGTACTCCGAGTCCGTGGGTGGCTCCTCACCTGAAAAACACTTAAGCAGCAACCGTGAGCACAAAGGCTCAGCAAGGCTTAACCGACTCACCTAAGCATGAAACTCTACATGAGGTGTACAATGGACATAGGATAGTAACATTTCAGCAAAACGACACGCCTACAAGTTCATCCTTAGTTCATCTTTTAGCAACAAGTTAACAGTTCATGAAATCTGAAATTTAGTAAGCAGTGTTTGGTGGCACACATGTAGCAATACAATTATATCAATCAGCATCATTGAATCAACATATCTCATCCATTAGTTTACGTTACGACGCAGTGAACAAGCAGTACTCGTCACCGCGAGGGACGGCGAATCGACTCGATATACACCTGCAGGGAAAACCCAAAGAGCACGTCACGTACGCCCACCTGTGGAGCTGCACAGCACGCTCACTCGATGTCGTACGGGACAACCTTTCACCCAACAGCCCAAACGTCGAACCGGTCGCACCGAAACGAGCAGGAGGTTCCCCACACGGAGCATCTCTCTATGCCCGTTGGCAGATTTCCACCTTGCTGCCCTCAACCTACACCTATAAATCGGTGTGCTATGCCTCGACGCCCGGAGGTTTAGGCTACATCGGTTTATCGGGGCCCATATATCCGATATGCCTTCGGTACATTCAATACTTGTTCAGCAGGGCCGCACACGGATCGGTCCTCAATCGACACGGGCAGGGCTGCGCACACAAGACTCTCTCTTGCTGCGCCCTAGCCCCTGCCTAGTCTCATTTTCATTACTAAAGTGATCTCACATCACTCAACCGAACCCGTGTGTCCCCAGCCTATCTCGCGAGTAGATTCCAACTACTCGACTTGTACCGAAGTCCTATGACTCATTAAGCATAGCCTGTCTACTCGAGGTCCTTGACACTACCCTCACTCTTTTAGGAACCTTTGGTTATGCAAGTGGGGTTTCATTCATCCTATACCTAATGCACATACATACTTCATATGACACATGTAAACAAAGTAAAACTTTTAAAAAGGGTTAATGCAAACCGGGGCTTGCCTTGTTGCTGCTGGTCAGGAGTTAGTTCTTCGTCCGGAAGAAGGAAGTCCAGCACTTCCGGAGTCTCTTCTTCAACGGCTACACGTTAATGAAATACTACATGTTAATTTAGATGCAAATGTGAGTTTTAGAGTAAGACTTCTACTATTAGTTCTAATAACCAGCCTCTAACACCTAGAACTTTTTTTAAGAATTTAAAGATGAACTGGTGTTGGTGGTTTGGCTTGAACTTAATCACATGGTTAAATGCTAAGTGGTTTTCCCCCTTTTCCATATTAATTCCCTTAAGTGGTTAAACAGGACAGGGGTGATCTAGAGCTCCAATGGAGCTGAGAATTCTTATGTGAGTTCCTTGTCACAAGAAAACCCTCTGGACCAAACATTAGCACTTTTCATGGAGTGGTTTGCTCAGAATAATTTTCTTAGCAGATAAGCAAGGAAGAATTTTATTCTGAGGTAATACCCCTGTTCATACCCAACTTAGTGAACTATAATTTCAATTATAGCTCCTAAAGTTTGCATGAATTTTCCTAGCATTTTTGGAGTCAAGGTTTGCCCAGAATTGAATTTCCAAGTTTTGGAAATTCTCTGAAAATGTTTCTGTATTCAAATGAACACAGCACCTTCCAATTTGAATTGCTCTGACCAAATCAACTCCAAATGGTCTGAAACTTTTACAGGGGTTTACTAATGTCCTAAAGAACATCCTGGCAAAATTTGGGGATTTTTGGATGAACCAAACTCCCTCTAAAATTCCTTTGCTGAAAAGCTTTAAAGAATTTTCCAGAATTAATTAATGGGTTTTATACAAATTGGGTTGTATATCTGGACAGAGCTAGGCAAGATGAATCCAACCCAATTTGAATCACTAAATTTGGAGCTTCCTAGCAAAAGTTATGGGGTTCTAAAGTTTACACTAAAACTGGAAATTCCAAAATGTTTAAATCCTGCGGGTGGGACCCACTCCTCGAGCCGGCCCACTCAGAAAGCGGCCACACCGCGGCCCACGGGGTTTTACCCGCGCTTCCGCACCGAATCCCGGCCGCAAACCCGATCCCCGCGCGAGATCAGAGGCTGACCGGTGGACCCGGCCCCCCCTTCGTCTACCTCGCGCTCTCCCGCAGTTCCCGCGGCGGTGCTTCGCCGGAGCGCTCGCCGCCGGGCGTTTCCCCGCCCGACCTCCGACAAAACTTGCCGCCTGTGCCTAACTCGACTCGTAGAACACGCTGGTGCCCTCACCGGAGCTCGGCAATGGCCGGAACTATGCCCGCGACGGCGACAGAGCCTACCTCTGCTCCGGTGACGTCGTCCGGGCTACTCCGGGCCTTATTTCTCAAGCGGTTTGCTCCTACAGCTCCACCGTGGCATGCTGCGCACGAATATGAGCTTGGTTGGCCATGGAAATAGCCGGGGCTGGGACCTCACCGTCGACCTAGGCCCGATATCGACTGTTGCTCGAAAAACTTGGATATCAGCGCAAAGGCTCGATGGTTTTCGATGGTTTTGGATCCTAGGTGGCCGTGGGGGCGTGTAGAACCTATGCTCAGCTAGGTTTACGCTGTGCAGGACCGATCGCTGCGAATTTCAGCATTTTTGATCACTCGTTTTTGTCGAGCACCGAGGACTAGACGGGGAAATACTCCCCCTACAAAGCATGGAAGAGGGTAGGGTCTTCACCTTGAGCTCGAGCAGTCCCCGGCGCGTGTCTTTGCTGTTGAACTCTGGTCGCGAGGTCGCCTGGATCAACGGCGCGACGAGGAGCCGAGGGGAGCGGCGGTGTCGTTTTTCGTTTCGGGTAGGAACGGGCAAAGCGGAGGAGATGAGGCTGGCTCACGTGGGCTGGGGACTTAAACCGCGTCGGGCACGCGTGCGCTCGGTCGTCGAGCAGGAGGTGGCGAGGTGAGGCGGTCGGACGCTGGTGCTGTCCGCAGCTGGCGCAAGGTGTTCGACCGACGTCGGGAGAAAACAGCCACGCTCGGTTTGGGAAACAGTCCTCCGACTGACTTGTGGGCCCCCTCTCCCCCTAATCTCTTTTGCCAAATTCTGCTGCAAATATCTCAGCTACTCTCCATTTAATGAGAGACTTAGCCTCCAAGTATTGGTTTGAATTTGAGTTCTCAAATTCAAACTTTGTTTGGTCAAATTTGCTTCATATTTAAACTGAAATTCAAATTCAGTTTTGAATTCTTGCAAATTTAGCTCTTGACAAGATGAGCTCCAATGGAGATGAAACTTGGTGGGTTTACTCAGAAAAATGTGCTGAGTATAGATATGGAGCTAACTTTTGAATTTGGGTGATGAAAGTTGCTGCAATTTGAATTTACATTCAAATTGGCCTCTTTTTGAAATAACCCAAAAGTGCCTCAAAAATTGTTGAATTTGCATGAGCTTTGGACTGAACCTTCCCAAGACTTTTTAAATCCTAGGGTGAGCTCAACCTCTCATGTTCATGTGCAGAAACCCTACTTTGTGAAAGTGAAGGCTTTCCCTTCTAATCACTCCTTTGATGGAGGTCACTTGCTCTTCACAATATTTCACAATCTACCCACAACAAAACTGTTGTGTTGTGCGGTGCAGAAAAGTTTTTGCAAGTCCCTTTTCTTGGGCTTTTACAGAAGGTGCATTGATCTTGAGAGACTCAACTTGTGTTTCAAGGATCTTGTTGACTTTTGTCAAGTTAACAATTTCATCCTTGAGCACAACAGTTGTGTCTTCAAGATTTGAGCAAGTTTCCTTGCTCAAAGCGAGTTCACGCTCAAGTGCCTTGCTTCTTTCCCTTTCAACCTCAAGGAGCTCTTCAAGCTCATGACATCTCTCCTTTTCAAGGATGAGCATGTCTTCTTGACGGTTGATGAGTTCATCCTTCTCAAAGATTTCTTCCAATAGCAATCTCATCTTTTTCAAGGTGCTCCTACTTAGATCCATAAGCATGGATTTATTATCACTACTACTATCAAAGCTATCAAGTGAAGAGGTAGAGGAGGACGGTTTAGATTTAACCTTTCTTCTTTCCTCCTTAGCCATGAGACATGTAGACTTGAAGTCTTCAATTGTTGAGAAGAGCTTGCTCCTTCCAATGGCAAGTGTTGGCACTTTCTCTTCATCCTCGGAGGATGAGTCTTCGTTTGAGTCCCATTCCTTCCCAAGGTGAGCATTTCCTGATGGCTTCTTCTTCTTGAAGAATTTCTTCTCTTGAGACTTGCCATCTTTCTTCTTCTTACTCTCTTCATATGGACAATCCACAATGAAGTGTCCATATTCACTACGGTTGTAGCATGCTCTATTCGTCTTGGGCTTGGACCTTTCATTGTTCTTGTTCTCATAATGGTTGCTCCCCTTCCTTCTTCTCATCATCCTCTTGAATTTGTTGATGAAGAGCGCCTCTTCTTCATCGGTGTTGAGACCCTCATCATCACTTGCTTCGAAGTCTTGTGATGAGGATGTTGCTTTGAAAGCAACATATTTTTTCTTTGAGGAGGCGAGCCTTTGGAGATCGCTGTAGAAGATGGCTTCCTTCTCCATCATCTCGTTGTTGATGATTCTTCCAAGACTTCCTTCAGGGTCATTTGAGCATATCCCGGGCTCTCACGGATCAAGGAACAAAGAGCAATGTTTTGAGGCATGAATGCTCGAAGCATCCTCTTCACCACCTCACAATCCGTCCACCGGGTGCATCCATAAGATCGGATCTTGTTGACGAGGATCTTGGGACGGTTGTACATGTCTTGAGGGGACTCACCATCCATGATGGTGAACCTCCCAAGCTCTCCTTCAATCATCTCGATCTTGGCTTCCCTAATGACTCGGTTTCCTTCATGCGTTGTCTTGAGTGTGTCCCATATGTCTTTGGCCACCTCTAATCCATCGACTCGGTTGAACTCTTCTCGAGTCAAGGATGAGGTGATCATTCCAACTGCTTGAGCATTGTGATGAAGTAGAATGGCTTGCTCCGGGGTAACGTGTTCTTCATTTCTTGGAAGATGAACACCTGTTAAGACAATTTTCCACAAGCTAGGATTTAAGGATATTAGATGCATCTTCATATTATGCTTCCACATTGAGTAATCATTTCCATCGAATTGAGGAGGTTTGCCTAGAGGAATAGATAAGTAGTGATTGTTGGAAGTTTATTGTTCATAGTTGAAAGGATATTGGGAGTAGTCCGGTTGACCACTCCTTTCTTGATCCTGCAGCTTCTTCTTCTCTTTACTTGAGTTACCTAGCTTCTCGTGAAGTCGTGCCTTGAGTTGGCGAACTTCTTCATTGTCACTTGAGTGGTCTTGCAGCACATCTGTGTCCTTTTTCTTGTCATATGTGTTGTCACCTTGTGACATCGACGGAATCTCGTATTCCTCCACTCTGGCCATCTTCTCTCCGAGTGGTTAGACTCTTGATGGAGAGACCTGCTCTGATACCAATTGAAATTGCCTAGAGGGAGGGTGAATAGGCTAAAATACATGAAATGACTTAATTAAACGAGATTAGAACTCAGGAGCCGGACTAGTCTGGCTCAGGAGCGGACTAGTCTGATCAACCTGCTGGAAAGGCCTAAAAGGCCGGACTAGTCTGCCTTGGAGGCGAACTAGTCTTGTCAAACTGCTGGAAAGATCTGGAACTTGATTTTTAAGGGTTTTTCTCCAAATTTTGGTTTAACAAAATGTGGATGAGACAACTAGCACTTCTATGCGACAAGTGTGACAGAATATTGAAATGAATTGCAAGAGTGTGACGATGTATAGCGAAATAATTAAAACAAACCCTAAGCAATCTTGATCTTCAAACAAATGTACATGCAAGAGAGACACTGAGGATTTTTCCCGAGGTTCGATTCCACTCAGGAATCGACGTCCCCGTTGAGGAGTCCACAAAGGATCGGGTCTAACAACCCTTTCCTCACCAAGTCGCCACTAAGGCCAACCCGGTTCTTCACTATCTCAAGGGTGAACTTACAAAGTTTTGGGGCTGCTCACAATCCAAGGCTCCCACTTGATCACTTCCACAAACTTCACAGATCTCACAAGCCACAGATCACACCAAGTGCACGAGATCACTCCAAGAGCCTAAACGCGAAGTTCTTCCTTCTCCCCTTCTCACACACCCAAATTCACTTAAGAATTGGCTCTAGAGGGTGAGTAGGCAAGAGAGAAGGATTAGGGGGGCTCTTGGATCGCTGTGGCGGCGCTAGGGTTCCAGGTTTTTTTAAATGACGTTGGGGCATCTCTTTTATAGAAGCCCCGAAGCCAACCGTTGCCACCTACCAAAAATCCGGACTAGTCCAATCTCACACAGGAACTATTTGTCCGGGTGAGAACGGACAAGTCTGGAGGACCCGGACTAGTCCGGCCACTAAGGCGGACAAGTCCGGTCCACCAAGACTTAGCCGTGGGACCTCTCATCTCACACCCATACGGACTAGTCCGCCTTAGAACGGACTAGCCCAAACTCACACAGGAACTCTTAGTCCGTGTGAAAACGGACAAGTCTGGCTAGCCCGGACTAGTCCGACCACTCAGGCGGATAAGTCCGGTCTACCAGGACTTAGCCCCAAAAACACTCTCACCTAGAGAGAAACGGACTAGCCCGTCCAAAACGGACAGGTCCGATCTCAGTCAGGAACTCTTAGTCCGCCCTAAAACGGCCTAAGCCGTAGGACTTCCGGACTAGTCCGGCCTCTTCCCCCGGACAAGTTCGGCCTGCCCAACTTTACCTCTCTACTTCTCTCCACTAAGGATTTGACATTTCTAACGCTTTGAGCTCTATTCTATGATCTCAATGCACTTGACACACACACTCTTTCTTTTACACGGCTAGCCTACTAAAGACTCAAGTGAAACCCTAATTTCTACTCTTCGAGTCTTCGACGTTGTTCTTCATCTTTTTCCTTTTTTTGAGTGTTTAGGTGCCCGCCTTGGAAATGTCATGTGCTTATGATCATCTCAGCTCATTAGTCTCTTAATTTTTCGTCATCAATCATCCAAAACCCACGGGGATGCCTAGATGCACTTACAGTTCTATATGGTGATCCTCGGGAAAGTGGAAATTCCGGCTATACGGCGCTAAGAGGGACCTAGGGGGTTCGGAGAGAGCTACTAGACCTCGATGCTAACCTCAGAGACACGTTTGTCGCACTGGAGAAGCTTTGTGCTGCTCGGGCGACGACGTCAAGTCGGAGGAGCTCTCGGCTTGATAGAGCAATGGAAGATTGGCTCGGACAAGCTCCACCGAAGCTGATCACGAGCAGCTGAGGCTGTAACACGTCGAGCAAGGACCGGCGGTTCTGTTTGTTGCCTCAGCTCGCGGTGGAAGGAACTGTGCTGGCCGGTCGACGGCCAGGTGATGCGGTGGGGCTGTGCGGCAATCAGCTCGGTGTTCTCAGCGCTGGAAACGTTGAGGCAGTGGGAAAATGGTTCGCTGCCGGCGGCAGCTCGAAGATATATAGCTGAGGATGTCGGTTTGGGGCGCTGATCGGCGACCAGGAGCTGGCAGCGGTGGAAATTCGCCGTGGCCCTCGCGCGGTCACGTGCAAGACCTGAGCTGCGGCGCCTTCAGTCGTTTAAAACACTGGTGAGGCTGACATGTGGGTCCCACCCTGGTTTTAACCTCTGAAATTGAATTTTCCCCACTGCTCTAAACAGTAGAGACCCAATTAACCTTGGTTATTTGAATTATCTACCCTTTGGCCATTTGAATTGGATAGAATTCAAATTGGGGTTTGTTTGAATATATTTTCAGCACATATGCAGTTTGAAATTCAAATAAAGTTTGAATTTGCTAAACTTAGCTCATGTCAAGATCAACTCCAAATGGAGTGAAAATTGGTGTGTGAGCTCACAAAAATGTGCTGAGTAAGAATATGCCTCCCACTTTTGAATTCATGGAATGGAAATAGTTTGAATTTGAATTGGAGTTCAAACCACCATCTTTCTAGTTATACCCGAAAAGACTTCAAAAAGGTTTGAATTTGGGTGAATTTTGGCATGAGCATTCTGTAACACCCCAAATTTTGATTCAAAACTCTAAACCATGATCAGAGGGGAATTTAAAAATTTTTGGACGTGTTGCATGATTTGCAAAAATTCAAATTCAAACTGGAATTCAAATTATACTCAAAACAGAAAAGAAATGGAAAAAGAAAAAGAGAAACGGGAAAAAAACCGGCCAGTGGGCCGAAACCCGCCAGCCGGCCCAGTTTTCCCCCGCGCCAGCCCGCCCCCGCGCGCTCGCGCTGTCTCTCACAGACAGGTGGGACCCACCTGTCATCCCCAACCTCGTTCGCGCCGACCCCGGACTTTTCCCCCCGAGCGCGCGCGATCTTAACCGATTGAAAACCGCGTCCCTCAGCCCGAATTCCGGTCCCAGAAGAATCCAACTCGATCACAACTGACCCACCGCCCTCCCCCGGCTATAAAAACCCCTGCCCCGATCGGTTTTTCCCACGCGATCGCCGATTTTTACTCCGGTGAGCACCGAGACTTCGCCGGTGAATTCTGGCCGATCTAAGCTCGGAAACTCTGATCTAACTCGCTGGTCTTGATCCACCGCCTCCGGGGAGCTTTGCAGGTGCAGAAAACTCGGAGACTTACGGTGTAAACACAGCGCCGACGAGCTTCGCCGTGGTTTTGCCTCGGACCTCGCCGCCGATCACTTTCCAGGACCCCCGAGCTCGAGAAAACCCCCGAGGTGAGATCCCTGACCTCCCCTCTACCGATCTATGCCATAAGATCACAGTTTTAGGCAGAATTCTCGAGGATCCGAAACTTTCCGGCGAGATCGCCGCTTCCCGCCGCCGTGCGCCGCCGGCAGTGCCGCCCGCTCTCGATCAGAGCGACGTGGCCGCTTGTGCGCCGTTTATTTTAAATCGCACGGTAGACTTTAAAACCCCGCGTACCGGTTCGATGTTATAATCTCAGCCGTCGGTTTAAAATCGGACGGTCCACGTCAGCCCCGCGTTATAAAGACTGGAATTCTTACGTGCTACCCCCTTGGGTTCTCTGGAATTGAGAGCTAGCCCCGGAAACTTCAGATCTAGCCCCTGGAACTCCAGAAAATCATGTAAATTCATTTAAAAATCAGTTTTAGCCCCTGGACTTAATAAAAATTAGGAAAAACACCTCTGATAAGTGTAGCTAGACCCCTGGAAATTATGAAAATAATATTATAGACCCTGTAATGGGGCGAATTCATTATTTTAGCCCTGTTTAGTATTTAATTTAGAAAATTGAATATGTAACTAGTGTTTAAAAATTAAAAAGGGGGACAAACATAATTGTCAAAATTAATTAAAAACTTTCTCAGTAATTAGAAAACTTTGGAGTGAGATAAAAATATATTTTTGGGCTGAAATGAATCTGTTTCATTTATTATTCACATTTATTAGTATAGGGACACATTTTTAAGTAAAGAATAGTTATAGAAAAAAAATAGGGAAAATAATTATGAAATAGTCTACATCAGAAGCCAAGGTCAAAATATGTTATTAAATCATTTAGGACCAGAACCTATACTGTTTAGATGATGTGCATTACTAATTTCATAATAAAATACACAATTATGCATAGGAATATAAATCTGAAAATATAGCAACTAGTAAATGATAAATGGAGTTTCTAAAATACAAAGAGTTCAGTTTAGGGTTGATAGAAATTGTGAAGGCACATATGGAGAAGAAAAATACTTTTCATACATCCTTGATAGTTTAATGTAAGGAATTTATTTAAAACTGAAACACACACACACATATATATATATATATAGTATGTAAGTATAAATATGAACACCAAAGTAGGAATCATACACATATAAATAAAAGTGTATGCAAGCCACAGATCAACACACAAAGTAACCACAACACATATGAATGTGTGGTTTGTATGAAGTAGAAGTGTGAACTATGTCTTATGATTGTTGTTTTTCTTTTGCTATGTGTGATGGTATGAAGTAGAACCTGTTCAAGAGCAAGTTAACCCTTTCCAAGATCAGGACTACCCATTTCAAGAGCAGCAAGAAGGAGGCAAGTGTCCTTGACCACTTTGATCCTATGCTAGGATGTGTAGATAGAACTATTTGCATTGTCAAATGAAATATGAAACCCATGCTAGGAAAGTTTCCCTAGAATTGCATTACCTTGTTTCCTTGTAGCTTGGGTTGGGATTTATTTTGTCAGGTCATTTATTTACATGCATATGCTTAGCCATGCTTAGAATGGGATATTTGGGATATGAGAGCATCAGTTTATTATACCATACTCTTGAATGAGCTATTGTGAGTTATGTAGAGGTAGGGATCAAGGCAAGTTGGATGTTTTGGTTGTGTGCTGGGTGCACGAGACTTGGGTTTGTGTTTAGTACTTGCCTGGATCCTAAGGACCGGTTCATGGAGCATGTAACCCGGCTTTACAGTGCCAACCACATGCTGAGATGGGGCAGCTTGGCCAATTAATTAGGTGTATCCCCGGCGTAGTATGGGTGTGTTGGATGGTGCGGGGAGTAGGTGTCAGCTGGACTACCATATGAACCGCAAGGCTCAAGAGGGGGCCACTGCAGCGGGGTTGGAGCCTCTTGTATGCTGTTAGGGGTGAAACCTCAGTGGGCCCACGCTCATCGGGAATCCCTTTGTAAAGGCTTCGTAGTGATCTCCTGGCTACACACCTGGGAAGTGTGAATGTGGATCGTAGCCACTGGCATAATGGAGGTTCTTTTAGTCCACCCGGCAACGGGGGATGAAATCACTACTTGTGGGTACAGTGGTACAAACTCTGCAGAGTTAAAACTGTCTTGACAGCCGTGCTCACGGTTAAGAGCGGCCTGGACTTATTCATGATTAGATGATTGATGGTTTTGGAAGTTAAGCGGGGAGCTTAACATTGGAAATGATGTTATGGTTATTGGATTATGATAATGGGTTGGGAGATTTGGACCATTTCACCTGTGTAGTAATGTAGGTGCTTAATAAGCTAAGGTGATAGGTATTAATTGCGTAGTGCTTTAACCATGAGTTCAACCTCTCCTTGTTCTAGCCATGCATGATATAATTTTCCCACACTTGCTGAGTACCATTGGTACTCAACCTTGCATATTTGTTGGTTTATATTGCTGCTCAGGTCAAGATATTGAGGTGGTGTATAATGACCAAGATTTTGGACCCGAGGAAGGTTTTTAGGTTCATGAAGACCCCGGGCAACGCCTGTGATGGAGCCCTAAAGAATAATATTCCGCTGCTAGTTTATTTACTTGTGATGAAGCATTAGTGTCCATTGAGACATTTGCGATGTAAGACTTATTTATATTCGACACCTGGCTTGTAATAAATGATGTTTCACTATTTGTCATCACATGTATGAGAAAATGATCCTGGCATACATGTGATATTCACTCGGTTGTTCTTTGGAAAAACTGGGTGTGACACATTCCTAGCAAGGTGTTGGAGTTTTTCACAAGCTCAGCCCCTAGATGATGCATGTGGGAAATGCCACTTTTGTATTTTGTGAATTTATTCTCTAATGAGCATGTTGATGGTGTTTATTTGCTCTTCAGATGTATTCATCAAGTTTCTTCAAATGAAGTGTGTGTGTGGTGATGAACACTTTGAATATGTGCAAAAAACATAGGCCCTTACATTACTCCCCCCATTAAATGAATCTCGTCCCAAGATTATAAGGTGAAAATGAGAGAGAGGACGGTGGAAAAATTACCGTATATGCGACGTGGAAAAGTTGGGGTAGTTCGCACGAAAAATCCTTCGCTCTCCCATGTCGCTTCGTCCATGGTGTGATTACTCCATAGAACTTTGTAGAACCACAACGTACGGTTGCGTCTGGTTCGGGCCTTTTCATCAATAATCTGAACCGGTTCCTCCCGATAGGTGAGATCCGGTTTCAGTTCTTCTATATCCTCCAGCTGAATGGTAGTTGATAGCTTGAGACACTTCCTCAGCTGCAAGATGTGAAAGACGTCATGCACACCGGAAAGTGCTTTTGATAATTTCAGCCGGTATGCTACTGATCCACATCTTTCGATAATCTGAAATGGACCGATGAATCGGGGTGCTAGCTTTCCCCTCACCCCGAATCTGTTCACGCCCTTCATTGGAGACACACGTAGATATACGTGATCCCCGACTTCGAACTGTAATGGACGTCTTCTACGGTCCGCATATTGTTTCTGTCGGGATTGAGCGGCTTTTAGGTTCGCTTGAATCAGCCGAACCTTTTCCTCCGCGTTGTTGACAATATCAATCCCGAAGGTAGCCCTTTCGCCAGACTCACACCAATTCAGTGGTGTGCGGCATTTTCTCCCGTATAGCGCCTCGTAAGGTGCCATCTTGATTCTGGCTTGGTACCCATTGTTGTACGAGAACTCGGAAAACGGTAAGTGATCATCCCAGTTCTTACCGTGGTTGATAGTGCACGCTCGTAGCATATCTTCTAAAATCTGATTTACCCGCTTGGTTTGCCCATCCGTCTGCGGGTGGTACGCTGAACTACGGATCAGCTTCGTCCCCAATGCAGCCTGTAGCTGCTCCTAAAAACGGGACACAAATAAAGTGCCCCGATCTGATATGATGGTACGGGGTACGCCATACAAGCATAGGATCCATGAGATGTACAATTCAGCGTACTTCTTGGCGTTGTAGTTGGTATTGACCGGGATGAAATGGGCAACTTTGGTTAGCCAGTCGACGATCACCCACACAGAATCATGCTTCTGAAAAGTGGTGGGTAAACCGACGATGAAGTCCATGCTCACGTCTTCCCACTTCCAGGCAGGAACGCCCAGTGGTTGTAGCAGTCCCGGTTTCCGCATATGATCTGCCTTCACCCTTCGACATGTATCACACTCGGACACGTACTTTGCGATGTCCCGCTTCATCCGTGTCCACCAAAACTTTCTTCTGAGTTCTTGATACATTTTGTTGCTGCCGGGGTGAATAGAAAACTTTGACAAGTGAGCCTCATCAAAGATTTTCTTCCGTAACTCCGGGTTATGGGGTACGACGATCCGGTCCTTGAACCATAGGGCGTCGTCTCCGTCTTTCCATAAACATTTCAGCTCCCCACGGTCTATACGTCTCCGCAAATGCAACATGCCTTTGTCATGTTTCTGAGCTACCGCTATCTCTTCACGGATGGGGGGATCAAAGCTAAGTTGTAGAGAGCTCCATGTGGAATCACATGCAATGGTGGCTCACTCTCTTCCAACGGGGTGATGGTCAGATTGTTGACCTGTGACTTGCGGCTCAGCGCATCCGCCACTATGTTTGCCTTGCCGGGGTGATAATGGATCTCTATTTCGTAATCCTTTATCAACTCTAACCATCTTCACTGCCTCATGTTCAGCTCCTTCTGAGTGAATATGTACTTGAGGCTTTTGTGGTCGGTATATAAATGTACGAGGTTACCAAGTAGGCAGTGCCTCCACATTTTGAGTGCGAGCACCACGGCAGCGAGCTCCAAGTCATGAGTTGGATAATTCTGCTCATGGTTTCTAAGCTGCCGTGATCCATATGCGACCACTCTTCAGTCTTGCATCAGCACACATACGAGCCTAATGCCGGATGCATCGCAGTACACATCGAACGGTTTTGTTGTGTCTGGCTGCACCGAAACCGGTGCTGATGTCAGGTGCTTCACTAATGCCTTGAACGCTGCTTCACATGCTGGACTCCAAACATATTTGGTGGCCTTCTTCAGCAGCTCTGTCATAGGCTTGGCAATCTTCGAGAAGTTCGGAATGAACCTCCGATAATATCCCACGAGTCCGAGGAAACTCCGTACCTCGTGAACAGTTCTCGGGGACTTCCAATTCAACACTTGGATGATCTTACTCGGGTCTACAGCGATGCCCTCCGCTGAGATGATATGCCCGAGAAAAGGCACTTGCGATATCAAGAATTTGCACTTGCTGAATTTCGCGTATAGCTCGTGATCCCGCAGCCGTTGAAAGACTATACGCAGATGCTTCACGTGTTCTTCCTCCGACTTGGAATATACCAATATGTCGTCGATGAAGACCACGACAAACTTGTCTAGATCCGGCATGAATACCGAATTCATCAAATACATGAAGTGAGCTGGAGCGTCAGTGAGGCCGAAGGACATGACTAGGTACTCATAAAGTCCATACCTCGTCGAGAAAGCCGTCTTCGGAATATCCTCAGCCCATATTTTAATCTGATGATACCCGGATCTTAAGTCCATCTTGGAAAAGTTCTTTGCTTCGACCAACTGATCAAACAACATGTCGATCCGTGGCAACGGGTACTTGTTCTTGATGGTTACGGCGTTTAGTGGACGATAGTCCACGCAAAGCCGCAACGTCTCGTCTTTCTTCTTCACGAATAATGCCGAACAGCCCCATGGCGAGGAGCTCGGCCTAATAAAACCCTTCTCCGGCAAGTCCGTTAACTGTGTCTTCAGTTCAGCCAATTCCTTGGGAACTCACAGACTACTGGAATATCTTCCAATCTGATGGTTGTGGACTTATAAACACTTGGAAGTTTTATTTCTGGACTGTCCAGAAATAAAGAGTGTGATTCGTGCACTTCTGAGTTCAAATGCACGACTCGGAGGATGGTGTCGAAAACTGCGCCGACCACGACATCCCTCAGATGGCATCGACTTTCTGTCCCTCTAAAACTATGAGAGACGTAGGGTATACTCTACCCTCTAAGCATAATGGCACTTTTGGAACCATCATGCTTGCTGAAATTTCCCCACCCGGTGAACAAATCAAGTATGGACTATCGGTGGATAGTATTTGCAAGCTGTATTTAGCAATGAAAGCTTGGCTAATAAAATTGTGCGTGGCGCCTGAATCAAATAATACTATGACGGGATGCTGGTGGAGTTGGAACATACCCGCAAGGATTGGCTCTCCCTCCGGCACGTCCTCTATGGCAAGTTGGTGGACGGTGTCGGGCCTAGGGTTTGCCCGCCGCGCATTAGTGGGGTTCCGGGGCAGATTCCTCCCTGGAAGTTGCGGTGCAACTCCGCCGCCTTGCCTCTCAGGACAATTGTTGGCGAAGTGTCCTGGACGACCACATTTGTAGCATGTGGCTGCTACTTGGCCGGTGCTTGGGGGATGAAAGCCTGGCATGCGCTGCTGAGGTGCATACGCACGCGGCATCGCCCGCTGCTGCTGTTGTTGCTACGCAGGTGGTACTGGCAGTGCCGGCCGGAATGCCGGTGGAGAATATGGCCGACTGCGGAATGGCATCGGCCTCTATGGTGGCTGCCAGTGTGGACCCGATGGTGGGCGATTCACCATCTGGTATTTTTGAGAAGGACCACCTCCTTCTCCGCTGCTTTGCGGCGCGCTTCGCTTCCTTTCCGTTGCCACTAACTCCTTGCCGGAGTCCTCCTGAACAATCGCAGCATCAATTATGTCGTTGAGGCTGCCGCGATTGAACATCGCCAGCTTGTCCTTCAGAAGTGGGTTAAGCCCCTGGTAGAAATGATCCCACCGCTTCTCGTCGGTATCGGCGTGATACGAAGCGTAGAGCGAAAGATCATTGAACGCCCTGAAGTATTCCAGCGTGTTCCGGCTTCCTTGCTGCAGGCGTAAGAACTCCTGCGTCTTCCTCTTCATGAGACCCGGCGGTATGTGATAGACTCTGAAGGCCATCCGGAATTCCGCCCAGGTCATAACTCGCTCGGTGGGCTACGAAGCACAGTAGTTCGCCCACCACGCGCACGCGGATCCCTGGAGCTGTTGAACCGTGAACTGAGTCTTGCACTGCTCACTCACTTGGAGCAGCCCGAACTTCATCTCCATCGTGCGGAGCCAGTTGTCCGCATCGAGGGGTTCATCCGCCCTTGAGAATACCGGGGGATGAGTAGCCAGAAAGTCGGAGTAGGAGATCTGTTGGCGCTCCTCACGATCTTGACGTCTCTCTGGTCGAGACGTATTCGCAATGAGGGTTTGCAGCAACTCCGTGTGCTGCTGATGAGAGCCCGCCATCGCTGCCACAATGTCAGCCAAGGTAACCGTTGGCGGTGGCGGTGGCGGTCGTTGCTGTTGCTGTTGCTGCTGTTGCTGTCCCGAGGAGTCCTCGGGAGGCTGTTGGGAGGTCTCTCCCTCCTGACTGGAACCCCCAACGTCCGAGTTGGCACGAGTACGAGTCATTCTGAAATTCAAAACAGCAGCGATCAGCACATGTCATACTTAAAATTCCATATGAAACAGCAGGTATCAAAGGGGCGCATGAATAATTTGCACAACATTAACATGTATTGATAAAGCATAAACTTTATACAAGATACATTAGTCTCGGGTCCTCGAAAAGTCGTGCTCATGTTGTCACCACCTATACATACACTACTGTCTACACGACATGTCACCGATTACAAAAGTTTGGGTTACATTGCCCCAGCTGCGCTACTTGGCACCGGTAACCTCCTACTCGGGGTAGAATTCAACCTCCTACGGGTCGTCCTCCTCCGGTACCTCTGCTGGTGGCTCTGGGTCCACAACCTCCTCTTCCAGCTTGGGTTATCCCATTGCCGGAAGACCCAAAACAACAGGTACAGCACCTACCACCGGTATACCCATTACCGGAGGTACGAGGTCCTGCAACGCGTGCACCTCGTCCATGGCTTGGTTGTGGTCCTCTTCCAAGCCTTGCCCCTCCTCAATAGCGTCGTCCCGCTCTTGAGTAAGGACCTCGTTCTGCTGGGTCAGAGCCTGCACCTGTTGTTGCAAAGCCATGATGTCGACATGGCTTTTCTTCTTCGCCTTCTTCAGACGATGCAACTGATTATATTGTTCGTTCAGTCGCTTAATCGTTGGAAGGAGAACATTGCGGAGTGCGCTGTAAGCACTCTCGAAATGATCTCCGCGGCTGTTGCTATCCTTGAGCTTCAAGGCGAGACATTCCATATGAACAGCTTGGCTATCCATCACAGCCTTTCCCGCCCTCAACTGGAGACTAAGGTTCGCCTCCGCGGGATTGTACCTTGGGCAACCCGGATCTGTTGCCTCCATGTACCTCCCTTCCCACACGTGATTAGCCCATCCCTCCACCGGAACGAGCATGTATGGAGTGCCCTCCATAGCTCTCACGTGTAGTTGGCAGAAACGCAACATGGTGTCGCGGGCTGCCACTTGCCACATTTCTTCCGGCTGTCTACCTCTCACCGTAACTGACACGACCCCATTGGTCCTGTCGAGCCAGGATCACGCTGAGGGGTGCTGCGTTGCACAGCACCGTATAACACACGTCAAAGGTGCAAAGCGGAAGCGGAAGTTTCATTACATAAACAAGTTTATGAACATGTTTACATCAAAATAAGTTCAGTCTACACTCGAGGGCGTAGACTAAGCATCAAGTGCACGTTCAGCCCTCGAACGTGTCCTTGCTAGCACACACGCACACTAACTCTGCGGCGTGCACGACTCCCACTCGACGGGGTTCCCCTCCTGGGGTTCCGTCTCCTCTTCGGGAGTACCTTCCTCATAGAACCCTGCAAAAGCTTCAAACACAAGCAGTGAGCACGAAGGCTCAGCAAGTCTGACCCGTCTCACCTAAACATGGAACTTCTACATGAGGGTAATGGATTGCATGAGGTAAAAATCATTTGCAAGGACTCGCCTAATTAGTAGAACCTTACTTTCAAGTTTTAGCAGCAGGTTGTGGAGAACCTTACGCTAAGGCACATGAGAGAGCCGCAATCAAACAAGAAACGCATTCCTCTCATGTACTTTGCCCAAAGTTGAAAAGAACTTTAGTTAGCGCTAAGCTACAGCATATCATTAACAATCAATGTCCAGCTTTCAATCAGCAACATTTTAACATGTGACTAGCCTGTTCTTTCTACGTCACGGTACAGTGAACAAGTGGTACTCACTGACCGCGAGGGACGGCGATTATAATCGATTTACACCTGCAGGGTTACCCGAACAACCCGTCACGTACGCCCGTACTCGATGTTGCCTACAACAACCATCACGGACGCCGTACGCGACTACCTTTCACCCGTTAGCCAAATATTGAACCGGTCCCATCGTCCCGAGCAAGAGGTCTCTGCACGCGCATCTCCGTGCGGCCAGCCGATTTACACCTCGAGCTCTCAACCTACCCTCTGAACGACGGGCAATGCCTCAATAACCAGCTACCCGAGTTACATCAGTTTCCCGGTTCCCATATAGCCGGTAGGTCTTCGGTACTGTTCTAGCTTGTTCAACAGGCCCGCACACGGCTCGGTCCTCAATCGACACAAACGGAGCTACAGCACACAGGCCCCAAAGTCCTGCTGCCCTCACTCTCCGCTCGGTCTCATTTTCTTGCCATGTGTATCATGTGCTATCTCTACCCGAGCAATGTGCCTCTAGCCTATTCTCGCGAGTAGTTCCAACTACTCGACTTGTACCGAATCCTACTCTATCCTAGCAATGCAGTGGCTAACGAGGTTTTCCATCCTCAACCCAACCCATGGTTTTCTTGGCTATGCAGTTGGGTTTTCAATCAAGACTCTAATGCAGAGAACAATATTCAAAGATGTGCTCAAAACAATAAACATTCGTAAAAAGGTTAATGCAAACCGGGGCTTGCCTTGCTGCTCTTGGTCGTAGGCTAGCTGTTCCTCCGGAGTAACGAAGTCTAGGACTTCGGGTTCCTCCTCGACCTTAGCGACTACATGATAGAAACAATACATGTATTAATTTAATGCATTTGTATTAAGTTTGAAGTTGTGAAGTCTATAACCTTTGCTAGATAGACCTAATGACTGTGAAACTTTTACTGTGGCTTGGTTACAACCTAAACAGAGACTTGGTCAAGTTTTAGTTGCAGCAAAGCTCATTTGAGCCCTCCACAAATAATTATGTCCTTGACCTTAATCGGAACTCTTAGGGTGTTCTAGGAATTTTCATGAGACAAACTATGACTTTCTGAAAACTAGATTTTCAGAGGGTTCTAATGGAGTTGGTCTCACTTAATTTGGAAGTCTCTAACTAAAGATATGAGCTAAACAATTTCAGAGAAAATTCTGAAAATGTTTCTGAACATTTTCTATTTTCTCTGGAACAGTTTTACTAATCACACCATTAGGTGGACTAAATGAGCTCAAATGGATCTGAAATTTTTATGGTAGTTCAAGGATATTTTGGTGAACATCTCAGCAAAATTTCAGGATTTTCCTCCAAAGGATTCTCCAGTTAAAATTCCTAACAATTTAAACTTTAAGGAATTAATTCTGGAGAATTAAGGAATTCCATGAAGTAAAACTTGATTTTCTGGAAAGTACTCAGAGAGCTGAATCCAGCAAAATTTGGTTCACTCAATTTGGAGCTTTCTAGCCAAAGTTATAAGGATTTGAAGTTTGAAGGAAATCTGAAAATCGGGGAAAAGTTTAAACTCGCGCGGGGGCCCAGGGGACACGCGTCGCACGCCTAGGCGATGGCACACCGCGGCCCACAAGGATTTTGCGCGCCTGCACACCCGATCCCGGCCGCAGCCGGATCCCGATTCAAAATATCGGCCGCTGACAGCTGGGGTCCACCCCCTTCTTCAACCTCGCGACACCCGCGCCCCGCCGCCGAGGGACCTCGCCGGAGAGCTCGCCGCCGGCTGCTGTACAGCTCCAAACTTCTTGATTCTGGCCGCCCCTGCCTACTTTTACTTGGGGAACAGGATCCGAGGGTCAGCTGCTCATGACAACGGCCGGAGCATGGTCGGCGACGAGCCGCCATATCGGAATGACTTCGGCCATGTCGGCTGACTCCCCTAGTACCTCAGCTACTTGGGAAATCGGTCGGGGAGCATCAGTGGACCTCAGAGAAGGTCGACATGAGCTCGAGGCAGCTCGGGGAAGGCCCGAAATAGGTCCTCACCGTGCGCCCGATACCCCCCGTTCGTTCCGCCATTAGTCGACCTCAAATTACGCCGGGCACAGAGGTTCTCCGGCCCAGAGTTGTGAAGGCAACTTGTGCGTTACCGTGTCTAGCTCGTGTGGGAGTGGCCCGAGGCCCTCTAATCCTTTCTAGAGCACAAATTAAACAGAATCGTACCCGAAGGTCGTTCTGCACACAGAAAGGGGAAAAGTGGAAATTCGCCGCCGGTGAGCAACCACTCGAGCTGTGGCTCGGGGATGAGCAGCACCGGTCACCCGCGCGTCCAAGGGTGCCTTGGCTCGGGCGTGACAACGCCCAGGTTGGGCTGTCCACGAGAGCCCGAGGTGCGGCGGTTCCAAGTTCCGAGTTTGATCTTTCGGCACAGCCGATATCAATCGGTTTCAACCGAATTCTAGCAATGGGGAGGATGGAGGAAGGTCTCTAGTACCTTGCTGGGACTCTGGAGTGGAAGGAGGGATCTGCGATCGGCGTCCTCCGATCAAGTCCGAACTGCGGAAACTTTCGGCCGGTGCTGGGTTCTTGCGGGAAAACACGTCGGTACCTCGGCCGAGGAGGGGGCAGGCGCCTTAAGAAGGCTCTGCACCGCCTCATGCCCGCGCGTGGGCAAGCAGCTGGTGGCGCGGTGGCTGGCCTCGGTGGCGATCACCGCTGCGGCTCGGCGACCCGAGTGAAAAGTCTCAGTCGGTTTGTGTTGAAGTAGAGGCTGACATGTGGGTCCCACCCTTCCTTTTAACCTCTGAAATTTACTTCTAATCACTGTTGTAAACAGTGAACCCCATACTACCCTTGGCAACTCAAATTATTCCCCCATGAGCCATTTGAATTGATCAAAGTTCAAATGAGGTTTGGTTTGAATGAATTTCAGCACAAGTTCAGTTTGAAATTCAAATAAAGTTTGAATTTCCCCCCCTTAGCTCATGTCAAGATCAACTCCAAATGGAGTGAAAATTGGTGTGTGAGCTCACAAAAATGTGCTGAGTAAGAATATGCCTTCCACTTTCAAATTCATGGGATAAAAACAGTTTGAATTTGAATAAGGTTTCAAACTGCACTCTTCCTAACTATACCCAAACTGACCTCAAAAAGGTTTTGAATTTGGGTGAAACTTGGCATGGACATCCTTAGTAAAGTGTAGGAGTTTTCATATGTCCAGCCCATCTATATCACATGTGGGAAATACCACTTTTGCAATGTGTAAGTTTGTTCTCTAATGAGCATGTTGATAATTGTTACTTGCTCTTCATTTGTGTTCATCATTCTTCCTCAAATGAGGTGTGTGGTGTGGGGATGAACACTACAAATGGGTGTCAAAAACTGAGGCCCTTACATTCCTCCCCCCTTAAAAGAATCTCGTCCCGAGATTATAAGGTGAAAATGAGAGAGAGGACGGTGGAAAATTACCGGATATGCGACGTGAGAAAGTCGGGGTAGTTAGTGCGAAGGAATTCTTCGCTCTCCCATGTCGCTTCGTCCATGGAGTGATTACTCCACAGAACCTTGTAGAACCACAACGTACGGTTGCGTGTGGTTCGGGCCTTCTCATCAATAATCTGCACCGGTTCCTCCCGATAGGTGAGATCCGGTTGCAGTTCTTCAATGTCTTCCAGCTGAACGGTAGTTGATAGCTTGAGACACTTCCTCAGCTGGGAAACGTGAAAGACGTCGTGCACACCGGAAAGTGCTTCTGGTAATGTCAGCCGGTATGCTACCGATCCACATCTTTCGGTAATCTGGAATGGACCGATGAATCGGGGTGCCAACTTTCCTCTCACCCCAAATCTGTTTACGCCCTTCATTGGAGACACCCGTAGATATACGTGATCTCCAACTTCGAATTGTAATGGGCGCCTTCTCCGGTCCGCATACTGTTTCTGTCGGGATTGAGCAGCTCTTAGGTTCGCTTGAATCAGTCGAACCTTTTCTTCCGCGTCGTTGACAAGGTCAATCCCGAAGGTAACCCTTTCGCCAGACTCACACCAGTTCAACGGGGTGCGGCATTTTCTTCCGTATAGCGCCTCGTAGGGCGCCATCCTGATGCTGGCTTGGTACCCATTGTTGTACGAGAACTCGGCTAAAGGCAAGTGATCATCCCAATTCTTGCCGTGGTCGATAGCGCAAGCTCGTAGCATGTCTTCTAGGATTTGATTTACCCGCTCGGTTTGTCCATCCGTCTGCGGGTGGTAGGCTGAACTACGGATCAGCTTCGTCCCCAAGGCAGCGTGTAGCTGCTCCCAAAAACGGGACACAAATAAAGTGCCCCGGTCCGATATGATGGTACGGGGTACGCCGTATAAGCATAGGATCCGTGAGATGTACAGTTCAGCGTACTTCTTGGCGTTGTAGTTGGTGTTGACCGGGATGAAATGGGCAACTTTGGTGAGCCGATCGACGATCACCCACACAGAATCATGTTTCTGTAAGGTGGTGGGTAAACCGACGACGAAATCCATGCTCACGTCCTCCCACTTCCAGGCAGGAATGCCCAGTGGTTGCAGCAGTCCCGGTTTCCGCATGTGGTCTGCCTTCACCCTTCGACATGTATCACACTCGGACACGTATTTTGCAGTCTCTCGCTTCATCCGTGTCCACCAAAACTTTCTTCTGAGTTCTTGATACATTTTGTTGCTGCCGGGGTGAATAGAAAACTTTGATAAGTGAGCCTCATCAAAGATTTTCTTCCGTAACTCCGAGTTTCGGGGTACGACGATCCGGTTCTTGAACCATAGGACGCCGTCTCCGTCCTTCCGGTAACATTTCAACTCCCCACTGTCTATACGTCTCCGCAAATGTGACATGCCCTTGTCATTCTTCTGGGCTGCCGCTATCTCTTCACGGATGGTGGGGATCAAAGCTAGGTTGTAGAGAGCTCCGTGTGGAATCACATGGAGTGGTGGTTCGCTCTCTTCCAATGGTGTGATGGTCAGATTATTGACGTGTGACTTGCGGCTCAGCGCATCTGCCACAACGTTTGCCTTGCCCGGATGATAATGGATCTCTATCTCGTAATCCTTTATCAGTTCTAACCATCTTCATTGCCTCATGTTCAGCTCCTTCTGAGTGAATATGTACTTGAGGCTTTTGTGGTCGGTATATAAATGTACGAGGTTACCGAGTAGGTAGTGCCTCCACATCTTCAGTGCAAGTACCACGGCAGCGAGCTCCAAGTCGTGAGTTGGATAATTTTGCTCATGGTTCCTAAGCTGCCGTGATCCATACGCGACCACTCTTCGGTCTTGCATCAGCACACATCCGAGCCCAATGCCGGATGCATCGCAGTACACATCGAACGGTTTTGTTGTGTCTGGCTGCGCCAAAACCGGTGCTGATGTCAGGTGCTTGACTAAAGCCTTGAATGCTGCTTCACATGCTGGACTCCAAACATATTTGGTGGCCTTCTTCAGCAGCTCTGTCATTGGCTTGGCAATCTTTGAGAAGTTCGGAATGAACCTCCGATAATATCCCGCGAGTCCGAGGAAACTCCGTACCTCATGAACAGTTCTCGGGGATTTCCAATTCAGCACTTGCGTGATCTTGCTCGGGTCCATAGCGATACCCTCCGCTGAGATGATATGCCCGAGGAAAGGCACTTGCGATATCCAAAACTCGCATTTGCTGAACTTTGCGTATAACTTGTGATCCCGCAGCCGTTGCAAGACTATACGCAGATGTTTCTTGTGATCTTCCTCCGACTTGGAGTATACTAGGATGTCGTCGATGAAGACCACGACAAACTTGTCCAGCTCCGGCATGAACACCGAGTTCATTAAGTACATGAAGTGAGCTGGAGCATTGGTGAGGCCAAAGGACATGACCAGGTACTCATAAAGTCCGTACCTTGTCGAGAAAGCTGTCTTTGGATGTCCTCCGCCCTTATCTTAATCTGATGGTACCCGGATCTTAAATCCATCTTGGAAAAGATCTTCGCTTCGACCAACTGATCAAACAACATGTCGATCCGTGGCAACGGGTACTTGTTCTTGATGGTTACGGCATTTAATGGACGGTAGTCCACGCAAAGCCGCAACATTTCATCCTTCTTCTTGACAAATAATGCCGAACAGCCCCATGGCGAGGAGCTCGGCCTAATAAAACCCTTCTCCAGGAGGTCCGTGAGCTGAGTCTTCAGTTCAGCCAACTCCTTGGGCGCCATCTTGTACGGCCTTCGGGATATTGGCATGGTTCCTGGTGCAAGTTCAATCTTGAACTCCACCTCTCTATCGGGTGGCATTCCCGGCAAATCGTCCGGGAATACATCAGGGAACTCTCGGACCACTGGAATGTCTTCCAATCTGATGGTTGTGGCTTGATAGACACTTGGAAGTTTTATGTCTGGACTGTCCAGAAATAATGAGTGAGAACCGTGCACCTCTGAGTTTAAGTGCACGACTCGAAGGACGGTGTCTAAAACAGCGCCGTGGCGGGTTAACCACGACATCCCTAGGATGACATCGACCTTCTGTCCCTCTAAGATAATGAGAGACGTGGGGTACACCCTACCCGCTAAGCATAATGGTGCTTTGGAGACCATTACGCTTGCTGAAATCTTCCCACCCGGTGAGCAAATTAAATATGGACTATCGGTGGGCAGTATTGGCAAACTGTGTTTAGCAATGAAAGCTTGGCTAATAAAATTATGCGTGGCGCCTGAATTAAAGAGTACTATAGCGGGATGCTGGTGGAGTTGGAACATACCCGCAAGGATTGGCTCGCCCTCCGGCACGTCCTCAATGGCAAGTTGGTGGACAGTGCCGGGCCTAGGGTTTGCCCGCCGCGCATTAGTAGGGTTCTGGGGTTGATTCCTCCCCGGAAACTGTGGTGCCACTCCGCCGCCTTGCCTCTTCGGGCAACTGCTCGCGAAGTGTCCTGGACGACCACACTTGTAACATGTGGCCGCTGCTGGTGGAGTACTCGCGGGACGAAAGCCCGGCATGCGTTGCGGAGGTGCAAACGCACGCGGCATCGCCCGCTGCTGCTGCTGTTGTTGCGGTGGTACTGGCAGTGCCGGCCGGAATGCCGGTGAAGAGTACGGCCGACCGCGGAACGGCATCGACCGCTGTGGTGGTTGCCAGCGTGGACCTGATGGTGGGCGATTCACCATCCGAAACTTCTGAGAAGGACCACCTCCTTCTCCGCTGCTCTGCGGCGCGCTTCGCTTTCGCTCTGCCGCCGCCAACTCCTTGCCGGAGTCCTCCTGAACAATCGCAGCATCAATGATGTCGTTGAGGCTGCCGCGATTGAACATCGCCAACTTGTCCTTCAGGAGCGGGTTAAGCCCCTGGTAAAAGTGGTCCCACCGCTTCTCGTCCGTATCTGCGTGATACGACGCGTAGAGCGCGAGATCGTTGAACGCCCTGGAATATTCCAGCGCGTTCCGGCTCCCTTGTTGCAGGTGTAGGAACTCCTGTGTCTTCCTCTTCATCAAACCGGGTGGTATATGATAGGCCCTGAAGGCCGTCCGAAACTCCGCCCAGGTCATCACTCGGTCGGTGGGCTGGGAAGCACAGAAGTTGGCCCACCACGCGCTCGCGGATCCTTGGAGCTGCTGGACCGCGAACTGAGTCTTGCGCTGCTCGCTGATTTGGAGCAGCCCGAATTTCATCTCTATGGCGCGGAGCCAGTTGTCCGCGTCAAGTGGTTCATCCGCCCTTGAGAATACAGGGGGATGAGTCGCCAGGAAGTCGGAGTAGGAGCTCTGTTGGCGCTCCTCACGATCTTGACGTCTCTCTGGGCGAGACGTATTCGCAATTAACGTTTGCAGCAGCTCTGTGTGCTGCTGATGTGAACCCGCCATTGCCGCGACAATGTCGGCCAATGTAACCGTTGGCAGTGGCGGTGGCGGTGTTTGCTGTTGCTGTTGCTGCTGCTGTCCCGAGGAGTCCTCGGGAGGCGGTTGGGAGGTCTCTCCCCCTTGGCTAGTACCTCCAACATCAGGGTTGGCACGAGTACGCGTCATTCTGAAATTCAACACAGCAGCAATTAGCACATGTCTTACTCAAAATTCCATAAACAGCAGTAGGTATTGAGGCGACGCATGATTAACTTGCACAACATTCACATATATTGATAAAGCATAAACTTTATACAAGATACATTATTCTCGGATCTCCGAGAAGTTGTGCTCATGTCGTCCTACCTATACATACGCTACTGCCTACACGACATGTCACCGATTACAAAAGTTGGGTCACGCTACCCTAGCTGCCCTACTTGGCAACCGTAACCCCCTACTCGGAGTAGAACTCGACCTCCTATAGGTCGTCCTCCTCCGGTACCTCGGCTGGTGGTTCGGGGTCTACCACCTCTTCTCCCATTCCGGGCTCTCCCATGGCTGGAAGACCCAAGACTACCGGTACGCCCAATACCGGGGGCACGAGGTCCTGCAAAGCATGCACCTCGTCCATAGCTTGGTTGTAGTCCTCCTCCCAGCCTTGTCCTTCCTCAATAGCGTCGTCCCGCTCTTGAGCAAGGTCCTCATTCTGCTGGGTTAGGGTCTGCACCAGCTCTTGCAACGCCGCGATGTCAACACGGCTCTTCTTCTTTGCCTTCTTCAGACGACGCAACTGATTGTGTTGTTCATTCAGTCGCTTGATCGTCGGAAGGAGCACATTGCGGAGTGCGCTGTGAGCACCCTCGAAATGATCTCCACGGCTTGTGCTCTCCTTGAGCTTGGTGGCGAGATGTTCCGTATGAACAGCTTGGCTGTCCATCACAGCGTTTCCCGCCCTCATTTGGAGACTGAGATTTGCCTCCGCGGGGTTGTACCTTGGGCAACTCGGGTCTGTTGCCTCCAGGTACCTCTCTTCCCACACATGCTGAGCTCGTCCCTCCACCGGAACGAGTGCGTATGGAGTTCCCTCCATAGCCTGCACGTGTAGTTGGCAGAAACGTGACATAGTGTCACGGGCTGCCGCTTGCCACATCCCTTCCGGTTGTCTTCCTCTCACCGTGACGGTGAATGGCACCCAACCGGGTGGCGTAGGTCCTGCGGAAACTTCGACATGGATCGTCCACGTCTTGTTCCCCTCTTCGCCTTCTTCCTTGGCGAAGTATTGCGGCATCTGGTTGTACCCGAAATATTGGAGCATTTGCCACAATGCTTCCGGGTAGCCGCTACGGTCAGAACAGTGGGAAACTACCCACCCGTTCTCCAACCGTTTATCTGCTGCCATCTGTAAAAATATATTTGAGAAATGTCAAATATTTATTTAAACAGTAAACCATTGAGTTATAACATAAGATATGTCATTGAACCCATAACACTTGGAAACATAGTTCAAATTTTTATACAAATTTGACTGCTGATCTGCTGTTACCATGACAGCCCTGACCAGTTTCCATATCAATCTGATTTAGGCCAGGTTAAAAGCAAAACTAGTCCTGGAGCTCAACATCAAAGTTAAAGTTAACTTCAATAGCTTTCCATAAAGTATTTGGTTGGCCTAAGATCTGTCCTGGTTCAAAAGTTATGAGAGGTCAAAGTTAACAGAATTTCTGGAAACAATTGGACAGCACCTCCCTGCCTTAGGTACTGATTTGATCCAAGAATCCCAGTTAATTCTGTTCCTAATCTGACAAAACTTCCTGTTACAAAGTTGTAACCCATCTCATAAGCTTTCCAGAACTACCTCATTTCCTATTTTTGGATTTTTAAGCAGGAAGTTATGCTTAATTTTACAGAAAGTCTACAGAGAGTCTTTGCTCTGTCCTGTTTTCTGGACAGTTTCAACTCTGCTGCATTTTTCGAGTGGTTAAGGGATGAAACACCTCTGAAACTCAACAGAAAAGTTGTAAAGCTCTTCCAAAGCTTTCCAGAAATGTATCATACGACCCCAACCTCGAAAGAACTCAACCTCTAACCTCTGATTAACTCCAGCCTTGATTCAGCTGAAAACAGAGTGCTCTGTCCTTAACATCCTATAAGTTGAAAACTTGTTAGCTTTGAATATCCTGTTCAAGGGAAGGAGTTACATCAAGTTTTACTACTTTGGATCAAAACCTTCAAGTTTTTAAATGAAGTTGTTCATTTAATTGGATGTGACGTCGAGGCGTCACCAGATTATGTCGGTACTACGTCCTCACAAAGGAAAAACCTATACCGGACTTAGCCGGCTTCGTTAGTTCAGTGGCACTACTCGTCACTCGCACACGGATGCTACATGTCTACCGTTTCGTGGTAAGGCTACCTGCAGAAATTCAACCAATCATCAGACTCGGCTGCACACCGAGCCTGGAATCCATACGGTTTGTACACCCGGCCGTCATCACTCGCCCGGATGTTCTCAAGCCAAACACGCCTTGAGTTACGTGTTCACGTTCCAGACCACGTGACGGGGTCTCCCAAATTGCACCACGCACGCCAGGGACAGACGTTGCTCGAATACCCCAAACGGCATGAAGAGTCGTAGAGGATACTAAAGCGGATCGGGTTACCTGCCACCCGTGGGGCTCCACCCTTCAGCTTGTGCGCACTGGTGGACAGCGCTTACGTGCACCCCCCAAGACATGAACGTCCCGAGATGCACGATTTTCCGACATAACAAATAGGTTAACAAGCCACTTTCTATATACTAATAACATCCTTATACGGGCTACTAACTCGTTCCTCACTGGATTTTTGAAAAAGAAGACCTTTGTACTGTGTTAAACCTCAAGCGAGCTCTGATACCACGCTGACACGACCCCATTGGTCCTGTCGAGCCAGGATCACGCTGAGGGGTGCTGCGTTGCACAGCACTGTATAACACACGTCAAAGGTGCAAAGCGGAAGCGGAAGTTTCATTACATAAACAAGTTTATGAACATGTTTACATCAAAATAAGTTCAGTCTACACTCGCGGGCGTAGACTAAGCATCAAGTGCACGTTCAGCCCTCGAACGTGTCCTTGCTAGCACACACGCACACTAACTCTGCGGCGTGCACGACTCCCACTCGACGGGGTTCCCCTCCTGGGGTTCCGTCTCCTCTTCGGGAGTCCCTTCCTCATAGAACCCTGCAAAAGCTTCAAACACAAGCAGTGAGCACGAAGGCTCAGCAAGTCTGACCCGTCTCACCTAAACATGGAACTTCTACATGAGGGTAATGGGTTGCATGAGGTAAAAATCATTTGCAAGGACTCGCCTAATTAGTAGAACCTTACTTTCAAGTTTTAGCAGCAGGTTGTGGAGAACCTTACGCTAAGGCACATGAGAGAGCCGCAATCAAACAAGAAACGCATTTCTCTCATGTACTTTGCCCAAAGTTGAAAAGAACTTTAGTTAGCGCTAAGCTACAGCATATCATTAACAATCAATGTCCAGCTTTGAATCAGCAACATTTTAACATGTGACTAGCCTGTTCTTTCTACGTCACGGTACAGTGAACAAGTGGTACTCACTGACCGCGAGGGACGGCGATTATAATCGATTTACACCTGCAGGGTTACCCGAACAACCCGTCACGTACGCCCGTACTCGATGTTGCCTACAACAACCATCACGGACGCCGTACGCGACTACCTTTCACCCGTTAGCCAAATATTGAACCGGTCCCATCGTCCCGAGCAAGAGGTCTCTGCACGCGCATCTCCGTGCCGCCAGCCGATTTACACCTCGAGCTCTCAACCTACCCTCTGAACGACGGGCAATGCCTCAATAACCAGCTACCCGAGTTACATCAGTTTCCCGGTTCCCATATAGCCGGTAGGTCTTCGGTACTGTTCTAGCTTGTTCAACAGGCCCGCACACGGCTCGGTCCTCAATCGACACAAACGGAGCTACAGCACACAGGCCCCAAAGTCCTGCTGCCCTCACTCTCCGCTCGGTCTCATTTTCTTGCCATGTGTATCATGTGCTATCTCTACCCGAGCAATGTGCCTCTAGCCTATTCTCGTGAGTAGTTCCAACTACTCGACTTGTACCGAATCCTACTCTATCCTAGCAATGCAGTGGCTAACGAGGTTTTCCATCCTCAACCCAACCCATGGTTTTCTTGGCTATGCAGTTGGGTTTTCAATCAAGACTCTAATGCAGAGAACAATATTCAAAGATGTGCTCAAAACAATAAACATTCGTAAAAAGGTTAATGCAAACCGGGGCTTGCCTTGCTGCTCTTGGTCGTAGGCTAGCTGTTCCTCCGGAGTAACGAAGTCTAGGACTTCGGGTTCCTCCTCGACCTTAGCGACTACATGATAGAAACAATACATGTATTAATTTAATGCATTTGTATTAAGTTTGAAGTTGTGAAGTCTATAACCTTTGCTAGATAGACCTAATGACTGTGAAACTTTTACTGTGGCTTGGTTACAACCTAAACAGAGACTTGGTCAAGTTTTAGTTGCAGCAAACCTCATTTGAGCCCTCCACAAATAATTATGTCCTTGACTTTAATCGGAACTCTTAGGGTGTTCTAGGAATTTTCATGAGACAAACTATGACTTTCTGAAAACTAGATTTTCAGAGGGTTCTAATGGAGTTGGTCTCACTTAATTTGGAAGTCTCTAACTAAAGATATGAGCTAAACAATTTCAGAGAAAATTCTGAAAATGTTTCTGAACATTTTCTATTTTCTCTGGAACAGTTTTACTAATCACACCATTAGGTGAACTAAATGAGCTCAAATGGATCTGAAATTTTTATGGTAGTTCAAGGATATTTTGGTGAACATCTAAGCAAAATTTCAGGATTTTCCTCCAAAGGATTCTCCAGTTAAAATTCCTAACAATTTAAACTTTAAGGAATTAATTCTGGAGAATTAAGGAATTCCATGAAGTGAAACTTGATTTTCTGGAAAGTACTCAGAGAGCTGAATCCAGCAAAATTTGGTTCACTCAATTTGGAGCTTTCTAGCCAAAGTTATAAGGATTTGAAGTTTGAAGGAAATCTGAAAATCGGGGAAAAGTTTAAACTCGCGCGGGGGCCCACGGGACACGCGTCGCACGCCTAGGCGATGGCACACCGCGGCCCACAAGGATTTTGCGCGCCAGCACACCCGATCCCGGCCGCAGCCGGATCCCGATTCAAAATATCGGCCGCTGACAGCTGGGGTCCACCCCCTTCTTCAACCTCGCGACACCCGCGCCCCGCCGCCGAGGGACCTCGCCGGAGAGCTCGCCGCCGGCTGCTGTACAGCTCCAAACTTCTTGATTCTGGCCGCCCCTGCCTACTTTTACTTGGGGAACAGGATCCGAGGGTCAGCTGCTCATGACAACGGCCGGAGCATGGTCGGCGACAAGCCGCCATATCGGAATGACTTCGGCCATGTCGGCTGACTCCCCTAGTACCTCAGCTACTTGGGAAATCGGTCGGGGAGCATCAGTGGACCTCAGAGAAGGTCGACATGAGCTCGAGGCAGCTCGGGGAAGGCCCGAAATAGGTCCTCACCGTGCGCCCGATACCCCCCGTTCGTTCCGCCATTAGTCGACCTCAAATTACGCCGGGCACAGAGGTTCTCCGGCCCAGAGTTGTGAAGGCAACTTGTGCGTTACCGTGTCTAGCTCGTGTGGGAGTGGCCCGAGGCCCTCTAATCCTTTCTAGAGCACAAATTAAACAGAATCGTACCCGAAGGTCGTTCTGCACACAGAAAGGGGAAAAGTGGAAATTCGCCGCCGGTGAGCAACCACTCGAGCTGTGGCTCGGGGATGAGCAGCACCGGTCACCCGCGCGTCCAAGGGTGCCTTGGCTCGGGCGTGACAACGCCCAGGTTGGGCTGTCCACGAGAGCCCGAGGTGCGGCGGTTCCAAGTTCCGAGTTTGATCTTTCGGCACAGCCGATATCAATCGGTTTCAACCGAATTCTAGCAATGGGGAGGATGGAGGAAGGTCTCTAGTACCTTGCTGGGACTCTGGAGTGGAAGGAGGGATCTGCGATCGGCGTCCTCCGATCAAGTCCGAACTGCGGAAACTTTCGGCCGGTGCTGGGTTCTTGCGGGAAAACACGTCGGTACATCGGCCGAGGAGGGGGCAGGCGCCTTAAGAAGGCTCTGCACCGCCTCATGCCCGCGCGTGGGCAAGCAGCTGGTGGCGCGGTGGCTGGCCTCGGTGGCGATCACCGCTGCGGCTCGGCGACCCGAGTGAAAACTCTCAGTCGGTTTGTGTTGAAGTAGAGGCTGACATGTGGGTCCCACCCTTCCTTTTAACCTCTGAAATTTACTTCTAATCACTGTTGTAAACAGTGAACCCCATACTACCCTTGGCAACTCAAATTATTCCCCCATGAGCCATTTGAATTGATCAAAGTTCAAATGAGGTTTGGTTTGAATGAATTTCAGCACAAGTTCAGTTTGAAATTCAAATAAAGTTTGAATTTCTCCCCCTTAGCTCATGTCAAGATCAACTCCAAATGGAGTGAAAATTGGTGTGTGAGCTCACAAAAATGTGCTGAGTAAGAATATGCCTTCCACTTTCAAATTCATGGGATAAAACAGTTTGAATTTGAATAAGGTTTCAAACTGCACTCTTCCTAACTATACCCAAACTGACCTCAAAAAGGTTTTGAATTTGGGTGAAACTTGGCATGGACATCCTTAGTAAAGTGTAGGAGTTTTCATATGTCCAGCCCATCTATATCACATGTGGGAAATACCACTTTTGCAATGTGTAAGTTTGTTCTCTAATGAGCATGTTGATAATTGTTACTTGCTCTTCATTTGTGTTCATCATTCTTCCTCAAATGAGGTGTGTGGTGTGGGGATGAACACTACAAATGGGTGTCAAAAACTGAGGCCCTTACAGTAACGGTGAACGGCGCCCAACCGGGTGGCGTAGGTCCTGCAGGAACTTCAACATGGATCGTCCACATCTTGTTCCCTCCTCGCCTTCTTCCTTGGCAAAGTACTGCGGCATCTTGCTGTACCCGAAATATTGAAGCATTTGCCTCAATGCTTCTGGATAGCGCTGCGGTGAGAACAGTGGGACACCACCCACCCGTTCTCCAACTATCTATCCGCTGTCATCTGTAAAAACATATTTGAGAAATGTCAAATATTTATTTGAACAGTAAACCATTGAGTTATAACATAAAACATGTCATTGAACTCATACAACTTGGAAACACAAATCAAACTTAGAACAAATTTGATTGCTGGTCTGCTGTCCAATAGGACAACTCTTACCAGTTTCCATTTCAACCTGATTTAGACCATACTAAAGGCAAAACCACTTCTGGAGCTCAACATAAAAGTTAAAGATAACTTCAATAGCTTTCCAGAAAGTATTTCCTTTGCCTAAGATCTGTCCTGGTTAAAAAGTTATGAGATGTCTAAATTGATAGAATTTCTGGAGAAAATTGGACAGCACCTCCCTGCTTTAGGTACTGATTTGATCCAAGAATTCCAGTTAATTATACTCCCAATCTGACAAAACTTTATGTTACAAAGTTATAACCCATCTCTTAAACTATTCATAACTACCTCATTGTTTATTTTTGGATTTTTATGCAGGAAGTTATGCTCAATTTACAGAGAGTTACAGAGAGTGTTTGCTCTGCCCTGTTTTCTGGACAGTTTCAACTCTACTGCATTTTTCAATTGGTTAGGGGATGAAACATCTCTGGATATCAACAGAAAAGTTATAAATATCTTTCAAATCTTTCTAGAAATGTATCATATGACCCCATCCTCGAAATAACTCAACCTCTAACCTCTGATTAATTTCAGCCTTATTTCAGCTGAAAACAGGGGACTCTGTCCTTAGTATCCTATAAGTTGAAAATTTGTTAACTTTGAATGTCCTGATTAAGGGAAGGAGTTACATCAAGTTTTAGTACTCTACATTAAAACTTTCAAGTTTTACAATGCAGTTGCTCATTTAGTGGGGTGTGACATCGATGCGTCACCAGAGCATGTCGGTACTACGTCCTCGCAAAGAAAAACCTATACCAGACTTAGCCGGCTTCGTTAGTTCAGTGGCACTAAACGTCTCTCGCACACGGATGCTACACGTCTACCGTTTCGTGGTCAGACTACCTGAAGATAACTCAAACAATCGTCAGACTCGGCTACACACCGAGCCCGGTATCCATACAGTTCATACACCCGGCCGTCATCACTCGCCCGGATGTTCTCAAGCCAAGCACGCCTTGAGCTACATGTTCACGTTACTGACCACGTGACGGGGTCTCTCAAATTTCCCAAAGCACGCCAGGGACAGACGTTGCTCGAATACCCCAAATGACATGAAGAGTCATAGAGGATATTAAAGCGGGTCGGGTTACCTGCCACCCGTGGGGCTCCACCCTTCAGCTTGTGCGCACTGGTGGACAGTGCTTACGTGCACCCCCCAAGACATAAAGCATCCCGAGATGCACGATTTTCTGACATTTGCAAATAGCTTAGTATGCCACTTTCTATACACTAATAACATCCTTATATGGGCTACTAACTCGTTCCTCACCGGATTTTTGAAAAAGATGACCTTTGTAGTGCGTTAAACCTCAGCGAGCTCTGATACCACGCTGGCACGGCCCCAATGGCCTTGTCGAGCCAGGATCACGCTGAGGGGTGCTGCGTTGCATAGCACCGGATAACGCACATCAAAGATACAAAGCGGAAGCAAAGTTTTATTACATAAACAGGTTTATGAACATTTGTACAACAAAATATGTTCAGTCTACACTCATGGGTGTAGATTACACATCGAGTTCACGTTCAGCCCGTGAACATGTCCCCGCTAGCACGCACACACACTAACACGGCGGCGTGCACGACTCCCACTCGACGGGGTTCCCCTCCTGGGTTTTCGTCTCCTCCTCGGGAGTCCCTTCCTCATAGACCCCTGCAAAAGATTCAAACACAAGCAGTGAGCATGATGGCTTAGCAAGACTGACCCGTCTCTCCTAAACATGAAAATTCTACATGGATGGTTTTAGGGTACATGAGGTAAGATAAGTTGCAAAGGACTCGCATAATTATTTGAACCTTACTTTCAAGTTTTAGCAGCAGGTTGTGGAGAACCTTACACTAAGGCACATGAGAGAGCCACAATCAAACAAGAAACGCATTTCTCTCATGTACTTGGCCCAAAGTTGAAAAGAACTTTAATTAGCTCTAAACTACAACAAGACAATAACAAGCAAAGTATGTCTTTCAAATCAGCAAACTTTTAATATGTATCTAGCATGTTCTTTCTACGTTATGGTACAGTGAACAAGTGGTACTCACTGACCGCGAGGGACGGCGATTATAATTGATTTACACCTGCAGGGTTACCCGAATAACCCTTCACGTACGCCCGTACTCGATGTTGCCTACAGCAAACATCCCGGACGTTGTACGTAACCACCTTTCACCCGTCAGCCAAATATTGAACCGGTCCTATCGTCCTGAGCAAGAGGTCTCTGCGCGCGCATCTGCAGTGCCGCCAGCCAATTTACACCTCGAGCTCTCAACCTACCCTCTGAACGACAGGCAATGCCTCAATACCCAGCTACCCGAGTTACATCGGTTTCCCGGTTCCCATATAGCCGGTAGGTCTTCGGTACTGTTCTAGCTTGTTCAACAGGCCCGCACACGGCTCGGTCCTCACTCGACATGAGCGGAGCTATAGCACCCAGGCCCCAAAGTCCCGCTGCCCTTACTCTCCGCTCGGTCTCATTTTTTCTTGCCATGTATTTCATTTGCTATCTTTACCCGAGTCGAGTGTCCCTAGCCTATCCTCGCGAGTAGTTCCAACTACTCAACTTGTACCGAATCCTACACTATCTTAGCCTTGCAGTAGCTAAACGGGGTTTTCAATCCTAATCTCAACCCATGGTTTTCTTGGCTATGCAATTGGGATTCAAACCAGACTCTAATGCAAGAAATAAGTGGGTGCTCAAAGTAAGTTCTCAAAACAGTAAAAATTTGTAAAAACGGGTTAATGCAAATCGGAGCTTGCCTTGCTGCTCTTGGTCATAGGCTAGCTGCTCTTCCAGATGCAAAGTCTAAGACTTCGGGTTCCTCCTCGACCTTAGCGACTACATGAGATAACATGTATATGTATCAATTTAAATGCATTTAAATTGAATTTAAATTTGTGAAGAGTGTAAGTCTTATTAGACAGACCCAATGACTCTGAAATTTTTACTGCGGTTTGGTTACAAACTAAACAGAGACTTGGCCAAGTTTTATTTAAAGCAAAGCTCATTTAAGCTCTCCACAAATAATTATGTACTTGACCTTAATTGGAGCTCCTAGGGTCTTCTAGGGATTTTCATGGAGCAAGCCATGATTTTATGAAAACTAGATTCTCAGAGGGTTCTAATGGAGTTGGTCTCACTTAATTTGAAGGTTCCTAGCTGAAGATATGAGCTAAACAATTTCAGAGAAATTCTGAAAATGTTTCTGGACATTTTCTATTTTCTCTGGAACAGTTTCATTAACCACACCATTAGATGGATCAAATGAGCTCATATGGATCTGAAATTTTTATGCTATCTCAGGGATATTTTCCTGAACATCCTAGCAAAATTTCAGAAATTTCCTCCAAAGGGTTCTCCAGTTAAAATTCTAAACAGTTTAAATTTTGAAGAATTAATTCTGGAGAAATAAGGATTTTCATAGGGTGAAACTTGATTTGCTGGAAAGTACTCAGGGAGCTGAATCCAACAAAATTTTGATCACTCGATTTGGAGCTTCCTAGCCAATGTTGTGTGGGTTTGAAGTTTGAACTAAAACTGAAAATCAGGAAATGTTTAAAACACTGCATGTGGGTCCCACGGACAGTGCCTTCGTCTACCTCCCACCAGCGCCCGAGCGCGAGACGTCCAGCGATGGTGCGCGGTTCGTTCTCGGCCGCTACTGCCTAATTTTCGATGCGGTTTACCTACGTGGTCCTTGGAGCACGGCGCACATGCCAGGCACCTTCTCGGACCTTAACATCGCCGGAAACCTAGTCGGCGGCGGTGGAGGCGGAAGAGGAGCTCGGGTCCGAGGTGCTAGCTGGTCTCGGCAGTGAACATGATCAGACAATGGGTTGCAAAGCACCACTGGGGCACGAGGAAGCTAACCCTTCCCTCCTATTGGCTGAAGATTGCCGGGAAAGTAGGCCTCACCGGCGACCCGAGCCGTTTTCACCGGCAATGGCCAAATTCCGGTGCTCTGCTCACTGGGTCGATCATCACCGCTAGGATTTGTCTAAAGTGACCGTGAGGTGCTACTCTAGCTTCAGCCCGACCCGGTTTACCAGTGATCAAGTGATCACGATGAATTTTGAGTTTTGGTCCTCGGTGTTCTATACGGTGATCCTCGGGAAAAGTGGAAATTCCGGCTAACCGATGCTAAGAGGGGCCTAGGGGGTTCGGAGAGAGCTACTAGACCTCGATGCTAACCTCAGAGACACGTTTGTCACGCTGGAGAAGCTCTGCGCTGCTCGGGCGACGGCGTCGAGTCGGAGGAGCTCTCGGGTTGACAGAGCAATGGAAGATCGGCTCGGACAAGCTCCACCGAAGCTGATCACGAACAGCTGAGGGCTGTAACACGTCGAGCAAGGAACGGCAGTGCCATTTGTGGCCTCAGCTTGCGGTGGAAGGAACTGTGCTGGCCAGTCGACGGCCAGGTGATGTGGTGGGGCTGTGCGGCGATCAGCTCGGTGTTCTCAGCGCTGGAAACGTCGAGGCAGTGGAAAAATGGTTCGCTGACGGCGGCAACTCGAAGATATATAGCTGAGGACGTCGGTTTGGGGCGCTGATCGGCAACCAGGAGGTGGCAGCGGTGGACATTCGCCGTGGCGCTCGCGCGGTCACGCGCAAGACCCGAGCCGCGGCGCCTTTAGTCGGTTAAAACACTGGTGAGGCTGACATGTGGGTCCCACCTTGGTTTTAACCTATGAAATTGAATTTTCCCCACTGCTATAAACAGTAGAGACCCAAATAACCTTGGTCATTTGAATTATCTACCCTTTGGCCATTTGAATTGGATAGAATTCAAATTGGGGTTTGTTTGAATATATTTTCAGCACATATGCAGTTTGAAATTCAAATAAAGTTTGAGTTTGCTAAACTTAGTGTAAAAGCCCAAGAAAAAGGGACTTGCAAAAATTTTTCATCTCCTCACAACACCACAACTTTTGTTTTGGATATCTTGTGGAGACTTGTGAAGTGCAAGTAACCTCTATCAAAAGGATGACTAGAGGGGAAAGCCCTAACTTTTAGAAAGTAGGATTTCTACACATGAACATGAGAGGTTGAGCTCACCCCTAGAACTTAAAGAGTCTTGGGAAGGTTCAGGCCAAATTTCATGCAAACCCAACACTTTTTGAGGCACTTTTGGAGGCATTTGAAAAAGAGGACAACTTGAGTGTAAATTCAAATTGCAGCAACTTTCATCACTTGGATTCATAAGTTGGCTTCATATTCAAACTCAGCACATTTTTCTGAGTGAGCCCACCAATTTTCAACCCCATTGGAGTTCATCTTGTCGGGAGCTAAATTTGCAATAATTCAAAACTGAATTTGAATTTGAGTTCAAATATGAGGCAAATTTAGCCAAACCAAATTCAAACTGTGACTTGGTGATTAAGTCTCACATTCAATTGTGAGTAGCTGGGGATATTTTAGTACAAACAGAAATGAAAAATTTGAAAAGGAATTAGAGGGGAGGCCCCACTTGTCAGCAGCCTTAACAGAGAAGCTTCCTCAGTGATTTTTCCTCCCTCGGCCGAGAAAACGCGCCAGCGCACGGCAGACGTCGGCGCCCGACCGCCTCACCCCTACCACCTCCTGCTCGGTGACCGAAGGCGCCAGGTGCAACACGCGGTTAAACCACCCGCCCAAGTGAAGCCGGCCTCATCCCTTCCGCTCTGCCCGCACACAGCCGAAACGAAAAACTTCGCCGGCCGCTCTTCTCGGGTCCTCGTCGCGCCGCTGACACAGGTGTCCTTGCGACCGAAGATCAACAGCAAAGAGATGCGCCGGAGACTGCTCTAACTCACGGTGAAAACCGTACCTCCTCTCGTGCCCTGTAGAGAGAGTATTTCCACGGTTAGTTCTCGGTGTTCAAAGAACCGAGCTAGCAAAGAATCTGAAATTCGTGGTGATCGGTCCACCACTGTGTAAACCCAGCCAGGCACATGTTCTACACGTTCCCACGGCCACCTAGGATCAAAGACCATCGAAAACCATCGAGTCTTGGCGCTGCTATTAAAGTTTTTCGAGCATCTGCCATTTTAGCCCTAGGTCGATGGTGAGGTCCTAGCTCCGGCCGTTTCCATGGCCAACCGAGCTCAGTTTCGTGCTCAGCATGCCACCACGGAGCTGTAGGAGCAAACAGTTAGGAGAATAAGGCCCTGAGTAGCTTGGACGACATCGCCGGAGTAGAGAGAGCCGCTGTCACCGTCGCGGGCGTGGTTCCGGCCATCGCCAAGCTTCGGTGAGGGCACCAGCGTGTTCTCCGAGCCAAGTTAGGCCCAGGCGATGAGACCCGTCGAAGGTCGTGCAGTGAAAATGCCAGCGGCGAGAACTCCGGTGAAGCACCGCCGCGGGAGTCGCGGGATGGCGCGAGGTAGACGAAGGGGGGGGGGGGGCGGGTCCACCGGTCAGCCTCTGTTCTCGCGCGGGGATCCATTTGCGGCCGGGATTCAGTGCGGCAGCGCGGGTAAAACCCTGTGGGCTGTGGTGTGGCCGCGTCCTCAGTGGGCCGGTTTAAAGAGTGGGCCCCACCCGCAGAGTTTAAACATTTTGAGAATTTCCAGTTTTAGTGCAAATTTCAAATGCACATAACTTTTGCTAGGAAGCTCCAAATTCAGTGAACCAAATTTTGCTGAACTCAGAATTTTTAGTACTTTCCAGAAATACAAATTTCAGCTCATTAAAGTTAATAGTATTTTCCAGAATTAAATCCCTAAAGTTCAAACTGTTAGGAATTTTATCTGGATAATTACTTTATGAAAAATTCTGAAATTTGGCTGAGAGGTTCATGGGAAAATCCCTGAGTCACAGTAAAATTTTCAGCTCATCCAAGTTCATTTAGTCCCCCTAATAGTGTGATTAAGTGAACTGCCCTGAGAAAATAGAAAAATGTACAGAAACATTTTCTAGATTTTCAAATCTTGTTTAGGGCATAACTTCCTATAGAATTCTTCAAATGACATGAAACCAATTCCATTTGAACCATCTTAAATTCTAGTTTCCAGAAAGTAATGGTTGGAGCCATGAAAACTCCTGGAATTCCTTAGAGGCTCTAATATTGACCAAATAGGCTTTTATTTGTGCAAGGCTCAAATGAACCTTGTTTCAAATGAAACTTGGTCAAGACTCTGGTTAGGACCATACCAAGCCACCATAAACATTTCAAAGCCAATAGGGAGGGCTAGTTAGAGTTATAGAATTTACTTATTCAAGTTTACACATTGCATTTGAATTGACATGTAGTATCTCGTTAACATGTAGTCGCTGAAGGAGAGGAGACTCCGAAAGTGCTCGACTTCCTTCTTCCGGACGAAGCTTTAACCACTGACCAGAAGCAACAAGGCAGGCCTCGGTTTGCATTAACCTTTTTATAAAGTTTTGCTTTGTTTACATACTTAGTGTGAGATATATATATGTGCATTAGGTGTAGGATGGTTGAGACCTCAAATGCATAACCAGATTCACCTATAAGAGTGAGGGTAGTGTCTAAGGCCTCGAGTAGACAGGCCATGCTTAATGATGCATAGGACTTCGGTACAAGTCGAGTAGTTGGAATCTACTCGCGAGTTAGGCTTTGGGACACGCGGGATTGGTTCGAGTGATGTGAGATCACTTTAGTAATAAAAATGAGACTAGGCAGGGGCTAGGGCGCAGCAAGAGGAAGTCTTGTGTGCGCAGCCCTGTCCGTGTCGATTGAGGACCGATCTGTGTGCGGCCCTGCTGAGCAAGTATTGAATGTACCGAAGGCATATCGGATATATGGGCCCCGATAAACCGATGTAACCTATACCTCCGGGCGTCGAGGCATAACACACCAATTTATAGGTGTAGGCTGAGGGCAGCAAGGTGGAAATCTGCTAACGAGTATAGAGAGATGCTCCGTGTAGGGAACGTCTTGCTCGTTTCGGTGCGACCGGTTCGACGTTTGGGCTGTTGGGTGAAAGGTTGTCCCGTACGACATCGAGTGAGCGTGCTGTGCAGCTCCACGGGTGGGCATACGTGACGTGCTCTTTAGGTATCCCTGCAGGTGTATATCGAGTCGATTCGCCGTCCCTCGCGGTGACGAGTACCGCTTGTTCACTGAGTCATGACGTAGGCTAACATATGAAATGTGCTGATTCAATATTGTTGTTATGCTATAATTTTATTGCTACATGTGTGCCACCAAATATTGCTTACTAAATTTCCTATTTATGAACTGTTAACTTATGGCTAAAAGATGAACTAAGGATAAACTTGTAGGCGTGTCTGTTTTGCTGCAATTTGACCGTCCCATGTTCATTGTACACTACATGTAGAGTTTCATGCCTAGGCGAGTCGGTTAAGTCTTGTCGAGCCATCGTGCTCATGGTTGCTGCTTAAGTGTTTTTCAGGTGAGGAGCCACCGATGGACTCGGGTTACGAGTCCACCGGCGAGGGTTACCCTCCGTCGGGGACTACGGCTGAGTGGGAGTCGTACACGTCGCGCTGAGCTGAGGAGTGCAGCTAGTGTGGGTTGCCCTAGGGCTGGGCAACCGACTTTTGCTAGATAGGCGGGCGTGAGTTGTACAAATTAAACTTCCGCTGTGTATTATAAACACTAGTTTGTAACTGAGTATTGTACTAGTTTGTACAGTTTCAGTTGGGTTTCTATGTAATACAATGTATCCTTATGATGTGTGCTGTCGGGTGTCGCATCGTGCGGCACCACCCTCTGCGATCCTGGATGAGCGGATTCCGGTCCGCCACACTTAGCTCATGTCAAGATCAACTCCAAATGGAGTGAAAATTGGTGTGTGAGCTCACAAAAATGTGATGAGTAAGAATATGCCTCCCACTTTTGAATTCATGGGATGGAAATAGTTTAAATTTGAATTTGAGTTCAAACCACCCTCTTTCTGGTTATACCCAAAAAAGACTTCAAAAAGGTTTGAATTGTGGTGAAATTTGGCATGAGCATTTCTAGCAAGGTGTTGGAGTTTTTCACAAGCTCAGCCTCTAGATGATGCATGTGGAAAATTCCACTTTTGCATTTTGTGAATTTATTCTCTAATGAGCATGTTGATGGTGTTTACTTGCTCTTCAAATGTATTCATCAAGTTTCTTCAAATAAAGTGTGTGTGGTGATGAACATTTTGAATATGTGCCAAAAACTTAGACCCTTACAAGAAGAGTCACCCGGAAGCCAAAATTCACCTTGCGGGAAGCAGTTTAACTAAAAAAAATCCAAGATACGGGCGTTCGAGAGGAAGAGTCAACCGGGAGCTAGATTTATCTTGCGGCAGCGAGATAAAAGCACCCAAACCACAAGATCTCAAGGCCTAATAAAGATTTAGAGGATTTTGTGCTAGATTCAATAATGTATCGCTTAGAACTTATTCGTGCCATTATAAAATATGTTCTAGAAGAAGTAAGCACAACATACTCGTGTGTACGTGCCTTAGAGATAAGTTAGAAGTAAAAATTAGCTTAAAAAGTTTAAGTTAGAGATAGAATAGTCGTGTTTAGCTTGGAGTCTTAAGTTGTACCGAGTCTATTTAAAGGCAGCCTTGTGTTGGATGAACACGAAGAAAAATCCTTATCAAACTTTCACATGTTTATTTTTTCTTAGTTCTTCGTAGTGTTCCTAGGTAGTTCATAGCCCTTTGATACTTTGTCGAGTAAAGTATCCAGTATTCTCCACGAAAGAGAGAATCTACCCCATTCATCTCGAGAAACCACGAGTTTAATGTAAGTTTCGATGATCACCGCGGAGACACACCAATAGAAAATACAATCGGAGATGTGGTCTTGATTAGCTACTTGCGCGATTGCACCTATACAGTGATTGAATGTCAGTCGCCTTTTAGATGAAAGCGACCAACATGCAACCAACATATATGTGCAATCATGCTAGTAGCTCATCAAGACCACATGATCTCTAATTGTATAATCATTGTATTTTTTTCACTTATCCCATGCTTGGCAACATAAGTTGAAAAAAAAACTCCTGCTGAGTTGTCTATAGGATTAGAGATTATGTGTTCTTAATGAGCTGCTTGCATGATTATATTTGCATAGTGATTGCATGTCAGTCGCCATATTTTTAGAGAGGAGGAAGAAGATGGGTTGGCAAAAAGAACGAAAGGGTAAAGAACGAAAGGGTAACTGTGTAACCACTGGCATGGTAGATTATTTTTTTTATCAAAGAGACCATGTGTAGTGGGTCTTTACAAAAAACTATAATCTAAAATAAACTCCTATTAAGCAGATTATTGAGTTATCATCATAATATGAGAGTTCAGATTATATGATCTAGATAAATAATCTGTTTGTTTGTTTCCTTTGCGGATTATAATCTCTAGATCATACAATCTAGGCGCATTATAATATGAAACAAACGGGCCCTTAGCACATCCTACAACAAGTGTTGGTTAGTTTGTGATTTAAACATGTCAATTGATTGATAATGGAACCTGTTCTACTACTTGTTTTGTACTCGAAAGGGATTTAGACGGTAATCTAAACTTCAAGGTGTACGAACAAGAGTAGCCAAGCGATGTATGCTTATAGAAGGGCTACATAGCAGTTTCTGGCAAAACAGTAGGCAGAAAACCAAGGCTGCCAGCCGGATTCAAGAGCCAAGTTGTTAATTAGTTAGATGCCACTTTTGCAAAGACAAGTGGACGGTCTGAATCCTTTTGAGCCCAGGACCACCTGCGACCATCGATGGTCTAATTATATTTTATGCTTCTAGAGATTTTGCATCATAAAGAAAAGAGTGTTCTACAACAATAAATATGCATGTTAAGCAAACAATATTTCTGTCACTTGAAAATAGGGCTATGATTTTGAACATTGAAAGTCGTACACAGTCAAATGTTAATTGTGAAGACCATCGATTTCCATATTTATAATCCAAAAGTCATACAAGAACAATGCAAATAGAGATATTTTTTAGCAATAACTTATATGGCAACAACGCTACTGGCTGATACAATCTTAGGAGTAATTTTGAATAAAAAGCGATAATGTATCTAAATAAAAAATACACAAATAAAAAATACCATTAAAATATCTAAAGAAAAAAAAAGAGATATGACAATTCAATCTTCACTACCAACAAAAATGAATGGATAACACATGCAGAAATGCAGGCACCAATTTAGAAAGGTAAGGACCTATTTACATATTATAATTTTTGAAATAAAAAATCACAAAGACTATGGTTTTAGAAGCGAGTGTCAAGCAACATCATAGAATAGAAATAAAGGTCTTAGATGGAGTTTTGTAAAACTCCAAAAAGACTATAGGTTTAACAGTACTGAAGTATTTAGAACTACAATATTTATTAAATTCGAATTGCTCCTAATTTTCTAAAATTAAACTTTTTAAATCATTTTTAAATTCCATAAAATACTTTGTATTCAAACATAGCCTAAAACAGTTTTTGTTTTGAATGTTAAGGAGTCAATATATAACATGCAGGTAACATAAAGAGCAAACCATAAAAAGAATGTGAAGTCTAATTTTCCATCGACTAAAAGAATACCCTGAACGTTCACAACATTTAGATCTAGAAACAACAATTAGATCTTATATTTTTTATATTTAATATATCATTAATTTTTCTATAGTTAAAACATAATCCAATAAAATAGAAAAAATAACTAACAACAAATAAAGTTGATCAAACGTCTGCCATTTTGATTGAAAAAATCTCAAATTCCAGCTGATTGAAAATTTGCATTCCTATTAAAAAATAAAAACAGAACCATAATAAAATATAAAGTGGTGGGAAAGAAAGGAAGGAGGGAGAGATAAAAATGAGCAAACTGAGGAGAATCCTATGCAGAGAATACTAGCTGCCTGCTGCCCACCGCAGCGCAGAGAGAGAGAGAGGCCGAAAGTAGAGCGCGCTGCGACGGTGGCGGCACAGTAGCAGCATCAGAACACGCGCAGTAGAAGAGGAGCCGTGGCCAAGCCACCTATATCTGTCCATCTCTATCTGTCCATCTATCTATATGCAGGTATAATTATACGGCTACTTAGGTAGGGATTAGAGAGGGTGGAGGAGGGAAAAGGAAATTTTGTATAGGAGACAGGGTGGGAGGGTAGTGGATGGTAAGGGATCGATTTGATTGCGATTTGTTTTTTTTCTCTTCGCTTCCTGGATCCAGCTGCCGCCCCCGCCGCCGCCGCATTCTCCCTCCGCGGCTTAGACTTCTTGGATTGGATGCTCTCTTGTGCCTAGGTGCGTGCGCCGTTTCTTTCATCGGGGTATTCGGTCTTGCGGTTATTGGATCAGTTCGGGCTTGGTCTTCCTGGATTGGCTGGGACAGAGGATTTCTTTCGTATTCTTGTTTAGGTGGATTAGCGTGGGGCTTCTTGGATCTTTGGGTTCTTGATCCGTCATTCTTGGCGACTTCTTGCTCAATCCGTTTTCCACTTTCGTTTTCCGCTCGCAGATCAAAGCAAGGCGAGGAGAATAAATCTCGCGAGGAGGAGGGATTGCGGTGGTTCCCGTCTTGGTTCATGTTCTTGGCGGCGCGCGCAGCTCCCCAAAGAACCGCTGCTGTAATGGATCTTTGCGATAAGGGAGAGGGCATGACGCTGCAAGGGGTTGACTCCTGCCTCGCGCCCCACTGCTGCGAGATGGAATCGCAGTGGGTGGAGGGGTTTCTCTGCGGTGGCCGGAAGCGCCGCACGCCGGAGGACACCGAGGACGACGTCCAGGAGACGGACGAATCTGACGGCGGCTGTGGCAAGCGCATCAAGCCACCGTCGCTTCAGCCGCACACGCCTGACATCCGTGAGACACACGCCCCTGGCCACCGCCGCACCGTGGTGGCCTCTGGTGGGGGGCAGAGCGGCGGTGGGGGTAACCTCATAGGAGAAATAGGTCGGGACCTGTCCATCAACTGCCTCCTGAAGCTGTCCCGATCTGAGTACGGCTTGGTGGCATCGCTGAGCCAGGATTTCCGGTCACTGGTGCGGGAAGGGGAGATCTACTGGCTGAGGCGGCAGAATGGTATCTCCGAGCACTGGGTGTACTTCTCCTGTAATGTCTTGGAGTGGGATGCATATGATCTATACCGTGATCGCTGGATCTCGGTGCCCAAGATGCCGTCTGACGAGTGCTTCATGTGCTCGGACAAGGAGTCACTGGCTGTGGGCACCGAGCTGCTCGTGTTTGGAATGGCACATATTGTCTTCAGATATAGCATACTGACTAACTCCTGGGCACCGGGCGAAGTGATGAATTCGCCCCGGTGTCTTTTTGGCTCAGCAAGCGTCGGAGAGAAGGCATATGTTGCTGGCGGCACCGATTCTTATGGCAAGATACTCAGCTCAGCAGAGCTGTATGACTCAGAGACACACAAATGGGCGCCACTCCGTAGCATGAACCGGGCTCGGAAGAATTGCTCTGGGGTGTTCATGGATGACAAGTTTTATATAATTGGAGGGGTGACAAACAATAACAAGGTCTTGACCTGCGGTGAAGAGTATGATGTACAGAGCCAGTCATGGAGAGTGATTGAGAACATGTCTGAGGGTCTCAATGGAGTGAGCGGTGCACCCCCACTTATTGCAGTGGTGAAGAACGAGCTATATGCTGCTGATTACAGCGAGAAGGATTTAAAGAAGTATGACAAGCAGAATAATAAGTGGATTACGCTTGGTAAATTGCCTGAACGATCTGTGTCCATGAATGGATGGGGCCTTGCATTCAGGGCCTGTGGTGAGAGGCTGATTGTCATTGGCGGCCCAAGAACTTCTGTTGGGGGTACAATTGAGCTCAACTCATGGATCCCAGATGGTAAGCCACCTGTCTGGAATTTGATTGCCAGACGGAAATCTGGGAATTTTGTGTATAATTGCGCTGTTATGGGCTGCTGAACTCACTTGATGAAGGGTCTGCGCAGTGATGTTTACAAAGAGAGGTATGCTGTATGCACAAAGGCAGGCCTGTTTAGATGCAGCTATTATTCTTCTGTCTTTGACCTGGTAGCTGATTCAGTTGGCACCAACAGAGCAGCAGCAGGATCCTGTAAACCCTTGAGTTCATACACCCTCTTCCACCCCAGCTAATCCATCTCTTCATTTACATTTGGATCAATCTCATGATCTGAAAAACGATAGTACGCGAAAGTTGTCATACTAATAATCTAGAAACATCGAAATTTTAGTTGATTTCCATCATTGATGATGATGAAGCAGCTATTATTCTTCTGTCTTTGACCTGGTAGCTGATTCAGTTGGCACCAACAGAGCAGCAGCAGGATCCTGTAAACCCTTGAGTTCATACACCCTCTTCCACCCCAGCTAATCCATCTCTTCATTTACATTTGGATCAATCTCATGATCTGAAAAACGATAGTACGCGAAAGTTGTCATACTAATAATCTAGAAACATCGAAATTTTAGTTGATTTCCATCATTGATGATGATGAAGCAAGTTGTTTTGATAGTATTTAATTGTCTTTCTCTGCATTGATAGTATTTAATTGTCTTTCCATGCCTAATTTTGATCTGTTATATATTGCTCCTAGCAACTAGATCCCAGTTAAGCTTACAACAATTGTTTAAGTAGATTACAATGACACACTAGGATCTTACGTTTGGGGCAAAACCAAGATGTGTGGAGAAAATTATGTGTTTCTATTATTATTCAAAATAAAATTTCTGCTAAGGTACTCTGTACTTGGTTCTTTCCAAATTCAGCAGGTAACAAATGCATTGTGTTTTAATCCAACTGGTGGAGTTGGATTTTTTTTCTTTCATAACTATTTTGCGATGTTCGTGCTTGTCTAATGAAGTATACGCCTGTAACCACATCCTGAGTGACCATTATAAATGTTGCTACTGTTAGTTTACACTATAACCTGGTAGCTACTGTTTTTGAGGAAAAATACCCTAACATGTGATTTTGCTCCTCTTTTCCTTTCCAGTACCTGTGTATAATATATGTTCTTTCTCTATTGGCACCATGATGTGCCTTTTGGCCTTTGTTAAAAATCTAGACATCCAGTTAAGATGAAAAGTTATAGTATATTTAATCTTTATAATCAGCAGAAGCTGATGTTTGAGCTGGATATGAGGATACATGATTCATGCCACTTTAAACTTGTGTCTTGAGAGTGCCAAGTTCGTTTTGGCTATGTAACTCCTTTGAATTGTTATGCGTGGGAATCATAATTTGACTTCTGAAATGTTGACGATGCCTGCATATAACTCGTGGATGCCAGATTTGCAGAAACATTAATCAACACATGGTACATTTTTCAATTGACAATGTGATACAAAAAATGGGGGTGAAAACTGGAAAAGAACTGTAACATTACTATCCAGTTTGGAATTTTCTTATTTCCTGGTCTGTATAGCAAGAAGCCAAAAATGCCCGAGTCATTCAAACATGTGATACTTCATAATAGAACAATCAACTGACTCGGGCTCAAAATTTTGTATGACAATTTATTTGATTAGTATGGAAACCGTGATTCTATTCTTTATTCACCATTTTTCCCTGAGACGACATATTTTATAACTTTTAAGTTTGATTGAGGATCTTTCTAAGTGTTCTACATGTTGCATGGGTTGATTCTTTCTAATACATTTTCGATGACTAGAGTTTTGTTCCGCATTCATGGAATAACTTGATTTTCTTTTGGAATTGGTGAATAATTTGGTATCTGTGCAACTAGGAAGTAACTTAACATTTTGTGAAAGGGAAGTAACACTAGTTTAATTCTCATGTTAGTACTGAATTTCAAAAGTAATTTGAATTCCATTTTGTAAGAGGAATCTGAGTAGGAATGGAAACGGTCAGAAAAATAGTCAAATCATTTTCATTTTCATATATTTAAATTAGAATCAGAGTCAAAAAACGGTTCAGATTCTTTCAGAAGTCTATTTCGGAAATACATTAATCCGAACTGGAAACATGTTGATATGGACAGACAAGAAGTCCATTTCCATTGTGTCATCAGTAACGTAGCCAAAAGGTTCTATTTCTGAATTTCAAGTAGGATGGTTCGTATTTACTTGGATTATGCATGCATGAATATGTAACATAGCACCAAAAAAATGTCCATTGCCAGTAATAGGACCGACGCACGGATAGAACTATACATTAGAAAGAATGAAGCTGAAAAACATGAATCAAATACCAAACAGCAGCACAATGAACCAGAAGTCAGAAATTTATTCCTTGTCCCATTGAGACAATTATCTTGTGCATCATCATCACCATAGCAATACAATAGATAAGATCAAACCTACAGCAGCAGTTCGATCAATGTGTAAATCTTGTACGCCCGAAATTCAAATGGATGAATACAATTGCAAAGATGAAAAATTGAACCTAAAAACTAAAGTAAAGCACGCGGAGTATACAGCCATTCACTTAGTTGCACGTAATGGTTAATCTTCGAAGTCTAACATGGCTCTGCACAGAAAGTGGCGCTGGGTAGTTACGAGAGAAGCATGCATCACAGAGCTCATGTGCTTCATCGCCATAGATGCTGCAGAGCTTGTCAAGCGAGAGGAAAGCGAGTGAGTTCGCAACCAATTGTCCTCTGCACGCCCTCTCGAGGTCCATCCTATTGGATATCAGCTCGCCCTCATTCAACGTGTTGGCGTCGTGATGCAAGAGCCAATGACCGGGGGACACGCTCCAGCGAGAATCGAAGTGAGGATCGGGTCGCACATAGGGTACTCGCCGGAGTTGAGTCGAAACGAGGCCGAGGCTCGGAGACGACGAATGGTTCAACAATGGAGGCATTCTGTGCCGCGGAGTTTCATACTTCGATAGAGGAGGTGTCGCACGCTGGCTTCATGTTTTTTTTATAAAAAAGGCAGGTGTTTTGCCAATTCATTAAAGAAGTGGAAAGTACACAGAACAACTTAATTTTTAGTTACAAATGGACAAAAAAGTAAAAAACTAGGTGGAGGTCACCTCATCTAAAGCCTAGCTAGATGAAAAAGGAAGAGAAAGGGAAAAACAAGCAATTGTAGTCCATATTGGGAAGATCCCAAGCTAACTAACTAGAGAGAGGGGTTCTAGTTGAGGTTTTGCTGCGGGTAGCTTGACTAGTCTTGGAGTGTAAGTGATGACAGATGTGACTTTTTTGCCATGTTGGGGACACTTGGGGACACTAGGTTGCTCATCAATACTAACTTTAGTTGTAGGGGTTTCATACCATGTACTCTTCTTTTAACAGTTGTACTTTATTAGACTATGTACTCCTAGGTTGTAATTCTCAGCCCTCTTAATGCATGGGCAGCGCTCCTGCCTCCTTTTCAAAAAAAAAACTTTTTTGCCATGTTAAAATAGACTATATCTTTTTTTGTTAATAAAGCAACACTCATTTCGTCCTTTTCCTTCCCTTGGACTCTAGCCTTCGAGAGTGCAAAGCGAAGATGGCGACGGCACGGGCACAATGGATACTCCAGCCTTCGAGTGCAGAGCGAAGGTGGCGGCGGCACGGACACAATGGATTCACAGTTCTCTTGACTTAGGGCTCAGCTCGGTATCTGATTGAGTATAAGGCTATGGGTCAGGCCCACTAGAGAGTGGTTTTGCTGAGTTGATTGGGCGGTTTTGAAATTTAGTCGGATATTAGTTGGAAAATTTTGAATAAATACAGAATTCCGACAAATCCGTCAGAAATATATCTAAATTATTTTCGTTCCGATTTTTGAATGTTCATTTCAAACTTTCAACTGATTTTGAAAAATTTCTGATAAAAACAGAAATCAGGCGTGATATTTTTAAAATCGATATCGGATGATCTGAAAATTTTCCGACTGGATTTCATCCCTAAATCTGTGTGGTTTGATGGACGTTTTTTTCTTTGGAAAAAGGAAGTCGTAGACTTGAATCAATATTTCCATAGGTTGCTTGGGCAGCATAAATGTTTTTTCGACTTGCTAGAATCCGCTGTCATTCCTTTGCTAGAGGTTTAACTTGATAGAACTTTCATATTCTCTAACAAAAAAAAAACTAGTGCTAAGCTTTCCTACAGCTTATCGTCTGGAATGGAAAAACTTTATGATGAGGAATGAAGTATAGAAGTTGTGCACGTATGCATATATTCTTCTGTGCGATGTGAAGTTTTCTCCTTTGACTATGGATTCTTAAGTTATTCATGATTCAGTGCCTGCTTGAGCTATTGCTTTTGCTGCTTGCCTCAACTTGTGAAATACATAGCATTGACTGCACCTTGATAGCTTACCATTAGACAGTGTTGTACTGCTCCGGTATGAAGTTCAATTATTTGCTATTGATGCATATATGCATGGCTTCTTGGATCGCTAAACTATGAAATTTCGTTCCTAGGGTATAAATCATCCTTCTGTGTTTCAGGTGGTTTGTCTTATTTAGATGTGTCAGATTTTGCACCATGTCTATATTCTTTAGTGAATAATATGCTGTCATACATCTGTGCGGATTCCTGAACTATCCTGGTTACATGCGGTTCTCTGGACCAATTTGCTTTCTTTTGGACTTGTCACCGAATATTTTGTTTCGCTAGCACAAGAATATCTCAGTGGAGAATTGATTAAAGCTGGAAGTGCACTATCTTGTGGAATATGTATATGGATTGCGTGTGAAAGGCAGAAACATGCATGTGTTTTTTGGGGTCGCCTGTCTGGAAAAGTTGCATCTCCTCCTCTCTTGTAGGGACGTGGGGAAGAGATGAATGTAATAGATTCCGGTGAGCAGTTCCCGCAACTTGCACGAAATTTTAATATTTTTTCTTTTATTTTCTCATAAACTTCGTCCTCCCTCGTTTGGAAAGCGGTGGATCGATGTGGATCCAGCCCCATCCCACGCCACGTGTGAATCAAATTACACTCGTGGGTAAAAAGTGCATTTGGCTCAACCGTGGATTAGCTCGGTACACCTCCGATCCACGCTGACCGATGAGGAAATCCAACAACTCCACCACAGGCCGGGATCGTTTTCTTCGCTCTCGCTCTTCTCCACCAGACACGGCGACACACTCCACCGGAAACAGCAACGACGACTCACTGCCCTTCGCCGGATGGAGGCGGCGACGCACTCATACAAGTGTGACCCTCCCCTCCCCCTCTTCCCCCTAATCCTCCCGCTCCCACTTCCTCCTAGAGATTTGCTTGTTAATTCCTTTTTTTATGTGCTAGATCCATGGTGAAAGACCTTCGCAAGCGAGTTCAACGGTTCTCAAACCCATGATCAACCTATTCACCAGCGTCATCAACAGGAAATATCGTCATAACCTCCCCTCCAGGTGCTGCCTCTATTTCTTGTTCTTATTCCGTCATATCCATGGTCTGCGTGGTCTCTAGTGCTCATTTCTTGAAGGGTAGAAGTAACAGAGCAACTTTTAGAGGCCGCACGTCAAGTAAAACCGTGATTAGTAGGTGGCAATTTGAAGACTCTTGATGCGGACATCGCTACTGTTAATACAACCACAACACCAGCCCATTCACCACTCTCAGCTAATCAAGGTCCAATGACACGCGCTCATGCACGTCAACTTAATTATCAGGTGAATTCATTCCTGGCTGTTCAAAGTAATTATCCTTCAAATGGGGACCTATTAAAGCCTTGTGATGACCTTGTTATTATTAGGTGCTTGGGAATTGATCCAGCTAGGAGGGATGGAGGGATTAATGCAATAAAGGATGCTCCACCCAAGGAGAAATCTTGAGGCTAGGGCCATGTAATAAAGAGAGATTTAGATAAATAAGGAAAGGAATAAGGAAAATCTCGTCCAACTTTGCTGCTGGACGAAATTCCCTCTTTCTTCCCCCATTTAAAGATAGATGTGCTATAATAAGGAAAGAAATAGAGGAAATCATATCCTTCCTTGCTGCTGGATGGGTTTCCCTCTTTCTTTCCCTATTAAATGGTAGTCTATCACAGAAAAAGGGAGGGAATAAGGGAGATCACATCCTACCTTTGTTGCTGGACGAATTTCCCTCTTCCCTCCCCTATTTAAGTAGTCCAAGAGCTCCTTGACAGGGCAGGTTTTTGTTTTCTGTAAGTTTAGCCATTGCTACTTCCTTGTAACGCAAGTGTCAACGAGACCTTCCGATTACTTGAATCAGAACCCCAACTTTTTCACACCCGTGAGTGTTTGCTTGTTATCTTGTTCTTCGATTGCTTGCAGGTTCAAGGCTGTTCTTGGCACGGCAAGTACAGCAACAACAGGAGCCGGTGTAACTATCGCTAAGGCGCAGCATCCTTATGGTTGTTGTAGTCGGGTAGCACAACGTCGACCTCCACCCAAATCGTAGTTACCAGGAGACGGTGTAACTGTCGCTCAAGGCGCCACACCATTCTGGTTATGGTAGTCGGGCAGCCAACGTCGGCCTCCACCAAATTCGTTCATTACCAACATCTCTCATCGAAAGATAGGGCGTCCCCCGTACCCGTTGGGTTCATCAAGTGGTATCAGATTTCAGGTTGCTCGGTGAGAGATTTCCTTCTCCTTGTTATTCATTTACCTACAGTCCACTTTTGCCTACAAAAGTTCGCTCTAAAAAAAATACTAAAAACACTTTGAGCCTTTTGCTTGACTACTTAGCTCTCGACTTGTTGAATTCACGGTTTCCTTTTTGTGTCAAGTTGCTGGTCCTAAGTTTTTCACCGCTAGAGTTTTGAGTTCGTGCCACTTTGTTCTCAGTTCATTTCCATTATCTACCTAAAGTTGAGAAAAAAAAGGCAAGCGCAAAAGAAAAGTTGCACGGATCAGCAAGAAAAAGGCACGTGCAAAAAGAAAAGCCGCACTGATTACAATCACAAAAAAAGTTTCTAAGTACAAAAAAAAGAGAGACAATTTGTGTAACATTTGTTTCATGTTTCGAAGTTCAACTTGCTGTTTTCAACGTTGTTGAAACACAACGGATCGGGCTGTTTGAACTTCCCTACCATAGTAATCCAACGTCACGTGGAGTTACGACTCACGTCTCTAGTAAGGTTTGAGCTAGGACCAGCACAATACCATCGTGGAACGTTTATTCAACTTGTTGTGACTAATGTGGTACTAGCTGTTCCTTTGCACAAATTGTGTCTAGCAGCCACCTACAGCTCCACAAAATTGTCTACGACACCATAAGGTTGTGCTGGCAGCCACCGTTTGTTGTTGTTCTTGCTGATTGCCGGCGCCTCCTGCATCACATGGTAAGAACTTGTAAGACCTTGATTTCTTGCTAGTGAGGAATTGTGTTGTCCTACCACCTCTTAGCAACTGTTAGGATTAATCTGCTTGCTGTTGTATTTCCTTTCTTTACTAACCATGTCAGCTGATGCGAATGGGACATCTCCACATTCACCACGTACGAGGGGCATCATTCAGCATTTCGAACGCCAAGTAAAGCTACACACAGATGCTCTCAATGAGGATATTCAAGTCACCAATGAACGCATTGGTCAATTAGAGTCGACGCAGATTTGCACCAACACCAAACTGACCACATTAGAAAGTACTGCTGGGGCTATTAACACTTCTCTTGCAGCAATCATTGAGCGATTGGAGAGGATGGAACAGGTTGGACGCGAAGAGAGGCAAAGACGTGTTGATGACAGCCACGACTCCGTTGGCAGTGCTGCAAGATATGACGAGGCGGAGTATTCGGCAGATACCGAGCTTGATGATGGACCTTTCAGGTATCGACAGCAGCCACGTCGCGACCATCATGGTATGGGTGGTCGAGCTCAACGACGCGAGGTACGTGACAATGACGATTCCCTACGCAGCATTAAATTCTCCATACCACCTTTTGATGGTAAATATGATCCGGATGCATATCTGTCTTGGGAATTGTCAGTAGATCAAAAATTTGCATGCCATGATTTCCCTGATGATAAAAAGGTCGAGCTGCCACTAGTGAATTCACTGACTTTGCTTCTGTTTGGTGGCATGAATATCAAACTAAAAATCCAGCTACCGTACCACAAACTTGGAATGCTTTGAAACGAATCATGCGTCGTCGTTTTGTTCCTTCCTATCATGCTCGTGACCTGTTGCATAAATTACAACAACTTAGGCAAGGCAACAAATCTGTTGAGGAATACTATCAAGAACTTCAAATAGGCATGATGCGTTGTGGCCTAGTTGAAAATGAAGAGGCTGCAATGGCTAGGTTTATGGGTGGTTTAACAAGAGAAATTCAGGACATATTGGCTTATAAGGAATACACTAACGTCACTCGATTATTCCATCTTGCTTGTAAGGCTGAAAGAGAAGTGCAGGGACGACGTACAAGAACTAACATTTCTGCAGGTCGAACTACCTCATGGCAGTTCCGCTCAAGTACTGCTGGTACTAAGCATGATTCTCCAGACGATGCTTCCAATGGGTTGCCTAGGACTACATCAAAATCAGCACCTTCGCGTGCAATCGAGACAACAAAAGGATCCACCCAAGTTGCAGCTAACACTTCTTCTTCCATTGCTTCTACCGGGAGAACAAAAGACATTCAATGCCTCCAGTGCAAGGGTTTTGGGCACCTACGAAGGGACTGCCCAAGCAAGCGTGTGCTGGTTGTACGAGAAAATGGTGAGTACTCATCCGCTAGTGATTTAGATAATGAAACATATGCCATGCTTGCTGCACAAGCAGCAGGAAAGAAGAATGATGATGAAGAGCACATTGGGGCTGATCATGCTGCCCACTATGAGAGTCTTGTTGTGAGGCGTGTCTTGAGTGCCCAAATGATCAAAGCTGAACAGAACCAGCGACACAATCTATTCCAAACTAAGTGTGTAGTTTTGGAACGATCGTGTCGCATTATTATTGATGGAGGAAGCTGCAACAATTTAGCAAGTGCTACCATGGTAGAAAAGCTTGGGATTACAACACTTCCACATCCACATCCCTACTACATCCAATGGTTCAACGACAGTGGTAAGCTTGAGGTAACACGTCTGGTTCGTGTCGAATTTGCAATTGGTTCCTACCATGATTACATTGATTGTGATGTGGTACCTATGCAAGCTTGTTCTATGCTATTTGGTCGACCTTGGTAATTTGATAAAGATACATTACATCATGATAAATCAAATCAATACTCTTTCATGCATCATGAGAAGAAACTTGTTTTGCACCCGATGTCCCCTGATGCTATTTTGAAGGATGACATTGCTAGAGCTTGCAAAGAGAAAAATAAGAAATCTGCTGAAAATGAAAATTCAGATGTCGTGAAGAAATCGGTACAACCTAAGACTGACAATTCCAAATCTGCTCATATGAAGAAGAATGAAATAAAATTAACGAGCGCTTGTTTTTTTGCTTCCAAATCTGATTTGTTTGAATTAAAAAGTGATACTGCAAGCTGCTATGTGTTTGTTTGCAAAGAAGCTTTGTTCTCACTTCACGACACACCATGTGCTTTGCCTCCTTCTATCACTAAGCTTTTGCAGGAATACGCTGATGTGTTTCCACAAGAGGTACCAGCCGGGCTGCCACCATTGAGAGGGATTGAGCATCAGATTGACATCATCCCTGGGGCTTCTTTGCCCAACCGAGCACCATACAGGACCAATCCGGAGGAGACTAAGGAGATTCAGCGGCAAGTACAGGAATTACTCGACAAAGGTTATGTGCGTGAGTCCCATAGTCCTTGCTCCGTTCCTGTCCTTTTGGTCCCAAAGAAAGATGGATCATGGCGCATGTGTGTAGATTGGCGAGCAATTAATAACATTATCATTAGATATCGTCATCCTATTCCTAGGTTAGATGATATGCTTGATGAACTTAGTGGCTCGATGATTTTCTCTAAAATTGATTTGCATAATGGATACCATCAAATTCGCATGAAGCTAGGTGATGAATGGAAAACAGCGTTTAAAACAAAGTTTGGTTTGTATGAGTGGTTAGTCATGCCTTTTGGTCTCACGAATGCACCTAGCACTTTCATGAGATTAATGAATGAGTTTTTACGTGCTTTCATTGCAAGATTTTTGGTAGTATATTTCGATGACATCTTGATCTATAGCGCATCTCTCGAAGTTCATCTTGATCATCTCCGTGCTATTTTCAATGCTTTACGTAATGCACGCTTATTTGTTAACATTGACAAGTGCACCTTTTGCACGGACGAGTTTCTTTTCTTGGCTATGTTGTGACACCACAGGGAATTGAAGTTGATCAAGCCAAGGTCGAGGCGATACACAGCTGGCCGACTCCTACCACGGTCACACAAGTACGAAGCTTTCTCGGACTTGCTGGATTCTATCATCGTTTTGTGAAAGACTTCAGCACCATAGCAGGCCCACTGCATGATCTTACAAAGAAGGGTGCTCCATTCACATGGGGCAAGGCGCAAGAGGCTGCATTTGCAACTTTGAAGAATAGGTTAACTCATACACCCCTTCTCCAATTACCAGATTTCAGTAAGACTTTTGAATTGGAATGTGATGCTAGTGGTATTGGATTGGGAGGTGTCTTGTTGCAAGAGGGGAAACCTATTGCTTATTTTAGCGAGAAACTGAATGGGCCTAGTCTGAACTATTCCACTTATGATAAAGAATTATATGCACTAGTACGAACTTTGGAAACATGGCAACATTATTTATGGCCTAAAGAATTTGTTATACATTCTGATCATGAATCTTTGAAGCACATTAAGAACCAAACTAATCTGAACCGTAGGCATGCCAAGTGGGTAGAATTCATTGAGTCCTTTCCTTATGTCATCAAACACAAGAAAGGGAAAGATAATGTCATTGCGGATGCCTTATCTCGCCGTTACAATATGTTGTCCCAACTTGATTTTAAGATTTTTGGCTTGGAAACAATTAAAGAACAATATGCTTTTGATGCTGATTTCAAAGATGTGCTGCTGCAATGTAAAGAAGGAAAAATATGGAACAAGTTTGTTCTCACTAATGGTTTTGTGTTTCGAACTAACAAATTGTGCATTCGAGCTGGTTCTGTGCGTATCTTACTATTGCAGGAAGCACATGGTGGAGGATTGATGGGACACTTTGGTGTCAAGAAGACGGAAGACATCTTAGCAAGCCATTTCTTTTGGCCAAAGATGAGGAGAGATGTGGAGCGGTTTGTTGCTCGTTGCACCACCTGTCAAAAAGCTAAGTCCCGTCTTAATCCACATGGTTTATACATGCCTCTTCCTGTTCCTAGTGCTCCATGGGAGGATGTTTCTATGGATTTTGTTTTAGGATTGCCTAGAACAAAGAAGGGGAGGGATAGTATTTTTGTTGTTGTCGACAGACTTTCTAAAATGGCACATTTCATACCATGCCACAAAACTGATGATGCTACCCATATTGCTGATTTGTTCTTTCGAGAAGTTGTTCGTTTGCATGGGGTTCCAAACACTATTGTTTCAGATAGAGATGCCAAATTTCTTAGTCATTTTTGGAAAACCTTATGGGCTAAGTTGGGGACAAAATTACTCTTTTCTACCACTTGTCACCCTCAAACTGATGGACAGAACGAAGTAGTGAACCGTAGTTTATCTACCATGCTAAGGGCTCTTTTGAAACATAACATCAAATTATGGGAAGAATGTTTGCCTCATATTGAATTTGCTTACAATCGTTCGCTGCATTCTACTACTAAATTGTGCCATTTTCAGATTGTATATAGTTTTATTCCTCGTGCTCCCATTGATCTTTTGGCTCTGCCACCTTCAGAGAAATTGAATTTTGATGCTTCTCGCCATGCTGAATTAATTCTTAAAATGCATGAGCAAACTAAAGCAAACATTGTGAGCATGAACGCTAAGTATCAACAAGCCGGTAGCAAGGGTAGGAAGCATGTTACTTTTGAACCTGGTGATTTGGTTTGGGTGCATTTGAGAAAGGATAGATTTCCTGATTTGAGAAAATCTAAATTACTACCTAGAACTGCTGGACCCTTCAAAGTGCTTCAAAAAATTAATGATAATGCATATGAAATTGAGTTGCCTGCACATTTTGGGGTTACTTCCTCTTTTCATATTGCAGATTTGAAACCATATATGGGCGAGGAAGACACATTTGAGTCGAGGACGACTCGATTACAAGAAAGGGAGGATGATGCGGACATCGCTACCGTTGATACAACTACAACACCAGCCCATTCACCACTCTCAGCTAATCAAGGTCCAATGACACGCGCTCGTGCACGTCAACTTAATTATCAGGTGAATTCATTCCTGGCTGTTCAAAGTAATTATCCTTCAAATGGGGACCTATTAAATCCTTGTGATGACCTTGTTATTATTAGGTGCTTGGGAATTGATCCAGCTAGGAGGGATGGAGGGATTAATGCAATAAAGGCAGCTCCACCCGAGGAGAAATCTTGAGGCTGGGGCCATGTAATAAAGAGAGATTTAGATAAATAAGGAAAGGAATAAGAGAAATCTCGTCCAACTTTGCTGCTGGACGAAATTCCCTCTTTCTTCCCCCATTTAAAGATAGATGTGCTATAATAAGGAAAGAAATAGAGGAAATCATATCCTGCCTTGCTGCTGGATGGGTTTCCCTCTTTCTTTCCCTATTAAATGGTAGTCTATCACAGAAAAAGGAAGGGAATAAGGGAGATCACGTCCTACCTTTGTTGCTGGACGAATTTCCCTCTTCCCTCCCCTATTTAAGTAGTCCAAGAGCTCCTTGACAGGGCAGGTTTTTGTTTTCTGTAAGTTTAGCCATTGCTACTTCCTTGTAACGCAAGTGTCAACGAGACCTTCCGATTACTTGAATCAGAACCCCAACTTTTTCACACCTGTGAGTGTTTGCTTGTTATCTTGTTCTTCGATTGCTTGCAGGTTCAAGGCTGTTCTTGGCACGACAAGTACTGCAACAACAGGAGCCGGTGTAACTATCGCTAAGGCGCAGCATCCTTGTGGTTGTTGTAGTCGGGTAGCACAACGTCGACCTCCACCCAAATCGTAGTTACCAGGAGACGGTGTAACTGTCGCTCAAGGCGCCACACCATTCTGGTTGTGGTAGTCGGGCAGCCAACGTCGGCCTCCACCAAATTCGTTCATTACCAACATCTCTCATCGAAAGATAGGGCGTCCCCCGTACCCGTTGGGTTCATCAGCTCTTCATTTGATTGCCTACGCTTTGCACTTGTCCAAAAATTGAATTTCTATTTGGTTATGGGAACTCACAGTACAAATGTGGCAGTCTTGAGTATGTTTTTTCTGGTTTTGGTAGCTCAGATGGCTCAGTTTTTTCTGTGAAATTCTGAGATAACAGTGACACTATTAAAACAGAAACCAGGCTTGAGCGGTGTACTCTGAAATCTGAATATGGTAGTACTAGTTGACAAAGAAAATTGACACGACCCCAAGTCATAGGTACTGATTAAGGAAAGAGGTTACAGCAAAGTTTTAATGCTCCAGGTTAAAACTTTCAAGTTTTACAATGAAGCTGTTCATTTAGTGGGGTGTGACGTCGATGCGTCACCAGAGCATGTCGGTACTACGTCCTCACAAAGAAAAACCTATACCGAACTTAGCTGGCTTCGTTATTTCAGTGGCACTAAGCATCACTCGCACACGGATACTACATGTCCACTGTTTCATGGTTAGACTACCTGCAAATAACTCAAGCAATCGTCAGACTCGGCTGCAGACCGAGTCCGGTATCCATACAGTTCGTACACCCGGCCGTCATCACTCGCCCGGATGTTCTCAAGCCAAACACGCCTTGAGCTACGTGTTCACGTTACTGACCACGTGACGGGGTCTCCCAAATTGCACCATGCACGCCAGGGACAGACGTTGCTCGAATACCCCAAACAACATGAAGAGTCGTAGGGGATATTAAAGCGGATCGGGTTACCTGCCACCCGTGGGGCTCCACCCTTCAGCTTGTGCGCACTGGTGGACAGCGCTTACGTGCACCCCCAAGACATAAACGTCCCGAGATGCACGATTTTTCTGACATAATCAAATAGGTTAGTATGCCACTTTCTATACACTAATAACATCCTTATACGGGTCACTAACTCGTTCCTCACTGGATTTTTGAAAAAGATGACCTTTTGTAGTGCGTTAAGCCTCAAGCGAGCTCTAATACCAACGCTGACACGACCCCACGGTCTTGTCGAGCCAGGATCACGCTGAGGGGTGCTGCGTTGCACAGCACCGGATAATACACTTCAATAGTAAAAAGCGGAAGCAAAGTTTATTACATAACAAGGTTTATGAACATTTTTACATCAAAATAGGTTCAGTCTACACTCACGGGCGTAGACTACACATCAAGTCCACGTTCAGCCCGTGAACGTGTCGTTGCTAGCACGCACACACACTAACTCGGCGGCGTGCACAACTCCCACTCGACGGGGTTCCCCTCCTGGGGTTCCGTCTCCTCCTCGGGAGTCCCTTCCTCATAGAACCTTGCAAAAGCTTCAAACACAAGCAGTGAGCACGAAGGCTCAGCAAGACTGACCCGTCTCTCCTAAACATGGAACTTCTACATGAGGGGTAATAGGTACAGGAGATAAAACAAGTTGCAAGGACTCGCCTAATTAGTGGAACCTTACTTTCAAGTTTTAGCAGCCAATTGTGGGGAACCTTACGCTAAGGCACATGAGAGAGCCGCAATCAAACAAGAAACACATTTCTCTCATGTACTTTGCCCAAAGTTGAAAGGAACTTTAGTTAGCTCTGAACTACAGCAATCATTAACAATCAAAGTCCATATTTCAATCAGCAACATTTTAACATGTAACTGGCCTGTTCTTTCTACGTCACGGTACAGTGAACAAGTGGTACTCACTGACCGTGAGGGACAGCGATTATAATCGATTTACACCTGCAGGGTTACCCGAACAACCTGTCACGTACGCCCGTACTCGATGTTGCCTACATCAACCATCACGGACGCCGTACGCAACCACCTTTCACCCGTTAGCCAAATGTTGAACCGGTCCAATCGTCCCGAGCAAGAGGTCTCTGCACGCGCATCTCAGTGCCGCCAGCCGATTTACACCTCGAGCTCTCAAAATACCCTCTGAACGACCAGCTATGCCTCAACACCCAGCTACCCGAGTTACATCGGTTTCCCGGATCCCATATATCTGGTAGGTCTTTAGTACTGTTCTAGCTTGTTCAACAGGCCCGCACACGGCTCGGTCCTCAATCGACACAAGCGGAGCTATAGCACACAGGCCCCAAAGTCCTGCTGCCCTTACTCTCCGCTCGGTCTTATCTTTCTTGCCATGTGTTTCATGTGCTATTTCTACCCGAGTCGAGTGCCTCTAGCCTATGCTCGCGAGTAGTTCCAACTACTCGACTTGTACCGAATCCTACACTATCTTAGCATTGCAGTAGCTAACTGGGTTTTCAATCCTAATCCCAACCCATGGTTTTCTTGGCTATGCAATTGGGTTTCCAAACAAGACTCTAATGCAAGGAATAATGATACTCAAGTAAGTGCCCAAAACAATAAAAATTTGTAAAAAGGTTAATGCAAAACAGAGCTTGCCTTGCTGCTCTTGGTCGTAGGCTAGCTGCTCCTCCGGAGTAACGAAGTCTAACTTCGGGTTCCTCCTCGACCTTAGCGACTACATGATATAAGAAGTACATGTATTAATTAAATGCATTTGAATTGAGTTTTAAACTTGTGAACCTTCTAAGTCTCACTAGACAGACCCAAAGACCGTGAAACTTTTACTGTGGCTTGATAACAACCTAAACAGAGACTTGGTCAAGTTTTAGTTGCAGCAAAGCTCATTTAAGCCCTCCACAATTAATTATGTCCTTGACCTTAATTGGAACTCTTAGGGTGCTCTAGGGATTTTCATGGAACAATCCATGACTTTCTGAAAACTAGATTTTCAGAGGGTTCTAATGGAGTTGGTCTCACTTAATTTGATGGTTCCTAGCTAAAGATATGAGCAAAACAATTTCAGGGAAAATTCTGAAAATGTTTCTGAACATTTTCTATTTTCTCTGGAACAGTTTCACTAATCACACCATTAGGTGGATCAAATGAGCTCAAATGGACCTGAAATTTTTATGGTAGTTCAGTAATATTATGGTGAACATCCCAGCAAAATTTAAGAATTTTCCTCCAAGGGATTCTCCAGTTAAAATTCCACAACAGTTTAAATTTTGAGGAATTAATTATGGATAATAAGGATTTTCATGAAGTGAAACTTGATTTGCTGGAAAGTACTCAGAGAGCTGAATCCAACAAAATTTGGTTCACTTGATTTGGAGCTTCCTAGCCAAAGTTATGAGGATTTGAAGTTTGAATGAAATCTGAAAATCGGGAAAAGTTTAAATCTGCCGGTGGGCCACGGGACACGTGTTGCGCGCTGAGGCGTCGGCACACCGGGGTCTATGAAGTTTTTGCGTGCCAGCACACTGGATCCGAGCCACAGCCCGATCCCAATTTAAAATATCTGCCGCTGTCAGCTGGGGTCCACCCCCTTCGTCTACCTCCCGCCGCCCGCGCTCTGCCGCTGGGGTACCTCGCCGGAGAGCTCGCCGGCAGCCTCTGTGGAGCTCCAAGCTTCATGATTCCGGCCGCCCCTGCCTATTTTCACTCGGGGAACACGATTCCGGGCTCAGCTCGTCATGAAAATGGCCGGTACATGGTCGGCGACAAGCTGCAGCATCGGGAGAACTTCGGCCGTGTTGCCCGTCCTCCCTAGCACCTCACCCGATCGAGCTACGGGTCGTCGAGCATCAGTGGACCATAGGAAAGGTCGACATGAGTTCCACGGAGCTCAGGAAGGGCTGTGTTGGGCTGTCACCGTGCGACCCAGGCTGGAAATCGGGATTTCTACTAAAACTCGAAGAACAGCGGTTTCCCTCCATGGTTCTTCGTGGTTCCTGCTCCTATGGACTCGTACGAGCAACTAGAAGTGATCCTCTCCATGAGAGGATGAGTGATGCAGTTTGACTTACGAATTTCTCTGATGGGTGCCGACTCCACTTTTGCACACCGTCGCGAAAACACAAAATTTCGGCCTGAGCAGTGTTTGTCACGCCGCCGGAGCTTGCGGGAATGAAAGAGGGACTGAAGGCGAATCTCTTTGCTGTTCACAGCTCGGTGATCGGTGGGCTGTGGTGGCCGGAAGGATGGTTCCCACAGCGGAGGCTCGAGCTGAACCGGAAGAGGAAGGATCGCCGCGGTGGAGCTCGGGGAGGACTGCTCCGAGCCTGGAACCGACGCGAGGGTGTCAAAGATGGATTGGTGCACCTGGTGCTGGCCTCCGATCGCCGGGAGGATCACTGGATCGACCGGGCGATGAGGAACCGAAAATTCAACCGAGCGGCGAGTAGCTTCGGCTTTCTGGGTGGGAACGCGTCGAGGCAGCGGTGAAGACCCCCTGCGATCGCTCAGGCGCGTAGATAAGGACCCTGCGAGGCGGTTCACCGGCCGAGGGCGGCAAGCAGCTGCTGTCCTCGCCGTTTCTTCGCCGTGGCGGTCGCTGCAGCGCGCGCGAGTACCCGAGCTGAGCTCTCAGTCGGTTTCTTTTCCCTCAGTGGCTGACATGTGGGTCCCACCTAGGGTTTTAACATCTGAAATTAACTTTGCTCTACTGCTCTAAACAGTAGAGACCAAACTAACCTCAAGTATTTGAATTATCTGCCCCTGAGCCATTTGAATGGGGTAGAATTCAAATTGGTTTGGGTTTGACTAAATCTCAGCACACATGCAGTTTGAAATTCAAATAAGGTTTGAATTTGCTACATTTAACTCATGTCAAGCTCAACTCCAAATGGAGTGAAAATTGGTATGTGAGCTCACAAAAATGTGCTGAGCAAGAATATGCCTCCCACTTTTGAATTCATGGGATAAAATCAGTTTGAATTTGAATTTGAGTTCAAACTACCCTCTTTCTAGCTATACCCAAAATGACCTCAAAAAGGTTTTGAATTTGGGTGAAACTTGGCATGGACATTCCTAGCACTGTGTAGGAGTTTTCATATGCCCAGCCCCTGTATATCACATGTGGGAAATACCACTTTTGCAATATGTGAGTTTGTTCTCTAATGAGCATGTTGATGGTGGTTACATGCTCTTCAAATGTGTTTATCAACTTGCTTCAAATGAGGTGTGTGTGTGGTGATGAACACTTCAAACATGTGTCAAAAACTGAGGCCCTTACAAAAATGCGCTGAAATCAATTTCTTTTAATTTTGCTAGAATCATCCTTCTCCACATCTCTCTGATTCATTGTCATGCACTCATGATTAGATCATAGTTAGCACAAATGCAAGAACACAGGTAGACTTTCAGTTATTGTTTAAGTCCACAGGCAAAATAACACTGAAGCACTTTCAATTATTATTCAAGGACATGGGCAAAATAATACCGGAACACTCTGTTGTTGTTTGGAACACTTACATTTATTGTTTGGAAGCACTTTTACACTTTCAGTTATTGTTCAAGGATATGGGAAAATGATGTTATCTTCTACTAAGTGCATGGGCATTATTTTTGGAATGGATAAAGATGCCTAGTTTTTTCTCTTTTTTTTTATCTATGAAATTTCAACCCTGGCAAGCTTCTAAATTGGTCTTTTTGTCTAACTTTTGTGCAGAATTTCTTACTTGCAGCAAGGTGTTCAATATATCAAGGTCGTCAACGGTTCAGGAATCAGGTACTCTTCTGCTCTTAGTTGGCAGAACACACTTGCTGTTGCCAGCTGGATTAAAGTTGACATGACTAGATCTCCATCTTCACCACATATAATTAGCTTTATATACTGAAATTTTATCAAATACCTAAGCAAAGCTACAACTACTTATAGAAATTTTCTAGTTAGACTGAAAGAATTTATTAATGTATTCTCCATGCTGTTAGGTGTAGTAATCCTATGTATATAGTATTAGCAAGGCTCAATAATTAATTAATTGATATCCCATGTTACTTCATTTCTGATCTATCATTCATACTGGTATATGAATTTTAGTGTTCATACTGATTAATCATTCAGACTTAGGCAGTTGCAGAACTTGGGTTTAAACCACCTTTTTATTTAGTGAAGTGGTATAATCCTGCTTGGATAGAAGTAGCAGACCAAGCATGCATGGATTTGTCCTGCAAATTTTATATGCACTGCAACTATATTTTGATGAAGAGAATGCAACCAGGCATGACTGTTTGTACTCTTTTCATTCTCAGGCATTCAGTTACTAGTAGACTGTTGATGATACTTTAAATTAACGACATTCATTTTATTTTCTCTGATTTCTTTACTACTGTCTTTACTCTTTAGTAATATGTTTCTTTACCTCTGTTTTTGCAGCATCGATGGAAGTGTGCAACAGTTTGAGTTCGGGTGCAGAAATGATTGTATGTCACTATTGCTTACTGCTTTGGACATGAGAATAATGCAAGGGCAAGACCATTGCGATAAGAAGTGGACTATTCAATTAATACAAATCATTATTATGTTGCTAATAGTTCCATCGGCTGAAATTTTCCAAATGATTCATCATTTTAATGTTTGTTTCATTTTCTTGAATTTTAAATAGTTTTAGCAATGACTGTGAATATGACTTTGTATTAGTTAGTTGTATTTTCATAAATTCCACTGTCAGACAATCTGCAACAGTTACCTTTTCGTCTAGCCACTCAATCCACGCGGATACATGCATTTTCCAAATACGTCTGATCCTGTGTTAGGAATCCCACGTGTATTAGGTGTGCGTGGAGAATCCACCCAATCCTCTAGTGGATGATGCCACATGGGTATATGCTGCCGGACGTGCTAAACGGGGCCTTAGTTCTTTATCTTGCATGTTTTTTGAATTTTTCAGCGGCCACATTGGAGGCTGCCAAAAGGCACATTCCACACTCTGGTGGTGGTGTGGATCCGGTTTCATGGAAGTTTCTAAGTCAGCATTTGCGGTTCTGATGATCCAGCTGAACATAGTTGCTCATGATTGCATCCATTTTTCCTTCCTGTGCATGACAGCATACCATGGTCCATAAGGTCCATGCTACCAGGATAACAGAAAGGTTTACTAACACCTGCCAGGCCGATTTTCATAGACAACGTTAACGTCTTGGTTGTTTGCAAAATGCATAAGATCATTCTCATGTTTAATGGTACTTTTTCGCGTCTACCACACTTTTTGGTGACTCTAGTAGGAGAAAAGGTTTAGGCTAATTTATAACTGAATTCATATTTTCTAACAATGCCTTCCAATATCAACATGAAGAACATCACCACCAAGATATCGGAGGAGTTTTCTGAAGAGACATGCAAGGCGTTTGAGGAACCAAGGAGAGTGTTCAGGGAACGCAGGAGAGCACTTGAATAGGATTTGCATCAAGGACCAACAAGACAGTCAAGGAAGGTATCCTACCCTCCACTAATGACAAACCAAAGGTTATAACCAATTGTACATCCATGCCCTCAATTACATATGTAAATCTTTCTGGTATTGTTGGAAATTTGGGTGGGGTTAATTCTGTTTTTCTCTTCTGTCAAAGTGTTTTCCTACGACACTTCCCCCAGTCTGCCGGAAAAGCCAGCGTAGGTTCTTTTTTAGGAGGGACTAGTGGTTTTCGAAGGTCGGAGCACAATGGCAAGGATGAACACAAGATGGTTCGGGCTGCCGGAGCGAATACCCTACGTCCACTGGAGTGCTTGTGGTATTGCTCTCGCGTATGAGTGGGAGAGTCCAAACCGGGAGTCAGAGTTGCAAACTTGCGAACCCTTTGCCCGGAGGCTGCCCCAATCCTTTTATAGCCCAAGGTCGGGGCAGTTAAAAAGTGGCCCGGGTTCCGACAGGTGGCCCCGGGGCTATCTGTACCCTATACATGAGCTAGGCATTTACAGCTATACGCATTGTTGCTATCGGTGGAGTTAAGGCGCGCCGCCTGTCCCGCCAGGCGCCTCTGCCCGGGTAGCAGGTGATGATGAAGTACCCATCTTTTCACCGCATCTCCTCACTCTGCTGGGTGGCTCAGTGCCTCTGGACGGCACTGCTGCACCGTCACACCTTGTCGTCCAGTCTCATCACCGTAATGGTGAGCAGGCAGAGGACGGGGGCGTGCGCTGCAAGCCATGCTTCTGGGGAAGGCGCGAGCCTTGAATGCTCGGCCTGACAGCATACCTTCCTCCTTACTCCTTGGCTATCTGTCCGTTGCTCGTAGACGCGACGTCTGGGTGGCCGGCCCCCGGGTCACACGTTTCCATCAGAGCAGCCTTGCGGAGTAGTGAGGGGTCCGGAGTCGTTGGACATGTGGCAGCACCGGAGCCCTCCCATGCTGGAGGTCGGGCCCAATGGGTCATCGTTTGGTCCAAACCCCATTCCAGTCTTTCTATTTTATCTATTAGGTCTTATCCATACCTGGCCTAGAAATTACCATCTGCACTAACTCTTTAACAAAGCAAATTCTATCCTATCGTAGCCTATTTCGATAATATGAACAGGTCCAATCAAACTACTACTTTGCCCCGTGAGCTCTAGAACTGTTACCTTGCCAATTACTCCTTCTGTCCTCAAATAAATAATTTTAGGATAATCAATTTAGTTTAAATTGAATTTGATTTTTTGTACTAAACATTATTCATTTCTAGGTCCAGAGCGACAGCAGGTCGGGATGCCAGAGGATCTTGCATGCCCAACTCCGCAGCCTCCGCAGAGCAGGTCATCCACGAACGTCAGAGGTCTGTCTAAGTGCACCAGCTTCCTGCCAACATTGCCGCCGGACTCCGCCTCCGTGGCGCCAGACCCGGGATTCTCACCGTGTTCGGCTGCCACCGGCCACCGTGGTCGCCTGCTTCCTGCTCCTTGTTATACTTCTTAGTGACATCAGCACAGACAACGATGCCGATAATGATCAGTACGAGCTTTTTGGTGTTGAACTTGTCGTGGCCCTAGCCGTTGCTCTCCTCAACAGGTGACGCCGGGCATGATGTGGAAGCAGAGTATCCGCAGAGCTGGATGTTCCCAGCGAAGGAGTTGGGCCCGAATTTCTGGGTGAGAAAGAATGACACAGTGCTGTTATGCCTGTCGCTGGCGAGGTCCACGTTGTTGGGCAACGAAAAGGATTTTCACTCGTCGGAGTTCGACAAAGTTGTATGCACTCACCCGAGAGAGGGAGAGGCAGAACGGGTTGTTTCTTCAGGCGCTAGCTCTGCTGGCTCAAAACCGGACTTCAGTTTCATATATCAACAAAACAATGCAACGAACTTGGGACTGGACCTCCTAAACTTATGGCACAATCACCAGATCCGCCGGACTTGCTTCCACCGAGTCTCCTACATGCAAAACAAACATGCAAAGTTCCATGCAACTTCCTACATGCACTCCCTACATGCAAACATGCATACATGCACATACTTGATCAGTTCACACGTGAACAGCTAACACACACACACACAAGGTTTACACAACAACAACTCTCCCCCCTAAGCCTTGTCCACTACTTTGATGTTATGAACATCAATCTTTGTCCCCATCTCAATGAAGCGGTCACGTCCGAGGGACTTGGTCAATACATCGGCCAGCTTCTCATTTGTGCTGACTGCTTCTAGCTTCACTCTTCCTTCCTCAACGCACTGCTTGATGAAATGGTACCTGGTGTCTATGTGTTTGCTCCTCTCATGAAAAACTGGATTCTTGATCAGTTGCATTACGAACGAGTTATCAATCTTCAAGATGACAGCATCAACAGCTCCCCCTTTTATCTCACCCAGTAGACGTGCCAACCAAACTTCTTGACACGATGCTGTTGCAGCTGCTATATACTCCACTTCACAACTTGACAATGCAACAACTAGCTGCTTCTGTGACTGCCAGGTAATGATATTCCCCCCGAGAAAGTATAGTATGCCAGTGGTACTCCGGCGTGTATCAACATCCCCAGCCAAGTCACTGTCACTATAACTGACTAGCTCGAGTTCACATTGCTTCTTACTATAAAAACAGCCATGCTGAAGTGTTCCAGCAACATACCTCAATATTTTCTTCACTGCAAGAAGATGCTCAACTGTTGGTTTCTCCATAAAGCGGTTAACATAGCCCACCGAATATGCCAAGTCAGGTCTTGTATTCACCAGATACCGGAGTGCTCCCACAAGTTTCCTGTATTCGGTTGGATCAACAGCAGGTGAGTCACAGCTCTTACTCAACTTCAACCGGGGCTCCGTAGGAGTATGACATGGGTTGCAGTTGCTCAAGTTTGCTGCCCTCAGTATCTTTATAGCATAAGCTCCTTGGCTCACTCCAATCCCTAAGCTCGTTTGTTTTACCTCCAATCCAAGATAATAACTCAGCTTTCCAAGATCAGCCATCTTAAACTCTCCCTGCATTTCCCTTTTGAACTTTTCGATCTCATTTTTGTTTCCTCCGGTAATAATGAGATCATCTACATAAACTCCCAGGATTATCCATTGATCACCACCTCCTCGAGTATAGACAGTATGTTCTTCTTCACCACGATGAAACCCAAGTTGACTTAGTGATGTATCCAGCTTGGCATACCAAGCACGAGGGGCCTGTCTCAACCCGTAGAGTGCCTTCTTCAGATTCAGCACCTTATGTTCTTCCCCTTCAACAATGAATCCGGGTGGCTGAGATACAAACACCTCCTCCTGCAAATCCCCATTGAGAAAGGCGGACTTAACGTCCATGTGGTGAACTACCCAGCCTTGATGTGCCGCATATGCCAACAACAACCGTACTGTTTCCATACATGTTACAGGAGCATAAACTTCCTCAAAATCAACCCATTGTTGTTGTACAAATCCCTTTGCAACCAAGTGAGCTTTGTGTTTGATGATGAGACCATCTGCATCTCTCTTAGTCTTAAATACCCATTTGAGACCTATAGGACGTTGATCCTTCGGAGCAGTGACCAACTCCCAAGTACCATTTGCTTCAATCGCAGTCATCTCATCAACCATCGCTTGTCGCCAACAGTCAAGCACTTGAACTTCAAGAAACGAGGTGGGTTCATCAGTGTTAATCATCAACAAGTCCTCACCTAGTTCTTGCTCACCCTGGTGTTGTGGCTTCGTTGCTTCCATGATGTCCTGTATAGACCGATACCGCACCGGGGCATCATCATGATTAGTGTCCCGCTCGCTCGATGAAGTGGAAGCTGGACTTGGAACAAGTGCAGGGAGTTCAATGACTCGTTAACTTGGGGAGGTAGACGCTGGAGGCAATGCTTGTGATGTTCCACTCGTAGCTGGACTCATGTTCATTGGAACATCATGTGACACCGTCACATAATCAATGGTAAAGTCGTTGCCAGTTTCTTTACCCTCCCATTTCCAAGTTGCTTCTTCATCGAACACAATATCCCTTGAGACTCTTACATGCTTGGTGTTAGGATCATATGTCTGGTAGGCTTTCGATCCCTGCTCATACCCGATGAAAATCATTGGCTTACTTCTATCATCAAGCTTCTTCAGCTGTCCTGTAGTCTTTGTATGAGCAACACAACCGAACGTGCGTAGGTGATGCACCGCTGGTGGTGTTCCTGCCCATAATTCATATGGAGTCTTCCCACCATTTCCCTTGGTTACGTACGGTTCAGAACATACACTGCTGTCACAACGGCTTTGCCCCAGAACACCCCCAGAAGATTTTTAGCCTTCAACATGCTGTGTGCGGTACCCACTACCGTCTGATTTCGCCTTTCCACAATACCGTTTTGTTGGGGAGTATATGGCGCCATCAACTCCTGGTACACACCAAGTTCCGCGAAGTATTGATTCAGCTGTCTCGAGGTGAACTCTCCCCACCTGTCGGTATGTAGTGCACCCAGCAACCTTCCACTCTTGCGTTCCGCCGCCATTTGGAACTTTCTGATCGCCTCCGGCGCCTCATCTTTCATGGATAGAAGATACACCCACATATAACGACTGTAATCATCTACAAGCAGAAGAAAGTAGCTTTTACCACTAGGTGTTGTTGGCATGATGGGGCCGCATATATCTCCATGGACCAGCTCCAACACTTCAGTGGCTTGTCGTGCACCTTGGCGTTGGAACGGAGCTCTTTTGTGTTTTCCCGCCAAACATGCTTCACACACTTTGTTCACTTGCGTGAGTAGTGGTAATCCCCGAACCAAACCCTCTCGAGCCATACGCTGCAGGGCTCCAAAGTTGACATGTCCAAACCGTGCATGCCAGCGCCAAGCATCCTCGCCAACCATAGCACTCAGACATACGGGACGGGCTAACTCAACGTCGAGGACATACAACCTTCCTGGTGTGTGTTGAATCTTTGCAATCATCCGCAGGTTTTCATCTCGGACCCGCATCACCCCATCTTGCACATATATCTGATAGCCAGCTTCATCAAGTTGCCCACAGCTGACTATATTTGCTGTAAGCCGAGGGATGTAATACACATTACCGAGTATGTGATGTTCCCCATTCTTGCAGCTGAACAAGACAGTTCCACATCCCTCAATCCGGACGATGGATCCATCACCGAACTTCACAGTTCCAGTCACTCGAGTATCCAAATCGCTAACCGCCCCACGGACCCCAGTCATGTGATTAGACGCTCCAGTGTCAAAAATCCATCGTCGTGCACTCTGATCCTCCATGCCATCGTTGATTGACATGGCCTTCTCACACACTGATTCAACACTCCTCTTGAGAGAATTCTCGGTGGCAACATGAGACAGAGAGTCCACACTTGCTATCTTCCATTCTCTTCTCTGTGTAGATACCTCATCCTCTATCAGCAACAAACTCAGCTCATCATCTTGCACCAAATGTGCTTGCTCCTTCTTGGACTTGTTTCGGCAGTCACGTGCCCAATGGCTGATCTTTCCACAACTGTGGCACTTATCCTTGCCACGATCAGATTTGGAACCGGCTTCAAACCGGCCAGGTGAGGCCTGCTTCTTGTTGAAACCTCCATCCCTTCCATTGCGCCAATTCTTTCCACGGTTCCCTGAACCGCCAATGTGCTTTGAACCGGCACAGTCCTTCTGCTTGTACTTCTCAAGCCACTGATCCTCAGTGAGGTACAATTTTCCATCTTCACGCACTTCACCCACATCTCCATCTTCCTCGGCCGCCCTGTGATCTCTTCCACCGAAAGACTTGCTGAGTCCAACAAGGTTTCAATAGAGGTCACCAGTTGCTTATATCTTGAACGTGCTATACGGAGATACTTATCAACAATCTTGTCCTCTGGCTCAGGATCACCGAGTGTTGCCAGTTGGTTTGTGAGGTTATTAAGCCGCATTGCAAAATCTTCAATGGACTCTCTCTCACGAAGTGCAAGGAGCTCGTACTCACGGCGTACCTTTTGAAGTGTAGATTTCCTCACACGATCATCTCCTATCCTCATCACCTTGATACAGTCCCAAGCCTGCTTTGCAGTTGGCTTGACAGCTAGTGTGGCTATCATATCTGCCGGAACAGCACTGCGAATGGCGTCCAACGCCATCCGATCCGCCTGAAAATCGGCTCCTTCCTTGCTCACCGCCTCCCACAGCGACCTGGCCTCTAGCTTGATCTTCATCAGGAGCGACCACTCGTTGTAGTTCGTCTTTGTCAGAATTGGGTAGTTTGCCGGTCCCGCCGGCGTCACCTTCTCGACGACTCTTTCGACAATGCGCTCGCCGCCGACGCATGAACCTCTTGATTTACGTGAGAGGGAGCATCCTAGACGCCCATCAGCCGGTGGCGATCGTGATCCAGCTCCAGCCATCTCGATCGCCGGCTCTGATGCCAATTGTTGGGCAACGAAAAGGATTTTCACTCGTCGGAGTTTAACAAAGTTGTATCCACTCACGCGAGAGGGAGAGGCAGAACGGGTTGTTTCTTCAGGCGCGAGCTCTGCTGGCTCAACACCGGACTTCAGTTTCATATATCAATGAAACAATGCAACAAACTTGGATTGGACTTCTTCGGCGTGACTCAGCCTCCAAGCTGGTCGTGTACACCAACGCTGACTGGGCAGGCTGCTCGGACACTCGTCGATCCACCTATGGTTACGCTGTCTTCTTGGGCGGCGACCTCGTCTCCTGGTCCTCGAAGCGGCAGTACGTGGTGTCACGCTCGAGTGCTGAAGCGGAGTACCGCGCCGTGGTTAATGGTGTGGCTAAGGCTTCCTGGCTCCAGCAGCTACTTCAGGAGCTCCACTGTCCAGTTGCCCGGAGCACTTTGGTCTACTGCAACAACGTCAGCGCCGTCTACCTCTTCACAACCATTCCAGCATCAGCGCACGAAGCATGTGGAGATTGACCTCCACTTTGTTCGTGAGCGGGTTGCACGTGGCGAGATTTGGGTGCTCCACGTCCTGACAACGTCGCAGTTCGCCGACATCTTCACGAAGGGCCTCCCGTCGTCGCTGTTCTCCGAGTTTCGGTCCAGTCCAACATCTGCTGTGGCTAGATGTTGGGACTGCAGGGGGATGTTAGACTTTGTACTAGGGTGTATTAGGGTTAGGAGCATTTTAGTCTTTATGCACCCTTGACAGCCCCTATATATATGTACCCCTTGAAAGCCTGATTATTCAATCCATTTTTTCCACTCTAATAGTAGCAAACATAGAGTCGAGTGGTGCCAATCGATTTGCCGAAAATTCTGGCAATTAGTTTTGCAAATCTGTGTATTAAGCTTATTGGGCAAAAATCCTTGGCCAGTACTGCTTCTACCATCTTTGGAATGAGAGTAAGGTAGGCTGAATTCAGAAGCCCGAATTTCCTTGCATCGCCTTGCTGTAAGGTAACAATCGCAGCCATATAATCTGAATTTATTACAGGCAAGCATGCTTTATAAAACGACCGGTATAACCATGTGGTCCTGGTGCTCTACCTGCTTGTATCCCCTTGATAGTTTGCCACACTTCTTCCTCAGTGATTGGATCATCCAAATGTGATAGGTCCATGCCAGCCCTATGGAAGTATAACAGATCAAATGTCACCAATTGTAGTGATGCAGTGCCTAAGAGGTCCTCATAAAATTGAAGCATAATCTGTTGCTTCTCTTCTTGTTCGTTGGTAATACGATCTTCGTCCATCAATTTTGTGATAAAATTTTTCCTTTTGTGAAAGCCAGCCTTCATGTGGAAGAAAGAGCTCTTTACATCTCCCTCCTTTAGATAACAGATTTTTGATCTGAGTCGAGCCATTGTTCTCTCTAGGAAAGCAAGGGCAAGACAATGTCGCTTAAGTTCTTTCCTTCGCCAATCTTCCACTGGGATCAATGACCGCTGGTGCTGAGCCATCTCTAAACGGTGCAGCACCTCACGTGCCAGGGCAAGTTGTGTTTTTACATGTCCTACATGCTTAGCACTCCAAGATTGAAGATCTCTTGTCAGTATTATCATCTTAACAGAAATACGCTCCATGGGACAAGAAGCTGTCACATGTTTGTTCCAAGAAGCTGCTACTGTGTCTTGAAAGTCTGGGAGTCTAGTCCAAAAGCTTTCAAAATGGAAGCGCTTTGTCCAACTGATGTAAGGGCCTCAGTTTTGGGCACACATTTGAAGTGTTCATCACCACACGACACACACCTCATTTGAGGAAAGATGATGAACACAAATAAGGAGCATGTAACGACCATCAACATGCTCATTAGAGAACAAACTCACATATTGCAAAAGTGGTATTTCCCACATGTGATATAGGTGGGCTGGACTAATGAAAACTCCTACACATTGCTAAGGATGTCCATGCCAAGTTTCACCCAAATTCAAAACCTTTTTGAGGTCATTTTGGGTATAGATAGAAAGAGGACAGTTTGAAACCACATTCAAATTCAAACTGTTTTTATCCTATGAATTTAAAAATGGGAGGCATATTCTTATTCAGCACATTTTTGTGAGCTCACACACCAATTTTCACTCCATTTGGAGTTGATCTTGACATGAGCTAAGTGGGACGAATTCAAACTTTATTTGAATTCAAAACTGAACTTGTGCTGAAATTCACTCAAACCGAACCCAATTTGAATTCTATTCAATTCAAATGGCTCAGGGGTGAATAATTTGAATCACCAGGGGTATTATGGGGCTCACTGTTTACAACAGTGATTAGGAATAAATTTCAGAGGTTAAAACCCCGGGTGGGACCCACATGTCATAGAGGGGAGAAGGAGAAACTTGCACTCAAAGTCAGAGTCTCGGTGGGAAATTCCACCGAGCAGCTGTCGGCTGTGCCACCGAGCAGCTACCGGCGCCACCAGCTGCTTCCCTCTCCGCGCGCTGGCGCCCAGGGCGGCTGGCTCGCGCCCCCACGCGACCGGCACCGTCTCAGCCGAGCAGGAGTCGGCCGGCTTTATCTTCTCGCGGGCAAACCCGAGCAGCGGCATTGTTTCTCGCCACAGCTCTCTGCTCAATCGGGAAAACCAGCAAAACCATCTCCTCCTTCGTCCCTGAGCTGCTAGACAGCCACCTGAGGTCGCACTCCACCTCCCCAACGCCAGAAACCCCGAGCTCCGACTTCCTTTGCCCGAAGACGATCGCCACCGCGGCGACCTAGCCTCAGCCGAGAGTCAGGCGCCCGTGGGCAGCATTCCACAGGCGTTTTCACAGTCCAGCGAGACAGGCAACAGGAGCGCGCGACCACCGTGCTGCTCTCCTCCAAGTTTGGAAGCCAACCGTGAAGAATCCGCAGAGAATTTCCAGTTTTTGCTCCGGCGACCGTAAACCGAGCTTCCGGTACGGTTTCTTTAAATTCTCGCTTTATGATCTTTCGGAGGTCATCAAATCTTGCACATAGACGCTGGACTAGCCGGCGATCAAGTTCTTTTCTGCATCCGTAGCGTGAAACTGTCTAGGAGTGACGAATTTCGAGCTCGATCGGGGGCGGTCATGGCGGGCACGGTCGGTCACACGGTGCCGACCGACTTACCGCCATCCCTGAACCCTTTTGACACCTTGTCGAGCTTCCTAGAGGTACACTGATGCTGTAGGGCCGTTTGTTCGAGGTGTTGGCGGGTTTAGAAACCACGGTCGACGGTGTCGAACCTCAACCGAGGCCGCGGCACGTCGCCGAGCTATTTCCGGTTACCCCCAGCCCGACCTGTCACCACCGACGTGTTCCTCGACGTCGACAACCCCCTGGCGGCGATTTTCAGACCATGGGAGGTCCGGCAGCGGCGAGCCGGCGAGCCCCGAGTCTGCTCCGGCGAGGTCGGCGGCGCGGGCGCGAGAGAACGGCGGGAGGAAGACGAAGCCGGCTGGCCCACGTGTCAGCGGCTGAAGAATTTAAATCAGGATCGGGTGTGGCCGATGATCGGCTGTGCTGGCGCGCAAATACCCTGTGAGCCCCGGTGTGCCGAACACCTCCGTGCTCGACACGTGTGGTACCCCCGGTGTGCCGGACACCTCCGCGCTCGACACGTGTGGTATCCCCGGTGTGCCGGACACCTCCGCGCTCGACACGTGTCCCCGCGGGCCCCGAGAGTTTAAACCTTTCCCCCGATTTTCAGAATTCTTCCAAACTTCAAATCCTCATAACTTTGGCTAGAAAGCTCCAAATCGAGTGAACCAAATTTTGTTGGATCTATCTCTCTGAGCACTTTCCAGCAATACGAAATTCAGCTCATGAAAGTGAATAGTTTTCCAGAATTAAATCCCTAAAATTTAAACTGTTGGGGATTTTATCTGGAGAACTACTTTATGAAAAATTCTGAAATTTGGCTGAAAGGTTCATTGGAAAATCCCTGAATACCAGTAAAATTTTCATACTCATCCAAGTTAATTTAATTACCCTAATCGGGTGATTAAGAGAACTGCACTGAGAAAATAGAAAAATGTACAGAAACATTTTTCAGATTTTCTCAAATCTTAATTAGGGCATAACTTTCTGTAGAATTCTTCAAATGACATGAAACCAACTCCATTAGAACCATATTAAAGTCTAGTTTCCAGAAAGTCATGGTTGGAGCCATGAAAACCCCTGGAATTATTCAGAGGCTCAAATATTGACCAAGTTGGCTTTTATTTGTACAAGGTGCAAATGAACTTTGTTTCAAATGAAACTTGGTCAAGACTCTGGTTAGGACCCTACCAAGCCACAATAAAAATTTCAGAACCAAAGGGGAGGGCTAGCTAGAGTTAGTAGTAAATAAGTATTCAAGTTTACACATTGCATTTAAATTTACATGTAGTATTATATTCAACGTGTAGCCATTGAAGAAGAGACTCCAGAAGTGCTGGACTTCCTTCTTCCGGACGAAGAACTAACTACTGACCAGCAGCAGCAAGGCAAGACCCGGTTTGCATTAACCTTTTTATAAGTTTTACTTTGTTTACATGTGTTATATGAAGTATGTATGTGCATTAGGTGTAGGATGAATGGAACCCCACTTGCATAACCAAAGATTCCTAAAAGAGTGAGGGTAGTGTCTAAGACCTCGAGTAGACAGGCTATGCTTAATGAGTCATAGGACTTCGGTACAAGTCGAGTAGTTGGAATCTACTCGCGAGATAGGCTTGGGACACACGGGTTCGGTTGAGTGATGTGAGATCACTTTAGTAATGAAAATGAGACTAGGCAGGGGCTAGGGCGCAGCAAGGGGAAGTCTTGTGTGCATGGCCCTGCCCGTGTCAATTGAGGACCGATCCGTGTGCGGCCCTGCTGAACAAGTATTGAACGTACCGAAGGCATATCGGATATATGGGCCCCGATAAACCGATGTAGCCTAAACCTCCGGGCGTCGAGGCATAACACACCGATTTATAGGTGTAGGCTGAGGGCAGCAAGGTGGAATTCTGCCAACGGGCATAGAGAGATGCTCCGTGTGGGGAACCTCCTGCTCGTTTCGGTGCGACCGGTTCGACGTTTGGGCTGTTGGGTGAAAGGTTGTCCCGTACGACATCGAGTGAGCGTGCTGTGCAGCTCCACGGGTGGGCGTACGTGACGTGCTCTTTGGGTTTCCCTGCAGGTGTATATCGAGTCGATCCGCCGTCCCTCGCGGTGACGAGTACCGCTTGTTCACTGCATCGTAACGTAGATTAATGAACGAAATGTTATGATTCAATATTGCTGTTATGATATAATTGTATTGTTACATGTGTGCCACCAAATATTGCTCACTAAATTTCAGCGTTATGAATCGTTAACTTGTTGCTAAAAGATGAACTAAGGATGAACGTGTAGGCGTGTCCATTTGCTGCAACATTGCTATCCTATGTCTTGGTATACCTCATGTAGAGTTTCATGCTTATGTGAGTCGGTTAAGCCTTGCTGAGCCTTCGTGCTCATGGTTGCTGCTTAAGTGTTTTTCAGGTGAGGAGCCACCCACGGACTCGGAGTACGAGTCCACCGGCGAGGGTTACCCTCCGTCGGGGACCACGGCTGAGTGGGAGCCGTACACGCCGTGCTGAGCTGAGACGTGCAGCTAGTGTGGGTTGCCCTAGGGCTGGGCAACCGACTTTTGCTAGATAGGCGGGTGTGAGTTGTACAAAATAAACTTCCGCTGTGTAATAAACACCCTAGTTTGTAACTGAGAAGTGTACTACTTTGTACATTCAGTTTGTTTTTCCCATATAATATATTATGTTCTTATGACGTGTGCTGTCGGGTGTCGCATCGCGCGGCACCACCCTCTGCGATCCTGGATGAGCGGATCCCGGTCCGCCACAGCCTGGTATCAGAGCTGCAGTGGTGATAGCACAGTACTTAAGGACTGCATTATGGGAAAAACTTAGGTATACGGTGAGGATTCGGTAGTTTGCCCAAGTAAGGACTATATTTGCATAGTTACTTAAAGTGGCAAAGACTAACTTATGTGTTATAATTCTAAATTTTAATTATGTAACGACGCACCTACGTTCTGGTAAGTATGGTAAGGAACGCCACCGAAAGCGGTTCAATTTCGGTTAGCTCTCCCTGACGAGGAACGTGGTTCAGGGATTGATCTCACAGCTTGGTGTGAGATGTCAATATGAAACTCTTGGACTCTTCATGTTCCTGAGTTCATATGAAACGCTGATCCCTAGCGTGCATTAGGCAAGTAAGTGGAGACCCCATCGCGTGGTCAGTAACGCGAGAGTGTGTTCGTCTGGGAATAGCCCAGGAGGACATACGCAGCGCTTGCCATCGGCGTGCCCTGCAGGGCAGTAGGTGGTATCTGTTGGGTTGATAACATTCCCATCCGTGACGACCCGTTCATGACATACTCGGGTTCCCCGTCGTGTGGTGTTGAAACACGATCACGTACCTTGAGACGTGACCTAGCTCAAGGACGGCCGTATGGCAATGATACGGGCGTTTGTATTTACTTTTAAATATGGAACTGCCTGAAATGAACAACCTTTGAGTGCACCATCATTGTGTGGTCTTCTGCAGGTACTAACCACGTATGTATCCGTGTAGAAAACGTGTGCGAGAGATCGTCTAGTGCCACACTTGAGACGTATATACCGGTATGATCCGGTTAGGATTTTCTTTTGTGAGGAACGTAGTACCGAGATATTGTAGGCATATGCATGAAAATATTGAGAACAAGGAACTAAAATCATTAGGTTCAACAATTAAGACCCTGGTTGGGTATAAGAATGGGATAGTGGACCAGGATAGCTAAAGGGATGAAAAACAGAGTGCTCTGTTTTGGGCAGCACGTTTGCTGATCTTCAACAGGGCATAACTCACCGGTCTTTTAGTCCAGAGAGGTGTGCTATATAGCTCTGGAAAGGTATTTAAGTACTCTACAACTTTGTTGTAGACTTCCAGAGCTGAAACTCACCTTAAGATGGCTAAAATCTCAGAGGAATGTAAACTGTCCAGAACCAGGACAGAGTAGAACATTCTCTGAACTGTTTTGTTTTTCAATGATAACTCCCAGTAGCAAAACCCAAAAATTTCATATGATACCTCCTTAGAAAGAGTAGAAGATGTATGATATCTTTGCAATTCAAAGTTTCTGAATTTTCAGCACAGATTTCAGTGGAAACTCGAATGGAAAACAGCAACTTCCAAGGGAGGTGCTGTTAAAAATTCTTCCAGAAATTCTGCTGACTTTGAATTAGCATAATTTTTTAACCAAGGCTGATCTGGGGGCAATTGAATACTCGTTGGAAAGATACTGAAGTTAACTTTAATTTTGGTATTCAACTTGAGTCATGAAAATGCCCAGAACCAGATCAAAACTTGGAATAGGTAGAAACTGGTCATTCTGACAGAAGAATGACAGTTGAACTCATTGGAGAGGGTGTTGTACCCTAAGGGTGGTATACGTGATGACAACGCGATAGTAATGTCTCGTGGTGGCCAAACCTAGTTATGGTGAGCTTCCAAAGTGGAGGTTCATCAAGTTGGATTAAACTAGCTTGCGTTTGGTCTGGTAATGGTGTAGCTTGTGCAAAGTTATTACACTATCTACTTACGAGATGTATCGCATGTTTTTATTGTCATTATGTTTTACACCTATTTCATTTGGACTGCATGCACTCTCTTGCGGGACTGATGTTATTGTCGTATGGCTGCAGATGGTTCGCACTAGGACCACGCACGAGGTCGGTGGCTCTAGCCAAGGGGGAGGCGATGACTCCCAGCCACCGGCCTACGACAGCACCCCGCAGCAGCAGCCACCACCGCCGCCTCCGCTTACTCTAGCGGATGTGATAGCGGCACTGGTGGGAGGTCGTGAGGAGCAGACCGACCTGCTCCGCACGATCGTGCAGAATACGTCCCAGGCAGGGGGACGTCAAGACAGAGGGCCTCGTGAGCCCCGTGAAGTGTCGTACTCGGATTTCATGAGTACGCACCCTCCAGTGTTCACCGAAGCCGAAGAACCACTGGAGGCGGACAACTGGCTGCGGACCATCGAGTCCAAGTTCGGACTGCTCCAATGTACGGAGCGGCAGAAGACTCTGTTCGCAGCGCAGCAACTCCACGGTGCCGCTGGTTCGTGGTGGGCGAACTATGTCGCCTCACGACCGGCTGGCCATGCCGTGGAATGGCAAGAGTTCCGGGAGGCATTCCGCGCCTATCACATTCCTCCCGGAATCATGAAGAGGAAGTTCCAAGAATTCTTGGAGCTGAAGCAGGGCGGGAGGAGTGCCCATGACTACTCCCATGCCTTCAACCATCTGGCGCAATATGCGTCAGACTATATCTCCACGGAGGAGAAGAAGAGGGAGCATTTCTATCGGGGGTTACACCCCGAAATGAAGACGCACCTCGTTCAGTGGAATCGCGGCACTTTCAACGACCTAGTCAATGCCGCGATTATGCAAGAAGATGCTCAGCGGGAGTTGGCAGCTGAGCAGCGGAAGCGCAGCGCTCCACCCAGCGGTGGGAGTGGCGCTCCCAGAAGTACCGTATGGTGTATCGGACACCATCCGGGCAGCAGTGGCGACCACCGGCGCGGCCTCAACAGTTCGGGGGACGTCCCTTTCAGGCACCTCCGTTCCGTCCGTCGATGCCACCACCAAGACAGCAGCAGCAGCAGCAGCAGACGGTACCCCGGGTGTTTCCACCGCCACAACGCGCCCCGGGATTCCGTCCACCGATCAGCGGGGGACCGCCCCGTTTCTCCTGCTTCACGTGTGGCCAGGCGGGCCATTTCGCGAAGGACTGTCCCCAGGGGCAGCAGAGCAGCGGGCAAGCCCAGTTCCAGGGCGGTGCTCGAGGCCGACCTCCGGTGAAGAAGGTTGGTCAGCGGACTGGGGGTGTCCGCAACCTCGACAATGAGGACGCCCCAGAGGGAGACAACGTGCTGGCGGGTACGTTTACTCTCAACCATCAAGCCATCGTCATACATTTTGATTCTGGTGCAACCCACAACTTTATAAGTGCATCGTACGTGGCTAAGCATCAGCTGGAAGCCTTTCCAACCGAGTGTTCGTATATGATCTGCTCGCCGGGAGGAAAGATTTCAGCAACGATGATGGTTCCAAAAGCACCACTGTGCTTAGGTGGGAAGATATATCCCACCACTATGATTATCCTAGGGGGACAGAAGATTGATGCAATCTTGGGGATGTCATGGCTAAGCTACCATGGCGCTGTCCTGGAAACACTATCACGGACGGTTCACCTCAACTCCCCATTACACCGTCCGCAGTCCCTCTTATTAGATAATCCAGTCCGGGAAGTTTCAGTGATCAACGATACTGAAGCTCTCAAATTGGAGGACATCCCCGTAGTCCGGGAGTATCCCGACGTGTTCCTGGATGATCTTCCGGGCATGCCACCTGAGTGGGATGTCGAGTTCAAGATTGAACTTGCACCCGGGACTACGCCCATATCACGGAGACCATACAAGATGGCTCCAAATGAGCTGGCGGAACTGAAAGAACAGCTCAATGATCTGTTGAGCAAGGATTTCATTAGGCCGAGTTCCTCGCCTTGGGGATGCTCGGCGCTGTTCGTGAAGACGAAAGATGAAACCTTGAGGCTGTGTGTGGACTACCGGCCGCTCAACGCCGTCACCATCAAGAATAAGTACCCACTGCCCCGCATCGACATATTGTTTGATCAACTTGTGGGTGCAAGTGTGTTCTCAAAGATGGACCTTCGCTCTGGATATCACCAGATCAAGATCCGGGCGGAGGATATCCCGAAGACGGCCTTCTCGACGAGATATGGACTATATGAATATCTCGTCAGGTCCTTTGGTCTCACAAATGCTCCAGCCCATTTCATGTATCTCATGAACTCGGTGTTCATGCCGGAGCTGGACAAGTTCGTGGTAGTGTTCATTGACGATATCTTGGTTTACTCCAAGACAGAAGCCGAACATGCCGAACACTTACGAATCATTCTTCAACGATTGCGAGACCACAAGCTCTACGCCAAGTTCAGCAAATGTGAGTTTTGGATCAGCCAAGTGCCATTCTTGGGCATATCATCTCCGCAGAAGGCATTGCGGTTGACCCAAGCAAAATAGGGCAAGTGCTGAAATGGAAAGCTCCCACTTCAGTTCATGAAGTCAGAAGCTTCCTCGGGTTAGCGGGATACTATAGGAGATTCATTCCAAGCTTCTCCAAGCTCGCTAAGCCGATGACAGAATTGCTGAAGAAAGGGACGAAGTATGTTTGGAACACGGCGTGTGAAGGAGCGTTCCAAGAATTGGTGAAGCATCTCACCACAGCCCCGGTATTAGCTCAGCCGGATACAACAAAGCCCTTCGACGTGTATTGTGACGCGTCTGGTATTGGGCTCGGCTGCGTGTTGATGCAGGAAGGACGTGTGGTCGCATATGGCTCACGCCAACTTCGGAAACATGAGCAGCATTATCCCACTCATGATCTTGAGCTTGCTGCAGTGGTTTTGGCGCTAAAAATGTGGAGGCACTATCTCCTGGGGAATCTAGTGCATCTCTACACCGACCACAAGAGCTTGAAATACATTTTCACCCAGAAGGAGCTGAATATGAGGCAAAGGAGGTGGTTAGAGCTGATCAAAGATTATGAGATTGAGATCCATTACCACCCTGGCAAGGCGAATGTGGTTGCCGACGCGCTGAGTCGGAAATCACATGTCCATCACCTCACCATTACACCGGTGGAGGAGGAAGAGGCAAGTCTATACTTGGTTCCTTATGGATCGCTGTACAACCTTGCCCTCATCCCTACTATTAGGGAGGACATCATTGCAGCTCAGAAGACGGATAAAGGCATGGCACATCTCCGGAGACGGATAGACAATGGAGAGATCAAGTGTTTCCGGGAGGATGATGTGGGGACGCTGTGGTTTAATGACCGCATAATCGTACCCCGAGATATGGAGTTGAGGAAGAAAATCCTCGATGAAGCTCACTTGTCCAAGTACTCTATTCATCCGGGTAGCAACAAAATGTACCAAGATTTGAAAAAGAAATTTTGGTGGACACGGATGAAGCGGGAGGTAGCTAAGTACGTATCTGAGTGCGATACGTGTAGACGAGTGAAAGCTGATCACATGAAGAAATCAGGGCTGTTGCAACCCCTGAAGATACCGGCATGGAAATGGGAAGATGTGAGCATGGATTTCATTGTAGGATTACCCCTAACATCCAACAAGCATGATTCCATATGGGTAATCGTTGATCGGTTAACCAAGACGGCTCACTTCATTCCGGTGAATACACTTTACAATGCCGGCAAATATGCGGAGCTATACATAGCGAAGATTCTATGCCTATACGGGGTACCCAAGACCATCGTCTCAGATCGAGGTGCATTATTTGTATCTCGCTTCTAGGAGCAGCTACACGCTGCATTGGGTACTAAGTTGATCAGGAGTTCCGCCTATCACCCTCAGTCAGATGGCCAAACAGAGAGGGTGAATCAAGTATTAGAAGACATGTTGAGAGCATGTGCCATCCACCATGGTAGGAACTGGGATGATCACCTACCATTGGCAGAATTCTCGTACAACAACGGCTATCAGGCGAGTATCAAGATGGCACCCTACGAAGCTCTCTACGGTCGCAAATGCCATACCCCATTAAATTGGTGCGAGTCCGGTGAAAGGGTCACATTCGGGGTTGATGTGGTGAACGACGCCGAAGAGCGCGTTCGGACAATTCAAGCCAATTTGAAGGCCGCTCAATCCCGACAGAAGAGCTACGCTGATAAGAGGCGTAGACCGTTGCATTTTGACGTTGGGAAACACGTGTACCTCCGCGTGTCTCCGATGAAGGGCGTGCACCGGTTCGGTGTGAAGGGGAAGCTCGCTCCCCGTTTTATTGGACCCTACGCTATCACCGAGAAGTGTGGACCAGCAGCGTATAAATTGGAGCTATCGGCATCCCTGGCTGGTGTCCATGATGTTTTCCATGTTTCGCAACTGCGAAAATGTTTGAAGCATACAGCTGCTGTTCCTACCGAAGACATCAGCGAGCTGAAACCGGATTTAACATATGATGAGTATCCGGTGGAAATTCTTGATGAGAAAGCCCGAACCACGCGTAGCAGAACGTTGTGGTTCTACAAGATCCTCTGGAGTAACCACACCGTGGAAGAAGCGATGTGGGAGAGCGAGGAATTCCTTCGCTCAAATTACCCTGAGTTCATGGCTTCTCAACACGGGTAAGTCCCTACTACATCGCTATCTCTTCTTTTGTAATCTCGGGACGAGATTCTTTTAAGGAGGGAGGAATGTAAGGGCCTCAGTTTTGGGCACACATTTGAAGTGTTCATCACCACACGACACACACCTCATTTGAGGAAAGATGATGAACACAAATAAGGAGCATGTAACCACCATCAACATGCTCATTAGAGAACAAACTCACATATTGCAAAAGTGGTATTTCCCACATGTGATATAGGTGGGCTGGACTTATGAAAACTCCTACACATTGCTAAGGATGTCCATGCCAAGTTTCACCCAAATTCAAAACCTTTTTGAGGTCATTTTGGGTATAGATAGAAAGGGGACAGTTTGAAACCACATTCAAATTCAAACTGTTTTTATCCCATGAATTTTAAAATGGGAGGCATATTCTTATTCAGCACATTTTTGTGAGCTCACACACCAATTTTCACTCCATTTGGAGTTGATCTTTACATGAGCTAAGTGGGACGAATTCAAACTTTATTTGAATTGAAAACTGAACTTGTGCTGAAATTCACTCAAACCGAACCCAATTTGAATTCTATTCAATTCAAATGGCTCAGGGGTGAATAATTTGAATCACCAGGGGTATTATGGGGCTCACTGTTTACAACAGTGATTAGGAATAAATTTCAGAGGTTAAAACCCCGGGTGGGACCCACATGTCATAGAGGGGAGAAGGAGAAACTTGCACCCAAAGTCAGAGTCTCGGTGGGAAATTACACCGAGCAGCTGTCGGCTGTGCCACCGAGCAGCTACCGGCGCCACCAGCTGCTTCCCTCTCCGCGCGCTGGCGCCCAGGGCGTCTGGCTCGCGCCCCCACGCGACCGGTACCGTCTCAGCCGAGCAGGAGTCGGCCGGCTTTATCTTCTCGCGGGCAAACCCAAGCAGCGGCATTGTTTCTCGCCACAGCTCTCTGCTCAATCGGGAAAACCAGCAAAACCATCTCCTCCTTCGTCCCTGAGCTGCTAGACAGCCACCTGAGGTCGCACTCCACCTCCCCAACGCCAGAAACCCCGAGCTCCGACTTCCTTTGCCCGAAGACGATCGCCACCGCGGCGACCTAGCCTCATCCGAGAGTCAGGCGCCCGTGGGCAGCGTTCCACAGGCGTTTTCACAGTCCAGCGAGAGAGGCAACAGGAGCGCGCGACCACCGTGCTGCTCTCCTCCAAGTTTGGAAGCCAACCATGAAGAATCCGCAGAGAATTTCCAGTTTTTGCTCCGGCGACCGTAAACCGAGCTTCCGGTATGGTTTCTTTAAATTCTCGCTTTATGATCTTTCGGAGGTCATCAAATCTTGCACATAGACGCTGGACTAGCCGGCGATCAAGTTCTTTTCTGCATCCGTAGCGTGAAACTGTCTAGGAGTGACGAATTTCGACCTCGATCGAGGGCGGTCATGGCGGGCACGGTCGGTCACACGGTGCCGACTGACTTACCGCCATCCCTGAACCCTTTTGACACCTTGTCGAGCTTCCTAGAGGTACACTGATGCTGTAGGGCCGTTTGTTCGAGGTGTTGGCGGGTTTAGAAACCATGGTCGACGGTGTCGAACCTCAACCGAGGCCACGGCACGTCGCCGAGCTATTTCCGGTCACCCCCAGCCCGACCTGTCACCACCGACATGTTCCTCGACATCGACAACCCCCTGGCGGCGATTTTCAGACCATGGGAGGTCCGGCAGCGGCGAGCCGGCGAGCCCCGAGTCTGCTCCGGCGAGGTCGGCGGCGCGGGTGCGAGAGAACGGCGGGAGGAAGACGAAGCCGGCTGGCCCACGTGTCAGCGGCTGAAGAATTTAAATCAGGATCGGGTGTGGCCGGGGATCGGCTGTGCTGGCGCGCAAATACCCTGTGAGCCCCGGTGTGCCGAACACCTCCGCGCTCGACACGTGTGGTATCCCCGGTGTGCCGGACACCTCCGCGCTCGACACGTGTGGTATCCCCGGTGTGCCGGACACCTCCGCACTCGACACGTGTCCCCGCGGGCCCCGAGAGTTTAAACCTTTCCCCCTATTTTCAGAATTCTTCCAAACTTCAAATCCTCATAACTTTGGATAGAAAGCTCCAAATCGAGTGAACCAAATTTTGTTGGATTTAGCTCTCTGAGCACTTTCCAGCAATACCAAATTCAGCTCATGAAAGTGAATAGTTTTCCAGAATTAAATCCCTAAAGTTTAAACTGTTGGGAATTTTATCTGGAGAACTACTTTATGAAAAATTCTGAAATTTGGCTGAAAGGTTCATTGGAAAATACCTGAATACCAGTAAAATTTTCCGACTCATCCAAATTCATTTAATTACCCTAATCGGGTGATTAAGAGAACTGCCCTGAGAAAATAGAAAAATGTACAGTAACATTTTTCAGATTTTCTCAAATCTTAATTAGGGCATAACTTTCTGTAGAATTCTTCAAATGACATGAAACCAACTCCATTAGAACCATCTTAAAGTCTAGTTTCCAGAAAGTCATGGTTGGAGCCATGAAAACCCCTGGAATTATTCATAGGCTCAAATATTGACCAAGTGGGCTTTTATTTGTACAAGGTGCAAATGAACTTTGTTTCAAATGAAACTTGGTCAAGACTCTGGTTAGGACCCTACCAAGCCACAATAAAAATTTCAGAACCAAAGGGGAGGGCTAGCTAGAGTTAGTAGTAAATAAGTATTCAAGTTTACACATTGCATTTAAATTTACATGTAGTATTATATTCAACGTGTAGCCATTGAAGAAGAGACTCCGGAAGTGCTGGACTTCCTTCTTCCGGACGAAGAACTAACTACTGACCAGCAGCAGCAAGGCAAGCCCCGGTTTGCATTAACCTTTTTATAAGTTTTACTTTGTTTACATGTGTCATATGAAGTATGTATGTGCATTAGGTGTAGGATGAATGGAACCCCACTTGCATAACCAAAGATTCCTAAAAGAGTGAGGGTAGTGTCTAAGACCTCGAGTAGACAGGCTATGCTTAATGAGTCATAGGACTTCGGTACAAGTCGAGTAGTTGGAATCTACTCGCGAGATAGGCTTGGGACACACGGGTTCGGTTGAGTGATGTGAGATAACTTTAGTAATGAAAATGAGACTAGGCAGGGGCTAGGGTGCAGCAAGGGGATGTCTTGTGTGCGCGGCCCTGCCCGTGTCGATTGAGGACCGATCCGTGTGCGGCCCTGCTGAACAAGTATTGAACGTACCGAAGGCATATCGGATATATGGGCCCCGATAAACCGATGTAGCCTAAACCTCCGGGCGTCGAGGCATAACGCACCGATTTATAGGTGTAGGCTGAGGGCAGCAAGGTGGAAATCTGCCAACGGGCATAGAGAGATGCTCCGTGTGGGGAACCTCCTGCTCGTTTCGGTGCGACCGGTTCGACGTTTGGGCTGTTGGGTGAAAGGTTGTCCCGTACGACATCGAGTGAGCGTGCTGTGCAGCTCCACGGGTGGGCGTACGTGACGTGCTCTTTGGGTTTCCCTGCAGGTGTATATCGAGTCGATTCGCCGTCCCTCGCGGTGATGAGTATCGCTTGTTCACTGCGTCGTAACGTAGATTAATGAACGAAATGTTATGATTCAATATTGCTGTTATGATATAATTGTATTGTTACATGTGTGCCACCAAATATTGCTCACTAAATTTCAGCGTTATGAATCGTTAACTTGTTGCTAAAAGATGAACTAAGGATGAACGTGTAGGCGTGTCCATTTGCTGCAACATTGCTATCCTATGTCTTGGTATACCTCATGTAGAGTTTCATGCTTAGGTGAGTCGGTTAAACCTTGCTGAGCCTTCGTGCTCATGGTTGCTGCTTAAGTGTTTTTCAGGTGAGGAGCCACCCACGGACTCGGAGTACGAGTCCACCGGCGAGGGTTACCCTCCGTCGGGGACCACGGCTGAGTGGGAGCCGTATACGCCGCGCTGAGCTGAGACGTGCAGCTAGTGTGGGTTGCCCTAGGTTTGGGCAACCGACTTTTGCTAGATAGGCGGGCGTGAGTTGTACAAAAGAAACTTCTGCTGTGTAATAAAGACCCTAGTTTGTAACTTAGAAGTGTACTACCTTGTACATTCAGTTTGTTTTTCCCATGTAATATATTATGTTCTTATGACGTGTGCTGTCGAGTGTCACATCGCGCGGCACCACCCTCTGCGATCCTGGATGAGCGGATCCCGGTCCGCCACAACTGACCCCATCTTTGAGACCCAATATCAATGTACAATGGTCTGTCATCTCTGAAGCATAGCTTTGTACAATGCAGTTTAGATGTAAGTCCTCCCAATTGATGTACAGAGGACTCGATCAAGCTTCACGAGTGTAGGTGCTTCTCTCTCATTCGACCAGGTATATCTTCTGCCTAGTAGTGGAACCTCCTTGAGTTCTAAATCATTGACGAAATGACAGAAACGTCCCATCGAAGTTCTGGAACATTATCATTGTTTTTGTCGTCTCAACAATATATCATGTTAAATCCCCTGCCACCATCTATGGACCAAGACAGTAACTTCTGACCTCTCTTAGCTCAAAAAGAATGGATGGTTTTTCAGTGTTAGACTCTGTAATTGTGTGGGAGACACAGGGGTAGTTTAGTTATTAGTGAGGGATTAGGGTTAGGGGTAGTTTAGTCTTTTCCCCTCACCTAAACCCTCTATATAATAGACCATGTACCCTGTTGATTATAATCATCCAACACAGCCCACAATTATCCCTCTATTATGGTATCATTAGCTAGGTAATTAGGATTAGCTAACCCTAACCCTAATGGCTGCACAGCGGCCACAGCCCTGGGCTGCCGCCGCCGGCTCAGCCGTGCTCCCAGCTGCCGCCGGCCATGTACCCATCACCACCGCCTGGCCCGCCGCCGCCCCGTGGGCCGCCGCTGCCACCCCTTGGCCCGCAGCTGCCGCTGCCACCCCCTGGTCCGCCGCCGCCACCCCTTGGCCCAAAGCCGCCGCCGCCCCCTGGTATGCCACCATCCCTTGGGCCGCCGCCGCCTCTGATCCAGCTGCATCTGGTCAGCCGCCGCTGCCAGCCCATGGGCCGCCGCCGCTGCCCACCCTCAGACCGTCGCGACCTCAGATCCAGCCGCCCCCTGGGCGGCTGCTGCCTCTGCAGCCAGGGCGCACAGGGGGACATCCACTGCCCTGAGAGGTGTCTCCCGGGGGGGGGGGGGGGAGCGGCCGCTGCTGCTGGAGGCGCCACCGCTGCCACCGCCGCCGCCCCCTGGTCCTCTCGGCCAGCCATCGCTTCTGTCCCGGGAGGTGCTGCTGCCCCTCCCATGACTCCGAAGACCAGTACGGCCGCCGGCAGACCTCTTGTAGGTACCACCGGCAAACCCGCCACCGCTGTCGTTTTCATGGCAGGTACCTCTAGTTCACGGGACTCTACCACCACCGGCCTCGACATCGACTGGAGCACCATGACCACTGTCCCGCAGATTCCATTTCCAGTTGCTGGTGCCGCTGCTGATAGCGCAGCTACTTCTTCCTACGGCACCGACACAACGGACACCTCTGACATTGCCGCAGCACTAGCTGCCTCTCGCGAGCGCGAGCGGGCACTCGCTCTCACCCTGGAGCAGGAGCATGCCTCCGTGGCTGCTCTATCTCACCAGCTCGAGGAGAGTGCTCACCAACCGATGAGTGCTGCCCACAAGCCTCCCTCAGACGCTGGTATGTACTCGGCTTCACTTGTGGCTGCTCTTCATGCACAGGCCGCCGGGATTCAGAACATCTGGATGCTCTGTTCTCAGCTCAGAGTCCACTTCATATGGCCGGTGGCGTGACCTGGTGCTCCTCACGCTGAGGCATTACTGCCTTGACGACCACGTCTTCCAGGACGATTCTTCGGTGGAGGTCTCCAGGATCAGCATGGACAGCCTGGTCCTATCCTAGATCCTTGGCTTCCTGTTGGAGGAGCTACAGGATATCGTCAGGCAGCACGGTGGTGGCACTGCTCGACGGGCCTGGCTTGTCCTTGAGCAGCGTTTTCAAGGGAACCGCGTGACTCGAGCCCTCCACATCAGCACTCGGTTACAGAACACCGTCCAGTGTGACCGCTCTATCTCCACCTACTGCTGGAAAATGAAGGGCATGGCGGATGCTCTACGTGACCTTGGCAAGCCGGTCATCGATAGCGCTCTTGTTCTTCGGGTCCTTCTGTTGAGTATAAGTCTGTCTATCTAAGTACGACTTAGAGTCTGTCACGGTTAAGGTAGTTTAGATAATCAGAGTTTGAGTCGGAGTACGAGCTTGTGTTGTGTTTGAGTCGAATTATGAGTTGTTTTCAACGTAAGATCTCAATGTAACAGTCTATATAAAGAAGATAATACAAGGCAAGAAGCAGATGAAAAAAATTACGTTTCATAGAGTTATCTGAAAACTCAGAGTACAGCTCTGCTCTTCATGTTCTGTATATTCCGACGTAAGCTTGTTTTGATCAGTTGACGCCAACAAACGGTATCAGAGCCAGTCAAGCTTGAGGAACTCGTCGAGAAAAGAAGATGCCAACCGGGAAGAACAAAGTAGAAGAGCCATCGGATACAGAGGGAAAAGTCCCAATGATTCTGCCTAGAGTAAGCTCAGTGCCTATAAAATACCCCATGCTAAACGACACAAACTACATCGTTTGGGCAACAAAGATGAAGTTTATTCTCAGAAATCTCCTGGTATGGAAAGCCATCAATGGAGAAGGGAAAGTTGATGAAGAAACAGACGAAGGGGCCATGGCAGCTCTATGTCATTCTGTTCCAGATTCTATGGTAATGACACTTGCAAATTATGCCACAGCAAGAGAAGCATGGGATGCGATAAAATAGATGCGTGTGGGAGAATACAAGGTAAAGAGAGCGAGGGCACAAGTGCTCAAACGTCAGCTCTACAAATTGGAGATGTCCCACAGTGAATCAATCGCTGAGTATGCTGCAAAGTTGACAAATCTCGTAAGCGAGATCAAGTCTCTTGGAGGGTCAATGACAGAGACTGAAGTAGTAGAAAAGCTATTTTCTTCAGTTACTGATAAGTTTACAGATATCATTGGAACTATAGAACAGTTCACTGATATTAACACAATGACTGTACCAGAAGCCATTGGGAGGCTAAGAACACATGAGGAAAACCAGAAAGGGAATAAGGAAGCAAAGAAAATTGGTGAGAAACTCTTGTACACTCACTCTGAACTGGAAGCACGACTTGCAAAGGAACGAAAAAAATATGAAAGTTAAGGAAACAGAAGAAATGAAAGTCATGAAAATAACAGAGGCCGAGGGTGTGGTCGATCTCAAGGAGCTGGCAGAGGCAATGGTGATCAGTTTGTTGACGAAAGGAGGCCACCAGGGTTTGATATTTCAAAAGTGAAATGATTTAATTGCAACCAGAAAGGGCACTTTGCTGAAAAATGCAAGAAGCCAGATAGAAGGTTCAGACCGAAGGCACATCTTGCAAAGAAAGAGGATGAGCATGAAAATCATTTACTAATGGCAAGATCATGTATCACACCTAAAGAAGATGTCAAGAAGTTGATCAAGGCCTCAGTACCTGAAAGGAAAGATGATCCAAAGGAAGAAAAGAAAGAAAAGCCACTAATATGGTACCACGACACAGGTGCTAGTAATCATATGACAGGGAACAGAAAAGAATTTGCTGAACTTGACACAAAGATATCTGGCTCGGTTAAATTCGAAGATGATTCAACAGTAGAGATTTGTGGCAAAGGGTCAGTTCTATTTGAAAACCACAATGGAGAGCATCGAGTACGTACAGAAGTATTCTATATACTCCAACTGAAAAGCAACATTATCAGCTTAGGACAACTTGATGAAAATGGTTGTAAGTTATCAGTTGAGGCAGGGCATATGACATTGTGGGACAAGGCAGGAAAAGTGATTGCCAAGGTTGAAAGATCAAGAAATCGTCTGTACACTTTAAACCTGAAAAGAACTATGCCTGAATGTTGGTTATCAAAATCTCAGGAAGACTCTTGGATATGGCATGCAAGATATGGCCATATAAATTTCAGGACATTGAAAAACTTATGCCAGAAAAATATTGTGTTAGGAATGCCTACGGTTCATCAAGTTGAAAGAATGTGTGATGGTTGCATCATTGCAAAACAACATAGGAAACCTTTTCCTTCAGAATCAGACTACCGAGCAAGTAAGCCACTTGAGTTATTACATGGAGACTTGTGTGGACATATTTCACCTGAAACTAACTCAGTCCAAAGATATTTCTTACTGCTTGTTGATGATCTGACAAGATATATATGGATCACTCTTTTAAGCAGTAAGAGTGAAGCTTTCCAAGCCTTCCTGAGGTTAAAGGCTAGTATGGAAACTGAACTGTCCATGAAGGTATGCTCCCTCCGAACTGACCGGGGAGGAGAATTCACATCTCAAGAATTCAATGAATATTGCAGGGAGATAGGAATCAAAAGGTTTCTCACGGCACCTTACTCCCCGCAACAAAATGGAGTGGTTGAAAGACGAAACCAGACTGTAGTAGCAATGGCTCGGAGTCTGCTAATAAGCAAAAAAATGCCCAACACATTCTGGGGAGAGGCAGTAACCATGGCAGTTTATCTTTTGAATAGAGCCTCCACAAAGAGTGTGCCAAATAAAACTTCTTATGAAGCTCTATATGGGAGGAAACCAAATGTAGCACATCTAAAGGTCTTCGGGTGCATTGGTCATGTAAAGAAAAATGTACCACATCTTGCAAAACTAGAAGATCGAAGCACCAAGATGGTGTTTATTGACTATGAGACAGAGGCTCATTCAAAAGCTTACAAAATGTATGATCCATAAGGAAGAAAAGTCCACATATCAAGAGACGTCATATTTGAAGAAGACAAAGGCTGGCCATGGGAAAGTGAAAACTCAACTGAAAGTTCAGGGTCAGAGACTTTCAGTGTGGAGCATCTTGACCATATTGATACAGGAGAAGAGACACAAGAAGATGATCAAGAAAGTGACCATCATGAATCTGGAGAACAAAATGATGTTTCAGACATACAAAACATAGACTTAGAAGATGGTCCTCAAACACCTATTCAGACAATTATCAATACAAAAGTAAAAGATATCTCAACAGGTGATTTTTCTCCAGAACAGCCACTGAGGTTCAGGAATGTGTCATCAGTGTATAGGGATACAACTTTTATGAACAATGATTTTTCTGGATTATGTCACATTGGCATAGAAGAACCAAGAAATTTTCTTGAGGCAAATAAAAGGGAAAATTGGAGGAAGGCAATGAAAGAAGAAATCTCAGCCATTGAGAATAACAAAACTTGGACAATAACAAATCTGCCCCCTGGACATAAAGTCATTGGTTTAAAATGGGTCTTCAAACTGAAAAAAGACAGCAAAGGAGAAGTTGTTAAACATAAAGCACGTTTGGTAGCAAAGGGATATGTTCAGAAACAAGGTATCGATTTCGAAGAAGTATTTGCACCAGTTGCAAGACTTGAAACAGTCAAGCTCTTACTTGCAATAGCAGCTCAAAATGAATGGAAGGTCCATCATTTGGATGTCAAATTTGCTTTCCTTAATGGAGACCTCACCGAAGAAGTGTATGTATCACAAGCTCCAGGGTTTGAAAGAAAAGGAGAAGAGCACAAGGTAATGAAACTTCACAAAGCCTTGTATGGACTAAGACAAGCTCCCCGAGCTTGGAACTTCAAAATAGATAAAACACTCACAACTTTAGGCTTTACAAAATCCTCTTCAGAACATGCTATCTATAAGAAACACCAGCAAGGAAAAAGGCTTTTAGTTGGAGTATACGTAGATGATTTGATCATTACCGGTGAAAGTGAGAAAGAGGTACAAAACTTCAAAATTCAGATGAGAAGAATGTTTAGTATGAGTGATCTTGGTCTGTTGAGCTACTACCTTGGCATAGAGGTAAAGCAAAAAGCAGGAACCATATCTCTGAGACAAACTGGATATGCAGAGAGGGTGCTTGAAAAATGCGGGTTGAAGGAATGTAACTCAACTGAAATTCCAATGGATCCTCGGGTCAAACTGAGAAAAGAAACTACAAAGTCTCCAGTGGATAGCACACAATATCGAAGTATTGTTGGGAGTCTTCGGTACTTGACACATACAAGACCAAACATATCCTTCTCTGTTGGTTTTGTCAGTCATTTTATGAAAAACCCCACGACTGAACATTTTACAGTGGTAAAACAGATACTAAGGTATATCAAAGGGACACTGAACTATGGCCTAGAATACAAGAAAGGGGTTGAAAAACCAAGGATACATGGATATCCGGACAGTGACTTCGCAGGAGATCTCGATGATCGTAAGAGTACTTCAGGGATGATTTTTTTGATCTCGGTAACAATCCAATCAGTTGGAATTCACAAAAACAGAAGACAATTGCATTATCCTCCTGTGAGGCTGAATACATTGCAGCAAGTTCTGCTGCATGTCAAGGAATATGGTTAAGCAGATTGCTATCTGATCTAACAGAAAATGAAAAGGAACCTATGCTAATTCAGGTAGACAACCAATCTGCAATCTCTCTATGCAAGAACCCAACATTACATGAAAGAAGAAAACACATTGAGACACGATATCATTTTATCAGAGAATGTGTCAATGAAGGAAGGATAGAAGTGCAGCACATATGCACAAAGAATCAACTAGCGGATATTCTGACAAAATCCTTAAGTCGCCTGAAATTCCAAGAATTAAGGAGTAGAATAGGAATCCAAGAAGTAAAAGAAGGATCAGACAATCAGACTTAAGGGGGTGAATGTTGAGTATAAGTCTGTCTGTCTGAGTACGACTTAGAGTCTGTCAGGGTTAAGGTAGTTTAGATAATCAGAGTTTGAGTCGGAGTACGAGTTGGTGTTGTGTTTGAGTCAAATTATGAGTCGTTTTCAATGTAAGATCTCAATGTAACAGTCTATATAAAGAAGAGAATACAAAGCAAGAAGCAGATGAAAAAAATTACGTTTCATAGAGTTATCTGAAAACTCAGAGTACAGCTCTGTTCTTCTCATTCTGTATATTCTGACGTAAGCTTGTTTTGATCAGTTGACGCCAACACCTTCAGGGTATGAATGAGCGCTATTATCACCTACGGACGTTGCTACTTCGTCTGAAGCCACTCCCTACCTTCTAGAAGGTATGGTCTGACCTTGAGCTTGAAGAGATCACCGCAGGAGGCTCTACTATCTCCGGGTCTGTCACAACCTTTTATGACTCTGGGCAGTCCCCTCGTCCACCCTCACCAGCTGCTGGTGGACCACCGCCATGACCACCTTCCACCCCAGGCACTCCTGCCAGTACTGGAGGTGAAAATCATAGCCGCCGAAGAAAACACAACGGTCATGGTGGAGGTAGCAGTGTAGGCGGTACTCCTTCACCCACTACTCTGGCTACTGGTGGTGGTGGTGGTACCGGCCAGGGAGGCGCACCCTAGCCCACACCCTACAACCCGTGGACTAGCCAGATCTACATGTGGCCTACGCCGTCTCCGGGTTCTCGACCACCACGCCCCCAGCCGGCGTTCATAGCCACCCCATGCTACAGTGGACCAGCCTACAGTGTTGGTGGGCCGCCGACTCATGTATATGGTGGGCCTGGCTACCCTTCTGGCGGACAGTCAGCCTCGACCTATGGAGGCACCGACTATCCTATTGGGCACTCGGAGCCATCGGCATTTCTCCAGGAGCCACCCTCGACGTGGGATCGACAGTCGCTGGCCTCTTCCTTCAGCACCATGCACCTTACTCCACCAGGTGCTGACTAGATAGTTGACTCCGGAGCGTCATACGATACCACTCAAAATGATGGTATACTCTCTTCCACCAACCCACCCAATCCCTCTTTTCCTTCATCTATCGTTGTTGGGAATGGGTCTGTTCTTACGGTCACCTCAGTAGGTGATTCCAGTCTCCCGGGTTCTTTTCAGCTTAAAAACATTCTTATCGCTCCGGATATAATTCAAAACTTGCTTTATGTCCATCGTTTTACCACTGGTTTCCATTGAGTTTGATCCATTTGGTTTGTCTGTGAAAGATCCTTCTACCCGGCGACCTCTTTTTCAATGTGATAGCTTAGGGCCCCTGTACACACTTTGACTTTCTACTTCCGCTGCATCACCGTCTTTTGCTTTGGCTACAACAGCTTCATCCACCATTTGGCATCGCCGGCTTGGCCACCCTGGTGCAGATGCTATGTCGAAGCTGTTCAGTAGTTCTGTTATCTTGTGTTCTAGGGGCACATATGACTCCCTATGTCATGCTTGTCAGCTTGGTCGCCATGTTTGGCTCCCTTTTCCCACTTCTATGACTCATGTTGAGCACACCTTTGATCTTATACATTGTGATTTGTGGACATCACCCATTACCAGTGTATTGGGATTTAATTATTACTTGGTGATCATTGATGATTTTTCTCACTTTTCCTGGACTTTTCCATTACGATTGAAGTCTGAGACTTTTGTTACTCTTTCTCACTTCTTTGTTTTGGTTTCTACTCAGTTTGGGCGCACCATCTGAGTTGTCCAGTGTAGTAACAGACGCGAGTTTGATAACTCTGTGTTTCATAACTTTCTCTCTGCACATGGGGTATAGCTACGCATGTCTTGTCCGTATACCTCTCCTCAAAACGGCAAGGCAGAGCGCATGATTCGCACCACCAATGATGTCATGTGCTCCCTGATGTTCCAGGCATCAGTTCCAGCCTGATACTGGGTGGAGGCTCTCCATACGGCCACACTTCTGATTAATCGCCTTCCTACCAAGGCGATTCGTGCCTCCACCCCCTACTTCACTTTATATGGCACCGGTCCCCTTTACGATCACCTTGGAGTTTTCGGGTGCACTTGTTACCCTAACATTTCCACCACTGCTCCGCATAAGCTTGCGCCCCGCTCGACACGGTGTGTTTTCCTCGGGTATTCCCTTGATCATAAGGGGTACCGGTGCTTAGATCTCACTACTCACCGCCTTTTGATCTCTCAGTATATCGTCTTCGACGAGTCCTCCTTTCCCTTCTCCACCACCTCTTACGGTTCTACCATAGAGCTGGATTCCCTTTTTCCCACTGACCCCGAGGCTGCTCCCCAGCTACCTTGGCCTCTTTCTTCTGCAGGTTCGACACGCGCTATGCCTCAGGTGCCCCCGGCGTCACCTGATGCACCACGTGCGACATCGGCACCTCCAACATCACCTGCCGTAGCTCGGGTGGCCCCGACGTCACCAGCTGTGCCACGCGCGGCATCGACATCTCCGGCGTCGCCTGCTGCACCTTGGGTGGCCCCAACGTCACCAGCTGCGCCACGCGCGGCCTCGGCTTCCCCGACGTCATCTGCAGCGAGCCCGACGTCACCAGTCGCACCAGACGCAGCACCGAAAATGACTTCTCGCTTTGCTGACCCCACACTTGCCTACCAACGACGAGCGTGGGATGGGGTCCCTGCTCCAGCTGTGCCACATGCGGCACCGGAGCCCTCTACAACAGTCGTCGCGCCATGCGCGACCGCGAGACCCACTCTCGTCTACCCACGACGAGAGAAGGTTGTTGTACCCGAGCGCCCAGTGTACAACCCTCCTCTTCTCCATAGGGATCCTAGTCACGTCCACCCGATGGTGACTCGACGTGCATCTGGGAGTCTCCGGCCGGTTGAGCGCTTCTCCAGAGCTGTCTTCTCGTTGACGACGTCTCCACTGACCGACTCTTCTTCGATCTCACCCATACCAACTTCTGGCTGTAGCGCCCTCGCCGACCCTCACTGGCGCCACGCTGTGGAGGAAGAGTATGAGGCCCTGCTTGCCAACCGGACTTGGGACCTGGTTCCCCGCCCCGGTTGTGGCAATGTTGTCACGGGTAAGTGGGTATTCACACATAAGAAGAAGGCGGACGATACCTTGGAGAGGTACAAGGCTCGGTGGGTACTTCGGGGCTTCACTCGGCGCCCAGGAGTTGACTACAATGAGACCTTCAGCGCGGTGGTGAACCCGGCGACGGTTCGTACCGTTCTATCACTGGCTCTCTCGCATTCTTGGCCCATTCACCAGTTGGACGTGAAGAATGCATTTCTCCACGGTACAATGACCGAGACGGTTTACTGCAGTCAGCCGACAAGATTTGTTGACTCAACTCATCCAGACATGGTCTGTAAGATGAACAAATCCCTGTATGGTCTGAAGCAGGCACTGAGAGCCTGGTATAGCCGGTTTACCTCCTTCTTGATCTTACAGGGGTTCATCGAAGCTAAGTTGGACACTTCACTATTTGTCTATCGACGTGGCAGTGACACTTCTTACCTTCTACCGTACGTCGATGACATTGTCCTGACAGCGTCCAGTCCGGCTCTTCTTCAGCGCACTATTTCTGCTTTACAGCAGGAGTTAGCTATGAAGGACCTGGGCCGCCCCCACCACTTCCTGGGTATTGCGGTCGAGGACCGACCAGGCGACTTGTTCCTTCACCAGCAACAATACTGCATGGATATCCTCCAGCGAGAGGGCATGGCTGAGTGCAAGCCGTGCTCCACTCCAGTGGATACTCAGGCGAAGCTCTCCGCTACCGAGGGGACACCCATCACTGACCCCACTGCTTACAGGAGTCTTGCAGGTGCTCTTCAGTACCTCACCTTCACCAGGTCGGACATCTCCTATGCAGTTTAGCAGGTGTGCCTCCACATACATGACCGGAGCGAGCCACACCTCACCGTTGTGAAGCGGATTCCTCGGTACCTACGAGGCACCCTCGACTATGGCCTCCTCCTTCGATGTGACGCGGCCTCCGAACTGGTCGTGTACACCGACTATGACTGGGCAGGCTGCCCGGACACTCGCCGGTCTACCCCTGGGTATGTTGTATTCCTGGGCGGTAATCTCGTCTCCTGGTCCTCGAAGCGACAGCACGTGGTGTCGCGTTCGAGTGCTGAGGCGGAGTATCGCGCCGTGGCCAACGGCGTGGCTGATGCTTCCTGGCTTTAGCAGCTGCTTCAGGAGCTCCAAACTCCCGTCGCTAGGGGCACCCTGATCTACTGCAACAAAGCCAGCGCCGTGTACCTCTCTACCAATCCGGTCCAGCATCAGCGCACGAAGCATGTGGAGATTGACCTCCACTTTGCTCGTGAGCAGGTTGCACGCGGCGAGGTTCGGGTACACCATGTCCCGATGACGACGCAGTTCGCCGACATCTTCACGAAGGGCCTCCCGTCGTCGCTGTTTTCCAAGTTTCGGTCCAGTCTCAACATCCGTAGTGGCTAGATGTTGTGACTGGGGGGGGGTGTTAGACTCTGTAATTGTGTGGGAGACACAAAGGTAGTTTAGTCATTAGTGAGGGATTAGGGTTAGGGGTAGTTTAGTCTTTTCCTCTCACCTAATCCCTCTATATAATAGACCCTGTACCCTATTGATTATAATCATCCAACACAGCCCACAATTATCCATCTATTATTCAGCATCTATGTGTGGACCATAGATATCCGTAAACCACCATGCCGGTTACCCTTCAGTTTGCAGATTAAAAAAGATGGAATGCTGATGTACGCGATAAGATAGATCTGAAAAGAATCCATCTCGCCAGGCCACCAAGATGCTTCCCCTACTCTGTTGAGCTGGAAGGTATACAAAGAAACTGAAATCTTGTCCCATAATAGAAAGAATGTCCCTGTCTAAAATGTATGCTATCTTAGTTTCTTGGATGCAAACAACATCAGGCTGACTAGCATCCACCACCTTACGAATCATATCACACCGTACCCTGTTACTAAGTCCATGCGCGTTACAGATTAGAGATTGTTCCTAACCATTAGAAACATCTGAGATAACAACCAACCAGCAGCCCTTTCAATTGTTCCTAGCCATTGAAAAACTCACATGGATGTAAAATCAGCTTTCCGGAATGACATCTTGAGGAAGAAGTGTTTGTTGAATAGCCTCCTGGTTTTGTTAGAGCTTGGAAGGAACTCAAGTGTCAAGTTACACAAGGCTTGTATGGTCTACATAAAGCACCTCGTGCTTGAAATCAGAACCTGGATGAGAGTCGAACTCAGTTGGTTTTTCAAAAATGTCCCTTAGATCATGCTATCTACTGCATAGGGGGTATTGGTGAGCCCCTGGTGCTTGGAGTCTATGTGGATGACCTTGTGCTCATTGGGAGCAGCAGAGAGGGGATCCAACAGTTCAAGAAAGAAATGACAAAAATGTTCAAGATGAGTGATTGTGGTGCTGCATTATTATCTTGACATTGAGGTGAAACAGTTACGATAAGAAGATTTTGGAGAAAGCAGGGATGGCTGAATGCAACCCTTGCAAGATTCCAATGGAGCCCAGACTTAAACTCAGTAAGCAAAGCACTAGTCCTCTTATGGATACAACCCTCTATAGAAGTTTAATTGGGAGCCTCAGGTACATAGTAAATACTCGACCTGATCTTGCTTATTCAATTTGTTATGTTAGTAGGCATAGGACCCAAAAGAAAAGTGATCAGCTACCAGAGCGGGTGAATGATAGATAAAACAAGATATTTTACTGAAATCTCAACCCCTCAACTAGAGGTGAAATACGGTCGGAATTTTTTCGGATTATCTTCTACCAACTTCAGAAATTTCTTGACCGATTTTTTTTCTTCTCAGAAATTTTCAGAAATAAGAAAAAGGCATTCAGAAATCGGTTCGGAAACAATCTGGGAGATCTTTGACGGAATTATCAAAAATATGTATTTTTTGAAATCTATTCAGAAATCTGTTAAAAAATTTATTCAAAAATTCTAAAAGGGTATGACCACGATCATCCTAGCAGAACCACTCCCTAACAGTCCTTGGCCCATAGGCTCACTCAGGATCTCAATGAGATGACCAGGCCTAACAACCGCACAGAGAAAAAAGAGGTCCAACTTTTGCAATTATAGTACAACAAAGAGTGCATCACCTATGCTCGAGTACTAGACAAATAGCAACAATTTGAAAGCTCTCTATCCTGAAGCCCATTGTTGACGTTCCTCTCTCCTACCTCCGGCACTTGAGGTAGGCCATCTATTTATACATTGGATGTTCATTCGTGTGGTGTGGGCGCGCTATACTCACCTGGACATGTCGAGAACAGTAGCAAAAAAGGTATGTTATGTAAAGTTGTCGTCGTGGATCTTCTCTACCGGTCGAGCAAGCGGTGAACATAGCGAGAATTGTCGTGATGCTTGTAGCGCTTGTGGTGGTGGAGACCGCCTTTGGCGGCAGCGTGAGCACAATTGCGGGATGGGTTCTACACGGGCAACTATCCCGTGTCCCACGTGCGTAGCAAATCATGAACCTCTACTAGCAGAAGCACATCTCGCACATGCCCTCCATCGTTGTTAGACTCCTCCGCACCCACTTCCACGACTGTTTCCTCAATGCATCTACATGTTGTTTCTAATTGTTTGTGAATACTCATGTGAACATAATTATCGTAGTTTGCTTATATCATTTGAAGTAATCATAACATAGTACTTTATAGCAGTGGCTTCAAAATAAACTTCTGCATCTGTCTGATATCGACATCTTTCCGTTCCGATGAGGGATGAAAACGGTCGAAAATGATTGGAAAAATATTCATATTGGTTTTGTTTTTATATTTTATTCAACAGGACGGAAACAAAAACGAAAAAAATCACGGTTGGGATGCGGGATGGGGATTGTCGATTATTCAAAACGAATAAATCAGAACGGAAATATGTTGATAACGGTCAAAAATGATAATTCGTCTGAAAATTGATAATTAATATATAGTTCAAAATATATTCATCCAACATGGTCAAATTGATGAAAAGATATTTATCTGAGGAACTGATATACACTATAGCAGTCTTCAAAAAATTCAGGACCATTGATTCAAGGTTCATAGCAGCTAATGTAACTGTCCAGATAGTTTAGTGATTCAAGATGTAAAAGAAAATCAACAGTTTTGAGCAGGAAATCAATATGAGGATATTCATTATGGTGATCTGTAATTGCTGAAGGGGCAAACCAGTAAAAGCTGATCTACTTTGCGAATGGAAGAAAGGAAAAAAGCTTGTCAAGAAGCAAAGCTATGATGATTCGTGATTGCATAATGCTGGATGGTGCCAAATGAGAAGACGGCCGCCACGCAAGCTGCTCATGAGCAGGCGACTGTGAACATATGTTGGTTGCTGCTAGATGTAATACTCGGTACTCACGAGCAGCGGCAGCGGCAGGGGCCATGCAAATAGTTGAATACGCGATACAGGCGGCGCCGCGGCAATGGCGACCACACGAATACGCAATGCAGCAGCAGCGGCGACCACGCAAATACACGATGTTGACAGCGACGACAGCCACACAATTACAAGATGCAGACGGCGACTGCGGCCACGCGAATACGCCATTTTCAGGCAGCGGCAGCCGCATGACACAGACGAACGCGCGTGAAGGGCTGATGGCGGCGGCAACTTTGTGGAGTGGAGAGTCTACGGTTTGCCGGTTTGGGCTGTGGGCAGTTGGCTCGGTGATATAATGGGCCAAATCTCAATTAACTGAAAATCGAAGAAAAATGGGATGGTTCCGAATTAAAATGAGAACTGCAAAAACGGTCAGAAAAATATCCAAACCATTTTTTATCCCACTCCCAACTATCTCTGACCCATTTTCGTACCGATCCCGAATAATTTCTGAAGAATTTGAAAATGATTAGAAAAAACGATATACGGGAGGAGACGGTACGCGATTTTCCTGTCCCGTTTTCACCCCTAGTTCCGATGCATCTGTTTTTGATATTTTTAAAATCTCCTAAACTATAACCGGTTCTGAAGCTATAGTTTTCAACTCTTATTTCAAACTTGATATACTAAAATGAAAATGCTTTGAGCATTTTTTCGATCATTTCTGACCGCTTTCACCCCTACCCTCATCTAAAAACCAATCCGTGCGGACATGACAAAACTACCAAAGACTGTAGAAAAAAACAAGTTACAAATCTAACACAACAAGAATCACGTGAATACGTTGAGTAGAATTCATGTTATGACCAAAAACATAAGAAAAGATCAGTCCGATCTACCAGAGTGAAGAACAAATCTGTTATGTTGCAAAAACTATCGTGTGACATGTGAACCGTGACTCTAATGACCTTGCAATATTCACAGGTGATATACAATCGGGTTGTCAATCTAACACAAAAGAATCACATCAATTGGATATGTAAAACAAAAGTTATGGCAAAAAAAGATTGAAGCAACGTCAATCCAAGCAAAACCAATGTGCAAAACTCGAAGAAAATGACCCGTATATCACAATGCAAAAGCTTGGCACAAACAACGACTTTTACTTAGAAAAATACGTAAAAGAGTTGCAAGGGTTCCTTCCACACAGCCAAGTCCTCCATATTTCTATCCACAGCCCTCTAGCAACCATAACCATCTAGTACATCTCTAAACAAGTCATATTCAACTAGGAAACCTCCTAATCTTACTTGAAGTCTATCAATTAGCACATAGATCGGAATACTAACCTTATAAAACTCTTTAGTTGCAGCCACAAGAGTTATTATCGGAGTGTGAGCTGCGACACTCCTCCCGGCCTGCTCGGAAGCAGCCCGCGAGGTTCTTTTTTCCCGGAAGGGGCTTGGCACCCTTCGCGACCTGGGCTCGAGGAAGCGGATGAACAAAGGGATTTACGTGGTTCGGGCCGCCAGAGCGTAATACCCTACGTCCACGGGTGTGCTTGTTCTATTTCTTGAGCATGAGCGCTTGTGCGTTGTGTGATCTGAAGTGCGAGAAGTCGGAGCCCTGTGCTGGGTGGCCACCCCGGTCCTTTTATATTTCAAGGCCGGGGCGGTTACAATGAGGCTTGGGGCCCGATAGGTGGCCCCAAGCTATGTGAATCTTATACACGATATAGGGCTTCATCCTCTGAGTAGAGTGGCCGGTGGGAGAATTAAGCCCCTCCGTCCAGCGCGTTGAACGCCCCTGACCGTATGTCAGGTGATGATGAAGACATTGTCTTGTCGCCGTGTCCTCTCGCCTTGCTTGGGTGGCTTTGTGTCATTGGGTGGCCTGTACCGTTGTCATGCCTTCGCCCTGTCCTATCACCGTAATGGCGAATGGGCATAGGGCGGTGGCATGCTTCTGGGAAGGCGTGAGCATTGAATGCGAAGCCTCACAGTGCACCTTCTTCTTGACTTCGTTGACCCACGGCCCACGAGTGGTCGTGGGGCACATGGCGGCTCCGGAGGTCTCCTCGGTGGGGAGGCGGTGGCTTGGAGCCCGGGGACACGCTGCAGCTCCAAACCTCACCTCAACTTGGAAGCTCTGGCCGGAGTCCGGGGCACGTGTCTGCAACGGAGCCGTCCTCAGCGTGGAGGCGGCTCGGAGCCCAGGGACAAATGGCAGCTCCGGACCTCACCTCAGCGGGGAGGCTTGGACCGGAGTCCAGGGCACGTGTCAGCTCCGGAGCTCAAGCGCACGCGGTAGCCCCAGGGCTGACCATGGGGCCCAAGGCACGTGGCTTATGCTGGGGCCCGCCTCAGCAGGGAGGCGGGGCCCAGGCTATCTTCTACCCACTACGCGGGGGTACCTGGTCCACAAAGTACCGATAGTGGCCCCCTGACCCAGCTCAGGGGAGGCATCGAGCCCACAGGTGGGGCCCCCATCTCTCCCGCGTGGTGGTTTTGAACCTGTGCTTTGGAAATTGAAGTGGTGGCGAGATTTTCGCGTAGGGGCCGAGTGGTTGTACCTGACAGACGAAAAGGCTGCACGTCCCTGGTGTAATGGGCGTACTTGCCAATCGAAGTGGCAGCACATTGTCGGCATAGTGGACGCGTGCTCACCCCTGACTGGCGGATCGTGGCGACGTTCTCAAAGAGTTGCCCCGGGGCAGCTACTGCAGCAGCCTTTGGGTTGGTCGCTGCAGTTCCACCACACCGCCTTTCCCGAGAACCGCCGGACGTTCCTGAGAAGTTACCCGCCTGGCCCCCAGTGTGTGACAGGTGGATCTGGGTCCTACTCGTCGTTGGGGGAGGCAGGTAACCCGCGGTGCAGCATGATGGAAACCCAAACATCGCGCCTATTACCCAGCTAGAGGTTGCGGGCATATAAAGGGAATCCTTCCGGAGAAGGACGGTTCCCTTCTGCCCTTTGCGATCTCCGCCTCCCTCCTGCACTCTCGAAGCCTCCGCTCCCCAGTGCTCTCAACCATTCCTCACCACCATGTCTTCCGACCTCCGTTCTTCTAGGCTTAGGAGCGATGGCAGCATCGCTATCGTGAGGCGCCTGCTCGGCTGGCAATCAGGTACGTTTGATGGAAAGATCCACCACGGGAGGGTCCCGCTGTCCGATCTGCAACCTGACGAGGTGGTACTCTTCACCTCGTACGTGTTGTCCGGGTTCACGCTCCCGGCGTTGTCCTTCCTCCTCACCCTACTGGAGGTGTATGGGCTCCAGTTGCAGCACCTCGCGCCGCACGCTCTCGTACTAGTGGCCGTCTTTGTCTGCTTCTGCGAGATGTTCGTGTGCGTACGACCTTTGGTGGGGCTCTTCACGGTGTTCTTCTCCTTAAGGGCCTCAGGTAGAAGCACAAGCCAGTTGGGGGCTTATTACTTCCGGCACCGTGGGAGGCACTTCGCTCCCTACATCGCGCCCTTCACTCCCTGGAAGTGAGAGCACTGGAGGGAGCATTGGGTGATTGCCCAGACTGATGTTCACGACCGCCTGGAGCTGTCAGGTGGCCCGCTGATGACCGAGGTGGCCGTTGGGGATGAGATCCCCGACCTGCAGGACCCCTACACACCAGTGCTGGAGAGGATCAAGTACTTGGCGGAGGAAGGTCTGACCTCGCTGATGGTCTTGGCTGACTTTCTGTCCCGCCAGATCGCTCCCCTCCAGCAGCGTGTCCGAGCAGTTTGGCAGTACACCGGGAAGGGCGACATGACACGGTTGGAGTGCGGAGCAGGGTCGTTGCCGAGTCAGGAGATGTTGGAGGTGATGCTGTAGAAGCTCTCCTGTGACCCGATTACCGATGACTCCATCACCCCGGCGGCGAGCTGCCAGCCCGTCTACCTCAACCCGCAGGCACGGTCGAGGCTGTTGAGGGAACTGCCAACACTGGATGACATCGATGTCGCAGTGCGGCAGATTGGGGATCCCTCGCGGGGCATCGAGATCCCCGGAGCAGATGGCGCCGGTACTCCGTCAGGGCCTGCGCCGGACTCACTCCCAGGCAGGGGGAGGGAGTCAGCAGGGAGGCCTGAGTCTGTGGTGCACCCCCGTTCGCCACCCAGGGATGCCCCAGAGACCAGAAGGGCGTCGGAGAGGAAGCTGGTTTGCCTAACGGAAGCTTCGTCTCCGACCCCCGGGCGAGGGGTTCCTAGGCTTCCCGTGATCCCACACCGTGACGGCGACTGGCGTCGGGGGCAGCTCTAGAGCCGCCACTACCGGAGCAGTCCCGGCTACCACGAGAAGGGCATCTGGTGCTGCTGGGGCTTTAATGCGGACCCCAGCAATATCACCGGCTTCTCAACCATCGAGGGCTGCCCCAGATCTGGGCGCATCTTCAACATTGGTGTCCTCGGCAGGGAGGGCTCCTGAAGTGTTGTCCTCGTCGACGAAGACCCCCGAGGCTCTGCCAGCTCCGGAACCAGTGGAGGTGACCTCGATATCGGCAGGGGTGAGTGGCTTGAGCCCTAGCGTAAGAAGCTCCGCAAAGAGTGGAACTTCTAGGCCTCCAGGTACGGCTCACCTTACAAAACTGTGTACTGAGCCACTGGATGTTGTAGTTGATGCTTACCTTTTGTAGGGCTTCCCAGCAGAGCAGCTCTGCTCCTCCACTGCAGCAGTACGGGAGCCACAACTCCCTATCCAACGAAGCTCCAACACCAGCGGTGGTGCTGGAGCCTATGCCTGAGGCCTCTCTGGATGTCGACACCCGGGCCCCCGAGGCAAGCCAACTGGCGGGTGCGGACGCCTATGGTAGCAGTGCGACTGCTGCTGGGCGGGCTGCAAACCCTCCTCCTCTCCCTTCGTAGGTTGCCATGGTGGCAACCCCACTTGTGGCCGAAGAGCCAGAGGGTGTTGAGGCGTTGCCTCACCTGATGATGCCAAAGGTTGTCCTGGTCCCCAGAGCCACAAGGGTCATCCGCTCCAGTCTAGACCAGATGCAAGACGCACTCGAGCAAGAGTGGGCTGAACTGAAGTCTGACGGGGAGCGCCTGCAGGACTGGGATGACCTGCTAAAGGCGTAGGTCCAGTCTGCCACGGCGAAGGCTTAAGCTGAGGAGGAGCAGCTTGAGGCTCGGGAGGAGGTGCTGGCGGAGACAGAAGCCTCCGTCGCGACCCTCCAAAGGAAGGCCAAGAGGATCCACGCTGAGGCTGTGAGTCTCCATGCCTCCGCCGATGCACGTCTCGCAGCCCCGACGGAGCTCCGAGAGACAGTCATTCGTCAGGAGGAGGCGACAGAGGCAAGGGAGAGGGAGCTCTCTGACCGTCTGGCTTCCTATGAGGCAAAGCAGATGCGCCTGGAGGAGCGGCTTTAGGGCGTCCATGGCCAGGAGGTCTCCGCTGCATCTAGGGAGTCTAACCTCGAGGAGTGGTCTGCATGGCTGGCCATCAGGGAGCAGGCCCTGGTTGCTCTTGAGCAGGGGCTAGCTGCTCGGGAACAAGAGCTAGCGAGGAGGAGTTCGGCAGGGGAGCTGGCTTCTTCCGTCAAGGAGGTCAAAGATCTCCGGGCTTCTCGTGCCGCTGAGGTAGAGAAGGTCCAGGACTTCCTAGGCGGCGCAGAGGCGACCCTGGAACCCTTCAGCTTCGGCCCCTTGCGCTCCAGAGGGCTGGTCCAGGAGGTGAGCCAAGTGCTCCCTGCCCTGGACTCAGCCGGGGAGAAGTTTTTGACGCTGGAGAATGTCGTGGGGGGGGGGGCATCTGAAGGCTGAAGGCAAGGATCTGGCTTAGATGGTGGCAGGGCATGTGCTTACCTACCTTCGAAGCTCCGACCCCAACATCTCCTTGGAACCTGTGGTGCAGGGCCATAGCGTAGAGCCGTCGGAGGCGGCGAAGTCTTCCGTGGAGGAAGCCGCCCAACTCGTAGCTGCTAGGTTCTAGCATGGGTAGCTCCTATGTCTCCCGCCTGCCTTGTATCCTCCTGTGTATGCCAGAGCTCTGGTTTTATCAAATACTTTTTTATTGTTTCAAGTCTTATGTTACCTTGAGTTGTTGATGTAAACTTTGGACCCTTGATGGCGCAAAGGTCCGGAATAACTTAGACAACGTGTGTAGCTCTTTGCCGATGCTCGAAGCTTGTTCCTCTGGGTCGTTAGCAGCGTAAAGACCTAGGGCACTCCGGCAGTGTGGCTACCACTCCTTCCAGGTCCTTGAAGGCAAAGGGGTCCGACGGAAGTTCGGCACTTATCTTCAGCTTGTCGTAGTTGGTGCTCTGAGTCTTCTGCTTGCTGCTGCAGTGGTCCGACGTCCTGCCCGTGTGGTTCACCGTGATGGCCCCCTGGTAGATGTGGCCTTTTGTTGGGTCACACCTACCACTGGATGGGACAGGACGTCAGCATCGGGCCCCCTGGGAGGTCCGAAACAGTAAGGACCTGTGTGGACCTGCAGTCATGGCAGAAAGAAGGAGTATTCATGCTCTCTGGTCACTCTTCCTTGTTTGGTAGCTTTGTTGTGGCTTACGGTCTATAGTTAAGCTGCAGGGCTTGGGAAATTCGATGCCGGTCATCTAGGTTATGGTTAAGGCCTTGCCCAGAGGTATGAGCCATCCGGTTCCCTAGTACCGAGCCGTAGCGCTGGAGAGGCAGGGTACGCACGCTAAGGGTACGGAACCAGGCATAGCAGGCTACGCCCCTGAACCTCCCTCTGGCGTAAGCTTTCCGGGGGAGGGCCTTTAGGCGCCATGGGCCCCCCAAGCAATTAGACAACCAAAGATCCCTTAAGCTATGGTCAAAACTTTGCTCGGAGGTATGAGCCGTCCGGCTCCCCGGTACTGAGCTGTAGCGCTAGAGAGGCAGGGTACGCACACTAAGGGTACGGAACCATGTATAGCAGGCTACGTTCCTGGACCTCCCGCTGGTGTAAGCTTTTCAGGGCAGGGACCATTCGACGCCATAAGGCCCCTGAGCAACAAGACAACCGCAGGATCCCCGGGTACGCCACAGGTACATCAAGCAATCCCGCCAGTACAAGGATAGCACAACTCTTGCTACGGTTGGACACAGGAAAGAGTGACTGGCCACATGGCCGAAGCGGTATGGAAAGAAAGCAAGAACAGTATGGGGGAATGTCCAGGGTCCAGTTACTTCTCTTGTCCGTAGGCGTGTTCTTTCTGACCCCCAAGTACTCAGTTGTAGCGCTGGGGAGGCGGGATGTGCACGCTAAGGGTACGGAACCAGGAATATAATAGACTACACACCCTGGACCTCCCGCAGGCGTTAACTTTTCAGCGAGGAGACCTTCCAGAGGCACGGAACCTAGGACAAGTGTGTAAGACAGGCTCCAGACATGTCGTTTACAGTTGATATGCATAAGCTAGCACAAACTATAAATAAAGTGCGCGGGGTAGGATAAATTTTTCTTATTTCTGGCTTCCATCAGGTAATAGGAGGTAACAGGCCGTGTAAGAAGGCAGCAACCCGTCCCAGATGACAAGAGTAGTTGTACTCCTCCAGGGCTTAGCTGTTCTAAGAGCTATTCCTAGACACTATGACACCATTACAAGAAAGAGAAAAAGGAAAAAATACCCTACTACTGCGCTAAATGTATAACTTACAGGGGTGTTCTATGTCCTGTGGTTTGGGTAGAGATACCCATCCCATGTGGCTAGGCGGGTGCACCTGGAGCGGCATACTTGTGCTGGTCGGGAGGGACCCTCCCAGCTGGGGGAGGGCTTGCCATCCCTCCTCAAAAATGTATTAGCCGAGGCACCAGGTGACCCTACCTTGGGTTGTCTCCTCTGCGCGTACCATTGTCAGAGCGTTCTGCAGTGTGGCGCATTTCGAGCAGCCTCTAGCCACATTGACTTGTCGATGAGGGTGATTTCTTCATGCAGAAGCTGGTTCTGCGTGGCTTCGTCGTATGTCTGGACGTCGGGTTAGCCCTTGGTGTGTTCTAGGGGGTGGGTGGCCTTGACCCCCTACAACAGTGTAAGAGGGCATTTTCCTTTGTCGCACGGAGGGGGGACGCCTTGTTAGGCGTGGAGCATCTTGTGTCGCTCGCTGTGATCACTGGAGTCGGAGTCAGAGTGGCCATAGACGGCTTTCAACGCCCTCTCGGCGTCTTGATACTCCATTCCCTTCCAGCATCGACCTCAAGTTTGGCCTTTTGTTTGCCCTCCAGCTGGCGGGAGGGTGCATCGTCTTGGCATGGCCGCTGCTGTTGCAGATCGCGGAAGCGTTCCGTGAGCTTCTTGAACTCGCGGCAGTCGTTGGCGCCATGCCTACCGGTGTTGTGCACTGGGCACCACTGGTTGTTGTCGCTGGCAGATGACGGTCGTGGGCGCTTGTCAGGACGCGGGACTCGTCCCCCACCGGAAGCTGCTAGAGGTAGAGAAGGTCTGGGACTTCCTAGGCCGCATAGAGGCGACCCTGGAAACCTTCGTCTTCGGCCCCTTGCGCTCCAGAGGGTCGGTCCAGGAGGTGAGCCAGGTGCTCCCTGCCCTGGACTCAGCCGGGGAGAAGTTTCTGATGCTGGAGAATGTCATGGGGGAGCATCTGGAGGCCGAAGGCAAGGATCTGGCTCAGATGGTGGCAGGGCATGTGCTTAAGTTCCTTCGGAGCTCCGACCCCAACATCTCCCTGGAACCTATGGTGCAGGGCCACAGCGCAGAGCTGTCGGAGGTGGCGAAGTCTTCCGTGGAGGAAGCCGCCCGACTCGTAGCTGCTAGGTTCTAGCGTCGGTAGCTCCTATGTATCCTGTCTGCTTTGTATCCTCCTATGTATGCCGGAGCTCTGTGTGACGCCCCCGTTCTAAGAGGAAACCTCTCTGAACCGAGAACTGATGCGTATGTGTGCCCAGGATGTTCATCACACATACACATATCATCCACAAACTGAATTCAGAATATAATACCACGAATGGACAGGGTTTTATTACAAAGTCTCATGAGTCTTGGACTCATGCTAGCAGCGGAAGTCTTAATCTAGCAGCGGAAGTCTTTATTCTAGCAGCGGAAGTCTTCTAAACTAATGCGGAAGCAACTAAGCAGCAGCAGTGGCTCCATCTCCTACTCCACAGGCAAGGTTGAGGACAGATTAAATCCTCCACGTGGTCTTCATAGTACTCCTCTCCTGTTGCTGATGATGAAGTAATAATGCAAGTTTGAGTACATGATGTACTCAGCAAGTGCGGGAAAATATGGCATGTAGCTCACAGCAAGGAAGATATAAAAAGGCTCATTGCAGAAAGCAAGGTTTATTTCTCAAAACACGATAAAAACAGCAACTCAGCTTTAAGTGAATGTAATCCCAACATTAACATACCTCCATTATGATTCATCCTTTTCCATGTCTCAACCAGACATCAACTTTGCTTATGAATACCATCTCGTATTCACTACCATCTCATGAATACCATCTCGTATTCACTACCATTCATCTCATAATCAATTCCATCTCATTCCGAGACCCAAATCTCGTTGCCATGACTCAACAGTCATGCAACCAATCTCATTATCCGGACTCAACAGTTCCAAAAACCAAACCATAACCCAAACCATAAATAAACCAAAAACTATCCCAAAAACCATCCCATCTAATCGTATGAGTTTTCCAGGCGCTCATGACCGTAAGCTCGGCTATCATGATAGTTTTAGACTCTGCAGAATTTGTACCACTTTACCCACAAGTTTGTGATTTCGTCACCCGTCGGCGACTGCAGAACCTCCATTATACCAGTACACAATCATCGGTGTATGGCCAAGAGATCATAAAATAGCCTTTACAAAGGGGCTACTAGGTGTATGGACTCGCTAAGGTTTCACCAGCAGGCTAGAATCTCCAATTCTCCCACCCACAGGCCCCCTCTTGTGCCATGCAGTTCCCAGAGCAGTCCTCACTCGACTCCCATTCCCCGCGCCTTCCACGGTCCATAACAATCTAGTAACTTACCTAATTAGTCAGCTAAGCCGCACCCATACTTGGCCTTGTGGTGGCACTGTTATCCTTGCATGGCTGGCATAAACCGGTCCTTAGATCTACCGCATGTAACCACCATCTCATTCTACCTCATTCACAAACCCAATCTTGCCTAGATCTCCCTCCGAATTTATGTTCATTATCAACATCAGTTTCTCATTAACATTATTCATACGAGTGCAGTTAGCTAGACACTTCTATGTCGTTGCCCTTATCCCATGGACTCAGTGAAGCATAAAAGCAAAAACCATACCCGACTCATTAACTTTCCTGGCGACAAGGGTGGTTTAACCAAAACTAGTAAACTCCTATAAAAGGGTTTCCCATCAATTTGACTCAGCACACACACCTTTTCGCAAACAAAACAGTTTTCCAAAACATGGGATCAATATGGTCAAGGAGCACTTGCCTTGTTCTTCGGTTTCCTGTTGCTCAAATTCTTGCTGTTGTAATCCGTCATAGGTAGCTTCCTGAGCTTGTCCTTCAATACGCGATCACGCACATACAAGATTCATAGCAATCAATCATTATGCACAAACTCTATTTAAGATGCAATGATGCATATGCATGTTAATCCTATGATGCAATTTAGTATGTACGTGTTTTTGCATGGCTTGCATGGGTTTTACGATGAACAGAGGTGTAAAGATCAATTGTGGACGTGGCGTTGATCTCATCTCAAGATCTAGATCAACCGATCAACACATGATCTGTCCATGAAAAAGCTTCTGTTCGAAAGGATCGAAGAACAGATGCAAAGAAAATAGTGATGATGTCGTAAGGTGGTATTGGAGACCTACCTTACTCTCTTCGGGTCCTTCCTCCTAGCAATGGCAGCGAAACAGATCGTCGACTCTCCTCCGGTGATGGCAATTGTCTCTGGGGTCGTCGGCGATCTCTCTGGTGGTCAAACTTCGGCGAGGGGGTTTAGCTCGGCGAGTTTGGGGCTAGGGCTTCTAAGTTGTGGGCTTAGAAAAGATGTTACGACCAAGGGGTTGTTTCGGGTTCTATTTATAATCGGGAAGAGAAGAGTCCTAACCTGATCGGAATTCGAATAAGAGTCCTATTCAAATTGTTTTTGAATCTTAACAACTTATCTTCAATTGATTTGGTTGCAGTTTCAACGTAGAAGAGTTCATGTCGGTTTCCTCAGTAACGGGTACTCACGTACAGAGGAAAACCGCTTCAGAATCGCGTCCTTCTGCAGGGATAAGCTCTGGAGGCTCCACGTGTCCTGCGGAGGCCTGGGCTTCCCTTTTCCTCAGGGGCGAGCTCTGGTTGTGCCGTGTGTCAGGCGGGCGAGACCTCCCTCTTACTCAGAGGTGAGCTCTGCGTGCGCCACACGTCCTGGTGGGCGGGACCTTCCTCTCCCTCAGAGGTGAGCTCCGCGTGTGCCACGTGTCTGGTGGGTCGGGACCTCCCCTCTCAACAGAGGTGAGCTCCACGAACGCCACATGTCAGTTCCGGACCTCCCCCTCTCAAGATGTGGCTCCGGATGTGCCACGTGTCAGTGCCGGACCTCCCCTCTTTTCGGAGGTGAGCTCCGATGGTGCCGCGTGTCCTAGCAGTGCAAGACTTCCTTTCTCCTCAGAGACAAGCTCCGAGGTCGACACGTGTCCAACAGTGACGGACCTCCCAGAGATGAGCTCCGGAGGTGACACGTGTCCGGTAGTGTCGAACCTCCCGGAGGCGCGCTCCGGAGGTGACACGTGTCCAGCAGGACCGGACCTCTCAGAGATGAGCTCCGAGGGTGACACGTGTCTGGCGCGGCTGGTCTTCTCTTTTCCACGGTGACTAGCTCCGCAGCCGACACGTGTCCTGCGGGATTGGCCTTGCTCCTCCGCAGAGGCTAGCTCCGGGGGCAACACGTGTCCCACGGGGTCGGACCTCGCCCCTTCCGCAGGGACGAGCCCCGAGCCTGCCACGTAGCCAGTTTTATGGTGGACCTCTCCCCCTTTGCAGGGATGAGCTACGAAGGCGCCACGTGGCCAGCGGGCCGCGGGAATTGTCTTCGGCTCTCTCTGTGGATTGGATTTGGCTCTTTTTAGCTATCTTTTTTATATTTTCTATGTTTTTACTTATTTTAAAATATTTTTTCTATATAAAATATGAATACATGCAGAAATAAAAAATGAGGATGTCACACTCTGCTTTTATCAAAGAGTTTTTTGTTTCAAGTCTTATGTTACCTTGAGTTGTTGATGTATACTTTGGACCCTTGATGGCGCAAAGGTCTGGAATAACTTAGACAACGTGTGTAGCTCTTTGCCGATGCTCCGAGCTTGTTCCTCTGGGTCCTTAGTAGCGTAAAGACCCAGGGCGCTCCGGCAGTGTGGCTACCACTCCTTCCGGGTCCTTGACGGTGCAAGGATCCGACGGAAGTTCGGCACTTATCTTCAGCTTGTCGTAGCTGGTGCTCTGAGTCTTCTGCTTGCTGCTGCAGTGGTCTGACGTCCTGCCCGCGTGGTTCACTGTGATGGCTCCTTGGTAGATGTGGCCCTCGTGTTGGGGCACACCTACCACTAGACGGGGCAGGGCGTCAACATCCGGCCCCCTTGGAGGTCCGAAATGGTAAGGACCTGTGTGGACCTGCAGTCATGGTAGAAAGAAGGAGTAGTCGTGCTCTTTGGTCACTCTTCCTTGTTTGGTAGCTTTGTTGTGGCTTACGGTCCTCAGTTAAGCTGCGGGGCTTGGGTAATTTGATGCGGGTCGTCCGGGTTATGGTTAAGGTCTTGACCAGAGGTATGAGCCATCTGGTTCCCGGTACTGAGCCGTAGCGCTGGATAGGTAGGGTACGCACGCTAAGGGTACAGAACAAGGCATAGCAGGCTACGCCCCTGGACCTCCCTCTGGCGTAAGCTTTTCGGGGGGAGGCCGTTAGGCGCCATAGGCCCCCAGACAATGAGACAACCAAATATCCCTTAAGCTACGGTAAAAACTTTGCTCGGAGGTATGAGCCGTCCGGCTCCCTGGTACTGAGCTGTAGCGCTGGAGAGGCAGGGTACGCACGCTAAGGGTACGAAACCAGGTATAGCAGGCTACGTTCCTGGACCTCCCGCTGGCGTAAGCTTTTCAGGGGAGGGACCATTCGGCGCCATAAGGCCCCTAAGCAATGAGACAACCGCGGGATCCCCGGGTACGCCACTGGTACTTCAAGCAGTCCCACCAGTACAAGGATAGCACAGCTCTTGCTACGGTTGGACGCAGGAAAGAGTGATTGGCCACACGGCCGGAGCGGTATGGAAAGAAAGAAAGAAAAGTATGGGGGCAATGTCCGGGCTCCGGTTACTTCTCTTGTCCATAGGCTGTTCTTTCTGACCCCCAAGTACTCAGTTCTAGCACTGGGGAGGCAGGATGTGCACGCTAAGGGTACAAAACCAGGCATATAGCAGACTACACACCCTGGACCTCCCACGAGCGTTAACCTTTCAGCGAGGAGACCTTCCAGAGGCATGGAACCTAGGACAAGTGTGTAAGACAGGCTCTAGACATGTCGTTTACAGTTGGTATGCATGAGCTAGCACAAACTATAAATAAAGTGCGTAGGGTAGGATAATTTTTTCTTATTTCTAGCTTCCTTCAGGTAATAGGAGGTAACAGGCCGTGTAAGACGGCAGCGACCCGCCCCGGATGAAAAGAGTAGTTGGACTCCTCCGGGGCTTAGCTGTTCTAAGAGCTATTCCTAGACACTATGAAGAGAAAAAGAAAAAAAATACCCTACTACTGCGCTAAATGTAGAACTTACATGAGTTTTCTATGTCCTATGGTCTGGGTAGAGATACCCATCCCATGTGGCCAGGCGAGTGCACCTGGAGCGGCATACTTGTGCTAGTAGGGAGGGACCCTCCCAGCTGGGGAGGGCTTGCCAAGCCTCCTCGAAAATGTATTAGCCGAGACACCAGGTGGCCCAACCTTGGGTTGTCTACTCTGCGCGTACCATTGTCAGAGCGTTCTACAGTGTGGCGCATTTCGAGCAAGCTCTGGCCACATTGCCTCGTCGACGAGGGTGATTTCTTCACGCAGAAGCTGGTTCTGCGTGGCTTCATTGTATGTCTGGACGTCGGGTGAGGCCTTGGTGTGTTCTGGAGAGAGGGCGGCCTTGACCCCCTACACCAGTGTAAGAGGGCATTTTCCCTTGTCGCATGACGGGGGGGGGGGGCGCCTTGTTAGGCGTGGAGCATCTTGCGTCGCTCGCTTTGATCGCTGGAGTCAGAGTGGCCGTAGACGGATTTCAACGCCCTCTCAGCGTCTTGATACTCCATTCCCTGCTGAATGTAGCCTAGAGGGGGGGGGGTGAATAGGCTTTTTGATTCTTTGTTAATCTCTGAAACACTTAATTGATTTATCAAATACAGGGAAATCGGACTAGTCCGGTAGAGTGCGGACTAGTCCGTTGTCTACTCAGAGACAAATCGGACTAGTCCGGTACTGTGCGGACTAGTCCGGTATGCGTGGACTAGAAAGATCAAGGTTGATCAGTATTTTCACTTCTAGTACCCTATGCAGCGGAAATTAATTGGGAAATTAGATGTATTACAACAGTGAAACAATGAATGACAGAGATCAACTTTGGTTTCAATGTTTCAACGTGAATTACACAAGATTAAGTAAACCCTAGAATATGATGAACAATAAAGCACAAGAGCAAGAGACAAGATTTTACCCCGAAGTTCGATTCCACGAAGGAAATCTACGTCCCCGTTGAGGAGTCCACGAAGGACCAGGTCTTCACCAACCCTACCCTCGTCGAATCGCCACGGACGCCGATTCTCTTCCACTAATCACAAAGGGCAAATAAATTGTTCAAGGGGCCTTCTCACAAGTTGAGCGCTCCCCAAGAATTACAATGAGTGAATACCACCAAGAACACCCAAAAGATGTACAATATGAACAAGAGTGTGCTAGAGATCAAACCCAAGAGATCAAGATGTGTAGAACAAGTCTCTCCTTTGATCAATTGCTAATCCTCAAAGATTTGATCCTTTTTGGGTTAGAATGTGTGGAGAGATGTGAATTTTGGACTCTTGAAAGGTGTGATGGCACAGGGGGTCGAGAGGGGTTGTAGTATGGTCGTACACCTCTATTTATACTAGGGTTTCCAAAGGTTACCGTTAGAGTTTGCGATGTCCGGACTAGTCCGTGGTGGACTCCGGACTAGTCCGGTGTGCGGCGTGTGGAAAACTCTAAGTGTTGTGAGATACTAGACTAGTCTGTAAGAGTGCGGACTAGTCCGTTGTCTACTCAGAGACAAATCGGACAAGTCCGGTCCATATCAGACTAGTCCGTTTTCTAGTTAGAGAGAAATCGGACTAGTCCGGCTGATATCGGACTAGTCCGCAGATGCTGATTTTTGTGCAGTTAGTATGATTTCTTTCACTTGAGCTCTTGGGGTGTGTTTCTCCAACACTCTCCATACTAAGTAATCTAATCTTTTCAGCTCCTGAGCTCTTATCATTTTAGATCCTCATTCTCCTTTCTTTTTGTGCTTTCTTCCTAATTTCTTTAAAAATGTGCGCTCATCTCAACGATTTTGTTAGGGTCTCATTTCTTTGTCATAAATCAACCAAAACCCACAAGGGATGGCTAGATGCACTTTCAATCTCCCCCTTTTTGGTGATCGATGACAACCAATTGAGATCACACAAATATGATAAAAAATTCAGATTTTCATAAAGCGTGCACATATGAGCTTTGAGCAAAATGGGCAATGTAGACATAAGACATATGTGCACTCTTTATGGTGGGGTGCAAAACTATGTGTGTGAGCACTAATTTTGTTGTGAATATCATAATAAGCATAATCATAATATCATCAAGAGTCTCAAGCCTACATAGCAGTTTTAAACATACACCATTAATCATAGGCATAAAATAGTCATCATTTCATAGCACATGTCCAAAAGGATAATGATAGTATAAGTCTTACAAAAGCCCACTTCTTAAACTAGGACGCAAAAAGAAGAACCTACGACCTAAGACTCCCCCTCAATCTCTCCCCCTTTGGCATCAAGGCACCAAAAAGAAGGAGAGGAGGGATCTACTTGTCGTCGCCGGCTCACTCCTCGCTGTCGGTCCTTTCTTCGTCTTCATCATCAGGCTGAGGAGAGAGAACATGGGAGGAGTTGTGAGGTTGAAAGAGATTAGGCCTGAGCCGGTCCTAGGGTTATGGAGTCGAAATATCGGACTAGTCCGTGGTCGAACCGGACTAATCCGGACTAGCGGACCAAGTGCGGACTAGTCTGCAATGTGAGGACTATTCCGGGGTGACCACGGACTAGTCCGTGGTCCCTTGTACAGAAAAGTACAAAACACTTATATATATGTATTCAATGGTTCCTAATAAGGAATAGGGGACAAAGACACACAGATATTCTTGATGAATATGATCAGTAAACATACAACAATCAAGCTATGACCACAATTCATCAAGATCAAGTAACTAACATAGTTTTTAGGACAAAAATAGAGAGAGATGATTTTTCAACACAATTAACATGATTTTGCGGATGACATACAGGTATGCAAGTTTTCAAGCCACGTTCCGAGCATCAAGGATATTTAGTTCATTTCGGAGCTCACAAAAGCGTTTTTCATCAAGTGGCTCAGTAAAGATATCGGCTAGTTGTTTTTCAGTGTTGACATAGGAAACGGCTATGTCTCCTTTCATTGAGTGATCTCTCAAAAAATGATGCCGGATATCTATGTGTTTGGTTCTAGAGTGCTCAACAGGTTTATTGGCAATTTTAATTGCACTCTCATTGTCACAAAGGAGTGGAATACGACTCATATTGTAACCGTAATCCCTTAGAGTTTGTCGCATCCAAAGGAGTTGTGCACAACAACTCCCGGTTGCAACATACTCTGCTTCGGCCGTGGATAAGGCAATTGAATTTTGTTTCTTGGAGGACCAAGAAACTAAGGATCTACCTAGGAATTGGCAAGTACCGGAAGTACTTTTTCTATCTACCTTGCATCCGGCATAATCTGCATCGGGGTATCCAATGAGATTGAATTTTGAACCTTTGAGATACCAAAGGCCTAGGTTGGGTGTATGAACTAAATATCTCAAGATCCTTTTAACGGTTGTCAAATGACATTCCTTAGTATTGGCTTGAAACCTTGCACACAAACATACACTCAACATGATATCAGGCCTAGATGCACATAAATAAAGTAAGGAGCCAATCATGGAACGATATACCTTTTGATCCACATTTGGTCCGTCTTCATTGAGATCCAAGTGTCCATTTGTTGCCATGGGAGTCTTTATGGGCTTTGCTTTGTCCATACCAAACTTCTTGAGAATGTCTTGAGTGTACTTTGTTTAGCTTATGAACGTCCCGTCCTTTTGTTGCTTCACTTGGAATCCCAAAAGGTACATCAACTCTCCCATCATGGACATCTCGAATCTATCTGTCATACTCTTGCTAAATTCTTGATAAAAGGATTTGTTAGTTGAACCAAATATAATATCGTCAACATAGATTTGGCAAATGAAGAGATCATCATCAAAGTGTTTAGCAAACAAGGTGTAATCAGCCTTTTCAAATCTTGAAGTCATTTTCAATAAAAAAATCTCTAAGGCACTCATACCAAGCTCTAGGAGCTTGCTTGAGGCCATAGAGAGCCTTACGCAGCTTGAACACATAGTTGGGATACTCTTGATCTTCGAAACCGGGTGGTTGCTCCACGTACACCTCCTCCTTGATCGGTCCGTTGAGAAAGGCGCTTTTCACGTCCATTTGATGAAGCTTAAAATCATGGTGAGTAGCATATGCGAGTAATATACGAATCGATTCAAGCCCAGCTACGGGAGCAAAAGTCTCGTCGAAATCCAAACCTTCGACTTGTGAGTACCCTTTTGCCACAAGTCGTGCCTTGTTCCTTGTTAGCACTCCATGTTCGTCTTGCTTGTTGCGGAAGACCCATTTAATGCCGACGACGTTGGACTTGGGTCTTTCAACAAGCTCCCACACTTCGTTCTTTTTGAAGTTGTTCAATTCTTCTTGCATCGCCATCACCCAATCCGGATCTTTTAATGCATCCTCAACCCTGTATGGTTCCAAAGAAGATACAAAATAATAGTGTTCACAAAAATTAGCTATGCGAGATCGAGTTATTACTCCCTTTTGGATGTCACCGATTATGTTGTCGACGGGGTGATTTCTTTGGATGCTTTGGTGTACTCTTGGATGTGGCACTTGTGGTCTTGAATCTTCATTATCATCTTCTTCTCCCCCTGGATAGTTTCCCTCATTGATGTTTTGATCTTCTTGATTTTCTTGAGGTTGATCTTGTATGGAAGCTCCCCTTGATTATTTTCCTCCACCTGTGGTTCATTTTCTTCATTCACATTTGAAGGTGGCACTTGTGGTCGAACATCGCCCAATGCCATTCTTCTCAATGCTTGACATGGAGCTTCTTCTTGATCCAGCACACATTGATCAACTTGCTCTTCTTGAGAGTTGTTAGTTTCATCGAACACTACATCACGTGCTACTTCAACAAGTCTGGAGGTTTTGTTGAAAACACGATAAGCGTAGGAGTTCGAATCATAGCCAAGTAAGAAACCTTCATCGGACTTCGAAGCAAACTTCGAAGCCCTTGGCTTCTTGTTTAAAATATAACATTTTGAACCAAAAACTCGAAAATATGAAATATTCGGCTTGTTACCTGTGAGTAGTTCATATGAAGTTTTCTTGAGCAACCGATGAAGATATAGTCGGTTTATGGCGTGATAAGCGGTGTTAACCGCTTCAGCCCAAAACCTGTCCGAAGTCTTGTATTCATCGAGCTTTGTCCTCGTCATCTCAATGAGAGTTCTGTTCTTCCTTTCGGCTACTCTGTTTTGTTGAGGAATATATATGGTGCTGAAAATTTGTGCTTTATCCCTTCTTCGTCTACATACTCCTCAACTTGGGTATTCTTGAATTTTGTCCCATTGTCACTTCGTATGTTCTTGATCTTCAATGAGAATTCATTTTGGGCACGCTTGATGAACTTCTTGAGGGTTCCTTGAATTTTGGTCTTATCATGCAAAAAGAAAACCCACGTGAAGCGTGAAAAATCATCAACAATGACTAGACCATATTTATTACTGCCGATACTTATGTAAGCAATTGTACCGAATAGATCCATGTTGAGGAGCTCAAGCGGTCTTGTTGTAGTCATGACATTCTTCGCGGGATGGGGTGCTCCTACTTGCTTCCCTGCTTGGCACGCTCTACAAGGCCGGTACCATGCACTCTTCCTTGACTATTATCACCAAAGTAAATGCCTTCGCTTGGATCTTCGTTTTCTTCATATTCCACGAACATTCTTCTTTCTCCGGTCATGTAATTGGTGCATCCACTATCTAGCACCCATTTTGCTCCACCGGATGAATAAGTCTATAAAAGACCAATTATGCCTTGGTCTTAGGTACCCAAGCTTGCTTGGGTCCTTTGAGGGTAGTCACAAGTGATTTGGGCACCCACACATGAGACTTGGTGTTCCCATGGTGTGGCCCAACATATTTAGCATAAACTCTTCCAAGATTACTTTTGATAAGTACATATGAAGCATCAAAAGTTCTAAATAGAAGTTGTTGTTCATATGTGTTCACAGTGTTAAATTTATCAACATTATTAAGTTTTCTAACTTGAGAAGAGTTTCCCTTGACAAAGGCAATGCAACCATTGTTATTCTTGTGGCTTCTAGCGTTTTGCTTTTCACCATAAGAATATCCAATGCCATATTTGACATTAGGAGGTCTTGTGACCGAGTATGCACTGCGTGCATACTTGATCTTCTCCTTGTCAAATATGCCACTTTGAGAAGATTGCTTGTCCTTTGTCGAGTTTTTATTTTTGTTCAAGTTAGTGTCACTTTTGGCACAAGCACAAGTAATACTAGTTTCAGATTTTATATGTTGAGAAGGTGAGCTTGAAGTGGATGAAGAACCACATTTCTTGAGTGACTCAACTTGTACCTCAAGGATCTTGTTAACTTTGGTTAAGTTAGCAAGTTCATCCTTGATGGTGGCGTTTGAGTCTTTTAACTTCAAGCAAGCTTCCTTGCTTGAAGCTAACTCAAGTTCTAGTGATTTACTTCGCTCCTTTTCAAGTTCAAGAAGCTTTTTAATCTCAAGATATTCCTCCTTTTGGGAGATGATCATATCTTCTTGACGATTGACTAACTTCTCCATATCAACAAGCTTATCAAATAGAAATTTCATCTTAGCAGCTGTCTTTTTGTCTAAACCCCTAAGCATATATTCATTTTCATCTGCTATCATCCTCACTAGAATTATCACTATCACTAGTAAAAGAAGTCGAGAAGGAAGATTTAGTTGTTACCTTCCTTTTACCTTCCTTTGCCATTAGACAGGTGTTGTCGGTGTCCTTCCATGCTCCCATGGTTGAGAAGAGAGTGGATTTCTTGGTAGTCTTCTTTATGGCTATGGTGGCCATCTCCTCTTCTTCTTCGGATGAGGATTCATCATTGGAGTCCCACTCCTTCCCTAGATGCGCTTGGCCATATTGCTTCTTCTTCTTGAACATTTTCTTTGGTTGAGACTTGTTGTCTTTAGTCTTCCACTTATTTTCTTCATATGGACAATCTACTATGAAGTGATCATATTCTCCGCAGTCGTAGCACGCCTGTAAGGGCCTATGTTTTTGGCACATATTCAAAGTGTTCATCACCACACATACACTTCATTTGAAGAAACTTGATGAATACATTTGAAGAGCAAGTAAACACCATCAACATGCTCATTAGAGAATAAATTCATAGAATGCAAAAGTGGCATTTCCCACATGTATCATCTAGGGGCTGAGCTTGTGAAAACCTCCAACACCTTGCTAGGAATGCTCATGCCAAATTTCACCCAAATTCAAACCTTTATGAAGTCTTTTTAGGTATAACTAGAAAGAGAGTGGTTTGAACTCAAATTCAAACTATTTCCATCCCATGAATTCAAAAGTGGGAGGCATATTCTTACTCAGCACATTTTTGTGAGCTCACACACCAATTTTCACTCCATTTGGAGTTGATCTTGACATGAGCTAAGTTTAGCAAATTCAAACTTTATTTGAATTTCAAACTGCATATGTGCTGAAAATATATTCAAACAAACCCCAATTTGAATTCTATCCAATTCAAATGGCCAAAGGATAGATAATTCAAATGACCAAGGTTAATTGGGTCTCTAATGTTTAGAGCAGTGGGGAAAATTCAATTTTAGAGGTTAAAACAAAGGTGGGACCCACATGTCAGCCTCACCAGCGTTTTAACCGACTGAAGGCGCCGCAGCTCGGGTCTTGCGCATGACTGCACAAGCGCCACGGCGTTTTCCCACCGCTGCCACCTCCTGGTCGCCGATCAGCGCCCCAAACCGACGTCCCCAGCTATTTAGCTGCGAGCTACCGCCGGCAGCAGCCCATTTTCCCACTGCCTCGACGTTTCCAGCGCCGAGAACACCAAGCTGATCGCTGCACAGCCCCGCCGCATCACCTCGCTGTCGACCGGCCGGCACAGTTCCTTCCACCGCAAGCTGAGGCCACAAATGGCACCGCCGGTCCTTGCTCGACGTGTTACAGCCCTCAGCTGCTCGTGATCAGCTTCGATGAAGCTTGCCCGAGCCGATCTTCCATCGCTCTGTCAACCCGAGAGCTCCTCCGACTCGACGCCATCGCCCGAGCAGCACAAAGCTTCTCCAGCGCGACAAACGTGTCTCTGAGGTTAGCATCGAGGTCTAGTAGCTCTCTCCGAACCCCCTAGGTCCCTCTTAGTGCCGGCTAGCCGGAATTTCTATTTTTCCTGATGATCACCGTATAGAGCACCGAGGACCAAAACTCAAAATTCATCGTGATCACTTGATCACTGGTAATCCGGGTTGAGCTGAAGCTAGAGTAGCACCTCACGGTCACTTCAGCCAAATCCTAGCGGTGATGATCGACCCAGTGAGCAGAGCACCGGAATTTGGCCATCGCCGGTGAAAACGGCCCGGGTCGCCGGTGAAGTCTACATTCCCGATGATCCCCGGCGAAGAGGAGGGCAAGGTTAGCTTCCTCGTACCCCAGTGGTGCTTTGCGACCCATTGGAAGATTACGTTCACTGCCGAGATGAGCTAGCACCGTCGGACCCGAGCTCCTCTTCCGCCTCCACCGTCGCTGACTAGGTTTCCGGCGATGTCGAGGTCCGAGAGGGTGCTCGGCGTGTGCGCCGTGCTCCAAGGATCACGTAGGAAGAAACCGCATCGAAAATTAGGCAGTAGCGGCCGAGAACAAACCGCGCCACCATCGCTGAACATCTTGCGCTCGGGCGCTGGCGGGAGGTAGATGAAGGCACTGTGCGTAGGACCCACGTGCAGTGTTTTAAACATTTCCCGATTTTCAGTTTTAGTTCAAACTTCAAACCCACACAACTTTGGCTAGGAAGGTCCAAATCGAGTGAACCAAATTTTGTTGTATTCAGTTCTCTGAGTACTTTCCAGCAAATCAGGTTTCACCCTATGAAAATCCTTATTTCTACAGAATTAATTCTTCGAAATTTAAACTGTTTATAATTTTAACTGGAGAAACCTTTGGAGAAAATTTCTGAAATTTTGCTAGGATGTTCACCAAACTATCCCTGAGCTACCATAAAAATTTCAGATCCATCTGAGCTCATTTGTTCCACCTAATGGTGTGATTAATGAAACTATTCCAGAGAAAATAGAAAATGTCCAGAAACATTTTCAGAATTTCTCTAAAAATGTTTAGCTCATATCTTCAGCTAGGAAACTTAAACTTAAGTGAGACCAACTCCATTAGAACCCTCTAAAAAATCTAGTTTTCAGAAAGTCATGGCTTGCTCCATGAAAATCTATAGAACACCCTAGGAGCTCCAATTAAGGTCAAGTACATAGTTAATTGTGGAGAGCTCAAATGAGTTTTGCTGCAAATAAAACTTGGCCAAGTCGGTTGTAACCAAACCACAGTAAAATTTTCAGAGTCAGTGGGTCTGTCTAGTAAGACTTATAGTCTTCACAAGTTTAAATTCAATTCAAATGCATTTAAATTGATACATATACATGTTATCTCATGTAGTCGCTAAGTTTGAGGAGGAACCCGAAGTCTTAGACTTCGTCACTCCGGAAGAGCAGCTAGCCTATGACCAAGAGCAGAAAGGCAAGCTCCGGTTTGCATTAACCCATTTTACAAATTTTTACTGTTTTGAGAACTTACTTTGGGCACCCACTTATTTCTTGCATTAGGGTCTTGTTTGAAACCCAATTGCATAGCCAAGAAAACCATGGGTTGGGATTAGGATTGAAAACCCCGTTACCTACTGCAATGCTAAGATAGTGTAGGATTCGGTACAAGTCGAGTAGTTGGAACTACTTGCGAGGATATTCTAGAGGCACTCGACTCGGGTAAAGAGAGCAAATGAAATACATGGCAAGAAAAATGAGACCGAGCGGAGAGTAAGGGCAGCAGGACTTTGGGGCCTGGGGGCTATAGCTACGCTTGTGTCGATTGAGGACCGAGCCGTGTGCGGGCCTGTTGAACAAGCTAGAACAGTACCGAAGACCTACCGGCTATATGGGAACCGGGAAACCGATGTAACTCGGGTAGCTGGGTATTGAGGCATTGCCTGTCATTCAGAGGGTAGATTGAGAGCTTGAGCTGTAAATCAGCTGGCGGCACTGCGGATGCGCGCGCAGAGACCTCTTTCTCGGGACGATAGGACCGGTTCAATATTTCGCTGACGGGTGAAAGGTGGTTGCGTACGACATCCGAGATGGTTGCTGTAGGCAACATCGAGTACGGGCGTACGTGACAGGTTATTCGGGTAATCCAGCAGGTGTAAATCGATTATAATCACCGTCCCTCGCGGTCAGTGAGTACCACTTGTTCACTGTACCGTGACGTAGAAAGAACAGGCTCGATACAAGTTAAAAGTTCACTGATTTGAAAGACATACTTTGCTTGTTAATGTCTTGTTGTAGTTTAGAGCTAATTAAAGTTCTTTTCAACTTTGCGCAAAGTACATGAGAGAAATGCGTTTCTTGTTAGATTGCGGCTCTCTCATGTGCCTTAGTGTAAGATTCTCCACAACCTGCTGCTAAAACTTGAAAGTAAGGTTCAAATAATTAGGCAAGTCCTTTGCAACTTATTTTACCTCATGTACCCTAAAACCATCCATATAGAAGTTTCATGTATAGGAGAGACGGGTCAGTCTTGCTGAGCCATCGTGCTCACTGCTTGTGTTTGAAGCTTTTGCAGGGGTTTATGAGGAAGGGACTCCCGAGGAGGACACGAAACCCCAGGAGGGGAACCCCATCGGTGGGAGTCGTACACGCCGCCATGTTAGTGTGTGTGCGTGCTAGCGGGGACACGTTCACGGGCTGAACGTGAACTCGATGCATAGTCTACGCCCGTGAGTGTAGACTGGACTTATTTTGTTGTAACATGTTCATAAACTGGTTTATGTAATAAAACTTTGCTTCCGCTTTGTATCCTTGATGTGTGTTATCCGGTGCTGTGCAACGCAGCACCCCTCAGCGTGATCCTGGCTCGACAAGGCCCTGGGGCCACATCAGAGTGGTATCAGAGCTCGCTTGAGGTTTAATGCACTACAAAGGTCATCTTTTTCAAAAAATCCAGTGAGGAACGAGTTAGTAGCCCATATAAGGATTTTATTAGTGTATAGAAAGTGGCATACTAACCTATTTTCTTATGTAGGAAATCGTGCATCTCGGGACGCTTTATGTCTTCACGTAAGCGCTGTCCACCAGTGCGCACAAGCTGAAGGATGGAGCCCCACGGGTGGCAGGTAACCCGACCCGCTTTAATATCCTCTACGACTCTTCATGTCGCTTGGGGTATTCGAGCAATGTTTGTCCCTGGCATGCTTTGGGCAATTTGGGGAGACCCCGTCACATGGTCAGTAACGTGAACACGTAGATCAAGGCGTGCTTGGCTTGAGAACATCCGGGCGAGTGATGCCGGCCGGGTGTACAAACTATATGGATACCGGGCTCGTTGTGCAGCCAAGTCTGATGATTGATTGAGTTATATGCAGGTAGTCTGACCATGAAACGGTGGACTATAGCATCCATGTGCGAGAGGCGTTTAGTGCCACTGAACTAACGAAGCCCGCTAATTCCAGTATAGGTTTTTCTTTGTGAGGACGTAGTACCGACATGATCTGGTGACGCATCGACGTCACACCCCACTAAATGAACAATTGCAATGTAAAACTTGAAAGTTTTAATCCAGAGCACTAAAACTTGATGTAACTCCTTCCCTTAATCAGGATATTCAAAGTTAACAAGTTTTCAACTTATAGGATACTAAGGACAGAGTCCCCTGTTTTCAGCTGAATTAAGGCTGAAGTTAATCAGAGGTTAGAGGTTGAGTTCTTTCGAGGTTGGGGTCATATGATACATTTCTGGAAATCTTTGGAAGATCTTTACAACTTTTCTGTTGAGGTCCAGAGGTGTTTCATCCCTTAACCAATCGAAAAATGCAGTAGAGTTGAAACTGTCCAGAAAACAGGGCAGAGCAAACACTCTCTGTAACTCTCTGTAAATTGAGCATAACATCCTGCATAAAAATCCAAAAATAGAAAATGAGGTAGTTCTGAAAAGTTTAAGAGATGGGTTACAACTTTGTAACATAAAATTTTGTCAGATTGGGAGTAGAATTAACTGCAATTCTTGGATCAAATCAGTACCTAAAGACGGGAGGTGATGTCCAATTTCCTCCAGAAATTCTATCAAATTCGACATCTCATAACTTTTGAACCAGGACAGATCTTAGGTCAAGCAAATACTTTATGGAAAGCTATTGAATTTAGCTTTAACTTTAATGTTGATCTCCAGAAGTGGTTTTGCCGTTAGTATGGTCTAAATCAGGTTGAAATGGAAACTGGTCAGAGTTGTCCTATTGGACAGCAGACCAGCGATCAAATTTGTTCTAAGTTTGATTTGTGTTTCCATGTTGTATGAGTTCAATGACATGTTTTATGTTATAACTCAATGGTTTACTGTTCAAATAAATATATGACATTTCTCAAATATGTTTTTACAAATGACAGCGGATAGACAGTTGGAAAATGGGTGGGTGGTGTCCCACTGTTCTCACCGCAGCGGCTATCCGGAAGCATTGAGGCAAATGCTTCAATATTTCGGGTACAGCAAGATGCCACAGTACTTCACTAAGGAAGAAGGCGAGGAGGGGAACAAGACGTGGATGATCCGTGTTGAAGTTCCTGCAGGACCTACGCCACCCGGTTGGGCGCCGTTCACCGTTACGGTGAGAGGTAGACAGCCGGAAGAAATGTGGCAAGTGGCAGCCCGAGAAACCATGTCGCGTTTCTGCCAACTACACGTGAGAGCTATGGAGGGCACTCCATACGCGCTCGTTCCGGTGGAGGGACGGGCTAATCACGTGTGGGAAGGGAGGTACATGGAGGCAACAGATCCGGGTTGCCCAAGGTACAATCCCGCGGAGGCGAACCTTAGTCTCCAATTGAGGGCAGGAAAAGCCGTGATGGACAGCCAAGCTGTTCATACGGATTGTCTTGCTGCAAAGCTCAAGGAGAGCACCAGCCGTGGAGACCACTTCGAGAGTGCTCACAGCGCACTCGGCAATGTTCTCCTTCCGACGATTAAGCGACTGAACGGACAACACAATCAGTTGCATCGTCTGAAGAAGGTGAAGAAGAAAAGCCGTGTCGACATCACGGCTTTACAACAACAAATACAGGCTCTGACCCAGAAGAATGAGGTCCTCACTCAAAAGCGGGACGACGCTATTGAGGAGGGGCAAGGCTGGGAAGAGGACTACAACCAAGCCATGGACGAGGTGCACGAGTTGCAGGACCTCGTACCTCCGGTAATGGGCATACCGGTGGTAGGTGCTGTACCTGTGGTTTTGGGTCTTCCGGCAATGGGAGAACCCGAGCCGGAAGGGGAGGTCGTGGACCCAGATCTACCAGCAGAGGCACCGGAGGAGGACGACCCGCAGGAGGTCGAGTTCTACTCCGAGTAGGAGGTTACCGTTGCCAAGTAGGGCAGCTAGGGTGATGTAACCCAAACTTTTGAAATCGGTGACATGTCGTGTAGACAGTAGTGTATGTATAGGTAGTGACGACATGAGCACGACTTCTCGGAGACTCGAGACTAATGTATCTTGTATAAAGTTTATGCTTTATCAATATAAGTGAATGTTGTGCAAATTATTCATGCGTCACTTCAATACCTGCTGTTTCATATGGAATTTTAAGTATGACATGTGCTGATCGCTGCTGTTTTGAATTTTCAGAATGACTCGTACTCGTGCCAACACAGACGTTGGGGGTTCCAGTCAGGGGGAGACACCTCCCAACAGCCTCCCGAGGATTTCTCGGGACAGCAACAACCGCCACCGCCACCACCAACAGTTACTTTGGCTGACATTGTGGCAGCGATGGCGGGCTCTCATCAGCAGCACACGGAGTTGCTGCAAACCCTCATTGCAAATACGTCTCAATCAGAGAGGCATCAAGATCGTGAGGAGTGCCAACAGAGCTCCTACTCTGTCTTTCTGGCTACTCATCCCCCAGTATTCTCAAGGGCGGATGAACCCCTCGATGCGGACAACTGGCTCCGCACGATGGAGATGAAGTTCGGGCTGCTTCAAGTGAGTGAGCAGCGCAAGACTCAGTTCACGGTCCAACAGCTCTAGGGATCCGCGAGCGCGTGGTGGGCAAACTACTGTGCTTCGCAGCTCACTGAGCGAGTTATGATATGGGTGGAATTCCGGACGGCCTTCAGGGCCTATCACATACCGCCGGGTCTCATGAAGAGGAAGACGCAGGTTCTTACTCCTGCAGCAAGGGAGCCCGAACGCGCTGGAATACTCCAGGGCGTTCAATGATCTTGCACTCTATGCTATGTATCACGCCGATATCGACGAGAAGCGGCGGGATCAATTCTACCAGGGGCTTAACCCGCTCCTGAAGGACAAGCTGGCGATGTTCAATCGCGGCAGCCTCAACGATATAATTGATGCTGCAATTGTTCAGGAGGACTCCGGCAAGGAGTTAGCGGCGGCGGAAAGGAAGCGAAACGCGCCACAAAGCAGCGGAGAAGGAGGTGGTCCATCTCAAAAATACCGGATGGTGAATCGCCCACCATCGGGTCCATGCTGGCAGCAACCACAGAAGCTGATGCCATTCCGCAGTTGGCCATATTCTCCACCGCCATTCCGGCCAGCACTGCCAGTACCACCTTCGCTGCAACAACAGCAGCAGCGGGCGATGCCGCGTGCGTATGCACCTCAGCAGCGCATGCCGGGCTTTCGTTCCCCAAGCACCGGTCAAGAAGCAGCCACATGCTACAAAAATGTGGACGTCCAAGACACTTCGCCAACAATTGTCCTGAGAGGCAAGGCGGCGGAGTTGCACTGCAACTTCCAGGGAGGAATCAGCCCCGGAACCCCACTAATGCGCGGCGGGCAAACCCTAGGCCTGGCACCGTCCACCAATTTGCCATAGAGGACGTGCCAGAGGGAGAGCCAATCCTTGCGGGTATGTTCCAACTGCACCAACATCCCGCCATAGTATTATTTGATTCAGGTGCCACGCACAATTTTATTAGCCAAGCTTTCATTGCTAAATACAGCTTGCAAATACTACCCATCGATAGCCCATACTTGATTTGTTCACTGGGTGGGAAAATTTCAGCAAGCATGATGGTTCCAAAAGCGTCATTATGCTTAGAGGGTAGAGTATACCCTACGTCTCTCATAGTTTTAGAGGGACAGAAGGTCGATGTCATCTTAGGGATGTCATGGTTAACCCACCACGGCGCTGTTTTAGACACCGTCCTCCGAGTCGTGCATTTGAACTCAGAAGTGCACGAGTCACACTCTTTATTTCTGGACAGTCCAGAAATAAAACTTCCAAGTGTTTATCAGTCCACAACCATCAGATTGGAAGATATTCCAGTAGTCTGTGAGTTCCCTGACGTGTTCCCGGATGATTTACCGGGGATGCCACCCGACCGAGAGGTGGAGTTCAAGATTGAACTTGCACCGGGAACCATGCCAATGTCCCGAAGGCCGTACAAGATGGCACCCAAGGAATTGGCTGAACTGAAGATGCAGTTAACGGACCTGCTGGAGAAGGGTTTTATTAGGCTGAGCTCCTCACCATGGGGCTGTTCGGCATTATTCGTGAAGAAGAAAGACGAGATGTTGCGGCTTTGCATGGACTATCGTCCACTAAACGTTGTAACCATTAAGAACAAGTACCCGTTGCCACAGATCGACATGTTGTTTGATCAGTTGGTCGAAGGAAAGATCTTTTCCAAGATGGACTTAAGATCCGGGTATCATCAGATTAAAATACGGGCTGAGGATATTCCGAAGACGGCTTTCTCAACGAGGTACGGACTTTATGAGTACCTAGTCATGTCCTTCGGCCTCACCAACGCTCCAGCTCACTTCATGTATTTGATGAATTCCGTATTCATGCCGGAGCTGGACAAGTTTGTCGTGGTCTTCATCGACGACATATTGGTATATTCCAAGTCAGAGGAAGAACACGCGAAGCATCTGTGTATAGTCTTGCAACGGCTGCGGGATCACAAGCTATACGCGAAATTCAGCAAGTGCGAATTCTGTATATCGCAAGTGCCTTTTCTCGGGCATATCATCTCAGCAGAGGGCATCGCTGTAGACCCGAGTAAAATCACACAAGTGCTGAATTGGAAGTCCCCGAGAACTGTTCATGAGGTACGGAGTTTCCTCAGACTCGCGGGATATTATCGGAGGTTCATTCCGAACTTCTCAAAGATTTCCAATCCTATGACTGAGCTGCTAAAGAAGGCTACCAAATATGTTTGGAGTCCAGCATGTGAAGCAGCGTTCAAGGCATTAGTGAAGCACCTAACATCAGCACCGGTTTTGGCGCAGCCAGACACAACAAAACCGTTCGATGTATACTGCGATGCATCCGGCATTGGGTCGGATGTGTGCTGATGCAAGACCGAAGGGTGGTCTCGTATGGATCACGGCAGCTCAGAAATCATGATCAGAATTATCCAACTCATGACTTGGAGCTCGCTGCCGTGGTGCTCGCACTTAAAATGTGGAGACACTACCTACTCGGTAACCTCGTACATTTATATACCGACCACAAAAGCCTCAAGTACATATTCACTTAGAAGGAGCTGAACATGAGGCAGCGAAGATGGTCAGAGTTGATAAAGGATTACGAAATAGAGATCCATTATCCCCCCGGCAAGGCAAACATAGTGGCGGATGCGCTGAGTCGCAAGTCACACGTCAACAATCTGACCATCACCCCGTTGGAAGAGAGTGAGCACCCATTGCATGTGATTCCACATGGAGCTCTCTACAACTTAGCTTTGATCCCCACTATCCGTGAAGAGATAGAGGCAGCTCAGAAACATGACAAAGGGGAGCTGAAATGTTTACGGAAATACAGAGATGGCGTCCTATGGTTCAAGGACCGGATCATCGTACCCCGTAACCTGGAATTACGGAAGAAAATCTTTGATGAGGCTCACTTGTCAACGTTTTCTATTCACCCCGGCAACAACGAAATGTATCAAGAACTCAGAAGCAAGTTTTGGTGGACACGGATGAAGCGGGATATCGCAAAGTACATGTCCGAGTGTGATACATGTCGAAGGGTGAAGGCCAATCATATACGGAAACCGGGACTGCTACAACCACTGGGCGTTCCTGCCTGGAAGTGGGAAGACGTGAGCATGGACTTCATCGTCGGTTTACCCACCACTTTTCAGAAGCATGATTCTGTGTGGGTGATTGTCAACCGGCTCACCAAAGTTGCCCATTTCATCCCGGTCAATTCCAACTACAACGCCAAGAAGTATGCTGAATTGTACATCTCACGGATCCTATGCTTGTATGGCGTACCCCGTACCATCATATTGGATCGGGGCACTTTTATGTGTCCCGTTTTTGGGAGCAGCTACACACTGCATTGGGGACGAGGCTGATCCATAGTTCAGCGTACCACCGGCAGACGGATGGGCAAACCGAGCGGGTAAATCAGATTTTAGAAGATAGCTACGAGCGTGCGCTATCAACCACGGTAAGAATTGGGATGATCACTTACCGTTGGCCGAGTTCTCGTACAACAATAGGTACCAAGCCAGCATCAAGATGACGCCTTACGAGGCGCTATACGGGAGAAAATGCCACACAACTGAATTGGTGTGAGTCTGGCGAAAGGGTTACCTTCGGGATTGATATTGTCAACAACGCGGAGGAAAAGGTTCGGCTGATTCAAGCGAACCTAAAAGCCGCTCAATCCCGACAGAAACAATATGCGGACCAGAGAAGACGCCCATTACAGTTCGAAGTCAGGGATCACGTATATCTACATGTGTCTCCAATAAAGGGCGTGAACAGATCCTGGGTGAGGGGAAAGTTAGCACCCCGATTCATCGGCACATTTCAGATTACCGAAAGATGTGGATCAGTAGCATACCGGCTGAAATTACCAGAAGAACTTTCTGGTGTGCACGACGTCTTTCACATCTCCCAGCTGAGGAAGTGTCTCAAGCTATCAACTACCATTCAGCTGGAAGATATAGAAGAACTGAAACTGGATCTCACGTAATCGGGAGGAACCAGTTCAGATTATTGATGAAAAGGCCCGAACCACATGCAACCGTACGTTGTGGTTCTACAAAGTTCTATGGAGTATTCACTCCGTAGATGAAGCAACATTGGAGAACGAAGAATTTCTTCACGCGAACTACCCCGACTTTTTCACGTCGCATATACGGTAATTTTTCCACCGTCCTCTCTCTCATTTTCACCTTATAATCTCGGGACGAGATTCTTTTAAGGAGGGAGGAATGTAAGGGCCTAAGTTTTTGGCACATATTCAAAGTGTTCATCACCACACACACACTTCATTTGAAGAAACTTGATGAATACGTTTGAAGAGCATGTAAACACCATTAACATGCTCATTAGAGAATAAATTCACAAAATGCAAAAGTGGCATTTCCCACATGCATCATCTACGGGCTGAGCTTGTGAAAAACTCCAATGCCTTGCTAGGAATGCTCATGCCAAATTTCACCCAAATTCAAACCTTTTTGAAGTCTTTTTGAGTATAACTAGAAAGAGGGTGGTTTGAACTCAAATTCAAATTCAAACAATTTCCATCCCATGAATTCAAAAGTGGGAGGCATATTCTTACTCAGAACATTTTTGTGAGCTCACACACCAATTTTCACTCCATTTGGAGTTGATCTTGACATGAGCTAAGTTTAGCAAATTCAAACTTTATTTGAATTTCAAACTGCATATGTGCTGAAAATATATTCAAACAAACCCCAATTTGAATTCTATCCAATTCAAATGTGTAAAGGGTAGATAATTCAAATGACCAAAGTTAATTGGGTCTCTACTGTTTAGAGCAGTGGGGAAAATTCAATTTCAGAGGTTAAAAGTGGGGTGGGACCCTCATGTCAGCCTCACCAGCGTTTTAACCGACTGAAGGTACCGCAGCTTGGGTCTTGCGCGTGACCGCGCGAGCGCCACGGCGTTTTCCCACCACTGCCACCTCCTGGTCGCCGATCAGCGCCCCAAACCGATGTCCCCAGCTATTTAGCCGCGAGCTGCCGCCGGCAGCAGCCCATTTTCCCACTGCCTCGACGTTTCCAGCGCCGAAAACACCAAGCTGATCGCCGCATCACCTCGCCGTCGAACGGCCAGCACAGTTCCTTCCACCGCAAGATGAGGCCACAAACGGCACCGCCGGTCCTTGCTCGACGTGTTACAGCCCTCAGCTGCTCGTGATCAGCTTTGGTGAAGCTTGCCCGAGCCGATCTTCCATCGCTCTGTCAACCCGAGAGCTCCTCCGACTCGACCCCGTCGCCCGGGCAGCACAAAGCTTCTCCAGCGCGACAAACGTGTCTCTGAGGTTAGCATCGAGGTATAGTAGCTCTCTCCGAACCCCCTAGGTCCCTCTTAGCACCGGTTAGCCGGAATTTCAATTTTTCCCGATGATCACCGTATAGAGCACCGAGGACCAAAATTCAAAATTCATCATGATCACTTGATCACTGATAATCCGGGTCGAGCTGAAGCTAGAGTAGCACCTTACGGTCACTTCAGACAAATCCTAGCGGTGATGATCAGAGCACCGGAATTCGGCCATCGCCGGTGAAAACGGCTCGGGTCGCCGGTGAAGTCTACTTTCCCGGCGATCCCCGGCCAAGAGGAGGGCAGGGTTAGCTTCCTCGTACCCCAGTGGTGCTTTGCGACCCATTGGGTGATCATGTTCACTGCCGAGATGAGCTAGCACCGTCGGACCCGAGCTCCTCTTCCACCTCCACCGTCGTCGACTAGGTTTCCGGCGATGTCGAGGTCCGAGAGGGTGCCCGGCGTGTGCGCCGTGCTCCAAGGATCACGTAGGAAGAATCCGCATAAAAAATTAGGCAGTAGCGGCCGAGAACGAACCGCGCCACCGTCGTTCAACGTCGTGCGCTCGGGCGCTGGCGGGAGGTAGACGAAGGCACTGTGCATGGGACCCACGTGCAGTGTTTTAAACATTTCCCGATTTTCAGTTTTAGTTCAAACTTCAAACCCACACAACTTTGCCTAGGAAGCTCCAAATTGAGTGAACCAAATTTTGTTGGATTCATCTCTCTGAGTACTTTCCAGCAAATCAAGTTTCACCCAATGAAATCCTTATTTCTCCAGAATTAATTCTTCAAATTTTAAACTGTTTAGAATTTTAACTGGAGAAACCTTTGGGGAAAATTTGTGAAATTTTGCTAGGATGTTCACCAAAATATTCCTGAGCTACCATAGAAATTTCAGGTCCATCTGAGCGTATTTGATCCACCTAATGGTGTGATTAATGAAACTGTTCCAGAGAAAATAGAAAATGTCCAGAAACATTTTCAGAATTTCTCTGAAATTGTTGAGCTCATATCTTCAGCTAGGAACCTTCAAATTAAGTGAGACCAACTCCATTAGAACCCTCTGAAAATCTAGTTTTCAGAAAGTCATGGCTTGCTCCATGAAAATCCCTAGAACACCCTAGGAGCTCCAATTAAGTTCAAGTATATAATTAATTGTGGAAAGCTCAAATGAGCTGCAAATAAAACTTGGCCAAGTCTCTGTTTAGGTTGTAACCAAACCACAGTAAAAATTTCAGAGTCATTGGGTCTGTATAGTAAGACTTATAGTATTCACAAGTTTAAATTCAATTCAAATGCATTTAAATTGATACATATACATGTTATCTCATGTAGTCGCTAAGGTTGAGGAGGAACCTGAAGTCTTAGACTTCGTCACTCTGGAAGAGCAGCTAGCCGATGACCAAGAGCAGCAAGCCAGGCTCCGGTTTGCATTAACCCATTTTACAATTTTTTACTGTTTTGAGAACTTACTTTGAGCACCCACTTATTTCTTGCATTAGGGTCTTGTTTGAAACCCAATTGCATAGCCAAGAAAACCATGGGTTGGGATTAGGATTGAAAATCCTGTTTACCAACTACAATGCTAAGATAGTGTAGGATTCGGTACAAGTCAAGTAGTTGGAACTACTCGCGAGGATAGGCTAGAGGCACTCGACTCGGGTAAAGATAGCAAATGAAATACATGGCAAGAAAAATGAGACCGAGCAGAGAGTAAGGGCAGCAGGACTTTGGGGCCTGGGGGCTATAGCTACGCTTGTGTCAATTGAGGACCGAGCCGTGTGCGGGCCTGTTGAACAAGCTAGAACAGTACCAAAGACCTACCGGCTATATGGGAACCGGGAAACCGATGTAACTCGGGTAGCTGGGTATTGAGGCATTGCCTGTCGTTCAGAGGGTAGGTTGAGAGCTTGAGGTGTAAATCGGCAGGCGGCACTGCGGATGCGCGCGCAGAGACCTCTTGCTCGGGACGATAGGACCGGTTCAATATTTCGCTGACGGGTGAAAGGTGGTTGCGTATGACGTCTGGGATGGTTGCTGTAGGCAACATCGAGTACGGGCGTACGTGACGGGTTAATTTAGGTAACCCTGCAGGGTTAAATCGATTATATCACCGTCCCTCACAGTCAGTGAGTACCACTTGTTCACTGTACCGTGACATAGAAAGAACAGACTAGATACATGTTAAAAGTTTGCTGATTTAAAAGACATGCTTTGCTTGTTAATGTCTTGTTGTAGTTTAGAGCTAAATAAAGTTCTTTTCAACTTTGGGCAAAGTACATGAGAGAAATGTGTTTCTTGTTTGATTGCGGCTCTCTCATGTGCCTTAGCGTAAGGTTGTCCACAACCTGCTGCTAAAACTTGAAAGTAATAGGCGAGTCCTTTGCAACTTATTTTACCTCATGTACCCTAAAACCATCCATGTAGAAGTTTCATGTATAGGAGAGACGGGTCAGTCTTGTTGAGCCATCATGCTCAATGCTTGTGTTTGAAGCTTTTGCAGGGGTTTATGAGGAAGGGACTCCCGAGGAGGACACGGAACCCCAGGAGGGGAACCCCGTCGAGTGGGAGTCATGCACGCCGCCGTGTTAGTGTGTGTGCGTGCTAGCGGGGACACGTTCACGGGCTGAATGGGAACTCGATGCATAGTATACGCCCGTGAGTGTAGACTGGACTTATTTTGTTGTAACATGTTCATAAACTGGTTTATGTAATAAAACTTTGCTTCCGCTTTGTACCTTTGATGTGCGTTATCCGGTGCTATGCAACACAACACCCCTCAGCGTGATCCTGGCTCGACAAGGCCGTGGGACCGCGTCAGCGCCCGTCTCATCTTGGGTCTTTGTTTGTCCCTTTGTCTTCCTTCGTTTGAGCTGCTACACTTTCTTCTTCTCATCATTTTCTTGAAATTCTTCATGAACAAGATCATGTCTTCTTCATTGATATCACTACTTTCATCATCACTGTCGTCTTCTCCATGAGCTTCTCAAGCTTCTTTTGATACGGGTTTACAAGTTGACTTCAAAGCAACTCCTTCTTTGTCGAGGTGAGATCGGCAATTTCCTTGACATGCTTGGCTTGCTTCTCCATCATTTCAAAGTTGATGATCTTGCCAAGAAGTTTGGCTGAGGTCATTTTCTGATACCCAGGGCTTTCTCTAATCATAGAGCAAAGAGTCACGTTGCGAGGCATGAATGCTCTGGGAATCAACTTCACGACCTCATGATCATTCCACTTTTTGCTGCCATAAGCTCAAACTTTGTTGATAAGATTCTTCAGTCGATTGTACATATCTTGTGGGGATTCATCTTCTTCTATCGCGAATCTTCCCAATTCACCTTCAATCATTTCTATCTTGGCTTCGTGTACATGATGGTCACCTTCATGTGCGGTTTGTAGTGTGTCCCATATCTCCATGGCAATTTCGAGTCCATCCACCTTGGTGAACTCGTCTCGGCTCAGTGATGACGTGATCACAACTATAGCTTGAGTATTCCGATGAATGGCTTGTTCTTGGCTTGGAGTCAGCTCTTCATCATCATCCGGGATATCTATCCCTGTACACACTATATGCCACAAACTTGGGTTAAGAGATATAAGGTGCATTTTCATGTTTTGTCTCCATATTGAATAGTCATTGCCATCAAAGTAAGGTGCTTTCCCTAGAGGAATTGATAAGTAATGACTATTATTAGAATTCAAACGTTCATAGTCAAAAGGATATCGGGAGTAGTCTGTGTGACTACCCCCTTTCTTCTTCTTTTCATCATCGATCTTCTTCTTCCCTCTTGGGGAGAGTGCCTTCTTCCGTAGAAGAGCCTTGAGTTGGAGCACCTCCTCATCATCGTCCTCACTGTCTTGAATGGCGTCGAGTAGCTTCTTTAGCTTTTGAGTCCTTTCATCATAACCCTTTTCATCGTCGATCTTCTTGTGTACATCCTTGATGTCCGACATCGTCTCTTCGAGCGGTGAGTCTCTTTTGAAGAGTTTGGCTCTAATACCAATTGAATGTAGCCTAGAGGGGGGTGAATAGGCTTTTTGATTCTTTGTTAATCCCTGAAACACTTATCAAATACAGGGAAATCGGACTAGTCCAGTAGAGTGCGGACTAGTCCGTTGTCTACTCAGAGACAAATTGGACTAGTCCGGTACTGTGCGGACTAGTCCGGTATGCGTGGACTAGAAAGATCAAGGTTGATCAATATTTTCACTTCTAGTACCCTATGCAGCCGAAATTAATTGGGAACTTAGATGTATTACAACAGTGAAACAATGAATGACAGAGATCAACTTTAGTTTCAATTTTTCAACGTGAATTGTACAAGATTAAGTAAACCCTAGAATATGATGAACAATAAAACACAAGAGCAAGAGATAAGATTTTATCCCGAGGTTCGATTCCATGAAGGAAATCTACGTCCTCGTTGAGGAGTCCATGAAGGACCGGGTCTTCACCAACCCTACCCTCGTCGAATCGCCACGGAGGCTGATTCTCTTCCACTAATCACAAAGGGCAAATAAATCGTTCAAGGGGCCTTCTCACAAGTTGAGGGCTCCCCAAGAATTACAATGAATGAATACCACCAAGCACACTCAAAAGATGTACAATAAATGAACAAGAGTGTGCGAGAGATCAAACCCAAGAGCTCAAGATGTGTAGAACAAGTCTCTCCTTTGATCAATTGCTAATCCTCAAAGATTTGATCCTTTTTGGGTTAGAATGTGTGGAGAGATGTGAATTTTGGGCTCTTGGAAGGTGTGATGGCGCAAGGGGTTGAGAGGGGTTGTAGTATGGCCGTACACCTCTATTTATACTAGGGTTTCCAAAGGTTACCGTTAGGGTTTGCGATGTCCGGACTAGTCCGTGGTGGACTCCGGACTAGTCCGATGTGCTGCGTGTGGAAAACCCTAAGTGTTGTGAGATACCGGACTAGTCTGTAAGAGTGCGGACTAGTCCGTTGTCTACTCAGAGACAAATCGAACTAGTCCGGTCCATATCGGACTAGTCCGTTTTCTAGTCAGAGAGAAATCGGACTAGTCCGGTTGATATCGGACTAGTCCGCACATGCTGATTTTTGTGCAGTTAGTGTGATTTCTTTCACTTGATCTCTTGGGGTGTGTTTCTCCAACACACTCCATACTAAGTAATCTAATCTTTTCAGCTCCTGAGCTCTTATCATGTTAGATCCTCATTCTCCTTTATTTTTGCGCTTTCTTCCTAATTTCTTTAAAAACCTGCGCTCATCTCAACGATTTTGTTAGGGTCTCATTTGTTTGTCATAAATCAACCAAAACCAACAAAGGATGCCTAGATGCACTTTCACCTGCCCAGCGTCTGCCTCGAGTTTGGCCTTTCGTTTGCCCTCCCGCTGGCAGGAGGGTGCACCGTCTTGGCGCGGCCGCTGCTGTTGCAGCTCGCGGAAGCGTTCCGTGAGTTTCTTGATCTCGCGGCAGTCGTTGGCGCCGTGGCTGCCGGTGTTGTGCACCGGGCACCACTGGCTATCGTTGCTAGCAGACGACGGACGTTGGCGCGTGTCAGGACGTGGGGCTCGCCCCCCACCAGCAGCTGCTAGAGCAGCTGTGGGTGCCCTGGCCAGAGGCTTGTTCCTGCCTCCGGTCTTGTTCTTCTTGCTGCCGCGTGATGCAGCAGCCTCTCCGGCACTCCCTGCCGTGGAGGCGGGTCGCGAGTGCCAGTCTCGGCCTTCCGCCCCCCTGGCACATTTTTCGGCCAGACTGAAGAGCTTGCAGACGTCTTGCACGTCATGCGTGGCTAACTTCTCGAGCATCTTCTTGTCGCGAACGCCTTGCCGGAAGGCGACGACGACAGAGGCATTGGAGATGCGGGGGATGGTGTTTCTGACCTGGGAGAATCACTGGATGAAGGATCACAGCGACTCCTCATCGCGCTGACGCACGGCCTGGAGGTCGAATTCGGTGCCGGGGCGCGTGTAGGAACTCCCAAAGTTGGCTGTGAATCTCCAGCACATCTCTTTCCAGGACGAGATGGATCCTGGGAGAAGGTTCATAAGCCATGACCGGGCTGTGCCGGTCAAAGCCACGGGAAAGTAGTTGGCCATGACGGCCTCATCCCCTCCTGCAGCTAGGATGGAGGTGGAGTAGATCTGCAGGAAGTCGGCGGGATTGACTGTCCCGTCATGTTTTTCCGGCAGGTTGGGCCCGAACTTGGGTTGCTAGACCTCCATACGAAGGTGCGGGGCGAGTGCCATGCTGCCTCCAAGCGCCCCCGGAGAGGCAGGGGTAGGGGGAGCACGGACCGCCGGTACGGCGCTCGAAGAGTGGTACCCTCCTTCAAGGTTGCGATGCCTCTCGCGGCGCCGCTCGACGGTGATACAACCATCTTCGCTCACGAGGCGATGGTCCAACTCGACCCTGAGGTCAGGCGTGGCCGTCGCGCACAGGGATGCCACCCCACGGTCCACTGTCGACGTACGCGACTGGGCCAGCGAGGGTTCTGCCGGCTGTCTCCTGTAGGCAGGAGAGTTCATGGCGGCGGTGACGAGATGTTCGATGTCATGCCGCCACTGCTACGCTGCCTTGGGGGTGGCACCCTCACCTGGAGGGTTGTGGAGCAGAGCGCATGATGCAGCCAGCACACTCTCCGGGCTCGGCCGTGGTGGTGTTGTCGCCACTGCCGAGGAAGCGGATGTCCGAGAGGAACCGACCACCGGCGTTTGAACACTGACGGTGCACCGTCCACATGGTTGTCGGTCCGTCCCGACCTGGGTACCATGGGCGCCTCAGGGGCTCCAGCGTTCTGGTCGCCGGTTCGGCCGGATTTAGGTGCTGGGGCCGCTGGTGGCACGCCGGTCGCCTGACCGCTGGCCTGACCAGACCTGCCCGCCCTGGAGCGGGAGGTAGCTTCTTCGTCTCCTGTCTGGAGATGACGGCGAAGTGGGCGAGAAGGATCGCCATGAGAAGTGATGTTCACCATGGTCATGAGGAGAGAGCGTAAAACCCTCCTACCTGGAGCGTAAAATGTCGGAGTGTGAGCTTTGACACTCCTCCCAGCTTGCTCGGAAACAACCCGCGAGGTTCTTTTTTTTCGGAGGGGGCTTGGCACCCTTCACGACCTGGGCTCGAGGGAGCGGATGAATTACGTGGTTCGGGCCGCTGGAGCGTAATACCCTACGTCCACGGGTGTGCTTGTTCTATTGCTTGAGCGTGAGCGCTTGTGCATTGTGTGATATTGAGGGCAAGGAGTCGGAGTCCTATGTTGGGTGGCCACCTCGGTCCTTTTATAGTTCAAGGCCGGGGTGGTTACAATGAGGCTTGGGGCCCCACAGGTGGCCCCAAAGCTATGTGAATCCTATACATGATCTAGGGCTTCATCCTCTGAGTAGAGTGGCCGGCGGGAGAGTTAAGTCCCTCTTGTCGCTGCGTCCTCTCGCCTTTCTTGGGTGGCTTTATGCCGTTGGGCGGAACTGTACCATTTTCATGCCTTCGCCCTGTCCTATTACTGTAATGGCGAACGGGCAGAGGGCGGAGGCGTGCACAGTGTGCCATGCTTCTGGGGAAGGTGCGAGACTTGAACGCGAAGCGTGACATCACACCTTATTCTTGACTTCGTCGACCCACGGCCCACGACTGGTCGTGGGGCACGTGGCGGCTCCGGAGCTCTCCTCAGCGGGGAGGCGGCTCGGAGCCCGGGGACATGCGGCAGCTCCGGACCTCACCTCAGCGGGGAAGCTTGGACCGGAGGCCAGAGCACGTGTCAGCACCGGAGCTCTCCTCAGCGGGGAGGCGGCTCGGAGCCTAGAGACACGTGGCAGCTCCGGACCTCACCTCAGCGGGGAGGCTCGGACCAGAGTCCGGGGTACGTGTCGGCTCTGGAGCTCAAGCGCACGCGGTAGCCCCAGGGCTGACCATGGGGCCCAAGGCACGTGCCTTATGCTGGGGCCTGCCTCAGCAGGGAGGCGGGGCCCAGGCTGTCTTTTACCCACTACGTGGGGGTACCCGGTCTGCAAAGTACTGACAGTTATGGACACAAACAACTCAAAATCTAACCGTAACTTAGACCTCTAACCCAAACTCACAACCATTTCAGAATCAGCTGCTTTCTAGCCAAAACAACCTGACTTCATACCAAAACTCAATTTCGAATCCATCCAATTCAGACACCAACTCGGACTCAAGCCAGAACCTATCTAAAATCAACTTTTCCACGTCTGAACATGCTGGGATCAAACCACAAACTTATGCTAATCTCCACACATGTTTAAAGACCTTCACCATGCCTTGGAATCATGTTGTTACATCCATGCACTCATTGCACACGTGCAAACACGTTCACCCTTCACTTTTTATCGTCCAAACAAGTTAGAATCACGTGACACATTGTGTCATCCCTAAACTTGTGCCCACAACTTTCACACATTTACAACACCACTTAACACGTCTCAAGCACCTTCATATGCATTGTTCTTGATCTAAACATGTTATCTGACACCTTTGATTGCCTCAACCACAATTTCTCTTGAATTTGGTTGTTGAACCTCAACTTATTCCTATATTTAGTTAAAGGATCACTATCACCAGCTATGTCTTGACCTCAAGACCCACTTGCACATGTGCAAACAATCATTATTTATGAGCACAAGTTTGAGACTTGACTCTCGTTAGTCTAAACCACAACACTTTACATGACAGCCTCACACGAACGTGTTCTCACATTCAAACCACCACAACACACCAAAACTTGGTCCATTAGCATCAAACATACTCTCTCACATGTCAAAAACAAGGTTAACACGTCCCATGTTGAGCCGCGCGTCAAGTACCATGTCAATGATAAAAAACTTACATGAAACTCTCACTTAAAACACTCATTACCGATGTATTCAACACACCTAGGTCTCACAATAGGTTTGTAGAAGAACCACACATGGATCACTTGTTAGCAGTAAAGCACGTTCTGAGATTATTTCTGCTGCTTGTCGTTTGGGTCTGTTCTACCAAAGGGGAAAAGGAAAACAACCAATCCTGAAGGGATACAGTGACAATGACTTAGCAGGAGATGTTGATGGTAGAAAAAGCACCACTGGTGTTGTTTTCTTCATTGGTGATAGCCTGGTTAGTTGACAATCCAGAAGGAATAGTGACTATGTCAAGTTGTGAAGCTGAGTATGTTGTGTGGTTGCAACTGCTGCTTGTCAGGCTATTTGGTTGGCAAGACTATTAGTTGAAATTTTAAATTCAGATGTAAGCTAACCATTGCTAAGTATGGACACAAATCTTCCATTTTCTTTCATCAAGAATCCAGTGCTGAATGATCATAATCGACACATAGAGACAAGGCTTCACCTGATCAGGGAGTATGCAGGTCAAGGAGAGATTAAGGTGAGCTTTGTTGGGGCAGAAGAACAACTTGGGATATTCTCACACAGTCTCTTTGGAAGGTGAAGTTCCTGGATCTTTGTGAGAAGATTGGACTGAAGAACTCGTCAGGTCAGTAGTTGTACACTCAAGAATTAGGAAGAGAATGATGGGATAAGTCTTGATATTTTTTGGCGTTAAGTTCAGTCTGTTTCGTTTTTCTGTTTTCAGAGCACTCCCATGTAAATGGTTGTCACACCTGGTTTCTCCGAAGAACAACCGAGTGAATATCACATGTATGCCGGGATCATTTTCTCATACATGTGATGACAAATAGTGAAGCATCATTTATTACAAGCCAGGTGTCGAATATAAATAAGTCTTACATAGCATACGTCTCGATGGACAATAATAAGTTCATAATATGTAAATAAAACAGCAGCGGAAATATTATTCTTGTGGGCTCCGTCACAGGCGTTGCCCGGGGGACTCCATGAACCTAGAAACCTTCTTCGGGTCCAAAGTCTTGATCATTAAACACCACATCATTCTCTTGACCTGAGCAGCAATATAAACCAACAAATATGCAAGGTTGAGTACCAATGGTACTCAGCAAGTGTGGGAAAGTTATGTCATGCATGGCTAGAACAAGGAGAGGTTAAACTCATGGTTAAAGCACTACGCAATTAATACCTATCACCTTAGCTTATTAAGCACCTACATTACTACATAGGTGAAATGGTCCCAAACTCTCAACCCATCATCAAGTAACCATAATCATCATATCTAATGTCATGCTCCCCGCTTAACATCCAGAACTTCCAAAGTCACCATCCTTTAATCATGAATAAGTCCAAGCCGCTCTTGACCGTGAGCACGGCTGTCATGACAGTTTTGACTCTGCAGAGTTTGCACCACTGTACTCACATGTAGTGATTTCATCCCCCGTTGCCGGGTGGACTAAAAGAACCTCCATTATGCCAGTGGCTACGAACCACATTCACACTTCCCAGGTGTGTAGCCAGGAGATCACTACGAATCTTTTACAAAGGGATTCCCGACGAGCGTGGGCCCACTGAGGTTTCACCCCTAACAGCATACAAGAGGCTCCAACCCCGCTGCAGTGGCCCCCTCTTGAGCCTTGCGGTTCATATGGTAGTCCAGCTGACACCTATTCCCCGCACCATCCAACACACCCATACTACGCCGGGGATACACCTAATTAATTGGCCAAGCTGCCCCATCTCAGCATGTGGTTGGCACGGTAAAGCCAGGTTACATGCTCCATGAACCGTTCCTTAGGATCCAGGCAAGTACTAAACACAAACCCGAGTCTCGTGCACCAAGCACCAACCAAATCATCCAACTTGCCTTGATCCCTACCTCTACATAACTCATAATATCTCATTCAAGAATAAGGTAAGCAAGTTGATGATGTCATATCCCTTTATCCCATTCTAAGCATGGCTAAGCATAAGTAATATGAATGAATGACATAATAAGTCAAAATCCCATCCCAAGATACAAGGAAACAGGGTAATGCAATTCTAGGGAAACTTCCTAGCATGGGTTTCATATTTCAATTGACAATGCAAATAATTCTATCTACACATCCTAGTATAGGAACAAAGTGGTCAAGGACACTTGCCTTCTTCCTGCTGCTCTGGGAATGGAAAGTCTTGTTCTTGGAAGGGAAGAACTTGCTCTGGAGCAGGTTCTACTCATACCATCACACATAACAAAAGAAAACAACAATCCATAAGACATAGTTCACACTTTCACTTCATACAAACCAAACATTCACACCTATGAAAGTCATTCACACTTCTAAGGGTTGTGGTTACTCTATGTGTGGTGATTTTTTGACCTACATGCACTTTTAAACATATGTATATTATTTTTAACTTTTGTATTCAGATTTTTGTTTGTACACTATATATAAATTCCCAATTTAAACAAATTCTTTAATACCCTCTTTAGCTACCAAGAGTGCATGCAAGGTAATTTCCTACGCCAAATGGTTTTCAGACCTTCTACTAATCCTAAACTGAATTCTTTGGATTTTGGAAACTTCATTTATCATTTTTCTAGTTATTCACACCTAGCTTGCTATATTTTCAGATTTATTTCCTATGCCTAAATGTGAACTTTATTAGGAAAATAGTAAGACACCTCATCTAAACAGAATAGGTTCTGATCTAAAATATTAAATAATATATTTTTGAACTTCTCCTCTGATGTGAACTAATTTAAATTTATTTTATCAATTTTCAGAATTATTTCCTAGCCTAAAAATGTATCCCTATAACTAATAAATGTGAACAATCAATTAGACAGATTCATTTCAGCTAAAAATCTATTTTTATCTCACTCCAAAGTTTTCCAAGTGCTAGGAAAGTTTAAATTTGAATTTACAATGTGTTTGTCCCATCTTTTAAATTTTAAATACTAATCACATATTTAAATTCCTAAATTTAATATCACATAGTGTTAAAAAGGTAAACTGACCCCACTACTGGGTCTATTATATTATTTTAAGAATTTACAGGGGTCTAACTATGCATAACAGAGGGGTTTTGCTAATTTTTATTAAGTCCAGGGGCTAAAACTGATTTTTAATTGAATTTACATGAATTTCTGAAGTTCCAGGGGCTAGATCAGAAGTTTCCGGGGCTAGCTCGTATTTTCCGAGATCCCCAGGGGGTAGCGCGTAAGAATCTCGGCCTTTATAATGCGGGGCTGACGTGGACCATCCGATTTAAAACAGACGGCTGAGATTATAACGTCGAACCGGTACGCGGGGATTTAAATTCTACCGTGCGATTTAAAATAGACGGCGCACAAGCGGCCACGCCGCCCTGACCGTGCGCGGGCGGCGCTGCCCGGCGGCACGCGGCGGCGGAAGGCGGCGATCTCGCCGGAAAACTTCGGATCTTCGTCAATTCTTCCTAAAACTGGGATTTCATGGCATAGATCGGTAGAGGGGAGGTCGGGGATCTCACCTCGGGGTTTTTCTTAAGCTCGGAGGTCCTGAAAAGCGGTCGGCGACGAGGTCCGAGGTGAATTCACGGCGATGCTCGTCGGCGCTGTGTTTGAAGCGCAAACCACCGAGTTTTCTGCACCTGCGTGATTCCCCGGAGGCGGTGGAACACAATCGGGGTGTTAGATCAGAGAACCCGAGCAGAGATCGAGAGAAAACGGTGATCGGAGCTTCGGTTCTCACCCGGAGGAAAAACAGCCGATCGCCGGTGAAAATCGGGACGATGCCGGTGTTTATATAGCCGGGGGAGGGCGGCGTTCGGTTGTGATCGAGTTTGCGTCATCCAGAACCAAAATTCGGCTGGGATAAGCGAGTATCCTGGGTGGTTTCAATTCGGGGGAGAGAGAGGAGTCCCAGTCGGTCGAGCGCGCGCGCGAGGAGGAAGAAGATGGCGGGCCCCACACGTCAGTGAGAAGAAAGCGGAGGGCGCGGCTGCGGGCTGGCGCGGGGATGAGGTGGGCCGGCTGGTGGGTTTCGGCCCACTGGCCGGGGGGTTTGTTTTTTTTCTTTTTATTTTTCTTTTCTGTTTTGAGTTTAATTTGAATTCCAATTTGAATTTGAATTTCTGCACCACATGCAATACGTCCAAAAATTTTTAAATTCCCCTCTTAACAGGTTTTAGGGTGTTACAGCTCTACCCCCCTTAAAAGAAATCTCGTCCTCGAGATTGGTGGTTCTAAGAAAACAATTCCGGAAACTGTGCCTTAAGCTCGTCTTCTCGCTCCCATGTGGCTTCCTCTTCCGAGTGATGCTTCCACTGCACCTTGCACATCCGGATTCTTTTATTTCTTGTGAGGCGTTCCATTGTCTCCAAAATCTTGGATGGTTGCTCGGCATAAGACAGATTCTCAGCTACGTCAACCTCATTCATGGGTAACATCTCTTCAGGTGTTCTCATACATTTCTTGAGCTGTGACACATGGAATACGTCATGCACATCCGATAGGCGAGCCGGTAATTCTAGTTGATACGCCACTTCTCCTTTCCTCTCCAGAACTTGAAAGGGTCCGATGTATCGAGGTGATAACTTCCCTTTCACCTTGAACCGACGAAGTCCTCGGATAGGGGACACCTTGAGACAGACATAGTCCCCCACGTTGAAAACGAGCTCTCTTCTTCGTACATCGGCATAGCTCTTTTGTCGTGTTTGTGCTATCCTCAAGTTGTTGCGGATTTCCCTCACTTTCACCTCGGCTTCTTGTAGTACCTCACGTCCAAACACTTTACTTTCCCCTGTTTGGTTCCAAAATAGTGGAGTTCTGCACTTCCTCCCATACAAAGCCTCAAATGGTGACATCTTCATACTAGCCTGATAACTGTTGTTATAGGAGAACTCCGCATATGGTAAGTTTTTATCCCAACTTCGATTGTTTTTGAGTGCACACGCTCTCAGCATATCTTCAAGGATCTGATTGGTTCTTTCTGTCTGCCCGTCAGTTTGGGGATGATAGGCAGAACTAAAGTTCAGATGAGTTCCCATGGTTTCATGTAGCTTCTGCCAGAACCTTGAGGTGAACTGTGTCCCTCGATCCGACACTATCTTCTTTGGCACTCCATGGTAACACACGATCCTTGACATGTACAACTCCGCCATTTTGGATCCGCTGTAGCTTTCTTTCACGGGGATGAAATGAGCTACCTTGGTTAGCCTGTCGATGATGACCCATATCGAATCGTATCCTGATTGGGTCCTAGGCAATCCCACTATGAAATCCATACCGATTTCTTCCCATTTCCATTCAGGCACTTTGAGTGGTTGCAATAATCCCGCAGGTCGTTGATGTTCCGCTTTCACCAACTGACATGTGTCACATAGGGCAACATGTTCCGCGACATCTCGCTTCATGCCATACCACCAATACCTGCTCTTGAGGTCCTGGTACACCTTCGTACTCCCAGGATGAATGGAATAGTCGGAATCATGAGCCTTCTTCAAAATCAATTCACGGATCTCCTTCACTTCAGGCACACAGATTCTTTTCCCGTGCCACACCGTACCTTGTTCATCCTCTCTGAAACCAGGGGCTCTATTATCCTTGATGAGTTGTCGGATTTCTTGTATCTTCTCATCATTCTTTTGACCATCGCGTATGTCTTGTTCTAATGTGGAGTTCACTTCCATGGCGATGGCTTCACCACTATTCACCAGGCATAGGTTGAGTCTTATAACCTCTTCCTTCAATTCTGTAGGCATGTTCTTCAAGCTCAACCTATTGACCTGCACCTTCCGGCTTAAAGCATCTGCCACGATGTTCGCTTTCCTAGGATGATAGTTGATGCCTACATCAAAGTCGTTGATCAGCTCTAACCATCTCCTTTGTTTGAGGTTGAGATCTGGCTGTGTGAAAATGTACTTTAAACTCTTATGATCCGTATATATCTCTGTCCGCTTCCCCATCAAGTAATGTCGCCAAATCTTCAATGCGTGTACCACTGCGGCTAGTTCTAGGTCATGTGTAGGATAGTTCTTCTCGTGTTTCCGGAGCTGCCGGGATGAATAAGCCACGACATGCCCTTCTTGCATGAGAACACATCCCAACCCGTTCCCAGAGGCATCGCAGTACACCGAAAAGTTCTTCTGCATATCTGGCATAACTAGCACTGGGGCTGTTGTCAATCTTTTCTTTAGCTCCTGAAAACTCGTCTCGCACTGCGGCGTCCACGTGAATGTGATTCCCTTCTCCAACAGTTTGGTGAGGGGTCTCGAGATCTTGGAGAATCCCTCAATAAACCGTCGATAGTATCCAGCCAATCCCAAGAAGCTTCGAATGTCCCCGACATTCTCAGAGGTCTTCCACTTCTGTATATCCTCGATCTTGGCGGGATCTACGGAGATTCCTCCCTCCGAGATTATATGTCCTAAGAAGGGAACTCTCTTCAGCCAAAACTCACACTTGCTCAACTTGGCATATATTGGTGTTCTCTCAGCTTCTGCAACACCAACCTTAGATGTTTCTCATGTTCCTCTTCATCTTTGGAGAAGACGAGAATGTCATCTATGAAAACCACCAGAAATTTGTCCAGATATTCCATGAATACCTTGTTCATGAGATACATGAAGTATGTCGGGGCATTAGTTAGCCCGAAAGGCATGACGGTGTATTCATACAGTCCGTACCGAGATACGAAAGCTGTCTTTGGAATATCAGTTTGCCTTATCTTAAGTTGGTGGTATCCCGACCTGAGATCAATTTTTGAGAACACACAAGCTCCCCTCAACTGATCAAACAAGTCTTCAATGCGGGGTAATGGGTACTTGTTCTTGATGGTTACTTCATTCAAGGTACGGTAGTCTACGCATAACCTTTGGGTTCCGTCCTTCTTGGGCACAGATATCACTGGAGCTCCCCTTGGTGAGGAACTAGGACAAATATACCCCTTCTCCGTCAATTCTCTTAAATGATCCTTGAGTTCTCTCAGCTGCTTGGAGTCCATCCGATAAGGTCTCTTGTATATCGGAGCTGTTCCAGGCACTAGCTCAATCGCGAATTCCACTTCACGATCGGGAGGCATACCTGGCAACTCCTCCAGAAAAACGTCTGGGTATTCCCTGATAATCCTGATCTCCTCCACTTTCACCTCAACTTGATTTAATTTAATGTCCCTCCTAGGCTCATGTATTGTTATGAACTTTACTCTTGTGCCACTAGGGTGAGTTAGTTCCACCGTTCTGGTCGAACAATGGATGATTCCCTTATGTTTCGTCAACCAATCCATGCCCAAAATAATATCTATCCCTTGTGAATCTATCACTATGAGGTTGGCAGTAAATACCACCCCATTAATGTCTAGATTCACCTTGGGACACACTTGTCTTGTCCTTATTTCTCCACCTGGAGAGTTCACTGCTAGCATATGGTTCATTTGTGTTGTTGCTAGGTCATGCTTCTTAACAAACCCTTGGGCAATGAACGAGTGGGTAGCACCAGAATTAAACAGCAGGGTTGTAATGTGTAAATTGGTAGGAAACTACCAACTACCACGTCGGGTGCCTCTTGCGCTTCTTCCATGGTCACGTGGTTCACCCGTCCTCACATCACATTCTGCTGTTGCGGCTGCACGTGCTTCTTCTTTGGGCACTTATGGGCGTAATGCCCCACTTCACCACAGTTAAAGCATTGCACCCCGACCTTAGGTGCCTGGCCTTTGTTGTATTGGGGCTGGTTTGGGGGTCCTTGTACTGCTGGTCGAGGTTGATGTGTGGGGCGAGGCTGCTGTACAAACTGGCGTTGTGGCTGTGTTGGTGCTGCCGGAGGCCTGAAGTTCGGGTTGTACCCTCTTGGTGCGGAGTAGGGTACCGCAGCACGGCTCGTCTGCCCTGCGGGTTGCTGCATCAGACGTGGGCGGGTGTTGCTACTCGAGGCTTGGTGTGACCATCCTGCCTCCAGAGGTTCAGCAGCACTTGCAAACTTTGGAGGTTGAGTCCCTAGAAACTCACTCAACCTTGGTTGGCGTGGTGCAGCTTGTGGAGGTGGAGCTTGGTGCAAGTTGGCCACCACTTGGGTCAGGTTCTGGATGAGCTGATTTTGATTCTCAAGCATTTGGTGGATGGGATCAACTCCTTCACGGCGACCACCCCTGTCTTGGCCTCCAGAAAGATGAGGGTTGCCGGCCTCATCGTTGTTGTTGGCGGGGTTGGCACCACGACCCTTTCCTCTTCCGGCCATCTATCATGATCAACCAAATGTCAATTTAAAGCATTACGTATTATCTTACCAATTCTTCTTGTTTACACTTTGTAATGTTGAGGCCTTGTTGAATTTATATTTTTCTGAGGGTTAATGTCTCACGCAAAAATAAATGCACTATTAATTTCATAGGGGTTCACACATCAAAGCAAAGCAACCTGAAGACGAGGTTGTGGACAATTGCTCATGGCTTCCACAACTCACGTCACACACCACACATTAACACACCACTAACTAAGGTATTGACTCGCCTACTCGATAACCTGCTGAACTATGGGGAAGGACTCTACACGACTCGTATCACTGAGCTAGCTCCTCGGGATCTTCCTCATTATTGCGGCTGCCTTCTGACTCCGCTTTGGGTGGGGAAGCTGCTGGTGAAGAAGTGCGGCGACGCTTGCTCGCCCGGCGATCTGGGGAGTCAGGACTCCATGTGTCATTCATGGTGACACACAGTTTATTCCCATCCCCTCTTTCTCTCGCCCTCAAGCTGGCTCAAAGCAACGCCTCAGTCTCCTTCAGGGTGTCACGTACATCCTGAAGCTCCTGTTGACACTCCTGCAGTCGAGTGCTGAACATAGCAGCATCCTCCAAGCACAAGTCCATGTGCTCATGGGAAGTCCCCTGCTGCACTGGCGGGTACTTGTACTCCGTTGTACCACTCTCACGCTGGAGGACATACATGTACTCAGTCCTGTCCAGGTGGCGACGATGTGACTCTGGCAGGTGATTGCCTCCCAGGTGACATCCTTTTCCGCATCGACCTGTGTCGCTCGACAAGCTGGAGAGCGGTGGATCTTCAGCAGCTGATTTTCATGGATAATCCTCATTTCTGAACTCCATTCTTCCCACTTCTCACGGATGGTCCAGGTGGAGCTATAGTGTATGATTAGCTTGCCCGTATTGCCGGCGGCTTGGAGCATGCGTCGAAGACGGTGCAATAAGCCTCCTACTGCCAATTCGTAGGAGAGGTACGTCTCCGGATGGTTCTCCTCTCTCAGGGCAAGGGCAACTACGGGAACTCTCCCTCCTGTAGACTTGCGGGCGGTGCGGATCATGCGAACCATCTAAAACATAAAGCATTTAAAATTAAGTTAGATAAGATTTTAAACAAAAATCCTATTTTGAATAAAAGATGGGGTAAGATGAATGAAGTGGCCCATTAAATAACACTTTTCAACCCACACCTTTGTAAAATAGTTTTTAAGAAAATAGGGTCCCTAACTACCTCCATTTCTACCTAGGTCCACGTTCCTACGGGCAACCTTGGCTCTGATACCACTTTTGTCACACCCGGTTTCTCCGAAGAACAACCGAGTGAATATCACATGTATGTCGGGATCATTTTCTCATACATGTGATGGCAAATAGTGAAGCATCATTTATTACAAGCCAGGTGTCGAATATAAATAAGTCTTACATAGCATACGTCTCGATGATCGATAATAAGTTCATAATATGTAAATAAAACAGCAGCAGAAATATTATTCTTGTGGGCTCCGTCACAGGCGTTGCCCGGGGGACTCCATGAACCAAAAAACCTTCTTCGGGTCCAAAGTCTTGATCATTAAACACCACATCATTCTCTTGACCTGAGCAGCAATATAAACCAACAAATATGCAAGGTTGAGTACCGATGGTACTCAGCAAGTGTGGGAAAGTTATGTCATGCATGGCTAGAACAAGGAGAGGTTAAACTCATGGTTAAAGCACTACACAATTAATACCTATCACCTTAGCTTATTAAGCACCTACATTACTACATAGGTGAAATGGTCTCAAACTCTCAACCCATCATCAAGTAACCATAATCATCATATCTAATGTCAAGCTCCCCGCTTAACATCCACAACTTCCAAAGTCATCATCCTCTAATCATGAATAAGTCCAAGCCGCTCTTGACCGTGAGCACGACTGTCATGACAGTTTTGACTCTGCAGAGTTTGCACCACTGTACCCACATGTAGTAATTTCATCCCCCGTTGCCGGGTGGACTAAAAGAACCTCCATTATGCCAGTGGCTACGAACCACATTCACACTTCCCAGGTGTGTAGCCAGGAGATCACTACGAAGCCTTTACAAAGGGATTCCGGACGAGCGTGGGCCCACTGAGGTTTCACCCCTAACAGCATACAAGAGGCTCCAACCCCGCTGCAGTGGCCCCCTCTTGAGCCTTGCGGTTCATATGGTAGTCCAGCTGACACCTATTCCCCGCACCATCCAACACACCCATACTACGCCGGGGATACACCTAATTAATTGGCCAAGCTGCCCTATCTCAGCATGTGGTTGGCACGGTAAAGCCAGGTTACATGCTCCATGAACCGGTCCTTAGGATCCAGGCAAGTACTAAACACAAACCCGAGTCTCGTGCACCTAGCACCAACCAAATCATCCAACTTGCCTTGATCCCTACCTCTACATAACTCATAATATCTCATTCAAGAATAAGGTAAGCAAGTTGATGATGTCATATCCCATTTATCCCATTCTAAGCATGGCTAAGCATAAGTAATATGAATGAATGACATAATAAGTCAAAATCCCATCCCAAGATACAAGGAAACAGGGTAATGCAATTCTAGGGAAACTTCCTAGCATGGGTTTTATATTTCAATTGACAATGCAAATAATTCTATCTACACATCCTAGTATAAGAACAAAGTGGTCAAGGACACTTGCCTTCTTCCTGCTGCTCTGGGAATGGAAAGTCTTGTTCTTGGAAGGGAAGAACTTGCTCTGGAGCAGGTTCTACTCATACCATCACACATAGCAAAAGAAAACAACAATCCATAAAACATATTTCACACTTTCACTTCATACAAACCAAACATTCACACCTATGAAAGTCATTCACACTTCTAAGGGTTGTGGTTACTCTATGTGTGGTGATTTTTTGACCTACATGCACTTTTAAACATATGTATATTATTTCTAACTTTTGTATTCAGATTTCTGTTTGTACACTATATATAAATTCCCAATTTAAACAAATTCTTTAATACCCTCTTTAGCTACCAAGAGTGCATGCAAGGTAATTTCCTACTCCAAATGGTATTCAGACCTTCTACCAATCCTAAACTGAATTCTTTGGATTTTGGAAACTTCATTTATCATTTTCTAGTTATTCACACCTAGCTTGCTATATTTTCAGATTTATTTCCTATGTCTAAATGTGAACTTTATTAGAAAAATAGTAAGACACCTCATCTAAACAGAATAGGTTCTGATATAAAATATTAAATAATATATTTTTGAACTTCTCCTCTGATGTGAACTAATTTAAATTTATTTTATCAATTTTCAGAATTATTTCCTTGCCTAAAAATGTATCCCTATAACTAATAAATGTGAACAATCAATTAGACAGGTTCATTTTAGCTAAAAATCTATTTTTATCTCACTCCAAAGTTTTCCAAGTGCTAGGAAAGTTTAAATTTGAATTTACAATGTGTTTGTCCCATCTTTTAAATTTTAAATACTAATCACATATTCAAATTCCTAAATTTAATATCACATAGTGTTAAAAAGGTAAACTCACCCCACTACAGGGTCTATTATATTATTTTAAGAATTTCCAGGGGTCTAACTATGCATAACAGAGGGGTTTTGCTAATTTTTATTAAGTCCAGGGGCTAAAACTGATTTTTAATTGAATTTACATGAATTTCTGAAGTTCCAGGGGCTAGATCAGAAGTTTCTGGGGCTAGCTCGTATTTTCCGAGATCCCCAGGGGGTAGCGCGTAAGAATCTCGGCCTTTATAATGCGGGGCTGACGTAGACCGTCCGATTTAAAACAGACGACTGAGATTATAACGTCGAACCGGTATGCGGGAATTTAAATTCTACCGTGCGATTTAAAATAGACGGCGCACAAGCGGCCACGTCGCCCTGACCGTGTGCGGGCTGCGCTGCCCGGCGGCGCGCGGCGGCGGAAGGCGGCGATCTCGCCGGAAAACTTCGGATCTTCGTCAATTCTTCCTAAAACTGGGATTTCATGGCATAGATCGGTAGAGTGGAGGTCGGGGATCTCACCTCGGGGTTTTTCTTGAGCTCGGAGGTCCTGGAAAGCGGTTGGCGACGAGGTCCGAGGTGAATTCACGGCGATGCTCGTCGGCCCTGTGTTTGAAGCGCAAACCACCGAGTTTTCTGCACCTGCGTGATTCTCCGGAGGCGGTGGAACACGATCGGCGTGTTAGATCAGAGAACCCGAGCAGAGATCGAGAGAAAACGGTGATCGGAGCTTCGGTTCTCACCGATAGGAAAAACAGCCGATCGCGGGTGAAAATCGGGACGATGCCGGTGTTTATATAGCCGGGGGAGGGCGGCGTTCGGTTGTGATCGAGTTTGCGTCGTCCAGAACCGAAATTCGGCTGGGATACGCGAGTATCCGGGGTGGTTTCGATTCGGGGGAAAGAGAGGAGTCCCGGTCGGCCGAGCGCGCGCGCGAGGAGGAAGAAGATGGCGGGCCCCACACGTCAGTGAGAAGAAAGCGGGGCGCGCGGCTGCGGGCTGGCGCGGGGGTGAGGTGGGCCGGCTGGTGGGTTTCGGCCCACTGGCCGGGGGTTTTGTTTTTTTTCTTTTTCTTTTTCTTTTCTGTTTTGAGTTTAATTTGAATTCCAATTTGAATTTGAATTTCTGCACCACATGCAATACGTCCAAAAATTTTTAAATTCCACTCTTAACAGGTTTTGAGGTGTTACAATGGTTGTGCGAGTTTGTAGCTCTAGACATGCAAGATCGTGCCAGATGACATACCGTGTGCGTATTAGGAGGCTTGTCTATACTCGAGCAATAGTCTGAAAACCTGTGCCACTTAGAAACAGTGAAATCCTGTAAGTTCCAGCGACGTGTTCACGGTGTCTTACACGAGCTGGTCGGTGATGCAGTGAGAGTTGTATCTTCGGCAATCTCTAACATTTATTTTAAAACTGAGTAATTTTTAAGAAGTATGACATGGGGAGAGAGATTACGTGATTTAGTTCTTTTCTGTTTCTAGTTGATTTGATTATGCAGCTTTCCTTTTCATAATAATGTCTTGGTAGCATCAATTGTGTATTCACATGCACCTCTTTATCCGCGTGCACACGTGTTGCTACCCTGGTTCTCTTTTACCTGGCGTTTTGACTTCCCTGCATTTGATAACTTTAGAGGCTGAAAGGATTTCATAAAAACTCAGGTGTTTCTCTGCAAAAAGGTAGGTCCTAAAAAACTCAGGTGTTTCTCTGCAAAAAGGTAGGGCCTAAGTAGGATTTATGAGAAGGTTGAAGACATAACTGCAAAACTGGCATTTGTCAGAACTACATTGAATTAGAAAGAAAAGGTTGTGAAGAGAAACAATGGTCGATAGGGGTCATGGCCGACCAGGGTGGGACTCGGTGGGCGGACAACCTTTGTAGAATTGATCTTTGTGAAAGTGACTTAGCAGAAAACAAACATTCATGAAAAGTTTCCAAAAATTTAGATTTACAGAAACGCCAGAAAGTTTCGAAAGGCATAACATATACGAGGTGAAAGAGAGATGAACTTATGATTTGTGTGTTTCTCACCTTGCACAACTTCCACGAATACAGCAGAGGCTCCGCGGCGCTCCTCTCCCTCGTCTCTCCTCGTGAGTACGGGCTGTGGATGATGGCCAAGCACAGGCTAACTACGGATGTGTATGCTCGAGTTCTTTACTAGCAGCCTGCTGTTGTCCTTGGCTCTGAACTCCGGCAGCTAGCCTGGCGGTGGTATTGATGCCTGTGCGTATCTGCCGAACTCTACGACTTTCCCTGTATTTATAGAACAAGGCGATTGGTGGTAATTCTCCCGCTCTCTAATTCCCTACTTTTCTATTTAATTTTGCAGGCTTGAGGCGGCAACAGCGCCTCCTAAATGGCTAAATCCTAATCGCTGTCATGGCGCACGTCGCGCGCAGAAGCTGCGTTCATGGAACTCCTCCTGACTAACTGCATGCATGGACTTGGTCATTACCGCATTCTATATTTAAAAAAGGCAAAGCAGTCAATTTTGTCCCTTATCTTTAATCATAAACTCAATTTCATCCTTAAACTTTGAAATGGGACGATTTAGTCTCTAAAGTTTAGTTTTAATCCAAATTCATCCCTAAGCTGAGGTGACAGTCTACATCAGCATGTACAGTCAGCGAGATTTGTCTCCTAAGTGTAATAAACCTAGGACTAAAGTAGAGCAATCATCGTTATCTAACATATTTTTACTATACTATGAGCCATATTATTGTAAAATTCAATAAAAATAAAAAATGTTAGTGAACAAGACAATATCTACGTACTTACCATTTACAACAGCATATATATGCTTATACGTTCGAATAGTTGTGTAGATAACTCAGCATAAAATAATTTTGATGACTATACAAGCCACATGGACTCTCACACTGAATCAGGGATGTGTTTGAAATCAAAACCAAAGTTCAAGGGCTAAACTGACTCGTTTCAAAGTTGAAGGATAAAATTGAGCATCACACTAAAGATGAGAGATGATGTTGGCTATTTTACCAAAAAATACTATCACGCGTGCAGGCTTGCACGGAGCAGGGTTCTCTTTTGTTTGCAGGCTTTTTTGTCATGCAGTTAGAGGATCGAAAATTTGATTTTCTGCCCATATTTGGTAATATGGCCATGTATATATGTACTTGTTTCATGTAAGCAAGACATGCTTAGTTTTGATTCCCGCGTGCTTCTCATTTAGCTAATTTAAGCATGATCGACGTGGTTAACGCGCACGTCTACATATACATGCATTCAACAGTGCAACTCTTGTGCGCATGATTGTTTCCAAGACGTTTTACTTATATAATTTTACAGATTGGACCATTTAACTGATCAATTATTTAACTAACAAGTGGATAAATGGTCTTGAACATTGCGATAATCAGTATTCAAACATCTCTCCACGTATCCTTATACATTCGGTATATTTATATAAACATCTGCCCTATCTCACCATTATATGTGTTTCACTATTTATTTCATCATGTACATTTTCTTGTGGCACATTAGAAAATGAGTGTATATTTGTAATATTGGATATTTTTTATTCTATTTACTTGGTTAAATTTAGTTAAAAAATATTCTATTTATCATTGTTTTGAATTTTACTTCATTTAAAATTATATATAACGAAAATAGTTGGGTTTCATGTCTAGCCGACCCAACATTCTTGGGGTAAAGGTTTGGTTGTTGTTTTTATTGTTGTATTGTTTTAAATTGAATTCACATCATACTTTCAAGCATCCCAATTTTTGTGTCAACACTCACCTAAAAAATCACATCTTATAGATTGATCATTCAAATTGAAAACCATCAGACTGATATATTCGTTATGATGAAAGCTTGAAAACTAGATCTGTCTTACCCGTTTTTTATGTTATTTCTTAAAGTCACAAAATATTGGCTCACTAAATTAGAATATTGGATCAGAAAAAGGATATATTGAATAAATAATATATTATAAGATTAATAAAAAATTAGGTCAATAAAATAATATGTTGAGTCAATAATTGAAATATATAACTAACAAAAGAGAAACATTAAATCAATAAAATAATATTACTAAGCCAAAACATGTAGTCAACAAATAAGAAATTTTGGATAAATAAAATAATATGTTACCTCATAAACTGAATATATAGTTAGTAAATAGAAATATTAGATTGATAAAATAATATATTGACTCACTAAACTTTAGTTAATATAAATATTGGACCAATAAAATAATGAGTTAAAATTGAAGCTGGAAAATAGTATGCTAATAAATAATAGAAGGAAGAATATGTACAAAGGTGTTAGACTACAAACTGTAAGGGCCTCAGTTTTTGACACACATTTGCAGTGTTCATCACCACGCCACACACCTCATTTGAGGAAGGATCATGAACACAAATGAAGAGCAAGTAACAATTATCAACATGCTCATTAGAAAACAAACTCACATATTGCAAAAGTGGTATTTTCCATATGTGATATAGATGGGCTGGACGTATGAAAACTCCTACACTTTACTAAGGATGTCCATGCCAAGTTTCACCTAAATTCAAAACCCTTTTGAGGTCATTTTGGGTATAGATAGAAAGAGGGCAGTTTGAAACCACATTCAAATTCAAACTGTTTTTATCCCATGAATTTAAAAGTGGGAGGCATATTCTTATTCAGCACATTTTTGTGAGCTCACACACCAATTTTCACTCCATTTGGAGTTGATCTTGACATGAGCTAAGTGGGACGAATTCAAACTTTATTTGAATTCAAAACTGAACTTGTGCTGAGATTCACTCAGACCAAACCCAATTTGAATTCTATTCAATTCAAATGGCTCAGGGGTGAATAATTTGAATCACCAGGGGTATTATGGGACTCACTGTTTACAACAGTGATTAGGAGTAAATTTCAGAGGTTAAAACCCCGGATGGGACCCACATGTCATAGAGGGAAGAAGGAGAAACTTGTAACCAAAGTCAGAGTCTCGGTGGGAAATTCCACCGAGCAGCTGTCGGCTGTGCCACCGAGCAGCTACCGGCGCCACCAGCTGCTTCCCTCTCCGCGCGCTGGCGCCCAGGGCGGCTTGCTCGCGCCCCCATGCGACCGGCACCGCCTCCACTGAGCAGGAGTCGGCCGGCTTTATCTTCTCGCGGGCAAAACCGAGCAGCGGCATTGTTTCTCGCCGCAGCTCTCTGCTCAATCGGGAAAACCAGCAAAACAATCTCCTTCGTTCCTAAGCTGCTAGACAGCCACCGGAGGTCGCGCACCACCCTCCCAACGCCTGGACCACCGGGTTTCGGCCCCTGTTCCCGTGACCAACGATGACCGTCGCAGTTTAGCTGAAGGACGGCGATCGGTCTCACGCGGGCAGCACGCTGCAGCCACTTCCACGGCCGAGCAACGGCGGCAACAGGAGCGCACGGACTCCACACTGCTTCCACCTGAAGCTCAAGCCACGCCGTGAACTCTCGCCGGTGAATTCTCAGTTTTTTTTGCTTCCGCAACCTTAAATTGAGCTTCCGGTACGGTTTCTTTAAATTCACGCTCTATGATCTTTCGGAGGTCATCAAATCCTGCACATAGACGCTGGACTAGCCGGCGATCAAGTTCTTTTCTGCATCCGTGGCGTAAAACTGTCTAGGAGTAACGGATTTCGGGCTCGATCGAGGGCGGTCATGGCGAGCACGATCGGTCACACGGTGCGGACCAACTTGCCGTCATCGCTGAACCCTTTTGGACACCTTGTCGAGCTTCCTAGAGGTACACTGATGCTGTAGGACCGTTTGTTCGAGGTGTTGGCGGGTTAGAACCCACGGTCGACGGCGCCGAACACCAACCGAGGCCGCGGCACGTCGCCGAATTATTTCCGGTCACCCCCAGCCCGACCTGACACCACCGACGTGTTCCTCAACGTCGACAACCCCCTGGCGGCGAGTTTCAGACCATGGGAGATCCGGCAGAGGCGAGCCGGCGAGCCCCGAGTCTGCTCCGGCGAGGTCGGCGGCGCGGGCGCGAGAGAACGGCGGGAGGAAGAAGAAGCCGGCTGGCCCACGTGTCAGCGGCTGAAGAATTTAAATCGGGATCGGGTGTGGCCGGGGATCGGCTGTGGTGGCGCGCAATACCTGTGAGCTCCGGTGTGCCGGACACCTCCGCGCTCGACACGTGTGGTATCCCCGGTGTGCCGGACACCTCCGCGCTCGACACGTGTCCCCGCGGGCCCCGAGAGTTTAAATTTTTTCCCCGATTTTCAGAATTCTTCCAAACTTCAAATCCTCATAACTTTGGCTAGAAAGCTCCAAATTGAGTGAACCAAATTTTGCTGGATTCAGCTCTCTGAGTACTTTCCAGCAAATCAAGTTTCACTTCATGAAATTCCTTAATTCTCCGGAATTAAATCCTCAAAGCTTAAACTGTTTGGAATTTTAACTGGAGAATCCTGTGAAGGAAAATCCTGAAATTTTGCTGGGATGTTCACCAAAATATCCCTGAACTACCATAAAAATGTCAGATCCATTTGAGCTCATCTGTGCCACCTAATGGTGTGATTAGTGAAACTGTTCCAGAGAAAATAGAAAATGTTCAGAAACATTTTCAGAAGTTTCTCTGAAGATGTTTAGCTCATAACTTTAGCTAGGAACCTTCAAATTAAGTGAGACCAACTCCATTAGAACCCTCTGAAAATCTAGTTTTCAGAAAGTCATAGTTTGTCTCATGAAAATTCCTAGAACACCCTAAGAGTTCCAATTAAGGTCAAGGACATAATTAATTGTGGAGGGCTCAAATGAGCTTTGCTGCAACTAAAACTTGACCAAGTCTCTGTTTAGGTTGTAACCAAGCCACAGTAAAAGTTTCACAGTCATTAGGTCTGTCTATCAAAGGTTATAGACTTCACCACTTCAAACTTAATACAAATGCATTAAATTAATACATGCATTGTTTCTATCATGTAGTCGCTAAGGTCGAGGAGGAACCTGAAGTCCTAGACTTCGTTACTCCGGAGGAACAGCTAGCCTACGACCAAGAGCAGCAAGGCAAGCTCCGGTTTGCATTAACCTTTCTACAAATTTTTATTGTTTTGAGCACATACTTGTTTCCTTTATTCTGTGCATTTGAGTCTTGTTTGGAAACCCCACTGCATAGCCAAGAGAACCATGGGTTGGGCTTAGGATTGCAAACACCGTTAGCTACTGCATTGCTAGGATAGAGTAGGATTCGGTACAAGTCGAGTAGTTGGAACTACTCGCGAGAATAGGCTAGAGGCACATTGCTCGGGTAGAGATAGCACATGATACACATGGCAAGAAAATGAGACCGAGCGGAGAGTAAGGGCAGCAGGACTTTGGGGCCTGTGTGCTGTAGCTCCGCTTGTGTCGATTGAGGACCGAGCCGTGTGCAGGCCTGTTGAACAAGCTAGAACAGTATCGAAGACCTACCGGCTATATGGGAACCGGGAAACTGATGTAACTCGGGTAGCTGGTTATTGAGGCATTGCCCGTCGTTCAGAGGGTAGGTTGAGAGCTTGAGGTGTAAATCGGCTGGCGGCAAAGAGATGCGCGTGCAGAGACCTTTTGCTCGGGACGATGGGACCGGTTCAATATTTGGCTAACGGGTGAAAGATAGTCGCATACGGCGTCCGTGATGGTTGTTGTAGGCAACATCGAGTACGGGCGTACGTGACGGGTTGTTCGGGTAACCCTGCAGGTGTAAATCGATTATAATCGCCGTCCCTCACGGTCAGTGAGTACCACTTGTTCACTGTACCGTGACGTAGAAAGAACAGGCTAGTTACATGTTAAAATGTTGCTGATTGAAAGCTGGACATTGATTGTTAATGATATGCTGTAGCTTAGAGCTAACTAAAGTTCTTTTCAACTTTGGGCAAAGTACATGAGAGAAATGCGTTTCTTGTTTGATTGCGGCTCTCTCATTTGCCTTAGCGTAAGGTTCTCCATAACCTGCTGCTAAAACTTGAAAGTAAGGTTCTACTAATTAGGCGAGTCCCTACAACTGATTTTTACCGCATGTAACCCATTACCCTCATGTAGAAGTTCCATGTTTAGGTGAGATGGGTCAGACTTGCTGAGCCTTCATGCTCACTGCTTGTGTTTGAAGCTTTTGCAGGGTTCTATGAGGAAGGGACTTCCGAAGAGGAAACGGAACCCCAGGAGGGGAACCCCGTCGAGTGGGAGTCGTGCACGCCGCAGAGTTAGTGTGCGTGTGTGCTAGCAAGGACACGTTCAAGGGCTGAACGTGCACTTGATGCTTAGTCTACGCCCGCGAGTGTAGACTAAACTTATTTTGATGTAAACATGTTCATAACTTGTTTATGTAATAAAATTTCGCTTCCGCTTTGTACCTTTGATGTGTGTTATACGGTGCTGTGCAACGCAGCACCCCTCAGCGTGATCCTGGCTCGACAGGACCAAGGGGGTCGTGTCAGCGTGGTATCAGCGCTCGCTTGAGGTTTAACACAGTACAAAGGTCTTCTTTTTCAAAAATCCACTGAGGAACAAGTTAGTAGCCCGTATAAGGATGTTATTAGCATATAGAAAGTGGCATATTAACCTATTTGTTATGTCGGAAAATCGTGTATCTCGGGACGTCTATGTCTTGGGGGGTACACGTAAGCGCTGTCCACCAGTGCGCACAAGCTGAAGGGTGGAGCCCCACGGGTGGCAGGTAACCCGACCCGCTTTGATATCCTCTACGACTCTTCATGTAGTTTGGGGTATTCGAGCAACGTCTGTCCCTGGCGTGCGTGGTGCAACTTGGGAGACCCCATCACGTGGTCTAAAACGTGAACACGTAACTCAAGGCGTGGTTGGCTTGAGAACATCCGGGCGAGTGATGACGGTCGGGTGTACTAACTGTATGGATTCCGGGCTCGGTGTGCAGCCGAGTCTGATCATTGTTTGAGTTTCTGCAGGTAGCCTTACTATGAAACGGTAGACGTGTAGCATCCGTGTGCGAGTGACGAGTAGTGCCACTGAACTAACGAAGCCGGCTAAGTCCGGTATAGGTTTTTCTTTGTGAGGACGTAGTACTGACATAATCTGGTGACGCATCGATGTCACACCCAACTAAATGAACAAATTCATTTAAAAACTTGAAGGTTTTGATCCATAGTAGTAAAACTTGATGTAACTCCTTCCCTTGAACAAGATATTCGAAGTTAACAAGTTTTCAACTTATAGGTTGTTAAGGACAGAGCACTCTGTTTTTAGCTGAATCAAGGCTGAAGTTAATCAGAGGTTAGATGTTGAGTTCTTTCGAGATTGGGGTCGTATGATACATTTCTGGAAAGCTTTGGAAGAGCTTTACAACTCTTCTGTTGAGGTCCAGAGGTGTTTCATCCCTTAACCACTCGAAAAATGCAGTAGAGTTGAAACTGTCCAGAAAACAGGACAGAGTAAAGACTCTCTGTAGACTCTTTGTAAATTGAGCATAACTTCCTGCATAAAAATCCAAAAATAGAAAATGAGGTGGTTATGAAAATATTATGAGATGGGTTACAACTTTGTAACAGAAAGTTTTGTCAGATTAGGAACATAATTAACTTGGATTCTTGGATCAAATCAGTACCTAAGGCAGGGAGGTGCTGTCCAATTGTTTCCAGAAATTCTGTTAAATTTGACATCTCGTAACTTTTGAACCAGGACAGATCTTAGGCCAAGCAAACACTTTCTGGAAAGCTATTGAAGTTAGTTTTAACTTTGATGTTGAGCTCCAGAACTTGTTTTGCCTTTAACATGGCCTAAATCAGGTTGATATGGAAGCTGGTCAGGGCTGTCATGGGAACAGCAGATCAGCAGTCAAATTTGTTTAAAATTTGAACTATGTTTCCAAGTTTTATGGGTTCAATGACATGTCTTATGTTATAACTCAATGGTTTACTGTTTAAATAAATATTTGATATTTCTCAAATATATTTTTACAGATGGCAGCAGATAAACAGTTGGAGAACGGGTGGGTAGTTTCCCACTGTTCTGACCGTAGCGGCTACCCGGAAGCATTGTGGCAAATGCTCCAATATTTCGGGTGCAATCAGATGCCGCAGTACTTCGCCAAGGAAGATGGCGAAGGGGGGAACAAGACGTGGACGATCCATGTCGAGGTTCCTGCAGGACCTACGCCACCCGGTTGGGTGCCATTCACCGTCACGGTGAGAGGAAGACAACCGGAAGGGATGTGGCAAGTGGCAGCCCGTGACACTATGTCAGGTTTCTGCCAACTACACGTGCAGGCTATGGAGGGCACTCCATACGCACTCGTTCCGGTGGAGGGACGAGCTCAGCATGTGTGGGAAGAGAGGTACCTGGAGGCAACGGATCCGAGTTGCCCAAGGTACAACCCCGCAGAGGCAAATCTCAGCCTCCAGATGAGGGCGGGAAACGCCGTGATGGACAGCCAAGCTGTTCATACGGAGCATCTCGCCACAAAGCTCAAGGAGAGCACAAGCCGTGGAGATCATTTCGAGAGTGCTCACAGCGCACTCCGCAATGTGCTCCTTCCGACGATCAAGAGACCGAATGAACAGCACAATCGGTTGCATCGTCTGAAGAAGGCGAAGAGAAAAAGCCGTGTCGACATCGCGGCGTTACAAGAGCTGGTACAGACCCTAACCCAGCAGAATGAGGACCTTGCTCAAGAGCGGGACGACGCTATTGAGGAAGGACAAGGCTGGGAAGAGGACTACAACCAAGCTATGGACGAGGTGCATGCTTTGCAGGACCTCGTGCCCCCGGTGTTAGGCGTACCGGTGGTCTTGGGTCTTCCAGCAATGGGAGAACCTGGGATGGGAGAAGAGGTGGTAGACCCAGAGCCACCAGCAGAGAATGACGCGTACTCGTGCCAACCCTGACATTGGGGGTACCAGTCAAGGGGGAGAGACCTCCCAACCACCTCCCGAGGACTCCTCGGGACAACAACAGCAACAACAGCAACAGCAAACACCGCCACCGCCACTGCCAACGGTTACATTGGCCGACATCGTCGCGGCAATGGCGGGCTCGCATCAGCAGCACACGGAGTTGCTGCAGACTCTTATCGCCAATACGTCTCGCCCAGAGAGACGTCAAGATCGTGAGGAGCGCCAACAGAGCTCCTACCCCGACTTCCTGGCAACTCATCCCCCGGTATTTTCAAGGGCGGATGAACCACTTGACGCGGACAACTGGCTCCGCGCCATAGAGATGAAGTTCGGGCTGCTCCAGTTCAGCGAGCAGCGCAAGACTCAGTTCGCGGTCCAGCAGCTCCAAGGATCCGCGAGCGCGTGGTGGGCCAACTTCTGTGCTTCACAGCCCACCGACCGAGTGATGACCTGGACGGAGTTCCGGACGGCCTTCAGGGCCTATCATATACCGCCAGGTTTAATGAAGAGGAAGATGCAGGAGTTCTTACACCTGCAACAAGGGAGTCGGAACACGCTGGAATACTCCAGAGCGTTCAACGATCTCGCGCTTTACGCGTCATATCACGCAGATACTGACGAGAAGCGGCGGGACCATTTTTACCAGGGGCTTAACCCGCTCCTGAAGGACAAGTTGGCGATGTTCAATCGCGACAGCCTCAACGACATCATTGATGCTGCGATTGTTCAGGAGGACTCCGGCAAGGAGTTAGCGGCGGCGGAGAGAAAGCGAAGCGTGCCGCATAGCAGTGGAGAAGGAGGCGGTCCTTCTCAGAAGTTTCGGATGGTGAATCGCCCACCATCAGGTCCACGCTGGCAACCACCACAGCGGTCGATGCCGTTCCGCAGTTGGCCGTACTCTTCACCGGCATTCCGGCCGGCACTGCCAGCACCACCGCAACCACAACAGCAGCAACGGGCGATGCCGCGTGCGTTTGCACCTCAGCAACGCATGCCGGGCTTTCGTCCACCGAGTACTCCACCAGCAGCGGCCACATGTTACAAGTGTGGTCGTCCAGGACACCTCGCGAGCAGTTGCCCGGAGAGGCAAGGCGGCGGAGTGGCACCACAGTTTCCGGGGAGGAATCAACCCCGGAACCCTACTAATGCGCGGCGGGCAAACCCTAGGCCCGGCACTGTCCACCAACTTGCCATTGAGGACGTGCCGAAGGGCGAGCCAATCCTTGCGGGTATGTTCCAACTCCACCAGCATCCCGCTATAGTACTGTTTGATTCAGGCGCCACGCATAATTTTATTAGCCAAGCTTTCATTGCTAAACACAGTTTGCCAATACTACCCACCGATAGTCCATATTTAATTTGTTCACCGGGTGGGAAGATTTCAGCAAGCGTAATGGTCTCCAAAGCACCATTATGCTTAGCGGGTAGAGTGTACCCCACGTCTCTCATTATCTTAGAGGGACAGAAGGTCGATGTCATCCTAGGGATGTCGTGGTTAACCCGCCATGGCGCTGTTTTAGACACCGTCCTTCGAGTCGTGCACTTAAACTCAGAGGTGCACGGTTCTCACTCATTATTTCTGGACAGTCCGGAAATAAAACTTCCAAGTGTCAATCAAGCCACAACCATCAGATTGGAAGATATTCCAGTGGTCCAAGAATTCCCTGACGTATTCCCGGATGATTTGCCGGGGATGCCACCCGATAGAGAGGTGGAGTTCAAGATTGAACTTGCACCGGGAACCATGCCAATATCCCGAAGGCCGTACAAAATGGCGCCCAAGGAGTTGGCTGAACTGAAGACTCAGCTCACAGACCTTCTGGAGAAGGGTTTTATTAGGCCGAGCTCCTCGCCATGGGGCTGTTCGGCATTATTTGTCAAGAAGAAGGATGAGACGTTGCGGCTTTGCATGGACTATCGTCCATTAAATGCCGTAACCATCAAGAACAAGTACCCGTTGCCACGGATCGACATGTTGTTTGATCAGTTGGTCGAAGCAAAGATCTTTTCCAAGATGGATTTAAGATCCGGGTACCATCAGATTAAGATAAGGGCGGAGGACATTCCAAAGACAGCTTTCTCGACAAGGTACGGACTTTATGAGTACCTGGTCATGTCCTTCGGCCTCACCAATGCTCCAGCTCACTTCATGTACTTGATGAACTCGGTATTCATGCCGGAGCTGGACAAGTTTGTCGTGGTCTTCATCGACGACATCCTGGTATATTCCAAGTCGGAGGAAGATCACAAGAAACATCTGTGTATAGTCTTGCAACGGCTGCGGGACCATAAGTTATACGCAAAATTCAGCAAATGCAAGTTTTGGATATCGCAAGTGCCTTTCCTCGGGCATATCATCTCAGCGGAGGGTATCGCTGTGGACCCGAGCAAGATCACTCAAGTGCTGAATTGGAAATCCCCGAGAACTGTTCACGAGGTACGGAGTTTCCTCGGACTCGCGGGATATTATCGGAGGTTCATTCTGAACTTCTCGAAGATTTCCAAGCCAATGACAGAGCTGCTGAAGAAGGCTACCAAATATGTTTGGAGTCCAGCATGTGAAGCAGCATTCAAGGCTTTAGTTAAGCACCTGACATCAGCACCGGTTTTGGCGCAGCCAGACACAACAAAACCGTTCGATGTGTACTGCGATGCATCCGGCATTGGGCTCGGATGTGTGCTGATGCAAGACCAAAGAGTGGTCGCGTATGGATCACGGCAGCTTAGGAACCATGAGCAGAATTATCCAACTCATGACTTGGAGCTCGCTGCCGTGGTACTTGCACTAAAAATGTGGAGGCACTACCTACTCGGTAACCTCGTACATTTATATACCGACCACAAAAGCCTCAAGTACATATTCACTCAGAAGTAGCTGAACATGAGGCAACGAAGATGGTTAGAACTGATAAAGGATTACGAGATAGAGATCCATTATCATCCGGGCAAGGCAAACATAGTGGCAGATGCGCTGAGCCGCAAGTCACACGTCAACAATCTGACCATCACACCGTTGGAAGAGAGCGAACCACCACTACATGTGATTCCATACGGAGCTCTCTACAACCTAGCTTTGATCCCCACCATCCGTGAAGAGATAGCGGCAACCCAGAAGAATGACAAGGGCATGTCACATTTGTGGAGACATGTAGATAGTGGGGAGCTGAAATGTTTCCAGAAAGACGGAGACGGCGTCCTATGGTTCAAGGACCGGATCGTCGTACCCCGTAACCCGGAACTACGGAAGAAGATCTTTGATGAGGCTCACTTATCAAAGCTCTCTATTCACCCCGGCAGCAACAAGATGTATCAATAACTCAGAAGCAAGTTTTGGTGGACACAGATGAAGCGAGAGACTGCAAAATACGTGTCCGAGTGTGATACATGTCGAAGGGTGAAGGCAGACCACATGCGGAAACCGGGACTGCTACAACCACTGGGCGTTCCTGCCTGGAAGTGGGAGGACGTGAGCATGGATTTCATCGTCGGTTTACCCACCACCTTGCAGAAACATGATTCTGTGTGGGTGATCGTCGATCGGCTCACCAAAGTTGCCCATTTCATCCCGGTCAACACCAACTACAACGCCAAGAAGTACGCTGAACTGTACATCTCACGGATCCTATGCTTATACGGCGTACCCCGTACTATCATATCGGATCGGGGCACTTTATTTGTGTCCCGTTTTTGGGAGCAGCTACACGCTGCCTTGGGGACGAAGCTAATCCGTAGTTCAGCATACCACCCGCAGACGGATGGGCAAACGGAGCGGGTAAATCAAATCTTAGAAGACATGCTACGAGCTTGCGCTATCAACCATGGCAAGAATTGGGATGATCACTTGCCGTTAGCCGAGTTCTCATACAACAATGGGTACCAAGCCAGCATCAAGATGGCGCCCTACGAGGCGCTATACGGAAGAAAATGCCGCACACCATTGAACTGGTGTGAGTCTGGCGAAAGGGTTACCTTCGGGATTGACCTTGTCAACAACGCGGAAGAAAAGGTTTGACTAATTCAAGCGAACCTAAAAGCCGCTCAATCCCGTCAGAAGCAGTATGCGGACCGGAGAAGGCGCCCATTACAATTCGAAGTTGGAGATCACGTATACCTACAGGTGTCTCCAATGAAGGGCGTAAACAGATTTGGGGTGAGAGGAAAGTTGGCACCCCGATTCATCGGTCCATTTCAGATTACCGAGAGATGTGAATCAGTGGCATACCGGCTGAAGTTACCAGAAGCACTTTCCGGTGTGCACGACATCTTTCACATTTCACAGCTGAGGAAGTGTCTCAAGCTATCAACTACCATTCAGCTGGAAGACATTGAAGAACTGCAACCGGATCTCACCTATCGGGAGGAACCGGTGCAGATTATTGATGAAAAGGCCCGAACCACACGCAACCGTACGTTGTGGTTCTACAAGGTTCTATGGAGTAATCACTCCATGGACGAAGCGACATGGGAGAGCGAAGAATTCCTTCGCACTAACTATCCCGAATTTTTCACGTCGCATATCCGGTAATTTTCCACCGTCCTCTCTCTCATTTTCACCTTATAATCTCGGGACGAGATTCTTTTAAGGGGGGAGGAATGTAAGGGTGTCAGTTTTTGACACACATTTGCAGTGTTCATCACCACACCACACACCTCATTTGAGGAAGGATCATGAACACAAATGAAGAGCAAGTAACAATTATCAACATGCTCATTAGAAAACAAACTCACATATTGCAAAAGTGGTATTTCCCATATGTGATATAGATGGGCTGGACGTATGAAAACTCCTACACTTTACTAAGGATGTCATTGCCAAGTTTCACCCAAATTCAAAACCCTTTTGAGGTCATTTTGGGTATAGATAGAAAGAGGGCAGTTTGAAACCACATTCAAATTCAAACTGTTTTTATCCCATGAATTTAAAAGTGGGAGGCATATTCTTATTCAGCACATTTTTGTGAGCTCACACACCAATTTTCACTCCATTTGGAGTTGATCTTGACATGAGCTAAGTGGGACGAATTCAAACTTTATTTGAATTCAAAACTGAACTTGTGCTGAGATTCACTCAGACCAAACCCAATTTGAATTCTATTCAATTCAAATGGCTCAGGGGTGAATAATTTGAATCACCAGGGGTATTATGGGACTCACTGTTTACAACAGTGATTAGGAGTAAATTTCAGAGGTTAAAACCCCGGATGGGACCCACATGTCATAGAGGGAAGAAGGAGAAACTTGTAACCAAAGTCAGAGTCTCGGTGGGAAATTCCACCGAGCAGCTGTCGGCTGTGCCACCGAGCAGCTACCGGCGCCACCAGCTGCTTCCCTCTCCGCGCGCTGGCGCCCAGGGCGGCTTGCTCGCGCCCCCATGCGACCGGCACCGCCTCCACTGAGCAGGAGTCGGCCGGCTTTATCTTCTCGCGGGCAAAACCGAGCAGCGGCATTGTTTCTCGCCGCAGCTCTCTGCTCAATCGGGAAAACCAGCAAAACAATCTCCTTCGTTCCTAAGCTGCTAGACAGCCACCGGAGGTCGCGCACCACCCTCCCAACGCCTGGACCACCGGGTTTCGGCCCCTGTTCCCGTGACCAACGACGACCGCCGCAGTTTAGCTGAAGGACGGCGATCGGTCTCACGCGGGCAGCACGCTGCAGCCACTTCCACGGCCGAGCAAGGGCGGCAACAGGAGCGCACGGACTCCACACTGCTTCCACCTGAAGCTCAAGCCACGCCGTGAACTCTCGCCGGTGAATTCTCAGTTTTTTTTGCTTCCGCAACCTTAAATTGAGCTTCCGGTACGGTTTCTTTAAATTCACGCTCTATGATCTTTCGGAGGTCATCAAATCCTGCACATAGACGCTGGACTAGCTGGCGATCAAGTTCTTTTCTGCATCCGTGGCGTAAAACTGTCTAGGAGTAACGGATTTCGGGCTCGATCGAGGGCGGTCATGGCGAGCACGATCGGTCACACGGTGCGGACCAACTTGCCGTCATCGCTGAACCCTTTTGGACACCTTGTCGAGCTTCCTAGAGGTACACTGATGCTGTAGGACCGTTTGTTCGAGGTGTTGGCGGGTTAGAACCCACGGTCGACGGCGCCGAACACCAACCGAGGCCGCGGCACGTCGCCGAATTATTTCCGGTCACCCCCAGCCCGACCTGACACCACCGACGTGTTCCTCAACGTCGACAACCCCCTGGCGGCGAGTTTCAGATCATGGGAGGTCCGGCAGCGGCGAGCCGGCGAGCCCCGAGTCTGCTCCGGCGAGGTCGGCGGCACGGGCGCGAGAGAACGGCGGGAGGAAGAAGAAGCCGGCTGGCCCACGTGTCAGCGGCTGAAGAATTTAAATCGGGATCGGGTGTGGCCGGGGATCGGCTGTGCTGGCGCGCAATACCTGTGAGCTCCGGTGTGCAGGACACCTCCGCGCTCGACACGTGTGGTATCCCCGGTGTGCCGGACACCTCCGCACTCGACACGTGTCCCCGCGGGCCCCGAGAGTTTAAACTTTTTCCCCGATTTTCAGAATTCTTCCAAACTTCAAATCCTCATAACTTTGGCTAGAAAGCTCCAAATTGAGTGAACCAAATTTTGCTGGATTCAGCTCTCTGACTACTTTCCAGCAAATCAAGTTCCACTTCATGAAATTCCTTAATTCTCTGGAATTAAATCCTCAAAACTTAAACTGTTTGGAATTTTAACTGGAGAATCATGTGAAGGAAAATCCTGAAATTTTGTTGGGATGTTCACCAAAATATCCCTGAACTACCATAAAAATTTCAGATCCATTTGAGCTCATCTGATCCACCTAATGGTGTGATTAGTGAAATTGTTCCAGAGAAAATAGAAAATGTTCAGAAACATTTTCAGAAGTTTCTCTGAAGCTGTTTAGCTCATAACTTTAGCTAGGAACCTTCAAATTAAGTGAGACCAACTCCATTAGAACCCTCTGAAAATCTAGTTTTCAGAAAGTCATAGTTTGTCTCATGAAAATTCCTAGAACACCCTAAGAGTTCCAATTAAGGTCAAGGACATAATTAATTGTGGAGGGCTCAAATGAGCTTTGCTGCAACTAAAACTTGACCAAGTCTCTGTTTAGGTTGTAACCAAGCCACAGTAAAAGTTTCACAGTCATTAGGTCTGTCTAGCAAAGGTTATAGACTTCACCACTTCAAACTTAATACAAATGCATTAAATTAATACATGCATTGTTTCTATCATGTAGTCGCTAAGGTCGAGGAGGAACCCGAAGTCCTAGACTTCGTCACTCCGGAGGAACAGCTAGCCTACGACCAAGAGCAGCAAGGCAAGCTCCGGTTTGCATTAACCTTTTTACAAATTTTTATTGTTTTGAGCACATACTTGTTTCCTTTATTCTGTGCATTAGAGTCTTGTTTGGAAGCCCCACTGCATAGCCAAAAGAACCATGGGTTGGGCTTAGGATTGCAAACCCCGTTAGCTACTGCATTGCTAGGATAGAGTAGGATTCGGTACAAGTCGAGTAGTTGGAACTACTCGCGAGAATAGGCTAGAGGCACATTGCTCGGGTAGAGATAGCACATGATACACATGGCAAGAAAATGAGACCGAGCGGAGAGTAAGGGCAGCAGGACTTTGGGGCCTGTGTGCTGTAGCTCCGCTTGTGTCGATTGAGGACCGAGCCGTGTGCGGGCCTGTTGAACAAGCTAGAATAGTACCAAAGACCTACCGGCTATATGGGAACCGGGAAACTGATGTAACTCGGGTAGCTGGTTATTGAGGCATTGCCCGTCGTTCAGAGGGTAGGTTGAGAGCTTGAGGTGTAAATCGGCTGGCGGCACGGAGATGCGCATGCAGAGACCTCTTGCTCGGGACGATGGGACCGGTTCAATATTTGGCTAACGGGTGAAAGGTAGTCGCGTACGGCGTCCGTGATGGTTGTTGTAGGCAACATCGAGTACGGGCGTACGTGATGGGTTGTTCGGGTAACCCTGCAGGTGTAAATCGATTATAATCGCCGTCCCTCGCGGTCAGTGAGTACCACTTGTTCACTGTACCGTGACGTAGAAAGAACAGGCTAGTTACATGTTAAAATGTTGCTGATTGAAAGCTGGACATTGATTGTTAATGATATGCTGTAGCTTAGAGCTAACTAAAGTTCTTTTCAACTTTGGGCAAAGTACATGAGAGAAATGCGTTTCTTGTTTGATTGCGGCTCTCTCATGTGCCTTAGCGTAAGGTTCTCCACAACCTGCTGCTAAAACTTGAAAGTAAGGTTCTACTAATTAGGCGAGTCCCTGCAACTGATTTTTACCGCATGTAACCCATTACCCTCATGTAGAAGTTCCATGTTTAGGTGAGACGGGTCAGACTTGCTGAGCCCTCGTGCTCACTGCTTGTGTTTGAAGCTTTTGCAGGGTTCTATGAGGAAGGGACTCCCGAAGAGGAGACGGAACCCCAGGAGGGGAACCCCGTCGAGTGGGAGTCGTGCATGCCGCAGAGTTAGTGTGCGTGTGTGCTAGCAAGGATATGTTCGAGGGCTGAACGTGCACTTGATGCTTAGTCTACGCCCGCGAGTGTAGACTGAACTTATTTTGATGTAAACATGTTCATAACTTGTTTATGTAATAAAATTTCGCTTCCACTTTGTACCTTTGACGTGTGTTATACGGTGCTGTGCAACGCAGCACCCCTCAGCGTGATCCTGGCTCGACAGGACCAAGGGGGTCGTGTCACAAACATATAAAACATAAAAAAAAGATGGGAAATACTACTGGACAATGAATAAAGAGAAAATTTCTTACAACGGCAAATCACTGGCTCTTTATTAAGCATGGGACCAAGTTTGAGCCGAGTGATATTTTTTTGGTACAGTCACTAATGACGGCAGCAACGTGGGTGAATGCGTTAATGACACGGCCAAAAACAGTGGGCGACGATTGGATGGAAACGTGAAACGGAAAAAATCAATATTCCGATCATCAGAATATAGTGAAACTGACGTGGCTCCAACGGCCTTGTCGAGCCAGGATCACGCTGAGGGGTGTTGCGTTACATAGCACTGGATAACTCACGTCAAAGATACAAAGCGGAAGCAAAGTTTTATTACATAAACCAGTTTATGAACATTTTTACAATAAAATAGTCCAGTCCACACTCACGGGCGTAGACTATGCATCGAGTTCACATTCAGCCCGTGAACGTGTCCCCGCTAGCATGCACACACACTAACACGGCGGCGTGCACGACTCCCACTCGACGGGGTTCCCCTCCTGGGGTTCCTTCTCCTCCTCGGGAGTCCCTTCCTCATAAACCCCTGCAAAAGCTTCAAACACAAGCAGTGAGCACGATGGCTCAGCAAGTCTGACCCGTCTCTCCTATACATGAAACTTCTACATGGTGGGTATAGGGTACATGGGGTAAATAGTTTGCAAAGGACTCGCCTAATTATTTGAACCTTACTTTCAATGTTTTAGCAGTAGGTTGTGGAGAACCTTACGCTAAGTCACATGAGAGAGCCGCAATCAAACAAGAAACACATTTCTCTCATGTACTTTGCCCAAAGTTGAAAAGAACTTTAGTTAGCTCTAAACTACAACAAGACATTAACAAGCAAAGTATAACTTTCAAATCAGCAAAATTTTAACATGTATCTAGCATGTTCTTTCTACGTCACGGTACAGTGAACAAGTGGTACTCACTGACCATGAGGGACGGCGATTATAATCGATTTACACCTGCAGGGTTACCCGAATAACCCGTCACGTACGCCCGTACTCGATGTTGCCTACAGCAACCATCACGGACGTCGCACGCAACCACCTTTCACCCGTTAGCCAAATATTGAACTGGTCCTATCGTCCTGAGCAAGAGGTCTCTGCACGCGCATCCACAGTGCCACCAGCCGATTTACACCTCGAGCTCTCAACCTACCCTCTGAACGACAGGCAATGCCTCAATACCCAGCTACCCGAGTTACATCGGTTTCCCGGTTCCCATATAGCCGGTAGGTCTTCGGTACTGTTCTAGCTTATTCAACAGGCCTGCACACGGCTCGGTCCTCAATCGACACAAGCGGAGCTATAGCACCCAGGCCCCAAACTCCTGCTGCCCTTACTCTCCGATCGGTCTCATTTTTCTTACCATGTGTTTCATTTGTTATCTTTATCCGAGTCGAGTGCCTCTAGCCTATCCTCGTGAGTTGTTCCATCTACTCGACTTGTACCAAATTCTACACTATCTTAGCATTGCAGTAGCTAAATGGGTTTTCAATCCTAATCCCAACCCAGGATTTTCTTGGCTATGCATTTGGGTTTCAAACAAGACTCTAATGCAAGAAGTAAGTGGGTGCTCAAAGTAAGTTCTCAAAACAGTAAAAAATTGTAAAAAGGTTAATGCAAATGGGAGCTTGCCTTGCTGCTCTTGGTCATAGGCTAGCTGCTCTTCCGGAGTGAAGAAGTCTAAGACTTCGGGTTCCTCCTCAACCTTAGCGACTACATGAGATAACATGTATATGTATCAATGCATTTGAATTGAATTTAAATTTGTGAAGACTATAAGTCTTACTAGACAGACCCACTGACTCTGAAATTTTTACTGTGGTTTGGTTAAAATCTAAACAGATACTTGGCCAAGTTTCATTTGCAGCAAAGCTCATTTGAGCTCTCTACAAATAATTATGTACTTGACCTTAATTGGAGCTCCTAGGGTGTTCTAGGGATTTTCATGGAGCAAGCCATGACTTTCTGAAAACTATATTTTCAGAGGGTTCTAATGGAGTTGGTTTCATTTATTTTGAAGGTTCCTAGCTAAAGATATGAGCTAAACAATTTCAGAGAAATTCTGAAAATGTTTCTGGACATTTTCTATTTTCTCTGGAACAGTTTAATAATCACACCATTAGGTGGATCAAATGAGCTCAAAGGGATCTGAAATTTTTATGGTAGCTCAGGAATATTTTGGTGAACATCCCAGCAAAATTTCAGAAATTTTCTCCAAAGGGTTCTCCAGTTAAAATTATAAACAGTTTAAATTTTAAAGAATTAATTCTGGAGAAATAAGGATTTTCATAGAGTGAAACTTGATTTGCTGGAAATTACTCAGAGAGCTGAATCCAAAAAAATTTGGTTCACTCGATTTGGAGTTTTCTAGCCAAAGTTATGTGGGTTTGAAGTTTGAACTAAATCTGAAAATCAGGAAAAAGTTTAAATTGCTGCGCGTGGGACCGGGGCTACGTGTCAACTCCTCAGCAGTCGACACACGGGGCTACGAAATCTTTCACGCGCAGCCGCAACAGCTCTGGTGCCACAGCAAATCCCGATTTTAAAATATTGGCCGCTGACATGTGGGTCCGCGGGGGCTTCGTCTACCTCCGGCGTCCGGCGCTCGGCCGCTGCCCTCCTCGCCAGAGTGCTCGCCGGAGGGCTCCTGCCGTGCGCCAAACTTCATGATTTTGGCCGCCTCCGCCTAAATTCATCCGGGGAACACGATGCTGGGCTCAGCTCATCGTGACAGTCACCGGAACACGGCCGGCGATGAGCGGCGGCTTCGGAAGAACTTCGGCCATGTCGGCCGGACTTTCTAGCACCCCAACCGATCGAGCAAAAGGCCGTCGAGCATCAGTGGACCCTAGTAAAGATCGACATGAGCTCCACAGAGCTCAGAAATGGCCGTACTGGGCTGTCACCGTGCGACCTAGGCCAGAAATCGGGAATTCTCCTAAAACTCGAAGAACAGTGGCTACCCCCAATAGTTCTTTAAGGTTTTGGATCCTATGGACTCGCACGGACACCTAGAAGTGCTTCTCTTCATGAGAGGATGAGTGGTGCAGTTTGTATTACGAATTTTGCGAATCGGTCCGGGCGTCTCTTTTGTATACCGTCGCAACAGCGTGAAATTCCGGCGTGGTTAGTTTATGTCACGCCGCCGGATCTTGCGGTAATAATAGAGGAACTGAAGGCGAACCTTTTTGCTATTCACAGCTCGGAGAACGACGGGCTGTGGTGGCTGGACAGGTCGTCCCCGTGACGGCGGCTCGGGTTGAACTGAGGAATGGAAGAACGTCGCGATGGAGCTCGAGGAGGGTTGATCAGGGTTGGAACCGGTGCAAGGACGTCAAGGAAGACTCGGCGCACTTGGTTATGGTCTCAGATCACCGTGACAACCACAGAGTCGGCCGGGCGACGATGGACCGATAGCTCGGTCGAGCGGCGAGGTGTTTCAGTTTTCTTGGTGCGAGCACGTCGGAACAGCGGCGAGAAACACCGGGGACGGCTCGGGCGCATAGATAAGGGGCCAGAGAGGAGGTTCAGAGACTTGGGCGGCAAGGAGCTGCTGGCCTCGACGGCCTGGCGCGGTGGCGACTGTTTCAGTTTTCTGGGTGGGAGCACGTCGGAACAGCGGCGAGAAACACCGGGGACGGCTCGGGCGCATAGATAAGGGGCCAGAGAGGCGGTTCAGCGACTTGGGCGGCAAGGAGCTGCTGGCCTCGACAGCCTGGCGCGGTGGCGACCGCGGCGAGAGCCCGAGATCCAAGTACTCGGTGTCCTCAGTCGGTTCTTTGATCTGTGAAGCTGACATGTGGGTCCCACCCAAGTTTTAACCTCTGAAATTAACTTTCCTCTACTGCTCCAAACAGTGATCCCTCTATTACCCCCTAGAATTTGAATTATCTACCACATGCCCATTTGGAATTGATGGAATTCAAATTGTGAAGTGTTTGAATAGATTTCAGCACATATGCAGTTTGAAATTCAAATTGAGTTTGAATTTACTAAACTTGGCTCATGTCAAGATCAACTCCAAATGGAGTGAAAATTGGTGTGTGAGCTCATAAAAATGTGGTGAGTAAGAATATGCCTCCCACTTTTTAATTCATGGGATGGAAATAGTTTGAATTTGAATTTGAGTTCAAACTGCCCTCTTTCTAGTTGTACCCAAAATTACCTCAAAACTGTTTTGGATTTGGGTGAATTTTGGCATGAGCATTCCTAGCAAGGTGTTGGAGTTTTTCATATGCTCATCCCCTAGATGATGCATGTGGGAAATGCCACTTTTGCATTTTGTGAGTTTCCTCTCTAATGATCATATTGATGGTGTTTACTTGCTCTTCAAATGTGTTCACAAAGTTTCTTCAAATGAAGTGTGTGTGTGGTGATGAACACTTTGAATATGTGCCCAAAAACATAGGCCCTTACATTCCTCCCTCCTTAAAAGAATCTCGTCCCGAGATTATAAGGTGAAAATGAGAAAGAGGACGGTGGAAAATTACCGTATATGCGACGTGAAAAAGTCAGGGTAGTTAGCGCGAAGAAATCCTTCGCTCTCCCATGTCGCTTCGTCTACGGTGTGATTACTCCATAGAACTTTGTAGAACCACAACGTGCGGTTGCGTGTGGTTCGGGCCTTTTCATCAATAATCTGAACCGGTTCCTCCCGATACGTGAGATCCAGTTTCAGTTCTTCTATATCCTCCATCTGAATGGTAGTTGATAGCTTGAGACACTTCCTCAGCTGGGAGATGTGAAAGACATCGTGCACACCGGAAAGTGCTTCTGGTAATCTCAACTGGTATGCTACTGATCCACATCTTTCTTAATCTTAAATGGACCGATGAATCGGGGTGCCAACTTTCCTCTCACCCCGAATCTATTCACGCCCTTCATTGGAGACACACGTAGATATACGTGATCCCCGACTTCGAACTGCGATGGGTGTCTTCTCCGGTCCGCATATTGTTTCTGTCGGGATTGGGCGGCTTTTAGGTTCGCTTGAATCAGCCAAACCTTTTCCTCCGAATTGTTGACAATATCAATCCCGAAGGTGACCCTTTCGCCAAACTCACACCAATTCAGTGGTGTGCGGCATTTTCTCCCGTATAGCGCCTCGTAAGGCGCCATCTTAATGCTGGCTTGGTACCCATTATTGTACGAGAACTCGGCCAACGGCAAGTGATCATCCCAATTCTTACCGTGGTTGATGGCGCAAGCTCGTAGCATGTCTTCTAAAATCTGATTTACCCACTCGGTTTGTCCATCCGTCTGTGGGTGGAACGCTGAACTACGGATCAGCTTTGTTCCCAACGCAGCGTGTAGCTGCTCCCAAAAACTGGACACAAATAAAGTGCCCCGATCTGATATGATGGTACGGGGTACGCCGTACAAGCATAGGACCCGTGAGATGTACAATTCAGCGTACTTCTTGGTATTGTAGTTTGTGTTGACCGGGATGAAATGGGCAACTTTGGTGAGCCGATCGACGATCACCCACACAGAATCATGCTTCTGAAAAGTGGTGGGTAAACCGACGATGAAGTCCATGCTCACATCCTCCCATTTCCAGGCAGGAATGCACAGTGGTTGTAACAGTCCCGGTTTCCTCATGTGGTCTGCCTTCACCCTTCGACATGTATCACATTCAGACACGTACTTTGCGATCTCCCGCTTCATCCGTGTCCACCAAAATTTGCTTCTGAGTTCTTGATACATTTTGTTGCTGCCGGGGTGAATAGAAAACTTTGACAAGTGAGCCTCATCAAAGACTTTCTTCCGTAACTTCGGGTTACAAGGTACGACGACCCGGTCCTTGAACCATAGGATGCCGTCTCCCTCTTTCCAAAAACATTTCAGCTCCCCACTATCTACACGTCGCCGCAAATGCGACATGCCCTTGTCATTTTTCTGAGTTGCCGCTATTTCTTCACGGATGGTGGGGATCAACGCTAAGTTGTAGAGAGCTCCATGTGGAATCACATGCAATGGTGGCTCGCTCTCTCCTAACGGTGTGATGGCCAGATTGTTTACGTGTGACTTGCGACTCAGCGCATCCGCCACTACGTTTGCCTTGCCGGGGTGATAATGGATCTCTATTTCGTAATCCTTTATCAATTATACCCATCTTCGCTGCCTCATGTTCAGCTCTTTCTGAGTGAATATGTACTTGAGGCTTTTGTGGTCGGTATATAGATGCATGAGGTTACCGAGTAGGTAGTGCCTCCACATTTTAAGTGCAAGCACCACGGCAGCGAGCTCCAAGTCATGAGTTGGATAATTCTGCTCATGGTTTCTGAGCTGCCGTGATCCATACGCGACCACCCTTCATTCTTGCATCAGCACACATCCGAGCCCAATGCCGGATGCATTGCCGTACACATCGAACCGTTTTGTTGTGTCCGGCTGCGCCAAAACCGGTGCTGATGTTAGGTGCTTTACTAAGGCCTTGAACGCTACTTCACATGGTTGACTCCAAACATATTTGGTAGCCTTCTTCAGCAGCTCCGTCATAGGCTTCGCAATCTTCGAGAGGTTTGGAATGAATCTCCGATAATATCCCGTGAGTCTGAGGAAACTCCGTACCTCATGAACAGTTCTCGGGGACTTCCAATTCAGCACTTGTGTGATTTTACTCGGGTCTACAGAGATTCCCTCCGCCGAGATAATATTCCCGAGAAAAGGCACTTGCTATATTCGCACTTGCTGAATTTCGCGTATAGCTTGTGATCCCGCAGCCGTTGCAAGACTATACACAGATGCTTCTTTTGTTCTTCCTCCAACTTGGAATATACCAATATGTCGTCGATGAAGACCACGACAAACTTGTCCAGCTCCGGCATGAATACCGAGTTTATCAAATACATGAAGTGATCACGAGCGTTGGTGAGGCCGAAGGACATGACCAGGTACTCATAAAGCCTGTACCTCGTCGAGAAGGCCGTCTTCGGAATATCCTCAGTCCGTATTTTAATCTGGTGGTACCCGGATCTTAAGTCCATCTTGGAAAAGATCTTTGCTTCAGCCAACTGATCAAACAACATGTCGATCCGTGGCAATGGGTACTTGTTCTTGATGGTTACAGCATTTAACGGACGATAATCGACGCAAAGCCACAACATCTCGTCTTTTCCAGCAGGTCCGTTAACTGCGTCTTTAGTTCAGCCAATTCCTTGGGTGCCATCTTGTATGGTCTTCGGCATATTGGCATGGTTCCCGGTGCTAGTTTAATCTTGAACTCCACCTCTCGGTTGGGCGGCATCCCCGGTAAATCATCCAGGAACACGTCAGGGAACTCGCGGACTACTGGAATATCTTCCAATCTGATAGTTGTGGACTGATATACACTTGGAAGTTTTACTTCTGGACTGTCCAGAAAAAAAAAGAGTGTGACTCGTGCATTTCGGAGTGTAGATGCACGACTCGGAGGACGGTGTCTAAAATAGCGCTGTGGCGGGTTAACCACGACATCCCTAGGATGACATCGACCTTTTGTCCCTCTAAAATTATGAGAGACGTAGGTTATACTCTACCCTCTAAGCATAATGGCGCTTTTGGAACCATCATGCTTGCTGAAATTTTCCTACCCGGTGAACATATCAAGTATGGACTATCGGTGGGTAGTATTTGCAAACTGTGTTTAGCAATTAAAGCTTGGTTAATAAAATTGTGTGTGGCGCCTGAATCAAATAATACTATGGCGGGATGCTGGTGGAGTTGGAACATACCCGCAAGGATTGGCTCTCCCTCTGGCATGTCCTCTATGGCAAGTTGGTGGACGATGCCGGGCCTAGGGTTTGCCCGCCGCGCATTAGTGGGGTTCCGGGGCTGATTCCTCCACGAAAGTTGCGGTGCAACTCCGCCGCCTTGCCTCTCAGGACAATTGTTGGCGAAGTGTCCTGGACGACCACATTTGTAGTATGTGGCTGCTACTTGGCTGGTCCTTGGGGGACGAAAGCCCGGCATGCGCTGCTGAGGTGCATACGCACGCGGCATCGCCCGCTGCTGCTGTTGTTGCTGCGGAGGTGGTACTGGCAGTGCCGGCCGGAATGCCGGTTGAGAATATGGCCGACTACGGAATGGCATCGGCCTCTGTGGTGGCTGCCAGCCTGGACCCGATGGTGGGCGATTCACCATCCGGTATTTTTGAGAAGGACCAACTCCTTCTCCGCTGCTTTGTGGCGCGCTTCGCTTCCTTTCCGCCGCCGCTAACTCCTTGCTGGAGTTCTTCTGAACAATCACAGCATCAATTATATCGTTGAGGCTGCCGCGATTGAACATCGCCAGCTTGTCCTTCAGGAGCGGGTTAAGCCCCTGGTAGAAATGATCCTGCCGCTTCTCGTCGGTATCGGCGTGATACGAAGCGTAGAGCGCAAGATCATTGAACGCCCTGGAGTATTCCAGCGTGTTCCAGCTCCCTTGCTGCAGGCATAAGAACTCCTGTGTCTTCCTCTTCATGAGACCCGGCGGTATGTGATAGGCCCTGAAGGCCATCCAGAATTCCACTCAGGTCATAACTCGCTCGGTGGGCTGCAAAGCACAGTAGTTCGCCCTCCACGCGCTTGCGGATCCCTAGACCTGCTGGACCGTGAACTGAGTCTTGCGCTGCTCACTCACTTGGAGCAGCCCGAACTTCATCTCCATCGTGCGGAGCCAGTTGTCTGCATCGAGGGGTCCATCCGCCCTTGAGAATACCGGGGGATGGGTAGCCTTAAAATCGGAGTAGGAGCTCTGTTGGCACTCCTCACGATCTTGATGCCTCTCTGATTGAGACGTATTTGCAATGAGGGTTTGCAGCAACTCCGTGTGCTTCTGATGAGAGCCCGCCATCGCTGCCACAATGTCAGCCAAAGTAACTGTTGGTGGTGGCGGTGGCGGTTGTTTCTGTCCCGAGAAATCCTCGGGAGGCTGTTGGGAGGTGTCTCCCCCTGACTGGAACCCCCAACGTCCGGGTTGGCACGAGTACGAGTCATTCTGAAATTCAAAACAGCAGCGATCAGCACATGTCATACTTAAAATTCCATATGAAACAGCAGGTATTGAAGTGACGCATGAATAATTTGCACAACATTCACATATATTGATAAAGCATAAACTTTATACAAGATACATTAGTCTCGGGTCTCCGAGAAGTCGTGCTCATGTCGTCACTACCTATACATACATTACTGTCTACACGACATGTCACCTATTTCAAAAGTTTGGGTTACATCACCCTAGCTGCCCTACTTGGCAACAGTAACCTCCTACTCGGAGTAGAACTCGACCTCCTGTGGGTCGTCCTCGTCCGGTGCCTCTGCTGGTAGCTCTGGGTCCATGACCTCCCCTTCCGGCTCGGGTTCTCCCATTGCCGGAAGACCCAAAACCACAGGTACAGCACCTACCACCGGTATGCCCATTACCGGAGGTACGAGGTCCTGCAACACGTGCACCTCGTCCATGGCTTGGTTGTAGTCCTCTTCCCAGCTTTGCCCCTCCTCAATAGCATCGTACCGCTTTTGAGTGAGGACCTCATTCTGCTGGGTCAGAGCCTGTATTTGTTGTTGTAAAGCGTGATGTCGACACAGCTTTTCTTCTTCGCCCCTCCGTATGAACAGCTTGGCTGTCCATCACGGCTTTTCCTGCCTTCAATTGAAGGCTGAGGTTTGCCTCCACAGGATTGTACCTCGGGCAACCCGGATCTGTTGCCTCCATGTACCTCCCTTCCCACACATGATTAGCCTGTCCCTCCACCGGAATGAGCACGTATGGAGTGCCCTCCATAGCTCTCACGTGTAGTTGGCAGAAACGCGACATGGTGTCGCGGGCTGCCACTTGCCACATACCCTCCGGCTGTCTACCTCTCACCGTGACGGTGAACGGCGCCCAACCGGGTGGCGTAGGCCCTGTAGGAGCTTTAACATGGATCGTCCACGTCTTTTTCCACTCCTCGCCTTCTTCCTTGGCGAAGTACTGCGGCATCTTTCTGTACCCGAAATATTGAAGCATTTGCCTCAACGCTTCCGGATAGCCGCTGCTGTGAGAACAGTGGGACACCACCCACCCGTTCTCCAACTGTCTATCTGCTGTCATCTGTATAAACATATTTGAGAAATGTCAAATAATAATTTCATCAGTAAATCTTTGAGTTCTAACATAAAACATGTCATTGAACCCATAAAACTTGGAAACATAGTTCAAACTTAAACAAGTTTGACTGCTGATCTGCTGTCCACTATGACAGCCCTGACCAGTTTCCATTTCAACCTGATTTAGACCATCCTAAATGCAAAACCAATTCTGGAGCTCAACAACAAAGTTAAAGTTGATTTCAAAATCTTTCCAGAACGTATTTGCTTGGCCTCATATCTATCCTGGTTCAAAAGTTATGAGATGTCAAAGTTGACAGAATTTATGGAGAAAATTGGAGAGCACCTCCCTGCTTGAGGTACTGATTTGATACAAGAATTCCAGTTAATTCTACACCAAATTTGCCAAAACTTTCTGTTACAAAGTTGTAACCCATCTCGTGAACTTTTCATAACTACCTCATGTTCTATTTTTGGATTTTTATGCAGGAAGTTATGCTCAATTTACAGAGAGTTACAGAGAGTGTTTGCTCTGCCCTGTTTTCTGGACAGTTTCAACTCTACTGCATTTTTCGGATTGGTTAAGGGATGAAACATCTCTGGACATCAACAGAAAAGTTGTAAAGCTCTTCCATAGATTTCCATAAAGGTATCATATGACCCGAACCTCGAAAGGACTCAACCTCTAACCTCTGATTAACTTCAGCCCTATTTCAGTTGAAAACAGAGGAATCTGTCCTTAGTATCCTATAAGTTGAAAACTTGTTAACTTTGAACATCCTGATTAAGGGAAGGAGTTACATAAAAGTTTTAGTGCTCTGGATTAAAACTTTCAAGTTTTACAATGAAGTTTCTCATTTAGTTGGGTGTGACGTCGATGCGTCACCAGTTCATGTCGGTACTACGTCCTCACAAAGGAAAACCTATAACGGACTTAGCCGGCTTCGTTAGTTCAGTGGCACTAAGCGTCTCTCGCACACGGATGCTACACGTCTACCGATTCATGGAGCCAGGATCATGCTGAGGGATGCTGCGTTGCACAGCAACGGATAACGCACGTCAAAGATACAAAGCGGAAGCAAAGTTTTATTACATAAACCAGTTTATGAACATTTTTACAACAAAATAGTCCAGTCCACACTCACGGGCGTAGACTATGCATCGAGTTCACGTTCAGCCCGTGAACGTGTCCCCGCTAGCACGCACACACACTGACATGGCGGCGTGCACGACTCCCACTTGACGGGGTTCCCCTCCTGGGGTTTCGTCTCCTCCTCGGGAGTCCCTTCCTCATAAACCCCTGCAAAAGCTTCAAACACAAGCAGTGAGCACGATGGTTCAGCAAGTCTGACCCGTCTCTCCTATACATGAAACTTCTACATGGTGGGTAAAGGGTACATGTGGTAAATAATTTGCAAAGGACTCGTCTAATTATTTGAACCTTACTTTCAATGTTTTAGCAGCAGGTTGTGGAGAACCTTACGCTAAGGCACATGAGAGAGCCGCAATCAAACAAGAAACGCGTTTCTCTCATGTACTTTGCCCAAAGTTGAAAAGAACTTTAGTTAGCTCTAAACTACAACAAGACATTAACAAGCAAAGTATAACTTTCAAATCAGCAAAATTTTAACATGTATCTAGCATGTTCTTTCTACGTCATGGTACAGTAAACAAGTGGTACTCACTGACCACGAGGGACGGTGATTATAATTGATTTACACCTGCAGGGTTACCCGAATAACCCGTCACGTACGCCCGTACTCGATGTTGCCTACAGCAACCATCACGGACGTCGTACGCAACCACCTTTCACCCGTTAGCCAAATATTGAACTGGTCCTATCGTCCCGAGCAAGAGGTCTCTGCGTGCGCATCCGCAGTGCCGCCAGCCGATTTACACCTCGAGCTCTCAACCTACCCTCTGAACGACAGGCAATGCCTCAATACCCAGCTACCCGAGTTACATCGGTTTCCCGGTTCCCATATAGCCGGTAGGTCTTCGGTACTGTTCTAGCTTGTTCAACAGGCCCGCACACGGCTCGGTCCTCAATCGACACAAGCAGAGCTATAGCACCCAGGCCCCAAAGTCCTGCTGCCCTTACTTTCTGCTCGGTCTCATTTTTCTTGCCATGTGTTTCATTTGCTATCTTTACCCGAGTCGAGTGCCTCTAGCCTATCCTCGCGAGTAGTTCCAACTACTCGACTTGTACCGAATCCTACACTATCTTAGCATTGCAGTAGCTAAACGGGGTTTTCAATCCTAATCCCAACCCAGGGTTTTCTTGGCTATGCATTTGGGTTTTAAACAAGACTCTAATGCAAGAAGTAAGTGGGTGCTCAAAGTAAGTTCTCAAAACAGTAAAAATTTGTAAAAAGGTTAATGCAGACCGGAGATTGCCTTGCTGCTCTTGGTCATAGGCTAGCTTCTCTTCCGGAGTGACGAAGTCTAAGACTTCGGGTTCCTCCTCAACCTCAGCGACTACATGAGATAACATGTATATGTATCAATGCATTTGAATTGAATTTAAACTTGTGAAGACTATAAGTCTTACTAGACAGACCCACTGACTCTGAAATTTTTACTGTAGTTTGTTTACAACCTAAACAGAGACTTGGCCAAGTTTCATTTGCAGCAAAGCTCATTTGAGCTCTCCACAAATAATAATGTACTTGAACTTAATTGGAGCTCCTAGGGTGTTCAAGGGATTTTCATGGAGCAAGCCATGACTTTCTAAAAACTAGATTTTCAGAGGGTTCTAGTGGAGTTGGTTTCACTTATTTTGAAGGTTCCTAGCTAAAGATATGAGCTAAACAATTTCAGAGAAATTCTGAAAATGTTTCTGGACATTTTCTATTTTCTCTGGAACAGTTTATTTAATACACCATTAGGTGGATCAAATGAGCTCAAATGGATCTGAAATTTTTATGGTAGCTCAGGGATATTTTGGTGAACAGCGCAGCAAAATTTCAGAAATTTCCTCCAAAGGTTCTCCAGTTAAAATTCTAAACAGTTTAAATTTTGAAGAATTAATTCTGGAGAAATAAGGATTTTCATAGAGTGAAACTTGATTTGCTGGAAAGTACTCAGAAAGCTGAATCCAAAAAAAATTTGGTTCACTCGATTTGGAGTTTTCTAGCCAAAGTTATGTGGGTTTGAAGTTTGAACTAAATCTGAAAATCAGGAAAAAGTTTAAATCGCTGCACGTCGGACCGGGGCTACGTGTCAACTCCTCAGCAGTCGACACATGGGGCTACGGAATCTTTCACGTGCAGCCGCACCCGATCTGGTGCCGCAGCAAATCCCGGTTTTAAAATATCGGCCGCAGACACGTGAGTCCGGGGGCTTCGTCTACCTCCGGCCTCCCGCGCTCGGCCTCTGCCCTCCTCACCGGAGTGCTCGCCGGAGGGCTCCTGCCGTGCGCCAAACTTCATGATTTTGACCGCCTCTGCCAAAATCCATCTGGGAAACACGATGCTGGGCTCAGCTTGTCGTGACAGTCAGCGGAACACGGCCGGCGACAAGCAGCGGCTTCGAAAGAACTTCGGCCGTGTCGGCCGGACTTCCTAGCACTCTAATCGATCGAGCAAAAGGACGTCGAGCATCAGTGGACTCTAGGAAAGATAGACATGAGCTCCACATATCTCGGAAATGACCGTACTGGGCTGTCACCGTGCGACCTAGTCCGGAAATCGGGAATTCTCCTAAAACTCAAAGAACAGTGGCTACCCCCAATAGTTCTTTGAGGTTTTGGATCCTATGGACTCGCACGGACACCTAGAAGTGCTCCTCTTCATGAGAGGATGAGTGGTGCAGAGTGTATTATGAACTTTGTGAATCGGTCCGGGCGTCTCTTTTGTATACCGTCGCAAAATCGTGAAATTCCGGCGTGGTTAGTTTATGTCACACCGCCGGAGCTTGCGGTAATGAAAGAGGAACTGAAGGCGAACCTTTTTGCTATTCGCAGCTCGGAGAATGACGGGCTGTGGTGTACGGACGGGTCGTCCCCATGACGGCGGCTCGGGTTGAACTGAGGAATGGAAGAACGCCGCGGTGGAGCTCGAGGAGGTTGATCAGGGTCTGGAACCGGTGCAAGGACGTCGAGGAAGACTCGGCGCACTCGGTTATGGTCTCAGATCACCATGACAACTACAAAGTCGGCCGGGCGACGATGGACCGAGAGCTCGGTCGAGCGGCAAGGTGTTTCAGTTTTCTGGGTGGGAGCACGTCGGAACAGCGGTGAGAATTACCGGGGACGGCTCGGGCGCATAGATAAGGGGCCAGAAAGGCGGTTCAGCGACTTGGGCGGCAAGCAGATGCTGGCCTCGACGGCCTGGCACGGTGGCGACCACGGCGAGAGCCCGATACCCAAGTACTCGGTGTCCTCAGTCGGTTCTTTGATCTGTGAAGCTGACATGTGGGTCCCACCCAAGTTTTAACCTCTGAAATTAACTTTCCTCTACTGATCCAAACAGTGATTCCTCTATTACCCCCTAGAATTTGAATTATCTACCACATGCCCATTTGGAATTAATGGAATTCAAATTATGAAGTGTTTGAATAGATTTCAGCACATATGCAGTTTGAAATTCAAATTGAGTTTGAATTTACTAAACTTGGCTCATGTCAAGATCAACTCCAAATGGAGTGAAAATTGGTGTGTGAGCTCATAAAAATGTGCTGAGTAAGAATATGCCTCCCACTTTTGAATTTATGGGATGGAAATAGTTTGAATCTGAATTTGAGTTCAAACTACCCTCTTTCTAGTTGTACCCAAAACTACCTCAAAATTGTTTTGGATTTGGGTGAATTTTGGCATGAGCATTCCTAGCAAGGTGTTGGAGTTTTTCATATGCTCAGACCCTAGATGATGCATGTGGGAAATGCCAATTTTGTATTTTGTGAGTTTCCTCTCTAATGATCATGTTGATGGTCTTTACTTGCTCTTCAAATGTGTTCACAAAGTTTCTTCAAATGAAGTGTGTGTGTGGTGATGAACACTTTGAATATGTGCCCAAAAACTTAGGCCTTTACAGAAACCCGTGACGATGGACATAGGTCAATGATGTGTGGTGATGTGATCAGCTTGTAGGCTGGCAGCATCGCGGCTATGCGACTAATGGGCCACTCGTGGGTAATGTGGAAAGACTCTTCTTCTAATTTTTTTATTATATAAGGAAGGGCTCTGCCTTCAAATTTGTTGTATTTCTATTACTCTTTGTTTTCTGCTTCTCCTTTGAATGGTTAGTTCAAATTGTTATATACTCTCTCCGTTTTAAAATAAATGACACTGATTAGTTTAATTTTAATCTAACCGACGTCATTTCTTTCGATACAGAGGAAGTACTATATTAAAGTTTTCCAGAATAAAGCCGAGCACTTGAATCAGTCATGTACAATTCCTAATCTTAAGGGATTGTTGCACATTTTTCAGATACAACCCCTGCTCTTCTAAATCCCAACTTAACTCCTCCCGTCATACTATTTGTTGTTCTGGTTCTGAACACAGATTAAGAGGTGAAAAATGTGTGATGCACATGAAAGGAGGAATGTAGAAAGGAGATATAGATGGAATTATACTGCGAAACTAGTATTGTGAGAGGAAAGTTTTGAATCCTGAAAAAAAAAAGAAAGGGCAGCCCAATGCCTGTAGCTTCCATTTGCGCAGGGTCCAGGAAAGAGTCTGACCAACTTGGCTATTTTATACAGTCTTTCACTACATTTCTGTAAACGGCTGTTTCCAGATCACAAGTAGACAGATTTACCTCTGCGCAAGGGCCCCCTTCGAATCCTAGAATGACAAGTATTACTCCTTCTGTCTAAATTAAATGACGTTTAATACATCTAATTTAGTTCAAATTAAACTAGATTTTTTGCCCTTAATGTCATTGTCGGTACCCTGCAGACCGGGTACCCCTGCGTGGAGGCTTGAAGAGGCCCCAGACCCCGTCTCCCTGCTGGGGCGGGCTCCGAATTGGCCACGTATCCTTGGCCCAGGACCTGACCTCCTCGCTGAGGCGAGGTCCGGCACTGCCACGTGTCCCCGGGCTCCAGGCCGAACCTCCCCATTGAGGAGGGCTCTGGAGCGGCCACGTGTCCTTGGCCCCGGACCTGGTCTCCCCGCTGAGGCGAGGTCCGGCGCTGCCACAGGTCCCCGGGCTCCGGGCCGGACCTCCCCGCTGAGGAGGGCTCTGAAACTGCCACGTGCCCTTGGCCCCGGACCTGGCCTCCTCGCTGAGGCGAGGTCTGGCGCTGCCACGTGTCCCTGAGCTCTAGGCCAGACATCTCCTGTGAGGAGGGATCCGGGGCTGCCATGTGTTCTTGGCCCAGGACCTGGCCTCCCGGCTGAGTTGAGGTCCGGCGCTGCCACGTGTCCACGAGCTTCGGGCCAGACCTCCCTGCTGAGGAGGGCTCCAGAGCTGCCACGTGTCCTTAGCCCCGGACCTGGCCTCCCCGCTGTGGTGAGGTCCGGCACTGCCATGTGTCCCCGGTCTCTGGGCTGGAAGTCCCCGCTGAGGAGGGCTCCTCGGCCGCCACATGTCCCACGATCCGCCATGGGTCGTGGGCCTCAGGAGTCAAGTAAGACGTACACAGTACAGTCGTGCATTCAATACTCGCGCATTCCCCAGAAGCATGGCGCGTGGTGCACGCCTCCGCCCACTCCTGCCAATCATTACAGTGACAGGACAGGGCGGTACGGCGTGACAACGGCACAGTATTGCACATCTGCTCGAGTAGGACACGGCGACAAGATGGGGCCTTCACCTGCCATCATCAACCACTACTCGGGGCAGAGGTGTCTGGCGTGTTAGGCGGCGCACTTTAATTCCACTGACAACGACACTACAAGTAGCTATAAATACCCTAGATCGTGTAGAGGGTACGGACAGCCATGGGGCCACTTGTCGGGCCCTAGGCCATAGTGTAACTGTCCCGGCCTTGAGCTATAAAAGGACTGGGGCAGCCTCTAGGAAAAGGGTTCAATCTATGATCCCCCAACTCATACACGCGCAAGCTTCATCAATACAACACACACTCCCGTGGATGTAGGGTTTTACGCTCCGGTGGCCCGAACCACGTAAATCCTGTGTTCACCCTGTGTTCTTCAGCCACGATCGATCTAGAGACGTTAGCCCTCCAAACAACGAACCTCCATAGATTGCTCCAGTAGCGGTACCGGGGGAAGTGTCGCAGGTTACACATCGACATTTGACGCGCCAGTTAGGGGGCTTTCACGCTCTCTAAATGACCGAGCGTCACCACCATGGTGACCATCCACTCCATCGCTGGCTCCTCTTGCCCCATTCGTCGTCGTCTCCAGGGGGGGGAGGAGGCCACTTCCCGCTCCTGAGCGGGCAGATCAGGCCGAGCAGGCGACCAGACGGTCACCGTGCCCATGGCAGCCACTGCTGCTGCTATACGGCGGCCTTCCACCTCCACGGCCGCAAACAACACCGCCAGTTCTGAGCCCGGACAGCGTGCTGCCCACAGCACACGCTCTTCTCCACAACCCTCCAGGCGAGGGTGCTCCTCCAGAGGCGGCAGAGCAGTGGTGCAACAACGTCGACCACCTCGCCGCCGCCCCATGAACACACCCTGCTACAGAAGGCAGCGCGGCGAGCCGTCGCAGGCACCGTCGCATATGCCGACGGTGGCCCGCCAGACGGCTATGATGCGTGCGGCGACCACTGCCAGGCAGGCCACAGCCGACCTCAGGATCGAGCTAGACCGCCGCTGCGTGAGTGAAGATGGCCGCGTCACCATCGAGCGACGTCATGAGAGGCACCGCAACCTCGAGGGAGAGTGTGGCACCCCGAGTTCCATACCAGCGGGACGCGCCGTGCAGACCCCTTCCTCTGTAGTAGTAGGCGGGGGCTGTATGGCGCTCGCCCTTCATCTTTGCATGGTGGTTTGGCCACCCAAGTTCCGATCCCACTTGCCGGAGAAGTACAACGGGACTGTCGACCCCGCTGAGTTCCTGCAGATCTAGGGCATGTTTGGTTCATATTCTAATGTTGCCACCATTTGTCACATATTTTTGCCAAACTTGACTAAACTTAGGTGCCCAGATTTTCAGCCACAACTTGGCAAGCCTAAGAGAATCTTGCCACACTTTTTTGAGTCATTAACATGTGGGACCTACTTAAATAGGAAGGAATCTTGCCACACTTGTGTTAATGAACCAAACACAGGACTAACATGGTCAAACTTGACTAACCTTAGGTGTGCCAAAATGAGGCAAGTTATGGCTTCAAACCAAACATGCCCCTACTCCACCTCTATCCTAGGTGCAGGAGGGAATGGGGCCGTCATGGCCAACGACTTCCCGGTGGCCCTGGTTGGCACAATCTGGTCATGGCTCATGAACCTTCCCCAGGCTCCATATCCTCCTAGGAAGATTTGTGCTAGAGGTTCACAGCCAACTTCGGGAGTTCCTATATGCGCCCCGGCGGCGAGATTGACCTCCACATCGTGTGTCAGCGTGAGGTGGAGCTGTGATCCTTCATCCAACGGTTCTCCTAAGTGAGGAACACCATCCCCCACATCTCCAAAGCCTTCATCGTCGTCGCATTCTGACAAGGCGTTAGATACAAGAAGATGCTCGAGAAGTTAGCCACACATCATGTGCAAGATGTCTCCAAGCCTTTCAGCCTGGCGGACAAGTGCGCCAAAGCCACGGAGGGCCGAGACTGGCACTTGCGACCTGCCTCCAGGGTGGGGAGTGCCGGTGAAGCTACTGCTTAGGGCAGCGGCAAGAAGAAGGGGAAAGCTGGAGGCAAGGAAAAGCCTCTAGCCGGGGCACCCATCATTGTTGCTGCAGCGGGCGGTGGGGGCCGTGGCCCGCGCACCGACAAGCACCTGTGGCCGCCGTTCGCCAGTGACGATGGCCAGTGGTGCCCGGTGCACAACTCCAGCTGCCACTGCGCTAGCGAGTGCCGTGAGATGAAAAACTCGCGGAGCGCTTCCAAGACAGCGCGTCCTTCCGCCAGCTGGAGGGCAAGCAGAAGGCCGACCCTAAGGCCCGGCGCGGAGCAAGAGATGGAGTATCAGGACACCAAGCGGGCATTGAAGGCCATCTACATCCACTCCGACTCTGACTCCAGCGCCGACAGCGAGCGTCGCAAGACACTCCACATGATGTACGGGGGTTCCTGGGACATCACGTCCCGGCGTGCCGTCAAGACCCTGCGGCGGGCCGTATCTGCAGCTACACCTACCCCTAGGCCGACACCCCACCATAAGTGGATGGAGATGGCGATCAGCTTCGACACCTCTGACTGCCCCAAGAACATGGTGGGTGCCGGGCAGCTACCTCTCCTCGTCGCCCCCACCATCGCCAACATGGAGCTCTACCACGTGTTGATCGATGGTGGGGCGTCCCTCAGCGTCATCAGCCTTGCAGCTATCAAGAAGCTGTAGATCCCCATGTCCAGGCTCACCCCCTCACGTCTGTTCTCGGGGGTGGGTCAGGACCCAGTCTAACCGTGCGGTAGCATCTCCCTCCCGGTGACTTTTGGGACGCCTAAGAACTACCGCATGGAGAGCGTCGTCTTCGACGTTGCGGAGTTCAGCCTCCCCTTCAACACCATCATCGGCAGGCCATCTCTGTACCAGTTCATGGTTGTAGCCCACTACGGGTACTTGGGCTTCAAGATGCCGACACCAAGCGGCGTGTAAAATCCCCAAGTTGAGCCTTTCTTGTGTTTTTGTGGAATTCAAATCAGCAGGGTATAATTCTCTTAAATTTGTTTTCAAATTCGAACTTTTGCCACATGAAATAAAGTCTAGACTATGGTAAAGAAAGTTTAGCACAAAGAAGGTGAACAATAGGATTTGAATTAGAGGCACGAGAGAGGATGAGCCACTGTATTCAAATTCGTCGTTCGGAAATTTTTGCAAAGATTTGAATTTGAATTAGGGAGCTACTTTGGTTTGGGAGTAGAAATTTTGGAGAATTCAAAATCAAAAGCGGAAGGCACAGTTCGATTGCAATTTTTCGTACGCATCTAACTATTTGAATTCAGCCGTTTGAATTTTCAACAGAGTTGAATTTAAACAACCATTTGAAATTTTTTTGAAGCCACTATTATTTGGAGGGGCCCACCTGCCATTGGAGCAAAGGCAGCTAATGGATTTTTGCTTCTGTGGGAGCTTGCCACCGAGAGGCTACATGTGCCACCGAGACTCCAGCGAGCTGCTTGTGCTCTGCTCCCGGAAGATTTTCCCTCAAGCCTTCGGCCACATGCTAAACCTCAAGGGTGCACAAAACCAATGTTTCTTCTCCTGCTCGGCCACTCCAACGCACAGCCATCTTCCCTCGCGCGCCCACCCGAAGAAAACACCGGCGCTTGCCTCGGCTACTCATCGCCAACCACCATCTGGTGACTGTGACGCCCAGCTGAGATGACCAGAATATGCGTCGGATCCTCCCCTACCTCCCCAACACAGTTTCAGCTCGTCCCCGGCCTTCCCCCGCTGTGTCCAAGCCATTTTTCTTCCGGCAAAACAGAGCCACGCCACCTCCACGTCTCCACGTCGCCCGGCCGTCTCCGAGCCTCCCCGACATGCTCAAAAGATCACAGAGGTGCGCCACGAAGTCTAGCTACTGCTCCCATAGTCCACCTGCTCTTCCCAGCCGCCGGCTAGCCGGAATTCGCGTTTTACCACCGGAGCACGTGAAGAACCGGCGCTGTCCAATTCTCTAAATTCGCTCAAACCACTTGACCATCCGTTCTACAATTCAAACCACAGATACTATGGTTCCTAGCACCCTCCCACGCCAAAGCATGCATCAAATCAGCCCTCCTCTGCCCCGGGCGATGAGAAATCGCTGGCGGCGGCTAAAACCGCCGCGGTCCATGGTGACAACTAGTTTTCTGCCGTTCGCTGCGAGGTTTGAGCTACGTTCCATGTTCCCCGACCACTAGGGATGCTTTAGGGAAAACTAGCTCACTGCTAGAATCTTGGGACACGCCGGAACGCGTTGATGCCGAGCTACCGAGCCGTCCCGCTGATGCCGACCCACCTCCGGCCGTTTTCATGCGGGGAAACCTTGCCCGGCAGCTGCGCCACATTCCAAGGATCGTGTAGGGCGAAACCGGAGCTAAAACTGTGGAGAAACGAGGAAGAACGAGCCGCGCCACCACTCTGTCCGGCATGCACCCGCGGGCTCTGTCCCGAGGTAGAAGAAAGGACTGACCCGTAGGCCCCATGTTTGACTGTTCTGTGTAAAATCAAACAGAGAGTTGTTCAAACTTGGAAAATCCATAGTTCTGTGTAGAAAGCTCCAAAAATAGTGAGACAAATTTTGTTGGAATCCTTAGGAGGCGTACTTTGCAGAAAAATAAATTTATAGCTATGAAAATGCCTAGGAATTTCTGTAGAATTCTTTTTATTTATTCTTTTAGGGAGTAATTCCAGGAAATTGGCTTGTGGAAATATTCCCATTTTTGGTCAGAAGCTCTTTATCATATTTCCTGAGATCCAGTACAAATTTCAGGATTTTTGGAGACGATTAAGAGGGCTTAATCAGTAGGTTTTTCTCAGGGTTATTTAAATGGGCTGAAAAATCACAGAAGCAAAATTCAGAAAAATGGAATGAACTTCAATCCTCCATTCTGACCAGCAGAATACTTAGAAAAATTTTAAACAAATTTTCCTAGGAACCTTAGGTCCAGACCTATTAGGATATAAAATTTCTCCATATGACCAAGTCTAATTAAATTCCTATAATTCATTGAAGGTTAAAGGTTCCAAGAATTCTTGTGCCCATTTTCTGTCTCAAAAGCTTCTGAAAATTTTACCATACTCCTATCATGAGTTTAGAAAGACTATGTAAAAATTTCAACCATATACTTTTCTGTCTTCTTAGGTTTTGCTTCTGTAGTTTCTTATAGCACATTATTTCATAATGTGACGCATTTCTTTAATTGATCATTTCGATAGAAATATTTCTCGGGAAGACTTCGGAGGCCACTAACTTGCTCCTGTTGACAGAAACATTAGTCAGGACCAACACTAAGGCAAGCCCCGGTTTGCATCAAAATTTACAAGTTTTTATTTGTATTCACTTTATAATGTCTAGCATTTTGTTTATTGCATTAAGTCTAGATGGTATGACACTCCACATGCATAACCAAGAAAAACCCTGGAGTTTGATTTAGAATAGGTTATCACTTAATTATAACTGCTGATCTCAAGTTAACAAAAGTGGATTAAAAGAGATATAACTCGAGTAGGTCATTTTCTACTCGTGAACCGGGATTAAGGGGGATCAATTGGAAGAGTTGGGAATTGATCCTCATAGTTGGGAATGGAGACCGGGCAGTTGGATGGAAGGCTCAAGGATGTGGTCCTGTGAACCTAGTCTCTGTCTGAGTCAATTAAGGCCCGTTCTCGTGTGTGGCCCTGTGGGACAAGTTTGAGTTGTGTACCGGATGCATACTGGCTATATGGGACCCAGGAAACTGATGTAACATGTTAACCTAGGTGTCGAGGCAATCCCCACCGTCTTATGCAGATGCTGAAAGGATAGAGAAGTCGGCTCTACGAGGGATTGCCGTAGTGCGACTTAATCCAAGTCGGTGGGACACGTTCGATATTTGGGCGTCGTGTGAAAGGTTGCCAGATACGACGTTGATGGGATTGGTTGATCACCGGTCTCGGACGAACGTATGTGTCGTGTCAGCCGGGTGTTTTTGATTCGAATCACCATCGCTCGCGGTAGTGAGCATACTTGTTCTCTGCGTCATGACGTAGTAATAAACTGGAAAAAAAGTTAATATGCTTCGTGAGTAATCCTCATATTGGAGATGAGGAAATGATCAACACCTTCACTAAATTTATTTTCCACCTTGGGCTAGTAGCGTCGAGGCAAAGCGTTTCTTGTTTGATTGTGGAGTCTCGACGTTGATGGCACAAGGTCTGTATGGGTCTAAGGTAGTTCACTAAAGTTACTCTCACCTCGGGCAAGTGGCATCGAGATGAAGCGTTTCTTGTTTGATTGTGGAGTCTCGATGTAAATTGTGCGAGGAATATAAACGTTGCTTGAAACTTGAAGTAAGAACTCTCCTTTAGCTCAAGTTCATAGTTTTTGAAATCTTCTATATTCAGCCCTCTGTTTTCAGCATTTAGAGTTCCATGTGTAGGACATCGGTTAAGTCTTGTTGAGCATAAGCTCATGGTTTGTTGATCCATTGTTTTGCAGATAACGTTGCAGAAGGAAACGTTAGGGAGGAAGGGAGATCCGAGCAGGGCAGCACCCAATGAGGGTGTGAGTCTCACTTTGGAACCCTGCAGGCCACCGGGTTTTTGATGTGGCGCTAGTGTGAGGCATCCGCGGGCAGGATGGCTTCATTTTGCTTAGCGTAGGCTATAGTCCGTGAGTGTATTCTTATCTTCCGCTGCAATGTACAGTTGTACATTATTTGTAAAATGAGTCAATATTATGTATTAAAGACATATATTGTTGTGTATGTGTGTTTTTCGGTGATGTGCTGTTAGGTGCCGCATCGCACGGCACCACCCAATGCGATTCCTGGACTATCGGGGCGGGGTCCTTACAGGTGTGGTATCAGAGCCGCATTGGGAATAGCGCACCTTAAAGGACACGTATTTTCAAAAACTTGAGTCTACGAGTGAGGAATCGGTACTAGGCCCACATAAGGTCTATTAGTAGCATAAGTGATGTATAGTGGCAAACTAACATACTTGTTACTCTATTCTGTAACGACGCACCGCCGACCAGGTAAGAGGTAAGGAACGCCACCGAAAGCGGATCAATTTCGGTAAGCTCCCCTGACGAGGAAAGTGGTTCAGGGTATAGGTCTCACAGCTTGGTGTGAGATGTCAATATGAAGCTCTTGAACTCTTCATGTTTCTGAGCTCATATGAAACGCTGATCCCTAGCGTGCATTAGGCAAGAAAGTGGAAACCCCATCGTGTGGTCGGTAACGCGATAGCGTGTTCTTCTAGAAATAGTCTAGGATTACATACACAGCGCTTGCCATCGGCGTGGCCTGCAGGGCAGTAGGTGGTATCCGTTGGGTTGATAAAATTCCCAACCGCGACGACCCGTTCGCGCTCTACTCGGGTTCCCCGTCGTGTGGTGTGAAAACACGACCATGTACCTTGAGACGTGACTTGACTCAAGGACGGCCCGTATGGAAATGATACGGGGCGTAAGTTTTTAGTATGATATGGGCCTGCCTGGAATGACAACCCTATGAGTGCATCATTATTGAGTGGTTTTCTGTAGGTACACTAACCACGTATCCGTAATACGAGTAGAACACGTTTGCAAGTGAACGATTCTAGTGCCACTAATAAAACGTATATGCTGGGTATAATCCGGTTATGATTTTTTCTATTTTGTGAGGAACGTAGTACCGGCATTATCATGGAAATTGCATGAACACCTCGCTTATCTCATAAACTTGAAAATTCTGTAAGATTTGAATGAATACAGATCAAATTAAGTAGTTAAAACTTGTTTAGAAACCAACTCAAGAATATGGGGAGTGTAGAGAGACCCAAAAACAGAGTCCCCTGTTTTGGCAGTGTCTCTGCTGAAACTTGTACAGGGTGTTACTAATTGTAGAAAAGACCAATGGTAGTGTGTGATATAGTTTTGGAAAGGTGTAGAAGTCCTATAAAACTTTTCTATAAACCTCCAGGACAGAAACACACTTAAAGTTGGTCAAAAACCTTAGAAACCAAAAACTGCTACAGATGGGTAGAACCAAAACAGAGTCTCTGTAATTCCACCATAAATCTTGGTGGAGAAATATCTAAGGGTATTGTGATACATTTATGGAAAGGTCATGAGATATTCTACAACTTTGTAATTCAAAGTTTTGCCAAAACTGTAGCAGAATTAACTGGAATTGTGGGTTCAAACTAGGTACCTCTGGAGAGGTGCTGTCGAAATCCTGCCAGAAATTCTGTTAACTTTGAACCATCATATCATTTGATCAAGGAATGCAAAGAGGTCATATAAATACATTTTTAAAAGCTTGGGAAGTTCTTTACAATGTTTCTGTTCGACCTCAGGGCATAATCCTCCTGTAAAGGGTTGAAATCCGCAGTACAAATGAAACTGTCCAGAGTACCCAAGGGCTGTGCATAGTTTTTGTACTCATTGGAGTTTTGCTTATAACTTCCTGTATAAGAGTTGTAAAATGGGAAATCTTACAATTCTAGAAATCTTATGAATTGTTCTTCAACTATGTATCATGAGTTTGGTCCATATACGTTTCTAACTGTATGGAGAAGTTGACTCAAAGTGAGCACTTACAGGGGAGGTGCTGCTAAAATTTTTCCAGAATTTCTGTCAACTCTAAAAACTCATAACTTTCGATCTAGAACTTAGTTGAAGGCAAATACACACTTGTTGGAAATATATGGAAGTATTTTTCAATTTTTCTGTTCACTCCCACAACAGACTCACAAGTTAAATTAGGATTTTATACCATAGAACAGAAGCTGGCTCAGTTTCTGTATTTTTATGGTTTTGGACCATCACTTCCTGTCTACATTTTTTTCAAAGGTTGTGTGATACATTTCTGAAAATCTGGTGAGTTAGGCTACAACTTTTTAGTTGTGAGTCTTGACAAACTGGGTTCGGAACTGTATGAAAAAGTTGAATCAAATTCGGTACCTCTCGATGGGGTACTGCAGAAATTCTCCCTGAATTTCTATCAACTTCCAAACTTCATGTCTGTTGAACCTGAACTGATATGGAGTCACATAAATAAACGTTGGATGGATACGGAAGTGATTCAGAACTTTGGTATTCAATTCGAGTCTTGAGTCTGCTGTTAGCTCAGGCAAGAATGGAATTCTAGGGCAGACCGGTCAGTTGTGGATACGAATTGTCGGGGAAAACTGATTGGTGAAGCACCTGATAACTTGTTGTGGTGAGGAGTGCTTTTCTTCTTACTCTCAGAAAATCATAACAAGTTCCGAGTGTTCTGTATACCATCAGCTTGGATTTCAATCACAGAAGATTTCCATTTACAAGAATTAAGAGAACAAGCAGGTTTAGAAAATCCATATTAGTGACAACCCTAGTATGGTGAGATCATAACTAGGAGCTAGGACTAGTAGTTCATTCGTCACACTGAAAGGTTAGATGAAGACTTCGGAAATGAATAAGGTGAACTCAACGTTTAGTAGCTAAGTTTTCATGGGATATTCCCCAACAATCTTGTCAAACAATTGCAACCATTCCATTGCACTGGGTCACAACATGAAAGTGGCAGTCCTTGTTTAGCACCTTTCATGATCAAGTTATTTGTAGCTTGCAAAGTATGAGACTATTCTTAATCGTGTTTGAATTGTTATACTAACTCTTGCTCAAACTATAAAAGATGATGCATCATACATATGCACCATTTTGCACCATACCATGTGCATATGCATTGCACCATACCACATCTGCAGCATCATAAATAACGAGACAGCATTAAAAATACCAAAATACTGAGCAAGATTGTGTACCTCCTTTCAAACCATTAAGTAGTGTCTACTAACCTTGATATATTGATCAAGTTACTTGATTTGACCTCCTTGAGTAATAAAAGGGAAACCAATTACTCAACATCCCTTGTATCTTCTCACTTTCATCCATGATTTGTATAGCTTCGAGTACCGTAATTGTCGGAACTAGACAAATTCTAATCGCAGGGTTTACCAATTGGTTTCTCAACCTCGCGAAAATCATTTAACCCAAGCTAAATTCTTGAGAGATCATATGGTGACTTTGACATCCTTGCGGTTACCATATGTAGTGGGTCTTTGCTATGTTGATAACATAATTGAAATTGACTTGTGACTGCTCTTATGTTCAAGCAAAGCCTTTAGTTTTATATTAAATGGTTAAAATGCCAATTCAAGGTGAGAGTATCGATTCATTGTTTAATCTCACCAAACCCCTTGATTCATATTGGGGAAGTACTACACTAAGTTTTTAAGGAACCAGTTAATCTAGACAAGTATTGGTTATCCATGTCAAGATTAGGACAGTGAAAATTCAAGCCATCAACAAACCGGCAAGAGGGATGTCACGACGAAGGCTCTCGCCAACCTCAAACGAGCTCATACTTTAAGTTTTGGCGACTGAACTACCAGTCTTCATAGAGGTCGAGGATCCTCTGGTGGCCGATAACTAGATCCGTACCATAGAGTTTAAGTTCGAGTTGCTTCAATGCATCGAACATCAGAAATTACTGTACGTGGCGCCACAACTTCACAGTTCCGCCAGTATTTGGTGGGCGAATCAGCTCGCATCCCTACTAGATGGACATCAGCTCACGTGGATGTAATACCGGAAGATATGCCTTGCTTAGCATGTTCTTTCTGGAATAATCCAAGGGAAGCTCGAGGAGTTTCTAGTCTGGAAACAAGGAGGGAGGGGTGCCACGAGCATTGGTACCATACGCGCCTAACTACGTGAATCCGGTGGCACGAGCATGTGAATGGCTCGTTCGTAGCCTCCATACTAAGTAAGGGGGAAACTGACCTTGGTAATTGGGAGTAACTTCAACGAGTTAATGAGCTAATGCCGACCCTTGTATTTTGGAAGTCGGAGATCAAGTCTGTCTCTGAGTATCCCCGATGAAAGGAATTCATCAACTCGGGGTCAAGGGAAAGTTAGCTTCTCGTCTTGTTGGTCCAGTTCCTCATTACGGAAAGATGTGCATCGGTAGCATACCGTTTGAAGCTACCCCACATCATTGTCGGCCATCCACGGCATCTTCCATGTCCCACAAATAAGGAAATGTTTGAAGGAGTCTACGGAGGTTCTTTCAGGAGGCATGGAGACCTTAAACCGGATCTCACCTATGTTGAGGAACCGATACAAATCCTCGATGCAAAGACTCGTGAAACAAGGCATTGATCATGGCGGTTTTACACGGTTTTGTGGAATAACCAAACCGACGACGAGTTTACATGGGAAATGGAGGATTTTCCTCGGATGAATTGCCCGAACCTGTTATCGAACTATCACCGTTAACATTCTTCTCCATCTTGTTCTTTTATTAATCTCAGGACAAAATTCTTTTAAGAAGGGAGGATTGTAAAATCCCCAAGTTGAGCATTGCTTGTGTTTTGTGGAATCCAAATCAGCAGGGTATAATTATCCTAAATTTGTTTTCAAATTTGAACTTTTGCCATATGAAATAAGGGCTAGACTATGGTAAAGAAAGTTTAGCACAAAGAAGGTGAACAATAGGATTTGAATTAGGGGCACGAGAGAGGATGAGCCACTATATTCAAATTCGTCGTTCGGAAATTTTTGCAAAGATTTGAATTTGAATTAGGGAGCTACTTTGATTTGGGAGTAGAAACTTTGGAGAATTCGAAATCAAAAGCGGATGGCACAGTTCGATTGCAATTTTTCGTATGCATCTAACTATTTGAATTCAGCCGTTTGAATTTTCAACAGAGTTGAATTTAAACAACCATTTGAAATTTTTATGAAGCCACTATTTTTTGGAGGGGCCCACCTGCCATTGGAGCAAAGGCAGCTAATGCAATTTTGCTTCTGTGGGAGCTTGCCACCGAGAGGCTCCATATGCCACCGAGACTCCAGCGAGCTGATTGTGCTCTACTCCCGGGAGATTTTCCCTCAAGCCTTCGGCTGCACGCTAAACCTCGAGGGTGCACAAAACCAATGTTTCTTCTCCTACTCAGCCACTCCAACGCACAGCCATCTTCCCTCGCGCGCCCACCTGAAGAAAACACTGGCGCTCGCCTCGGCTACTCATCGCCGATCACCATCTGGTAACTGTGACGCCCAGCTGAGATGACCAGAAGATGCGCCAGAGCCTCCCCTACCTCCCCAACACAGTTTCAGCTCGTCCCCGGCCTTCCCCCGCTGTGTCCAAGCCATTTTTCTTTCGGCAAAACAGAGCCACGCCACCTCCACGTCTCCACGTCGCCCGGCCGTCTCCGAGCCTCCCCGACATGCTCAAAAGCTCACAGAGGTGCGCCATGAAGTCTAGCTACTCCTCCCATAGTCCCCCTGCTCTTCCCAGCCGCCGTATAGCCGGAATTCGTGTTTTACCACCGGAGCACGTGAAGAACCAGCGCTGTCCAATTCTCTAAATTCGCTCAAACCGCTTGACCATCCATTCTACAATTCAAACCACAGATACTAGGGTTCCTAGCGCCCTCCCACGCCGAAGCACGCAGCAAACCAGCCCTCCTCCGCCCCGAGCGACGAGAAATCACCGGCGGCGGCTAAAACCGCCATGGTCCACGGTGACAACTAGTTTGCCGCCGTTTGCTGTGAGGTTTGAGCTCCGTTCCATGTTCCCCGACCACTAGGGATGCTTTAGGGCAAACTAGCTTGCCGGGAGAAGCTTGGGACACGCCGGAACGCATCGATGCCGAGCTACCGAGCCGCCCCGCTGATGCCGACCCACCTCCGGCCGTTTTCATGCGGGGAAACCTTGTCCGGAAGCTGCGCCACGTTCCAAGGATCGTGTAGGGCGAAACCGGAGCTAAAATGGTGGAGAAACGAGGGAGAACGAGCCGCGCCACCACTCTGTCCGGCGTGCACCCGCAGGCTCTGTCCCGAGGTAGAAGAAAGGACTGACCCGTGGGCCCCATGTTGACTGTTCTGTGTAAAATCAAACAGAGAGTTGTTTAAACTTGGAAAATCCATAACTCTGTGTAGAAAGCTCCAAAAATAGTGAGACAAATTTTGTTGGATTCCTTAGGAGGAGTAATTTTCAGAGAAATAAATTTCTAGCTATGAAAATGCCTAGAAATTGCTGTAGAATTCTTTTTATTTATTCCTTTAGGTAGTAATTCCAGAAAATTGGCTTGTGGAAATATTCCCATTTTTGGTCAGAAGCTCTTTACCATAGTTCCTGAGCTCCAGTAAAAATTTCAGGATTTTTGGAGATGATTAAGAGGGCTTAATCAATAGGTTTTTCTCAGGGTTATTTAAATGGGCTGAAAAATCACAGAAGCAAATTTCAGAAAAATGGAATGAACTTCAATCCTCCATTCTGGCCAGCAGAGTACTTAGAAAAATTTGAAACAAATTTTCCTAGGAACCTTAGGTCCAGACCTATTAGGATCAAATTTCTCCATATGACCAAGTCTAATTAAATTCCTATAATTCATTGAAGGTCAAAGGTTCGAAGAATTCTTGTGCCCATTTTCTGTCTCAAAATCTTCTGAAAATTTTACCATACTCCTATCATGAGTCTAGAAAGACTGTGTAAAAATTTCAACCATAGACTCCACTGTCTTCTTAGGTTTTGCTTCTGTAGTTTGCTTATAGCACATTATTTCATAATGTGACGCACTTCTTTAATTGATCATTTCGATAGAAATATTTCTCGGGAAGACTTTGGAGGCCACTACCTTGCTCCTGTTGACATAAACATTAGTCGGGATCAACACTAAGGCAAGCCCCGGTTTGCATCAAAATTTACAAGTTTTTATTTGTATTCACTTTATAATGTCTAGCATTTTATTTATGAGTCGAGATGGTATGACACTCCATATGCATAACCAAGAAAAACCATGGAGTTTGATTTAGAATAGGTTATCACTTTATTATAACTGCTGATCTCAAGTTAACAAAAGTGGATTAAAAGAGGCATAACTCGATTAGGCCGTTTCCTACTCGTGAACCGGGATTAAGGTGGATCAATTGGAAGAGTTGGGAATTGATCCTCATAGTTGAGAATGGAGACCGGGCAGTTGGATGGAAGGCTCAAGGACGTGGTCCTATGAACCTAGTCTCTGTCTGAGTCGATTAAGGCCCGTTCTCGTGTGCGGCCTTATGGTACAAGTTTGAGTTGTGTACCGGATGCATACTGGCTATATGGGACCTAGGAAACCAATGTAACATGTTAACCTGGGTGTCGAGGCAATCCCCATCGTCTTATGCAGATGCTAAAAGGATAGAGAAGTCGGCTTTACGAGAGATTGCCGTAGTGCGACTTAATCCAAGTCGGTGGGACCGGTTCGATATTTGGGTGTCGTGTGAAAGGTTGCCACATATGACGTTGATGGGATTGGTCGATCACCGGTCTCGGACGGGCGTATGTGTTGTGTCAGCTGGGTGTTTTTTATTCAAATCACCGTCGCTCGCGGTAGTGAGCATACTTATTCTCTGTGTTGTGATATAGTAATAAACTGGGAAAAAAAGTTAATATGCTTCGTGAGTATTCCTCATATTGGAGATGAGGAAATGACCAACACCTTCACTAAATTTATTTTCCACCTTGGGCTAGTAGCGTCGAGGCAAAGCATTTCTTGTTTGATTGTGAAGTCTCGACGTTGATGGCGCAAGGTCTATGGGTCTAGGGTAGTTCACTAAAGTTACTTTCACCTCGGGCAAGTGGCATCGAGATGAAGCGTTTCTTGTTTGATTGTGGAGTCTCGATGTAAATTGTGCGAGGGATATAAAAGTTGCTTAAAATTTTAAGTAAGAACTCTCCTTTAGCTCAAGTTCATAGTTTGTGAAATCTTCTATATTCAGCCATCTATTTTTAGCATTTAGAGTTCCATGTGTAGGACATCGGTTAAGTCTTGCTGAGCATAAGCTCACGGTTTGTTGATCCATTATTTTGCAGGTAACGTTGCAGAAGGCAACGTTAGGGAGGAAGGGAGATCCTAGCAGGGCAGCACCCAATGAGGGGTGTGAGTCTCACATTGGAATCCTGCACGCCGCCGAGTTTTTGATGTGGCGCTAGTGTGAGGCATCGGCGGGTAGGATGGCTTCATTTTTCTTAGCGTAGGCTATAGTCCATGAGTGTATTCTTATCTTCCGCTGCAATGTACACTTGTACATTATTTGTAAAATGAGACAATATTATGTATTAAAGAAATATATTCTTGTGTATGTGTGTTTTTCGGTGATGTGTTATTAGGTGCCGCATTGCACGACACCACCCAATGCGATTCCTGGACTGTCGAGGCGGGGTCCTTACATGGCGTCCTCAAGATATGCAGAGATCACTCTGCCACGGTATCAATGCTGGAGAAGCTCCAGGTGTTGGCAGCGGTGCAGGAGGCTGCTTCCTGCTGCGGTGAAGCTAGCCAGGAACCTCCAAGCGTGCGCCAGCGAGGGATGACATCTACACCCCTCGTGCAGACCTCAGACGGCGGGGACGTCCCCGTCAAAGCCATCCAGATCAGTTCGAACGCCGCCTAGACCACCCGCATTGCGGGGAATCTAGGAGACAAATAGGAACAAGCGCTCGTCACCTTCCTCTGAGCGAATATCGACGTGTTTGCACGGCAACCGTCACAGATGCCCGGGATCCTCACGGAGGTTATTGAGCACCATCTGAAGATCTATCTCGACGCTAGGCCGGTACAACAGAAGCCGCGGAAGCAGTCCGTTGAGCAGCAAAACTTCATCCGTGAAGAAATTAAGAAGTTGCTCGATGTTGGCTTCATCCGAGAGGTCCACCATCCACGATGGTTGACCAACCCTGTTGTCGTTCCCAAGGTAGGTGGGAAGCTTCAGATGTGCATCGACTACACCACTCTCAATAAGGCATGCCCAAAGCATCGTTTTCCTCTCCCTCGCATAGACCAAATGGTGGATTCCACATCCGACTATGATCTAGTATGCTTCCTAGATGCTTGCTCAGGTTTCCACCAAATACCAATGTCTAGAGAAAGAAGAGCATACTGCCTTCATAGCATTAGATGGTCTATTTTGCTATGTATCCATGCCATATGGTCTAAAGAATGCTATTCCCACTTTTGTACGTGCCATGTATAAAACATTTGGGAACCTCATTTGTGACCTAGTAGAGATGTACGTCGATGACATCATCATTAAGGTTAAGTCGCATGCATCTTTGCTCGAAAAACTCACCTTACTGCGTTCGGCACGCACGAAGTTGAACCCGGACAAGTGTGTCTTCGGGGTCTCTACCGGAAAGCTACTCGGTTTCCTAGTCTCACACCGAGGAATCGATGCTAACCTAGAGAAGATAAAGGCAATCGACATGATGCAGCCACCTGCCCGCATCAAGGACGTGTAGAAGCTCACGGGTTGCTTCGCCGTGCTCAGTCGGTTAATCTCTAGACTGGTTGAGCGGGCTCTCCCGTTCTTCAAGCTTTTGTGCAGGTCTGGACCCTTCATCTAGACAGATGAGGCAGATGAGGCATTACAGGAGCTTAAGGCGTACCTCACAACGCTGCCGATTATGGTGGCTCCGGAACAAGGTGAGCCTCTACTCCTGTAAATCGCCTCCACAACGGAGGTTGTGAGCATGGTCCTGGTCGTGGAGTGACCGGAACCGCAGCGACCCCAAGTCCCAGACAAGGCTCCTGATGCAGGTTCCGAGTCCCAGGACTCGGACCTCGAAGGGGAGCCAGGGGATGAGGAGCTAGTCAGGTCCTGACCTACCGGACCTGACAACCAATGCACATCCGGGTCCCAGCTCCTGTAGTGCAGTCTCGGACATCGGGGCCAGGGGCCCCCGACTCCAGGACCTCTTCAAGAAGACGCACCAGACCCCTCTGGGAGGGTCCGGACCGTCCAGCGTCTGGTCTACTACATCAGCGAGGTCCTCCACGATTCCAAGACAAGATATTTGGAGGTGCACAAACTGCTCTACGCAGTCCTCGTTGCATCAACGAATTTGCACCACTACTTCTAAGCTCACAAGATTTCAGTGGTCACTTTACCCCACTCAAGGACGTGCTCCACAGCCCCAACGCAACTGGGAACGTGGCGAAGTGGGCTGTCGAGCTGGCAGAGTTCGAGCTCGACTTCTTGCCACGCCATGCGGTGAAGAGTCGGGCGCTAGCTGACATCATAGCAATGTAGACACCACTACCGTGCCTCCCAGGGGGCCAAGACAATGATGAGGCCAAGCCCAGAGCTTCGGTCTTCACCGGGCCTCACTGAACACTCTTCTTCGATGGCTCCTCACGCAAGCAAGGTTCCGGAGCAGGGGTACTGCTCCTCATCCTGACTGGGGAGCAGTTCAAGTACATGGTACGGCTTGACTTCAAGGCAACCAACAACATGGCGGAGTATGAGGCTCTCATCTTCGGGTTAAAGACCGTGCTGTCCATTGGCAGCAGTTGTTGGTCAAGGGTGATTCTCAGCTGATCATCGAGCATGTAAAGGGAGAATGCTGCTGCAATGATCCTGAGCTTGCAGCCTACCTCCTCCAAGTGCAGAAGCTGAGGAAAAAGACTTCCAAGTCTTGGACCTGTGCCATGTCCCTCGCTCAAACAACACAATTGCTGACGACCTGTCAACGAAGGATTCCACCTGGGCTCCGGTGCCTGAGGGAGTCTTCGAAAGGAAGTTGTTGCGACCTACATCCTGGCCTACTGAACCAGGCGAAGGGGACGAGACCAGCACCTCAAAGTTGGTGGTCCCAGCGACCTTTCTACCATGTAGCCCACCAAGGATCGTAAGCGTCACCGGGGACTCCGTGCAACCCGGTGCTCAAGATCCAGAAGCTCAAGTAGGTCCCGACGCATGGATCACGGAGCTCCGGGACTACTTGAAAGACAATATCCCTTCCTGATGAACATGCATCCGCTGAACGGATCACTCGGTTGGCTAAGAGATACGCGCTGGTAGAGGGGGATCTCTACCGGCGTGACGCCAATGGCATCCTATTGCGGTGCATAACCCGGGAGGAGGGCTACGACTAGCTCGTAGAGATCCATGGGGGGCGAGTGTGGGAACCTTGCATCTTCCCGCACGCTGGTCGGTAAAGCCTTCTGGAATACTTCTATTAGCAGACATCTCTCCAGGATGCCGTCGACCTGGTCAAGAGATGCAAGGCGTGCTAGTTTCATGCCAAGCAAATCTACACACCGGCATAGACGCTGCAGATGATCCTGCCCTCGTGGCCCTTCGTTGTGTGGGGGTTGGACATCCTGGGACCATTTCTCAGATCCGTCGGAGGGTACCGATACCTCTACGTCGTCGTAGACAAGTTCACCAAGTGGCTGAAAGCAGCCCCTGTAGTGACAATCAACAAGTAGTCAGCAGTCAAGTTCATCAAGTCAATCATCTACCGGTTCGGGGTCCCGAAGAGAATCATCACCGACAACAAGACCCAGTTCACCAGTGCAGTGTTCCAAGAGTACTGTGAAGACATCGGCATCCAAGTCTACTACGTATTTGTTGCTCACCTAGAGAGCAATGTACAAGTCGAGAGGGGCTAATGTTGTGACACTTAGGGGACTCAAGACGCGCACCTAAACTGCTTGAAGAAGCATGGTGCCAATCGGGTAGACGAGCTTCCGTGTGCACTGTGAGCCAGCCGTACGTACCTCAGCCGAGCGACAGGGGAAATGCCCTTCTTCCTGGTGTATGAGGCTGAAGTCGTCCTCCCCCCAGAGATCACCATGGGATCCCCCTGTGTCCGGGCTTACGACGAAGCCACGTAGGACCATCTCCGATGTGAAGACATTGACCTTGTCGACGAGCAAAGGTGGCAAGCAGCTGCTCGAAACTCACGGTACCGCCAAGCGCTCCAACGCTACCACCAGCAGTTCGTGTGGAGTAGACAGCTCGAGGTGGGTGACCTGGTGCTCTAGCATATACTTTATCGTGAAGAGGCGAACAAACTCTCCCCCTGCTGGGAGGGACCCCTCCGAGTGACGCAAGTATCTCGCCCTGGGTGCGTCCGCCTGCCCACGGAGGATGCGGTACCTCTACCCAATCCCTAGAACATAGAGCACCTTCGTAAATTCCATCCTTAGCACAGCGGTAGGACTCAATTTTCTCTGTTAGGGTGTCATAGAGTCTAGGAGCAGTGCTAGGAACAGCTAAGCTCCGGAGGAATCCTGCTACTCTTGTCATCCGGAGTGGGTCGCTGCCTTCTTGTAAGCCTGTCTCCTCCTATGAATAAACCTGGTTTGAGTAAAAATTATCTTACCCTGTGTGTTCCTAAACCTCCGTCTCTATACATTAAAGTTTCTGCTTTCTCTTGCATATCAACTGTCTCATGGCATGTCTAGGGTTCATCCTATCTACTTGTTCAGAGCCCCGTGGCACTCGAAGGTCCCCTCCCTGAAAGGTTAACGCCCGTGGGAGGTCCAGGGCGTGCAGCCTGCTTAGCCTGGTCCTATACGCTAAGCATGTGAGCTCTGCCTCCGCAACGCTACGACTGAGTACTTAGGGGTCGGATGGTACACGCTTACGAACAAGAGAGTAACAGGACCCCAGGCATAAGCTCTTTCATTTTCTTGCTTACTTTCCATACCACTCCGACCGTATGGCTAGTCACTTTTCCTTGTGCTTACCCGAAGTGGGAGCTGTGTTATCCTTCTGCTGGCAGGTTCGCTTGAGATACCTGTGGTGTACCCGGGGTCCTTCGATTATTTCCTTGCTCAGGGGCCCTATGTCACCGAATGGTCCCTTCCTGAAAAGCTAATGCAAGCGGGAGGTCCAGAGTGTGTAGCCTGCTTAGCCTGGTCCTGTACCCTAAGCGTGCACGCTCTACCTCTCCAGCGCTGCGATTGAGTACCGTGGAGCCGGACGGCTCATACTCCTAAGCAAAGTAGTAACCATAACCCAGATGCTCTCACACTAAATTACCCAAGCCCCGCAACTCGGCTAAGGACAATAAGCCATAGCAAAACTAGGGGCAGGGAATTGTGACCAGTGAGCACAATTACTCCTTTTCTCGACCGTTTCTGTACAGGTCCGAGCAGGTCCTAGTATCCCGGATCTCCCAGAGGGTCCGCCGCCGACGTCCTGCCTCAGCCGTTTGTTTGGTAGGTGTGCCCCAACCTAAAGGCCACACCTACCAGGGGGCCATCACGGTGATCTACGCGGGCAGGACATTGGGGCCGCAACGGCATCAAGCATGGACTTGGAGCTTCGACTACAACGAGCCAACGACTCCGTCGAAGCCCCTCCGGGTCCTTACGCTGCTAAGGACCCGGGGAGACAAGCCAACAACATCGTCGGAGCTTCTTCGGGTCCTTACGCTGCTAAGGACCCGAGGAGTCAAGCCAACGACATCGGCGAAGAACTAGCCACCTCGATTAAGTCGTTTCGGGCCCTTGCACTGCCAAGGACCCGATAACACACATACATAACACAACAAATAAAGACTTCAACAAGCAAGTTTTTATTCAAGGTGCTGGTGTGCACACAAGGCAAAGCAGAAGCCCTAGATGCGTACTGGAATTGGAACCAGGTAGATACGAGCTTGGCGGCGTCCTACATAGTGGACCTGGCTGCCTCCATCGTCTCTGCAATAGGACCCTGCACCACCAGCTTGAGGGAGACATTGGGGTCCCAGCTCCAGAAGCACATGAGCACGTGCTCCACCACCTGCTAAGCCATGGCCATGCCCTCGGCCTCCAGCTCCTCCCTGACGACGCCCTCCAGCGCCAGCAGCTTGACTCCAGCCGAGTCCAGTGCAGGGAGCACTTGGCACACTTCCTGCACCGGACCTCCCGCACGCAAGGGGCTGAAGCCAAAGGGCTTTAGCACCATCTCCGCGCGGTCGAGGAAGCCCTAGACCTTCTCTGCCTCGACGATGCAGGAAGCCCGGAGCTCCTCCACTGTCTTGGCGGTAGTGGCCAACTCCCGAGCCAGGTCTTGGCTCGCCAGCTAGCTCCACAGCACAACGCTCCAGGGAGGCCTCCTTGGATGAGGCGGCAAGCTCGCCCTTGCGGACGTCCTGGAGCTGCTTTCCCAAGCGCTCCCGCTCCCCCTCATGGGCTGCCTTCCGGATGGTGAGGTCCCGCTCCTGCTCTCGCCGGATAAGGATCTCTCGTGCCTCCGAAAGAGCTTCAGTGTGAGCGTCGGCTGTGGCCTGGACTTTTTGGCTTCAGACAGGAGGTCCTGAGTCGTCCTGTTCAGCCTCCCGACTGCGGCCCGCTCTAAGTCGAGGGTCTCCTACATCACCTCCACGTGCTCCATCTTCGCCCTCGCCTTCTCCTTGGTGGCCTAGGTGCGCTCCTTCAGCAGGTAGCCCTAGTCTCTGAGGCGCTCCAGCTCCGCTTTCAGCTCATTCCACTCCCTAGAAAGTGTCTCCTGCTCCTGCTCCAAGCTAGAGTATGCCACCTTCATGGCCTTGGGGAGCGGAAACGCCTCTGGCATCTGCAACAGAGGACACCCCACAGCTTCCAAAGGCTCGTCGTCCTCCAGCGAAGCAACCACCACACCCGCCTGCGGAGAAGGAGGTGGATCGACAGGTTGCCTTGGAGTGGCCGCACCACCGCCAAGGATGTCTGCATCCGTTGGCCGGCTGGTCTCGGGGGCCCGAGAATCAGCGTCTCGAGCCGGTCCAGGCGCTGGCTCCGGCGCTGGCATCGGCGTTGAGCCTCCAGAACCCCCAACGTTAAAGGGGATTTGGCCCCTGGACTGCTGCGAAGGTGGAGTTGCGCTCTGCGGTGAAGCCCTGCGAGAAAGGAGCCAGAGTCAATCACACAAGCAGAATAGCAGCAAGACTGCAACCTATCCTAAGGTCTACGTCGTACCTGGGTGTATCGCAGTTCAAGGAGGTGTGAAGCTTCTTGCGCGGGGGGCTGGAACCACTCGCCCCTGCTGGCTTTGGGGCCGGAGGCGCGTCAGGTGTCGGGGGCTGCCCCTGTCAACTTCAGAGCCGCTGGTGCCTCAAAAGCCAACTGCATTGTCGGAGGCACGTCAAGAGCCTTCCTCACCGTCGGCTTCAGAGTCGGAGGCGCGTCGGAAGCCTTCTTCGCTGCCGGCGACGTGTTAGGAGCCTTCTTCGCTGTCAATGGTGCGTCAGGAGCCTTCTTCAGAGCCGGAGCAGCATCAGGCGTCTTCCTCGCACCCGCCAGAGCAGCTCTGACTGTAGCACTACCAGGGCTGCCGCCAGCACCGCCCATCGAGCCTGACGCGGGACCGCGCGCAGCTTGAGGCCCCTCTGCTCTCGGTTTCGAGATGAAGCTCCCGTCGGTGCGAATCAGCCTCCTCTTCGGCTTCTTGCTCGACTCTGCGGTGTCCTTGGGCGGTGAGCGAGGGCGCGCCACAGGTGCGGGTCCTCTAGCCAGCACCTGATCCTTCCCCTTGTTGAGGAGTGGGTCTGGCACAGGCGCCGCCTGGTCACTGGCACCGCTTCACCCAAAGATCTTCACGCAACGAGAAGCGTCTCCGATGTGCCGCACGGCGACATCGATGTCGTCCAACGTCGGCAGCTCCTTCAACAACCTCAACCTCATCGTCTGGTTGAGGAAGACCGGCAAGAAACTCGTCGGCGGGTTGATGGAGTCGTTGGAGGTCGGGTTTGCGGACAGCTTAAACATAATCGCGCTCAGTATCTCCCTATCCGGAGTCGACACAGGGACGCGCTTCAGCCAAGTGAGATCGTTCTCCATGGTGTACAACCAGGCAGGCCGGGTGTACTGCTGGAGGGGAGCGATGCGGCGCGACAGGAAGTCGGCCAAGACCATCAGCGATGTCAGGCCCTCCTGCGCCAAGAACTTGATCCTCTCCAGCACAGGTTTGTAGGCTTCTTGCAGGTCAGGAATCTCATCCCCGACCGAGGGGGGGGGGACCGCTCGGCAGCTCCAGGTGATCGTGGACGTCCGTCTGGGCGAACACCCAGTCCTCCCTCCAGTGCTCCCACTTGTCGGAGGAGAAGGGTGTGATGTAGGGCGCGGAGTTCTTGCCTCAGTGCTGGAAGTAGTAAGCCCCAAGTGGATTGTGCTTCTCCCCGAGGCTCGCAAGACAAAGAACACCCGAAATAGCCGCACCGACGGCCGCACACACACAAACATCTCGCAGAAGTGGATGAAGACCACAACCAATGCGAGAGCGTGCGGCGTCAGGTGGTGAAGCTAAAGCCCGTACAGGAGGAAGGAAGACGCTGAGAGAGCGAACTCGGACAGCATGTAGAACATGAAGAGGACGACCTCGCCGGGCTGCAGGCCGGAGAGCGAGGTCATACCGCGGTGAATCCTTTCGTCGAACTCGGCTGACTTCCAGCCGAGTAGCCGCCTTATGCGCCCAAGTTCTTCGTCAGTTCGAAGGCGGGAGGAGCGAAGGTCGGTCTCCATTGGAGCAAGTGGTGGATGGATCTGGTTGAACACGGAGGATTCGAGCGCAAAGGGGGAAGATGATGGACACAAAACGCAAGGAAGCAAACAATCGCCTTCCGCTGCAAAGTTTCCTTTACTACATCTGCGACCCTTGGCAGAGTGTCGTGCACGGCGCCTGGGCTATCACCGCCCCCCGCTACCCACATCTCCAATGACGGGTGGGACCCAGGTCTGCCTGTCAGACACTAGGGCCACGCAGGCAGCGTCTCTAGAAGGAGGCTCGGGCGGTTCCCAAGAAAAGCGGCACGACGGAACTACAACGGTCACAAGAACCGTCGCAATCAATGCCTAGAAACTGCTCCTCGAGCACGTCGCCATGACCCTCCAGTCAAACACGGCCAAGCGTCCACTACGCCTAAATCGTGTTGTCGCTTCGACTGCCAGGTACAGCCACTCGCCCACTACGCAGGGGCATGCTGCCACTTCAACCACCAAGGTGCAAGTTCAAAGCAACCACGCGGCAAGGAAAGACGAAGGTCCCACCTGCGGGATAGTCGCCTCCCCCGAGGTGGGCCCGAGGGCCATTGTCGGTACCCTGCAGACCGAGTACCCCCATGTGGATGTTTCAAGAGGCCCCAGCCCCCGCCTCCCTACTCGGGCGGGCTCTGGCACCGCCACGTGTCCTTGGCCCTGGACATGGCCTCCCTGCTGGGGCGAGGTCCGGCACTGCCACGTGTCCCCGGGCTCCGGGCCGGACCTCTCCGTTGAGGAGGCTCTAGAGCTGCCGCGTGTCCTTGGCCTTAGACCTGGCCTCCCCGCTGAGGCGAGGTCCGGCGCTGCCATGTGTCCCTGGGCTCCGGGCCAGACCTCCCCGCTGAGGAGGGCTCCAAAGCTGCCACATGCCCTTAGTCCTGGACCTGGCCTCTCCGCTGAGGCGAGGTCCGGCGCTACCACGTGTCCCCGGGCTCTAGGTCGGACCTCCCCGCTGAGGAGGGCTTTGGAGTTGCCACGTGTCTTTGGCCTCGGATCTGGCCTCCCCGCTGAGGCGAGGTATGACGCTGCCACGTGTCTCCGGGCTCCGGGTCAGACCTCTCCGCTGAGGAGGGCTCCGTGGATGCCACGTGTCCCACGATCCGCCATGTGTCGTGAGTCTCAGGAGTCAAGGAAGACGTGCGCAGTCCAGTCGTGCATTCAATACTCGCGCGTTCCCCAAAAGCATGGCGTGCGGCGCACGCCTCTGCCCACTTCTGCCAGTCATTACAGTGATAGGACAGGGTGGTACGGCGTGACAAAAGCACTGTGCTGCACAGCTGACCGAACAAGACGCGGTGACAAGACGGAGCATTCACGCGCCATCATCAACCACTACTCGAATAGAGACGCCCGGCATGTCAGGCAGCATGACTTAAGTCCATCGACGGCGACACTACAAGTAGTTGTAAATATCCTAGATTATGTAAAGGGTACATACAACCGCGAAGCCAGCTATCGGGCCCAAAGCCATAGTACAACTGCCCCAGCCTTGAGCTATAAAAGGATCAGGGTAGCCTTCAGAAAAAAGAGTTCGATCTCCGATCCCCCAACTCACACACGCGCAAGCTCAAGCAATACAACACACACTCTCATAGACGTAGGGTTTTTGAATGTGGCCTAGAGGGGGGTGAATAGGCCTTTAAAGAATTCCTGCACACTTAATAAAGTTGTTAGAAATTTGACTGACCGGACTAGTCCGGTTGTGTGGGCGGACTAGTCCGGTGTGCTGAATTGTTTGAGTTGATTAAGTGTGTCTCACAAGTTTTATCTTATAGCAGCGGAATAAGAACAACAGTTTTTATAACTTAAATTTATAGTATGGATGCACGTGCAAACTTGTAAAGAACTCAAACGATGACTAGCAAACTAGTAATCTAATGTGTCAAGATGTAAACCAAATGAGAGACAAAAGACACGAATTTTTACCGAGGTTCGATCTCACCAAGAGATCTACGTCCTCGTTGAGGAAGCTCACACAGAGCCGGGTTCTCAACCCTTTTCCTCTTCAAGTCACCACACAGGCCGACTTGACTTCACTATCAAGTGTAATCACCATTTTTATGGGGCTACCTCACACGTTGAGGGCTCCCACAAGAATTACAATGAGAAGTTGATCAAATACACTCAAAAAGATTACAATTCAGAATATAAGTGTAGAGAGATCAAACCCCAAGAGCTCACAACGAAGGAACGACGATCTCCCAATCCCAAATCCAAGTATTTTATTGATCTTCACCTTTTTGCACCTTAGATGTGTGGGGAGATGTGTTTTTGGGCTCTTGGGACAGGTGGCGGCGCTAGGGTTTCAAGTTTTGACAGTATGAGTCGTGTCTTATTGGGGAAAAGCCGAAGGACCTCTTTTTATAGGCTTTTCCAAAAAGTTTCCGTTGTTAAACCTACTACCGGACTAGTCCGGTATATGATCAGACTTGTCCGGCCTACTTCCAGTGGGTTAACCGGACTAGTCCGGTCCACAAACCGGACTTGTCCGGTACTATGTGAGATGGATTTTCAGAAACTTTAGCGGACTAGTCCTGTTGCTGGATGGACTAGTCCGTAGTCCTCTAAGGAGGACAACAGAGACATGATCGGACTAGTCCGGTCTAAAACCGGACTTGTCCGGTTGCGTTCCAGTGACCTGACCGGACTAGTCCGGTTCACAAGGCGGACTAGTCCGGTGCACTATGTTTGCGTCTTTCAGAAAGTTAAACGGACTAGTCCGGTCCATGAACGGACTAGTCCTGTTTTCAGTGGATTTTAGTTAATTTTTAAACCCCTTACCCCTACGCAAAGTCATGAGCTCTTGGGATGTGTCTCTCTCACACACCACCTATACATTTATATCTACTTTGCTTCTCTAAATTTCACTAACTTCTTCCTTTTCGGACACCACTCTATTTTTCACCTTTTTGTGTGTGTGCCAAGCCAGTTCACTTTGTTTATCCTGCAATCATCTTAATAGTTTCATTAGGATCTCATATGTTCGTCATCAATTAGCCAAAACCCACAAGGGATATCCTAGATGCACTTACAATCTCCCCCTTTTTGGTGATTGATGACAACCATTTGAGATATCACAATTGAGAATAAAAGGTTGATTTTCATAAGGTGCGTACACATGAGAACAATAAAGAATTCACAAAAAAACTTCTCACATATGTACACACCTTATGGTGGGGTGCCTCACAGGTGTGTGATAAACAAAATGTGCTAAATTATAGACAACCAGTAGTGAACATGTAAGTGGGCATTAGAGCATAGTACTTCACACATAGGAAAAGAAATAGTGCATTACAAGATTAGGTACATGTCCTTGATCACACAAAATCTTAATGACTAATACTAGATAGAAAAATAGTCCAAGTCTAATCTCAATCTTCCATCTCAATCTCTCCCCCTTTGGCATCAAGACACCAAAAAGAGAAAAATTGAGGGAAGTCACTCATCGCTGCCTCCTCCGTCAGTCTCAGTCTGATCTTCATCTTCATCATCCACGGGAGCAGGATCTTCCTCTGAGTCCTCGGAGGCAGGCGGTGATCCAACAGGCTCAATCTCAAGCTTTGCACAGATAGACTTGATATTTGCATTGACGTACTGTTGATGTCTCTTCCTTGCAAGATTTTCTTTGCGTTGTCTGTCTTCGATCTTACGGCAGCAGGCAAAGATAGAGGAGAGCATCTTGAGGATGCCGCTAGATGATTCTTGGGCAGGTGGAGAGCCAGGAGGAGCAGCTACAGACCTAGTGTCATCATGAGCTTGCTTTGATCTCCTCTCCACTGGTGGAGAGGACGGGGCAGCTGGAGCCGGAGGGAGAGTGTACTCGGTGGGTTTTTGCGGCTTCAACCCCGTATGCTTGACATCCTTGACAAACTCGAGTCCTGTCACCTTCTCAATCATGTACATGATATACGGTGCGTATCCACAGGACCTATTGGGGGTAATTGAGATGTTCACAATGTCATTGTAGATATACTCAAAGACATTGAATGGTCTCCTCCCACTAATGACTTTCATGAGAGTTCTCAAGGTTCCTTGTATAGTTCCTGCATCTCCATCCTTCGGAGCTATCGTCTTTCTCAAGACTCTATTTAGAACCACAAAGAAGGGCTTTAGATATTTGATGGTTGGAGGGACATATGGCATCCTTGTGTCATAGAGAAATTCAAGTTCCTCCTTCTCCAGGGGTTTCAGATTATGAATGACCAGTTCATGATCCAAGGTGTTTTGGAGGTGAAGAATCCTAGCAAATTCATCATAAGTGACACTGTACCTTGAACCATGAGTCATCCAAGTAAGATTGTCTCCATCATCCCGAGCAAAGTAGAGAGTGGAGTAAAACTGAGTAATGACTTCATTGTTCCAGTCATACTCAAAGGATAGCAGGTCCGTCAGACCGTGCCTCTCTAAGGCCTCCACCATCTCACGAAATGCGGGATACTTCTTCGACTTCAGGTAGTCAACATTCAGCCATTGACTCTCTACTACGGGATTCTTCATCTTCATGTACACGTGCTCATAGTAGTCTGCATGGAAGTTTCTCCAGAACCTAGGATCAGAACATTGTTTAGGTCGTCCATACACTTCAATCTTTCTGAAGTTATCAGCTAGCTCATTCCCTTTTCCAGTGAAATCTTCACTTGAAGGCTGCCTGTTGCGATGAACGGGATTTTTCAATTTCAAGGGCCCAATGGGGCCACTAGCAAGTCCCTTCCCTTTATTGAGAACTCTTCTTGGCCCTGATGAGCCCTCAGCAGTATCTTTCCTTTGAGGCCTTTTGATAATGACTTTTCTCTTCTTAGGAAGATTGTCGTCGGAGGGTGGAGAGTGAGCATTGACGTCATGTCTCTTCTTCATCACTCCCTCCTTAGCTCTCCTCACTCTTTCACGTTGAACTTCTTCGTCAATGTGAAAAGAGCTGTCATCTGATCCTGAAGACATGATGCCTGACAAGGAGTTTAAGGGTTAGATACAAACGGACACCTTATCGACTTCAAATGGGAATGTAGGAGTTTAGCTGTCAGAGACCGGACTTGTCCGGTTTCAGAGTGCGGACTAGTCCGATGGACCGGACTTGTCCGCATCTGGACGCCGGACTAGTCCGGCCTAGCATAAGAACCCTAACTTGAGTGTTTTATTTGAAGCAAATCTCCTATCTATGGATACAAGGGTAGGAAAGTGGTAGAAATACATTTATTTATGCAATGTACATCCTTTTGAAATCAAAGGAAACTAGCTAGAGCTAGAAAAATTGAGATTTTGGGTTTTGGGGGGATTTACCAAGATTTGAAGATTCGCGTTGAAGGAGTGGAAATCAATCCGGATGTGTCCGGAAAGTAGGATCCCCTCGTCGAGAAGGGGCTTTTTCACAGAGAAAACTCCGAGTTTGAGGGCTCAACTCGAAAATCACTTTGAGAGCTAGGGTTTAGGAGAGAGGGTGTTACAAAGTGATTATGAGTGGAGAGGGAGGCGTTTGGTCCGGCTGACTGCTTCTATATCCGACTGACCGGACTAGTCCGGTCCTAGTAGCGGACTAGTCCGGTACCCCTGAGTTTAACCTAATTGTTGTCTGTCAGGACTGGTCCGGTTGGGAATCGGACTAGTCCGTTTTCAACAGACTTGATATATATATAGATAACTAATAGTGATCCAAGGACAGCAATTTTGCAAGTAGTCTTGGTGATTACGACCAGTATACAATCAACAATCAACCAATGGTCATAATCCACAAGATTTATTCATTAAGAATAGTTTTCTGAGTACGAAGGAGAGGAGGAGCATTTTTGACAGTACGGAGGAACAATTTTAGTTGCAACCAGGTATGCAATGTTTCAAGCCACATTTCGAGAGTCAAGAATGTTTAGCTCATTTCTTAGTTCACAGAACCTTTTCTCATCTAATGGTTTGGTAAAAATATCTGCAAGTTGTTTTTCAGTCCTAACATGTGAAATGGCTATGTCACCTTTTAATGAATGATCTCTAAGAAAGTGATGACGGATGTCTATGTGCTTAGTTCTTGAGTGCTCTACCGGGTTGTGTGCAATTTTTATAGCACTTTCATTATCGCATAGAAGCGGGATATGACTTAGATTGTAGCCGTAGTCCCTAAGAGTTTGTTGCATCCAGAGCAGTTGCGCACAGCAACTACCGGCTGCAACATACTCTGCTTCCGCTGTGGAAAGAGCAATGGAGTTTTGCTTTTTAGATGACCAAGAAACTAGGGACCTACTGTAAGGATCGAAACGCCCAAGAGGGGGGGTGAATTGGGCTTTTTCAATTTTTAGAACAATTTAAAACTTAATGGTTGAAGCCCAATTCCCTATGCGAACTAACTACGCAAGCAAGAGTATTAAGTGCGGAATAGTAGATGTGTAATAGTAAGAGGGTGAGGAGAGAGATGCAAACTCTCGCGGTGACTCGGAGACACGGCGATTTTTCCCGTGGTTCGGTAAGATCACAAAGATCTACCTACGTCCACGTTGTGGCACCCACCAAAGGGTATAGCCACTCCCAAGTCACCAAGACAAGGGAATCCACTATCTTTCTCCGTTCGCCATCTCCGGCAAGGTGGAGCTCAAGCCTTGTACAATGGTGATCCTCCGGGCTTCCACAAACGCCTTGGTAAGCTCCGGAGCGATCTCTTCTTCCTCCAACTTTTACAAGGTGAGAGAAGTCACCAAGACACTCTCTCTCACTAGCCTAGAGATTCCAATCACCAAGAATGGACGCACACAAGCTTCTCTCTAGCTAAATCTAGCCTATAGTTGGAGTACAAGAGGTTTTGAGGTGTGGAAGTGGTAGCTCTTGGTCTTGAATTCTTGAGGATGTGTAGTGAGGCTCTGTTGATCAAGACTTTACGAAATGGCCGGTTGGAGGGGTATTTATAGCCAGCCCACATGAGATAGCCGTTGGAAAGTAGGCAGACTTTTTCTGTGAACATCGGATCATCCGATGCACCCCTTTATTTGAGCATCGGTCGAATTCCAAATTAGCTGATGTCATGTGTCAGATGTGACCGTTGGATATAACCGTTGGATCTGACTGTTTAATCGACCGATGTTACTTCAACTTCATCATCGGATGATCCGGTGAGTTGATCTTCAGAATTGGTTCAGAAATAATGTCTCTGTTGAAATTGACCGATGTACACTTACTTCATCATCGGATGATCCGGTGTGTACTTCTTCAGAATAACTCAGAAATCATCCTTCTGTTGAAATCAACCGATGTGCCACTTCCTTCACATCGGATGATCCGGTGTGTACTGGGCTCTGAGGTCTTCTTCTTCTGCCAACTCAAACTCGACCGATGTAGTCATTTTGCAAGACATCGGATGATCCGGTGAGTGCAACTTGTTTGCTTCGAGTTGTTTTGAGTTGATCTTTTGGAATCTTCTTGAGTGACCTCTTTGACACTTGTTTGAAATGATATTTTGATGAAGTGTAAGCTTCTTGTGTTGCCAATTTGATAGAATAGAGTCGTTTTATGAGTTCTTCATTTAGTCTTCATGAGTATCGAATAACCCCTTAGAATAGATCGTTGAGGGGTCTCCATTTGTATCCAATGAACAGTAGATGGTGTGAATAGATAGTTCATTAACGTTTGATGTGATATACGTGAAACCTCACATCCACAAACTCATTAGTAATAACGAACGGTTGTCATTAATCACCGAAACCATACCTCACGGGGGCCTAGATGCTTTCAATCTCCCCCTTTTTGGTGATTGATGACAACACAACGAGTAGAGCATAGAATTAATGGAATTAAAACACAATGCTCAAAAAAGAAATATAACAAGTACAAATTGCAACACAAGTGGCTCGAAGGCTCAAATAATAAACAATAAAGCGCAAGAGCACAAAGTAGCACCCGGAGTACAATAATAGCAAATAATAATAACAGGCAATCTCAAATAGATAACAATAAGTAGCAAAAGGATAGACACTCCCCCTAAAACCAAGAACTCCCCCTAGAACTGAGCTAACCCTCCCCTTGACTCTAACTCTTCTCCCCCTTTGGCATCAAGACACCAAAAAGGGAAGTCGAGTGCCTACGACTCAGGCGCGCTCCTGGCGATGGTGAAGCGGTCGGCGTCGACGGTGCTGTCGCCGGAGCTGCTGGAGGTGGAGGTCGCTGGCGCTGGAGCTGGAGCGGGGGGAGCTGGAGCTGGAGCTGCTGGGGGATCCGCTGAGACTGCTGGCGCCGGTGGAGAAGGTACTGCCGGAAGAGGTGAGGACTGGAACGACGTCGGCGGCAGTACTGTCGAGTGAACGGGCGTTGTCGAGGCGAGCAGAGGTGGTATACTGAAGCTGGGGATCGACGAGGACGGTGCTGGAGCTGGTGCCAGTGGGGGTGCACCTGGAGCCTGACTGAATCCCGAGTGCTGAGGTGGAAGGGCGACTCCCGTCTGCTGGTAGAGGTTGGTGACCAACCCCAGGACGCCCAACAACATCTGCTGAGTCTGCTGCTGCTGGTCCAGAGTGTGTCTCGTCATCTGGTCGACAAGGTTGGTGTACCTGTCGATGTCCTCTCGCCTCTGACGGGCGATCTCCAGTTGCATCTCCTGCTGCTGCCTCTAAAGCTGCTCCTGTCGAGCTGCCTGTTGCTCCTGCTGCTGAGCCATCTGCTGAAGTAAAGCAGTGAGCTCTGACGGCTGAGTCACCTGAGCCTCTGACACTGGAGGAGGTGTAGGTGGTGGAGCTGTTGAGCCTCCTGCCTCTGCGTCGTGCTGCCTCGGTGAAGGAGGAGCAGGAGGGAAGTACTCCTCGACACTGTCGCTGGTGTCGCTGTCCGACCATATATGTTGTAGGTCTCCTCCCTGAGCCTCTGCCTGTGCCAGCTCTGCGTCCTCCTGAGTCAGCTCTGCCCAGTCCTCCTCTGACAGTCTGGCTCGAACCTCACGCTCGACGGGACGGCCAAGGCGGCGGTCTCCCGGAGTGGGGACTCGGTAGTGGCTGAACCGGGTCACGTGCATATCCGTCAGCTGAGAAACTCCTGGAGTGTCCTCTGGAACCAACTGGTGGAGAAGGTGACAGATCCAGTGACCGAAGACCAACTGTCGAAGCATCCCAACTCCGTCGGTGATCACGTCCTCCATCTCGCAGATCAGAATATCCACGATGTCGAACTCCATCCCGTTCATCACATAGAACAGGATGGTCTGCTGAAGGCTCGTGAAGCCCTCCAAGTAGCCAGACCTCGGTAGTAGGGTACGCCTGAGGACGTGGTGAACTGTCCGAGCTGCTGGGGTGAGAAGCACTGGCACCCTCGGCTGGTCAGGAGTGAATGGCTGAGTGAACAGACCTCTGATCTCTTCGAAAGGCGGTGCCACTCCTCCAGTCAGTGGCCTCCTCGGCGGGTCTGCGTCTCCGTAGACTATCTGGTGCAGACACGTAGTAGAGAGCTCCACACCAAGCAGTCTGTCCAACAAGTCTCGAGACACGTCGTGGATCTGCCCCATGAAGATGAAGTGAATCGAGCGACGGCCCTCAGAGACGTAGAGTGTCGCGTAGAACACCGTGACCCACTCCTCGACGTCGGCACTCCTCTGGTGCGAGAGCAAGTCCACAAGTCCTCTGTATCTCTCAAAGAGTGGCCTGATCCCGTGTCCTGCTGCCACTGCAAGCTGATCCCAGTCGATGCTGTTATGCTGGAAGAGCTTGTGGCCCCGACGCCTGTAAGTCTCGTACAGGGACACCTGTGTCAGGGTCCAGAAGCGGGAGTCAACTCGAGCGTCCCTAGGCCGCGGGAACCACTCCTCAGGCATCGCTGACCATCTGAGCTTCTTCAGTTGCCTTGCCTTCATCTTCCTGTAGTCGGTGAGTCTGACATCCTCGGCAACACGGACTGCTGTGTCCATCAGGTGGATGGCCCTTTGGGCCTCTCTGTCCTCGGCGCGGTCAGCCGCAGAGGGGCACCGACTCGCCGTAGGAGTCTGTCCACCCCCACGAGTCCTCGGGGTGCACCGGCGGATGAGAGGCGGCACCTCGGTCTCCTCCTCGTCGGAGCCCTCGGGAGGCACCGGCTGGACCGGAGGCTGCTCCTGCCTCTGCCGGGACTCGCGGATCCGTAAGGAACCGCAATGGCCGCGCTCACGCTCCTCGGTGGCGCGAGCGGCCAACTCTGCACGACGAGCGTCCTTGGACATCTTGCGCTTCTTCGCGGCGGGCTCCTCAATAGCCTTGCCCTTTCCTTTGCGATCGCGACCCATCTTAGCGACGAACGGCGAAGCACGGCGAAACCCTAGCGGAGAGGGTGATGCGCGGTGGTGGAAGCCGGCAGCGAGTGGTGGTGCGGCTGGTGGAGGAGGAGAGACGGCGAGGGAGGCGCGGCGGAAGAGGGAGCTGCGGCGGCGCGGTGGAACGGCGGCGGCGCGCGCGGGAGAGGCGGCGGCGCGGGCACGGGCGGCGCCTAGGCGGCGGCGGCGCCTGGGAGGCGGCGGCGGCGACCGGAGGTGGCCGGAGGGCGCGAGGACGGCGGCGAGGGCGACGGGCGGCGAGAGAAGCGGCGGCGGAGGTCGGGGAAGAAAGGCGGCCGAACCGCTATTTAAACCGTACGGGCAAACCCTAGCCGCGCACAAAACACCGGATGGACCGATGATCATCGGAGGATGCATCAGTCGAGTTCAACAGAGAGTTGTTCCAAAAACTCTCTTTGAACACCGGATGAGCCGACGTTGAGGTGTCGATCATCGGTCGATTTCTGCAGGGCACCAGAAAACTGAACACCGGATGCTCCGATGTCTTCTGAAATGAACTCATCGGTTGATTTGTGACATCTGACTTGATCTGAGCACTGAACTGAAGCACCAATTGATCCGATGATCTGCTGGCCCTAGCATCGGATAATCCGATGACTACAGAAAACCTAAGACTGCCCATATGTGTCCTTGGACTTAAACACACAAAGATAAGGATGGGTCCTAGGACTTTTTGGGCAACTCCTAACCTCTAATAGAAGGCTTCAAATATAGTGCCACATATTGGCTAAGCCCTTAAGCAAAGAGAACACACAAGGTTAGGAGGGAAACCACGAAAATGTAAGGCCCATGCTTTGTGAGCTAGAGTATGGAAAACTTCTATCTCTTTAAAGCATGTACCTTTAGAATTTTGCTCTATCCACATCATATGAGTTGAGATATTGCATTTTGAACAAGTCTCCTTCTCATGATGTGGGTTCCCCTTTGTGACAATCTACCGTATGCAATGCCAAACAAAATAATGCAAGATATTAAGTGAGTGCAAGTCTATATGGCAGGAATCATGCAAAGCATAATGAAAATCTATCTTGCCAAGTTTAAACCTTCCAAAGGCTTCCTCAGGGAAAACTATTTCTAGCTCGCCCCTATCCTTTGGGAGTTAGACAAGACCTATTTGATATGCAACCTTACATGAACATGGCAACTTACATGACGTTAGATGCATCTAGCACATTTAATTCACTTCTAAGTCTAGAAAAAGTTTTCTCATCAAGTGGTTTAGTGAAGATATCCGCCAATTGTTCTTCGGACCTAACACCTTGCAAAGAGATGTCTCCTTTAGCCTCATGGTCCCGCAAGAAGTGATGGCGAATATCAATGTGCTTAGTGCGGGAGTGTTGAACGGGGTTTCTAGCTATCTTAACCGCACTTTCATTGTCACAAAGGAGAGGCACACAATCAAATTTAATTCCAAAGTCCAAAAGGGTTTGCTTCATATATAGAATTTGGGCACAACATGCACCGGCCGCTATATACTCTGCCTCCGCGGTGGACAAAGCCATGGAGTTTTGCTTTTTGCTCGACCAAGATACTAGGGAACGCCCAAGTAAGTGGCACCCACCGGAGGTACTCTTGTGATCCACACGGCATCCGGCAAAGTCCGAATCCGAGTAACCCATGAGATGGAAACTAGCGTTCTTGGGGTACCACAAACCTACACTTGGGGTATGCTTTAGATACCTAAGTATCCTAAAGACCGCCTTACGATGCGATTCTTTAGGTGCCGCTTGAAAGCGAGCACACAAGCACACACTAAACATGATATCGGGCCTAGATGCGGTAAGATATAACAATGAACCAATCATGGAACGGTAATGAGATTGATCAATAGGTTTACCGTCCATGTCCACGTCGAGATGACAATTTGTCGCCATTGGAGTACTTCTTGAGCTACAATCTTCCATTTCAAACTTCTTCAAGAGGTCATTGGTGTACTTCTCTTGGTAGATGAAAGTCCCCTCTTGAGGTTGCTTGATTTGAAATCCTAGGAAGAAATTGAGTTCTCCAATCATTGACATATCGAACTCCCTAGACATCATGGTGCCAAACTCAAGGCTAAGAGATTTGTTAGTTGAGCCAAAAATAATGTCATCAACGTAAATTTGACAAAGAAATAAATCCCCATTGATGTCCTTGGTGAAAAGTGTGGTATCCACCCTCCCGATCTTGAATCCTTGCATGACTAGGAAATCCCTTAGACGTTCATACCATGCCCTAGGTGCTTGCTTGAGCCCGTAGAGCGCCTTGTGTAACCTATACACATGGTTAGGATTCCTCGGATCTTCAAACCCGGGAGGTTTCTCAACGAAAACAAGTTCGTTAATATAACCATTGAGGAAGGCACTTCTAACATCCATTTGATAAAGCATAATATTGTGATGCGAAGCAAAAGCAAGGAGTATGCGAATAGCTTCTAACCGTGCGACCGGGGCGAATGTCTCTCCAAAATCTAGTCCTTCAACTTGTGAAAAACCCTTGGCCACAAGCCTTGCCTTGTTGCGTACCACCACGCCATTCTCGTCTTGCTTGTTGCGGTACACCCACTTCGTTCTGATGACGTTATTGTCCTTAGGTCGCTCCTCCAATACCCAAACCTCATTGCGGGTAAAGTTGTTGAGTTCTTCTTGCATAGCCATCACCCAATTGGGATCTTGGAGTGCTTCCTCAATATTTGTGGATTCTACACACGAAACAAAAGAGTAGTGCTCACAAAATGAAGCAACATGGCGAGAACGAGTACTTACTCCCCGTGACGGACTTCCGATGATTTGATCAATTGGATGTGCCTTGGAGATGCGCCCATGCCTCATAAGAGGTTGTGAGGCACTTGGCGGTGGTGAGGCATCTCGCTCGTCTTGTGGTTGGACTTGACCTTGGACTTCTTCTTCTTCTTGATGTTGTGTGGCATGTGAATCTTGCATTGGCAATGGATCATCTTTCTCTTCTTCTTCATCAATTTGAGGCGCCATGGAGGTGTTGATGTTGGAACTTGAGGCTCCCCCTTGATCATGGCTCTCCTCAACTTGGGGCTTGATGTCTCCTATGGTCATGTTCTTCATAGCTTCTCATAGGGGCTCATCATCTATATCATCATGACCAAAACTCTCCTCTTGGGAGCCATTAGTCTCATCAAACTCAACATCACAACTTTCTTCAACTAACCCGGAGGTTTGGTTGAATACTCGATATGCTTTTGAGTTTGACGCATAACCAAGAAAGATACCAACATCACACCTTCTTTCAAACTTACCGAGCCTTTTCTTGCGGTAGATGTAGCACTTGCACCCGAAGACTCGGAAGTAGGAGATGTTGGGCTTTCTCCCAATGAGGAGCTCATATGGGGTCTTTTGAAGTAGTCGATGAAGATAGACCCTATTTGCGGCATGGCACGCTGTGTTGATTGCTTCGGCCCAAAACTTCTCCGACGTGTCATAGTCATCAAGCATTGCTCTTGCAAGGGTGATGAGAGTCTTGTTCTTCCTTTCAACGACACCATTTTGTTGAGGGGTGTATGTGGCCGAAAACTCGTGCTTCACGCCTTCACGATCACACCACTCCCCAATGTTGTAGTTCTTGAACTCGGTGCCGTTGTCACTCCGGACCTTGATGATGGGAAGTTGAAATTCCCTTTGAGCTCGTTTAGCGAAGGTCTTGAAGATTTCCGGAGTTTCACCCTTGTCACCTAGAAACAATGTCCAAGCATAGCGAGAGTAGTCATCAACAATAACAAGACAATAGAGGTTACCGCCAAGGCTTTGGTATGTGGACGGTCCGAAGAGGTCCATGTGAAGTAGTTCAAGTGGCTTGGAGGTTGACACCATTGTCTTCATCGGATGGTGTGAGGCAACTTGCTTCCCGGCTTGACACGCGCTACAAAGTTTGTTCTTCTCAAATGTGACATCCTTCACGCCGGTCACCATCCCAAGCTTGAACGACTTCTTGAGCTTGCTCATCCCAATGTGAGCAATACGCCGATGCCATAGCCATCCCAAACTTGTCTTGGTGAAAAGACAAGTGGTCAAGCTAGCATCCTTGTTGGAGAAGTCCACCAAGTAAAGATGTCCATGCCGAAAACCTTTGAATATTAGTTCTTTGCTTGATTCACTAGTCACCACAACACCATTCTTGTCAAATGTGCACGTTAGTCCAAGATCACATAATTGTGCAATAGAAAGTAAATTGAAACTAAGAGACTTAACGTAAAGCACATTAGAGATAGACAAATCATGAGAAATAGCAATTTTACCCAAACCAATTACCTTCCCCTTTGAGTTATCACCAAAGGTGACTTGTTCATGATTGTCGGGGTTCTCTATGGAGGTGAACATACCATCATTGCCGGTCATATGTTGAGTGCACCCACTATCGAGTACCCAATGCTTTCCTCCGGCTTTGTAGTTCACCTACACACATGAAGTTAGTTTTTGAGTTTAGGAACCCAAGCCAACTTAGGTCCTTGTATGTGTGATACAAGTGATTTTGGGACCCAAAGTTGCTTGGGGAGCTTCCCCTTCATGCCCTTGATGTCTTTGCCGATGAACCTTGCCTTCACCTTTCCACCTACTTTGCTTAATAGATAGTGATAATCATTGAAAGTAGATTTGTAGTTAGGAGGCAATTTGGGAGAGGGACGGTTGGGAAGAGGACACTCCCTCGTATGATGTCTGGTGACCTCACAATGTTGTCAATAGGAACCAACTTCCTTGATGAAGCTTGTCCTAAGCTCCGGTGAGGGCACCTTTCCTTTGTTGGGCACCGGGAAGGATCCAAGTCCCCTCTTGTTGAAGCCTTTAGCTTGTTGGTAGAGGATTTCCTTGTGCTTGTCCTCCCCCTTAGAGAGTCTTGCCACACTAGTGCGAAGACTTTAAATTTCGTCCATTAGCTCCTTCTCCCTAGGGCTTGCTTTCAAAGGCAAAGACTTATCCAAAATATTAGTGGCATGTGAATTAGATGATATTTTGCCATCAAGGGTTTCTTTCTTTGTGTTTTTCAATTTAAGTTCAATCGCTTCATAAGCAAGGTTAAGCACTTCATGTTCTTGAACCAACTCATTGTGCTTTGCCAAGAGTGCTAAGTTAGCTAAGTCAAGCTCATGATACTCAAGCTTGATTTGAGCATTCTCCTCCTCGATTTGCTTGACATTTGATTTGAGCGTGTCATGCTCTTTAAGTATGGTTACATACTTGTCATGCAAATCGAGGTTAGCACTTTCAAGCTTAGCACGAGCTAGCTCAAGAGCCTTAACCTTAGCCTTTTCCCTTTTTATAATGGCATGATATTCATTAATCATAGATGCTAATTCATCGGGTGAAAGCTCATCATCATCATCGCTAGAATCTTCACATACCTTTGAGTTACCTTTCGCCATTAGGCACATAGGAGGTGGACGAAGAGGTGATCATCCTTGTTGACGATGGCGAGGCCCGCCAAGTTTTCTTCATCTTCACTATCTTCGTCGCTTGACTCTTCATCCGTGATCCACTCATTGGCTTCACACATGAAGACCTTTTGAGGCCCTCTTCTCTTCTTTGGAAAGATCTTGGTTTTCTTGCCTTTGTCAAATTTCTTCTTTCCAAAAGAGCGCTTGGGCTTGACCTCCTCTTCATCATCACTTTCTTCTAGCTTGTGATGCTTGCCATTGTCCTTCCTTTTGTCCGGTCTTGGACAATCATATGATATGTGGCCTAGATCACCACAATTGTAGCACATCTTGTTTTCATCTTTTCTTGGCAAGAAGGCTTTCTTCTTGGGATCATAAGAGTATCCCTTCTTTGCAATCTTGGAGTTGAGGCGTGAGAATTTCCTCATCATCAAAGCAAGCTCATCATCATCATCTTCGCTTGTTTCTTGCTCTTCTTCACTTGAGCTAGCCTCAACCACTTTCTTCTTCTTGGGAGTTGTCTTCTTGGTTGAAGCCTTGAGAGCAATGGTTTTTGATGATGACTCCTCCATCATTCCAAGTACGCTCATCTCATGAGCATGGATTTCTCCAATGAGCTCCGAAACTTCAATGTTGTCAAGTGACTCTTTTTGGAGCATTGAATTGATAATGTTGTACTTGGGCTTGGGTAGAAGCATGAGGATCTTGCGATTGATAAGTCCCTTGCCAAGAGAAGCAATGTCAAGTGCGTTAATTTCCTCAATGAGCACATTTAAACGAGAAAACATTTGGTTAACATTCTCATGAGGAAACATCTTAAATTCATCATATTTTGATTTAAGCATGTGATATTTGAGTTCTTTAACACGAGATGAGCCCTCATGTATTTCAATTAGACATGCCCAAATTTCACATGATTTTTCCTTACTAGCAATCCTAGCAAAGACATCTTGACTAATGCATTCATATATGGCATTTCTAGCCTTAGCATCCCATTTTAATTGGTCACCAACATAGTCAAGATTTCCAAACCCCGCATGGGTCGCTTCCCACACTTCGGGAGCAATTGCCTCAAGGTAAGCGCGCATGCGTGCTTTCCAATAAGCAAAATTCTTGCCCTCGAAGGTAGGAACCGAACCCCCATTCTTGGCCATTTTCGCTCTCTAGCGGTGAAGCTAGAATGATCCAATGAGCAACCTTGCTCTGATACCAATTGTAAGGATCGAAACGCCCAAGAGGGGGGGTGAATTGGGCTTTTTCAATTTTTAGAGCAATTTAAAACTTAATGGTTGAAGCCCAATTCCCTATGCGAACTAACTACGCAAGCAAGAGTATTAAGTGCGGAATAGTAGATGCGTAATAGTAAGAGGGTGAGGAGAGAGATGCAAACTCCCGCGGAGACTCGAAGGCACGGCGATTTTTCCCGTGGTTCGGTAAGATCACAAAGATCTACCTACGTCCACGTTGTGGCACCCACCAAAGGGTATAGCCACTCCCAAGTCACCAAGACAAGAGAATCCACTATCTTTCTCCGTTCGCCATCTCCGGCAAGGTGGAGCTCAAGCCTTGTACAATGGTGATCCTCCGGGCTTCCACAAACGCCTTGGTAAGCTCCGGAGCGATCTCTTCTTCCTCCAACTTTTACAAGGTGAGAGAAGTCACCAAGACACTCTCTCTCACTAGCCTAGAGATTCCAATCACCAAGAATGGACGCACACAAGCTTCTCTCTAGCTAAATCTAGCCTATAGTTGGAGTACAAGAGGTTTTGAGGTGTGGAAGCGGTAGCTCTTGGTCTTGAATGCTTGAGGATGTGTAGTGAGGCTCTAGTGATCAAGACTTTACGAAATGGCCGGTTGGAGGGGTATTTATAGCCAGCCCACACGAGATAGCCGTTGGAAAAGTAGGCAGACTTTTTCTGTGAACATCGGATCATCCGATGCACCCCTTTATTTGAGCATCGGTCGAATTCCAAATTAGCTGATGTCATGTGTCAGATGTGACCGTTGGATATAACCGTTGGATCTGACTGTTTAATCGACCGATGTTACTTCAACTTCATCATCGGATGATCCGATGAGTTGATCTTCAGAATTGGTTCAGAAATAATGTCTCTGTTGAAATTGACCGATGTACACTTACTTCATCATCGGATGATCCGGTGTGTACTTCTTCAGAATAACTCAGAAATCATCCTTCTGTTGAAATCAACCGATGTGTCACTTCCTTCACATCGGATGATCCGGTGTGTACTGGGCTCTGAGGTCTTCTTCTTCTGCCAACTCAAACTCGACCGATGTAGTCATTTTGCAAGACATCGGATGATCCGGTGAGTGCAACTTGTTTGCTTCGAGTTGTTTTGAGTTGATCTTTTGGAATCTTCTTGAGTGACCTCTTTGACACTTGTTTGAAATGATATTTTGATGAAGTGTAAGCTTCTTGTGTTGCCAATTTTGATAGAATAGAGTCGTTGTATGAGTTCTTCATTTAGTCTTCATGAGTATCGAATAACCCCTTAGAATAGATCGTTGAGGGGTCTCCATTTGTATCCAATGAGCAGTAGATGGTGTGAATAGATAGTTCATTAACGTTTGATGTGATATACGTGAAACCTCGCATCCACAAACTCATTAGTAATAACGAACGGTTGTCATTAATCACCGAAACCATACCTCACGGGGGCCTAGATGCTTTCACCTACCAAGAAATTGACAAGTCCCTGACATGCTCTTTCTATCGACTTTGCATCCCGCATAGTCAACGGCGGAGTACCCTATCAAGTTAAACTTGGATCCTTTGGGATACCAAAGGCCCAAGTTGGGTGTGTGCACAAGATACCTTAGGATTCTTTTTACAGCAATTAAGTGACACTCTTTGGGTGCGGCTTGAAACCTTGCACACATGCAAACACTAAGCATAATATCTGGCCTAGATGCACATAAGTATAGTAAGGAACCAATCATGGACCGATATACCTTTTGGTCCACATTTGGACCATCTTCATTGAGGTCGAGATGTCCGTTGATGGCCATGGGTGTCTTGATGGGCTTGGCTTTGTCCATATTGAATTTCTTGAGAATGTCTTGTGTATATTTAGTTTGGCTTATAAATGTACCTTCTCTCAGTTGCTTCACTTGAAATCCCAAGAAGAACTTCAATTCACCCATCATTGACATCTCGAACCTGTCTGTCATTATTTTGCTAAATTCTTCACAGAAGGACTTGTTAGTGGATCCAAAGATAATGTCATCAACATAAATCTGACATACGAATAAATGATCATCAAAATGTTTAGTAAAGAGTGTATAGTCAGCTTTACCAATTTTGAATCCATTTTGAATCAGAAAATCTCTAAGGCACTCATACCAGGCTCGAGGAGCCTGTTTGAGGCCATAGAGAGCCTTACGCAGTTTATAGACATGGTTGGGATACTTCTGATCTTCGAACCCCGGTGGATGCTCCACATAGACTTCCTCCTTTATCGAACCATTCAGAAAGGCACTCTTGACGTCCATTTGATACAACTTAAAATTATGGTGAGTAGCATATGCCAATAAAATGCGAATGGACTCAAGTCTAGCTACAGGAGCGAAGGTTTCATCGAAATCCAAACCTTCCACTTGAGAATAACCTTTGGCCACCAACATTGCTTTATTTCTTGTCACTACTCCATGTTCATCTTGTTTGTTCCGAAAGACCCATTTGGTTCCAACGATGTTCGCCCTTGGTCTTTCCACCAGCTCCCACACTTCATTTCTTTTGAAGTTGTTCAGCTCCTCTTGCATCGCAATCACCCAGTCTGGATCCCTTAAGGCTTCTTCTACCCTGTATGGCTCCAGAAAAGACACAAAAGAATAATGTTCACAAAAATTTGCAATTTGAGATCTAGTAGTTACTCCCTTAGCAATATCTCCAATGATATTGTTGATAGGATGGTCCCTTTGCACACACTGATGTACTCTTGGGTGTGGATTTTGTATAGTTGTTTGTTCTTCATTGTCTTCATTGTCTCCCCCTAGATCATTGCTTCCATGATCATCTTGATTTTCTTGATCTTCCTCAACTTGATCTTGTGTAGGAGCTCCCCCTTGATCATTGCTTCCTTGATGAAATTCATCTTGTGTCTCCTCTCGTGGTAGGATATCACCAAGTGCCATTTTCTTCAGGGCTTCACATGGAGCTTCCTCCTTATCTAGCATAGACTTATCGACTTGCTCCACCGTGAGAAGCTCATATGGAGTTTTCTTTAGAAGTCGATGAAGGTACAACCGATTTGTGGCATGACAAGCGAAATTCACCGCTTCTGCCCAAAACCGGTCTGACGTCTTGTATTCATCCAACATTGTTCTCGCCATTTCGATCAATGTTCGGTTTTTCCTTTCGGCCAGCCCATTCTGTTGAGGAGAATAGGGTGCCGAGAATTCATGCTTTATTCCTTCTTCATTGAGATATTCTTCAACTTGGGTGTTCTTGAATTCTGTCCCATTGTCACTTCTGATATTCTTTACTGTTGATGAGAATTCATTTTGAGCTCTTTTCAAGAACTTCTTGAGGATTCCTTGAGTTTCTGATTTATCATACAAGAAAAATACCCAGGTAAATCTTGAAAAATCATCAACAATTACTAAACCGTATTTGTTACCGCCGATGCTGATGTACGCAATTGGACCAAAGAGATCCATGTGGAGAAGTTCCAGCGGTTTAGCGGTGGTCATCACATTCTTGGCGGGGTGTGGTGCTCCAACCTGTTTTCCTGCTTGACAAGCGCTGCACGGCCTGTCTTTTTTAAAAACCACATCCTTAAGACCACGGATGTGACCACCTTTTAGAAGTTTCTGCAGATTTCTCATTCCAACATGGGCTAGCCGTCTATGCCACAGCCATCCCATGTTGGTCTTAGCAACCAAGCAAGTGTTGAGTTCGGCTTTATCTTTGTTGAAGTCAACAAGATAAAGCTTTCCCTTCAACAATCCCTTGAATGCAATCGAGCCATCGCTTCTTCTAAAGACGGTCACACCCTCATTAGTGAATAAACAGTTGTAACCTTTGTCGCATAGTTGAGATATTGATAAAAGATTATAATCTAGAGAATCTACATGTAAAACATTAGATAAGGTGTGTTGAGAGGATATTTCAATGTTACCACTACCAAGGACCTTTCCTTGGCTGTTATCTCCAAAGTATATTCCTTCACTTGGATCCTTGTTGCACTCGTATTCCACAAACATACTTCTCTCTCCGGTCATATGATTTGTGCATCCGCTGTCTAGCACCCACTTAGATCCACCGGAGGAGTAAGCCTGCAAAACAGAATTATTTCTGGGTTTTAGGTACCCAAGCTTGCTTGGGTCCTCTCAGGTTAGTCACAAGAGTCTTGGGCACCCACACACAAGTTTTTAAGTTCTTGTGGCGTGACCCTGTATATTTAGCAATGACTTTTCCATACTTGTTTTTCATGAGAACATAAGAAGCATCAAATGTATGGAATAATGTTTGTAGCTCAGATTCATGGGATTTTTCTTTAACAAAAATGATTCTATTCTTAGCATGATTAGAGGTAGACATGTGTCTATTCCTGTCGAAGCCAAGTCCATCTTTGACATTGGAAGGTCTAGTGATCATATATGCACTTCTTGCATATTTAATCTTCTCCTTATCAAAGATGCCGTTTTGAGAAGAATGCATGTCATGTGGGGTTAAAGCATTAGAAATTACATTCTTCTTACTAGAGCAAGTGCAGGTTCTTACTGTTGTCGAGCGCATATCTTTGGAGGAAGAGCTCTTGGAGGAAGAGGAGTCACTTTGTTTGAGAGACTCAACTTGCACCTTAAGGATTTTGTTAACTTTTGACAAGTTAGCAAGTTCTTCCTTGATTGCAATGTGCGAGTTCTCTAACTTTGAGTAAGTTTCCTTACTCAAGGTTAGCTCTAACTCAAGTGACTCATTCTTCTCTCTTTCAAGCTCAAGAAGCTTTTCAACTTCTTAATATTTCTTCCTCTCACGGATGAGCATATCTTCTTGTCGGTTGACAAGTTCCTCCTTTTCAAAGATTTCGTTCGACAACATTTCCATTTTCTTTAAAGCAATTTTACTTAGCCCTCTAAATAATTCTTCATTATCACTAGAGCTATCAAAGTCATCAATGGAGGAATTTAGTATAGGAGGAGTAAGTCTAACCTTTTTCTTGCCTTCCTTAGCCATAAGACAAGTATGGATGTTCATGTCCCGTCCTCCCATGTTCGGAAAGAGTGTGACTCTCGTAGTTGGTTTCTTGACTGCGATTGTGACCACCTCTTCTTCTTCATCGGAGAAGGACCCGTCGTTTGAGTCCCACTCCTTCCCAATGTGAGCTTGATGGGCTTGTCTTCTTTTTCTGAAATTTTTCTTTTCTTGAGATCTTGTTTCCTTCTTCTTTTTGTTTTCCTCATAAGTACAGTCCACCATGAAGTGACCATACTCTCCGCAGTTGTAGCAAGTGCGTCGAGCCTTGGATTTTCCTTTATCCTTGCTTTTGCCTTCATGTGAATTGTTGTCGTGTCTTCTCTTCATCATGCGTTTGAACTTTTTGATGAAGAGTACCATTTCTTCGTCATCAAGATCGGTGCTTTCATCGCTTGTATCTCCATCGTCTTGGTCTTCACGAGTTTCTTTGAGTTTGGGTCTGCACGTTGCTTTGAGGGCAACTTCTTTCTTTTTAGAAGAGGTGAGCTCGGCTAAGTCTTTAACGTATTGAGCCTCTTTCTCCATCATTTCATGATTTATGATCTTTCCCAATAACTCATCGGGAGTCATTTTGTGAAACCCGGGGCTTTCTCTAATCATTGAGCAAAGTGTGACGTTTCTTGGCATGAAGGCTCTAATCATTCTTTTGACCACTTCGTGATCTGTCCATTTCTTACTTCCATACACACGAATTCTGTTGATGAGTACTTTCATCCGGTTGTACATGTCTTGAGGTGATTCGCCTTCTTCAATAGCAAATCTTCCCAACTCTCCTTCAAGCATTTCGATTTTGGCTTCACGAACTGACCTATTTCCTTCGTGAGCTGTCTTGAGGGTATCCCAGATTTCTTTTGCACTTTCTAACCCATCGATCTTGGTGAATTCCTCTCTGCTTAGTGATGATGTGATCACGGCGACAGCTTGTGCGTTTCGGTGAATCTCCTGTTCTTGTTCTGGGGTGAGTTCATCATCCGTGTTCGGTATATCGATGTCTGTGCAAACAATGTGCCACAGACTAGGGTTCAGGGATATCAGATGCATTTTCATGTTGTAATTCCACATGGTGTAGTCACTTCCATCAAACTGTGGAGGTCTTCCCATAGGAATAGAGAGATAATGATTATTTGAATTGAGTCGGTTGTAGTTGTAAGGATACCGGGAGTAGTCGTGATGACCACTCCCCATCGTCTTTTCTTCCTCTTTTCCTTTTTGTGCCAGCAGTTTCTTTCTCAGGAGTGCTTTTAGCTGCCTCACTTCTTCATCGTCATGTGGGTTTTCTTTCAGCACATCGAAGGCTTTGGCTTCTTGCTCCTCATCGTTGTTGCTCGTCTTCGGGATATTGTTGTTCTTCTCAGAGGCCATTGATCTCTCTGAGATGTGAGTCTCGTTGATGGAGAACCTGGCTCTGATATCAATTGAATGTGGCCTAGAGGGGGGGTGAATAGGCCTTTAAATAATTCCTGCACACTTAATAAAGTTGTTAGAAATTTGACTGACCGGACTAGTCCGATTGTGTGGGCGGACTAGTCCGGTGTGCTGAATTGTTTGAGTTGATTAAGTGTGTCTCACAAGTTTTATCTTATAGCAGCGGAATAAGAACAACAGTTTTTATAACTTAAATTTATAGTATGGATGCACGTGCAAACTTGTAAAGAACTCAAACGATGACTAGCAAACTAGTAATCTAATGTGTCAAGATGTAAACCAAATGAGAGACAAAAGACACGAATTTTTACCGAGGTTCGATCTCACCAAGAGATCTACGTCCTCGTTGAGGAAGCTCACACAGAGCCGGGTTCTCAACCCTTTTCCTCTTCAAGTCACCACACAGGCCGACTTGACTTCACTATCAAGTGTAATCACCGTTTTTATGGGGCTACCTCACACGTTGAGGGCTCCCACAAGAATTACAATGAGAAGTTGATCAAATACACTCAAAAAGATTACAATTCAGAATATGAGTGTAGAGAGATCAAACCCCAAGAGCTCACAACGAAGGAACGACGATCTCCCAATCCTAAATCCAAGTATTTTATTGATTTTCACCTTTTTGCACCTTAGATGTGTGGGGAGATGTGTTTTTGGGCTCTTGGGACAGGTGGCGGCGCTAGGGTTTCAAGTTTTGACAGTATGAGTCGTGTCTTATTGGGGAAAAGTCGAAGGACCTCTTTTTATAGGCTTTTCCAAAAAGTTTCCGTTGTTAAACCTACTACCGGACTAGTCCGGTATATGATCGGACTTGTCCGGCCTACTTCCAGTGGGTTAACCGGACTAGTTCGGTCCACAAACCGGACTTGTCCGGTACTATGTGAGATGAGTTTTCAGAAACTTTAGCGGACTAGTCTTGTTGCTAGATGGACTAGTCCGTAGTCCTCTAAGGAGGACAACAGAGACATGACCGGACTAGTCCGGTCTAAAACCGGACTTGTCCGGTTGCGTTCCAGTGACCTGACCGGACTAGTCCGGTTCACAAGGCGGACTAGTCCGGTGCACTATGTTTGCGTCTTTCAGAAAGTTAAACGGACTAGTCCGGTCCATGAACGGACTAGTCCGGTTTTCAGTGGATTTTAGTTGATTTTTAAACCCCTTACCCCTACGCAAAGTCATGAGCTCTTGGGATGTGTCTCTCTCACACACCACCTATACATTTATATCTACTTTGCTTCTCTAAATTTCACTAACTTCTTCCTTTTCGGGCACCACTCTATTTTTCACCTTTTTGTGTGTGTGCCGAGCCAGTTCACTTTGTTTATCCTGCAATCATCTTAATAGTTTCATTAGGATCTCATATGTTCATCATCAATTAGCCAAAACCCACAAGGGATATCCTAGATGCACTTACAGTTTTACACTCCGGCAGTCTGAACCACGTAAATCACTATGTTCACCCGATATTCTTCAACCTCAATTGATCTAGGGACATTGGCCCCTCCAAACAACGAACCTTCACGAACTGCTATAGTAGCAGTACTGGGGAAGTGTCACAGGTTACATTTATTCTAGAATGGAGTAAAAAGGAGAGGGAGAAACATGTTTCACCCTAATCAAGATAAAGATAGCATGATATTAATGTAATTAGAGATATTACTACCTGCAATACCTTAACTAATACAGAACAAAACTTATTGTAACCTCTCATACAAGGGGAATCTGTGAAAGGATTATATGAAACAAGCCTTACCTTGCAATATGCAATGCAAAGAGGATGCAATAACTTCAACAATACAAATTATACAAATTCTAATACAATAGTATTAAGGGAATGTTGCCCAGTCAGAGGGCACATGAATCAGTCATATTCATGTCCATGTAATCATTGACGGGTCTCAACTCCAACAATCAGGTACCTTCTTCATTCACTTGTATACAGGTGCAAATGCAGACCGCCAAGATTCATCATCATCGTTCGTTGACGGAGGATCGCATGAGTATTCTTGGCGGTAGAAGTGACCCAATGCAGACTCTGGAAGCCGGCTCTCTGCAAGGTGCACCTTCATCGTCTCCACCTCCATCTGGTGCTCCTTCCTCATCTTCTCCAGCTGCTTCTTAAGCTTCTCATTCTCTTGAAGTAAAGCTGCACACCTCTCCTGCAAAACACAAGGTACACAAGTTGTGTTGCGGTTCATTTGTACACTTTTGTACTTCCTCCGGTTTTTATATTTTAGCATTGATCTGTGCAAATTTAAACTAACCCGGAGGAAGTAGTATCTACCAATAATGCTGCTTTGAAGTTTCAACTAACCTTTTCTTGTGTAGATGCTTCCTCTACTTCTCTCAATCTCACCAGCAGTTCTCCGGCAGCGTGAACTGCTTCAGCAGTGTCGCGGAGCTGGATACGGAGCCTTCTGTTCTGTTCCTTCAACTGTGTCCTCTCATTCTCTCTGTCAATCCTGAGAGTGGAAAGCTCTGCAGCAAGAACAGCTGCAAAAGCCGTTCCACAGCCCTTCCTGCCTGCTTTGGCAGCTGCTTTCTTCACCTCTGAGATCGCATACATCATGCAGCGGTGCTTCTCGAGCAGATCATTATACAACTCCTGGAGCTCAACATAATGTTCAACCATCCTCGCATGACCGTACATCGCTCGTTGAAGAGCATCATCCAACTCCGCGGTACACTTCTTTTCATTGCAGAGCTCCATCTCCATCTTCTGTGCATGCATCCGGTTTGATTCTAGATCAACCCTCAGATCTTCGGTAAGTGAGATCCATTTGCTCTCAGACTCCATCCATTTCTGTTTTTCTTTGTCCAATTCATACTCCTGATCTATTTCTCCATTCCTTATCTGATCCAAAAGGTTACCATTTGTTGATACATTAGTCTGGTGATTTAGTTGCTCCTTCGGAGACTCGATTTCCTTAAGAGCTTCCCTGTCATTGATAGACATATTGGTATCGTCACACTGTTCAGAAATCTTGTCTTCACTGCTTCTTTCTTCTACAGTTGTTGCACCATTTGAATCCAGACTATCTTTTGAGCCTTCCCTTAATTGGTCAATCTGCAAATTTGACATAGAAAAATGTAAAGGAAGGGATATCACTGCCTTAAACATATTTTATTCATCGTTGTACATACCAAAATGCTCAGCTCCTTAATCTTTCCTGCCTGTTCTTTACATAAAGCTTCAAGCTCGGTCTCTCTCTTTGAACCAATTGCTTTAGAGTTGTTAACATCCTGGTAGAATTGAGGTTTTAGAAGGAAGACATAAGATTTGAAAGAGTAGTCCAATCAAATAACTTTACTAACCTTTAATGACTCACTAGCAGATTCAATGTTTCTGACACTTGTGGCTACAACAATTTGCTTTTCTGCATTTTCTGTCTGGATCTCATTAGTATTCACAGGTTTCTTGCATGATGTACAAAGGATAGTTCCTTGATCCTCAGGAACAGCTGAACTGACTTTTGCCAGTGATTGTCGGGGATTCAGTGCAAAATGATCAAATGAAAGGCCAACAAATGATTTTCGTGGAGTTATATTCTGTTGATGGTACTCTATAATGTGCAAACCCCGTTGGAGACTTGCCGCCAGCGAGTCAGTGGGGCTAAGCTTGCTTGATTGTAAAGAGGAACAAACTGCATTATTTCTACATGTTTCCACATCTCTATCACCTGGGATTTTTTCAGAAACTCTCAGCTTGCTTGGTGACAGTCCCAGTGAGGTGATGCTAGTTCTTGCCTTGTTGTGGATCTTTGGAGAAGAGCACAACGTAGGGTCTTGCATTGGTGACAGTCTTGGGAAGGAACTAATAAAGAGGCTAGATTTCCTAGCAGAAGCAATGACCTCATTAGCAATTGTATTTTCAGGCACTTCTTTGCGCCTGCCCTGCAGTGGGCTTTTAATTTCAATATCATCTATGATGGGCTGATCATCTTCTGCACTTGTCTTCAGTGTCCCCTTTGAGCAAGGAGTGTCATCTCCACTCTCTGCATCCATGAAATCATCAAATGTATCTTCAGATGAAGAATGAAGCTTCTTGATTTGATCACACAGTTCATGCACTTCCTCTTCATCAACTTCAATTTCTTCCTCTGAATCAACATCTATGTGAGGCAATATTAGGGAGCGGTTCAGGCTCACTTGCAGACTATGCAAGCTTTCACGGGCATTTTGTGTGCTGAAGTACCCAGCCATGCAAGCTTTAATGTCCCCAGACTTTGTTCTTATGAGTTCATCCTGCAAGTTATTAAATATTTAGCAACAACAATAACAACAAAGCCTTTTTATCCCAACTTAGTTAGTTAGACTAGAGATGAACTCACAATGAAAAAGTCAATCAGAAATAATAATAAAAAAGAAATAGAGAAGAAAGAAAATGAGGGGAAACAAAGTGGAAACAGCGAAAAAAGGGGGAAAAGTAAAGACCCAAATCTAAAGGTAAAAAAGGGGAAGCTAAAAATCAAGGTTTTGGCATGTTGATCGCTAGTTTCCACTCTCTCATATCTATGGCTAGCTCTTAAACGATATTTCAATCACTCATAGCTCTCTTCACAGTCTCCTCACATATCAAGTTTGGTCGTCCTCTGCCTCTGTACGTGTCTTATTATCCTGCTACGCATCGGTGCATTTTTGGTCTCTGTTAGACATGTCCAAACATATCAAACGATGTTGTATAACCTTTTAGCATGCATGAGTAGATTATTACCAATTCTGAAGTCATTCAGAGATAGGTAATACCTTTAGCTGACGTGGTATAAGCTTTTAGCATGCATGAGTAGATTATTACCAAATCTAAAGTCATTCAGAGATAGGTAATACCTTTAGCTGACGTATCTGATCACTCAAACCATTGACATCATCTTCCAATATCTCATTTATCAAAGCTTTGTTTGGCATGAGCTTTGCTCTCTCACCAAATCTCAGTGTACTTAGAGTTCCAGATCTGCATCTGCATTTCCCATATACCCATCAGCTCAACAAAATGTTAATGGCATAAAAAATAATTCCAAAAAGAAATAGAATAGGAAATACCTGTGCTCTGAAGAAATGGAACATAAAAATATAATCCTTGAGTTGCCACCTAGTGTATCCTTCAGCACATGAGTCAAACGGGATTGCTCATAGGGTAGATCAACCTTTTGGCACTCTGGTGTTTCTGAAAGAATATTAACTAATTTCCTGAAACACAATATTCAAGTGTGAGAGTAGGGGTTTCTAAGAAAATGTTTCATAATAGAAAAGATGCACCTATTAGTATAGTGGATCTAGTTGCTAAAAAAAGGGCGTACCCAGTGCCGAAGGCTCCCACACATGTGGGGTCTGGGGAAGGGTTATTTCTAGACAGCCTTACCCCTGCTTTTGCAGAGAGGCTGGTTCGAACTCAAGACCTCAGGACACAAGTGGAGACACATCTAGTTGCTAATAAAAGAAAATGCATGATACTCATGAGATCATCAAATTTGACTGAAGAAGCCATTATTATAATTCACATACCCAAGCTTTGAAAGAGAATTTTTCTGATGTCTTTCCTCCTTAGTGCAATGCTTCGCAGCACCATCAAGTTCATCATTTCCAGGGCCAGCAAGGTCTACAAAGGTAATTCTGCTAGTTCTTGAACTGCTAAAGCCATTTGATGAGAAACCCTGCAAAATTAATTGAAGAAAGTTTATCTATCCGCTGAACTTACATAAACTTCAAAATAGGATATGACCAGGAAAGAAAGTATTGCTATGAGTCAAAAAAAACTTGAGTTCTAACATGGTTGTTATGATAAGCAACAAAAAGACAGGAAACACATACAACAGCAAAGCCTTTGTCCCACATAAGAACAAAAAAAGGGCAGCCCGGTGCATGTAGCACCCGCCTGCGCAGGGTCCGGGGAAGGGTCCGACCCACTTGGGTCTTTTGTACACAGCCTTTTCCTACATTTCTGTAAGAGGCTGTTTCCAGGACAATCCGTGACCTCATGGTCACAAGTCGACAGCTTTACCGCTGCGCCAAGGCCCCCTTCTTGTCCCACATAAGAACACGAATACATAAAAAGGAATTTGCATCGTAAGTTATGATCCAATTAAGGTTTTTACCTTGCTCCATGCTTCAATGACGCAAGTGAATATCACATGAGAACATGAACTTCTCAAGTTCATACTAGTGGTGCCAACTTTTCTATTTGAAAGTCCCTGTAACAAATGATATGCCCAGGCAACAAATGAACGTTTTAATCTAGATATGTACAATGAGTAATACTATTCTGGAGAAATACCCATAAAAATGTTAATCAAGAGGATAATTCTCACATAATAAACTAATTAAGAGTAGCCAAACTAACACAGCCAAACAAAGGGCAAAATAAATTTCTTAGTATTTTTGCTCTATAATTAAAAAAGGCATACCCAGTGCTGAAAGCTCACAAACGTTGTGGGGTCTAGGGAAGGGAATTTCTAGGGTAGCCTTCCCCTTGCTTATTTTGCTAGGAGACTGATTTGAACCCAGTACCTCCAGGACACAAGTGGATTATTAAACCAAATTTCACAGGAAAGAAACATCATAGATGCTTCTTGTTAGCAACTCAGGCTATTTATATCCTTAGTGGTGTAGGTAGGCCAATACAAGAACAAGATTTTGTTTAATTCCCAAACACTACAGAGATGAAAACACTTCAGTTCAAAAAGAAAAGACAAGAAAGAACTCTAGCTGTGCTGTTGTTATATCTGATTACTCTATGACACAAGTATATGAAAACATAAAAAAATATATAGTCACATGCGTGGCCAATAGTTCGTGTCATATAAATATCATAGGATTATCATATCAACCATTGTTATAATTTTTCATTGTTCTAACACGAGGTGCATTCTTCCCCTGTCTAGTTATTTTATTTTCATATTTTGTAATATACATATGCAGATTTAAGCAACAATGTCCTTATCAGAAGCTCAAATATCCACTGTCAAAACAAACGGAGGGAATGACATTAATCAGGTGCATTGTGCTCAAGTATGTACCTTCATCAGGATCTGATTCACATCCTCTACCGTTGACACATACTCATCGGTCAAGTTCTCAACATGGATACCATTTTCAATATTTTCTCTTATCTAAAGGAATGAAGTTAGATAAGATATATGTACATACTAATTGCAATTGCATTAGCAGAATAAGATTCGAGTTGGAAAATGTACCTGCAGGTCTCGTTGAGATGGTTCCAATAGATCACTGATCTGCTCGTTATGTACCTGCACCAATTTAAAAAGGAAAGGCATACAAATTCAGTACAAGACCCAGTTCGGTGAAAAACAAAGGGATCAGTGGATCATTAGATTCACTACACACCTCAAGGAATGAGCACCGGCATTGGTAGCTAATCTGCTTCTCAGGAGAGCTCTCCTGCCTCTGCACCAAAAAAGCAACGTCAAACCTTTAGGATCACACGCAGACTACAAAAATATATGAACAATAAGGCGGGCAATTAATTTCCTTACACATTGTATTCGTGTGAAGAGATTCTGGAATACTCGAGGCACAACGCCGAGGTCAGTTTGGTCGGGGCTGCTATCAACCATCGCAGCAAGGGGCCCCCACATGGTGTATGTTTTTCCGGTTCCGCTCTACATTGAGCACATACATTAGCATCAGCATCATCAGCATGACAGCGAGTAGAACAGAGAAGTAGACAGCAGCAAAGCTTCTTGGATCAAAGGACTCGCAAATAGCAGTACCTGGCCATAGCAGACTAGGGAGGTGTTGAATCCAGCCAGGGCGCTCTCGATCATGGGCAGTCCCACCATGTCAAACGCATCCGCCTGCCAAATATTTGCTTAATTATTTAAGGCTGCTCACAATTTTTCGAGATATACAGAGTAACTGCACTAACTTGCTACCTGGGAAGCTCTATCGTCGAGGACGCCGTCGACAGCGAAGGCCCTGTCGCCGACGGTGACGGTATCCGCGGCCGTCTTGCGCACGAACCAGAGATCCTTGCCGTCCGTTGGCAGGCTCACTGGCGGCCGTACCCTCACCACCACCTGCGCGCATCATCACACAGCACATTACGAAAAGCTCACAACCAAATCCGAGCAAGGATATCTCAAACTGCCCTCGGCGAAGGGTGACTGGGGCAAGCCAAGTAGAGCATATTATCCGCACTACCTTGACGGAGGGCTCGTCCACGGCTGGCGCAGCGGCGTGGCAGTTCTCGGGGGCGGCCGCCAGCGGAGCAGCAGCCGACAGGTGCTGCATGGGGCGTGGCAACCGGTCCTTCGCCTGGGAGGTCTTCGCCAGAGACGCCGGCGGCGAGGAGGCGAGGTTCGGGTGGAGGTTCTCCTGGTCGGCGGCGGCGGCGCGCGGGGACGTGGCGACCGCCAGTGCAGAGAGCGAGCGCGACGCCTGCCGCTTCAGGTTTCGCCGCAGCATCTCCATAGCTGTTTACTTCCGCCGCTGCGCGCTGCTTACGGCAAGACGCCGATCCGCTGGTGGGATCGAAGAAATTGGAGAGGGGAAAGACGGGGAGGGGGAGAGACGCTCGCTTTTCCTATAAGATGCGGATGCGTGGAAGTATCCTTTCGAATTAATTCCGAAACTTTCGAATCGGGTGACGCGGGATGGGGTGCGGTGCGCCGCGGGAGACGAGAGCAAACGGCTCGAAGGGCGCTGCCCCGACGGCCCGATCAGTTATGAACGGCTAAGATCGTACCTGTTGGGCTGGTGGACGTTAGTGTGCGCTGGCGAGGTGGTGACCGGACCGCCGTTGGGGAGAGCATTTGTTGGTGCCGAACAGCCAACGGCCCAGGAGCTGAAAATCTCTGCACGCGCGGTCCATGGGTCTGGATAAGTTGTGGTTGGCTGGCTGGCGATCGCATGTGATTTGCTTTAGCTAATTCGATACTCTTTTTGATAAAATATTTGTTTTTTAGTGATAGTACATGGAGAGAATTGATTGATAATAATTATCAAGTGGGTTACATATTTATAAAAGAGTCATGATGTAAACATTAGGTACAATGGGTCAGCACACATAAGGCACAACGCACATATTCTAATATTTAATGCAGTTCTCAACGTCTGCAAAAAAGTTTACACTAAACTGAAACTCAGTTAATGCTGATGTCGGAAGACCTTTAGTGAAAACTCAGAACTTTTAGGCACATAAAAAATATGAACTGTTCCAGTGGCTAACTTGTTGCAAACAAAGTACAAGTCAAATTCGATATGTTTAATGTGTTGATGTTGCACCGTATAGGTCAAGAGATAAAAACACTTACATCGTAGCAGTAAACCAAAGTAGCTCTTTGAAGTAGATAATAAAGTTTTCCCAATAATTAGCACAACAAAGAAGTCTTAGCCATAACATTATCAACAACACGACACTCAACTTCTGCAACTGAACAGGAGACAGTGTGCTGACATGAAGATCGGGAGATCAAATTATCTTCTAAGATGTCGTAACCACAAGTAGAATGGCGTATGTCGGGATAGACAGTCCAATCATTATCATAATGCGTCAGCGGATCACTAACTGACAAGTGGTGTAATTGAAGACCATGGTCCAATGTGTCTCGGATATACTGGAGAGTACGTTCAATCAACACAAGGTGAGGCTGACGTGTATCCTGCATATAGAGACGGATTTGTTCCACAGCTTACCTAATATCAGTGCAGGAGAAAGTTAGATATAATAGGGCTCCAGCAAGCTCATGGTAGTGTGTAGCATCCAAAATGGCACACTATTAGAGGACAGCTTGGCAAACGTGTAAATTAGAGTGGAATATGACTTACAATCAAACATACCTGCCCACTCAAGAATATCCACCATATATTGTTGCTATGAGAGAAAGAATCTACCATTGCACCGAGTAACTAAGACACTCAAAAAGTGATGAAAGATGTTGTTCGAGTGTGAGCTGCGACACTCCTCCCAGTCTGCTCGGAAGCAGCCCGCGAGGTTCTTTTTTCCGGAGGGGGCTTGACGCCCTACGCGACCTAGGCTCAAGAGAGTGGATGAACACTGAGATTTACATGGTTCGGGCCGCCAGAGCGTAATACCCTACGTCCACGGGAGTGCTTGTTCTATTGTTTGAGTGTGAGTGTTTGTGCGTTGTGGGATCTGGGATGCAAAATCGAGGAACCCCCTACAGGGCGGTCACCCCGATCCTTTTATAGCTCAAGGCCGGGGTGGTTACAATGAGGCCTGGGGCCCGACAGGTGGCCCTAGAGCTAAGTGAACCCTATACACGATCTAGGGCTTCATCCCCTAAGTAGAATGGTCGACGGGAGAGTTAAGTCCCGTCGTACAACGCGCTGAGCACCCCTGACCACGTGTCAGGTGATGATGAAGATGTTGTCTTATCGCCGCGTCTTCTCACCCTGCTTGGGCGGCTTCGTGCCGTTGGGCGACACTGTACTACTGTCACGCCTTGTTGTCCTGTCTTGTCCCCGTATTGGTGAACGGACAAGAGACGAAGGCGTGCGCAGTGTGCTATGCTTCTGGGGAAGGCGCGAGCCTTGAATGCGAAGCCTGACAGCGCACTTCCTTCTTGACTTCAACGACCCATGGCCCACGACGGGTCGTGGGGCACGTGGCAGCTCTGGAGCTCTTATCGACAGGCTTGGTGCGAGGGGACACGTGGCAGCTCCGGACCTCACCTCAGCGGGGAGGGTCGGGCCGGAGCCCGGGGCACGTGTCAGCACCGGAGCTGTCCTCAGCGCGGAGGCGGCTCGGAGCCTGGGGACACGTGGCATCTTCGGACCTCACCTCAGCGGGGAGGCTCAGACCAGAGCCCGAGGCACGTGTCAGCACCGGAGCTCTCCTTAGCGGGGAGGCGGCTCGGAGCCAGGGGACACGTGGTAGCCCCGGACCTCACCTCAGCGGGGAGGCTTAGGCCGGAGCCCAGGACACGTGTCAGCCCCGGAGATGTCCTCTTTGGGGTGGTGGCTCGGAGCCAGGGGATACGTGGCAGTCCTGGACCTCACCTCAGCAGAGAGATTCGGACCGGAGCCTAGTGCACGTGTCACCTCCGGAGCTCAAGCTCACGTGTCAGCCCCAGGGCTAACCATAGGGCCAAGAGCACGTGGCTTATGCTAGGGTCCGCCCCAGCGGGGAGGCGGGGCCCAGGCTATCTTTTACCCACCACGCGCGGGTACCCGGTCTGCAGGATACCGACAGTGCCCCCGGGCCCATCTCGGGGGAGGCATTGAGCCCACAGGTGGGGCCCCCATCTCTCTCGCATGGTGGTTTTGAACCTGTGCTTTGGAAACCGAAGCGGTGGCGAGATTTTCTCGTAGTGGGCGAGTGGTTGTACCTTAGCCTGGGCAAAATTAACCGAAACCGAAATAACTCAAACCAAAACCGAACTAACCGAAATTCATAAGACCAGACAATATTTCGGTTACTATTCTAGTAAAACCAAAGTTTTATTTTTGGTTTTGGTTTTTTATTTTGGTTAACCTGGTTAACCGAAGTTTGTCCTAATGCCCAACTAGCCTAGCTTAATAAACATTATCCTAAACTAATTGAGCCCTAATCCCAACTATATTTTGTTATGAAACTGTGCTAACTTTACTATTATTTTTATACTTAAGTTTAGCTAAATATCTAAACATCCATTTTCTATTATGTGTTGAATATATTGCATAAAAATATTGTGTGCTGAATTTTTTCTATTGAAGTTTGGTTTTTTGGTTAACCGCAAACCGAAACCAAAATTTTTGGTTAACCGAAGGACCGGTTTTTACTTTTAAATGAACAATTTTGGTTTATGTTTTTCTAAAAAATGAACTAAAAAAACAAAAAACGAACCGATCGGTTTCGGTTAACCGATTGCCCGGGCTGAGTTGTACCTGGGAGACGAAAAGGATGCACGTCCTTGGCGTAGTGGGCGTATTCGCTAGTCGAAGCGACAGCATATCGTTGGCGTAGTGGACGCGTGCCCGCTCCTGACTGGTGGGTCGTGGCGACGTGCTCGAGGGGTTGCCCCGGGGCTTTTACTGCGGCAGCCTTTGGGTCGACCACTGCAGCTCCACTGCGCCACTTTTCCTAGGAACCGCCAGACGTTATTGAGAAGTTACCCACCTGGCCCCCAATGACTGACGGGTGGACTTGGGTCCTACTCATCATTGGGGGAGGCTGGTAACCCGCGGCGTGGCACGATGGAAACCCAAACGTCGCGCCTATACAGGGAATCCTTCCGGAGAAGGACAGTTCCCTTCCGCCTTTTGCAATCTTCACCTTGCTCCTACGCGCTTAAATCCTCTGCTCCTCAGCGCTCACAACCTTTCCTCGCCACCATGTCTTCCGACCTTCGTTCATCCAGGCTCAGGAGCGATGGCGACATTGCTGCCATGAGGCGCCTGCTCGGCTGGCAGTCGGCCACGTTCGACGGGAAGATCCGCCGCGGGAAGGTCCCGTTGACCGACATGCGATCCGGCAAGGTGGTACTCTTCACCTCGTACTTGTTGTCCTAATTCGCGCTCCTACGTCGTCCTTCCTCCTCACCCTGCTAGAGGTGTATGGGCTCGAGCTGCCTGTGACGCCCTCAATTTCGTAGAAAAACCACGGAACCGAGAACTGATGCATATGTGTGCCCAGGATGTTCATCACACATATACACATCATCCACAAACTGAATTTCAGAATATATATATAACCACGAATAACAGAGTTTATTACAAGGTTTCATGAGTCTTGGACTCAGCTTGGCAGCGGAAGTCTAATCTTACAGCGGAAGTCTTATTTCTATGCAGCGGAAGTATTCTAACTAGTGCGAAAGCAATCTAAGCAGCAGCAGCGGCTCCATCTCTACTCCATCCCCACAGGCAAGGTTGAGGACAGATTACACGCCTTATGCTCCACTTGGTCTTCATAGTAATCTTCTCCTGTTGCTGATGATGAAATAATAATGCAAGTTTGAGTATAATGATGTACTCAGCAAGTGCGGGAAAATATGATATGTAGCTCACAACAAGGTAGGTATAAAAAGGCTCATTGCAGAAAGCAAAGTTATTTATCAAAACCACGATAAAACAACAACTTAACTTTAAGTGAATGTAATACCAACATTCCTCCATTATGTTCATCACTTTCCATGTCCCAACCAGACATTAATCAACTTCATTCTTACTCACGAATACCTTCTCGTATTCGCTACCATCTCATGAATATCATCTCGTATTCGCTACCATTTCATCTCATAGACAATTCCGTCTCACACCGAGACCAATCTCGTTGCCATGACTCAATAGTCATGCAACCAAATCTTATCACCCGGACTCAACAGTCCCGAAAGCCAAACTATAACCAAAACCATAACCAATAACCATCCCAACTAATCATAGAAGTTGGACAGGCGCTCGTGACTGTAAGCTCGGCTATCATGATAGTTTTAGACTCTGCAGATTTTTTACCACTTTACCCACAAGTTTGTGATTTCGTCACCCGTCGGCGACTGTAGAACCTCCATTATACCAGCACACAACCGTTGGTGTATGGTCAAGAGATCACAAAATAGCCTTTACAAATGGGCTACTAGATGTATGGACTCACTAAGGTTTCACCGGCAGGCTAGAATCTCCAATTCTCCCACCCACGGGCCCCCTCTTGTGCCATGCAGTTCCTAGGGCAGTCCTCACTCGACTCCCATTCCCCGCGCCTTCCACGGTCCATAACATTCTAGTAACTTACCTAATTAGTCAGCTAAGCCGCACCCATACTTGGCCTTGTGGTGGCACTGCTATCCTAGTATATGCTCGCATGAATTGGTCCTTAGATCTACGACAAGTAACCACCATCTCAGGCTACCTCATTCACAAACTCAGGCTTGCCTAGATCTCCCTCTGATCCATGTTCATTAACAACATCAGTTTCTCATTATCATTACGAGTGCAGTTAGCTAGACACATCTATCTCGCTTTCCCAATCCCATGGACTCAGCGAAGCATAAAAGCAAAAACCATACCCGACTCATAAACTTCCCTGGCGACAAGGGTGGTTTAACCAAAACTAGTAAACTCCTATAAAAGGGTTTCCCATCATGGTTGACTCAGCACACACACCTTTTCGCAAAACAAAATGGTTTCCCAAAACATAGGATCAATATGGTCAAGGGGCATTTGCCTTGTTCTGGTGGCAAGGATCAAAATAGTTTCCCGAGCCTGCCACGTAGTCAATTTAGTGGTAGACCTCTCCCCATTTGTGGGGATGAGCTCCGGACACGCCACGTGGCCAGCGGGCCGCGAAAAATGTCTACGGCACTCTAGGCGAACTGGAATTAGCTCTTTTTGGCTATCTTTTGATTCTTCTCTATTTCAACTTATAAAAATGTTTATGAAACATGAATATATGCACAAATCAAAAATGAGGGTGTCAGACTGCAACACCTCACGCCGCACGCTCTCACGCTAGTGGTTGTCCTCGTCCACTTCTACGAGATGTTCGTGTGCATACGACCTTCAGTGTGGTTCTTCAGGGTGTTCTTCTCCTTGAGGGCCTCGGGAAGAAGCACAAGCCAACTGGGGGCTTATTACTTCCAGCACTGGGGGAGGCACTCCACGCCCTTCACTCCCTAGAAGTGGGAGCACTGGAGGGAGGACTGGGTGATTGCACAGACTTACGTCCATGACCGCCTGGAGATGCCAGGTGGCCCACCAATGACCGAGTTGGCCGTTGAGGTTGAGATCCCTGACCTGCAGGACATCTACACGCCAGTGTTGGAGAGGATCAAGTACTTGGTGGAGGAAGGCTTGACCTCACTGATGATCCCACCGAATTCCTGTCCCGCTGGATCACTCCTCTCCAGCAGCGTGTCCGGGCAGCTTGGCAGTACACCCGGGAGGGCGACATGACCCGGTTGGAGCGCGGAGCAGGGTTGTCGCCGTATCAGGAAATGTTGGAGGTGATGCTGCAAAAGCTCTCCTGTGACCCGATTACCGATGACTCCATCACCCCATCGGCGAGCTCGAGCCCGTCTACCTCAACCCGCTGGCGCGGTCGAGGCTGCTGAGAGAATTGCCTACGCTAGACGGCATCGATGTCGCAGTGCGGCAGATTGGAGATCCCTCGCGGGGCATCGAGATCCCCGGAGCAGACGATGCCGGTGGTCAGGCAGGACCCGTCACACCCGGTTTCTCCGAAGAACAACCGAGTGAATATCACATGTATGCCAGGATCATTTTCTACATACATGTGATGACAAATAGTGAAGCATCATTTATTACAAGCCAGGTGTCAAATATAAATAAGTCTTACATAGCATATGTCTCGATGGACGATAATAAGTTCATAACATGTAAATAAAATAGCAGCGGAATATTATTCTTGTGGGCTCCGTCACAGGCGTTGCCCGGGGGACTCCATGAACCTAGAATCCTTCTTCGGGTCCGAAGTCTTGGTCATTGAACACCACATCATCCCCTTGACCTAAGCAGCAATTTAAACCAACAAATATGCAAGTTTGAGTACCGTGGGTACTCAGCAAGTGTGGGAAAGTTATGTCATGCATGGCTAAAGCAAGGAGAGGTTGAACTCATGGTTAAAGCACTACGCAAATAGTACCTATCACCTTAGCTTATTAAGCACCTACATTACTACATAGGTGAAATGGTCCCAAACTCTCAACCCATCATCAAGTAACCATACTCATCATATCTACACATCCTAGTATAGGATCAAAGTGGTCAAGGACACTTGCCTTCTTCCTGCTGCTCTGGGAATGGATAGTCCTGATCTTGGAAGGGAAGAACTTGCTCTAGGACAGGTTCTACTCATGCCAACACACATAGCAAAAGAAAACAACAATCCATAAGACATAGTTCACACTTTCACTCCACTCATACATACATATGATAGTCATTCACATTTCTAAGTGTTGTGGTTACCCTAGATGTGTTGATTTTTAGCCTACATGCACTTTTAAACATATGTATATGATTTCTAACTTTTTTATTCAGGTTTCTGTTTGCACACTATATATGAATTTTTCAATTTGAACAAATTCTTTATATTTAATTAATATACTTCTTAACTACCAAGTTTGCATGGAAGGTAATTTCCTACTCCAAATGGGTTTTCAGACCTTCTCCAAATCCTAAAATGAAGTGTTTGGAGTTAGAGACTTCAGCTATCATTTTTTTTATTATGCATTCCCATTTTCCTATATTTTTCAGATTTACTTTCTATGTCTAAAAGTGAGTTCTAAATATTAAATAGTAGGGCATATCATCTAAACAGAATAGGTTCTGATCTAAAATATTAAATAATACATTTTTGAACTTCTCCTCTAATGTGAACTAATTTAAATTTACTTTACCAATTTTCAAAATTATTTTCTAATCTAAAAATGTGTCCCTATAACTAATAAATGTGAACAATCCATTAGACAGATTCATTTCAGCTTAAAATCTAATTTTAACTCATTCTAAAGTTTTCCAAGTGCTAGGAGACTTTAAATTTGAATTTACAATGTGTTTGCCTCACCTCTTTAAATTTAAATCCTAATCACATATTCAATTTTCTGAATTTAATATCATATAGGGTCAAAAAGGTAAACCCACCCTACTACAGGGTCTAATTTATTATTTCATAAATTTCCAGGGGTCTAGCTACACATAACAGAGGGGTTTTCCTAATTTTTATTAAGTCTAGGGGCTAAAACTGATTTTTAAATGAATTTACATGAATTTCTAAAGTTCCAGGGGCTAGATCAGAAGTTTCCGGGGCTAGCTCGTATGTTCCGAGATCCCAAGGGGGTAGCGCGTAAGAATCCCGGCCTTTTTAATGCGGGACCGACGTGGACCGTCCGATTTAAAATAGACGGCTGAGATTATAACGTCGAACTGGTACCCGAGGGTTTTATGTCTACCGTGCGATTTAAAATAGACGGCGCACAAGCGGCCACGTCGCCCTGGCCGGAGCTAGCCCGCGCTGCCCGGCGGCGCGCGGCGGCGGGAGGCGGCGATCTCGCCGGAAAACTTCGGATCTTTGTCTATTCCTCCTAAAACTGGGATTTCATGGCATAGATCGGTAGAGGGGAGGTCGGGGATCTCACCTCGGGGTTTTTCTTGAGCTCGGAGGCCCTGGAAGGCGGTCGGCGACGAGGTCCGAGATGGAATCGCGGCGATGCACGTCGGAGTTGTGTTTAGAAAGCAATCTACCGAGTTTTCTACACCTGCGTGTTTCCCCGGGGGCGGTGGAACAAGATCGGCGCGTTAGATCAGAAATCCCGAGCGAAGGTCGAGAGAAAAAGGTGATCGGAGCTTCGGTTCTTACCGGGAGGAAAAACAGCTGATTGGGTGGGGAAAACGGGGCGATGCCGGCGTTTATATAGACGGGGGAGGGCGGCGTGTCAGTTGTGATCGAGTTGGAGTCGTCCGGGACCAGAATTCAGCTGTGGGACGCGGGTTTCCGGGGTGGTTAGGATTCGGGCGCGCGGAGGAGTCCCGACGGTTGGCGCGATCGCGTGAGGAAGAAGATGACGACGGGCCCCGCGTGTCAGTGAGAAGAGAGAGGAGCGCGCGGCTGTGGGCTAGCGTGGGAAAAGGTGGGCCGGCTGGTGGGTTTCGGCCCACTGGCCGGGGTTTTCTATTTTTCTTTTTCTTTTTCCATTTATTTTCTAGTTTTGATTTGAATTTGAATTCCAATTTGAATTTGAATTTCTGCACCACATGCAATACGTCCAAAATTTTTTAAATTCCCCTCTTAACAGAATTTTGGGGTGTTACAACTCTACCCCCCTTAAAAGAAATCTCGTCCTCGAGATTGGTGGTTCTAGGAAAACAATTCCGGAAACTGTGCCTTAAGCTCGTCTTCTCGCTCCCATGTGGCTTCCTCTTCCGAGTGATGCTTCCACTGCACCTTGCACATCCGGATTCTTTTATTTCTTGTGAGGCGTTCCATTGTCTACAAAATCTTGAACGGTTGCTCGGCATAAGACAGATCCTCTGCTACGTCAACCTCATTCATGGGTAACATCTCTTCAGGCGTCCTCAGACATTTCTTGAGCCGTGACACATGGAATACGTCATGCACATCTGATAGGCGAGCCGGTAGTTCTAGTTGATATGCCACTTCGCCTTTCCTCTCCAGAACTTGAAAGAGTCTGATGTATCGAGGTGATAACTTCCCTCTCACCTTGAACCGACGAAGTCCTCGGATAGGGGACACCTTGAGATAGACATAGTCCCCCACATTGAAAATAAGCTCTCTTCTCCGTACATCGGCATAACTCTTTTGTCGGGTCTGTGCTATCCTCAAATTGTTGCGGATTTCCCTCACTTTCACCTCGGCTTCTTGTAGTACCTCGGGTCCAAACACTTTACTTTCCCTAGCTTGGTTCCAAAATAGTGGAGTTCTGCACTTTCTCCCATACAAAGCCTCAAACAGTGACATCTTCATACTAGCCTGATAGCTGATGTTATAGGAGAACTCCGCATACGGTAAGTTCTTATCCCAACTTCGATTGTTTTTGAGTGCACATGCTCTCAGCATGTCCTCAAGGATCTGATTGGTCCTTTCCGTTTGTCCGTCAGTCTGAGGATGATAGGCAGAGCTAAAATTCAGATGAGTTCCCATGGTTTCACGTAACTTCTGCCAGAACCTTGAGGTGAACTGTGTCCCTCGATCTGACATTATCTTCTTTGGCACTTCATGGAAACACACGATCCTTGACATGTATAATTCTGCAATTTGGATCCGCTGTAGCTTTCTTTCACGAGAATGAAATGAGCTACCTTGGTTAGCCTGTCGATGGTGACCCATATCGAATCATATCCTGATTGGGTCCTGTGTAGTTCCACTATGAAATCCATACCGATTTCTTCCATTTCCATTCAGGCACTTTGAGTGGTTGCAATAATCCCGCGGGTCGTTGATGTTCTGCTTTCACCAACTGACATGTGTCACATAGGGCAACATGTTCCGCGACATCTCGCTTCATGCCATACCACCAATACCTGCTCTTGAGGTCATCGTACATCTTCGTACTCCCAGGATGAATGGAATAGTCAGAATCATGAGCTTCCTTCAATATCAATTCACGGATCTCCTTCACTTCAGACACACAAATTCTTTTCCCGTGCCACACCATACCTTGTTCATCCTCTCTGAAACCAGGGGCTTTATTATCCTTGATGAGTGTTCTGATTTCTTGTATCTTCTCATCATTCTTTTGACCATCGCGTATGTCTTGCTCTAATGTGGAGTCCACTTCCATGGCGATGGCTTCACCACTATTCACCAGGCATAGATTGAGTCTTATAACATCGTCCTTCAATTCTGCAGGCATGTCCTTCAAGCTCAACCTATTGACCTGCACTTTCTGGCTTAAAGCATCTGCCACGACATTCACTTTCCCAGGATGATAGTTGATGCCCACATCAAAGTCGTTGATTAGCTCTAACCATCTCCTTTGTCTGAGGTTGAGATCTGGTTGTGTGAAAATATACTTTAAGCTCTTATGATCCGTATATATCTCTGTCCTTTTCCCCATCAAATAATGTCGCCAGATCTTCAATGCGTGTACCACTGCAGCTAGCTCTAGGTCATGTGTAGGATAGTTCTTCTCGTGTTTTCGGAGCTGCCGGGACGCATAAGCCACGACATGCCCCTCTTGCATGAGAACACATCCCAACCCGTTTCCAGAGGCATCGCAGTACACCGCAAAGTTCTTCTGCATATCTGGCATAACTAGCACTGGGGCTGTTGTCAATCTTTTCTTCAGTTCTTGAAAACTCGTCTCGCACTGCGGTGTCCATGTGAATGTGATTCCCTTCTCCAACAATTTGGTGAGGGGTCTCGAAATCTTGGAGAAACTCTCGATAAACCGTCGATAATACCCAGCCAATCCTAAGAAGCTTCGAACTTCCCCGACATTCTCAGGGGTCTTCCACTTCTGTACATCCTCTATCTTGGCGGGGTCTACGGAGATTCCTCCCTTCGAGATTATATGTCCTAAGAAGGGAACTCTCTTCAACCAACACTCACACTTGCTTAGCTCGACATATAGTTGGTGTTCTCTCAGTTTTTGCAACACCAACCTTAAATGCCTCTCATGTTCTTCTTCATCTTTGGAAAAGACAAGAATGTCATCAATGAAAACCACCACAAATTTGTCCAGATATTCCATGAATACCTTGTTCATGAGATACATGAAGTATGCCGGGGCATTAGGTAGCCCGAAAGGCATGACGGTGTATTCATACAGTCCATACCGAGATACGAAAGCTGTCTTTGGAATATCAGTTTGCCTTATCTTAAGTTGGTGGTATCCCGACCTGAGATCAATTTTCGAGAACACACAAGCTCCCCTCAACTGATCAAACAAGTCTTCAATGCGGGGTAATGGGTACTTGTTCTTGATGGTTACTTCATTCAACGCACGGTAGTCTACGCATAACCTTTGGATTCCGTCCTTCTTGGGCACAAATATCACTGGAGCTCCCCATGGTGAGGAACTAGGACGAATGCACCCCTTTTCTATCAATTCTCTCAAATGTTCCTTTAGTTCTTCCAGCTGTTTGGAGTCCATACGATAAGGTCTCTTGTATATCGGAGCTGTTCCAGGCACTATCTCAATCGCGAATTCCACTTCATGATCGGGGGGCATACCTGGCAACTCCTCTGGAAAAACGTCTGGATATTCCCTGATAATCCTGATCTCCTCCACTTTCACCTCAACTTGATTTAATTTAATGTCCCTCCTAGGCTCTTGTATTGTTATAAACTTTACTCTTGTGCCGCTAGGGTGAGTTAGTTTCACCGTTCTGGTCGAACAATGGATGATTCCTTTATGTTTGGTCAACCAATCCATGCCCAAAATAATGTCTATTCCTTGTGAATCTATCACTATGAGGTTGGCAGTAAATACTACTCCATTAATGTCTAGATTCACCTTGGGACACACTTGTCTTGTCCTTATTTCTCCCCCTGGAGAGTTTACTGCTAGCATATGGTTCATTTGTGTCGTTGCTAAATCATGCTTCTTAACAAACCCTTGGGCAATGAACGAGTGGGTAGCACCAGAATCGAACAACAGGGTTGCAATGTGTAAATTGGCAGGAAACTTACCAACTACCACGTCAGGTGCCTCCTGCACTTCCTCCATGGTGACGTGGTTCACCCGTCCTCGCATTACATTCTGCTGTTGCGGCTGTACGGGCTTCTTCTTTGGGCACTTATGGGCGTAGTGCCCCACTTCACCACAGTTAAAGCATTGCACCCCTACCTTAGGTGCCTGGCCTTTGTTGTCTTGGGGTTGGTTTCGGGGTCCTTGTACTGCTGGTCAAGGTTGATATGTGGGGCGTGGCTGCTGCACAAACTGACGTTGTGGCTGTGCTGGTGCTGACGGAGGCCTGAAGTTCGGGTTGTACCCTCTCGGTGCTGAGTAGGGTACCGCAGCACGGCCCGTCTGCCCTGCGGGTTGCTGCATCAGACGTGGGCGTGTGTTGCTACCCGAGGCTTGGTGTGACCATCCCGCCTTCCTCTTGTTTTCATTTTCCAAGGCCTTCAGCTTCCTTTCCACAACAAATGCTCTGTCCACCATCTTTTGGAAGCTTTCATACTCGTTGGAGGACATTGCACACTGCATTTTCGCTGTAAGTCCTTCCACAAAGCAATCCTGTTTCTGCTCATCAGTCTCTATGTCCTGTGGTGCATAACGGGATAGTTGGGTGAATTTAGTGAGGTATTCCCTCACCGTCATGTTTCCTTGCTGCAGCCCCAAGAACTCCTTTCTCTTGTTTTTAAGTTCACCCCTTGTTATGTAATGGTTGTGGAAGCTACGCTTGAACTCTTCCCAAGTGATGTTCTCAGGGTCATGATGGGCTGCTACGTAAGCAGTCCACCAATCAGCAGCAGGTCTATGCAATTGGTGAGAGGCAAACAGCACCCTCTCATACCCTTGGCATTGTATGATCCTCATCTTGCTCTAAATGGTCTTTAGTCAGTCATCTGCCTCCAGAGGTTCAGCAGCACTTGCAAACTTTGGAGGTTGAGTCCCTAGAAACTCACTCAACCTTGGTTGGCGTGGTGCAGCTTGTGGAGGTGGAGCTTGGTGCAAGTTGGCCACCACTTGAGTCAGGCTCTGGATGAGCTGATTCTGATTTTCAATCATTTGGTGGATGGGATCAACTCCTTCCCAACGACCACCCCTGTCTTGCCCTCCGGAAAGGTGAGGGTTGCCGGCCTCATCGTTGTTGTTGGCGGGGTTGGCACCACGACCCCTTCCTCTTCCGGCCATCTATCATGATCAACCAAATGTCAATTTAAAGCATTACGTATTAACTTACCAATTTTGCTTGTTTAAACTTTAAAATTTTGAGACCTTATTCCATTTATATTTTCTGAGGATTTCATGTCTTAGGCGAACATAAATGCACTCTTAATTCATATGGGTTCACACACCAAAGCAAAACAACCTGAAGACGAGGTTGTGGACAAACGCCCATGGCTTCCACAACTCACGTCACACACCAAGCATTAACACACCAGTAACTAAGGTAACGACTCGACTACTCGACAACCTGCTAAACTAAGGGAAAGGACTCTACACTACTCATATCACTGAGCTGGCTCCTCGGGATCTTCCTCGTTATTGCGGCTGCCCTCTGACTCCGCTTTGGGTGGGAAAGCTGCTGGTGGAGAAGTGCGGCGACGCCTGCTCTCCCGGCGATCTGGGGAGTCAGGAGTCCATGTGTCATTCACGGTGACACACAGTTCATTCCCATCTCCTCTTTCTCTCGCCCTCAAGCTGGCTCGAAGCAAAGCCTCAGTCTCCTTCAGGGTGTCACGAACATCCTGAAGCTCCTGTTGGCACTCCTGCAGTCGAGTGCTGAGCATAGCAGCATCCTCCAAGCACAGGTCCATGTGCTCATGGGAAGTCCCCTGCTGCACTGGCGGGTACTTGTACTCCGTTGTACCACTCTCACGCTATAGGACATACATGTACTCAGTCCTGTCCAGGTGGTGACGATAGATGTGACTCTGACAGGTGATTGCCTCCCAGGTGACATCCTTCTCAGCATCGACCTGTGTCGCTCGACAAGCTGGAGAGCGGTGGATCTTGAGCAGCTGATTTTCGTGGATAATCCTCATTTCTGAACTCCATTCTTCCCGCTTCTCACAGATGGTTCGGGTGGAGCTGTAGTGTATGATTAGCTTGCCCGTATTGCCGGCGGCTTGGAGCATGCGTCGAAGACGGCGCAACAAGCCTCCTACTACCAATCCGTAGGAGAGATACGTCACCGGACGGTTCTCCTCTCTCAGGGCAAGGGCAACTACGGGAACTCTCCCTCCGGTGGACTTGCGGGCGGTGCGGATCATGCGAACCATCTAAAACATAAAGCATTTAACTTAAGTTAGATAAGATTTTAAACAAAAATCCTATTTTGAATAAAAGTTGGGTAAGATGAATAAAGTGACCCTATTAAATAACACTTTTCAACCCACACCTTTGTAAAATAGTTTTTAAGAAAATAGGGTCCTTAAATACGTCCATTTCTACCTAGGTCCACGTTCCTACGGGCAACCTTGGCTCTGATACCACTTCTGTCACACCCGGTTTCTCCAAAGAACAACCGAGTGAATATCACATGTATGCCAGGATCATTTTCTACATACATGTGATGACAAATAGTGAATCATCATTTATTACCAGCCAGGTGTCGAATATAAATAAGTCTTACATAACATATGTCTCGATGGACGAGAATAAGTTCATAACATGTAAATAAAATAGCAGCGGAATATTATTCTTGTGGGCTCCGTCACAGGCGTTGCCCGGGGGACTCCATGAACCTAGAATCCTTCTTCGGGTCCGAAGTCTTGGTCATTGAACACCACATCATCCCCTTGACCTGAGCAGCAATTTAAACCAACAAATATGCAAGTTTAAGTACCGTGGGTACTCAGCAAGTGTGGGAAAGTTATGTCATGCAAGGCTCAAGCAAGGAGAGGTTGAACTCATGGTTAAAGCACTACGCAAATAATACCTATCACCTTAGCTTATTAAGCACCTACATTACTACATAGGTGAAATGGATCCCAATCTCCCAACCCATCATCATAATCAAATAACCATAACATCATTTCCAATGTTAAGCTCCCCGCTTAACATCCTCAACTTCCAAAGTCATCATCCTCTAATCATGAATAAGTCCAAGCCGCTCTTGACCGTGAGCACGGCTGTAATGACAGTTTTGACTCTGCAGAGTTTGCACCACTGTACCCACATGTAGTGATTTCATCCCCCGTTGCCGGGTGGACTAAAAGAACATCCATTTTGCCAGTGGCTACGAACCACATTCACACTTCCCAGGTGTGTAGCCAGGAGATCACTACGAAGCCTTTACAAAGGGATTCCCAACGAGCGTGAGCCCACTGAGGTTTCACCCCTAACAGTATACAAGAGGCTCCAACCCCGCTGCAGTGGCCCCCTCTTGAGCCTTGCGGTTCATAAGGTAGTCCAGCTGACACCTATTCCCCGCACCATCCAACACACCCATACTACGCCGGGGATACACCTAATTAATTGGCCAAGCTGCCCCATCTCAGCATGTGGTTGGCACGGTAAAGCCAGGTTACATGCTCCATGAACCGGTCCTTAGGATCCAGGCAAGTACTAAACACAAACCCGAGTCTCGTGCACCCAGCACCAACCAAATCATCCAACTTGCCTCGATCCCTACCTCTACATAACTCATAATATCTCATTCAAGAATTAGGTAAACAAGTTGATGATATCATATCCGACTTATCCCATTCTAAGCATGGCTAAGCATAAGTAATATGAATGAATGACATAATAAAGCAAATCCCAACCCAAGCTACAAGGAAAACAAGGTAATGCAATTCTAGGGAAACTTCCTAGCATGGGTTTCATATTTCAGTTGACAATGCAAATAATTCTATCTACACATCCTAGTATAGGATCAAAGTGGTCAAGGACACTTGCCTTCTTCCTGCTGCTCTGGGAATGGATAGTCCTGATCTTGGAAGGGAAGAACATGCTCTGGGGCAGGGTTCTACTCATGCCAACACACATAGCAAAAGAAAACAACAATCTAGAAGACATAGTTCACACTTTCACTCCACTCATACATACATATGATAGTCATTCACATTTCTATGTGTTGTGGTTACCCTAGATGTGTTGATTTTTAGCCTACATGCACTTTTAAACATATGTATATGATTTCTAACTTTTGTATTCAGATTTCTGTTTGCACACTATATATGAATTTTCAATTTGAACAAATTCTTTATATTTAATTAATATACTTCTTAACTACCAAGTTTGCATGGAAGGTAATTTCCTACTCCAAATGGGTTTTCAGACCTTCTCCAAATCCTAAAATGAAGTTTTTGGAGTTAGAGACTTCAGCTATCATTTTTTTATTATGCATTCCCATTTTCCTATATTTTTCAGATTTACTTTCTATGTCTAAAAGTGAGTTTTAAATATTAAATAGTAGGGCATATCATCTAAACAGAATAGGTTCTGATCTAAAATATTAAATAATACATTTTTGAACTTCTCCTCTGATGTGAACTAATTTAAATTTACTTTACCAATTTTCAGAATTATTTCCTAACCTAAAAATGTGTCCCTATAACTAATAAATGTGAACAATCCATTAGACAGATTCATTTCAGCTTAAAATCTAATTTTAACTCATTCTAAAGTTTTCCATGTGCTAGGAGAGTTTAAATTTGAATTTACAATGTGTTTGCCTCACCTCTTTAAATTTAAATCCTAATCACATATTCAATTTTCTGAATTTAATATCATATAGGGTCAAAAAAGTAAATCCACCCTACTACAGGGTCTAATTTATTATTTCATAAATTTCCAGGGGTCTAGTTACACATAACAGAGGGGTTTTCCTAATTTTTATTAAGTCGAGGGGCTAAAACTGATTTTTAAATGAATTTACATGAATTTCTGAAGTTCCAGGGGCTAGATCAGAAGTTTGCGGGGCTAGCTCATATTTTCCGAGATCCCCAAGGGGTAGCGCATAAGAATCTCGACCTTTATAATGCGGGGCCGACGTGGACCGTCCGATTTAAAACAAACGGTTGAGATTATAACGTCGAACCGGTACGCGGGGGTTTTATGTCTACCGTGCGATTTAAAATAGACGGCGCACAAGCGGCCACGTCGCCCTGGCCGGAGCCAGCCCGCGCTGCCCGGCGGCGCGCGGCGGCGGGAGGCAGCGATCTCACCGGAAAACTTCGGATCTTCGTCTATTCCTCCTAAAACTGGGATTTCATGGCATAGATCGGTAGAGGGGAGGTCGGGGATCTCACCTCGGGGTTTTTCTTGAGCTCGGAGACCCTGGAAGGCGGTCGGCGACGAGGTCTGAGATGGAATCGCGGCGATGCACGTCGGAGTTGTGTTTAGAGCGCAATCTACCGAGTTTTCCGCACCTGCGTGTTTCCCCGGGGGCGGTGGAACAAGATCGGCGCGTTAGATCCGAAATCCCAAGCGAAGGTCGAGAGAAAAAGGTGATCGGAGCTTCGGTTCTCACCGGGAGGAAAAACAGCCGATCAGGTGGGGAAAACGGGGCGATGCCGGCGCTTATATAGACGGGGGAGGGCGGCGTGTCGGTTGTGATCGAGTTGGAGTCGTCCGGGACCAGAATTCAGCTGTGGGACGCGGGTTTCCGGGGTGGTTAGGATTCGGGCCCGCGGAGGAGTCCCGGCGGTTGGCGCGATCGCGCGAGGAAGAAGATGATGGCGGGCCCTGCGTGTCAGTGAGAAGAGAGAGGAGCGCGCGTCTATGTGCTGGCGCGGGAAAAGGTGGGCCGGCTGGTGGGTTTCGGCCCACTGGCCAGGGTTTTCTGTTTTTCTTTTTCTTTTTCCATTTCTTTTCTGGTTTTGATTTGAATTTGAATTCCAATTTGAATTTGAATTTCTGCACCACATGCAATACGTCCAAAAAATTTTAAATTCCCCTCTTAACAGAATTTTGGGGTGTTACAGGACCTGCGCCGCACTCACTCCCAAGCAAGGGGAGGGGGTCGGCCGGGAGGCCTGAGCCTGCGGCGCGCCCTCGCTCGCCACCCAAGGATGCCCTAGAGCCATGCAGGGTGTCAAAGAGGAAGCTAGTCCATCCTGACGGAAGCTTCATCTCCGGCCCCTAGGCGAGGGTTTCCCGGGCTTCCCGTGATCCCGCACCGGGCTCGACGGCAGGCGCCGGGGCAGCTCTCGCTTCGAGAGCAATCCCGGCGGCTATGGGAAGGGCGTCTGGTGCTGCTAGAGCTTCAAGGCGGACCAAAGCAACGTTTTCGGCTTCTCAGCCGTCGAGGGTTGTTGGGTGTTTTCCTCACAGAACTCTCGCTGATTTGTGATGCAAATCGTGTTGGAAGTCTAGAGATGTGGTGTAGATCCAAACACAAGTGGAGAACCGAATGAAAAATGGCTTGGATGAGTTGTGGCGGCGCTCAACAAACACCAGCGCTTTCCCCTCTTTTTATTAGCCGGAAGCCACAGGTTTTCAACAACCTCAGCCCGGGTTTTACACCATACAAATTTGAAAACATGCAACACATGCATGTGCTATGCACGTATGGCCCAAACCCCCTGGTTGTTTGAAACATAACAAAAATACCCTCACACACACACACACACTAGGACTCGGTGCAACACATGTGACTCAGGACACACCCTGGTTCTTGTCATGTGTGCTTTATTTCCTTTGAAACACAAGGAAACTAACACTGATTAAACCTCCAGAAGTACTCAACAATCTCCCCCTACTTCTGAGGTTTGATCTCCTGAACTCCAATCTTCTCACGAAGTTCCTGAAATTGTGTACGTCCCAGTGGCTTTGTGAGGATATCAGCACGCTCATATTTTGTGCCAACATGCTCCAAGATGACTTCTCCTCTATCAACACATTCTCTGACAAAGTGAAACTTGATGTCAATGTGTTTACTTCTATCATGCAAAACTGGATTCTTTGCCAAAGCAATTGCTGCTGTGTTATCCATCTTAATCACTGGTGGAGGTACTTGAAAACTTGTTACTTCTTCTAACACATGCCTGAGCCAAACAGCCTGACTTGCTGCTGCTGCTCCAGCCACATACTCAGCTTCACATGTGGACTTTGCCACAGCCTTTTGCTTATGAGACAACCAGCTGATAGGATTTTCACCCAGGAAGAATATAACTCCTGTTGTGCTTCTCCTGTCATCCACATCTCCCCCAAAATCACTATCACTATAGCCTCTTAACTCAAGACTCCCTTCACCTCGGTTGTAAGACAAGCCATACCTCATTGTAGATGCCACATACCGAAGTAAATGTTTCAAAGCCACCATGTGTTCTTCTTGAGGTTCTGACATGAACCTACTTAAGTACCCCACACTAAAACTGAGATCAGGCCGAGTATGTAAAATATACCTGAGTCCACCAATTATGCTGCGATAAGTGGTTGGATCAGTGAGTGGAGCTGTACTTCTCTTGGTAAGCTTTAACCGGGATTCCATGGGAGTGGCACACCCATTACAATTTATCATCCCACTTCTTTCAAGCAATTTTGCAGCATAGGCTCCTTGACACAAGTCAATACCATGTCTTCCTTGCTTTACTTCAATACCAAGATAGTAAGACAAGCTTCCTAAGTCACTCATGCAAAACATCTCCTTCATTTTCTCCTTGAACCGACTGATTTCCTCCATGTTTTCTCCCACAATCAGTAAGTCATCAACATACACACCCACAATGAGCCTTGCCTCACCTCCAAACTTAGTATACAAGCCATGTTCTGATTTGCACCGTATGAAACCGAGTTGCTTGAGACTTTCATCAAGTTTGCAGTTCCATGCTCGAGGAGCTTGTCTCAAGCCATACAATGCCTTGTGAAGTCTTAAAACCCACTTCTTCTTGCCTTCAGCTATGAAACCCGGAGGTTGAGTGACATAGATCTCCTCTTCTAGACTCCCATTCAAGAAGGCTGACTTCACATCCATGTGATGAACATGCCACCCAAAATGAGCTGCAACAGCTAACACAATCCTCACAGACTCCATCCTGGCAACTGGTGCAAAAACTTCTTCAAAATCAACTCCTTGCTTCTGCACATACCCCTTTGCAACTAGCGTTGCTTTGTGACGTATGACATTCCCATGTTCATCTTTCTTCAACTTGAAAACCCATTTCAAGCCAATGGCACGATAACCCTCCGGAAGTTGTACCAATGACCATGTTTTGTTCTCTTCAATGGATGTGAGCTCCTCAATCATGGCAATGCGCCACTCCTTGACCCTCAAGGCCTCATCTGCTGTGCATGGCTCTTCACCTATGACAACAAGAAGTTCATCTACTCCTCCCTCTTCTGGTTCATAATTTGGCACCTCCTCAAGAATATTTCTCATGGAACGATAACGAAGTGGTGCTTCTTTTAGCTCACTATCCATTTCTGGTGACATGGAAGGAGGTGACACAAACTCCACATCCTTGGATGCTTGTTGCTTTAGTTGTGTCATAGAAGACACTCCCTCAGCTGGGGTTTTGTCACCTTGACCTGTGTCACAAGAGGAAGAACTCACTCCACCAGGGTTCTCATCACGAAAGATGTATTGTACCCGAAAGATGTCTTCATCATTCACCATTTCACTTGACTCAGCTGCATCCCACTTCCATGGGCGGTTTTCTTCAAACACAGCATCACGTGACACATGAACACTCTCCGTGTTTGGATTGTAAAGCCTCCATGCCTTGCTTCCTTGCTCATATCCAATGAAAACCATTGGTGTACTTCGATCTTCCAGTTTGCTAAGGCGTTTGCTTCCCTGTTTCACGTGTGCCACACAACCGAAAGTGCGCAAATGATGTACACTAGGTTTCTTGTCATGCCATACCTCATATGGAGTCATTTTCTCAACACTCCGAGTAGGAGAACGGTTCAAAACATACACTGCAGTGGTTACTGCCTCCCCCCAGAACCAACCGGGCATATTCATTGCCTTCAACATGCTTCTTGCCATTCCCATAACAGTTTGGTTTCTTCTCTCAACCACACCATTCTGCTCAGGAGAATATGGAGCTGTCAAGTGACGTTGAACACCCTCCTTGGTGCAATACTCAACAAAAGCCCGAGTTGTGAACTCTCCACCATGATATGTGCGAAAAGTTCCAATCTTCCTCCCTGCCTCAGCTTCAACACTTGATTGAAAACCCATGAAAGTACTCATAGCTTGATCCTTTGTGCTAATCAAAAACACCCACATGTATCTACTGAGATCATCCACAAGAAGAAAGAAAAACCTGCTGCCTCTTGGAGTTGCTGGCTTCACTGGTCCACAGAGGTCTCCATGCACAAGTTCAAGTTTCTTCTCAGCTCGGTATTTTGCCATGCATGGGAATGGTTGACGTCTTTGTTTCCCAGCCAAACAGCTATCACACTTCTCCTCAGTTTGAGTGATGGTTGGCAATCCATACACAAGTTGCTCTTCGGCAAGTCTTTTGAGACTCCGAAAGTTTGAGTGCCCCATCCTTGCATGCCACATCCATGTTGCATTGCACCCTTGTGCCATGAGACACCTTGGTTGCACTACCTTAAGATCAATAGTGTACAACCGGTTCACTCCCCGTTTCACCATTGCCACAGAGGTTCCATCTTTATCCCAAATCTTGACATAACCATTCACCATCAAGATTCGGTGTCCCTCCTCCTCAAGCTGTCCAAGGCTGATAATGTTTGCCTTGAGCTGAGGAATAAGGTAGACCCCAGCCAAATCCTTTCGTCCACCTCTCTTACCTTGGAACACCACAGTTCCTTGGCCATCAATCTCTGTCAATGAGCCATCTCCCAAACGTACAGTACCATGCACCGTGTTATCAAGTTTTGTGATCACATCCCGTTTCCCAGTCATGTGATTTGTTGCACCGGAGTCTAGGATCCATCGGGTACCGCCTCCTCCCTCCAAGTCTCCAACTTGAACGTGTAACATATCATTGTTGAGGCATACCTCTTCCTGGGACATGTCTTGATCAGCCTTGGTGTTGGCACACGCCACCAAGAGGCTGGATTCAAACTCATGATCAACTTGAGCTGTGTTCACCTCTTCATCCTTCTTTTTCTTCCTGCACTCTCTAGCCCAATGACCTTTCTTACCACAGTAGCGACACTCATCTTTGGCCACTCCACGGCCTGAGTTTCCACCACCACGGTTACCTCGACCACGGCCACGTCCTCGACCATGATCTTTCCTTGGTGAAAATGAGTCTTTGTGTCGTTCCTGTCCAGTTCCCCCAGACATCTTGAGACGTGTCGACAACCTTGCAAGCAACTCTTCTTCACTCAGATGCAACTTCTCATGTGTGTTGCCCTCCCAAGTGCTTGCACCAAGCCTTTCTTCTGCAGCCTTGAGTCTACCAATCAACTCATCAACGGACATATCACTTAAGTCAAGCAATGTCTCGATGGAGGCCGCAATCTGCTCAAACTTTTGTGGTACCGCCTGAAGGAACTTTCGGACAATCTCCTCCTCCGAACATTCACTCCCAAGTGCCGCAAGTTGGGATGTGATCCGGCTCATACGCACACCAAACTCATCAACCGTTTCACCATCGTGGAATTTGAGTGCATCAAACTCCCGACCCAATGTGCTTGCCCTGGCCTTGCGCATACGTTCGGCTCCAACGTTGCGCAACTTGATCGCATCCCATGCAATCTTGGCTGACTCCTTCCCAGCAATGATCCCTATCATTTCTGGTGGCACAGCCTTGGTGAGAGCCTCCAAAGCCATCCGATCTTCAATGTAATCATCGGTGCCAAGACTCACAGCAGTCCACAAGCCTCTCGCTTGCAACATCACCCGCATAAGTGCCGACCAATCATGATAGTTTGTCTTTGTGAGCATCGGATACGTACCACCACTGCTGACTTCCTTCGTGATGCGATGAATCACCAATGCCCCTGATCCTCCTCCTGCCCTGCTGGTGCCTCCCGGCGGTGTGACGTCCCTCCATGAACGTCGGGCTGGCGATGAAGATCTCCTCCGCGACATCAACGCCCACTCAATGGCCGTGTCACGGTTCCAGGCAACGTAATCGGCTCTGATGCCAATTGTTGGGTGTTTTCCTCACAGAACTCTCACTGATTTGTGATGCAAATCATGTTGGAAGTCTAGAGATGTGGTGTAGATCCAAACACAAGTGGAGAACCGAATGAAAAATGGCTTGGATGAGTTGTAGCGGCGCTCAACGAACACCAGCGCTTTCTCCTCTTTTTATTAGCCGGAAGCCACAGGTTTTCAACAACCTCAGCCCGGGTTTTACACCATACAAATTTGAAAACATGCAACACATGCATGTGCCATGCACGTATGGCCCAAACCCCCTGGTTGTTTGAAACATAACAAAAATACCCTCACACACACACACTAGGACTCGGTGCAACACATGTGACTCAGGACACACCCCTGGTTCTTGTCATGTGTGCTTTATTTCCTTTGAAACACAAGGAAACTAACACTGATTAAACCTCCAGAAGTACTCAACAAGGGTCGCCCCAGCCCTGCGCTTCTTCAACATCGGTGTCCTCGACAGGGAGGGCTCCTGAAGTGTTGTCCTTGTCGACGAAGACCCCTGAGGCTCTGCCATCTTTGAAGCCAGGGGAGGTGAGCTCGACATCGGCGGGGACGAGTGGCTCGAGCCCCCCCCCCCCCCCCCCCCCCCCCGCACAAGAAGCTCTGCACAGAGTGGAACTTCCAGGCCTCCAGGTACAGCTCAACCTCGTGGGGCTGTGTACTGAGCCGCTGGGTGGCGTAGTTTATGCTTGGTGCTTCTTTTTGTAGGGCTCCTCAGCAGAGCACCTCTGCTCCTCCTCCACCGCAGCAGTCCGGGAGCCGGAGCTCCCTGTCCAGCGAAGCTCCAGACGGCAGCGCCTGAGCCTGTGCGTGAGGCAGCTCCGGATGTTGACACCCGGGCCTTCGAGGCCAGCCAACCGGCGGGCGCAGATGCCTCTGGTAGCAGTGCAGCTGCTGCTGGGCAGGCTGCTCCCTACTCCTCTCCCTTCTTAAGTTGCCATGATGGCAACCCCACTAGTGGCCGAAGAGCCAGAGGGTGTCGAGGCAGTACCTCGCCTGACGATGCCGAAGGCTGTCCCATTCCCCATGGCAGCAAGGGTCGTCTGCTCTAGTCTGGACCAGATGCAGAACACACTCGAGCAAGAGTGGGCTGAACTAGGGTCCGAGCGGGAGCGCCTCCAGGACTGGGACAACCTGCTGAAGGCGTGGGTCCAGTCCGCCAGGGTGAAGGCTCGGGCTCGGGAGGAGCTGCTTGAGGCTCGGGAGGAGGTGCTGCAGGAGACAGAGGTCACCATCGCGACCCTCCAAAGGAACTCGGTGAACCTTTAGGCTGAGGCCGAGAGCCTCCATGCCTCCGCCGATGCATGTCTCGCAGCCTTGACAGAGCTCTGAGAGACACTTGTTCATCGGGAGGAGGCGGCGGATCCAAGGGAGAGGGAGCTCTCTGACCGTCTGGCTGCCTATGAGGCGGAGCAGATGCACCTGGAGGAGTGGCTTCAGGGCGTCCATGACTGGGAGGTCTCTGCTGCCTTTAGGGAGTCTGACCTAGAAGAGCGGGTTGTGCGGCTGGCCACCAAATAGCAGGCCCTGGTTGGTCTGGAGCAGGGGCTAGCCGCGCGGGAACAGGAGCTGGCGAGGAGGAGTTCGGCGGGGGAGTTGGCTTCTTCCATCAAGGAGGTCGAAGATCTCCGGGCTTCTCGTGCCGCTGAGGCAGAGAAGGCCTAGGACTTCCTTGGCCACGTAGAGGTGGCCCTGGAACCCTTTGGCTTCAGCCTCTTGCACCCGAAGGGCCGGTCCAGGAGGTGAGCCAGATGCTCCGTGCGCTAGACTCAACCGTAGAGAAGCTCCTGACGCTGGATAATGTCGTGGGGGGGGGCATCTGGAGGCTGAAGGCAAAGCACTGGCTCAGATGGTAGTAGGACATGTGCTCACTTGCCTTCGGAGCTACGACCCCAACATCTCCCTGGAACCTGTGATGCAGGGCCACAGCGCAGAGCTGTTGGGGGCGGTGAAGTCTTCCATGGAGGAAGCCGCCCGACTTCTAGCGGCTAGGTTCCAACGCGGATAGCTTCTAGGTCTCCCGCTTGCATTGTATCCTCCTGTGTATGCCGGAGCTCTTCTGTTATCGAAGACTTTTTGTTTCAAGTCTTATCTTGTCTTGATTTGTTGATGTAGACTTTGGACCCTTGGCGGAGCAAAGGTACGGATTCACTTAGCCGATGTGGATAGCTCTTTGCCAATGTCTCGAGCTTGCTCCTCCAGGTCCTTAGCAGGGTAAGGACCTAGGGTGATCCGGTAGTGTGGCTACCACTCCTTCCGGGTCCTCGGCGGCGTAAGGACTCGAGGGAAGTTCGACCCTTGTCTTCAGCTTGTCGTAGCTGGTGCTCTGAGTCCTCTGCTTGTTGCTGCAGTGGTCCGACGTCCTGCCCGCATGGTTCACTGTGATGGCCCCCTAGTAGCTGTGGACCTTGTGTTGGGGTGCACCTACCATTGGATGAGGCAGGACGTCAGCATCGGGCCCCCTGGAAGGTCCGAAACGCCAAGGACCCATGTGGACCTGCAGTCATGGCAGAAAGAAGGAGTAGTCATGCTCTCTGGCCACTCTTTCTTGTTTGGTAGCTTTGTTGTGGATTACGGTCCTCAGTTAAGCTGCAGGGATTGGGTGATTCGATGTGGGTCGTTTGGGCTATGGTTAAAGCCTTGCCCAGGGGTATGAGCCATCCGGTTCCCCGGTACTGAGCTGTAGCACTGGAGAGGCAGGGTATGCACGCTAGGAGTACGGAACCAAGCATAGCAGGCTACACCCCTGGACCTCTCTCTGGTGTAAGCTTTTCGGGGGAGGGCCATTAGGTGCCATAGGGCCCCCCAGGCAATGAGACAACCAAAGATCCCTATGTTATGGTCAAGACTTTGCTCGGGGGGTATGAGCCGTCTGGCTCCCCCGTACCGAGCTGTAGCACTAGAGAGGCAGGGTACGCACGCTAAGGGTACGGAACCAGGCATAGCTAGCGACGCCCCTGGACCTCCCGCCGGCGTAAGATTTTTGGGGGAGGGACCATTCGGCGCCATAGGGCCCCCGAGCAACGAGACGAACGCAGGACCCCGGGTACGCCACAGGTACTTCAAGCGGACCCGCCTGTACAAGGATAGCACAACCCTTGCTACGGTTGGACACAAGTAAAAGTGACTGGCCACACAACCGGAGTGGTATGGAAAGAAAGCACGAAAACTATGGGGGCAATGTCAGGGGTCCGGTTACTTCTCTTGTCCATAGGCGTGTTCTTTCTGGCCCCCAAGTACAAAGTTGGAGCGTAGGGGAGGCAGGATGTGCACGCTAGGGGTACGGAACCAGGCATAGCAGGCTACAAACCCTGGGCCTCCCGCGGGCATTAACCTTTCAGCGAGGAGACCTTCCAGTGGCACGGGACCTAGGACAGGCTCTGGACATGCCATTTACAGTTGATATGCATGAGCTAGCACAAACTGTAAATAAGGTACGCAGGGTAGAATAAATTTTTCTTTTTTTTCTGGCTTCCTTCGGGTGATAGGAGGAAACGGGCCGTGTAAGAAGGCAGCGACCCGCCTCGGATGGAAAGAGTAGCAGGACCCCTCTGGGGCTTAGCTGTTCTTAGCGCTGTTCCTAGACACTGTGACGCCTTTACAAAGGAAGAGAAAAAGAAAAAAATACCATACCACTGCGCTAAGGGTAGAACTTACAGAGGTGTTCTATGTCTTGTGGTCTGGGTAGAGGTACCCATCCCCTGTAGCTAGACGGGTGCACCTGGGGCTGCATACTTGTGCTGGTCGGGAGGGACCCTCCCAGCTGGGGGAGGGTTTGTCACCCCTCCTCGAGAAAGTATTAGCCGAGGCACCAGGTGGCCCTACCTTGGGTTGTCTACTCTGCGCGTACCATTGCTTGAGCGTTTTGCGGTGTAGTGCATTTCGAGCATCCTCTAGCCGTGTTGCCTCATCGACAAGGTCGATTTCTTCATGCAGGAGCTGGTCCTATGTGGCTTCGTCGTATGTGTGGACGTCGGGTGAGCCCTCGGTGTGTTCTGGGGGAAGGGCGGCCTACACCCCCTACACCAGTGTAAGAGGGTGTTTCCCTTGTCGCACGACGGAGGGGGGAGACATCTGGCTAGGTGTGAGCGCCTTGTGTCGCTCGCTGTCGGCGCTTGAGGCGAAGTCGGAGTGGCCATATACGGCTTTCAACACCCTTTGGGCGTCTTGATACTCCATATCTTGCTAAGTGTTGGCCTCAGGTTTGTGGAGATAAGGGGGATTATGGGACCCATTTGTCATATGCACCCAAAAGATCTTCACTGAGCTGCCCATCTCTGTTTACTCCTCTGTTCCACTCAAAGCAACCGAAGCCACCGAGACAGACCCGAGGGCTCCTTGGCTCGACACTGAGACACACCGTGAGCCACATCCCAGCTTCTCCCTGGCCCCGGCGAGCTGTTCGTGCGTCTCTTTCACTCTCAACGTGATCAGTTTTGCCACAACATCGAAGTCTTGGTTCGGTTATCCCCTCGCACAAGAACAGACACACGCCGCCACCCTAGGTTGATCGAAGCCCGATCCTTGTGATCGCAAACAAAAGCTCCTGAGTAGCAAAATGGTGCCGCGTGATCGCCTACTACCTCCTCGGCACGAGAATGAGCGACTTTCGACTTCCCTCACCCAAGAGCGCAACTTCTTGCGGCGGCCAAAAACCTCTGCCGTTTCGGTCGCACGTGGACAGCCCTATAGAGAGCTTTTCATGCCCAAGCAAGAGTAACCTTGGAAGTGCACGACCTTCACTCTGCTCACCTCCAGAGCTTGGCCCGTGTTGTTGATCGTCGCCGGCGGATTTCCCGATTTTCTGCTGGCTTATGCAAAACTTCCATCGGGTAAGAAATAATCAAATTCCTGATCAATGTTCATTTGTAGTTCACCAAACTTATCACAACAAGGCTAGACTTGATTGGCAACAAATTTCCTTCGGAACCCTAGCTTCAAACTGTAGGTAGGGCCACAATTTTCAGTTTTTCTTGTCGGCAACCGTAGTGGAAGCCTCGGGCGCACAGTGAGAAGTACTTTAGAGCCATCCACGAGCTAGTTAACGTCCATGTCGAGCTCCTCCGTGATACACTAATGCTGTAGAGCCGCTCCATCGGGGTTTTGGCGTGCTAGAAGGGTCGGGCGACGTCGCCGAAATTCGGTGCGAGCCACCACACATCGTGCACTAGGTTGGAACTGTCACGTGCCCGGGGAAACCTTTCCACTTCAAAGTACATCTAGGCTAATTCCCCGTGAGTTTTGATGATTAATGACAACACTTAAGGGACTAATGAGCATTGCAAGTTTGAGTACAAGTGATTAAGAAATTTATGAAGATGGAGACGCTCAAAAAGGAAAAGAGGAGAAAAAGGCAAATGCACAAGAAGAATAAAATTTAGGGTTTTTAATTCTTTTGTGTTGAGTTTAGCCTTTGAGTATGAGTGTGATCATAGAGTAAAGTGTTGGGAATCATCTAAGAGATCATAGTCCGAGTTTAGGTTGAGTGGAGCGAAGATTTGGTGTAAGCCCTAGGAATAGGGCCGGACTAGTCCGGTACATCGGACTGATCCGATGTAGAACGTAACAAGTGGTTCTGTGTGAGTTCAGACTTATTCGGGGTGGAAGGCCGGACTAGTCCGAAGAATCAAACTAATCCGATATAGAACAAAACAAGAGTTTCTGTGTGAGTTCGTACTTGTCCGTCTGGGGACGGACTAGTCCGTGGAGAGAGTGTTTGAGCCCTTCAGGAGCTAAGTCCTGAATGACCGGACTAGTCTGCTCTTTAAGGCCAGACTATTCCTTAGGTTCAGACTAGTCTGTTTCCAACCGGAACAGGAGGTTCTGTGTGAGATCGGACTAGTCCTCAGTGTGTCGGATTAGTTCGTTTGGAACTAGGAAGTAGCTGCAGAGACTAAGTCTTGGATGGCCAGACTTGTCTGCCCATGGAGGCCGGACTAGTCCGGTGGATCAGACTTGTCCGTTCTCAACCGGAACAATGGTTTCTGTGTGAGATCAGACTAGTCCATTGTGGACCGGACTAGTCCGTGGTATGTGACCATTTAGTTGGTAGAAGCTGACCGTTTAGTTGGTAGAATCCAACCGTTTAGTAGGTGAAGAGTGAGGTCATCGGTCCCCACAGGCTAGACTAGTCTGGGGTGAAAGGGCGGACTAGTCCGGACTTTAGTTGTTGGCAACGGCTAGTTCTCGGAATCTCTATAAAACGGGGCTGCCCGGGCCTCAAAGCATAGAATAAGCACCCTAACGACGAAATAGCCTTCCTAGAGCTTTGCTAGTCCCCTCTCTTCAAATTCTTGGAACCCTAAGTGTGATTCTTGAGGGTTTGTGAGTTTTGGGAAGAGGAGAAGAAGGGGAGTGTGCACCATAGAGCTCTTGGTTGATTCTCTAGCACTGATTGAGAAGTGTGCTGTTGAAGAGCATTGGGTTGTAAGTGCTTTGAGCTGAGTTCGCATGGTGGAAAAACAAGCTGACCTTGGTGGTGGTTTGGTGAGGAAAAGGTTGAGAGCAAACTGGTCCTTTGTGGACTCCTCAACGTGGACGTAGGCCTCTTTGTGGAGTTGAACCACGGAATAAATATTGTGTCCTTGTCTTGTTAAGCTAAATTCTCTGTGACCGGACTAGTCCGCCCTCGGGACCGGACTAGTCCGTACCCTGTGAACTAATCGTTTTTGTTAAGCCGTATTTCAGATTTTCCGCCTATTCACCCCCTCTAGGCAACTTTCACTACCGTGTTCCTCACGTGGATTAAGGAGATCAAGTGATCAAGCCGCAAGTGATCAGCAACCCTAACTGATTGTATAATCTAGTCACCTACAAAACAGGCAGGCCCCGGTTTGCATTCAAGCAATTTTATAAAGTCTTTTCATTTCTAGAGATCATAGCTATGAAATATTGATTGTATTAGGTCTAGATGATATTGAAAACCCAATTGCATGACTATATTTACCCAAGAGAAAAAGGGTAGATTAGCACCTCGTCGAGTGGAATTAGCCTAAGCTAAATGTTACTTTGGAAGGACCGGTAGAAGTCGAGTAGTTGGAATCTACTCGCGAGTTTAGTGCTTGGTTTCATTGGAGCGGGTGATGAATATAATCAGTGAGGGAAATTCACAAGTGAGAAATTGAGACCGGGCAGGGATATTGAGACGCAGCAGGCCACGGACCGTGCGTGCATAGCCCTGCCTACGTCGGTTATAGCCCGTCCGTACTTGGCCCTGTTGGACAAGTTTGAGTTGTGTACCGGGCGCGTACTGGCTATATGGGACCCGGGAAACCGATGTACCTCGTGAGATACACATGGGAACTTTTCTGATTGGCTTAGGCTTTCAGCGTCAGTGCAACAGGAGATAACTCGCTCAAGAACATATCATTGCGGGTGTGTACCTTGAGGGACCTTGCTGTTCAGGTCAATGGGACCGCGTCCGGTGTGGGTGAACATGGGAAAGGTGGCTTTGTCTGACATCGGTCGAGTTCGCTGCCGGCAACTCGGAGATGGGTGTACGTGTCGTGCAGTCCGGGCGTGTCCTTCTTCGAATCACCGTCGCTCGCGGTTATATGAGCATACTTGTCCACTGCGTCTTGACGTAGTAAGAACTGCAGTGAATTACTTTGAATTGATAAGGATTGTGATCCAAATTGTATGGCAACCATTCTTGAGTTAGAGATAGTGCAAATTAAGTTACTTCACCTTGTGCAAGAAGCATCGCAACAAAGTGCTTCTTGTTTGATTGTGGAGTTGTGATGCTGTTCGGCTCAAGGTCTTTAAAATGAGGCTTTAAAATCTTAAAGTTAAGGATCAACTGTAGGCGAGTCCTTTATGCAAATTCAGCTACCTTATTCAATCCATCGTGCATGTAGAGTTTCTTGTTTAGAGGAGGCGAATCAGTCTTGCTGAGCATATGTGCTCACACTTGCTATATGAGTGGTTTTGTAGGTTAACATCGATGCTTTTGAGGAGGATGTCCAGTGAGACTCTAAGAATTCCGAGTCATTTAACACATGGAGAACCCAGCCGCTGCCGATGACTTCGTGTTGCTAGCGAGAAGAGTCCGCGGGCTGGACATCTTCTCGAGTGCTTAGTAGATAATAAATGTGAGATGAACTATTATTCTGCTGTAGCTATTTGATGTAAATTATTTACAAAGAACACTTGTACGCTTCTGCATTTGATTTATGTGATACGGTTTTTCCTTATATGTGTTCTGTTGGGTGCCGCATATCACGGCACCACCCAATGCGATTCCCGGGCGAGCGGCACGACCCCATGATCGGGTTTTGTGGACTTCCGGTGTTGTGAGGCGTGAGGACCACTAAAATGAAGGCTATAAGAATCTGAATACAAGGATCAAGTTTAGTCAAGCTGCATTTTGCAAATTCCCGTTCCTACTGTCTTACTACCCCTGCATGTAGAGTTACATGTTTAGGATTGACGGTTAAGACTTGCTGAGCCTTAGTGCTCACGGTTGCTTCTGAGTTGTTTTTGCAGGTAGCAGGATGCCTTCTATGAAGAGGGTTGTTCGGCGAGACGATGAACCTCACGGTTCGTTACACTCATCGGAAACCTAGCCACTGCCTTTCTTTGGTGAAGCTAGTAGGAGGCGTTCACGGGCTGAACGACTTCTCTTCGGCGTAGTTAGGGTCGAGAGTGAGTAGTTTGTCCAGCCAGTTTTTACATTTCGCTGCGTGTATACAATATGTTGTAAAAGATCTTATGTTGAGTAATAAAATGGTCCCATATGTTCATGAGCCTCTTTTCATGCATGCTGTTGGGTGCCGCAACGCACGGCACCACACACTGCGATCACCTGGCTCGACAGCGTGGTATCAGAACCGCATTGGGAATAGCATGCATGAAAAGAGAATATTTTTGAAAACTTAGAGGTATACGAGTGAGGAACGTATAGTATGCCCACATAATGATTATAAAATAGCATAGTTACTTAAGGTGGCAAGCTAACAGTGTGTTATTATTCAGTGTTTCAAATTCTGTAACGACACACCTACTGTGGGGACCACCCCGTGGTTCACCCACTCTAGGATCGCAGACGGTGGTGCCATGCGATGCGGCACCCAACAGCACACACGAAAAGATTAAAGAACAACATACAAACTTTTATTTGATATAAAACAGCGGAAGTCTTTTTACAAAAGCTTAACTATACAGCGGAAGTATATACATAGCTACTCTCTACTCCTATCTACGCAAAAATGCAGCCGTCCAGCCCGGGGACGCTACACAATAGCAGCATGGAACCGGAGATCACGGCGGCGTGCAGGGCTCCAGCTCGGCCGTGTACCCCGATGGGGGCATCGCCTCATCCTCGGACCCCTCCTCATAGCTCTCACCTGCATACAGCTCAAATATTGCAACCGTGAGCACAATGGCTCAGCAAGACTTAACCGACACCCTAGTCATGGAACTCTACATGCCAGGAGGTATAATATAGGACAAGGACTTTGCAATAAAGACACACCTGCATGTTGATCCTTAATTTCAGTTTTTATAGCAACAGTTTAATGAGCTTTAGGCAGCCCTCACATCGGAAGTCCACAATCAAACACGAAATGCTTTCCTCCAATGTGGTGATGCCCAAAGTGGAATATAAACTTAATTAGCTGTACATCTACAGCAAACATGGTTTCAAATATTAATAATTCCTCACAGCATGTTATCATTCATCTGGCTTATTGTTCTTCTTACTACGTCATAGAACAGTGAACAAGCGGTACTCAAATAACCACGAGGGACGGTGATTGCAATCAGGAGACACCCGGACAACACGTTGCATACACCCACTTTCAGAAGCGTGATTCCACACCTCTTCCTACTCTGTTGTATGCAACAACCTTTCAAAGGCAACCCAAATGCCGAACCGGTCCATCCGTAACGGGCAGGAGGTCCCCGCTTGGAGCGGGACTGTGCCCACCGGCATATTTACACCTTTCTACCCTCAACCACTCCTATTTACGGTTGGGTAAGCCTCGACACCCAGGTTAACCAATTACATCGGTTTCCTGCTTATGTCAGTATGCCATCCGATACTTTCGACACTTGTTCAGCAGGCCCGCACATGACTCGGTCCTCGATCGACACCAACAGGGCTATGCACGTGAGACCTCCGCTCACTGCTTCCTACCCCCCCTGCTGGGTCTCATTTTCACCACTCTTAAGCCATTTTCTATTCTGACCAAACCGTGTGATAAAGCCTTACCTCGCGAGTAGATTCCAACTACTCGACTTCTACCGAGATCCTAAGCATATTAGCACGACATTCTCTACTCGTCGAGTCCATAAACTACCCAACCCTCCATAGGATTTAAAAGGTTATGCAAGTGGGGTTTCAATCACCCTAACTCTAATGCAAACATTCACCCTAGACATAAGTGATACAAATAAAGAATTTGCAAAAGTACTTAAATGAAAATTGGGGCTTGCCTGGTTGCGAGTCAAACGGGAAGTTAGCTTCAGGTGGGAGGACGTCCAAGGGCTCCGGTGCGTCCTCAACTTTGGTCACTAAATGAAATGTAGCAAAATATGTGTATAAGTATTAAGGGTTTATAAGAATTGAACTTCTATTCATAGCTACTGCTATTTATGTTCCTTAATTGGCTTTTGAATATTTACAGTGGATACTAGACTCTCTAAGGATGATTTGAGCAAAATATGGAGAAATGTCATTGCACATTGTGGTCTCCAAAATTCCCACAAGCACAAGGCTTCTCTGAATTTTGAGCTCAAATCAGGAGCTTCGACATAGGTAAGAGTGGAAGATCTGATTAGGGTAAGTCTCCATGGTTCTATCAAAATTTGTTTCACCATTTTGGGAGCTACCAACAGAGAGATATGAATTTTTGAAGTTGGAAATGAGTCCTGAAAAAGTTTCTGTTTAAATTTGAATTTCCAAATAAGGCTGAACTATGGAAGGCAATTTAGCCTAGTAAATGAACTCCAATGAAGCCCAAATTTTTACTGGATATCTATGAAAAGGATCTGCTGCCCAAATTTGAGGATGTTTCATAAAGAATTGCTCCTGTAATAAATCTCTAAAAGATTTACTAAAAACAATTCTACAGAAATTACTGGGCATTTTCATAGCCAGCAATTTATTTCTCTGTGAAGTACTCCTCATGAGGATTCCAACAAAATTGGTCTCACCCTTTTTGGAGTTTTCTACAAAAAAGTTATGTGTCTCCAAAGTTTGAACTGAATTAGGAAAATCTGGAAATGTTTAAATCCTGGCTGTGGGCCCCACCCGTGGCGCTATCCACTCAGATGACGGCAACACCGGGGCCACGGGGTTATTTCCTGCACAGCCGCACCGGATCCGGTGCCACAGACCGATCCCCGCGCGTATACAGAGGCTGACCGGTGGGACCCAGCCCTCCTTCGTCTTCCTCGCGCTGCCCGCGCCTCCTGCGTCGGCGCACGCCAGCGAGGCTCGCCGGGACTGGGTTCCCGTGGTCCGAACTTCCTCAAACTCGCTGCCTGTGAGTTCTACACCGTGCTGAACACGATGGTGGGGTAGGGAGCCGATGACAACGGCCGGAACGGTGCTCGCACCGGTGACCCTGTTGAACCTCACTTCGGCGACCTCGTTCACACTCGACAGTGGGCCTTTCAGGTTAGGGTTTGCTCTAAAAGCACCAGTGTCACATGGTCAACATCGACCCATAGCCCACTCTCCATGAAAACCACCGGAGAGGGGACCTCACCAGCGACCCGAGCCCGCAAAACGCCGGCGGCGACAAAAACTCAAAGAACTTCTTCAGTATTTGATGGTTTCTAGCGCTGTTTGAGCGGGAAGGACCGTAGGGATCTAGCAAAGCTCCTCCTAGACCAGACTGAGCTCTAGCTACTGCTGCGCGACGAATTTGATCATAGCCCGAGAGGTGTCGCTATGAACTAGGGTTTGGTAAAACCCAAAATTCTCACTAACCGATAGATCAATTGACATGAGGCTTTTGGTAACACGAACTACGGACAACAACTGATATTTCTCCCCCAGCTACTTAACAATTAAGGCCATTCTTTCACACCAAGTCATGGTTTGAAAAGTTGAATCAAAACTGATTTGAATTTTGGTGTGAAGTTTGAATTGAGTTGGGTCATTTGAATTTGAAATAGAATTTAAATTCTCCTCTTTGCGTTGCTCCAAAAACATAGCAAACCAAGTCCAAAGTTTCTGATTTTTTCATGGCTTCTAATTCAAATATGGAGAACATATTTGTGGAACCAAATTTGCAAATTGAGGAGATTGGAATTTGAAACTGAATTTGAAATTCAGAATAAAAGGGCTTCTCCTTTTTAATCCCAAACAAATACTAAAACTCCTCCAAATGAGCTGAAATTTGGAAGGTTGAATATTTGGACTATGAAGATCCAAGTTATGAATTTAGATCTCCATGTTTGGGAGTTTTGGGAAGTTTGAATCCTCACTTTGAACCTTCACCATTATAATTCAAAGTTTTAATTCCCCTCATTTTTCCCAAGTGTACATGAGCTGAAAATTCTTGCTACCACATTTTGGGGATTTTACATCCCTCCCCCCTTAAAAAGAATCTTGTCCCAAGATTCCAAAGGAAAAGCAAAGTGGGGAATCATGATAGCAAGTCCGGATAATTAGTTCGTAGATATTCCTCGCTTTCCCATGTCGCTTCATCAGCAGTATGGTTACTCCACAAGACCTTGTGTAGGATCGAAGTACATGCATAAAGCTACCAGAGGAGGGGGTGAATGGTAGATAAAAACTTTTCAGCGGAAGCAACAAAACACCCCTCAGCAGAGAACCGATCTGAAGAAACCGTGTGTGCGACTAATCTGAAAATGTTCAACTGTGACAAAACTAGTATAGATTGTAGTTAATCAAGTCACAAAGACTTCACAACAAGAATCATGAAAATCCGTTGAGAGAAACTCAAGTTACGATCGAAAGATCGAACAAAGGTCAATCTATCCTACGCGAGAAAAATAGTTCTGGAATACTGCAAAGAAACTCGTGTAGATCAGAAACAACAAATTCAATGACCGTGAAATTTTCATAGATGATAGATAATCAAGTTGTGAAGACAACCCAAAAAGAATCATATCAATTGGATCTGTAAAACTCGAGTTATGATAAAACCACCGAAGCAAGGTAGTGCTGAACAGAAACTCGACGAGAAAAACTTGTCTGAAACAAGTCGGACGAACAAGGCACAAAAGTTCCTTTAGAATACGAATTTTAGTTATGAAAACACAAGAGGAACAGCCCCAAAGTCTTTCACCATGAGCTCTGGCCTCCCTTGCTTATATAACCAGCCCAAAGGCCAACTCAACTCAAACTAGGACTCCTACTCCTACTTGGATTCAAACTGTAACTTTCTAATACTGCTTAGGACTCGTCTATATGCAGATAGAAGCAATCTTAAGACTTCCAAACACCTTAGGAACGTATCCCACATTCCTAAAATAACTCAAATTCGTGAGCCACACGAAATCCTATCATAACCAACTCAAAACTTTCCATATTTGAGTCAAACACGACTCAGCCGCAGCCTGAGTCCATAACCTAGTCGGTTAGACCTTTCCGACCAATTCTTTACGTCCACATCTCTTCATCACGCCTTGGAACCATGCAGCCACGTCCATGCACTCCTTGCACACGTGCAAACATCTTCCAACAATGTCCAAGATACCTTCATATGCATTGTTCTTGATTCAAACATACTGCGCAACCTCCCGATCAACTTAACCACAATTCCTCCCGAACTTGGTTGTTGAACCTCATCTTCTCCCTAAGACTAGTTCAATGGATCCCGTCACCAGCCATGTATTGAACTCAAGCAACACCTGCACATGAATAAACAATCAATACTTCCGAGCACAAGTCCTTGACTTGACTCTCGTTAGTTCCGAAACTACAACATCTTATGTGAGCACCTCACATAAGCATGTTGTAAACCATAGCAAAATGATATCAGCCATAACCACCAAAACACACCAAAAACTTAGTAAAATAATACTAAGCAAACTTTCCATAAGAGTAAAGCAAGTTCAAAACATTGCAAGTTAAAAGCAGAACCATTGCAATCAAGCTCCGAACCTTACCAAAGCTAACCGGACCTTGAACCGGAGCTTACCAAATCTAGTCGGACCCAGCGCCGGAGCTTACTAAAGCTTAGTTGGACCTAGCATGGAACTTACCAAAGCTAGTCGGACCTAGCACCGGAGCTAGCAAAAACAAGTTGGACCTAGCCAAAATAAGTCAGACCTAGACAAAGCAAGTCGGACCTTACGTCGGACCTTGTCGGAGCTACCCAAAACAAGTCAGACCTATCGTCGGACCTTGTTAAAAAGGTGTTTTGGTAGTATTCAAAACTTTTATCGTCAAAGCCAATGTATTCAGCACACATAGGTCTCACAATCTCCCCCTTGATGAATGCATTGGCAACACCACTTAAAATCCGAACATTGGCTTATTCACATGAAAAGTTTTGAAAACAATTTCTCCCCCTTTGTAAATCAGAAATAAAATGAGAAAAAAAAACAAAAATACCAAAAATTCTCCCCCTGAGAAGAATCGTGCCAAAACACTTGTGAATGTGTGCAATGTGTGATCAATTTCTCCCCCTTTGACAATGTATTCAGCAAGGTACAAAAGAGAAATTTTAATTTGTTTTGAGCACATTATAACATATACATATAAAACAAAGCTCATCCAAATCATACTATCAAGTAACTTACACTAACACATCAATGAGATACATAAAGTAGTGTAAGCCATGCTAGAGATCAAGTGTATTTTTCAATTTAAGCAAGTCATGATCTCCTAAACTTAACTATTTCAATACCTGAAAGCATGACACTTGTTGCTGCATTTTATTTAACATTTGAAGCACAAATTTTGATCTTATGACATTTGCAAGAGATTATATGCAGCATCAGCCTTATTCTAATCAACCAAGCCAAGCCTATGTCATTTGACAGTCAGAAGCTTAAGGACATGGTTTTAGTCATACACAACTCTTTTGAAGTTCATATCTAAGTGCAATGATAAGCCATCTCAAAAGAAGAAGTGCGATGCATGCATATTCTCTTGATCTTTTCTCATTTTTTATTTGAACATAAAAACTCAACATGTGAGTTGATTACTTGATTAATTCTTTATGATTAAAAGCACTTGTGAGCATGCAACAAGTTCAAAACAGCAAGAAAGTTCGACCATGACCAGATTTAGTGTAAGTAATTATTCCAATTACTAGACATGGTAAAAACTACAAAATGTATAACACGAGTAATGTAGCAAGAACTTTCAGCATGAAAAAGGAATCACAAAGTCATATATGCATGAAATACTATGTTCATATTATTTTAATTTCAGATTCACACATAGACTTCCCAAGTTTCAAAATCCTCCCTCAATTTAAGCCATGAGCATGCATAACCCCTATTTCACTATGAATGTAACAAAAACGAGTGAAATCCAAAGGTTTTGTAAAAATGACAGCCAATTGTTTTTCGGTATCTACATGGTGAAGCACAATGTTCCCTTTTTCGACATTATCACGGAGAAAGTGATACCTAATGTCAATGTGCTTAGTTCTCGAATGTTGCACGGGGTTTTTAGCAATGCAAATGGCACTAGTGTTATCACAAATCAGTGGAACACTATCTAGATCAACCCCATAGTCCTTAAGTGTTTGAACAATCCAAAGAATTTGTGAGCAAGCACTAGCAGAAGCTACATATTCAGATTCGGCTGTGGATTGTGCAACTGAACTTTGTTTTCTAGAGGACCAGACAACAAGTGAATTACCAAGAAAATGACAAGCACCAGAAGTACTTTTCCTATCAATCCTACAACCCCCAAAATCAGCATCGGAAAAAGCTTTCAAAGTAACGGTTGAGGAAGAAGGAAGAAAAATGCCAAATTCTTGAGTTCCATGTAAGTACCTGAGAATCCTTTTGACGGCTTGACGATGTGAAGCACGTGGGGAGGCTTGAAACCGTGCACAAAGACATACGCTGAATTGTATGTCCGGTCTTGATGCCGTGAGATACAAAATTGATCCGATCATGCTTCTATATTCTTTTTGATCAACGGGATCACAATCTTCATCAAGTTCAAGTGTTGTTGCTATTCCCATTGGTGTCCGAAGAGGCTTGCTTTTGTCCATGTTGAAGCGCCTTAGGAGATCTTTTGTATACTTTGTTTGATGCACAAAGGTACCCTCCTTGGTTTTCTTGATTTGCAGCCCCAAAAAGTACGTGAGTTCTCCCATCATACTCATCTCAGATTCTGAACTCATCATAGCTGAAAACTTGGACACAAGATCATGAGAAGCACAACCAAAGATAATATCATCCACATACACTTGAATGAATAATGAGTCATTGCCATGCTTAAGCACAAAAAGAGTTTTATCAACCTTTCCCATGGTAAACCCCTTTTCAAGTAAGAATGTTTTTAACCTATCATACCATGCTCTAGGGGCTTGTTTGAGACCGTACAAGGCTTTGGACAGTTTGCAAACATGATTAAGAAAATTTGGATTTTCAAAACCAGGTGGCTGTTTGACATAAACCTCCTCATCTATGTAGCCATTAAGAAAAACACTTTTAACATCCATTTGATATAGCTTAAAACCTTTAGATGCAGCAAAAGCTAACAAAATTCTTATGGCTTCTAATCTAGCAACAGGAGCAAAAGTTTCATCAAAAACTAGACCTTCAACTTGTGTGAAACCTTGAGTAACCAACCAAGCCTTATTCCTAACCACAACCCCATCCTCACTTTGTTTATTTTTAAACACCCATTTAGTTCCAATTAAAGTGTGACCTTGAGGTGGAGGTACAAGTTTCCAAACATTATTTCTTTCAAAATTTTCTAACTCTTCTTGCATGGCAATAATCCAAGATTCATTAGTGAGTGCGTGTGATATATCTTTGGGTTCAAAAGAAGCAACAAAAGCAGAATGAGCATGAGAATTGGGGTTGAAAAACCTGGATCTTGTAACTCGTTCATGCAAGCTTCCAATGATTTGTTGTGGAGGATGACTTTTGAGAATCCGGAGGGGAGTGGACACTTCACAAGCTTCTTCTTCTTCATGTTCATCACAAGTAGATGAGCTTGTGACGTGAGGAGTATCTGGACCAGCAATGGTGGTCGTCGGTGCTGGCTGTGAATCAAGATCAGGAGCTAGAACAATGTCATTAGCTGCTGAATTTTCGGGCAGCAGCACCACTTCTTCCTCTTCTTTAACGAAAATACTCTCCCCCTGCGGATATGGATCCGGACCTGCAATATTTCAACTAGTACCTGGGCTAGCTTCATCAAAAGAAACCTCACAAGTCTCCACAATTTTGTTAGTATCAAGTAAAAGCACACGGTAGCCTCTAGTATGAGATGGATAACCAAGAAACATGCCATCAACAGATCTAACTTCAAATTTATCAAGATTACCATGTTTCTTAACAAAGCATTTGCAACCAAAGACCCTAAAGTGTGTGACACTAGGCCTATGTCCAAACCTGAGCTCATATGGTGTTTTACCTAGCTTAGCACGCAAGAAAACACGATTTGAGACATAACAAGCGGTTGCAATTGCATCAACCAAAAATTTCCTAGGAGTTTGATATTCATCAAGCATAGTCCTAGCCATCTCAACTAAGGTTCTGTTCTTTCTCTCTACAACACCGTTTTGTTGAGGTACATATGGTGAAGAAAATTGATGATCTATTGCATTTTCAGCACAAAAGTGATCAAACGATTGATTTTTAAATTCGGTTCCATTATCACTTCTAATTGCTCTTGAAGATCCTGGGTGATCAATTGATAATCTAAGAAATAAAGTTCTAAAGTGACTAAAAGTTTCATTCTTAGATGCCATAAAGTAAACCCAAGAGTATCTAGAATAGTCATCAACAATCACAAGAACATACCATTTACCTCCGAAGGATTGAACACGCGAAGGTCCTACGGTGTCAAGGTGTAAAAGTTGACCCGGTTCAGTTGTCATGATCATTGTGAGAGGAGCATGTGAACCTGCAACCATCTTAGCATGTCTACAAGAAGAGCACACAATTTCTTTGTCCCCTTTAAGCTTAGGCAGCCCACATATGCGATCAAGAGCACTAACACGCGTGAGATGATCAAAGACTACGTGACCAAGTATACGATGCCAAAAATATAAATCTTTGGAATCATTTGCAACTAGACATCGATGCTTAGAGGAAGACATATAAAAATCAGCTTTAAAAACTCTTCCAAACCGAGACATGTTAAAAATAAGCTCACTATTTGAACCTACAACTTTGCAGCAGTTTTTATTGAAAATAATTTCTAGATTTTCATCTAACAATTGTGAAACATAAAGCAAGTTGTATTTCAAACTTTTGACAAGTGCCACATCCTTCAAAGTGTAGTGATCATTTACTCTAACTGAACCCTTAGCAATTATAGGAGTTGAAGAATTATCGGTAAAAGTAACATTCTCTACATGTGACACAAAAGAGAGAGAGGAGAACCATTCTTTGTTACCGGTCATGTGGCGTGAGCAACCTGAATCCACAATCCAAATGTTCTCCTTACTCAAGCGTGTAACCTACATAGAAGCACAATACGTCGATGACTCAATACTGGGGATAGTTAAAAGGCATTTAGGAATCCAGTACTGAGTCACACGATGTCCAGCAGGAATAACATGCGAAAGCTGAGATAAAACAGCAGGTTTATGAGTCAAAGTTTGAGATTTTTTGTTCTTAACTACTGACCTATGAGGTGTTACTTGTGTAGCACGAAAATCAGTAGGTCCGGAGGCAAAAAATGAAGCTCCGGAGGCAAAAACTGAAGCTCCGGAGGTAAACTTTGAATATTTCTGACTCATAACAGCAGGTTGCATGTTCCTGACATTCGGTTTAGTATGTGCAGCAAATTTTGCATGAGAGTTATAAAATCTAGCTTCCATTCTTTCCTTTTTATGTTGTTTATCTAGTCTATAACAAAAATCTATGACATGACCATCTCTACCACAATAGGTACAATGAAATTTAACTTTGTGTTCATGTCTAGATGAGCATGCAGTATACTTATTTGAACCCGAATGTGACAACACTCCTGCAGATTTAAAAACCACTTCTTTTTGTTTAGGAACTGTTTGAATCAAACCACTTCCTAATGATTTTACAATTTTAGGTGGATGTTCCTTAGCATGAGCATGTGAATCAAAAACTAAACCAGTTTTATCATTGCAAGACTTGGAAGAATTCAACAGCAAGTTTAGATTCTTATTCCCATTACAAAACCGATCTAATGTCCTATGCATGTTATCAAGTTTATTTGATAGATCAAGGCAATTTTCACATGAAGTTTTTCCTTTTAGTTTGCAATTGGAACAATATTTAACTTCATGAGAACGTAAAGCATTGTTCAATATAGAAATTTCTTTCATAGCATCTTGTAGTTTCTTATCAAGATCATCGCAAGTAGAACAATGCAAATCAATTGTAGAACAACAAGCATATTTCAAGTTAATCATTAAGTGCAGCAAGTTTTTTATTCTTTTCGATTTCAAGTTCAAGTTTATCAAGTGTGGAGGTGTGTGCACTTCTTAGAGAGGATAATTGTTCATATATTAAATCACATGAGGAACAAGAATCATCACTAGGAATCAAGGATTTTAAACGATTAATTTCAGATTCTAGTGACTCAATTTTAACAGCATTGTCCCTAAGCTTTTTGTCCTTTTTCTTAACAATAATAGTGGCACGAGAAATAGCATCACAGATTTTTTCGCAAGTAGGACATACCTCTTCGTTGTCACTGTTGTGTTCTGCATCCTCTATACTTGATTTTGATTTGCCCGCCATGAAGCACAAGTTTGCCAGATCATCTTCATCACTTCCAATGTCTACATCACTCGAGCCAAGTTCTTGAAGTGCGGTGATGAAACTGTTTATCAGTTTGCGTCTTGTAAAACCCTTCTTTTTCTTGTTGGTGTTGCCAAAAGAGGACTTGACTTTATTCTGCTTTTCATCACGGTTAGAAGGATCTGAAAGGTTAGGGCAATCTGTACGAAAGTGTCCTGTCTTACCACATTCAAAGCATCATTGAGGTCCGGAGCTTCCTCTCCTTCTAGTTCTCACATTTTGCAATGCTTTTGAGAACCTAGTAGAAAGAAGTACTAGCTCCTCCTCTGGAAACTCCTCAATCTGTTCCAGGGTTAGTGAAAACAGCAAAACAAGTGTATTGCTAGATGATTGGCTGGAGCTAGGCATATCACGTTGTGAGACAGATGCAATAGTCTTATTTGGGTTCTTACGTGATATAATATCAATTTCATGAGTTTTTAGCTTAGAATAAAGCACATCTAATGTAAGAGTACTCATGACAGTGGATTCACGTGTGGATGTTACTTTCATCTCCCAAATTGACATGTCTAATGCACTTAGTAATTGCCTAGCATTTTCAGCATCTGAAAAATTAACATTGACGCTACGCAAGTTGCTGAGAATTTTATTAAAGCGAGCAAAGAGGTAATCAATGGACTCACCGGGTTGCATCTCAAAGCGCTTGTATTGTTTCTTGAACATATCCTGTCTTACCTCCTTGATCGTGTTGGATCCTTCGTGGTAGTCACAAAGTGCTCTCCACACATCGTACGCTGATCGGAGGTGTGCAACACGGTCGAAGTCGCTCTGAGTTAGTCCTTGTATGATCAAGTTCCGAGCCTTGTTGTTGTTGTTGACATCTCTCATGTTTGTAGCCGTGACTTGATCGTTTGAAGTCACATCGTAAGGCTTGTACACCTTCTCCCATATAGCAAAGCCTTGCGCCTAGATGAAAGCTTCCAAGTGTGGCGGACCGGAATCCGCTCATCCAGGATCGCAAAGGGTGGTGCCGCGCGATGCGACACCCGACAGCACACGTCATAAGGATACCATATATTACATGGGAAAAACAAACTGAAACTGTACAAACAAGTACAATACTCAGTTACAAACTAGGGTCTTTATTACACAGCGGAAGTTTCTTTTGTACAACTCACGCCGCCTATCTAGCAAAAGTCGGTTGCCCAGCCCTAGGGCAACCCACACTAGCTGCACTCCTCAGCTCAGCGCGGCGTGTATGGCTCCCACTCAGCCGTGGTCCCCGACGGAGGGTAACCCTCGCCGGTGGACTCGTACTCCGAGTCCGTGGGTGGCTCCTCACCTGAAAAACACTTAAGCAACAACCGTGAGCACGAAGGCTCAGCAAGGCTTAACCGACCCACCTAAGCATGAAACTCTACATGAGGTATACCAAGACATAGGATAGCAATGTTGCAGCAAATAGACACGCCTACAAGTTCATCCTTAGTTCATCTTTTAGCAACAAGTTAACGGTTCATAAAGCTGAAATTTAGTGAGCAATATTTGGTGGCACACATGTAACAATACAATTATATCATAACAGTAATATTGAATCATAACATTTCATTCATTAATCTACATTACGACGCAGTGAACAAGCGGTACTCGTCACCGCGAGGGACGGCGAATCGACTCAATATACACCTGCAGGGAAACCCAAAGAGCACGTCACGTACGCCCATACGTGGAGCTGCACAGCACGCTCACTCGATGTCGTACGGGACAACCTTTCACCCAACAGCCCAAACGTCGAACCGGTCGCACCGAAACGAGCAGGAGGTTCCCCACACGGAGCATCTCTCTATGCCCGTTGGCAGATTTCCACCTTGCTGCCCTCAGCCTACACCTATAAATCGGTGCGTTATGCCTCGACGCTCGGAGGTTTAGGCTACATCGGTCTATCGGGGCCCATATATCCGATATGCCTTCGGTACGTTCAATACTTGTTCAGCAGGGCCGCACACGGATCGGTACTCAATCGACACGGGCAGGGCTGCGCACACAAGACTCCCTCTTGCTGCGCCCTAGCCCCTGCCTAGTCTCATTTTCATTACTAAAGTGATCTCACATCACTCCACCGAACCCGTGTGTTCCCACGCCTAAACTCGCGAGTAGATTCCAACTACTCGACTTGTACCGAAGTCCTATGACTCATTAAGCATAGCCTGTCTACTCGAGGTCTTAGACACTACCCTCACTCTTTTAGGAACCTTTGGTTATGCAAGTGGGGTTTCATTCATCCTATACCTAATGCACATACATACTTCATAGGACACATGTAAACAAAGTAAAAACTTATAAAAAGGTTAATGCAAACCGGGGCTTGCCTTGTTGCTGCTGGTCAGGGGTTAAGTCTTCGTCCGGAAGAAGGAAGTCCAGCACTTCCGGAGTCTCTTCTTCAGTGACTACACGTTTATGAAATACTACATGTTAATTAATATGCATACAAGTTATTGTAAGGTTACTGCTATTAGTTCTAATAACCAGTCTCTAACACCTGCAACTCTGTTTAAGAATTTAAAGATGAACTGGGTGTGGTTGGCTTGGGCCTGGATCTAAGTACATGGTTAAGTGCTAAGTGGTTTTCCCCCTTTTCCATATTAATCCCTCAAGGGGTTAAACAGGACAGGGTGATCCAGAGCTCCAATGGAGCTGAGAATTTTTGTGTGAGTTCCTTGTCACAAGGAAACCCTCTGGACCAAATATTAGCACTTTTCACTGAGTGGTTTGCTCAGAATAATTCTTTTAGCAAATAAGCAAAGAAGAATTAATTCTGAGGTAACACCCCTGTTCATGCCCAAATTAGTGAACTAAAATTTTAATTATAGCTCATAGAGTTTGCATGAATTTTCCCAGCATTTTTGGAGCTAAGATTTGCTCAGAACTGAATTTCCAAGTTTTGGAAATTCTCTGAAAATGTTTGTGTATTCAAATGAACACAGCACCTTCACATTTGAATTGCTCTGACCAAATCAACTCCAAATGGTCTAAACTTTTACAAGGGTTCACTAACATCCTAAGGAACATTCTGGCAAAATTTGGGGATTTTTGGATGAACCAAATTCCCTCTAAAATTCTTTTGCTGAAAATCTTTAGAGAATTTTCCAGAATTAAATATTAGGTTTCATACAAATTGAGTTGCATATTTGGATAGATCTATGCAAGATGAATCCAACCCAATTTGAATCACTAATTTTGGAGTTTCCTAGCAAAAGTTATGGGGTTCTAAAGTTTGAACTAAATCTGGAATTCTAAATAATCCGGAGAAAATTTTAAACTCTGACCGTGGGCCCGGCCCACACGTGTCACTGCTGGAGCTGAGCCACACGGGGCTACAGACCCCTTCCCGCGCAGTCACACTTGATCCCGGGGCTGCAGTTGATCTGGGTTTTAAACTTCCCGTCGCTGACACGTGGGGCCCGCAGGTCATTTTCCTCCTCGCGTTCCCGCGCCCGCGCGCCGCCGGGCTCGCCGGAGACACGCTGTTACCTGCCGCTCGGCCGGCTCTCGAGCTCTCCCTCGCCGTCAGGGCCTAGTTTCGTGCGCTGAACCTGATGGCACCGACTGCTCCGGCCGGCGGTGGCCCTAACCTAGGCGGCGACGGTGCTGTGGCTCGGCAACCCTTCGGTCACGTCGCCCGGACAGTTTAGCCCGCCAAAACATTGGTGGATCGGCGCTATAGCACCAGTGGGTGCTAGGGAAGCTCGTCATAGTGGTGAAACCGCCCGGAGAGGGCTCTACCCTTGGTCTCATCGTGAGCCCGAGCCTCCGGGCCTCACTTACCGTAATAAAACCTAGAAATATCCGGCTTACGTGCGGTTTCAAGCCAGGGCCGTGAGGGGCTAACGAGCGTTGATGAGTGACGGTCCTGTGTGAAAGCTTTCATGACCTAAGAGCAAAGGTGGCGAGTGAATTCGACGTTACCGTGCTGGAAGGTCCGTTCGTGCCCGCCGGGGAACTTTCTCCAAATTCGAGCTCTATGGGTCAGGACACGGTCTGAGCTTCGGATATGAGCACCACCGGTCCCTGACGTGTCCGAGACCGTCCTTGCTCAGCTGTGAAAGGCCCTCTGTTGGGCTGTCACCGTGAGCCGAGTTGTGGCGGTTTCCCAGGCGTTGCTCGGAATCGTGGAGCTAGGGTTGGGGAAGGACCGAGCTCAACAGTTCTCGTGCCGAGGAGGTCGAGGATGAGTAGCTGGTGTGGTCTTTGTGGCTAGGAAAGGTGCTGCACGCGAGAGCTCGGCCGAATTCTCACGGGAAGTCGATCGGCGGCAGTCGGTCGGTCCAGCACGAGGCAATGGAAAACAGTGCCGATCTTCACGTGGCCGCGCGTGGTATCACCGCTGCAGTCGGTCTTCCCCCGGCGCGCTGGCTCGTGCGGTGTCCCTCCCTCTCGGGCGCGGGAGCAGGAGCTGGCGCGAGGTGTTCGACCGGCGTCGGGTAGAAAAATAGGCCACGCTCAGTTTGGGGCACAGTTCTCCCACTGACTTGTGGGCCCATCCTCCCCCTAATCCTCCTTTTCCCAATTCTTCTGTAAATATCTCAGCTACTCTCCATTTAATGAGAGACTTAGCCCCCAAGTATTGGTTTGAATTTGAGTTCCAAATTTTGAAATTTGTTTGGCTAAATTTGCCTCACATTTGAACTGAAATTCAAATTCAGTTTTGAATTCTTGCAAATTTAGCTCTTGACAAAATGAACTCCAATGAGGATGAAAATTGGTGGGTTTACTCAGAAAAATGTGCTGAGTTTGAATATGAAGCTAACTTTTGAATTTAAGTGATGAAAGTTGCTGCAATTCGACTTTACATTCAAATTGGCCTCCTTTTCAAATACCTCCAAAAGTGCCTCAAAAAGTGTTGGGTTTGCATGAAACTTGGCTTGAACCCTCCCAAGACTTTTTAGGTCCTAGGGGTGAGCTCAACTTCTCATGTTCATGTGTAGAGATCCTACTTTGTGAAAGTGAAGGCTTTCCCCTCTAATTACCCTTTTGATGGAGGTTACTTGCTCTTCACACTTTTTCCTAAGATATTCACAATAAAAACTGTGGTGTTGTGAGGTGAAGAAAAGTTTTTGCAAGTCCCTTTTCTTGGGCTTTTACACCATGCGTGCCTTCCAAACCTGAAAATCAATATTACTAAACACACAAGGTTTGGCGGAGTATTTCTCCATGATGATTAGTCAAAACACGTGCAAATTACAAATATTAGAGCAACCTGGCTCTGATACCAATTGTAGGATTGAAGTACATGTGTAAAGCTACCAGAGGGGGGAAATGGTAGATAAAAACTTTTCAGCGGAAGCAACAAAACACCCCTCAGCAGAAAACCGATCTGTTAAAGAAACCGTGTGTGCGACTAATCCAAACGTGTTCAACTGTGACAAAACTAGTATAGATTGTAGAGAATCAAGTCACGAAGACGTCACAACAAGAATGATGAAAATCCGTTGAGAGAAACTTAAGTTACGATCGAAAGATCTAACAAAGGTTAATCTGTCCTACGCGAGAAAAACAGTTCTAGAATACTGCAAAGAAACTCGTGTAGATGAGAAACCACAAATTCAATGACCGTGAAATTTTCAAATATGATAGATAATCAAGTTGTGAAGACAACCCAAAAAGAATCACATCAATTGGATCTGTAAAACTCGAGTTATGATAAAACCACCGAAGCAAGGTAGTGCTGAACAGAAACTCGACGAGAAAAACTTGTCTGAAATAAGTCGGACGAACAAGGCACAAAAGTTCCTTTATAATACGAATTTTATTTATCAAAACACAAGAGGAACATCCCTAAAGTCATGCACCACGAGCTCTGGCCTCCCTTGCTTATATAACCAGCCCGAAGGCCAACTCAACTCAAACTAGGACTCCTACTCCTACTTGGGTTCAAACTGTAACTTTCCAATACTGCTTAGGACTCGTCTATATGCACATAGAAGCAATCTTAAGACTTCCAAATACCTTAGGAACGTATCCCACATTCCTAAAATAACTCAAATTCGTGACCCACACGAAATCCTATCATAACCAACTCAAAACTTTCCATATTTGAGTCAAACACGACTCAGCCGCAGCCTGAGTCCATAACCTAGTCGGTTGGACCTTTCCGACCAATTCTTTACGTCCACATCTCTTCATCACGCCTTGGAACCATGCAGCCACGTCTATGCACTCCTTGCACACGTGCAGACATCTTCCAACGATATCCAAGATACCTTCATATGCATTGTTCTTGATTCAAACATACTACGCAACCTCCCGATCAACTCAACCATAATTCCTCCCGAACTTGGTTGTTGAACCTCATCTTCTCCCTAAGAATAGTTCAATGGATCCCGTCACCAGCCATGTCTTGAACTCAAGCAACACCTGCACATGAATAAACAACCAATACATCCGAGCACAAGTCCTCGACTTGACTCTCATTAGTTCCGAAACTACAACATCTTACGTGAGCACCTCACATAAGCATGTTGTAAACCATAGCAAAATGATATCAGCCATAACCACCAAAACACACTAAAATTTAGTAAAATAATACTAAGCAAACTATCCATAAGAGTAAAGCAAGTTCGAAACATTGCAAGTTAAAAGCAGAACCATTGCAATCAAGCTCCGAACCTTACCAAAGCTAACCGGACCTTGAACCCGAGCTTACCAAAGCTAGTCGGACCCAGCGCCGGAGCTTACTAAAGCTTAGTCGGACCTAGCACAGAACTTACCAAAGATAGTCGGACCTAGCACCGGAGCTAGCAAAAACAAGTCGGACCTAGCCAAAATAAGTCAGACCTAGACAAAGCAAGTCGGACCTTACGTCGGACCTTGCCGGAGCTACCCAAAATAAGTCGGACCTATCATCGGACCTTGCAGGAGCTCGGACCTAGAGTCGGACCTTGTTAAAAAGGTGTTTCGGTAGTATTCAAAACTTTTATCGTCAAAGCCAATGTATTCAGCACACATAGGTCTCACACCTTGTAGAACCATAAGGTCCGGTTCCTTGTGGCGCGAGTCTTTTCATCGATAATCCGGATTGGATACTCCGTGTACGTGAGGTCCGGTTGAAGAACTTCTATGTCTTCAGTGCGGATTTCAGCGGAGGGTTTGAGGCACTTCCTCAGCTGAGAAATATGGAAGACGTTGTGAATTCCTGCGAGCGACGCTGGTAATTCCAGGCGATAGGCCACGGGTCCGCATTTTTCAATGACGGCGAACGGACCAATGAACCACGGCGCAAGTTTACCCTTCACTCCGAAACGATGGACTCCCTTCATCGGAGACACACGGACATAAACATGGTCTCTTATGTCAAAGTGGAGAGGGCGGCGTCTTTTATCCGCATAGCTCTTCTGACGAGATTGAGCAGCCTTGAGATTGGCTTGGATTACTCGCACTCGTTGTTCAGCCTCCGTTAGAAGTTCAATGCCGTAGATAACTCGCTCGCCGGACTCGCACCAGTTGAGGGGTGTGCGACATTTCCGGCCGTAGAGAGCTTCATACGGCGCCATCTTGATGCTAGCTTGATAGCCATTGTTGTAAGAAAACTCCGCCAGCGGCAAATGATCGTCCCAATTCTTGCCGTGGTGGATGGCACAAGCGCGTATTATGTCTTCCAGCACTTGGTTCACCCGTTTAGTTTGACCATCCGTCTGCGGGTGATACACGGAACTTCGGATCAGTTTGGTCCCCAACGATGCATGCAGCTGTTCCCAAAACCAAGCGACGAACAGCGTACCGCGATCTGAAATAATGGAGCGGGGAACACCGTGCAAGCATAAAATTCTTGCAATATACAGCTCCGCATATTGCTTGGCCACGTAATTTGTATGTACTGGAATAAAATGAGCCGACTTGGTTAGTCGATCGACTATCACCCGAATCGAATCATGCTTGTGAGATGTGAGAGGTAAACCAACAATGAAGTCCATGCTGATATCCTCCCACTTCCAGGCCAGAATGTTTAATGGTTGCAGCTGTCCGGCTTTACGCATATGGTCGGCCTTCACACGCCGACACGTATCGTATTTGGATACGTACTTTGTGATTTCTCTTTTCATCCGCGTCCACCAAAATCTGGTTTTCAGATCATGGTACATCTTGTTTCTTCCTGGATGAATAGAATACTTGGACAAATGAGCCTCGTCCAAGATTTTCTTCCGAAGCTTCATGTCACGGGGTACCACTATACGGTCTTTAAACCATAGCGTCCCGTGTTCATCCCTTCGGAAGCATTTCATTTCACCCTTCTTCATTCTTCTCCGAATGTGCGACATATCCATGTCTTTCTTCTGAACTTCCATAATCTCCTCTCGTATGGTAGGGACGAGAGCAAGATTATATAATGCCCCATGTGGAACCAAGTACAGACTCGGCTCCTCCTCTTCAAGTGGGGTGATGGACAGATTGTTGACATGAGATTTGTGGCTTAAGGCATCGGCAACCACGTTTGCCTTACCGGGATGGTAGTGAATCTTGATCTCATAGTCTTTGATCAGTTCTAGCCATCTCCGTTGCCGCATATTCAACTCCTTTTGAGTGAATATATACTTCAAACTCTTGTGGTCGGTGTAGAGGTGCACTAAGTTCCCAAGCAAATAGTGCCTCCACATTTTCAATACCAACACCACAGCAGCAAGCTCAAGATCATGAGTCGGGTAGTGCTGCTCGTTTTTACGAAGTTGACGTGAGCCATAAGCGACCACTCTTCCTCCTTGCATCAATACACAGCCAAGCCCGATGCCATACGCATCACAATATACGTCGAAGGGCTTAGTTGTATCCGGTTGAGCTAACACCGGGGCTGTTGTAAGATGCTTCACTAATGCTTGGAAAGCTTCTTCACAAGCTGAGCTCCAAACATATTTGATCCCCTTCTTCAACAGTTCAGTCATCGGCTTAGCAAGCTTGGAGAAATTCGGTATGAATCTCCGGTACTATCCTGCTAACCCGAGGAAACTCCTGACTTCGTGGACTGATGTGGGGGATTTCCATTTCAGCACTTGTTCGATTTTGCTTGGATCAACTGCAATGCCTTCTGCAGAAATAATATGACCAAGAAATGGCACTTGGCTGATCCAAAACTCGCACTTGCTGAACTTGGCATAAGTTTATGGTCTCGCAATCGTTGAAGCACGATATGCAGATGTTGGCCGTGTTCCTATTCAGACTTGGAGTAAACCAAGATGTCGTCTATGAACACCACCACAAATTTGTCCAACTCTGGCATGAACATTGAGTTCATGAGATACATGAAGTGTGCCGGGGCATTGGTGAGACCAAAGGACATGACGAGGTATTCATATATCCCATATCTCGTCGAGAAAGCCGTCTTCAGAATATCCTCCGCTCGGATCTTGATTTGGTGATATCCGGAGCGAAGATCCATCTTTGAAAATACACTCACACCCACAAGTTGATCAAATAATATATCGATGCGGGGCAGTGGATATTTATTCTTGATGGTGACAGTGTTGAGAGGTCGGTAGTCCACACACAACCTCAAGGTTTCATCCTTCTTCTTCACAAACAGCGCCGAGAATCCCCATGTCGAGGATCTCGGTCGAATGAAACCCTTCTTCATTAAATCATTGAGCTGCTCCTTTAATTCAGCTAGCTCATTCGGAGCCATCTTGTATGGTCTTCGCGATATCGGCGTCGTCCCAGGTACAAGTTCAATCTTGAACTCGACATCTCTTTCGGGTGGCATACCCGGAAGATCATCCGGAAAGAGATCTGGGTATTCACGGACCACACGAATGTCCTCAAGTTTTATGGCTTCCGTGTTATATGTGGCTGGAGTTTCTTGAACCAAACGGTCAAGAATAAGAACATGTGGTTCATGAAGTGGAGAGTTTAGACGAACCACACGTGGAATGATGTCAAGAACAGCACCATGGCGATGTAGCCATGATATTCCTAAAATGTCATCAAGTTTTTGACTCTCTAACATGATTAGAGAAGTCGGATATAGATTTCCACCCAACTGTAATAGTGCTCTATAGACCATTCTATCAGCTGTTATTTTCCCACCTGGAGAACATATCAAGTATGAATTATTTGTGGGAATGATAGGCAGTTGGTATTTAATAACATAAGACTGACTTATGAAATTAGGGGTGGCACCGGAGTCAAAAGGTATGACTACGGGATGATCTAAGTAAGAAAACGTACCCGGGACTATCTATGCAAAAGTGCAGCCGTCCAGCCCGGGGACGCTACACACTAGCAGCATGGAACCGGAGATCACGGTGGCGTGCAGGGTTCCAGCTCGGCCGTGTACCCCAACGGGGGCATCGCCTCATCCTCGGACCCCTCCTCATAGCTCTCACCTGCATACAGCTCAAATATTGCAACCGTGAGCACGATGGCTCAGCAAGACTTAACCGACACCCTAGTCATGGAACTCTACATGCCAGGAGGTATAATATAAGACAAGGACTTTGCAATAAAGACACACCTACATTTTGATCCTTAATTTCAGTTTTTATAGCAACAGTTTAATGAGCTTTAGGCAGCCCTCACATCGAAAGTCCACAATCAAACAAGAAACAATTTCCTCCGATGTGGTGATGCCCAAAGTAGAAGATAAACTTAATTAGCTCTACATCTACAGAAAACATGGTTTCAAGACATTAATAATTCATCACAGCATATTATCATTCATCTGGCTTATTGTTCTTCTTACTACGTCACAGAACAGTGAACAAACGGTACTAAAATAATCGCGAGGGACGGTGATTACAATCAGGAGACACCCGGACAACACGTTGCATACACCCACTTTCAGAAGCGTGATTCCGCACCCCTTCCTACTCTGTTGTATGCAACAACCTTCCAAAGGCAACCCAAATGCCGAACCGGTCCATCCGTAACGGACAGGAGGTCCCCGTGTGGAGCGTCACTGTGCCCACCGGCAGATTTACACCTTTCTACCCTCAACCCACTCCTATTTACGGTTGGGTAAGCCTCGACACCCAGGTTAACCAATTACATCGGTTTCCTGCTTATGTCATTATGCCATCCGGTACTGTTCGATACTTGTTCAGCAGGCCCACACACGACTCGATCCTCAATCGACACCAGCAGGGCTACGCACGTGAGACCTCCGCTCACTTCTTCCTATCCCCCCTGCTGGGTCTCATTTTCACCACTCTTAAGCCATTTTCTATTCTGACCAAACCGTGTGATAAAGCCTTACCTCGTGAGTAGATTCCAACTACTCGACTTCTACCGAGATCCTAAGCATATTAGCACGACATTCTCTACTCGTCGAGTCCATAAACTACCCAACCCTCCATAGGATTTAAAAGGATATGCAAGTGGGGTTTCAATCACCCTAACTCTAATGCAAACATTCACCCTAGACATAAGTGATACAAATAAAGAATTTGCAAAAGTACTTAAATGCAAACCGGGGCTTGCCTTGTTGCGAGTCAAACGGGAAGTTAGCTTCAGGTGGGAGGATGTCCGAGGGCTCCGGTGCGTCCTCAACTTCGGTCACTAAATGAAATGTAGCAAAATATGTGTATAAGTATTAAGGGTTTATAAGAATTGAACTTCTATTCATAGCTACTGCTATTTATGTTCCTTAATTGGTTTTGGAATTTTTACAGTGGATACTAGACTCTCTAAGGATGATTTGAGAAAAATTTGGAGAAATGTCATTGCACATTGTGGTCTCCAAAATTCCCACAAGAACAAGGCTTCTCTGAATTTTGAGCCCAAATCAGGAGCTTTGACATAGCTAAGAGTGGAAGATCTGATTACGGTAAGTCTCCATGGTTCTGTCACACCCGATTTCTCTGAAGATCAACCGAGTGAATACCACATGTATGCCAGGATCATTCTCTCATACATGTGACGACAAATAGTGAAGCATCATTTATTACAAGCCAGGTGTCGAATATAAATAAGTCTTACATAGCAAACGTCTCGATGGACGATCATAAGTTCATAACATGTAGATAAAACAGCAGCGGAAATATAAATCTTGTGGGCTCCATCACAGGCGTTGCCCGGGGGACTCCGTGAACCTAGAATCCTTCCTCGGGACCAAAGTCTTGGTCATTAAACACCACATCATTCTCTTGACCTGAGCAGCAATATAAACCAACAGAAAAGCAAGTTTGAGTACCATGGGTACTCAGCAAGTGTGGGAAAGTTATGTCATGCATGGCTAGAGCAAGGAGAGGTTGAACTCATGGTTAAAGCACTACGCAATTAATACCTATCACCTTAGCTTATTAAGCACCTACATTACTACACAGGTGAAATGGTCCCAATCTCCCAACCCATCATCGAAATCAAATAACCATGACATCATTTCCAATGTTAAGCTCCCCGCTTAACATTCACAACTTTCCAATCCATCATCCTCTAATCATGAATAAGTCCAAGCCGCTCTTGACCGTGAGCACGGCTGTCATGACAGTTTTGACTCTGCAGAGTTTGCACCATTGTACCCACATGTAGTGATTTCATCCCCTGTTGCCGGGTGGACTAAAAGAACCTTCATTAAGCCAGTGGCCGCGAACCACATTCACACTTCCCAGGTGTGTAGCCAGTAGATCACTACGAGGCGTATACAAAGGGATTCCCGACGAGCGTGGGCCCACTGAGGTTTCACCCCTAACAGCATACAAGAGGCTCCAACCCCGCTGCAGTGGCCCCCTCTTGAGCCTTGCGGTTCATATGGTAGTCCAGCTGACACCTATTCCCCGCACCATCCAACACGCCCATCTCAGCATGTTGTTGGCACGGTAAAGCCAGGTTACATGCTCCATGAACCGGTCCTTAGGATCCAGGCAAGTACTAAACACCCGAGTCTCGTGCACCCAGCAGCAACCAAATCATCCAACTTGCCTCGATCCCTATCTCTACATAACTCATAATATCTCATTCAAGGGTAAGGTAAATAAATTGATGATCTCATATCCCAATTATCCCATTCTAAGCATGGCTAAGCATAAGCATATAAATAAATGACATGATAAAATAAATCCCAACCCAAGTTACAAGGAAACAAGGTAATGCAATTCTAGGGAAACTTCCTAGCATGGGTTTCATATTTCAATTGACAATGCAAATAATTCTATCTACACATCCTAGTATAGGATCAAAGTGGTCAAGGACACTTGCCTTATTCCTACTGCTCTGCGAATGGAAAGTCTTGGTCTTGGAAGGGGAGAACTTGCTCTAGGGCAGGTTCTACTCATGCCAATACACATAGCAAAAGAAAACAACAATCCATAAGACATAGTTCACACTTTCACTTCATACAAACCACACATACATACCTATGAAAGTCAGTCACATTTCTAAGTGTTGTGGTTACTCTACATGTGTTGATTTTTGGCCTACATTCACTTTTAAACATATGTATATGATTACTAACTTTTGTATTCAGATTTCTGTTTGCACACTATATATGAATTTCCAATTTGAACAATTTCTTTATATTTAAGTAATACACTTCTTAGCTATCAAGTTTGCATGAAAGGTAATTTCCTACTCCAAATAGGTTTTCAGATCTTCTACCAAATCCTAAACTGAAGTTTTTGGATTTGGAGACTTCATTTATCATTTTCTAATTATGCATACCTATATTCCTATATTCTTCAGACTTATTTTCTATGCCTAAAAGTGAGTTTTAATATTAAATAGTAGGACATATCATCTAAACAGAATAGGTTCTGATCTAAAATATTAAATAATATATTTTTGAACTTCTCCTCTGTTGTGAACCAATTTAAATTTATTTTATCAGTTTTCAGAATTATTTCCTAGCCTAAAAATGTGTTTCTAGAACTAATAAATATGAACAACACTTAGGCAGATTTCATTTCAGCCTAAAATCTATTTTTAACTCATTCTAAAGTTTTCCAAGTGCTAGGAGAGTTTAAATTTGAATTTGCACATGTGTTTGCCTTACCTTTTAAATTTAAATCCTAGTCACATATTCAAATTTCTGAATTTAATATCATATAGGGTCAAAAAGGTAAATCCACCCTACTGCAGGGTCTAATTAACTATTTCATAACTTTCCAGGGGTCTAACTACACATAACAGAGGGGTTTTCCTAATTGTTATTAAGTCCAGGGGCTAAAACTGATTTTTAAATGAATTTACACGAATTTCTGAAGTTCCAGGGGCTAGATCAGAAGTTTCTGGGGCTAGCTCGTGTTTTCCGAAATCCCCAGGGGGTAGCGCGTAAGAATCCCGGCTTTTATAACGCAGGGCTGACGTGAACCGTCCGATTTAAAACAGACGGCTCAGACTAGTCGCCGAACCGGTACGCGTGGGTTTTATTTCAACCGTGCGATTTAAAATAGACGGCCCTCAAGGGGCCACGTCGCCCTGGCCGTGTGCGGGCGGCGCTGCCTGGCGGCGCGCGGTGGCGGGAGGCGGTGATCTCGCCGGAGATCTTCGGGTTTTCATCTATACTTCCTAAAACTTGGATTTCTTGGCATAGAACGGTAGAGGGGAGGTCGGGGATCTCACCTCGGGGTTTTTCTTGAGCTCGGAGGCCCTGGAAGGTGGTCGGCGGCGAGGTCCGAGATGAAACGCGGCGGTGCTCGCCGGAGCTGCGTCCAAAGCGCAAAACACCGGGTTTTCTTCACCTGCGTGACTCCCCGGAGGCGGTGGAACATGATCAGCGCGTTAGATCAGGAAGTCCGAGCAAGGATCGAAGGAAAACGGTGATAAAAGTTTTGGTTCTCACCGGAGAGAAGGGTGGAGCGGCGCTGGGGAATTCGGCGAGTTTTCCTTGCGTGAATTGCACGAGGGGAGGCGGCGGCGGGTCGGTTTGGATAAGTAGCATCGCCCGGGGCCGAAGATCGGACTGGGGCGTGGTTTTCCGGAGGTCAGTTGCGATCGGGCGCGAGAGAAGAGTCCGGGGCCGTTGGGGGCGCGCGGGGAAGGAGATGAAACATGGGCCCCACGTGTCAGTGAGAGGGAGAGACGGGGCGCGGGTTCGGGATGGCGCGGGGGATTGGGCCGGCTGGCGGGTTTCAGCCCACTGGCCGGTTGGGGTTTTTCTTTTTCTTTTTCCTTTTCTTTTCTGTTTTGATTTGAATTTGAATTCCAGTTTGAATTTGAATTTCTGCACCACATGCAATACGTCCAAAAATTTTTAAATTCCCCTCTTTAGCAGGTTTTGGGGTGTTACAGGTTCCAACAAAATTTGTTTCACCATTTTTGGAGCTACCAACAGAGAGATATGAATTTTTGAAGTTGGAAATGAGTCCTGAAAAAGTTTCTGTTTAAATTTGAATTTCCAAATAAGGCTGAACTTTAGAAGGCAATTTAGCCTAGCAAATTAACACCAATGAAGCCCAAATTTTTACTGGAGATCTGTAACTATGAAAAGGATCTGCTGCCCAAATTTGAGGATGTTTCATAAAGAATTGCTCCTGTAATAAATCTCTAAATGATTTACTAAAAATAATTCTACAGAAATTACTGGGCATTTTCATAGCCAGCAATTTATTTCTCTATGAAGTACTCCTCATGAGGATTCCAACAAAATTGGTCTCACCCTTTTTGGAGTTTTCTACAAAAAAGTTATGTGTCTCCAAAGTTTGAACTGAATTAGGAAAATCTGGAAATGTTTAAATCTTGGCTGTGGGCCCCACCCGTGGCGCTATCCACTCAGATGACAGCAACACCGGGGCCACGGGGTTATTTCCCGCGCAGCCGCACCAGATCCGGTGCCACAGACCAATCCCCGCGCGTATACAGAGGCTGACCGGTGGGACCCGGACCTCCTTCGTCTTCCTCGCGCTGCACGCGCCTCCCGCGGCGGCGCACGCCGGCGAGGCTCGCCGGGACTGGGTTCCCGTGGTCCGAACTTCCTCAAACTCGCTGCCCATGAGTTCCACACCGTGCTGAACATGATGGTGGGGTCAAGAGCTGATGACAACGGCCGGAACGGTGCTCGCACCGGCGACCCTGTTGAACCTCACTTCGGCGACCTCGTTCACACTCGACACTGGGCCTTTCAGGTTAGGGTTTGCTCTAAAAGCACCAGTGTCACATGGTCAACATCGACCCGTAGCCCACTCTCCATGAAAACCACCGGAGAGGGGACCTCACCGGCGACCCGAGCCCGCAAAACGCCGGCAGCGACAAAAACTCGAAGAACTTCTTCAGTCTTTGATGGTTTCTAGCGCTGTTTGAGCGGGAAGGACCATAGGGATCTAGCAAAGCTTCTCCTAGACCATAATGAGCTCTAGCTACTGCTGCGCGATGAATTTGATCGTAGCCCGAGAGGTGTCGCTATGAACTAGGGTTTGGTAAAACCCAAAATTCTCACTAACCGATAGATCAATTGACATGAGGCTTTTGGCAACACGAACTACGGACAACAACACACCTTTCTTGTGTAGGGAAGGGGCAGTGACACCGGCCATAGCGTGCTGTCCGTGGTGATCCGAACGGGGTTCCGCCGGGCACCTCCAAACGCCGGCGCCAATTGTTAGTTTGCGCGTAGCACGAGCTAGGAAACTCAGGTGGAAGAATGGTGGAGGCTGGAGCACACTCTTGCGCTTCTTTTTGCTGCTTGGAGCTCGATCGTCCGAGCTCGGGCGAGCGTGGGCGAGGGAGGAACAGCAACGGCGCTAAGGCAGTTTCTCGCGGGAGAGAGCGGAGGGAGCGGCGAGCAACCGAGAGAAGTGAAGAAGGACTTCGTTGCTGCGACCGTGTTGTATTGAAGCGAATGGCGATCGAGGAAACCAGGAGGTTGTCACACCCGGTTTTTCCGAAGAACAACCGAGTGAATATCGCATGTATGCCAGGGTCATTTTCTCATACATGTGATGACAAATAGTGAAGCATCATTTATTACAAGCCAGGTGTCGAATATAAATAAGTCTTACATAGCATATGTCTCGATGGACGATAATAAGTTCGTCACAAATAAATAATCTAGCAGCGGAATATTATTCTTGTGGGCTCCGTCACAGGCGTTGCCCGAGGGACTCCATGAACCTAGAAACCTTCTTCGGGTCCAAAGTCTTGGTCATTAAACACCACTTCATTATCTTGACCTGAGCAGCAATATAAACCAACAAATATGATAGGTTGAGTACCGACGGTACTCAGCAAGTGTGGGAAAGTTATGTCATGCATGGATAAAGCAAGGAGAGATTGAACTCAGGGTTAAAGCACTACACAATTAATACCTATCACCTTAGCTTATTAAGCACCTACATTACTACACAGGTGAAATGGTCTCAAACTCCCATCCCATCATCATAATCAAATAACCATAACATCATTTCCAATGTTAAGCTCCCCGCTTAACATCCACAACCTCCAAGGTCATCATACTCTAATCATGAATAAGTCCAAGCCGCTCTTGACCGTGAGCACCGCTGTCATGACAGTTTTGACTCTGCAGAGTTTGCACCACTGTACCCACATGTAGTGATTTCATCCCCCGTTGCCGGGTGGACTAAAAGAACCTCCATTATGCCAGTGGCTACGAACCACATTCACACTTCAGGTGTGTAGCCAGGAGATCACTACGAAGCCTTTACAAAGGGATTCCCGACGAGCGTGGGCCCACTGAGGTTTCACCCCTAACAACATACAAGAGGCTCCAACCCTGCTGCAGTGGCCCCCTCTTGAGCCTTGCGGTTCATACGGTAGTCCAGCTGACACCTATTCCCCGCACCATCCAACACACCCATACTACGCCGGGGATACACCTAATTAATTGGCCAAGCTGACCCATCTCAGCATGTGGTTGGCACGGTAAAGCCAGGTTACATGCTCCATCAACCGGTCCTTAGGATCCAGGCAAGTACTAAACACAAACCCGAGTCTCGTGCACCCAGCACCAACCAAAACATCCAACTTGCCTCGATCCCTACCTCTACAATCTCATAATAGCTCATTCAAGAGTAAGATAAATAAATTGATGATCTCATAACCCACTTATCCCATTCTAAGCATGGCTAAGCATAAGTAATATAAATGAATGAAATAAAGCAAATCCCAACCCAAGCTACAAGGAAACAAGGTCATGCAATTCTAGGGAAACTTCCTAGCATGGGTTTCATATTTCAATTGACAATGCAAATAGTTCTATCTACACATCCTAGTATAGGAACAAAGTGGTCAAGGACACTTGCCTTCCTCCTGCTGCTCTGGGAATGGAAAGTCTTGTTCTTGGAAAGGAAAAACTTGCTATGGAGCAGGTTCTACTCATACCATCACACATAGCAAAAGAAAACAACAATCCATAAGACATAGTTCACACTTCCACTTCATACAAACCACACATTCACATTTATGAAAGTCATTCACATTTCTATGTGTTGTGGTTACTCTATGTGTGTTGATTTTGGGCTTACATGCACTTTTAAACATGTGCATATGATTTCTAACTTTTATATTCAGATTTATGTTTGCATACTATATATGAATTTCCAATTTAAATAAATTCCTTATATTCAATTGATACACATTTTAGCTACCAAGTATGCATGGAAGATATTTTCCTACTCCAAATGTGTTTTCAGATCTTCTACCAAATCCTAAACTGAAATCTTTGTATTTTGGAGATTTCATTTATCATTTTCTAGCTATGTATACCTATTTTCCTATATTTTAAGATTTACTTTCTATACCTAGTTGTGAACTTTATTATGAAAATAATAAGACACCTCATCTAAACAGAATAGGTTTTGGTCTAAAATAATATATTTTGAACTTCTCCTCTGATGTGAACTAATTTAAATTTATTTTATCAATTTTCAGAATTATTCTCTACTTAAAAATGTGTCCCTATAACTAATACATGTGAATAATCAATTAGACAGATTCATTTCAGCCAAAAATCTATTTTTATCTCACTCCAAAGGTTTCCAAATGCTAGGAAAGTTTTCAATTTGAATTTACAATGTGTTTGTCCCATCTTTTAAATTTTAAATACTAATCACATATTCAAATTCCTAAATTCAATATCACATAGGGTTAAAAAGGTAAACTCACCCCACCACAGGGTCTATTATATTATTTTAAGAATTTCCAGGGGCCTAACTATGCGTAACAGAGGGGTTTTGCAAATTTTTATTAAGTCCAGGGGCCAAAACTGATTTTTAATTGAATTTACATGAATTTCTGAAGCTCCAGGGGCTAGATCAGAAGTTTCCAGGGCTAGCTCGTATTTTCCGAGATCCCCAGGGGGTAGCGCGTAAGAATCCCGGCTATTATAACGCGGGGCTGACGTGGACCGTCCGATTTAAAAAAGACGGCTGAGATTATAGCGTCGAACCGGTATGCGGGGATTTAAATTCTACCGTGCAATTTAAAATAGACGGCGCACAAGCGACCACGTCGCTCTGATCGAGCGCGAGCAGCGCTGCCCGGCGGCGCACGGCGGCGGGAGGCGGCGATCTCGCCGGAGATGTTCGGATCTTTGTCAATTCTTCCTAAAACTGTGATTTTATGGCATAGATTGGTAGAGGGGAGGTCGGGGATCTTACCTCGGGGGTTTTCTTGAGCTCGGAGGTCCTGGAAAGCGATCGGTGACGAGGTCCGAGGTGAATTCATGGCGAGGCTCGTCGGCGCTGTGTTTGAAGCGCAAACCACCGAGTTTTCTGCACCTGCGCGGTTCCCCAGAGGCGGTGGATCAAGATCAGCGCGTTAGATCAGAAATCCCGAGCGAAGATCGAGCGAAATTGGCCGGAGAAGCTCGGGTTCTCACCGGAAGGAAAACAGCTAATCGTGGGTGAAAATCGGGGAGATGCCGGGGTTTATATAGCCGGGGAAGGGCGGCGGGTTTGTTTAGATCAAGCTGGAGCCTTCTGGGACCGGGAGTGGGCTGAGGGACGCGGAAATCCGGTCGGTACGATCGCGCGCGCGCGGAAGAGTCCGGGGTCGGCGCGAGCGGGAGGTCGGGGATGACAGGCGGGCCCTGCATGTCAGTGAGAGGTAAGCGGGCGCGCGTCTGCGGGCTGGCGCGGGGTGAGGTGGGCCGGCTGGTGGGTTTTGGCCCACTGGCCGGGAAGGTTTGTTTTTGTCTTTTTCTTTTTCTTTTCTGTTTTGAGTTTAATTTGAATTCCAAATTTGAATTTGAATTTTTGCACCACATGCAATACGTCCAAATTTTTTTAAATTTCCCTCTTAACAAGTTTTGGGGTGTTACAGAGGTGGCGCGGTGGAGTCCTCGGGAGTGGGTTTCGCCGGGAGCTGGCGGCGTCTTGGCGATCGGCCGATGAAAAACAGAGGCGGTAGAACATCTGTGTGGCTGACAAAGGGGTCCCACCACCTCTAATTTTATTTAATTTCCACTGATATTTCTCCCCCAGCTACTCAACAACTAAGGCCATTCTTTCACACCAAGTCATGGTTTGAAAAGTTGAATCCAAACTGATTTGAATTTTGGTGTGAAGTTTGAATTGAGTTGGGTCATTTGAATTTGAAATAGAATTTAAATTCTCCTCTTTGCCTTGCTCCAAAAACATAGCAAACCAAGTCCAAAGTTTCTGATTTTTTGCATGGCTGCTAATTCAAATGTGGAGAACACATTTGTGGAACCAAATTTGCAAATTGAGAAGATTGGAATTTGAAATTCAGAATAAAAGGGCTTCTCCTTTTTAATCCCAAACAAACACTAAAACTCCTCCAAATGAGATGAAATTTGGAAGGTTGAATATTTGGACTATGAAGATCCAAGTTATGAATTTATATCTCCATGTTTGGGAGTTTTGGGAAGTTTGAATCCTCACTTTGAACCTTCACCATTATAATTAAAAGTTTAATTCCCCTCATTTTTCCTAAGTGTACATGAGCTGAAAATTCTTGCTACCACTTTTTGGGGATTTTACACCTACGTGGAGGTAAGAATGGTAAGGAACGCCACCGAAAGCGGATCAATTTCGGTTAGCTCACCCGTACTTGGAAAGTAGTGTGGGATGTCCCATTCAGCAATGGACGGGAAGTGAATATGTTTTCTAAGACCCTTCATGTCTTAGAGACATATGAATGGCACTAACCTCCAGTGCGCAAACCCAGGGGCAAGAGGAGGAGACCCCATCGTGTGGTTTGTAACACAAAGTAATTTCTATAGGACTCTTCATGTCCTATGAGGCTTACGAAAGCGCTGTTCCACCAGTGTGCTTTATTGCAAAGGTGTGGAGCCCCCGTTGGGTGGTGAATAACACGATCATGTACCTTGAGACGTGGCTTGACTCAAGGACGGCCCGTATGGCAATGATACGGGGCGTATGTTTTTACTATGATATGGACCTGCCTGAAATGACAAACCCTTGTGTGCATCACTATTGAGTGGTTTTCTGCAGGTACCTTAACCACGTTAGCACATGTCGTGTAGAAAACGTTTGTGAGTGATCGTTTTAGTGCCACCACTTGAGACGTATAAGCTGGTACAAAGCCGGTTAGGATTTTAATTTCGTGAGGAAACGTAGTACCGTGATGTGTTTTGGACTGCATGAAAAAGAAGGTTTGAAAATAAAAAGAGTAAATGTGTAGTATAGGATTCCATTAAGGGTAATGAACTCCTATATTGAACTAAGAGTCAATTGGGAGTATAGATTCATTCACAGACTTAGGGATAACCTCCCCTGTTTTTGGCAGAATATTTTCTGAACTTGAACAGGGCATAACTTTTGTTTGGTTGAACCAATGGAGGTGAGTGATACATTTCTGGAAAGCTATTGAAGTCTTATCCAACTCTTCAGTAGAACTCAAGATTAGAATCACCCTCCAAATGGATGAAATTCTCAGAGGAGTGTGAACTGCCCAAAAACAGGGCAGCCACAAATGGCTCTCTGGAAATTTCTGTATTTTGACCGTAACTTTCTATAAAAAAATTCTAAGGGTAATGTAATACACCGGAAAGTTTCTGATATATGCTATGACCTTGTAGTTCAAAGTTTCTCCAGATTTGGAGTTTAAAGTGATGAAATCTTGCGGACAAAAATAGACACTTTCAAAGGAGGTGCTGTCAAAATTGTTCCAGGAGTCTGTTAAATTTGAAATATCACAACTTTCGATCCAGAACTGATATGAAGGCAAATGAATACCCGTTGGAAATATATTAAAGTAAACTATAACTTTGATATTCAACTTGAGTCATGAAGTTACCTTTCCATATTCCAATTCTGGGATTAAGACCAATTGGTCATTCTGAACAGAGTAGTGCTTATTGCCATTTAGCTTGAGACTTGTTGTGGACAGGGATGTTTAGACTTCTCCAAGTTTCACAACTTCTTAAGTTATTTTTCAGTTTTTCCAGTTATTGGAATTAAGGGTTTGGACAAACTTGCTCACGTTTGATAGATTTCAGAATTGTCGAAACCCTGGTTAGATTGTGTAGTGCTGCAATATCTATGTGATGCTTTTACGGTTATGTTTTTGAATTCAAGTTGAATTTAAACTTCAAATTTTAACCGTAAATTGCTCACTCTTGCAGCATGGATCGTGCTCATTCCAGGAGTGAGGTTGGTGAATCGAGTCATGGCGGAAGTAATTCGCCACGACAAGAAGTGCTGACATCATCAACCGGATTGGCAGAAATCTTGGTAAGGATGGCTGAGTCTCTGGATCTGTTTGTGCGGCAAAGCATACGACAGGAGACAACAACAACAACAACAACAACAACAACCAAGCCTTTATCCCAAGCCTGTTGGGGTCGGCTAGACATGAAACCCAATATCAATGAAGTAAAACAGAGGAAGAGATATGAGAACAAGGGGAAAAAAGGAAAAAAAAGAAAAAAAGGAAAAAGAAAAAGGAAAAAGAGAAAAGAGAAAAGAAATAAGAAAAAAGGAAAAGAAAAAGAGAAAAGAAAAAAAGAAAAAAACAAGACTACGATTCTGGCACATGAATTGCTACTTTCCATGCGGTCCTATCATGAGCTAAGTCTCTGGATACATTCCAATCTCTCAAATCTCGTTTTACCGCCTCCTCCCAGGTCAACCTTGGTCGTCCTCTACCCCTCCTAATATTTTCTCTACCTCTTAAAATCCCACTGTTAACCGGTGCTTCTGGAGGTCTCCGTTGGATATGTCCAAACCACCTAAGCCGATGTTGGACTAACTTCTCTTCAATCGGCGCCACCCCTACCTTATCACGAATCGCCTCATTCCTTATTCGGTCTCTTCTCGTGTGCCCACACATCCACCGTAGCATGCGCATCTCTGCGACACTCATTTGTTGGACATGTTGCCGTTTAGTTGGCCAACATTCCGCCCCATAGAGCATCGCGGGTCTGATCACCGTCCTATAGAACTTCCCTTTTAGCTTTTGTGGGACTTTCCTATCACATAGGATTCCAGAGGCTTGTCGCCATTTCATCCACCCTACCTTGATCCTGTGGCAAACATCCTCATCAATATCGCCATTGCTTTGTAACATTGATCCTAAGTATCGGAAAGAGTCCCTTCTAGGTACTATTTGTCCTTGTAGACTAACATTTCCCTCTTCACGACCAACACCACTAAAGTCGCACCTCATATACTCGGTTTTGGTCCTACTAAGTCTAAACCCCTTGGACTCTAAGGTTTGTCTCCATAGCTCTAATTTCTTATCAACACCATCTCTAGTTTCATCTACCAGCACTACATCATCAGCAAAGAGCATGCACCAAGCGATATCCCCTTGTATATCCTTCGACACCTCATCCATGACCAAGGAAAAGATGTATGGGCTCAAAGCTGATCCTTGATGTAATCCTACCGTGATAGGAAATGCATCAGTCTCACTATCACTTACGCGCACACTTGTCCTAACATTATTGTACATATCCTTGATAAGGGTAATGTACTTTGTTGGCACTTTATGTTTCTCTAGTGCCCACCACATGACTGACCTTGGTATCTTGTCGTACGCCTTCTCCAAGTCGATGAACACCATATGCAAGTCCTTCTTCTGCTCCCTATATCTCTCCATAAGCTGACGAAGCAAGAAAATCGCCTCCATTGTAGACCTCCCAGGCATAAAACCAAACTGGTTTTTAGTGACATTGGTCACTTTCCTCAGGCGGTGTTCAATCACTCTCTCCCAAAGCTTCATAGTATGACTCATAAGCTTAATACCTCGATAATTAGTACAACTTTGAATATCTCCTTTATTTTTGAAGATAGGTACTAATATACTTTTCCTCCATTCTTCAGGCATCTTGTTTGACCGAAAAATGTGGTTGAATAGCTTTGTGAGCCATACTATTGCGACGTCCCCAAGACATCTCCACACCTCAATAGGGACATCGTCAGGGCCGAGGGCCTTTCCTCCTTTCATCCTTTTTAAGGCCTCCTTAACCTCAAACTCTTGTATCCTCCGCACGAACCGCCTGTTGGAGTCATCAAAGGAGTCATCCAACTCAACCATAGTGCTCTCATTCCCATCATTGAATAGCCCATTAAAGTAATCACGCCATCTATTCTTAATCTCTTCATCCTTCACTAGAATGCGGTCAGACTCATCTTTGATGCATTTAACTTGATTGAGATCCCTCATCTTTCTCTCGCGGATTTTTGCTACCTTGTATATGTCTTTTTCACCTTCTTTTGTCCCTAGTCTCTCATATAACTTATCATAGGTTTGTCCTCTTGCCTTACTCACAACCCGCCTTGCATTCTTCTTAGCCTCTTTGTACTTAAGCATGTTGCTTGTGTTTCTATCATTATGCCAACTCTTGTAACACTCCTTCTTCTCCTTAATGGCCTTTTGTACATCCTCATTCCACCACCAAGTGTCTTTATCTATAAGTTTCTTTCCCTTTGTCACACCGAGCACCTCACTAGCTACCTTCCTACTTAAGCATACGACAGGAGACACTACAGCAAAATCCCCCGCCAAGCACTTATCTTGATTTTCTAGCAAGACAACCACCGGTTTTCTCGGGAGCGAAAGAACCGTTTGAAACGACCCCATCGGCCTTGTCGAGCCAGGATCACGCTGAGGGGGCTGCGTTGCACAGCACCAGATAACGCACGTCAAAGATACAAAGCGGAAGCAAAGTTTTATTACATAAACCAGTTTATGAACATTTTTTTTCAAAAGTCCAGTCCACACTCACGGGTGTAGACTATGCATCGAGTTCACGTTCAGCCCGTAAATGTGTCCCCGCTAGTACGCACACACACTAACACGATGACGTGCACGACTCCCACTCGACAGGGTGCCCCTCCTGGGGTTCCGTCTCCTCCTCGGGAGTCCCTTCCTCATAGACCCCTGAAAAAGCTTCAAACACACGAAGTGAGCACGATAGTTCAGCAAGACTGACCCGTCTCTCCTATACATGAAACTTCTATATGAAGGATGATAGGTTACATGAGGTAAAATAAGTTGCAAAGGACTCGCCTAATTAGTGGAACCTTACTTTCAAGTTTTAGCAGCAGGTTGTGGAGAACCTTACGCTAAGGCACATGAGAGAGCCACAATCAAACAAGAAACGCATTTCCCTCATGCACTTTGCCCAAAGTTGAAAAGAACTTTAATTAGCTCTAAACTACAACAAGACATTAACAAGCAAAGTATATCTTTCAAATCAGCAAACTTTTAACATGTATCTAGCCTGTTCTTGTTACGTCACGGTACAGTGAACAAGTGATACTCACTGACCATGAGGGACGGTGATTATAATCGATTTACACCTGCAGGGTTACCCGAATAACCTGTCACATACACCCGTACTCAATGTTGCCTACAACAACCATCACGGATGTCGTACGCAACCACCTTTCACCAGTCAGCCAAATGTTGAACCGGTCCAATCGTCCCGAGCAAGAGGTCTCTGCGCGCGCATCCACAGTGCCGCCAGCCGATTTACACCTCGAGCTCTCAACCTACCCTCTGAACGACCAGCTATGCCTCAATACCCAGCTACCCGAGTTACATCGGTTTCCCGGTTCCCATATAGCCGGTAGGTCTTCGGTACTGTTATAGCTTGTTCAACAGGCCCGCACACGGCTCGTTCCTCAATCGACACAAGCAGAGCTATAGCACCCAGGCCCCAACATCCTGCTGCCCTTACTCTCCGGTCGGTCCCATTTTTCTTGCCATGTGTTTCATTTGCTATCTCTACCCGAGTCGAGTGCCTCTAGCCTATCCTCGCGAGTAGTTCCAACTACTCGACTTGTACCGAATCCTATACGATCTTAGCATTGCAGTAGCTAAACAGGGTTTTCAATCCTAATCCCAACCCATGGTTTTCTTGGATATGCATTTGGGCTTCAAACAAAACTCTAATGCAAGAAGTAAGTGGTACTCAAAGTAAGTTCTCAAAACAATAAAAATTTATAAAAAGATTAATGCAAACAGGGGCTTGCCTTGCTGCTCTTGGTCGTAGGCTAGCTGCTCTTCCGGAGTGACGAAGTCTATAACTTCAGGTTCCTCCTCAACCTTAGCGACTACATGAGATAACATGTATATGTATTAATTTAAATGCATTTGAATTGAATTTAAACTTGTGATGACTATAAGTTTTACTAGACAGACCCAATGACTCTGAAATTTTTACTGTGGTTTGGTTACAACCTAAACAGAGACTTGGCCAAGTTTCATTTGCAGCAACGCTCATTTGAGCTCTCCATAAATAATTATGTACTTGACGTTAATTGGAGCTCCTAGGGTGTTCTAGGGATTTTCATGGAACCAGCCATAACTTTCTGAAAACTAGATTTTCAGAGGTTTCTAATAGAGTTGGTCTCACTTAATTTGAAGGTCCCTAGCTAAAGATATGAGCTAAACAATTTCAGAGAAATTTTGAAAATGTTTCTGGACATTTTACATTTTCTCTGGAACAGTTTTATTAATCACACCATTAGATGGATCAAATTAGCTCAAATGGATCTGAAATTTTTATGGTAGTTCAGGGATATTTTGGTGAACATCCCCGCTGATGCGTGGGATTGGGGGCTTCGTCTACCTCCGGCCTCCCGCGCTTGGCCGCCACGACCCCTCGCCGGAGAGCTCACCGGTGGCCTCTGTCGTGCACCAGACTCTATGATTTTTGCCGCCTCTGCATAAATCCATCCGGGGAACACGATGCTGAGCTCAGCTCGTCATGAAAATCACCGGCATATAGTCGGCGACGAGCGGCGGCTTCAGAAGAACTTCGGCCGTGTTGGCCGGCCTCGCTAGCACCCCAAACGATTGAGCAAAAGGCCGTAAAGCATCAGTGGACCCTAGGAAAGACCGAAATGAGCTCGAAGCAGCTCGGGAGAGGTCCTAAGTAGGCTCTCACCGTGCGCCCGATGCTTCCTGCATAAGCCGCTGTTGGCAAACTTCGAAATATGCTATGTACAGAGGTTATCATGCTAGGTGTTGTGAAGCTAACTTGTGCGCCACTAAGCCTAGATCGTGTAGGAACAGTTTGAGGGTCTCTAAACAACTATGGGGTGAGAATTTGGCGGATCCGCACCCGAAGGTCGGTCTGCACCGAGTGAAAGGGAAAACTGAAATTCGTTGCCATTGATCGAACGCTCAAGCTGTGGCTCGGGGGTGAGCAGCATCAGTCCCTAACGCGTCCGGGGACGCCTTAGCTTGGGTGTAACACCCTCCCGTTTGGGCTGTCCACGGGAGCCCGAAGTGCGGCGGACTTAGGTCACCGGAAGGAACTCTTGGCATGGTCGAGATCGTCCGAGTTCAGCCAATTTCCAGCAACGGGGAAGGAGAAGGAGAGTCCTTAGTACCATTTTGCAGCTTGGAGGGAGTGGAGAGGCTGTGATCGTGGACTTCTCCGATGAACCGAGAGAGCGGCGGCGAGAGCTGTGTTTCTTGCGCGAGGGAGCAGAGAAACAGCCGAATGCCTCTCTTGCCGGCTCGGGCTCGGGGATAAGAAGGCAGCGACGCGGTTCAGCGGCTCGGGGCGGCAAGCAGCTTCTGTCCCGATCAATCCTTCACCGTGGCGACTGCTGGCTCACGCGCGAGTAACCGAGCTCGGGCTTCAGTCGGTTGTTTTTGCTGCTGAGACTGACAAGTGGGTCCCACCCGGGGTTTAACATCTGAAATTAAATTTTCCCCACTGCTCTAAACAGTAGAGACCCAATTAACCCTGGTCATTTGAATTATCTACCCCTGGGCCATTTGAATTGGGTAGAATTCAAATTGGGTTTTGTTTGACTAAATTTCAGCACATATGCAGTTTGAAATTCAAATAAAGTTTAAATTTGCTAAACTTAGCTCATGTCAAGACCAACTCCAAATGGAGTGAAAATTGGTGGGTGAGCTCACAAAAATGTGCTGAGTAAGAATATGCCTCCCACTTTTGAATTCATGGGATGGAAATAGTTTGAATTTGAGTTCAAACCACCCTCTTTCTAGTTATACCAAAAGACTTCAAAAAGGCTTTGAATTTGGGTGAAAATTTGGCATGGACATTCCTAGCAAGGTGTAGGAGTTTTTCATATGCCCAGCCCCTATGTGATGCATGTGGGAAATGCCACTTTTGCATTTTGTGAGTTTATCCTCTAATGATCATGTTGATGGTGTTTACTTGCTCTTCAAATGTGTTCACAAAGTTTCTTCAAATGAAGTGTGTGTGTGGTGATGAACACTTTGAATATGTGCCAAAAACTTAGGCCCTTACACCGTTGGAGTCGGCTCATTGGCTCCAATGTATTGAAGCCAGGTTTGATATGCCTGAGTGCGATGAATATCAGAAGACTCTATTTGCCGCTCAACTACTCCACGGATCTGCTGGAGCTTGGTGGGCGGAGTACATCGCTACTCTTCCTGAAGGTCATCGAGTGACATGGGATGAATTCCGGAATGTTTTCCGGGCACGTCACATTTGTTCGGAAATTCTTCGAACAAAGTATCAAGATTTTCTGGAGCTAAAGCAAGGGGAAAGGAGTGCATACGAGTACTTCAAAGAGTTTGAAGACTTGATGCAATACGCCACTCATATGGTAGACTCGGAAGCGTTGAAGTGCGAGTATTTCTTCTGAGGTTTGAATGTCGATCTTAAAGAACAAGTGACCTTGTTCAATAACGGTATTTACAATGAGTTGGTCAATGCCGCTCTCATTAAAGAAGACATGCATCTCCGTTGTGAAGCACATCTGAAAAGAAGTATACCGCCAGACCGTGATATCGAGGTTCGTCCAAACTATCGAGTGCGGTATTACTCGCCAGTTAGGCAACAAATTCAGCCTCTGGTGCAACTCTCACAACCACGGCTGGAGTTACTCACTTATGAGCCTCCACCTCAACAGCAGCTGTCGAAAGTTGTTTGTGCAACCCTACCACAACCAGATGTGCACGGTTTATCTCCACCTCGTGTTAGTAGAGAGCTGAGGATTTCTACAACACGAAACCGTCGTGGTGCTGAGCAGAGTCACACTCGTGTGTTGTCTCGTCAATACTCAGATCAGCATCATGAACATTCAAAGAAGAATCTTTCAAAAGCTGGCAGGGTTAATTACACTGCTATTGAGGACATTGAAAAAGGCGAACCAGTTTTAGTGGGAATGTTCACCTTACATGAACAGCCGACTTTCGTGTTATTTGATTCCGGAGCCACCCACAATTTTATTAGTAGAGACTATGTGCTGAAGAATAATCTTCCATTTAGCACAGTTAATCATCCGTTTAATATCAGCTCACCCGGAGGCAAGATATCAACATATGAGATGGTCTCACGGGCACCTTTATGTTTGGGTGGAAACATCTATCCTGCGAGCCTTATCATACTCAAAGGCCAAAGGATTGATATTATCTTGGGGATGTCATGGTTGGCACATTATGGAGCTATCTTTGACATCAGCTCTCGGACTGTCCAACTGAATTCCCCAATACATGGTTGCAACATATTGAATCTTGTGGATCCATCACAACGTGTTGCAGCGGTGCATCAGATTGAATCTCCTAAACTTGAGGATATTCCAGTGGTATTTAAATATCCAGATGTGTTTCCCGACGACTTACCGGGCATGCCGTCTGAACGTGATGTTGAGTTCAAGATTGAACTAGCACCGGGAACAACACCTATTTCTCGACGACCATACAAAATGGCACCAAAGGAGCTCGCAGAATTGAAGGAGCAGCTGAATTACCTCATGGACAAAGGTTTTATATGCCCAAGTTCATCACCTTGGGGCTGTTCCACACTCTTTGTGAAGAAGAAGGACGAGAATTTGAGACTATGCATAGATTATCGTCCATTGAATGCTGTCACTATCAAAAATAAGTATCCACTACCGCGCATTGATATTTTATTTGATCAACTAGTGGGTGCTAAGGTATTCTCCAAGATGGATCTTCGGTCCAGGTATCATCAGATAAAGATACGGGCAGAAGATGTACCTAAGACGGCGTTCTCAACAAGATACGGTCTTTATGAATATCTTGTCATGTACTTTGGGTTGACCAATGCTCCGGCTCATTTTATTTATCTCATGAACTCTGTGTTCATGCCGGAGTTAGATAAGTTCGTCGTGGTTTTCATCGACGATATCTTGGTCTATTCGAAGTCAGAAGAAGAATACGCTGAACATTTGCGTATTGTACTCCAACGCTTGAGAGATCACAAGCTATATGCAAAGTTCAGTAAATGTGAGTTTTGGATCAGCAAAGTGCCGTTTCTTGGGCATATTAATTCAGCGGAATGTAAAAGTCCCAAAAATGTGTATGAATAAAAACCAAGGTTTGAATGCATATTTGTGGCAAAGGCATGAAAAATGGGACTTGCTAAAATTTTTCTTCATGCAAAGTGATACATGGATGATCATCCAAAATGAGGCTCACATTTTTATTTGAAAGTGTTGAACCAATAAGGATTTAAATACCCCTTTGCATGAAAGTTTAAAAATCAGATTTTAAATTCAAAGTTCACCCAAACTGTGGCCAAGAACTTTGAAAAAACATGCAGCCATATAGTTGGAAGTTGTGGAAAAAGTTTGATGAAACTTTTCATTTTTAGGGTGGGCTCCAAAAAGGAATTAAATTGGAAGCATTTTCAACTTCCAACCAAATTCAAAATTTCTATGCAAATTCAAACTGAAATTTGAAAATTCAAATTCTAGCCACCTTTCGAACTTTGGAATTTGAGAGATCCACATGAGGAGATATTTTGGGAGGAAAATGTGGGGTAGGACCCACATGTCATTGAACTGAAGGTGGAGACTTGCACCCTAAGCATATCTCTGTTCAACCCAACCGAGCAGTTTTTCTCACCGTGGTGCCACCGAGGGCTGGCCGAGCCACCTCCTGCTGCCTTCTCCCAAGCGCTGGCGCCAGAGGCGGTTCCTTCGGCGTGATCATCCCCCTAACTGAAGCAAAGTCCATTTGCTTTCTTCTCCTCGCGAACAAACACCGGACTGAGTGCCTCTCCCCTCCGCTGCCTTGGCCTGATCGGGAAATCCACAGAAACGATCGTGCCACCCTCCTCAGAGCTGCTAGACAGCACCACGAGCTCGATACACACCTCCCCGACCCAATAGCGAGCAAGCTTCGGCGTTCCCGATCCTTCAAACAACTCATCCGCCGCGACCTAGCTCAAGCCGATGGTCGGGCGCTCGTGGACAGCGCTCCACAGGATTTTTCACGGCCGAGCGATCACGGCTACGGAAGCGCGCTACTGTGGTGCTGCTCTCCTCCAATTCTTGGAGCCAATTTGAAGTTTTTGCTCCGGCAAGTTCAACCCGAGCATCCGGTACGAAACCTTCAAATTCCCCCTCTCTGATCCTCCATAGGTCATCAAATCTCACACATAGGCGCTGGACTAGCCGGCGATCATATTTGCTTTAGCAATCGTCGCATGAAAACCCTTTGGAGCGACGTAATTTGAGGTCTACCGAACACGTTTTCGGCGGGACCGATCGGGCACATGGTGCCAACCTATTTTCCGCCATTTCTGAGCTAATTCATGGCCTTGCCGAGCCTTGTGATCACCTACTGATGCTGTAGAGCTAGTTAGTCAACATTGTGGCGGGCTAGGAACCTCGGGCGACGGCGCCGAACTTCAACCGAGGCCGCCGCACGTCGCCGGGGTGTTTCCGGTCACCGGCAGCCTAAACTGATTCCGCAGCCGCGTTCCTCGATGTGGATAATGCTCTGGCGGCGAGTTCCAGCTCCGGTGATGGCCGGAGAGGGTGATCCGGCGAGTGGCAGTTAGCTCCAGCGAGGGCAGTCGGCGCGCGCGCAAGGAAACAGCGGGAGGTTGAAAAAGGGGCCGGGCCCGGCTGTCAGCGGCTGTGCATTTTAAATCGGTGATCGGGTGTGGCCGGATCTGGTGTGCTGGCGCGCTGGACCCTGTGAAACCCGTGTGGATGCAATTCTATTGGCTGGGTTTTGAAAACAGTGGGTCCAGCCGACTTTTCAGTAGAAAAACAATTCCAGAGACGGCCCCATGTTTGGAAATTCATATCTCGGTGTATAAATCTCCAAATTGAGTGATTACAATTGGGTTGGATTCATTTTTCAGAGGTCTATCCCAATATGAACTCAGATTTGTATGAAAGTCAATACATAATTCTGGAAAATTCTTTGAAATTTTTCTGAAAACGAATTATTGAGGGAGTTTGGGTTATCCAAAAATCCTCATATTTTACCAGAATATTCTTTAGCATATTGTTGACCTTCTAGCAAATTTTCAGCTCATTTGGATATCATTTGAGTAGGAAATTGCTAAATACAAACTGCTGTGTTCATAAGAGTCCAGAAACATTTTCAGAAAATGTTTCCCACTTGTAAGATCTATTCTGGGCAATTCTTAGCATCACAAATCATAGGAAAATTTAGGCAAGCTCTCTGAGACATACTTGAAATTGTAGTTCACTTAATTGGGCATGAAAATGCACATTACTTCAGAATTAATTCTTTTGAGTAGAAATGCTTGGAGGATTGTTCTGGAGGAACTACTCAAGTAAAAGGTCTGAATTTTGGATCAAATAACTTTCATGTGACCAGGAACTCACATGTAAACTATCAGCTCCATTTGAGCAGTAGAACTCCATGTTCTTGTTCTCCATACTTATGTATGTGGGAAAATTACATAAGACATTGTAAAAATTATGGAGGACACCATTTGACTCCACATTAGCTGCAATTTGGCAAGCTAAATCCCTAGGTAGTATAGAACCTGCTGTAAAAGTTTTGAAGCCATTGGAGTTCTTTTTCTTCAGTTGCATTCAAATCCTTTCAGGTCATCTTTTATGATCATTAGGGAAAGTTAGTTAGTGTATAGTTAAGACACTAAGACCAAGTGAGTTTATTTCTGTTTCTTTGCACAACAGAGGAAAACCAAACCGTTCTTGGATTTTCCACACCACCTCTGTCTCTAAGAAATCCATTCTATAATTCTTTCCATTTCATTCTATAAAAATTGTGCATATGCATTGCAATAGGAACAACAAGAAGGGGATTCGAAGGAGCGATTCATTGAAGTGGATCAGACTCCGGAGGGTCAAGGGTTTGATCAACCAAGATCACTAACTGATTATATACGACTACCCTGCAAAACAGGCAAGCACCGGTTTGCATTTAACAGCTTATAAGTTTTACTTTGTATTCACTTTCGGTTAAGATATGAAATGTGCATTAGGTCTAGTGTTTGATACTCCTCTTGCATAACCAAATGACCCATGGAGTATTGGGTAGATGTCTTTCACCGTGTAGAACTGCCATGCTTAAGTAAGGTTCGGTAGAAGTCGAGTGGTGATATGCTACTCGCACGTTCAGGAACAACAAGGGCATACTGGATTAGTTCATAAATGAATCAGCAAGTTAAAGTTGAGACCGGAAGGTTGTAGGGGCAGCAGCACATAGGGGCCTGGGTGCGATAGACCTGTCCATGTCGTTCAAGGACCGATCCGTATGCGGCCCTGTTGAACAATTTTGAGTTGTGTACCGGACTCATGCTGGTATTATGGGACCCAGTAAACCGATGTACCTCGGGAAGCTGTCGTTGAGCCTTTTCGGGTCGCCTCAGGCGAGACGGCCGGTGTGCAGTATGTGGGGAACATTCTCATGACATCTCATGTCGGCAGGTGCACCATGAGAGTGGCTACTGTACGGGGTGACTTGATCGATTCAACGGGGGTGAAATGGGGGAAAGGCTGCCATGTACGACATCAGTGATGGTTTCTGTAGGCAATGTCGAGTACGGGTGTACGTGTCGTGTAGTCCGGGTGTTATTGATTCGAATCACCGTCGCTCGCAGGATGGACTGAGCATACTTGTTCTCACAGTCGTGACGTAGTAAGAACTTGCATGAGAAAGGAACTAATCACTTTGGTTTGAAGTCATACTATCTTTATTATGCATCTTTGATGAATAGCTAGTGCAAAACTTGATTCTTTTATGCCGTGAGCAAATTACATTGGGGGAAAACGTTTCTTGTTTGATTGTGGACTCCCGATGTGCCGTGCCCAAGGTTACTTTAAATTGCTGCAAGTAATATCTGAAAGTAAGGATTCACGTTTAGGCGAGTTTATTATGCATTATGCCATCCTACTTTAGGTTCATAACCGCACCTAGAGTTTCATGTTTAGCTTGACGGTTAAGTCCACTACAGGAAACAGGGCAACATACGACAGCCTGTATAACATACCACGGCTAGCTGTCGTATATAAACTTACATACGACGGTCAGCAGAGTCTGTCGTATATAAGTTTATATACGACAGTACAGCCGTCGTTTAGTATATGGCTGTCGTATATAGTTGTTATATACGACAGCCAACCCCCGGCCGCCACCGCCGCCAGCCGCCGCCGCCGCCCCGGAGGTCCCCGCCCCGGCCGCCGCAGCCTCGCCGCAGCGGCCCCGGCCGCCGCAGGATCGCCACAGCGCTGCCCCACGTGCTGCCACGTCGCCGCACCGTGTGCCGCCCGCCTCCACGCCGTCCGCCTCCACGCCGTCCACCGCCCGCCTCACCGTGTGTCGCTCGCCGCGCCGCCTCCACCGTGAGGTAAGTCGCCAGCCTCCCTCCCCATCTAGAAAGTTTGGTTTTTTTAATTACCAATTGTTTAGATTATGCTTGTTTGTTTTTGATTGTTTAGTGGCTAATTCTTTAGATTTAGATGAATTCATATGCTTAGGTTTAATTCTTGCCCAGGTTTATTTGAATTGCTAGCTAGGTGTTTTTTTAATTGCTTAGAATTGATAAGCTTGTTAACTACGATAATTATGTTTGTTTAGATGAGTTGTTAATTGCTTAGATGATTAATGCATATGAGTTAATAGTTTAATTGATTATTGTTTTGATTGTTTGAGTGTTTAAAAGTACTATATGTACATAAATGGGCTTAGGGCCCGATACGACCCATTTAGTGGTAACGTATACGTCTACAAAAGCACGATGTGAACAACCTAGGCCGCCTCGCCCTACCCCCTACCCCTCCCCCCCCACGGTGTTCGACCTCCGATCCCCCTCCCCCTCCCCCCCCCCCCCCGCGGCTTAGCCAGCGCTCGGCCTCCGACACTCTGCCGCGGAACTGCCAATCCTTCGGCGCTCGGCCTCCTCCGCCGCGGGACTGTCGATCTGCTGGCACTCGTCGGCCTCCATTGACCGGCTGCCGCGGATCTGCCGGCGCTCAACCTCCCACGAACACAGGTCAGTCTGCTCCCCCTCTCCCCCCCACACATTGGTTTCCTCCGTCGACGGCACCACCTCCGCCACTTCCTTTCCCGGAAGATGTATCACCTCCTGTGCGCGGGCGCCGCCGCCGCCTCCCCTGTGTGCAAGCGCCGCCGCCGTATTCACCTTCCTTACGCCGGGATCTAAGGCGATGGGACGCCTTACGATCCCCAGGCGCCTTACCGCTTAAGCGTCGCTTAAGCGACGACTTAACAACTATGGTTCTTTCCTTCTCTCTATTGTTCTTTCCTCTCTCTCTTTGAAATGACTCAAAAATGAAAGATTGACGTAAACCTTTACAATATGCGTCACCCGTTTCGAACCGGCCCGTATCACATGTGTTACGCATGTGAGGCGTGTAGGTTCGGAATTGTCCCTTTTTGGACAGCCTAGGAGTGACCGAGAGGGCGTGCTTATGATGAGACACGGGGTCTAGATTTGGACGTAGTTTCGACAGCGTAACCCTAATGTTCTCCGCTGCTCCATTTTTGGACGTGCAGTTGGAGAACAGCAGGGTTATGCTGCCGAAATTTCGTCTGAATCTAGACCTCGTGTCTTGTCATAAGCACGTTCGTCTCGGTCACTCTTGGGTGGGTTTAGGACCTATCCTTTCCAATAGATATAGGTCCGTGACATAAATAAATAATAAACTAACTATAAATTCTTTGACTTAAAACAGCAGAGTCAAGCATGAGTGAAGACCGTAGTTGGATGTATACCGGTTGGAACAAGGCAACTGGTCACTCAGATGAGTGGTATGTCGGGACAGACGACTTTATTGATCGAGTGTTCTCGTTGTCTACGACCAATAAAGTTCGTTGTCCATGTGCGAAATGCCGGAATACTAAGTTTCTGGACAAAACGACATTGTCATTACACTCGTGCAGAAACGGTTACATGCCATATTATAAGGTCTGGAGTTTCCACGGCGATTCTGCTCCTCGAGCCGTTCATGTAGTGGAAGATGATGATGATGATTGTCCGGCTGTTGACAGGATTGATGAGATGTTACAAGATATACAAACGGAGGATCCACCCACAAATGAGGCAGACACATTCTTTAATCTCTTGAAAGCTTCTGAAGAGGTGTTGCATGATCATACTGAAATGGCTCTTCTTACTGTCATGACCAGATTTATGGCAATCAAATCTAAGTATTTCTTCTCTAATAATTGCTACAATGATATGATGAAACTTATCAACGATGCTCTTCCATAACCTCATAAACTGCCCAAAAATATGTATCACTCAAATAAATTACTATCTGGACTGAGTATGAAATATGAAAAAATTGACGTGTGTCTAGATAACTGCATGCTATTCTGGAAAGAGCATGACAAAGAGAAGAATTGTTTAAAGTGTGGAAAATCGAGGTTTGTCGAAGTTGTCAATGACGATGGTGATAAAGTAATGACAGAAGTTGCACATAAGCAATTGCGTTACTTGCCTGTGACACCTCGGTTGAAGCGGCTGTTTCTTTCTAAAAGATCTGCCAGACACATGAGATGGCACAAAGAAGGTGTGTGTGAGAACAAAGATGTGTTGACTCATCCGTCGGACGGTGATGCATGGAAGTCTTTGGACTCTTTTGATCCTGCTTTTGCTAGTGATGCGAGAAATGTTCGAATCGGGTTAGCGACGGATGGTTTTTCACCTTTCAGTACAAATGCCACACCATACTCCTGTTGACCCGTCTTTGTTATTCCGTACAACCTACCACCTTCTCTTTGTATGAAGTACGAGTTTATGTTTCTTAGCCTCATTATACCAGGACCAGATCATCCGGGATCACGTATCAATGTGATGTTGAAACCATTGATTGAAGAATTGAAAACATTGTGGATTGGAGTTGAAGCGTATGACTGTTACAAGAAGCAGAAATTCAACCTTCGAGCTGCTTATTTGTGGTTTGTCCATGATTTCCCTGCGTACGACATGTTTTCTGGATGGAGCACACATGGTCGTTTGTTGTGTCCCATATGTGCGTCTGACACAGAGTGTTTTTGACTTACATACGGTGGCAAGATAAGCTACTTTGATTGTCATAGGCGTTGGCTTCCTCGAAACCACCCATTCAGGCAATAGAGGATGTATTAGCGAAGGTGGTTTCGAGCTTATGTATTAGTGAACACCGACATCCATCAAGATTTACGACAACTATCTTATGGATTAGTGAAAGTTAGAAGCTATGGTCGATATGACGTAAATGGCTTCCGATTCCATACAACTCAATTCGAAACTCTTCGTCCTCTCGCAGCAACATCAAATTGCGGAGTTGTGACGAGAGCAATCGACTCACAAGGGAAAAAAACCAATTACTATGGAATCATTAACAAAATTCTGGAATTTACTTTCGCTGGCAATAAAGAACTTCGAGTGGTGTTCTTTGATTGTGATTGGTTTGATAACAATCATGGAACTCAAGAAAATCAATTTGGCATGGTGGAAGTGAATCACAACGAACGCTTACGAGGTTTAGATACATACGTTCTTGCACATCAAGTGGAACAAGTGTATTATCTACCTTATCCATGTAAGAAGCTTAGCACTTGGTGGGTGGTATATAAAGTGAATCCTCGTGAGCGCTTGTATACTCTTGGAGATGATGGTTATCAGGATAGTGAGACACTGAAGAAGTTTACCAAGACGAAGAGTTGCCAGACTCTTATCGTCGAGCCTGGTGCAGGATTCGATAACTTAGTAGGAGACATTGCAGATGTAGAGACATCTACAATGCGAAAGCAGAAACGTAAACAGCTCAAGACGACAGATCGCGATGTTGATGATCGTAATGTTAATGATCATGATGTTGATGAATTTGAAACTGATTACGAGTAATGTTCTTTTAAATGAAAGTGACATTAATTATCACTTACATTACTTTTGAAACTGATTATGAGTATTGTTTTTTTAAACTGATTAGGATGTCGTCAAGCAAGGGTTCAAAGGGTTCGAAGGGGAAGAAGGCGCCGAGTGTGAGGGGTTTCCCCCCCTCGCAGGAGAGAGACAACTACTTCTACGGTTCCACTTACAGCGGGAGCAGACGCACTCAGCTGTTAAGTGCGTGTCCAGAGTTGCGGGACAGGGTTGTCAGTTTGCAGCGTACAGATGTAAATTTTTCTACAATGCACAAAATTATTAAAATCACTTTTTCAAGTTAACTTACTTACTTTGCTATTGTAGTCTGATTCAGACTATGAGTCCGAGGCCAGAGCGGCACCTCAGGAGACGGGTACGCAGCGCAGCGTGCCCTCGGGGAGCGAGCCCTCTGGTAGCCAGTCCTCCGGCAGCCACCCCTAGGGTAGTCTGCCAGCGAGCCCGAGGGCACCTAGCTCGAGGACACGTCCAGTGACCAGCCTTCTGGGTCACCAGACGTGGTGCCGCAGCGGAGGAGACGTACGAGGAGGAGTAACTTTGTTGGTCCTCCACCTATTTCTAAAGAGTCGGTAATTATTCGTCCGGTTGGAGACAGGTAACACATTAATAAAGTATTCATTTCTATTTGTTCTCAAAGACTATGATCTTACTTAATAACTTAACAAACGCCTTTTTAGTTCTTGGGAGGACCTCTCGTACGATGGGCAAAAACATCACAGGACGGTGAACGGTTGCATCGGGAACTTAGTGCGTCTGCACTACCCCGGTGCGATCGATGGACGTGCAGCTACGTCGTGGGACGACTACGCGCGCGTTCCTCACCCGGAGAACGACAACCTACAGGGAGTCGTGTGGGCAGATTTTTGGGTAAGTAAATTTCATAAATATTTGAAGTTTCAATTCTTTATGTTCCTTCAAATATTAATGTGCGTATATGTCAAACTGTGTTGGCTTCCTACAGCTCAGGTACCGTCTTGAGGACCCGACTGAGCAGATGGATCACACCTGCTCCGTGTTCGAAGTGAACGCTCGGAAGCTTGTTATGCAAATGCTTTCGAACCCTTGGAGTCAAGTAGTTAACGACTACTTAAAGCTCCACGACCACGAGGTTGGGTCGTTCAGAGACGCCTCCGACACGTACTTGACGGAGGAGCAATACGCAGAGGTAAGTTGAGTAATATTTATATTGTTCACATTAATTTTGCTAAGTAACATCTAATGAACTACCATGTGTGCAGGTTAGTGTCCCTTGGTTACAGGGACGAACTGAAGATTACCGTGCCCTTTGCAGGTATTGGGCTAGCGATGAGTTCATCGCTAAGTCCAAGAAGGCTCGAGATGCCAGAGGGAGCTCAGGGAAGCACGGTATGGGCGTCCAAGGTTTTGTGCGAATGGCTAAACAGATGGTAAGTTTCTTGGTAGTTTTTATTATATTCATAATGTAGTATTGTTCGTACTAACATATGTTCACAGGAAAAGGAGACCAGCGTGCGACCGAGTGCTACTGCGGTCTATAGGAGAGGTCACACTGACCCTTCTCAGCCGGAGCAGTGTAGTCAGTACGCAGCGGAGCGCCTGGTAAGTTTCATGACCTCTGAAATTATTTGACACTATATATGTTGTTGTACTTACACAATTTCATTGTTTTTCAGACTAGGTATGGGCAAGAGGCTGTGAGGATACACGGCGAAGGGTTCGATTGGGAAAACTCCCCCAACATCGACCCTCAAGCCGCGTATGCAAGCGGAGATGGAAAAGCACACGGAAGGTGAATTTATTTACTTTCATTGTTTTCAATTCAAGATTATTTAATTTTACCTTGAATTGATTCGTTTTTTAGGCTTGCCATATTCTCTGGAGTCGTCAACTCTAGGGAGGCACGACCTGCGAGAGGCAGCTCCTCGCAGTCTTCGGCTGCTGGCGCAGGCTCCTCCAGCCGCCGTGTCACCGAGAGAGATCTCGAAGTCATGGCGCTTCGGGAGAGCTTGGCTCGGCAGGAGGAGGCCTTGGCAAGAGAGCGAGAGAACAACAGGGCTGCCATGGAGTACCATGCGTCCTATATGGCACAGATGCAAGTGGCAATGGAAGTAAGAAACATACAATTATACTTTAAATACATTGCATTTCAATTGGTTTTGTAAATTGTAATATTTGAAATGACAGGCACTAGCTCGACAGCAAGGGCAGCAAATCCAGATACCGTTGTGGCAGCCACCTCCGTTCATGCTGGAGCCGTCGCCACCACAGGAGCAGTTTCCTGGAGTACAGGTATAAAAAGAAAGTTACATTAAGTGGAAGCCCCAACCGCTAAGAATCCTAATGAACCTATAAAAAGAATTGTAAACTTGTACATATGTCACTGTGTTTCGCAGGGATCAGGGACGGAGGCTCAGACTCCACCGCCACAGCTAAGGGCGCCAGGTTCGCCGCGTCAGGATGACTGCTTCGCTCCCGGAGGTAGTGGAGGGGCTAGTAATCAATATATTTGTGATTTTGTTTTTTGTCACACCCGGTTTTTCCGAAGAACAACCGAGTGAATATCACATGTATGCCAGGACCATTTTCTCATACATGTGATGACAAATAGTGAAGCATCATTTATTACAAGCCAGGTGTCGAATATAAATAAGTCTTACATAGCAAATGTCTCGATGGACAATAATAAGTTCATCACAAGTAAATAAACTAGCAACGGAATAATTATTCTCGTGGGCTCCGTCACAGGCGTTGCCCAGGGGACTCCATGAACCTAGAAACCTTCTTCGGGTCCAAAGTCTTGGTCATTATACACCACCTCATTATCTTGACCTCAGCAGCAATATAAACCAACAAATATGCAAGGTTGAGTACCGATGGTACTCAGCAAGTGTGGGAAAGTTAGTCATGCATGGCTAAAGCAAGGAGAGGTTGAACTCATAGTTAAAGCACTACGCAATTAATACCTATCACCTTAGCTTATTAAGCACCTACATTACTACACAGGTGAAATGGTCCCAATCTCCCATCCCATCATCATAATCAAATAACCATAACATCATTTCCAATGTTAAGCTCCCCGCTTAACACTCACACACTCCAAGGCCATCATACTCTAATCATGAATAAGTCCAAGCCGCTATTGACCGTGAGCACGGCTGTCATGACAGTTTTGACTCTGCAGAGTTTGCACCACTGTACCCACATGTAGTGATTTCATCCTCCGTTGCCGGGTGGACTAAAAGAACCTCCATTATGTCAGTGGCTACGAACCACATTCACACTTCCCAGGTGTGTAGCCAGGAGATCACTACGAAGCCTTTACAAAGGGATTCCCGACGAGCGTGGGCCTACTGAGGTTTCACCCCTAACGGCATACAAGAGGCTCCAACCCCGCTGCAGTGGCCCCCTCTTGAGCCTTGCGGTTCATATGGTAGTCCAGCTGACACCTACTCCCCGCACCATCCAACACACCCATACTACGCCGGGGATACACCTAATTAATTGGCCAAGCTGCCCCATCTCAGCATGTGGTTAGCACGGTAAAGCCAGGTTACATGCTCCATGAACCGGTCCTTAGGATCCAGGCAAGTACTAAACACAAACCCGAGTCTCGTGCACCCAGCACCAACCAAATTATCCAACTTGACTCGATACCTACCTCTACATAACTCATAATGTCTCATTCAAGAGTAAGGTAAACAAGTTGATGATCTCATATCCCACTTATCCCATTCTAAGCATGGCTAAGCATAAGCATATAAATAAATGACATGATAAAATAAATCCCAAGCCAAGCTACAAGGAAACAAGGTAATGCAATTCTAGGGAAACTTCCTAGCATGGGTTTCATATTTCAATTGACAATGCAAATAATTCTATCTACATATCCTAGCATAGGATCAAAGTGGTCAAGGACACTTGCCTCCTTCCTGCTGCTCTTGGAATGGGTAGTCCTGATCTTGGAAAGGGAGAACTTGCTCTGGAGCAGGTTCTACTCATACCATCACACATAGAAAAAGAAGACAACAAGTCATAAGACATAGTTCACACTTCCACTTCATACAAACCACACATTCACATTTATAAAAGCCATTCATAATTCTATGTGTGTTGATTTTGGCTTACATGCACTTTTAAACATGTACATATGATTTCTACTTTTGTATTCATATTCATGTTGGCATCCTATATATGAGTTTCCAATTTAAATAAATTCCTTACACTCAATTACTACACTCTTTTAGCTACCAAGTATGCATGAAAGGTATTTTTCCTACTCCATATGTGTCTTCAAACCTTCTACCAACCCTAAACTGAATTCTTTGGGTTTTGGAAACTTCATTTATCATTTTCTAGTTATTTATCCTTAGCTTGCTATATTTTCAGATTTATTTCCTATGCCTAAATGTGCATTTTATTATGAAAATAGTAAGACATCTCATCCAAACAGAATAGGTTTTGGGTCTAAAATATTTAATAATATATTTTTGAACTTCTCTTCTGATGTGAACTATTTTACATTTATTTTTCTAATTTTCAGAATTATTCTCTACTTAAAAATGTGTCCCTATTACTCATAAATGTGAATAATCAATTAAACAGATTCATTTCAGCCAAATATCTATTTTTATCTCACTCCAAAGTTTTCCAAGCACTAGGAATGTTTTTAATTTGAATTGACAATATGTTTGTCCCATCTTTTAAATTTTAATCACTAACCACATATTCAATTTCCTAAATTTAATATCAAATAGGGTTAACAAGGTTAACTCACCCCACTACAGGGTCTATTATATTATTTTAATAATTTTCAGGGGTCTAGCTACACATAACAGAGGGGTTTTTCCTAATTTTTATTAACTCCACGGGCTAAAACTGATTTTTAAATGAATTTACATGATTTTCTGAAGTTCCAGGGGCTAGATCAGAAGTTTCCAGCGCTAGCTCTTATTTTCCGAGAACCCCAGGGGGTAGCGCATAAGAATTCCAGTCTTTATAACGCGGGGCTGACGTGGACCGTCCGATTTAAAATAGACGACTGAGATTATAACATCGATCGGTACACGGGGATTTAAAGTCTACCGTGCGATTTAAAATAGACGGCGCACAAGCGGCCACGTCGCTCTGATCGAGCGCGGGCGGCGCTGCCCGGCGGCGCACGGCAGCGGGAGGCGGCAATCTCGCCGGAGAGTTTCGGATCTTCGTCAATTCTTCCTAGAACTGTGATTTTATGGCATAGATCGGTAGAGGGGAGGTCGGGGATCTCACCTCGGGGGTTTTCTTGAGCTCGGAGGTCCTGAAAAGCGATCGGCGACGAGGTCCGAGGTGAATTCATGGCGAGGCTCGTCGGCGCTGTGTTTGAACCGCAAATCACCGAGTTTTCTTCACCTGCAAGGTTCCCCGGAGGCGGTGGATCAAGACCAGCGAGTTAGATCAGAATTCCCGAGCGTAGATCGGGCAGAATTCGCCGGAGGAGCTCGGGTTCTCACCGGTGAGAAAATCGGCGGATCGTGGGGAAAAACGGGACGATGTCGGGGTTTTTATAGACGGGGGAGGGCGGCGTTCGGTTGTGATCGAGTTTGCATCGTCCACGAACGAAATTCGGCTGGGATACACGAGTATCCGGGGCGGCTTCGATTCGGGGGTGAGAAGAGTCCGGCCGAGCGCGGGCGCGAGCGCGAGGAGGAAGAAGGGTTGGCGGGCCCCGCGTGTCAGTGGGAAAGAGGGGGGCGCGCGGCTGCGGGCTGGCGCGGGGGATTAGTGGGCCGGCTGGTGGGTTTCGGCCCACTGGCCGGGGAGGTTTGTTTTTTTTCTTTTTCTTTTTCATTTCTGTTTTGAATTTAATTTGAATTCCAGTTTGAATTTGAATTTTTGCAACACATGCAACACGTCCACAAATTTTTAAATTTCCCTCTTAACAAGTTTTGGGGTGTTACAGCTCTACCCCCCTTAAAAGAAATCTCGTCCTCGAGATTGGTGGTTCTAAGAAAACAATTCCGGAAATTGTGCCTTAAGCTCATCTTCTCTCTCCCAGGTGGCTTCCTCTTCTGAGTGATGCTTCCACTGCACCTTGCACATCCGAATTCTTTTATTTCTTGTGAGGCGTTCCATTGTCTCCAAAATCTTGGATGGTTGCTCGGCATAAGACAAATCCTCAGCTACATCTATCTCATTCATGGGTAACACCTCTTCAGGCGTTCTCAGACATTTCTTGAGCTGTGACACATGGAATACATCGTGCACATCCGATAGGCGAGCCGGTAATTCTAGTTGATACGCCACTTCGCCTTTCCTTTCCAGAACTTGAAAGGGTCCGATGTATCGAGGTGAACAACTTCCCTTTCACCTTGAATCGATGAAGTCCTCGGATAGGGGACACCTTGAGATAGACATAGTCCCCCACGTTGAAAACGAGCTCTCTTCTCTGCACATCGGCGTAGCTCTTTTGTCGTGTCTGTGCTATCCTCAAGTTGTTGCGAATTTCCCTCACTTTCGCCTCGGCTTCTTGTAGTACTTCGGGACCAAACACTTTACTTTCCCCTGTTTGGTTCCAAAATAGGGGAGTTCTGCACTTCCTCCCATACAAAGCTTCGAACGGTGACATCTTCATACTAGCCTGATAGCTGTTGTTATAGGAGAATTCCGCATACGGTAAGTTCTTATCCCAACTCCGATCGTTTTTGAGTGCACATGCCCTCAGCATATCCTCAAGAATCTGATTGGTTCTTTCCGTCTGCCCGTCAGTTTGGGGATGATAGGCAGAACTAAAGTTCAGATGGGTTCCCATGGTTTCGTGCAACTTCTGCCAGAACCTCGAGGTGAACTGTGTTCCTCGATCCAACACTATCTTCTTCGGCATTCCATGGTAACACACGATCCTTGACATGTACAACTCCACCAATTTGGATCCGCTGTAGCTTTCCTTCACGGGGATGAAGTGAGCTACCTTGGTTAGCCTGTCGATGATGACCCATATTGAATCATATCCGGATTGGGTCCTAGGCAATCCCACTATGAAATCCATGCCGATTTCTTCCCATTTCCATTCAGGCACTTTGAGGGGTTGCAATAATCCCGTGGGTCGTTGATGTTCTGCTTTTACCAACTGACATGTGTCACATAGGGTAACATGTTCCGCGACATCTCGCTTCATGCCATACCACCAATACCTGCTCTTGAGATCCTGGTACATCTTCGTACTCCCAGGATGAATGGAATAGTCGGAATCGTGAGCCTCCTTCAAAATCACTTCACAGATCTCCTTTACTTCAGGCACACAGATTCTTTTGCCGTGCCACACCGTACCTTGTTCATCCTCTCTGAAACCAGGAGCTTTATTTTCCTTGATGAGTTGTCTGATCTCTTGTATCTTCTCGTCATTCTTTTGACCCTCGCGTATGTCTCACTCTAGTGTGGAGTCCACTTCCATGGCGATGGCTTCACCACTATTTACCAGGCATAGATTGAGTCTTATAACCTCGTCCTTCAATTCTGCAGGCATGTCCTTCAAGCTCAACTTATTGACCTGCACTTTCCAACTTAAAGCATCTGCCACGACGTTTGCTTTCCCAGGATGATAGTTGATGCCCACATCAAAGTCATTGATTAGTTCTAACCATCTCCTTTGTCTGAGGTTGAGATCTAGCTGTGTGAAAATGTACTTCAAACTCTTATGATCTGTATATATCTCCGTACTCTTCCCCATCAAGTAGTGCCGCCAAATTTTCAACGCGTGTACCACTGCGGCTAGTTCTAGGTCATGTGTAGGATAGTTCTTCTCGTGCTTCCGAAGCTGCCGGGATGCATAAGCCACGACATGCCCTTCTTGCATGAGAACACATCCCAACCCGTTTCCAGAGGCATCACAGTACACCGTAAAGTTCTTCTGCATATCTGGCATAGCTAGCACTGGGGCTGTTGTCAATCTTTTCTTTAAATCCTGAAAACTCATCTCGCACTGCGGCGTCCATGTGAATGTGACTCCCTTCTCCAACAGTTTGGTGAGGGGTCTCGAGATCTTAGAGAATTCCTCAATAAACCGTCGATAGTATCCAGCCAATCCCAAGAAGCTTCGAACTTCCCCGACATTTTCAGGGGTCTTCCACTTCTGTATATCCTCGATTTTGGCGGGATCCACGGAGATTCCTCCCTCCGAGATTATATGTCCTAAGAAGGGAACCCTCTTCAACCAAAACTCACACTTGCTCAACTTGGCATATAGTTGGTGTTCTCTCAGCATCTGCAACACCAACCTTAGATGTTTCTCATATTCTTCTTCATCTTTGGAGAAGACGAGAATGTCATCTATGAAAACCACCACAAATTTGTCCAGATATTCCATGAATACCTTGTTCATGAGATACATGAAGTATGCCGGGGCATTAGTTAGCCCGAAAGGCATGACAGTGTATTCATACAGTCCGTACCGAGATACGAAAGCTGTCTTGGGAATATCAGATTGCCTTATCTTAAGTTGGTGGTATCCCGACCTGAGATCAATTTTCGAGAACACACAAGCTCCCCTCAACTGATCAAACAAGTCTTCAATGCGGGGTAATGGGTACTTGTTCTTGATGGTTACCTCATTCAGGGCACGGTAGTCTACGCATAACCTTTGGTTTCCATCCTTCTTGGGCACAAATATCACTGGAGCTCCCCATGGTGAGGAACTAGGACGAATATACCCCTTCTCCGTCAGTTCTCTCAAATGATCCTTGAGTTCTCCCAGCTGTTTGGAGTCCATCCGATAAGGTCTCTTGTATATCGGGGCTGTTCCAGGCACTAGCTGAATTGCGAATTCCACTTCACGATCGGGAGGCATACCTGGCAACTCCTCCGGAAAAACATCTGGATATTCCGTGATAATCCTGATCTCCTCCACTTTCACCTCAACTTGATTTAATTTAACGTCCCTCCTAGGCTCTTGTATTGTTATAAACTTTACTTTTGTGCCACTAGGGTGCGTTAGTTCCAACGTTCTGGTCGAACAATGGATGATTCCCTTATGTTTGGTCAACCAATCCATGCCCAAAATAATATCGATCCCTTGGGAATCTATCACTATGAGGTTTGCAGTAAATACTACCCCATTAATGTCTAGATTCACCTTGGGACACACTTGTCTTGTCCTTATTTCTCCACCTGGAGAGTTTATTGCTAGCATATGGTTCATTTGTGTTGTTGCTAGATCATGCTTCTTAACAAACCCTTGGGCAATGAACGAGTGGGTAGCACCAGAATCAAACAACAGGGTTGCAATGTGTAAATTGGCAGGAAACTTACCAACTACCACGTCAGGTGCCTCTTGCGCTTCCTCCATGGTGACGTGGTTCACCCATCCTCTCATTACATTCTGCTGTTGTGGCTGCGTGGGCTCCTTCTTTGGGCACTTATGGGCGTAGTGTCCCACTTCACCACAGTTAAAACAATGCACCCCAACCTTAGGTGCCTGGCCTTTGTTGTCTTGGGGTTGGTTTGGGGGTCCTTGTACGGCTGGTCGAGGTTGATATGTAGGGCGAGGCTGCTGTACGAACTGACGTTGTGGCTGTATTGGTGCTGCCGGAGGTCTGTAGTTCGGGTTGTACCCTCTTGGTGCTGAGTAGGGCACCGCAGCACGGCTCGTCTGCCCTGCGGTTTGCTGCATCAGACGTGGGCGGGTGTTGCTACCCGAGGCTTGATGTGACCATCCGGTCTTCCTCTTGTTCTTATTTTCCAAGGCCTTCAGCTTCCTTTCTACCACAAACGCTCTGTCCACCATCTTTTGGAAGCTTTCATACTCATTGGAGGACATTGCACACTGCATTTCTGCGGTAAGTCCTTCCACGAAACAATCTTGTTTCTGCTCATCAGTCTCTATGTCCCATGGGGCATAACGGGAGAGTTGAGTAAATTTAGTGAGGTATTCCCTCACAGTCAGATTTCCTTGCTGCAGCCCCAAGAACTCCTTCCTCTTGTTTTTGAGTTCACCCCTTGGTATGTAATGGTTGCGGAAGCTACGCTTGAACTCTTCCCAAGTGATGTTCTCAGGGTCATGATGGGCGGCCACGTAAGCGGTCCACCAATCAGCAGCCGGTCCATGCAATTGATGAGAGGCAAACAGCACCCTCTCATACCCTTGGCACTGTATGATCCTCATCTTGCTCTCAATGGTCTTTAGCCAATCATCTGCCTCCAGAGGTTCAGCAGCACTTGCAAACTTTGGAGGTTGAGTTCCTAGAAACTCACTCAACCTTGGTTGGCGTGGTGCAACTTGTGGAGGTGGAACTTGATGCAAGTTGGCCACCACTTGAGTCAAGTTCTGGATGAGCTGATTTTGATTCTCAAGCATTTGGTGGAGGGGATCAACTCCTTCACGGCGACCACCCCTGTCTTGGCCTCCAGAAAGATGAGGGTTGCAGGCCTCATCGTTGTTGTTGGCGGGGTTGGCAGCACGACCTTTTCCTCTTCCGGCCATCTAGCATGATCAACCAAATGTTAATTTAAAGTATTACGTATTATCTCACTACTTTCACTTGTTTGTACTTTGAAGTGTTGAAGCTTTGTTATACTTTTCTGAGTGTTCATATCTCACACAAAAATAAATGCACTATTATTTCATGTGGGTTCACACACCAAAGAAAAACAATCTGAAGACGAGGCTGTGGACAATTGCTCATGGCTTCCACAACTCACGTCACACACCAAGCATTAACACACCATTAACTAACGTAACGACTCGACTATTCGACATCTTGCTAACTAAGGGAAAAACTCTACACTACTCGTATCACTGAGCTGGCTTCCTCAGAATCTTCCTCATTATTGCGGCTGCCTTCTGACTCCGCTTTGGGTGGGGAGGCTGCTGGTGGAGAAGTGCGACGACGCCTGATCGCCCGACGATCTGGGGAGTCAGGAGTCCATGTATCATTCACGGTGACACACAGTTCATTCCCATCTCCTCTTTATCTCGCCCTCAAGCAGGCTCGCATCAACGCCTCTGTTTCCTTCAGGGTGTCCCGAACATCCTGAAGCTCCTGCTGACACTCCTGCAGTCGAGTGCTGAGCATAGCAGCATCCTCCAAGCACAAGTCCATGTGCTCATGGGAAGTCCCTTGCTGCACTGGCGGGTACTTATACTCCGTTGTACCACTCTCGCGCTGGAGGACATACATGTACTCAGTTCTGTCCAGGTGTCGACGATAGATGTGACTCTGGCAGGTGATGGCCTCCCAGGTGACATCCTTCTCCGCATCGACCTGTGTCGCTCGACAAGCTGGAGAGCGGTGGATCTTGAGCAGCTGATTTTCGTGGATAATCCTCATCTCTGAACTCCATTCTTCCCTCTTCTCACGGATGGTCCTGGTGGAGCTATAGTGTATGATTAGCTTACCCGTATTGCCTTCGGCTTGGAGCATACGTCGAAGACGGCACAACAAGCCTCCTACTGCCCATCCGTAGGAAAGGTACGTCACCGGACGGCTCTCCTCTCTTTGGGCAAGGGCAACTACGGGAACTCTCCCTCCCGTGGACTTGCGAGCGGTGCGAATCATGCGAACCATCTAAAACAGAAAGCATTTAAATGTTAGATAAACTTTTAAACAAAAATCCTATTTTGAATGAAAGTTGGGGTAAGATGAAGAAAGTGACTCATAAAATAACACTTTTCAACACACACCTTGTAAAATAGTTTTTAAGAAAATAGGGTCCTTAAATACGTCCATTTCTACCTAGGTCCACGTTCCTACGGGCAACTTTGGCTCTGATACCACTTTTGTCACACCCGGTTTTTCCGAAGAACAACCGAGTGAATATCACATGTATGCCAGGATCATTTTCTCATACATGTGATGACAAATAGTGAAGCATCATTTATTACAAGCCAGGTGTCGAATATAAATAAGTCTTACATAGCAAATGTCTCGATGGACAATAATAAGTTTATCACAAGTAAATAAACTAGCAGCGGAATAAGTTTTCTCGTGGGCTCCGTCACAGGCGTTGCCCGGGGGACTCCATGAACCTAGAAACCTTCTTCGGGTCCAAAGTCTTGGTCATTATACACCACCTCATTATCTTGACCTGGGCAACAATATAAACCAACAAATATGCAAGGTTGAGTACCGATGGTACTCAGCAAGTGTGGGAAAGTTACGTCATGCATGGCTAAAGCAAGGAGAGGTTGAACTCATGGTTAAAGCACTACGCAATTAATACTTATCACCTTAGCTTATTAAGCACCTACATTACTACACAGGTGAAATGGTCCCAATCTCCCATCCCATCATCATAATCAAATAACCATAACATCATTTCCAATGTTAAGCTCCCCGCTTAACACTCATACCCTCCAAGGCTATCATACTCTAATCATGAATAAGTCCAAGCCGCTCTTGACCGTGAGCACGGCTGTCATGATAGTTTTGACTCTGCAGAGTTTGCACCACTGTACCCACATGTAGTGATTTCATCCCCCATTGCCGGGTGGACTAAAAGAACCTCCATTATGCCAGTGGCTACGAACCACATTCACACTTCCCAGGTGTGTAGCCAGGAGATCACTACGAAGCCTTTACAAAGGGATTCCCGACGAGCATGGGCCCACTGAGTTTTCACCCCTAACAGCATACAAGAGGCTCCAACCCCGCTGCAGTGGCCCCCTCTTGAGCCTTGCGGTTCATATGGTAGTCCAGCTGACACCTACTCCCCGCACCATCCAACACACCCATACTACGCCGGGGATACACCTAATTAATTGGCCAAGCTGCCCTATCTCAGCATGTGGTTGGCACGGTAAAGCCAGGTTACATGCTCCATGAACCGGTCCTTAGGATCCAGGCAAGTACTAAACACAAACCCGAGTCTCGTGCACCCAGCACCAACCAAATTATGCAACTTGACTCGATCCCTACCTCTACATAACTCATAATGTCTCATTCAAGAGTAAGGTAAACAAGTTGACGATCTCATATCCCACTTATCCCATTCTAAGCATGGCTAAGCATAAGCATATAAATAAATGACATGATAAAATAAATCCCAAGCCAAGCTACAAGGAAACAAGGTAATGCAATTCTAGGGAAACTTCCTAGCATGGGTTTCATATTTCAATTGACAATGCAAATAATTCTATCTACATATCCTAGCATAGGATCAAAGTGGTCATGGACACTTGCCTCCTTCCTGCTGCTCTTGGAATGGGTAGTCCTGATCTTGGAAAGGGAGGACTTGCTCTGGAGCAGGTTCTACTCATACCATCACACATAGCAAAAGAAGACAACAAGTCATAAGACATAGTTCACACTTCCACTTCATACAAACCACACATTCACATTTATAAAAGCCATTCACAATTCTATGTGTGTTGATTTTGGCTTACATGCACTTTTAAACATGTACATATGATTTCTACTTTTGTATTCATATTCATGTTGGCATCCTATATATGAGTTTCCAATTTAATTAAATTCCTTACACTCAATTACTACACCCTTTTAGCTACCAAGTATGCATGAAAGGTATTTTTCCTACTCCATATGTGTCTTCAAACCTTCTACCAACCCTAAACTGAATTCTTTCGGTTTTGGAAACTTCATTTATCATTTTCTAGTTATTTATCCTTAGCTTGCTATATTTTCAGATTTATTTCCTATGCCTAAATGTGCATTTTATTATGAAAATAGTAAGACATCTCATCCAAACAGAATAGGTTTTGGGTCTAAAATATTTAATAATATATTTTTGAACTTCTCTTCTGATGTGAACTATTTTACATTTATTTTTCTAATTTTCAGAATTATTCTCTACTTAAAAATGTGTCCCTATTACTCATAAATGTGAATAATCAATTAAACAGATTCATTTCAGCCAAATATCTATTTTTATCTCACTCCAAAGTTTTCCAAGCACTAGGAATGTTTTTAATTTGAATTGACAATATGTTTGTCCCATCTTCTAAATTTTAAACACTAACCACATATTCAATTTCCTAAATTTAATATCAAATAGGGTTAAAAAGGTAAACTCACCCCACTACAGGGTCTATTATATTATTTTAATAATTTTCAGGGGTCTAGCTACACATAACAGAGGGTTTTTTCCTAATTTTTATTAACTCCATGGGCTAAAACTGATTTCTAAATGAATTTACATGATTTTCTGAAGTTCCAGGGGCTAGATCAGAAGTTTCCAGGGCTAGCTCTTATTTTCCGAGAACCCCAGGGGGTAGCGCGTAAGAATTCCAGTCTTTATAACGCGGGGCTGACGTGGACCGTCCGATTTAAAACAGACGGTTGAGATTATAACATCGAACCGGTACGCGGGGATTTAAAGTCTGCCGTGCGATTTAAAATAGACGGCGCACAAGCGGCCACGTCGCTCTGATCGAGCGCGGGCGGCGCTGCCCGGCGGCGCACGGCGGCGGGAGGCGGTGATCTCGCCGGAGAGTTTCGGATCTTCGTCAATTCTTCCTAGAACTGTGATTTTATGGCATAGATCGGTAGAGGGGAGGTCGGGGATCTCACCTCGGGGTTTGTCTTGAGCTCGGAGGTCCCGAAAAGCGATCGACGACGAGGTCCGAGGTGAATTCACGGCGAGGCTCGTCGGCGCTCTGTTTGAACCGCAAATCACCGAGTTTTCTGCACCTGCAAGGTTTCCCGGAGGCGGTGGATCAAGACCAGCGAGTTAGATCAGAATTCCCGAGCGTAGATCGGGCAGAATTCGCCGGAGGAGCTCAGGTTCTCACCGGTGAGAAAATCGGCGGATCATGGGGAAAAACGGGACGATGCCGGGGTTTTTATAGACGGGGGAGGGCGGCGTTCGGTTGTGATCGAGTTTGCGTCGTCCACGAACGAAATTCGGCTGGGATACGCGAGTATTCGGGGCAGTTTCGATTCGGGGGTGAGAAGAGTCCGGCCGAGCGCGGGCGCGAGTGCGAGGAGGAAGAAGGGTTGGCGGGCCCTGCGTGTCAGTGGGAAAGAGGAGGGCGCGCGGCTGCGGGCTAGTGCGGGGGATTAGTGGGCCGGCTGGTGGGTTTCGGCCCACTGGCCGAGGAGATTTGTTTTTTCTTTTTCTTTTTCTTTTTCTTTTTCATTTCTAATTTGAGTTTAATTTGAATTCCAGTTTGAATTTGAATTTTTGCAACACATGCAACACGTCTAAAAAATTTTAAATTCCCCTCTTGACAGGATTTTGGGGTGTTACATTTTTGATGTGTGGATGTCAGACTTCGTGATTGTCGATGTGTACTATTGCACTTTGTTGTGATTTTATATATCAAACTGTTTTGTTGTCGTCTATTGATTTGGATGTGTAGCTGGCCATCGAGCCAGGTTAGCCATTTTCTGTTTTTTAAAAAAATGTAAAAGCTTATATACGACGGCCTGTATAGTTTATATACAACGGTCGCTATACAGGGCCGTAGTAAATAAGCCTAAATTATATACGACGGCTGGGCCAGGCTGTCGTATATAAGCTCTTATATACGACAGCCAGGGCCCAACGGCTGTCGTATATAAGCTCTTATATACGACAGCCAGGGCAGCCTGGACCCAGCCGTCGTATATAAAGGCCCCGGCCCACTAGGCCAAGTATACGAAACGAGCCGTTGTATATAAGTGGTCGTCGTATATATACTGTTATATACGATGGTGCCGTCGTATATCACTATATATATGACAAAATATATACGACGGTTTCCGTCGTATATAAACAACTGCCGTCGTGTCACACCTGGTTTCTTCAAAGAACAACCGAGTGAATATCACATGTATGCCAGGATCATTTTCTCATACATGTGATGACAAATAGTGAAGCATCATTTATTACAAGCCAGGTGTCGAATATAAATAAGTCTTACATAGCATACGTCTCGATGGACGATAATAAGTTCATGACATATAAATAAAACAGCAGCGGAATATAAATCTTGTGGGCTCAGTCACAGGCGTTGTCCGGGGGACTCCAGGAACCTAGAATCCTTCTTCGGGTCCGAAGTCTTGGTCATTGAACACCACATCATCCCCTTGACCTGAGCAGCAATTTAAACCAACAAATATGCAAGTTTGAGTACCGTTGGTACTCAGCAAGTGTGGGAAAGTTATGTCATGCATGGCCAGAACAAGGAGAGGTTGAACTCATGGTTAAAGCACTATGCAATTAATACCTATCACCTTAGCTTATTAAGCACCTACATTACTACACAGGTGAAATGGTCCCAATCTCCCAACCCATCATCAAATCAAGTAACCATATCATTGTTTCCAATGTTAAGCTCCCCGCTCAACATTCTCAATCTTCCAAATTCATCATCCTCTAATCATGAATAAGTCCAAGCCACTCTTGACCGTGAGCACGGCTGTCATGATAGTTTTGACTCTGCAGAGTTTGCACCACTGTACCCACATGTAGTGATTTCATCCCCCGTTGCCGGGTGGACTAAAAGAACCTCCATTATGCCAGTGGCCGCGAACCACATTCACACTTCCCAGGTGTGTAGCCAGGAGATCACTACGAAGCCTTTACAAAGAGATTCCCGACGAGCGTGGGCCCACTGAGGTTTCACCCCTAACAGCATACAAGAGGCTCCAACCCCGCTGCAGTGGCCCCCTCTTGAGCCTTGCGGTTCATATGGTAGTCCAGCTGACACCTACTCCCCACACCATCCAACACACCCATACTACGCCGGGGATACACCTAATTAATTGGCCAAGCTGCCCCATCTGAGCATGTGGTTGGCACGGTAAAGCCAGGTTACATGCTCCATGAACCGGTCCTTAGGATCCAGGCAAGTACTAAACACAAACCCATGTCTCGTGCACCCAGCACCAACCAAATCATCCAACTTGCCTCGATCCCTACCTCTACATAACTCATAATATCTCATTCAAGAGTAAGGTAAATAAATTGATGATCTCATATCCCACTTATCCCATTCTAAGCATGGCTAAGCATAAGCATATAAATAAATGACATGATAAAATAAATCCCAACACAAGCTACAAGGAAACAAGGTAATGCAATTCTAGGGAAACTTCCTGGCATGGGTTTCATATTTCAATTGACAATGCAAATAATTCTATCTACACAGCCAAGTATAGGATCAAAGTGGTCAAGGACACTTGCCTTCTTCCTGCTGCTCTGGGAATGGGAAGTCTTGGTCTTGGAAGGGGAGAACTTGCTCTGGGGCAGGTTCTACTCATGCCAATACACATAGCAAAAGAAAAATAACAATCCATAAGCCATAGTTCACACTTTCACTCATGCAAACCACACATACATACATATGGGAGTCATTCACATTACTAAGTGTTGTGGTTATCCTAGATGTGTTGATTTTTGGCCTACATGCACTTTCAAACATACATATATTATTTTTAACTTCTATGTTCAGATTTCTATTTGCACACTATATGTGAAGTTCCAATTTGAACAAATTCTTTATATTTAAGTATTACACTTCTTTGCCACAAAGTTTGTAAAAAAGGTATTTTCCTACTCCAAATAGGTTTTCAGATCTTCTACCAAATCCTAAATTGAAGCTTTTGGATTTGGAGAACTTCATTTATCATTTTTCTAATTATGCATACCTATTTTCCTATATTTTTCAGATTTATTTTCTATGCCTAAAAGTGAATTTTAATATTAAATAGTAGGGCATATCATCTAAACAGAATAGGTTCTGATCTAAAATATTAAATAATATATTTCTGAACTTCTCCTCTGACTTGAACTAATTTAAATTTATTTTACCAATTTTCAGAATTGTTTCCTAACCTAAAAATGTGTTCCTATAACTAATAAATGTGAACAATCAATTAGACAGATTCATTTCAGCCTAAAAATCTATTTTAACTCATTCTAAAGTTTTCCAAGTGTTAGGAGAGTTTAAATTTTGAATTTGTACATGTGTTTGCCTTGCCTTTTAAATTTAAATCCTAGTCACATATTCAAATTTCTGAATTTAATTAACATATAGGGTCAAAAAGGTAAATCCACACTACTGCAGGGTCTAATTTATTATTTCATAAATTTCCAGGGGTCTAACTACACATAACAGAGGGATTTTCCTAATTTTTATTAAGTCCAGGGGCTAAAACTGATTTTTAAATGAATTTACACGAATTTCTGAAGTTCCAAGGGCTAGATCAGAAGTTTCCGAGTCTAGCTCGTGTTTTTTGAGATCCCCAGGGGGTAGCACGTAAGAATCCCGGCCTTTATAACGTAGGGCTGATGTGGACCGTCCGATTTAAAATAGATGGCTCAGATTAGATCGCCGAACCGGTACGCTCGGGTTTTAATTCTATCGTGCGATTTAAAATAGACGGCCCTCAAGGGGCCACGTCGCCCTGGCCGGAGCCAGCCCGCGCGCGGCGGCGGGGGGTGGCGATCTCACCGGTACAACCTCGGTTTTAGCCGCTATACGTTAGAACTCGCATCTTTTTGCATGGATCGGCTGCGGAGGGGTAGGGGATGCTCACCGAGGGGTTTTCCAGCACTCGGAGGCCCTGGATGTCGGTCGGCGGCGAGCTTCAACGGCGAAGATCTTCGGTGCACGTCGAGGTGGCTGTTGGGGTGCAAGGCACGTCGTTTCCTTCACCTACAGGGATCCCCAGCGGCGGTGGAACGTGATCAGCACGTTAGATCAGTAAATTTGAGCAAGGATCAACAAAAATTGGCTGTAGAATTTTCGGTTCTCACCGGAGAGAAGAACGACCGATCGGGAGGAAAAACAGGGCGATGCCGGCGTTTATATAGACGAGGGAGGGCGGCGGTCTGTTGGGATCGAGTTGGGGGCGTCCGGGACCGGAATTCGGACTGGGGGCGCAGGTTTCCGGAGTTCGTTGCGATCGGGCGCGGGGAAGAGTCCGGTCGGTTGGCGCGCGCGGGAGGTAGGAGATGACACACGGGCCCCGCGTGTCAGTGAGGGGAAGAGAGGGCACGCGGTCGTGGGCTGGCGCTGGGGGGGGCAATAGTGGGCTGGCTGGCGGGTTTCGGCCCACTGGCCGGTTGGGTTTTTTTTCTTTTTCTTTTTTCCTTTTCTTTTCTGTTCTGATTTGAATTTAAATTCCAGTTTGAATTTAAATTTCTGCACCACATGCAATATGTCCAAAAATTTTTAAATTCCCTCCTTTTGCAGATTTTGGGGTGTTACAGCGCTACCCCCCTTAAAAGAAATCTCGTCCTCGAGATTGGTGGTTCTAGGAAAACAATTCCGGAAACTATGCCTTAAGCTCGTCTTCTCGCTCCCATGTGGCTTCCTCTTCCGAGTGATGCTTCCACTGCACCTTGCACATCCGAATTCTTTTATTTCTTGTGAGGCGTTCCATTTTTTCCAAAACCTTGACCGGTTGCTCGGCATAAGACAGATCCTCTCCCACGTCAACCTCATTCATGGGTAACATCTCTTCAGGCGTCCTTAGACATTTCTTGAGCTGTGACACATGGAATACATCGTGCACATCCGATAGGCGAGCCGGTAACTCAAGTTGATATGCCACTTCGCCTTTCCTCTCCAGGATCTGAAAAGGTCCGATGTATCGAGGTGATAACTTCCCTTTCACCTTGAACCGACGAGGTCCTCGGATAGGGGACACCTTGAGATAAACATAGTCCCCCACGTGGAAAACGAGCTCTCTTCTCCGTACATCGGCATAGCTCTTTTGTCGTGTTTGTGCTATCCTCAAGTTGTTGCGGATTTCCCTCACTTTCGCCTCGGCTTCTTGTAGTACCTCGGGCCCAAACACTTTACTTTCCCCTGTTTGGTTCCAAAATAGTGGAGTTCTGCACTTCCTCCCATACAAAGCCTCAAATGGTGACATCTTCATACTAGCCTGATAGCTGTTGTTATAGGATAACTCCGCATATGGTAAGTTTTTATCCCAACTCCTAATGTTCTTGAGCGCACACGTTCCCAGCATATCCTCAAGGATCTGATTGGTTCTTTCCGTCTGTCCGTCAGTCTAGGGATGATAGGCAAAACTAAAATTCAGATGAGTTCCCATGGTTTCATGTAACTTCTGCCAGAACCTTGAGGTGAACTGTGTCCCTCGATCCGACGCTATCTTCTTTGACACTCCATGGAAACACACGATCCTTGACATGTACAATTCCGCCAATTTGGATCCGCTGTAGTTTTCTTTCACGGGGATGAAATGAGCTACCTTGGTTAGCCTGTCGATGATGACCCATATCGAATCATATCCTGATTGGGTCCTGGGTAGTCCCACTATGAAATCCATACCGATTTCTTCCCATTTCCATTCAGGCACTTTGAGTGGTTGCAATAATCCCGTGGGTCGTTGATGTTCTGCTTTCACCAACTGACATGTGTCACATAGGGCAACATGTTCCGCGACATCTCGCTTCATGCCATACCACCAATACCTTCTCTTGAGGTCATGATACATCTTCGTACTCCTAGGATGAATGGAATAGTCGAAATCATGAGCCTCCTTCAAAATCAATTCACGGATCTCCTTCACTTCAGGCACACAGATTCTTTTCCCGTGCCACACCGTACCTTGTTCATCCTCTCTGAAACCAGGGGCTTTATTATCCTTGATGAGTTCTCTGATTTCTTGTATCTTCTCATCATTCTTTTGACCATCGCGTATGTCTTGCTCTAATGTGGAGTCCACTTCCATGGCGATGGCCTCACCACTATTCACCAGACATAGATTGAGTTTTACAACCTCTTCCTTCAATTCTGTAGGCATGTCCTTTAAGCTTAACGTATTGACCTGCACCTTCCGGCTTAAAGCATCTGCTACGACGTTCGTTTTCCCAGGATGATAGTTGATGCCCACATCAAAGTCGTTGATTAGCTCTAACCATCTCCTTTGTCTGAGGTTGAGATCTGGCTGTGTGAAAATATACTTTAAGCTCTTGTGATCCGTATATATCTCTGTCCTCTTCCCCATCAAGTAATGCCGCCAAATCTTCAATGCGTGTACCACTGCGGCTAGCTCTAGGTCATGCGTAGGATAGTTCTTCTCGTGCTTCCGGAGCTGCCGGGATGCATATGCCACGACATGCCCCTCTTGCATGAGAACACATCCCAACCCGTTTCCAGAGGCATCACAGTACACCGAAAAGTTCTTCTGCATATCTGGCATAACTAGCACTAGGGCTGTTGTCAATCTTTTCTTCAGCTCTTGAAAACTCGTCTGGCACTGCGGTGTCCATGTGAATGTGATTCCCTTCTCCAACAATTTGGTGAGGGGTCTTGAAATCTTGGAGAAACCCTCGATAATACCCATCCAATCCTAAGAAGCTTCGAACTTCCCCGACATTCTCAGGGGTCTTCCACTTCTGTACATCCTCGATCTTGGCGGGATCTACGGAGATTCCTCCCTCCGAGATTATATGTCCTAAGAAGGGAACTCTATTTAACCAAAATTCACACTTGCTCAGCTTGGCATATAGTTGGTGTTCTCTCAGTTTTTGCAACACCAACCTTAAATGTCTCTCATGTTCTTCTTCATCTTTGGAAAAGACGAGAATGTCATCAATGAAAACCACCACAAATTTGTCTAGATATTCCATGAATACCTTGTTCATGAGATACATGAAGTATGCTGGGGCATTAGTTAGCCCGAAAGGCATGACAGTGTATTCATACAGTCCGTATCGAGATACGAAAGCTGTCTTTGGAATATCAATTTGCCTTATCTTAAGTTGGTGGTATCCCGACCTAAGATCAATTTTTAAGAACACACAAGCTCCCCTCAACTGATCAAACAAGTCTTCAATGCGGGGTAATGGGTACTTATTCTTGATTGTTACTTCATTCAACGCACGGTAGTCTACGCATAACGTTTGGGTCCCATCCTTCTTGGGCACAAATATCACTGGAGCTCCCCATGGTGAGGAACTAGGACGAATGTACCCCTTCTCTGTCAATTCCATTAAATGTTACTTGAGTTCTTCCAGCTGTTTGTAGTCCATCCGATAGGGTCTCTTGTATATTGGAGCTGTTCCAGGCACTAGCTCAATCACGAATTCCACTTCACGATCGGGGGGCATACCTGGTAACTCCTCTGGAAAAACATCTAGATATTCCCTGATGATCCTGATCTCCTCCACTTCCACCTCAATGTGGTTAAGTTTAAGGTCCCTCCTAGGTTCTTGTGCAGTTATGAACTTCACTCTTGTGCCACTAGGGTGAGTTAGTTCCACCGTTCTTGTCGAACAATGGATGATTCCCTTGTGTTTGGTCAACCAATCCATACCCAAAATAATATCTATTCCTTGTGAGTCTATCACTATGAGGTTTGCAGTAAATGCTACCCCATTAATGTCTAGATTCACCTTGGGACACACTTGTCTTGTCCTTATTTCTCCCCCTGGAGAGTTCACTGCTAGCATATGGTTCATTTGTGTTATTGCTAGATCTTGCTTCTCAACAAACCCTTGAGCAATGAACGAGTGGGTAGCACCAGAATCAAACAACAGGGTTGCAATGTGTAAATTGGCAGGAAACTTACCAATTACCACGTCAGGTGTCTCTTGCGCTTCCTCCGTGGTCACATGGTTCACCCGTCCTCGCATCACATTCTGCTGTTGTGGTTGCATGGGCTTCTTCTTTGGGCACTTATGGGCGTAGTGCCCCACTTCACCACAGTTGAAGCATTGCACCCCAACCTTAGGTGCCTAGCCTTTGTTGTCTTGGGGTTGGTTCTGTGGTCCTTGCACTGCTGGTCGAGGTTGATATGTGGGACGAGGCTGCTGTACAAACTGACGCTGCGGCTGTGCTGGTGCTGATGGAGGCCTGAAATTCGGGTTGTACCCTCTGGGTGCTGAGTAGGGTACCACAGCACGGCTCGTCTGCCCTGCGGGTTGCTGCATCAGACGTGGGCGTGTGTTGCTACCCGAGGCTTGGTGTGACCATCCCGCCTTTCTCTTGTTTTCATTTTCCAAGGCCTTCAGCTTCCTCTCAACGACAAATGCTCTGTCTACCATCTTTTGGAAGCTTTCATACTCGTTGGAGGACATTGCACACTGCATTTCCGCAGTAAGTCCTTCCACAAAGCAGTCCTGTTTCTGCTCATCAGTTTCGATGTCCCGTGGTGCATAACGGGATAGTTGGGTGAACTTAGTGAGGTATTCCCTCACAGTCATGTTTCCTTGCTGCAGTCCCAAGAACTCCTTCCTCTTGTTTTTGAGTTCACCCCTTGGTATGTAATGGTTGCGGAAACTGCGCTTGAACTCTTCCCAAGTAATGTTCTCAGGGTCATGGTGGGCTGCCACGTAGGCGGTCCACCAATCAGCAGCGGGTCCATGCATTTGGTGAGAGGCAAACAGAACACTCTCATACCCTTGGCATTGTATGATCCTCATCTTGCTCTCGATGGTCTTTAGCCAGTCATCTGCCTCCAGAGGTTCAGCAGCACTTGCAAACTTTGGAGGTTGAGTCCCTAGAAACTCACAACCTTGGTTGGCGTGGTGCAACTTGTGGGGGTGGAGCTTGGTGCAAGTTGGCCACCACTTGAGTTAGGCTCTAGATGAGCTGATTCTGATTTTCAAGCATTTGGTGGATGGGATCAGCTCCTTCACGGCGACCACCCCTATCTTGTCCTCCAGAAAGATGAGGGTTGCCGGCCTCATCGTTGTTGTTGGCGGGGTTGGCACCACGACCCTTTCCTCTTCCGACCATCTATAATGACCAACCAAATGTTAATTTAAAGCATTACGTATTAACTTCCCAATTTGCTTGTTTTAAACTTAAACTTTTGAGGTCTTATTATGTTTACATTTTCTGAGGGTTTCACGTCTCACGCGAAAATAAATGCACTCTTAATTCATAGGGTTCACACATCAAAGCAAAACAACCTGAAGACGAGGTTGTGGACAAATGCCCCTGGCTTCCACGACTCACGTCACACACCAAACATTAACACACCATTAACTAAGGTATTGACTCGACTACTCGATAACCTGCTGAACTATGGGAAAGGACTCTACACGACTCGTATCACTGAGCTGGCTCCTCAGGGTCTTCCTCATTATTGCGGCTGCCCTATGACTCCGCTTTGGGTGGAGAAGCTGCTGGTGGAGAAGTGCGGCGACGCCTGCTCGCCCGGCGGTCTGCGGAGTCAGGAGTCCATGTGTCATTCACGGTGACACACAGTTCATTCCCATCTCCTCTTTCTCTTGCCCTCAAGCTGGCGCGAAGCAATGCCTCAGTCTCCTTCAGGGTGTCACGAACATCCTGAAGCTCCTGCTGACACTCCTGCAGTCGAGTGCTGAGCATAGCAGCATCCTCCAAGCACAGGTCCATGTGCTCATGGGAAGTCCTCTGCTGCACTGGCGGGTACTTGTACTCCGCGGTACCACTCTCACGCTGGAGAACATACATGTACTCAGTCCTGTCCAGGTGACGACGGTTGATGTGACTCCGGCAGGTGATGGCCTCCCAGGTGACATCCTTCTCAGCATCGACCTGTGTCGCCCTACAAGCTGGAGAGCGGTGGATCTTGAGCAGCTGATTTTCATGGATAATCCTCATTTCTGAACTCCATTCTTCCCGCTTCTCACGGATGGTCCGGGTGGAGCTGTAGTGTATGATTAGCTTGCCCGTATTGCCTGCAGCGTGGAGCATACGCCGAAGACGGCGCAACAAGCCTCCTACTGCCAACCCGTAGGAGTGGTACGTCACCAAACGGTTCTCCTCTCTCAGGGCAAGGGCAACTTAAGGAACTCTCCCTCCGGTGGACTTGCGAGCGGTGTGGATCATGCGAACCATCTAAAACATAAAGCATTTAAAATTAAGTTAGATAAGAGTTAAACAAAAATTGTATTTTGAATAAAAGTTGGGGTAAGATGAATAAAGTGACCCCATTAAATAACACCTTCAACCCACATTTTTGTAAAATATTTTTTAAGAAAATAAGGTCCTTAAATACGTCCATTTCTACCTAGGTCCACGTTCCTACGGGCAACCTTGGCTCTGATACCACTTCTGTCACACCTGGTTTCTCCAAAGAACAACCGAGTGAATATCACATGTATGCCAGGATCATTTTCTCATACATGTGATGACAAATAGTGAAGCATCATTTATTACAAGCCAAGTGTCGAATATAAATAAGTCTTACATAGCATACGTCTCGATGGACAATAATAAGTTCATGACACATAAATAAAACAACAGCGGAATATAAATCTTGTGGGCTCCGTCACAGGCGTTGCCCAGGTGACTCCATGAACCTAGAATCCTTCTTCGGGTCCGAAGTCTTAGTCATTGAACACCACATCATCCCCTTGACCTGAGCAGCAATTTAAACCAACAAATATGCAAGTTTGAGTACCGTTGGTACTCAGCAAGTGTGGGAAAGTTATGTCATGCATGGCCAGAGCAAGGAGACGTTGAACTCATGGTTAAAGCACTATGCAATTAATACCTATCACCTTAGCTTATTAAGCACCTACATTACTACACAGGTGAAATGGTCCCAATCTCCCAACCCATCATCAAAATCAAGTAACCATATCATTGTTTCCAATGTTAAGCTCCCCGCTCAACATTCTCAATCTTCCAAATTCATCATCCTCTAATCATGAATAAGTCCAAGCCGCTCTTGACCGTGAGCACGGCTGTCATGACAGTTTTGACTCTGCAGAGTTTGCACCACTGTACCCACATGTAGTGATTTCATCCCCCGTTGCCGGGTGGACTAAAAGAACTTCCATTATTGCAGTGGCCGCGAACCACATTCACACTTCCTAGGTGTGTAACCATGAGATCACTACGAAGCCTTTACAAAGGGATTCCCGATGAGCGTGGGCCCACTGAGGTTTCACCCCTAACAGCATACAAGAGGCTCCAACCCCGCTGCAGTAGCCCCCTCTTGAGCCTTGCGGTTCATATGGTTGTCCAGCTGACACCTACTCCCCGCACCATCCAACACAACCATACTACGCCGGGGATACACCTAATTAATTGGCCAAGCTGCCCCATCTCAGCATGTGGTTGGCACGGTAAAGCCAGGTTACATGCTCCGTGAACCGATCCTTAGGATCTAGGCAAGTACTAAACACAAACCCGTGTCTCATGCACCCAGCACCAACCAAATCATCCAACTTGCCTCGATCCCTACCTCTACATAACTCATAATATCTCATTCAAGAGTAAGGTAAATAAATTGATGATCTCATATCCCACTTATCCCATTCTAAGCATGGCTAAGCATAAGCATATAAATAAATGACATGATAAAATAAATCCCAACCCAAGCTACAAGGAAACAAGGTAATGCAATTCTAGGGAAACTTCCTGGCATGGGTTTCATATTTCAATTGACAATGCAAATAATTCTATCTACACATCCTAGTATAGGATCAAAGTGGTCAAGGACACTTGTCTTCTTCCTGCTGCTCTGGGAATGGGAAGTCTTGGTGTTGGAAGGGGAGAACTTGCTCTGGGGCAGGTTCTACTCATGCCAATACACATAGCAAAAGAAAAACAACAATCCATAAGCCATAGTTCACACTTTCACTCATGCAAACCACACATACATACATATGGGAGTCATTCACATTACTAAGTGTTGTGGTTATCCTAGATGTGTTGATTTTTGGCCTACATGCACTTTCAAACATACATATATTGTTTCTAACTTCTATGTTCAGATTTCTATTTGCACACTATATATGAAGTTCCAATTTGAACAAATTCTTTATATTTAATTATTACACTTCTTAGCCACAAATTTCGTAAAAAAGGTATTTTCCTACTCCAAATAGGTTTTCAGATCTTCTACCAAATCCTAAATTGAAGCTTTTGGATTTGGAGAACTTCATTTATCATTTTTCTAATTATGCATACCTATTTTCCTATATTTTTCAGATTTATTTTCTATGCCTAAAAGTGAATTTTAATATTAAATAGTAGGGCATATCATCTAAACAGAATAGGTTCTGATCTAAAATATTAAATAATATATTTTTGAACTTCTCCTCTGACTTGAACTAATTTAAATTTATGTTACCAATTTTCAGAATTATTTCCTAACCTAAAAATGTTTTCCTATAACTAATAAATGTGAACAATCAATTAGACAGATTCATTTCAGCCTAAAAATCTATTTTTAACTCATTCTAAAGTTTTTCAAGTGTTAGGAGAGTTTAAATTTTGAATTTGTACATGTGTTTGCCTTACCCTTTAAATTTAAATTCTAGTCACATATTCAAATTTCTGAATTTAATATCATATAGGGTCAAAAAGGTAAATCCACACTACTACAGGGTCTAATTTATTATTTCATAAATTTCCAGGGGTCTAACTACACATAACAGAGGGATTTTCCTAATTTTTATTAAGTCCAGGGGCTAAAACTGATTTTTAAATGAATTTACACGAATTTCTGAAGTTCCAGGGGCTAGATCAGAAGTTTCTGGGGCTAGCTCGTGTTTTCCGAGATCCCCAGGGGGTAGCGCGTAAGAATCCCGGCCTTTGTACGCGGGGCTGATGTGGACCGTCCGATTTAAAATAGACGGCTCAGATTAGATCGCCGAACCGGTACGCTCAGATTTTACTTCTATCGTGCGATTTAAAATAGACGGCCCTCAAGGGGCCACGTCGCCCTCGCCGGAGCCAGCCCGCGCGCGCGGCGGCGGGTGGTGGCGATCTCGCCAGCGCAGCCTCAGTTTTTGCCGCTACACGTTAGAACTCGCATCTTTTTGCATGGATCGGCTGCGGAGGGGTAGGGGATGCTCACCGAGGGGTTTTCCAGCACTCGGAGGCCCTGGAAGTCGGTCGGCGGCGAGCTTCAACGGCGAAGATCTTCGGTGCACGTCGGGGTAGCTATTGGGGCGCAAGGCACGTCGTTTCCTTCACCTACAGGGATCCCCGGCGGCGGTGGAACGTGATCAGCACGTTAGATCAGTAAATTTGAGCAAGGATCGACAGATTGGCTGTAGAATCTTCGGTTCTCACCGGAGAGAAGAACGTCCGATCGGGGGGGGGGGGGGGAACAGGGCGATGCTGGCGTTTATATAGACGAGGGAGGGCGGCGGTCTGTTGGGATCGAGTTGAGGGCGTCCGGAACGGAATTCGGGCTGGGGGCGCGGGTTTCCGGAGTTCGTTGCGATCGGGCGCGGGGAAGAGTCCGGTCGGTTGGCGCGCGCGGGAGGTAGGAGATGACACGCGGGCCCCGCGTGTCAGTGAGGGGAAGAGAGGGCGCGCGGTCGTGGGCTGGCGCGGGGGGGGGGGGGATAGTGGGCCGGCTGGCGGGTTTCGGCCCACTGGCCGGTTGGGGTTTTTTTCTTTTTCTTTTTCCTTTTCTTTTCTGTTCTGATTTGAATTTAAATTCCAGTTTGAATTTGAATTTCTGCACCACATGAAATATGTCCAAAAATTTTTAAATTCCCTCCTTTTGCAGATTTTGGGGTGTTACACGTCGTATATAGTTTATATACGACGGCTTCTGCTTTATATACGATGGTTTTAGCCGTCGTATGCTGACGGGAATCCTGTAGTGGTCTTGCTGAGCGTTATGCTCACGGATGCTATCCGAGTTGTTTTGCAGGATCGACTTTATCTTATGAAGGGATGCCAATGAGACTCGGGAACCTCCAAGTGGTTACTCAAGAGCATCCTCGCCGCTGCAGATTGTTCTTCGTGTTGCTAGTAAGAAACGTCCGTGGGCTGGACTGTTTCTTTGCTGCTAAGTTAGAAATAATTCGTGAGAGTTATAGTCTTCCGCTGTAGCTTGTTTTGAAATAAGTATTTATAAAACACTTTTGTACGCTTCCGCAAATGATTTATGTAAGGTGATGTGTTACATCGACCCGTGTGCTGTTGGGTGCCGCATATCACGGCACCACCCAACGAGGTGCTGTCGGCGGCCCCTCACAGCGTGGTATCAGAGCTGCGTTGGGAATAGCACATGGATTGAACATCATATTACGTTAAAAATTTAGGATACGGTGAGATAATGGTACTAGGCCTACATAAGGACTACTATTAGCATATTATGAAGGTGGCAATCTAACTTATTTGTTATGTCATAAAATCGTGCATCTCGGGACGTTCTATGTCTTGGGGGGTGCATGTAAGCGCTGTCCACCAGTGCGCACAAGCTGAAGGCTGCAGCCCCACGGGTGGCAGGTAACCCGACTCGCTTTAATATCCTCTACGACTCTTCATGTCGTTTGGGGTATTCGAGCAACGCCATTCCCTGGCGTACTTTGGGTAAGTATGGGAGATCCCATCACGTGGTCAGTAACGTGAACACATAGCTCAAGGCGTGTTTGGCTTGAGAACACCTGGGCGAGTGATGATGGACGGGTGTACAAACTGTATTGGGACGGGGTTCGGTGTGCAGCTGAACCTGATGATTGAGTGTGTTTTATGTAGGTACTAACCACAAAAACCTTAGTACGCGTAGAACACGTTTGTGAGTGACCGTTTTAGTGCCACCTACGTATATGCCGGTGTAATCCGGTTAGGTTTGTCTTTTGTGAGGCAACGTAGTACCGTCATATGTCTTACGGTGCATCCCACCGTACTACACTGGATAGTCTTCTTTCCTATGAAGAAATCATTCATGACTAACTTTCAAACTAAAAATGGATGTTGGAAAGCACATATTAGTTATTGAGCTCTTCATTTGAACTAACCTTCAAAGAAGAGACTTGCTAGGTTTCTTTTGATTCAAAGACAGAGTGCTGTGTTCTGGCAGAAATTTTTGCTGGACTTTGATAGAGCATAACTTTGAGTAGCTTGACCCAATGGAGGTGTATGATACAGTTCTGGAAAGGTTTTTAAGTTATCTACAACTTTTCGGTAGACCTCCAGAGCAAAATCAGATGCCAAACTGGTTGAATGTCCAGATGAATGCAAACTGTTCAGAAAACAGAACAGCTGCAACCTTCTCTGGATGTTTCTGTAAATTAGCCATAACATTCTGTAGAAAAATCCCTAGGGGTCATATGATACACCGTTGGAAAGGTTATAAAATTTACAACAATTTTGTAGTTCATAGTTTGTTCAGAATTGTACTCCCTTTTATGTACAACTGTGATGAAAAAAACAGCCACATACAAAGGAGATGCTAGCAAATTTTATCCAGAAATTCTGTCAACTTTGAGCAATCATAACTTTTGATCCAGAAACGGTCTAGGTGCATATGAGTACTCGTTGAAAACATACTGAAGTTAACGTTAACTTTGGTATTCAACTTGAGTTAATAAAATGCTGATAACTGGATCAGAATTTGGGTTAAGTACAGAAAGGTCGGTTCTGTACAGAATAGGGGACTGATTATGTTGGCTTTAGGAAGATGTGTAAACATGAAATTTTGTTATGCTTTCATAAAGTTTTAGCATGTTCATGTTTTACGTACTTTTACATACTGCTGAGATCAAGTTTTGACTCCCCTCAAAAAATATTTTTTTGCAGTATGGTGCGTATTCCTTCTCCGAGTAGGGTTGACAGTTCTCGCCGAGACGGTGATGACTCGACTCCACCACGGGCACCGCCATCAACGGTATGGGCGGAGGTCATGGCTCAGATGGTCGAGTCAATTCAAGAGAACACAAGACTACTCCAAGCCTTGGTACAACAGGGCTTACTCCAACGTAACCAACAGGTTGTTCCACCTCAGAACGCTTATTTGGACTTATTGGCGACACAACCGCCAATTTTTACGGAAGCCAACGAACCAGTGGAAGATGATCAGTGGCTTCGAGTTATGAAGTCAAAGTTTGGGGTGTTTGAGTGCGATGAGTACCAGAAGACTTTGTTTGCAGCTCAACAGCTCCATGGAGCCGCCGCGAATCGGTGGTTCGCTTATCACGATACCATTACGGAGGGCCATCAAGTGGAATGGACGGAATTTTTTGTGAAGCATTCCGTTCTCGTCACATTCCTATGGGTTTTATCAAGGCCCAGCGGCAAGAATTTAGGAACTTGAAGCAGGGGGACAGGAGTGTCCTCAATTATGTCAAACGGTTCAACCTTTTGGCACAATATGCTCCTGTTTATGCGAGGAGCGAAGCTGCAAGGTGTGACTATTTCTTCCATGGCCTGAGTGCCATATTAAAAGATAGGCTAGCCTTGTTCAATCAAGGCAATTACACCGAGTTGATCAGTACTGGTCTGCTGCAAGAACAAGCGACACTTGAGTGTCAAGCAGAGAAGAGGGACCGAGATGATGTGCAAGAAGACACACCAGTTGTTCCTTGTAAATACCGTGTGGTGTATCACACACCATTAGATGAGCTAGAGCAAGCGCCAGTAAGATCAACTCAGTACAGATTTCCTGCTCAAGAATCATGTCTTGAAGAAACACCCTTGCCGCAGCAACAAATGATACCTGTTGCATCATTGCTGCAGCCAAGTACATCAACTTCTCAACCACAAGTCAACGAAGAACCGGGGAAACCACCGTGTTCTTATTGCCACCGTTCAGGGAATTTTAGGCAAGAATGCCGGGAGAAGCTGCTGAACACCAGACAACCATCATTATCAGGTGGTATGCCGCCACCTGCTCAAGTGAATATAACAGCATTGCAATCCGGGAGTGTGCAACATCTTGCTATTGAGGATGTCCCGAAGGGAGCACCGGTGTTAGCAGGCATGTTTACTCTCAAAGACGTGCCCGTGCTCATACTTTTTTATTCCGGTGCAACCCACAATTTCATCAGCAAAACATGCGTGGATCAGCACCAATTATCCACCAATACTCCCACAACGAGTTATCTTATCCATTCACCGGGAGGAAATATCTCTGCTAATTAGATTGTGTCCCGAGCAGCTTTATGTTTGGGCGGAAAAATATACCAAACATTGCTGATTATGTTGGATAGGCAGAAGATAGACATAATATTGGGGATGTCTTGGTTAAATCGTCAAAGTGCTGTTCTCAACATCGGTATTCGGAATGTCCAGATTGACTCGCCGATTCACGGATAGCACACACTGATCTTAGAGAGCGAAGACCCAGATATGGCAGAGGCCTACCACATGGAAGCGCCTAAACTTGAAGATATTACGGTGGTACGTGATTACCCCGACGTGTTTCCAGATGATTTACCGGGCATGCCGCCCGAACGGGACGTCGAGTTCAAGATTGAACTGGCGCCGGGTACAACACCTATCTCACAAAGGCCTTACAAGATGGCACCTAATGAGCTAGCGGAGTTGAAGGAGCAACTAAATGAACTCATGAGCAAGGGTTTCATACGACCAAGTTCTTCACCTTGGGGTTGCTCTGCGCTGTTCGTTAAGAAGAAGGACGAAACACTGCGGCTATGTGTTGATTATCGTCCTCTAAATGCTGTCACGATAAAGAACAAGTATCCTTTGCCCCGCATCGACATTTTGTTCGATCAACTAGTGGGTGAAAGGTATTTTCGAAGATGGATCTTTGGTCTGGATATCATCAAATCAAGATCCGGCCCGAGGACATACCGAAGACAACTTTCTCGACGAGATACGGACTCTATGAGTACCTCGTCATGTCATTTGGGTTAACCAACGCTCCGGCACACTTCATGTACTTAATGAATTCGGTGTTCATGCCGGAGTTAGACAAGTTCGTCGTGGTATTCATCGATGACATTTTGGTTTACTCCAAATCTGAAGAAGAGCATGCTGGACATCTGCATATCGTGCTACAACGGTTGAGAGAACATCAATTATACGCCAAGTTCAGCAAGTGCGAATTCTCGATTGATCAAGTGCCTTTCCTAGGCCATATTATTTCAGCAGAAGGCATTGCTGTGGACCCCAGCAAAATTGAACAAGTGCTGAAGCGGGAATCTCCCAAATCAGTCCACGAGCTCCGAAGTTTCCTAGGTTTAGCGGGGTATTATCGGAGGTTCATTCCGAGCTTCTCAAAAATAGCTAAACCCATGACGGAGCTGCTGAAGAAGGGCACTAAATACATGTGGAATGCCGCATGTGAAGCCGCATTCAAAACTTTGGTGAAACATCTCACAACAGCTCCAGTTCTTGCTCAGCAGGACACGACGAAGCCATTTGATGTATACTGTGATGCATCCGGCATCGGTCTCGGCTGTGTTCTTATGCAAGAAGGGCGTGTAGTCGCCTATGGGTCTCATCAACTGCGAAACCACGAGCAGCATTATCCAACTCACGATCTGGAGCTTGCTGCAGTGGTTTTGGCGTTAAAGATGTGGAGGCATTATCTGCTTGGTAATCTTGTTCACCTCTACACCGACCATAAAATCTTGAAGTATATCTTCATGCAGAAGGAGCTGAATATGAGACAACGGAGATGGTTGGAGCTCATCAAAGATTATGAAATTGAGATCCACTATCATCTGGGAAAAGCAAACGTGGTTGCCGACACGCTTAGTCGGAAAGCCCACGTTCACAACTTGGCGATTGCTGAGTTGGAAGATGAAGAACCAAGTCTCCGTGTCATTCTGTATGGCGCACTTTATAATCTCGCGCCCATTCCAACAATCCGTGAAGAGATTGTTGAGGTTCAAAGAAGAGACAGAGGTATGTCTCACATATGGAGAAGACTAGACAACGGAGAGGTGAAATGTTTCCGGAAGGATGAGAACGGTACAATATGGTTCAATGACCGTACAGTGGTACCGTGTAATATGAAACTCCGGAAGAAGATCTTGGATGAAGCCCACCTGTCTAAGTTTTCCATTCATCCTGGAAGTAACAAGATGTACCAAGATTTGAAACAGAAATTTTGGTGGACGAGGATGAAGAGGGAAATCGCTAAGTACATATCCGAGTGTGATACGTGTAGACGGGTCAAGGCTGATCATATGCGGAAAGCCGGACCGCTACAACCTCTGAAGATACCGGCATGGAAATGGAAGGATATGAGTATGGATTTTATCTCGGATTACCACTCACATACCGGAAGCATGACTCGATATGGGTGATAGTCGACCGGTTGACAAAATCAGCTCATTTCATACCGGTGAACACTCATTATCGAGCAAGGCAATATGCGGAGTTATACATTTCCAGGATTATATGCTCACATGGTGTCCCTAAGACCATTGTTTCAGATCGAGGTGCGCTGTTCATTGCCCGGTTTTGGGAGCAGCTGCATGCCTCGTTGGGCACCAAGCTGATTAGGAGCTCCGCGTATCACCCTCAAACTGATGGACAAACTGAGAGGGTGAACCAAGTGCTGGAAAATATGTTAAGAGCGTGTGCCATCCACCACGGTAAGAATCGGGATGACCACTTACCATTGGCGGAGTTTTCATACAACAACGGGTATCAAGCGAGTATTAAAATGGCACCGTATGAAGCTCTCTATGGCCGGAAGTGTCGCACACCGCTGAATCGGTGTGGTCCGGTGAAAGAGTCTTGTTTGGGGTTGATCTTGTGAACGAAGCCGAAGACCGAGTTCGGTTGATACAAGAAAATTTGAAGGCTGCACAATCCCGATAGAAGAGCTACTCTGATCAAAGGCGTAGGCCATTGCATTTTGACGTCGGAGAGCACATGTATCTTCGTGTATCTCCGATGAAGGGAATTCACCGGTTTGGTGTAAAGGGGAAACTCACTCCCTGCTTTATAGGTCCTTTTGCTATCACGGAGAAGTGCGGACCCATAGCCTACTGGCTGGAACTACCGGCAAGTATTGCAGGTGTTCATGATGTACTTCATGTGCCACAGCTGCGGAAGTGTCTCAAATTCACCGCTGCTGTCCGCACCGAGGAAATCGACGAATTGAAACCGGACCTTACCTACACCGAGCGACCGGTTCAGATTTTAGATGAAAAGACACGGGTAACCCGGAACCGGACGATCAGATTTTACAAGGTGCTGTGGAGTAATCACACCGCGGAAGAGGCAGCGTGGGAAAGTGAAGATTACCTCCGCACCAACTATCCGGAACTTTTAGGTTTGTACAGTTTGTAATTAACTCTCCCGTCTCGTTCTTCTTTTTGTAATCTCGGGACAAGATTCTTTTAAGGGGGGAGGAACGTAAAAGTCCCAAAATGTGTATGAATAAAAACCGAGGTTTGAATTCATATGTGTGGCAAAGGCATGAAAAATGGGACTTGCTAAAATTTTTCTTCATGCAAAGTGATACATGGATGATCATCCAAAATGAGGCTCACATTTTTATTTGAAAGTGTTGAACCAATAAGGATTTAAATACCCCTTTGCATGAGGGTTTAAAAATCAGATTTTAAATTCAAAGTTCACCCAAAGTGTGGCCAAGAACTTTGAATAAACATGCAGCCATATAGTTGGAAGTTGTGGAAAAAGTTTGATGACAAACATTTCATTTTTAAGATGGGCTCCAAAAAGGAATTAAATTGGAAGCATTTTCAACTTCCAACCAAATTCAAAATTTCTATGTAAATTCAAACTGAAATTTGCAAATTCAAATTCTAGCCACCTTTCAATCTTTCAAACTTTGGAATTTGAGAGATCCACATGAGGAGATGTTTTGGGAGGAAAATGTGGGGTAGGACCCACATGTCATTGAACTGAAGGTGGAGATTTGCACCCTAAGCAACTATGAACTACAAAATCATTGCAAATTTTATAACCTTTCCAACTGTATATTATCTGACCCCTAGAGATTTTTCTAGAGAGTGTTATGGCCAATTTACAGAAACATCCAGAGAAGTTTGCAGCTGCTCTGTTTTCTGAACAGTTTGCATTCATCTGGACATTCAACCAAGTTGGTATCGGATTTGGCTCTGGAGTTCTACAGAAAAGTTGTAGAGCACTTAATAACCTTTCCAGAACTGTATCAAACACCTCCATTGGGTCAAGCTAATTAGAGTTACGCTCTGTTAAACCCAGAAAAATTTCTGTCTGAACAGAGCACTCTGTCTTTGAGATCAAAAGAAGACTAACAAGTCTCTTCTTTGAAACTTAGTTCAAATGAAGAGCTCAGTAACTAATATGTGCTTTATCACATCCATTTTTAGTTTGGAAGTTAGTCATGAATGATTTCTTCTTAGGAAAGAAAACTATACAGTGTAGTACGGTGACGATGCACCGTAAGACATATGACGGTACTACGTTGCCTTACCAAAGAAAAACCTAACCGGATTACACCGGCATATACGTATCATTAGGTGGCACTAAAACGGTCACTCGCAAACGTGTTCTACACGCACTAAGGTTTTCGTGGTTAGTACCTACATAAGCCACACTCAATCATCAGGTTTGGCTGCACACCGAACCCGGTATCCATACAATTCGTACACCCGGCCGTCATCACTCGCCCAGGTGTTCTCAAGCCAAACACGCCTTGAGCTACGTGTTCATGTTACTGACCACGTGACGGGGTCTACCAAATTGCACCACGTACGCCAGGGAAAACGTTGCTCGAATACCCTAAACGACATGAAGAGTCGTAGAGGATACTAAAGCGGGTCGGGTTACCTGCCACCCGTGAGGCTCCACCCTTCAGCTTGTGCGCACTGGTGGACAGCACATACGTGCACCCCCCAAGACATAGACGTCCCGAGATGCACGGTTTTCCGACATAACAAATAGGTTAGCTTGCCACCTTCATAATATGCTAATAGTAGTCCTTATGTGGGCCTAGTACCGTTATCTCACCGTATCCTAAGTTTTTGACATAATATGATGCTCAATCCGTGCTCTGTTCCCAACGCAGCTCTGATACCATGCTGTGGGGGACCACAGGACCTCATTGGGTGGTGCCGTGTTATGCGGCACCCAACAGCGCACGGGTCGATGAACACACATCATATTACATAAATAGTTTAGCGGAAGCGTACAAGAATGTTTTACAAATAGTTATATCAGAGTAAACTACAGCGGAAGACTATCACTCTCACGACTCATATCTAAAATAGCAACAAAGAAATGATCCAACCCGCGGACGTTTCTTACTAGCAACACGAAGATCAATCTGCAGCGGCGAGGATGCTTTTTGAGTAAGCACTCGGAAGTTCCCGAGTCCCATCTGTGGGGACCACCCCGTGGTTCACCCACTCCAGGATCGCATAGGGTGGTGCCGTGCGATGCGGCACCCAACAGCACACACGAAAAGAATAAAGGATAACATACAAACTTTTATTCGATATAAAACAGCGGAAGTCTTTTTACAAAACCTATTCATACAGCGGAAGTAATATACATATAAAGCCTCTCATCCTAGCTATGCAAAAGTGAAGCCGTCCAGCCCGGGGACGCTACACACTAGTAGCAAGTACCCGGAGATCACGGCGGCGTGCAAGGATCCAGCTCGGCCGTGTACCCCGACGGGGGCATCGCCTCGTCCTCGGAACCTTCCTCATAACTCTCACCTGCACACAGCTCAAATATTGCAACCGTGAGCACGAAGGCTCAGCAAGTCTTAACCGTCAACCCTAGGCATGGAACTCTACGTGCAAGGATATGTAAGATGGGAAAAGGAATTTGCGACAAAGACACGCCTATAAGTTGGTCCTTACTTTCAGTTTTATAGCAGCAGATTCATGTGCCTTAGGAAGCCCTCACATTGGAAGTCCACAATCAAACAAGAAACGCTTTCCTCCGATGTGGTGATGCCCAAAGTGGAATATAAACTTAATTAGCTCTATATCTACAACAATCAAGGTATTCAAGACATTAAGATCAATACAGCATTTTCAGTTGGCTTATTTCACTTCTTACTACGCCACAGCGTAGTGAACAAGCGGGTATTCAAATAACCGCGAGGGAGGGTGATTGCAATCAAGACACACCCGGATAACACGTCACATACACCCACTTTCAGAAGCGTGATTCCACACCCCTTCCTACTCTGTTGTATGCGACAACCTTTCAAAGGCAACCCAAATGCCGAACCGGTCCATCCGTAACGGGCAGGAGGTCCCCGCGTGGAGCGTGACTGTGCCCACCGGCATATTTACACCTTGCTACCCTCAACCCACTCCTATTTACGGTTGGGTAAGCCTCGACACCCAGGTTAACCAATTACATCGGTTTCCTGGTTCCCATATGCCAGTATGCATCCGGTACTGTTCGATACTTGTCCAGCAGGGCCGTACACAGACGGTCCTCAACCGGCACCAACAGGGCTACGCACGTGAGACCGCTGCTCACTGCATCCTATCCCCCCTGCTGGGTCTCATTTTCATACAACTCAAGCCATTATCTACCTCTTTTCTTTCCGGTGATAAGGACTATATATCTCGCGAGTAGCTTCCAACCACTCAACTTCTACCGAGATCCTATACATTAGCATGGCATTCCCTACTCGTCGAGTTTGTAAACTACCCAACCCTCCATAGGATTTAAAGAGGCTATGCAAGTGGGGTTTCAATCACCCTAACTCTAATGCAAACATTCACCCTAGACCTAAATGATACAAATAAAAAGCTTTATAAAAGGTACTTAATTGCAAACCGGAGCTTGCCTGGTTGTGAGTTAAACGGAAAGTCAGCTTCTGGTGGCAGGACATCCAAAGGCTCCGGCGTATCCTCAACTTCGGTCACTATTATGAAATGTAATAAAATACATGTATAAGTATTAAGGCTTTATAAGAATTGAACTACTATTCATAGCTATTGCTATTTAGGATCCTTAATTGGCTTTGGGAATTTTACAGTGGATACTAGACCCTCTAAGGATGATTTGAGCCAAATTTGGAGACATGTCATTGCATAATGTAGTCTTTAAAATTCCTACAAGTACAATGCTTATCTGAATTTTGAGCCCAAATCAGGAGCTTTGACTTAGCTAGAAATGGAAGATATGATTAGGGCAAGTCTCCATGGTTCTAACAAAATTGGTTTCACCATTTTTGGAGCTACCATCAGAGAGATATGAATTTTTGAAGTTTGGACAGGAGTGCTGAAATAGATTCTGTTTAAATTGGAATTCCCAAATAAAGGCTGAACTTGGGAAGGTAATTTGACCTAGCAAATGAACTCCACTGAAGCCCAAATTTTTACTGGAGATCCGTATCTATGAAGCGGATTTGCTGCCCAAATTTGGGAATATTTCATAAAGAATCGCTCCTGTAATAAATCCCTATAGGATTTACTAAAAACAATTCTACAGAAATTCCTGGGCATTTTCATAGCCAAAAATTGGTTTCTCTGTGAAGTACTCCTCATGAGGAATCCAACAAAATTGGTTTCACTCTTTTTGGAGTTTTCTACACAAAGTTATGGGCTTGCAAAGATCAGCTAATTCCTGGAATTATTTCTCTAATAGAAACTTCAAATAATTGGGCTGGGCCCACTGTTTTAAACCGGACCAGTGAGATTTCGGCAACACCGGAGGCTACGGGGTTATTCCCACGCAGCCGCACCGGATCCGGCGCCACAAGCCGATCCTCGCGCGAACACGGAGGCTGACCGGTGGGACCGGCCCTCCTTCGTCTTCCTCGCGCTGTCCGTGCCTCCCGCGGCGGCGCATGCCGGCGAGGCTCGCTGGGACGGGGTTCCCGTGGTCCAAACTTCGTCAAACTCGCCGCCTGTGAGTTCTACACCGTGCTGAACACGATGGTGAGGTCGGGAGCCGATGACAACGGCCGGAAAGGTGCTTGCACCGGCGACCATGTCGAACCTTACTTCGGCGACCTCGCTCTCCCTCAACAGTGGGTCTTTCGGGCTAGGGTTTGCTCCAAAAGCACCAGTGTCCCATGGACATCCTCGACCCATAGCTCGCTCTCCCTGAAACCCCCCGGAGAGGGGACCTCACTAGCGACCCGAGCCCGCAAAACTCCGGCGGCGATAAAAACTCGGTACCCGGCATCTCTACTTACTCATTTGAGCTGCTAGAACTTCGGGGAGATGCGCAAGCATGTGCTGGAGCTACTCTAAACTCATCTAGCACGGAGCTATCCCGAGCACAACGAATTTCTTCGAAGGGTCCTCGGGTTCCTAAAGAACCGCCGGCGCCAAACTTCAAAATACTCGGTACCGGAGCTAAGAAAGCAGGAACTGGTGGAAAGGAAGGAGGAAGGGTTCCTCACGCACCTCAGGGACCTTTCTGTTGATCGGAAGAGGCCGCAAATCCGTCGGGCAACGGTGTGGCGTACAGGCGATCAACACCGGAGCTCCGAAGGGAATTCCAGCTCGTAGGCGCCAACCACTGGTGCTGGTGTTCACTTGAGGCTTCGGGGAGCAGGAGAGAGACCTGGCGCAACGATCCTGCGGCTCAGCCGCGCGAGAGGCACGCCGAGCTCGCCGGGCGTCGAGAAGGTTTCTTCCGCCGGGCGGGGGTTTGGGTTCGCGAGGCTCGAGCAGAGCGTGGAAAGGCTACGGGGTAATGGGTATGAGGCCAGATGCTGCACTCGGCTGCCGCTATAAATGGCCACGCGCGTGAACCAACGTCGGGGGAAGCAGCTCGGTGGACAACGTCGGGCGACGGGCTGCTCGGGAGCTGGCGCACGGTGATCACCCGAGGAAAAAAACAGTCGGTTGGTTTGCTTTGGGTGGCTGACAATTGGGCCCCACTATTTCTAATTCTTATCCAATTTTCTCTGATATTTTACCCCAGCAACTCAACATTAAAGACTTGACTTCACCCCAAAGTCATAGTTTGAATTTGCCGAATTCAAAGGGTTTGAATTCGGTGTGAAATTTGGATGTGGTTTGATCATTTGAATTTTAAAAGGAGTTTGAATTCTCCACTTTGTATCGCCTCAAAAATATAGCAAACCAGCTCCAAAATTTCCAACTTTTGGCATGGATGCTCATTCAAAGGTGGAGAACACATTTGTGAACCCAAATTTTGAAATTGAGGGAATTGGAATTTGAAACTGAATTTGTAATTCAGATTAGAGGGCTTCTCCTTTTAATCCCAAACAAATATCAAAACTCCTACAAATGAGCTTAAATTTGGAAGGGTGAATATTTGGAAAATGAAGATCCAAGCTGTGCATTTAGATCTCCATGTTTGAAAGTTTTGGGAAGTCTAAACCCTCACTTTGAACTTAAACCATTATAATTCAAAGTTTTAATTCCCCTCATTTTTCATAAGTATACATGAGCTGAATTTTCTTGCTACCACTTTTGGGGATTTTACACCCCCCCCTTAAAAAGAATCTCGTCCCGAGATTCCAAAGGAAAAGCAAAGTGGGGAAGAAATTTACCGGGTATAGGATGATAGCAAGTCCGGATAATACGTTCGTAGATAATCCTCGCTTTCCCATGTCGCCTCATCAGCAGTATGGTTACTCCACAAGACCATGTAGAACCATAAGTTCCGGTTTCTTGTGGCACGAGTCTTTTCATCGATGATCCGGATGGGATACTCCGTGTACGTGAGGTCCGGTTGAAGGACTTCTATGTCTTCAGTGCGGATTTCAGCAGAGGGCTTGAGGCACTTCCGCAGCTGAGAGATGTGGAAGACGTTGTGAATGCCTGCGAGCGACGCTGGTAACTCTAGGCGATAGGCCACGGGTCCGCATCTTTCAATGACGGCGAACGGACCAATGAACCGCGGCGCAAGTTTACCCTTCACTCTGAAACGGTGAACTCCCTTCATCGGAGACACATGGACATAAACATGGTCCCCGATGTCGAAGTGGAGAGGGCGGCGTCTCTTATCCGCATAGCTCTTCTGACGAGATTGAGCAGCCTTGAGATTGGCTTGTATTACTCGCACTCGTTCTTCAGCTTCATTCACAAGTTCAATGCCGTAGATGACTCGCTCGCCGGACTCGCACCAGTTGAGAGGTGTGCGGCATTTCCGGCCGTAGAGAGCTTCATACTGCGCCATCTTGATGCTAGCTTGATAGCCATTGTTGTAAGAAAACTCCGCCAACGGCAAATGATCGTCCCAATTCTTGCCGTGGTGGATGGCACAAGCGCGTAGCATGTCTTCAAGCAATTGATTCACCCGTTCAATTTGACCATCTGTCTGTGGGTGATACGCGGATCTTCGGATCAGTTTGGTTCCCAGTGATGCGTGCAGCTGTTCCCAAAACCGAGAAACAAACAGCGCACCGCGATCTGAAATGATGGAGTGGGGAATACTGTGCAAACATAAGATCTTTGCAATGTACAGCTCCGCATATTGCTTGGCCACGTACTTTGTACGTACGGGGATAAAATGAGCCGACTTGGTTAGTCGATCGACTATTACCCAAATCGAGTCATGCTTGTGAGATGTGAGAGGTAATCCGACTATGAAGTCCATGCTGATATCCTCCCACTTCCACGCCGGAATATTTAAGGGTTGCAGCTGTCCGGCTTTTCGCATATGGTCGGCCTTCACACGCCGACACGTATCACATTCGGATACGTATTTCACGATTTCTCTTTTCATCCGTGTCCACCAAAACCTGGTTTTCAGATCCTGGTACATCTTGTTGCTGCCCGGATGAATAGAATACTTGGACAGATGAGCTTCGTCCAAGATTTTCTTCCGAAGCTTCATGTCACGGGGTACCACTATACGGTCTTTAAACAATAGAGTGTCGTGTTCATCTCTTCGGAAGCACTTCATTTCACCATTCTCCATCCTTCTCCGAATGTGCGACATTCCCATGTCTTTCTTCTGAGCTTCCATAATCTCCTCTCTTATGGTTGGGATGAGAGCAAGATTATATAATGCCCCATATGGAACCAAGTACAGACTCGGCTCCTCCTCTTCAAGTGGGGTGATGGACAGACTGTTGACATGGGATTTGCGGCTTAAGGCATCGGCAACCACGTTTGCCTTCCCGGGATGGTAGTGAATCTCGATCTCATAGTCTTTGATCAGTTCTAGCCATCTCCGTTGCCGCATATTCAACTCCTTTTGAGTGAATATATATTTCAGACTTTTGTGGTCGGTGTAGAGGTGCACTAAGTTCCCAAGCAAATAGTGCCTCCACATCTTCAAGGCCAATACCACAGCAGCAAGCTCGAGATCATGAGTCGGATAGTGCTGCTCGTGGTTTCGGAGTTGACGTGAGCCATAGGCGACCACTCTTCCTCCTTGCATCAATACACAGCCAAGCCCGATACCAGACGCATCACAGTATACGTCAAAGGGCTTGGTTGTATCCTGTTGAGCTAACACCGGGGCTGTTGTAAGATGCTTCACTAATGCTTGGAAAGCTTCTTCGCAAGCTGAGCTCCAAACATATTTGATCCCCTTCTTTAACAGTTCAGTCATCGGCTTAGCAAGCTTGGAGAAATTGGGTATGAATCTCCGATAATATCCTGCTAACCCGAGGAAACTTCTGACTTCGTGGACTGATGTGGGGGACTTCCATTTCAGCACTTGTTCGATTTTTCTTGGATCAACTGCAATGCCTTCTGCAGAAATGATATGACCAAGGAATGGCACTTGGATGATCCAAAACTCGCACTTTCTGAACTTGGCATAAAGCTTATGGTCTCTTAATCGTTGAAGTATGATATGTAAGTGTTTGGCGTGTTCTTCTTCAGACTTGGAGTAGACCAAGATGTCGTCTATGAACACTACCACAAACTTGTCCAACTCCAGCATGAACACTGAGTTCATAATATACATGAAGTGTGCCGGGGCGTTGGTGAGACCAAAGGACATGACGAGGTATTCATACAACCCATATCTCGTCGAGAAGGCCGTCTTTGGGATATCCTCTGCTCGGATCTTGATTTGATGATATCCGGAGCGAAGATCCATCTTGGAAAATACACTCGCACCCACAAGTTGATCGAAGAGAATATCGATGCGGGGCAGTGGATATTTATTATTGATGGTGACGGCGTTGAGAGGTCGGTAGTCCACACACAACCTCAAGGTTTCATCCTTTTTCTTCACAAACAGCGCCGAGCATCCCCATGGCGAGGAACTCGGTCGAATGAAACCCTTCTTCATCAAATCGTTGAGCTGCTCCTTCAGTTCAGCCAGCTCATTCGGAGCCATTTTATACGGTCTCCGTGATATCGGCGTCGTCCCAGGTACAAGTTCAATATTGAACTCGACATCTCTTTCGGGTGGCATGCCCAGAAGATCATCCGGAAAGACATCCGGGTATTCCCGGACCATATGAATATCCTCAAGTTTTGTGGCTTCCGTGTTATAGGTGGCTGGAGTTTCTTGAACCGAACGGTCAAGAATAAGAACATGTGGTTCATGAAGTGGAGAGTTTAAACAAACCACACGTGGAATGATGTCAAGAACAGCACCATGGCGATGTAGCCATGACATTCCTAAAATGACATCAAGTTTTTGACTCTCTAACATGATCAGAGAAGTCGGATATAGATTCCCACCCAACTGTAATGGTGCTCTATAGACCATTCTATCAGCTGTCAATTTCCCACCTGGAGAACATATCAAATATGAATTATTTGTGGGAATGATAGGCAGTTGATATTTAATAACATAATACTGACTTATGAAATTATGGGTGGCACCGGAGTCAAAAAGTATGACTACGGGATGATCTAGGTAAGAGAACGTACCCGCGAGGACGGGTTCGCCTTCCGGCACGTCTTCGATAGCTAAGTGATGGACGTTGCCGGGTTTTGGTGCTAGTTTCTTGGGCTGGTTGCGAGGCTGATTAGCACCCTGATATGGTGCTGCACCCCTGCCCTGTCGAGGCTCGGGGCAGTCTCTGAAAATGTGCCCGACACGGCCACACGTGTAGCACGTGTAAGGTGTCGGGGTCCCGCCGACTTGAGGGCGGAATCCCGGTGCACGGTGTTGAAACTGAGGCGACGCGGGGCCATCCTTTGCTGCTTCTGTTGCTGCGGTGGATACGTCTGTCGAAAGCCCGGCGCATTATATTGCCGCCCGCGAAACTGAGGCGGTCGCGCCGGTGGCTGCCATCTCTGACCGGATGGTGAGCGATACACCACGCGGTATTTCTGTGGCGTTCCACCACTGCTGCTCGTCAGCGCGCTGCATTTCCTCTTGTCAGAACCGCGCTCGCGCTGAGCATTCTCCTGTAGAATCGCGGCATTAACTAGGTCGTTGAATGTGCCGCGATTGCTCTGGGCGAGATGGACCTTCATCTTGGAGTTCAGGCCCCGGAAGAACGCATTGCGCTTGTTGTCTTCCGTGCCCACAAATCCTGGCGCATACTGCGCCAGCCGGTTGAATAACCTGGAGTACTCATGAGCACTCCTCTCGCCTTGTTGGAGCGCCAGGAACTCCTGGAGCTTCATTTCCATAACCCCGGGAGGTATGTGATAGGCGCGGAACGCCTCCCGGAACTCCATCCATGTGACGGCATGGCCAGCCGGTAAGGAGGCGGTGTAGTTCGCCCACCAGGTACCGGCTTCTCCTTGAAGCTGTTGCGCTGCGTACAGCGCCTTCTGATGTTCGGTGCATCGCAGCAGCCCGAACTTTGCCCCTAGAGTGCGTATAAAGCTGTCCGCCTCCAACGGTTCTTGGGCTTCCGAGAAGACCGGTGGATGGGTCGCCATGAATTCCGAATATGAACTTTGTTGGGGCTGGCGTTGCCCATTGTCTTGGCGTCCTCCCAGATGGGACGCATTTTGCTGGACTAGCATCCGCAGCAACCTGGTTTGCTCGTCGCGCGAGCCGAGCACTGCTGCGAGAACCTCCGCAAGATTCCTTGGAAGTTCTGGCGGTGGAGGAGGTGGTTGCTGCTGCATCGTGGTCTGCTCCGGAGGTGGAGAATCATCACCACGAACTTGACTCGGACCTCCCTCCTCTTGCGTTGAACGTGTCCGCACCATTCTGCATTCAGATCATTCCAATGATCAGCACTTGTGGGTTTAGCCCATCCAGTCAATACAATGGTAATGCGAGAATGAAATCAATAGTGCGCATAACAATCACACATATGGATAAAGTATAAACTTTATGCAACATATACATCCCTGGACCGTGTCACATGATCGAGTTCCAAAGTATTGAACTTTAAGGGTTTAAAAGTTCATTTCGACCATCGGGGTCACCACGGGATATTAAGTGTGTTAGCATGCGTAATTCCTCGCTATTGTATTGGACCCAAACATGTACTAATTTGAAGTGATGTGTCAAATGCATAAACCCTTCGACTCCAACTCGCTGTTTTACAACAGCCACTGGACTTCGAATGGTGAAACTAAGTGTTTTGGTCGAAATACGGAAAATTCCCGAGAACATTTGGTCTGCCCTGTTTCTGGACAGTACCTACTCATCTGAGATTTTCATCCCATTGGAGGGAGATTTTGTTCTGGAGCCCTACAGAAAAATTGTAGAGGACTTCAAAACCTTTCCAGAGTGGTATCCCACACCTCCATTGGTTCAACCAATCTTAAGTTATGCCCTGTTCAAATTCAGCAAAATTTCTGCCGAAAACAGGGGAGATTATTCCTAAGCTTTTGAGACTGAACCTATACTCCCACTTGACTCTTAGTTCAAAATAGGAGTTTACTGACCCCTAAATGGATTCCTAAACTTCATTTTGACTCTTTTCTTTGAAAATAAACTTTTTATGCAGTCGGTACTACGTTTCCTCACCAAAGAAAAATCCTAAACCGGTATTCCGGCATATACGTGTCAAATGGTGGAACTAAAGTCTTCACTCACAAACGGTTTCTACACGTCATACACTAACGTGGTTAATGTACCTGCAGAAAAACACACAATAATGGTGCACACAAAGGTTTTAGCATTTCAGGCAGTTCCATATCATAATAAAACATACGGTCCGTATCATTGCCATACGGATCGTCCTTGAGTCAAGTCACGTCTCAAGATACATGGTCGTGTTTTCACACCACACGACGGGGAACCCGAATAGAGCGCGAACGGGTCATCACGGTTGGGAATTTTGTCAACCCAACGGATACCACCTACTGCCTCATGACCGTTGAGGCACGCCGATGGCGAGCGCTGCATATGGCCCTTTGAACATTGAACGTTCAAGAGTTGCATACTGTCGTGTTGCTTACCACACGATGGGGTATTCTCACTTTTGTCTAAAGCACGCTGGAGATCAGCGTTTTCATATGCTCTCAGAACCATTGAGAGGTTCAGAGACTCATATTCACTACCGTGCGAAGCCACGGTATACCATTCCATAATATTGCTCGTATGGCGAGTTACCGCAATTGACCCGCCTGTGGTGGCGTACCTTACCTCTTACCTGATGTCGGAGCGTCGTTACAGACTGTATAACAAATATGTTAGCTTTCCACCATCATAACTAGTACTATCATAGACCTTATGTGGGCTTAATGACTAATCCTCACTCGACTACTTCTAAGTTTTCAAAATAGGCTCTTTTCGAGCGTGCTATTCCAAAAGAGGCTCTGATACCACGACTGTGGGGACCACCCCGTGGTTCACCCACTCCAGGATCGCATAGGGTGGTGCCGTGCGATGCGGCACCCAACAGCACACACGAAAAGAATAAAGGATAACATACAAACTTTTATTTGATATAAAACAGCGGAAGTCTTTTTACAAAACCTATTCATACAGCGGAAGTAATATACATATAAAGCCTCTCATCCTAGCTATGCAAAAGTGCAGCCGTCCAGCCCGGGGACGCTACACACTAGCAGCAAGTACCCGGAGATCACGGCGGCGTGCATGGATCCAGCTCGGCCGTGTACCCCCACGAGGGCATCGCCTCGTCCTCGGAACCTTCCTCATAACTCTCACCTGCACACAGCTCAAATATTGCAACCGTGAGCATGAAGGCTCAGCAAGTCTTAACCGTCAACCCTAGGCATGGAACTCTACGTGCAAGGATATGTAAGATGGGAAAAGGAATTTGCGACAAAGACACACCTATAAGTTGGTCCTTACTTTCAGTTTTATAGCAGCAGATTCATGTGCCTTAGGCAGCCCTCACATCGGAAGTCCACAATCAAACAAGAAACGCTTTCCTCCGATGTGGTGATGCCCAAAGTGGAATATAAACTTAATTAGCTCTATATCTACAGCAATCAAGGTATTCAAGATATTAAGATCAATACAGCATTTTCAGTTGGCTTATTTCACTTCTTACTACGTCACAGCGCAGTGAACAAGCGGGTACTCAAATAACCGCGAGGGACGGTGATTGCAATCAAGACACACCCGGATAACACGTCACATACACCCACTTTCAGAAGCGTGATTCCACACCCCTTCCTACTCTGTTGTATGCGACAACCTTTCAAAGGCAACCCAAATGCCGAACCGGTCCATCCGTAACGGGCAGGAGGTCCCCGCGTGGAGCGTGACTGTGCCCACCGGCATATTTACACCTTGCTACCCTCAACCCACTCCTATTTATGGTTGGGTAAGCCTAGACACCCAGGTTAACCAATTACATCGGTTTCCTGGTTCCCATATGCCAGTATGCATCCGGTACTGTTCGATACTTGTCCAGCAGGGCCGTACACGGACGGTCGTCAACCGACACCAACAGGGCTACACACGTGAGACTGCTGCTCACTGCATCCTATCCCCCCTGCTGGGTCTCATTTTCATACAACTCAAGCCATTATCTACCTCTTTTCTTTCCGGTGATAAGGACTATCTCGCGAGTAGCTTCCAACCACTCAACTTCTACCGAGATCCTATACATTAGCATGGCATTCCCTACTCGTCGAGTTTGTAAACTACCCAACCCTCCATAGGATTTAAAGAGGCTATGCAAGTGGGGTTTCAATCACCCTAACTCTAATGCAAACATTCACCCTAGACCTAAATGATACAATTAAAAAGCTTTATAAAAGGTACTTAAGTGCAAACCGGGGCTTGCCTGGTTGTTAGTTAAACGGAAAGTCAGCTTCTGGTGGCAGGACGTCCAAAGGCTCCGGCGTATCCTCAACTTCGGTCACTATTATGAAATGTAGTAAAATACATGTATAAGTATTAAGGCTTTATAAGAATTGAACTACTATTCATAGCTATTGCTATTTAGGATCCTTAATTGCTTTTGGGAATTTTACAGTGGATACTAGACCCTCTAAGGATGATTTGAGCCAAATTTGGAGACATGTCATTGCATAATGTAGTCTTTAAAATTCCTACAAGTACAATGCTTATCTGAATTTTGAGCCCAAATCAGGAGCTTTGACATAGCTAGAAATGGAAGATCTGATTAGGGCAAGTCTCCATGGTTCTAACAAAATTGGTTTCACCATTTCTGGAGCTACCATCAGAGAGATATGAATTTTTGAAGTTTGGACAGGAGTGCTGAAATAGTTTCTGTTTAAATTGGAATTCCCAAATAAAGGCTGAACTTGGGAAGGTAATTTGACCTAGCAAATGAACTCCACTGAAGCCCAAATTTTTACTGGAGATCCGTATCTATGAAGAGGATTTGCTGCCCAAATTTGGGAATATTTCATAAAGAATTGCTCCTGTAATAAATCCCTATAGGATTTACTAAAAACAATTCTACAGAAATTCCTTGGCATTTTCATAGCCAAAAATTGGTTTCTCCGTGATGTACTCCTCATGAGGAATCCAACAAAATTGGTTTCACTCTTTTTGGAGTTTTCTACACAAAGTTATGGGCTTGCAAAGATCAGCTAATTCCTGGAATTATTTCTCTAATAGAAACTTCAAATAATTGGGCTGGGCCCACTGTTTTAAACCGGACCAGTGAGATTTCGGCGACACCGGAGGCTATGGGGTTATTCCCACGCAGCCGCACCGGATCCGGCGCCACAAGCCGATCCTCGCGCGAACACGGAGGCTGACCGGTGGGACCGGCCCTCCTTCGTCTTCCTCGCGCTGTCCGTGCCTCCCGCGGCGGCGCACGCCGGCGAGGCTCACCGGGACGGGGTTCCCGTGGTCCAAACTTCGTCAAACTCGCCGCCTGTGAGTTCTACACCGTGCTGAACACGATGGTGAGGTCGGGAGCCGATGACAACGGCCGGAAAGGTGCTTGCACCGGCGACCATGTCGAACCTTACTTCGGCGACCTCGCTCTCCCTCAACAGTGGGTCTTTCGGGCTAGGGTTTGCTCCAAAAGCACTAGTGTCCCATGGACATCCTCGACCCATAGCTCGCTCTCCCTGAAATCCCCCGGAGAGGGGACCTCACCGGCGACCCGAGCCCGCAAAACTCCGGCGGCGACAAAAACTCGGTACCCGGCATCTCTACTTGCTCATTTGAGCTGCTAGAACTTCGGGGAGATGCTCAAGCATGTGCTGGAGCTACTCTAAACTCATCTAGCACGGAGCTATCCCGAGCACAACGAATTTCTTCGAAGGGTCCTCGGGTTCCTAAAGAACCGCCGGCGCCAAACTTCAAAATACTCGGTACCGGAGCTAAGAAAGCAGGAACTGGTGGAAAGGAAGGAGGAAGGGTTCCTCACGCACCTCAGGGACCTTTCTGTTGATCGGAAGAGGCCGCAAATCCGTCGGGCGACGGTGTGGCGTACAGACGATCAACACCGGAGCTCCGAAGGGAATTCCAGCTCGTAGGCGCCAACCACCGGTGCTGGTGTTCACTTGAGGCTTTGGGGAGCAGGAGAGAGACCTGGCGCAACGATCCCGCGGCTCAGCCGCGCGAGAGGCACGCCGAGCTCACCGGGCGTCGATGAGCCGAAGGTTTCTTCCGCCGGGCAGGGGTTTGGGTTCGCGAGGCTCGAGCAGAGCGTGGAGAGGCTACGGGGTAATGGGGATGAGGCCAGATGCTGCACTTGGCTGCCGCTATAAACGGCCACGCGTGAACCGACGTCGGGGGAAGCAGCTCGGTGGACAACGTCGGGCGACGGGCTGCTCAGGAGCTGGCGCGCGTGATCACCCGAGGAGGAAAAACAGTCGGTTGGTTTGCTTTGGGTGGCTGACAATTGGGCCCCACTATTTCTAATTCTTATCCAATTTTCTCTGATATTTTACCCCAGCAACTCAGCATTAAAGACTTGACTTCACCCCAAAGTCATAGTTTAAATTTGCCGCATTCAAAGGGTTTGAATTCGGTGTGAAATTTGGATGTGGTTTGATCATTTGAATTTGAAAAGGAGTTTGAATTCTCCACTTCGTATTGCCTCAAAAATATAGCAAACCAGCTTCAAAATTTCCAACTTTTGTCATGGCTGCTCATTCAAAGGTGGAGAACACATTTGTGAACCCAAATTTTGAAATTGAGGGAATTGGAATTTGAAATTCAGATTAGAGGGCTTCTCCTTTTAATCCCAAACAAATATCAAAACTCCTCCAGATGAGCTGAAATTTGGAAGGGTGAATATTTGGAATATGAAGATCCAAGCTGTGCATTTAGATCTCCATGTTTGGAAGTTTTGGGAAGTCTAAACCCTCACTTTGAACTTCAACCATTATAATTCAAAGTTTTAATTCCCCTCATTTTTCATAAGTATACATGAGCTGAATTTTCTTGCTACCACTTTTAGGGATTTTACACCATCGGCACCCCTTCTCATAAGCATCGAGTCAATTACCTGCAAAACAACTCGGATAGCATCCATGAGCATAACGCTCAGCAATACTTAACCGTCACCCTAAACATGAAACTCTAAGTGAGGTTATGAACCTAACATAGGATGGCATAAGCATAATTAAACTCGCCTAAAAGTGAATCCTTACTTTCAGGTATTAATTGCAGCATTTTAAGTAACCCTGGGCATGCCACATCGGGAGTCCACAATCAAACAAGAAACGCTTTCCCCCGATGTAAATTGCTCATGGCATAAAAGCATCGAGTTTGCACTAGCCTATTCAACAAGATCCAAGACAAAGCTAGTATGATACTTCACATCAAATGATTAGTTCCTTTCTCATGCAAGTTCTTACTACGTCACGACTGTGAGAACATGTATGCTCGGTCCATTCCGTGAGCGACGGTAATTTGAATCAATAACACCCGGACTACACGACACGTACGCCCGTACTCGACGTTGCCTACAACAACCATCACTGACGTCGTACGTGGCAGCCTTTCCCCCGTTTCACCCCCGCTGAATCGATCAAGTCGCCCTGTACAGTAGCTACTCTCATGGTGCACCTTCCGACGTGAGATGTCATGAGAATATTCCCCACATACTGCACACCGGCCATCCGCCTGAGGCGACCCGAAAAGTCCCAACGACAGCTTCCCGAGGTACATCGGTTTACTGGGTCCCATATAGCCAGCGTGAGTCCGGTACACAACTCAAACTTGTTCAACAGGGCTGCATACGGATCGGTCCTTGACCGACACGGACAGGTCTACAGCACCCAGGCCCCTATGTCTTGCTGCTCCTACAACCTTCCGGTCTCAACTTTAACTTACTAATTCAATTACGAAACAATCCCGTATGCCCCTGTTGTTCCTAAATCTGCGAGTAGCATCTCACCACTCTACTTCTACCGAACCATACTTAAGCATGGCAGTTCTACACGGTGAAAGACACCTACCCAATACTCCATGGGTCATTTGGCTATGCAAGAGGAGTATCAAACACTAGACCTAATGCATAATTCATATCCTGACCGAAAGTGAATACAAAACAAAAACTTAACAGCTGTTAAATGCAAACCGGAGCTTTCCTGTTTTGCAGGGTAGTCGTATATAAACAGTTAGTGTCCTTGCTGATCCACCCTTGACTCTCCGGAGCTTGATCCACTTCGATGAATCACTCCTTTGAGTCCCCTTCGTTGATGGTTCCTATTGAAATGCATATGCACATGTTTTATAGAATGTAATGGAAAGAAGTTATAGAATTACTTTCTTAGGAACAGAGGTTGTGTGGAAAAGCCAAGCCTGGCTTGGTTTGCCTCTGTTGTGCAAAGAACAGAAATAAACTAAATTGATCTTGAGGCCTTAGCTATACACTAATCATTTTCCCTAATGAACAAAATAGATAAGCTGAAAGGATTTGAGTTCCACTGAAGAACAAGAACTCCAATGGCCTCAAAACTTTTACAGCAGGTTCTATACTACCTAAGGATTTAGCCTGCCAAATTGCAGCTAATGTGGAGTCATATTGTGTCCTCCATAATTCTCACAATATCTCTTATGTATTTTTCCCCTATTCATAAGCATGCAGAACAACAATAGGGAGTTCCAGGACTCAACTTGGGCTGATAATTTCCTTGTGAGTTCCTGGTTACATGAAAGTAATCTGATCCAAATTTCAGCCCTTTTTCCTGAGTAGTTCTCCCAAAATAATTCTTTAAGCAATTCTACTCAAAAGAATTAATTCTGGAGTAATGTACATTTTCATGCCCAATTAGGTGAACTAAAATTCCAAGTATGTCTTAGAGAGCTTGCCTAAATTTTCCTATGATTTTTGGAGCTATGGGATGCCCAGAATAGATTTTAGAAGTGGGAAACATTTTTCTGAAAATGTTTCTGGACTCTTATGAACACAGCAGATTGTTTTTAGCAAATGCCTACTCAAATAATCTTCAAATGAGCTGAAAATTTGCTAGAAGGTCAATAATATGGTAAAGAATATTCTGGCAAAATTTGGGGATTTTTGGATAATCCAAACTCCCTCAATAATTCTTTTTCAGAAAACCTTCCAAGAATTTTCCAGAACATAATATTAACTTTCATATAAATCTGAGTTCATATTTGGATAGAACTCAGAGAGATAAATCCAACCCAAGTGGAATCACTCAAATTGGAGGTTTCTATCAGGAGCTATGAATTTCCAACGTTTGAGCCAACCCTGGAATTATTTTCCTAATGAAAATTCGGCTGGACCCACTGTTTTGAATTCCAGCCAATAGAAACGAAGACACACCGGGCCACAGTATCTCAGCGCGCCAACACACGGGATTCCGGCCACACCCGATCCCGGGTTTAAATTTTCTGCTGCTGACAGACGGGTCCCACGCCTCGTCTTCTTCCTCTGGCTCCTCGCTCGCGCCCGCGCGCTCCCCCTCGCCGGAGTAACCGGAAGCTCGCCGGACCAGCCTTCTCGGACACCGCCTGAGCTACAACTCGCCGCCAGGGGGTTTAGGGCATCGAGGAACATGGCTCTGGGGTTTGCTAGGGCTGCCGACGACCGGAACATGGCCGGCGACGTGTAACTGCCTCTGTGTTAGTTCGGCAGCGTCTCCCGAGGTCTCCAGCCCTCAAAAACTTGTGCCGACGAGCCCTACAGCACCAGTGTATCTCTAGGAAGATCGACACAACCTCAAACTAGCTCGGAAATGGCTGGAACTAGGTTGTCATCGTGCGACCGAACGGGTCCGCCGTGAACATCCCAAGAAAGCTCGAAATTCGTCAGTCTGAGGCGTTTTCATGCGCTGGATGCAAGAGGGAAAATGATCGCCGGCTAATCCAGCTGCTACGTGCAAGATTTGAGGGCCTAGGAAGGATTAGAGAGCGGAAATTTGCTGAATTCATACCGGAAGCTCGGAATGAGGTCGTCGGAGCAAAACCTCGAAATTCGCCGTCGACAGCTCATGGCACGGCCTGAGCTTTGGCTGAGAGCAGCACCGCACCCGTGCGCATCCGTAGCTGTGATCGCTCGGCCTTGAAACCCCCTGTGGAGGGCTGTCCACGAGCGCCCGATCACCTTATTGAACTCGGTCGCCGCGGCGGCATTTGTTCTCGGGCAACGGAGGCCGCAGCTCGCTTGCTTGTGGGTCAGGGAGGTGGGGGCTGGTCTCAAGGAAGGGTTTAGCAGCTCGGGGGAGGGAAGAGCGCGGTGGTTTCACCGTTCTTCCGATCGGACCGAGAGGCGGAGGGGAAAAACGATCGCTGGTCATGCGCTCGCGAGGAGGAGAAAAAGGGATGGCCTTTGCTTCGTCCAGGGGGGGGTGATCAGGCCGCAGAACCGCCTCTGGGCGCCGTGCGTGGGGAAAGGGAGCAGCTGGTGGCGCTGCCGAGCCTCCCAGTGGCTCCACGGTGGGAGCTGCTCGTGGCTCACGTGTTGTTCGGTGAATTTCCCCAGTGGGGCTGAGACTTAGTGTGCAAGGCACCTCCTTTAGCTCCATGACATGTGGGTCCCACTTCACATGTACCTCCCAAATATCTGTTCAAGCTGATATCTTTAATTCCCAGAATTCTAAGTTTAAAAAGGTGGGCTAGAATTTGAATTCCTCAAATTCAGTTTGAATTTGCAAGACTAAATCTGAATTTGGTTTAGAATTTGCAATTTCTTCTCTTTAGCTCTCTTTTGAGCCCACCCTACAAATAGAAAGTTGGTGATCAAACTCCTCCCTATAATTCCATCTATATGGCTGCATTTTTAATCGAAGTCCTTGACCACCCCATGTGTGAACTTTGAGTTTCAAATCTGAATTTTAAACTTACATGCAAAGAGGTATTTAACTCCTTATTGGTTCAACACTTTTAAATAAAAAGGTGAGCCTCATGTTGGACGTTCATCCATGTATTACCTTGCATGAAGAAAAGTTTTAGCAAGTCCCATTTTCATTTCTTTGCCACACATATGAACTCAAACCTTGGTTTTTATTCATACACATTTTTGGGACTTTTACATTCCTCCCCCCTTAAAAGAATCTCGTCCCAAGATTACAAAAGAGGAACGAGACGGGAGAGGTAATTACAAACTGTACAACGCTAAAAATTCCGGATAGTTGGTGCGGAGGTAATCTTCACTTTCCCACGTCGGCTCTTCCGCGGTGTGATTACTCCACAGCACCTTGTAAAATTTGATCGTCCGGTTCCGGGTAACCCGGGCCTTTTCATCCAAAATCTGAACCGGTCGCTCGGTGTAAGTCAGGTCCGGTTTCAATTCGTCGACGTCCTCGGTGCGAACAGCAGCGGTGAATTTGAGGCACTTCCACAGCTGTGAAACATGAAATACATCATGAACACCCGCTAGACTCGCCGGTAATTCTAGCCGGTAGGCTACGGGTCCGCACTTCTCCATGATAGCAGAAGGACCAATAAAACGGGGAGCGAGTTTCCCCTTTACACCGAACCGGTGAATTCCCTTCATCGGAGATACACGAAGATAAACGTGTTCTCCGATGTCAAAATGTAATGGCCTACGCCTCTGATCAGCGTAGCTCTTCTGTCGGGATTGTGCAGCCTTTAAGTTCTCTTGTATCAACCGAACTCTGTCTTCGGCTTCGTTGACAAGATCAATCCCAAACAGAACTCTTTCGCCGGACTCACACCAATTCAATAGTGTGCGACACTTCCGGCCGTAGAGAGCTTCATACGGTGCCATTTTAATACTCGCTTGATAACTGTTGTTGTACGAGAACTCCGCCAGCGGTAGGTGATCGTCCCAATTCCTACCGTGGTGGATGGCACACGCTCTCAACATGTCCTCGAGCACTTGATTTACCCTCTCAGTTTGTCCATCGGTTTGAGGGTGATATGCGGAGCTTCTAATTAGCTTGGTGCCCAACGAGGCATGCAGTTGCTCCCAAAATCGAGCAACAAACAGCGCACCTCGATCTGAAATGATGGTCTTCGGACACCATGTGAGCATATAATTCTGGAGATGAATAACTCCGCATATTGTCTTGCTCGATAATGAGTGTTCACCAGTATAAAATGAGCCGACTTTGTCAACCGGTCAACGATCACCCATATCGAGTCATGCTTCCGGGATGTGAGCGGTAATCCGACGATGAAGTCCATACTCACATCCTCCCATTTCCATGCCGGTATCTTCAAAGGTTGTAGCGGTCCGGCTTTCCGCATATGATCAGCCTTGACCCGTCTACACGTATCATACTCGGATACGTATTTAGCAATCTCCCTCTTCATCCTCGTCCACCAAAATTTCTGTTTCAAATGTTGGTACATCTTGTTACTTCCGGGATGAATGGAAAACTTTGACAGGTGGGCTTCATCCAAGATCTTCTTCTGTAGTTTCATATTGCGCGGTACCACTATATGGTTGTTAAACCATATCGTACCGTTCTCATCCTTCCGGAAACATTTCACCTCTCCGTTGTCTAGTCTTCTCCGTATGTGAGACATACCTCTGTCTCTTCTTTGAGCCTCAACAATCTCTTCACGGATTGTTGAAATGAGCGCGAGATTATAAAGCGTGCCATACGGAATGACACGGAGGCTTGGTTCTTCATATTCCAACTCAGCTGCTGCAAAGTTGTTAACGTGGGCTTTCCGACTAACTGCGTCGGCAACCACATTTGCTTTTCCTGGATGATAGTGGATCTCAATTTCATAATCTTTTATGAGCTCCAACCATCTCCGTTGCCTCATATTCAGCTCCTTCTGCGTGAAGATATACTTCAAGCTTTTATGGTCGGTGTAGAGGTGAACAAGATTACCAAGTAGGTAATGCCTCCACATTTTCAATGCCAACACCACTGCAGCAAGCTCAATATCGTGAGTTGGATAATGCTGCTCGTGGTTTCGCAGTTGACGAGACCCATAGGTGACTACACACCCTTCTTGCATCAGAACGCAGCCGAGACCGATGCCGGATGTGTCACAGTATACATCAAATGGCTTCGTCGTGTCCGGCTGAGCAAGAACTGGAGCTGTTGTGAGATGTTTCACCAAAGTTTTGAATGCGGCTTCACATGCTGCATTCCACATGTATTTTGTGCCCTTCTTCAGCAGCTCCGTCATTGGTTTAGCAATTTTTGAGAAGCTCGGAATAAACCTCCAATAATACACCGCTAAACCTAAGAAACTTCGGACCTCGTGGACAGATTTGGGAGATTCCCACTTCAGCACTTGTTCAATTTTGCTGGGGTCCACGGCAATGCCTTCTGCTGAAATTATATGACCTAGGAAAGGCACTTGATCGATCCAGAACTCGCACTTGCTGAACTTGGCATATAACTGGTGCTCCCGCAACCGTTGTAGCACAATGCGCAGATGTTCAGCGTGCTCTTCTTCAGATTTGGAGTAAACCAATATGTCGTCGATGAATACCACGACGAACTTGTCTAACTCTGGCATGAACACAGAATTCATCAAGTACATGAAGTGTGCCGGAGCGTTGGTTAACCCAAATGACATGACGAGGTACTCATAGAGTCCGTATCTCGTCGAGAACGCTGTCTTCGGTATGTCCTCCGGTCGGATTTTGATTTGATGATATCCCGACCGAAGATCCATCTTCGAAAACACCTTTGCACCCACAAGTTGATTGAACAGGATGTCGATGCGGGGCAAAGGATACTTGTTCTTGATCGTGACAGCATTTAGAGGACGGTAATCAACACATAGCCGTAGTATTTCGTCCTTCTTATTAACAAACAGCGCTGAGCAACCCCAAGGTGAAGAACTTGGCCGTATGAAACCCTTGCTCATGAGTTCATTCAGTTGCTCTTTCAACTCCGCTAGCTCGTTAGGTGCCATCTTGTAAGGCCTTCGTGAGATAGGCGTCGTTCCTGGCGCCAGTTCAATCTTGAACTCGACGTCCCGTTCGGGCGGCATGCCCGGTAAGTCATCGGGAAAAACATCGGAATAATCACGTACCACCAGAATATCCTCAAGCTTCAGCGCTTCCATGTGGTAGGCCTCTACCATATCTGGATTTTCGCTGTCTAAAAACAGCGTGTGCTATCCGTGAATCGGCGAGTCAATCTGGACAGTCCGGTTACTGATATTGAGAACGGCACCGTGACGATTTAACCAAGACATCCCCAATATAATGTCTATCTTCTGCCTATCCAACATAATCAGCGATGTTGGGTATATTTTTCCGCCCAAACACAAAGCTGCTCGGGACACAATCTAATTGGCAGAGATATTTCCTCCCGGTGAATGTATAAGAAAACTCGTTGTGGGAGTATTGGTGGGTAATTGGTGCTGATCCACACATGTTTTGCTGATAAAATTATGGGTTGCACCGGAATAAAAAAGTATGAGCACGGGCACGTCTTTGAGAGTGAACATGCCCGCTAACACCGGTGCTCCCTCCGGGACATCCTCAATAGCAAGATGTTGCACACTCCCGGATTGCAATGCTGTTATGTTGACTTGAGCAGGTGGCGGCATACCACCTGATGAGGATGGTTGTCTGCTGTTCAACAACTTCTCTCGGCATTCCTGCCTAAAATGCCCTGAACGGTGGCAATAAGAACACGGAGGTTTCCCTGGTTCTTCGTTGACTTGTGGTTGAGAAGTTGATGTACTTGGTTGCAGCAATAATGTGACAGGTGTCATTCGTTGCTGCGGCAAAGGTGTTGCTTCAAGACATGATTCTTGAGTGGGAATTCTGTACGCAGTTGATCTCACTGGTGTTTGCCAAATTTCATCGGATGGTGGGTGATACACCACACGGTATTTGCGAGGAACAACTGGTGTGTCTTCTCGCATATCCTCCCGGTCCCTCTTCTCTGCTTGACACTCAAGTGTCGCTTGTTCTTGCAGCAGAGCAGCACTGATCAACTCGGTGTAACTGCCTTGATTGAACAAAGCTAACTTCTCTTTTAGTATGGCACTCAAGCCATATAAAAAGTAGTCACACATTGCAGCTTCGCTCGTCGCATAAGCAGGAGCATATTGTGCCAGAAGGTTGAATCGTCTGACATAATCGAGGACACTCATGTCCCCCTGCTCCAAGTTTCTGAATTCTTGCTGTTGGGCCTTAATAAAACCCATAGGAATATGACGAGCAGGGAATGCTTCACGAAATTCCGTCCATTCCACTTGATGGACTTCCGGAACGGTGGCAAGATAAGCGAACCACCAATTTCCGGCGGCTCCATGGAGCTGTTGAGCTGCAAATAATGTATTATGATACTCATCGCACTCAAACACTCCAAACTTGGACTCCATAACTCGAAGCCACTGATCAGCTTCCACTGGTTCATTGGCTTCCGTGAAAATTGGCGGTTGTGTCGCCAAGAAATCCAAATAGGCGTTCCGAGGTGGAATGTCCTGTTGCGCGTGTTGGAGTAAGCCCTGTTGCACCAAGGCTTGGAGTAGTCTTGTGTTCTCTTGACATGACTCGACCATCTGAGCCATGACATCCGCCCATACCGTTGATGGCGGTGCCCGTGGTGGAGTCGGGTCATTATCGTCTCGTCGAGAACCTTCAGTCCTATTCGGAGAATGAGTACGCACCATACTGCAAAATAATCATTTTTGAAGGGAGTCAAAACTTGATCTCAGCAGTATGTGAAAGTATGTAAAACATGAACATGCTAAAACTTTATAAAAGCATAACAAACTTCATGTTTACATATCTTTCTAAAGCCAACAAAAAAAATCCCCATTTGCTGTACAGAACCGACCTTTCTGTACTTAATCCAGATTTGGATCCAGTTACCAGCATTTTCCTAACTCAAGTTGAATACAAAAGTTAAATTTAACTTCTGTATCTTTTCAACGAGTACTCACATGCCTCTGGATCATCCCTTAAGCAGAAGTTATGATCGTTCAAAGTTGACAGAATTTCCGGATAAATTTTGCCAGCACCTCCTTTGTATGTGGCTGTTTTCATCACAGTTTTACATACAAGTGGAGTACAATTCTGAACAACTATGAACTACAAAATCGTTGCAAATATCATAACCTTTCCAACTGTATATTATCTGACCCCTAGAGATTTTTCTACAGAATGTTATGGCCAATTTACAGAAACATCCAGAGAAGTTTGCAGCTGCTCTGTTTTCTGAACAGTTTGCATTCATCTGGACATTCAACCAAGTTGGTGTCGTATTTGGCTCTGGAGTTCTACAGAAAAGTTGTAGAGCACTTAATAACCTTTCCAGAACTGTATCAAACACCTCCATTGGGTCAAGCTAATTAGAGTTACGCTCTGTTAAACCCAGAAAAATTTCTGTCTGAACAGAGCACTCTGTCTTTGAGATCAAAAGAAGACTAACAAGTCTCTTCTTTGAAACTTAGTTCAAATGAAGAGCTCAGTAACTAATATGTGCTTTATCACATCCATTTTTAGTTTGGAAGTTAGTCATGAATGATTTCTTCTTAGGAAAGAAAACTATCCAGTGTAGTACGGTGACGATGCACCGTAAGACATATGACGGTACTACGTTGCCTTACCAAAGAAAAACCTAACCGGATTACACCGGCATATACGTATCATTAGGTGGCACTAAAACGGTCACTCGCAAACGTGTTCTACACGCACTAAGGTTTTCGTGGTTAGTAGCTACATAAGCCACACTCAATCATCAGGTTTGGCTGCACACCGAACCCGGTATCCATACAATTCGTACACCCGGCCGTCATCACTCGCCCAGGTGTTCTCAAGCCAAACACGCCTTGAGCTACGTGTTCACGTTACTGACCACGTGACGGGGTCTCCCAAATTGCACCACACACGCCAAGGAAAACGTTGCTCGAATACCCCAAACGACATGAAGAGTCATAGAGGATACTAAAGCGGGTCGGGTTACCTGCCACCCGTGAGGCTCCACCCTTCAGCTTGTGCGCACTGGTGGACAGCGCATACGTGCACCCCCAAGACATAGACGTCCCGAGATGCACGGTTTTCCGATATAACAAATAGGTTAGCTTGCCACCTTCATAATATGCTAATAGTAGTCCTTATGTGGGCCTAGTACCGTTATCTCACCGTATCCTAAGTTTTTGACATAATATGATGCTCAATCCGTGCTCTGTTCCCAACGCAGCTCTGATACCATGCTGTGGGGGACCACAGGACCTAGTTGGGTGGTGCCGTGTTATGTGGCACCCAACAGCGCATGGGTCGATGAACACTCATCATATTACATAAATAGTTTAGCGGAAACGTACAAGAATGTTTTACAAATAGTTATATCAGAGTAAACTACAGCGGAAGACTATCACTCTCACGACTCATATCCAAACTAGCAACAAAGAAACTGTAAGGGCCTCAGTTTTTGACACATAATTGAAGTGTTCATCACCACACCACACACCTCATTTGAGGAAAGATGATGAACACAAATGAAGAGCAACTAACCACCATCAACATGCTCATTAGAGAACAAACTCACACATTGCAAAAGTGGTATTTTCCCACATGTGATATAGGTGGGCTGGACATATGAAAACTCCTACACTTTGCTAAGAATGTCCATGCCAAGTTTCACCCAAATTCGAAACCTTTTTGAGGTCATTTTGGGTATAGCTAGAAAGAGAGCAGTTTGAAACCACATTCAAATTCAAACTGTTTTATCCCATGAACTTAAAAGTGGGAGGCATATTCTTACTCAGCACATTTTTGTGAGCTCACACACCAATTTTCACTCCATTTGGAGTTGATCTTGACATGAGCTAAGTGGGACAAATTCAAACTTTATTTGAATTCAAAACTGAACTGGTGCTGAAATTCATTCAAATCAAACCCCATTTGAATTCTACTCAATTCAAATGGCTCATGGGTGAATAATTTGAATCACCATGGGTATTTTGGGACTCACTGTTTACAACAGTGATTAGGAGTATATTTCAGAGGTTAAAGTTGGCAGTGGGACCCACATGTCAGCCACTGAAGGAGATCAACCGAGTGGACTTTCAGCACTCAGGTACCCGAGCTTCTCCCGAGAGCGCCACCGAGGGGAGGCCGCCGCGCCACCGCTGCTTGCCGCCCACGGTCGCTGAACCGACTCCCTGGGTCTTTATCTACCCGCCCGAGCGGTCACCGACGCCTCCCATCGCTGCCTCGTTGCACTTCCACCCAAAACGCCGAAACACCTCGCCGCCCGAGTGAAACTTCGGTTCCTCATCGCCCGGCCAATCCAGTGATCCTCTCGGCGATCTGAGACCAGCACCGGGTGCGCCAAGCCATCTTCGACACCTTCGCATCGGTTCCAGACCCTGCGCAGCCTTCCCCGAGCTCCACCGCGGCGATCGTTGCCCTGCCGGTGCAGCTCGAGCCGCCGCTGCGGGAACCGCCTTTCCGGCCACCACAGCCCACCGTTCATGGAGCTGTAAACAGCAAAGAGGTTCGCCTTCAACCCCTCTTTCTTTTCCGCAAGCTCCGGCGGCGTGACAAGCACTGCTCGAGCTGGAATTTCATGTTTTCGCGACGGTGTGCAAAAGCGCGGTTTGCACCGATCCGAGAAATTCGTAAGCCACACTGCATCATTCGTCCTCTCATGGAGAGGATCACATCTAGTAGCCCGTGCGGGTCCATAGGAGCAGGAACCACGAAGAACCGTGGAGAGAAACCGCTGTTCTTCGAGTTTTAGTAGAAATCCCGATTTCCGGCCTAGGTCGCACGGTGACAGCCCAACACAGCCCTTCCCGAGCTCCGTACAGCTCATGTTGACCTTTCCTATGGTCCACTGATGCTCGACGACCCTTAGCCTGATCGGAGGAGGTGCTAGGGAGGGTGGACAACGTGACCGAAGTTCTTCCGAGGCTGCGGCTCGTCGCCGACCATGTGGCGGCCATTTTCATGGCGAGCTGGCCCAAGAATCATGTTCTCCGAGAGAAAATAGGCATAGGCGGCCAAAATCATGAAGTTTGGAGCTTTACAGAAGCCGGCGGCGAGCTCTCCGGCGAGGCTCCTCGGCGGCAGAGCGCGGGCGTCGGGAGGTTGACGAAGGGGTGGACCCCAGCTGTCAGCGGGAGATATTTTAAATCGGGATCCGGCTGCGGCCGGGATCTGGTGTGCTGGCGCGCAAATATCCTGTGAGCCCCGGTGTGCCGGACACCTCCGCGCTCGACACGTGTCCTCGCGGGCCCCCGCGAGATTTAAACTTTTCTCCGATTTTCAGAATTCTTCCAAACTTCAAATCCTCATAACTTTGGCTAGAAAGCTCCAAATCGAGTGAACCAAATTTTGTTGGATTCATCTCCCTGAGAACGTTCCAGCAAATCAAATTCCACTTTATGAAAACCCTTATTTCTCCAGAATTAATTCCTCAAAGTTTAAACTGTTTGGAATTTTAACTGGAGAATCCTTTGGAGGAAAATTCTGAAATTTCGCTAGGATGTTCACCAAAATATACTTGAACTACCATAAAAGTTTCAGACCCATTGGGGCTCATTTAATCCACCTAATGGTGTGATTAGTGAAACTGTTCCAGAGAAAATAGAAAATGTTCAGAAACATTTTCAGAATTTTCTCTGAAATTGTTTAGCTCATATCTTTAGTTAGGGACTTCCAAATTAAGTGAGACCAACTCCATTAGAATCCTCTGAAAATCTAGTTTTCAGAAAGTCATAGTTTGTTTCATAAAAATCCTTAGAGCACCCTAAGAGTTCCAATTAAGGTCAAGGACATAATTAATTGTGGAGGGCTCAATTGAGCTTTGCTGCAACTAAAACTTGACCAAGTCTCTATTTAGGTTGTAACCAAGCCACAGTAAAAGTTTCACAGTCATAGAGTCCGTCTAGTGGGACTTATAAGCTTCACAAGTTTAAAACTTAATACAAACACATTTAAATTGATACATATGTTTCTTCTAACATGTAGTCGCTAAGGTCGAGGAGGAACCCGAAGTCCTAGACTTCGTTACTCCGGAGGAACAGCTAGCCTACGACCAAGAGCAGAAAGGCAAGCTCCGGTTTGCATTAACCTTTTACAAGTTTTTATTGTTTTGAGCACATACTTGATTACTTTATTCTTTGCATTAGAGTCTTGTTTGGAAATCCAACTGCATAGCCAAGAAAACCACGGGTTGGGTTTAGGATTGCAAACCCCGTTAGCTACTGCAATGCTAAGATAGAGTAGGATTCGGTACAAGTCGAGTAGTTAGAACTACTCGAGAGCATAGGCTAGAGGCACTCGACTCGGGTAGTGATAGCACATGAAACACATGGCAAGAAAATGAGACCAAGCGGAGGGTAAGGGCAGCAGGACTTTGGGGCCTGTGTGCTGTAGCTCCGCTTGTGTCGATTGAGGACCGCGCCGTGTGCGGGCCTGTTGAACAAGCTAGAACAGTACCGAAGACCTACCGGCTATATGGGAACCGGGAAACCGATGTAACTCGGGTAGCTGGGTATTGAGGCATTGCCCGTCGTTCAGAGGGTAGGTTGAGAGCTTGAGGTGTAAATCGGCTGGCGGCACTGAGATGCGCGTGCAGAGACCTCTTGCTCGGGACGATGGGACCGGTTCAATATTTGGCTGATGGGTAAAAGGTAGTTGCGTACGGCGTCCGTGATGGTTGTTGTAGGCAACATCGAGTACGGGCGTACGTGACGGGTTGTTCGGGTAACCCTGCAGGTGTAAATCGATTATAATCGCCGTCCCTCGCGGTCAGTGAGTACCACTTGTTCACTGTACCGTGACGTAGAAAGAACAGGCTAGTCACATGTTAAAATGTTGCTGATTGAATGATGGGCATTGATTGTTTATGATATGCTGTAGCTTAGAGCTAACTAAAGTTCTTTTCAAACTTTAGGCAAAGTACATGAGAGAAATGCGTTTCTTGTTTGATTGCGGCTCTCTCATGTGCCTTAGCGTAAGGTTCTCCACCACCTGCTGCTAAAACTTGAAAGTAAGGTTCCACTAATTAGGCGAGTCCTTTGCAAATGATTTTTGCCTCATGTACCCATCACCCCTCATGTAGAAGTTCCATGTTTAGGTGAGACAGGTAAGACTTGCTGAGCTTTCGTGCTCACTGCTTGTGTTTGAAGCTTTTGCAGGGTTCTATGAGGAAGGGACTCCCGAAGAGGAGACGGAACCCCAGGAGGGGAACCCCATCGAGTGGGAGTCGTGCACGCCGCAGAGTTAGTGTGCGTGTGTGCTAGCAAGGACACGTTCAAGGGCTGAACATGGACTTGATGCGTAGTCTACGCCCGCGAGTGTAGACTGGACTTATTTTGATGTAAACATGTTCATAAACTTGTTTATGTAATAAAAGTTTCGCTTCCGCTTTGTACCTTTGACGTGTGTTATCCGGTGCTGTGCAACGCAGCACCCCTCAGCGTGATCCTGGCTCGACAAGACCGTGGGGTCTTGTCAGCGTTGGTATCAGAGCTCGCTTGAGGTTTAACACAGTACAAAGGTCATCTTTTTCAAAAAAATCCAGTGAGGAACGAGTTAGTAGCCCGTATAAGGATGTTATTAGCATATAGAAAATGGCATAGTAACCTATTTGTTATGTTGGAAAATCGTGTATCTCGGGACGCTTATGTCTTGGGGGGTACACGTGAGCGCTGTCCACCAGTGCGCACAAGCTGAAGGGTGGAGCCCCACAGGTGGCAGGTAACCCGACCCGCTTTGATGTCCTTTACGACTCTTCATGTCGTTTGGGGTATTCGAGCAACGTCTATCCCTGGCGTGCGTGGTGCAACTTGGGAGACCCCGTCACGTGGTCTGGAATGTGAACACGTAACTCAAGGCGTGTTTGGCTTGAGAACATCCGGGCGAGTGATGACGGCCGGGTGTACGAACTGTATGGATTCCAGGCTCGGTGTGCAGCCGAGTCTGATGATTGTTTGAGTTTCTGCAGGTAGCCTGACCACGAAACAGTAGACGTGTAGCATCCGTGTGCGAGTGACGTTTAGTGCCACTGAAATAACGAAGCCGGCTAAGTCCGGTATAGGTTTTTCTTTGTGAGGACGTAGTTCCGATATAATCTGGTGACGCATCGACGTCACACCCAACTGAATGAACAACTTCATTTAAAACTTGAAGGTTTTGATCTAAAGTAGTAAAACTTGATGTAACTCCTTCCCTTGAACAAGATATTCAAAGTTAACAAGTTTTTAACTTATAGGTTGTTAAGGACAGAGCACGTTGTTTTCTGCTGAATCAAGGCTGAAGTTGATCAGAGGTTCGAGGGTGAGTTCTTTCGAGGTTGGGGTCATATGATACATTTCTGGAAAGCTTTGGAAGATCTTTACAATTCTTCTGTTGAGGTCCAGAGGTGTTTCATCCCTTAGTCACTCGAAAAATACAGTAGAGTTGAAACTGTCCAGAAAACAGGACAGAGTAAAGACTCTCGGTATACTCTCTGTAAATTAAGCATAACTTCCTGCATACAAATCCAAAAATAGAAAATGACGTATTTATGGAAAGATTATGAGATAGGTTACAACTTTGTAACAGAAAGTTTTGTCAGATTAGGAGCAGAATTAACTGGAATTCTTGGATCAAATCAGTACCTAAAGCAGGGAGGTGCTGTCCAATTTTCTCCAGAAATTCTGTTAACTTTGACATCTCATAACTTTTGAACCAGGACAGATCTTAGGCCAAGCAAATACTTTCTGGAAAGCTATTGGAGTTAGCTTTAATTTTGATGTTGATCTACAGAACTAGTTTTGCCTTTAGCATGGCCTAAATCAGGTTGCAATGGAAATTGGTCAGGGCTGTCATGGGAACAGCAGATCAGCAGTCAAATGTGTTTAAAATTTGAACTATGTTTCCAAGTTTTATGGGTTCAATGACATGTATTATGTCATAAATCAATGGTTTACTGTTTAAATAAATATTTGACATTTCTCAAATATATTTTTATAGATGACAGCAGATAAGAAGTTGGAGAACGGGTGGGTGATGTCCCACTGTTCTCACCGTAGCGGCTACCCGAAAGCATTGTGGCAAATGCTCCAATATTTCGGGTACAACCAGATGCCGCAATACTTCACCAAGGAAGAAGGCGAAGAGGGGAACAAGACATGGATGATCCATGTCAAAGTCCCCGCAGGACCTACGCCACCCGGTTGGATGCCGTTCACCGTCACGGTGAGAGGAAGACAACCGGAAGGGATGTGGCAAGTGGCAGCCCGTGACACCATGTCACGTTTCTGCCAACTACACGTGCAGGCTATGGAGGCCACTCCATACACGCTCGTTCCGGTGGAGGGACGGGCTCAGCATGTGTGGGAAGAGAGGTACCAGGAGGCAACAGATCCGGGTTGCCCAAGGTACAACCCTGAGGAGGCAAACCTTAGCCTCCAGATGAGGGCGGGAAACGCTGTGATGGACAGCCAAGCTGTTCATACGAAGCATCTCGCCATAAAGATCAAGGAGAGCACGAGCCGTGGAGACCACTTCGAGAGTGCTCACAGCGCACTCCGCAATGTGCTCCTTCCGACGATCAAGCGACTGAATGAACAACACAATCAGTTGCGTCGTCTGAAGAAGGCAAGGAAAAAGAGCCGTGTTGACATCGCGGCATTACAAGAACTGGTACAGAATCTGACCCAGCAGAACGAGGACCTTGCTCAAGAGCGAGACGACGCTATTGAGGAAGGGCAAGGGTGGGAAGAAGATTACAACCAGGCTATGGACGAGGTGCATGCTTTGCAGGACCTCGTACCAACGGTATTGGGCATACCGGTGGTCTTGGGCCTTCCAGCAATGGGAGAACCCGGGATGGGAGAAGAGGTGGTAGATCCAGAGCCACCAGCAGAGGTACCGGAGTAGGACGACCCACAGGAGGTCGAGTTCTACTCCGAGTAGGGGGTTACAGTTGCCATGTAGGGCAGCTAGGGTAGTGTAGCCCAAATTTTGTAATAGGTGACATGTCGTGTATACAGTAGCGTATGTATGGGTAGTGACAGCATGAGCACGACTTCTCGGAGACCCGAGAATAATGTATCTTGTATAAAGTTTATGCTTTATCAATATATGTGAATGTTGTGCAAATTAATCATGGGTCACTTCAATACCTACTGTTGCTTATGGAATTTTAAGTAAGACATGTGCTAATTGCTGCTGTTTTGAATTTCAGAATGACGCGTACTTGTGCCAACCCTGATGTTGGGGGTACTAGCCAAGGGGGAGAGACCTCCCAACCACCTCCCGAGGACTCCTCGGGACAGCAGCAGCAACAGCGACAGCAAACACCGCCACCGCCACTGCCAACGGTTACTTTGGCCGACATCGTCGCGGCAATGGCAGGTTTACATCAGCAGCACACGGAGTTGCTGCAAACTCTTATTGCCAATACGTCTCGCCCAGAGAGACGTCAAGATCGTGAGGAGCATCAACAGAGCTCCTACTCCGACTTCCTGGCGACTCACCCCCCTGTATTTTCAAGGGCGGATGAACCTCTTGACGCGGACAACTGGCTCCACGCGATAGAGATGAAGTTCGGGCTGCTCCAGAGAAGCGAGCAGCACAAGACTCAGTTCGCGGTCCAGCAGCTCGAAGGATCTGCGAGCGCGTGGTGGGCCAACTTCTGTGCTTCACAGCCCACCGACCGAGTGATGACCTGGACGGAGTTTCGGACGGCCTTCAGGGCCTATCATATACCGCCAGGTTTAATGAAGAGGAAGACGCAGGAGTTCCTGCACCTGCATCAAGGGAGCCGGAACGCGCTGGAATATTCCAGGGCGTTCAACGATCTCGCGCTTTACGCGTCATATCACGCAGATACTGACGAGAAGCGGCGGGACCACTTCTACCAGGGGCTTAACCCGCTCCTGAAGGACAAGTTGGCGATGTTCAATCGCGGCAGCCTCAACGACATCACTGATGCTGCGATTGTTCAGGAGGACTCCGGCAAGGAGTTAGCGGCAGCAGAGCGAAAGCGAAGCATGCCGCAAAGCAGCGGAGAAGGAGGCGGTCCTTCTCAGAAGTTTCGGATGGTGAATCGCCCACCATTAGGTCCACGCTGGCAGCCACCACAGCGGTCGATGCCGTTCGGCAGTCGACCGTACTCTTCACCGGCATTCAGGCCGGCACTGCCAGTACCACCGCAACAACAGCAGCAGCAGCGGGCGATGCTGCGTGCGTTGCACCTCAGCAACGCATGCCGGGCTTCCGTTCCCCGAGCACTACACCAGCAGCGGCCACATGTTACAAGTGTGGTCGTCCAGGACACTTCGCGAGCAGTTGCCCGGCGAGGCAAGGCGGCGGAGTGGCACCGCAGTTTCCGGGGAGGAATCAACCCCGGAACCCTACTAATGCGCGGCGGGCAAACCCTAGGCCCGGCACCGTCCACCAGCTTGCCATTGAGGACGTGCCGGAGGGCGAGCCAATCCTTGCGGGTATGTTCCAACTCCACCAGCATCCCGCTATAGTACTGTTTGATTCAGGTGCCACGCATAATTTTATTAGCCAAGCTTTCATTGCTAAACACAGCTTGCCAATACTACCCACCGATAGTCCATATTTAATTTGTTCACTGGGTGGGAAGATTTCAGCAAGCGTAATGGTCTCCAAAGCGCCATTATGCTTAGCGGGTAGGGTTTACCCTACGTCTCTCATTATCTTAGAGGGACAGAAGGTCGATGTCATCCTAGGGATGTCGTGGTTAACCCGCCACGGTGCTGTTTTAGACACCGTCCTTCGAGTCGTCCATGTAAACTCAGAAGTGCACGGGTCTCACTCTTTATTTCTGGACAGTCCAGAAATAAAACTTCCAAGTGTCTATCAAGCCACAACCATCAGATTGGAAGATATTCCAGTAGTCCGAGAGTTCCCTGACGTATTCCTGGATGATTTGCCGGGGATGCCACCCGATAGAGAGGTGGAGTTCAAGATTGAACTTGCACCGGGAACCATGCCAATATCCCGAAGGCCGTACAAGATGGCGCCCAAGGAGTTGGCTGAACTGAAGACTCAGCTCACGGACCTTCTGGAGAAGGGTTTTATTAGGGCGAGCTCCTCGCCATGGGGCTGTTCGGCATTATTTGTCAAGAAGAAGGATGAGACGTTACGGCTTTGCGTGGACTATCGTCCATTAAATGCCGTAACCATCAAGAACAAGTACCCGTTGCCACGGATCGACATGTTGTTTGATCAGTTGGTCAAAGCAAAGATCTTCTCCAAGATGGATTTAAGATCCGGGTACCATCAGATTAAGATAAGGGCTGAGGACATTCCGAAGACGGCTTTCTCGACGAGGTACGGGCTCTATGTGTACCTGGTCATGTCCTTCGGCCTCACCAATGCTCTAGCTCACTTCATGTACTTGATGAACTCGGTATTCATGCCGGAGCTGGATAAGTTTGTCGTGGTCTTCATCGACGACATCCTAGTATATTCCAAGTCAGAGGAAGATCACAAGAAGCATCTGCGTATAGTCTTGCGACGGCTGCGGGATCACAAGTTATACGCGAATTTCAGCAAATGCGAGTTCTGGATATCGCAAGTGCCTTTCCTCGGGCATATTATCTCAGCGGAGGGTATCGCTGTAGACCCGAGCAAGATCACTCAAGTGCTGAATTGGAAATCCCCGAGAACTGTTCACGAGGTACGGAGTTTCCTCGGACTCGCGGGATATTATCGGAGGTTCATTCCGAACTTCAAGAAGATTGCCAAGACAATGACAGAGCTGCTGAAGAAGGCTACCAAATATGTTTGGATTCCAACATGTGAAGCAGCATTCAAGGCTTTAGTCAAGCACCTGACATCAGCACCGGTTTTGGCACAGCCAGACACAACAAAACCGTTCGATGTGTACTGCGATGCATCCGGCATTGGGCTCGGATGTGTGCTGATGCAAGACCGAAGGGTGGTCGCGTATGGATCACGGCAGCTTAGAAACCATGAGCAGAATTATCCAACCCACGACTTGGAGCTCGCTGCCGTAGTACTCGTACTGAAAATGTGGAGGCACTACCTACTCGGTAACCTCGTACATTTATATACCGACCACAAAAGCCTCAAGTACATATTCACTCAGAAGGAGCTGAACATGAGGCAACGAAGATGGTTAGAACTGATAAAGGATTACGACATAGAGATCCATTATCATCCGGGCAAGGCAAACGTAGTGGCAGATGCGCTGAGCCGCAAGTCACCCGTCAACAATCTGACCATCACACCGTTGGAAGAGAGCGAACCACCACTACATGTGATTCCACACGGAGCTCTCTACAACCTAGCTTTGATCCCCACCATCCGTGAAGAGATAGCGGCAGCCCAGGAGAATGACAAGGGCATGTCACATTTGCGGAGACGTGTAGACAGTGGGGAGATGAAATGTTTCCGGAAGGACGGAGACGGCGTTCTATGGTTCAAGGACCGGATCGTCGTACCCCGAAACCTGGAGTTACGGAAGAAAATCTTTGATGAGGCTCACTTGTCAAAGTTTTCTATTCACCCCGGCAGCAACAAAATGTATCAAGAGCTCAGGAGCAAATTTTGGTGGACACGGATGAAACGGGATACTGCAAAATATGTGTCCGAGTGTGATACATGTCGAAGGGTGAAGGCAGACCATATGCGGAGACCGGGACTGCTACAACCACTGGGCGTTCCTGCCTGGAAGTGGGAGGACGTGAGCATGGATTTCATCGTCGGTTTACCCACCACCTTGCAAAAACATGATTCTGTGTGAGTGATCGTCGATCGGCTCACCAAAGTTGCCCATTTCATCCCGGTCAACACCAACTACAACGCCAAGAAGTACGCTGAACTGTACATCTCACTGATCCTATGCTTGTACGGCGTACCCCGTACTATCATATCGGATCGGGGCACTTTATTTGTGTCCCGTTTTTGGGAGCAGCTGCACGCTGCCTTGGGGACGAAACTGATCCGTAGTTCATCATACCACCCGCAGACGGATGGGCAAACGGAGCGGGTAAATCGGATTTTAGAAGACATGCTACGAGCTTGCGCTATCAACCACGGCAAGAATTGGGATGATCACTTGCCGTTAGCCGAGTTCTCGTACAACAATGGGTACCAAGCCAGTATCAAGATGGCACCTTACGAGGCGCTATACGGGCGAAAATGCCACACACCACTGAATTGGTGTGAATCTGGCGAAAGGGTTACCTTCGGGATTGACCTCGTCAACAACGCGGAAGAAAAGGTTTGACTGATTCAAGCGAACCTAAAAGCCGCTCAATCCCGTCAGAAACAGTATGCGGACCGGAGAATGCGCGCATTACAATTCGAAGTTGGAGATCACGTATATCTACGGGTGTCTCCAATGAAGGGCGTAAACAGATTTGGGGTGAGAGGAAAGTTAGCACCCCGATTCATCGTTCCATTCCAGATTACCGAAAGATGTGGATCGGTAGCATACCGGCTGAAATTATCAGAAGCACTTTCCGGTGTGCACGACGTCTTTCACATTTCCCAGCTGAGGAAGTGTCTCAAGCTATCATCTACCGTTCAGCTGGAAGATATTGAAGAACTGCAACCGGATCTCACCTATCGGGAGGAACCGGTGCAGATTATTGATAAAAAGGCCCTAACCACACGCAACCGTACGTTGTGGTTCTACAAGGTTCTATGGAGTAATCACTCCATGGACGAAGCGACATGGGAGAGCGAAGAATTTCTTCGCGCCAACTACCCCGACTTTTTCACGTCACATATCCGGTAATTTTTCCACCGTCCTCTCTCTCATTTTCACCTTATAATCTCGGGACGAGATTCTTTTAAGGGGGGAGGAATGTAAGGGCCTCAGTTTTTGACACATAATTGAAGTGTTCATCACCACACCACACACCTTATTTGAGGAAAGATGATGAACACAAATGAAGAGCAAGTAACCACCATCAACATGCTCATTAGAGAACAAACTCACACATTGCAAAAGTGGTATTTTCCCACATGTGATATAGGTGGGCTGGACATATGAAAACTCCTACACTTTGCTAAGAATGTCCATGCCAAGTTTCACCCAAATTCAAAACATTTTTGAGGTCATTTTGGGTATAGCTAGAAAGAGAGCAGTTTGAAACCACATTCAAATTCAAACTGTTTTATCCCATGAACTTAAAAGTGGGAGGCATATTCTTACTCAGCACATTTTTGTGAGCTCACACACCAATTTTCACTCCATTTGGAGTTGATCTTGACATGAGCTAAGTGGGACAAATTCAAACTTTATTTGAATTCAAAACTGAACTGGTGCTGAAATTCATTCAAATCAAACCCCATTTGAATTCTACTCAATTCAAATGGCTCATGGGTGAATAATTTGAATCACCATGGGTATTTTGGGACTCACTGTTTACAACAGTGATTAGGAGTAAATTTCAGAGGTTAAAGTTGGCAGTGGGACCCACATGTCGGCCACTGAAGGAGATCAACCGAGTGGACTTTCAGCACTCGGGTACCCGAGCTTCTCCCGAGAGCGCCACCGAGGGGAGGCCGCCGCGCCACCACCTGCTTGCCGCCCACGGTCGCTGAACCGACTCCCTGGGTCTTTACCTACCCGCCCGAGCGGTCACCGACGCCTCCCATCGCTGCCTCGTCGCACTTCCACCCAAAACGCCGAAACACCTCGCCGCCTGAGTGAAACTTTGGTTCCTCATCGCCCGGCCGATCCAGTGATCCTCTCGGCGATCTGAGACCAGCACCGGGTGCGACAAGCCATCTTCGACACCTTCACATCAGTTCCAGACCCTGCGCAGACTTCTCCGAGCTCCACCGCGGCGATCGTTGCCCTGACGGTGCAGCTCGAGCCGTCGCTGCGGGAACCGCCTTTCCGGCCACCACAGCCCACCGTTCACGGAGCTGTAAACAGCAAAGAGGTTCGCCTTCAACCCCTCTTTCTTTTCCGCAAGCTCCGGCGGCATGACAAGCGCTGCTCGAGCCGGAATTTCATGTTTTCGCGACGGTGTGCAAAAGTGCGGTTTGCACCGATCCGAGAAATTCGTAAGACACACTGCATCATTCGTCCTCTCATGGAGAGGATCACATCTAGTAGCCCGTTCGGGTCCATAGGAGCAGGAACCATGAAGAACCGTGGAGAGAAACCGCTGTTCTTCGAGTTTTAGTAGAAATCCCGATTTCCGGCCTAGGTCGCACGGTGACAGCCCAACACAGCCCTTCCCGAGCTCCCTAGAGCTCATGTCGACCTTTCCTATGGTCCACTGATGCTATACGACCCTTAGCCTGATCGGAGGAGGTGCTAGGGAGGGTGGACAACGCGACCGAAGTTCTTCCGAGGCTGCGGCTCGTCGCCGACCATGTGGCGGCCATTTTCATGGCGAGCTGGCCCAAGAATCATGTTCTCCGAGAGAAAATAGGCAGAGGCGGCCAAAATCATGAAGTTTGGAGCTTTACAGAAGCCGGCGGCGAGCTCTCCGGCGAGGCTCCTCGGCGGCAGAGCGCGGGCGTCGGGAGGTTGACGAAGGGGTGGACCCCAGCTGTCAGCAGGAGATATTTTTAATCGGGATCCGGCTGTGGCCGGGATCTGGTGTGCTGGCGTGCAAATACCCTGTGAGCCCCGGTGTGCCGGACACCTCCGCGCTCGACACGTGTCCTCGCGGGCCCCGTGAGATTTAAACTTTTCCCCGATTTTCAGAATTCTTCCAAACTTCAAATCCTCATAACTTTGGCTAGAAAGCTCCAAATCGAGTGAACCAAATTTTGTTGGATTCAGCTCTCTGAGAACTTTCCAGCAAATCAAGTTCCAAATTATGAAAAGCCTTATTTATCCAGAATTAATTCCTCAAAATTTAAACTGTTTGGAATTTTAACTGGAGAATCCTTTGGAGGAAAATTCTGAAATTTTGCTAGGATGTTCACCAAAATATCCTTGAACTACCATAAAAGTTTCAGACCCATTGGAGCTCATTTAATCCACCTAATGGTGTGATTAGTGAAACTGTTCCAGAGAAAATAGAAAATGTTCAGAAACATTTTCAGAATTTTCTCTGAAATTGTTTAGCTCATATCTTCAGTTAGGGACTTCCAAATTAAGTGAGACCAACTCCATTAGAACCCTCTGAAAATCTAGTTTTCAGAAAGTCATAGTTTGTTTCATGAAAATCCTTAGAGCACCCTAAGAGTTCCAATTAAGGTCAAGGACATAATTAATTGTGGAGGGCTCAAATGAGCTTTGCTGCAACTAAAACTTGACCAAGTCTCTATTTAGGTTGTAACCAAGCCAAAGTAATAGTTTCACAGTCATAGAGTCCGTCTAGTGGGACTTATAAGCTTCACAAGTTTAAAACTTAATACAAACACATTTAAATTGATACATATGTTTCTTCTAACATGTAGTCGCTAAGGTCGAGGAGGAACCCGAAGTCCTAGACTTCGTTACTCCGGAGGAACAGCTAGCCTACGACCAAGAGCAGCAAGGCAAGCTCCGGTTTGCATTAACCTTTTACAAGTTTTTACTGTTTTGAGCACATACTTGATTACTTTATTCTTTGCATTAGAGTCTTGTTTGGAAATCTAACTGCATAGCCAAGAAAACCACGGGTTGGGTTTAGGATTGCAAACCCCGTTAGCTACTGCAATGCTAAGATAGAGTAGGATTCGGTACAAGTCGAGTAGTTGGAACTACTCGCGAGCATAGGCTAGAGGCACTCGACTCGGGTAGTGATAGCACATGAAACACATGGCAAGAAAATGAGACCAAGCGGAGGGTAAGGGCAGCAGGACTTTGGGGCCTGTGTGCTGTAGCTCCGCTTGTGTCGATTGAGGACCGCGCCGTGTGCGGGCCTGTTGAACAAGCTAGAACAGTACCGAAGACCTACCGGCTATATGGGAACCGGGAAACCGATGTAACTCGGGTAGCTGGGTATTGAGGCATTGCCCGTCGTTCAGAGGGTAGGTTGAGAGCTTGAGGTGTAAATCGGCTGGCGGCACTGAGATGCGCGTGCAGAGACCTCTTGCTCGGGACGATGGGACCGGTTCAATATTTGGCTGACGGGTAAAAGGTAGTTGCGTACGGCGTCCGTGATGGTTGTTGTAGGCAACATCGAGTACGAGCGTACGTGACGGGTTGTTCGGGTAACCCTGCAGGTGTAAATTGATTATAATCGCCGTCCCTCGCGGTCAGTGAGTACCACTTGTTCACTGTACCGTGACGTAGAAAGAACAGGCTAGTCACATGTTAAAATGTTGCTGATTGAATGATGGACATTGATTGTTAATGATATGCTGTAGCTTAGAGCTAACTAAAGTTCTTTTCAAACTTTAGGCAAAGTACATGAGAGAAATTCGTTTCTTGATTAATTGCGGCTCTCTCATGTGCCTTAGCGTAAGGTTCTCCACCACCTGCTGCTAAAACTTGAAAGTAAGGTTCCACTAATTAGGCGAGTCCTTTGCAAATGATTTTTGCCTCATGTACCCATCACCCCTCATGTAGAAGTTCCATATTTAGGTGAGACGGGTCAGACTTGCTGAGCCTTCGTGCTCACTGCTTGTGTTTGAAGCTTTTGCAGGGTTCTATGAGGAAGGGACTCCCGAAGAGGAGACGGAACCCCAGGAGGGGAACCCCGTTGAGTGGGAGTTGTGCACGTCGCAGAGTTAGTGTGCGCGTGTGCTAGCAAGGACACGTTCAAGGGCTGAACATGGACTTGATGCGTAGTCTACGCCCGCGAGTGTAGACTGGACTTATTTTGATTTAAACATGTTCATAAACTTGTTTATGTAATAAAAGTTTCACTTCCGCTTTGTACCTTTGACGTGTGTTATCCGGTGTTGTGCAACGCAGCACCCTCAGCGTGATCCTGGCTCGACAAGACCGTGGGGTCGTGTCAGAAACGATCCAGCCCGCGGACGTTTCTTACTAGCAACACGAAGATCAATCTGCAGCGGCGAGGATGCTTTTTGAGTAAGCACTCGGAGGTTCCCGAGTCTCATCGGCACCCCTTCTCATAAGCATCGAGTCAATTACCTGCAAAACAACTCGGATAGCATCCGTGAGCATAACGCTCAACAAGACTTAACCATCACCCTATACATGAAACTCTAAGTGAGGTTATGAACCTAACATAGGATGGCATAAGCATAATTAAACTCGCCTAAAAGTGAATCCTTACTTTCAGGTATTAATTGCAGCATTTTAAGTAACCCTGGGCATGCCACATCGGGAGTCCACAATGAAACAAGAAACGCTTTCCCCCGATGTAAATTGCTCATGGCATAAAAGCATCGAGTTTGCACTAGCCTATTCATCAAGATCGAAGACAAAGCTAGTATGATACTTCACATCAAATGATTAGTTCCTTTCTCATGCAAGTTCTTACTACGTCACGACTGTGAGAACAAGTATGCTCAGTCCATTCCGCAAGCGACAGTGATTCGAATCAATAACACCCGGATTACACGACACGTACGCCCGTACTCGACGTTGCCTACAACAACCATCACTGACGTCGTACGTGGCAGCCTTTCCCCCGTTTCACCCCCGCTGAATCGATCAAGTCGCCCCGTACAGTAGCTACACTCATGGTGCACCTTCCGACATGAGATGTCATGAGAATATTCCCCACATACTGCACACCGGCCGTCCGCCTGAGGCGACCCGAAAAGTCCCAATGACAGCTTCCCGAGGTACATCTGTTTACTGGGTCCCATATAACCAGCATGAGTCCGGTACACAACTCAAACTTGTTCAACAAGGCCGCATACGGATCGGTCCTTGACCGACACGGACAGGTCTACAGCACCCAGGCCCCTATGTCGTGCTGCTCCTACAACCTTCCAGTCTCAACTTTAACTTGCTAATTCAATTACAAACCAATCCCGTATGCCCCTGTTGTTCCTAAATCTGCGAGTAGCATCTCACCACTCGACTTCTACCGAACCGTACTTAAGCATGGCAGTTCTACACGGTGAAAGACACCTACCCAATACTCCATGGGTCATTTGGCTATGCAAGAGGAGTATCAAACACTAGACCTAATGCATAATTCATATCCTGAACGAAAGTGAATATAAAACAAAAACTTAACAGCTGTTAAATGCAAACCGGAGCTTTCCTGTTTTGCAGGGTAGTCGTATATAAACAGTTAGTGTCCTTTCTGATCCACCCTTGACTCTCTGAAGCTTGATCCACTTCAATGAATCACTCCTTTGAGCCCCCTTCGTTGATGGTTCCTATTGAAATGCATATGCACATGTTTTATAGAATGTAATGGAAAGAAGTTATAGAATTACTTTCTTAGGAACAGAGGTTGTGTGGAAAAGCCAAGCCTGGCTTGGTTTGCCTCTGTTGTGCAAAGAACAGAAATAAACTAAATTGATCTTGAGGCCTTAGCTATACACTAATCATTTTCCCTAATGACCATAATAGATAAGCTGAAAGGATTTTAGTGCCACTGAAGAACAAGAACTCCAATGGCCTCAAAACTTTTACAGCAGGTTCTATACTACCTAAGGATTTAGCTTGCCAAATTGCAGCTAATGTGGAGTCATATTGTGTCCTCCATAATTCTCACAATATCTCTTATGTATTTTTCCCCTATTCATAAGCATGCAGAACAAGAATAGGGAGTTCCAGGACTCAACTTGGGCTGATAATTTCCATGTGAGTTCCTGGCTACATGAAAGTAATCTGATCCAAATTTCAGCCCCTTTGCCTGAGTAGTTCTCCCAGAATAATTCTTTAAGCAATTCTACTCAAAAGAATTAATTCTGGAGTAATGTGCATTTTCATGCCCAATTAGGTGAACTACAATTCCAAGTATGTCTTAGAGAGCTTGCCTAAATTTTCCTATGATTTTTGGAGCTATGGGTTGCCCAGAATAGATTTTAGAAGTGGGAAACATTTTTCTGAAAATGTTTCTGGACTCTTATAAACACAGCAGATTGTTTTTAGCAAATGCCTACTCAAATTATCTTCAAATGAGCTGAAAATTTGCTAGAAGGTCAATAATATGGTAAAGAATATTCTGGCAAAATTTGGGGATTTTTGGATAACCCAAACTCCCTCAATAATTCTTTTTCAGAAAACCTTCCAAGAATTTTCCTGAATATAATATTAACTTTCATATAAATCTGAGTTCATATTTGGATAGAAATCAGAGAGATGAATCCAACCCAAGTGGAATCACTCAAATTGGAGGTCTCTATCAGGAGCTATGAATTTCCAACGTTTGAGCCAACCCTGGAATTATTTTCCTATCGAAAATCCGGCTGGACCCACTGTTTTGAATTCCAGCCAATAGAAACGAAGCCACACTGGGCCACAGTATCTCAGCACGCCAACACACGGGATCCCGGCCACACCCGATCCCGGGTTTAAATTTTCTGCTGCTGACAGACGGGTCCCACGCCTCGTCTTCTTCCTCCGGCTCCTCGCTCGCGCCCGCGCGCTCCCCCTCGCCGGAGTAACCGGAAGCTCGCCGGACCGGCCTTCCCGGACACCACCTGAGCTACAACTCGCCGCCAGGGGATTTAGGGCATCGAGGAACATGGCTGTGGGGTTTGCTAGGGCTGCCGACGACGGGAACATGGCCGGCGACGTGTAACTACCTCTGTGGTAGTTCGGCAGCGTCTCCCGAGGTCTCCAGCCCTCAAAAACTTGTGCCGACAAGCCCTAAAGCACCAGCGTATCTCTAGGAAGATCGACACGACCTCAAACTAGCTCGGAAATGGCTGGAACTAGGTTGTTATCGTGCGACCGAACGGGTCCGCCGTGAACATCCCAAGAAAGCTCGAAATTCATCGGTCTGAGGCATTTTCATGCGCTGGATGCAAAAGGGAAAATGATCGTCGGCTAATCCAGCTGCTACGTGCAAGATTTGAGGGCCTAGGAAGGATTAGAGAGCGGAAATTTTCTGAATTCATACCGGAAGCTCGGAATGAGGTCGACGGAGCAAAACCTCGAAATTCACCGTCGACAGCTCACGGCACGGCCTGAGCTTCGGCTGAGAGTAGCACCGCACCCGTGCGCGTCCGTAGCTGTGATCGCTCGGCCTTGAAACCCCCTGTGGAGGGCTGTCCACGAGCGCCCGATCACCTTATTGAACTCGGTCACCGCGGCGGCGTTTGTTCTCGGGCAACAGAGGCCGCAGCTCGCTTGCTTGCGGGTCAGGGAGGTGGGGGCTGGTATCAGGGAAGGGTTTAGCAGCTGGGGGGAGGGAAGAGCGCGGTGGTTTCGCTGTTCTTCGATCGGACCGAGAGGCGGAGGGGAAAAACGGTCGCTGGTCGTGCGCTCGCGAGGAGGAGAAAAAGGGATGGCCTTTGCTTCGTCCAGGGGGGGGGGGGTGATCAGGCAGCAGAACCGCCTCTGGGCGCCGTGCGTGGGGAAAGGGAGCACCTGGTGGCGCTGCCGAGCCTCCCAGTGGCTCCACGTTGGGAGCTGCTCGTGGCTCACGTGTTGTTCGGTGAATTTCCCCTCTGGGGCTGAGACTTAGTGTGCAAGGCACCTCCTTTAGCTCCATGACATGTGGGTCCCACTTCACATATACCTCTCAAATATCTGTTCAAGCTGATATCTTTAATTCCCAGAATTCTAAGTTTAAAAAGGTGGGCTAGAATTTGAATTCCTCAAATTCAGTTTGAATTTGCAATACTAAATCTGAATTTGGTTTAGAATTTGCAATTTCTTCTCTTTAGCTCTCTTTTGAGCCCACCCTACAAATAGAAAGTTGGTAAATCAAACTCCTCCCTATAATTCCATCTATATGGCTGCATTTTTAATCGAAGTCCTTGACCACCCCATGTTTGAACTTTGAGTTTCAAATCTGAATTTTAAACTTACATGCAAAGAGGTATTTAACTCCTTATTGGTTCAACAATTTTAAATAAAAAGGTGAGCCTCATGTTGGACGTTCATCCGTGTATTACCTTGCATGAAGAAAAGTTTTAGCAAGTCCCATTTTTCATGTCTTTGCCACACATATGAACTCAAACCTTGGTTTTTATTCATACACATTTTTCGGACTTTTACAAGAATTACCCGACGCACGACCTTGAGCTAGCTGCTGTGGTATTAGCATTGAAAATGTGGAGACATTATCTACTAGGCAATCTAGTAGATCTCTACACTGACCACAAAAGCTTGAAGTACATCTTCACACAGAAAGAACTGAATATGAGGCAGCGAAGATGGCTCGAATTGATCAAGGATTATGAACTTGAAATTCATTACCATCCGGGCAAAGCGAATATGGTTGCTGACGCACTTAGTCGGAAAGCCCATGTTCACCATTTAGCCATTGCTGCACACGAAGAAGGAGAACCAATCCTGAGCTTAGTTCCCTATGGATCGCTGTTCAACCTCGCTCTTATTCCTACAATCTGAGACGAGATTGTAGAGGCTCAGAAGAGAGACAGGGGTATGCCTTACATCGAGAGATGTTCCGCAAGGATGAAGAGGGTACTCTATGGTTTAACAACCGCATAGTGGTACCCAGGAATATGAAATTGCGGAGGAAGATATTGGATGAAGCGCATTTATCCAAGTACTCCATTCATCCAGGAAGCAATAAGATGTACCAGGACTTGAAATCTAGGTTCTGGTGGACACGGATGAAAAGAGAGATTGCAAAGTACGTATCCGAGTGTGATACGTGTCGGCGGGTTAAAGCCGACCATATGAGGAAAGCCGGACCACTTCAACTCCTGAAGGTTCTAGCATGAAAGTGGGAAGACATAAGTATGGACTTCATCGTCGGATTACCCATGACTAGCAACAAGCATGATTCTTTTTGGGTAATCGTCGATCGTTTGACCAAGACAGCTCATTTTATTCCAGTCCATACCAAATATGTGGCAAAGAAGTATGTGGAGCTGTTCATCTCGAGAATCATGTGTTTACACGGGGTTCCCCACACCATCGTTTCTGATCGAGGTGCGTTATTCGTATCCAGATTTTGGGAGCAACTACATGCTTCACTGGGAACCAAGTTAATTCGGAGTTCAGCGTATCATCCGTAAACTGATGGTCAAACAGAGAGTATAAATCAGATTCTGGAGGATATGCTACGGGCATGTGTCATCAATTATGGGAAGAATTGAGATGACCACCTAACATTAGCAGAATCTCATATGATAATGTTATCAATCCAGCATCAAAATGGCCCCGTATGAAGCTCTTTATGGCCAGAAGTGCCGCACACCGCTGAATTGGTGTGAGTCCGGCGAGAGAGTGGTCTACGGGATCAATCTTGTCAATGAAGCCGAGGAACGAGTGCGAGTGATTCAAGCCAATTTAAAGGCTGCTCAATCTCGGCAGAAGAGCTATGCAAACAAACGACGTCGATCTCTTAACTTTGACATCGGGGACCACTTTTATCTTTGTGTCTCTCTGATGAAAGGAGTTCATCATTTTGGAATGAAGGGAAAATTAGCTCGGCGATTCATCGGGCCGTTTGCGGTCACTGAGATATGCAGACCCGTGACTAATCGTCTGGAGTTACCGACGTCACTTTCGGGTATTCACAATGTTTTCCACGTCTCTCAACTACGGAAATGTCTTAAGTACCCAACCACAGTTCATATGGAGAACATTGAGGATCTTCAACCGCATCTCACTTATTCTGAGTACCCGATACAGATTATCGATGAGAAGACTCGCGCCACAAGAAATCGGACATTGCGATTTTACAAAGTCTTGTGGAGCAACCACACCAATGATGAAGCCACGTGGGAAAGCGAGGATTTTCTCCATCTAAATTTTCCAGATTTTTTGTACCATATGACCAGTAGTTTTTCTTCCTTCCTCTTTCTTTTTATAATCTCGGGACGAGATTCTTTTAAGGGGGGAGGAATGTAACGGTCCTAACTTTTGTAAAGTTTTATTTCACATTGTGGAACAAAGTGAGGCAAAGAAAGACTATAATTGTGTCACATGAAATGATGAACACACAAACGGACATGTGAGGGAGTTAAAATTTTTCTCTAGCCCATGCTCAACACATGTTAACCTAGAGGAAAGAATTACACTCCCAAAACTCTAACTCATGTGCACCTTCTCTATGAGGAGAGTGGAGGAAATTTAAGCACTATTTTTGAATCTTTTGAAAGGATTCCTATTCAGATTGTCCAAAGGCCTATATGTGAGATCATAGATGCGTTTCTCATGTATTCAAGAGCCTAAGTTTCAAATTTGGAGAATTTTAGGTTTCGTATACTATTTATTCCGAGGATTAAATGAGGGCACATTCAAATTAAAACTTGAATTTGAATTTTGAACCAAAGAAACTCAATATCAAAATCTGATTTCAGATTTGAGTTCCTCATAATTATTTTGACCTATCCTCCAAGTTTGATCAAATTCGGAGCTCGTTTGCTATTTTAAATCGAAATGGGGGATAAGAGGGAGAATTGTGGCTGTGGACCCCACCGGTCAGTCTCACAAAAGCAAACCGACTCCAGCGACTGTTGAACGCGCGCCACCTCCGACTCTGGCGCCCCAAACCAACCCGGTAGCGCCACCTCCTGCTTCCCAGGTTTCTGCTCGGTCTGATCTTCCACACAGCGAGTGCAACAGAGCTACTTTGCTTCCTCCCCGTGCTGCCTTGCTCCCGTGCTTTTGCTCCCAAGAAGAAACCATCGGCCGCTCGGTTTTCTCCCGACCGCACAGCAAGCACCGGAGCTCGGTTGCTCATGCCTTCCACAGCAAAGATCCTCGCACACTCATGCTCTAGCCGTATAGCACCTTTCCTCCGCTGTTCCGTGCTTGCTTGCGCCTAGAAACGGCTTAGTTGCTGCTGCTCCCGAGTTCAAACTGAAGAAAATGAACTGGTCACTGTGGCCAGCCCAAAACAGGAGTGATCACGCCCAAGCAAGCCACCCTATCGGTGCACCTACAAGCCTAGTTTCTCACCTCCGAAGCTCAGCCCTGGCCATTGCTCACAGAGGGAGAATTTCAAGATTTTCTCCCGGGCGTCAGAAACTGACCTTGAGGTAAGGAATTACAAAATTCGTCCTCAAATCGTGTTTGTTGTGTTTCAAACTTCACACACAGGATCTTAACTTCCTAGCACACCTCCTCTATCGATTTTAGACCAAGAAATGTAGATCAAGGAATCCGAGTTCTCTTCGAGGGTATACCGCTGGACCATATTGGGCGCACGGTGCCGATAGGTTTGGAGCGCTCCCCGGCTTGTTTAGACCTCATGTCGGTCTTCTACATGATCCCCTGGTGCTTTAGAGCCCAAGAACCGACCATTTGGTGGAAAATTCACCGTGAACGACCTCGCCGGAGCCCTAGGGCTTGCTGTTGCCGGTGCGCCCTGTTTTCCGGCGAGTTTCAGCCGCCGGCGACCTCACCATTAACAGGTTCAGCGTGGGGGAAAATGGGGGGGGGGCGGCCAGCAGGGGGACTGGAGGTGGCCGGGAAGGTCCTTTCCGGCGACCCTCGCCGGAGGGAGCCGCCACTGCCCTGTTTGGCGCGAGGCTGAAGGTTAGGGATGACGAGTGGGACCCACTGTCGGCATTTAAACATTTTCCAGATTTTCCCAATTCAGTTCAAACTTTGGAGAGCCATAACTTTGTGTAGGAGTGTCCAAAAATTGTGAAACAAATTTTGTTGGATTACTCTCAGAGAGTACTATCCTGGGGTGGAGCCCAATGTTTATGAAAATCACTGGATTTAGCTCATTAATTCATTAAAGAAAATATTGTAGGAATTTTTACAGGAGTTCTGTTTATTGGAAAATTCCCAAATTTGGGCAGAACCTTCTTCCAAAAATCCTTGAACTCCAGTAAAAATTTCAGAGGCATTTTACCTCATTTTCTTGGTCAAATGATGTGTTCATTCCTTATGTCTCTGAAAAATTGGAAAATGAACAGAGACATTTTCAGCTTTTCCCCAATCTTTGTAAAATCCATATCTCCATGTAGGAAACTCCAAAAATGGTAAAACCAATTCCTATGGACTCAAGACATTTTGTACTTCACAAAAGTCTACTTTGCAGCATAGGAAAGCTTAATACCTAGGGGGCAAAGGCATATTGGTGAAAATCATATAAGGAATTATTGTGATCACCTTGAGCCATTTCATGAGCTCAATTTTTGCAAACTGCCTAAATACCTTCCATAAAGGCTGTGGTTAAATTTTAAGCTTCATTGGACCTCTGGTAATTGATCTACCATCTTTTAGGTTTAAGTGTTCATATATTGGACTTAATCACATTGTGATTACTAGTACCTCTTTTCACCTAGCTTTCATCATCTCTAAGGTTTAGATCCAACAACAGAAACCTTGATGTTGTTTGTCCCTGTTAGGTGTGAGTTAACTGATACAACAGTTTTGAATGATTTTCTAAATTGCTTTTGAATATATATGCATAAATCATCTTAATAGCACGTGACGTCGACGTTCGACGTCACTCGACTCCGCAGCGAGGATCTCCATCTCGTGACGAGTTTGGTGGATTCTACGGAGGAAGACTAACTTCTAGCTTCTAACAAAACCGTTGAGCAAGGCAAGCCCCGGTTTGCATATCGTTACCGTTTTAAATTTTGCTTTACTTCACCTCATGATTATTAGACTTGATATTGTGCATTATGTCTAGGATGATTGAAACCCAGTTGCATGGCTATTACATCCCTGAGTAGAAGGTTTAGTGTAGGCTTTGCCTCGTCGTAGATGCTAGGCTAATGTTGTAGCTAGCTCAGTAGAAGTCGAGTAGTAAAAAGCTACTCGCGGGGAAGTTCGAGTAATGGAGTTACTCGTGAGAGGTTAATGATAAGAGCACCCTCATGAAAATGAGATGGGGTCGGGGATGTTCCTGTAGGATGGAGCGCTCAAGGTTGGTCTCGACCTGCGATGGGTGTGACAATGCTTGAGACCACATTTGGCCTGGACCGGGATGGTAAGGCAAATGTGGAGGTTGGTTGTAGCCCCGTCCGTGTCGGTTAAGGACCGTATGTATGCAGCCCTGCTGGACAAGATTGAGCTGTACCGGATATATAGTGGGGTATGGGACCCATGAAACCGATGTAACTCGATGGACCGTGATATAGAAACTCATCCTTCACGTGGGAATGGCGTTGAGAAGGCGGGAGGTGTAAACCCTTTAGCGGGCAACTTCGAGGTGTCCGCGTAGAGGACCATCCTGCTCAGCGGGAAATGTTTTTCTATGTCGGGGTGTCGTGTGAAAGGTTTCTGCATACAACGTAAGAAAGAGCGCTTGAGAGAGTCTTTCGCGGCGGGTGTATGTGTCGTGTATTCCGGGTTGTTATTAATTCGAATCACCATCGCTCGTGGAAGAGGATTGAGCATACTTGCCCACTGTGCCGTGACGTAGTAAGAAGAGGAACTAAGTCTCTTAACATGCTGTTTGTGGATTAATCTTTGTATTGAAACCTTGACTGAACTAGAGATAGTGCCAACTAAAGTTCATTCCCACCTTAGGCTAGCAACATCGGGATAAGCGTTTCTTGTTTGATTGTGAACTTCTGGTGTTGTGAGGCGTGAGGACCACTAAAATGAAGGCTAAAAGAATCTGAATATAAGGATCAAGTTTAGTCAATCTGCATTTTGCAAATTCATGTTCCTACTGTCTTACTACCCCTGCATGTAGAGTTACATGTTTAGGATTGACGGTTAAGACTTGCTGAGCCTTAGTGCTCACGGTTGCTTCTGAGTTGTTTTTGCAGGTAGCAGGATGCCTGCTATGAAGAGGGTTGTTCGGTGAGATGATGAACCTCACGGTTCGTTCCACTCATCGGAAACCTAGCCGATTCCTTTCTTTGGTGAAGCTAGTAGGAGGCGTTCATGGGCTGAACGACTTCTCTTCGGCGTAGTTAGGGTCGAGAGTGAGTAGTTTTTCCAGCCAGTTTTTACATTCCGCTGCGTGTATACAATATGTTGTAAAAGATCTTATGTTGAGTAATAAAATGGTTCCATATGTTCTTGAGGCTCTTTTCGTGCATGCTGTTGGGTGCCGCATCGCACGGCACCACCCACTGCGATCACCTGGCTCGACAGCCTCCTCCTCATAACACCCTGCAAACGGTTCAAACACAAGCAGTGAGCATGATGGCTCAGTAAGACTAACCCGTCTTACCTACACATGAAACTCTACATGCTGAGGTTGCAGTGTATAATGGAATGTAAGTTGCAAAAGACACGCCTACTGAGTTGAACCTTACTTTCAAGTTTTAGCAGCAAGTACTGGAGAACCTCGTGCTAATACACATAAGAGAGCCGCAATCAAACAAGAAACACATTTCTCTCATGTGCTTTGCCCAAGGTTGAAAAGGACTTTAATTAGCTCTAAACTACAACAAGTCATTAACAATCAAAGTACATCTTTCAATCCGCAACCTTTTAACATGACACTAGCCTGTTCCTTCTATGTCACGGTACAGTGAACAAGTGGTACTCACTGACCGCGAGGGACATCGATTATAATCTTTTTACACCTGCAGGGTTACCTGAATAATCCGTCATGTACACCCGTAGTCGATGTTGCCTACATCAACTACCACGGACGTCCTACGCAACCACCTTTCATCCGTAAGCCAAGTGTTTGAACCGGTCCTATCGTCTTGAGCAAGAGGTCTCTGCGCGCGCATCTGCAGTGCCGCCAGCCGATTTACACCTCATGCTCTCATCCTACCCTCTGGACGACAAGCAATGCCTCAACAGATCGCTACCCGAATTACATCGGTTTCCCGGTTCCCATATATCCGGTAGGTTTTCGGTACTGTTCTAGCTTGTTCAACAGGCCCGCACACAGCTCGGTCCTCAATCGACACAATCGGAGCTATGGCACCCAGGCCCCAAAGTCCTGCTGCACTTACCCTCCGCTCGGTCTCATTTTTCTTGCCATGTGTTCCATTTGCTATCTCTAACCGAGTTGTGTGCCTCTAGCCTATTCTCGCGAGCAGTTCCAACTACTCGACTTGTACCGAATCCTACACTAATTTAGCATTGCAGTGGCTACTCGAGGTTTAAAACGTAAGCCCAAAACCCTGGTTCTCTTGGCTATGCAATTGGGTTTTCAAACAAGACTATTGTACAATTGAAATGGATACTCAATGTAAGTTCTCAAAAAAAAAATAAAGTTTATAAAACTGCTAATGCAAACCGGAGCTTGCCTTGCTGCTGGTCGTAAGCTAGCTGTTCCTCCGGAGTGATGAAATCCAACACCTCCGGCTCCTCTTCAACCATAGTGACTACATGAGATAACCATATATGAGTGTCAATTTAAATGCATATGATTTTGGAGTTGATATTATAAAGTCTATAAGTATAGCTAGACAGTGCTACTGACTCTAATTTTTTTTACAGTGGCTTGGATACAACATAAAAAGAGACTTTGCCAAATTTCATTTGAAGCAAAGCCCATTTGAGCCCTGCACAAATAAATGTGTATTTGGCTTTAATTGGAGCTCTTAAAGTGTTCTAAGGATTTTCATGGGGCAAGCCATGACTTTCTGGAAACTAAATTTTCAGAGGGTTCTGATGGAATTGGTTTCATCTAATTTGAAGATTCATAGAAAATGATATGAGATAAACATGTTCAGAGAAAATCTGAAAAATGTTTCTGAACATTTTTCATTTCCTCTGGAACAGTTTTATTAATCACACCATTAGGTGGATCAAATGGATCTGAATTTTTTATGGTAGCTCAGGGATATTATAATGAACATCCTGGCCAAATTCCAGAATTTTCCACTAAAGAGTTTTCCAGTTAAAATTCTAAAAATTTAAACTTTGAAAAATTCATTCTGGAGAAATAAAAGTTTTCATGAAGTGAAACTTGATTTGTTGTAAATTACTCAGAGATCTGAATCCAACAAAATTTGGTTCACTCAATCTGGACATTTCTAGCCCAAGTAATGAATTTCCAAAGTTGAAGCTGAATTCAGATTTATTTTCCAACAGGAAATCCATTCCCGTGCTGACTCAGCCGCTGACAGCGGGACCCGCCGCTTGGTTTAAATTAAACACCGCATGCATCGCTCCCGACAGTGGCTGACAGCTGGGGCCCACTGTCGTCATCTTCCTCTCGACCCGCCAAAATCCCGCGGCGGCGCACTCCGGCGAGGCTCGCCGCCGGTCGATCCTCTGCACCAAGCTTCAAGAGACTCGCCACTAGCGCCTAGTCCGATGCAAGGAACACGCTGGTGTGGTCGGCGATGGTCGGCGGTGACCGGAACATGGCCGGCGACGTGCGACAGCTTCGGAAGAACTTCGGCCGTGTCGGCCGGGCTCCCTGGCAACCGAAATGCTCGAGAAAAAGGTCGTACAGCATCAGTACACCCTAGGGAAGGTTGTCATGAACTAAAATGAACTCGGCAACGGCTCCAACTAGCATGTCATCGTGCGACCTAGGTCAAAAATCAGGAAAACTAGCAAAACTCGGAGAACAGTGGCTATGCTCGATGGTTCTCCGAAGTTTATGATCCTATGGACTCGCACGGGCGTCTAGAAGTAGTTTACTAAGTTTGGGGATTAGTGGTGCCGTGTGTAGCACGAATTTTGCGAAGTTGTCCGGCGGTCTCTTTTGTACACCGGCGCAAAAACCTGAAATTCCGGCGACGGCAGCCCATGGAATGCTGCCGGAGCTTGCGGTGATGGAAGAGGGGACCTTAACGAAACTCTTTGATGTTCACAGCTCGGGAAAAAACAGGCTGTGGTGGCCGGACGACGCCGTCTCGCGGTGGCGGCTCGGTTTGAACCGAGGAAGGAGAAACGGTTCAGTGAAGCTCGAGGAAGATCGGTCACGGACTGGAACCTGTACGATGGTGTCGAGGAACGGTTGGCGACCTCGGTTGCGGACTCAGCTCGGCGTGACAGCCACTAACTCGACTGGGCGACAGTGGAGCAGAGAACTTCGGTGAGCGGCGTGTTTCTTTCGTGCGAGAGTGGAGCAACGGGACTGTGATCGGTGAAACAGCGAAGAGAGGGTTCGGGCGCAGGGTAAGGACGCCGAACGGTGGCTTCCAGCACGCGCGAGCAAAGCAGAAGCTGGCGCCGGGATTTGGCGTGGTGACGCTCGCTGCTGCAGCCCGAGAAACCAAGCACTGGCTCTTCAGTCGGTTTGATTCAGTGAGAGGCTGACAGTGGGTCCCACTATTTGAATTTGTCCTCATAAATTCAATTTCTACACTGTTGCAAATTTGTGAGACCATCCTGCACTCTAAAATTTTATCAATCACATGTTTGGGATTTGGTTTATGAAATCATCAAATTGTAGATTTTGTTTGAATGAATTTGTAGCAAATGTGAACTGAAATTCAGATTTGATTTGAATTTAGCCAAAATAGCTCATGTCAAGATCAACTCCAAATGGAGTGAAAATTGTTGTGTGAGCTTACAAAAATGTTCTGAGTGTGAATATGAATCCCACTTTTGAATTCATGTGATGAAAGGAGTTTGAATTTGATTTTAAATTCAAACTAGCCTTTTTCTACTTGTACCCAAAAATACCTCAAAAGGTTTTGGATTTGGGTGAAATTTGGCATGAGCATTCCTAACTAAGTTTAGGAGTTTTTCATATGCTCAGCCCCTATATGATGCTTGTGGGAAATACTACTTTTGCATTTTGTGAGTTTATCTCCTAATGAATTTCTTGATGGTGTTTACTTTCTCTTCAAATGTGTTCATATGATCTCCTCCAATGAGGTGAGTGTGGTGTGATGAACACTTTTAGCCAATGAAAAACTTGGGCCCTTACATTCCCCCCCCTTAAAAGAATGACGTCCCGAGATTATATGGTAAAAATGAGAGAGAGGATGGTGGAAAATTACTGGATGTGCGACGTTAAAAAGTCGGGGTAGTTAGCGCGAAGAAATCCTTCGCTCTCCCATGTTGCTTCATCTACAGAGTGATTAATCCATAGGACTTTATAGAACCACAACGTACGGTTGCGTGTGGTTCGGGCCTTCTCATCAATAATCTGAACCGGTTCTTCCGATAAGTGAGATCCGGTTTCAGTTCTTCGATATCTCCCAGCTGAACTGTGGTTGAAAGTTTGAGTCACTTCCTCAGCTGAGAAAAGTGAATGATGTCGTGCGCACCGGAGAGTGTCGCTGGAAATTCCAGCCGATATGCAACTGATCCACATTTTTCCACAATCTGGAATGGACCGATGAATCAGGGTGCCAACTTTCCTCTCACCCGAATCTGTTCCTGCCCTTCAGTGGAGACACACGTATATACACGTGATCCCCGACTTCAAATTGTAAGGGACGTATTCTCCGGTCCGCATACTGTTTTTGTCGGGATTGGGTGGCTTTTAAGTTCACTTGAATCAGCTGAACCTTTTCTTCCGCATTATTGACAAGATCAATCCCGGAGGTAACCCTTTCGCCAGACTCACACCAATTCAGTGGTGTGCGACATTTTCTCCCGTATAGCGCCTCGTAAGGTGCCATTTTGATGCTGGCTTGGTACCCATTATTGTACAAAAACTCGGCTAACAGTAAGTGATCATCCCAATTTTTACCGTGGTTGATAGCACAAGCTCGTAACATGTCTTCTAAAATTTGATTTACCCACTCGGTTTGCCCATCCGTCTGCGGGTGGTATGCTGAACTACGGATCAGCTTCGTCCCCAAAGCAGCATGTAACTGCTCCCAAAAATGAGACACAAATAAAGTGCCCCAATCTGAGATGATGGTACGGGGTACGCCGTATAAGCACAAGATCCGTGAGATCTACATATCAGCATACTTCTTGGCGTTGTAGTTGGTGGTAACCGGGATAAAATGAGCAACTTTTGTAAGCCGGTCGACGATCACCCGCACTGAATAATGTTTCTGAAATGTGGTTGGTAAAAGGACGATAAAATCCATGCTCACATCCTCCCACTTCCAACCAGGAAGACTAAGCGGTTGTAATAATCCCGGTTTACTCATGTGGTCAGCCTTCACCCTTCGGCATGTATCGCACTCGGACACGTACTTAGCAATCTCCCACTTCATCCGTGTCCACCAAAACTTGCTTCTGAGTTCTTTATACATCTTGTTGCTGCCGGGGTGAATAGAAAACTTTGACAAGTGAGCCTTGTCAAAAAATTTCTTCCATAACTCTGGGTTACGGGGTATGACGATCCTGTCCTTGAACCACAGGACACCGTCTCCGTCCTTCCGGAAAAACTTCAACTCCCCACTGTCTACACGTCTCCGCAAATGCAACATGCCCTTGTCATGTTTCTGAGCTGCTGCTATCTCTTCACGGATGGTGGGGATAAGAGCTAGGTTGTAGAGAGCTCCATGTGGAATCACATGTAATGGTGGCTCACCCTCTTCCAACGGAGTGATGGTCGGATTATGAACGTGTGAGTTGCGACTCAGCGCATCCGCCACTACGTTTGTTTTGCCGGGGTGATAATGGATCTTTATTTTGTAATCCTTTATCAACTCCAACCATCTTTGCTGCCTCATGCTCAACTCCTTCTGAGTGAATATGTACTTGAGGCTCTTGTGGTCGGTATATAAATGCACGAGGTTACCGAGTAGTTAGTGCCTCCACATTTTGAGTGCGAGTACCACAGCAGCGAGCCCTAAGTCATTAGTTTGATAGTTTTGCTCATGATTCCTGAGCAGCCATGATCCATACACGACCATCCTTCGGTCTTGCATCAGCACACATCCGAGCCCAATGCTCGATGCATCGCAGTACACATCGAATGGTTTTGTTGTGTCTGGCTGCGCCCAAACCGGTGCTGATGTTAGGTGCTTCACTAATGCCTTGAATGCTGCTTCACATGCTGGACTCCAAACACATTTGTTAGCCTTCTTCAGCAGCTCTGTCATAGGCTTGGCAATCTTTGAGAAGTTCGGAATGAACCTCCGATAATATCTCACGAGTCCGAGGAAACTCCGTACCTCATGAACAGATCTCGGGGACTTCCAATTCAGCACTTGTGTGATCTTGCTCGGGTCTACAGCGATGCCCTCCGCTGAGATAATATGCCCGAGAAAAGGCACTTGCGACATTCAGAATTCACATTTGCTGAATTTCGCGTATAGCTTGTGATCCCGCAGCCGTTGCAAGACTATACGCAGGTGCTTCGCGTGTTCTTTCTCTGACTTGGAATATACCGAGCTCGGCCTAATAAAACCCTTCTCCAGCAGGTCCGTCAACTGAGTTTTCAGTTCCGCCAACTCCTTTGGCGCCATCTTGTACGGCCTTCGGGATATTGGCATAGTTCCCGGAGCAAGTTCAATTTTGAACTCCACCTCTCAGTCGGGCGGCATCCCCGGTAAATCATCCATGAACACGTCTGGGAACTCACGGACTACTGGAATTTCTTCGAATCTGATGGTGGTGGGTTGGTATACACTTGGAAAACTTATTTCTGGACTGTGCAGAAATAATGAATGAGACTCGTGCATTTCAGGGTGTAGATGCACGACACAGAGGACGGTGTCTAAAACAGCGCCGTGGCAGGTTAACCATGACATCCCTAAGATGACATCAACCGTTTGTCCCTATAAATCTATGAGAGACGTAGGGTATACTCTACCTCCTAAGCACAATGGCGCATTCGAAACCATCATGCTTGCTGAAATTTTTCTACCCGGTGAACAAATCACGTAAGGACTTTTGGTGGGTAGTATTTGCAATCTGTATTTAGCAATAAAAGCTTGGCTAATGAAATTATGTGTGGCACCTGAATCAAATATCACTATGGCGGGATGCTTGTGGAGTTGGAACATACCCGCGAGGAATGGTTCTCCCTCCGGCACGTCCTCTATGGCGGATTGGTGGATGGTGCCGGGCTTAGGGTCTTCCTGCCGCTCATTAATGGCATTCCAGGGCTGATTCCTCGCCGGAAACTGTGGTGCTACTCTGCCGCCTTGCCTCTCGGGGCAGTTATTGGCGAAGTGCCCTTGGCGACCGCATTTGAAGCATGCGGTCGATGTCTGGCCCGTACTTGAAGGACGAAAGCCCGGTATGCACTGCTGAGGTGACAACGCACGCGGCATCGTCCGCTGCTGCTGTTGTTGCTGCAGAGGTGCTAGCAAGGCCGGTCGGGAATGCCAGTGGTGAATACGACCGACTGCGAAATTGCAGCGGTGGCTGCGGTGGCTGCCAGCGTTGTCCAGATGGTGAGCGATACACCATCTGATATTTTTGGGGAGGACCACCTCCCTCTCCGCTGCTTTGCGGCGTGCTTCGCTTCTTCTCCGCCGCCGCTAACTCCTTGCGGGGGTCCTCTTGTACAATCGTAGCATTAATAATGTCGTTGAGGCTGCCGCAATTGAACATCGCCAGTTTGTCCTTCAGGAGCGGATTCAGCCCCTGCTAAAAGTGATCCCGCCGCCTGTCGTCGGTATCGGCATGATAGGAGGCGTAGAGCGCGAGATCATTGAACACCATGGAGTATTCCAGCGCATTCCTGCTGCCTTCCTGCAGACGGAGGAATTCTTGCGTCTTCCTCTTCATCAGACCCATCGGTATGTGATAGGCCCTGATGGTCGTCCGGAACTCTGCCCAGGTCAGCACTCGCTCAGTGCGTTGCGAGGCACGTACAAAAGTTTGCCCACCAAGCGCTCGCAGACCCCTGAAGTTGCTGGCTGCGAACTGAGTCTTTCGCTGCTCACTAACTTGGAGCAGCCCGAACTTCATCTCCATCGTGTGGATCCAATTGTCAGCAGCGAGTGGTTCATCCGCCCTTGAGAATACCAGGGGATGAGTAGCCAGAAAGTCTGAGTAGGAACTCTGTTGACGTTCCTTTCAGTCTTGACGCCTCTCTGGTCGAGACGTATTTGCAATCAGCGTTTGCAGCAGTTCGGTGTGCTGCTGGTGCGAGCCCGCCATGGCCACAACAATATCAGCCAACGTGACCGTTGACGGTGGTGGTGGCGGTTGTTGCTGTTGCTTCTGTTTCTGTCCCGAGGAAGCCTCGGGAGGCTGTTGGGAGGCCTCTCCCCCCTGACTTGAACCCCCAACCTCAGAGTTGGCACGTGTACGAGTCATTCTGAAATTCAAAACAGTAACTATCAGCACATGTCATTCTTAAAATTCCATAGAAAACAGTAGGTATTGCAGTGACACATGAATAAAGTCGCACACCATTCACATATATTGATAAAGCAAAAAACTCTATACAAGATACATGATTCTCGGGTAAAAATTACAGCCACTTTTGACCACCCGAGGTGTTGTGCTCATGTTGTCACAACATACTCACACGCTTCTGTCTTTCTAATGACATGTTGCTGTTACAGAAGCTACCATCCGTAGAAAAATATTTGAAAAGGTCAAATATTCATTTATACAGTAAATCATTGAGTTATAACATAAAACATGTCATTGAACTCATAAAACTTGGAAACGCAAATCAAACTTAGCACAAATTAGATTGCTGGTCTGCTGCCCAAACTGACAGCCTTGACCAATTTCCCTTTTAATCTGATTTAGACCATGCTAAAGGCAAAACCAGTTCTGGAGCTCAACCTCAAAGTTAAAGTTAACTTCAATAGATTTCCATAATGTAATTGTTTGGCCTCAGATCTTTCCTGATTCAAAAGTTATGAGGTCAAAGTCTACAGAATTTCTGGAGAAAATTGGACAGCTCTTCCCTGCTTGAGGTACTGATTTGATCCAAGAATTCCAGTTAATTCTACATCGAATTTGACAAAACTTCCTGTTAAAAAGATGTAACTTACCACATGAAATTTTTAGAACTACCTTATTTTCTATTTTTAGATTTTTATGCAGGAAGTTATACTCAATTTACAGAGAGTATTTGCTCTGCCCTGTTTTCTTGACAGTTTCAACTCTACTGCATTTTTCGACTAGTTAAGGGATGAAAACCTCTGGACTTCAATAGAAAATTTGTAAGGCTATTCCAAATATTTCAATAAATGTATCATACGACCCCAACATACAAAGAACTCAACCTCTATCCTTTGTACAACTTAAGCATTATTTCAGCTGAAAACAGAGGACGCTGTCCTTAATATCCTATAAATTGAAAACTTGTATACTTTGAACATTCTGATAAGGAAAGGAGTTAAATAACAATTTTAGTGCTCGGGATCAAAACATTCAAGTTTTACAAAGATGTAGATCATTTAGTGGAGTGTGACGTCGAAGCGTCACCACAATCATGCCGGTACTACGTTCCTCACAAAGAAAACCTATACCGGACTTAGTCGGCTTCGTTAATTCAGTGGCACTAAACATATCTTGCACACGTGTGCTACTCGTCTACCGATCCGTGGTTAGACTACCTGCAAATAAACCACTCAATCATCAGGTTCGGCTACACACCAAACCCGGTCCCAATACAGTTCATACAACCATCCGTCATCACACACGGTTGTTCTCAAGCCAATCACGCCTTGAACTATGTGTTCATGTTACTAACCATGTGACGGGGTATCCCATACTTTCCCGTAGCATGTCAGAGAAGGGCGTTGCTCAAATACCCCAAACGACATGAAGAGTCGTAGAGGATATTAAAGCTGGCCGGGTTACCTGCCACCCATGAGACTCCACCCTTAAGCTTGCGCACACTAGTGGACAACGATTACATGCACCCCCCAAGACATATGACGTCCCGAGATGCATGATTTTCCGACATAAGCAAATAGGTTAGTTTTGCCACTTGCTATACACTAATAACATCCTTGTATAGGCTACTAACTCGTTCCTCACCGAGTTTTTGAAATGATGACCTTTTTAAGTGCGTTAAACCTCAAGCGAGCTCTGATACCATGCTGCGAGGACCCGCCGGTCTCAACTAGCCCGGATCATGCTGAGGGGTGCTTCGTTGCACAGCACCGGATAACAAAAAAAAGGTACAAAGCGGAAGCAAAAGTTTTATTACATAAGAGTGTTTCTGAACATGTTTACACAAAATACGTCAAGTCTACACTAACAGGCATAGACTAAGCCAAAAGAGTTCACGTTCAGCCCGTGAACATGTTCCCACTAGCACACACACACACACACACACACACACACACACACACACACACACACACACACACACACACACACACACACACACACACACACTAACACGGTGGCATGCACGGTCCCACTCGACGGTGTTTCCCTCTTGGCGGTCTGTCTCCTCCTCTCGAGCCTCCTCCTCATAACACCCTGCAAACGCTTCAAACACAAGCAGTGAGCACGAAGGCTCAGCAAGACTAACCGGTCTTACCTACACATGAAACTCTACATGCTGGGTTTGCAGTGTATAATGGAATGTAAGTTGCAAAATACACGCCTACTGAGTTGAACCTTACTTTCAAGTTTTAGCAGCAAGTTGTGGAGAACCTCGTGCTAATACACATAAGAGAGCTGCAATCAAACAAGAAGCGTATTTCTCTCATCTGCTTTGCCCAAGGATGAAAAGAACTTTAATTAGCTCTAAACTACAACAAGTCATTAACAATCAAAGTACATATTTCAATCAGCAACCTTTTAACATGACACTAGCCTGTTCTTTCTATGTCATGGTACAGTGAACAAGTGGTACTCACTGACCGTGAGGAACGGCGATTATAATCATTTTACACCGGCAGGGTTACCCGAATAACCCGTCACGCACGCCCGTACTCGATGTGGCCTACAGAAACCACCATGGACATCGTACGCAACCACCTTTCATCCATCAGCCAAGTGTTGAACCAGTTCTATCATCCCGAGAAAGAGGTCTATGCGCGCGCATTCTCAGTGCCGCTAGCCGATTTACACCTCATGCTCTCAACCTACCCTTTGAATGACAAGCAATGCCTCAACAGATTGCTACCTGAATTACATCGGTTTCCCAGTTCCCACATATCCGGTCTCAACCTACCCTCTGAATGACAAGCAATGCCTCAACAGATTGCTACCTGAATTACATCGGTTTCCCAGTTCCCACATATCCGGTCTCAACCTACCCTCTGAATGACAAGCAATGCGTCAACAGATTGCTACCTGAATTACATCGGTTTCCCAGTTCCCACATATCCGGTAGGTCTTCGGTACTGTTCTAGCTTGTTCAACAGGCCCGCACACAGCTCGGTCCTCAATCGACACAAGCGGAGCTATGGCAATCAGGCTTTAAAGTCCTTCTTCCCTTAACCTCCGCTCAGTCTCATTTTTCTTGCCATGTGTTCCTTTTGCTATCTCTAACCGAGTTGTGTGCCTCTAGCCTATTCTCGCGAGCAGTTCCAACTACTCGATATTTACCGAATCCGACACTAATTTAGCATTGCAGTGACTACTCGAGGTTTAAAACCTAAGCCCAAAACCCTGGTTCTCTTGGCTATGCATATGGGTTTTCAAACAAGACTCTAATGTACAATTGAAGTGGATGCTCAATGTAGGTTCTCAAAACAATAAAGTTTATAAAATGGCTAATGCTAACCGGAGCTTGCCTTGCTGCTGGTCGTAAGCTAGCTGTTCCTCTAGAGTGATGAAATCCAACACCTTCGGCTACTCTTCAACCTTAGCGACTACATGAGATAACCATATATGCGGGTCAATTTAAATGCATATGATTTTGGAGCTGATATTACAAAGTCTATAAGTATAGCTATACAGTGCTACTGACTCTGAAATTTTTACTGTGGCTTGGATACAACTGTAAAAGTCACAAAAATGTGTATGAATAAAAACTAGGGTTTGAGTTCATATGTGTGGCAAAGACATGAAAAATGGGACTTGCTAAAACTTTTCTTCATGCAAAGTAATACATGGATGAGCATTCAAAATGAGGTTCACATTTTTAATTGAAAGGGTTGAACCACTAAGGAGTTAAATACCTCTTTGCATGTAAGTTCAAAAACCAGATTTGAAATTCAGAGTTCACACATGTGGTGACCAAAAACTTTGAATAAACATGCAGCCATATAGTTGAAATTATAGGGAAAAGTTTGAGCACAAACTTTTCATTTGTAGGGTGGGCTCAAAAAGGAGTTAAAGAGTAGCATTTGCAAATTCTAGCCAAATTCAAAATTGTCATACAAATTCAAACTGAATTTGGAGAATTCAAATTCTAGCCACCCTTTTTAAACTCAGAATTCTGGGAATTGAGAGGATCAGCTTGAGAAGATATTTGGGAGGTAAATGTGGAGTGGGACCCACATGTCATAGAGCTAAAGAGGGTTCCTTGCACACTAAGTCTCAGCCTCGGTGGGAAATTTCATCGAACAGCTCGCGTGAGCCACGAGCAGCTTCCACCGTGGAGGCACTGGGAGGCTCGGCAGCGCCACCAGCTGCTTCATTCTCCCACGTGCGGCGCCCAGAGGCGGTTCACCGGCTTGATCACCCCCCCTGGCCGAAGCAAAGCCCATTCGTTTTCCCTCCTCGCGAGCGACACTAAACAGAGCCGTGTTTTTCTCCTCACCGCTCGGTCGATCGGGAAACCGAAGGCACGCTCGCACCCTCTCCTCCCCGAGCTGCTAGAAAGCGCCCCGAGCTCGGCCTCCACCTCCCTGACCCGCAAGCAAGCGAACTTCGGCCTCCTGTGCCCTAGAACCACCGCCACAGCGGCGAGCTAGTTGTAACCGACGACCGGGCGCACGAGGACAGCGCACCAGAGCAACTTTCACGGCCGAGCAATGGCAGCAAAAGGAGCGCACGGACTCCACACTGCTTCCACCTGAAGCTCAAGCCACGTCGTGAGCTCTCGCCGGCGAATTCCGAGATTTTGCTCCGGCGGCCTCAACCCGAGCTTCCGGTACAGTTCCTTAAAATTCTCCTCCTCTGATCCTCCATAGATTATCAAATCTTGCACGTAGATGCTGGATTAGCCGGCGATCAATTCTCCTTTAGTATCCAGCGCATGAAAACGCCTCAGTGCGATGGAATTCGAGCTCTACTAAGGATGTTCATGGCGGACACATTCGGTCGCACGATGACAACCGATTTGCAGCCACTCCCGAGCTACTTTGAGGTTGTGCCGATCTTCCTAGAGCTACGCTGGTGCTGTAGAGCCCATCGGTGCAAGTGTTGGCGGGCTGGAGACCTCGGGCAACGGCGCCGAACCACAACAGTAGCCGCCGCACGTCGCCGAGCTGGTTCCGGCCACCGGCAGCCCAAGCAGAACCCACCATCGTGTTCCTTGATGCCCTACACCCTCTGGCTGCGAGCCTATAGCTGGGCGGCGGACGGAAACGCTGGTCCGGCGAGCAGCCGGTTGCTCCGGCGAGGGGGAAGCGCGCGGGCATGAGAAAGAGGGCGGGAGGAAGAAGAAAGCATGGGCCCCAGCTGTCAGCAGCTCAGAATTCAAACCCGTGATCGGGTGTGGCCGGGATCCCGTGTGCTGGCGCGCAAAACCCCTTGGTCCTGGTGTGGCTTCAATTCTAGTGGCTGGAATTTAAATAAGCGGGCCCAGTGGGATTTTCAGTAGGAAAACAATTCCAGAGTTGGCTCAAACTTTGGAAATTCATAGCTCCTGGTAGAAACCTCCAATTTTAGTGATTCCAATTGGGTTGGATTCATCTCTCCGAGTTCTATCCGAATATGAACTCATATTTGTATGAAAATCAATATTATATCCTGGAGAATTCTTTGAATTTTTTCTGAAAAAGAATTATTGAGGGAGTTTGGTTCATCCAAAAATCCCCAAATTTTGCCAGAGTATTCCTTGGCATAGTGTGGGCCTTCTAGCAAAGTTTCAGCTCATTTGAAGATCAATTGAGTAGGAATTTGCCAAAAACAAACTGCTGTGTTCATAAGAGTCCAGAAACATTTTCAGAAAATGTTTCTCACTTCAAAAATCTATTCTGGGAAATCCCTAGCTCAAAAATCATAGGAAAATTTAGGCTGAGGCATACTTGGGATTGTAGTTCACTTAATTGAGCATGAAAATGCACATTACTTCAGAATTAATTCTTGTGGGTAGAAATGCTTAAAGAATTATTCTGGAAGAACTACTCAAGTAAAAGGGCTGAATTTTGGACCAGATTACTCTCATGGTACCAAGAACTCACATGCAAATTATCAGCTCAATTTGAGCCCTAGAACTCCCTGTTCTTGTTCTCCATAAATATGTATATGTGGGGATACATGAAGGACTTTGTGAGAATTATGGAGAACACAATTTGACTCCACCTTAGCTGCAATTTGGCAAGCTAAATCCTTAGGTAGTATAGAACTTGCTATAAAACTTTTGAGGCCATTGGAGTTCTTGTTCTTCAGTTGCCGTCAAATCTTTGCAGCTCATCTATGGTGTTCATTAGGGAAAATAGTTAGTGTATAGCTAAGATAGTAAGATCAAGTAGATCAATTCTGTTTCTTTGCACCAAAGAGGCAACCAAGCCATTATTGGCTTTTCCACACAACCTCTGTTCCTTAGAAATTAATTCTATAACTTCTTTCCATTACATTCTATAAAACATGTGCATATGCATTTCAATAGGAACCACAACGAAGGGGATTCAAAGGAGTGATTCATTGAAGTGGATCAAGCTCCGGAGAATCAAGGGTGGATCAACAAAGACTCTAACTGATTATATACTACTACCCTGCAAAACAGGCAAGCTCCAGTTTGCATTTAACAGCTATTAAGTTTTTATTTTGTATTCACCTTTGGTTAAAATTTGAACTGTGCATTAGGTCTAATGTTTGATACTCCTCTTGCATAACTAAATGACCCATGGAGTATTGGGTAGGTGTCTTTCACCGTGTAGAACTGCCATGCTTAAGTACGGTTCGGTAGGAGTCGAGTGGTGAGATGCTACTCGCATGTTCAGGAACAACAGGGGCATACGGGATTGGTTCATAAATGAATTAGCAAGTTAAAGTTGAGACCGGAAGGTGGTAGGAGCAGCAGGACATAGGGGCCTGGGTGCTATAGACCTGTCCGTGTTGGTCAAGGACCGATCCGTATGCAGCCCTGTTGAACAAGTTTGAGTTGTGTACCAGACTCATGTTGGCTATATGGGACCTAGTAAACCGATGTACCTCGGAAAGCTGTTGTTGGGACTTTTCGGGTCACCTCAGGCGGACAGCCGGTGTGCAGTATGTGGGGAACATTCTCATGACATCTCACGTCGGCAGGTGCACCATGAGAGTGGCTACTGTATGGGGCGACTTGATCCCCTGCGCCAAGCTTCACGAGACTCACCGCTAGGACCTAGTCCGATGCGAGGAACACACTGGTGGGGTCGGTGATGGTCTGCGGTGACCGGAACATGGCTGGCGACGTGCGGCGGCTTCGGAAGAACTTCGGCCGTGTTGGCTGGGCTCCCTAGCACCCCATATGGTCGAGCAAAAGGTCGTACAGCATCAGTACACCCTAGGGAAGGTCGTCATGAACTCAAATGAGCTCGGGAACGGCTCCAACTAGCATGTCACCGTGCGACCTAGGTCGAAAATCGGGAAAACTAGCAAAACTCGAAGAACAGCGGCTATACTCGATGGTTTGCCAAAGTTTCTTATCCTATGGACTCGCACAGGCGTCTAGAAGTAGTTTCTAAGTTTGGTGATGAGTAGTGCGGTGTGTAGCATGAATTTTGTGAAGTTGTCCGGCGGTCTCTTTTGTACACCGGCGAAAAAACGTGAGATTCCGGCGACGGCAGACCATGGAATGCTGCCGGAGCTTGCGGTGATGGAAGAGGGGACCTTAACAAACCTCTTTGTTGTTCACAGCTCGGGGAAAACGAGCTGTGGTGGCCGGACGATGCGGCCTCGCGGCAGTGGCTCAGTTTGAACCGAGGAAGGAGAAACGGTGCGGTGAAGCGCGAGGACGATCGGTCACGGACTGGAATGTGGGGACCACCCCGTGGTTCACCCACTCCAGGATCGCATAGGGTGGTGTCGTGCGATGCGGCACCCAACAGCACACACAAAAAGAATAAAGGATAACATACAAACTTTTATTTGATATAAAATAGCGGAAGTCTTTTTACAAAACCTATTCATACAGCGGAAGTAATATACATATATGGCCTCTCATCCTAGCTATGCAAAAGTGCAGCCGTCCAGCCCGGGGACGCTACACACTAGCAGCATGGAACCGGAGAATCACGGCGGCGTGCAGGGCTCCAGCTCGTCCGTGTACCCCGACGGGGGCATCGCCTCGTCCTCGGAACCTTCCTCATAACTCTCACCTGCACACAGCTCAAATATTGCAACCGTGAGCACGAAGGCTCAGCAAGTCTTAAACGTCAACCCTAGGCATGGAACTCTACGTGCAAGGATATGTAAGATGGGAAAAGGAATTTGCGACAAAGACACGCCTATAAGTTGGTCCTTACTTTCAGTTTTATAGCAGCAGATTCATGTGCCTTAGGCAGCCCTCACATCGGTAGTCCAAAATCAAACAAGAAACGCTTTCCTCCGATGTTGTGATGCCCAAAGTGGAATATAAACTTAATTAGCTCTATATCTACAGCAATCAAGGTATTCAAGACATTAAGATCAATACAGCATTTTCAGTTGGCTTATTTCACTTGTTACTACGTCACAGCGCAGTGAACAAGCGGGTACTCGAATAACCGCGAGGGACGGTGATTGCAATCAAGACACACCCGGATAACACGTTACATACACCCACTTTCAGAAGCGTGATTCCACACCCCTTCCTACTATGTTGTATGCAACAACCTTTCAAAGGCAACCTAAATGCCGAACCGGTCCATCCGTAACGGGCAGGAGGTCCCCGCGTGGAGTGTGACCGTGCCCACCGGCAGATTTACACCTTGCTACCCTCAACCAACTCCTATTTACGGTTGGGTAAGCCTCGACACCCAGGTTAACCAATTACATCGGTTTCCTGGTTCCCATATGCCAGTATGCATCCGGTACTGTTCGATACTTGTCTAGCAGGGCCGCACACGGACGGTCCTCAACCGACACCAACAGGGCTAAGCACGTGAGACCTCTGCTCACTGCATCCTATCCCCCCTGCTGGGTCTCATTTTCATAACTCAAGCCAATTTCTACCTCTTCTCATTCCGTATGATAAATACTATCTCGCGAGTAGCTTCCAACCACCCGACTTCTACCGAGAACCTAAACATTAGCATGGCATTCTCTACACGTCGAGTTTGTAAACTACCCAACCCTTTATAGGATTTAAAAGGCTATGCAAGTGGGGTTTCAATCACCCTAACTCTAATGCAAACATTCACCCTAGACATAAATGATACAAATAAAAAGCTTTATAAAAGGTATTTAAGTGCAAACCGGGGCTTGCCTGGTTGCGAGTCAAACGGGAAGTTAGCTTCAGGTGGGAGGACGTCCAAGGGCTCCGGTGCGTCCTCAACTTCGGTCACTATTATGAAATATAATAAAATACATGTATAAGTATTAAGGCTTTATAAGAATTGAACTACTATTCATAGCTATTGCTATTTAGGATCCTTAATTGGCTTTGGGAATTTTACAGTGGATACTAGACTCTCTAAGGATGATTTGAGTCAAATTTGGAGACATGTCATTGCACAATGTAGTCTTTAAAATTCCTACAAGTACAATGCTTCTCTGAATTTTGAGCCCAATTCAGGAGCTTTGACATAGCTAATGGTGGAAGATCTGATTAGGGTAAGTCTCCACGGTTCTAACAAAATTTGTTTCACCATTTTTGGAGCTACCATCAGAGAGATATGAATTTTTTAACTTAGACAGGAGTTCTGGAAAAACTTCTATTTAAATTTGAATTTTCAAATAAAGGCTGAACTTGAGAAGGTAATTTGACCTAGCAATTGACTTCCAATGAAGCCCAAATTTTTACTGGAGATCAGTACCTATGAAGAGGATTTGCTACCCAAATTTGGGAATATTTCATAAAGAATTGCTCCTGTAATAAATCCCTAAATTATTTACTAAAAACAATTCTACAGAAATTCCTGGGCATTTTCATAGCCTAAAATTGGTTTCTCTGTGAAGTACTCCTCATGAGGATTCCAACAAAATTGGTCTCACTCTTTTTGAAGTTTTCTACACAAAGTTATGGGCTTCCAAAGATCAGCTAATTTCTGGAATTATTTCTCTAATAGAAACTTCAAATAATTGGGTTGGGCCCACTGTTTTAATTCGGACCAGTCAGATTTCGGCAACACCGGGGGCTACGGGGTTATTCCTGCGCAGCCGCACCAGATCCGGCGCCACAAACCGATCCTCGCGCGAACCCGGAGGCTGACCGGTGGGACCCGGCCCTCCTTCGTCTTCCGCGGCGGCGCACGCCGGCGAGGCTCGCCGGGACGGGGTTCCCGTGGTCCAAACTTCGTCAAACTCGCCGCCTGTGAGTTCTACACCGTGCTGAACACGATGGTGGGGTCGGGAGCCGATGACAACGGCCGGAAAGGTGCTTGCACTGGCGACCATGTCGAACCTTACTTCGGCGACCTCGCTCTCAGCAGTGGGTCTTTCGGGCTAGGATTGGCTCCAAAAGCACCAGTGTCCCATGGACAACACCGACCCATGGCTCGCTCTCCATGGAAACCACCGGAGATGGGACCTCACCGGCGACCCGAGCCCGCAAAACTCCGGCGGCGACAAAAACTCGGTACCTGGCATCTCTACTTGATCGTTTGAGCTGCTAGGACTTCGGGAAGATGCGCAAGCATGTGCTGGAGCTACTCTAAGCTCATCTAGCGCGGAGCTACCCCGAGCACAACAAATTTTTGGTTAGACCCGGCTCTATCCGTCAGTGTACAGTTTGGGGAAACGGTGAAATTCTCACCACCGGTTCTAGCAATCGCTAAACGGTTTCCGGCTACACGATCAGGACATTTGAATGCACCTTTCTTGTGTAGGGAAGGGGCGGTGACACCGGCCGTAGCGCGCTGTCCACAGCGACCACCTTCGGTTCGTCCGCGTTCACCCGAGGATCGTGGCTATTCTGCCAATATCCGGAGCAATCACGTTCGGGGCAGGGAAGGAGAAGTGCTGGAGAGCTAGAGCACTGCCTGGCTATGCTCTTTGCTGTGGAGCGCTCGAGCAGCCAAGCTCGGAGGGCTGCGGTGTGATCGGAAGGAACGGCGGCGGTGTTCGGGACGGAAGAAACGGCGGAGGCGAGTTATAGCAGGGGAAGAAGGAAAACAGCTCCGGCGCACCCTTTGCCGTGATCCAACCGAGCCACCGAGGCAGCAGGAGGTGGCGCGGGCTCTCCCTCGGGCGCGGGTTCAACCGGGAGCTGGCGCGCTCCCGCTGTTCGACCGCCGTCGGCTGAGGCGGCAACCCCAGTGGGTGGCTGACAAATGGGCCCCACCTCCCCTCTTTGTTTAATCAACTTTTTCTGATATTTCCCCACCAGCAACTCAACATTAAAGACTTGACTTCAACCCCAAGTCATAGTTTGAATTTGCTGAATTCAAATAGTTTGAATTCAGGTGTGAAAATTGGATGTGGATTGATCAATTGAATTTCAAAAAGAGTTTGAATTCTCCACTTTATATTGCCTCAAAAATATAGCAAACCAGCTCCAAAGTTTCCAATTTTTGGCATGGCTGCTTATTAAAAGGTGGAGAACACATTTGTGAAACCCAATTTTCAAATTGAGGGAATTGGAATTTGAAACTGAATTTGAAATTCAGATTAGAGAGCTCTTCCTTTTAATCCCAAACAAATATGAAACCTCCACCAAATGAGCTGAAAGTTGAAAGGGTGAATATTTGGGCTATGAAGATCCAAGTTATGAATTTAGATCTCCATGTTTGGAAGTTTTGGAAAGTCTAAACCCTCACTTTGAACTTATACCATTATAATTCAAAGTTTTAATTCCCCTCATTTTTCATAAGTGTACATGAGCTGAATTTTCTTGCTACCACTTTTTGAGGATTTTACATGGAACCGGTACGAGGGTGTCGAGGAAGGGTCGGCGACCTCACTTGCAGCGTCAGCTCGGCGTGACGGCCACTGACTCGACGGGGTTACGGTGGAGAACAGAACTTCGGCGAGCGGCGCGTTTCTTTCGTGCGAAAGTGGAGCAAGGGGACTGTGATTGGTGAAACAGCGAAGAGAGGGTTCGGGCGCATTCAAGGACGCCGAACGGTGGCTTCCAGCGTGCGTGAGCAAAGCAGGAGCTGGCACCGGGATTTGGCGCGGTGGCGCTCGCTGCTGCAGCCCGAGAAACCGAGTGCCAGCTCTTCAGTCGGTTTGATTCAGTGAGAGGCTGGCAGTGGGTTCCATTATTTGAATTTGTCCTCACAAATTCAATTTCTACACTGTTGCAAATTTATGAGACCATCCTGCACTCTAAAATTTTATCAATCACAAGTTTGGGATTTGGTTTGTGAAATCATCAAATTGTAGATTTTGTTTGAATGAATTTGTAGCAAATGTGAACTGAAATTCAAATTTGATTTGAATTTAGCCAAAATAGCTCATATCAAGATCGACTCCAAATGGAGTTAAAATTGGTGTGTGATCTCACAAAAATGTGCTGAGTGTGAATATGAATCCCACTTTTGAATTCATGTGATTAAAGGAGTTTGAATTTGATTTTAAATTCAAACTATCCTTTTTCTACTTGTACCCAAAAATACCTCAAAAGGTTCTGGGTTTGGGTGAAGTTTGGCATGAGCATTCCTAACGAAGTTTAGGAGTTTTTCATATTCTCAGCCCCTATATGATGCATGTGGGAAATACCACTTTTGCATTTTGTGACTTTATCTCCTAATGAATTTCTTGATGGTGTTTACTTACTCTTCAAATGTGTTCATATGATCTCCTCAAATGAGGTGAGTGTGGTGTGATGAACACTATTAGCCAATGAAAAACTTGGGCCCTTACAGGGAGGAACCAGTTCAGATCATTAATGAGAAGGTCCGAACCACACGCAACCGTACGTTGTGGTTCTACAAATTTTTATGGAGTAATCACTCCGAGGATGAAGCGACACGGAGAGCGAAGGATTTCTTCGCGCCAACTACACGGACTTTTTAACGTCGCACATCCGGTAATTTTCCACCATCCCCTCTCTCAGTTTTACCTTATAATCTCGAGACGAGATTCTTTTAAGTGGGGAGGAATGTAAAGGTTCCAAAAATACGAATACAAAGAAACTGAAGTTTGAAACAAGCATTTGGTTTCATGTGTATGGAAATTGGGACTTGTTAAAAACTTACCATATCAGATATGCACATGAGTGTCCATCTACACAAGTTCAAATATTTATTTGAACGCTTGGAACCAAAGTGGATTTGAACCCAAGGTGGGAAGTTCTCATGTGCGTGAGAATGGTTAAATTCAACTTTTGCAAGTTAATTTGTTCAACTAAAATTCCAAATGAGGGCAACACAATAGAAATGCAAACTGTTGTGTTAAAAATCTCATTTGCAGCAGCTAAATTGAAAAACAGATTTAATATTTGAATTCCTCAGGTCCAAATTAGTGGGGATGCAAAGTTTGATAATTTGGGGGGGGGGGTACTTTGCTAACCATTTAAAAGAGGACTCTAAATTGCTTAGGAATTAAAAAGGGCATACCCAGTGCTGAAAGCTCCCACATGTTGTGGGGTCTGGGGAAGGGAATTTCTAGGCAGCCTTCCCCTTGCTTATTTTGCAAGGAGGCTGATTCGAACCCAGGACCTCCAGGACACAAGTGGAGAGACTCTACCACTGCGCCAGGCCTGCCCTTCTAAATTGCTTAGGAATTCAAAAATCAAATTTGGAATTTGGATGAAACAAGACCAATTATCCAATTGATTTTCAGATTGTAGCTCCACACGTTTGATTTTTATCACCTGCCAAATTTGGGATATTTTGGTGAAGATAAGGAGGGGGAATAGAAGTAGGACCCACTTGTCATTGGAACAAGTTGCCTTACACCTGAAGACTGTTTTCTCTGTGTTTCACTCGAAGCAGCCGGGGCTCCTCAGCCCGACACCGAGCGGCAAGCCGAGGGACACCTCCTCGCGTATCCTCTCGTGCTGGCGAGCTGCTTGTGTGCTTCCTCAAGTCTCAGCATGTTCCCAATTGCCCAACAACGAAGCTTCAGCTTGGTGTCTTTTCTCCCTCGCACACACAAACAGAGCCACCACCGCCAACGTCGGCCGATCGGAAACCGGTCTTCATGATCGCGAACAGAGATCCCTGAGTGGCAAAATAGCACCTGGGCATCTCCCTTTACTTCCTCGACGCGCCACCGACCAGTGTTCGGCCTTCCTATCCCGGGAACTCCATGTTCGCGCGGTGGCCGAACAACAAACGAAGGGGAAGCTCTGGTGGACAGCCCAAACCGTGGCCTTTCATGCTCAAGCAATAACGCCTATAGGAGTGCAAGAACCCCGAGCTGCTTCCGTCCAAACTTCAGCCCAAGCCGTGGAAGCTCCCCGGAGAATTTCCAGTTTTCCCTCCAGCCAGCACCAGCCGAGGTTCGGGTACGAATATTCTAAATTCTCGCTCCATAATCGTTTATAGTTCCTCAAACTGCACACAGAAGAGCTAGACTCGATAGTGAACAACTTTGCTTCGCAACCCTAGCATGAAACCCTCTGTAGACAGCCTATTCCGAGCTTTTCTAACGGCGCCAATGGTGGAAGCCATCGGGTGCATGGTGCAACCCTAGTTAGGGACTTCCCCGAGGTGATTTGATTGCTTGATGATCTTCTCTAGCACCCACCGGTTCTCTAGGGCTTGGAAACCGAAGGTTTGAGGGGTTAGGTCATCGGGTAGACGCTGCCGAAGTTACACCAAGCCGCCGCACCGTTGCTAGCCATGGTGGGGTCGTCGCCGGCATGGGGCGACCTTCCCAATGTGTTCCTCGCGTTGATTAAGGGGCTGGCAGTGAGTGGGAGCATGTGAGGAGGCCGGGAGGCCGAAGCCGACAAGCTCCGGCGAAGGGGTGGCGCGGGCGTGAGGTTGAAGAAGGGCACAGACCCACATGTCAGCCTCAGTGTTAAAAGGGGCCGGATCCTCTGTGGCATCGGATCAATTTGTGTCCATGCAGGGAAGACTCAGTAGCTCCGTGTAGCGTGCCTGAGAAGGTGCCACATAGCACCGGGCCCCACTGTTAGAGTTTTAAAATTTCCCCGATTTAATTTGAATTACAGGTTTCCATCAAACTTTAGAAGTGCATAACTTTAGCTAGGAAACTCCAAATCTAGTGATTCAAATTTGTTTAGATTCAGATTGAAAAACTATCCAAATGTGCAACCCAATTTGTAAGAATGTCAATAATAAATTCTGGAGAATTCTTTGAAACTTTTCAGTAAAAGAATTTTAGAGGGAGTTTGGTTCATCCAACAATCCTCAAATTTTGCCAGAATATTGCTTAGAATGTTATTGAACTCCTGAAAACTTTTCAGCTCATTTAGATCTGATTTGTTTAGGAGAATTCAGATTGCAAAATTTGGAATTCAAATGTATACATAAACTTTTTCAGAAAAACCCCAAACTTGAAAATTCAGTTGTGGCCAACCCTTAGCTCCAAAAATCCTAGGAAAAATTCATGCATGCTCTCTGAACTATAATAGAAATTGTAGTTCACTAAATTTGGCATGAACATGTAAGCTATCTCAGAATTAATTTCTTTTTGCTTAATTGCTTTGGGAATTGTTCTGAATAAACTACTCAATGAAAAGTTCTATTTTTGGTCCAGAATACCTTCTTGTGACAAGGAACTCACATGAAAAACTTCAGCTCCATTGGATCTCTGGATCATTACTTGTCTGGTTATCCTCATTAGGTGAATAAACCACAAGTAGAGGATGCACTTAGCACTTGATCACTTTTGCTTAACCCAACCCCAACCACTAGCACCAGTTCCATTTTAAATTCTTAAACAGAGTTCTAGTTTTTAAATAGTCAGTAGGCTTGATAGCAAAAGCTTTACAATTAAATACATATGCATTTCATATCATATAGTCATCAACGTGAAGAAGTGAGAAGCAAGTGAAGTGGGAATCAAGGAAAGCAAGTGACCAAGTCTCAAGTGATAATCACTAACTGAAATATATAATCTTAGTCACCTGCAAAATAGGCAACCTCTGATTTACGTTAACCATATACAAAGTCTTATGTTTTGATCACTTACTTTATGTATTTCCTACAAATGTGCATTAGAGTCTTGATTGGAAACCCAATTGCATAGCCAAAAGAACCAGGGGTTTGGGCTTAGGTTTTAAACCTCGAGTAGAGACAGCAATGCTAAAATTGTATAGGATTCGGTACAAGTCGAGTAGTTGGAACTACTCGCAAGAATAGGCTAGAGGCACACTACTAAGTAGAGATAGATATTGAATCACATGGCAAGAAAATGAGATCGAGCGGAGAGTAAGGGAAGCAGGACTTTGGGGCTTGGGTGCCATAGCTCTGCTTGTGTTGATGGAGGACCGACCGTGTGCGGGCCTGTTGAACAAGCTAGAACAGTACCGAAGACCTACCAGACATATGGGAACCAGGAAACTGATGCAATTCGGGTAGCGATCTGTTGAGGCATTGCTTGTCATCCAGAGGGTAGGTTGAGAGCAGCGAGGTGTAAATCAGGTAGCGGGCACTGCGGATGCTCCGTGTTGAGATCTCCTGCTCGGGACGATAGGACCGGTTCAACACTTGGATAACGGATGAAAGGTGGTTGCGTACGACGTCCATGGTGGTTGCTGTAGGCAACATCGAGTACGGGCGTACGTGACGGGTTATTCGAGTAACCCTGCAGGTGTAGATCAATTATAATCGCCGTCCCTCACGGTCAGTGACTACCACTTGTTCACTGTACCGTGACGTAGAAACAACAGGCTAGTTGTCATGATAAAATGTGCTGGTTGAAAACTTTCCATTGTTTGTTAATGAAATGCTTTAGTTTAGAGCCAATTAAAGTTCTTTTCAACCTTAGGCAAATCACATAAGAGAAATGCGTTTCTTGTTTGATTGCGGCTTTCTTATGTGTCTTAGCACAAGGTTCCCACAAAATTGTGGCTAAAACTTGAAAGTAAGAGTCAATTAATTAGGCGTGTCTTTTGCAATATACTTTCCTATTATACACTGCAAACCCAGCATGTAGAGTTTAATGTTTAGGTGAGACGGGTCAGTCTTGCTGAGCCATCGTGCTACGCTTGCTATATGAGTGGTTTTGCATGTTAACATCGATGCTTATGAGGAGGTTGTCCGGTGAGACTCGGAGACTTCCGAGTCGTTTAACACCAGGAGAACCTGGACGCTGCCGTATGACTTCGTGTTGCTAGCAAGAAGAGTACGCGGCCTGTAATCTTCTCGAGTGCTTAGTAGATATTAAACGTGAGATAAACTAGTCTTCCGCTGTAGTTATCTGATGTAAATTATTTACAAAGAATACTCGTAAGCTTCTGCATTTGATTTATGTGATACGTGTTCCTTATATGTGTGTTGTTGGGTGCCACATCGCACGGTACCACCCAATGCGATTCCCGGGCGAGCGGCACGACCCCGTGATCGGGTCAGACCCTCACACTCAGTAAACTCGTACATCTATATACCGACCACAAGAGCCTCAAGTACATATTAAATCAGAAGGAGTTGAACATGAGGCAACAAAGATGGTTGGAGTTGATAAAGGATTACGAAATAGAGATCCATTATCACCCCGGCAAGGCAAACGTGGTGGCGGATGCACTGAGTCGCAAGTCACACAATAATCTGACCATCAGCCTGGTTAAAGAGAGTGAACCACCCTTGTATGTGGTTCCACATGGAGCTATCTACAACTTAGCTCTTATCCCCACCATCCGTGAAGAGGTAGAAGCAGCCCAGAAATATGACTAGGGAATGTCGCATTTGCGGAGACGTGTAATGTGAAATACCAAAATTCTAGCAAGTGGAGCTGCTCATCACATCGAAGAAAATGAGAGGGAATTAAAATTTTTGAATATAAAGGTGTGAGCTCCAAGTTTAAGTTAAACTTGCAAAAACATCCGAACAGGAAGATCTAAATTTACAATTTGGTTCTCCACACATCCAATAATATCCTGGCAAATCTTCAGAGCATTTGGAAAGTATTTCCTATTTGTTGGAATTAAAACGGGGGACAATTCGAGTTTGAATTTAAACTTCAGTTTCAAATTCCAACTTCACCGAAATTCGAATTCGAGTTCACCATTGTGTTCCTCACATGTCTTTTGGCCTATCCTCCAATTTTTATCAAATGTGGAGCTCATTTGCTAATTCAAATGGAATTGGGGGATAAGGGGGAGAAGTGGACCCCATATGTCACTCACTGAAGAAGCAAAAGGTCTCTGTTCTTCGGTTTATCAAGAGAACGCGCCACCTCCCCGGCGTTCGGTCGCCAACCGACGTTACACCATGCCACCTCCTTTTCCCCGGCAGCCGAAGGATAAGCGGGCAACTTGATGACGTGAACCATCTTCCTCACCCTCACTCCTCCCTCTGCCTCGTTCAGTCCCGAACGAAACTCACCGTCACCCGACTCTCTCTGTTCCACGGCGCCCGCGCGCTATGAACCATTTCGTGGAAAACTCTCTACAGAAAAGAGGACCGTTTTCAACCGCTCGAACTCACAGTGCAAACCTCTCCTTCTCTCGTGCAATACCGAGAATGAATTTTGCTTTTTAGTAATTCGGTGTTCATAGGACCGAGCTGCACAAACCTTCAAAATTCATAGGAATCAATCAACCATCACTTAGGCCGAGCTATAGGCATGATCTAGACCCTCCCACGCTCCTCTAGGATCAAGAACCATTGAATTTCATTGAGTTTCGGCGCTGTTCTTTGAGAATTTTGAGCCGGCACCAATTTTGGCCCTATGTCGCCGATGAACTCCTATTTGCAGCCACTTTTGAGCTGATTTGAGCTCATGACGGTGATGAGTATGCCACCACGGTGCTCTAGGAAGAAAAACTGAATAAAATGATCCACTGTGGAGGGATTTCGACGCCGCCGAAGTCGAGCCGCCACCGCCGCTCGTGGCCGACCCATTTCCAGTGGTCGGGGGCCCCGGCCGACCCCATGGACGAGCTCCCCATGCTCCTAAAGTGAGGGTCGGCGAGTTGGAGCCCTAGGGGAAGCCGGAAGAGCATTTCCCGCGGAGCTCACCGGAGAAGCGCTGCCACTGTGCTCTGCCGCGCGAGGAGGAAGAAGAAACTGTGCAGTGGGGCCCGTGCGCAAGAATTTAAACTTTTTCCCTCATTTTCAGTTTCAGTCCAACTTCAATTGCTCATAACTTTTGATAGGAACCTCCCAAAATTGTGAAATAAATTCCATTAGATTCCTCTCAGTGAGTACCATATAGGGGTGCATCCCAATTTTTATGAAAATCCCTAAATTTGGCTCATTAATTCATATAAAAAATATTGTAGGATTTATTCCAGGAGTTCTATGTATTGGAAAATTCCCAAATTTGGACAGGATATTCTTCCAAAAATACTTGAACTCCAGGAAAAAATTTCAGAGGCATTGGACTCCATTTGCTTGGCCAAATGTTGTTTCAATCCTCTAGGTCCCTGAAAAATAGGAAAAATAAAATGGACCTTTTTCAGAGATTTTCTCCTAACTTGTAAAATTCATATCTCTATGTAGGAAGCTCCAAAAATGGTGAAACCAAATCCTATGGACTCATAAGACTCCCAAGTTTCTGAAAAACTAAATTTGAAGCATGCCGAGACCCTAGAATTGCCATAGGAATTCAGAGAAGCCAAATCGCTAAGAAAATTCCTTAGGCCACATCTTCCATCAACTTTGTCTAAAATTTTGCAAGCCATACCTCTGTATGATCTATGGAACACTGTCAAAATTTCAGAGCAAGTTGAAATCATCTTCTCCAGTTTGTGCTAAGTATGTCCAGCTTCATACTTATGTCCATTATATGGTCCTTTGAACTTTATTCCAAAACCATCCACTGATCAAAATAATTCTTTCTCTGTTTCAGCATATAGCCAAACCCAACTCTTAAGTCTTAGTTGATCTGAACTCTTCTAAGTCATAAAACACTTTTGTTTTACAATTCATTTACTTGTAATATAAATTTATGCATATTCATATCGGTAGGAAACACGACGAAGGAGTTCGACGAAGAACTCAACTCGGAGCAGCAAGCAGAATATTAAATCATCGCCAAGTTACTGACTTAAAAGTAGAACTAAACCTGCAGCAACGTAAGGCAATCCCCGGTTTGCATTTAACAGCTTTTTAGTTACATTTTACTTTGTATCACTTTTATTGGTCTAGTATGTATTGTGCATTAGGTCAAGGTGATTGATACTCCAAATGCATGACTCACAAACCTTTAGAGTTACAGGGTAGAACAGGTTACCTTCGTGTAGTTTCGGCTAGGCTTAATTCGTATAGGATGCGGTACAAGTCGGGTACTTGGAAGCTACTCGCGAGGTTAGGAAATTGGTTCAACGGGGTATGATTCTAGAGAATGAAATTCCTGGAATGGAAAATGAGACCAGGCAGAGAGTAGGAGCAGCAGGACGTTGGACCTGTGTTGCCGTAGCTCTGTTTGTGTTGGTTAAGGACCGATGTGTATGCCACCCTGCTGAGCAAGTTTGAAAAGTACCGGATGCATAATGGAGTTATGGGGTCCAGGAAACCGATGTTACTCGGGTACTCTCGTGTCGAAAATTATACGGCCGTCCTTTGGGGGTTGGTGTCAGAGGTGTAAAACCACTAGCGGAGCAACTTCGACGTGTTCCGGGTAGTGACCCTTCTGATGGGTCGGTGGAACTGGTTTGGCATTGGAGTGACGGGTGAAATGTTGCTGCATACAACGTACGAAAGAGCTCTTGTGTGAATCTTTTGATATGGGTGTATGTGTCATGTGTTCCGGGTGTGTTCTGATTTGAATCACCGTCCCTCGCGGTTATATGAGTACATATACATGGAACTCTAGATGCTGAAAATAGAGGGCTGAATAAAGAAGTTTGCATAAAAGATGAAATTGAGCTAACAGTGAGTCCTTACTTTCAGTTTTAAGCAAATTTTATAATCGTCGCACAATTTACATCAAGACTCCACAATCAAACAAGAAACGCTTCATCTCGATGCCACTTGCCCGAGGAGAAGGTAAATTTAGTGAGCTACTCTAGACTCGGACATACCTTGCGCCATCAACGTCGAGACTCCATAATCAAACAAAAAACTCTTTGTCTCGACGCCACTAGCCCAAAGTAGAAAGTAAATTTAGTGAAAGTAGTTATCATTCCTCATCTCCAATATGAGGATTAACCATGCAGCATCTTTCCTTTCTCCCAGTTTCTTACTACGTCACGACGCAGAGAACAAGTATGCCCACTACCGCGAGCGACGGTGATTCAAATAAAAAACACCTGGATAACACGACACATACACCCACCCGAGACCACTGATCAACCAATCCCCTCAACGTTGTATGTGGCAAACTTTCACATGACACCCAAATATCAAACCGGTCCCACTGACCTGGATTAAGTCTCACTACGGTAAACTCTCGTAGAGCTGATTTCTCTATCCTTTCATCATCTGCATAAGACGGTGGGGATTGCCTCGACACCCAGGTTAACATGTTACATCGGTTTTCTGGTCCCATATTGCCAGTATGCATCTGGTACACAACTCAAACTTGTCCCGCAGGGACGCACACGAGAATGGGCCTTAATCGACTCAGACAGAGACTAGGTTCACAGGACCACGTCCTTGAGCCTTCCGTCCATACTGCCCGGTCTCCATTCCCAACTAAGAGGATCAATTCCCAACTCTTCTGATTGATCCACCTTAATCCCGGTTCACGAGTAGGAAACGGCCTACTCGAGTTATGCCTCTTTTAATCCATTTTCTTATCTTGATAACAGAAGTTATAATTAAGTCAAAAATCTACTCTAAATCAAACTCCGGGGATTTATTGGGTCATGCAGGTAGAGTGTCATATAAACTAGACTTAGTGCAATAATCAAAATGCTAGACATTATAAAGTGAATACAAATAGAAACATGTAAATTTTGATGCAAACCAGGGCTTGCCTTAGTGTTGATCCCGACTAAAGTTTCTGTCAATCGAAGCAAGTCAGTAGCCTCAGAAGTCTTCGCGAGATATCTCGCTATCGAAATGAGCAAATAAACGGTGCGTCATATTATGAATTTAAGTGAAATATATGACTACAGAACTAAACTATATGAAGACAGCAGCTTCTGTGGTTGCAGTTTTTACAGGGACTTTCTAATCTCATGATAAGCTTATGGTAAAATTTTCAGAGGCTTTTGAGGAAGGATATGGCCACAAAAATTTGATATCCTAATGGGTCTAGACCTAAGGTTCCTAGGAATTTTTTTTTCAAATTTTTCTAAGTATTCTGCTGGCCAGAATGGAGGATTGAAATGCAATTCTATTTTCTTGAATTAGTTTCTGTGATTTTTCAGCCCATTTAAATAAACCTGAGAAAAACTACTGATTAATCCACCTTAATCATCTCCAAAAATCCTAAGATTTTTACTGGAGTTCAGGAACTATGAGAAAGATTTGCTGCCCAAAATTGGGAATGTTTCATAAAAAAATATTCCTGGAATTTATCCCTAAAGGATTTAATGAAAACAATTCTACAGAAATTACTAGGCATTTTCATAGCTAGCAATTTATTCTCTGCAAAGTACTCCTCGTAAGGATTCCAACAGAATTGACCTCACTAATTTTGGAGCTTTCTGTACCGAGTTATGAATTTGCAAAGTTTAAACAACTCTCTGTTTGGATTTTACACAGAGCACTCAAACATGGGGCCCACGGGTCACGTGTTTTCTTCAACCTCCCACCAGAGCCTGCGGGTGCACTCCGAACAGAGGGGTGGCATGGCTCGTTCTCCCTCAATTCTCCACCAAATTAGCTCCGGTTTCGCCCTACACGACTCTTGGAACATGGCGCAGCTGCCGGGCAAGGTATCACCGCTTGAAAACGGCCGGAAACAGGTCGGCATCGACGGTGGCGCTCGGCGGCGTGGCATCAACACGTTCCGGTGTGTCCCAAGCTGATTTCAACAACCCAAGCTGCCGTACAGCACCCCTAGAGGTCATAGAACATGGAACGGAGCTCAACCCTCGCAGCAAACGGCGGAAAACTAGTTGTCACCGTGGACCGAGGTGGTTTTAGCTGCCGGCGGCGATTTCTCGTCACCCAGGGCATGGGATGGCCGGTTTGCTTCGGCGTTTGGCATGTAAGGTCGCTAGGACGGCTAGTATCTTTGGTTTGAGCCATAGAAAGGATGATCAAACGTGTGAAGAGAATTTCCCACTTTCAAATTCAGAGAACTCAGCAAATTCTAAAATTTGAATTTGAATTACCGTGGCATTAACCCTCGCTTGTGCTCGCGTTTGAATTGCCGGGTTTAATTCCTTTCTGGCTAGGTTTCCTTTATTGCATGTAGCCGGAAATTTTGAATTGGAAACCCTAATTAGAATTTGATTTGATCCCGCGGATTTACATTCTACTATGGAGCTACGAATGCTGAGATTTGGGGCCTTTACAGTTGTGATGTAGTAATTACTTCCAGATGAAGTGAAATGAATCATTGCTGTTGTGAAGTTCTTAAGTTCATTGTATTGCAAACCATGTATGCTTTAGTTGTATAGCTCACTAAGTTTACCTTCCACTTTGGGCATAACCACATCGGAGGAAAGCATTTCTTGTTTGATTGTGGACTTCTGATGTGAGGGCTGCCTAAGGCATATTAATCTGCTGCTATAAAACTGAAAGTAAGGATTAATATGTAGACATGTCTTTATTGCAATGTATTTATCCTATATTATTAATCCCTGCATGTACAGTTTCATGATTAGGAGTGTGGGTTAAGTCTTGCTGAGCCATCGTGCTCACGGTTGCATTATTAGTGTTTTGCAGGTTATCTAAAATTTGCTATGAAGATGGTTGTTCGTTGAGCCATCGGAGACTCACCGGAAACCCTGCCGCTGCACTCAACTTGGTTGAAGCTAGTAAGAAGCGTCCGCGGGCTGGACGTCTTCTCTTTTGCGTCGTTAGGACCTAGAGTATGTGTTATGTATATTCCGCTGTGTGTACATTCGTGGTTCATTATGTTGTAAATGACACTATATTGAGAAATAAAACTTTGTATGTTTAATGTTTTTTTCGTGTATGCTGTTGGTGGCCGCATCGCACGGCACCACCCAAAGTGTATCCTGGGGTGTGGATCCCGGAAGGGGTTCCCTACATGTAAACAGTGGGGAGCTGAATTGTTTCCGGAAGGACGGAGACATACTGTGTTCTGTGGTTCAAAAACAGAATAGTCGTACCACGTAACGCGGAATTGAGGAAGAAATCTTTTGATGAGCCTCACTTGTCAAAGTTTTCTATTCGCCCCGGCAGCAACAATATGTATCAGGAACTCAAGAACAAATTCTGGTGGACACGGATGAAGAGGGAGATCGCGAGATACATGTCCGAGTGTGATACATGCCGTAGGGAGAAGGCTGATCATATGAAGAAACCGGGTCTGTTCAACTGTTAGGCATTCGTGCCCGGAAGTGGGAGGACGTGAGCATGGATTTCATCGTTGGCTTACCCACCACATTTCAGAAACATGATTCCGTGTGGGTAATAGTCGATCAGCTCCCGAAGTCTGCTCATTTTATCCTGGTCAATACCAAGAAGTATGCTGAGTTGTACATCTCAAGGATTCTGTGTTTACACGGCGTACCCCGCACTATCAGAGCACTTTATTTGTGTCTCGTTTTTTGGAGCAGTTACATGCTGCACTGGGTACAAAACTGATCCGTAGTTTGGCGTGCCACCCGCAGACGGATGGGCAAACCGAGCGGGTAAACCAAATCCTGGAAGATATGTTACGGTCTTGTGCTATCAATCACGGTAAGAATTGGGATGATCACTTACCGCTAGCCTAGTTTTCGTACAATAATGGGTACCAGGGCAGCATAAAGATGGTGTCCTATGCGGCGCTATACGGGAGAAAATGCCACACACCACTGAATTTGTGTGAGTCCGTCAAAAGGGTCACCTTCGGGATTGATCTTGTAAATAATGCGGAAGAGAAAGTTCGGCTTATTCAAGCGAACTTGAAAGCCGCTCAATCCCGACAAAAGCAATATGTAGACCGCAGAAGACGCCCTCTACAATTTGAAGTCGGTGATCACGTTTACCTACGTGTGTCTCCGATGAAGGGTGTGAACAGATTCGGGGTCAGAGGACAGCTGGCACCCCGATTCATCAGTCCATTCAATATTCTAGAAAGGTGTGGATCCATTACATACCGGCTGGAATTACCAGCGACACTCTCCAGTGTGCACGACATCTTCCACATTTCTCAGCTGAGGAAGTGCCTTAAGTTTACAACCACCGTTCAGCTGGGAGACATCGAGGAACTGAAACCAGATCTCACGTATCGGGAGGAAACGATTCAGATCATCGACGAGGGGGCCCGAACCACACGTAACCGAACGTTGTGGTTCTATAAAGTTTTATGGAGCAATCACTCCGAGGATGAAGCGACATGGGAGAGCGAAGGATTTCTTTGCTCTAACTATCAGGAATTTTTAACGTCGCACATCCGGTAATTTTCCACCATCCCTTCTCTCATTTTTACCTTATAATCTTGGGACGAGATTCTTTTCACGCGGGAGGAATGTAAGGGCCCAAGTTTTTTTACTTGCTAAAAGTGTTCATCACCCTACACATCTCAGCTCATTTGTGGTAATCACATGAACACATTTGAAGAGCAAGTAACCACCGTCAATAGGGTAATTAGAAGATGAACTCACATAATACAAAAATGGTATTTCCCACATGCATCATATAGGGTCTGAGCACAGTATCAACTCCTAAACTTTGTTAGGCATGCTCATGCCAATTTTCACATAAATCCAAACCTCTTTGAGGTACTTTTGGATACAACCATTAAAAGGCTAGTTTGAACTTAAATTAAAATTCAAACTCCTTTCATCACATGAATTCAAAAGAGGGATTCACATTCACACCCCGCATATTTTTATGAGCTCACTCACCAATTTTCATCCCATTTGGGATTGATCTTGACATGAGCTATATGGCTCAAATTCAAACTAAATTTGAATTTCAGCTTCACGTGTTCTGAAAATTCATTCAAACCAATTCACACTTTGAATCATTCAAATTCAAATGGTCATTGGGTGGTTTGATCAAAGTGCCAAAGGTATTAGGGTCCCCAATATTCAGAGCAGTAGGAATTTAGTTTTTGAGGACAAAAACTAGCATGTGGGGCCCTCCTCTCAGCCACCCATTTGCCTAAACCGACTGAACTCAGTTGCTCTGTTCTTCGGGCTGGCACTGCAAGCGCCACCGAGCGGAACCGATCGCCAGCTCCTTCTCTCGTGATCAGCACGCTGAAGAAGCTCGCCCGGTCGGTTGCTGATCTTTATCTCCCACGCACAAGGGTAGTCGATGCTCTTCTCTCTCACTCGCTTGGTTCTCTCCCACGCACCTACACCGGCGCCACTCTCTGTTCTCCTGATCACACACCGCAGACCGAGCTGGATGATCGAGCTCCCCACACACAAAAGATGTGCAAACGTGTGCTCTAGCTGTGCTCGGAATTTCGAAGTTGGTAGCCGGGCACCCGAGTGAAACACAGTGAACACCTTTCGGCTTCCGTGGACAGCCAACACCGAGAAGGATCAAGATCAATCAAACCCACCCCTTGGTGCGCCAGCGACTAGAGCTGCTCCTCCCCAACGTTCATCTCTAATGGTCGATCGTAGCACGAGAATTTGAAGTTTTTCTCCCGGGTGGCGCAACACGACCTCGAGGTAGGAATTCGGCAAATTCTCTCTTAATTCTTTTTTCTAGCCTTTCAAACTCTGCACACGATCTCCTCACTAGCTAGCGCACGTCCTCCATTGAAACTAGGCCGGGAAAAGGGGTGTAGAGGGAGAATTCTGAGGTCTGCACGAGCGAAAACCGTTGGACCCCATCAGAGGCACGCTGCCAACGTGGTTAAGAAACTCCCCGGACCGGTTGGCTTCCAATTCTAGACTCCTCACACTCCCCTGTTGCTCTAGAGCCAAAAACCCGATGTTTTCGTGTGGAAATGGAGTTTCCCGAGCTTGCCGGAACCTCTAGATGGGTTCAGCCTCCGGAAATATGGGGGGGTGGCGAGTTTGGCCCCGGGAGGTGGCCGGGAAATCGGTTCTCGTGACCTCACCGGCGTGCACCGCCGCTCGGGCTCGGTTAGCGTGAGGTACGAGATAACCGACGTGTGGGGCCCACTGGCAGAGTTTTAAACAATTCTCTATTTTTCAGTTCAATCTTCAAGCGGCCATAACTTTTGTTAGAATTGTCCAAATCGAGTGAAACAATTTTTCTTTTGGATTCAGCTCTCTGAGTACTTTCCAACAAAATAAGTTTCAGCCTTTGAAAGTCATTATTTCTCCAGAATTAATTCTCCAAAATTTAAAGTGTTGGGAATTTTTACTGGAGATTCCCTTTATTGGAACTTCTTAAATTTGGCCAGGATGTCTATTGTAATACCTCTGAGTCATATGAAAAATTTCAGATCCATCCGAGCTCATTTAGTCTACCTAATGGTGTGATTAAGTGAACTGACCTAGAGAAAAACAAAAATGTCCAGAAACATTTTTCTGAATTTCTCTGAACTTCATTAGCCCATATCTTTTTCTAGGATTTGCCAAATTAGATGGAACCAATTCCATTAGAACCATCTTAAAAACTAGTTTCGAGAAAGTAATGGCTTGCTCTATGAAAATCCATAGAAAACCTTAGAAGCTCTTATTATGGCCAAATACACATTTTATTGCGCAGGGCTCAAATTAGCTTTGCTTCAAATGAAATTTGGCCAAGTCTCTGTTTAGGTTATCACCAAACCACAGTAAAAAATTCAGAGTCAAAAGGGCTATCTATATATACTTATAGTCTTCACAATCGCAATTCAACACTTGTGCATTTAATTTGACACGCATTGTTAATTTTATTTTGTGTAGTCGCTAAGGTCGAATAAAACCCGGAGGTTCTGGACTTTATCCCTATGGAAGAAAGTATAATCAACGACAATCAGCAAGGAAAGCTCCGGTTTGCATTAACCTGTTTATAAAGTCTTATGTTTTAATCACTTACATTATGAGTTCCATCCTATGTGCATTAGAGTCTGCATTTGGAACCCAATTGCATAGCCAAGAGCAGGATTTTGGGTCTAAGATGTAAAAGTCCCAAAAACTTGTAAATACAAAACTTGAGTTGTGAATAAAGTTGAGTTCAAGTTCAAGAATTGGGACTTGCAAAAACTGTTATAAACATGTGAATGTGGTCCTGTGATAAAGGAGTTTGAATCAGCCTTTGAACTAAATTGTTCACATCAATGTTAAGGTGGCCATTTTAAAAAGAGTGCTCCAAACTGTTGGTTCAAAACTCCTATTTGTAGCGACCAACTCAAAGATCAGAGGGCATATTCAAATTCTGACAAATTTTGAGAAAGTTTGGAGTTGCTTTGATATGAAGATCAAAGGGACTTATGAATTTCCTTGAAATTTGAATTCAAATTTGAAACTGAGGTAAAACTTGTCAAATTGCCAAATGGATTTTGAATTTGAGTTTCTCATTATTGAAGTTTGCACTGTGCCAAAAAATGAGATCTTTTTAGAAGATAAGAGGGGCTGACTTGTGGGACCCACCTGTCATTGGGGCTGCCAAAGACTTGCAACTGAAGTTTCAGAGAACAGTCTCTGTGTTTGCCTCTGTTCAGTGTTCGACAGCGGGGTAGCCGACGCCAGCGCACGTTGCTTCTGCCCGAGCCCACGTCGAACCTCCTCACCCCGTCGGTATGATCTACTCAGCTGCCCAGCACTCGGCAGAAACGTGCTCCTTGACTGCCTCTCGAGCGTTGCCTCGTCTCACGAAAAGCAGAGACAGCACCATCGCCGCTGCCTCGGCTGCCACCGGAGAACCACGAACTCCTGCGTGCAGAGGATGGTGGAGCCAACAAACATCTGTACCAGAGTCTCCTCTACGTCCTCGACGGGTTCCCAGCTCACCCCCGGCCTCCTCCAAGCTGTGCTGACCATTTCTTTCATCCGCAAGACAGAGCCAGCCGGCCTTCACTGCTCCTCATCGTCCGGCCTGCCCGAAGCCTCTCCGTCGTGCTCAAAAGCCCACAGAGGTGCGCACCACGTCTAGCTACTCCACCCGTGGTCCCCTTGCTCTTCCCCGACGCCGACTAGCTGGAATTTAGTTTTTGGCGCCGGCGCACGTGAAGGACCGACCTTAGCAAGTTTCTGAAATTAGTTCCAATCACTTTATCATTCGTTCTACAATTCAAACCACAGCTACTAGGGTTCCTAGCGCCCTTCCACGCCGAAGCACGAAGCAAACCGCCCCTCCTCCGCCCCGGGCGACAAGAAATCGCCGCCGGCGGCTAAAAACCGCCGCGGTCCACGGTGACGGCTAGTTTGCAGCCATTTTCTGCAAGAGTTGGTCTTCGTTCCACGTTCCTCGACCACTAGGGATGCTTTAGGGCATCGTAGCTCGCCGGGAGAAGCTTCGGACACGCCGGAACGCGTTGATGCCGAGCTCCCGAGCCGTCCTGCCGATGCCGACCCACCTACGGCCGTTTTCATGCAGGGAAAACTTGCCCGGCTGCTAGGACACGGTGTGAGGAGCATGTAGGGCAAAACCGGAGTAAAAACGGTGGAGAAATGAGGGAGAACGGGGTGCGCCACCCTTCTGTCCAGCATGCACCCGCGGGCTCTGGCGAGAGGCTAAAGAAACACCTGACCTGTGGGCCCCATTTTTGAATTGTTCTGCGTAGAATTCAAACAGAAAGTTGTTCAAACATTAGAACTTCATAAATTTTGATAGGAATCTCCAAATTCAGTGATTCAAAATGGGTTGGATTCAGATTGAAGAACTCTATCCAAATTCTTTAAAGATTTTCAGTAAAAGAATTTTAGAGGGAGTTTGGTTCATCCAAAAATCCTCAAATTCTGCCAGGATATTCTTTAGAATGTTAGGGAACTCCCGTAAAAGTTTCAGCTCAATTGGAGTTGATTTAGTTAGGGGAATTTTGATTGCAATTTTCTGTGTTCAAATGAATACAGAAACAATTCCAGAGAATTTCCAAATTTTGGAAATTCAGTTCTAGGAACTCCTTAGCTCCAAAAATCCTAGGAAAATTTATGCGTGCTCTATAAGCTATGTTTGAAATTGTGGTTCACTTGAATTTGCATGAAAGTGCAAATTTATTCAGAATTAATTCCTTTTTGCTTAAATGCTTAGGGAATTGTTCTGAGTGATCTACTCATCAAAAATTCTGAATTTTGGTCCAGATGACTTTCTTGTGACAAGGAACTAACAAGAAAATTTTCAGGTCTATTGGATTCCTGGATCAGTACTGTCCTATTTAACCTCTTAGATGATCAACACACACAAGTGATGAGAAATACTTATCACTTGATCATAGTGATTAAACCCAGACCTAAACCACTAGCACCAGTGTCATTTTAAATTCTTAGACAGAGTTCCAGTTTTAAACTTGTCTTTAGAACTTGTTAGCAAAAGTTTTACAATTAAACATATATGCATATTCATAACGTGTAGTGGTTAAACGTGGAAAAGTGGAGAAGTAAAGCTTGGATCAAGGAGCAACCAGGCCAGTGATTAAGCTTCAAGTCATCAGCAACTAACTTCATAATTATCTGACTTTAGTCACCTGCAAAACAAAGGCAAGCTCCGGTTTGCATTTAAGTTATTTATAAAGTTTACTTTATTCACAATTATGGTTGAGTGTTTGTATGTGCATCAGGTCAAGGATGCTTTATACTCCAAATGCATGACCAAATAAACCCAAGAGTCGAGGGTAGAATATAGTTCCCGCTGTAGAAGGTTGCCGTGCTAAATAGCTTAGAACATCCGGTAGAAGTCGAGTAGTTGGAATCTACTCGGGGGCTATAGTCGGATCACACGTGCATGGTTTAAAAGAGGCAAACTAAGTTTATATTTCGCGAGCTATAGTCGGATCACAAGGACCGAAGCGTGTGCGGCCCTGGGAGCAAGTATTGAGTTGTGTACCGAATGCTTACTGCTATATGGGAACCAGGAAACCGATGTACCAGGTTCACTGGACTGTAGAGGCGTACCACATCGTCTCGTTAGACCTATGAGCCCGAGACGGAGCGACCGGTTCTACAGTCGAGTGTCCTGCGAAAGGTTGCCACATACGACGTAATGAAGGACACCAGATTTGGGTCTTCAGAGGCGGGCATATGTGTCGAGTTATCCGGGTAGTGTTTGATTCGAATCACCGTCCCTCGCGGTTGTGAGTACCGCTTGCTCACTGCGCTGTGACATAGTAATCAAGTTGTGTGAGAACAGTTTGCAAAGTTTTAATTGCTTCTATGATTATTGGAATTGCATGGAAACCTTGTTTGAAGTAGAGATAGAGCAAACTAAAGTTAATTTCCGCCTTTGGACAAGTAACATTGGAATGTAGTGTTTCTTGTTTGATTGTGGAGTTCCAATGTTTCTGGGCGCAAGGTAACTACTATGATGGCTAAAATCTGAAAGTTAAGGATGAACTCGTAGGCGAGTCTTCTTGGAAAATTACATGTTAAGTCTTAAGTTACTTTCATGTAGAGTTGCATGTTTAGGAGAGACAGTTAAGTCTTGTTGAGCCTTTGTGCTCACTCTTGCTATATGAGTGGTTTTGCAGGTTAAGACGATGCTCATAAAGAAGGTTGTCCAGTGAGACTCGGAAACGTCCGAGTCGGGTAACACGTGGAGGACCTAGCCGCTGCCATGTCTTCATGTTGCTAGCTAGAAGGGTCCGCGGGCTGGACCAATTCTCGAGTACTTCTTAGATATTCGACGTGAGCTGTTTATAGACTTCCGCTGTAGCTAATTTATGTAAATTATTTACAAAGAACATTTGAAGCTTCCGCTATGATCTATGTAATACAGTTTTCCTTATATGTGTGCTGTTGGGTGCCGCATAACACGGCACCACCCAATGCGATTGCCGGGTGAGGTGCCCCGTCCCCGTGACTGAACGGGTGCTGATGGGGTCCCGTCAGCGTATCAGAGCCGCGTTGGTAATAGCGCACGGAATAAGGATCGTATTACGACAAAAACTTAGGATACGGTGAGGAAACGGTATTAGGCCCACCTAAGGACTATATTAGTATAGTTACTTAAAGTGGCATGACTAACATACTTGTTATAATTCTGAATTTTGATTATGTAACGACGCACCTACGCTCAGGTAAGCATGGTAAGGACGCCACCAAAAGCGGTTCAATTTCGGTTAGCTCCCCTGACGAGGAAAGTGGTTTAGTGATAGGTCTCACAGCTTGGTGTGAGAACTCTTGGACTCTTCATATCCAGAGTTTATATGAAACGCTGATCCCTAGCGTGCATATGCCAGAAAGTGGAGACCCCATCGTGTGGTCAGTAACACGATAGTGTGTTCTTCTCGAAATAGCCTAGGAGGACATACACAACGCTTGCCATAGGTGTGCCCTGCAGGGCAGTAGGTGGTATCTGTTGGGTTGATAAAATCCCCAACCGTGATGACCCGTTCGCGCTCTACTCGGGTTCCCCGTCGTGTGGTGTAAAAACATGATCATGTACCTTGAGACGTGGCTTAACTCAAGGACGGCCTGTATGGAAATGATACGGGGCGTATGTTTTTAGTATGATATGGAACTGCCTGAAATGAAAACAACCTTTGAGTGCACCATTATTGAGTGTTTTTCTGCAGGTACTAACCACGTAAGTATCCCGAGTAGCAGACATTTGCGAGTGACCGTCTTAGTGCCACCGATAATATGTATATGCCGGTATAATCCGGTTAGGATTTTCTTTTGGTGAGGTAACGTAGTACCGACATGCTTCTTACGGTGCATCGACACCGTACTACACTTAATAACCTCTTCCCTATGAAGAAATGATTCATGAACTAACTTTCAACTAAAAATGGAAGTTTGAAACAAATATTAGTTACTGAACTCTTATTTTGAGCTAAATTCAAATGAGAGAAAGACTAGGCTTCAAAGATTTCAAAAACAGAGTGCTCTGTTTTCTGGCAGGAATTATTGCTGGATTTGACAGAGCATAACTCTGAGTAGATTTAACCAATGAAGGTTTATGATACAGTTCTGGAAGGATTTTCAAGTTCTATACAACTTGTTTTTAGACCTCCAGAGCAAAATCACACGTTAAGTTGGTGAAAAGTCCAGTTGAAGGCAAACTGTTCAGAACCAGGACAGCAGCAAAAACCTCTCTGGACCTTTCTGTTTTTAAGCCATAACTTCCTGTAGAAAAATCTTTAAGGAGCCTATGAGTACTCATTGGAATTATACTGAAGTTTACTAAAACTTTGGTGTTGAATTCAAGTCAAGAATCTGTAGTTAACTTGAGTAAATTTTGGAGTTTGTGTGAACTGGTCAGGGTAGTCCAGCTGATCAGTTTAGCGTACTTAAGATTTGTTTAAAACATGAATTTGTTTATGCTTTCATAAAGTTCATGACATGTTCACGTTTTACTTATGTTTACTTACTACTGAGATAGAATTTTGATTGACTCAAAATTTTGTTTCGTGCAGTATGTGAGGGGGCCCGATCCCGATCACAGGGCTGTGCTGCCTTGCCCGAGGAATCGCATTGGGTGGTGCCGTGTTATGCGGCACCCAACAGCACACATATAAAGAACACAGTATTACATAAATCAAAAGCGGAAGGTTACAATTATTCTTTGTAAATAATTTACACAAATTAGCTACAGCGGAAGTCTATAACCAGCTCACGTTGAATAACTATGAAGCACCGAGAAGAGGTCCAGCCCGCGGACTCCTCTCGCTAGCAACACGAAGACAAGGCAGCGGCTAGGTTCTCCAAGTGTGACGTGACTTGGAAGTTTCCGAGTCTCACCGGACAACCCTCTTTATAGCATCGAGGTTTACCTGCAAAACCACTTATATAGCAAGAGTGAGCACAAAGGCTCAGCAAGACTTAACCGTCTCTCCTAAAGCATGGAACTCTATGTGAAAGTAACCTAAGACCTAAGCCTGTCCTTTGCGAAAAGACTCGCCTACGAGTTCATCCTTAACTTTCAGATTTTAGCCATAATAGTAGTGACCTTGCGCCCAGCAACATTGGAACTCCACAATCAAACAAGAAACGCTTCATTCCAATGTTACTTGTCCCAAGGTGAAAAATAAATTTAGTTTGCTCTATCTCTACTTCAAACATGGTTATCATGCAACTTCACATAATCATAACAGCAATTATACTTTTTGCAAACTGTTTCCACACAAGTTGATTACTACGTCACAGCGCAGTGAGCAAGCGGTACTCATAACCGCGAGGGACGGTGATTCGAATCAAACACTACCCGGATAACTCGACACATACGCCCGCCTCTGAAGACCCAACTCTGCGTCCTTCATTACGTCGTATGTGGCAACCTTTCTCAGGACACTAGACTGTAGAACCGGTCGCGCCGTCTCGGGCTCTTAGGTCTAACGAGACGATGTGGTATGCCTCTACAACCCAGTGAACCTGGTACATCGGTTTCCTGATTCCCATATGTCAGTAAGCATCCGGTACACAACTCAATACTTGCTCCCAGGGCCGCATACGCTTCGGTCCTTGACCGACACGGGCAGAGCTACTCGACCAAGACCTCGTCTTGTCGCTGTCAAACCCCTCTGCCCGGTCTCATCTTTAGAAACGTAAACTTTAGTTTGCTACCTTTTCCAATCCCCACTTATGTGGTCCTGGAACAAAGCTCGCGAGTAGATTCCAACTACTCGTCTTCTACCGGAGGTCCTAGCCTAATTAGCATTGCCCTATTCTACAGCGATGACCCATTTCTACCCTTGACCTCAGGGTTCATGTTTGGTTATGCAAGTGGAGTATCACACATCCTTGACCTAATGCACATACAAACCTTGACCAAATGTAGTGAACAAAGGGAAAACTTTAAAAACAACTTAAGTGCAAACCGGGGCTTGCCTTGGTTTTGCAGGTGTCTAAAGTCAGATAAGATGAAGTTAGTTGCTGATGATGACTTGAAACTTAATCCCTGCCTTCTTGCTCCTTGATCAAATCTTCACTTATCCACGTTTAAGCACTACACGTTATGAACATGCATATCTTTAATCGTAAAACTTTTTGCTAACAAATGCTACAGACAAATTTAAAACTGGAACTTTGTTTAAGAATTTAAAATGACACTGGGGGTGGTGGTTTGGATGTGTGTCTAAGCACTATCCTCAAGTGAGAAGTGAGGTTCATCACTTGGGTGGTGATCACCTAATGAGGTTGAACAGGACATAATGATACAGGGCTCCAATGGAGCTGGAAATTTTCTTGTGAGTTCCTGGTCACAAGAAAGTCCTCTGGACCAAAATTCAGAACATTTCACTAAGTGGATCACCCAGAACAATTCCCTAAGCATTTAAGCATAAAGGAATTAATTCTGATTAAACTTGCACTTTCATGCAAATCTAAGTGAAATATAATTTCATACATAGCTCAGGGAGTATGCATGAATATTCCTAGGATTTTTGGAGCTAAGGAATGGCTAGAACTGAATTTCCAAGTTTTGGAAATTCTCTGAAAATGTTTCTGTATTCATTTGAATACAGAAACTTGAAATTGGAATTATCCTAACTAAATCAACTCCAAATGAGCTGAAACTTTTACAGGAGTCTCCTAATATTATAAAGAATATTCTGGCAAAAGTTGGGGAATTTTGGATGAACCAAACTCCCTCTAAAATTCTATTGCTGAAAAGCTTTAAAGAATTTTACAGAATTTCCTATTGGTTTTCATGAAAATTGGGTTGTACATTTGAATAGAGCTCTTCATCCTGAATCCAACCCAATTTGAATCACTAAATTTGGAGCTTCCTAGCAAAAGTTATGAGGTTCTAATGTTTGAACCGAATCTGGAATTCAAATTAATTCGGGAAAAGTTCAAACTCTGCCTGTGGGCCACAGGGCCACGTGTCGACCGCTGGAACACGAGCCACATGGGGCCACAGACCTTTTCCCGCGCCACCACACGGGATCACACGCCACAGATGATCCGGAGTTTTAATCTTCAGCTGCTGACACGTGGGCCCGGTGGGGGTCTTCTTCTTCCTCTCGCTCCCGCGCCTCCCCCTCGCCGGCGCTCCACTGGAGCTCGCCGGACCCGGCTTCCCGGCCACCTCTCGGCCGGAGACTCGCCGCCTGGGGGTTTTCAGGGTCGGGGAACAAGTCTACGGGGTTGGCTCGGGCTGCTGGTGGCCGGAAGTAGGCCGGCGACGAGCCGCGGCCTTCGGTGATGATCGGCACCGTCGCCCGAGCACACTAGCCCGCCAAAAGCTCGGCGGATCCACTCTAAAGCATCAGTGGAGGTCAGGAAAGCTCGGTGTGGCCTCATCCTGGCTAGGAAATGGCGGCAACTCGGTTGTCACCGTGCGCCCGCGCGTTCCCGCCATGGCCGCCGATCGGAAAGCTCAAAATTAGCTGTAACCACGGCGTTTCTAGCTAGGGTTGTGGAGGGGATCGGATAGCTAGCCAGTCTAGTTTATTTGTGCATGATTTGATAAGCTAAGAACGAATAACAAATAAGAATTTTGGGTTTTCATACCAGATCATCGGTCTGGGGCCGTCGATGATATTTTCCCGAATTCTCGCTCGGTGGTTCACCGATTTGCTTGAGGTTTGGGGGTGAGTAGAAGGGTTCACCAGCGTGTCCGGAGGTGGCCTTGCTTGGGCGTGGAAGTGCCTGGATTAGGCTGTCCACGAGCGCCCCAACTCTCGGTGAAGTGGAATCGCTGCGGCGACGAGCCGATTTCGGGTCGGGGAGGCAACAACTCGTGGGATGCTGTACTTAGGAAGTGGAGGACGAGCTCACCGCGTGGTTTCTTGGCTTGGCTGGCCTCTGCACGCTCGGTTTCCTTCAGTTCTCGGTCGATCGCCCGAGGCGGCAGCGTCCTCGGTCCTTTTATTGCGCGAGGGCGGAAAGGCGGCCGAGGCGTCGGTGATGAAGCAAAGGCCCGCACGGGAGGAAGGGTAGGCGTCCAGGCAGCTCTCCAGCGTGCTGCTTCGGTGAAGAGGTGGCACCCGCGTGCGTTCGGTGGCGCCGGGAGCGGCTTCGGTGGCTCGGGTGGAAACCAATACACCGTGGTAGACTTAAGCAGCAAGTTATAACCCCCACCTCTCTATGACAAGTGGGGCCCACAACTCTCTTCTGCCCCAAAAGATCTCCAAATCTTTGGCATATGCAATTTCAGCCCTGAGGTACTCAAATTAAAAAGTTATTTGGCAATTTGACCAGTTGTGCCTCAATTTCGAATTTAAATTCAAATTTGGGTGAAATTTACAAGTTCCTTTGATATTCATATCAAAGCACCTCCAAATTTGCTCAAAACTTGGCTCCCTCATAATTTGGACCTGAGAAACTCAAATATATCCTCTGATCTTTGAGTTGGCTTTCGCAACTACAACTTCTTCAACATTAGTTTGAATTTTTCCTTTTTGGAGATGGCCCTCCTCTTTTTGCAAGTGACCCTCTTAGTTCAAACTGAATTCCAAGTTTTATTGCACATGCCAACACTTTCATGAGGAACACAAAAGTTTTTGTAAGTCCCATTTCTTGTATTCAAACTCAACTTTATTCATAGCTCAAGTTTTCTATTTACAAGTTTTGGGGCTTTTACATTCCTCCACCCTTAAAAAGAATCTCGTCCCGAGATTCATGATTAAGGTCAATGTGGAGAGGACAATTACTCAACATACGGCTCTAACAACTCCGGATGATTGCGTTGCAAATATTCCTCGCTTTCCCATGTAGCTTCGTCGGACGTGTGATTTTCCCATAGCACATTGAAAAATCGTAGCGTCCGATTCCTTGTTTCGCGAGTCTTTTCATCAATTATCCGGGTTGGTCGCTCAACATACGTGAGGTCCGGCTTCAAATTTTCTATGTCTCCCGTGAGAATCTCCGTTGGAACTTTTAAACACTTCCGCAACTGAGATATGTGGAAGACGTTATGCACTCCGGCTAAGGTTGCCGGCAACTCCAAACGGTATGCTACGGGTCCACATCTTTCAATGATGACGAAGGGACCGATAAAACACGGAGCTAATTTTCCTTTCACTCCGAATCGGTGAATGCCCTTCATAGGAGATACGCGGAGGTATACGTGGTCCCCAACATGGAAATCCAGAGGACGACGTCTCTTATCCGCATAGCTCTTTTGTCTGGACTGAGCGGCTTTAAGATTTGCTTGAATAAGCCGTACCCGCTCTTCCGCTTCATTTACGAGATCAATCCCGTAAATAACTCTCTCGCCGGCTTCACACCAGTTCAAGGGTGTGCGGCACTTCCGGCTGTAGAGAGCTTCATAAGGCGCCATTTTGATACTTGATTGATACTCGTTGTTATATGAGAACTCCGCCAACGGTAAGTGATCATCCCAACTCTTACCGTGATGAATGGCACATGCTCTCAGCATATCTTCAAGTATTTGATTCACCCTCTCAGTTTGCCCATCGGTTTGAGGGTGATACGCGGAGCTTCGAATCAACTTGGTACCCAAGGCGGTGTGTAGCTGTTCCCAGAAGCGGGACACGAACAGCGATCCTCTGTCGGAGACAATGGTACGGGGAACCCCATACAAGCAAAAGATTTGTGCTATGTACAACTCCACATACTTTTTGGCGCTGTATTTGGTACGCACCGGAATGAAGCGTGCTGATTTGGTTAACCGATCCACGATTACCCAAATCGAGTCATGCTTATTAGCCGTGAGAGGTAGTCCAACAATGAAGTCCATACTAATATCCTCCCACTCCCATGCCGGAACGCTTAGTGGTTGTAAGGTTCCCGCTTTCTTCATGTGGTCGGCTTTAACTCGCCGACACGTATCACATTCTGATACGTATTTAGCAACCTCTATCTTCATCCGGGTCCACCAGAATTTAGCCCTCAATTCTTGGTACATCTTATTGCTGCCCGAATGAATAGAAAATTTGGATAAGTGAGCCTCATCCAAAATTTTCTTCCGCAGCCTCATATCACGGGGTACGACTATCCGGTCCTTGAACCATAGAGTGTCTTCATCATCTAACCGGAAACATTTCATTTCCCCGTTCTGCAATCTCCTCCTGATATGAGCCATGCCCTTGTCTTTCTTTTGAGCTGCCATAACCTCCTCTCTTATTGTGGGTATGAGGGCTAGGTTATGCAGAGCTCCAAATGGAATCAAGTAAAGACTTGGTTCTTCCTCTTCTATCGGCGTGATGGTTAGGCTATGAATATGAGACTTCCAGCTGAGTGCATCGGCAACCACATTTGCCTTGCCCGGATGATAATGAATTTCAATCTCATAGTTCTTGATCAGCTCCAACCATCGCCGTTGCCACATATTCAACTCCTTTTGGGTGAATATGTACTTCAAACTTTTGTGGTCGGTGTAGAGATGAACCAGATTTCCCAATAGGTAATGTCTCCACATCTTCAAAGCTAGTACCACGGCAGCAAGCTCGAGATCATGAGTTGGATAATGTTTCTCATGATTCCTTAATTGCCGTGATCCATATGCGACCACACGTCCTCCTTGCATGAGTACACAACCAAGCCCGACGCCGGATGCATCACAATAAACATCAAAAGGCTTGGTTGTATCTGGTTGAGCTAGAACCGTGGCTGTTGTGAGGTGTTTTACCAACGCTTGAAAAGCTTCCTCACATGGCTTGCTCCAATCATACTTGATGCCCTTCTTCAGTAGCTCCGTCATAGGTTTGGAGATTTTTGAGAAGCTCGGGATGAACCTCCGATAATATCCAGCCAAACACAAGAAGCTACGAACTTCATGGACTGATGTTGGAGACTTCCACTTCAGCACTTGTTCAATCTTGCTTGGAACAACAGCAATGCCTTCTGCTGAGATAATGTGTCCAAAAAATGGCACTTGGTTGATCCAGAATTCACATTTACTACACTTTGCATAGAGCTTGTGATCTCTCAAGCGTTGAAGCACAATATGCAAATGTTTAGCGTGTTCCTCTTCAGATTTGGAATAGACCAAGATGTCGTCGATGAATACCACGACGAACTGATCCAGCTCTGGCATGAACACCGAGTTCATAAGATACATAAAGTGAGCCGGAGCATTGGTCAACCCAAATGACATGACAAGATACTCATAGAGTCCATATCTTGTCGAGAATGCTGTTTTCGGGACATCTTCCGCTCGAATCTTGATTTGATGATATCCCGACCTTAAGTCCATCTTGGAGAAGACTTTAGCACCCACTAGTTGATCGAAGAGGATATCAATTCTTGGTAGTGGATACTTGTTCTTTATGGTCACAGCATTTAAAGGACGATAGTCGACGCATAGCCTCAGCGTCTCATCCTTCTTCTTCACAAACAAAGCTGAGCAACCCCATGGTGATGAACTTGGACGAATAAACCTCTTGTCCATCAGATCCTTGAGTTGCTCCTTCAATTCTGCTAACTCACTCGGAGCCATTTTGTATGGTCTCCGAGAGATCGGCGTGGTTCCCGGTATCAAGTCTATTTTGAACTCCACCTTGCGCTCAGGTGGTAAGACTGGAAGATCTTCGGGAAACACGTCCGGATATTCACGGACTACCGGAATGTCTTCTAGCCTGCACGCCTCGGCATTACATACTTCTGGGTCTTTGGAAACCGCTTTGCCGAGATACAAGGTTTGACGTCCGTGAAGTGGAGAGTCCAAGTGAACACTCCTGTTCTCGATGTCCAGAACAGCCTTGTGGAAGGTCAACCATGATATTCCCAATATGGCATTGATTCCTTGGTCTTGGAGAATGATGAGGGTGGTAGGATAAATTTTTCCACCCAGGCAAAGTGGTGCTCGAGAAACGACTTCATTAGTGGATATGTCTCCACCTGGCGAATGAATAAGGTATGAACCTTTTGTGACAGTGGTGGAGATCTGATCCCGGATTACCGTTGCCCTGCTAATGAAGTTATGTGTCGCACCCGAGTCGAATAAAATGACAACCGGCTTGTCATTTAAGGAGAACCTGCCGGCAAGAACAGGTCCTCCCTTTGGCAGATCATCGACTGACACATAATTGACTGTTCCCACTTTGGACATAGCTTTTCTTGGCTGTCCAAGATCACTCTGTGGAACTGGACCCGCCGACACATTGTTGCTGCTCGGTCCAGTAGCTTCATTGACATTGTGAAGTGGGGCAGCACTTGGTTTAGCTGAGAAATCACCTTGTTCATCTTCAACCTCTTGAGGGTAATAATATTCTAGTGCACCTTGTTGATACTGAGGTGCATAAGAAACAAGTTGCGGCTGCGGTAGAGGTGAATAAGACCTCTGTGGAGCAGAAGAGTCGTCACACTCCCAGAATGATTGCACCTCTTGTGGAATCTCTCGATCGGAAGGTGAACGGATTACCAACCGATACTTCTGAGGTAGACGATTGTCTTCATCTTGTGATGAGTCCCTCTCCCTCTTTTCTTTGAGGTAGAGGTTGGAATAATATTCTTGAGCGATAGCACAGCTCACAAACTCATCAAAACTCTCTTGGCTAACTTGAGCCAATTCACATCGCAGCCTAGCGGTCAGCCCTCGATAAAAATGATAACCCTTCATGGCTGGTGACTTCACATAGTCAGGGACATATTGAGCTAAGCGATTGAATTCCTTCGCATACTCAATAACACTCCTGTCCCCTTGCTTCAGACTCCAGAACTCATCCAGACTGGTTTGCATTATGCCCGCAGGGATGAAACGAGCATGAAATGCAGCCTGGAACTCCGCCCATGTGACACGATGTCCTGCTGGTTGAACAGCAAGGTACTCTACCCACCATGCTCCAGCAAAGCCGTGAAGCTGTTGAGCGGAATATAGAGTCTTCGAGAATTCATCACACCGGATCAACCCAAGCTTGGACTCAATGACATGTAACCAGTGATTTGCTTCACAATGGTCAGCCGCCTCGGAGAATACCGGCGGTTGTGTCGCCAAGAAATCCAGATACGTGCTCTGGTTTGGCATGTGATGTTGAGCCTCTCGATCTATGCCTTGCTGAACTAGAGTTTGGAGAGTTTCATTCATCTTCGCCATAATTTCAGCCAATCCGGTTGGCGATGGCTCTTGTGATGAAGTCGAGTCATTCCCACCTCGACTTGAACCTCCAAGCTCCATTTGAGAACGTGTGCATACCATACTGCACGAAACAAAATTTTGAGTCAATCAAAATTCTATCTCAGTAGTAAGTAAAGATAAGTAAAACATGAACATGTCATGAACTTTATGAAAGCATAACCACGTTCATGTTTAAACCAATCTTAGGTACGCTAAGCTAATCAGCGGGACTACCCTGACCAGCTCACACAAACTCCAAGTTGTACTCAAGTTATAAACAGATTCTTGACTTGAGTTCAATACCAGAGTTTTAGTAAACTTCAGTAGCTTTCCAACAAGTACTTATGTGCTCCTTAAGGATTTTTCTACAGGAAGTTATGGCTTAAAAACAGAAAGGTCCAGAGAGGTTTTTGCTACTGTCCTGGTTCTGAACAGATTGCCTTCCACTGGACATTTCACCAACTTAATGTGTGATTTTGCTCTGGAGGTCTACAAGGAAATTGTAGAGAACTTGAAAATCTTTCCAGAACTGTATCATACACCTTAATTGGTTAAAGCTACTCAGAGTTATGCTCTGTCAAAGTCCAGCAAGAATTCCTGCCAGAAACAGAGCTCTCTGTTTTTGAAAACTTTGACACCTAGTTATACTCTCATTTGAATCTTAGCTCAAAATAAGAGTTCAATAACTAATATTTGTTTCAAACTTTCATTTTTAGTTGAAAGTTAGTTCATGAATCATTTCTTCATAGGGACGAGGTTATTATGTGTAGTACGGTGTCGATGCACCGTAAGTACATGTCGGTACTACGTTGCCTCACCAAAAGAAAATCCTAAACCGGATTATACAGGCATATCTGTTTTATCAGTGGCACTAAGATGGTCTCTCGCACACGTGTACTACACGATACGTACGTGGTTAGTACCTGCAGAAGATCACTCAATAGTGGTGCACTCAAAGGTTGTTTCATTTCAGGCAGTTCCATATTTGAAAGTAAATACAAACGCCCGTATCATTGTCATACGGCCGTCCTTGAGTTAAGCCACGTCTCAAGGTACGTGATCGTGTTTCAACACCACACGACGGGGAACCCGAGTATGTTATGAACGGGTCGTCACGGTTGGGAATGTTATCAACCCAACGGATACCACCTACTGCCCTGCAGGGCACGCCGATGGCAAGCGCTGCGTATGTCCTCCTGGGCTATTTCCAGACGAACACACTATCGCGTTACTGACCACGCGATGGGGTCTCCACTTACTTGCCAAATGCACGCTAGGGATCAGCGTTTCATATGAACTCAGGAACATGGAGAGTCCAAGAGCTTCATATTAACGTCTCACACAAGGCTGTGAGACCTATCCCTGAACCACTTTCCTCGTCAGGGGAGCTAACCGAAATTGAACCGCTTTCGGTGGCGTTCCTTACCATTCTTACCTGAGCGTAGGTGCGTCGTTACATAATCAAAATTTCAGAATTATAACAAGTAAGTCGGCAACGCCACCTTAAGTAACTATACTACTATAGTCCTTATGTGGGCCTAATATCGTTTCCTCATCGTATCCTAAGTTTTTGTCGTAATACGATCCTTATTCCGTGCGCTATTACCAATGCGGCTCTGATACCACGCTGAGGGGGCCCGACCCCGATCACAGGGCCGTGCCGCCTTGCCCGAGGAATCGCATTGGGTGGTGCCGTGTTATGCGGCACCCAACAGCACACATATAAAGAACACAGTATTACATAAATAAAAAGCGGAAGGTTACAATTATTCTTTGTAAATAATTTACACAAATTAGCTACAGCGGAAGTCTATAACCAGCTCACGTTGAATAACTATGAAGCACCGAGAAGAGGTCCAGCCCGCGGACTCCTCTCGCTAGCAACACGAAGACAAGGCAGCGGCTAGGTTCTCCAAGTGTGATGTCACTTGGAAGTTTCCGAGTCTCACCGGACAACCCTCTTTATAGCGTCGAGGTTTACCTGCAAAACCACTTATATAGCAAGAGTGAGCACAAAGGCTCAGCAAGACTTAACCGTCTCTCCCAAAGCATGGAACTCTATGTGAAAGTAACATAAGACCTAAGCCTGTCCTTTGCGAAAAGACTCGCCTACGAGTTCATCCTTAACTTTCAGATTCTAGCCATAATAGTAGTGACCTTGCGCCCAGCAACATTGGAACTCCACAATCAAACAAGAAACGCTTCATTCCAATGTTACTTGTCCCAAGGTGAAAAATAAATTTAGTTTACTCTATCTCTACTTCAAACATGGTTATCATGCAACTTAACATAATCATAACAGCAATTATACTTTTTGCAAACTGTTTCTACACAAGTTGATTACTACGTCACAGCGCAGTGAGCAAGCGGTACTCATAACCGCGAGGGACGGTGATTCGAATCAAACACTACCCGGATAACTAGACACGTACGCCCGCCTCTGAAGACCCAACTCTGCGTCCTTCATTACGTCGTATGTGGCAACCTTTCTCAGGACACTAGACTGTAGAACCGGTCGCGCCGTCTCGGGCTCTTAGGTCTAACGAGACGATGTGGTATGCCTCTACAACCCAGTGAACCTGGTACATCGGTTTCCTGATTCCCATATGTCAGTAAGCATCCGGTACACAACTCAATACTTGCTCCCAGGGCCGCATATGCTTCGGTCCTTGACCGACACGGGCAGAGCTACTCGACCAAGACCTCGTCTTGTCGCTGTCAAACCCCTCTGCCCGGTCTCATCTTTAGAAACGTAAACTTTAGTTTGCTACCTTTTCCAATCCCCACTTATGTGGTCCTGGAACAAAGCTCGCGAGTAGATTCCAACTACTCGTCTTCTACCGGAGGTCCTAGCCTAATTAGCATTGCCCTATTCTACAGCGATGACCCATTTCTACCCTTGACCTCAGGGTTCATGCTTGGTTATGCAAGTGGAGTATCACACATCCTTGACCTAATGCACATACAAACCTTGACCAAATGTAGTGAACAAAGGGAAAACTTTAAAACAACTTAAGTGTAAACCGGGGCTTGCCTTGGTTTTGCAGGTGTCTAAAGTCAGATAAGATGAAGTTAGATGCTGATGATGACTTGAAACTTAATCCCTGCCTTCTTGCTCCTTGATCAAATCTTCACTTATCCACATTTAAGCACTACACGTTATGAACATGCATATCTTTAATCGTAAAACTTTTTGCTAACAAATGCTACAGACAAATTTAAAACTGGAACTTTGTTTAATAATTTAAAATGACACTGGGGGTGGTGGTTTGGATGTGTGTCTAAGCACTATCCTCAAGTGAGAAGTGAGGTTCATCACTTGGGTGGTGATCACCTAATGAGGTTGAACAGGACATAATGATACAGGGCTCCAATGGAGCTGGAAATTTTCTTGTGAGTTCCTGGTCACAAGAAAGTCATCTGGACCAAAATTCAGAACATTTCACTAAGTGGATCACCCAGAACAATTCCCTAAGCATTTAAGCATAAAGGAATTAATTCTGATTAAACTTGCACTTTCATGCAAATCTAAGTGAAATATAATTTCATACATAGCTCAGGGAGTATGCATGAATATTCCTAGGATTTTTGGAGCTAAGGAATGGATAGAACTGAATTTCCAAGTTTTGGAAATTCTCTGAAAATGTTTCTGTATTCATTTGAATACAGAAACTTGAAATTGGAATTATCCTAAATAAATCAACTCCAAATGAGCTGAAACTTTTACAGGAGTCTCCTAATATTCTAAAGAATATTCTGGCAAAATTTGGGGAATTTTGGATGAACCAAACTCCCTCTAAAATTCTTTTACTGAAAAGCTTTAAAGAATTTTCCAGAATTTCCTATTGGTTTTCATGCAAATTGGGTTGTACATTTGAATAGAGCTCTTCATCCTGAATCCAACCCAATTTGAATCACTAAATTTGGAGCTTCCTAGCAAAAGTTATGAGGTTCTAAAGTTTGAACCGAATTTGGAATTCAAATTAATTCGGGAAAAGTTCAAACTCTGCCTGTGTGCCACAGGGCCACGTGTCGACCGCTGGAACACGAGCCACACGGGGCCACAGACCTTTTCCCGCGCCACCACACGGGATCACACGCCACAGCTGATCCGGAGTTTTAATCTTCAGCTGCTGACACGTGGGCCCGGTGGGGGTCTTCTTCTTCCTCTCGCTCCCGCGCCTCCCCCTCGCCGGCGCTCCACTGGAGCTCGCCGGACCCGGCTTCCCGGCCACCTCTCGGCCGGAGACTCGCCGCCTGGGGGTTTTCAGGGTCGGGGAACAAGTCTACGGGGTTGACTCGGGCTGCTGGTGGCCGGAAGTAGGCCGGCGACGAGCCGCGGCCTTCGGTGATGATCGGCACCGTCGCCCGAGCACACTAGCCCGCCAAAAGCTTGGCGGATCTGCTCTAAAGCATCAGTGGAGGTCAGGAAAGCTCGGTGTGGCCTCATACTGACTAGGAAATGGCGGCAACTCGGTTGTCACCGTGCGCCCGCGCGTTCCCGCCATGGCCGCCGATCGGAAAGCTCAAAATTAGCTGTAACCACGGCATTTCTAGCTAGGGTTGTGGAGGGGATCGGATAGCTAGACAGTCTAGTTTATTTGTGCATGATTTGATGAGCTAAGAACGAACAACAAATAAGAATTTTGGGTTTTCATACCGGATCATCGGTCTGGGGCCGTCGGCGATATTTTCCCGAATTCTCGCTCGGTGGTTCACCGATTTGCTTAAGGTTTGGGGGTGAGCAGAAGGGTTCACCAGCGCGTCCAGAGGTGGCCTTGCTTGGGCGTGGAAGTGCCTGGATTAGGCTGTCCACGAGCGCCCCAAATCTCGGTGAAGTGGAATCGCTGCGGCGACGAGCCGATTTCGGGTCGGGGAGGCAACAACTCGTGGGATGCTGTACTTAGGAAGTGGAGGACGAGCTCACCGCGTGGTTTCTTGGCTTGGCTGGCCTCTGCACGCTCGGTTTCCTTCAGTTCTCGGTCGATCGCCCGAGGCGGCAGCGTCCTCGGTCCTTTTATTGCGCGAGGGCGGAAAGGCGGCCGAGGCGTCGGCGATGAAGCAAAGGCCCGCACGGGAGGAAGGGTAGGCGTCCAGGCAGCTCTCCAGCGTGCTGCTTCGGTGAAGAGGTGGCACCCGCGTGTGTTCGGTGGCGCCGGAAGCGGCTTCGGTGGCTCGGGTGGAAACCAATACACCGTAGTAGACTTAAGCAGCAAGTTATAACCCCCACCTCTCTATGACAAGTGGGGCCCACAACTCCCTTCTGCCCCAAAAGATCTCCAAATCTTTGGCATATGCAAATTCAGCCCTGAGGTACTCAAATTAAAAAGTTATTTGGAAATTTGACCAGTTGTGCCTCAATTTCGAATTTAAATTCAAATTTGGGTGAAATTTACAAGTTCCTTTGATATTCATATCAAAGCACCTCCAAATTTGTTCAAAACTTGGCTCCCTCATAATTTGGACCTGAGAAACTCAAATATATCCTCTGATCTTTGAGTTGGCTTTTGCAACTACAACTTCTCCAACATTAGTTTGAATTTTTCCTTTTTGGAGATGGCCCTCCTCTTTTTGGAAGTGACCCTCTTAGTTCAAACTGAATTCCAAGTTTTATTGCACATGCCAACACTTTCATGAGGAACACAAAAGTTTTTGTAAGTCCCATTTCTTGTATTCAAACTCAACTTTATTCATAGCTCAAGTTTTCTATTTACAAGTTTTGGGACTTTTACAGTATGGTACGCGCACATTCTCAAATGGAGCTTGGAGGTTCGAGTCGAGATGGGAATGACTTGACTTCATCACAAGAGCCATCGCCAACCGGATTGGTGGAAATTATGGCAAAGATGAATGAAACTCTCCAAACTCTAGTTCAGCAAAGAATAAATAGAGAAGCTCAACATCACATGCCAACCCCGAGCACTTATCTGGATTTCTTGGCGACACAACCGCCGATATTCTCCGAAGCGGCTGACCATTGTGAAGCAAATCACTGGTTACGTGTCATTGAGTCCAAGTTTGGGTTGATTCAATGTGATGAATTCCAGAAGAATTTATTTTCCGCTCAGCAGCTTCACGGCTTTGCTGGAGCATGGTGGGCAGAATACCTTGCTATCCAACCAGAAGGGCATCGTGTCACATGGGCGGAGTTCCATGATGCGTTCGTGCTCGCTTCGTCCCTGTGGGCGTAATGCAAACAAGTCTGGATGAATTCTGGAATCTAAAACAAGGGGAAATGAGTGTTATTGAGTATGCGAAGGAATTCAATCGCTTGACTCAATATATACCAGATTATGTGAAATCACCATCCATGAAGGGTTATCATTTTTATCGAGGGCTGACTGCTAGGCTGCGATGTGAGTTGGCTCAAGTTAGCCAAGAGAATTTTGATGAGTTTGTTAGCTGTGCTATCACTCAGGAATATTATTCCAATCTCTACCTTAGAGAAAAGAGAGAGAGGGACTCATCATAGGATGAATGCAATCATCTGCCTTAGAAGTATCGGTGGGTAATCCGTTCACCTTCCGGTCGAGAGGTTCCACAAGAGGTGCAGTCATTCTTGGAGTATGACGACTCGTATACTCCACAGAGGTTTTATTTACCTCCACCGCAGCAACAAACTATTTCTTGTGCACCTCAGTATCAACCAGGTGCACCAGAATGTTATTTCCCTCAAGAGGTTGAAGATGATCAAGGTGATTTCTCAGCTGAACCGAGTGGTGTCCCACTTCATATTGACAATGAACTCAATGTCAATGAAGCAACTGAACCAAGCAGCAACATTATGTCTGCGGGTCCAGTTCCAAAGAGTGATCTTGGACAGAAAAGAAAAGCCATGTCCAAAGTGGGGACTGTTAATTATGCGTCAGTCGATGATCTGCCCAAAGGAGGTCCAGTTCTTGCGGGCAGGTTCATCTTAAATGACAAGCCGATTGTCATTCTATTCGACTCTAGTGCAACACATAACTTCATTAGCAAGGCGACGGTGATCCGGGATCAGATCTCCACAATGAGCACAAAAGGTTCTTACCTTATTCATTCGCCAGGTGGAGATATATCGACTAATGAGGTCGTTTCTAGAGCACCACTTTGTTTGGGTGGAAAAATTGATCCTACCACCCTCATTATTCTCGAAGATCAAGGAATCAATGCCATATTGAGAATATCATGGTTGACATTCCATAAGGCTGTTCTGGACATCGAGAACAGGAGTGTTCATTTGGACTCTCCACTTCACGGGCGTCAAACATTGTATCTCGGCGAAGCGGTTTCCAAAGACCCAGAAGTATGTAATGTCGAAGCTTGCAAGTTAGAAGACATCCCGGTAGTCCGTGAATATCCGGACGTGTTTCCCGAAGACCTTCCAGGCTTACCACCTGAGCGTGGGGTGGAATTCAAAATAGAGTTGATACTGGGAACCACGCCGATCTCTCGGAGACCATACAAAATGGATCTGAATGAATTAGCTGAACTGAAGGAGAAACTCAAAGATCTGATGGACAAGGGGTTTATTCGTCCAAGTTCATCACCATGGGGTTGCTCAGCTTTATTTGTAAAGAAGAAGGATGAGATGCTGAGGCTATGAGTCGATTATCGTCCGTTAAATGCTGTGACGATAAAGAACAAGTATCCACTACCAAGAATTGATATTCTCTTCGATCAGCTAGTGGGTGCTAAAGTCTTCTCCAAGATGGACTTAAGATCGGGATATCATCAAATCAATCGAGCGGAAGATATCCCGAAAACAGCATTCTCGACAAGATATGGACTCTATGAGTATCTTGTCATGTCATTTGGGTTGACCAATGCTCCGGCTCACTTTATGTATCTTATGAACTCGGTGTTCATGCCGGAGCTGGATCAGTTCGTTGTGGTATTCATCGATGACATCTTGGTCTATTCCAAATCAGAAGAGGAACACGCTAAACATTTGCATATTGTGCTTCAATGCTTGAGAGATCACAAACTCTATGCAAAGTTTAGTAAATGTGAATTCTGGATCAACCAAGTGCCGTTTCTTGGACATATTATTTCAGCGGAAGGCATCGCGGTTGATCCAAGCAAGATTGAACAAGTGCTGAAATGGAAGTCTCCAACATCAGTCCATGAAGTTCGTAGCTTCTTGGGTTTGGCAGGATATTATCGGAGGTTCATCCTGGTCTTCTCAAAAATATCCAAACCTATGACGGAGCTACTGAAAAAGGGCATCAAATATGATTGGAGCAAGCCATGTGAGGAAACTTTTCAAGCATTGGTGAAACACCTCACAACAGCCCCGGTTTTAGCTCAACCAGATACAACCAAGCCCTTTGATGTTTATTGTGATGCATCCGGCATCGGACTTGGTTGTGTACTCATGCAAGGAGGACATGTGGTCGCATATGGATCACGACAATTACAGAATCATGAGCAACATTATCCAACTCATGATCTCGAGCTTGCTGCCGTGGTATTAGCTTTGAAGATGTGGAGACATTACCTATTGGGAAATCTAGTTCATCTCTACACCGACCACAAAAGTTTGAAGTACATATTCACTCAAAAAGAGTTGAATATGCGACAACGGGGTTGGAGCTGATCAAAGACTATGAGATTGAAATTCATTATCATCCGGGCAAGGCAAATGTGGTTGCCGATGCACTCAGCCAGAAGTCTCATATTCATAATCTGACCATTACACCGATAGAAGAGGAAGAACCGAGTCTCTACTTGGTTCCATATTGAGCTCTACATAATCTGGCTCTCATACCCACATTAAGAGAGGAGGTTATGAAAGCTCAAAAGCAAGACAAGGGTATGTCTCATATCAGAAGAAGGTTGAAGAACGGGGAAGTAAAATCTTTCCGGTTAGATGATGAAGGTACCTTATGGTTCAAGGACCGGGTAGTCGTACCCCGTGATACGAGGCTACGGAAGAAAATTTTGGATGGGGCTCACTTATCCAAATTTTCTATTCATCCGGGCAGCAACAAGATGTACCTGGAATTGAAGACTAAATTTTGGTGGACCCGGATGAAGCGAGAGATTGCTAAATACGTATCAGAATGTGATACGTGTCGGCGAGTTAAAGCCGACCACATGAAGAAAGCGGGAACCTTACAACCGGTAAGCGTTTCGGCATGGAAGTGGGACGATATTAGTATGGACTTCATTGTTGGACTACCTCTCATGGCTAATAAGCATGATTCGATTTGGGTAATCGTTGACCGGTTAACCAAATCAGCACGCTTCATCCCGGTGCGTACCAAATACAACGCCAAGCAGTATGCGGAGTTGTACATAGCACGAATCTTGTGCTTGCATGGAGTTCCCCGTACCATTGTTTCCGACAGAGGATCGCTGTTTGTATCCCGTTTCTGGGAGCAGCTACACGCATCCTTGGGAACCAAATTGATTCGAAGCTCCGCGTATCACCCTCAAACTGACGGGCAAACTGAGAGGGTGAATCAAATACTTGAATATATGCTAAGGGCGTGTGCCATCCACCATGTTAAGAGCTGGGATGATTACTTACCATTGGGAGTTCTCTTATAACAACGGTTATCAATCGAGCATAAAAATGGCACCTTATGAAGCTCTCTACAGCCGGAAGTGCCTCACACCCTTGAACTGGTGTGAATCTGGTGAGAGAGTGATTTACGGAATTGATCTCGTAAATGAAGCAGAAGAGCGGGTAAGGCTTATTCAAGAAAATCTTAAAGCCGCTCAGTCCAGACAAAAGAGCTATGCGGATAGGAGACGTCGTCCTCTGGACTTCCATGTTGGGGACCACGTATACCTCCGTGTATCTCCTGTGAAGGGCATTCACCGATTCGGGGTGAAAGGAAAATAAGCTCCGTGTTTTATCAGTCCCTTCGTCATCATTGAAAGATATGGACCCGTGGCATACCGTGTGGAACTACCGGCAGCCTTAGCCGGAGTTCATAACGTCTTCCACATGTCTTAGTTGTGGAAGTGTTTGAAAGTTCAACCGAGATTCTCACGGAAGGCATAGCAGAATTAAAGCCGGATCTTACTTATGTTGAGAGTCCAATCCGGATAATTGATGAAAAGACTCGCGAGACCCGAAACCGGACGCTGCGATTTTTCAAGGTGCTATGAAAAATCACACGTCCGACGAAGCTACATGGGAAAGCGAGGAGTATTTACAACGCAATCATCCGGAGTTATTAGAGGCTTATGTACAATAGTCCTCCTCCCCACTTTGTTCTTAATCATGAATCTCGGGACGAGATTCTTTTTAAGGGGGGAGGAATATAAAAGTCCCAAAAACTTGTAAATACAAAATTTAAGTTGTGAATAAAGTTGAGTTAAAGTTCAAGAATTGGGACTTGCAAAAACTGTTATAAACATGTGAATGTGGTCCTGTGATAAAGGAGTTTGAATCAGCCTTTGAACTAAATGGTTCACTTCAATCATAAGGTGGCCATTTCAAAAAGAGAGTTCCAAACTGTTGGTTCAAAACTCCTATTTGTAGCGACCAACTCAAAGATCAGAGGGCATATTCAAATTCTTCAGCTCCAAATTATGAGGAATGAAAAATTTTGAGAAAGTTTGGAGTTGATTTGATATGAAGATCAAAGGGACTCGGCCCACGTTGCTTCTGCCCGAGCCCACGTTGAACCGCCTCACCCCGCTGGTATGATCTCCTCAGCTGCCCAGCACTCGGCAGAAACGTGCTTCTTGACTGCCTCTCGAGCGTTGCCTCGTCTCACGAAAAGCAGAGACAGTACCATCGCCGCTGCCTCGGCTGCCACCGGAGAACCACGAACTCCTGCGTCCAGAGGCCGGTGGAGCCAACAAAAATCTGTGCCGGAGTCTCCTCTACGTCCTTGACGGGTTCCCAGCTCACCCCCGGCCTCCTCCAAGCTGTGCTGACCGTTTCTTTCATCCGCAAGAAAGAGCCAGCCAGCCTTCACTGCTCCTCATCGTCCGGCCTGCCCGAAGCCTCTCCGTCGTGCTCAAAAGCCCACAGAGGTGCGCCACCACGTCTAGCTACTCCTCCCGTGGTCCCCTTGCTCTAGCCTGATGCCGGCTAGCCGGAATTCGGTTTTTGGCGCCGGCACACGTGAAGGGCCGACCTTAGCAAGTTTCTGAAATTAGTTCCAATCGCTTGATCATTCGTTCTACAATTCAAACCACAGCTAAAACCGCCCCTCCTCCGCCCCGGGCGACGACAAATCGCCGCCAGCGGCTAAAACCGCCGCGGTCCACAGTGACGACTAGTTTGCAGCCATTTTCTGCAAGATTTGATCTCCGTTCCACGTTCCTCGACCACTAGGGATGCTTTAGGGCATCGTAGCTCGCCGGGAGATTCTTCGGACACGCCGGAACAAGGTCATGCCAAGCTCCCGAGCCGTCCCGCCGATGCCGACCCACCTTCGGCCATTTTCATGCAGGGAAAACTTGCCCGGCTGCTAGGCCACGGTGTGAGGAGTGTGTAGGGCAAAACCGGAGCAAAAACGGTGGAGAAATGAGGGATAACGGGGCGCGCCACCCTTCTGTCCAGCGTGCACCCGCGGGCTCTGGCGAGAGGTTGAAGAAACACCTGACCCGTGGGCCCCATTTTTGAATTGTTCTGGGTAGAATTCAAACAGAAAGTTGTTCAAACTTTAGAACTTCATAACCTTTGATAGGAATCTCCAAATTTAGTGATTCAAAATGGATTGGATTCAGATTGAAGAACTCTATCCAAATTCTTTAAAGATTTTCAGAAAAAGAATTTTAGAGGGAGTTTGGTTCATCCAAAAATCCTCAAATTTTGCCAGGATATTCTTTAGGATGTTAGAGAACTCCTGTAAAAGTTTTAGCTTAATTGAAGTTGATTTAGTTAGGGGAATTCTGATTGCAAGTTTCTGTGTTCAAATGAATATAGAAACAATTCCAGAGAATTTCCAAAACTTGGAAATTCAGTTCTAGGAACTCCTTAGCTCTAAAAATCCTAGGAAAATTTATGCATGCTCTATGAGCTATGTTTGAAATTGTGGTTCACTTGAATTTGCATGAAAGTGCAAATTTATTCAGAATTAATTCTTTTTTGCTTAAATGCTTAGGGAATTGTTCTGAGTGATCTACTTATCAAAAAATTCTGAATTTTGCTCCAGATGACTTTCTTGTGACAAGGAACTAACAAGAAAATTTTCATCTCCATTGGAGTCTTGGATCAGTACTGTCCTATTTAACCTCTTAGATGATCAACACACACAAGTGATGAGAAATACTTATCACTTGATCATAGTGATTAAACCAAGACCTAAACCACTAGCACCAGTGTCATTTTAAATTCTTAGACAGAGTTCCAGTTTTAAACTTGTATTTAGAACTTGTTAGCAAAAGTTTTACAATTAAACATATATGCATATTCATAACGTGTAGTGGTTAAACGTGGAAAAGTGGAGAAGTAAAGCTTGGATCAAGGAGCAAGCAGGCCAGTAATTAAGCTTCAAGTCATCAGCAACTAACTTCATAATTATCTGACCTTAGTATCCTGCAAAACCAAGCAAGCTCCGGTTTACATTTAAGTTATTTATAATGTTTACTTTGTTCACAATTATGGTTTAGAGTTTGTATGTGCATTAGGTTAAGGATGCTTTATACTCCAAATGCATGACCAAATAAACCCGAGAGTCGAGGGCAGAATATAGTTCCCGCTGTAGAAGGTTGCCGTGCTAAATAGCTTAGAACATCTGGTAGAAGTTGAGTAGTTGGAATCTACTCGCGAGCTATAGTCGGATCACACGGGCATGGTTTACAAGAGGCAAACTAAGTTTAGATTTCTAAAGATGAGACCGGGCAGGAGGGTTAGGCAGCGACAAGACGAGGTCTTGGTCAAGTAGCTCTGCCTGTGTCGGTTAAGGACCGAAGCGTGTGCGGCCCTGGGAGCAAGTATTGAGTTGTGTACCGGATGCTTACTGCTATATGGGAACCAAGAAACCGATGTACCAGGTTCACTGGACTGTAGAGGCATACAACATCATCTCATTAGACCTATGAGTCCGAGACAGCGCGACTGGTTCTACAGTCGAGTGTCCTGCGAAAGGTTGCCACATACGACGTAATGAAGGACGCCAGATTTGGGTATTTAGAGGCGGGCATATGTGTCGAGTTATCCAGGTAGTGTTTGATTCGAATCACCGTCCCTCGCGGTTGTGAGTACCGCTTGCTCACTGCACTGTGACATAGTAATCAAGTTGTGTGAGAACAGTTTGCAAAGTTTTAATTGCTGCTATGATTATTGGAATTGCATGGAAACCTTGTTTGAAGTAGAGATAGGGCAAACTAAAGTTAATTTCTGCCTTTGGACAAGTAACATTGGAATGAAGCGTTTCTTGTTTGATTGTGGAGTTCCAATGTTGCTGGTCGCAAGGTCACTACTATGATGGCTAAAATCTGAAAGTTAAGGATGAACTCATAGGCGAGTCTTCTTGGCAAATTACATGTTAAGTCTTAAGTTACTTTCATGTAGAGTTGCATGTTTAGAAAAGACGGTTAAGTCTTGCTGAGCCTTTGTGCTCACTCTTGCTATATGAGTGGTTTTGCAGGTTAAGACGATGCTCATAAAGAAGGTTGTCTAGTGAGGCTCGGAAACGTCCGAGTCGGGTAACACGTGGAGGACCTACCCGCTGCCATGTCTTCGTGTTGCTAGCGAGAAGGGTCCGCAGGCTGGACCTCTTCTCGAGTGCTTCTTAGATATTTGACATGAGCTGTTTGTAGACTTCCGCTGTAGCTAATTTATGTAAATTATTTACAAAGAATATTTGTAAGCTTCCTCTTTGATCATTGTAATACAGTTTTCCTTATATGTGTGCTGTTGGATGCCGCATAACACGGCACCACCCAATGCGATTCCTGGGCGAGGTGCCCCGTCCCTGTGACTGAACGGGCGCTGATGGGGTCCCGTCATAAGATGTGAACCTCGATTAGCCACTGCAATGCTCAAATGGTATAGGGTTCGTTACAAGTCTAGTAGTTGAAACTACTCGCGAGAATAAGCTTAGAGGCACACTACTCGGTTAGAGAAATAGACAATGAATCACATGGCAAGAAAATGAGACCGAGCAGAGAGTAAGGGCAGTAGGACTTTGGGGCCTGGGTGGCATAGCCCTGCTTGTGTCGATTGAGGACCGAGCCGTGTAAGGGCCTGTCGAACAAGTTAGAACTGTGCCAAAGACCTACCGGCTATATGGGAACCGGGAAACCAATGTAATTCGGGTATCGATATGTTGAGTCATTGCTTGTCGTCCAAAGGGTAGGTTGAGAGCAGCGAGGTGTAAATTGGCTAGCAGGCACCGAGGTTGCTCCGCGTAGAGACCTCCTGCTCAGGACGATAGGACCGGTTCAACACTTGGCTAATGAATGAAAGGTGGTTGCATACGATGTCCGTGATGGTTGCTGTAGGAAACATTGAGTATGGGTGTATGTGACGGGTTATTCAGATAACTCTGCTGGTATAAATCGATTATAATCACCGTTCCTCGCGGTCAGTGAGTACCACTTGTTCACTGTACTGTGACGTAGAAAGAACATGCTAGTTGTCATGATAAAATGTTGCTGGTTAAAAGTCTTACATTGATTGTAATGAAGTGTTTTAGATTAGAGCAAATCAAAGTTCTTTTCAACCTTAGGCAAAGAACATAAGAGGAATGAGTTTCTTGTTTGATTGCGGACTTCCTATGTGTCTTACCACAAGGTTTCCACTAATTTGAGGCTAAAACATGAAAGTAAGAATGACTAATTAGGCGAGTCTTATGCAAAGTACTTTCCTATTATACACTGCAAATCCAGCATGTAGAGTTACATGTTTAGGTGATACAGGTTAGTCTTGCTGAGCCATCGTGCTCAGTGCTTGTTGTTGAAGTGTTTGCAGGGTCTTATGAGGAGGAGGCTCCCAAGGAGGAGATGGATCCCCCAGAGGAAACCACCGTCTAATGGAAGCCATGCACACCGCCGTGTTAGTGTGGTGTGTGTAGCTAGTGGGATCACGTTCACGGGCTGAATGTGAAACCTTTTGCTTAGTCTACGCCCAATAGTATAGGCTACAACATTATTCTGTTTATAAATATGGATAAACAGTTTATGAAATAAAATTTAGCTTCCGCTTATTGTCTTTTCTGTGTGTTATGCGGTGCTGTCCATTGCAGTAACTCTCAGCGAAATCCTGAAATGTCAGGACCATCGGGTCATCACAAGCACCCACTAGTTGATCAAACAAAATATCGATGTGTGGTAGTTGATACTTATTCTTGATAGTGACAGCATTTAGAGAACGATAATCTATGCATAACCTCAAAGTCTCCTCCTTCTTCTTCATGAAGAGTGCGGAACAGCCCCAAGGTAATGAACTTGGGCATATAAAACCTTTGTCCATGAGGTCATTAAGCTGCTCCTTCAATTCAGCTAGCTCCTTTGGTGCCATTTTATATGGTCGCCGAGAAATTGGTGTGGTTCCCAGTGCTAGTTCAATCTTGAACTCCACATCACGTTCAGGTGGCATGCCTGGTAAGTCGTCGGGAAACACATCTGGATATTCACATAACACTGGAATATCCTCAAGTTTAGGAGCTTCAATACGATGCACTGCTGCAACTCGTTGTGATGGATCCACAATATCCAATGGGTTGCAACCGTGTATTGGGGAATTCAGTTGAACGGTCCGAGAGCTAATGTCAAACATAACTCCATAATGTGTTAACCATGACATCTCCAATATAATATCAATCTTTTGGCCCTTGAGTATCATAAGGCTCGCAGGATAGATATTTCCACCCAAACACAAAGGTGCCCGAGAGACCATTTCATCTGTTGATATCTTGCCTCCGGGTGAGCTGATATGAAACGGATGCTTGATTGTGCTAACTGGAAGATGATTCTTCAGCTCGAAGCCTCCGCTAATAAAATTGTGGGTGGCTCCAGAATTGAATAAAATGAAAGTGAGTTATTCATGTAAAGTGAACATGCCCGCCAATAGCAGTATAGTTAACCCTGCCAGCTTTTGAAAGAACTTTCTTTGAATGTTCAAGGTGCTTCTCTGAGCATTTATGAGACGGCACACGATTGTGGCTCGGCTCAGCTTCACGATGGTCTCGTGCTACAGAAATCATCAGCTCTCTACTAACACGACGTGGAGATATTACGTGCACCGCTGGTGGTGGTAGGGTTGCACGAATAACATCTACTTGCTGCTGTTGAGGTGGAGGCTCATAAGTGATTAATTACAACTGTGGTTATGATGGTTGCACCACAGACTGAATTTCTTGAGCAACTGGCGAGTAATACTGCACTCGATAGTTCGGAGGAACCTCACTATCACTTTCTGATGGTATACTCCTCTTTAGCTCCGCTTTACAACACAGATGCATGTCTTCCTCAATAATAGCGGAATTTACCAACTCATTGTAAATACTGCTATTTAACAAAATCACTTGCTCTTTAAGATCGATATTCAAACCTCGGAAGAAAAATTCACACTTCATAGCTTCCGAGTCTACAATATGAGTGCCGTATTGCATCAAGTATTCAAACTCCTTGCAATACTCGTACGCACTCCTTTCTCCTTGCCTTAATGCCAGGAAATCTTGATACATCGTTCGAACAATCCCTGAACAAACGTGACCGGAAAATATTCCAGAATTCATCCCACGTCACACGATGACCTTCCGGAAAAGTAGCGACATACTCCGCCCATCAAGCTCCAGCTGCTCCGTTGAGTTGTTGAGCGCCAAATAAGTCTTTTGAAATCCATCGCACTCCAGCATATCGAACTTGGCTTCAATGCATTGGAGCCAATGAGATGACTCCAACGGTTCTTTCGCTTCCGAGAAAACCGGTGGCTGTCTTGGTAGAAAATCCACATAAGTGCTTGGCGGGGGATTACGCTGTAGTGTCTCCTGTCGTATGCTTTGTCACACCAACAGATCAAGAGACTCAGCCATCTTTTCCAAGACTTCCACCAATCCGGTTGATGATGTTGGCACTTGTTGCCGTGGCGAATTATTTCCGCCGTGACTCGACTCACCAACCTCACCCCTATAATGAGTGCAATCCATACTGCAAGAGTGAGCAATTTACGGTTAAAATTTAAAGTTACAACTCAACTTGAATTGAAAACATTAACCGTAAAAGCATCACATAATTATTGCAGCATTACACAAGCTAACATGGGTTTTGACAATTCTGAAATCTATCCACTTTAGCAAGTTTGTTAAATCCTGAATTCCAACAGTCCACAAAATAACAGATACTAGAGAACCTGTTATGGAACATAAAGAAGTATGAAACATTCCTGTCCACAACAAGTCCTAAGTCAAATGGACAATGTGCAATACTCTGTTTCAGAATGACCAATTGGACTTAATACCAGAATTTGAATAAGAAACTGGCAATTTCATGTCTCACGTTGAATATCAAAGTTATATATAACACAAATATGTTTCCAACAAGTATTTATTTGCCTTCATATCAGTTCTGGATCAAAAGTTATGATATTTCAAAGTTGACAGATATCTGGAACAATTTCGACAGCACCTCCTTTAGAAGTGGCTGTTTTTGTCCGCAAAATTACAGATGTTTTTGTCCTAAATATGGAGAAACTTTGAACTACAAAGTCACAGAACATATCATAATATTTCCAACGGTGTCTTATATGATCCTTAGAAATTTTTCTACAGGAAGTTATGGTCGAAATACAGAAAATTACAGAGAATATTTCTGCCTGCCCTGTTTTTGGACAGTTCACACTCATTTGAGATTTTCATCCACTTGGAAGGTGATTCTGTTCTGGACTTCTACAGAAAAGTTGTAGAAGACTTCAAAACCTTTACATAAATGTATCACACACCTCCATTGGTTCAGCCTAACAGATGTTATGTTCTGTTCAATTACAGCAAAATTTCTGCAGAAAACAGGGGAGATTGTTTCTAAACCTTTTAGAATGAAACTATACTCCCAATTGACTCTTAGATAATTATAGGAGTTTAATAAACACTAACTGAACCCTAAACTCAAAATTGACTCTTTTCTTTAAAAACTTCCTTTTTATGCATTTAACAACACCTATCGGTACTACGTTTCCTAACCAATTCAAAAATCCTAACCGGCGTTATTTCGGCATATATGTCTCAAGTGGTGGCACTAAAACGGTCACTCACACACGTTTTCTAAATGTAATGGTCTAACCGTAGTTAAGGTACCTTCATAAAACCACTCAATAGTGAAGCGTAGAAGAGGTTTGTCATTTCAGGCAGGTCCATATCATAGTAAAAACATACGACTCCGTATCATTGCCATACGGGTCGTCCTTGAGTCAGGCCACGTCTCAAGGTACATGATCGGGTTATTCACCACACGACAGAGGGCTCCACACCTTTGCAATTAAGCACACCGATGGAACAGCGCTTTCATATGCCTCCTAGGACATGAAGAGTCCTAGAGAACATACTTCGTGTTACAAACCACACAATGGGGTCTCCTCCTCTTGCCCTGAGTTCGCGCACTGGTGGCTAGTGGATTTCATATGTCTCTAAGACATGAAGAGTCTTAGAAAATATATTCACTTCCCGTCCATTTCTGAATGGGACATCCCACACTACTTTCTTCGTATGGGGGAGCTAACCGAATTTGATCCGCTTTTGATGGTGTTCCTACCCTTCTTACCTCCACGTAGGTGCGTCGTTACAGAACTGAAGTACTGAATATTAACACAGTTCAGCTTGCCACCTTAAGTAACTATACTAGTAATAGTCCTTATGTGGGCATACTATACATTTCTCACTCGTATACTTCTAAGTTTTCAAAAATATTCTCTTTTCATGCGTGCTATTCCCAATGCGGCTCTGATACCACAGTTGCGGGGAACCCCTCCAGTATCCCACTACAGGAATCGCATTGGGTGGTGTCGTGCGATGCGGCACCCAACAGCATACACGAAAAGACAGTATGGACATAGGAAATTCTTTATTTCTCAACATAAGATCTTTTACAACATATTGTACACAAGATGTACATATGCAGCGGAAAGTAAAACTGGACATGTACTCACTCTCGGCCCTAAGTACACTGAAGAGAAGTCGTCCAACCTGTGGACGCTTCCTACTAGCTTCACAAGAAGGAAGGTAACGGCTAGGTTCCGGTGAGTTATACGAACCGTGAGGTTCGATGTCTCACCGAACAACCATCTTAATAGCAGGCATCCTACTACCTGCAAAAACAACTACGAAGCAACCGTGAGCACTAAGGCTCAGCAAGTCTTACCCGTCAATCCTAAACATGTAACTCTACATGCAGGAGTTGTAAGAAGATAGGGATGAGTTTGCAAAATGAAGCTTGGCTAAACTTGATCCTTATATTCAGATTCTTATAGAAGCCATTTTAGTGGTCATCATGCACCACAACACTGGAAGTCCACAATCAAACAAGAAACGCTTATCCAGATGTTGCTAGCCTAAGGTGGAATAGGAATTAGTTTGCACTATCTCTGCTTCAGTCAAGGTTTCAATACAATTATAAACCAAGATCAATATCTTTAAGAGACTTAGTTCCTCTTCTTACTACGTCACAGCGCAGTGGGCAAGTATGCTCAATCGTTAACCGTGAGCGACGGTGATTCAAATCAATAACAGCCCAGAATACATGACACATACACCCACCTCGAAAGACTCACAAGAGCTCTCTCTTACGTTGTATGCAGCAACCTTTCACCCGACACCCCGACATAGAAAAACGCTTCACACCGAGCAGGATGGTCCTCTACACGGACACGGTGAAGTTGCCCGCTAAAGGATTTACACCTCCCGCCTTCTCAATGCCATTCCCAGACAAAAGATGAGTTTGTACACCACAATCCTTCGAGTTACATCGGTTTCATGGGTCCCATACCGCACTATATATCCGGTACAGCTCGAACTTGTCCAGCAGGGCCGCATACGGCGTGGTCCTTAACCGACACAGACGGGGCTAATACCCAACCTCCACATTGGCCTTACCATAACCAGCCTAGGCCCAATGTGGTCCCAAGCATTGTCACACCCATCGGGTCAAGACAACCTTTAGCGTTCCGTCCTACAGTAGACTCCACTACTCGATCTTTCTCGCGAGTAGCTTTTTACTACTCGACTTCTACCGAGCTATCTACAACATTAGCCTAGCCATCTACGACGAGGTAAATCCTACACTATCTTCTACTCAGGTTTATAATAGCCATGCAAGTGGGTATCAAGCATCCTACATGTAATGCACAATATCACTCTAACAATATTAGGTGAACATAAAGCAAAATTTAAGAGGCAATTATATGCAAACCGGGGCTTGTCTTGCTCAATTGTTTTGTTAGATACTATGAAGTTAATCTTCCTCCGGAGAATCCACCAATGGTCACTAGAGGGAGATCCTCGCCTTCGAGTTGATGTTCTCGTTGAGTAGCGACGTTACGTGAGCTATTGAGATGCAATGCACATATATTCAAAAGTAACATAGCAAATGCTTTAATTCTGTTATACATATTAAACTACGACTAAGAGGGGAAAACAACAGCAAGGTTTCTGTTGTTGGGATATAAGCAATAGAGAAGAAAATGCTAGATGAATTTAAAGTAGTCTTAATCACCATGTGATTAAGGCTTGATAAGTAAACCTAGACCTAAAGAAGGCTAGCTCAAGTTCCATGGGTCCAATGAAGCTGAAAATTTAACCACAGCTTCTAGGGAGTATGTGTAGGCACTGGGCAAAAATTGAGCTCATGGAATGGCTCAATATGATACTAATAATTCCTTTTTTTTCACTATTCTGTCTTTCCTTCCTAGTTCCTAAGCTTTCCTATGATGAAAAGTGGACTTTTGTGAATTAAACAATGTTCTGAGTCCATAGGAATTGGTTTTACAACTTTTGGAGTTCCCTACCCGGAGATATGGATTTTTCAAGTTTGGGTAAAAGGCTGAAAATGTATCTGTTCTTTTTCCTATTTTTCAGAGACATAAATGATTGACACAACATTTGGCCAAAAAAACTAGGTCCAATGCCTCTGAAATTTTTACTGGATTTCAAGTATAATTGGTGGAAGGTTCTTCCCAAATTTGGGAATTTTCCAATTAACAGAACTCCTGTAATTAATTCTCTAAAATTTTCCTTAAATGAATTAATGAGCAAAATGCAGGAACTTTCATAACTATTGGGATGCACCCTTGGATACTACTCACTGAGAGGAATTTAAAGCAATTTATTTGGGAATTTTTTTACACTTCTACACAAAGTTATGGTTGTTTGAAGTTTGAACTAGAAACTGAAAATACTGGAAATGTTTAAACTCCTGCCAGTGGGTCCCATGCCACAGTTCTTTCTTCCTCCTCGCGCCAGCGCTCGGGCGGCGGCACCCTCCGGCGAGGTTCACCGTAACCGACTTCCCGGCCACCTCCTATTGCCAAACTCGCCACCCCCTTAATTCCAGCCGCTGAACTCATCTACGAGGTCGCTGACCGCCGAAAATGACCGAAACACCATGCTCAACGGCGACCGTGGCGGTTAGGGTTCCAGCAACGTTGGAATGCCTCATTTCTCCACCAATTCTTTGGTTCTTTGGCCCTAGAGCATCAGTGGAGTATGTAGAGCATGAAATGAGAAGCCTGTGAACCTGAAAACGTTGGCATCTACAACCTCGACGGTGAGCCGAGGTGTTTTGCGATGACAGCGAGGAAAACGGCTATATCTCGGCCAATCCTCGACGGTTTCCTTTGCTTCTTCTTTGAGGGTGACTGCTAGGATGTGTAGAAGCTACTGTCTAACGAGCTCGACCGGTGATTGTAAGTGTAAACCGAATTTTGAGTTAAGCCGAGCTTGGCTAAAATGAACTAGGGTTTGGGAATTTCGGAAATTCTAGCTACACGGTTGATCAAAGGATCAACGGCTTTTGGCTACATGTTCTAGGCATCCGGACACACCTTTCTTGTGTAAAGAACTGGAGGAGAGGTGTGGCGGACCGGAATCCGCTCATCCAGGATCGCAGAGGGTGGTGCCGCGCGATGTGACACCCGACAGCACACGTCATAAGAACACATTATATTACATGGGAAAACAAACTGAATGTACAAAATAGTACACTTGTCAGTTACAAACTAGGGTCTTCATTACACAGCGGAAGTTTCTTTTATACAACTCACGCCCGCCTATCTAGCAAAAGTGGTTGCCCAGCCCTAGGGCAACCCACACTAGCTGCACTCAGCTCAGCGCGGCGTGTACGGCTCCCACTCAGCCGTGGTCCCCGACGGAGGGTAACCCTCGCCGGTGGACTCGTACTCCGAGTCCATGGGTGGCTCCTCACCTAAAAAACACTTAAGCAGCAACCGTGAGCACGAAGGCTCAGCAAGGCTTAACCGACTCACCTACGCATGAAACTCTACATGAGGTGTACCATGACATAGGATAGCAATGTTGCAGCAAATGGACACGCCTACAAGTTCATCCTTAGTTCATATTTTAGCAACAAGTTAACGGTTTATGAAGCTGAACTTTAGTGAGCATTATTTGGTGGCACACTTGTAGCAATACAATTATATCATAACAGCAATATTAAATCATAACATTTCATTCATTAATCTATGTTACGACGCAGTGAACAAGCGGTACTCGTCACCGTGAGGGACGGCGAATCGACTCGATATACACCTGCAGGGAAACCCAAAGAGCATGTCACGTACGCCCACCCGTGGAGCTGCACAGCACGCTCACTCGATGTCGTACGGGACAACCTTTCACCCAACAGCCCAAACGTCGAACCGGTCGCACCGAAACGAGCAGGAGGTTCCCCACACGGAGCATCTCTCTATGCCCGTTGGCAGATTTCCACCTTGCTGCCCTCAGCCTACACCTATAAATCGGTGTGTTATGCCTCGACGCCCGGAGGTTTAGGCTACATCGGTTTATCGGGGCCCATATATCCGATATGCCTTCGGTACGTTTAATACTTGTTCAGCAGGGCCGCACACGAATCGGTCCTCAATCGACACGGACAGGGCTGCGCACACAAGACTTCCTCTTGCTGCGCCCTAGCCCCTGACTAGTCTCATTTTTATTACTAAAGTGATCTCCCGTCACTCGAACCAAACCCGTGTGTCCCGGCCTATCTCGCGAGTAGATTCCAACTACTCGACTTGTACTGAAGTCCTATGAATTATTAAGCATAGCCTGTCTACTCGAGATCTTAGACACTACCCTCACTCTTATGGAAAAATTTTGGTCATGCAAGTGGGGTTCAATCCATCCTATACCTAATGCACAATCATACTTCACATGACACATGTAAACAAATTAAAACTTATAAAAAGGTTAATGCAAACCGGGGCTTGCCTTGTTGCTGCTGGTCAGTAGTTAGTTCTTCGTCCGGAAGAAGGAAATCCAGCACTTCCGGGGTCTCTTCTTCAATGGCTACACGTTGAATACAATACTACATGTAAATTTAAATGCAATGTGTGAACTTAAATACATAATTGCTAATAACTCTAGCTAGCCCTCCCCTTTGGTTCTGAAATTTTTATGGTAGATTGGTAGGGGCCTAACCAGAGTTGTGACCAAGTTTTATTTGAAACAAAGTTCAATTGAACCTTGTACAAATAAAAGCCTCTTTGGTCAATAATTGAGCCTCTGGATGATTCCAGGGGTTTTCATGGCTCCAACTATTACTTTCTGGAAACTAGACTTTAAGATGGTTCTAATGGAGTTGGTTTCATGTCATTTGAAGAATTATACAGAAAATTATGCCCTAATTAAGATTTGAGAAGATCTGAAAAATGTTTCTGTATATTTTTCTATTTTCTCAGGGCAGTTCTTTTAATCACCCCATTAGGGTAACTAAATGAACGTGGATCAGTCTGAAAATTTTACTGGGATTCAGAGATTTTCCAATGAACCTCTCAGCCAAATTTCAGAATTTTTCATAAAGTAGTTCTCCAGATAAAATTCCCAACAGTTTAAACTTTAGGGATTTAATTCTAGAAAACTATTCACTTTCATGAGCTGAATTTGGTATTGCTGGAAAGTGCTCAGAGAGCTGAATCCAATAAAATTTGGTTCACCCGATTTAGAGCTTTCTAGCCAAAGTTATGAGGATTTGAAGTTTGGAAGAATTCTGAAAATCGGGGAAAAAGTTTAAACTCTCGGGGCCCGCGGGGACACGTGTCGAGCGCGGAGGTGTCCGGCACACCGGGGATACCACACGTGTCGAGCGCGGAGGTGTCCGGCACACCGGGGATACCACACGTGTCGAGCGCGGAGGTGTCCGGCACACCGGAGCTCCTAGGGTATTTGCGCGCCAGCACAGCCGATCCTTGGCCACACCCGATCCCGGTTTAAATTCTTCAGCCGCTGACACGTGGGCCAGCCGGCTTCGTCTTCCTCCTGCCGTTCTCTCGTGCCCGCGCCGCCGACCTCGCCGGAGCAGACTCGGGGCTCGCCGGCTCGCCGCTGCCGGACCTCCCATGGTCTGAAACTCGCCGCCAGGGGGTTGTCGACGTCGAGGAACACGTCGGTGGTGACAGGTCGGGCTGGGGTGACCGGAAATAGCTCGGCGACATGCCGTGGCCTCGGTTGAGGCTCGACACCATCGACCGTGGTTTCTAAACCCGCCAACACCTCGAACAAACGGCCCTACAGCACCAGTGTACCTCTAGGAAGCTCGACAAGGTGTCAAAAGGGTTCAGGGATGGCGGCAAGTCGGTCGTCACCGTGTGACCGATCGTGCCCGCCATGACCGCCCTCGATCAAGCTCAAAATTCGTCACTCCTAGACAGTTTCACGCTACGGATGCAGAAAAGAACCTGATCTCCGGCTAGTCCAGCGTCTATGTGCAAGATTTGATGACCTCCGAAAGATCATAGAGCGAGAATTTAAAGAAACCGTACCGGAAGCTCGGTTTACGGTCGCCGGAGCAAAAACTGGAAATTCTCTGCGGATTCTTCATGGTTGGCTTCCAAACTTGGAGGAGAGCAGCACGGTGGTCGCGCGCTCCTGTTGCCTCTCTCGCTGGACCGTGAAAACGCCTGTGGAACGCTGCCCACGGGCGCCTGACTCTCGGCTGAGGCTAGATCGCCGCGGTGGCGATCGTCTTTGGGCAAAGGAGGTCGGAGCTCGAGGTTTCTGGCGTTGGAGAGGTGGAGTGCGAGCTCAGGTGGCTGTCTAGCAGCTCAGGGACGAAGGAGGAGATGGTTTCGCTGGTTTTCCCGATTGAGCAGAGAGCTGTGGCGAGAAACAATGCCGCTGCTCGGGTTTGCCCGCGAGAAAGATAAAGCCGGCCGACTCCTGTTCGGCTGATGCGGTGCCGGTCGCGCGGGGGCGCGAGCCAGCCGCCCTGGGCGCCAGCGCGCGGAGAGGGAAGCAGCTGGTGGCGCCGGTAGCTGCTCGGTGGCACAGCCGACAGCTGCTCGGTGGAATTTCCCACCGAGACTCTGACTTTGGGTGCAAGTTTCTCCTTCTTCCCTCTATGACATGTGGGTCCCACCCGGGGTTTTAACCTCTGAAATTTACTCCTAATCACAGTTGTAAACAGTGAGCCCCATAATACCCCTGGTGATTCAAATTATTCACCCCTGAGCCATTTGAATTGAATAGAATTCAAATTGGGTTGGGTTTGAGTGAATTTCAGCACAAGTTCAGTTTTGAATTCAAATAAAGTTTGAATTCGTCCCACTTAGCTCATGTCAAGATCAACTCCGAATGGAGTGAAAATTGGTGTGGTGTGGTGATGAATACTTCAAACATGTGCCAAAACTGAGGCCCTTACATTCCTCCCCCCTTAAAAGAATCTCGTCCCGAGATTACAAAAGAAGAGATAGCGATGTAGTAGGGACTTACTCGTGTTGAGAAGCCATGAACTCCGGGTAATTTGAACAAAGGAATTCCTCGCTCTCCCACGTCGCTTCTTCCACGGTGTGGTTACTCCAGAGGATCTTGTAGAACCACAACGTTCTGCTACGCGTGGTTCGGGATTTCTCATTAAGGATTTCCACCGGATACTCATCATATGTTAAATCCGGTTTCAGCTCGCTGATGTCTTCGGTAGGAACAGCAGCTGTATGCTTCAAACATTTTTGCAGTTGCGAAACATGGAAAACATCATGGACACCAGCCAGGGATGCCGGTAGCTCCAATCTATACGCTGCTGGTCCACACTTCTCGGTGATAGTATAGGGTCCAATAAAACGGGGAGCGAGCTTCCCCTTCACACCGAACCGGTGCACGCCCTTCATCGGAGACACGCGGAGGTACACGTGTTCCCCAACGTCAAAATGCAACGGTCTACGCCTCTTATCAGCGTAGCTCTTCTGTCGGGATTGAGCGGCCTTCAAATTTGCTTGAATTGTCCGAACGCGCTCTTCGGCGTCATTCACCACATTAACCCCGAATGTGACCCTTTCACCGGACTCGCACCAATTTAATGGGGTGCGGCACTTGCGACCGTAGAGAGCTTCGTAGGGTGCCATCTTGATACTCGCCTGATAGCCGTTGTTGTACGAGAATTCCGCCAATGGTAGGTGATCATCCCAGTTCCTACCATGGTAGATGGCACATGCTCTCAACATGTCTTCCAGGACTTGATTCACCCTCTCTGTTTGCCCATCTGTCTGAGGGTGATAAGCGGAGCTCCTGATCAACTTAGTACCCAATGCAGCGTGTAGCTGCTCCCAAAAGTGAGATACAAATAATGCACCTCTATCTGAGACAATGGTCTTGGGTACCCCATATAGGCATAGAATCTTCGCTATGTATAGCTCCGCATATTTGCCGGCATTGTAACGTGTATTCACCGGAATGAAGTGAGCCGTCTTGGTTAACCGATCAACGATTACCCATATGGAATCATGCTTGTTGGATGTTAGGGGTAATCCCACAATGAAATCCATGCTCACATCTTCCCATTTCCATGGCGGGATCTTCAGGGGTTGCAACAGCCCTGATTTCTTCATGTGATCAGCCTCCACTCGTCGGCACGTATCACACTCGGATACGTACTTCGCTACTTCCCGCTTCATCCGTGTCCACCAAAATTTCTTTTTCAAATCTTAGTACATCTTGTTGCTGCCCGGATGAATGGAGTATTTAGACAAGTGAGCTTCATCGAGGATCTTTTTCCTCAACTCCATATCTCGGGGTACGACTATGCGGTCATTGAACCACAGCGTCCCCTCATCATCTTTCCGGAAACATTTAATTTCTCCATTGTCTATCCGTCTCCGGAGATGTGCCATGCCTTTATCCGTTTTCTGAGCTGCAATGATGTCCTCCCTAATAGTAGGGATGAGGGCAAGGTTGTACAGCGATCCATAAGGAACCAAGTATAAACTTGGCTCATCCACCTCCACCGGTGTAATGGTGAGGTGATGGACATGCGATTTCTGACTCAGCGCGTCGGCAACCACATTCGCCTTGCCGGGGTGGTAGTGAATCTCAATTTCATAGTCCTTGATTAATTCTAATCACCTCCTTTGCCTCATATTCAGCTCCTTCTGGGTGAAAATGTACTTCAAGCTCTTGTGGTCAGTGTAGAGATGCACCAGATTCCCCAGGAGATAGTGCCTCCACATTTTTAGCGCCAACACCACGGCAGCAAGCTCAAGATCATGAGTAGGATAATGCTGCTCCCATGGTTCCGAAGTTGGCGTGAGCCATAGGCGACCACACGTCCTTCCTGCATCAACACGTAGCCAAGCCCAATACCGGACGCGTCACAATACACGTCGAAGGGCTTTGTTGTATCCGGCTGAGCTAAGACCGGGGCTGTTGTGAGATGCTTCACCAATGCTTGGAACGCTCCTTCACACGCCATGTTCCAAACATACTTCGTCCCTTTCTTCAGCAATTCTGTCATCGGCTTAGCGAGCATGGAGAAGCTTGGAATGAATCTCCTATAGTATCCCGCTAACCCGAGTAAGCTTCTGACTTCATGAACTGAAGTGGGAGCTTTCCATTTCAGCACTTGCTCTATTTTGTTTGGGTCAACCGCAATGCCTTCTGCTGAGATGATATGTCCCAAGAATGGCACTTGGCTGATCCAAAACTCGCATTTACTGAACTTGGCGTAGAGCTTGTGGTCTCGCAATCGTTGAAGAACGATCCGCAAGTGTTCGGCATGTTCGGCTTCTATCTTGGAGTAAACCAAGATATCGTCGATGAACACTACCACGGACTTGTCCAGCTCCGGCATGAACACCGAGTTCATGAGATACATGAAATGGGCTGGAGCATTCGTGAGACCAAAGGACATGACGAGATATTCATATAGTCCATATCTCGTCGAGAATGCCGTCTTCGGAATATCCTCCGTCCGGATTTTTATCTGGTGATATCCAGAGCGAAGGTCCATCTTGAAGAACACACTGGCACCCACAAGTTGATCAAACAATATGTCGATGCGGGGCAGTGGGTACTTATTCTTGATGGTGACGGCGTTGAGCGGCCGGTAATCCACACACAGCCTCAGGGTCTCATCCTTCTTCTTCACGAATAGCGCCGAGCATCCCCAAGGCGAGGAACTCGGCCTAATGAAACCCTTGCTCAACAGATCATTGAGCTGTTCTTTCAGTTCCGCCAGCTCATTTGGAGCCATCTTGTATGGTCTCCGTGATATGGGTGTAGTCCCGGGTGCGAGCTCGATCTTGAACTCGACATCCCGCTCAGGTGGCATGCCCGGTAGATCATCCGGGAACACGTCGGGATACTCCCGGACTACGGGGATGTCTTCTAACTTGAGAGCCTCAGCACTATTGATCGCTGAAACCTCTCTGACTGGATTATCTAATAGGAGGGACTGCGGAAGGTGTAATGGACAGTTGATGTGAACCGTCCGTGATAGGGTTTCCAGGACAGCGCCATGGTAACTTAGCCATGACATTCCCAAGATTGCATCAATCTTCTGTCCCTCAAGGATAATCATAGTGGTGGGATATATCTTCCCACCTAAGCACAGTGGTGCTTTTGGAACCATCATCGTTGCTGAAATCTTTCCTTCCGGTGAGCAGATCATATACGAACACTCGGTTGGAAAGGCTTCCAGCTGATGCTTAACCACGTACGATGCACTTATAAAGTTGTGGGTTGCACCAGAATCAAAAAGTATGACGATGGCTTGATGGTTGAGAGTAAACGTACCCGCCAGCACGTTGTCTCCCTCTGGGGCATCCTCATTGTCGAGGTTGCGGACGCCTCCAGTCCGCTGACCAACCTTCTTCACCGGAGGTCGGCCTCGAGCACCGCCCTGGAGCTGGGCTTGCCCGCTGCTCTGCTGCCCCTGGGGACAGTCCTTCGCGAAGTGGCCCGCCTGGCCACACGTGAAGCAGGTGAAACGGGGCGGTCCCCCGCTGACCGGTGGACGGAAACCGGGGGCGCGTTGTGGCGGTGGAAACGCCCGGGGTACCGTCTGCTGCTGCTGCTGCTGTCTTGGTGGTGGCATCGGCGGTCGGAACGGGGGTGTTTGGAACGAACGTCCCCCGAACTGTTGAGGCCGCGCCGGCGGTCGCCACTGCTGCCCGGATGGTGTCCGATACACCATACGATACTTCTGGGGCGCGCCACCACCGCTGCTAGGTGGAGCGTTGCGCTTCCTCTGCTCAGCTGCCAACTCTCGCTGAGCGTCCTCTTGCATGATCGCGGCATTGACTAAGTCGTTGAATGTGCCGCGATTCCACTGAACGAGGTGCGTCTTCATTTCGGGGTGTAACCCCCAATAGAAATGCTCCCTCTTCTTCTCCTCCGTGGAGATATAGTCTGACGCATACTGCGCCAGATGGTTGAAGGCACGGGAGTAGTCGTGGGCACTCCTCCCGCCCTGCTTCAGCTCCAAGAATTCATGGAACTTCCTCTTCATGATTCCGGGAGGAATGTGATAGGCGCGGAACGCCTCCCAGAACTCTTGCCATTCCACGGCATGGCCAGCCGGACGTGAGGCGACATAATTCGCCCACCACGCACCAGCGGCACCGTGGAGCTGCTGTGCTGTGAACAGGGTCTTCTGCCGCTACGTACATTGGAGCAGCCCGAACTTGGACTCGATAGTCCGCAGCCAGTTGTCCACCTCCAGTGGTTCTTCGGCTTCGGTGAACACTGGAGGGTGCGTACTCATGAAATCCGAGTACGACACTTCCCGGGGCTCACGAGGCCCTCTGTCTTGACGTCCCCCCGCCTGAGACGTATTCTGCACGATCGTGCGGAGTAGGTCGGTCTGCTCCTCATGACCTCCCACCAATGCCGCTATCACATCCGCTAGAGTAAGCGGAGGCGGCGGTGGTGGCTGCTGCTGCGGGGTGCTGTCGTAGGCCGGTGGCTGGGAGTCATCACCTCCCTGTTGGCTAGAGCCACCAACCTCGTGCGTGGTCCTAGTACGAACCATCTGCAACCACACGACAATAATCATCAGTCCCGCAGCATTGTTGCATGCAGTCCAATAAAAATGGGCGTAAAAACATTATGACAACAAAAACATACGATATATCTCGTAAGTAGATAATGTAATAACTTTGCACAAGCTACACCATTACCAGACCAAACACAAGCTAGTTTAATCCAACTTGATGACCCTCCACTTTGGAAACTCACCATAACTGGGTTTGGTCTTTACGAGACATTACTATCGCGTTGTCATCACGTATACCACCCTTAGGGTACAACACCCTCTCCAATGAGTTCAACTGTCATTCTTCTGTCAGAATGACCAGTTTCTACCTATTCCAAGTTTTGATCTGGTTCTGGGCATTTTCATGACTCAAGTTGAATACCAAAGTTAAAGTTAACTTCAGTATCTTTCCAACGAGTATTCATTTGCCCTCAGATCAGCTTTTTTAAAAAGTTACGCTAATTTAAAGTCAACAGAATTTCTGGAAGAATTTTAACAGCACCTCCCTTGGAAGTGGCTGTTTTCAACCCTGATTTCCATTACATTCTGTGCTGAAATTTCAGAATCTTTGAATTGCAAAGATATCACACATCTTATACTCTTTCTAAGGAGGTATCATATGAAATTTTTGGGTTTTGCTACTGGGAGTTATCATTGAAAAACAAAACAGTTCAGAGAATGTTCTACTCTGTCCTGGTTCTGGACAGTTCACATTCCTCTGAGATTTTAGCCATCTTAAGGTGAGTTTCAGCTCTGGAAGTATACAACAAAGTTGTAGAGTACTTAAATACCTTTCCAGAGCTATATAGCACACCTCTCTGGGCTAAAAAGACCGGTGAGTTATGCCCTGTTGAAGATCAGCAAACGTGCTGCCCAAAACAGAGCACTCTGTTTTTCAGTCTTTTTGGAACTACACTTACCACTATCCCATTCTTATACCTAACCAGGGTCCTAAATGTTGAACCTATAGATTTTAATTCCTTGTTATCATTATTTTCATGCATATGACTATAATATCTCGGTACTACGTTCCTCACAAAAGAAAATCCTAACCGGATCATACCGGCATATACGTCTCAAGTGTGGCACTAAACGGTCTCTCGCACACGTTTTCTACACGGATACATATGTGGTTAGTACCTGCAGAAGACCACACAATAATGGTGCACTCAATGGTTATTCATTTCAGGCAGTTCCATATTTGAAAGTAAATACAAACGCCCGTATCATTGTCATACGGCCGTCCTTGAGCTAAGTCACGTCTCAAGGCACGTGATCGTGTTTCAACACCACACGTGTAACACCCCAAATTTTGATTCAAAACCCTAAACCATGTTTAGAGGGGAATTTAAAAATTTTTGGACGTGTTGCATGTTTTGCAAAAATTCAAATTCAAACTGGAATTCAAATTAAACTCAAAACAGAAAAGAAATGGAAAAAGAAAAAGAGAAAACAGGAAAAAACCGGCCAGTGGGCCGAAACCCGCCAGCCGGCCCAGTTTCCCCGTGCCAGCCCGCCCCCGCGCGCGCCGCGCTGTCTCTCACAGACAGGTGGGACCCGCATGTCATCCCTAACCCCGCGACCCCGGACTCTCTCCCGCGCGCGCGATCGCAACCGACCAGATTTCCGCGTCCCGCAGCCCGAATTCTGGTCCCAAACGACTCAAACTCGATCGCAACAGACCCACCGCCCTCCCCCGGCTATAAAAACCCCAGCCCTGATCGGTTTTTCTCACGCGATCGCCGATTTTCACTCCGGTGAGCACCGAGACTTCGCCGGTGAATTCTGGCCGATCTAAGCTCGGAAACTCTGATCTAACTCGCTGGTCTTGATCCACCGCCTCCGGGGAACTTTGCTGGTGCAGAAAACCCGAAGACTTACGGTGTAAATCCAGCGCCGACGAGCTTCGCCGTGGTTTTGCCTCGGACCTCGCCGCCGACCACTTTCCAGGACCCCCGAGCTCGAGAAAACCCCCGAGGTGAGATCCCTGACCTCCCCTCTACCGATCTAGGCCATAAGATCACAGTTCTAGGCAGAATTCTCGAGGATCCGAAACTTTCCGGCGAGATCGCCGCTTCCCGCCGCCGTGCGCCGCCGGCAGCGCCGCCCGCGCTCGATCGGAGCGACGTGGCCGCTTGTGCGCCATTTATTTTAAATCGCACGGTAGACTTTAAAACCCCGCGTACCGGTTTGATGTTATAATCTCAGCCGTCGGTTTAAAATCGGATGGTCCATGTCAGCCCCGCATTATAAAGACTGGAATTCTTACGTGCTACCCCCTGGGGTTCTCTGGAATTGAGAGCTAGCCCCGGAAACTTCAGATCTAGCCCCTGGAACTCCAGAAAATCATGTAAATTCATTTAAAAATCAGTTTTAACCCCAGGACTTAATAGAAATTAGGAAAAACACCTCTGATAAGTGTAGCTAGACCCCTGGAAATTATGAAAATAATATTATAGACCCTGTAATGGGGTGAATTCATTATTTTAGCCCTGTTTAGTATTTAATTTAGAAAATTGAATATGTAACTAGGGTTTAAAAATTAAAAAGGGGGACAAACATAATTGTCAAAATTAATTAAAAACTTTCTCAGTACTTAGAAAACTTTGGAGTGAGATAAAAATATATTTTTGGGCTGAAATAAATCTGTTTCATCTATTATTCACATTTATTAGTCTAGGGACACATTTTTGAGTAAAGAATAGCTATAGAAAAATAGGGAAAATAATTATGAAATAGTATACATCAGAAGCCAAGGTCAAAATATGTTATTAAATTATTTAGGACCAGAACCTATACTGTTTAGGTGATGTGTATTACCAATTTCATAATAAAATACACAATTATGCATAGGAATATAAATCTGAAAATATAGCAACTAGTAAATGATAAATGGAGTTTTTAAAATCCAAAGAGTTCAGTTTAGGGTTGGTAGAAATTATGAAGGCACATATGGGGAAGAAAAATACTTTTCATACACACTTGGTAGTAAAAAGGTGTAGTAGTTGAATATAAGAAATTTATTGGAAACCCATATAAATAGTATGTAGGTATAAATGTGGACACAAAAGTAGGAATCATATATACATGGTTAAAAGTGCATGCAAGCCACAACTTAACACACATAAAGTAACCACAACACATATAATGGTAAAGAACTTTTATAAATATGAATGTGTGGTTTGTATGAAGTAGAAGTGTGAACTATGTCTTATGATTGTTGTTTTTCTTTTGCTATGTGTGATGGTATGAAGTAGAACCTGTTCAAGAGCAAGTTAACCCTTTCCAAGATCAGGACTACCCATTTCAAGAGCAGCAAGAAGGAGGCAAGTATCCTTGACCACTTTGATCCTATGCTAGGATGTGTAGATAGAATTATTTGCATTGTCAAATGAAATATGAAACCCATGCTAGGAAGTTTCCCTAGAATTGCATTACCTTGTTTCCTTGTAGCTTGGGTTGGGATTTATTTTGTCATGTCATTTATTTCCATGCATATGCTTATCCATGCTTAGAATGGGATGTTTGGGACATGAAATCATCAGTTTATATTACCATACTCTTGAATGAGACATTGTGAGTTATGTAGAGGTAGGGATCAAGGCAAGTTGGATGTTTTGATTGTGTGCTGGGTGCACGAGACTTGGGTTTGTGTTTAGTACTTGCCTGGATCCTAAGGACCGGTTCATGGAGCATGTAACCCGGCTTTACAGTGCCAACCACATGCTGAGATGGGGCAGCTTGGCCAATTAATTAGGTGTATCCCCGGCGTAGTATGGGTGTGTTGGATGGTGCGGGGAGTAGGTGTCAGCTGGACTACCATATGAACCGCAAGGCTCAAGAGGGGGCCACTGCAGCGGGGTTGGAGCCTCTTGTATGCTGTTAGGGGTGAAACCTCAGTGGGCCCACGCTCGTCGGGAATCCCTTTGTAAAGGCTTCGTAGTGATCTCCTGGCCGCACACCTGGGAAGTGTGAATGTGGATCGTAGCCACTGGCATAATGGAGGTTCTTTTAGTCCACCCGGCAACGGGGGATGAAATCACTACTTGTGGGTACAGTGGTACAAACTCTGCAGAGTCAAAACTGTCTTGACAGCCGTGCTCACGGTTAAGAGCGGCCTGGACTTATTCATGATTAGAGGATTGATGGTTTTGGAAGTTAAGCGGGGAGCTTAACATTGGAAATGATGTTATGGTTATTGGATTATGATGATGGGATGGGAGATTTGGACCATTTCACCTGTGTAGTAATGTAGGTGCTTAATAAGCTAAGGTGATAGGTATTAATTGCGTAGTGCTTTAACCATGAGTTCAACCTCTCCTTGTTCTAGCCATGCATGATAAAATTTTCCCACACTTGCTGAGTACCTTGGTACTCAACCTTGCATATTTGTTAGTTTATATTGCTGCTCAGGTCAAGATAATGAGGTGGTGTATAATGACCAAGATTTTGGACCCGAGGAAGGTTTTTAGGTTCATGAAGACCCCGGGCAACGCCTGTGATGGAGCCCTAAAGAATAATATTCCGCTGCTAGTTTATTTACTTGTGATGAAGCATTAGTGTCCATTGAGACATTTGCGATGTAAGACTTATTTATATTCGACACCTGGCTTGTAATAAATGATGCTTCACTATTTGTCATCACATGTATGAGAAAATGATCCTGGCATACATGTGATATTCACTTGGTTGTTTCTTCGGAAAAACCGGGTGTGACAGAGGTGGTATCAGAGCCAAGGTTGCCCGTAGGAACGTGGACCTAGGTAGAAATGGACGTATTTAAGGGCCCTATTTTCTTAAAAACTATTTTCCAAGGTGTGGGTGGAAAAGTGTTATTAAAGGAGTCATTTTCTTCATCTTACCCCAACTTTCATTCAAAACAGGATTTTTGTTTGAGAATTTATCTAACCTAATTTTAAATTCTTTTTGTTTTAGATGGTTCGCATGATTCGCACCGCTCGTAAGTCCACAGGAGGGAGAGTTCCCGTAGTTGCCCTTGCCGAAAGAGAGGAGAGTCGTCCAGTGACGTACCTTTCCTACGGATTGGCAGTAGGAGATTTGTTGCGCCGTCTTCGTCGTATGCTCGAAGCCGCCGGCAATACGGGCAAGCTAATCATCCACTATAACTGCACCAGGACCATCCGTGAGAAGAGGGAAGAATGGAGTTCGGAGATGAGAATTATACACGAGAATCAACTGCTTAAGATTCACCACTCTCCAGCTTGTCGAGCAACACAAGTTGACGCGGAGAAAGATGTCACCTGGGAGGCCATCACCTGCCAGAGTCACATCTATCGTCGCCACTTGGACAAAACTGAGTACATGTATGTCCTCCAACGTGAGAGTGGTACCACGGAGTACAAGTACCCACCGGTGCAGCAAGGGACTTCCCATGAGCACATGGACTTGTGCTTGGAGGATGCTGCTATGCTCAGCACTCGACTGCAGGAGTGTCAACAAGAGCTTCAGGATGTCCGAGACACCCTGAAGGAAACGGAGGCGTTGCTGCGAGCTTGCTTAAAGGCGAGAGAAAGAGGAGATGGGAATGAACTGTGTGTCACCGTGAATGATACATGGACTCCTGACTCCCCGGATCGCCGAGCAATCAGGCGTCGTCGCACTTCTCCACCAGCAGCCTCCCCACCCAAAGCAGAGTCAGAAGGTAGCCGAAATGAGGAGGAAGATCCCGAGGAGCCAGCTCAAGAGGACGAGTAGTGTAGAGTCTTTCCCCTAGCTAGCAAGAGGTCGAGTAGTCGAGTCGTTACGTAGTTAATGGTGTGATAATGCTTGGTGTGTGACGTGAGTTGTGGAAGCCATGAGCAATTGTCCACAGCCTCGTCTTCAGATTGTTTTGCTTTGGTGTGTGAACCCGCAGGAAATAATAGTGCATTTATTTGGTGTGAGATATAAACCCTCGTAAAATTTTAACAAAGCCTCAACACCTCAAAGTACCAACAAATGAAAGTAGTAAGATGATACTAAATGGTATCAAATTAACATTTGTTGATTCTGCCAGATGGCCGGAAGAGGAAAAGGACGTGCTGCCAACCCCGCCAACAACAATGATGAGGCATTCAACCCTCATCTTTCTGGAGGCCAGGACAGGGGTGGTCGCTGTGAACAAGTTGATCCTCTCCACCAAATGCTGGAGAATCAAAATCAGCTTATCCAGAACTTGACTCAAGTGGTGGCCAACTTGCATCAAGTTCCACCTCCACAAGCTGCACCACGCCAACCAAGGTTGAGTGAGTTTCTAGGAACTCAACCTCCAAAGTTTGCAAGTGCTGCTGAACCTCTGGAGGCAGATGATTGGCTGAAGACCATTGAAAGTAAGATGAGGATCATACAGTGCCAAGGGTATGAGAGGGTGCTGTTTGCCTCTCATCAATTGCATGGAGCTGCTGCTGATTGGTGGACCGCCTACGTGGCCGCCCATCATGACCCTGAGAACATCACTTGGGAAGAGTTCAAGCGTAGCTTCCGCAACCATTACATCCCAAGAGGTGAACTCAAAAACAAGAGGAAGGAATTTTTGGGACTGCAGCAGAGAAACATGACTGTGAGGGAATACCTCACTAAATTTACTCAGCTATCCCGTTATGCTCCACGAGACATAGAGACCGATGAGCAGAAACAAGATTGTTTCGTGGAAGGACTTACCGCAGAGATGCAGTGTGCAATGTCCTCCAATGAGTATGAAAGCTTTCAAAAGATGGTGGACAGAGCGTTTGTGGTGGAAAGGAAGCTAAAGGCCCTGGAAAATGAGAATAAGAGGAAGGCGGGATGGTCACATCAGGCCTCAGGGAGCAACACCCGCCCACGTATGATGCAGCAACCTACGGGGCAGACAAGCCGTGCTGTGGTACCCTATTCAGCACCAAGAGGGTACAACCCAAACTACATGCCACCCGCGGCACCAGCACAGCCGCCACGTCAGTTTGTGCAGCAGCCTCGCCCCGCATATCCACCTCGACCAGCAGTGCAAGGACCCCCAAACCAACCCCAAGACAACAAGGGCCAAGCATCTAAGATTGTGGTGCAATGTTTCAGCTGTGGTGAAGTGGGGCACTACGCCCATAAATGCCCAAAGAAGAAGCCTGCGCCGCCACAACAGCAGAATGTAGTGAGAGGACGGGTGAACCACGTCACTATGGAGGAAGCACAAGAGACACCCAACGTGGTAGTTGGTAAGTTCCCTGCCAATTTACACCTTGCAACTCTGCTGTTTGATTCTGGTGCTACCCACTCGTTCATTGCTCAAGGGTTTGTTAAGAAGCATGACCTAGCAACCACACAAATGAACCATATGCTAGCGGTAAACTCTCCAGGTGGAGAAATAAGGACAAGACAAGTGTGTCCCAAAGTGAGCCTAGACATTAATGGGGTAGTATTTACTGCTAACCTCATAGTGATAGATTCACAAGGGATAGATATTATTTTGGGTATGGATTGGTTGACCAAACATAAAGGAATCATCCATTGTTCGACCAGAACGGTGGAACTAACTCACCCCAATGGCACAAGAGTAAAGTTCATAACGATACACGAGCCTAGGAGGGACATTAAATTAAATCAAGTGGAGGTGAAAGTTGAGGAAATCAGGACTATCAGGGAATATCCGGATGTTTTTCCGGAGGAATTGCCAGGTATGCCCCTCGACCGTGATGTGGAATTCGCAATTGAGCTAGTACCGGGAACAGCCCCGATATACAAGAGACCTTATCGAATGGACTCCAAGCAGCTAGAAGAGCTCAAGGATCATTTGAGAGAATTGACGGAGAAGGGGTATATTCGCCCTAGTTCCTCACCATGGGGAGCTCCGGTGATATTTGTGCCCAAGAAAGACGGAACCCAAAGGTTATGCGTGGATTACCGTGCCTTGAATGAGGTAACCATCAAAAACAAGTACCCATTACCCCGCATTGAAGACTTGTTTGATCAGTTGAGGGGAGCTTGTGTGTTCTCGAAAATTGATCTCAGGTCGGGGTACCACCAACTCAAGATAAGGCAATCTGATATTCCCAAGACAGCTTTCGTATCTCGGTACGGACTGTATGAATACACTGTCATGCCTTTTGGGCTAACCAATGCCCCGGCATATTTCATGTACCTCATGAACAAGGTATTCATGGAATATCTGGACAAATTTGTGGTGGTTTTCATAGATGATATTCTCGTCTTCTCCAAAAATAAAGAAGAACATGAGAAACATCTAAGGTTGGTGTTACAGAGGCTGAGAGAACACCAACTATATGCCAAGTTGAGCAAGTGTGAGTTTTGGCTGAAGAGAGTTCCCTTTTTAGGACATATAATCTCGGAGGGAGGAATCTCCGTAGATCCCGCCAAAATCGAGGATATCCAGAAGTGGAAAACTCCTGAAAATGTCGGGGAAGTTCGAAGCTTTTTGGGCTTGGCTGGATACTATCGACGGTTTATTGAGGGATTCTCCAAGATATCGAGACCTCTCACCAAACTGTTGGAGAAGGGAATCACATTCACCTGGACGCCACAGTGCGAGACGAGCTTTCAAGAGCTAAAGAAGAGATTGACAACAGCCCCAGTGCTGGTTATGCCAGATATGCAGAAGAATTTCACAGTGTACTGCGATGCCTCTGGAAATGGGTTGGGATGTGTTCTCATGCAAGAAGGACATGTCGTGACTTATGCATCCCGGCAGCTTCGGAAGCACGAGAAGAACTATCCTACACATGACCTAGAACTAGCTGCAGTGGTACACGCGTTGAAAATTTGGCGGCACTATTTGATGGGGAAGAGGACAGAGACATATACGGATCATAAGAGTTTGAAGTACATATTCACACAGCCAGATCTCAACCTCAGACAAAGGAGATGGTTAGAGCTAATCAATGACTTTGATATAGGCATCAACTATCATCCCGGGAAAGCAAACGTCGTGGCCGATGCTTTGAGTCGGAAAGTGCAGGTCAATAAGTTGAGCTTGAAGGACATGCCCGCAGAATTGAAGGACGAGGTTATAAGGCTCAATCTATGTCTAGTAAATAGTGGTGAAGCCATCGCCATGGAAGTGGACTCCACACTCGAGCAAGACATACGCGAGGGCCAAAAGAATGATGAGAAGATACAAGAGATCAGACATCTCATTAAGGAAAATAAAGCTCCTGGTTTTAGAGAGGATGAACAGGGAACGGTGTGGCATGGGAAAAGGATCTGTGTGCCAGAAGTAAAGGAGATCCGTGAATTAATTTTGAAGGAGGCTCACGATTCTGACTATTCCATTCATCCTGGGAGTACGAAGATGTACCAGGACCTCAAGAGCAGGTATTGGTGGTATGGCATGAAGCGAGATGTCGCGGAACATGTTGCCCTATGTGACACATGTCAGTTGGTGAAAGCAGAACATCAACGACCCGCGGGATTATTGCAACCACTCAAAGTGCCTGAATGGAAGTGGGAAGAAATCAGCATGGATTTTGTCGTGGTATTGCCTAGGACCCAATCCGGGTATGATTCAATATGGGTCATTATTGATCGGCTAACCAAGGTAGCTCATTTCATTCCTGTGAAAGAAAACTACAGCGGATCCAAATTGGCAGAATTGTACATGTCAAGGATTGTGTGTTACCATGGAGTGCCAAAGAAGATAGTGTCGGACCGAGGGACACAGTTCACCTCGAGGTTTTGGCAGAAGTTGCATGAAACCATGGGAACCCATCTGAATTTCAGCTCTGCCTATCATCCCCAAACTGACGGGCAGACGGAGAGAACCAATCAGATCCTTGAAGATATGTTAAGGGCATGTGCACTCAAAAACAATAGGAGTTGGGACAAGAACTTACCGTATGCGGAGTTTTCCTATAACAACAGCTATCAAGCTAGTATGAAAATGTCACCGTTTGAAGCTTTGTATGGAAGGAAGTGCAGAACTCCTCTATTTTGGAACCAAACAGGAGAAAGTAAAGTGTTTGGTCCAGAAGTGCTACAAGAAGCCGAAGCGAAGGTGAGGGAGATTCGCAACAACTTGAGGATAGCACAAACACGCCAGAAGAGTTATGCTGATGTACAAAGAAGAGAACTCGTTTTCAACGTGGGAGACTATGTTTATCTCAAGGTGTCTCCTATCAGTGGACTTCGTCGGTTCAAGGTGAAAGGGAAGTTGTCACCTCGATACATCGGACCCTTTCAAGTTTTGGAAAGAAAAGGCGAAGTGGCGTACCAACTAGAGTTACCGGTTCATCTATCGGACGTGCACGATGTATTTCATGTGTCACAACTCAAGAAATGTCTGAGGACGCCTGAAGAGGTGTTACCCATGAATGAAGTGGATGTAGCTGAAGATTTGTCTTATGCCGAACAACCATATAAGATTTTGGAGACAATGGAACGCCTCACCAGAAACAAGAGAATCCGGATGTGCAAGGTGCAGTGGAAGCATCACTCAGAAGAGGAAGCCACCTGGGAACGGGAAGATGAGCTCAAGGCACAATTTCCAGAATTGTTTTCTTAGAAACACCAATCTCGAGGAGGAGATTTCTTTTAACGGGGGTAGAGCTGTAACACCCCAAATTTTGATTCAAAACCCTAAACCATGTTTAGAGGGGAATTTAAAAATTTTTGGACGTGTTGCATGTTTTGCAAAAATTCAAATTCAAACTGGAATTCAAATTAAACTCAAAACAGAAAAGAAATGGAAAAAGAAAAAGAGAAAACGGGAAAAAACCGGCCAGTGGGCCGAAACCCGCCAGCCGGCCCAGTTTCCCCGCGCCAGCCCGCCCCCGCGCGCGCCGCGCTGTCTCTCACAGACAGGTGGGACCCGCATGTCATCCCTAACCCCGCGAACCCGGACTCTCTCCCGCGCGCGAGATCGCAACCGACCGGATTTCCGCGTCCCGCAGCCCGAATTCTGGTCCCAAACGACTCAAACTCGATCGCAACAGACCCACCGCCCTCCCCCGGCTATAAAAACCCCAGCCCTGATCGGTTTTTCTCACGCGATCGCCGATTTTCACTCCGGTGAGCACCGAGACTTCGCCGGTGAATTCTGGCCGATCTAAGCTCGGAAACTCTGTTCTAACTCGCTAGTCTTGATCCACCGCCTCCGGGGAACTTTGCAGGTGCAGAAAACCCGAAGACTTACGGTGTAAATCCAGCGCCGACGAGCTTCGCCGTGGTTTTGCCTCGGACCTCGCCGCCGATCACTTTCCAGGACCCCCGAGCTCGAGAAAACCACCGAGGTGAGATCCCTGACCTCCCCTCTACCGATCTAGGCCATAAGATCACAGTTCTAGGCAGAATTCTCGAGGATCCGAAACTTTCCGGCGAGATCGCCGCTTCCCGCCGCCGTGCGCCGCCGGCAGCGCCACCCGCGCTCGATCGGAGCGACGTGGCCGCTTGTGCGCCGTTTATTTTAAATCGCACGGTAGACTTTAAAACCCCACGTACCGGTTCGATGTTATAATCTCAGCCGTCGGTTTAAAATCGGACGGTCCATGTCAGCCCCGCATTATAAAGACTGGAATTCTTACGTTCTACCCCCTGGGGTTCTCTGGAATTGAGAGCTAGCCCCGGAAACTTCAGATCTAGCCTCTGGAACTCCAGAAAATCATGTAAATTCATTTAAAAATCAGTTTTAACCCCTGGACTTAATAGAAATTAGGAAAAACACCTCTGATAAGTGTAGCTAGACCCCTGGAAATTATGAAAATAATATTATAGACCCTGTAATGGGGTGAATTCATTATTTTAGCCCTGTTTAGTATTTAATTTAGAAAATTGAATATGTAACTAGGGTTTAAAAACTAAAAAGGGGGACAAACATAATTGTCAAAATTAATTAAAAACTTTCTCAGTACTTAGAAAACTTTGGAGTGAGATAAAAATATATTTTTTGGGCTGAAATAAATATGTTTCATCTATTATTCACATTTATTAGTCTAGGGACACATTTTTGAGTAAAGAATAGCTATAGAAAAATAGGGAAAATAATTATGAAATAGTATACATCAGAAGCCAAGGTCAAAATATGTTATTAAATTATTTAGGACCAGAACCTATACTGTTTAGGTGATGTGTATTACCAATTTCATAATAAAATACACAATTATGCATAGGAATATAAATCTGAAAATATAGCAACTAGTAAATGATAAATGGAGTTTTTAAAATCCAAAGGGTTCAGTTTAGGGTTGGTAGAAATTATGAAGGCACATATGGGGAAGAAAAATACTTTTCATACACACTTGGTAGTAAAAAGGTGTAGTAGTTGAATATAAGAAATTTATTGGAAACCCATATAAATAGTATGTAGGTATAAATGTGGACACAAAAGTAGGAATCATATATACATGGTTAAAAGTGCATGCAAGCCACAACTTAACACACATAAAGTAACCACAACACATATAATGGTAAAGAACTTTTATAAATATGAATGTGTGGTTTGTATGAAGTAGAAGTGTGAACTATGTCTTATGATTGTTGTTTTTCTTTTGCTATGTGTGATGGTATGAAGTAGAACCTGTTCAAGAGCAAGTTAACCCTTTCCAAGATCAGGACTACCCATTTCAAGAGCATCAAGAAGGAGGCAAGTGTCCTTGACCACTTTGATCCTATGCTAGGATGTGTAGATAGAATTATTTGCATTGTCAAATGAAATATGAAACCCATGCTTGGAAGTTTCCCTAGAATTGCATTACCTTGTTTCCTTGTAGCTTGGGTTGGGATTTATTTTGTCATGTCATTTATTTCCATGCATATGCTTAGCCATGCTTAGAATGGGATGTTTGGGACATGAAATCATCAGTTTATATTACCATACTCTTGAATGAGACATTGTGAGTTATGTAGAGGTAGGGATCAAGGCAAGTTGGATGTTTTGGTTGTGTGTTGGGTGCACGAGACTTGGGTTTGTGTTTAGTACTTGCCTGGATCCTAAGGACCGGTTCATGGAGCATGTAACCCGGCTTTACAGTGCCAACCACATGCTGAGATGGGGCAGCTTGGCCAATTAATTAGGTGTATCCCCGGCGTAGTATGGGTGTGTTGGATGGTGCGGGGAGTAGGTGTCAGCTGGACTACCATATGAACCGCAAGGCTCAAGAGGGGGCCACTGCAGCGGGGTTGGAGCCTCTTGTATGCTGTTAGGGGTGAAACCTCAGTGGGCCCACGCTCGTCGGGAATCCCTTTGTAAAGGCTTCGTAGTGATCTCCTGGCCGCACACCTGGGAAGTGTGAATGTGGATCGTAGCCACTGGCATAATGGATGTTCTTTTAGTCCACCCGACAACGGGGGATGAAATCACTACTTGTGGGTACAGTGGTACAAACTCTGCAGAGTCAAAACTTTCTTGACAGCCGTGCTCACGGTTAAGAGCGGCCTGGACTTATTCATGATTAGAGGATTGATGGTTTTGGAAGTTAAGCGGGGAGCTTAACATTGGAAATGATGTTATGGTTATTGGATTATGATGATGGGATGGGAGATTTGGACCATTTCACCTGTGTAGTAATGTAGGTGCTTAATAAGCTAAGGTGATAGGTATTAATTGCGTAGTGCTTTAACCATGAGTTCAACCTCTCCTTGTTCTAGCCATGCATGATAAAATTTTCCCACACTTGCTGAGTACCATTGGTACTCAACCTTGCATATTTGTTGGTTTATATTGCTGCTCAGGTCAAGATAATGAGGTGGTGTATAATGACCAAGATTTTGTACCCGAGGAAGTTTTTAGGTTCATGAAGACCCCACCTGTGATGGAGCCCTAAAGAATAATATTCCGCTGCTAGTTTATTTACTTGTGATGAAGCATTAGTGTCCATTGAGACATTTGCGATGTAAGACTTATTTATATTCGACACCTGGCTTGTAATAAATGATGCTTCACTATTTGTCATCACATGTATGAGAAAATGATCCTGGCATACATGTGATATTCACTTGGTTGTTTCTTCGGAAAAACCGGGTGTGACAACACGACGGGGAACCCGAGTAGGTCATGAACGGGTCGTCACGGTTGGGAATGTTATCAACCCAACAGATACCACCTACTGCCCTGCAGAGCACGCCGATGGCAAGCGCTGCGTATGTCCTCCTGGGCTATTTCCAGACGAACACACTCTCGCGTTAGTGACCACGCGATGAGGTGTCCACTTACTTGCCTAATGCACGCTAGGGATCAGCGTTGCATATGAACTCAGGAACATGAAGAGTTCAAGAGTTTCATATTGACATCTCACACCAAGCTGTGAGACTCCATCCCTGAACCACGTTCCTCGTCAGGGGAGCTAACCGAAATTGAACCGCTTTCGGTGGCGTTCCTTACCATACTTACCAGAGCGTAGGTGCGTCGTTACATAATTAAAATTCAGAATTATAACACATAGGTTAGTATTTGCCACTTTAAGTAACTATACTAATATAGTCCTTACTTGGGCAGCTACCGATTCCTCACCGTATACCTAAGTTTTTCCCAGAATGCAGTCTTTAAGTACTGTGCTATCCCCACTGCAGCTCTGATACCAGGCTGTGGCGGACCGGAATCCGCTCATCCAGGATCGCAGAGGGTGGTGCTGCGCGATGCGACACCCGACAGCACACGTCATAAGAACACATTATATTACATGGGAAAACAAACTGAATGTACAAAATAGTACACTTGTCAGTTACAAACTAGGGTCTTCATTACACAGCGGAAGTTTCTTTTATACAACTCACGCCCGCCTATCTAGCAAAAGTGGTTGCCCAGCCCTAGGGCAACCCACACTAGCTGCACTCCTCAGCTCAGCACGGCGTGTACGGCTCCCACTCAGCCGTGGTCCCCGACGGAGGGTAACCCTCGCCGGTGGACTCGTACTCCGAGTCCGTGGGTGGCTCCTCACCTGAAAAACACTTAAGCAGCAACCGTGAGCACGAAGGCTCAGCAAGGCTTAACAGACTCACCTACGCATGAAACTCTACATGAGGTGTACCATGACATAGGATAGCAATGTTGCAACAAATGGACACGCCTACAAGTTCATCCTTAGTTCATCTTTTAGCAACAAGTTAACGGTTTATGAAGCTGAACTTTAGTGAGCATTATTTGGTGGCACACATGTAGCAATACAATTATATCATAACAGCAATATTGAATCATAACATTTCATTCATTAATCTACGTTACGATGCAGTGAACAAGCGGTACTGGTCACCGCGAGGGACGGTGAATCGACTCGATATACACCTGCAGGGAAACCCAAAGAGCACGTCACGTACGCCCACCCGTGGAGCTGCACAGCACGCTCACTCGATGTCGTACGGGACAACCTTTCACCCAACAGCCCAAACGTTGAACCGGTCGCACCGAAACGAGCAGGAGGTTCCCCACACGGACCATCTCTCTATGCCCGTTGGCAGATTTCCACCTTGCTGCCCTCAGCCTACACCTATAAATCGGTGCGTTATGCCTCGACGCCCGGAGGTTTAGGCTACATCGGTTTATCGGGGCCCATATATCCGATATGCCTTCGGTACGTTCAATACTTGTTCAGCAGGGCCGCACACGGATCGGTCCTCAATCGACACGGACAGGGCTGCGCACACAAGACTTCCTCTTGCTACGCCCTAGCCCCTGCCTAGTCTCATTTTTATTACTAAAGTGATCTCCCGTCACTCGAACCAAACCCGTGTGTCCCGGCCTATCTCGCGAGTAGATTCCAACTACTCGACTTGTACCGAAGTCCTATGAATTATTAAGCATAGCCTGTCTACTCTAGATCTTAGACACTACCCTCACTCTTATGGAAAAATTCTGGTCATGCAAGTGGGGTTCCATCCATCCTATACCTAATGCACAATCATACTTCACATGACACATGTAAACAAATTAAAACTTATAAAAAGGTTAATGCAAACCGGGGTTTGCCTTGTTGCTGCTGGTCAGTAGTTAGTTCTTCGTCTGGAAGAAGGAAATCCAGCACTTCCGGGGTCTCTTCTTCAATGGCTACACGTTGAATACAATACTACATGTAAATTTAAATGCAATGTGTGAACTTAAATACATAATTGCTAATAACTCTAGCTAGCCCTCTCCTTTGGTTCTGAAATTTTTATGGTGGATTGGTAGGGGCCTAACCAGAGTTGTGACCAAGTTTTATTTGAAATAAAGTTCAATTGAACCTTGTACAAATAAAAGCCTCTTTGGTCAATAATTGAGCCTCTGGATGATTCCAGGGGTTGTCATGGCTCCAACCATTACTTTCTGGAAACTAGACTTTAATATGGTTCTAATGGAGTTGGTTTCATGTCATTTGAAGAATTCTACAGAAAATTATGCCCTAATTAAGATTTGAGAAAATCTGAAAAATGTTTCTGTATATTTTTATATTTTGTCAGGGCAGTTCTCTTAATCACCCCATTAGGGTAACTAAATGAACGTGGATCAGTCTGAAAATTTTACTGGGATTCAGAGATTTTCCAATGAACCTATCAGCCAAATTTCAGAATTTTTCATAAAGTAGTTCTCCAGATAAAATTCTCAACAGTTTAAACTTTAGGGATTTAATTCTAGAAAAATATTCACTTTCATGAGCTGAATTTGGTATTGCTGGAAAGTGCTCAGAGAGCTGAATCCAACAAAATTTGGTTCACTCGATTTAGAGCTTTCTAGCCAAAGTTATGAGGATTTGAAGTTTGGAAGAATTCTGAAAATCGGGGGAAAAGTTTAAACTCTCGGGGCCCGCGGGGACACGTGTCGAGCGCGGAGGTGTCCGGCACACCGGGTATACCACACGTGTCGAGCGCGGAGGTGTCCGGCACACCGGGGATACCACACGTGTCGAGCGCGGAGGTGTCCGGCGCACCGGAGCTCCTAGGGTATTTGCGCGCCAGCACAGCCGATCCTTGGCCACACCCGATCCCGATTTAAATTCTTCAGCCGCTGACACGTGGGCCAGCCGGCTTCGTCTTCCTCCCGCCGTTCTCTCGTGCCCGCGCCGCCGACCTCGCCGGAGCAGACTCGGGGCTCGCCGGCTCGCCGCTACGGGACCTCCCATGGTCTGAAACTCGCCGCCAGGGGTTGTCGACGTCGAGGAACACGTCGGTGGTGACAGGTCGGGCTGGGGTGACCGGAAATAGCTCGGCAACGTGCCGCGGCCTCGGTGGAGGTTCGACACCGTCGACCGTGGTTTCTAAACCCGCCAACACCTCGAACAAACGGCCCTACAGCACCAGTGTACCTCTAGGAAGCTCGACAAGGTGTCAAAAGGGTTCAGGAATGGCGGCAAGTCGGTCGTCACCGTGTGACCGATCGTGCCCGCCATGGCCGCCCTCGATCGAGCTCAAAATTCGTCACTCCTAGACAGTTTCACGCTGCGGATGCAGAAAAGAACCTGATCTCCGGCTAGTCCAGCGTCTATGTGCAAGATTTGATGACCTCCGAAAGATCATAGAGCGAGAATTTAAAGAAACCGTACCGGAAGCTCGGTTTACGGTCGTCGGAGCAAAAACTGGAAATTCTCTGCGGATTCTTCACGGTTGGCTTCCAAACTTGGAGGAGAGCAGCACGGTGGTCGCGCGCTCCTGTTTCCTCTCTCACTGGACCGTGAAAACGCCTGTGGAACGCTGCCCACGGGCGCCTGACTCTCGGCTGAGGCTAGATCACCGCGGTGGCGATCGTCTTTGGGCAAAGGAGGTCGGAGCTCGAGGTTTCTGGCGTTGGAGAGGTGGAGTGCGAGCTCAGGTGGCTGTCTAGCAGCTCAGGGACGAAGGAGGAGATGGTTTTGCTGGTTTTCCCGATTGAGCAGAGAGCTGTGGCGAGAAACAATGCCGCTGCTCGGGTTTGCCCGCGAGAAAGATAAAGCCGGCCGACTCCTGTTCGGCTGAGGCGGTGCCGGTCGCGCGGGGGCGCGAGCCAGCCACCCTGGGCGCCAGCGCGCGGAGAGGGAAGCAGCTGGTGGCGCCTGTAGCTGCTCGGTGGCACAGCCGACAGCTGCTCGGTGGAATTTCCCACCGAGACTCTGACTTTGGGTGCAAGTTTCTCCTTCTTCCCTCTATGACATGTGGGTCCCACCCGGGGTTTTAACCTCTGAAATTTACTCCTAATCACTGTTGTAAACAGTGAGCCCCATAATACCCCTGGTGATTCAAATTATTCACCCCTGAGCCATTTGAATTGAATAGAATTCAAATTGGGTTGGGTTTGAGTGAATTTCAGCACAAGTTCAGTTTTGAATTCAAATAAAGTTTGAATTCGTCCCACTTAGCTCATGTCAAGATCAACTCCGAATGGAGTGAAAATTGGTGTGGTGTGGTGATGAATACTTCAAACGTGTGCCAAAACTGAGGCCCTTACAAGAGGGTGGCTGTGGCGTGCTGTCCACGGTGAACCGAAGTGAGGTTCCGCCGGGTCACCTTGGCACGTCGGCGACGATCCTCAATTTGCGGCAACAAGGGCAAGGAAGCTTCGGTGTGAAGTGGTAGCACGCTAGAACACATGGTTGCCCTCGCTTTCAGTGCTTGGATCTCAATCATCCAAAGTCTGGTCGGTGTGGGCGATTGGAAAAACAGAGAAGCAGCACCAGCCGCTCTTTGCGCGCGGGAGAAAGAACAGAGAGGGAGAGCACGAGCTGGGAGAGAAGCAAACTTCGTGTGTGCCTCATGCGTGGAGGATAGGAAACGAGGCGGTCGACCGGGCGAGCAGGAGCTGGCGTCGAGGAATTGTCGGGAACGGGTTCCTCCGAGAGGTGGCGCATGCTCCAGCGAAGGAAGAGTCGGTTTGCCGTGTGGTGTGGCTGACAGATGGGATCCACCCCCTCATTTTATTTCTCTCTGTGCTATGAGATTCCCTCACAATTGTTATCCAAATTTGACAAAAACTGGAGGGTACGCCAAACAAAATATGGGGAACTCAATTCTGAACTCCAATTTTGAAATTGATCCAGTTTGCTTCAGATTCAAATTCAAATTTGAATTTGAATGTGCACTCAACTATTCTTTTCAATAAAGAGTGTATAAGCTCCAAAAATATCGAAATTTGGACCAGCAGCTCTATGATACATGGGGAATGCAATGGTTGCATTACTTGTATGCACTTGTGAAATCTCAACATGAATCCTTTTAAAAAGAAGTCAAATTACGTTTAAATTTTCCTCCATCCTCTTCATAGCAATCGTTGACATGAATTCAAATGAGTGGGTGAAGCTCCCTGTTCATGTTAACATGTGCTAATCATGAGTTGAAGAAAAAAATTTAACTCCCTGACATGTCCATTGTGGGTTCATTATTTCATGTGACACGTAATGACCCTTTTATTCTCCTTAACTTTATTTCATAAAGTGAAATGTAACTTTACAAAAATTAGGGCTGTTACAGTGGGTCGAGCTGAGGTCCAAGTGGGAGCTCCTCCAGGAATGGGGCAATCTGCTGAAGGAGTGGGTCCAGTTCGCCAGGGAGAAGGCCCGAGCACAGGAGGAGAGGCTGGAGGTGATCGAGGAGACCCTCGAGTTGAAGGAGGCCACCGTCGGTGAGTTTAACAAGAGGGCGGTGGACCTCCTGGCTGAGGCCAAGCAGCTCCATGCAGCCGCTGATGCACGCACTGAAGCTCTGTCAGAGCTTCGGGAGATGCTTCTCCAACAGGAGCAGGAGGTGCAGGCCAAGGAGAGGGACCTCTCCGTCCACCAGGCCGCCCATGAGGGGGAGCGGGAGCACCTGAGGAAGCGGCTGCATAGATTCGACGACCAGGAGCTCGCTGCCGCAACCAGGGAGGCCTACCTGGACAGCCGGGCTGAGTAGCTGGCTGCCAAGGAGAATGAGCTGGCTGCCTGGGAGCAGGAGCTGGTGAGCAGGGACTTGGTTGGGGAGCTGGCCGCCATTACCAAGATGGTTGAGGAACTCTGGGCTTCTTGCCGTTGAGGCAAAGAAGGTCTGGGACTTCCTTTGCCGTGCGGAGACGGCACTGGAGCCCTTTGGCTACAGCCCTTTGCGCTCTGGTTGTCCGGTGCAGGAGGTGAGCTAGGTGCTCCGTGCTCTGGACTCTACCGGAACCAAGCTGCTGCGCTGGAGGGCGTCGTCGGGGAGCAGCTGAAAGTCGAGGGCAAGGCCCTGGCTAAGCAGGTAGTAGAGCATGTGCTCACATGCTTCCGGTGCCAAGACGCCATCAACTCCCTCGACCAGGTGGCGCTGGGCAGCTATGCAGAGATGTCGGAGGCGTGCAAGTCTGCTGTGGAGGAGGTCGCCCGACTTGTAGCTGCTAGGTTCCAGCGCCAGTAGTCTCTTACATTTCCCGCTCGCTTTGTATGCCCCTTGGTATGCGGGAGCCTCTTCCTTGAATAAAGACTTGTTGCTGAAGTCTTGTCTTGTGCTGTTGATGTATGGCTCCGGGTCCTTGGCAGCCCAAGGGCCCGGAATGACTTGGCCAAGGTATGTAGCTTTTGCCGATGTCGTGAGCTTGTCCCTCCCTGTCCTTAGCAGCGCAAGGACCTAGAGGGGCTCCGGCAGTGTGGCTAACTCATTCTCCCGAGTCCTTGGCAGCTCAAGGACCCGAGGGGACCTCGGCAGTGTCGTTCGCTTGTTGTAGTTGAAGCTCTGAGCTCTCTGCTTGTTGCAGTGACGGTCCCGACATCTTGCCTGCATAGTACACCGTTATGGCCCCCTGGTAGGTGTGGCCCTTAGGTTGGGTCGCACCTACCAAGTTGACCGGCAGGGGCAGGACATCGGTGGCGGACCCCCTGAGAGGTCCGGGACGCTAGGACCTGTTCAGAACTCCAGACATGGCAGATAAAGGGAGTAGTCGTGCTCTCTGGTCCCTCTTTCCTGCTTCTAATTTTGTTGTGCTTACTATCCTTAGCGGAGCTACAGGGCTCGGATAATTTTGTGTGAGAGCATCCGGGTTATGGTTATAACCTTAGTTAGGGGTATGAGCCATTCGGCTCTTTGGTACTTAGCTGTAGCGCTGGAGAGGCACAGTGTGCACGCCTAGGGTACGGAACCGGACTAAGAAGGCTACACACCCTTTACCTCCCATTGGCGTTAGCTATTCGGGGAAGAGACCATTCGGTGTCATAGGGCCCCCGAGCAATGAGACAACCAAAGGACCCCGGGTACGCCACAGGTACCTCAAGCAGACCCGCCCGCAAAAGTATAGCACAACTCCTACTATGGGTGAGCACAGGAAACAGTGACCAGCCACATGGCCGGAGCGGTATGGAACGAAAGCACGAAAAAGAAGGGGCAATGTCCGGGGTTCGGGTACTCTCTTGTCCATAGGTGTGTGCCCTCCGTCCCCCAAGTACTCAGTTGTAGCACTGGGGAGGCAGTGTGGCAGGCTTAGGATACCGAACCAGGCTAAGCTGACTGTGCGCCCTGGACCTCCCATGGGCGTTAACCTTTCAACAAGGGCACCTTCCAGCCGCGGACCTAGAACAAGTATGTAGGATGGGCTCTGGACATGCCATGTACAGTTGATATGCATGAGTGAACACAAACTGTAAAGAGAGGGAGGGAGGGGAGACGCAGGGTAAGATAATTTTTTTCTCAAATCAGGTTTATTCATAGGAGGAAACAAGCTGTACAAGAAGGCAGCGACCCGCTCTGTATGATAAAAGTAGAAGGACTCCTCCGGAGTTTATCTGTTCTAAGTGCTGCTCCTAGACTCTATGACACCCTCACAGTGAAAAAAGAGCCCTACTGCTGCGCTAAGGATAGCACTTACGGAGGTGCTCTATGTTACATGGATTGGGTAGAGGTACCCCATCTTCTGTGGCCAGGCGGACACACCCGGGGAGGCATACCTGTGTTACTCGGAAGGGATCCTCCTAGCAGGGGGAGAGTTTGTTCGCTCCTTCACGAGAAAGTATTCGTTGACCCTCCCAACTTGAGCTGTCTACTCCGCACGAACCGCTGATGATAATGCTAGAGGGCCTGGCGGTACCAAGCGTTTCAAGCAGCTGCTTGCTACCTTCACTCATCGACAAGCTCGATATCTTCACACCGGAACTGATCCTGTGTGGCTTCATAGTACGCTTGGACATGGGGGGAGCCCATGGTGATCTCTGGGGTGGGGGGGGGGAGGACGGCCTCAGCCCTATACACCAAGAAGAAGGGTGTTTCCCCTGTCGCACGTCTGAGGGACGTCCGGCTAGCCTACAGTGCACAGCGAAGCTCATCTATCCAACTGGCATCATGATTCTTCAAGCAGTCGTAGGTGCGCGTCTTGAGTCCCCTGAGTATCTCGGCGTTTGCTCTTTCGACTTGACTGTTACTCTCTGGGTGAGCAGCGGAAGCCTAGCAAACCTGGATGCCGAGGTCTTCGCAGTAGTCTTTGAACACTGCACTGGTGATCTTGGTCCCGTTGTCTGTGATGATTCTTTTCAGGACCCCGAACCGTCAGATGATTGACTTGATGAATTTGACTGCTGACTGCTTGTTGATTGTTACTAGAGGGGCAGCTTCCGGCCACTTGGTGGACTTGTCTACGACAATGTAGAGGTATCGGTACCCTCCGATGGATCTGGGGAATGGCCCCAAGATGTCCAGCCCCCACACAGTGAAGGATCATGAGGGTGGGATCATCTGCAGCATCTGCGCAGGTTTGTGGATCTGCTTGGCGTGGAATTGGCACGCCTTTCATCTCTTGACCAGCTCGACGGCATCCTGGAGAGCAGTCGGCAATAAAAGGCTTTACCTACCAGCGTGCGGGAAGATGCATGGTTCCAAGACTCACCTCCATGGATCTTTGCGAACAAGTCGCATCCCTCCTCCCGGGTTATGCACCGCAATAGAACGCCATGGGCCCCACACCGGTAGAGATTCCCTTCTACCAGCGCGTATCTCTTAGCCAATCAAACGATCCGTTCAGAGGATACATGTTATCGAGAAGGATATTGTCTTTCATGTAGTCCCGGATCTCCGTGATCCATGCATCGGGACCTACTTGAGCCTCTGGACCTTGAGTGCCGTGTTGCACAGAGTCCCCGTTGACGCTTACGATCCTTGGCGGTCTCCATGGTAGCAAGGACGCAAGGACCGCCATCTTTGAGGTGCTTATCTCGCCCTCTTCGCCTGGTTCGGCATGCCAGGCGGTAGGTCGCAGCAACTTCCTTTCAAAGACCCGCTCAAGCACCGGAGCCCAGGTGGAAGCCTTTGTTGACAGGTCATCGGCTATTGTGTTGTTGGCGTGGAGAACATGGGACAAGTCCAAGGCTTGGAAGTCCTTCTCCAACTTCTGCACTTGGAGGAGATAGGCTGCAAGCTGAGGGTCATTGCAGCAGCATTCTCCCTTGACTTGCTTGATGATCAGCTGGTAATCAACTGTTGGATGCCGAGGGACAGCGCGGTCTTTAACCCGAAGATGAGAGCCTCATACTCGGTCATGTTGTTAGTTGCCTTAAAGTCAAGTCACACAATTTACTGGAACTGCTACCTAGTCGGGGTGAGGAGCAGTACACCCACTCCGGCACCTTGCTTGCACGAGAAGCCATCGAAGAAGAGGGTCCAGTGAGGCCCGGTGAAGACCGGAGCTCTAGGCTCTGGTTCACCGATGTCTTGGCCCCCTAGGTGGCATGGTGGTAGTGTCCACTCTACCACGAAGTCAGCTAGCGTTTGACTCTTCACCGCGTGACATGGCAAGAAGTCCAGCTCGAACTCCACAAGCTCCACAGCCCATTTGGCCATGTTCCCAGTTGCGTTGAGGCTGTGGAGGACGGTTCTCAGTGGGTATGAGGTGACCACTAAGATCTTGTGAGCTTGGAAGTAGTGGCGCAGCTTCCTTATGCAACAAGGACTGCATAGAGCATGTTGTGCACCTCTAGATATCTTGTCTTGGCATCATAGAGGACGTCGCTGATGAAGTAGACTGGATGTTGGATGGTCTGGACCCTCCTAGAGGGGTTCGGTGTGTCCGCATGGAGAGGTCTGGAACTCGCGGGCCCCATGCCCGCAGGTATGGGACTGCACTTTGGGAGCTGGGACCCTGACGTGCATTAGTCATCAGGTCCAGTTGGCTGGGACCTGACTAGCTCTTCTTGGGGAGGTCCAGGACTCGGGGTCCCCTGGTCCCCGGGTTCAGGACTGCACTCCGGAGGCTGGGGCCCTGATATGCATTGATTGTTAGTTCCAGCAGGCCGGCACCTGACTAACTCCCCGTCCCTTGGGTCTCCTGTGGAGTCCAAGTCCTGGGACTCTGGACCAGCAGCAGGAGCCTCGTCTAGGATTAGAGGTTGATGGAGTTCTGGTCACTCCGAGACCAGGAGCATGCTCACGACCTCTGTTGTTGCGGCAATGTAGAGGATTAGAGGCTCGCCTTGTTCCAGGCCCACCATGATCGGCAACTTCATGAGGAACTTCTTCAGCTTTTGGAATGCCTCATCTGCCTCCTCCATCCAGATGAATGGTCCGGATTTGCGCATAAGCTTGAAGAACAAAAGAGCCCGCTCAGCCAGTCTAGAGATAAACCAGCTGAGCGCAGCCAAGCATCCCGTTAGCTTATGCACGTCTTTGATGCGGGCAGGTGGCCGCATCAATTCTATTGCCTTAATCTTCTCTGGGTTAGCTTCGATTCCTCGGTGTGAAACTAAGAAACCGAGTAGCTTCCCGGCTGAGACCCCGAAGACACATTTGTTTGGGTTCAACTTAGTGCCTGTCGAATGCAACCTGTCGAAGACTAGTGCTAGGTTGTCAAGCAAAGATGCATGCAACTTAACCTTGACTATGATGTCATTGAGATACACCTCTACTAGGTCACGAATGAGATTCCAAAATGATTTATGCATATCACGTACAAAGGTGAAAAGAGCACTCTTAAGACCATAAGGCATGGATACATAACAATATAGACCGTCTACTGTTTTGAAGGCAGTATGCTCTTCATCTTCTCGAGACATAGGTATTTGGTGAAAACCGGAGTAAGCATCTAGGAAGCACAGTAGATCATAGCCAGATGTAGAATCCACTATTTGGTCTATATAGGGGAGAGGAAATGGATCCTTTGGATATGCCTTATTGAGGGTGGTGCAGTCGATGCACATCCGAAGCTTCTCGTCAGCCTTTGGGACAACAACAGGATTGGCCAGCCATCGTGGATGGTGGACCTCTCGGATGAAGCCAACATCAAGCAGCTTCTTGATTTGTTCACAGATGAAGTCTTGTCGCTCGATGGACTGCTTCCGAGGCTTCTGTTGGACTGGCCTGGCGTCTGTGTTGATCTTCAGATGGTGCTCAATCACCCCCCTGGGGATCCCAAGCATCTCCGACGGTTGCCATGCAAACACGTCGACATTAGCACAGAGGAAGGTGACGAGCGTGTCTTCCTATTTGTCACCCAGGCCCCAGTGATGTGGGTGATCTGGGCGACATTGGAGCCGACTTGGACGACCTTGACGGGGACGTCCTCGCCGTCTGAGGGCTGCACGCGGGGTGCAGATGTCATCTCTTGCTGGCACGTGCTTGGAGGTGGCCGGCTAGCAGCACCCTGCGCCGCTGCCAACGCTTGGAGCTTCTCCAGCGCTGAGACGGCAGTAGTAAGATCTCCGTGAATCTTGAGTATGCGTCTCGGAGTCGGCATCTTCAAGACCAAGTAGCCATAGTGGGCTACTACCATGAATTGGTACAGGGCAGGCCTGCCGATGATGGCGTTGAAGGGCAGGCTGACGTCCGCTACGTCGAAGACGATGCTCTCAGTTTGGTAGTTTTCAAGCTTCCCAAATGTCACTAGGAGGGAGATGCTACCACACGAGAAGATAGGTTCCCGGCCCACCCCCGAGAATGGACGTGAGGGGGTGAGCTGGGACATAGGGATTTGCAGCTTCTTGAAAGCTGCAAGGCTGATGACGCTGAAGGACGCCCCACCATCGATCAGCACGTGGTAGAGCTTCACGTTGGTGATGGTGGAGGCGACGAGGAGTGGCAGCTGCCTGTCGCCCGCCATGTTCTTGGGGCAGTCGGAGGCGTCGAAGCTGATCAGCGTCTCCATCCACTTGTGGTGGGGCGCCGGACCGGGGGTTGGAGCAGCTGCTGCCACCACTCGACGCAGGGTCTTGACAGCTCGCAGGGACGTAATGTCCGAAGAACCCCTGTACATCATGTGGAGCGCCTTGCGCCACTCGTTGTCGGCGCTGGAATCAGAGTCGGAGTGGCCATAGGTGGCCTTCAACGCCCGTTTGGCGTCTTGATATTCCATCTCCTGCTCAGCTCCAGCCTCAGGATCAGCCGCTGGCGGAAGGGTGTGTCGTCTTGGCACTGCTGCTACTGCAGCTCACGGAATCGCTCCGCGAGCTTCTTGATCTCATGGCACTCGCTGGCGCCGTGGCGGATGGAGTTGTGCACTGGGCACCATTGGTCGTTGTAGTTGATGGATGGTGGTCGCAGGTGCTTGTCGGTGCGTGGGGTATGGCCCCCATCGGCTGCCGCAGCGGCAACGGTGGGTGGCCCAGCTAGAGGCTTGTCATTGTCTCCAATCTTTGTCTTCTTCTTGCCTCTGCCCTGAGCAGCGGCTTCACCGGCACTCCCCGCCGTGGAGGCGGGTCGTGAGTGCCAGTCGTGAGAGCTCGGAGACGTCTTGCACGTCATGTGTGGCTAACTTCTCGAGCATCTTCTTGTCTCTGACGCCCTGCCATAAGGCGATGACGATGAAGGATCGCAGCGATTCCCTCTCACCTGACGCACGACGTGGAGGTTGAGATCGCTGCCGGGGCACGTGTAGGAACTCCCAATGTTTGCTGTGAATCTCTGGCACAACTCTTCCCAGGAGGATATGGAGCCTAGGGGAAGGTTCATGAGCCATAACCGGCAGTACCGGTCAGAGCCACAGGGAAATAGTTGTCCATGATGGCCTCATTCCCACCTGCAGCTAGAATGGAGGGGGGTATATCTGTACGAACTCGGCGGGGTTGACAGTCCTGTCGTACTTCTCTGGCAAGTGGGGCCAGACCATCATGTGAAGTGTGGGGCGAGCGCCATGCAGCACCCGCCTGCTCCTGGAGAGGCAGGAGTCTGTGCCGTACTCTCCTTCGAGGTTGTGACGCCTCTCATGGCGTCGCTCCATGGTGACACGGCCATCTTCGCTCACGCGGCGATGGTCTACATCGACACTGAAGTCGGCCGTGGCCTGCCTGGCCATGGTCATCACGCACGTGGTAGACATCCCTCGGGCCACTGTTGGCGTATGAGATTGGGCCTGCAAGGGCTCGACCCGCTTCCTTCTGTAGGCGGGTGTGTTCATGGTGGCAGCGACGAGGTGGTCGACGTCGTGGTGCCACTGCTCTATTGCCTCTAGGGTAGCGCCCTCGCCCGGAGGGTTCTGGAGAAGAGCGTGTGCTGCAGCCAGCATGCTCTCCAGGCTTGGTACTGGCGGCACCGTCACCACCGTCAGGGTAGAAGGCCGCCGTGAGGTAGCAGCCACGGGCGCCATGGGTGTCGTGGGCACGCCGACCTTCTGGTCGCCTGCCCGGCCAGATCTACCTTCCCCGGAGCGGAAAGTGGCCTCCTCGTCCTCCCCCTGGAGATGACGGCGAGTGGAGCGAGACGAGCCGCTGAGGGAGTGGATGTTCACCATGCCGGTGATGCTCGGTCGCCTAGAGAGCGTGAAAGCCCCCCTACCTGGTGCGCCAATTGTCGAAGTGTGAGCTGCGACACTTCCCTCGGCACCACTACTGGAGCAGTCCGTGGAGGTTCGTCGTTTGCAGGGGCTGACGCCGCTAGGTCGATCATGGCTGAATAACACAGTGAACTCGGGGATTTACATGGTCCGTGCCGCCGGAGCGTAAAACCCTATGTCCGTGGGAGTGAGTGTTGTATTGCTTGAGCGTATGTGTAAGGGGAATCGGAGATTGAACCCTTTGTCAGGTGGCCACCCCAGTCCTTTTATAGTCCAAGTGCCGGGGCAGTACAAGGTGGCCCGAGGCCCGACAGGTGGCCCTGCGGCTGACCAGACCCTATACATGTTCTAGGGTATTTACAACTACATGTGGAGTTGCTGTCGGAGAAGTTAAGGCGCGCCGCCTGGCGCGCTGATCATCTCTAACAAGGGTGCAGGTGATGATGAAGACAGCGTCTTGTCACCGTGTCATCTCGCTCTGCTAAGCAGCACTGTGCCGTTCAGCAGCACTGCGCCGCTTTCACTCCTCACCGCCCTGTCTTGTCACCATAATGACGAACGGGTGTGGGTGGAGGCGTGCGCCGTGCGCCATGCTTCTGGGGAAGGCACGAGCCTTGAATGCGTGACTTGACAGCGCACTTCTTCCTTGACTTCTGATGCCCACGGCCCGTGACGGATCATGGGACGCGTGGCTCCTCCGGAGCCCACCTCAGCAGGGCGTACGGGTTCAATGCCCGGATACATGTGGCAGCTCCGGACCCTGCCTCAGCGGGGAAACTAGGTCCGGGGCCGAGGGCATGTGGCTGCTCCGGAGCCCTCCTCAACAGGGAGGTCAGGTTCAGAGTCTGGATACACGTGGTAGCTCCGGACCTCACCTCAGCGGGGAGGCCAGGTCTGGGGCCAAGGACGCGTGGTCTGAAATTCAAAACAGCAACAGTCAGCACATGCCATACTCAAAATTCCATAGAAAACAGTAGGATTCACATGTATTGATAAAGTAAAAACTTTATACAAGATACATTATTCTCGGACCTCCGAGAAGTCGTGCTGATGTCATCACTACATATACATAGGCTACTGTCTACACGGCATGTCACTGATACAAAAGTTGTTACAGACCACCCTCGCTGCCCTACTTGGCAATGGTAAACTCACTACTCGGAGTAGAATTCGACTTCCTGCGGGTCTTCCTCCTCCGCTATCTCTGCTGGTGGCTCAGGGTCCATGACCTCTATCAGAGCCGCATTGGGAATAGCACGCATGAAAAGAGCATATTTTCAAAAACTTAGGAGTATATGAGTGAGGAACGTATAGTATGCCCACATAAGGAGTATTATTAGCATAGTTACATAAGGTGGCAAGCTAACAGTGTGTTACTCTTCAGTATTTAAATTCAGTAACGACGCACCTACGTGGAGGTAAGAATGGTAAGGAACGCCACCGAAAGCGGATCAATTTCGGTTAGCTCACCCATACGAGGAAAGTAGTGTGGGATGTTCCGTTCAGCAATGGACGGGAAGTGAATATGTTTTCTAAGACTCTTCATGTCTTAGAGACATATGAATGGCACTAGCCTCCAGTGCGCAAACCCAGGGGCAAGAGGAGGAGACCCCATCGTGTGGTTTGTAACACGAAGTATGTTCTCTAGGACTCTTCATGTCCTATGAGGCTTACTGAAGCGCTGTTCCACCGGTGTGCTTTATTGCAAAGGTGTGGATCCCCCGTCGGGTGGTGAATAACCCGATCATGTACCTTGAGACGTGGCTTGACTCAAGGACGGCCCGTATGGCAATGATACGGGGCGTATGTTTTTACTATGATATGGACCTGCCTGAAATGATAAACCAATGTGTGCATCATTATTGAGTGATTTTCTGCAGGTACCTTAACCACGTTAGAACATGTCGTGAAGAAAACGTTTGTGATTGATCGTTTTAGTGCCACCATTTGAAACGTACAAGCCGGTATAAAGCCGGTTAGGATTTTAATTTGGTGAGGCAACGTAGTACCGTGATGTGTTTTGAACTGCATGAAAATGAAGGTTTGAAAAGAAAAAGAGTAAATTTGGAGTCTAGGATTCTATTAGGGGGTGATGAACTCCTATATTGAACTAAGAGTCAATTGGGAGTATAGATTTCTTCACAAAGACTTCGGAATAAACCTCCCCTGTTTCCGGCAGAATCTTTGCTGAAGTTGAACAGGACATACCTTTTGTTTCGTTGAACCAATGGAGGTGAGTGATACATTTCTGGAAAGCTATTGAAGTCTTCTACAACTCTTCAGTAGAACTCCAGATTAGAATCACCGTCCAAATGGATCAAATTCTCAGATGAGTGTGAACTGTCCAAAAACAGGGCAGACACCAATTTGCTCTCTGGAAATTTCTGTATTTCGACCATAACCTTTTGTAAAAAAAATCTTCTAAGGGTCAAGTAATACACCGTTGGAAAGCTTGTGATATATGCTACGACTTTGTAGTTCAATGTTTCTCCAGATTTGGAGTTTAATTGTATGAAATCTTGCGGACAAAACAGCCACTTTCAAAGGAGGTGCTGTCAAAATTGTTCCAGATTTCTATTAACTTTGAAATATCACAATTTTTGATCCAGAACATATATGAAGGCAAATGAATACTCGTTGGAAAGATATTGAAGTTAACTATAACTTTGATATTCAACTTGAGATATGAAATTGCCATTTTTATATTTAAATTCTGGAGTTAAGACCAATTGGTCATTCTGAAAAGAGTAGTGCTTATTGCCTATGTAACTTAAGACTTGTTGTGGACAGGAATGTTTTAGACTTCTCTAAGCTCCATAACATATTCTTGAGTTATTTTTCAGTTTGTCCTACTGTTGGAATTAAGGGTTTGGACAAACTTGCTCACATTTGATAGATTTCAGTATTGTCAAACCCTAGTTAGCTTGTGTAATGCTGCAATATTGATGTGATGCTTTTACGGTTATGTTTTCAATTCAAGTTGATTTTAAACTTTGAATTTTAACCGTAAACTGCTCACTCTTGCAGCATGGATCGTGCTCATTCCAGGAGTGAGGTTGGTGAGTCGAGTCACGACGAAAGTAATTCGCCACGACAAGAAGTGCCGACATCATCAACCGGATTGGCGGAAATCTTAGCAAAGATGGCTGAGTCTCTGGATCTGTTGGTGCGACAAAGCATACGACAGGAGACACTACAGCAAAATCCTCCGCCAAGCACTTATCTGGATTTTCTAGCAATACCACCACCGGTTTTCTCGGAAGCAAAAGAACCGTTGGGGTCGGCTCATTGGCTCCAATGTATTGAAGCCAAGTTCGGGATGCTTGAGTGTGATGAGTACCAGAAGACTTTATTTGCCGCTCAACAACTCCACGGAGCCACTGGAGCTTGGTGGGCGGAGTACATCGCTACTCTTCCTGAAGGTCATCGAGTGACGTGGGATGAATTCCGGACTATTTTCCGGGCACGTCACATTTGTTCAGGAATTCTACGAACAAAGTATCAAAACTTTCTGGAATTAAAGCAAGGAGAAAGGAGTGCGTACGAGTACTTCAAAGAGTTTGAAGACTTGATGCAATACGCCACTCATATGGTAGACTCGGAAGCATTGAAGTGCGACTATTTCTTCCGAGGTTTGAATGTCAAACTTCAGGAACAAGTGACTTTGTTCAATAACGGTATTTACAATGAGTTGGTAAATGCCGCTATCATTAAAGAAGACATGCATCTCCGATGTGAAGCAGAGTTGAAAAGGAATATACCGCCGGACAGTGATATCGAGGTTCCTCCGAACTATCGAGTGCGGTATTACTCGCCAGTTAGGCAACAAATTCAGCCTGTGGTGCAACTCTCACAACCATGGCTGGAGTTGATCACTTATGAGCCTCCACCTCAACAGCAGCTGACAGAAATTATTCGTGCAACCCTACCGCAACCAGCTACGCACGAATTATCTCCACCTCGTGTTAGTAGAGAGCTGAGGATTTCTGCAGCACGAAACAGTCGTGGAGCTGAGCAGAGCCACAATTATGTGTCGTCTCATCAATGCTCAGATCAGCACCGGGAACCTTCAAAGAAGAATCTTTCAAAAGCTGGCAGGGTTAATTACACTGCTATTGAGGACATTGCAAAAGGCGAACCAGTTTTGGCGGGCATGTTCACGTTACATGAACAGCCCACTTTTGTGTTGTTTGATTCCGGAGCCATCCACAATTTTATTAGCAGAGACTATGTGCTGAAGAATAATCTTCCATTTAGCACAGTTAAGCATCCGTTTCGTATCAGCTCACCCGGAGGCAAGATATCAACAGATGAGATGGTCTCACGGGCACCGTTATGTTTGGGTGGAAACATCTATCCGGCGAGCCTTATCATACTCAAAGGCCAAAGGATCGATATTATCTTGGGGATGTCATGGTTGACACATTATGGAGCTATCTTTGACATCAGCTCTCGGACTGTCCAACTGAATTCCCCAATACATGGTTGCAACATATTGAATCTTGTGGATCCATCACAACGTGTTGCAGCAGTGCATCAGATTGAAGCTCCTAAACTTGAGGATATTCCAGTGGTATGTGAATATCCAGATGTGTTTCCCGAAGACTTGCCGGGCATGCCGCCCGAACGTGATGTAGAGTTCAAGATTGAACTAGCACCGGGAACAACACCTATTTCTCGGCGACCATATAAAATGGCACCGAAGGAGCTAGCAGAATTGAAGGAGCAGCTTAATGACCTCATGGACAAAGGTTTTATACGCCCAAGTTCATCACCTTGGGGCTGTTCCGCACTCTTCGTGAAGAAGAAGGACGAGACTTTGAGACTATGCGTAGATTATCGTCCACTGAATGCTGTCACTATCAAGAATAAGTATCCACTACCGCGCATCGATATTTTGTTCGATCAACTAGTGGGTGCTAAGGTATTCTCCAAGATGGATCTTCGGTCCGGGTATCACCAGATAAAAATCCGGGCAGAAGACGTACCTAAGACGGTGTTTTCGACAAAATATGGTCTTTATGAATATCTTGTCATGTCCTTTGGATTGACCAATGCTCCGGCTCATTTTATGTATCTCATGAACTCTGTGTTCATGCTGGAGTTAGACAAGTTCGTCGTGGTTTTCATCGATGACATTTTGGTCTATTCAAAGTCAGAAGAAGAACATGCTGAACATTTGCGTATTGTACTCCAACGCTTGAGGGATCACAAGCTATATGCAAAGTTCAGTAAATGTGAGTTTTGGATCAGCAAAGTGCCGTTTCTTGGGCATATTATTTCAGCGGAAGGCATCGCTGTGGACCCAAGTAAAATCGAGCAAGTGCTGAATTGGAAATCTCCAACATCTGTTCATGAAGTGAGGAGTTTCCTTGGTTTAGCGGGTTATTACCGGAGATTCATTCCCAACTTCTCCAAAGTCGCTAAACCTATGACGGAGCTGTTGAAGAAAAGCACCAAATATGATTGGAGCAATTCATGCGAACAAGCTTTTCAAACTTTAGTGAAGTATCTCACTACAGCTCAAGTTTTGGCCCAGCCGGACACTACAAAGCCGTTCGATGTCTATTGTGATGCATCCGGCATTGGTTTGGGTTGTGTGTTGATGCAAGAAGGACGTGTGGTCGCGTATGGATCCCGACAACTAAGGGGTCATGAGCAGAATTACCCGACGCATGACCTTAAACTAGCTGCAGTGGTCTTAGCATTGAAAATGTGGAGACATTATCTACTAGGCAATGTAGTACATCTCTACACTGACCACAAAAGCTTGAAGTACATCTTCACACAGAAAGAACTGAATATGAGGCAGTGAAGATGGCTAGAATTGATCAAGGACTATGAACATGAAATTCATTACCATCCGGGCAAAGCGAATGTGGTTGCCGACGCACTTAGTCGGAAAGCCCACGTTCACCATTTAGCCATGGCTGTACATGAAGAAGGAGAACCAAGCCTGCGCTTAGTTCCCTACGGATCGCTGTTCAACCTCGCTCTTATTCCTACAATCCGAGATGAGATTGTAGAGGCTCAGAAGAGAGACAGAGGTATGTCTCACATCCGGAGGAGAGTGGACAGCGGTGAATTGAAGATGTTCCGCAAAGATGAAGAGGGTACTATATGGTTTAACAACCGTATAGTTGTACCCTGAAACATGAAATTGCGGAGGAAGATATTGGATGAAGCACATTTATCCAAGTACTCCATTCATCCGGGAAGCAATAAAATGTACCAGGACTTGAAATCTAAGTTCTGGTGGACACGGATGAAAAGAGAGATTGTGAAGTACGTATCCGAGTGTGATACGTGTCGGCGGGTTAAAGCCGACCATATGAGGAAAGCCGGACCACTTCAACCGCTGAAGGTTCCAGCATGGAAGTGGGAAGACATAAGTATGGACTTCATCGTCGGTTTACCCATGACTAGCAACAAGCATGATTCTATTTGGGTAATCGTCGATCGTTTGACCAAAACCGCTCATTTTATTCCAGTCCATACTAAATATGTGGCAAAGAAGTATGCGGAGCTGTTCATCTCGAGAATCGTGTGTTTACACGGGGTTCCCCGCACCATCGTGTCTGACCGAGGTGCGTTGTTCGTATCCAGATTTTGGGAGCAACTGCATGCTTCCTTGGGAACCAAATTAATTCGGAGTTCAACATATCATCCGCAAACTGATGGTCAAACGGAGAGAGTCAATCAGATTCTGGAGGATATGCTACGGGCATGTGTCATCAGTCATGGAAAGAATTGGGATGACCATCTACCGTTAGCAGAATTCTCATATAATAACGGTTATCAATCCAGCATCAAGATGGCCCCATATGAAGCTCTTTATGGCTGAAAGTGCCGCACACCACTGAATTGGTGTGAGTCCGGCGAGAGAGTGGTCTACGGGATTGATCTGGTGGATGAAGCCGAGGAACGAGTGCAAGTGATTCAAGCCAATTTAAAGGCTGCTCAATCTCGGCAGAAGAGTTATGCAGACAAACGACGTCGACCTCTTCACTTCGACATCGGGGACCACATTTACCTTCGTGTCTCTCCGATGAAAGGGGTTCATCGTTTCGGAGTGAAGGGAAAGCTTGCTCCGCGATTCATCGGGCCGTTTGCTGTCACTGAGATATGCGGACCCGTGGCCTATCGTCTGGAGTTACCGACGTCACTTTCGGGTATTCACAATGTTTTCCACATCTCTCAGCTGCGGAAATGTCTTAAGTACCCAACCGCAGTTCATATGGAGAATATTGAGGATCTTCAACCGGATCTCACTTATTCTGAGTATCCGATACAGATTATCAACGAGAAGACTCGCGCCACAAGAAATCGGACATTGCGCTTTTACAAAGTCTTGTGGAGCAACCACACTGCTGAAGAAGCCACGTGGGAAAGCGAGGATTTTCTCCGTTTAAATATTCCCGACTTGTTTGTACCATATGTCCAGTAGTCATTCTCCCTTCTTCTTTATTTTTGTAATCTCGGGACGAGATTCTTTTAAGGGGGGAGGAATGTAACAGCCCTAACTTTTGTAAAGTTTTATTTCAACATATGAAACAAAGTTAAGGCGATAAAAGACTATAATTGTGTCACATGAAATGATGAACACACATATGGACATGTGAGGGAGTTAAAAATTTTCTCTAGCACATGCTCAACACATGTTAAACTAGGGGAAAGAATTAGACTTCCAAACACTCTAACTCATGTGCACCTTCTCTATGAGTAGAGTGGAGGAAATTTAAATGCAATTTGAATTCTTTTGAAAGGATTCCTATTCAGATTGTACAAAGGCACATATGTCAGAGCATAGATGCATTTCTCATGTATTCAAGAGCCTAAGTTTCAAATTTGGAGAATTTTAGGTTTCTTATACTATTTATTCCGAGGATTAAATGAGGGCACGTTCAAATTCAAACTTAAATTTGAATTTCGAACCAAACATACTCAATTTCAAAATATGATTTCAGATTTGAGTTCCTCATAATTCTTTTAACCTATCCTCCAAGTTTGATCAAATTCGGAGCCCGTTTGCTAATTTAAATTGAAATGGGGGATAAGAGAGAGAATTGTGGCTGTGGACCCCACATGTCATACACCACAATTGAACAGCAGACTCTATTTCCTCCCGGAGGCACACACGCTCGACAGCAGCAGCTGGGCACGCTCGGTGGCTCAGCTCCAGATCCTTCTTGCTAGCTCGATCTGATCCTCCCCACAGCGAGTGCAACAGGGCTACTTTGCTTCCTCCCCGTGCTGCCTCGTTCCCGTGCATCTGCTCCCGAGAAGAAAAACAGCAGCCACCTTGCCTCTGTTTTCTCTGATCGCCCCAGCAAACCAGCAGCCTTTGCTCGAGCTCCCCACAGCAAAATCCTTCGCCCATGAGTGCTCTGGCCGGCTAGCACCCTTCCTCCGCTGTTCCATGCTTGCTGGCGCCTAGAAACAGCAAAGCTTCTGCTGCTCACGAGTTGAAACTGAAGGAGCTGGAACTGGACGCCGTGGACAGCCCAAACCAGAAGGGGTCACGCCCAAGAAAGCCACCCCATCTGTGCACCAACAAGTCTAGTTTCTCACCTCCAAAGCTCAGCCCTGGCCATTGATCACAGAGGGAGAATTTTAAGTTTTTCTCCCGGGCGGCAGAAACAGACCTTGAGGTAAGGAATTGTAAAATTCGTCCTCAATTCGGGTTTGTTGGGTCTCAAACTTCACACACAGGTTGTTAACTGTCTAGCACACCTCCTCCATCGATTTTAGACCAAGGAATTGAGTGTAGGGTGAGCAGTCTGAGCTCTTTTAGAGGGTATGCCGCTGGACCCTATCGGGTGCACGGTGCCGATAGGTTTAGAGCCATCTCCAGCTGGTTTAGACCTCATGCCGGTCTTCTACATGATCCCCTGGTGCTGTAGACCCCATGAACCGACCATTTGGTGGAGAATTCACCGTGCAAGACCTCGCCGGAGCTCTAGGGTTTGCTGTGGCCGGTGCGCCCTATTTTCCGGCGAGTTTCAGCCGCCGGCGACCTCACCAACGTGTTCAGCGTGGGGAAATATGGGGGGGCGGCCAGCAGGGGGTCTGGAGGTGGCTGGGAACTGGTTTTCCGGCGACCTCGCCGGAGTGGGCCGCCACTACCCTGTTGGGCGCGAGTCTGGAGGTTAGGGATGACAGGTGGGACCCACTGTCAGCATTTAAACAATTTCCAGATTTTCCCACTCTAGTTCAAACTTTGGAGAGTCATAACTTTGTGTAGGAGTGTCCAAAAATTGTGAAACAAATTTTGTTGGATTCCTCTCAAAGAGTACTATCCAGGGGTGCAGACCAATGTTTATGAAAATCCCTGAATTTGGCTCATTAATTCATTTAAGAAAAATATTGTCTGAATTTTTACAGGAGTTCTGTTTATTGGAAAATTCCCAAATTTGGACAGAACATTCTTCCAAAAATCCTTGAACTTCAGTAAAAATTTCAGAGGCATTGGACCCCATTTGATTGGACAAATGATGTGTTCATTCCTTATGTCTCTGAAAAATAGGAAAATAAACAGAGACAATTTCAGCTTTTCACCATTCTTTGAAAAATCCATATCTCCATGTAGGAAACTCCAAAAATGGTAAAACCAATTCCTATGTACTCAGGACATTTTGTACTTAACAAAAAGTCTACTTTGGAGCATAGGAAAGCTTAATATCTAGGGGGTAAAGGCAGATTAGTGAAAACCACATAAGGATTTGTTGTGCTCACATGAAGCCATTTCATGAGCTCAATTTTTGCACACTGCCTGAATACCTTCCATAGAGGCTGTGGTTAAATTCTCAGCTTCATTGGATCTCTGGAACTTGAGCTACCATCTTTTAGGTTTAAGTGTTCATATAATGGACTTAATCACATGGTGATTATTAGTATCTCTTTTCACCCTAGCTTTCATCATCTCTAAGGTTGTAGATACAACAACAGAAACCTTGCTGTTGTTTATCTCTCTTATGCGTGAGTTAACTTGTACAACAACAGTTTTGAATCATTTTCTAAATTGCTTTTGAATACATGTGCGTAAATCATCTTAATAGCTCACGTGACGTCGACGTTCGACGAGGACTCTACTCTACAGCGAGGATCTCCATCTCGTGACGAGTTTGGCGGATTCTCCGGAGGAAGACTAACTCCTAGCTTCTAACAAAACCGTTGAGCAAGGCAAGCCCCGGTTTGCATATCGTTACCGTTTTAAATTTTACTTTACTTCACATCATGTTTATTAGACTTGAGTGCATTATGTCTAGGATGATTGAAACCCACTTGCATGCCTATTACATCCCTCATTAGAAGGTTTAGTGTAGGCTTTGCCTCGTTGTAGATGCTAGGCTAATGTTGTAGCTAGCTCGGTAGAAGTCGAGTAGTAAAAAGCTACTCGCGAGAAAGTTCGAGTAATGGAGTTACTCGCGAGAGATAAATGATAAGAGCACCCTCATGAATATGAGATGGGGACGGGGATGTTCCTGTAGGATGGAGCACTCAAGGTTGGTCTCGACCTGCGATGGGTGTGACAATGCTTGAGACCACATTTGGCCTGGACCGGGATGGTAAGGCAAATGTGGAGGTTGGTTGTAGCCCCGTCCGTGTCGGTTAAGGACCGTATGTATGCGGCCCTGCTGGACAAGTTTGAGCTGTACCGGATATATAGTGGGGTATGGGACCCATGAAACCGATGTAACACGATGGACCGTGATATAGAAACTCATCCTTCGCGTGGGAATGGCGTTGAGAAGGCGGGAGGTGTAAATCCTTTAGCGGGCAACTTCGACGTGTCCGCGTAGAGGACCATCCTGCTCGGCGCGAAGCGTTTTTCTATGTCGGGGTGTCGTGTGAAAGGTTGCTGCATACAACGTAAGAAAGAGCTCTTGAGAGAGTCTTTCGAGGCGGGTGTATGTGTCGTGTATTCCGGGTTGTTATTGATTCGAATCACCGTCGCTCGCGGAAGAGGATTGAGCATACTTGCCCACTGCGCCGTGACTTAGTAAGAAGAGAAACTAAGTCTCTTAACTTGCTGTTTGTGGATTAATCACTGTATTGGAACCTTGACTGAAGTAGTTATAGAGCCAACTAAATTTCATTTCCACCTTAAGCTAGCAACATCGGGATAAGCGTTTCTTGTTTGATTGTGGACTTCCGATGTTGTGAGGCGTGAGGACCACTAAAATGAAGGCTATAAGAATCTGAATATAAGGATCAAGTTTACTCAAGATGCATTTTGCAAATTCCTATGCCTACTCTTTTACTACCCCTGCATGTAGAGTTGCATGTTTAGGAGTGACGGGTAAGTCTTGTTGAGCCTTAGTGCTCACGGTTGCTTCTGAGTTGTTTTTGCAGGTAGCAGGATGCCTGCTATGAAGAGGGTTGTTCGGTGAGACGATGAACCTCACAGTTTGTTCAACTCATCGGAAACCTAGCCGCTGCCTTTCTTTGGTGAAGCTAGTAGGAAGCGTTCACGGGCTGAACGGCTTCTCTTCGGCGTAGTTAGGGTCGAGAGTGAGTAGTTTGTCCAGCAAATGTTAATTTCCGCTGCGCGTGTACTTATGTTGTAAAAGAAATTATCTTGAGTAACAAAAGGTTGTCGTTATGTTTCTTACGCCTCTTTTCGTGCATGCTGTTGGGTGCCGCATCGCACGGCACCACCCACTGCGATTCCCGGGCCGGGCCCTCACAACCTCCTCTTCGGGTTCAGGTTCCAGCATCGCCGGGATACCTAAAACCACGGGTACTACACCTACCATCAGTAGGCCCACTACCGGAGGTACGAGGTCCTGCAAGGCCTGCACCTCGTCCATGGCCTGATTGTAATCTTCCTCCCAGTTATGCCCCTCCTCAATAGCATCATCACGCTCTTGAGTAAGGACCTCATTCTGCCAGGTCAGAGCCTGTACTTTCTGCTGCAAAGCCGTGATGTCGACACGGCTTTTCTTCTTCGCCTTCCTCATCCGACGCAACTGATTGTGCTGTTCATTCAGTCGCTTAATCGTTGGAAGGAGCACATTACAGAGTGCGCTGTGAGCACTCTCGAAATGGTCACGGTGCCTGGTGCTCTCCTTGAGCTCCTCGGCAAGTCGAGCTGTATGGACAGCTTGACTGTCCATCACATTCTTCCCTGCCGTCAAATGGAGGTTGAGGTTTGCCTCAGCTGGATTATACCTTGGGCAACTCGGATCATTTGCTGCAATGTACCTCTCCCTCCACACGTGATTAGCTCGTCCCTCCACTGGGACAAGCGCATATGGAGTGCCCTCCATAGCTCTCACGTGTAGCTGGCAGAAACGCGACATGATGTCATGAGCTGCCACTTGCCACATCTCTTTTGGTTGTCTCCCTTTCACCGTGACGGAGAACGGTGCCCAACACGGTGGCGTAGGTACTGTTGGAACATCGACATGGACAGTCCATGTCTTGTTCCCCTCCTTGCAATTCCGGATACCTGGTGCGTTGAGAACAGTGGGATACCACCCATCCGTTATCCATTTGTTTATCCTCTGCCATCAGTAGAAACATATTTGAAAAAAATTAAATATTCATTTCAACAGTAAATAATTGAGTTATAACATAAAACATGTCACTGAACTCATAAAACTTGGAAACACGAATCACACTTAGAACAAATTTGATTGCTGGTCTGCTGCCCAAACTGACAGCCCTGACAAGTTTCCCCTTTAACCTGATTTAGACCATGCTAAAGGCAAAACCAGTTATTGAGCCCAACATCAAAGTTAAAGTTAACTTCAATAGATTTCCAGAATGTATTTGTTCGGCCTCAGATCTGTCCTGGTTCAAAAGTTATGAGATGTCAAAGTTGACAGAACTTCTGGAGAAAATTGGACAGCACCTCCCTGCTTGGGGTACTGATTTGATCCAAGAATTCCAGTTAATTCCATACAGAATTTGACAAAACTTTCTGTTACAAAGTTGTAACCTATCTCATGAAATTTTTAGAACTACCTCATTTTTCTATTTTTTGATTTTTACGCAGGAAGTTATGCTCATTTTACATAGAGTTACAGATAGTATTTGCTCTGTCCTGTTTTCTGGACAGTTTCAACTCTACTGCCTTTTTCGACCAGTTAAGGGATGAAACACCTCTGGACATTAATAGAAAAGTTTTAAAGCTCTTCCGAAGCTTTCCACAAATATATCATACAACCCAAACTGTAAGGGCCTAAGTTTTTGGCACATATTCAAAGTGTCCATCATCACACACACACTTCATTTGAAGAAACTTGATGAACCCATTTGAAGAGCAAGTAACCACCATCAACATGCTCATTACAGAATAAACTCACAAAATGCAAAAGTGGTATTTCCCACATGCATCATATAGGGGCTGGGCATATGAAAAACTCCTACACCTTGCTAGGAATGTCCATGCCAAGTTTCACCCAAATTCAAAACCTTTTTAAAGTCTTTTTTGGTATAGCTAGAAAGAGGGTGGTTTAAACTCAAATTTAAATTCAAACTATTTTCCATCCCATGAATTCAAAAGTGGGAGGCATATTATTACTCAGCATATTTTTGTGAGCTTACACACCAATTTTCACTCCATTTGGAGTTGATCTTGACATGAGCTAGGTTTAGCAAATTCAAACTTTATTTGAATTTCAAACTGCATATGTGCTGAAATTTGGTCGAACACTTCACAATTTGAATTCTACCAATTCCAAATGGGCATGTGGTAGATAATTCAAATCCTAAAGGGTATTAGGGGGATTACTGTTTGTAGCAGTGAGAGGAAGTTAATTTCAGAGGTTAAAACTCAGGTGGGACCCACATGTCAGCTGCACAGTTCAAAGAACCAACTGAAGACTTGATCTCGGTTTCTTGCGCCCGACCGAGCTGCCGCAACAGCGAGGACAGCAGCGGCTTGCCGCCCCTGGCCGCTGAACCGCCTCCCTGGGCCCTTATCTAGGCGCCCGAGACGTCCCCGGTGCTTCTCACCGCTGTCCCGACGCGTTCTCACCCAGCAAACTGAAATCCCTCGTCACTCGGTTGAGCTCTTGGTTCCTCGTCGCCCGGCCGATCCTGTGGTTTTCACGGTGATCTGAGGCCAGCACCGGGTGCGCCGAGTCTTCCTTGACGCCCTCGTGCCGGTTCTAGACCTTGAGCAACCCTTCCCGAGCTCCACCGCGACATTCTTTCGTTCCCCGGTTCAGCTCAAGCCATCGTCACGGGGACGAACCGTCTGGCCACCACAGCCCGCCGTTCTCCATTCTGTGAATAGCAAAAAGGTTCGCCTTCAGTTCCTCTTTCATTACCGTAAGCCCCGGTGGCGTAACATAAGTTACTCACGCCGGAATTTCTTGATTTTATGACAGTATACAAAAGGGGTGCCCGGACCGATCCATAAAATTCATAGTCCACACCGCACCACTCATCCTCTCACGGAGGGAAGCACTTCTAGGTGCCCGTACGAGTCCATAGGAGCAGAAACCATGAAGAACCGTTGAGGAAAGCCACTGTTCTTCGAGTTTTAGGAGAATCCACGATTTCCGGCCTAGGTCGCACGGTGACAGCCCAGTACAGCCATTTCCGAGCTCCGTGAAGCTCATGTCGATCTTTCCTAGGGTCCACTGGTGCTCGAAGACCTTTTGTTCGATCGGTTGGGGTGCTAGGAACGCCGTCCGACACGGCCGAAGTTCCTCCGAAGCTGCCGCTCGTCGCCGACCATGTGCCGGTGATTTTCATGACGAGCTGAGCCCAGCATCATGTTCCCCGGGTGTATTTAGGCAGTGGTGGCCAGAATAATGGAGTTTGGCATACCACAGAGGCCACCGGCGAGCTCTCCGGTGAAGGGTCGCGGCGGCCGAGCGCGGGAGGCGGGAGGAAGACGAAGCCCCTGGTCCCACGTGTCGGCGGCTGATATTTTAAACCCCAGCATTCGCTGTGGCATGGATCGGGTGCGGATGCGCGCGAAGAAATCCGCAGCCCCATGTGTCAACCGATGAGGAGTTGACACGTAGCCCCGGTCCCACGCGCAGCGGTTTAAACTTTTTCCCGATTTTCAGATTTTGTTCAAATTTCAAACACTCATAACTTTGGCTAGGAAACTCCAAATCAAGTGAACTAAATTTTGTTGGATTAAGCTCTCTGAGTACTTTTCAGCAAATCAAGTTTCACTTCATAAAAATCCCTATTTCTCCAGAATTAATTCTTCAAATTTAAACTGGTTAGAATTTTAACGGGAGAACCCTTTGGAGGAAAATTCTGAAATTTTGCTGGGAGGTTCACCAAAATACCCATGAGCTACCACAAAATTTCAGATTCATTTGAGCTCATTTGGTCCATTTAATGGTGTAATTAATAAAACTGTTCCATAGAAAATAGAAAATGTCCAGAAACATTTTCAGAATTTCTCTGAAATTGTTTAGCTCATATCATTAGCTAGAAATCTTCGAATTAAGTGAAACCAACTCCATTAGAACCCTCTGAAAATCTAGTTTTCAGAAAGTCATGGCTTGCTCCATGAAGACCCCTAGCACACCCTAGGAGCTCCAATTCAGGTCAAGTACATAGTTATTTGTGGAGAGCTCAAAGGAGCTTTGCTGCAGATAAAACTTGGCCAAGTCTCTGTTTAGGTTGTATAAAAACCACAGTAAAAATTTCAGAGTCATTGGGTCTGTCTAGTAGTACTTATAGTCTTCACGAGTTTAAATTCAATTCAAATGCATTTAAATTGATACATATACTTGTTACCTCATGTAGTCGCTAAGGTTGAGGAGGAACCCAAAGTCTCAGACTTCATCACTCCGGAAGAGAAGCTAGCCTACGACCAAGAGCAGCAAGGCAAGCTCCAGTTTGCATTAACCTATTTACAAGGTTTTACTGTTTTGAGAACTTACTTTGAGCACTCAATAAATGCTTGCATTAGAGTCTTGTTTGAAACCCAAATGCATAGCCAAGAAAACCATGGGTTGGGATTAGGATTCAAAACCCCATTTAGCTACTGCAATGCTAAGTCGAGTAGTTGGAACTACTCGCGAGGATAGGCTAGAGGCACTCGACTCGGGTAAAGATAGCAAATGAAACACATGTCAAGAAAAATGAGATCGAGCAGAGAGTAAGGGCAGCAGGACTATGGGGCCTGGGTGCTATAGCTCCGCTTGTGTCGATTAAGGACCGAGCCGTGTGCGGGCCTGTTGAACAAGCTAGAACAGTATCGAAGACCTACCGGCTATATGGGAACCGGGAAACCGATGTAACTCGGGTAGCTGGGTATTGAGGTATTGCCTGTCGTTCAGATGGTAGGTTGAGAGCTTGAGGTGTAAATCAGCTGGCGGCACTGAGATGCATGTGCAGATACCTCTTGCTCGGGACGATAGGACCAGTTCAATATGTGGCTGACAGGTGAAAGGTGGTTGCGTACGACGTCCGTGATGGTTGCTGTAGGCACCATCAAGTACGGGCGTACGTGACGGGTTATTCGGGTAACCCTGCAGGTGTAAATCGATTATAATCACCGTCCCTCGTGGTCAGTGAGTACCACTTGTTCACTGTACCATGACGTAGAAAGAACAGGCTATATTCATGTTAAAAGTTTGCTGGTTTGAAAGATATACCTTGCTTGTTAATGTCTTGTTGTAGTTTAGAGCTAATTAAAGTTCTTTTCATCTTTGGGCAAAGTACATGAGAGAAATGCGTTTCTTGTTTGATTGTGGCTCTCTCATGTGCCTTAGAGTAAGGTTCTCCACAACTTGCTGCTAAAAACGTGAAAGTAAGGTTCCACTAATTAGTCGAGTCCTTTGCAACTTATTTTACCTCATGTAACCTATCTACCATCATGTAGAAGTTCCATGAATAGGAGAGACGGGTCAGTCTTGCTAAGCCTTCGTGCTCACTGCTTGTGTTTGAAGCTTTTGCAGGGTTCTATGAGGAAGGGTTTCCCGAGGAGGAGACGGAACCCCAGAAGGGGAACCCCGTCGAGTGGGAGTCGTGCACGCCGCCGTGTTAGTGTGTGTGCATGCTAGCAGAGACACGTTCACGTGCTGAACGTGAACTCGATGCATATTCTACGCCCGTGAGTGTAGACTGAACATATTTTGTTGTACAAATGTTCATAAACCTGTTTATGTAATAAAACTTTTCTTCCTCTTTGTACCTTTGATGTGTGTTATCCGGTGCTGTGCAACGCAGCACCCCTCAGCGTGATCCTGGCTCGACAAGACCGTAGGGGTCGTGTCAGCGTGGTATCAGAGCTCGCTTGAGGTTTAACGCACTACAAAGGTCATCTTTTTCAAAAATCCAGTGAGGAACGAGTTAGTAGCCCATATAAGGATGTTATTAGTGTATAGAAAGTGGCATACTAACCTATTTGCTTATGTCGGAAAATCATGCATCTCGGGACGCTTTATGTCTTGGGGGGTGCACGTAAGCGCTGTCCACCAGTGCGCACAAGCTGAAGGGTGGAGCCCCACGGGTGGCAGGTAACCCAACCCGCTTTAATATCCTCTATGACTCTTAATGTTGTTTGGGGTATTCGAGCAACGTCTGTTCCTGGCGTGCTTTGGGCAATTTGGGAGACCCCGTCACATGGTCTATAACGTGAACACGTAGCTCAAGGCGTGCTTGGCTTGAGAACATCCGGGCTAGTTATGACGGCCGGGTGTACGAACTGAATGGATACCGGGCTCGGTGTGCAGCCGAGTCTGACGATTGTGTTAGTTATCTGCAGGTAGTCTAACCACGAAATGGTAGATGTGTAGCATCAGTGTGCGAGCGATGCTTAGTGCCACTGAATTAACGAAGCCGGCTAAGTCCGGTATAGGTTTTACTTTGGGAGGACGTAGTACCGACATGATCTGGTAACGCATCGACGTCACACTCCACTAAATGAACAACTTCATTGTAAAACTGGAAAGTTTTAATTCAGAGCACTAAAACTATGTAACTCCTTTCCTTAATCAGTTTATTCAAAGTTAACAAGTTTTCAACTTATAGGATACTAAGGACAGAGTCCCCTGTTTTCAGCTGAATTAAGGCTGAAGTTAATCAGAGGTTAGAGGTTGCGTTCTTTCGAGGTTGGGGTCATATGATAAATTTCTGGAAAGCGTTGGAAGAGCTTTACAACTTTTCTGTTGAGGTACAGAGGTGTTTCATCCTCTAACCAATCGAAAAATGCAGTAGAGTTGAAACTGTCCAGAAAACAGGGCAGAGCAAATACTCTCTGTAACTCTCTGTAACTTGAGCATAACTTCCTGCATAAAAATCCAAAAATAGAAAATGAGGTAGTTCTGAAACGTTCATGAGATTGGTTACAACTTTGTAACATAAAGTTTTGTCAGATTGGGAGCAGAATTAACTGGAATACTTGGATCAAATCAGTACCTAAAGCAGGGAGGTGCTGTCCAATTTTCTCCAGAAATTCTGTTAACTTTGACATCTCATAACTTTTGAACCAGACAGATCTTAGGCCAACAAAATACTTTCTGGAAATCTATTGAAGTTAGCTTTAACTTTGATGTTGAGCTCCAGAATTTGTTTTGCCTTTAGCATGTTCTAAATCAGGTTGAAATGGAAACTGGTCAGGGCTGTCATCTTGGACAGCAGATCAGTAGTCAAATTTGTTTAAGTTTGAACTATGTTTCCAAGTTTTATGAGTTCAATGACATGTTTTATGTTATAACTCAATGATTTACTGTTTAAATAAACATTTGACATCTCTCAAATATGTTTCTACAGATGACAACAGATAAATAATTGGAGAATGGTTGGGTGGTGTCTCACTGTTCTTACCATAGCGGCTATCCGGAAGCATTGAGGCAAATGCTTCAATATTTCGGGTACGACAAGATGCCGCAGTACTTCGCCAAGGAAGAAGGCGAGGAGGGGAACAAGACATGGACGATCCATGTTGAAGTTCCTGCAGGACCTACGCCACCCGGTTGGGCGCCGTTCACCGTTACGGTGAGAGGCAGACAACCGGAGGGAATGTGGCAAGTGGCAGCCCGCGACACCATGTCGCGTTTCTGCCAACTGAACGTGCGAGCTATGGAGGGCACTCCATATGTGCTTGTTCCGGTGGAAGGACGGGCTAATCACGTGTGGGAAGGGAGGTATATGGAGGCAACCGATCCAGGTTGTCCAAGGTACAACCTCGCGGAGGCGAACCTCAGCCTCCAGATAAGGGCGGGAAAGGCCGTGATGGACAACCAAGCTGTTCATACGGAATATCTCACAGTAAGGCTCCAGGAGAGCAACAGCCGTAGAGACCACTTCGAGAGTGCTCACAGCGCACTCCGCAATGTTCTCCTTCCGACGATTAAGCGACTGAACGAACAGCATAATCAGTTGCATCGTCTGAAGAAGGCAAAGAAGAAATGCCGTGTCGACATCGCGGCTTTGCAACAACAGGTGCAGGCTCTGACCCAGCAGAATGAGGTCCTGACTCAAGAGCGAGAATACGCTATTGAGGAAGAGCAAGGCTGGGAAGAGGACTACAACCAGGCCATGGACGAGGTGCACGCGTTGCAGGACCTCGTACCTCCGGTAATGGGCATACCGGTGGTAGGTGTTGTACCCGTGATCTTAGGTCTTCCGGCAATGGGAGAACCTGAGCCGGAAGAGGAGGTTGTGGACCCAGAGCCACCAATAGAGGTAATGGAGGAGGACGACCCGCAGGAGGTCGAGTTCTACTCTGAGTAGAGGGTTACTATTGCCATGTAGGGCAGCTAGGGTAATGTAACCCAAACTTTTGTAATCGGTGACATGTCGTGTAGACAGTAGTGTATGTATAGGTAGTGACGACATGAGCACAACTTCTCGGAGACCCAAGACTAATGTATCTTGTATATAGTTTATGTTTTATCAATATATGTGAATGTTGTGCAAATTATTCATGCGTCACTTCAATACCTACTGTTGCATATGGAATTTTAAATATGACATGTACTGATCGCTGCTGTTTTGAATTTCAGAATGACTCATACTCGTGCCAACCCGGACGTTGGGGGTTCCAGTCAGGGGGGAGAGATCTCCCAACAGCCTCCCGAGGACTCCTCGGGACAGCAACAACCGCCACCGCCACCGCCAACGGTTACTTTGGCGGGTATTGTGGCAGCAATGGCGGGTTCTCATCAGCAGCACACGGAGTTGCTGCAAACTCTCATTGCAAATACGTCTCGACCATAGAGGTGTCAAGATCGTGAGGAGCGTCAACAGAGCTCCTACTCAGATTTTCTGGCGACTCATCCCCCGGTATTCTCAAGGGCGGATGAACCCATCGATGCGGACAACTGGCTCCGCACGATGGAGATGAAATTCGGGCTGCTCCAAGTGAGTGAGCAGCGTAAGACTCAATTCGCGGCCCAACAGCTTCAGGAATCCGTGAGCGCGTGGTGGGCAAACTACTGTGCTTCGCAGCCCACCGACCGAGTTATGACCTGGACGGAAATCAGGACGGCCTTCAGGGCCTATCACATACCGCCGGATATCATGAAGAGGAAGACGCAGGAGTTCCTACCCCTGCAACAAGGAAGCCGGAACGCGCTGGAATATTCCAGGGTGTTCAATGATCTTGCGCTCTACGCTTCGTATAACATCGATACTGACGAGAAGCGGTGGGATCACTTCTTTCAGGGGCTTAACCCGCTCCTGAAAGACAAGCTGGCGATGTTCAACCGCGGCAGCCTCAATGACATAATTGATGCTGCGATTGTTCAGGAAGACTCCGGCAAGGAGTTAGCGGCGGTGGAAAGGAAGCGAAGTGCACCGCAAAGCAGCGGAGAAGGAGGTGGTCCTTCTCAAAAATACCGGATGGTGAATTGCCCACCATCGGATCCACGCTGGCAGCCACCACAGAGGTCGATTCCATTCCGTAGTCGGCCATATTCTTCACCGGCATTCAGGCCGGCACTGCCAGTACCACCTCCACAGCAACAACAGCAGAAGCGGGTGATGCCGTGCGTATGCACCTCAGCAGCGCATGCCGGGCTTTCGTCCCCCAAGCACCGGCCAAGCAGCAGCCACATGCTACAAATGTGGTCGTCCAGGACACTTTGCCAGCAGTTTTCCGGAGAGGCAAGGCAGCAGAGTTGCACCGCAACTTCCGGGGAGGAATCAGCCCCGGAACCCCACTAATGCGCGGCGGGCAAACCCTAGGCCCGGCACCATCCACCAACATGCCATAGAGGACGTGCCGGAGGGTGAACCAATCCTTGCGGGTATGTTCCAACTCCACCAGCATCCCGCCATAGTATTATTTGATTCAGGCGCCATGCACAATTTTATTAGCCAAGCTTTCATTGCTAAATATAGCTTGCAAATACTACCCACCAATAGTCCATATTTGATTTGTTCACCGGGTGGGAAGATTTCAGCACGCGTAATGGTTTCCAAAGCACCATTATGCTTAGAGGGTAGAGTGTACCCTACGTCTCACATAATTTTAGAGGGACAGAAGGTCGATGTCATCTTAGGGATGCCGTGATTAACCCGCCATGGCGCTGTTTTAGACACCGTCCTTCGAATCGTGCACTTGAACTCAGAAGTGCACGGGTCTTACTCCTTATTTCTGGACAGTCCAGAAATAAAACTTCCAAGTGTATATCAATCCACAACCATCAGATTGGAAGACATTCCAGTGGTCCGAGAGTTCCCTGATGTGTTCCCGGATGATCTACCGGGGATGCCGCCCGACAGAGAGGTGGACTTCAAGATTGAACTTGCACCGGGAACAATTCCAATATCCCGAAGGCCGTACAAGATGGCGCCCAAGGAATTGGCCGAACTGAAGACTCAGCTAACGGAGCTGCTGGAGAAGGGTGTTATTATGCCAAGCTCCTCGCCATGGGGCTGTTCGGCATTAGTCGTGAAGAAGAAAGACGAGACGTTGCGGCTTTGCGTGGACTATCATCCACTAAACGCCGTAACCGTCAAGAACAAGTACCCGTTGCCACGGATTGACATGTTGTTTGATCAGTTGGTCGAAGCAAAGATCTTTTCCAAGATGGATTTAAGATCCGGGTACCATCAGATTAAGATACGGGCTGAGGATATTCCGAAGACGGCTTTCTCAACGAGGTACTGACTCTATGAGTACCTGGTCATGTCCTTCGGCCTCACCAACGCTCCAGCTCACTTCATGTATTTGATGAAATCGGTATTCATGCCGGAGCTGGACAAGTTTGTCGTGGTCTTCATCGACGACATATTGGTATATTCCAAGTCGGAGGAAGAGCACAAGAAGCATCTGCGTATAGTCTTGCAACGGCTGCGGGATCACAAGCTATACGCGAAATTCAGCAAGTGCGAGTTCTGGATACCGCAAGTACCTTTTCTCGGGCATATAATCTCAGAAGATGGCATCGCTGTAGACCCGAGTAGGATCACACAAGTGCTGAATTGGAAGTCCCTGAGAACTGTTCATGAGGTACGGACTTTCCTCGGACTCGCGGGACATTATCGGAGGTTCATTCCGAACTTCTCGAAGATTGCCAATCCTATGACGGAGCTGCTGAAGAAGGCTACCAAATATGTTTGAAGTCCAGCATGTGAAGCATCATTCAAGGCATTAGTGAAGCACCTGACATCAGCACCGGCTTTGGCGCAGCCAGACACAACAAAACCGTTCGATGTGTACTGCGATGCATCCGGCATTGGTCTCGGATGTGTGCTGATGCAAGATTGAAGAGTGGTCACGTATGGATCACGGCAGCTCAGAAACCATGAGCAGAATTATCCAACTCACGACTTGGAGCTCGCTGCCGTGGTGCTCGCACTTAAAATGTGGAGGCACTACCTACTCGGTAACCTCGTACATTTATATACCGACCAAAAAGCCTCAAGTACATATTCACTCAGAAGGAGATGAACATGAGGCAGCGAAGATGGTTAGAGTTGATAAAGGATTACGAAATAGAGATCCATTATCACCCCAGCAAGACAAACGTAGTGGCGTATGCGCTGAGCCGCAAGTCACACGTCAACAATCTGACCATCACACCGTTAGAAGAGAGCGAACCACCACTGCATGTGATTCCACATGGAGCTCTCTAAAACTTAGCTTTGATCCCCACCATCCGTGAAGAGATAGCGGCAGCCCAGAAATATAACAAGGGCATGTCACATTTGCGGAGACGTATAGACAGTGGGGAACTGAAATGTTTCCGGAAAGACGGAGACGGCGTCCTGTGGTTCAAAGACCGGATTGTCGTACCCCGTAACCCAGAGTTACGGAAGAAAATCTTTGATGAGGTTCACTTGCCAAAGTTTTCTATTCACCCTGGCAGCAACAAAATGTATCAAGAACTCAGAAGCAAGTTTTGGTGGACACATATGAAGCGGGAGATCGCAAAGTATGTGTCCGAGTGTGATACATGTCGAAGGGTGAAGGCAGATCATATGCGGAAACCGAGGCTGCTGCAACCACTAGGCGTTACTGCCTGGAAATGGAAGGATGTTGTGGCGGACCGGGATCCGCTCATCCAGGATCGCAGAGGGTGGTGCCGCACGATGCGACACCCGACAGCACACGTCATAAAGACACATTATATTACATGGGCAGAACAAACTGAACTGTACAAACCGGTACAACCTTCAGTTACAAACTATTGTTTATATTACACAGCGGAAGTCTAAATTATACAACCCACGCCCACCCATCTAGCAAAAGTCGGTTGCCCAGCCCTAGGGCAACCCACACTAGCTGCACTCCTCAGCTCAGCGCGGCGTGTACGGCTCCCACTCAGCCGTGGTCCCCGACGGAGGGTAACCCTCGCCGGTGGACTCGTAACCCGAGTCCGTGGGTGGCTCCTCACCTGAAAAACACTTAAGAAGCAACCGTGAGCACGAGGGCTCAACAAGACTTAACCGACTTACCTGACATGAAACTCTACATGAGGTGTACAATGAACACAGGATAGTAACATTGCAGCAAATGGACACGCCTACAAGTTCATCCTTAGTTCATCTTTTAGCAACAAGTTAACAGTTCGGAAATCTGAAATTTAGTAAGCAATATTTGGTGCACACATGTAGCAATACAATTATATCATAACAGCAATATTGAATCATCACATTTCATACATTAGCCTACGTCACGACTCAGTGACCAAGTGGTACCTTCACCGTGAGGGACGGCGAATCGACTCGATATACACCTGCAGGGACACCCAAAGAGCACGTCACGTACGCCAACCCGTGATGCTGCACAGCATGCTCACTCGATGTCGTACAGGACAACCTTTCACCCAACAGCCCAAACGTCAAACCGGTCGCACCGAAATGAGCAGGAGGTTCCCTACACGGAGCATCTCTCTATGCCCGTTAGCAGATTTCCAACTTGCTGCCCTCAGCCTACACCTACAAATCGGTGCGTTATGCCTCGACGCCCGGAGGTTTAGGTTACATCGGTTTATCGGGGTCCATATATCCGATATGCCTTCGGTACGTTCAAACTTGATCAGCGTGGGCCACACACGGATCGGTCCTCAATCGACACGGACAGGGATGCGCACACAAGACTCCCTCTTGCTGCGCCCTAGCCCGTGCCAAGTCTCCTTTTCATTACTAAGGTGATCTCACATCACTCGAACCAATCCCGTGTGTCCCAAGCCTAACTTGCGAGTAGATTCCAACTACTCGACTTGTACCGAAGTCCTATGAATCATTAAGCATAGCCTGTCTATTCGAGGCCCTAGACACTACCCTCACTCTGGGGGGAAAATTCTGGTTATGCAGTTGGGTATTCATCCATCCTACACCTAATGCACATACACACTTCACACTATGTATGTAAACAAAGTAAAACTTTATAGAAAGCTTAATGCAAACCGGGGCTTGCCTTGTTGCTGCTGGTCAGTAGTTAGGTCTTCTTCCGGAAGGAGGAAGTCGAGCACTTCCGGAGTCTCCTCGCCTTCAGCGACTACACGTTAATGAATATGCACATAAGTTTAATTGTAAAGATTTTTGCTACAAGTTCTAACAATAAGTTTTCGAAAACTGGAACTCTGTTTAAGAATTTAAAATGAAACTGGGGCTAGTGGTTTGGGTTTAGAACTAAGCACATGATTAGGTGCTAAGTGGTCTTCCCCCTCTTCTATATTGACCACCTCAAGTGGTTAAACAGAAAGGGGTGATCCAGAGCTCCAATGGAGCTGAGAATTTTCATGTGAGTTTCTTGTCACAAGAAAACTCTCTGGACCAAAAATTAGCACTTTTTTATTGAGTGGTTTGTTCAGAATAATTTTCTTAGCAAATAAGCAAAGAAGAATTGATTCTGAGAAATAACCCCTGTTCATTCCAAACTTAGTGAACTACAGTTTCAATTATAGCTCATAGAGCTTGCATGAATTGTCCTAGTATTTTTGGAGCTAAGGTTTGTCCAGAACTGAATTTCCAAATTTTGGAAATTCTCTGAAAATGTTTCTGTATTCAATTGAACACAGCACCTTCAAATCTGAATTGCCCTGATCAAATAAACTCCAAATGGTCTGAAACTTTTACAGGAGTTCACTAACATCCTAAAGAATATTATGGCAAAATTTGAGGATTTTAGGATGAACCAAACTCCCTATATAATTCTTTTGCTGAAAAGATTTAAAGAATTTTCCAGAATTAAATAATGGGTTTCATACGAATTGGGTTGCATATTTGCATAGTATTCAATATGAGTTCAACCCAATTTGAATCACTAAATTTGGATCTCCCTAGCAAAAGTTATGAGGTTCTAAAGTTTGAACTAAATCTGAAAATCCTAAAAATGTTCAAATGCTGTCTGTGGGTCCAGGGGACCACGTGTCACTTGCCGGGACGAGCCACACGGGGCTACTGGACATTTCCCGCGCAGCCACACTGGATCCTGGACCACAGAAAATCCTGCACGTTTAATCCCAGCCGCTGACGAGTGGGACTGACCCCCTTCGTTTTCCTCCGGCTCCCGTGTGACCCCCCGCCGCCGAGCTCGCCGGAGCCCTCGCCGGAAAGGGGTTCTGGTCCTCGGAACTTGCTAGTTTTCACCACCCCTGCATATTTCCGTGCGAGGAACACGTTGCCGGTCTTACCACGGATCGAGGATGGCCGGAAACCTAGGCGCGATGGCGCCAGTAGCTACGGCAACTTTGGCGACGTCGCTAGGGCACTGTAATGCTCTAACCTTGCTCCGGTTAGCTCCTACATCATCGCCACGACCTAGGGAGCAACGTCCAGGGCTCCGATATCACGAGAAACGTCGTCAACTAGGGGTTCACCATGCGACCTAGGGCGATTTCGGGGAAAACTGGAAAAACTCGATGAACTGAGGGTTTCCTCAACGGTTCTCCCTAGTTCTTGATCCCACGTGCTCGCACGAACGTATACAGCTAGGTTTCCAGGTCTGGTGAGGAGTGGTTCGGTGTGTGAGGCGAATTTGCCGAGTTTCTCCCCTCGGTTATTATTGTATGTCGACGGCAGAAACGGAATTCCGGCGAGCACCGTCTGAGACAGGTAGCCGGGGTTGCGGTGAGGCAAGACGGGTTACAGGCGCACCTTTTTGCTTTTACAGCACGATGGGAGATGCTCTGTGGTGGCCCGGCGGCGAGTTTTTGTCACGGCAGCTCCCCTCGGTTCCGTGGAGGAAGATCAGCTCGACGCCAACGTTCCGACAGAGCTAGCGCCCGGTTCTTGCTTCTGCCACGCTGAGGGAGGTCCGGCGGTGCTGTGGGGCAGCTTAGCTCGTCGTGCGACGGGGTGGAGCAGCCGGGCGGCGGTGAACCGACGGCTCTCCTCTGTGCGGCCACGTTTATCGCCGAGGGCACGCAGCGATCGATTAGCCGCGGCTGTGAGGTGGTGTGGGGCACTGTGCTCTCGGTGGAGGTGATTAGGGCAAAGAAAGATCGATCCCCAAGCAGCTCGGGAGGTGCTTCCGGATCGCAGCTATGAGGGATCCAAATTCAAAAGCCATTTGGCCATTTGACAAGTTGTGCCACAGTTTCAAATTTGAATTCAAATTTCAATGAAAATTCACAATTCTCTTTGATATACCTATCAAAGGACCTCCAAATTTTCTCAAAATTTGCCTTCCTCATAATTTAAACGTGGAGAGTTTGAATATGCCCTCTGCTCTTTGAGTTGGCTATTGCAAATACAAATTTTTAAACAACAGTTTGAATTTTTCTCTTTTTGGAAATGCCCTTCTTCTTTTTGAAGTGACCCTTTTAGTTCAAACTGAATTCAACGTTTTACTGCACATGCCAACACTTTCATGAGGATACAAAAGCTTTTGCAAGTCCCATTTCTTGAGCTTTTACATCCCTCCCCCTTAAAAGAATCTCGTCCCGAGATTACAAAAGACGAGATGGCGATGTAACAGGGACTTATCCGTGCTGAGACGCCATGAACTCCAGGTAATTTGAGCGAAGGAATTCCTCGCTCTCCCACGTCGCTTCTTCGGCGGTGTGGTTGCTCCAGAGTATTTTGTAGAACCACAACGTTCAGCTACGCGTGGTCCGGGCTTTCTCATCAAGAATTGCCACCGGATATTCCTCATACGTCAAATCCGGTTGCAGCTCGCCGATGTCTTCGGTAGGAATAGCAGCGGTATGCTTCAGACATTTTCTCAGTTGTAAAACATGGAAAACGTCATGGACACCAGCAAGATATGCCGGTAGCTCCAGTCTATACGCCGCTGGTCCACACTTCTCGGTGATAGCATATGGTCCAATGAAACGGGGAGCGAGCTTCCCCTTCACACCAAACCGGTGCACGCCCTTCATCGGAGACACACGGAGGTACACGTGTTCCCCGACGTCAAAGTGCAACGGCCTACGCCTCTTATCAGCGTTGCTCTTCTTCCGGGATTGAGCGACCATCAAGTTGGCTTGAATCGTCCGAACGCGCTGTTCGGCGTCGTTCACCACATCAACCCCGAATGTGACCCTTTCACCGGACTCGCACCAGTTTAATGGGGTGCGGCATTTGCGACCATAGAGAGCTTCGTAGGGTGCCATCTTGATACTCGCCTGATAGCCGTTGTTGTACGAGGATTTCGCCAGCGGTAGGTGATCATCCCAGTTCCTACCGTGGTGGATGGCACATTCTCTCAACATGTCTTCCAATACTTGATTCACCCTCTCTGTTTGGCCATCATTCTGAGGGTGATAGGCGGAGCTCCTAATCAGCTTGGTACCCAATGCAGCGTGTAGCTGTTCCCAAAAGCGAGATACAAACAATGCACCTCGGTCTGAGACTATGGTCTTGGGTACGCCATGCAAGCATAGGATCCTGGCAATATATAACTCCGCATATCTGTTGGCATGGAAATATGTATGCACGGGAATGAAGTGAGCCGACTTGGTTAGTCGGTCAACGATCACCCAAATGGAATCATGTTTGTTGGATGTTAGGGGTAATCCCACAATGAAATCCATGCTCACATCTTCCCATTTCCATGCCGGGATCTTAAGGTGTTGCAACAGCCCTGATTTTCTCATATGATCAGCCTTCACTCGTCTACACGTATCACACTCGGATACGTACTTAGCCACTTCCCGCTTCATCTGTGTCCACCAAAATTTCTTTTTCAAATCTTGGTACATTTTGTTGCTGCCCGGATGAATGGAGTATTTAGACAAGTGAGCTTCATCGAGGATCTTCTTCCTCAGTTCCATATCCGGTGTATGACTATGCGGTCATTGAACCATAGCGTCCCCTCATCATCTTTCCGGAAACACTTGATCTCCCCATTGTTTATCTGTCTCCGGATATGTGCCATGCCCTTATCAACCTTCTGAGCTGCAATGATGTCCTTCCTAGTAGTAGGGATGAGGGCAAGGTTGTAAAGCGACCCACAAGGAACCAAGTATAAACTCGTCTCTTCCTCCTCCACCGGGGTAATGGTGAGGTTATGAACATGTAACTTCCAACTCAGTGCGTCGGCAACCACATTCGCCTTGCCAGGGTGGTAATGGATCTCAATCTCATAGTCTTTGATTAGTTCTAACCACCTCCTTTGCCTCATATTCAGCTCCTTCTGGGTGAAAATGTATTTCAAGCTCTTGTGGTCGGTGTAGAGATGCACCAAATTCCCAAGGAGATAGTGCCTCCACATTTTTAACGCCAGGACCACCGCAGCAAGCTCAAGATCATGAGTCAGATAGTGCTGCTCATGGTTCCGAAGTTGGCGTGAGCCATATGCGACCACACGTCCTTCCTGCATCAACACGCAGCCGAGCCCAATACCAGACGCGTCACAATACACGTCGAAGGGCTTGGTTGTATCCGGTTGAGCTAAGACCGGGGCTGTTGTGAGATGCTTCACCAATGCTTGGAACGCTCCTTCACACGCCGGGTTTCAAACATATTTCGTTCCCTTCTTCATCAATTCTGTCATTGGTTTAGCGAGCTTGGAGAAGCTTGGAATGAATCTCCGATAGTATCCCGCTAACCTGAGGAAGCTTCCGACTTCATGAACTGAAGTGGGAGCTTTCCATTTCAGCACTTGCTCTATTTTGCTTGGGTCAACCGCAATGCCTTCCATGGAGATGATATGTCCCAAGAATGGCACTTGGCTGATCCAAAACTCGCATTTCCTGAACTTGGAGTAGAGCTTGTGGTCTCGGAATCATTGAAGAATGATCCTCAAGTGTTCGGCATGTTTGGCTTCTGTCTTGGAGTAAACCAAGATATCATCGATGAACACTACCACGAACTTGTCCAGCTCCGGCATGAACACCGAGTTCATGAGATACATGAAATGGGCTGGAGCGTTTGTGATACCAAAGTACATGACGAGATATTCATATAATCCATATCTCGTCGAGAAGGCTGTCTTTGGGATATCCTCCGCCTGGATCTTTATCTGATGATATCCGGAGCGAAGGTCCATCTTGGAGAACACACTTGCACCCACAAGTTGATCAAACAATATGTCGATGCGGGGCAGTGGGTACTTATTCTTGATGGTGACAGCGTTGAGCGGCCGGTAGTCCACACACAGCCTCAAGGTTTCATCCTTCTTCTTCACAAATAGCGCCGAGCATCCCCAAGGCGAGGAACTCGGCCTAATGAAATCTTTGCTCAACAGATCATTGAGCTCTTCTTTCAGTTTAGCCAGCTCATTCGGAGCCATTTTATATGGTCTCCGTGATATGGGCGTAGTCCCGGGTGCAAGCTCAATCCTGAACTGACATCCCGCTCAGGTGGCATGCCCGGAAGATCATCCGAAAACACGTCGGGGTACTCCCGGACTACGGGAATGTCCTCTAACTTGAGAGCTTCAGTATTATTGATCGCTGAAATTTCCCGGACTGGATTATCTAATAAGAGGGACTGCGGACGGTGTAGTGGGGATTTGAGGTGAACCGTCCGTGTTAATGTTTCCAGGACAGCGCCATGGTAGCTTAGCCATAACATTCCTAAGATTGCATCAATCTTCTGCCCCTCAAGAATAATCATAGTGGTGGGATATATCTTCCCACCTATGCACAGTGGTGCTTTCGAAACCATCATAGTTGCTGAAATCTTTCCTCCTGGTTAGCAGATCATATAAAAACACTCGGTTGGAAAGGCTTCCAGCTGATGCTTAACCACATAGGATGCACTTATGAAGTTGTGGGTTGCACTAGAATCAAACAATATGATGATGGCTTGGTCGTTGAGAGTAAACGTACCCGCCAGCACGTTGTCTCCCTCTGGGGTGTCCTCATTGTCGAGGTGGCGAACGCCCCCAGTCCGCTGACCGGAAGTCGGCCTCGAGCACCACCCTGGAACTGGGCTTTCCCGCTGCTATGCTGCCCCTGGGGACAGTCCTTCGCGAAGTGGCCCGCCTGGCCACACGTGAAGCAAGTGAAACGGGGCGGTCCACCGCTGATCGGTGGACGGAAACCCGGGGCGCGTTGTGGCGGTGGAAATGCACGGGGTGCCATCTGCTGCTGCTGCTGCTGTCTCAGTGGTGGCATCGGCGGTCGGAATGGGGGTGCTTGGAAAGAACTTCCCCCGAACTGTTGAGGTCGCGCCGGTGGACGCCACTGCTGCCCGGATGGTGTCCGATACACCATGCGGTACTTCTGGGGAGCCCCACCCCCACTGCTGGGTGGAGTGCTGCGCTTCCGCTGCTCAGCTGCCAATTCCCGCTGAGCGTCCTCTTGCATAATCGCGGCATTGACGAGGTCGTTGAAGGTGCCGTGATTCCATTGCACGAGATGCGTCTCCATTTCGGGGTGTAACCCCAGATAGAAGTGCTCCTGCTTCTCCTCAGTGGAGATGTAGTCTGACGCATATTGCGCCAGGTGGTTGAAGGCACGGGAGTAGTCATGGGCACTCCTCCCGCCCTGCTTCAGTTCCAAGAATTCTTGGAACTTCCTCTTCATTATCCCGGGAGGAATATAATAGGCGCGGAACGCCTCCTGGAACTCTCCCCATTCACGGCATGGCTATCCGGACGTGAGGCGACATAGTTCGCTCACCACGCACCAGCGGCACTGGAGGGTGCGTACTCATAGAAGTCCGGGTACGACACCTCACGGGGCTCACGGGGACCCCTCTGTTGACCCCCCCCCCCCCCCCCCCCCCCGCCTGGGACGTATTCTGCATGATCGTGCGGAGCAGGTCAGTCTGCTCCTCACGACTCCCCACCAGTGCCGCTATCACATCCGCTAGAGTAAGCGGAGGCGGCGGTGGTGGTTGCTGCTGTGGGGTGCTGTCGTAGGCCGGTGGATGGGAGTCATCGCCTCCCTGTTGGCTAGAGCCACCAACCTCGTGCGTGGTCCTAGTGTGAACCATCTGCAACCATACGACAATAAACATCAGTCCCGCAACATATTGCATGCAGTCAAATAAAATAGGCGTAAACCATAATGACAATAAATTCATGCGATACATCTCGTATGTAGATAATGTAATAACTTTGCACAAGCTACACCATTACCAGACCAAATACAAGCTAGTTACACCCAATTTGACGGACTTCCTCTTTGTAAGTTCAACACAACTAGGTCCGGTCGCTACGAGACGTTACTATCGCTTTGTCATCACGTATACCACCCTTTTTACCTTCAATACGACACAAACATGGTCTCTAGTAAAAGAAACTTGAGTGAGACCTATACTCAGATCTTTCACTAGTTGAAGATAACCTCTCATGAGCATGTCCTACCCCATTGGAAGTATTCGAACCCCTTCTAGGGTACAACAATCTCTCAAATGAGTTCAACTGTCATTCCTCTGTCAGAATGACCAGTTTCTACATATCCAAGATTTTAATCTGCTTCTGGGAATTTTCATGACTCAAGTTGAATACCAAATTAAAGTTAACTTCAGTATCTTTCCAACGAGTACTTATTTGCCCTCATATCAGATCTGGTTAAAAAGTTGTGGTAATTCAAAGTCAACAGAATTTCTGGAAGAATTTCAACAGCACCTCCTTTGGGAAGTTGCTGTTTTCAACTCTGCTTTCCACTGAAATCTGTGCTGAAATTTCAGAAACTTCGAATTGCAAATATGTAACGCATCTTCTACCCTTTCTAAAGATGTATCATATGACAATTTTAGATTTTTCTACTGAGAGTTATGTTTGAAAAACAGAACAGTCCAGAGAGTGTTTAACTCTGTCTTGATTCTGGACAGTTTACATTCCGCTAGGATTTAAGCCATCTTAAGGTGTGTTTCAGCTCTGGAAGTATACAACAAAGTTGTAGAGTACTCAAATACCTTTCCATAACTATATACCACACCTCCCTGGTCTAAAATACCTGGGAGTTATGCCCTGTTGAAGATCAGCAAACTTGCTGCCCAAAACAGAGCACTCTGTTTTCAGTCTTTTGGAACTACACTCATCACCCTCCAATTTTTCTACCCATCCAGGGTCCTAAATGTTGAACCTAGTTATTTTAATTCCTTGTTATCATTATTTTTCATGCATATGCCTATGATATCTCGGTCCTACGTTCCTCACAAAAGAAAATCCTAACCGGATTATACCGGCATATACGTCTCAAGTGTGGCACTAAACGTTCTCTCGCACACGTTTACTACATGGATACATAAGTGGTTAGTACCTGCAGAAGACCAAACAATAGTGACGCACTCAAAGGTTGTGTTTCCATTTCAGGCAGGACCATATTTGAAATTTAAATACAAACGCCCGTATCATTGTCATACGGCCGTCCTTGAGTTATGTCACGTCTCAAGGTACGTGATCGTGTTTCAACACCACACGACGGGGAACCCGAGTATGTCATGAACGGGTCGTCACGGTTGGGAATGTTATCAACCCAACAGATACCACCTACTGCCCTGCAGGGCACGCCGATGGCAAGCGCTGCGTATGTCCTCCTGGGCTATTTCATACTGACCACGCGATGGGGTCTCCACTTACTTGCCTAATGCATGCTAGGGATCAGCGTTTCATATGAACTCAGGAACATGAAGAGTCCAAGAGTTTCATATTGACGTCTCACACCAAGCTGTGAGACCTAGCCCTGAACCACGTTCCTCATCAGGGGAGCTAACCGAAATTGAACCGCTTTCACTGGCGTTCCTTACCATTCTTACCAGAGCGTAGGTGCGTCGTTACATAATTAAAATTCAGAATTTTAACACATACGTTAGGCTTGCCACTTTAAGTAACTATGCTAATATAGTCCTTACTTGGGCACACTACCGATTCCTCACCATAAACCTAAGTTTTCCCGTAATACAGTCCTTAAGTACTGTGCTATCCCCAATGCAGCTCTGATACCAGGCTGTGGCGGACCGGGATCCGCTCATCCAGGATCGCAGAGGGTGGTGCCGCACGATGCGACACCCGACAGCACACGTCATAAGGACACATCATATTACATGGGCAAAACAAACTGAACTGTACAAACCGGTACAACCTTCAGTTACAAACTATTGTTTATATTACACAGCGGAAGTCTACATTATACAGCTCACGCCCGCCTATCTAGCAAAAGTCGGTTGCCCAGCCCTAGGGCAACAAACACTAGCTGCACTCCTCAGCTCAGCCGGCGTGTACGGCTCCCACTCAGGCGTGGTCCCCAACGGAGGGTAACCCTCGCCGGTGGACTCATAACCCGAGTCCGTGGGTGGCTCCTCACCTGAAAAACACTTAAGCAGCAACCGTGAGCACGAGGGCTCAACAAGACTTAACCGACTTACCTAGGCATGAAACTCTACATGAGGTGTACAATGAACATAGGATAGTAACATTGCAGCAAATGGACACGCCTACAAGTTCATCCTTAATTCATCTTTTAGCAACAAGTTAACAGTTCGGAAATCTGAAATTTAGTAAGCAATATTTGGTGGCACACATGTAGCAATATAATTATATCATAACAGCAATATTGAATCATCACATTTCATACATTAGCCTACGTCACAACTCAGTGACCAAGTGGTACTCTTCACCGTGAGGGACGGCGAATCGACTCGATATACACCTGCAGGAACACCCAAAGAGCACGTCACGTACGCCCACCCGTGGAGCTGCACAGCACGCTCACTCGATGTCGTACGGGACAACCTTTCACCCAACAGACCACACGTCAAACCGGTCACACCGAAACGAGCAGGAGGTTCTCTACACGGAGCATCTCTCTATGCCCGTTAGCAGATTTCCACCTTGCTGCCCTCAGCCTACACCTATAAATCGGTGCGTTATGCCTCGACGCCCGGAGGTTTAGGTTACATCGGTTTATCGGGGCCCATATATCCGATATGCCTTCGGTACGTTCAAACTTGATCAGTGTGGGCCGCACACGGATCGGTCCTCAATCGACACGGACAGGGCTGCGCACACAAGACTCCCTCTTGCTGCGCTCTAGCCCCTGCCAAATCTCCTTTTCATTACTAAGGTGATCTCACATCACTCGAACCAATCTCGTGTGTCCCAAGCCTAACTCGAGAGTAGATTCCAACTACTCGAGTTGTACCGAAGTCCTATGAATCATTAAGCATAGCCAGTCTATTCGAGGCCCTAGACACTACCCTCACTCTGGGGGAAAAGTTCTGGTTATGCAGTTGGGCATTCATCCATCCTACACCTAATGCACATACACACTTCACACTACGTATGTAAACAAAGTAAAACTTTGATGAAAGCTTAATGCAAACCGGGGCTTGCCTTGTTGCTGCTGGTCAGTAGTTAGGTCTTCTTCCGGAAGGAGGAAGTCGAGCACTTCCGGAGTCTCCTCGCCTTCAGCGACTACACGTTAATGAATATGCACATATGTTTAATTGTAAAGATTTTTGCTACAAGTTCTAACAATAAGTTTTCGAAAACTGGAACTCTGTTTAAGAATTTAAAATGAAACTGGGGCTAGTGGTTTGGGTTTGGAACTAAGCACATGATTAGGTGCTAAGTGGTCTTCCCCCTCTTCTATATTGACCACCTCAAGTGGTTAAACAGAACAGGGATGATCCAGAGCTCCAATGGAGCTGAGAATTTTCATGTGAGTTTCTTGTCACAAGAAACTCTCTGGACCAAAAATTAGCACTTTTTTATTGAGTGGTTTGTTCAGAATAATTTTCTTAGCAAATAAGCAAAGAAGAATTGATTCTGAGAAATCACCCCTGTTCATGCCAAACTTAGTGAACTAAAATTTCAATTATAGCTCGTAGAGTTTGCATGAATTTTCGTGGTATTTTTGGAGCTAAGGTTTGTCCAGAACTGAATTTCCAAATTTTGGAAATTCTCTGAAAATGTTTCTGTATTCAATTGAACACAACACCTTCAAATCTGAATTCCCCCGCACCAATCAACTCCAAATGGTCTGAAACTTTTACAGGAGTTCACTAATATCCTAAAGAATATTCTGGCAAAATGTGAGGATTTTTGGATGAACCAAACTCCCTCTAAAATTCTTTTCCTGAAAAGATTTAAAGAATTTTCCAGAATTAAATAATGTGTTTCATATGAATTGGGTTGCATATTTGGATAGATCTATTCAATATGAGTTCAACCCAATTTTAGTCACTAATTTTGGATCTCGCTAGCAAAAGTTATGAGGTTTTAAAGTTTGAACTAAATCTGAAAATCCTAAAAATGTTCAAATGCTGCCTGTGGGTCCAGGGGACCACGTGTCACTTGCCGGGACGAGCCACACGGGGCTACTGGACATTTTCCGCGCAGCCACACTGGATCCCAGACCACAGAAAATCCTGCACGTTTAATCCCAGCCGCTGACGAGTGGGGCCGACCCCCTTCATCTTCCTCCGACTCCCGCACGACCCCCCGCCGCCGAGCTCGCCGGAGCCCTCGCCGGAAAGGGGTTCTGGTCCTCGGAACTTGCTAGTTTTTTACCGCCCCTGCATATTTCCGTGTGAGGAACATGTTGCCGGTCTTACCTCGTATCGAGGATGGCCGGAAACCTAGGCGCGACGGCGCCAGTAGCTACGACAACTTCGGCGACGTCGCTAGGGAACTGCAATGCTATAACCTTGCTCCGGTTAGCTCCTACAGCATCGCCATGACCTAGGGAGCAACGTCCAGGGCTCTGATCTCACGAGAAACGTCGGCAACTAGGGGCTCACCGTGCGACCTAGGGCGATTTCGGGGAAAACTGGAAAAACTCGAAGAACTGAGGGTTTCCTCAATGGTTCTCCCTAGTTCTTGATCCCACGTGCTCGCACAAACGTCTGCAGATAGGTTTCTAGGTCTGGTGAGGAGTGGTTCGGTGTGTGAGGCGAATTTGCCGAGTTTCTCCCCTCGGTTATTATTGTATGTCGACAGCAGAAACGGAATTCCGGCGAGCACCGTCTGAGACAGCCAGCCACGGTTGCGGTGAAGCAAGATGGGTTACAGGCGCACCTTTTTGCTTTTACAGCATGACGGGAGATTCTCTGTGGTGGCCGGGCGGCGAGTTTTTGTCGCGGCGGCTCCCCACGGTTCTGTGGAGGAAGATCAGCTCGACGCCGAAGTTCCAACAGAGCTAGCGCCCGGTTCTTGCTTCTGCCACGATGAGGGAGGTCCGGCGGTGCTGTGGGGCAGCTCAGCTCGTCGTGCGATGGGGTGGAGCAGCCGGGCGGCGGTGAACCGACGGCTCTCCTCTGTGCGGCCGCGTTTATCGCCGAGGGCACGCAGCGATCGATTAGCAGCGGCTGTGAGGCGGTGTGGGGCACTGTGCTCTCGGTGGAGGTGATAAGGGCAAAGAAAGATCGATCCCCAAGCAGCTCGGGAGGTGCTTTCGGGTCCTCAGTCGGCAGCGCGGTGGCAGCTCGCGGGAGAAGAGCAACGCGCTCGGGTGTGAACCGAGGAACAGGCTGACTTAGGCAGTAAGTTTTTATCCCTCCCCTCTCAATGACAATTGGGGCCCACAGCTCCTCTCTGCCCCAAAAGATCTCCAACTTTTGACACCTTGCAAATTCAGCTATGAGGGATCCAAATTCGAAAGCCATTTGGCCATTTGACAAGTTGTGCCACAGTTTCAAATTTGAATTCAAATTTCAATGAAAATTCACAATTCTCTTTGATACCTATCAAAGGACCTCCAAATTTTCTCAAAATTTGCCTTCCTCATAATTTAAACCTGGAGAGTTTGAATATGCCCTCTGCTCTTTGAGTTGGCTATTGCAAATACAAATTTTTAAACAACAGTTTGAATTTTCTCTTTTTGGAAATGCCCTTCTTCTTTTTTGAAGTGACCCTTTTAGTTCAAACTAAATTCAAAGTTTTATTGCACATGCCAACACATTCATTAGGATACAAAAAATTTTGCAAGTCCCATTTCTTGGGCTTTTACAGATGTGGGCATGGACTTCATCGTCGGTTTACCCACCACTTTTCAGAAACATGATTCTGTGTGGGTGATCGTCGACCGGCTCACCAAAGTTGCCCATTTCATCCCGGTCAACACCAACTACAACACCAAGAAGTATGCTGAACTGTACATCTCACGGATCCTATGCTTGTACGGCGTACCCCGTACCATCATATCGGATCGGGGCACTTTATTTGTGTCCCGTTTTTGGGAACAGCTACACGCTGTGTTGGGGACAAAGCTGATCCGTTGTTCAGCATACCACCTGCAGACGGATGGACAAACCGAGCGGATAAATCAAATTTTAGAAGATATGCTACGAGCTTGCGCTATCAACCACGGCAATAACTGGGATGATCACTTGCCATTGTCTGAGTTCTCGTACAACAATGGGTACCAAGCCAGCATCAAGATGGCGACTTACGAGGCGCTATACGGGAGAAAATGCCGCACACCACTGAATTGGTGTGAGTCTGGCGAAAGGGTTACCTTCGGGATTGATCTTGTCAACAATGCAGAGGAAAAGGTTCGGCTGATTCAAGCGAACCTAAAAGATGCCCAATCCCGACAGAAATAATATGCGACCGGAGAAGACGTCCATTACAGTTCAAAGTTGGGGATCACGTATACCTACGTGTGTCTCCAATGAAGGGCGTGAACAGATTCGGGGTGAGAGGAAAATTGGCACCTCGATTCATCGGTCCATTTCAGATTACGGAAAGATGTGGATCAGTAGCATACCGGTTAAAATTACCAGAAGCACTGTCCGGTGTGCACGACATCTTTCACATCTCCCAGCTGAGGAAGTGTCTTAAGCTAGCAACTACCATTCAGCTGGAAGATATAGAAGAACTGAAACCGGATCTCACATATCGGGAGGAACCGGTTCAGATTATTGATGAAAAGGTCCGAACCACACGCAACCGTACGTTGTGGTTCTACAAAGTTCTATGGAGTAATCACTCCATAGACGAAGCGACATGGGAGAGCGAAGGATTTCTTCGCGGTAACTACCCCGACTTTTTCATGTCGCATATACGGTAATTTCCCACCGTCCTCTCTCTAATTTTCACCTTATAATCTCGGGACAAGATTCTTTTAAGGGGGGAATGTAAGGGCCTAAGTTTTTGGCACATATTCAAAGTGTACATCACCACACACACACTTCATTTGAAGAAACTTGATGAACCCATTTGAAGAGCAAGTAACCACCATCAACATGCTCATTAGAGAATAAACTCAAAAAATGCAAAAGTGGTATTTCCCACATGCATCATATAGGGGCTGGGCATATGAAAAACTCCTACACCTTGCTAGTAATTTCCATGACAAGTTTCACCCAAATTCAAAATCTTTTTAAAGTCCTTTTGGGTATAGCTAGAAAGAGGGTGGTTTGAACTCAAATTCAAACTATTTCCATCCCATGAATTCAAAAGTGGGAGGCATATTATTACTCAGCACATTTTTGTGAGCTCACACACCAATTTCACTCCATTTGGAGTTGATCCTGACATGACCTAGGTTTAGCAAATTCAAACTTTATTTGAATTTCAAACTGCATATGTGCTGAAATTTGGTCAAACACTTCACAATTTGAATTCTACCAATTTCAAATGGGCATGTGGTAGATAATTCAAATCCTAGAGGGTATTAGGGGGATTACTGTTTGTAGCAGTGAGAGGAAGTTAATTTCAGAGGTTAAAACTCGGGTGGGACCCACATGTGAGCTGCACAGTTCAAAGAACCGACTGAAGACATGATCTCGGTTTCTTGCGCCCGACCGAGCTGCCGCCACGGCGAGAAAACGGAGAGGACAGCAGCTGCTTGCCGCCCCTGGCCACTGAACCGCCTCCCTGTTCCTTATCTAGGCGCCCAAGCCTTCCCCGGTGCTTCTCACCGCTGTCCCGACGCGTTCTCACCCAGAAAACTGAAATCCCTCGCCGCGAAGTTGACCTCTCAGTTCCTCACCGCCCGGCCGATCCTGTGGTTTTCACGGCGATCTGAGGCTAGCACTGGGTGCGCCGAGTCTTCCTTGACGCCCTCGCGCCAGTTCTAGACCCTGAGCAACCCTTCCCGAGCTCCACCGCGACGTTGTTTCGTTCCCCGGTTCATCTCGAGCCGCCGTCACGGGGATGACCAGTCCAGCCACCACAGCCCGCCGTTCTCCGAGCTGTGAATAGCAAAAAGGTTCGCCTTCAGTCCCTCTTTCATTACCGTAAGCCCCGGTGCTGTGACATAAACTACTCACGCCGGAATTTCTCGATTTTACGATGGTATACAAAAGGGGTGCCCGGACCGATCCGCAAAATTCGTAGTCCACACCGCACCACTCATCCTCTCACAGAGGGAAGCACTTCTAGGTGCCCGTACGAGTCCATAGGAGCAGAAACCACGAAGAACCGTTGAGGAAAGCCACTGTTCTTCGAGTTTTAGGAGAATCCCCGATTTCCGGCCTAGGTCGCTTGGTGATAGCCCAGTACAGCCATTTCCGAGCTCCGTGAAGCTCATGTCGATCTTTCCTAGGGTCCACTGGTGCTCGGCGACCTTTTGTTCGATCGGTTGTGGTGCTAGGAAGGCCGGCCGACATGGCCGAAGTTCCTCCAAAGCTGCCGCTCGTCGCCGACCATGTGCCGTTGATTTTCATGACGAGCTGAGCCCAGCATCATGTTCCCCGGGTGGATTTAGGCAGAGGTAGCCAAAATCATGGAGTTTGGCGCACCACAGAGGCCACCCGCGATCTCTCCGGCGAGGGGTCGCGGCGGCCGAGTGCGAGAGGCGGGAGGAAGACGAAGCCCCCGGTCCCACATGTTGGCGGCTGATATTTAAACCCCGGGATTCACTGTGGCATGGATCCGGTGCGGCTGCACATGAAGAAATCCGCAGCCCCGTGTGTCGACCGATGAGGAGTTTACACGTAGCCCCGGTCCCACGCGCAGCGATTTAAACTTTTTCCCGATTTTCAGATTTTGTTCAAACTTCAAACACTCATAACTTTGGCTAGGAAACTCCAAATCGAGTGAACCAAATTTTGTTGGATTCAGCTCTCTGAGTACTTTCCAGCAAATCAAGTTTCACTTTATGAAAATCCCTATTTCTCCAGAATTAATTCTTCAAAATTTAAACTAGTTAGCTCATATCTTTAGCTCATATCTTTAGCTAGAAATCTTCCAATTAAGTGAAACCAACTCCATTAGAACCCTTTGGAAATCTAGTTTTCAGAAAGTCATGGCTTGCTCCATGAAGACCCCTAGCACACCCTAGGAGCTCCAATTAAGGTCAAGTACATAGTTATTTGTGGAGAGCTCAAAGGAGCTTTGCTGCAGATAACACTTTGCCAAGTCTCTGTTTAGGTTGTATCCGAACCACAGTAAAAATTTCAGATTCGTTGGGTCTGTCTAGTAGGACTTATAGTTTTCACGAGTTTAAATTCAATTCAAATGCATTTAAATTGATACATATACTTGTTACCTCATGTAGTCGCTAAGGTTGAGGAGGAACCCGAAGTCTTAGACTTCGTCACTCCGAAAGAGCAGCTAGCCTACGACCAAGAGCAGCAAGGCAAGCTCCGGTTTGCATTAACCTTTTTACAAAGTTTTACTGTTTTGAGAACTTACTTTGAGCACTCAATAAATGCTTGCATTAGAGTCTTGTTTGAAACCCAAATGCATAGCCAAGAAAACCATGGGTTGGGATTAGGATTGAAAACCCCGTTTAGCTACTGCAATGCTAAGATAGTGTAGGATTCGGTACAAGTCGAGTAGTTAGAACTACTCGTGAGGATAGGCTAGAGGCACTCGACTCGGGTAAAGATAGCAAATGAAACACATGGCAAGGAAAATGAGATCGAGCGGAGAGTAACAGCAGCAGGACTTTGGGGCCTGGGTGCTATAGCTCCGCTTGTGTCGATTGAGGACCGAGCCGTGTGCGGGCCTGTTGAACAAGCTAGAACAGTACTGAAGACCTACTGGCTATGTGGGAACTGGGAAACCGATGTATCTCGGGTAGCTGGGTGTTGAGGCATTGCCTGTCGTTCAGAGGGTAGGTTGAGAGCTCGAGGTGTAAATCGCCTGGCGGCACTGAGATGCGCGTGTAGAGACCTCTTGCTCGGGACGATAGGACCGGCTCAATATGTGGCTGACGGGTGAAAGGTGGTTGCGTACGACGTCCGTGATGGTTGCTGTAAGAAACAACGAGTACGGGCGTACGTGACGGGTTATTCGGGTAACCCTGCAGGTGTAAATCGATTATAATCGCCGTCCCTCGCGGTCAGTGAGTACCACTTGTTCACTGTACCGTGACGTAGAAAGAACAGGCTAGATTCATGTTAAAAGTTTGCTGGTTTGAAAGATATACCTTGCTTGTTAATGTCTTGTTGTAGTTTAGAGCTAATTAAAGTTCTTTTCAACTTTGGGCAAAGTACATGAGAGAAATGCGTTTCTTGTTTGATTGCGGCTCTCTCATGTGCCTTAGCGTAAGGTTCTCCACCACTTGCTGTTAAAAACGTGAAAGTAAGGTTCCACTAATTAGGCGAGTCCTTTGCAACTTATTTTACCTCATGTAACCTATCAACCATCATGTAGAAGTTCCATGAATAGGAGAGACGGGTCAGTCTTGCTGAGCCTTCGTGCTCACTGCTTGTGTTTGAAGCTTTTGCAGGGTTCTATGAGGAAGGAACTCCCGAGGAGGTGACGGAACCCCAGGAGGGGAACCCCGTCGAGTGGGAGTCATGCACGCCACCATGTTAGTGTGTGTGCGTGCTAGCGGAGACACGTTCAGGCTGAACATGAACTCGATGCATAGTCTACGCCCATGAGTGTAGACTGAACATATTTTGTTGTACAAATGTTCATAAACCTGTTTATGTAATAAAACTTTGCTTCCACTTTGTACCTTTGATGTGTGTTATCCGGTGCTGTGCAACGAAGCACCCCTCAGTGTGATCCTTTCTCGACAAGACCGTAGGGGTCGTGTCACAAACATTGAAGGAACTCAACCTCTAACCTCTGTATAACTTCAGTATTATTTCAGCTGAAAACAAGGGCCTCTGTTCCTAATATCATATAAGTTGAAAACTTGCGTACTTTGGAAATTCTGATTAAGGGAAGGAGTTAAATCAAAGTTTTATTGCACTGTATCAAAAGTTTAAAGTTTTACCATGATGTTGATCATTTAGTGGACCGTAACGTCGAAGCGTCACCCAGTTCATGCCGGTACTACTTTCCTCACCAAGAAAACCTATACCCGACTTAGCCGGCTTTGTTAATTCAGTGGCATTAAACATCTCTATCACACGTATGCTACTCATCTACCGATCCGTGGTTAGATTACCTGCAATTAAATCACACAATCGTCAGGTTCAGCTGCACACTGAACCCGGTCCCAATACAATTTCATACACCCGCCCATCATCATTCGCACGGGGGTTCTCAAGCCAAACACGCCTTGAGCTACGTGTTCACGTTACTAACCACATGACAGGGTATCCCCTACTTGCCTGTAGCACGCCAGGGAATGGCGTTGCTCGAATACCCCAAACGTCATGAAGAGTCATAGAGGATACTAAAGTTGGTCAGGTTACCTGCCACCCTTGAGGATCCACTGTTAAGCTTGTGCGCACTGGTGGACAGCACTTACATGCACCCCCAAGACATATGAAGTCCCGAGATGCATGATTTTCCGACATAAGCAAATAGGTTAGTATTGCCACTTTCTATACACTAATAACATCCTTATATGGGCTAATAACTCGTTCCTCACCGAGTCTTTGAAAGTTAACCTTTTCAAGTGCGTTAAACCTCAACAAAGCTCTGATACCACGCTGCGAGGACCCGACGGTCTCGACTAGCCAGGATCATGCTGAGGGGTGCTGCGTTGCACAGCACCGGATAACACACATAAAAGGTACAAAGCGGAAGCAAAAATTTTATTACAGAAACGTGTTTATGAACATAATTACATCAAAATACATTAAGTCTACACTCACGGGCGTAGACTAAGCAAAAGAAGTTCACATTCAGCCTATGAACGTGTCCTCACTAGCACACACGCACACTAACACAGCGGCGTGCAAGGCTCCCACTCGACGGTCGTTCCCTCTTGGAGGTCCGTCTCCTCCTTGGGAGCCTCCTCCACATAGCACCCTGCAAACGCTTCAAACACAAGCAGTGAGCACGGTGGCTCAGCTAGACTGACCCGTCTTACCTACACATGAAACTCTACATGCTAGGTTTGCAGTGTATAATAGGAAAACATGTTACAAAAGACATGCCTAATTAGTTGAATCTTATTTTCAAGTTTTAGCAGCAAGTTGTTGGAATACCTCGTGCTAAGACACATAAGAAAGCTGCAATCAAACAAGAAACGCATTTCTCTTATGTGCTTTGCCTAAGGTTGAAAAGAAACTTTGATTAGCTCTAAACTACAACAATTCATTAACAAGCAATGTAAAGCTTTCAACCAGCAATCTTTTAACATGTCACTAGCCTGTTCTTTCTATGTCACAGTACAGTGAACAAGTGGTACTCACTGACCGCAAGGGACAGTGATTATAATCGATTTACCTGCAGGGTTACCCAAATAACCCGTCACTTACGCCTGTAATCGATGTTGCCAACAGCAACCACAACGGATGTTGTACGCAATCACCTTTCATCCATTAGCCAAGTGTCGAACCGGTCCTATCGTCTCGAGCAGGAGGTCTCTAGCGGAGCATGCGTAGTGCCCGCCAGCCGATTTACACCTCGCTGCTCTCAACCTACCCTCTGGACGACAAGCAATGCCTCAACATATCGCTACCCGAATTACATAGGTTTCCCAGTTCCCATATATCCGGTAGGTCTTCGGTACTGTTCTAGCTTGTTCAACAGGCCAGCACATGGCTTGGTCCTCAATCGACACGAGCGGAGCTATGGCACCCAGGCCCCAAAGTCCTGCTGCCCTTATTCTCCGCTCGGTCTCATTTTTTTGCCATATGAATCATTGTCTATCTCTAACCGAGTTGTGTGCCTCTAGCCTATTCTCGCGAGTAGTTCCAACTACTCGACTTGTACCGAAACCTATACCATTTTAGCATTGCAGTGGCTACTCGAGGTTTAAAACCTAAGCCCAAAATCTCTTGTTCTCTTGGCTATGCATTTGGGTTTTCAAACATGACTCTAATGCACAATTGTAGGAATACATAAAGTAAGTGATCAAAACACAAGACTTTATGAAATGGCTAATGCAAACTGGAGCTTGCCTTGATGCTGGTCGTAAGCTAACTGTTCCTCTGGAGTAATGAAATCAGAACTTCCGGGCCTTCTCCGATCTTAGCAACTATACGAAAAAGAATTACGATGTGTGTCAATTCAAATGCATTTGAGTTGAATTTGGTAATGTGAAGGCTATAAGTATAGCTAGACAGTTCTATTGACTTTGAAATTTCTACTGTGATTTGGATACAATGTGAGGGCCCGGACCCGATCACGGGGACGTGCCGCTCGCCCGGGAATCGCATTGGGTGGTGCCGTGCGATGCGGCACCCAACAGCACACATAATAAAGAATCATATTACCTAAATCAAGCGGAAGCTTACAACGTGTAAATTTTACAAATACTTCTCAAAATATTCTACAGAGGAAAACTATTACAACTCGCGTCTCATACCTATGCTAAGCAACGGAAAAGGTGTCCAGCCTGCGGACCCTTCTCGCTAGCAACACTATCACAATAGCAGCGGCAGGGGTTGCCATGAGTTCCCCACTCGGAGAGTTCCGAGTCTCATCGGACACCCGAACATATCCGCGTACAATTATTAGCTGCAAAACAACTTATGCAGTATCCGTGAGCACAAAGCTCAGCAAGACATAACCATCACCCTAGTCATGAAACTCTACATGCAGAAAATAGAGGGCTAAATATAGAAGTTTGCACAAAGGATGAACTTGAGCTAAAGGAGAATCTTACTTCAAGTTTTAAGCAAACTTTTATAGTCCTCGCACAATTCACATCGAGACTCCACAATCAAACAAGAAACGCTTTATCTCGATGTCCCTTGCCCAAGGTGAAAGTAACTTTAGTGCGCTACCCTAGACTCATACAGACCTTGCGCCATCAACATTGAGGCTCCACAATCAAACAACAAACGCTTTGCCTCGATGGTACTAGCCCAAGATGGAAAATAAATTTAGTAAAAGTGTTGATCATTCCTCATCTCCATTATGAGGATTACTCACGAAGCATTATTAACTTTTCCCAGTTTATTACTACGTCACGACTCAGTGTACAAGTATGCTCACTACCGCAAGCGACGGTGATTGCAATAAAAAACACCCGGCTGACACGACACGTACGCCGTACTCGACGTTGCACACAGCAACCGTCACTGACATCCTACGTGGCAACCTTTCACATGACACCCAAATGTCGAACCGGTCCCACCGACTGGGACTAAGTCTCACTACGGCAAATCCTCGTAGAGCCGACTTCTCTATCCTTTCATCATCTGCATCAGATGGTGAGGTATGCCTCGACACCCAGGTTAACATGTTACATCGGTTTCCTGGGTCCCATATAGCTAGTATGCATCCGGTACACATCTCAAACTTGTCCAACGGAGCCGCAAACGAGAACGGGCCTTAATCGACTCAGACATAGATTAGGTTCACAGGACCACGTCCTTGATCCTTCCATCCACTACCCCGTCTCCATTCCCAACTATGAGGATCAATTCCCAACTCTTCAGATTGATCCCCCTTAATCCCGGTTCACGAGTAGGAAACTGGCTACTCGAGTTATGCCTCTTTTAATCTACTTTTGTTAACTTGAGATCAGCAATTATAATGAATTGATAACCTACTCTACATTACTCCAGGGTTTTCTGGGTCATGCATTTGGAGTTTCATACCATCTAGACTTAATGCAATAAACAAAATGCTAGACGATATAAAGTGAATACAAATAAAAACTTGTAAGTTTTGATGCAAACCGGGGCTTGGCTTTGTTTTGCAGGGGACTTATATATAGGGTTCAGTTAGTGAAGACCACTTGGGGCTTGATCACTCGCTTCTCTCATTCTTTGATCTCCACTCTAATTGCTTCAACTTCTTCATGTAGATGCTACACGTAATGAATATGCATATATATTTATTTGTAAAGATTTTGCTAACAAGTTCAAATAACAAGTTTAAAAACTGGAACTCTATTTAAGAATTTAAAATGACACTGGTGCTAGTGGTTTGGCTTTGTGTCTAAGCAACATGATTAAGTGCTAAGTGCATTTTATCACTTATGTGTTACTCCTCTAAAATGGTTGAACAGAACAGTGATGATCCAAAGCTCCAATGGAGCTGAAACTTTTCTTGTGAGTTCCTTGTCACAAGAAAGTAGTGTGGACAAAAATTTAGAAATTTTCAATGAGTAGCTCACGCAGAACAATTCCTTAAGCATTTAGGCAAAAGGAAATTAATTCTGAATCACTTGCACTTTCATGCAAATTCAAGTGAACTACAATTTCAAACATAGCTCAGGGAGCATGCATGAATTTTCCTAGGATTTTTGGAAGTAAGAATTACCCAGAACTGAATTTCCAAGTTTTGGAAATTCTCTGAAAATGTTTCTGTATTCAATTGAACACAGCAACTTCAAATCTGAATTTCCCTAACCAAATCAACTCCAAATGAGCTGAGATTTTTACAAGAGTTCACTAACATCCTAGAGAATATCCTGGCAAAATTTGAGGATTTTTGGATAAACCAAACTCCCCCAACAATTCTTTTGCTGAAAAGTTTTAAAGAATTTTCCAGAACTAAATACTAAGTTTAATACAAATTAAGTTGAATATTTGGATAGAGTTTTCCAATCTGAATCCATCCCAATTTGAATCACTAAATTTGGAGCTTCCTAGCAAAAGTTATGAGATTCTAAAGTTTGGGGAAATTCTGGAATTTGAATTTAACCGGGAAAAGTTCAAATATCTGACAGCGGGTCCGGCCAACACGTGTCAACTCCTCGGCTAAACCACACGGGAACACAGGACCATTTCCTGCACTGTCACAGACGATCCCGTGCAACAGAAGATCCCACCCCTATTCTCTGAGTGACTGACACGCGGGCCCGGCCTCCTCGTCTTCTACCTCTCGCTCCCGCGCCCGCGCGCTGCCGAGTTCACCGGAGCTGCGCTGATCTTTGCCGTCCGGCCAGCTCCCGCGCTCTCCCTCGCCGCTAGGTCCTAGTTCCACACGCTGAACACGATGGGACCACTTCCCCCGACCAGCGGTGGCTCTAACATAGCCGGCGACGGTGCGGCAGCTAGGTACCATTTTGGCGACGTTGCCCGGCCAACCTAGCCCGCCAAAACATCGGTTCGGTGGAAGGACCCTACAGCACCGGTGGATGCTAGGGAAGATCGTCCTGGTGGTGAAACGGCTCGGAGATGGCTCTAACATAGCTCTCACCGTGAGCCCGATCCTCCCCACCTCGGTTGCCGTTAGAAAACCTAGAAATACTCGGCCTACGTGCAGTTTCGAGCTAGAGATGCGAAGGGCTAATGATCGCCGACTACTGGTGGTCCTGCATGCAGGATTTCACGACCTAAGAATGAGAATAGAGGTCGAATTTGGGATTACCGTGCCGGAAGGTCGGTTTGTGCCCGCTGGAGGAATTTTCTCAAATTCGTGCTTGGAGCATCATGTCATGGCTTAAGCTTCGGAGATGAGCACCACAGGGTCCTAGCGCGTCTGAGGATACTCTTGCTCGGGCATGCCAAGCTCCATGCAAAGCTGTCCACGAGAGCACCCCTATGCGGCTCATTTTGGCTGCCGCGGAAACTTGGTGATGCCGGGGTTGTGAGGGCCGAACGCTCTCGGTTGTGGCCCGAGGAGGCTGTGGAGTAGACTGCTGGACCGTTTTGCTACCGCCTGGGTGTTTGCATCCGGGGGGAAACAGCTCCCGAGCGATCAACAATGGCGGCGGCTTCTCTGTGCCGTTCTTGCGCGCGAGAGGGATAGGACCATGTCTTCGGTGCTGTGGCGAGACGGGGCACGGCTGAGAGTAAAGACCACCCACGAGGAGCTCGCCAGCGGGAGGAAAAACGGGAAGGAGGTGGCGCTCGGTGCCTCTCGGTGTCACACGGTGGAGACCTCGGCTCTGCTCGAGTGGGAAAACTTAACCCCGAAGGCTGCAGATCTTTTTGCAATTTTTAACCTCCCTAATGACATGTGGGTTCCACCAGGCAGCCTCTCCTCATCCCTCAAAAGATCTCCAAAATTTGGCAAGTGACCAATTCAAATGTTTGGAGTTGAATACTGAGCTGCATTTTGATAGTTGGACAAATTCCATCCAAATTCAAATGTATATTTGAATTCTTTGCACATTTAAATCCTTTTCGGAAAAATGGATAGCAAACCTTTTCAAAAATTAATGAAACTTTGTCTACCCACTAATTTGGACCTAAGGAATTCAAATATGCAATTTGATTCCTGTGTTAGCTGCTGCAAACAAGAGTTTGAACACAACAGTTTGAATTACCATTGTGTCCTCCCCTCATTTGAAATTTGAGTTGAACATTTAGTTCAGACTCTGATTTTTAAACCTTTCCATTGCACCTGAGTACTTATATTCTGTGGGTTTAATTCACCTAGTGTCCAAACGTGCAAGTAACCCTAAGTTTGTTTATAAGAATCTCTCATGGTTTATCATATGTGGAGAAAGTTTAAACCAGCCCCCTTTTTCATACACATGACACCAATCTTAGTGCAAACTCAAGTTTCTTTGTATTCACATTTTTGGGACCTTTACATTCCTCCCTCCTTAAAAAGGAAATCTCATCACGAGATTACAAAAGAAAGGTGAGGCGGAAGGTAATTACAAAATCTACGACAAAAGTTCCGGATAGTTCTTGTGGATGTAATCTTCACTCTCCCAAGTCGCTTCTTCCGGCGTATGATTACTCCACAGGACTTTGTAAAATTTCAAAGTCCGATTTCGAGTGATCTGGGTCTTCTCGTCGATAATGTTGATGGGCTGCTCGGCGTAGGTGAGAACCGGTTGTAATATCTCCATGTCTCCCAAAAGAATCTCTGTCGGCTTCTTCAAACACTTTCTCAAGTGTGAGACATGGAAGATGTCGTGGACGCCTGATAAAGATGGTGGCAGCTTCAGACGGTAGGCTACCAGTCCACACCGTTCTGTAATAATGAACGGACCCACAAAGCGAGGAGCTAGCTTTCGCTTGACCCCGAATCGATGAATTCCCTTCATCGGGGATACTCGGAGATAGACGTGATCTCCAACTTCAAAATACAAGGGTCGGCGTCACTGGTCCACATAGCTCTTCTGGCGAGATTGAGCAGCTTTGAGGTTTGCTTGAATAAGCTGGACCCGCTCTTCAGCATCTTTTACAAGATCAATGCCGAAAATCAACCTCTCACCGGATTCACACCAATTGAGTGGCGTGCGGCACTTCCTGCCATAAAGTGCTTCGTACAGTGTCATTTTAATACTGGATTGGTAACCATCGTTGTAGGAGAACTCCGCTAATGGCAAATGGTTATCCCAATTCTTTCCATGATCTATGGCACATGCTATCAGCATATCTTCTAAAAATTGATTCACCCTCTCCATTTGACCGTCGGTCTGAGGATGGTATGCCGAGCTTCTGATTATCTTTGTTCCCAGAGATTCATGTAATTGCTCCCATAAATGAGCAACAAATATTGAACCTCAGTCCGATATGATGTTTTTGGGGACTCCATGTAAGCACACAATTCTGGAGAGATACAACTCTGCATATTGCTTAGTATGGAATCCTGTATTCACTGGGATGAAGTGGGCTGATTTTGTTAAGCGATCAACAATCACCCAAATGGAGTCATGCTTTCTAGATGTGAGAGGCAGTCCGACAATAAAGTCCATGCTGATGTCCTCCCACTTCCAGACCGGAATACTTAATGGTTGCAGCATTCCCGCTTTCTTAATATGATCAGCTTTGACTCGCCGACATGTACCACACTCGGATACATATTTGGCAATTTCTCGCTTCATCCGAGTCCACCAAAATTTTGTCTTCAGGTCTTGAAACATCTTATTGCTTTATGGATGTATTGAGTACTTGGACATATGGGCTTGATCCAGGATTTTCTTCCTTAGCTTCAGGTTCCGGGGTACCACAATACGGTTGTTAAACCATAACACACATTGATTATCTTCCCGGAAACATTTCATTTTATCCTCATTGATTCTTGCCCGGATTTTCCACATTCCTTTATCTCTCTTTTAGGCTTGTACAATCTCTTCTCTAATGGTAGGCACAAGAGCAAGATTATACAACGCCCCATACGGAATCACACGCAAGCTTGGTTCTTCATCCTCATCCGGAATAACTGACAAGTTATTTACGTGGGACTTACGACTGAGTGCATCAGCCACCACGTTAGCTTTGCCCGGATGGTAATGGATCTCGAGCTCATAATCTTTGATTAATTCCAACCATCTTCACTGCCTCATATTAATATCCTTCTGAGTGAATATATATTTGAGGCTCTTATGGTCGGTGTAGAGATGCACTAGATTTCCGAGTAAGTAGTGCCTCCACATTTTTAATGCAAGCACCACCGCAGCGAGTTCTAGGTCATGAGTAGGGTAGTGCTGCTCGTGGTTGCGGAGTTGACGAGACCCATACGCGATCACGCATCTATCTTGCATTAAGACGCAGCCAAGTCCAATGCCTGAGGCATCACAATAAACATCAAATGGCTTTGTTGTGTCCGGTTGGGCTAACAGCGGTGCCGTTGTGAGATGTTTCTTCGAAGTTTGAAATGCCTCTTCACAGGCCTCTGTCCATACATACTTGCTGCTCTTCTTTAGTAACTCTGTCATTGGTTTAGCCACCTTCGAGAAGCTGGGTATAAATCTCCGGTAATAACCCGCTAGTCCTAGAAAACTGCGGATTTGATGAACAGATGTAGGAGACTTCCACTTCAAGACTTGCTCAATTGTAGTTGGATCTACGGCCACACCCTCCGCTGAAATAATGTGGCCTAAGAATGGTACTTTGCTGATCCAAAATTCACACTTGCTGAATTTGGCATACAGCTTATGTTCCCGTAAGCGTTGGAGCACAATATTGAAATGTTTGGTGTGCTCCTTCTCCGATTTGGAGTATACGAGAATGTCGTCGATGAAAACCACGACGAATTGATCCAACTCAGGCATGAATACAGAATTCATAAGGTACATGAAATGTGCGGGTGCATTTGTTAGCCCGAAAGACATGACTAGATACTCATACAGCCCGTATCTAGTCGAGAAAGCCGTCTTCGATATATCCTCCACTCTGATTTTTATCTGATGATAACCAGACCGTAAGTCCATCTTGGAGAATACTTTGGCACCCACCAACTGATCAAATAATATATCAATCCGCGGCAGTGGATATTTATTTTTGATCGTCACTGCATTCAGTGGCCGATAATCCACACATAACCGAAGTGATTCATCCTTTTTCTTCACAAAGAGGGCTGAACAGCCCCATGGCGATGAGCTTGGTCGGATGAACCCTTTGTCCATTAAGTGCTTTATCTGTTCTTTCAGTTCAGCTAATTCCTTCGGAGACATTTTGTACGGCCTCCGAGATATCGGTGTGGTTCCCGGTGCTAACTCGATCTTGAATACCACGTCCCTTTCAGGCGGCATCCCTGGAAGATTGTCGGGAAACACATCTGGGTACTCGTGGACCACCGGAATATCCTCCAGTTTCGTGGTAACACTGTGGTACAACACTGGATTTTTAGAATCCACGGCTTCAAGTATGAGTGTTTGGAGACCGTAGATCGGAGAGTCCAAACTAACAATCCGTGGATCGATGTCAAGAACAGCCGCATGGTAGTTGATCCACGCCATTCCTAAGATCACATCGATCTTCTTCCCCTCTAATACAATGAGGGTTGTGGGGTATAATTTTCCACCTAAGCACAAAGGTGCTTTGATCACCACTTCATTAGCAGCTATATTTCCACCAGGTGAGCGGATAAGGTAGTGATCCTTCGGTGTAGAGGTGGAGAGCTCAGCTTTGCACACAAATAACCTGCTGATGAAATTGTGTGTAGCTCCAGAGTCAAATAAAATTAATACGGGCAGATCATTGAGGGTGAACATTCCCGCTAGCACAGGTGCCCCGTCCGGCACATCCTCTAGAGCTGTATGATAAATACACCCGGACTTTGGTGCTGTTCCTTGGAGCTGAGCACGGGTTTGATTTGTACCCTGCTCCAGTGTAGTTCCTCTGTGGCGTATCCTTTATGGACACTTCCTGCTGATGTGACCCAAATACCCGCACGTGAAGCACGGTTTCTCAGCCGGTTCCAGGTTGCTCTGAGTACGGACACTAGTTGTATTCTGCTGCGGCAAGAACGCTTGAGGAACAGAATAATGTGGCTGCATATGTCGTTGTTGCAGCTGTCCGAATCCAGAGTATTGAGATGAACGACCCGAACATTGCAGGAGTCGTCGAGCCGGCTGCAATGTTTGACAGTTCATGGTACTGTCTACCACCCTGTATTTATGAGGAGCACTACGGTATACGGTTCTTTCTTTTCTCAGCCTGAACTTCTCGCTGAGCATCTCCAACCATGATGGCAGCACTCATCAATTCGTTGAAGTTCTTTCGATCAGCTAAGACGAGTCTTTCCTTTAACTTGGGGTTGAGACTGCGGAAGAACCATTCGCACTTTTGTGCCTCAGTGTTCACATGTTCAGGCGCATACTGTGCCAATTTGTTGAACACTCGCGAATGCTCGTATGCATCCGTCCCTCCTTGTTTTTAAGGCCAGAAACTCCTCGAGTTTCCACTGAATTATTCCAGAAGGAACATTATAAGCAAGAAATGCCTTCCGGAATTCCATCCATGTGAAATCATGTCCAGCTGGTAGGGAGGCGAGTTGATTTGCCCACCATGCACTGGCGGACCAGTGAAGTTGTTGCGCCGCGTATAGAACCTTCTGATGTTCGGTGCATTGGAGCAACCCGAACTTAGACTCAATGGTACGGATCCAGCTATCCACCACCAGAGGATCCTCAGCTTCAATGAAAGCCGGTGGTTGAGTTGCTAAGAACTCAACATAGGAATTCAGTGGAGGTTGGCGCAAGTCTTCGTCTTGACATCCCCCTTGACGGGATGTATTCATAACCAGGGTGCGGAGCAAGTCGGTTCGCTCATCGCTTGCACCCGTCATGGAAGCCAGAATGTCCGCCATTGTGACCGTAGGTGAAGGTCCTGGTGGTGGTTGCGGTTGCGGAGCTCGCTGCTCCCGCTGTGGAGAGTAATCACCACCACCACCACTGGAACCACCCACCTCATCCTAGAACGAGTTCGCACTACTCTGCAATTGCAAGAGTTCATTATCAGATCAACACTATCACTTGATTTATTCCATGAACAAAGTAGTGAAACACTTATAATGAAATCTTAACATGTAAGCAAAATGATTTAAGCGCAAACTGATGTACTAACAGCAAGGATTTAAAAGCAGATTGACCGGTCCTTAAACAAACCAGATTTCGATCCAGTTAAAAGCATTTTCATAACTCAAGTTGAATACCAAATTTAAATTTAACTTCAATATATTTCCAATGAGTATTCAAATGCCTTCGTATCACTTCTGGATCAAAAGTTATGATTGCTCAAAGTTGACAGAATTTCTGGATAAAATTTGCAAGCATCTCCTTTGTATGTGGCTGACTTTATCAAAGTTGTATACACAGATACGATATGAATCTGAACCAACTTTGAACTACAAGAATGTTGCATATCTCATCATATTTCCAACGTTGTATCACAGGCTCCTCAGGGATTTTTCTACAGGAAGTTATGGCTTAAAAACAGAAAGGTCCAGAGAGGTTTTTCCGCTGTCCTGGTTCTGGACAGTTTGCCTTCAACTGGACTTTTCACCCACTTAACGTGTGATTTTGCTCTGGAGGTATACAAGAAAGTTGTAGAGAACATGAAAAGATTTCCATAACTGTATCATACACATTAATTGGTTAAAGCTACTCAGAGTTATGCTCTGTCAAATTCCAGCAAGAATTCCTGCCGAAAACAGAGCACTCTGTTTTTGAAATCTTTGAAGCCTAGTCTTCCTCTCATTTGAATCTTAGCTCAAAATAAGAGTTCAGTAACTAATATTTGTCTCAAACTTCCATTTAGTTGAAAGTTAGTTCATGATTTATTTCTTCAAAGGAAAGGGTTTATTAAGTTTAGTACGGCATCGATGCACCATAAGAAGCATATCGGTACTACGTAGCCTCACCAAAGAAAATCCTAACCGGACTATACCGGCATATTCGTTTTATCAGTGGCACTAAACGGTCTCTCGTACACGTGTACTACACGGGATACGTACGTGGTTAGTACCTGAAGGAAAACACTCAATGATGATGCACACATAGGTTTTCTCATTTCAGGCAGTTCCATATCATACTAAAAACATACGCCCCGTATCATTTCCATACGGGCCGTCCTTGAGTCACGTCACGTCTTAAGGTACATGGTCGCATTTTCACACCACACGACTGGGAACCTGAGTAGAGCGCCAACGGGTCGTCACGGTTGGGAATTGTATAAACCCAACAGATACCACCTACTGCCCTGCAGGGCACGCCAATGGCAAGCGCTGCGTATTTCCTCCTAGGCTAATTCTAGAAGAACACACTATCGCGTTACTGACCACACGATGGGTCTCCACTTACTTGCCTAATGCACGCTAGGGATCAGCGTTTCATATGAACTCAGGGACATGAAGAGTCCAAGAGTTTCATATTGACGTCTCACACCAAGCTGTGAGACCTATCCCTGAACCACTTTCCTCGTCAGGGGAGCTAACCGAAATTGAACCGCTTTTGGTGGCGTTCCTTACCCTTCTTACCTGAGCATGGTGCTTCGTTACATAATTGAAATTCAGAATTATAACAAGTATGTTAGTCCTGTCACTTTAATTAACTATACTACTATAGTCCTTATGTGGGCCTAATACCGTATCCTCACCGTAATCTAGATTTTTGTCGTAATACGATCCTTGTTCTGTGCGCTATTACCAATGCGGCTCTGATACCACGCTGTGAGGGCTCGGACCCGATCACGGGGATGTGCCGCTCGCCCGGGAATCGCATTGGGTGGTGCCGTGCGATGCGGCACCCAACAGCACACATAATAAAGCATCATATACCTAAATCAAGTGGAAGCTTACAACGTGTAAATTTTACAAATACTTCTCAAAATATTCTACAGTGGAAAACTATTACAACTCACGTCTCATACCTATGCTAAGCAACGGAGAAGGTGAACAGACCGCGGACCCTTCTCGCTAGCAACACTATCACAATAGCAGCGGCAGGGGTTGCCATGAGTTCCCCACTCGGAGAGTTCCGAGTCTCATCGGACACCCGTACATATCCGCATACAGTTATTACCTGCAAAACAACTTATGCAGTATCCGTGAGCACGAAGCTCAGCAAGACTTAACCGTCACCCTAGTCATGAAACTCTACATGCTGAAAATAGAGCGCTAAATATAGAAGTTTGCACAAAGGATGAACTTTAGCTAAAGGAGAATCCTTACTTCAAGTTTTAAGCAAACTTTTATAGTCCTCGCGCAATTCACATCGAGACTCCACAATCAAACAAGAAACGCTTCATCTCGATGCCCCTTGCCCGAGCTGAAAGTAACTTTAGTGCACTACCCTAGACTCATACAGACCTTGCGCCATCAACATCGAGGCTCCACAATCAAACAAGAAACGCTTTGCCTCGACGCTACTAGCCCAAGGTGGAAAATAAATTTAGTGAAAGTGTTGATCATTCCTCATCTCCATTATGAGGATTACTCACGAAGCATTATTAACTTTTCCCAGTTTATAACTATGTCACGACTCAGTGTACAAGTATGCTCACTACCGCGAGCGACGGTGATTGCAATAAAAAACACCCGGCTGACACGACATGTACGCCCGTACTCGACGTTGCACACAGCAACCGTCACTGACGTCGTACGTGGCAACCTTTCACACGACACCCAAATGTCGCACCGGTCCCACCGACTGGGATTAAGTCTCACTACGGCAAACCCTCGTAGAGCCGACTTCTCTATCCTTTCAGCATTTGAATCAGACGGTGAGGTATGCCTCGACACCCAGGTTAACATGTTACATCGGTTTCCTGGGTCACATATAGACAGTATGCATCCGGTACACATCTCAAACTTGTCTAGCGGGGCCGCACACGAGAACGGGCCTTAATCGACTCAGACATAGACTAGGTTCACAGGACCACATCCTTGAGCCTTCCATACACTGCCCGGTCTCCATTCCTAACTATGAGGATCAATTCCCAACTCTTCCGATTGATCCCCCTTAATCCGGTTCACGAGTAGGAAACTGCCTACTCGAGTTATGCCTCTTTTAATCCACTTTTGTTAACTTGAGATCAGCAATTATAATCAATTGATAACCTACTCTACATTTTACTCCAGGGTTTTCTGGGTCATGCATTTGGAGTTTCATACCATCTAGACTTAATGCAATAAACAAAATGCTAGACGACATAAAGTGAATACAAATAAAAACTTGTAAGTTTTGATGCAAACCGGGGCTTGCCTTTATTTTGCAGAGGACTTATGTATAGGGTTCAGTTAGTGAAGACCACTTGGGGCTTGATCACTCGCTTCTCTCCTTCTTTGATCTCCACTCTAATTGCTTCAACTTCTTCACGTAGATGGTACACGTAATGAATATGCATATAGATTTATTTGTAAAGATTTTGCTAACAAGTTCTAATAACAAGTTTAAAAACTGGAACTCTGTTTAAGAATTTAAAATGACCCCTGTGCTAGTGGTTTGGGTTTGTGTCTAAGCAACATGATTAAGTGCTAAGTGCATTTTATCACTTATGTGTTACTCCTCTAAATAGGTTGAACAGAACAGTGATGATCCAAAGCTCCAATGGAGCTTAAACTTTTCTTGTGAGTTCCTTGTCACAAGAAAGTAGTCTGGACCAAAATTTAGAATTTTTCAATGAGTAGCTCACTCAGAACAATTCCTTAAGCATTTAGGCAAAAGGAAATTAATTCTGAATAAACTTGCACTTTCGTGCAAATTCAAGTGAACTAAAATTTCAAACATAGCTCAGGGAGCATGCATGAATTTTCCGAGGATTTTTGGAAGAAAGAATTACCCAGGACAGAATTTCCAAGTTTTGGAAATTCTCTGAAAATGTTTCTGTATTCAATTGAACCCAGCAACTTCAAATCTGAATTTCCCTAACCAAATCAACTCACAATGAGCTGAGATTTTTACAGGAATTCAGTAACATCCTAGAGAATATTCTGGCAAAAGTTTAGATTTTTGGATAAACCAAACTCCCCCAACAATTCTTTTTCTGAAAAGCTTTAAAGAATTTTCCATAACTAAATACAGAGTTTCATACAAATTGGGTTGCATATTTGGATAGAGTTTTCCAACCTGAATCCAATCCAATTTTAATCACTAAATTTGGAGCTTCCTAGCAAAAGTTATGAGGTTCTAAAGTTTGGGGAAATTCTGGAATTTGAATTTAACCGGGAAAAGTTCAAATCTCTGACAGCGGGTCCGGCCAACACGTGTCAACTCCTCGGCTAAACCACACGGGGCCACAGGACCATTTCCCGCACTGTCACAGACGATCCCGTGCAACAGAAGATCCCACCCCTATTCTCTGAGCGACTGACGCGCGTGCCCGGCCTCCTCGTCTTCTACCTCACGCTCCCACGCCCACGCGCCGCCGGGCTCGCCGGAGCTGCGCTGATCTTCGCCGTCCGGCCAGCTCCAACGCTCTCCCTTGCCGCTAGAGCCTAATTCCACACGCTGAACACGATGGGACCACTTCCCCCAACCGGCGGTGGCTCTAACATAGCCGGCGACCGTGCGGCGGCTCGGTACCATTTCGGCGACGTCGCCCGGCCAACCTAGCCCGCCAAAACATCGGTGGAAGGACTCTACAGCACCAGTGGATGCTAGGGAAGATCGTCCTGGTGGTGAAACGGCTCGGAGATGGCTCTAACATAGCTCTCATCGTGAGCCCGATCCTCCCCACCTCGGTTGCCGTTAGAAAACCTTGAAATACTCGTCCTACATGCAGTTTCGAGCTAGGGATGCGAAGGGCTAATGATCGCCGACTACTGGCGGTCCTGTGTGCAAGATTTCACGACCGAAGAACGAAAATAGAGGTCAAGTTCAGGATTACCGTGCCGGAAGGTCGGTTTGTGCCCGCCGGAGGAATTTTCTCAAATTCGCGCTCGGTGAATCATGTCACGGCTTGAGCTTCGGAGATGAGCACCACAGGGTCCTAGCGCGTCCGAGGATACTCTTGCTCAGGCATGCCAAGCTCCATGCAAAGCTGTTCACGAGAGCACCCCTACGTGGCTCCTTTCGGCCGCCGTGAAAACTTGGTGATGCCGGGGTTGTGAGGGCCGAACGCTCTCGGTTGTGGCCCGAGGAGGCTGTGGAGGAGACTGCAGGACCGTTTTGCTACCTCCTGGGCGTTTGCACGCGAGGGGAAACAGCTCCCGAGCGATCAACAATGGCGGCGGCTTCTCTGTGCCGTTCTTGCACACGAGAGGGATAGGACCGTGTCTTCGGTGCTGTGGTGAGACGGGGTATGGCTGAGAGTAAAGACCACCCACGAGGAGCTCGCCAGCGTGAGGAAAAACGGGCAGGAGGTGGCGCTCGGTGCCTCTCGGTGTCACACGGTGGAGACCTCGGCTCTGCTCGAGTGGGAAAACTTAACCCTGAAGGCTGCAGATCTTTTTGCAGTTTTTAACCTCCCTAATGACATGTGGGTCCCACCAGGCAGCCTCTCCTCAACGGTACCTATCAGCCAAAGAGGAATTCTTCAAAAGATCTCCAAAATTTGGCAAGTGACCAATTCAAATGTTTGAAGTTGAATACTGAGCTGCATTTGGATAGTTGGACAAATTCCATCCAAATTCAAATGTATATTTGAATTCTTTGCACATTTAAATCCTTTTTTGACAAATGGATAGCAAACCTTTTGAAAAATTAATAAAACTTTGCCTACCCACTAATTTGGACCTAAGGAATCCAAATATGCAATTTGATTCTTGTGTTAGCTGCTGCAAACAAGAGTTTGAACACAACAGTTTGAATTACCATTGTGTCCTCCCCTCATTTGAAATTTGAGTTGAACATTTAGTTCAAACTCTGATTTTTAAACCTTTCCATTGCACCTGAGTACTTATATTCTGTGGGTTTAATCCACCTAGAGTCTAAACGTGTAAGTAACCCTAAGTTTGTTTATAAGAATCTCTCATGGTTTATCATATGTGGAGAAAGTTTAAACCAGCCCCCTTTTTCATACACATGACACCATTAGTGCAAACTCAAGTTTCTTTGTATTCACATTTTTGGGACCTTTACATACAACCTAAACAGTAACTTGGCCAAATTTCATTTGAAGCAAAGCCCTTTTGAGCCCTGCACAAATAAATGTGTATTTGGCCCTAATTAGAGCTCTTAGGATTTTCTATGGATTTTCATGGATCAAGCCATGAATTTCTGGAAAATATATTTTCAGATGGATCTAATGGAATTGGTTTAGTCTAATTTGAAGCATCGTAGCAAAAGATATGAGCTAAACAAGTTCAGAAAAAATCAGAAAAATGTTTCTGGATATTTTTTTCTCTGGACCAGTTTCCTCAATCACACCATTAGATTGATCAAATGAGATTGGATGGATCTGAATTTTTTTTGATAGCTCATAGATATTACAAGGAACATCGTGAAAAAATTTTAGAATTTTCCTCTAAAGGGTTCTCCAGTTAAAATTCTTAACATTTTAAATTTTGGAGAATTAATTCTGGATAAATAAAGGTTTTCATGGGGGTGAAACTTTATTTTCTGGAAAGTGCTCAGTAAGCTGAATCCAACAAAATTTGGTTCACTTGATTTGGATCTTCCTAGTAAAAGTTGTGTGAGTTTGAAGTTTGAACTAAATCTGAAAATCGGGAAATGTTTAAATTCCGCCCGTGGGTCCCACGCGTCCGGCTTCTTCAACCGCGTGCCAAACGCGTCCAAGCGGCGGCGGTCTCCGGCGAGGGTATCCATAACCGAGTTCCCAGCCACCACCTGGGGCCAAACTTGCCGCCCCAAGGTATTTTCCCATGCTGAGCTAATTTTGAGGTGCGCCAGCGGCCGGGGATCACCGGAACTAGGTGCTGCCACGTGTCTAACAACCCTGGACCCCTCGCTACACCGCAAGACAGCTCCAGCAGAGGCGTGTGGCCGGGGGGCAGCCACCCCGATGCCGCGGAGACAAGCAACGGGCAGATGGCCTAAGAGTAAAGAGGAAGATACGCTGACAGACCACACTTTCAAGATTCGCGCCTTCCCTAGATGCATGGCACACGGCGCACGCCCCCGTCCTCTATCTGTTCACCATAATGGTGAAAGACAGGGCGGCAAGGCGTGATGGTGCAACAGAGCCGCCCAACAGCGCTGAGCCGCCCAGCAGACCAAGGGGGCACAGCGACAAGACGGGTACTTCTTCACCACCTGCTACCCGGACAGAGGCGCCCAGCGGGACAGGCGGCACACCGTAACTCTACCGACAGCGACAATACGTATAGCTGTAAATGCCCAGATTATGTATAGGCACTGATAGCCGTGGGGCCACCTGTCGGGCCCTGGGCCGCATTGTAACTGCCCCGACCTTGGACTATAAAAGGATTGGGGCGGCCACCGTAGAACAGGTTTGCAACCTTGCAACCCCGACTCCTTCACACACTCATACGCACAGGCAATACAACAAGCACACCCGTGGACGTAGGGTATTACGCTCCCGCAGCCCGAACCACGTAAATCCCGGTGTTCACCCTCGCCGCCGTGCTCCGACCTTCAAGCTCCACTAGCCCCTCCGAAAAATGAACCTCCGCGGGCTCCTCAGGCAGACCGGGGGAAGTGTCGCAGGAAAACATTTGGACATTTGGCGCGCCAGGTAGGGGGGCTTTTGGTTCTTGAAGCTGTTTGAGAAGCCCACAATGGTGAACATCCAATCTTTTGGAGGTTCTTCCCACCCCTAGCACCGCCAGCGGCAGAGTGAGCAGGAAGCGTCCTCTAGTCCTAGAGTGGGACCGTCTGCACTAGCGCCAGTCCCCACGGCGACGGTGTCTGTTGCTTCCTGGCAGCGTTCGGTGGCGACGGCATCACAAGCACTGACCGAGGCCAGCCCGTAGAGCGCGCTATTAGCAGCCCACGCGCTCCTTCACAACCCCCCGAGCGCAGGAGCTTCCTTGTCTGCTGCTGAGCAGTGGCACAACGACGTCGACCATTTGGTTGTAGCCGTGCTTAACTTGCCGTGCCACTGAAGATGGTGGCTGGAAACGGTGCAGGTGCCGCTCTGTGCCCTAACTAGGGATTACAAGGCGGCGACAACTCACTCGACGGCGACGTCCAGGCTCCCCACGTCACCAACCGGCACAGCGCCAGCGAGTGCCGGGAGATCCAGAGGTTGGTGGAGCGCTTCCAAGAGCTCCGGCAGCCAACGGGAGGGCAAGCAGAAGGCTGACCCAGAGGTTAGCACGGACCAGGAGATGGAGTTCCAAGACACCAAGCGGGCGTTGAAGGTCATGTATGACCAAGATGAGAGCTCCGACTCGGACCACAGTGAGTGATGCAAGACGCTCCACGCCTAACCAGGCATTCCCTCTTCCGTCGTGAAGAGTAGGTGGCCCAATATAGGGCTAACTGGTGCCTCGGCAATGCTTTCTTAAGGAGGGATGACAAACCTTCCCCCCTGCTGGGAGGGTCCCTTCCGACTAATACAAGCATGCCACTCCAGGTGCGCCTACCTTGTTGTAGGGAATGGGTACCTCTACCCAGACCACAGGTCATAGGACATCTCTGTAAGTTCCACCCTTAAGTCAGTGGTAGGATGTTTTTTCTTTTTCTCTTTCTTGTAAGGGTGTTATAGAGACTAGGAACAGAGCTTAAAACAACTAAAGTCCTAGAGGGGTCAAGTTACGCTTGGTATCCGGGGCGAGTCGCTGCCTTCTTATACGGCCTGTTGCCTCCTATCGCCCGAGGGAAGCTAGAAATAAGAAAAAAATATTGTCCTGTGCACTCCATTACAGTTTATGCTGGCTTATGCATATCAACTATAAATGGTATGTTCAGAGCCCGCCCTACACACATTAGTCCTACACACCAGTCCTACACATTAGTGGTGGAATGAGCTCCGTCTCCATGCCACCGAGGGGGCCAAGATGGCGGCGACCCGGAGCCTAGAGCCCCGGTATTCACCGGAACCTACTAGACACCCTACATTGACGGCTCCTCGCGCAAGCAAGGTGCCAGAGCGGGGGTCCTGCTCATTTCGCGAGCAGGAGTGCAGTTCAAGCACATGGTGCACCTTGACTTCAAGGCTACTAACAACATGGCAGAGTACGAAGCCCTCATATTTGGCTTGAGTATTGCCCCTTCTCTAGGCATGCCGTAGATGCTAGTTAAAGGAGACTCACAACACGCCATCAAACAAGCCGAGCGTGAGTACTCCTACAATGATCCACAGCTAGCTGCCTACATTATCCGTATGCAAGAGATGGAGAAAGAATTTCATTCTTTGAAGTAGTGCCATATCCCCCGCGCCAACAACGCGGTGGGAGATGACCTTTCAATAAAAGCCTTTGCATGGGCTCCGAGCCCCGAAGGCACCTTTGAAAGGAAGCTACTACGTCATACAGCCTGGCTTGCCGAACCAAGCGAAGGGGGCAACCCAGCACCTCGAAGCTGGCAGTCCCGGCGTCCCTGCAACCATGGTACTCGCCAAGGATCATATGCGTCACCGGGGACTCCGTGCAACCCGGCGCCCAAGATCCACAAGCTCAAGTAGGATCCAATGCATGGATCTTGGAGTGGTCTGTGCCTACTTTGAAAGACAATATCCTTCCCGATGAACGTGTAACCGCTGAACGGATCATTTGTATGGCTAAGAGATACACACTGGTAGATGGAGATCTCTACCGGCATGGCGCCAACAGTGTTCTACTACAGTGAGTAACCCGGGAGGAGGGCTGCAAGCTACTCATAGAGATCCATGGGGGCAAGTGTGGCAACCACGCTTCGTTCCGCACACTGGCCGCTAAAGCCTTTTTGCATGGCTTCTACTAGCCGATAGCCCTCCTGGATGCTGTCAAGCTGGTCAAGAGATGCATGGCGTACCAATTTCATGCCAAGAAGATCCACACATCGGCGCAGATGCCACAGATGATCCTGCCCTCATGACTATTCACATTATGGGGGCTGGACACCTTGGTGCTTTAACTCAGTGCCGGGGAGCCAGGCGGGTCATACCCCTGAGCAAGGTCTCAACCACATCTTGGACGACCACATCGAATTACTCAAGCCTCGTAGCTTTGCTAAGGACCATCCGAATAAGTCTGTTGCGTTCCGGACCCCCCACCCCCCCGGGAGGTCCGACGCTGACGCCCTGCCTCATCCAGTCTACTTGTTAGGTGCACCCCCATTAAGTGGTCACACCTACAAGAGGGCCATCACGATGAACCACATGAGCAGAATATTGGGCCACTCTAGTAGCAAGCAGAAGACTCGGAGTGCCAGCTACGGCAAGCTAAAGACAAGGGCCGAACTCCCCTTAGGTCCTTGCATTACCAGGGACCTGGATGGAGTGGTAGCCACCCTACCAGGAGGCCCTGGGTCCTTGCGCCGCTAAGGGCCCATAGGAACAGGCTTGGGACATTGGCAAAGTGCTACCCACATCAGCTAAGTCTTTTCCTTTCAAGCTTGCGTATATTTTTTGCTCACCCCTCAACGTATACATAGTTGTGTTTCTCTGTCTTGCTCTTGGCCAAAGTTATGATATCCAGCTACAAGGCGGAAATACCTTAGGCACCTGTGTTGTCTCAGGACCCTCTATTTATCTTCCTTGGGTCTGGTAGCGCCGGAAGGACGCCTCCCTTCTTTGGAGTGTCTGGCCAGCAGGAGGTCCAGGGTGTGTAGCATGCTTGGCTGCCCCTGCGCCCTAATGTGTGCGCATCTTGCCTCTTACAGCGCAGCACCAATGTGTGGATGGTCCGGATGGAATACCACCCCAGGAAGGATGGTAACCAAGGAACACTACTACATTGAATTGCCTAGGCCCCGCAGTTTAGCAGAAGACCACAAGCCATAATGGGGCCATCGAGCAGAGAAAATGCAACTACACAGCACGGTTATCACTTTCTTCTAAGTGTCTGTGCAAGCAACAAGGTTCCGGTCCATGGGGCCGGAACCTCAACTCTCCCAGGGGGTCACTCTCGGACCCCCAAAAGCTAGCGCCTCCCGAAGGCTCCGGAGCTTGTGTCTTGCACTGCACTCGTTTGTCGGGGAGCCATCACGACTGGTCAAACCAAGCAAGTCGCCCGGACCTCGGCAGCACGCAAAAGGAAGCGGATACATATCTACTACAAGCAACTGGGAAATACCAACCACTTCGGCAACTCAGAGAGCCCCCGGTTCTTGCGGCATCAAGGACCAGAGGGCCTCACGAAAGATAAAAAGTGGTCCTTCCTACCGGACCCTGCGCCAAGTGACTGATGGAGAGAAGACCAACAGAACGAGCTTTTCATTCATCAACACAGAAATACAAGACAAGACAATAAAGTGCTTAATACAGAGTTATTTTCATTAATAATAGAGCCTGGCGTACAAAAAGGGATACAAGATAGCTAAGGGAACTCAGCAGCTGCAAATCGAGTAGTCTTCTGCTCCGTGGCCTGCTTGGTTGTTCTCTGAGCCGATATCTGTGCAGTGAGACGGCCATCTTCTATTAGACCGAGGTTGGCAGGAATGCACACTGGACCAAGGCAACGATGATGACCAGTGTCGCATGGGCCAAACGCCACCAGGTCAGCAGCAATGCATGCTGGACCGACACAACAGTAACATCCATTGTCGAGTGGGCAAAATCGCCATCTAGGGCAGATTTCGCTGTCTACCACAGTACCTAGAGGAAGGCTTGATCACTCTGGACCTAACCTTCCTCTAGTACCGGCAGACATCCCCTCTCGAAGTTGGTGTAGGGGTTCACGGTGAGTCGAGGAACCTATCCCCGACGGCCTCCCCTACCATCAACATGCCATCAGGATGGCTTGTGCCTCTATCCAAGGCCGTCAAAGAGTGGGGTGCGTCAGAGACCCTCACCGGAGGCCGTGCACACACGAACATCTCGCAGAAGTGGACGAAGACGGCTACCAGTGAGGAAGCATCTGGTGGGCGAGAGCGTCTGGAAGCAGCGACTTCCAGCGCGCAAGAGGAGAACAAAGGCCACATGGTGAGGAGGGGTGCCGTCCTACACCGCAAGTCCTCCTTTTATACCCGTCCACGACCTCAGGCAGCACAACAGGCGCGGCGATCGGGTCACCACCGCTGCACGCCGTGGGCTATTCGCCTCCCCAACGATGGGCTGGACCCAGGTCCACCCGTCAGCCACTGGGGGTCGCGAGGATAACCCCTCAGGAACGTCCAGCGGTTCCCGAGGAGAATGGTGCGACCGACTCATAAGTTGTCGTAGTAAATGACCCGAGGCGACCCCTCGAGCGCGCCGCTCTAGCGCTCGCCAATGACAGGTAGGGCCCAAGACCACCAGTCAGGCACCAGCGGGTTGGGCGAGTAAAACTCGAGGATGTCCGGTGGTTCCCGAGCGAAGCAGCGCAATGCTCCTATGGTTCACGGACGGTCGTGGTAATTGCCCCAAGGCAACCCCTCGGCTGCCTTGCCGTGACCGATCAAATCATAGTGAACACGACGATGCGTTTCCGCTTTGACTGAGTGCACCCACTACCCCAAAGACGAGCAACCTCTCTGTCTCCCAGGTACAACCACTCATTCACTTTGCAAAAAATATCGCCACCACGCGGGAAAGATGGGGCCCACCTGCGGGCTCAATACCACCCCCTAGATGGACCCGGCGGCCACGTCGGTACCCTCAAGGAAGGGTACCCCTGCGGAGTGGATGAAAGACAGCCTGGGCCCCGCCTTCTTGCTTGGTGGGTAGTCCGGTGCATGGTGAGTGTCGGTTCTAGAGAGTTGAACGGACTAGTCCAGTTTCTGAGCGGACTAGTCTGGTGCAAGGTGAGTGTCGGTTCCAGAGAGTTGAACTGACTAGTCCGGTTTCTGAGCGGACTAGTCCAGTGCAAGGTGAGTCCCGGTGCCAGAGAGTTGAACGGACTAGTCCATTTACTGTGCGGACTAGTCCGGTGAAAGGTGTTGTGAGGCAACAGAAAGTTAAACGGAATAGTCAGGTTTCTGAGCGGACTAGTCCGATGCATCGTGTTGTGAGTGATTTGGATTTTTTTAAGCCCTTACCCCTACGCAAAGATTTTGAGCTCTTGGGATGTGTCTCTCACACACATCCTATACAAGTAATTCTACATTGCGCTTGGTTCTTGGATCTGCACTTTTCCTTTTTCTTCATCACTTCATTTTTCACCTTTTTAAGTGCACCAATTCTACCTTACTCAATTTAATCTGCATTCATCTCAACAAGTTCATTAGGATCTCAATTCATTTGTCATCAATCGTCCAAAATCCACAAGGGAGTGCCTAGATGCACTTTCAATATCCCCCTTTTTGGTGATTGATGACAACCAACTGAGATTGCATGATTAATAATAAAATTTGATTTTGATAAAGTGTGCATATATGAGAATAACAAATGAGTAACAGGAACTTCTCACATATATGCAACCTTTATGTTGGGATGCCTAAGGAGTGTGAAATAGAATGTGACATGCCACAAGAAGATAAGATCATATCAAAAATAAAGGTAGTTATCACATCGATATAGAATAGGCATCACACATCCAACAGAGTTTGAAATAAAAAGTACATAAACTTTAAAATACATGTCCATGATCGCTAGTCCTTAAGGATTACAATAAGACAACTTAAGATAAATCTTAATCTCTCCCCCTTTGGCATCAAGGCACCAAAAAGGGAAAAATTAAGTGGAATCACTCATCGCCGCTCTCTCCCTCACTCTCGGTCCTATCTTCATTGCCATCCTCATCATCGTCTTTATGAACATGCTGAGGAGGAGGAGCGGAGACACCTGCAAGTCCAAAAGATCTATACTCTTGTTCGGTGAGTGGAGCCATTTCAGTGAAGTCTTCTTCGAAGTCCTCAGAGATTTGTGGTGATCCAACTGGCTCAATCTCTAGCTTCTCACAAATGGCTTTGATGTTGGCCTTCATATATCTTTGATGTCTCTTTCTGGCCAAACTCTCCTTGTGTTGCTTAACTTCAGTTTTGCGACAACAGCCAAAAATAGAGTAGAGCATTTGAGCATACTACTGGAGGATTCTCGAGAAGGTGGAGGAACAGGAGTAGATGTAGGCTCCGACGCCATTGAGCCTTCATGAGCAGAGGGCACAGGGTAGAATGTAGGCTTCCGGGGCTTGAGACCAGTGTGATAGACATCTTTGACAAACTCGAGTCCCGTCACCTTCTCAATCATATATATGACATAAGGTGCATAGCCACAGGACCTGTTTGGAGTGATGGAGATATTCACAATGTCATTGTTGATGTACTCAAAGACATTGAAGGTCCTCTTCTTGCTTATCACTTTCATCAATGTCCTCAGAGTCCCTTGGATTGTCCCTGCATCACCATCCTTTAGAGCTATGGTCTTTCTCAAGATCCTGTTTAGCACGGCAAAGAATGGCTTCAAGTATTTGGTAGTGGGAGGTACATATGGCATTCTTGTATCATACAAGAATTCCAGCTCATTCTTCTCCAAGGGCTTCAGGTTGTGAATGACAAGCTCATTATCCAGGGTGTGTTCAAGATGAAGTATCTTTGCAAACTCCTCATAGGTGACACTATATCTAGATCCATGTGTCATCCAAATCATCTCATCCCCATCATCGCGGGCAAAGTAGAGAGTGGAGTAAAACTGGGTGATTACCTCATTGTTCCAGTAATACTGAAAAGATAGGAGGTCCTTCAAGCCATGCTTCTCTAATGCCTCTAGCACCTCATGATAGGCCTGGCATTTCTTTGATTGCAAGTAGTCAAAGTTGAGCCACTGACTCTCAACAACAGTATTCTTCATCTTCATGTAGACATGGTCATAGTAGTCAGCATGGAAGTTACTCCAGAATTTGGGGTCTATACATTGCTTTGGCTGCCCATAGACTTGAATTTTTCTGAGGTTGTCAGCCAGTTCACTCCCCTTTCCAGTAAAGTCATCACTTGATGGCTGCCTGTTGCGATGAATGGGGCCTTCTTCTTAAATAGACCAATAGGACCACTAGCAAGTCCTTTGCCCTTCCCGACACTTCTTCTAGGGGCCGCAGAGCTTCCAACAATGTCTTTGCTCTGTGCCGTCTTACAATCCACTCTCCTCCTTTTAGGGAGAGAATCGTCGGGAGAAGACGGTTGAGCAACGTTGTCATGTTCCTTCTTAATGGCCTCGGAGTGTGACGACAACGTGCCTGACAGGAAAATCAAGGATTGATTGACACGATGGATTGTAGATTATGTGGAAATAAGAAGTTAAATGTTCAATTGACAGGTAACCGGACTTGCCCATTTTCAGAGTGCGGACTTGTCCAGAGTACCGGACTTGTCCACACAAGAGACCGGACTAGTCCGGACCTGCCCGAGAACCCTAACTTCGTACTTTCAACAGATCTACCGCAAATTGATGCAGAATATGGAGGGATATACTAGGAATGCATCTAGAAAGGTAGTGTATGCCCTAGGAGTTAGTGAAATTGAGCAAAAGTATCGGAAATATGAGAGCTTGAGTTGAGAAGGATTTTACCGAAAAATGAGGATTTGAGTCGAAGCGTGTGGTCTGATCCAGATTAGTCCGGAGGAGAGGAGACCACGAGTCGAGGAGAATCTTTTCCGTGGAGAGAACTTTGACTTCATTGGTCAAGGTCGAAAATCACCTTGTGGGCTAGGGTTTGAGGAGTGAGAGGCAAAAGGGTGCTTGTGAGGTGAGGACGTTCTGAGGTTGGCGCGTGTATAGACTCTTTAAACTCGGACATACGGACTAGTCCGGTTGGAGGACCGGACAAGTCCGGTATGCCAGACCTTGTAGGATCAAAGTACACGTGTAAAGCTACCAGAGGGGGGGTGAATGATAGACAAAAACTTTTCAGTGGAAGCAACAAAACACCCCTCAGCAGAAAACTGATCTGTTAAATAAACCGTGTGTGTGACTAATCTAAACGTGTTCAACTGTGACAAAACTAGTATAGATTGTATAGAATCAAGTCACGAAGACGTCACGACAAGAATCATGAAAATCCGTTGAGAGAAACTCAAGTTACGATCGAAAGATCGAACAAAGGTCAATCTGTCCTACGCAAGAAAAACCGTTCTGGAATACTGCAAAGAAACTCGTGTAGATCAAAAACCACAAATTCAATGACCGTGAAATTTTCACAGATGATAGATAATCAAGTTGTGAAGACAACCCAAAAATAATCACATCAATTGGATCTGTAAAACTCGAGTTATGAGAAAACCACCGAAGCAAGGTAGTGCTGAACAGAAACTCGACGAGAAAAACTTGTCTGAAACAAGTCGGACGAACAAGGCACAAAAGTTCCTTTAGAATACGAATTTTATTTATCAAAACACAAGAGGAACAGCCCCAAAGTCGTGCTCTCCACGAGCCTTGGCCTTCCTTGCTTATATAACCAGCTCTATGGCCAATCCAATTCAAACTAGGACTCCTACTCATACTTGGATTTAAACTGGAACTTTCCAATACTGCTCAAGACTCTTCTATACGCAGATAGAAGCAATCATAAGACTTCCAAACACCTTAGGAACGTCCCAAACATTACTAAAACAACTCTACTTCATGCCTAACACGAAAATCTGTTATAACCAACTTGAAACTTTCCATAAACAAACCATAACCGCCACAGCCGCAGCCTGAGCGCAAAATCCAGCCGGTTGAACCTTTTCAACTATATCTCCACTTCCATATCTCTTCACCACGCCTTGGAACCATGTTGCCACGTCCATGCACTCCTTGCACACGTGCAAACACCTTCCAACAACGTCCACGATACGTTCATATGCATTGTTCTTGATCCAAACATGCTGTGTGACCTCTCGATCAACTCAACCACAATTCCTCCTGAACTTGGTTGTTGAACCTCATCTTCTTCCTAAGACTAGTTTAATGGATCCCGTCACCAGCCATGTCTTGAACTCAAGCAACACCTGCACGTGAATAAACAACCAATACTTCCGAGCACAAGTCCTCGACTTGAATCTCGTTAGTTCCGAAACTACAACATCTTACGTGAGCACCTCACATAAGCATGTTGTAAACCATAGCAAAATGATATCAGCCATAACAACCAAAACACACCAAAAACTTAGTAAAATAATACTAAGCAAACTTTCCATAAGAGTAAAGCAAGTTCGAAACATTGCAAGTTAAAAGCAGAACCATTGCAATCAAGCTCCGAACCTTACCAAAGCTATCTGGACCTTGAACTAGAGCTTACCAAAGCTAGTCGGACCCAGCGTTGGAGTTTACTAAAGCTTAGTCGGACCTAGCATGGAACTTACCAAAGCTATTCGGACCTAGCACAGGAGCTAGCAAAAACAAGTCGGACCTAGCCAAAATAAGTCAGACTTAGACAAAGCAAGTCGGACCTTACGTCGGACCTTGCCGGAGCTACCCAAAACAAGTCGGACCTATCGTAGGACCTTGCAGGAGCTCGGACCTAGAGTCGGAGCTTGTTAAAAAGTTGTTTTGGTAGTATCCAAAACTTTTATCGTCAAAGCCAATGTATTCAGCACACATAGGTCTCACAATCTCTCCCTTGATGAATGCATTGGCAACACCACTTAAAATCCGAACATTGGCTTATTTACATGAAAAGTTTTGAAAACAATTTCTCCCCGTATGTAAATCAGAAATAAAATGAGAAGAAAAACAAAAATACCAAAAATTCTCCCCCTGAGAAGATTCGTGCCAAAATACTTGTGAATGTGTGCAATGTGTGATCAATTTCTCCCCCTTTGACAATGTATTCAGCAAGGTACAAAAGAGAAATTTAATTTGTTATGAGCACATTATAACATATACATATAAAACAAAGCTCATCCAAATCATACTATCAAGTAACTTACACTATCACATCAATGAGATACATAAAGTAGTGTAAGCCATGCTAGAGATCAAGTGTATTTTTCAATTTAAACAAGTCATGATCTCACAAACTTAACTATTTCAAGACCTGAAAGCATGACACCTGTTGCTGCATTTTATTTAACATTTAAAGCACAAAATTTTGATCTTATGACATTTGCAAGAGATTATATGCAGCATCAGCCTTATTCTAACCAACTAAGCCAATCCTATGTCATTTGACAGTCAAAGCTTAAGGATATGGTTTTAGTCATACGCAACTCCTTTCAAGTTCATATCTAAGTGCAATGATAAGCTATCTCAAAAGAAGAAGTGCGATGCATGCATATTCTCTTGATATTTTCTCATTTTTTTATCTAAACATAAAAACTCAACATGTGAGTTGATTACTTGATTAATTCTTTATGATTAAAAGCACTTGTGAGCATGCAACAAGTTCAAAACAGCAAGAAAGTTCGACCATGACCAGATTTAGTGTAAGTAATTATTCCAATTACTAGACATGGTAAAAACTACAAAATGTATAACACAAGTAATGTACTAAGAACTTTCAGCATGAAAAAGGAATCACAAAATCATATATGCATGCAATACTGTGCTCATATTATTTTAATTTCAGATTCACACATAGACTTCCCAAGTTTCAAAATTCTCCCTCAATTCAAAATGGCACTAGTGTTATCACAGAACAGTGGAACACTATCTAGATCAACCCCATAGTCCTTAATGTTTGAACAATCCAAAGATTTTGTGAGCAAGCACTAGCAGCAGCTACATATTCAGATTCAGCTGTGGATTGTGCAACTGAACTTTGTTTTCTAGAGGACTAGGCAAGAAGTGAATTACCAAAAAAATGACAAGCACCAGAAGTACTTTTTCTATCAATCCTACAACCCCCAAAATCAGCATCAGAAAAAGCTTTCAAAGTAACGGTTGAGGAAGAAGGAAGAAAAATGCCAAATTCTTGAGTTCCATGTAAGACCTGAGAATCCTTTTGACGGCTTGACGATGTGAAGCATGTGGGGAGGCTTGAAACTGTGCACAAAGACATACGCTGAATTGTATGTGCGGTCTTGATGTCGTGAGATACAAAAGTGATCCGATCATGCTTCTATATTCTTTTTGATCAACGGGATCACAATCTTCATCAAGTTCAAGTTTTGTTGCTGTTCCCATTGGTGTCCGAAGAGGCTTGCTTTTGTCCATGTTGAAGTGCCTTAGGAGATCTTTTGTATACTTTGTTTGATGCACAAAGGTACCCTCCTTGGTTTGCTTGATTTGCAGCTCCAAAAAGTACGTGAGTTCTCCCATCATACTCATCTCAAATTCTGAACTCATCATAGCTCAAAACTTGGACACAAGATCATGAGAAGCACAACCAAAGATAATATCATCCACATACACTTGAACGAATAATGAGTCATTGCCATGCTTAAGCACAAAAAGAGTTTTATCAACCTTGCCCAAGGTAAACCCCTTTTCAAGTAAGAATGTTTTTAACCTATCATACCATGCTCTAGGGGCTTGTTTGAGACCGTACAAGACTTTGGACAGTTTGTAAACATGATTAGGAAAATTTGGATTTTCAAAACCAGGTCGTTGTTTGACATAAACCTCCTCATCTATGTAGCCATTAAGAAAAGCACTTTTAACATCCATTTGATATAGCTTAAAACCTTTAGATGCAGCAAAAGCTAACAAAATTCTTATGGCTTCTAATCTAGCAATAGGAGCAAAAGTTTCATCAAAATCTAGACCTTCAACTTGTGTGAAACCTTGAGCAACCAACCAAGCCTTATTCCTAACCACAACCCCATCCTCACTTTGTTTATTTTTAAACACCTTTAGTTCCAATTAAAGTGTGACCTTGAGGTGGAGGTACAAGTTTCCAAACATTATTTCTTTCAAAATTTTCTAACTCTTCTTGCATGGCAATAATCCAAGATTCATTAGTGAGTGCGTGTGATATATCTTTGGGTTCAAAAGAAGCAACAAAAGCAGAATGATCATGAGAATTGGGGTCGAAAAACCTGGATCTTGTAACTCGTTCATGCAAGCTTCTAATAATTTGTTGTGGAGGATGACTTTTGAGAATCCGGAGGGGAGTGGACTCTTCACAAGCTTCTTCTTCTTCATGTTCATCACAAATAGATGAGCTTGTGACGTGAGGAGGATCTGGACCAGCAATGGTGGTCGTCGATGCTGGCTGTGAATGAAGATCAGGAGCTGGAACAATGTCATTAGCTGCTGAATTTTCGGGCAGCAGCACCACTTCTTCCTCTTCTTTAATGAAAATACTCTCCCCCTGCGGATATGGATCCGGACCTGCAATATTTGAACTAGTACCTGGGCTAGTTTCATCAAAAGAAACCTCACAAGTCCCCACAATTTTGTTAGTATCAAGTAAAAGCACACGGTAGCCTCTAGTATGAGATGGATAACCAAGAAACATGCCATCACAGATCTAGCTTCAAATTTATCAAGATTACCATGTTTCTTAACAAAGCATTTGCAACCAAAGACCCTAAAGTGTGTGACACTAGGCCTATGTCCAAGCCTGAGCTCATATGGTGTTTTACCTAGTTTAGCATGCAAGAAAACATGATTTGAGACATAACAAGCGGTTGCAATTGCATCAGCCCAAAATTTCCTAGGAGTTTGATATTCATCAAGCATATTCCTAGCCATCTCAACTAAGGTTCTGTTCTTTCTCTCTACCACACCGTTTTGTTGAGGTACATATGGTGAAGAAAATTGATGATCTATTGCATTTTCAGCACAAAAGTGATCAAACGATTGATTTTTAAATTTGGTTCCATTATCACTTCTAATTGCTCTTAAAGATCCTGGGTGATCAATTGATAATCTAAGAAATAAAGTTTTAAAGTGACTAAAATCTTCATTCTTAGATGCCATAAAGTAAACCCAAGAGTATCTAGAATAGTCATCAACAATCACAAGAACATACCATTTACCTCTGAAGGATTGAACACACAAAGGTCCTACGGTGTCAAGGAGTAAAAGTTGACCCGGTTCAGTTGTCATGGTCATTGTGAGAGGAGCATGTGAACCTGCAACCATCTTAGCATGTCTACAAGAAGAGCACATTATTTCTTTGTCCCCTTTAAGCTTAGGCAACCTACGTATGCGATCAAGAGCACTAACACGCGTGAGATGATCAAAGCCTACGTGATCAAGTCTACGATGCCAAAAATATAAATCTTTGGAATCATTTGCAACTAGACATCTATGCTTAGATGAAGACATATCAAAATCAGATTTAAAAACTCTTCCAAACCGAGACATGTTAAAAATAAGCTCACTATTTGAACCTACAACTTTGCAGCAGTTTTTATTGAAAATAATTTCCAGATTTTCATCTAGCAATTGTGAAACAGAAAGCAAGTTGTATTTCAAATTTTTGACAAGTGCCACATCCTTCAAAGTGTTGTGATCATTTACTCTAACCGAACCTTTAGAAATTATAGGAGTTGAAGAATTATCGGCAAAAGTAACATTCTCTACACGTGACATAAAAGAGAGAGAGAACCATTCTTTGTTACCGGTCATGTGGCGTGAGCAACCTGAATCCACAATCCAAATGTTCTCCTTCCTCAAGCATGTAACCTACATAGAAACACAATACGTCGATGACTCAATACTGGGGTTAGTTAAAAGGCATTTAAGAATTCAGTACTGAGTCACACGATGTCCAGCAGGAATAACATGCGAAAGCTGAGATAAAACAGCAGGTTTATGAGTCAAAGTTTGAGATTTTTTGTTCTTAACTACTGACCTAAGAGGTGTTACTTGTGTAGCACAAAAATCAGTAGCTCCAGAGGCAAAAACAGAAGGTCCGGAGGCAAAAACTGAAGCTCCGGAGGTAAACTTTGAATATTTCTGACTCATAACAGCAGGTTGCATGTTCCTGACATTCGGTTTAGTATGTGCAGCAAATTTTGCATGAGAGTTATAAGGTCTAGCTTGCATTCTTTCCTTTTTATGTTGTTTAGCTAGTCTATAACAAAAATCTATGACATGACCATCTCTACCACAATAGGTACAATGAAATTTAACTTTGTGTTCATGTATAGATGAGCATGCAGTATACTTATTTGAACCCGAATGTGACAACACTCCTGCAGATTTAAAAACCACTTCTTTTTGTTTAGGAACTGTTTGAATCAAACCAGTTCCTAATGATTTTACAATTTTAGGTGGATGTTCCTTAGCATGAGCATGTGAATCAAAACCTAAACCAGTTTTATCATTGCAAGACTTGGAAGAATTCAACAGAAAGTTTAGGTTCTTATTCCCATTACAAAACCGATCTAATGTCTTATGCATGTTATCAAGTTTATTTGATAGATCAAGGCAATTTTCATACGAAGTGTTTTCCTCTTCGTTGTCACTGTTGTGTTCTGCATCCTCCATACTTGATTTTGATTTGCCCGCCATGAAGCACAAGTTTGCCATATCATCTTCATCTTCATCACTTCCAATGTCTACATCACTCGAGCCCAGTTCTTGAAGTGCGGTGATAAAACTGTTTATCAGTTTGCGTCCTGTAAACCCTTCTTTTTCTTGTTGGTGTTGCCAAAAGAGGTCTTGACTTTATTATGCTTTTCATCACGGTTAGGACCTGAAAGGTTAGGGCAATCTGTACGAAAGTGTCCTATCTTACCACATTCAAAGCATCGTTGAGGTCCGGATCTTCCTCTCCTTCTAGTTCTCACATTTTGCAATGCTTTTGAGAACCTAGTAGAAAGAAGTACTAGCTCCTCCTCTGGAAACTCCTCAATCTATTCCAGGGTTAGTGAAGAGAGGAAAGCAAGTGTATTGCTAGATGATTGGCCGGAGCTAGGCATATCACGTTGTGAGACAAATGCAATAGTCTTATTTGGGTTCTTACGTGATATAATGTCAATTTCATGAGTTTTTAGCTTAGAATAAAGCACATCTAATGTAAGAGTACTTATGACAGTGGATTCACGTATGGATGTTACTTTCATCTCCCAAATTGACATGTCTAATGCACTTAGTAATTGCCTAGTATTTTCAACATCTGAAAAATTAACATTGACGCTACGCAAGTTGCTGAGAATTTTATTAAAGTGAGCAAAGAGGTCATCAATGGACTCACCGGGTTGCATCTCAAAGCGCATGTATTATTTCTTGAACATATCCTGTCTTACCTCCTTGATCGTGTTGGATCCTTCGTGGTAGTCACAAAGTGCTCTCCACACATTGTACGCCGATCGGAGGTGTGCAACACGATCGAAGTCGCTCTGAGTTAGTCCTTGTATGATCAAGTTTCGAGCCTTGTTGTTGTTGTCGACATCTCTCATGTTTGTAGCCGTGAATTGATCGTTTGAAGACACATCGTAAGGCTTGTACACCTTTTCCCATATTGCAAAGCCTTGCGCCTGGATGAAAGCTTCCATGCGTGTCTTCCAAACCTGAAAATCAATACCACTAAACACACAAGGTTTGGCGGAGTATTTCTCCATGATGATTAGTCAAAACACGTGCAAATCACAAATTAGAGCAACCTGGCTCTGATACCAATTGTAGGATCGAAGTACACGTGTAAAGCTACCAGAGGGGGGGTGAATGGTAGATAAAAACATTTCAGTGGAAGCAACAAAACACCCCTCAGCAGAAAACCGACCTGTTGAAGAAACCGTGTGTGCGACTAATCTAAATATGTTCAACTGTGACAAAACTAGTATAGATTGTATAGAATCAAGTCACGAAGACATCACAACAAGAATCATGAAAATCCGTCTAGAGAAACTCAAGTTACGATTGAAAGATCGAATAAAGGTCAATCTGTCCTACGCAAGAAAAACAGTTCTGGAGTACTGCAAAGAAACTCGTGTAGATCAGAAACCACCAATTCAATGACTGTGAAATTTTCACAGAAGATAGATAATCAAGTTGTGAAGACAACCGCAAAAAGAATCACATCAATTGGATCTGTAATACTCGAGTTATGATAAAACCACCGAAGCAAGGTAGTGCTGAACAGAAACTCGACGAGAAAAACTTGTCTGAAACAAGTCGGACGAACAAGGCACAAAAGTTCCTTTAGAATACGAATTTTATTTATCAAAACACAAGAGGAACAGCCCCAAAGTCGTGCTCTCCATGAGCCTTGGCCTCCCTTGCTTATATAACCAGCTCTATGGCCAATCCAATTCAAACTAGGACTCCTACTCCTACTTGGATTCAAACTGTAACTTTCCAATACTGCTCAAGACTCTTCTATACGCAGATAGAAGCAATCTTAAGACTTCCAAACACCTTAGGAACGTCCCAAACATTCCTAAAACAACTCTACTTCATGCCTAACATGAAATCCTGTTATAACCAGCTCGAAACTTTCCATAAACAAACCATAACCGCCTCAGCCTCAGCCTGAGCGCAAAATCCAGCCGGTTGAACCTTTTCAACCATATCTCCACTTCCATATCTCTTCACCACGCCTTGGAACCATGTTGCCACGTCCACGCACTCCTTGCACACGTGCAAACACCTTCCAACAACATCCACGATACCTTCACATGCATTGTTCTTGATCCAAACATGCTGCGCGACCTCCCGATCAACTCAACCACAATTCCTCCCGAACTTGGTTGTTGAACCTCATCTTCTCCCTAAGACTAGTTCAATGGATCCCGTCACCAGCCATGTCTTGAACTCAAGCAACACCTGCACATGAATAAACAACTAATACTTCCGAGCACAAGTCCTCGACTTGACTCTCATTAGTTCCGAAACTACAACATATTACGTGAGCACCTCACATAAGCATGTTGTAAACCATAGCAAAATGATATCAGCCATAACAACCAAAACACACCAAAAACTTAGTAAAATAATACTAAGCAAACTTTCCATAAGAGTAAAGCAAGTTTGAAACATTGCAAGTTAAAAGCAGAACCATTGCAATCAAGCTCCGAACCTTACCAAAGCTATCTGGACCTTGAACTAGAGCTTACCAAAGCTAGTCGGACCCAGCGCCGGAGCTTACTAAAGCTTAGTCGGACCTAGCACGGACCTTACCAAAGATAATCAGACCTAGCACCGGAGCTAGCAAAAACATGTTGGACCTAGCCAAAATAAGTCAGACCTAGACAAAGTAAGTCGGACCTTACGTCGGACCTTGCCGGAGCTACTCAAAACAAGTCGGACCTATCGTCGGACCTTGCAGGAGCTCGGACCTAGAGTCGGACCTTGTTAAAAAGGTGTTTTGGTAGTATTCAAAACTTTTATCGTCAAAGCAAATGTATTCAGCACACATAGGTCTCACAGATCTGTCCGGACTAGTCTGAGGGACCGGACTAGTCTGGTGTTGACATCGGACTAGTCCGTGTCAACTAGACAAATAGGAGTAGAAAAAAAGGAAATGTGGGGAATTTAATCTAATAGAATCTAAGGACATAATTTTCTCAAATAACCTTGATGAATATGCCCAGTAAGCAATTAACAATTAGACAATGATCATTATTCATCAAGATTCATTAATTTAAATAGTTTTCAAGAGAAAATCAAGATAAGGGATAGTTTTTCGCAAAATAAGTAAGATTTTGAGAATTCAAGCAGGTATGCAGTGTTTCAAGCCACGTTCCGAGAGTCAAGTATATTTAGTTCATTCCTAAGTTCACAGAAGCATTTTTTATCTAGTGGCTTGGTGAATATATCAGCTAGTTGCTTCTTGGTTTTGACATGGGAAATGGTTATGTCTCCTTTGATTGAATGGTCTCTCCAAAAATGATGTCGAATATCAATGTGTTTTGGTTCTGGAGTTCTCAATAGGGTTATGTGCACTCTTTATCGCACTCTCATTGTCACATAGGAGTGGAATACAGTTCATATTGTAGCCATAGGCCCTTAGGGTTTGTCGCATCCAAAGGAGTTGTGCACAACAACTCCCGGCTGCAACATACTCCGCTTCGGCTGTGGACAGGGCAATTGACTTTTGCTTTTTGGAGGACTAGGAAACTAGGGACCTACCCAAGAATTGGCAAGTTCCAGAGGTACTTTTTCTATCCACTGTGCATCCTGCATAATCTGCATCGGAGTATCCAATGAGGTTGAACTTTGAACCTTTACGGTACCAAAGGCCTAGGTTGGGTGTATGTACTAAATATCGCAAGATTCTCTTTACGGCTGTCAAATGACATTCCTTAGGACTGGCTTGAAATATTGCACACATAAAAACACTCAACATGATATCAGGCCTAGATGCACAAAGATAAAGTAGATATCCAATCATGGAACGGCATACCTTTTGATCCACGTTAGGTCCATCTTCATTAAGGTCTAAATGTCCATTTGTTGCCATGGGAGTCTTTATGGGCTTCGCTTTGTCCATGCCAAATTTTTTGAGAATGTCTTGCGTGTACATTGTTTGGCTTATGAATGTTCCTTCTTTAGTTGTTTCACTTGGAATCTCAAAAAGTATCTCAATTCTCCCATCATGGACATCTCGAATCGATCTGTCATGATTTTACTAAATTATTGATAGAACGATTTATTAGTTGAACCGAATATGATATCATCAACACATATTTGACAAATAAATAGATCATCATTGACGTGCTTGGTAAACAGGGTGTAATCACCTTTACCAATTTTAAAGCCATTTTCAATTAGAAAATCTCTAAGGCACTCATACCAAGCTCTAGGGGCTTGTTTGAGGGCATAGAGAGCCTTACGCAGTTTGAACACATGGTCGGGTGCTCTCGATCTTCAAACCCAGGGGTTGCTCCACGTACACCTCCTCCTTGATAGGTCCGTTGAGGAAGGCGCTTTTGACGTTGTAACACCCCAAAACCTGTTAAGAGGGGAATTTAAAAATTTTTTGGACGTATTGCATGTGGTGCAGAAATTCAAATTCAAATTGGAATTCAAATTCAAATCAAAACAGAAAAGAAAAAGAAAAAACAAAACCCCCGGTCAGTGGGCCAAAACCCAACAGCCGGCCCACCCGCCCCCGCGCCAGCCCGCAGCCGCGCACTCCTCTCTCTTTCTCACTGACACACGGGGCCCGCGGTCATCTTCTTCCTCGCGCGATCGTGCCAACCGCCGGGACTCCTCCGCGCGCCGAATCCAAACCACCCCGGAAACCCGCGTTTTCCCAGCCGAATTCGGGTCCCGGACGACTCAAACTCGATCACAACCGACACGCCGCCCTTCCCCGTCTATATAAACGTCGGCGTCGCCCCATTTTCCCCACCTGATCAGCTGTTTTTCCTCCCGGTGAGAACCGAAGCTCCGATCACCGTTTTCTCTCTTTGCTCGGGTTTTCTGATCTAACACGCCGATCCTGTTCCACCGCCTCCGGGGAATCAAGCAGGTGCAGAAAACTCGGTAGATTGCGCCCTAGACACAACTCCGACGAGCGTCGCCGCGATTCCATCTCGGACCCCGTCGCCGACCACCTTCCAGGGTCCCCGAGCTCAAGAAAAACCCCGAGGTGAGATCCCCGACCTCCCCTCTACCGATCTATGCCATGAAATCCCAGTTTTAGGAGGAATAGACGAAGATCCGAAGTTTTCCAGCGAGATCGCCGCCTCCCGCCGCCGGGCAGAGCCGCCCGCGCACGGCCACGGCGACGTGGCCGCTTGTGCGCCGTCTATTTTAAATCGCACGGTAGAATTGAAACCCCCGCGTACCGGTTCGACGTTATAATCTCAGCCGTCTGCTTTAAATCGGACGGTCCACGCCAGCCCCGCGTTATAAAGGTCGGGATTCTTACGCGCTACCCCCTGGGGATCTCAGAAAATACGAGCTAGCCCCGGAAACTTCTGATCTAGCCCCTGGAACTTCAGAAATTCATGTAAATTCAATTAAAAATCAGTTTTAGCCCCGGGACTTAATAAAAATTAGCAAAACCCCTCTGTTATGTGTAGTTAGACCCCTGGAAATTTATGAAATAATAGACCCTGTAGTAGGGTGGATTTACCTTTTTAACCCTATATGATATTAAATTTAGAAATTTGAATATGTGATTAGGATTTAAATTTAAAAGGTGAGGCAAACACATTGTAAGTTCAAATTTAAACTTCACTAGCACTTGGAAAACTTTAGAATGAGTTAGAAATAGATTTTTGGCTGAAATGAATTCTGTCTAAATGATATTCATATTTCTTAGTTCTAGAAACATATTTTTGGCTAGGAAATAATTCTAAAAACTAGTAAAATGAATTTAAATTGTTTCACATCATAGAGGAAGTTCAAATATATATTATTGAACATTTTAGATCAGAACCTATTCTGTTTAGATGAGGTGTCTTACTATTTTCATAATAAAACTCACCTTTAGGCATAGAAAATAAATATGAAAAATATAGGAAAAATAGGTATGCATAATTAGAAAATGCTAAATGAATTCTCCAAATCCAAAAACTTCAGTTTAGGATTTGGTAGAAGATCTGAAAACCTATTTGGAGTAGGAAAACACCTTTTATATAAACTATGTGGCTAAGAAATATAATAATTAAATATAAAGAATTTGTTCAAATTGGAACTTCATATATAGTGTGCAAATAGAAATCTGAACATAGAAGTTAGAAATAATATACATAGGTTTAAAGGTGAATGTAGGCCAAAAATCAACACATGTGGAGTAACCACTACACTTAGAAATGTGAATGACTATCATATGTATGTATGTGTGGAGTGGAAGTGTGAACTATGTCTTATGGATTGTTGTTTTCTTTTGCTATGTGTGTTGGCATGAAAAAACCCTGCCCCAGAGCAAGTTCTTCCCTTCCAAGACCAAGACTTTCCATTCCCAGAGCAGCAGGAAGAAGGCAAGTGTCCTTGACCACTTTGATCCTATACTAGGATGTGTAGATAGAATTATTTGCACTGTCAATTGAAATATGAAACCCATGTTAGGAAGTTTCCCTAGAATTGCATTACCTTGTTTCCTTGTAGCTTGGGTTGGGATTTGCTTTATTATGTCATTCATTCATATTACTTACGCTTAGCCATGCTTAGAATGGGATAAGTGGGATATGATATCATCAACTTGTTTACCTTACTCTTGCATGAGACATTATGAGTTATGTAGAGGTAGGGATCAAGGCAAGTTGGATGATTTGGTTGGTGCTGGGTGCACGAGACTCGGGTTTGTGTTTAGTACTTGCCTGGATCCTAAGGACCAGTTCATGGAGAATGTAACCTGGCTTTACCGTGCCAACCACACGCTGAGATGGGGCAGCTTGGCCAACTAATTAGGTGTATCCCCGGCGTAGTATGGGTGTGTTGGATGGTGCGGGGAGTAGGTGTCAGCTGGACTACCATATGAACCGCAAGGCTCAAGAGGGGGCCACTGCAGCGGGGTTGGAGCCTCTTGTATGCTGTTAGGGGTGAAACCTCAGTGGGCCCATGCTCGTCGGGAATCCCTTTGTAAAGGCTTCGTAGTGATCTCCTGGCTACACACCTGGGAAGTGTGAATGTGGTTGGTAGCCACTGGCATAATGGAGGTTCTTTTAGTCCACCCGGCAACGGGGGATGAAATCACTACATGTGGGTACAGTGGTGCAAACTCTACAGAGTCAAAACTGTCATGACAGCCGTGCTCACGGTCAAGAGTGGCTTGGACTTATTCATGATTAGAGGATGATGACTTTGGAAGTTGTGGATGTTAAGCGGGGAGCTTAACATTGGAAATGATGTTATGGTTATTTGATTATGATGATGGGATGGGAGATTGGGACCATTTCACCTGTGTAGTAATGTATGTGCTTAATAAGCTAAAGTGATAGGTATTAATTGCGTAGTGCTTTAACCATGAGTTCAACCTCTCCTTGCTCTAGCCATACATGACATAACTTTCCCACACTTGCTGAGTACCAATGGTACTCAACCTTGCATGTTTGTTGGTTTAAATTGCTGCTCAGGTCAAGGGGATGATGTGGTGTTCAATGACCAAGACTTCGGACCCGAAGAAGGATTCTAGGTTCATGGAGTCCCCCAGGCAACTCCTGTGACGGAGCCCCACAAGAATAATATTCCGCTGCTAGTTTATTTACATGTTATGAATTTATTATCGTCCATCGAGACGCATGCTTTGTAAGACATATTTATATTTGACACCTGGCTTTGTAATAAATGATGCTTCACTATTTGTCATCACCTGTATGAGAAAATAATCCTGGCATACATGTGATATTCACTCGGTTGTTCTTCAGAAAAACCGCGTGTGACAGACGTCCATTTGATACAGCTTGAAATCATGGTGAGTGACATATGCAAGTAATATACGAATTGATTCAAGCCTAGCTACGGGAGCAAAAATCTCGTAAAAATCCAAACCTTCGACTTGTGAGTAACATTTAGCCACAAGTCGTGCCTTGTTTCTTGTTACAACTCTGTATTCATCTTTCTTGTTGCGGAAGACCCATTTAGTGCCGACGATATTGGACTTTGGTCTTTTAACAAGTTCCCATACTTCGTTCCTCTTGAAGTTGTTCAATTCTTCTTGCATTGCCATCATCCAGTACGGAATTTTTAGCACATCTTCGACCTTGTATGGTTCTAAAAAGGATACAAAGGAATAGTATTCACAAAAGTTAGCTATACGTGATCGAGTTGTCACTCCGTTTTGTATATCACCAATTATGTTGTCGACGGGGTGATCTCTTTGTATGCTTTGGTGTACTCTTGGATGTGATGGTACTTGTGGCGTTGTGTTCTCATAATCATCATCTTCTTGAGCTCCCCATGGATCATTGCCGTCATTAATGATTTGATCATCTTGTTGATCTTAATGATATTGATTTTGTGTATGGGCTCCCCCTTGATCATAGCTCTCCTGTTGAGATTCATTTTGAGCACTTGATTCTTGTGATTGTTCTTGAGGTCGAATATCACCAAGTGCCATTTTTCTCAATGCTTGACATGGGGCTTCTTCTTGATCTAGCACATACTCATCAACTTGCTCCGTTTGGGAGCCATTAGTTTCATCGAACACTACGTCACGTGCTACTTCAACAAGTCCGGAGACTGTTGAAGACACGATAAGTGTAGGAGTTCGAATCATAGCCACATCGACTTGTGTGTTCTTGAATTATGTTCTATTATAACTAATTATGTTTTTGATTGTCAATGAGAATTCATTTTGAGCTCGCCTTAGAAACTTCTTGAGTGTTCCTTGAGTTTCTGACTTATCATGCAAAAAGAAAACCCACGTGAAGCATGAAAAATCATCAACAATAACTAAACCATATTTATTATCGCCGATGCTTATATAAGCAATAGGACCAAATAGGTCCATGTGGAGGAGCTCGAGTGGTCTGGTTGTAGTCATGACATTGTTCGCTAGATGGGGTGCTCCTACTTGCTTCCCGGCTTGACACGCACTACAAGGCCTGTTTTTCTCAAAAACAACATCCTTCAAACCTCGGATGTGATTGTCTTTTAGAAGTTTTTGTAGATTCCTCATACCAACATGCGCTAGACGTCTATGCCACAGCCAACCTATGTCGGTCTTTGAAATCAAGCATGTGTCAAGTTCGGGTTTATCTTTGTTGAAATCAACTAGATAAAGTTTTCCCTTTAACACACCCTTGAAAGCAATAGAGTCATCATTCCTTCTAGAGACGGTCACACCCTCATTAGTGAACAAGCAATTATAACCTTTGTCACATAGTTGAGATATGGACAGGGGGTTATAATCTAAGGAATCAACATGTAAAACATGAGAAAGTGTGTGTTGTGAAGAGATAGCTATTTTACCGGTACCTAGTACCTTTCCTTGACTATTGTTGCCAAAACAGACGCCTTCGCTTGAGTCTTAATTTTCTTCATACTCCACAAATATTTTTCTTTCACCGGTCATATGATTTGTGCATCCACTATCTAGCACCCATTTTGCTCCGCCGGATGCATATGCGTGCAAGAAAGAAACTATGCTTTGGTTTTATGTACCCAAGCTTGCTTGGATCCTTTGAGGTTAGTGACAAGTGACTTGGGCACCGACACACGAGACTTGGTGTTCTCATGGCGTGGCCTAACATATTTGGCATGTACTTTTCCAAGACTGTTCTTCATAAGCACATATGAAACAAATCAGGGGTACTAAACAAGATTTGTTGTTCATATGAGTTTCCAATGTTAATTTTATTAACATGGTTATGTTTTCCAACTTGGGAGGAATTTCCCCTGACAAAGACAATGCTCTTCTTATCATCCTTGTGGCTTCGAGCGTTTTGCCTTTCACCATAAAAATACCCAATGCCGTATTTGACATTAGGAGGTCTTGTGACCAATTATGCACTTCGTGCATACTTGACCTTCTCCTTGTCAAACATGACACTTCGAGAGGGATGCTTGTTTTTTTGTGAAATTTGACTCTTCTTTTGTGTGGGTGTCATTTCTAGCACATGTACAAGTTACAAAAGTTTTGGATTGAACATATTGAGAAGGTGAGCTTAAAAATGATGAAGAAGAATCACTTTGCTTGAGTGACTCAGCTTGCGCCTCAAGAATCTTGTTAACCTTAGTTGCGTTGTCAAGTTCATCCTTGAGTGCAATGTTTGAGTCTTTTAGCTTCAAACAAGTCTCCTTACTTGAAGCTAACTCAAGCTTAAGTGATTTGCTTTGCTCCTTTTCAATCTCAAGAAGGCCTTCAATCTCAAGATATTTCTCCTTTGGAGAATAATCATATCTTCTTGTTGATTGACTAACTCCTCCTTATGAACTATCTCATCCATTAGAATTCTCATTTTAGCTATAGTATTTTTATCTAAACCTCTAAGTATGTCTTCATCATCATTAGAATTATCAATATCACTAGTAAAAGAATGCAAGGAGGGAGATTTGGTTTTGACACGACCCCACGGCCTTGTCAAGCCAGGATCACGCTGAGGGTGCTGCGTTGCACAGCACCAAATCACACATCAAAGGTACAAAGCGGAAGCAAAATTTTATTACGTAAACGGGTTTACGAACATTTTTACAACAAAATATGTTCAGTCTACACTCACGGGCGTAGACTACGCATCAAGTTCGCGTTCAGCCCGTGAACGTGTCCTTGCTAGCACACACGCACACTAACACGGCGGCGTGCACGACTCCCACTCGACGGGATTCCCCTCCTGGGGTTCCGTCTCGTCCTCGGGAGTCCCTTCCTCATAGAACCCTGCAAAAGCTTCAAACAAAAGCAGTGAGCATGAAGGCTCAACAAGACTGACCCGTCTTTCCTAAACATGGAACTTCTACATGAGTGATGATAGGTACAGGAGGTAAAATCAGTTGCACGGACTCGCCTAATTAGTGGAACCTTACTTTCAAGTTTTAGCAGCAGGTTGTGGACAACCTTACGCTACGTCACATGAGAGAGCCGCAATCAAACAAGAAACACATTTCTCTCATGTACTTTGCCCAAAGTTGAAAAGAACTTTGATTAGCTCTAAACTACAACAAAATATTAACAAGCAAAGTATGTCCTTCAAATCAGCAAACTTTTAACATGTATCTAACCTATTCTTTCTACGTCACGGTACAGTGAACAAGTGGTACTCACTGACCGCGAGGGACGGTGATTATAATCGATTTACACCTGCAGGGTTACCCGAATAACCCGTCACGTACGCCCGTACTCGATGTTGCCTACAACAACCATCACGGACGCTGTACGCAACCACCTTTCACTCGTTAGCCAAATGTTAAACCGGTCCAATCGTCCCGAGCAAGAGGTCTCTGCGCGCGCATCCACAGTGCCGCCAGCCGATTTACACCTCGAGCTCTGAACCTACCCTCTGAACGACCAGCTATGCCTCAACACCCAGCTACCCGAGTTACATCGATTTCCCGGTTCCCATATAGCCGGTAGGTCTTCGGTACTGTTCTAGCTTGTTCAACAGGCCCGCACACGGCTCGGTCCTCAATCGACACAAGCGGAGCTATAGCACACAGACCCCAAAGTCCTGCTGCCCTTACTCTCCGCTCGGTCTTATTTTTCTTGCCATGTGTATCATGTGCTATCTCTACCCGAGTCGAGTGCCTCTAGCATATGCTCGCGAGTAGTTCCAACTACTCGACTTGTACCGAATCCTACACTATCTTAGCATTGCAGTAGCTAACGAGGTTTTCAATCCTAATCCCAACCCATGGCTTTCTTGGCTATGCAATTGGGTTTTCAAACAAGACTCCAGTGTGATAGGAGGATGAGTCCCGATCTTCCGAGAGGTAGGGTAAACTTGATTGGGTGGAGATCTCGACGTTGATGATCCAAGGCTCCGAACGAACGAAACCCCGCAATCACTACACCACTGCTCCGTTGGTTATCACCCGTGTCACATGAATGACCTCGCCACGAAGGCTTATCCCTGCAAGCGCAATCAAGAACACAAGCAAGAACAGAGAAGTTGCAATCAAAACTGAATTGATCACGAATTTGGGGTCTCACAACCGATGATCGGTGACACTGTTCAATGACGGATTGTAACTAAGCAAAACCCAACCCTAATGTGGTGGCGGCTGCTGTATAAAAATGAGTTTAGGGGCGTGCAAGACCCTTGGACGCAACCCTAATGGGCTTCCACACGATACACGGGCCAGGAGCCCAAAAGGCGAGGGCGCAGCACCGGACAGATTCTGGATGCCCACTTGTTTTGCTGATTCCTGTCAACTTAAAAGGAATTTTGAGGTGGGGCTGGTTCCATTGGAAGCTTTATGAAATCACGGTTCCAACCATATATAGAACGTCCAAATCCAACTCCGTATGTGTCCGGGACATCAGTTTTGGTGAAGGCAGCTCCTGGAACCCGAGGTGGAGTCGAAGTCGAGTTGTACTTGGGCTCCTCCTTCGTGTGCACGTCCTATCTCCTCCTCCTTGACTCCTTGGACTCCTCCCAGCCCTTGCTAGTCCTCTCCATTGTTCCTAATCAATAAAACATGCATGGAAACAAGCGTAAGTTCCGAAAAACAATTGACAAGGTTAGAACGTACCTGGAGATCCAATTGTCGTGCACGTGCTCTAGTGATTGGTCCTTGCATTGTATGCAAAGGAGAGATGTCCTCATCACAGTGCAAGAATTAATGCTCCTCAAGTAAGTGCTCAAAACAATAGAACTTTATAAAAAGGTGAATGCAAACCGGAGCTTGCCTTGCTGCTCTTGGTCGTAGGCTAGCTGCTCTTCCGGAGTAACGAAGTCTAGGACTTTGGGTTCCTCCTCGACCTTAGCAACTACATGATATATCAAGTACATGTATTAATTTAAATGCATTTGACTTGAACTTAAACTTGTGAAGGCTATAAGTCCTACTAGACAGACTTAATGACTCTGAAATTTTTCTGTGGTTTGGATACATCCTAAACAGAGACTTGGTCAAGTTTTTGTTGCAGCTAAGCTCATTTGAGCTCTCCACAATTAATTATGTCCTTGACCTTAATTGGAACTCTTATGGTGGTCTAGGGATTTCCCTGAGGCAACTCATGACTTTCTGAAAACTAGATTTTCAGAGGGTTCTAATGGAATTGGTCTCACTTAATTTGAAGGTTGCTAGCTAAAGATATGAGCTAAACAATTTCAGAGAAAATTCTGAAAATGTTTCTGAACATTTTCTATTTTCTCTGAAACAGTTTCATTAATCACACCATTAGGTGGATCAAATGAGCTCCAATGGATCCAAAATTTTTATGGTAGTTCAGAGATATTTTGGTGAACATCGCAGCAAAATTTCAGAATTTTCCTCCAAGGGATTCTCCAGTTAAAATTCCAAAAAAATTAAATTTTGAGGAATTAATTCTGGAGAAATATGGATTTTCATTAAGTGAAACTTGATTTGATGGAAAGTAATCGGAGAGCTGAATCCAACAAAATTTGGTTCACTTGATTTTGATGTTCCTAGCCAAAGTTATGAGGATTTGAAGTTTGAATGAATTCTGAAAATCGGGGAAAAGTTCAAATCGGCCGGTGGGTCCACGGTACACGTGTCGCGTGCTGGAGCGACGGCACACCGGGGTCCACGGAGTTTTTGCGCGCCAGCACACCAGATCCGAGCCGTAGACAGATCCCGATTTAAAATCCGAGCCGCTGACAGCCGGGGTCCACCCTATTCATCTACCTCCCGACGCCCTCGTTCGGCAGCTGCGACACCTCGCCGGAGGGCTCGCCGGTGGCCTCTGTGGTGCTCCAAACTTCCTGGTTCTGGCCGCCCTTGCCAACTTTCACTCGGGATACATGATTCCGGGCTCAGTTCGTCATGAAAATGGCCGGCACCTGGTCGGCGACGAGCGGCGGCCTCGGGAGAACTTCGGTCGTGTCGGCCGACCTTCCTGGCACCTCAATCACTCGAACAAACGGTCGGGGAGCATCAGTGGACCTTAAGGAAGGTCGACATGAGCTTGAAGCAGCTCGGGGGAGGCCCGAAGTAGGCCCTCACCGTGCGCCAGATGCTTCCCGCATGATCCGCCATTAGCAATCTTCGAAATATGCCGTGTACAGGGGTTCTCCGGCTAAAGGTTGTGAAGGCAACTTGTGCGCTACCAAGTCTAGTCTGCGTAGGAGTGGATTGAGATTCTCTAACCTTTTCTAGAGTGTGAATTTGCCAGAACCGCATCCGAAGGTCGGTCTGTACCGAGAAAGGGGAAAACTGGAAATTCACCGCCGGCGATCAAGCACTCGGGCTGTGGCTCGGGAGTGAGCAGCACCGGTCACCAATGCGTCCAGGGACGCCTTAGCTCGGGCGTGACAACCTCCCGGTTGGGCTGTCCACGGGAGCCCGAAGTGCGGCGGCTTTAGGCCTCTGAATGGAACTCTCGGTATAGCCAAGATCAACCGGTTTCAGCCGATTTCTAACTATGGGGAAGAAGGAGGAGGGTTCCTAGTACCTTGCCGTAGCTCTGGAGGAAGCGGGGTGGCTGTGATCGGGGCTTTCCGATCGGTTCCGAGCGGCGGAGGAAAATTCCCGGCTCTGTGTTCTTGCGAGGAGAAAATGGCGAGGGGGCTTCGGCCGAGGTGGGGGGGGCGCCTTAAGAAGGCCCCGAACCGACTTGTGCCCGCCCGTGGCCCAGCAGCTGCTGGCGCGGCGGCCTCCCTCGGTGGCGATCACAGCTGAAGCCCGAAGACCCGAGTGAGGGAGTTTCAGTCAGTTGATTCACTTCAGTGGCTGACATGTGGGTCCCACCTGGGATTTTAACCTCTGAAATTAACTTTTCTCTACTGCTCTAAACAGTAGAGACCAAACTAACCTCAAGTATTTGAATTATCTGCCCCTGGGCCCTTTGGATGGGGTAGAATTCAAATTGGTTTGGGTTTGACTAAATTTCAGCACACATGTAGTTTGAAATTCAAATAAGGTTTGAATTTGCTACACTTAGCTCATGTCAAGCTCAACTCCAAATGGAGTGAAAATTGGTATATGAGCTCAAAAAATGTGCTGAGTAAGAATATGCCGCCCACTTCTGAAGACATGGGATAAAAACAGTTTGAATTTGAATTTGGGTTCAAACTACCCTCTTTTATGCTATACCCAAAAAGACCTCAAAAAGGTTTTGAATTTGGGTGAAACTTGGCATGGACATTCCTAGCATGGTGTAGGAGTTTTCCAAAGGTCCAGCCCCTAGATGATGCATGTGGGACATAGCACTTTTGAATTTTGTGAGTTTATTCTCTAGTGAGCATGTTGATAATGGTTACTTGCTCTTCAAATGTGTTCATCAACTTTCTTCAAATGAGGTGTGTGGTGTGGTGATGAGCACTTCAAACATGTGTCAAAAACTGAGGCCTTTACATTCCCCCCCCCCCTTAAAAGAATCTCGTCCCGAGATTATAAGGTGAAAATGAGAGAGAGGACGGTGAAAATTACCGGATATGCGACGTGAAAAGGTCGGGGTAGTTAGCGTCAAGAAATCCTTCGCTCTCCCATGTCGCTTTGTCCACGGAGTGATTACTCCACAGAATTTTGTAGAACCACAACGTACGGTTGCGTGTGGTTCGGGCCTTCTCGTCAATGATCTGAACCGGTTTCTCCCGATAGGTGAGATCCGGTTTCAGTTCTTCAATGTCCTCCTGCTGAACGGTAGTAGATAGCTTGAGACACTTTCTCAGCTTGGAAATGTGAAAGACGTCGTGCACACCGGAAAGTGCTTCTGGTAATTTCAGCCGGTATGCTACTGATCCACATCTTTCGGTAATCTGGAATGGACCGATGAATCGGGGTGCCAACTTTCCTCTCACCCAAAATCTGTTTACGACCTTCATTGGAGACACACGTAGGTATACGTGATCCCCGACTTCGAACTGCAATGGACGTCTTCTCCGGTCCGCATACTGTTTCTGCCGGGATTGGGCGGCTTTTAGGTTCGCTTGGATCAGCTAAACCTTTTCCTCCGCGTTATTGACAAGATCAATCCCGAAGGTGATCCTTTCGCCAGACTCACACCAATTCAATGGTGTGCGGTATTTTCTTCCATATAGCGCCTCGTAAGACGCCATCTTGATGCTGGCTTGGTACCCATGGTTGTACGAGAACTCGGCTAACGGCAAGTGATCATCCCAATTCTTGCCGTGGTTGATGGCGCAAGTTTGTAGCATGTCTTCTAGGATCTGATTTACCCGCTCGGTTTGCCCATCCGTCTGCGGGTGGTACGCTGATCTACGGATCAGCTTCATCCCCAATGCATCGTGCATCTGCTCCCAAAAATGGGACACAAATAAAGTGCCCCGGTCCGATATGATGGTACGGGGTACGCCGTACAAGCATAGGACCCGTGAGATGTACAGTTCAGCGTACTTCTTGGCATTGTAGTTGGTGTTGACCGGGATGAAATGGGCAACTTTGGTGAGCCGGTCGACGATTACCCATACAGAATCATGTTTCTGAAAAGTGGTGGGTAAACCGACGATGAAGTCCATGCTCACATCTTCCCATTTCCAGGCAGGAACGCCCAGTGGTTGTAGCAGTCCCGGTTTCCGCATATGATCTGTCTTCACCCTTCGACATGTATCACACTCGGACACGTACTTTGCGATCTCCCGCTTCATCCGTGTCCACCAAAACTTGCTTCTGAGTTCTTGATACATTTTGTTGCTGCCGGGGTGAATAGAAAATTTTGATAAGTGAGCCTCATCAGAAATTTTCTTCCGTAACTCTGGGTTACGGGGTACGACGATCCGGTCTTTGAACCATAGGACGCCGTCTCCATCCTTCCGGAAACATTTCAGCTCCCCACTGTCTACACGTCTCCGCAAATGCGACATGCCCTTGTCATGTTTCTGAGCTGCCGCTATCTCTTCACGGATGGTGGGGATCAAAGCTAGGTTGTTGAGAGCTCCGTGTGGAATCACATGCAATGGTGGTTCCCTCTCTTCCAACAGTGTGATGGTCAGATTGTTGACGTGTGACTTGCGACTCAGCGCATCCGCCACTACGTTTACCTTGCCGGGGTGATAATGGATCTCTATTTCGTAATCCTTTATCAATTCTAACCATCTTCGCTGCCTCGTGTTCAGCTCCTTCTGAGTGACTATGTACTTGAGGCTCTTGTGGTCGGTATATAAATGTACGAGGTTACCGAGTAGGTAGTGCCTCCACATTTTTAGTGCAAGTACCACGGCAGCGAGCTCCAAGTCATGAGTAGGATAATTCTGCTCATGGTTTCTAAGCTGTCGTGACCCATACGCGACCACTCTTCGGTCTTGCATCAGCACACATCCGAGCCCAATGCCGGATGCATCGCAGTACACATCGAACGATTTTGTTGTGTCTGGCTGCGCCAAAACCGGTGCTGATGTCAGGTGCTTCACTAATGCCTTGAACGCTGCTTCACATACTGGACTCGAAACATATTTGGTAGCCTTTTTTAGCAGCTCTGTCATAGGCTTGGCAATCTTTGAGAAGTTCAGGATGAACCTCCGATAATATCCCGCGAGCCCGAGGAAACTCCGTACCTCGTGAACAGTTCTCGGGGACTTCCAATTCAGCACTTGTGTGATCTTGCTCGGGTCTACAGTGATACCCTCCGCTGAGATTATATCCCCGAGAAAAGGCACTTGCGAAATCCAGAATTCGCATTTGCTGAATCTCGCGTATAGCTTGTGATCCCGCAGCCGTTGCAAGACTATACGCAGATGTTTCTTGTGATCTTCCTCCGACTTGGAATATACCAGTATGTCGTTGATGAAGACCACGACAAACTTGTCCAGCTCCGGCATGAATACCGAGTTCATCAAATACATGAAATGAGCTGGAGCATTGGTGAGGCCAAAGGACTTGACCAGGTACTCATAAAGTCCGTATCTCATCGAGAAAGCCGTCTTCGGAATGTCCTCAGCCCGTATTTTAATCTGGTGGTACCCGGATCTTAAATCCATCTTGGAAAAGATCTTTGCTTCGACCAACTAATCAAACAACATGTCGATTCGTGGCAACGGGTACTTGTTATTGATGGTTACGGCGTTTAGTGGATGATAGTCCACACAAAGCCGCAACGTCTCATCCTTCTTCTTCACAAATAATGCCGAACAGCCCCATGGCGAGGAGCTCGGCCTAATGAAACCCTTGTCCAACAGGTTCGTTAGCTGGGTCTTCAATTCAGCCAATTCCTTGGGCGCCATCTTGTACGGCCTTCGTGATATTGGCATGGTTCCCAGTGCGAGTTCAATCTTGAACTCCACCTCTCTATCGGGCGGCATCCCCGGTAAATCATCCAGGAACACGTCAGGAAACTCTCGGACCACTGGAATATCTTCCAATCTGATGGTTGTGGATTGATAGACACTTGGAAGTTTTATTTCTGGACTGTCCAGAAATAAGGAATGAGATTCGTGCACTTCTGAGTTCAAGTGTACAACTCGGAGGATGGTGTCTAAAATAGCGTCGTGGCAGGTTAACCACGACATCCCTAAGATGACATCGACCTTTTGCCCCTCTAAAATTATGAGAGACGTATGGTACACTCTACCCTCTAAGCATAATGGCGCTTTTGGAACCATCATACTTGCTGAAATTTTCCCACCAGGTGAACAGATCACATAAGGACTATCGGTGGGTAGTATTTGCAAGCTATATTTATCAATGAAAGCTTGGCTAATGAAGCTATGCGTGGCGCCTGAATCAAATAACACTATGGTGGGATGCTGGTGGAGTTGGAACATACCCGCAAGGATCGGCTCACCCTCCGGCACATCCTCTATGGCAACTTGGTGGACAGTGCCGGGCCTCGGGTTTGCCCGCCGCGCATTAGTAGGGTTCCGGGGCTGATTCCTCCCCGGAAGTTGCGGTGCAACTCCGCCGCATTGTCTCTCCGGATAACTACTGGCGAAGTGTCCTGGGCGACCACATTTGTAACATGTGACCGCTGCTTGTCCGGTGCTTGGGGGACGAAAGCCCGGCATGCGCTGCTGAGGTGCATACGCATGCGGCATTGCCCGCTGTTGCTGTTGTTGTTGCGGAGGTGGTGCTGGCAGTACTGGCCTGAACGCCGGTGAAGAATAGGGCCGACTGCGGAATGGCATCGACCTCTGTGGTGGCTGCCAGCGTGAACCTGATGGTGGGTGATTCACCATCCGAAATTTTTGAGAAGGACCGCCTCCTTTTCCGCTACTTTGCGACGCGCTTCGCTTTCTTTCCGCCGCCGCTAACTCCTTGCCGGAGTCCTCCTGAACAATCGCAGCATCAATTATGTCATTGAGGCTGCCGCGATTGAACATCGCCAGCTTGTCCTTCAGGAGCGGGTTAAGCCCCTGGTAGAAGTGGTCCCGCCGCTTCTCGTCAGTATCGGCGTGATACGACGCATAGAGCGCGAGATCGTTGAACGCCCTGGAGTATTCCAGCACGTTCCGGCTCCTTTGCTGCAGGTGTAGAAACTCCTGCGTCTTCCTCTTCATCAGACCTGGTGGTATGTGATAGGCCCTGAAGGCTGTCCTGAACTCCGCCCAGGTCATAACTCGGCCGGTGGGCTGTGAAGCACTGTAGTTTTCCCACCACTCACTCGCGGATCTCTGGAGCTGCTGGACCGCGAACTGAGTCTTGCGCTGCTCACTTATTTGGAGCAGCCCGAACTTCATCTCTATCGTGCGGAGCCAGTTGTCCGCATCGAGGGGTTCATCCGCCCTTGAGAATACCGGGGGATGAGTCGCTAGGAAGTCAGAGTAGGAGCTCTGTTGATGCTCCTCACGATCTTGACTTCTCTCTGGTCAAGACGTATTTGCAATAAGGGTCTGCAGCAACTCCTTGTGCTGCTGATGAGAACCCGCCATTGCCGCAACGATGTCGGCCAATGTAACCGTTGGTGGTGGCGGTGGCGGTGTTTGTTGTTGTTGATGCTGCTGTTGCTGTTGCTGTCCCGAGGAGTCCTCGGGAGGCTGTTGGGAGGTTTCTCCCCCTTCACTAGAACCCCCAACATCCGGGTTACGAGTCATTCTAAAATTCAAAACAGCAGCGATTAGCACATGTCATACTTACAACATCCATATGCAACAGTAGGTATTGAAGTGATGTATGAATAATTTGCACAAGATTCACATATATTGATAAAGCATAAACTTTATACAAGATACATTATTCTCGGACCTCCGAGAAGTTGTGCTCATGTCATCACTATCTATACATACCCTACTGCCTACACGACATGTCAACGATACAAAATTTTGGGTTACACTACTCTAGCTGCCCTACTTGGCAACCGTAACCCCCTACTCGGAGTAGAACTCGACCTCCTGCGGGTCGTCCTCCTCCGGTACCTCTGCTGGTGGCTCCGGATCTACCACCTCTTCTCCCATCTCGGGTTCTCCCATTGCCGGAAGACCCAAGACCACCGGTATGCCCAATACCGGAGGCACGAGGTCCTGCAACGCGTGAACCTCGTCCATGACCTAGTTGTAGTTTTCTTCCCAGCCTTGCCCTTCCTCAATAGCGTCATCTCGCTCTTGAGTAAGGTCCTCGTTCTGCTGGATTAGAGTCTGCACCAGTTCTTGCAACGCCGTGATGTCGACACGGCTCTTCTTCTTCGCCTTCTTCAGACGATGCAACTGATTATGCTGTTTGTTCAGTCGCTTGATTGTCGGAAGGAGCACATTGCGGAGTGCGCTGTGAGCACTCTCGAAATGGTCTCCATATCTGGTACTTTCTTTGAGCTTCGAGGCGATATGCTCCGTATGAACAGCTTGGCTGTCCATCACGGCATTTCCCGCCCTCAACTGGAGGCTAAGGCTTGCCTCTGCGGGGCTGTACCTTGGGCAACCTGGATCGGTTGCCTCCCTGTACCTCCCTTCCCACACGTGATTAGCCCGTCACTCCACCGGAACAAGCGTGTATGGAGTGCCCTCCATAGCCCTCACGTGTAGTTGGCAGAAACGCGACAAGGTGTCGCGGGCTGCCACTTGCCACATCCCCTCCGGTTGTCTACCTCTCACCGTGACGGTGAACGGCGTCCAACCGGGTGGCGTAGGTCCTGCAGGAACCTCGACATGGATTGTCCACGTCTTGTTCCCCTCCTCGCCTTCTTCCTTGGCGAAGTACTGCGGCATCTGGTTGTACCCGAAATATTGAAGCATCTGCCTCAATGCTTCCGGATAGCCGCTGTGGTGAGAACAGTGAGATTCCACCCACCCGTTCTCGAACTGTTTATCCGCTGTCATCTGTAAAAACATATTTGAGAAATGTCAAATATTTATTTAAACAGTAAACCCTGTGTTATAACATAAAACATGTCATTGATCTCATAAGACTTGGAATCCTAGTTCAAATTTAAACAAATTTGACTACTGGTCTGCTGTCCAACATGACAGCCCTGACCAGTTTCCATTTCAACCTGATTTAGGCCATGCTAAAGGCAAAACCAATTCTGGAGCTCAACATCAAAGTTTAATATAACTTCAATAGCTTTCCAAAAAGTATTTGCTTGGCCTAAGCTCTGTTTTGGTTCAAAAGTTATGAGATGCCAAAATTAACATAACTTCTGGAGAACATTGGACAGCACCTCCCTGCTTTAGTTTCTGGTTTAATCCAAGAATTCCAGTTAATTCTACCCCCAATCTGACAAAACTTTCTGTTACAAAGTTGTAACTCATCTCATGAACTTTTCAGAACTACCTCATTTTTCATTTTTAGATTTTTATTCAGGAAGTTATGCCTAATTTACAGAGAGTTACAGAGAGTTTTTGTTCTGCCCTGTTTCCTGAACAGTTTCAACTCTACTGCATTTTTCGATTGGTTAAGGGATGAAACACCTATGGACCTCAACAGAAAAGTTGTAAAGCTCTTCCAAAGATTTCCAGAAATGTATCATATGACCCTATCTTCGAGAGAACTCAACCTCTAACCTCTGATCAACTCCAGCCTTCTATCAGCTGAAAACAGGGTACTCTGTCCATATTAGCCTATAAGTCTAAAACTTGTTAACTTTGAATGTCCTGATTAAGGGAAGGAGTTACATCATGTTTTAGTGCTCTGGATCAAAACTTTCAAGTTTTACAATGAAGCTGCTTATTTAATGGAGTGTGACGTCGATGCGTCACCAGAGCATGGCGGTACTACGTCCTCACAAAGAAAAACCTATACCGGACTTAGCCGGCTTCGTTAGTTCAGTGGCACTAAACGTCACTCGCACATGGATGCTACACTTCTACCGTTTCGTGGTTACACTACCTGCAGATAACTCACACAATCGTCAGACTCGGCTGCACACCGAGCCCGGTATCCATACAGTTCGGACACCCGACCGTCATCACTCGCCCGGATGTTCTCAAGCCAATCACGCCTTGAGTTACGTGTTCACGTTTTAGACCACGTGACGAGGTCTCCCAAATTGCACCACGCACGCCAGGGACAGACATTGCTCGAATACCCCAAACGACATGAAGAGTCATAGAGGATATTAAATCGGGTCGGGTTACCTGCCACCCGTGGGGCTCCACCCTTCAGCTTGTGCGCACTGGTGGACAGCGCTTACGTGCACCCCCCAAGACAGAAAGCGTCCCGAGATGCACGATTTTCCGACATAGACAAATAGGTTAGTATGCCACTTTCTATACACTGATAACATCCTTATATGGGCTACTACTCGTTTCTCACTGGATTTTTGAAAAAGATGACCTTTGTAGTGCGTTAAACCTCAAGCGAGCTCTGATACGAACGCTGACACTACCCCACGGTCTTGTCGAGCCAGGATCACGCTGAGGGGTGCTGCGTTGCACAGCACCGAATCACACATCAACGGTACAAAGCGGAAGCAAAATTTTATTACATAAACGGGTTTATGAATATTTTTGCAATAAAATATGTTCAGTCTACACTCACGGGCGTAGACTACGCATCAAGTTCACGTTCAGCCCGTGAAAGCGTCCTTGCTAGCACACACGCACACTAACACGGCGGCGTGCACGACTCCCACTCGACGGGATTCCCCTCCTGGGGTTCCGTCTCCTCCTCGGGAGTCCCTTCCTCATAGAACCCTGCAAAAGCTTCAAACACAAGAAGTGAGCACGAAGGCTCAGCAAGACTGACCCGTCTCTCCTAAACATGGAACTTGTACATGAGGGATGATAGGTACAGGAGGTGAAATCAGTTGCACGGACTCGCCTAAATAGTGGAACCTTACTTTCAAGTTTTAGCAGCAGGTTGTGGAGAACCTTACGCTACGGCATATGAGAGAGCCGCAATCAAACAAGAAACGCATTTCTCTCATGTACTTTGCCCAAAGTTGAAAAGAACTTTAGTTAGCTCTAAACTACAACAAATCATTAACAATCAAAGTCCATATTTCAATCAGCAACATTTTAACATGTAACTAGCCTGTTCTTCCTATGTCACGGTACAGTGAACAAGTGGTACTCACTGACCGCGAGGGACGGCGATTATAATCGATTTACACCTGCAGGGTTACCCGAATAACCCGTCACGTACGCCCGTACTCGATGTTGCCTACAGCAACCATCACGGACGCCGTACGCAACCACCTTTCACCTGTTAGCCAAATGTTGAACCGGTCCAATCGTCCCGAGAAAGAGGTCTCTGCACGGGCATCTCAGTGCCACCAGCCGATTTACACCTCGAGCTCTCAACCAACCCTCTAAACGACCAGCTATGCCTCAACACCCAGCTACCCGAGTTACATCGGTTTCCCGGTTCCCATATAGCCGGTAGGTCTTCGGTACTGTTCTAGCTTGTTCAACAGGCCTGCACACGGCTCGGTCCTCAATCGACACAAGCGGAGCTATGGCACACAGGCCCCAAAGTCCTGCTGCCCTTACTCTCCGCTCGGTGTCATTTTTCTTGCCATGTGTATCATGTGCTATCTCTACCCGAGTCGAGTGCCTCTAGCCTATGCTCGCGAGTAGTTCCAACTACTCGACTTGTACCGAATCCTACACTATCTTAGCATTGCAGTAGATAACGGGGTTTTCAATCCTAATCCCAACCCATGGCTTTCTTGGCTATGCAATTGGGTTTTCAAACAAGACTCTAGTGCAAGAATTTATGCTCCTCGAGTAAGTGCTCAAAAATATAGAACTTTATAAAAAGGTGAATGCAAACCGGAGCTTGCCTTGCTGCTCTTGGTCGTAGGCTAGCTGCTCTTCCGGAGTAACGAAGTCTAGGACTTCGGGTTCCTCCTCGACCTTAGCGACTACATGATATATCAAGTACATGTATTAATTTAAATGCATTTGACTTGAATTTAAACTTGTGAAGGCTATAAGTCCTACTAGACAGACTTAATGACTCTGAAAGTTTTACTGTGGTTTGGATACAACCTAAACAGAGACTTGGTCAAGTTTTAGTTGCAGCCAAGCTCATTTGAGCTCTCCACAATTAATTATGTCCTTGACCTTAATTGGAACTATTATGGTGTTCTAGGGATTTTCATGGGGCAACTCATGACTTTCTGAAAACTAGATTTTCATAGGGTTACAATGGAATTGGTCTCACATAATGTGAAGGTTGCTAGCTAAAGATATGAGCTAACCAATTTCAGAGAAAATTCTGAAAATGTTTCTGAACATTTTCTATTTTCTCTGGAACAGTTTCATTAATCACACAATTAGGTGGATTAAATGAGATCAAATGGATCTGAAATTGTTATGGTGGTTTAGGGACATTTTGGTGAACATCCCAGAAAATTTTCAGAATTTTCCTCCAAGGGATTCTCCAGTTAAAATTCCAAATATTATAAAGTTTGAGGAATTAATTCTGGAGAAATAAGGATTTTCATGAAGTGAAACTTGATTTTCTGGAAAGTACACGGAGAGCTGAATCCAACAAAATTTGGTTCACTTTATTTGGATGTTCCTAGCCAAAGTTATGAGGATTTGAAGTTTGAATGAATTCTGAAAATCTGGGAAAAGTTCAAATCGGCCGGTTGGTCCACGGTAAACGTGTCGGGTGCTGGAGCGACGGCACACCGGGGTCCACGGAGTTTTTGTGCGCCAGCACACCAGATCCGAGCTGCAGACAGATCCCAATTTAAAATCTGAGCCGCTGACAGCCGGGGTCCACCCTCTTCGTCTACCTCCCGACGCCCGCGTTCGACAGCCGCGACACCTCGCCGGAGGGCTCGCCGGCGGCTTCTGTGGTGCCCCAAACTTCCTGGTTCTGGCCGCCCTTGCCTACTTTCACTCGGGGAACATGATTCCGGGCTCAGTTCGTCATGAAAATTGCCAGCACCTGGTCGGCAACGAGCGGCGGCCTCGGGAGAACTTCGGTCGTGTCGGCCGACCTTCCTGGCACCTCAATCACTCGAGCAAACGGTCGGGGAGCATCAGTGGACCTTAAGGAAAGTCGACATGAGCTTGAAGCATCTCAGGGGAGGCCCAAAGTAGGCCCTCACTGTGCGCCCGATGCTTCCCGCATGATCCGCCGTTGGCAATCTTCGAAATATGCCGTGTACAGGGGTTCTCTGGCTAAAGGTTGTGAAGGCAACTTGTGCACTACCAAGTCTAGTCTGCGTAGGAGCGGATTGAGATTCTCTAACCTTTTTTACAGTGTGAATTTGCCAGAACCGCACCCGAAGGTCGGTCTGTACCGAGAAAGGGGAAAACTGGAAATTCACCGCCGGCAATCAAGCACTCGGGCTGTGGCTTGGGGGTGAGCAGCACCGGTCCCCAACGCGTCCAGGGACGCCTTAGCTCGGGCGTGACAACCTCCCGGTTGGGCTGTCCACGGGAGCCCGAAGTGCGGCGGCTTTTGGCCTCTGAATGGAACTCTCGGTATAGCCAAGATCAACCGGTTTCAGCCGATTTCTAACTACGGAGAAGAAGGAGGAAGGTTCCTAGTACCTTGCCGTAGCTCTGGAGGAAGTGGGTGGCTGTGATCGGGGCTTTCCGGTCGGTTCCAAGCGGCGGAGGAAAATTCCCGGCTCTGTGTTCTTGCGAGGAGAAAATGACGAGGGGGCTTCAGCCGAGGTGGGGGGCGCCTTAAGAAGGCCCCGAACCGACTCGTGCCCGCGCGTGGGCAATTAGCTGCTGGCACGGCGGCCTCCCTCGGTGGCGATCGCAGCTGAAGCCCGAAGACCCGAGTGAGGAAGTTTCAGTCGGTTGATTCACTTCAGTGGCTGACATGTGGGTCCCACCAGGGGTTTTAACCTCTGAAATTAACTTTGCTCTACTGCTCTAAACAGTAGAGACCAAACTAACCTCAAGTATTTGAATTATCTGCCCCTGGGCCCTTTGAATGGGGTAGAATTCAAATTGGTTTGGGTTTCACTAAATTTCAGCACACATGTAGTTTGAAATTCAAATAAGGTTTGAATTTGCTACACTTAGCTCATGTCAAGCTCAACTCCAAATGGAGTGAAAATTGGTATGTGAGCTCACAAAAATGTGCTGAGTAAGAATATGCCGCCCACTTTTGAAGTCATGGGATAAAAACAGTTTGAATTTGAATTTGGGTTCAAACTACCCTCTTTCATGCTATACCCAAAAAGACCTCAAAAAGGTTTTGAATTTGGGTAAAACTTGGCATGGACATTCCTAGCATGGTGTAGGAGTTTTCCAAAGGTCCAGCCCCTATATGATGCATGTGGGACATACCACTTTTGCATTTTGTGAGTTTATTCTCTAATGAGCATGTTGATAATGGTTACTTGCTCTTCAAATGTGTTCATCAACTTTCTTCAAATGAGGTGTGTGGTGTGGTGATGAACACTTCAAACATGTGTCAAAAGCTGAGGCCTTTACAGGTTTTAACCTTTCTTTTTTCCTTCCTTGGCCATTAGGCATGTGTGGTTGGTGTCCTTCCATGCTCCCATGGTTGGGAATAGAGTAGACTTCATGGTAGGCTTCTTGATAGCTACAGTGGCCATCTCCCCTTCTTCTTCAGATGATGACTCATCATTGTAGTCCCATTCCTTCCTAGATGTGCTTGGCCATATTGCTTCTTTTTCTTGAATATTTTCTTTTATTGAGGCTTGTTGTCTTTACTCTTCCTTTTGTTGTCTTCATATCGACAATCAACCATGAAATGATCATATTCTCCACAATTGTAGCATGCTCGCCTCGTTTTGGATCTCTGTATGTCCTTGTATCTTCTTTCATTTGAGTTGCCACCCTTTTTTCTTCTCATCATTTTCTTGAAGTTTTTGATGAACAGTATCATGTCATCTTCATCGATATAAGTGCTTTCATCATCGTCCTCGAGAGCTTCTGGAGATTCTTTTGATGCTGGCTTGCATGTTGCCTTTAGTGCAACTCCTCTCTTCTTTGCCGAGGTGAGGTCGGCAAGTTCATTGATATGCTTGGCTTCCTTCTCCATCATTTCAAAGTTGATGATCTTGCCAAGGATCTCTTCCGGGGTCATTTTGTGAAACCCGAGACTTTCTCTGATCATGGAGCAGAGTGTCAAGTTCCGAGGCATGAATGTCGTAAGAATTAAATTGACCACCTCATGATTCGTCCACTTTTTGCTACCATAGGCTCGGACCTTATTGATGAGAGACTTCAGTCTATTGTACATCTCTTGAGGTGATTCTCCTTCTTCGAAGGCAAACCTTCCCAATTCACCTTCTATCATTTCGATATTGGCTTCACGCACATGACGGTGACCTTCATCTGCAGTTTTGAGAGTGTCCCATATTTCTTTAGCAATTTCAAGTCCATCCACCTTGGTGAACTTGTCTCGGCTGTACCGAGAAAGGGGAAAACTGGAAATTCACCGCCGGCAATCAAGCACTCGGGCTGTGGCTCGGGGGTGAGCAGCACCGGTCCCCAACGCGTCCAGGGACGCCTTAGCTCGGGCGTGACAACCTCCCGGTTGGGCTGTGCACGGGAGCCCGAAGTGCGGCGGCTTTAGGCCTCTGAATGGAACTCTCGGTATAGCCAAGATCAACCGGTTTCAGCCGATTTCTAACTACGGAGAAGAAGGAGGAAGGTTCCTAGTACCTTGCCGTAGCTCTGGAGGAAGTGGGTGGCTGTGATCGGGGCTTTCCGGTCGGTTCCAAGCGGCGGAGGAAAATTCCCGGCTCTGTGTTCTTGCGAGGAGAAAATGACGAGGGGGCTTCGGCCGAGGTGGGGGGCGCCTTAAGAAGGCCCCGAACCGACTCGTGCCCGCGCGTGGGCAATTAGCTGCTGGCACGGCGGCCTCCCTCGGTGGCGATCGCAGCTGAAGCCCGAAGTCCCGAGTGAGGAAGTTTCAGTCGGTTGATTCACTTCAGTGGCTGACATGTGGGTCCCACCCGGGGTTTTAACCTCTGAAATTAACTTTGCTCTACTGCTCTAAACAGTAGAGACCAAACTAACCTCAAGTATTTGAATTATCTGCCCCTGGGCCCTTTGAATGGGGTAGAATTCAAATTGGTTTGGGTTTGACTAAATTTCAGCACACATGTAGTTTGAAATTCAAATAAGGTTTGAATTTGCTACACTTAGCTCATGTCAAGCTCAACTCCAAATGGAGTGAAAATTGGTATGTGAGCTCACAAAAATGTGCTGAGTAAGAATATGCCGCCCACTTTTGAAGTCATGGGATAAAAACAGTTTGAATTTGAATTTGGGTTCAAACTACCCTCTTTCATGCTATACCCAAAAAGACCTCAAAAAGGTTTTGAATTTGGGTAAAACTTGGCATGGACATTCCTAGCATGGTGTAGGAGTTTTCCAAAGGTCCAGCCCCTAGATGATGCATGTGGGACATACCACTTTTGCATTTTGTGAGTTTATTCTCTAATGAGCATGTTGATAATGGTTACTTGCTCTTCAAATGTGTTCATCAACTTTCTTCAAATGAGGTGTGTGGTGTGGTGATGAACACTTCAAACATGTGTCAAAAGCTGAGGCCTTTACAGGTTTTAACCTTTCTTTTTCCTTCCTTGGCTATTAGGCATGTGTGGTTGGTGTCCTTCCATGCTCCCATGGTTGGGAATAGAGTAGACTTCATGGTAGGCTTCTTGATAGCTACAGTGGCTATCTCCCCTTCTTCTTCAGATGAGGACTCATCATTGTAGTCCCATTCCTTCCCTAGATGTGCTTGGCCATATTGCTTATTTTTCTTGAATATTTTCTTTTATTGAGGCTTGTTGTCTTTACTCTTCCTTTTGTTGTCTTCATGTCGACAATCAAGCATGAAATGATCATATTCTCCACAATTGTAGCATGCTCGCCTCGTTTTGGATCTCTGTATGTCCTTGTATCTTCTTTCATTTGAGTTGCCACCCTTTTTTCTTCTCATCATTTTCTTGAAGTTTTTGATGAACAGTATCATGTCATCTTCATTGATATAAGTGCTTTCATCATCGTCCTCGAGAGCTTCTGGAGATTCATTTGATGCTGGCTTGCATGTTGCCTTTAGTGCAACTCCTCTCTTCTTTGCCGAGGTGAGGTCGGCAAGTTCATTGATATGCTTGGCTTCCTTCTCCATCATTTCAACGTTGATGATCTTGCCAAGGATCTCTTCCGGGGTCATTTTGTGAAACCCGAGACTTTCTCTGATCATGGAGCAGAGTGTCAAGTTCCGAGGCATGAATGTCGTAAGAATTAACTTGACCACCTCATGATTCGTCCACTTTTTGCTACCATAGGCTCGGACCTTATTGATGAGAGACTTCAGTCTATTGTACATCTCTTGAGGTGATTCTCCTTCTTCGAAGGCAAACCTTCCCAATTCACCTTCTATCATTTCGATATTGGCTTCACGCACATGACGGTCACCTTCATCTGCAGTTTTGAGAGTGTCCCATATTTCTTTAGCAATTTCAAGTCCATCCACCTTGGTGAACTTGTCTCGGCTCAATGATGAGGTGATTACTGCTGCGGCTTGAGCGTTCCGATGAATGGATTGTTCTTGATCCAGGGTTAGCTCCTCATCGTCATCTGGTATATCTAAGCCTGTACACACTATGTGCTAAGACTTGGGTTAAGCGATATAAGGTGCATTTTCATGTTTTGTTTCCACATTGTGTAATCCGTTCCCATCAAAGTAAGGTGGTTTGCCTAATGGAATTGACAAATAATGATTATTTGAATTTAAACGCTCATAGTTAAAAGGATATTAGGAGTAGTCTTTGTGACTACACCCTTTTTGCTTTTTGTGTTCGATTTTCTTCCCGTTGGGGGAGAGTGCCTTCTTCCGCATAAGCGCCTTTAATTGAAGCATCTCCTCATCATCATCCTCGCAGTCCTGAATGGCATTGAGGAGCTTCTCCAACTTTTGGTTCCTTTCGTCACCACCATTTTCGTGATGGAAGCCCTTGGATTCACCCTTGATTTCCGACATCATCTCTTCGAGTGGTGATACTCTTTTGAAGAGTTTGGCTCTGATACCAATTGAATGTAGCCTAGAGGGGAGGTGAATAGGCTCTTTGAATATTTAGGAGGTTTCCTGAAACACTTAGTGAACTGATTAATTCCAGACGGGCCGGACTAGTCCGGTATGGTGCGGACTAGTGCGGTATGATCGTAATTAAAGGATCAAAGTGAGACTTGTTCCTACTTCTGGTGTTTGTCCAGCGGAAAATAAATGATTATTCAAGTATAGTGAAGTAAGACACAATAACTCTCAATTTTAACACTAGGTGTGGATGTAAATCAAATAATGACTAGCAATCCTAAATAACAATCAAAGGAAGATCAAAAAGACACGAGAAAAAGTTTTATCCCGAGGTTCAATTCCACCCAGGAATCTACGTCCCCGTTGAGGAGTCCAACAAGGACCGGGTCTTCACCAACCCTTCCCTCGTTGAATCGCCACAAAGGTCGATTCAGTTCCACTAACCACACACAGGGGTAAACAATTGTGCGTGGGACGTTCTCACAATCTGAGTGCTCCCACAAGATTACAGAGAGTAACTCTTCCTCCCACACACAAATAGAGAACAACGATCAGCAATTGTGTGAGAGAAGACAAACCAAGAGCTTAGTTGCGAGAAGAACGACTCTCTCCTTGATCCAATCTCTAATCCTCAAAGACTTAATCTTTCTGGGCTTAGAATGAGTGGAGAGGGGTAGTTTTTGTGCTCTTGGGGCATGCGGCGGCACTGGGAATCAAGAGTGTATTATGTGTGGCCATGCACCTCTATTTATATAAGATTTCCAAAAACCATGGCGGCCGGACTAGTCCGGTGTGTCGTGTACAATTTTCGTGTTGCATGCGGTACAGTGGAAACCCTAATTTAATGTGTTTACAGAAACTTGAACGGACTAGTCCGGTCCGAGAGTGAACTAGTCCAGTGCAAGGTAAATTCCGGTTCCATAGAGTTGAACGGGCAAGTCCTATTTCTGAGCGGACTAGTCCGGTGCAAGGTGAGTGCCGGTTCCAGAGAGTTGAACGGACTAGTCCGGTTTTTGTGCGGACTAGTCCGGTGCAAGGTGAGTGCCGGTTCTAGAGAGTTGAATGGACTAGTCCGGTTTCTGAGAGGACAAGTACGGTGCAAGGTGAGTCCCGGTTCCAGAGAGTTGAACGTACTAGTCCGGTTTCTGTGCAGACTAGTCCGGTGAAAGGTGTTGTGAGGAAACAAAAAGTTAAACAGACTAGTCCGGTTTCTGAATGGACTAGTCCGATGCACCGTGTTTTGAGTAATTTGGATTTGTTTTAAGCCCTTACCCCTACGCAAAGATCTTGAGCTCTTAGGATTTGTCTCTCACACACATCCTATACAAGTAATTCTACATTGCGCTTGGTTCATGGATCTGCCCTTTTCCTTATTCTTCATCACTTCATTTTTCACCTTTTTGAGTGCACCAATTCTACCTTACTCGAGTTAATCTGCATTCATCTCAACAAGTTCATTAGGATCTCAATTCATTTGTCATCAATCATCCAAAACCCACAAGAGAGTGCCTAGATGCACTTTCACCCAGCATACGCACGTGCCCTGGCTCCATGGACAACCCTCGGGCTGCCACATGCGCTCGGAGTCTGGAACTGACACGTGCGCTGAGTCTTGAGTCCGACCACCTGCTAAGGAGGACTCCGAGGCTTCCATGTGTCTTCTGGCTCTGTGCCTCGTTACCAACCGGGGATGGCTCTAGAGCCACCATGTGTCCAGTGGTGCCGGGCCCGACCTTCTGCTAGGAAGGGCCCCGGCGCTGCTGCTTGTTCGGAACCTCCGAGTCATGCCTCCCGTTAAGGATAGCTCCAAGGCTGCCACATGTCCTACGGCTCTGAGGCCGACCTCCAACTTGGGAGGGCTCCAGTGCTGCCACGTGGGCAACAACTCCAGGTATACCTCCCTGTCAAGGAGGGCTCCGGAGGTGCCATGCGTTCAAGGTTCGCGCCTTCCCTAGAAGCATGGCACACGGCGCACGCCTCCGTCATCTGTCTGTTCGCCATTACGGTGAAAGACCGGGCGGCGAGGCGTGATGGCGCAACAGAGCCACCCAACGGTGCTGAGACACCTAGCATACTGAGGGGATGCGGCAACAAGACGGTTATTTCTTCACCACCTGCTACCCGGACAGAGGTGCCCGGCGGGACAGGCGGCACACTGTAACTCCACCGACAGCGACAATACATTTAGTTGTAAATGACTAGATTATGTATATGCACAGATAGCCGCGGGGCCACCTGTCGGGCCCCCGGGCCGCATTGTAACTGCCCCGACCTTGGACTATAAAAGGATCGGGGTGGCCACCATAGAACGGGCTCGCAACTTTGCAACTCCGATTCTCTCACACACTCATACGCGCAGGCAATACAACAAGCACACCCGTGGACATCAGGTATTACGCTCCGGCAGCCCGAACCACGTAAATCCCAGTATTCACCCTCGCCGCCGTGCTCCGACCTTCGAGCTCCACTAGCCCCTCTGAAAAAAAAGAACCTCCGCGGGCTGCTCAGGCAGACCAGGGGAAGTGTCACAGGAAAACACTTCGACAATGAGGAAGCTGGAGCTAGCATCCAACTTCGTCGGGGAGCTCTCGAACCACGTCGTCACCGTGCGGCCGACAGGGTCCGATGGTTTTTCCTTCGAAAGACCTCGTAATTCTCCCTCTACACCTACTTTCTTGGCCTAGAATCGATCGAGGAGGTGCGCTAACTAATGAGGATCTCACATGCGATGTTTGAATGGTTAAGAATGGGAATTGATCGTGAATTTAACACTCTCCTACCTCGGGGTCGAGTTGTGCCGCCCGGGAGTAAACTTCCAAATTCCCGTGCTGTGATCCACTGTTAGGGATGAGCTTCAGAGAGAAGCTGCTAGGGTTGCTGGTGCATCGGAAGTCAGGTTTGCTTTAGCGTGATTTGGCTTGGTGTGGGCTGTCCACGGAGAGCCGAAGCTCGTTTCCTCGGTTCTCACTCGGGTGCAGCTGAGACTTTGGATTCCCACGCGCAACTGAGCAGGGAAACCGGAGGATGGAGCTAGTGGACAGCTAGAGCACTTAGTGGCGCGTCTTTTCTGTGTGAGGAGCTCGGCCAACCAAAGCTCGAGTGGCGAGGGCAATCAGGCGACAGAGAAACGGCTATGGCATGTTCTTCGCGGGAGAAAAATCACCAAGGGCGCGTGTGTTCTCCTCGGTGGCGCGCGCTGCCTCCGCCCGAGAAACAGAGCAACCGAGTCTTCAGTCAGTTGGAACCCTGTGTGGCTGACAGTAGGGCCCCACCACCGCAATTTGACCTAAATTAAATTCTTACTGCTCCAAATATTAGGGACCCTAATACCCTTGGCAACTTGATCAATTCACCAAATGCCCATTTGAATTTGAATGATTCAAATTGTGATTTGGTTTGACTTAATTTGCAGGATTTGTGAACTGAAATTCAAATTTGGTTTGAATTTGCTCCAAATAGCTCATGACAAGATCAACTCCAAATGAAGTGAAAATTGGTGTGTGAGCTCATAAAAATGTGCTGACTGTGAAAATGAATCCAACTTTTGAATTCATGGGATCTCTCACACCCAGTTTCTCCGAAGAACGACCGAGTGAATATCACATGTATGCCAGGATCATTTTCTCATACATGTGACGACAAATAGTGAAACATCATTATATTACAAGCTAAGTGTTCGAATATAAATAAGTCTTACATAACATAACGTCTCGATGGACGATAATATGTTCATAACATGTAAACAAAACAGCAGCGGAAGATAAGTCTTGTGGGCTCCGTCACAGGCGTTGCCCGGGAGACTCCGTGGACCTAGAATCCTTCTTCGGGTCTGAAGTATTGGTCGTTGTACACCACGTCATTCCCTTGGCCTGAGCAGCAATTTAAAACCAACAGAAAAGCAAGCTTGAGTACCGTTGGTACTCAGCAAGTGTGGGAAAGTTATGTCATGCAGGGATAGAGCAAGGAGAGGTTGAACTCATGGGTAAAGCACTACGCAATTAATACCTATCACCTTAGCTTATTAAGCACCTACATTACTACATAGGTGAAATGGTCCCAATCCCCTAACCCATCATCAATATCAAGTAATCATAACTCCATTACCAATGTTAAGCTCCCCGCTTAACATCCTCAACTTCCCACTTCATCATCATCTAATCATGAATAAGTCCAAGCCGCTCTTGACCGTGAGCACGGCTGTCATGACATTTTTGACTCTGCAGAGTTTGCACCACTGTACCCACATGTAGTGATTTCATCCCCCGTTGCCGGGTGGACTAGAAAACCTCCATTTTGCCAGTGGCCGTGAACCACGTTCACACTTCCAAGGTGTGTAGCCAGGAGATCACTACGGGGCCTTTACAAAGGAATTCCCGACGAGTGTGGGCCCACTGAGGTTTCACCCCTAACAGCATCCAAGAGGCTCCAACCCCACTGCAGTGGCCCCCTCTTGAGCCTTGCGGTTCATATGGTAGTCCAGCTGACACCTATTCCCCGCACCATCCAAACACCCATACTACGCCGGGGATGCACCTAATTAATTGGCCAAGCTGCCCCATCTTAGCATGTGGTTGGCACGGTAAATCCAGGTTACATGCTCCATGAACCGGTCCTTAGGATCTAGGCAAGTACTAAACACAAACCCGTGTCTCGTGCACACAGCACCAACCAAAGCATCCAACTTGCCTAGATCCCTACCTCTACATAATTCATAATAATCCATTCACAGGTAAGGTAATCAAGGTGATGATCTCATATCCCATGTATCCCATTCTAAGCATGGCTAAGCATGAGTAGCACAAATGAAAGATATAATAAAGTAACTCCCAACCCATGGCTACAAGGAAACAAGATAATGCAATTCTAGGGAAACATCCTAGCTTGGGTATCATATTCCAAATTGACAATGCAATTAAATTCTAACTACACATCCTAGTATAGGATCAAAGTGGTCAAGGACACTTGCCTTCTTCCTGCTGCTCCGGGAATGGGAAGTCTTGATGTTGAAAGGTGAGAACCTGCTCTGGGGCTGGTTCTACTCATGCCAATACACACATAGCAAAAGAAAACAACATTCCATAAGCAATAGTCCACACATACATACACATTGAAGTCATACACATATTTGAGTTTGGTGTTTACCCTAGCTATGTTGATTCTATGCATACATGCACTTTTAAACATATATTTTACTTCTACTCTTTGATATTCAGATTCTTAAGTGCACCATATATATGAATTTCCAATTTGAACAAGGTTTCTATATTAGATAATACCCTTCTTAGCCACAAAAGGTGCATGAAAGATAATTTCCTACTCCCAATGGGTTTTCAGATCTTCTACACTATTCTTAACTTGAAGTTCTAAATGTCGGGACCTCACTTGACATTTTCTAATTATGTATACCTATTTCCCTATATTTTCAGATTTATTTTCCCTACCCAAAAGTGAACTCCTATACTAAAATAGCAAAATATATCACCTAAACAGAATATGTTCTGATCTAAAATGTCCAATAAAATATCTTTTGACTTCCTCTCCGATGGGATCAATTTAAATTTATTTTTACCATTTTCAGAATTATTTTCTGGCCTAAAAATGAATTTCCAACAACAAAACAGCAACATAATTCATACAAAAATTTCTACTGTTCCAATTACCTAAACAGAACCTTTATAAATTTTCCCTACCCCTTTTTGATTACTTAGATTCATTTTTTCCACATATTTAAATTTGTTTTATGCCTAAAGGGTATATTTCAGAGATAAATCACAAAACAGCAACCTCAATTTAAAAGTTTATTTCCCCTCCAAATTCAGACTTCAGATTGTTCTACAAATTTTCAACAGGGTTAGAATAATTCAACTGAACCTATACCTATGTTTGAATTTAAATCCTATTCACAAATTCAATTTCCTGAAATTAATAACCCTCAGGGGCTGATGTGCAAATCCACACTGCAGTGGGGCCCAATTTCTTATTTTCTTAATTTTCAGGGGCCTAAGTTTGTAAAACAAAGGGGTTTTCCTAATTTTTATTAAGTCCAGGGGCTAAAACTGATGTTTAAACGTGTTTGCATAAATTCCCGAGGGTCCAGGGGCTAGATCAGAAGTTTTCCGGGGCTAGATCCGTTTTCCTCAGAACACCAGGGGGTAGCACGTAAGATTCTCAACCTTTATAACGCGGGGCTGATATGGGCCATTGGATTTTAATTGGAGGGCTGAGATTATATTGCAAAGCGGTACGGGTTAAGTCTATTCGGGACCACACGATTTAAAACGGACGGGCTACAGACGGCCACGTCGCCCTGGCCAGAGCCAGCCAGCGCGCACGGCAGCGGGGGGCGGTGATCTCGCTGGCGCAGCCTCGGTTTTCATCGCTATGTGCTAGAACTCAATTCTCTTTGTATGGATCGGCTGCGGAGGAGTAGGGGAGCTCACCGGTGGGCCTTTCTTGACCCCGAAGTGGCCGGAGACTGCTCGTCGACGACGTCCGAGGGTGGAGCTCGGGGTTGCTCGTCGGGGCGGCAGCTAGGGCGTGACACACGGCGTCTCTTTCACCTGCAAGGCTCCCCGGTGGCGGTGGAACAATCTACGCACGTTAGATCAGTGAAATCGGGAGGAAATTTGGAAGAAACGGTGGTGTAGACTTCGGTTCTCACCGGAGGAGAAAACTGAGCAGGCGGGGGAGGACTGGGGAGTTTCATTGGTGTTTAAATGGACTAGGGAGGGCGGCGGGGTCGGTTGAGGCCGCGTTGAACTGAGTGGGCCGGAGATCGTGGCCTGAGTGCGCAGAATTTGGAGAGGGCGGCCTCGATCGAGCGTGGGAGGAACGGTGGCGATTGGGGGGGCGTGGGAAGGTGATGACATGCGGACCCCACACAGCAGAGAGAGGAGGAGGGGGAATGAAGCTGCGGGCTGCTGGGCCGGCTGAGATGGGTTTTGGCCCATTGGCCGTTTTCCTTTTTTTCTTTTTCCTTTTTCTTTTCTGTTTTTGATTCAAATTTAAATTCCAGTTTGAGTTGGAATTTTTCCCCACATGCATTACGTCCAAAAATTTTGAATTCACATTTTTGACACATTTTTGGGGTGTTACAGGATGAAAGGAGTTTGAATTTGAATTTAAGTTCAAACTAGCCTTTTTAATCATTGTACCCAGAAGTACCTCAAAAGGTTTTGGATTTGGGTAAAATTTGGCATGAGCATTCCTAACAATGTTTAGAAGTTAATCATATGCTCAGCCCCTATATGATGCATGTGGGAAATACCACTTATACATTTTGTGTGTTCATCTTCTAATTATCTATTGATTGTGGTTACTTGCTCTTCAAATGTGTTCATGTGATTACCACAAATGAGGCAAGGTGTGGGTATGATGAACACTTCTAGCAAGTGAAAAACTTGGGCCCTTATAGTGAGGGGTATGATGCCCTATTTATACATGAGTTGAGGTCGGTTCCCGCCAGAATATGCGCGTGAATCAATTAGAACTTCCTTTAGGGAGACACAAGGAGTCGACACATGGAAGATGACCAAGTTTTGGGGCAGGACCAGGTCGGGTGAACCCCTGGTTCGGCCGACCCTGGGGTTGCCCCAAGTGAGGTGTGTTTCCTCCAGGTGGGCCCTCAGGTGTTTATTAGGTGATACGTCATTGGATCCTCTCGGATACTCCTGTAAGTGGGACATTGGATCCATGGACTGCCACGTGTTGTCCTCTAATTAACTTGAAGTGTATAATTTAGGATTGCTCCCCTAAATCCTCCTCAATTCTGCATATATTCCCAGCATGCACAATTCTTTCGAAGTACAAGTGGAGCTATGTTATTTGTAAGGATAATGCGAGCAGGAAATGTCCATCCCTTCACATAATTAAGTTATATTGACAGCTGAAATTGGTATTTAATGACCGTCAACCTAAAACAACCACTTCTTTGCGAGCACAACTCCACGACTTGACTCTCATTACTCCACACCACAACACTTTGTATGACAGCCTCACACAAACATACTGCTCGTGTTCAAACCATCAAAATGACACCAAAGCTTGGTTAATAAGCACAAAAAATACTCTACTACATGTGAAAGACGAGCTTAACACATCACATGTTATACCACATGTCAAACACCACGTCAATTCTCAAAACTTTATATGAACCTCACTGTAACACTCCTTTGCCAATGTATTCAACACCTAGGTCTTACTAAGATGAGAGAGTCGAGTACAAATCTGATTCAAGAGTGGGTGGATGATGAGGACATAACAACAGTGGATAATCACATTCCTTCTATTGATATCCACATACCATTCACATGAGCAAAAGCACGATTACTAAGTCATGAGGTGAACTCGTTCCTAAATTACTATCCATGTGAATTTGGAATGGATTGCTATTTATTGATATAATTGTGATAAGGAAATATGGAGAAGATCATCAAAGACAATAGGAGATTTTAGGAACTTGGAGAGCCAGCAGGGATGTCCACAAGATGATAGAAGCAGCCTCGAACTCGAACTTGAGTTTAACTTGGAGTCTATGATCAATCCACCTTCGAACGGATGCACAGAATGTGTACGAACTCTATTTTGAATGTTCTACATATGCACGGAAAGCTGTGAAAATAAACTTTCCAATGGCTACAGTCCCACGTCAAAATTCCTCTGGAGTCACCATATTGGGTTTAGAGTATGTGCTGTGCTCCACCACTATATTGGGCATTTGGGCCTTGGATCCCGTCTGATTTCATTAGGGACGCGTCCAAGGGTCTTTTGGCCTAATCCTAGACTTTAAATATTGCAGCTTCCGGTCATGTTTGTTTTGCTTAGATTAATATGTTTTAAACAATTTCGCCGTTCTATAGTTGTGAGACCCCAATTTTGCAAATCAGATTGCATATTTGTTGTTCTTGCTTGTGTTCTCGTTTGCACTTGCAGGGATTAGCCTTATTGACGAGGTCAATCGTGTGAAGCACAATTGATAACCAATAAAGCGACGGGGTAGTGACTGCAGGGGTTGTTCGAGTTCTTCTCGAGTGTCTCGGATCATCAATGTTGAGATCTCCACTTCAACGGACCTACCTTTTGGAAGATCGGGACAACTCTTTTTCTCATCAAATGGTAGATACATGCATCTATGTAGACACCATTGTATCTTCAATGATAATTTGTGCAATGTGCATAGTTAAAATGCTAGCAGCTATACTAAGAAAGACCGATGTGTCTAGAAGGAATTGCCTATGGAGAGGCTCAGACATCAATGGAAAAGGTAATCCTAGGTTGCTTGGTGTGACACCCGGTTCTGAAAATGAACCAAGTGAATGCGCATGTGTGCCCAGGATGTTTCATCACACATACACAAATACTTCACAAACTGAATTTCAGAATATAACCATGTTACAAGTAATGCTGAAGAACCTTATTACAATATCTCAATGTCTCACTCATGGAATCTAATTTATTCAGCAGCGGAAGAATCTAAACGACAGCGGAAAATGACTAAAGACGATGGACTCCAACTTCAACTCCACATGCATGTTGACGGTAGTGTGTGTGACACCCTCATTTTTGAGTTCTACATGTATTCATGTTTCATGTAGAAAAACACTTTTAAAATAAGTTGAAACCAAGAAAGAATCAAAAAGTTAGCCAAAAAGAGCAAATTCCAGTGTACAGAGAGCGCCGAAGACAACTCCCGCGGCTCGCTGGCCACGTGGCGTGTTTGGAGCTCATCTCCGCAAATGGGGAGGGGTCCGCCGCTAAACTGGCTACTAGCAGGCTCGGGGCTCATCTCCGCAAAGGGGGAGAGGTCCGACCCTGTGGGACACGTGTTGCCCCCAGAGCTAGCCTCTGTGGAGAAGCGAGGCCAGTCCCGCAGGACACGTGTCACCTTAGGAGCTATTCACTGCGGAAAAGAGAGGACCAGCCACGCGGGAATCGTGTCTCTCTCGGAGCTCACTTCCGGGAGGTCCGACACTACCGGACACGTGTCACCTCCGGAGCTCACCTCCGGGAGGTCCGGTCCTATTGGTCACGTGTCAACCTCGGAGCCCGTCTCTGAGAAGGAAGGAAATCTAGCACTGTTAGGAAACATGGCACACTCGGAGCCACCTTCGAATAAAGAGGAGGTCCCGACCGCCAGGATACGTGGCGCACGCGGAGCCCGGCTCTGAGAATGAGGGAGGTCTCGCTCGCTTGACACGGGGCACAACCGGAGCGCGTCTCTGCAGAAGGGGGGAGACCAGGCCCGATGGACACGTGGAGCTTCCGGAGCTCATCACCGCGGAGGTAACGAGTTCTGGAGCGGTTTTTGCTTCTGTACACGTGGGAATACCGGTACGGGAGGAAACCGACACGAATGCCACAATGTTACCACACCAAATCAATTAAAGATAAGTTGTTAAGATTCAACGGCAAGTTGAATAGGACTCTTATTCGAAGTCCAATCAGATTAGAACTCTTCCTTCCCGATTATAAATAGAACTCAGAACCTTTGGCTGAAACCATAAACTTCTTTTCCAATTCTTGAGCCGACGACTTAGAGCCCTAGCCCAGCTCGCCGAATAAACCCTTCGCCGGAGTTTGGTCAAGAGAAATCGCCGGAAGAGAGCCCCAACAATCTGTCTGATAGGAGAAGGACCCTGAGACTAAGAAGAACATAAGGTAGGTCTCCAATACCACCTTACGACATCATCGCGTTTTCTTTGCATCTGTTCTTCGATTCCTTTCAAACAGAAACTTTTTCATGGACAAATCACTTGTTGATCGGTTTGATCTAGAGTCAAGATCATCACCACGTCCACATTTCATCCGAACACCTCTATCATCGTAAAACCCATGCAAATCGTGCAAGAACACGTACAAACTGACCTAATAAAAACTGATCATAGGATAGCATGCATATACATCATTGCATCTTAAAGTAGAGTTTGTGCATGATATTGATTGTTGTGAATCTTGTATGTGCGTGATCGTGTATAGAAGGACAAGCTCAGGGAGCTTACCTACGACGGACTACAACAACAAGATTTTGAGCAACAGGAACCGCCAGAACAAGGCAAGTGCTCCTTGACCATATTGATCCTATGTTTTGAGAAACTGTTTTGTTTTGTAAAAAGGTGTGTGTGCTGAGTCAAACATGATGGGAAACCTTTTATAGGAGTTTACCATTTTTGGTTAAAACACCCTTGTCGCCTGGGAAGTTTATGAGTCGGGTATGGTTTTTACTTTTATGCTTCGCTGAGTCCATGGGATTACGGGGAGCGAGATAGATGTGTCTAGCTAACTGCACTCGTAATGATAATGAGAAACTGATGTTGTTAATGAACATGGATCAGAGGGAGATCTAGGCAAGCCGGGTTTGTGAATGAGGTAGCATGAGATGGTGGTTTACTTGCCGTAGATCTAAGGACCGGTTCATGCGAGCACACGCCAGGATAACAGTGCCACCACAAGGCCAAGTATGGGTGCGGCCTAGCTGAGTAATTAGGTAAGTTGCTAGATTGTTATGGACCGTGGAAGGCGCGGGGAATGGGAGTCGAGTGAGGACTGCCCTGGGAACTGCATGGCACAAGAGGGGGCCCGTGGGTGGGAGAATTGGAGATTCTAGCCTGCCGGTGAAACCTTAGTGAGTCCATACATCTAGTAGCCCCTTTGTAAAGGCTATTTTATGATCTCTTGACCATACACCGATGGTTGTGTACTGGTATAATGGAGGTTCTACAGTCGCCGATGGGTGACGAAATCAAAAACTTGTGAGTAAAGAGGTGCAAACTCTACAGAGTCTTAAAACTATCATGATTGTCGAGCTTACGGTCACGAGCGCCTGGCCAACTTCCATGATTAGTTGGATGGTTATTTTGGGATGGTTATTGGTTATGGTTTGGTTTTGGTTTGGTTTTTTGGGACTGTTGAGTCCGGGTGATAAGATTGGTTGCATGACTGATGAGTCATGGCAACGAGATTGGTCTCGGTGTGAGACATAATTGGTTATGAGATGAAATGGTAGAGAATACGAGATGGTAGCGAATACGAGAAGGTATTCGTGAGCAAGAATGAAGTTGATTAGTGTCTGGAAAGTGATGAACATAATGGAGGTATGTTGGTATTTTAATACATGTTGGGATTACATTCACTTAAAGATAAGTTGTTGTTTTATCGTGGTTTTGATAAATAACTTTGCTTTCTGCAATGAGCCTTTTTATACCTACCTTATTGTGAGCTACATATCATATTTTCCCGCACTTGCTGAGTACATCATTGTACTCAAACTTGCATTATTATTTCATCATCAGCAACAGGAGAAGATTACTATGAAGACCAAGTGGAGCATTAGGCGTGTAATCTGTTCTCAACCTTGCCTGTGGGGATGGAGTAGAGATGGAGCTGTTGCTGCCTAGATTGTTTCCGCATTAGTTAGAAGACTTCCGCTGCATAGAAATAAGACTTCCGCTGTTAGATTAAGACTTCCGCTGTGAGCATGAGTCCAAGACTCATGAGACATTGTAATAAACTCTGTTATTCGTGGTTATATATATTCTGAATTCAGTTTGTGGAGCATATGTGTATGTGTGATGAACATACTGGGCACACATATGCATCAGTTCTCAGTTCCGTGGTTTTCCACAGAATTGAGGGCGTCACAGTGTGCATGCCTAGTACTCCACCTGCTCCTTGAGGTATTATTCTCCTGTAGCCGAAGTATATGTGGGAATGCAAGGGTGAGTACATGTCGTACTCAGAAAGTGCGGGAAAAGTATGACATGTAGCTTAAAATAAGGTAGGAAATAAATGGTTTCATTGCAGCAAGCAAGTTTTATTTCACAATCATGATAAAACAGCAACTATCTCTAGGTGAGTTAAATTTCGACATAACCAAATAATTCATCATCCCTCATGTTCCATACCATCATAACTCATCATTTATCAAGTCTCACCAGCCGATCTTTTTTCTCAAGTTCATCTCATATTCATAAATACTCATGATCAACACATATTCCTATAACCGAATCGAATCTCATATTCATGACCAAAACCAGTCCCAAAACTAGTCCCAATAACAATACCATAACCATACCCGAATAACCATCCCAAGTTTTGCCTCTAATCATGGATGTTGGCCAGGTGCTTGTATCCGGAAGCACGACTATCATGATAGTTTTACACTCTACAGAGGTGGCACCACTTTACCCACAAGTTCGTGATTTCGTCACCCCTCGGCGACTATAGAGAACCTCCATGATGCCACTACACATCCGTTGGTGTTCGGCAAAGAGATCACAAAATAGCATTTAATTACAAAGGGGCTACTAGAATGTACGAACCCACTAAGGTTTCGCTGGCAGGCTCGAATCTCCATTCTCCCACCCACGGGCCCCCTCATGTGTCATGCAGTTCCCAGGGATGTCCTCCTCGACTCCCATTCACCGAGCGCATCCAATGAACCATAACAAGCTAGCAACACACCTAATTATTCAGCTAAGCCGCACCCATATTTGGCCTTGTGGTGGCACTGTTTCCCTAACTTGTGCTCGCATGAACCGGTCCTTAGATCTACGGCAAGCAAACCACCGTCTCATTAAGCAAAATCCACGAACCAACCTTGCCTAGATCTCTCCGATTCCATGCTCATTAACATCATCATGTTCTCATCATCTTTAATCTCTTTAAGTGCAGTAGCTAAACAAGTTTTATTTCAGTTTTTCCGTATCCCGTAAGTAAAGTGAGGCAAAAAACGACCATATCCGACTCAACAATTTTTCCAGCGACAAGGGTGGCTAACAAAGCTAGTAAACTCCTGCTAAAGGGTTTCCCATCAAGTTGACACGAGCATGCAGTTTTCACAAGCAAAACAGATTGAAAACTTGGGTTCAATATGGTCAAGGGGCACTGTAAAAGTCCCAAAAGGTGTAAATGCAAAACATGAAATATGAATAAAGTTATGTTTCAAATTCAAGAAAATGGGACTTACAAAAACTCTTTAAGCACGGTTAAGCATATGATTGTTCAACAAAACTGGTTATAATATTCATTTGAATGTTTCAATCTATTGAGTTTCAAACATCATGCATGGATTAGATTAAGCCAATGAGGAAGATTAGTACATATTTGAACTAAAAGTTTACATGAACTTGCTGCCAAAGATATGAACACAATTGCATTCTCATATGCTGATTTTGAGGTTATTCATATTATTAAGTTTCTGAAATATCAGTGGGTCAAAAATCAGAAAAAGAAATAAAGCATTGGCTCTAAGAAAAATCAGAACTGATTTGACTCAGTCAATTCAAAACTGATTTGCATCAAATCATGTATGCCATATGGAAGTACATGATTTAGTTTAATTGCCCTACAACTAGGGGAAGATTGTTGGACAAAAGAAATTGTTCCATGCAGAACAGAGTAATAAATTAAGGAATAAAAGGATTTCAGTTCCTATATGGAATGATTATTTCTAATCTCAATTCATCCAATTTTGATCTCATCACAAGTCTCCAAATGATTTATTTAATTGTTCTCAAATCTTTGTAAAGTTTGAACAATATAATTGGTAGAAATTCAGAGCAAGAAATCAGTCCAGATTCATAAAGAAACTCTTTGAATTTGAATTGCATACTCAAATTCAGTTTGAATTCAAAACATTAACCGGTTTAAAATATTTTAGTTTGAAATCAATACCATGTGGCGGACCCGAATCCGCTCATCCAGGATCGCAGAGGGTGGTGCCGCGCGATGCGACACCCGACAGCACACGTCATAAGAACATAATATATTACATGGGAAACAACTGAAAACTGTACAAACAGGTACAAACTTCAGTTACAACTATTGTTTATGTTACACAGCGGAAGTCTACACTACACAACTCACGCCCGCCTATCTAGCAAAAGTTGGTTGCCCAGCCCTAGGGCAACCCACACTAGCTGCACTCCTCAGCTCAGCGCGGCGTGTACGGCTCCCACTCAGCCGTGGTCCCTGACGGAGGGTAACCCTCGCTGGTGGACTCGTACTCCGAGTCCGTGGGTGGCTCCTCACCTGAAAAACACTTAAGCAGCAACCGTGAGCACGAAGCCTCAGCAAGGCTTAACCGACTCACCTAAGCATGAAACTCTACATGAGGGGTACAATGGACATAGGATAGTAACATTTCAGCAAAAGGACACGCCTACAAGTTCATCCTTAGTTCATCTTTTAGCAACAAGTTAACAGTTCATGAAATCTGAAATTTAGTAAGCAGTATTTGGTGGCACACATGTAGCAATACAATTATATCAATCAGCATCATTGAATCAACATGTTGCATCCATTAGTCTACGTTACGACACAGTGAACAAGCGGTACTCGTCACTGCGAGGGACGGTGAATCGACTCGATATACACCTGCAGGGAAAACCCAAAGAGCACGTCACGTACGCCACCCGTGGAGCTGCACAGCACGCTCACTCGATGTCGTACGGGACAACCTTTCACCCAACAGCCCAAACGTCGAACCGGTCGCACCGAAACGAGCAGGAGGTTCCCCACACGGAGCATCTCTCTATGCCCGTTGGCAGATTTCCACCTTGCTGCCCTCAACCTACACCTATAAATCGGTGTGCTATGCCTCGACGCCCGGAGGTTTAGGCTACATCGGTTTATCGGGGCCCATATATCCGATATGCCTTCGGTACGTTCAATACTTGTTCAGCAGGCCGCACACGGATCGGTCCTCAATCGACACGGGCAGGGCTGCGCAACAAGACTTCCTCTTGCTGCGCCCTAGCCCCTGCCTAGTCTCATTTTCATTACTAAAATGATCTCACGTCACTCAACCGAACCCGTGTGTCCCAAGCCTATCTCACGAGTAGATTCCAACTACTCGACTTGTACCGAAGTCCTATGACTCATTAAGCATAGCCTGTCTACTCGAGGTCCTTGACACTACCCTCACTCTTTTAGGAACCTTTGGTTATGCAAGTGGGGTTTCATTCATCCTATACCTAATGCACATACATACTTCATATGACACATGTAAACAAAGTAAAACTTTTAAAAAGGGTTAGTGCAAACCGGGGCTTGCCTTGTTGCTGCTGGTCAGTAGTTAGTTCCTCGTCTGGAAGAAGGAAGTCCAGCACTTCCGGAGTCTCTTCTTCAACGGCTACACGTTAATGAAATACTACATGTTAATTTAGATGCAAATGTGAGTTTTAGAGTAAGACTTCTACTATTAGTTCTAATAACCAGCCTCTAACACCTGGAACTTTGTTTAAGAATTTAAAGATGAACTGGTGTTGGTGGTTTGGCTTGAACTTAATCACATGGTTAAATGCTAAGTGGTTTTCCCCCTTTTCCATATTAATCCCTTAAGTGGTTAAACAGGACAGGGGTAATCTAGAGCTCCAATGGAGCTGAGAATTTTTGTGTGAGTTCCTTGTCACAAGAAAACCCTCTGGACCAAACCTTAGCACCTTTCATGGAGTGGTTTGCTCAGAATAATTTTCTTAGCAAATATGCAAGGAGGAATTAATTCTGAGGTCAGACCCCTGTTCATACCCAACTTAGTGAACTACAATTTCAATTATAGCTCCTAGAGTTTGCATGAATTTTCCTAGCATTTTTGGAGTCAAGGTTTACCCAGAATTGAATTTCCAAGTTTTGGAAATTCTCTGAAATTGTTTCTGTATTCAAATGAACACAGCACCTTCCAATTTGAATTGCTCTGACCAAATCAACTCCAAATGGTCTGAAACTTTTACAGGGGTTTACTAATGTCCTAAAGAACATTCTGGCAAAATTTGGGGATTTTTGGATGAACCAAACTCCCTCTAAAATTCTTTTGCTGAAAAGCTTTCAAGAACTTTCCAGAATTAATTAATGGGTTTCATACAAATTAGGTTGTATGTCTGGACAGAGCTAGGCAAGATGAATCCAACCCAATTTGAATCACTAAATTTGGAGCTTCCTAGCAAAAGTTATGGAGCTCTAAAGTTTGAGGAATTTCTGGAATTCGAATTAACCGGGAAAGTTCAAATTTCTGACAGCGGGCCCGGCTCCCACGTGTCATCACCTCGGCTGCACCACACGGGGCCACAGGATTATCTTCCGCGTGTTCACAGCCGATCCCGTGTAACAGAAGATCCCCACACTGTGCCGCGAGGGACTGACGAGCGGGCCCGGACGGCTCGTCTTCTTCCTCGCGCCCGCCCTATTTCCCGCGCCGCCCCCTCGCCGGCAAACCTCGGCAGCTCGCCGGAACTGGCTTCCCGACCGCCTCCCGGCCGGAAACTCGCCGCCTGGGCATACTTTCGCGCGCTGAACACGCTGGCACCCTCACCGGAGCTTGACAACGGCCGGAGCTATGCCCGCGACGGTGACAGAGCTTCTCTCTACTCCGGCGGCGTCGCAGAGCACTTTCCTGGCCCCAACCTGGCTCCGGTTAGCTCCTACAGCATCACCATGACCTAAGGAGCAACGTACCGGGCTCTGATCTCGCAAGAAACGTCGGCAATTAGGGGCTCACCGTGCGACCTAGGGCGATTTCGGGGAAATCTGGAAAAACTCGAAGAACTGAGGTTTCCGTCGATGGTTCTTCCTAGTTCTTGATCCCACGTGCCCGCACGGATGTCTACAACTGGGTTTCTAGGTCTGGGGAGGAGTGGTTCGGTGGGTGAGGCGAATTTGCCGATTTACCCGAACCGGGCTATATCACATGCTTGCGCAAGAACTGAAATTCCGGCCAGCACGGTCCATGACACGCTGCCGGCATGGTTGTGAAACGAGAAGGGTTACTGGCGCACCTTTTTGCTTTTGCCACTTGATGGGAGAGGCTCTGTGGTGGCCGGGCAACGTGATCTTGTCGCGGCGGCTTTCTCCGGCGCTGTGGAAGAAGATCGGCTCGACGCCGACGTCCCGACGGAGCTAGCGCCCGGTCCTTGCTTCTTAAACACTCAAGGACGTCCGGAGGTGTTGTGGGGAAGCTTAGCACGTCGTGCCTTGGGGTGGAGCAGCCGGGCGGCGGTAAACCGACGGCGCGCCTCTGTGCGGTCGTGTTTATCGCCGAGGAGAGACGAGGTTCGCTCAGCGTCGGCTGGGAGGCAGTGTGGCCGCTGAGCGCTCGGTGGAGGGGGTAAGAATGGAGAGACATCGATCCCCTAAACAGCTCGGGAGGTGCTTCGGTCGTCGGTCGCCCGTGCGGTGGCAGCCGGTGGGAGAAACACAGCTCGCTCGAGTGTGAACTGTGGAACCGATTAACTTAGGCAGTAAGTTTCTCCCCTCTCTTCTCACTGACCAGTGGGCCCCACAGCTCCCCTCTGCCCAAAAGATCTCCACATTTTTGGCAAATGAGTAATTCAAATGTTTGAAGTCTCAAACTGAGCCACATTTGCATGATTGGACAAGTTTCCCTTAAATTCAAATGTATATTTGAATTCTTGCCTATTTGGCTCCTTTTTGGACCATTGGGTAGCAAACCCTTTCAAAAATTATTGAGACTCTGCCTCCCCACTAATTTGAACCTGAGGAATCCAAGTATGCCCTTTACTCCTTGTTTTAGCTGCTGCAATCATGAAGTTGAATGCAACAGTTTGAAATTTCCCTCCCATGTGTGATCATATGTGTATAAACCCTACTTTGTGAAAGTGAAGACTTTCCCTTCTAATCACTCCTTTGATGGAGGTCACTTGCTCTTCACAATATTTCACAATCTACCCACAACAAAACTGTTGTGTTGTGAGGTGCAGAAAAGTTTTTGCAAGTCCATTTTCTTGGGCTTTTACATCCCTCCCCCCTTAAAAGAATCTCGTCCCGAGATTATAAAAGAAGAGATAGCGATGTAATAGGGACTTACCCGTGTTGAGAAGCCATGAACTCCGGGTAATTTGAGCGAAGGAACTCCTCGCTCTCCCACGTCGCTTCTTCGGCGGTGTGGTTGCTCCAGAGTATTTTGTAAAACCACAACGTTCTGCTGCGTGTGGTCCTGGCTTTCTCATCAAGAATTCTCACCGGATATTCATCATATGTTAAATCCGGTTTCAGCTCGCCGATGTCTTCGGTAGGAACAGCAGCTGTATGCTTCAAGCATTTTCGCAGTTGCGAAACATGGAAAATATCATGGACACCAGTCAGAGATGCCGGTAGCTCCAATCGATACGCTGCTGGTCCACACTTATCGGTGATAGCGTAGGGTTCAATGAAACAGGGAGCGAGCTTCCCCTTCACACCGAACCGGTGCACGCCCTTCATCGGAGACACGCGGAGGTACACGTGTTCCCCAACGTCAAAGTGCAACGGCCTACGCCTCTTATAAGCGTAGCTCTTCTGTCGGGATTGAGCGGCCTTCAAATTGGCTTGAATTGTCCGAACGTGCTCCTCGGCGTCGTTCACCACATCAACCCTGAATGTGACCCTTTCACCGGACTCGCACCAATTTAATGGGGTGCGGCATTTACGACCGTAGAGAGCTTCATAGGGTGCCATCTTGATACTCGCCTGATAATCGTTGTTGTACGAGAATTCCGCCAATGGTAGGTGATCATCCCAATTCCTACCATGGTGGATGGCACATGCTCTCAACATGTCTTCCAGGACTTGATTCACCCTTTCTGTCTGGCCATCTGTCTGAGGGTGATAAGTGGAGCTCCTGATCAACTTAGTACCCAATGCAGCTTGTAGCTGCTCCCAAAAGCGAGATACAAATAATGCACCTCGATCTGAGACAATGGTCTTGGGTACCCCGTATAGGCATAGAATCTTCGCTATGTATAGCTCCGCATATTTGCCGGCATTGTAACGTGTATTCACCGGAATGAAGTGAGCCGTCTTGGTTAACCGATCAACGATTACCCATATGGAATCATGCTTGTTGGCTGTTAGGGGTAATTCCACAATGAAATCCATGCTCACATCTTCCCATTTCCATGCCGGGATCTTCAGGGGTTGCAGCAGCCCTGATTTCTTCATGTGATCAGCTTTCACTCGTCTACACGTATCGCACTCGGATACGTACTTAGCTACCTCCCGCTTCATCCGTGTCCACCAAAATTTCTTTTTCAAATCTTGGTACATTTTGTTGCTGCCCGGATGAATGGAGTATTTGGACAAGTGAGCTTCATCGAGGATCTTTTTCCTGAACTCCATATCTCGGGGTACGACTATGCGGTCATTGAACCACAACGTCCCCTCACCATCTTTCCGGAAACATTTGATCTCCCCATTGTCAATTCGTCTCCGGAGATGTGCCATGCCTTTATCATTTTTCTGAGCTTCAATGATGTCCTCCCTAATAGTAGGGACGAGGGCAAGGTTGTACAGCGATCCATAAGGAACCAAGTATAAACTTGGCTCTTCCTCCTCCACCGGTGTAATGGTGAGGTGACGGACATGTGATTTCCGACTCAGCGCGTCGGCAACCACATTCGCCTTGCCGGGGTGGTAATGGATCTCAATCTCATAATCTTTGATCAGTTCTAACCACCTCCTCTGCCTCATGTTCAGCTCCTTCTGGGTGAAAATGTATTTCAAGCTCTTGTGGTCGGTGTAGAGATGCACCAAGTTCCCCAGGAGATAGTGCCTCCACATTTCCAGCGCCAACACCACGGCAGCATGTTCAAGATCGTGAGTCGGGTAGTGCTGCTCATGGTTCCGAAGTTGGCGTGAGCCATAAGCGACCACACGTCCTTCCTGCATCAACACGCAGCCGAGCCCAATACCTGACGCGTCACAATACACGTCGAAGGGCTTTGTTGTATCCGGCTGAGCTAATACCGGGGCTGTTGTGAGATGCTTCACCAGTGTTCGGAACGCTCCTTCACACGCCGTGTTCCAAACATATTTTGTCCCTTTCTTCAGCAACTCTGTCATCGGCTTAGCGAGCTTGGAGAAACTTGGAATGAATCTCCGGTAGTATCCCGCTAACCCGAGGAAGCTTCTGACTTCATGAACTGAAGTGGGAGCTTTCCATTTCAACACTTGCTCGATTTTACTTGGGTCAACCGCAATGCCTTCAGCTGAGATGATATGTCCCAAGAATGGCACTTGGCTGATCCAAAATTCGCATTTGCTGAACTTGGCGTAGAGCTTGTGGTCTCGCAATCGTTGAAGAACGATCCGTAAGTGTTCGGCATGCTCGGCTTCTGTCTTGGAGTAAACCAAGATATCGTCGATGAACACTACCACGAACTTGTCCAGCTCCGGCATGAACACCGAGTTCATGAGATACATGAAATGGGCTGGAGCATTTGTGAGACCAAAGGACATGACGAGATATTCGTATAAGCCGTATCTCGTCGAGAACGCCATCTTCGGAATATCCTCCGCCCGGATCTTGATCTGGTGATATCCAGAGCGAAGGTCCATCTTTGAGAATACACTTGCCCCCACAAGTTGATCAAACAAGATGTCAATACGGGGCAGTGGGTACTTATTCTTGATGGTGACGGCGTTGAGCGGCCGGTAATCCACACACAGCCTCAGGGTTTCATCCTTCTTCTTTACAAATAGCGCCGAGCATCCCCAAGGCAAGGAACTCGGCCTAATGAAACCCTTGCTCAACAGATCATTGAGCTGTTCTTTCAGTTCCGCCAGCTCATTTGGAGCCATCTTGTATGGTCTCCGTGATATGGGCATAGTCCCGGGTGCGAGCTCGATCTTGAACTCGACATCCCGCTCAGGTGGCATGCCCGGAAGATCATCCGGGAACACATCAGGATAATCCCGGACTATGGGGATGTCTTCTAACTTGAGAACTTCAGCATTATTAATTGCTAAAACTTCCCGGACTGGCGTGTCTAACACCATGGAATGCGGACGGTGGAATGGAGAATTTAAGTGAACCGTCCGTGTCCGAGTCTCTAGGACAGCGCCATGGTATTGCAGCCATGACATCCCTAAGATTGCATCAATCTTTTGTCCCATAAGGATTTTCAAGGTGGTGGGATATAGTTTCCCACCTAAGCACAGAGGTGCCTTTGGAATCATCAAATTAGCTGAAATCTTCCCTCCCGGTGAGCATATCATATAAGTGCAGTCGGTTGTGAAGACTTGCAATTGATGTTTAGCCACATAGGATGCACTTATAAAGCTGTGGGTTGCACCAGAATCAAATAATATGGCGATGGCTTGATGGTTGAGAGTAAACGTACCCGCCAGCACGTTGTCTCCCTCTGGGGCGTCCTCATTGTCGAGGTTGCGGACGCCTCCAGTCCACTGACCAACCTTCTTCACCGGAGGTCGGCCTCGAGCACCGCCCTGGAGCTGGGCTTGCCCGCTGCTCTGCTGCCCCTAGGGACAGTCCTTCGCGAAGTGGCCTGCCTGGCCACACGTGAAGCAGGTGAAACAGGGCTGTCCCCCGCTAATCGGTGGACGGAAACCCGGGGCGCGTTGTGGCGGTGGAAACGGCCGGGGTACCGTCTGCTGCTGCTGCTGTCTTGGTGGTGGCATCGGCGGACGGAACGGGGGTGCTTGGAACGAACGTCCCCCGAACTGCTGAGGTCGCGCCGGTGGACGCCACTGCTGCCCGGATGGTGTCCGATAAACCATACGGTACTTCTGGGGAGCGCCACTCCCACCGCTGCTAGGTGGAGCGCTGCACTTCCTCTGCTCAGCTGCTAACTCCCGCTGAGTGTCCTCTTGCATGATGGCGGCATTGACTAGGTCGTTGAATGTGCCGCGGTTCCATTGTACGAGGTGGGTCTTCATTTCGGGGTGTAACCCCCGATAGAAGTGCTCCCTCTTCTTCTCCTCCGTGGAGATGTAGTCTGACGCATACTGCGCCAGATGGTTGAAGGCACGGGAGTAGTCGTGGGCACTCCTCCCGCCCTGCTTCAGTTCCAAAAATTCTTGGAACTTTCTCTTCATTATTCCGGGAGGGATGTGATAGGCGCGGAACGCCTCCCGGAACTCTTGCCATTCCACGGAATGGCCAGCCGGACGTGAGGCGACATAATTCGCCCACCACGCACCAGCGGCACCGTGGAGCTGCTGTGCTGCGAACAGTGTCTTCTGCCGCTCCGTACACTGGAGCAGCCCGAACTTGGACTCGATAGTCCGCAGCCAGTTGTCCGCCTCCAGTGGTTCTTCAGCTTCGGTGAACACTGGAGGGTGCGTACTCATGAAATCCGAGTACGACACTTCGCGGGGCTCACGAGGCCCTCGCTCTTGACGTCCTCCCGCCTGGGACGTATTCTGCACGATCGTGCGGAGCAGGTCGGTCTGCTCCTCACGACCTCCCACCAATGCCGCTATCACATCCGCTAGAGTAAGCGGAGGCGGCGGTGGTGGCTGCTGCTGCGGGGTGCTGTCGTAGGCCGGTGGCTGGGAGTCATCGCCTCCACCTTGGCTAGAGCCACCAACCTCGTGTGTGGTCCTAGTACGAACCATCTGCAACCATACGACATTAAACATCAGTCCCGCAACATTTGCATGCAGTCCCATAGAACTGGGCGTAAAAACATTATGACAACCAAACATGCGAAATATCTCGTAAGTAGATAATGTAATAACTTTGCACAAGCTACACCATTGCCAGACCAAACACAAGTTAGTTTAATCCAACTTGATGAACCCCCTCTTTGGAAGCTCACCATAACTGGGTTTGGTCTCTACGAGACATTATTATTGCGTTGTCATCACGTATAACACCCTTAGGGTACAACACCCTTTTCAATGAGTTCAACTGTCATTCTTCTGTCAGAATGACCAGTTTCTACCTATTCCAAGTTTTGATCTTGTTCTGTGCATCTTCATGACTCAAGTTGAATACCAAAGTTCAAGTTAACTTCAGTATCTTTCCAACGAGTACTCATTTGCCCCCAGATTAGCTTTGATTAAAAAGTTATGCTAATTCAAAGTTAGCAGAATTTCTGGAAGAATTTTTAACAGCACCTCCCTTGGAAGTGGCTGTTTTCAACCCTGATTTCCACTAAATTCTGTGCTGAAACTTCAGAAACTTTGAATTGCAAAGGTGTCGCACATCTTCTACTCTTTCTAAGGATGTATTATATGACAATTTTAGATTTTTCTACTGGGAGTTATGTTTGAAAAACAGATCAGTTCAGAGGATGTTTTACTCTGCCCTGGTTCTGGACAGTTTACATTCCTCTGGGATTTCAGCCATCTTAAGGCGAGTTTCAGCTCTGGAAGTCTACAACAAAGTTGTAGAGTACTTGAATACCTTTCCAGAGCTATGTAGCACACCTCCCTGGGCTAAAAGACCTGTGAGTTATGCCCTGTTGAAGATCAGCAAACTTGCTGTCCAAAACAGAGCACTCTGTTTTTCATCCCTTTAGCTATCCTGGTCCACTATCCCATTCTTATACCCAACCAGGGTCCTAAATGTGGAACCTATAGATTTTAATTCCTTGTTCTCAATATTTTCATGCATATGCCTACAATACCTCGGTACTACGTTCCTCACAAAAGAAAATCCTAACCGGATCATACCGGTATATACGTCTCGAGTGTGGCACTAAACGGTCTCTCGCACACGTTCTCTACACGGATACATACGTGGTTAGTACCTGCAGAAGACCACACAATAATGGTGCACTCAAGGTTTTGTTTCCATTTCAGGCATTACCATATTTGAAAGTAAATACAAACGCCCGTATCATTTCCATACGGCCGTCCTTGAGCTAAGTCACATCTCAAGGCACGTGATCGTGCTTCAACACCACACGACGGGGAACCCGAGTATGTCATGAACGGGTCGTCACGGTTGGGAATGTTATCAACCCAACAGATACCACCTACTGCCCTGCAGGGCACGCCGATGGCAAGCGCTGCGTATGTCCTCCTGGGCTATTTCCAGACGAACACACTCTCGCGTTACTGACCACGCGATGGGATCTCCGCTTACTTGCCTAATGCACGCTAGGGATCAGCGTTTCATATGAACTCAGGGACATGAAGAGTCCAAGAGATTCATATTGACATCTCACACCAAGCTGTGAGATCAATCCCTGAACCACGTTCCTCGTCAGGGAGAGCTAACCGAAATTGAACCACTTTCGGTGGCGTTCCTTACCATACTTACCAGAGCGTAGGTGCGTCGTTACATAATTGAAATTCCGAATTATAACACATAAGTTAGTCTTTGCCACTTTAAGTAACTATGCTAATATAGTCCTTACTTGGGCAACTACCGAATCCTCACCGTATACCTAAGTTTTTCCCATAATGCAGTCCTTTAGTACTGTGCTATCCCCACTGCAGCTCTGATACCAGGCTGTGGCGGACCCGAATCCGCTCATCTAGGATCGCAGAGGGTGGTGCCGCGCGATGCGACACCCGACAGCACACGTCATAAGAACATAATATATTACATGGGAAACAACTGAAAACTGTACAAACAGGTACAAACTTCAGTTACAACTATTGTTTATGTTACACAGCGGAAGTCTACACTACACAACTCACGCCCGCCTATCTAGCAAAAGTTGGTTGCCCAGCCCTAGGGCAACCCACACTAGCTGCACTCCTCAGCTCAGCGCGGCGTGTACGGCTCCCACTCAGCCGTGGTCCCCGACGGAGGGTAACCCTCGCCGGTGGACTCGTACTCCGAGTCCGTGGATGGCTCCTCACCTGAAAAACACTTAAGCAGCAACCGTGAGCACGAAGGCTCAGCAAGGCTTAACCGACTCACCTAAGCATGAAACTCTACATGAGGGGTACAATGGACATAGGATAGTAACATTTCAGAAAAAGGACACGCCTACAAGTTCATCCTTAGTTCATCTTTTAGCAACAAGTTACAGTTCATGAAATCTGAAATTTAGTAAGCAGTATTTGGTGGCACACATGTAGCAATACAATTATATCAATCAGCATCATTGAATCAACATGTTGCATCCATTAGTCTACGTTACGACGCAGTGAACAAGCGGTACTCGTCACCGCGAGGGACGGCGAATCGACTCGATATACACCTGCAGGGAAAACCCAAAGAGCACGTCACGTACGCCACCCGTGGAGCTACACAGCATGCTCACTCGATGTCGTACGGGACAACCTTTCACCCAACAGCCCAAACGTCGAACCGGTCGCACCGAAACGAGCAGGAGGTTCCCCACACGGAGCATCTCTCTATGCCCGTTGGCAGATTTCCACCTTGCTGCCCTCAACCTACACCTATAAATCGGTGTGCTATGCCTCGACGCGCGGAGGTTTAGGCTACATCGGTTTATCGGGGCCCATATATCCGATATGCCTTCGGTACGTTCAATACTTGTTCAGCAGGGCCGCACACGGATCGGTCCTCAATCGACACGGGCAGGGCTGCGCACACAAGACTTCCTCTTGCTGCGCCCTAGCCCCTGCCTAGTCTCATTTTCATTACTAAAATGATCTCACGTCACTCAACCGAACCCGTGTGTCCCAAGCCTATCTCGCGAGTAGATTCCAACTACTCGACTTGTACCGAAGTCCTATGACTCATTAAGCATAGCCTGTCTACTCGAGGTCCTTGACACTACCCTCACTCTTTTAGGAACCTTTGGTTATGCAAGTGGGGTTTCATTCATCCTATACCTAATGCACATACATACTTCATATGACACATGTAAACAAAGTAAAACTTTTAAAAGGGTTAATGCAAACCAGGGCTTGCCTTGTTGCTGCTGGTCAGTAGTTAGTTCCTCGTCTGGAAGAAGGAAGTCCAGCACTTCCGGAGTCTCTTCTTCAACGGCTACACGTTAATGAAATACTACATGTTAATTTAGATGCAAATGTGAGTTTTAGAGTAAGACTTCTACTATTAGTTCTAATAACCAGCCTCTAACACCTGGAACTTTGTTTAAGAATTTAAAGATGAACTGGTGTTGGTGGTTTGGCTTGAACTTAATCACATGGTTAAATGCTAAGTGGTTTTCCCCCTTTTCCATATTAATCCCTTAAGTGGTTAAACAGGACAGGGGTAATCTAGAGCTCCCATGGAGCTTAGAATTTTTGTGTGAGTTCCTTGTCACAAGAAAACCCTCTGGACCAAACCTTAGCACTTTTCATGGAGTGGTTTGCTCAGAATAATTTTCTTAGCAAATAAGCAAGGAGGAATTAATTCTGAGGTCAGACCCCTGTTCATACCCAACTTAGTGAACTACAATTTCAATTATAGCTCCTAGAGTTTGCATGAATTTTCCTAGCATTTTTGGAGTCAAGGTTTGCCCAGAATTGAATTTCCAAGTTTTGGAAATTCTCTGAAATTGTTTCTGTATTCAAATGAACACAGCACCTTCCAATTTGAATTGCTCTGACCAAACCAACTCCAAATGGTCTGAAACTTTTACAGGGGTTTTCTAATGTCATAAAGAACATTCTGGTAAAATTTGGGGATTTTTGGATGAACCAAACTCCCTCTAAAATTCTTTTGCTGAAAAGCTTTAAAGAATTTTCCAGAATTAATTAATGGGTTTCATACAAATTGGGTTGTATGTCTGGACAGAGCTAGGCAAGATGAATCCAATCCAATTTGAATCACTAAATTTGGAGCTTCCTAGCAAAAGTTATGGAGCTCTAAAGTTTGAGGAATTTCTGGAATTCGAATTAACCGGGAAAGTTCAAATTTCTGACAGCGGGCCCGGCTCCCACGTGTCATCACCTCGGCTGCACCACACGGGGCCACAGGATTATCTTCCGCGTGTTCACAGCCGATCCCGTATAACAGAAGATCCCCACACTGTGCCGCGAGGGACTGACGAGCGGGCCCGGACGGCTCGTCTTCTTCCTCGCGCCCGCCCTATTTCACGCGCCGCCCCCTCGCCGGCAAACCTGGGCAGCTCGCCGGAACTGGCTTCCCAACCGCCTCCCGGCCGGAAACTCGCCGCCTGGGCATACTTTCGCGCGCTGAACACGCTGGCACCCTCACCGGAGCTTGACAACGGCCGGAGCTATGCCCGCGACGGTGACAGAGCTTCTCTCTACTCCGGCGGCGTCGTAGAGCACTTTCCTGGCCCCAACCTGGCTCCGGTTAGCTCCTACAGCATCACCATGACCTAAGGAGCAACGTACCGGGCTCTGATCTCGCGAGAAACGTCGGCAACTAGGGGCTCACCGTGCGACCTAGGGCGATTTCGGGGAAAACTGGAAAAACTCGAAGAACTGAGGTTTCCGTCGATGGTTCTTCCTAGTTCTTGATCCCACGTGCCCGCACGGATGTCTACAACTGGGTTTCTAGGTCTGGGGAGGAGTGGTTCGGTGGGTGAGGCGAATTTGCCAATTTACCCGAACCGGGCTATATCACATGCTTGCGCAAGAACTGAAATTCCGGCCAGCACGGTCCATGACACGCTGCCGGCATGGTTGTGAAACGAGAAGGGTTACTGGCGCACCTTTTTGCTTTTGCCACTTGATGAGAGAGGCTCTGTGGTGGCCGGGCGACGTGATCTTGTCGCGGCGGCTTTCTCCGGCGCTGTGGAAGAAGATCGGCTCGACGCCGACGTCCCGACGGAGCTAGCGCCCGGTCCTTGCTTCTTCCACACTCAAGGACGTCCGGAGGTGTTGTGGGGAAGCTTAGCACGTCGTGCCACGGGGTGGAGCAGCCGGGCGGCGGTAAACCGACGGCGCGCCTCTGTGCGGTCGTGTTTATCGCCGAGGAGAGACGAGGTTCGCTCAGCGTCGGCTGGGAGGCAGTGTGGCCGCTGAGCGCTCGGTGGAGGGGGTAAGAATGGAGAGACATCGATCCCCTAAACAGCTCGGGAGGTGCTTCGGTCGTCGGTCGCCCGTGCGGTGGCAGCCGGTGGGAGAAACACAGCTCGCTCGAGTGTGAACTGTGGAACCGATTAACTTAGGCAGTAAGTTTCTCCCCTCTCTTCTCACTGACCAGTGGGCCCCACAGCTCCCCTCTGCCCAAAAGATCTCCACATTTTTGGCAAATGAGTAATTCAAATGTTTGAAGTCTCAAACTGAGCCACATTTGCATGATTGGACAAGTTTCCCTTAAATTCAAATGTATATTTGAATTCTTGCCTATTTGGCTCCTTTTTGGACCATTGGGTAGCAAACCCTTTCAAAAATTATTGAGACTCTGCCTCCCCACTAATTTGAACCTGAGGAATCCAAGTATGCCCTTTACTCCTTGTTTTAGCTGCTGCAATCATGAAGTTGAATGCAACAGTTTGAAATTTCCCTCCCATGTGTGATCATATGTGTATAAACCCTACTTTGTGAAAGTGAAGACTTTCCCTTCTAATCACTCCTTTGATGGAAGTCACTTGCTCTTCACAATATTTCACAATCTACCCACAACAAAACTGTTGTGTTGTGAGGTGCAGAAAAGTTTTTGCAAGTCCCTTTTCTTGGGCTTTTACATACCAATTTCAAACTCAGATATTTAGTTGGGATAATTTAGACCCAGAAAGTTGAAAGTAGAGTTTAGATGAGCTTGAGGAAGGTGGCCCCACATGAAAGGGGCACAAAGTAAGCAAAGTTTCTTCTTCTTTCTCCCCTGCTCAAACAAAGAATGGCAGCAACCTTACTCTCGGTGCTGGCTTGGTGGATCAGGCAGAAAATCAAGTGAGGATAGAGATACAGCAGTGGCCCCATATGGAAGTGGCACAAAGCAAGCAAAGTTTCTTCTTCCTTCTCCCCTGCTCAAGAATAAAACTAGCAGCAACCTCTGCTCACGTTGCTTTCTCCTCAGTGCTATTTCCACACAACTAAAACCAGAAAATGATGTGCCATACTCCATAGAAGCTCACTGCCAAATCTCTGGTAAAGTCTCCCACTATGGCCCATGAATTTTGGACAATTGTTCTTCACCGAAATCAGTGACCTTCATCCAATCTCGGTATAAATTCTCCCTCCTCTGTGTTTTAGTTACCAATCTGTTTTGCATAATTGTTCTGGACTTAGCTGAGGTTCTCCCTGTGCAAATTGAGTAGAAACGGTTAAGTCATAAGGCAGGGATATCAGTTTTTTCTCCACTGTGCTCTTTAAAACCGAGATAACCTCCATGTGTGAGCTATGTTAGAGCCATTTCCAATCAAAACCAATGTTGTGCCGTTGTTCTCCAGGTCCTAATAGAGCTGTAGCACTTTGTACCACCCAAAACCATGGATTGTGCGTGATAAAAGGGTCGTCTGAGTTTGCCCATGTTAGGTCACCGCCGCTGCACCATTTCCGGTGACCGGAGCTCATCACTGACCTCACCAACGAGTTAGCCTACCTCCAAACCAGCTGGAGCATCAAGGAAGGTGAGCTATGAGGTTTTGTGAAGGCCGGCACTGTTCCTCCGGCAAAGCCACGGCGAGCTGCTCTGTTTCAGGGCTGGAGGAGGAAGGCAAGTGTGGGTCCCGTCGGTCAGCCAGAGAAGGAGTCCTTCCTCGGTTCAAATTTTAGGACTTCATAACTTTCGGTAGAAAAATCCGAATTGGGTGATTAAAATTGATTTAGATTCAGCTTGGAAATATCTATCAAAATTGGCAACCCAATTAATATGATGTAAAAGTCCCAAAAACTTGTAAATGCAATACTTGAGTTGTGAATAAAGCTGAGTATAATTTCAAGATTTGGGACTTGCAAAAACTTTTCCTAAACATGTGAAGATGGTCATGAGCAAGCACATGCATTCAAGTTTCCTTTTAAATTCAAATGATCATGTATATGAAAGGTGGTCATTTTAAAGGAAGGATGCAAACTGTGGTTGTAAAACCCCCTTTGAAGCCACCAAATTAAAAGTTTGAATCCCTAGTTGAATTCATCAGGTCCAAATTATGAGGAAGGCGAATTTTGAGCAAATTTGGGGGTGCTTTGATAGGTATATCAAAGAGACTTATGAATTTCCTTGAAATATTAATTCAAATTTGAACTGAAGTATACCATGTCAAAATTCCAAACAACTTCTGAATTTGAACTCCTCAGGGCTGAAGTTTGCACTATACCAAATTTGGAAGGTCTTTTGGGAAAAGAGCAGTGGGACCCAATTGTCATGAAGAGGGGGGGGGGGGGAACTTAGCACACAAGTATCTGTTTCTCTGTTCAGACTCTCTCAACCGACTGAACAAACTGGTTCTCTGTTTTTTCGCTCGAAGGCACCGAACGCAGTGCGCGCCACCGAGACAACGTTGCCGCCAGCTCCCGAGCTGCTCCGGAGTGGGTTTTCCTCGCCCTTATCGACTCCACCAAGAGAACGTCGCCTCACACAGCCGCCTCCCACAGCTACCGTCATTATCTCCTGCCTTCCTCGCCGAGCTGCTGCCGCACGGAAGAAAACGCGCGGTTCATCGGTGCCCGGCCAGCCTGACAAGTCGCACGCCGAGCTGAGCTCCCCTACAGCATCGCCAGACCTCCCCGAACGTGGCCGACGCAAGAAACAGATGCTAACCCCACGGAAAACCCGACGTCGGGCTCGTTTCCCTCCACAGCGCAGGGTGAGGCCGCCGCAACAAGAACTCGTCGCCCGGCCGCCACAGAGCTTCTCCCACCGATCTGCCAAAGCAAAAAGGTGTGCCTAGACCTCTTCTTGCTTCACCGTAACCCCGGCTGCCTGTCACGAACGGTGCTCGCCGGAATTTTGTTTTTGCCGTCGACATACAATAATAACCGAGGGGAGAAACTCAGCAAATTCGTCTCACACGTCGAACCAATCCACACACAACGTATAATACACCTTCTATACCTCCGTGCGCGTTCATAGGATCAAGAACCACCGAGAACCGTCGAGCAAAGCCGCTGTTCATCGAGTTTTTTTATTTTTGCCAGATTTTTGACCGAGCCCGGCGGTGAGGTCATACTCCCGGCGAGCTTCAGCGAGATCGACAGTTGGATCCGTGTTCTCCTAAGTGCGGTGATTCTGTACGAGCAAACGGTGACGTGTTTGGTGCGGCACAGCGCCCTAGCGACGTCGCCGGAGTTGCCGCAGCCACTGTCGCTGTCGCACCTAGGGTTCCGGCCATCTTCGATCCGAGGTAAGGCCGGCAATGTGTTCCTCATACGAGAATATGTAGTGGCGGTGAAAATTAGCAAGTTCCGAGCACCGGAACCTCCTCCCGGCGAGATCTCCGGCGAGCCCGGCGGCGCGGGGGCACAGGCAGCCGGAGCTTGAAGACGACCGTGCGGTCCCGCGTGTCAATGGCAAAAATTTAAATCACTGATCTGCTGCGGCTCCGGGATCCAGTGTGGCTGCGCGGGAAGAATCCAGTGGCCACGTGTGGCTTGGTTCCAGCAGTTGACACGTGTACCAGGACCCACGGTCAGAGTTTAAACTTTTCCCCGGTTTATTTCAAATACCAGATTTGATTCAAACTTTGGGAGGGCATAACATGGGCTAGGAAGCTCCAAATTTTAGTGATTCAAATTGGGTTGGATTCAGGATGAAAAACTCTATCCAAATATGCAATCCAATTTGTATGAAAATCAATAGAAAATTCTGGAAAATTCTTTAAAGGTTTTCAGAAAAAGAATTTTAGAGGGAGTTTGGTTCATCCAAAAATCCTCAATTCTGCCAGAATATTCCTTAGGATGTTAGGACACTCCTGTAAAAGTTTCAGCTCAATTGGAGTTGATTTAGTTAGGACAATTCTGAAATCAAGTTTCTGAGTTCAAATGAATACAGAAAACAATTTCAGAGAATTTCCAAAACTTGGAAATTCAGTTCTAGGAAATTCTTAGCTCCAAAAATCCTAGGAAAATTCAGGCATACTCTCTGATCTGTGCTTGAAATTGTAGTCCACTTGAATTTGCATGAAAGTGCAAATTTATTCAGAATTAATTCCTTTCTGCCTAAATGCTTAGAGAATTGTTCTGAGTGATCTACTCAGTGAAAAATTCTGAATTTTTGGTCCAGATGACTTTCTTGTGACAAGGAACTCACATGAAAAATTTCAGCTCCCTTGGAGTCCTGGATCAATACTGTCCTGTTTAACCTATAGATGATCAACACACACAAGTGATGAAAAATACTTATCACTTGATCATAGTGCTTAGCCCCAAATCCCAAATCACTAGCACCTGTGTCATTTGAAATTCTTAAACAGAGTTCCAGTTTTAAACTTGTCTTTAGCACTTGTTAGCAAAAGTTTTACAATTAAACATATATGCATATTCATATCGTGTAGTGGTTAAACGTGGAAAAGTAAGGGAGTGAAGTTTGGATCAAGAAGCAAGAAGGGCAGTGGCGAAGCTTCAAGTCATAAGCAACTAACCTCACATTTATCTGACTTTAGTCACCTGCAAAACCAAGGCAAGCTCCGGTTTGCATTTAAGTTGTTTATAAAGTTTTTCCTTTGTTCACTACAATGGGTCAAAGTTTATATGTGCATTAGGTCAAGGATGTTTTATACTCCACTTGCATAACCAAAAATGAACCCTGAGGTCAAGGGTAGAAAGGTGTCATCGCTGTAGAATAAGGCCGTACAATTAGGCTAGGACATCCGGTAGAAGACAAGTAGTTGGAATCTACTCACGAGCTTTGTTTCAGGATTACATAAGTGGATAGGAAAGAGGCAAACTAAAGTTTACATTTCTAAAGATGAGACCGGGCAGGAGGGTAGGCAGCAACAAGACGAGGTCTTGGTCGAGTAGCTCTGCCTGTGTCGGTTAAGGACCGATGCGTGTGCCGCATCCAGGAGCAAGTATTGAGTTGTGTACCGGATGCTTACTTCTATATGGGACCCAGGAAACCGATGTACCAGGTTAACTGGATTGTAGAGGCATACCACATCGTCTCGTTAGACCTATGAGCCTGAGACGGCGCGACCGGTTCTACAGTCGAGTGTTTTGCGAAAGGTTGCCACATGCGACGTAATGAAGGACGCCAGATTTGGGTCTTCATAGGCGGGCGTATGTGTCGAGCTATCCGGGCAGTGTTTGATTCGAATCACCGTCCCTCGCGGTTATTGAGTACCGCTTGCTCCCATGTTGTGACGTAGTAGTCAACTTGTGTGGAAATAGTTTGCAAAGTTTAATTGTTGTTATGATTATTATAAATTGCATGAGAACCCTATTTGAAGTAGAGATAGAGCAAACTAAAGTTATTTTCCACCTTGGGACAGTTACATTGGAATGAAGCATTTCTTGTTTGATTGTGGAGTTCCAATGTTGCTGGGCGCAAGGTCACTACTATGATAGCTAAAATCTGAAAGTTAAGGATGAACTCGTAGGCGAGTCTTTTTGCAACTTACATGTTTAAGTCTTAGGTTACTTCCATGTAGAGATGCATGCTTAGGTGAGACGGTTAAGTTTTGCTGAGCCTTTGTGCTCACTCATGCTATTGAGTGGTTTTGCAGGTAAATACGACGCTATAAAGAAGGTTGTACGGTGAGACACGGAAGCTTCCGAGTCGGTAACACATGGAGAACCTAGCCGCTGCAATGCCTTCGTGATGCTAGCGAGAGGAGTCCGCGGGCTGGACATCTTCTCGAGTGCTTCTTAGTTATTCGCCGTGAGCTGTTTATAGACTTCCGCTGTAATTAATTTATGTAAATTATTTGCAAAGAACAATTGTAAGCTTCCGCTTTTGATTTATGTAATAAAGTGTTCCTTATATGTGTGCTGTTGGGTGCCGCATAACACGACACCAACCAATGCGATTCCCGGGCGAGGTGCCCCGTCCCCGTGATCGGGACGGTGGGCCCCTGTCAGCGTGGTATCAGAGCCGTATTGGTAATAGTGCACAGAGTAAGGATCGTATTACGACAAAAACTTAGGATACGGTGAGGAAACGGAATTAGGCCCACATAAGGACTATAGTACTATAGTTACTTAAAGTGGTATTGCTAACTTACTTGTTATAATTCTGAATTTTGATTATGTAACGACGCACCTACGCTCAGGTAAGCAAGGTAAGGAACGCCACCGAAAGAGGTTCAATTTCGGTTAGCTCCCCTGACGAGGAATGTGGTTCAGGGATAGGTCTCACAGCTTGGTGTGAGACGTTAATATGAAACTCTTGGACTCTTCATGTTCCTGAGTTCATATGAAACGCTGATCCCTAGAGTGCATTAGACAAGAAATTGGAGACCCCATCGTGTGGTCAGTAACGCGATAGTTTGTTCGTCTGGAAATAGCCCAGGAGGACATACGCAGCGCTTGCAATCGGCGTGCCCTGCAGGGCAGTAGGTGGTATCCGTTGGGTTGATAACATTGCCAACCGTGATGACCCGTTCATGATATACTCGGGTTCCCCGTCGTGTGGTGTTAAAACATGATCACGTACCTTGAGACATGGCTTAACTCAAGGATGGCTGTATGGCAATGATACGGGCGTTTGTATTTACTTTCAAATATGGAACTGCCTGAAATGAAAACAACCTTTGAGTGCACCACTATTGAGTGTTCTTCTGCAGGTGCTAACCACGTACGTATCCCGTGTAGTACACATGTGCGAGAGACCGTCTTAGTACCACTGATAATACATATACGCCGGTATAATCGGGTTAGGATTTTTTCTTTTAGTGAGGCAACGTAGTACCGACATGTTCTTACGGTGCATCGACGCCGTACTACACTTAATAATCTCTTCCCTATTAAGAAATGATTTATGAACTAAATTTCAACTAAAAATGGAAGTTTGAAACAAATATTAGTTACTGAACTCTTATTGTGAGCTAAGATTCAAATGAGGGAAGGTCTAGGTTTCAATGATTTAAAAAACCGAGTGCTCTGTTTCTGGCAGGAATTCTTGCTGGACTTTGACAGAGCATAACTCTGAGTATATTTAACCAATTAAGTTGTATGATACAGTTCTGTAAAGATTTTCAAGTGCTCTACAACTTCTTTGTGGACCTCCAGAGCAAAATTACACGTTAAGTTGGTGAAAAGTCCAGTTGAAGGCAAACTGTTCAGAATCAGGACAGTAGCAAAAACCTCTCTGGACCTTTCTGTTTTTTAGACATAACTTCCTATAGAAAAATCCTTAAGGAGCCTATGATACACCGTTGGAATGTTTATGAGATGTACAAAATCTTTGTAGTTCAGAGTTTGCTCAGATTCTTATTGTATTTTCATATACAACTGTGATAAAGTAGCCACATACAAAGAAGATGCTGGCAAATTTTATCCAGGAATTCTGTCAACTTTGAGTGATCATAACTTTTGATCCAGAGATGATCTAGGGGCATATAAGTACTCCTTGGAACGATACTGAAGTTTACTAAAACTTTGGTATGGGACTCGAGTCATGAATCTGTAGTTAACTTGAGTAAATTTTGGAGTTTGTGTGAACTGGTCAGGGTAGTCCAGCTGATTAGTTTAGCGTACTTAAGATTTGTTTAAACATGAATGTGGTTATGCTTTCATAAAGTTCATGAAATGTTCATGTTTTACTTATCTTTACTTACTACTGGATTGAATTTTGATTAACTAAAAATTTTGTTTCGTGCAGTATGGTACGCGCACATTCTCAAATGGAGATTGGAGGTTCAAGTCGAGGTGGGAATGACTCGACTTCATCACAAGAGCCATCGCCAACCGGATTGGCTGAAATTATGGCAAGGATGAATAAAACTCTCCAAACTCTAGTTCAGCAGGGAATAAATAGAGAAGCTTAGCATCAAATGCCAACCCCGAGTACTTATCTGGATTTCTTGGCGACACAACCGCCGGTATTCTCCGAGGCGGCTGACCATTGTGAAGCAAATCACTGGTTACGTGTCATTGAGTCCAAGTTTTGGTTGATTCAATGTGATGACTTCTCGAAGACACTATATGCCGCTCAGCAGCTTCACAGCTTCGCTGGAGCATGGTGGGCAGAATATCTTGCTGTCCAACCAGCAGGGCATCGTGTTACATGGGCGGAGTTCCAGGAGGCATTTCGTGCTCGCTTCGTTCCTGTGGGCGTAATGCACACCAGTCTGGATGAATTCTGGAATCTAAAGCAAGGGGAAATGAGTGTTATTGAGTATGCGAAGGAATTCGATTGCTTGACTCAATATATACCAGATTATGTGAAATCACCAGCCATGAAGGGTTATCATTTTTATCGAGGGCTGACTGCTAGGCTGCGATGTGAGTTGGCTCAAGTTAGCCAAGAGAATTTTGATGAGTTTGTTAGCTGTGCTTTCACTCAGGAATATTATTCCAATCTCTACCTTAAACAAAAGAGGGAGAGGGACTCATCACAGGATCAATGCAATTATCTGCCTCAGAAGTATCGGTTGGTAATCCGTTCACCTTCCGGTCGAGAGGTTCCACAAGAAGTGCAGTCATTCTGGGAGTATGACGACTCTTCTACTCCCCAGAGGTTTTATTCACCTCCACCGCAGCAGCAACTTATTTCTCATGCACCTCAGTATCAACTAGGTGCACCAGAATGTTATTTCCCTCAAGATGTTGAAGAGGATCCCGGTGATTTCTCAGCTGAACCGAGTGGTGTCCCACTTCATATTGACAATGGACTCAACATAAATGAAGCAACTAAACCGAGCAGCAACATTATGTCTGCGGGTTCAGTTCCAAAGAGTGATCTTAGATAGCAAAAAAAGCCATGTCCAATGTGGGAATTGTTAATTATGTGTCAGTCGATGATCTGCCAAAGGGAGGACCTGTTCTTGCAGGCAGTTTTACATTAAATGACAAGCCGGTTGTCATTCTCTTCGACTCTGGTGCAACACATAACTTCATTAACAGGGTGCCGGTGATCCGGGATCAGATCTCCACAACTATCAGAAAAGGTTCTTACCTTATTCGTTCGCTAGGTGGAAACATATCGACTAATGAAGTCGTTTCTCGAGCACCACTTTGTTTGGGTGAAAAAATTTATCCTACCACCCTCAGTATTCTTGAAGACCAAGGAATCAATGCCACATTGGGAATATCATGGTTGACCTTCCATAAGGCTGTTCTGGACATCGAGAACAGGAGTGTTCACTTGGACTCTCCACTTCACAGGCGTCAAACATTGTATCTCGGCAAAGCGGTTTCCAAAGCCCCGGAAGTACGTAATGCCGAGGCTTGCAAGTTAGAAGACATTCCAGTAGTCTGTGAATATCCGGACGTGTTTCCCGAAGATCTTCCAGGCTTACCACCTGAGCGCGAGGTGGAATTCAAAATAGAGTTGATACCGGGAACCACGCCGATCTCTCAGAGACCATACAAAATGGCTCCGAATGAATTAGCTGAACTGAAGGAGCAACTCAAAGATCTGATGGACAAGGGGTTTATTCATCCAAGTTCATCACCATTGGGTTGCTCGGCTTTATTTATGAAGAAGAAAGATGAGACGCTGAGGCTATGCGTCGATTATCGTCCGTTAAATACTGTGACGATAAAGAACAAGTATCCACTACCAAGAATTGATATTCTCTTAGATCAGCTAGTTGGTCCTAAGGTCTTCTCCAAGATAGACTTAAGGTCGGGATATCATCAAATCAAGATTCGAGCAGAGGATATCCCAAAAACAGCATTCTCGACAAGGTATGGACTCTATGAGTATCTTTTTCATGTCATTTGGGTTGACCAATGCTCCGGCTCACTTTATGTATCTTGTGAACTCGGTGTTCATACCGGAGCTGGATCAGTTCATCGTGGTATTCATCAACGACATCTTGGTCTATTCTAAATCTGAAGAGGAACACGCTGAACATTTGCATATTGTGCTCCAATGACTGAGAGATCACAAGCTCAATGCAAAATTTAGTAAATGTGAATTCTGGATCAACCAAGTGTCATTTCTTGGACATATTATTTCAGCGGAAGGCATTGCTGTTGATCCAAGAAATATTAATCAAGTGCTGAAATGGAAGTCTCCAACATCAGTCCATGAAGTTCGTAGCTTCCTAGGTTTGGCGGGATATTATCGGAGGTTCATCCCGGGCTTCTCAAAAATCTCCAAACCTATGACGGAGCTACTGAAAAAGGGCATCAAATATGATTGGAGCAAGACATGTGAGGAAGCTTTTTAAGCGTTGGTGAAACACCTCACAACAGCCCCGGTTTTAGCTCAACCGGATACAACCAAGCCCTTTGATGTTTATTGTCATGCGTCCGACATCGGACTTGGTTGTGTACTCATGCAAGGAGGAGCGTGGTCGCATATGGATCACGGCAATTACGGAATCATGAACAACATTATCCAACTCATGATCTCGAGCTTGCTGCCGTGGTACTAGCTTTGAAGATGTGGAGACACTAACTATTGGGAAATCTGGTTCATCTCTACACCGACCATAAAAGCTTGAAGTACATATTCACTCAAAAGGAGTTGAATATGCGACAACGGCGATGGTTGGAGCTGATCAAAGACTATGAGATTGAAATTCATTATCATCCGGGTAAGGCAAATGTGGTTGTCGATGCACTCAGCCGGAAGTCTCATATTCATAATCTGACCATTACGCCCATAGAAGAGGAAGAACCGAGTCTCTACTTGGTTCCATATGGAGCTCTACATAATCTAGCTCTCATACCCACATTAAAATAGGAGGTTATGGAAGCTCAAAAGCGAGACAAGGGCATGTCTCATATCAGGAGAAGGTTGAAGAACGGGGAAGTAAAATGTTTTCGGTTAGATGATGAAGGTACCTTATGGTTCAATGACCGGATAGTCGTACCCCGTGATATGAGGCTGCAGACGAATATTTTGGATGAGGCTCTTATATCCAAATTTTCTACTCATCCGGGCAGCAACAAGATGTACAAAAAATTGAACACTAAATTTTGGTGGACCCGGATGAAGCGAGAGGTTGCTAAATACGTATCAGAATGTGATACGTGTCGGCGAGTTAAAGCCGACCACATGAAGAAAGCAGGAACCTTGCAACCGCTAAGTGTTCCGGCATGGAAGTGGGAAGACTTGAGTATGGATTTCATCGTTGGGTTGCTGATGACCTACCACCACCATGATTCAATTTGGGTAATCGTTGACCGATTAACCAAATCAGAACGTTTCATTCCGGTGTACACCAACTACAGCACCAAGCAATATGCGGAGCTGTACATAGCATGAATCTTGTGCTTGCATGGAGTTCCCCGTACCATTGTCTCCGACAGAGGATCACTGTTCATGTCCCGCTTTTGGGAACAACTACACGCATCCTTGGGAACTAAATTGATTCGAAGCTCCGCGTATCACCCTCAAACCGATGGGCAAACTGAGAGGGTGAATCAAATACATGAAGATATGCTAAGGGCGTGTGCCACCCACCTCAGTAAGAGCTGGGATGATCACTTACCATTGGCGTAGTTCTCATATAACAACGGTTATCAAACGAGCATAAAAATGGCACCTTATGAAGCTCTCTACGGCCGGAAGTGCCGCACACCATTGAACTGGTGTGAATCCGGCGAGAGGGTTCTTTACGGGATTGATTTCGTAAATGAAGCAGAAGAGCGAGTAAGGCTTATTCAAGCAAATCTTAAAGCCGCGCAGTCCAGACAAAAGAGCTATGCGAATAGGAGACGTCGTCCTCTGGACTTCCATGTTGGGACCACGTATACCTCCGCGTATCTCCTATGAAGGGCATTCACCGGTTCGTAGTGAAAGGAAAATTAGCTCCGTGTTTTATCGGTCCCTTTGTCATCATTGGGAGATGTGGACCCGTGGCATACCGTTTGGAGCTACCGGCAGCCTTAACCGGAATTCATAACGTCTTCCACATATCTCAGTTGCAGAAGTGTTTGAAAGTTCCAACGGAGATTCTCACGGAGGGCATAGCAGATTTGAAGCCGGACCATACTTATGTTGAGCGACCAACCCGGATAATTGATGAAAAGACTCGCGAGACCAGAAACCGGACGCTGCGATTTTTCAAGGTGCAATGGGAAAATCGCACGTCCGACGAAGCTACATGGGAAAGCGAGGAGTATTTGCAACGCAATCATCCGGGGTTATTAGAGGCTTATGTTCAGAAGTCATCCGCCCCGCATTGTTCTTAATCATGAATCTCAGGACGAGATTCTTTTTAAGGGGGAGGAATGTAAAAGTCCCAAAAACTTGTAAATGCAATACTTGAGTTGTGAATAAAGCTGAGTATAATTTCAAGGTTTGGGACTTGCAAAAACTTTTCCTAAACATGTGAAGATGGTTATGAGCAAGCACATGCATTCAAGTTTCCTTTTAAATTCAAATAATCATGTAAATGAAAGGTGGTCATTTTAAAGGAAGGATGCAAACTGTGGTTGTAAAACCCCCTTTGCAGCCACCAAGTTAAAAGTTTGAATCCCTAGTTGAATTCATCAGGTCCAAATTATGAGGAAGGCAAATTTTGAGCAAATTTGGGGGTGCTTTGATTGGTATATCAAAGAGACTTATGAATTTCCTTGAAATTTGAATCCAAATTTGAACTGAAGTATACCATGTCAAAATTCCAAACAACTTTTGAATTTGAACTCCTCAGGGCTGAAGTTTGCACTATACCAAATTTGGAAGGTCTTTTGGGAAAGGAGCAGTGGGACCCAATTGTCATGGAGAGTGGCGGGGGAAACTTAGCACACAAGTATCTGTCTCTCTGTTCAGACTCTCTCAACCGACTGAACAACCCGGTTCTCTGTTTTTCGCTCGAAGGCACCGAACGCAGCGCGCGCCACCGAGACGACGTTGCCACCAGCTCCTGAGCTGCTCCGGAGTCGGTTTTCCTCGCCCTTATCGACTCCACCGAGAGAACGTCGCCTCACACATCCGCCTCCCACAGCTACCGTCGTTATCTCGTGCCTTCCTCGCCGAGCTGCTGCCGCACGGAAGAAAACGCGCGGTTCATCGGCGCCCGGCTAGCCCAACGAGTCGCACGCCGAGCTGAGCTCCCCTACAGCATCGCCAGACCTTCCCGAACGTGGCCGACACAAGAAACAGGTGCTAACCCCACGGAAAACCCGACGTCGAGCTCGTTTCCCTGCACAGTGCAGGGTGAGGCTGCCGCGACAAGAACTCGTTGCCCAGCCGCCACAGAGCTTCTCCCACCGAGCTGCCAAAGCAAAAAGGTGCGCCTAGACCTCTTCTTGCTTCACCGCAACCCCGGCTGCCACCTGCCACGAACGGTGCTTGCCGGAATTTTGTTTTTTCCGTCGACATAAAATAATAACTGAGGAGAGAAACTCAGCAAATTCATCTCACACATTGAAGCACTCCACACACAACGTAGAATACACCTTCTATACCTCCGTGCACGTTCATAGGATCAAGAACCACCGAGAACCGTCGAGCGAAGCCGCTGTTCATCGAGTTTTTCGATTTTCGCCGGATTTTTGACCGAGCCTGACAGTGAGGTCATACTACCGCCGAGTTTCAGCGAGATCGGCGGTTGGATCCGTGTTCTCCTCAGTACGGTGGTGCTGTACGAGCAAACGGTGACGTGTTTGGTGCGGCACAGCGCCCTAGCGATGTCGCCGGAGTTGCCGCAGCCACTGTCGCCGTCGCACCTAGGGTTCCGGCCATCTTCGATCCGAGGTAAGGCCGGCAACATGTTCCTAGCACGAGAATATGTAGTGGCGGTGACAATTAGTAAGTTCTGAGCACCGGAACCTCCTCCCGGCGAGATCCCCGCGAGCCCGGCGGCGCGCGGGCGCGGGCAGCCAGAGGTTGAAGACGACCAGGCGGTCCCGCGTGTCAGTGGCAAAAATTTAAATCACTGATTTTCTGTGTCTCCGGGATCCAGTGTGGCTGCGCGGGAAGAATCCAGTGGCCGCGTGTGGCTTGGTTCCAGCAGTTGACACGTGTACCTGGACCCACGGTCAGAGTTTAAACTTTTCCCCGGTTTATTTCAAATACCAGATTTGATTCAAACTTTGGGAGGGCATAACTTGGACTAGGAAGTTCCAAATTTAGTGATTCAAATTGGGTTGGATTCAGGATGAAACACTCTATCCAAATATGCAACCCAATTTGTATTAAAATCAATACAAAATTCTGGAAAATTCTTTAAAGCTTTTTAGCAAAAGAATTTAGAGGGTGTTTGGTTCATCCAAAAATTCTGAAATTTTGCCATAATATTCTTTAGGATGTTAGGACAGTCCTGTAAACGTTTCTGCTCAATTGGAGTTGATTTAGTTAGGACAATTCTGAAATCAAATTTCTGAGTTCAAATGAATACAGAAAACAATTTCAGAGAATTTCCAAAACTTGGAAATTCAGTTCTAGGAAATTCTTAGCTCCAAAAATCCTAGAACAATTCAGGCATACTCTCTGAGCTATGTTTGGAATTGTAGTCCACTTGAATTTGCATGAAAGCGCAAATTTATTCAGAATTAATTCCTTTTTTCCTAAATGCTTAGGGAATTGTTATGAGTGATCTACTCAGTGAAAAATTCTGAATTTTTGGTCCAGATGACTTTCTTGTGACAAGGAACTCACATGAAAAATTTCAGCTCCCTTGGAGTCCTGGATCAATACTGTCCTGTTTAACCTATAGACGATCAACACACACAAGTGATGAAAAATACTTATCACTTGATCATAGTGTTTATCCCCAAATCCCAAACCACTAGCACCTGTGTCATTTTAAATTCTTAAACAGAGTTCCAGTTTTAAACTTGTCTTTTGCACTTGTTAGCAAAAGTTTTACAATTAAACATATATGCATATTCATATCGTGTAGTGGTTAAACATGGAAAAGTGAGGAAGTGAAGTTTGGATCAAGAAGCAAGAAGGGCAGTGGTGAAGCTTCAAGTCAACAGCAACTAACCTCACATTTATCTGACTTTAGTCACCTGCAAAACCAAGGCAAGCTCCGGTTTGCTTTTAAGTTATTTATAAAGTTTTTCCTTTGTTCACTACTATGGGTCAAAGTTTGTATGTGCATTAGGTCAAGGATGTTTTATACTCCACTTGCATAACCAAAAATGAACCCTGAGGTCAAGGGTAGAAAGGTATCATCGCTGTAGAATAAGGTCGTGCTAATTAGGCTAGGACATCCGGTGGAAGACGAGTAGTTGGAATCTACTCGTGAGCTTTGTTTCAGGATTACATAAGTGGTTGGGAAAGAGGCAAACTAAAGTTTACATTTCTAAAGATGAGACCGAGCAGAAGGGTAGGCAGCGACAGGACGAGGTATTGGTCGAGTAGCTCTGCCTGTGTCGGTTAAGGACCGATGTGTGTGCCGCATCCAGGAGCAAGTATTGAGTTGTGTACCGGATGCTTACTGCTATACGGGACCTAGGAAACCGATGTACCAGGTTAACTGGATTGTAGAGGCATACCACATCGTCTCGTTAGACCTATGAGCCTGAGACAGCGCGACTGGTTCTACAGTCAAGTGTCCTGCGAAAGGTTGCCACATACGACGTAATGAAGGACGCCAGATTTGGGTCTTCATAGGCGGGTGTATGTGTCGAGCTATCCGGGCAGTGTTTGATTCGAATCACAGTCCCTCGCGGTTATTGAGTACCGCTTGCTCCCATGTTGTGACGTAGTAATCAACTTGTGTGGAAACCGTTTGCAAAGTTTAATTGCTGTTATGATTATTATAAATTGCATGAGAACCCTGTTTGAAGTAGAGATAGAGCAAACTAAAGTTATTTCCACCTTGGGACAGTTACATTGGAATGAAGCGTTTCTTGATTGTGGAGTTCCAATGTTGCTGGGCGCAAGGTCACTACTAAGATGGCTAAAATCTGAAAGTTAAGGATGAACTCGTAGGCGAGTCTTTTTGCAACTTACATGTTTAAGTCTTAGGTTACTTCCATGTAGAGCTGCATGCTTAGGTGAGACGGTTAAGTCTTGCTGAGCCTTTGTGCTAACTCATGTTATATGAGTGGTTTTGCAGGTAAATACGACGCTATAAAGAAGGTTGTACGGTGAGACTCGGAAGCTTCCGAGTCGGTAACACATGGAGAACCTAGCCGCTGCAATGCCTTCGTGATGCTAGCGAGAGGAGTCCGCAGGCTGGACCTCTTCTCGAGTGCTTCTTAGTTATTCGCCGTGAGCTGTTTATAGACTTCCGCTGTAATTAATTTATGTAAATTATTTGCAAAAAACAATTGTAAGCTTCCGCTTTTGATTTATGTAATATAGTGTTCCTTATATGTGTGCTGTTGGGTGCCGCATAACACGGCACCAACCAATGCGATTCCCGGGCGAGGTGCCCCGTCCCCGTGATCGGGATGGTGGGCCCCTCTCAGCGTGGTAACAGAGCCGCATTGGTAATAGTGCACGGAGTAAGGATCGTACTATGACAAAAACTTAGGATACGGTGAGAAAACGGTATTAGGCCCACATAAGGACTATAGTAGTAGAGTTACTTAAAGTGGCATTGCTAACTTACTTGTTATAATTCTGAATTTTGATTATGTAACGACGCACCTACGCTCAGGTAAGCATGGTAAGGAATGCCACCGAAAGAGGTTCAATTTCGGTTAGCTCCCCTGACGAGGAATGTGGTTCAGGGAAAGGTCTCACAGCTTGGTGTGAGACGTTAATATGAAACTCTTTGACTCTTCATGTTCCTGAGTTCATGTGAAACGCTGATCCCTAGAGTGCATTAGGCAAGAAAGTGGAGACCCCATCGTTTGGTCAGTAATGCGATAGTGTGTTCGTCTAGAAATAGCCCAGGAGGACATACGCAACGCTTGCCATCGGCGTGCCCTGCAGGGCATTGGGTGGTATCCATTGGGTTGATAACATTGCCAACCGTGATGACCCGTTCATGATATACTCAGGTTCCCCGTCGTGTGGTGTTAAAACATGATCACGTACCTTGAGACGTGGCTTAACTCAAGGATGGCTGTATGGCAATGATACGGGCGTTTGTATTTACTTTCAAATATGGAACTGCCTGAAATGAAAACAACCTTTGAGTGCACCACTATTGAGTGTTCTTCTGAAGGTGCTAACCACGTACGTATCCCGTGTAGTACACGTGTGCGAGAGACCGTCTTAGTACCGCTGATAATACGTATACGCCGGTATAATCCGGTTAGGATTTTTTTCTTTTAGTGAGGCAACGTAGTACCGACATGTTCTTACGGTGCATCGACGCCGTACTACACTTAATAATCTCTTCCCTATTAAGAAATGATTTATGAACTAAATTTCAACTAAAAATGGAAGTTTGAAACAAATATTAGTTACTGAACTCTTATTGTGAGCTAACATTCAAATGAGGGAAGGTCTAGGTTTCAAAGATTTAAAAAACCGAGTGCTCTGTTTCTGGCAGGAATTCTTGCTGGACTTTGACAGAGCATAACTCTGAGTATATTTAACCAATTAAGTTGTATGATACAGTTTTGTAAAGATTTTCAAGTTCTCTACAACTTCTTTGTGGACCTCCAGAGCAAAATTACACGTTAAGTTGGTGAAAAGTCCAGTTGAAGGCAAACTGTTCAGAACCAGGACAGTAGCAAAAACCTCTCTGGACTTTTCTGTTTTTTAGCCATAACTTCCTATAGAAAAATCCTTAAGGAGCCTATGATACACCGTTGGAAAGGTTATGAGATGTACAACATCTTTGTAGTTCAGAGTTTGCTCAGATTCTTATTGTATTTTCATATACAACTGTGATAAAGTAGCCACATACAAAGAAGATGCTGGCAAATTTTATCCAGGAATTCTGTCAACTTTGAGTGATCATAACTTTTGATCCAGAGATGATCTAGGGGCATATAAGTACTCCTTGGAACGATACTGAAGTTTACTAAAACTTTAGTATGGGACTCAAGTCATGAATCTGTAGTTAACTTGAGTAAATTTTGGAGTTTGTGTGAACTGGTCAGGGTAGTCCAGCTGATTAGTTTAGCGTACTTAAAATTGGTTTAAACATGAATGTGGTTATGCTTTCATAAAGTTCATGACATGTTCATGTTTTACTTATCTTTACTTACTGAGATAGAATTTTGATTAACTCAAAATTTTGTTTCGTGCAGTATGGTACGCTCACATTCTCAAATGGAGATTGGAGGTTCAAGTCGAGGTGGCAAGGACTCGACTTCATCACAAGAGCCATCGCCAACCGGATTGGCTGAAATTATGGCAAGGATGAATAAAACTCTCCAAAATCTAGTTCAGCAGGGAATAAATAGAGAAGCTCAGCATCACATGCCAACCCCGAGTACTTATCTGGATTTCTTGGCGACACAACCGCCGGTATTCTCCGCGTCGGCTGACCATTGTGAAGCAAATCACTGGTTACGTGTCATTGAGTCCAAGTTTGTGTTGATTCAATGTGATGACTTCTCGAAGAAACTATATGCCGCTCAGCAGCTTCACGGCTTCGCTGGAGCATGGTGGGCAGAATATCTTGCTGTCCAACCAGCAGGGGATCGTGTTACATGAGCGTAGTTCCAGGAGGCATTTCGTGCTCGCTTCGTTCCTCTGGGCGTAATGCACACCAGTCTAGATGAATTCTGGAATCTAAAGCAAGGGGAAATGAGTGTTATTGAGTATGCGAAGGAATTCAATCGCTTGACTCAATATATACTAGATTATGTGAAATCACCAGCCATGAAGGGTTATCATTTTTATCGAGGGCTGACTGCTAGGCTGCGATGTGAGTTGGCTAAAGTTAGCCAAGAGAATTTTGATGAGTTTTCTAGCTGTGCTATCACTCAGGAATGTTATTCCAGTCTCTACCTTAAACAAAAGAGGGAGAGGGACTCATCACAGGATGAATGCAATTATCTGCCTCAGAAGTATCGGTTGGTAAACCGTTCACCTTCCGGTCGAGAGGTTCCACAAGAAGTGCAGTCATTCTGGGAGTATGACGACTCTTCTACTCCCCAGAGGTTTCATTCACCTCCACCGCAGCAGCAACTTATTTCTCATGCACCTCAGTATCAACTAGGTGCACCAGAATGTTATTTCCCTCAAGATGTTAAAGAGGATCCCGGTGATTTCTCAGCTGAACCGAGTGGTGTCCCACTTCATATTGACAATAGACTCAATGTCAATGAAGCAACTGAACCAAGCAGCAACATTATGTCTGTGGGTTCAGTTCCAAAGAGTGATCTTAGACAGAAAAAAAAGCCATGTCCAAAGTGGTAATTGTTAATTATGTGTCAGTCGATGATCTGCCAAAGGGAGGACCTGTTCTTGCAGGCAGTTTCACATTAAATGACAAGCCGGTTGTCATTCTCTTCGACTCTGGTGCAACACATAACTTCATTAACAGGGTGACGGTGATTCGGGATCAGATCTCCACAACTATCAGAAAAGGTTCTTACCTTATTCATTCGCTAGGTGGAGACATATCGACTAATGAAGTCGTTTCTCGAGCACCACTTTGTTTTGGTGGAAAAATTTATCCTACCACCCTCATTATTCTCGAAGACCAAGGAATCAATGCCATATTGGGAATATCATGGTTGACCTTCCATATGGCTGTTCTGGACATCGAGAACAGGAGTGTTCACTTGGACTCTCCACTTCACGGGCGTCAAACATTGTATCTCGGCAAAGCGGTTTCCAAAGCCCCGGAAGTATGTAATGCCGAGGTTTGCAAGTTAGAAGACATTCCGGTAGTCCGTGAATATCCGGACATGTTTCCCGAAGATCTTCCAGGCTTACCACCTGAGCGCGAGGTGGAATTCAAAATAGAGTTGATACCGGGAACCATGCCGATCTCTCAGAGACCATACAAAATGGCTCCGAATGAATTAGCTGAACTGAAGAGCAACTCAAAGATCTGATGGACAAGGGGTTTATTCATCCAAGTTCATCACCATGGGGTTGCTCGGCTTTATTTGTGAAGAAGAAAACGAGACGCTGAGGCTATGCGTCGATTATCGTCCGTTAAATGCTGTGACGATAAAGAACAAGTATCCACTACCAAGAATTGATATTCTCTTCGATCAGCTAGTTGGTTCTAAGGTCTTCTCCAAGATGGACTTAAGGTCGGGATATCATCAAATCAAGATTTGAGCATAGGATATCCCAAAAACAGCATTCTCGACAAGATATGGACTCTATGAGTATCTTTTTTATGTCATTTGGGTTGACCAATGCTCCGGCTCACTTTATGTATCTTATGAACTCCGTCTTCATGCCGGAGCTGGATCAATTCGTCGTGGTATTCATCGACGACATCTTGGTCTATTCTAAATCTGAAGAGGAACACGCTGAACGTTTGCATATTGTGCTCCAACGGCTGAGAGATCACAAGCTCTATGCAAAGTTTAGTAAATGTGAATTCTGGATCAACCAAGTGCCATTTCTTGGACATATTATTTCAGCGGAAGGCATTGCTGTTGATCCAAGCAATATTAATCAAGTGCTGAAATGGAAGTCTGCAACATCAGTCCATGAAGTTCGTAGCTTCCTAGGTTTGGCGGGATATTATCGGAGGTTCATACCGGGCTTCTCAAAAATCTCCAAACCTATGACGGAGCTACTGAAAAAGGGCATCAAATATGATTGGAGCAAGAAATGTGAGGAAGCTTTTCAAGCGTTGGTGAAACACCTCACAACAGCCCCGGTTTTAGCTCAACCGGATACAACCAAGCCCTTTGATGTTTATTGTCATGCGTCCGGCATCGGACTTGGTTGTGTACTCATGCAAGGAGGACGCATGGTCGCATATGGATCACGGCAATTACGGATCATGAACAACATTATCCAACTCATGATCTCGAGCTTGCTGCCGTCGTACTAGCTTTGAAGATGTGGAGACACTAACTACTGGGAAATCTGGTTCATCTCTACACCGACCATAAAAGCTTGAAGTACATATTCAATCAAAAGGAGTTGAATATGCGACAACGGCGATGGTTGGAACTGATCAAAGACTATGAGATAGAAATTCATTATCATCCGGGTAAGACAAATGTGGTTGCCGATGCACTCAGCCGGAAGTCTCATATTCATAATCTGACCATTATGCCGATAGAAGAGGAAGAACTGAGTCTCTACTTGGTTCCATATGGAGCTCTACATAATCTAGCTCTCATACCCACATTAAAAGAGGAGGTTATGGAAGCTCAAAAGCGAGACAAGGGCATGTCTCATATCAGGAGAAGGTTGAAGAACGGGGAAGTAAAATGTTTCCGGTTAGATGATGAAGGTACCTTATGGTTCAAGGACCGGATAGTCGTACCCCATGATATGAGGCTGCGGACGAAAATTTTGGATGAGGCTCACTTATACAAATTTTCTATTCATCCGGGCAGCAACAAGATGTACCAAGAATTGAAGACTAAATTTTGGCGGACCCGGATGAAGCGAGAGGTTGCTAAATACGTATCAGAATGTGATACGTGTCGGCGAGTTAAAGCCGACCACATGAAGAAAGCAGGAACCTTGCAACCGCTAAGTGTTCCGGCATGGAAGTGGGAAGACTTGAGTATGGATTTCATCGTTGGGTTGCCGATGACCTCCCACCACCATGATTCGATTTGGGTAACCGTTGACCGATTAACACAATCAGCACGTTTAATTCCGGTGTACACCAACTACAGCGCCAAGCAATATGCGGAGCTGTACATAGCATGAATCTTGTGCTTGCATAGAGTTCCCCGTACCATTGTCTCCGACAGAGGATCACTGTTCGTGTCCCGCTTCTGCGAACAACTACACGCATCCTTGGGAACTAAATTGATTCGAAGCTCTGCGTATCACCCTCAAACCGATGGGCAAACTGAGAGGGTGAATCAAATACTTGAAGATATGCTAAGGGCGTGTGTCATCCACCACAGTAAGAGCTGGGATGATCACTTACCATTGGCGGAGTTCTCGTATAACAACGGTTATCAAACGAGCATAAAAATGGCACCTTATGAAGCTCTCTACGGCCGGAAGTGCCGCACACCATTGAACTGGTGTGAATCCGGCGAGAGGGTTCTTTACGGGATTGATCTCGTAAATGAAGCAGAAGAGAGAGTAAGGCTTATTCAAGCAAATCTTAAAGCCGCGCAGTCCAGACAAAAGACCTATGCGGATAGGAGACATCGTCCTCTGGACTTCCATGTTGGGGACCACGTATACCTCCGCGTATCTCCTATGAAGGGCATTCACCGGTTCAGAGTGAAAGGAAAATTAGCTCCGCGTTTTATCGGTCCCTTTGTCATCATTGAGAGATGTGGACCCGTGGCATACCGTTTGGAGCTACCGGCAGCCTTAGCCGGAATTCATAACGTCTTCCACATATCTCAGTTGCAGAAGTGTTTGAAAGTTCCAACGGAGATTCTCACGGAGGGCATAGCAGATTTGAAGCCGGACCTTACTTATGTTGCGCGACCAACCCGGATAATTGATGAAAAGACTCGCGAGACCAGAAACCGGATGCTGCGATTTTTTAAGGTGCTATGGGAAAATCACACGTCTGACGAAGCTACATGGGAAAGCGAGGAGTATTTGCAACACAATCATCCGGGGTTATTAGAGGCTTATGTTCAGAAGTCATCCGCCCCGCATTGTTCTTAATCATGAATATCTCGGGACGAGATTCTTTTTAAGGGGGGAGGAATGTAAAAGTCCCAAAAACTTGTAAATGCAATACTTGAGTTGTGAATAAAGCTGAGTATAATTTCAAGGTTTGGGACTTGCAAAAACTTTTCCTAAACATGTGAAGATGGTCATGAGCAAGCACATGCATTCAAGTTTCCTTTTAAATTCAAATAATCATGTAAATGAAAGGTGGTCATTTTAAAGGAAGGATGCAAACTGTGGTTGTAAAACCCTGTTTGCAGCTACCAAGTTAAAAGTTTGAATCCCTAGTTGAATTCATCAGGTCCAAATTATGAGGAAGGCAAATTTTGAGCAAATTTGGGGGGTGCTTTGATAGGTATATCAAATAGACTTATGAATTTCTTGAAATTTGAATTCAAATTTGAACTGAAGTATACCATGTCAAAATTCCAAACAACTTTTGAATTTGAACTCCTCAGGGCTGAAGTTTGCACTATACCAAATTTGGAAGGTCTTTTGGGAAAGGAGCAGTGGGACCCAATTGTCATGGAGAGGGGCGGGGGAAACTTAGCACACAAGTATCTGTTTCTCTGTCCAGACTCTCTCAACCGACTGAACAACCCAGTTCTCTGTTTTTCGCTCGAAGGCATCGAACGCAGCGCGCGCCACCGAGACGACGTTGCCGCCAGCTCCCGAGCTGCTCCGGAGTCGGTTTTCCTCGCCCTTATCGACTCCACCGAGAGAACGTCGCCTCACACAGCCGCCTCCCACAGATACTGTCGTTATCTCGTGGCTTCCTCGCCGAGCTGCTGCCGCACGGAAGAAAACGCGTGGTTCATCGGTGCCCGGCCAGTCCGACGAGTCGCACGCCGAGCTGAGCTCCCCTACAGCATCGCCAGACCTCCCCGAACGTGGCCGACGCAAGAAACAGGTGCTAACCCCACGGAAAACCCGACGTCGAGCTCGTTTCCCTCCACAGCGCAGGGTGAGGCCGCCGCGACAAGAACTCGTTGCCCAGCCGCCACAGAGCTTCTCCCACCGAGCTGCCAAAGCAAAAAGGTGCGCCTAGACCTCTTCTTGCTTCACCGCAACCCCGGCTGCCGCCCGAAACTCACCAAATTCGTCTAACACGTCGAAGCACTCCACACACAACGTAGAATACACCTTCTATACCTCCGTGCGCATTCATAGGATCAAGAACCACCGAGAACTGTCGAGCGAAGCCGCTGTTCATCGAGTTTTTCGATTTTCGCCGGATTTTTGACTGAGCCCGACAGTGAGGTCATACTCCCGGCGAGTTTCAGCGAGATCGGAGGTTGGATCCGTTTTCTCCTCAGTGTGGTGGTGCTGTATGAGCAAACGGTGACGTGTTTAGTGCGGCACAGCACCCTAGCGACGTCGCCGGTGTTGCCGCAGCCACAGTCGCCGTCGCACCTTGGGTTCCGGCCATCTTCGATCCGAGGTAAGGCCGGCAACATGTTCCTCGCACGAGAATATGTAGTGGCAGTGAAAATTAGCAAGTTCCGAGCACCGGAACTTCCTCCCGGCGAGATCCCCGCGAGCCCGGCGGCGCGCGGGCGCGGGCAGCCGGAGGTTGAAGACGACCAGGCGGTCCCGCGTGTCAGTGGCAAAAATTTAAATGACTGATCTTCTGCGGCTCCGGGATCCAGTGTGGCTGCACGGGAAGAATCCAGTGGCCGCGTGTGGCTTGGTTCCAGCAGTTGACACGTGTACCTGGACCCACGGTCAGAGTTTAAACTTTTCCCCGGTTTATTTCAAATACCAGATTTGATTCAAACTTTGGGAGGGCATAACTTGGGATAGGAAGCTCCAAATTTAGTGGTTCAAGTTGGTTTGGATTCAGTATGAAAAACCCTATCCAAAGATGCAACCCAATTTGTATTAAAATCAATACAAAATTCTGGAAAATTCTTTAAAGCTTTTCTGCAAAAGAATTTTAGAGGGAGTTTGATTCATCCAAAAATTCTCAAATTTTGCCATAATATTCTTTAGGATGTTATGACACTCCTGTAAATGTTTCAGCTCAATTGGAATTGATTTAGTTAGGACAATTCTGAAATCAAGTTTCTGAGTTCAAATGAATACAGAAAACAATTTCAGAGAATTTCCAAAACTTGGAAATTCAGTTCTAGGAAATTATTAGCTCCAAAATCCTAGGAAAATTCAGGCATACTCTCTGTGCTACGTTTGAAATTGTAGTTCACTTGAATTTGCATGAAAGTGCAAATTTATTCAGAATTAATTCCTTTTTTCCTAAATGCTTAGGGAATTATTCTGAGTGATCTACTCGGTGAAAAATTCTGAATTTTTGGTCCAGATGACTTTCTTGTGATAAGGAACTCACATGAAAAATTTCAGCTCCCTTGGAGTCCTGGATCAATACTGTCCTGTTTAACCTATAGATGATCAACACACACAAGTGATGAAAAATACTTATCACTTGATCATAGTGCTTAGCCCCAAATCCCAAACCACTAGCACCTGTGTCATTTTAAATTCTTAAAAAGAGTTCCAGTTTTAAACTTTTCTTTAGCACTTGTTAGCAAAAGTTTTACAATTAAACATATATGCTCGTGTAGTGGTTAAACATGGAAAAGTGAGGAAGTGAAGTTTGGATCAAGAAGCAAGAAGGGCAGTGGTGAAGCTTCAAGTCAACAGCAACTAATCTCACATTTATCTGACTTTAGTCACCTGCAAAACCAAGGCAAGCTCCAGTTTGCTTTTAAGTTATTTATAAAGTTTTTCCTTTGTTCACTACTATGGGTCAAAGTTTGTATGTGCATTAGGTCAAGGATGTTTTATACTCCACTTGCATAACCAAAAATGAACCCTGAGGTCAAGGGTAGAAAGGTGTCATCGCTGTAGAATAAGGCCGTGCTAATTAGGCTAGGAAATCCGGTAGAAGACGAGTAGTTGGAATCTACTCGTGAGCTTTGTTTCTGGATTACATAAGTGGTTGGGAAAGAGGCAAACTAAAGTTTACATTTCTAAAGATGAGACCGGGCAGGAGGGTAGGCAACGACAAGACGAGGTCTTGGTCGAGTAGCTCTGCCTGTGTCGGTTAAGGACCGATGTGTGTGCCGCATCCAGGAGCAAGTATTGAGTTGTGTACCAGATGCTTACAGCTATATGGGACCCAGGAAACCGATGTACCAGGTTAACTGGATTGTAGAGGCATACCACATCGTCTCGTTAGACCTATGAGCCTGAGACAGCGCGACCGGTTCTACAGTCAAGTGCCCTGCGAAAGGTTGCCACATACGACGTAATGAAGGACGCCAGATATGGGTCTTCATAGGCGGGTGTATGTGTCGAGCTATCCGGGCAGTGTTTGATTTGAATCACCGTCCCTCGCGATTATTGAGTACCGCTTGCTCCCATGTTGTGACGTAGTAATCAACTTGTGTGGAAACCATTTGCAAAGTTTAATTGCTGTTATGATTATTATAAATTGCATGAGAACCCTGTTTGAAGTAGAGATAGAGCAAACTAAAGTTATTTTCCACCTTGGGACAGTTACATTGGAATGAAGCGTTTCTTGATTGTGGAGTTCCAATGTTGCTGGGCGCAAGGTCACTACTATGATGGCTAAAATCTGAAAGTTAAGGATGAACTCGTAGGCGAGTCTTTTTGCAACTTACATGTTTAAGTCTTAGGTTACTTCCATGTAGAGTTGCATGCCTAGGTGAGACGGTTAAGTCTTGCTGAGCATTTGTGCTCACTCATGCTATATGAGTGGTTTTGCAGGTAAATACGACGCTATAAAGGAGGTTGTACGGTTAGACTTGGAAGCTTCCGAGTCGGTAACACATGGAGAACCTAGCCGCTGCAATGCCTTCGTGATGTTAGCGAGAGGAGTCCGCGGGCTGGACCTCTTCTCGAGTGCTTCTTAGTTATTCGCCGTGATCTGTTTATAGTCTTCCGCTGTAATTAATTTATGTAAATTATTTACAAAGAACAATTGTAAGCTTCCGCTTTTGATTTATGTAATACAGTGTTCCTTATATGTGTGTTGTTCGGTGCCGCATAACACGGCACCAACCAATGCGATTCCCGGGCGAGGTGCCCCATCCCCGTGATCAGGATGGTGAGCCCCTGTCATATGAAAGTCAATAATAAATTCTGGAAACTTCTTTGAATCTATTCAATAAAAGAGTTTTTGAGGGAGCTTGGTTCATCCAAAATTTCCCAATTTTCCCATAATAGTTTTTATGATATTACTGATATCCTGTTAAAATTTCAGCTCATTTGGAGTTGATTTGTTTAGGAAAATTGAGGGTACAAGCTGCTGTACTCAAATGAGTTCAGAAACTTTTTCAGAAATTGTACCCAACTTGAAAAATCAGTTCTGACCAATTCCTAGCTTCAAAAATCCTAGGAAAATTCAGGCATGCTCTATTATCTATGCTTGAAATTTTAGTTCACTTGGTTTTGTATGAACATACAAATTATTTCAGAATTAATTCCTTTTTGCCTAAATGCTTAAGGAATCAATCTGGATGAACTACTCAATAAAAGTCCTGAATTTTGCATTAAAATACTTTCTTGTGACCACGAACTCACATGCAATGTTTTAGCTCAAGTTGAGCCTTAGATCTTCCTATACATGTAATCCATTCCTATGTATGTAAGAAATCATAGGAATATTGTTAGGATAAATTTTTCTATCTACTCAATAACAAGTTTAGAACTCTCGATCACCTCAGCTCCTGTTCTAAAACTACTTTCTGTTATTTCCTTCTGTTTAATCAGGTTTCTACTAAAAATTCTTATACTTGCTTGCATATGCATTGCCACGACGTTTAGTTTACGAGGATTAATCATCAAGAGGAGCTTGGAGCGAACTCGAGTGGATCAGTAGATCAAGCCTCAAGGCATAGAAGCAGACTAACTGATTATATAATACTAGTCCCCTGCAAAACAAAGGCAAGATCCGGTTTGCATTTAAGTTGTTTTATAAAGTTTTTACTTTGTTCACTACTATGGTTTAGATTTTGTGTGTGCATTAGGTCAGGAATGATTTATACTCCAAATGCATAACCAAAAATAATCCCTGCAGTCAAGGGTAGAAGAAGTGTCCCCGATATAGACTATTGCCATGCTAAATAGGTTATGACATATGGTAGAAGACGAGTAGTTGGAATCTACTCGCGAGCTATAGTTTGGGATCACACGGGTATGGTTAATAAGCAAACTAAAGTTTATGTTTCCGAAGATGAGACTGGGCAGAGAGTGTAGGCAGTGACAAGACGAGGTCTTGGTCGAATAGCTCTGCCTGTGTCGGTTAAGGACCGTTCTTGGTCGAGTTGTGTACCGGATGCTTACTGGTATATGGGACCCAGGAAACCGATGTACCAGGTTAATTGGATTGTAGAGGCATACCACATCGTCTCGTTAGACCTATGAGCCCGAGACGGTGCAACCGGTTCTACAGTCGGGTGTCCTGTGAAAGGTTGCCACATACGACGTAATGAAAGCGCCAGATTTGGGTCTTCAGAGGTGGGCTTATGTGTAGAGTAAGCCGGGCAGTGTTTGATTCGAATCACCGTCCCTCGTGGATATGAGTACTGCTTGCTCACTGTGTTGTGACGTAGTAATGAAAGTTGAGTGACAACAGTTTGCAAGTTTTATATGCTGTTATATTAAATTAAATTGACCATGTATGAAGTAGAGATAGAGCAAATTAAAGATGTTTTCCACCGTGAGACAAGTAATATTGGAATAAAGCGTTTCTTGTTTGATTGTGGAGTTCCAATGTTGCTCGGCGCAAGGTCATTACTGTGATGGCTAAAATGAGAAAATTAAGGATGAATTTGTAGGCGAGTCTTTATGCAACTTACATATTTATGTCTTAAGTTACCTTTTGCTGAGCCTTCGTGCTCACTCTTGCAGAGTTGTTGTTTTGCAGGTAATCGACTGTATACCGTGAAGGGTTAAGCATGACAGCGTCATTCTTGGCTGCATCGTCACAAGAACCCTTCTCGCCGCTGAATCCATTTCCTGCTGCTAAAAAGTGGTATCCTCGAGCAGGATATCTCCTTTGCTGCTTAGCTAGGTTCGTGAGAGTGATAACAGTTGTATTCTGCTGCAACTTTGATTTTATATTCCGCTGCTGTACGTTAGAGTGTACATTACTATTTGTAAAACATATCTCTTGTTTAATACACACCTGTGTATGTCTTGGATTTATTTCTGTGCGTGCTAGTCGGTGTTGCCTAACATGGCACCACCCAATGCGATTCCTGGAGTGGCGGGGCGTCTGTGTGGCGGACCGGAATCCGCTCATCCATGATCGCAGAGGGTGGTGCCGCGCAATGCGACACCCGACAGCACACGCCATAAGAACGCATTATATTACATGGAAAAACAAACTGAATGTACAAAATAGTAAATTTCTCAGTTACAAACTAGGGCCTTTTATTACACAGCGGAAGTTTCTTTTATACAACTCACGCCCGCCTATCTAGCAAAAGTGGTTGCCCAGCTCTAGGACAACCCACACTAGCTGCACTCCTCAGCTCAGCGCGGCGTGTACGGCTCCCACTCAGCCGTGGTCCCCGACGGAGGGTAACCCTCGCCGGTGGACTCGTACTCCGAGTCCGTGGTTGGCTCCTCACCTGAAAAACACTTAAGCAGCAACCGTGAGCACGAAGGCTCAGCAAGGCTTAACCGACTCACCTAAGCATGAAACTCTACATGAGGTGTACCATGACATAGGATAGCAATGTTGCAGCAAATGGACACGCCTACAAGTTCATCCTTAGTTCATCTTTTAGCAACAAGTTAACGGTTCAGGAAGCTAAAATTTAGTGAGCAATATTTGGTGGCACACAGGTAACAATACAATTATATCATAACAGCCATATTGAATCATAACATTTCATTCATTAGTCTACGTTACGACGCAGTGAACAAGCGGTACTCATCACCGCGAGGGACGGTGAATCGACTCGATATACACCTGCAGGGAAACCCAAAGAGCACGTCACGTACGCCCACCCGTGGAGCTGCACAGCACGCTCACTCGATGTCGTACGGGACAACCTTTCACCCAACAGCCCAAACGTCGAACCGGTCGCACCGAAACGAGCAGGAGGTTCCCCACACGGAGCATCTCTCTATGCCCGTTGGCAGATTTCCACCTTGCTGCCCTCAACCTACACCTATAAATCGGTGCGTTATGCCTCGACGCCCGGAGGTTTAGGCTACATCGGTTTATCGGGGCCCATATATCCGATATGCCTTCGGTACGTTCAATACTTGTTCAGCAGGGCCGCACACGGATCGGTCCTCAATCGACACGGGCAGGGCTGCGCCCACAAGACTTCCTCTTGCTGCGCCCTAGCCCCTGCCTAGTCTCATTTTCATTACTAAAGTGATCTCACATCACTCCACCGAACCCGTGTGTCCCAAGCCTATCTCGCGAGTAGATTCCAACTACTCGACTTGTACCGAAGCCCTATGAATCTTTAAGCATAGCCTTTCTACTCGAGGTCTTAGACACTACCCTCACTCTTTAGGAACCTTTGGTTATGCAAGTGGGGTTCCATTCATCCTACACCTAATGCACAATCATACTTCACATGACTCATGTAAACAAAGTAAAACTTATAAAAGGGTTAATGCAAACCGGGGCATGCCTTGTTGCTGCTGGTCAATAGTTAGCTCTTCTTCCGGAAGGAGGAAGTCCAGCACTTCCGGAGTCTCTTCTTCAGTGACTACACGTTTATGAAATACTACATGTTAATTTAAATGCAATGTGTGAACTTGAATACACAATTGCTAATAACTCTAGCTAGCCCTTCCCTTTGGTTATGAAATTTTTACTGTGGCTTGGTAGGGTCCTAACCAGAGTCTTGACCAAGTTTTATTTGAGACAAAGTTCATTTGAACCTTGTAGAAATAAAAGCCCATTTGGTCAATATTTGAGCTTCTGAATAATTCCAGAGGTTTTCATGGCTCCAACCATTACTTTCTGGAAACTAGACTCTAATATGGTTATAATGGAGTTGGTTTCATGTCATTTGAAGAATTCTACAGAAAGTTATGCCCTAATTAAGCTTTGAGAAAATCTGAAAAATGTTCCTGTACATTTTTCTATTTTCTCAGGGCAGTTCTCTTAATCACCTCATTAGGGTAATTAAATGACTTTGGATGAGTCTGAAAATTTTACTGGGATTTAGGGATTTTCCAATGAACCTCTCAGCCAAATTTCAGAATTTTTCATAAAGTAGTTCTCCAGATAAAATTCCCAACAGTTTAAACTTTAGGGATTTAATTCTGGAAAACTATTCACTTTCATGAGCTGAAATTGGTATTACTGGAAAGTGCTCAGAGAGCTAAATCCAACAAAATTTGGTTCACTCGATTTGGAGCTTTCTAGCCAAAGTTATGAGGATTTGAAGTTTGGAAGAATTCTGAAAATCGGGGGAAAAGTTTAAACTCTCGGGGCCCGCGGGGACACGTGTCGAGCGCTGAGGTGTCCGGCACACCGGGGATACCACACGAGTCGAGCGCGGAGGTGTCCAGCACACCGGGGATACCACACGTGTTGAGCGCCGAGGTGTCCGGCACACCGGGGCTCACAGGGTATTTGCGCGCCAGCATAGCCGATCCCCGGCCACACTCGATCCCGATTTAAATTCTTCAGCCGCTGACACGTGGGCCAGCCGGCTTCGTCTTCCTCCTGCCGTTCTTTCACGCCCGCGCCGCCGACCTCGCTGGAGCAGACTCGGGGCTCGCCGGCTCGCCGCTGCCGGACCTGCCATGGTCTGAAAATCGCCGTCAGGGGGTTGTCGACGTCGAGGAACACGTCGGTGGTGACAGGTCGGGCTGGGGGTGACCGGAAATAGCTCGGCGACGTGCCGCGGCCTCGGTTGAGATTCGACACCGTCAACCGTGGTTTCTAAACCCGCCAACACCTCGAACAAACGGCCCTACAGCATCAGTGTACCTCTAGGAAGCTCGACAAGGTGTCAAAAGGGTTCAGGGATGGCGGCAAGTCGGTCGGCACCGTGTGACCGACCGTGCCCGCCATGACCGCCCTCGATCGAGCTTGAAATTCGTCACTCCTAGACAGTTTCACGCTACGGATGCAGAAAAGAACTTGATTGCCGGCTAGTCCAGCGTCTATGTGCAAGATTTGATGACCTCCGAAAGATCATAGAGCGAGAATTTAAAGAAACCGTACCGGAAGCTCGGTTTACGGTCGCCGGAGCAAAAACTGGAAATTCTCTGCGGATTCTTCACGGTTGGCTTCCAAACTTGGAGGAGAGCAGCACGGTGGTCGCGCGCTCCTGTTGCCTCTCTCGCTGGACCGTGAAAACGCCTGTGGAACGTTGCCAACGGGCGCCTGACTCTCGGCAGAGGCTAGGTCACCGCGGGGGCGATCGTCTTCGGGCAAAGGAGGTCGGAGCGGGGGGGGGGGGGGGGGGGGGGGGTTCTGGCGTTGGGGAGGTGGAGTGCGACCTCAGGTGGCTGTTTAGCAGCTCAGGGACGAAGGAGGAGATGGTTTTGCTGGTTTTCCCAATTGAGCAGAGAGCTGTGGCGAGAAACAATGCCGCTGCTCGGGTTTGCCCGCAAGGAGATAAAGCCGGCCGACTCCTGCTCGGCTGAGACGGTGCCGATCGCGTGGGGGCACGAGCCAGCCGCACTGGGTGCCAGCACGCGGAGAGGGAAGCAGCTGGTGGCGCCGGTAGCTGCTCGGTGGCACAGCCGACAGCTGCTCGGTGGAATTTCCCACCGAGACTCTGACTTTGGTTGCAAGTTTCTCCTTCTCCCCTCTATGACATGTGGGTCCCATCCGGGGTTTTAACCTCTGAAATTTACTCCTAATCACTGTTGTAAACAGTGAGCCCCATAATACCCCTGGTGATTCAAATTATTCACCCCTGAGCCATTTGAATTGAATAGAATCCAAATTGGGTTCGGTTTGAGTGAATTTCAGCACAAGTTCAGTTTTGAATTAAAATAAAGTTTGAATTCGTCCCACTTAGCTCATGTCAAGATCAACTCCAAATGGAGTGAAAATTGGTGTGTGAGCTCACAAAAATGTGCTGAATAAGAATATGCCTCCCATTTTTTAATTCATGGGATAAAAACAGTTTGAATTTGAATGTGGTTTCAAACTGTCCTCTTTCTATCTATACCCAAAATGACCTCAAAAAGGTTTTGAATTTGGGTGAAACTTGGCATGGACATCCTTAGCAATGTGTATGAGTTTTCATAAGTCCAGCCCACCTATACCACATGTGGGAAATACCACTTTTGCAATATGTGAGTTTGTTCTCTAATGAGCATGTTGATGGTGGTTACATGCTCTTCATTTATGTTCATCATCTTTCCTCAAATGAGGTGTGTGGTGTGGTGATGAACACTTCAAATGTGTGCCAAAACTGAGGCCCTTACATTCCTCCCTCCTTAAAAGAATCTCGTCCCGAGATTACAAAAGAAGAGATAGCGATGTAGTAGGGACTTACCTGTGTTGAGAAGCCATGAACTCTGGGTAATTTGAGCGAAGGAATTCCTCGCTCTCCCACGTCGCTTCTTCCACGGTGTGTTTACTCCAGAGGATCTTGTAGAACCACAACATTCTGCTAAGCGTGGTTCGGGCTTTCTCATCAAGAATTTCCACCGGATACTCATCATATGTTAAATCCGGTTTCAGCTCGCTGATGTCTTCGGTAGGAACAGCAGCTGTATGCTTCAAACATTTTCGCAGTTGCAAAACATGGAAAACATCGTGGACACCAGACAGGGATGCCGGTAGCTCCAATCTATACGCTGCTGGTCCACATTTCTCGGTGATAGCGTAGGGTCCAATAAAACGGGGAGCGAGCTTCCCCTTCACACCGAACCGGTGCACGCCCTTCATCGGAGACACGCGGAGGTACACGTGTTTCCCAATGTCAAAATGCAACGGTCTACGCCTCTTATCAACGTAGCTCTTCTGTCGGGACTGAGCGGCCTTTAAGTTAGCTTGAATCGCCCGAACGCGCTCTTCGGCGTCGTTCACCACATCAACCCCGAATGTGACCCTCTCACCGGACTCGCACCAATTTAATGGGGTGCGGCATTTGCGACCGTAGAGAGCTTCGTAGGGTGCCATCTTGATACTCGCCTGATAGCCGTTGTTGTATGAGAATTCTGCCAATGGTAGGTGATCATCCCAGTTCCTACCATGGTGGATGGCACATGCTCTCAACATGTCTTCCAGAACTTGATTCACCCTCTCTGTCTGGCCATCTGTCTGAGGGTGATAGGCGGAGCTCCTGATCAACTTAGTACCCAATGCAGCGTGTAGCTGCTCCCAAAAGCGAGATACAAATAATGCACCTCGATCTGAGACGATGGTCTTGGGTACCCCGTATAGGCATAGAATCTTTGCTATGTATAGCTCCGCATATTTGCCGACATTGTAACGTGTATTCACCGGAATGAAGTGAGCCGTCTTGGTTAACCGATCAACGATTACCCATATGGAATCATGCTTGTTGGATGTTAGGGGTAATCCCACAATGAAATCCATGCTCACATCTTCCCATTTCCATGTCGGGATTTTCAGGGGTTGCAGCAGTCCTGATTTCTTCATGTGATCAGCTTTCACTCGTCTACACGTATCGCACTCGGATACATACTTAGCTACCTCCCGCTTCATCCGTGTACACCAAAATTTCTTTTTCAAATCTTGGTACACCTTGTTGCTGCCCGGATGAATGGAGTATTTAGACAAGTGAGCTTCATCGAGGATTTTCTTCCTCAGTTCCATGTCCCGGGGTACGACTATGCAGTCGTTGAACCATAGCGTCCCCTCATCATCCTTCCGGAAACATTTAATCTCTCCATTGTCTATTCGTCTCCGGAGATGTGCCATGCCTTTATCATTTTTCTGAGCTGCAATGATGTCCTCCCTGATGGTAGGGATGAGGGCAAGGTTGTACAGCGATCCATAAGGAACCAAGTATAAACTTGGCTCTTCCTCCTCCACCGGTGTAATGGTGAGGTGATGGACATGTGATTTCCGACTCAGCGCGTCGGCAACCACATTCGCCTTGCCAGGGTGTTAATGAATCTCAATTTCATAATCTTTGATCAATTCTAACCACCTCCGTTGCCTCATGTTCAGCTCCTTCTGGGTGAAAATGTACTTCAAGCTCTTGTGGTCGGTGTAGAAATGCACCAAGTTCCCCAGGAGATAGTGCCTCCACATTTTTAGCGCCAACACCATGGCAGCAAGCTCAAGATCATGAGTCGGATAATGCTGCTCATGGTTCCGAAGTTGGCGTGAGCCATAGGCGACCACACGTCCTTCCTGCATCAACACGCAGCCAAGCCCAATACTGGACGCGTCACAATACACGTCGAAGGGCTTTGTTGTATCCGGCTGAGCTAAGACCGGGGCTGTGGTGAGATGCTTCACCAATGTTCGGAATGCTCCTTCACACGCCGTGTTCCAAACATATTTCGTTCCTTTCTTCAGTAACTCTGTCATCGGCTTAGCGAGCTTGGAGAAACTTGGAATGAATCTCCTATAGTATCCCGCTAACCCGAGGAAGCTTCTGACTTCATGGACTGAAGTGGGAGCTTTCCATTTCAGCACTTGCTCTATTTTGCTTGGGTCCACCGCAATGCCTTCTGCTGAGATGATATGTCCCAAGAATGGCACTTGGCTGATCCAAAACTCGCATTTACTGAACTTGGCGTAGAGTTTATGGTCTCGCAATCATTGAAGAACGATCCGCAAGTGTTCGGCATGTTCGGCTTCTGTCTTGGAGTAAACCAAGATATCATCGATGAACACTACCACGAACTTGTCCAGCTCCGGCATGAACACCGAGTTCATGAGATACATGAAATGGGCTGGAGTGTTTGTGAGACCAAATGACATGATGAGATATTCATATAATCCATATCTCATCGAGAAGGCCGTCTTCGGGATATCCTCCGCCCGGATCTTTATCTGGTGATATCCAGAGCGAAGGTCCATCTTGGAGAACACACTTGCACCCACAAGTTGATCAAACAATATGTCGATGCGGGCAGTGGGTACTTATTCTTGATGGTGACGGCGTTGAGCGGCCGGTAATCCACACACAGCCTCAGGGTTTCATCCTTCTTCTTCACGAATAGCGCCGAGCATCCCCAAGGCGAGGAACTCGGCCTAATGAAACCCTTGCTCAAAAGATCATTGAGCTGTTCTTTCAGTTCAGCCAGCTCACTTGGAGCCATCTTGTATGGTCTCCGTGATATGGGCGTAGTCCCGGGTGCGAGCTCGATCTTGATCTCGACATCCCGCTCAGGTGGCATGCCCGGTAGATCATCCGGGAACACGTCGGGATACTCCCGGACTACGGGGATGTCCTCTAACTTGAGAGCTTCAGTATTGTTGATTTCTGAAACCTCCCGGACTGGATTATCTAATGGGAGGGACTGCGGACGGTGTAATGGGGAGTTGAGGTGAACCGTCCGTGATAGTGTTTCCAGGACAGCGCCATGGTAGCTTAGCCATGACATTCCTAAGATTGCATCAATCTTCTGTCCCCCTAGGATAATCATAGTGATGGGATATATCTTCCCACCTAAGCACAATGGTGCTTTTGGAACCATCATCGTTGCTGAAATCTTTCCTCCCGGTGAGCAGATCATATAAGAACACTCGGTTGGAAAGGCTTCCAGCTGATGCTTAACCACATATGATGCACTTATGAAGTTATGGGTTGCACCAGAATCAAAAAGTATGATGATGGCTTGATTGTTGAGAGTAAACGTACCCGCCAGCACGTTGTCTCCCTCTGGGGCGTCCTCATTGTCGAGGTTGCGGACACCCCCAGTCCGCTAACCAACCTTCTTCACTGGAGGTCGGCCTCGAGCACCGCCCTGGAACTGGGCTTGCCCGCTGCTCTGCTGCCCCTGGGGACAGTCCTTCGCGAAATGGCCCGCCTGGCCACACGTGAAGCAGGAGAAACGGGGCGGTTCCCCGCTGATCGGTGGACGGAATCCCGCGGCGCGTTGTGGCGGTGGAAACGCCCGGGGTACCGTCTGCTGCCGCTGCTGTCTTGGTGGCGGCATCGGCGGACGGAACGGAGGTGCCTGAAAGGGACGTCCCCCGAACTGTTGAGGCCGCGCCGGTGGTCGCCACTGCTGCCCGGATGGTGTCCGATACACCATACAGTACTTCTGAGGCACGCCCCCACCGCTGCTAGGTGGAGCGCTGCGCTTCCTCTGCTCAGCTGCCAACTCCCGCTGAGCATCCTCTTGCATGATCGCGGCATTGACTAGGTCGTTGAGTGTGCCGCGATTCCACTGAACGAGATGGGTCTTCATTTCGGGGTGTAACCCCCGATAGAAATGCTCCCTCTTCTTCTCCTCCGTGGAGATATAGTCTGACGCGTATTGCGCCAGATGGTTGAAGGCACGGGAGTAGTCATGGGCACTCCTCCCGCCCTGCTTCAGCTCCAAGAATTCTTGGAACTTCCTCTTCATGATTCCGGGAGGAATATGATAGGCGCGGAACGCCTCCCGGAACTCTTGCCATTCCACGACATGGCCAGCCGGACGTGAGGCGACATAATTCGCCCACCACGCACCAGCGGCACTGTGGAGTTGCTGCGCTGCGAACAGAATCTTCTGCCGCTCCATACATTGGAGCAGCCCGAACTTGGACTCGATGGTCCGCAGCCAGTTGTCCGCCTCCAGTGGTTCTTCGGCTTTGGTGAACACTGGAGGGTGCGTACTCATGAAATCCGAGTACGACACTTCACGGGGCTCACGAGGCCCTCGCTCTTGACGTCCCCCCCCTGGGACGTATTCTGCACGATCGTGCGGAGCAAGTCGGTCTGCTCCTCACGACCTCCCACCAATGCCGCTATCACATCCGCTAGAGTAAGCGGAGGCGGCGGTGGTGGCTGCTGCTGCGGGGTGCTGTCGTAGGCCGGTGGCTGGGAGTCATCACCTCCCTGTTGGCTAGAGCCACCAACCTCGTGCGTGGTCCTAGTACGAACCATCTGCAACCACACGACAATAATCATCAGTCCCGCAGCATTTTTGCATGCAGTCCAATAAAAATGGGCGTAAAAACATTGTGACAACAAAAACATGCGATATATCTCGTAAGTAGATAATGTAATAACTTTGCACAAGCTACACCATTACCAGACCAAACACAAGCTAGTTTAATCCAACTTGATAAACCTCCACTTTGGAAGCTCACCATAACTAGGTTTGGCCATCACGAGACATTACTATCGCGTTGTCATCACGTATACCACCCTTAGGGTACAACACCCTCTCCAATGAGTTCAACTATCATTCTTCTGTCAGAATGACCAGTTTCTACCTATTCCAAGTTTTGATCTGGTTCTGGGCATTTTCATGACTCAAGTTGAATACCAAAGTTAAAGTTAACTTCAGTATATTTCCAAAGAGTATTCATTTGCCCCCAGATCAGCTTTGGTTAAAACGTTATGCTAATTCAAAGTCAGCAGAATTTTCTGGAAGAATTATTAACAGCACCTCCCTTGGAAGTTGCTGTTTTCCATTCGAGTTTCAACTGAAATCTGTGCTGAAACTTCAGAAACTTTGAATTGGAAAGATAGGGTTTAGGGTTTAGTGTTTATGGTATCACATATCTTCTACTCTTTCTAAGGAGGTATCATATGAAATTTTTGGGTTTTGCTACTGGGAGTTATCATTGAAAAACAAAACAGTTCAGAGAATGTTCTACTCTGTCCTGGTTCTGGACAGTTTACATTCCTCTGAGATGTTAGCCATCTTAAGGTGAGTTTCAGCTCTGGAAGTCTACAACAAAGTTGTACACATCTTCTACTCTTTCTAAGGAGGTATCATATGAAATTTTTGAGTTTTTCTACTGGGAGTTATCATTGAAAAACAAAACAGTTCAGAGAATGTTCTACCCTGTCCTGGTTCTGGACAGTTTACATTCCTCTGAGATGTTAGCCATCTTAAGGTGAGTTTCAGCTCTGGAAGTCTACAACAGAGTTGTACAGTACTTAAATACCTTTCCATAGCTATATAGCACACCTCTCTGGGCTAAAAGACCGGTGAGTTATGCCCTGTTGAAGATCAGCAAACGTGCTGCCCAAAACAGAGCACTCTGTTTTTCATCCCTTTAGCTATCCTGGTCCACTATCCCATTCTTCTACCCAACCAGGGTCTTAATTGTTGAACCTATAGATTTTAATTCTTTGTTATCATTATTCTCATGCATATGCCTTCAATATCTCGGTACTACGTTCCTCACAAAAGAAAATCCTAACCGGATCATACCGGCATATACGTCTCAAGTGTGGCACTAAACGGTCTCTCGCACACGTTTTCTACACGGATACATACGTGGTTAGTACCTGCAGAAGACCACACAATAATGGTGCACTCAATGGTTATTCATTTCAGGCAGTTCCATATTTGAAAGTAAATACAAACGCCCGTATCATTGTCATTCGGCCGTTCTTGAGTTAGGTCACGTCTCAAGGTACGTGATCGTGTTTCAACACCACACGACGGGGAACCCGAGTATGTCATGAACGGGTCATCACGGTTGGGAATGTTATCAACCCAACAGATACCACCTACTGCCCTGCAGGGCACGCCGATGGCAAGCGCTGCGTATGTCCTCCTTGGCTATTTCCAGACGAACACACTCTCGCGTTACTGACCATGCGATGGGGTCTCCACTTACTTGCCTAATGCACGCTAGGGATCAGCGTTTCATATGAACTCAGGGACATGAAGAGTCCAAGAGTTTCATATAGACGTCTCACACCAAGCTGTGAGATCAATCCCTGAACCACATTCCTCGTCAGGGAGAGCTAACCGAAATTGAACCACTTTCGGTGGCGTTCCTTACCATACTTACCAAAGCAAAGGTACGTCATTACATAATTGAAATTCAGAATTATAACACATAAGTTAGTCTTTGCCACTTTAAGTAACTATGCTAGTATAGTCCTTACTTGGGCAACTACCGAATCCTCACCGTATACCTAAGTTTTTTCCCATAATGCAGTCCTTCAGTACTGTGCTATCCCCACTGCAGCTCTGATACCAGGCTGTGGCGGACCGGAATCCGCTCATCCAGGATCGCAGAGGGTGGTGCCGCGCGATGCGACACCCGACAGCACACGTCATAAGAACACATTATATTACATGGAAAAACAAACTGAATGTACAAAATAGTACACTTCTCAGTTACAAACTAGGGCCTTTTATTACACAGCGGAAGTTTCTTTTATACAACTCACGCCCGCCTATCTAGCAAAAGTGGTTGCCCAGCCCTAGGGCAACCCACACTAGCTGCACTCCTCAGCTCAGCGCGGCGTGTATGGCTCCCACTCAGCCGTGGTCCCCGACGGAGGGTAACCCTCGCCGGTGGACTCGTACTCCGAGTCCGTGGTTGGCTCCTCACCTGAAAAACACTTAAGCAGCAACCGTGAGCACGAAGGCTCAGCAAGGCTTAACCGACTCACCTAAGCATGAAACTCTACATCAGGTGTACCATGACATAGGATAGCAATGTTGCAGCAAATGGACACGCCTACAAGTTCATCCTTAGTTCATCTTTCAGCAACAAGTTAACGGTTCAGGAAGCTAAAATTTAGTGAGCAATATTTGGTGGCACACAGGTAACAATACAATTATATCATAACAGCAATATTGAATCATAACATTTCATTCATTAGTCTACGTTACGACGCAGTGAACAAGCGGTACTCGTCACCGCGAGGGACGGCGAATCGACTTGATATACACCTGCAGGGAAACCCAAAGAGCACGTCACGTACGCCCACCCGTGGAGCTGCACAGCACGCTCACTCGATGTCGTACGGGACAACCTTTCACCCAACAGCCCAAATGTCGAACCGGTCGCACCGAAACGAGCAGGAGGTTCCCCACACGGAGCATCTCTCTATGCCCGTTGGCAGATTTCCACCTTGCTGCCCTCAACCTACACCTATAAATCGGTGCGTTATGCCTCGACGCCCGGAGGTTTAGGCTACATCGGTTTATCGGGGCCCATATATCCGATATGCCTTCGGTACGTTCAATACTTGTTCAGCAGGGCCGCACACGGATCGGTCCTCAATCGACACGGGCAGGGCTGCGCCCACAAGACTTCCTCTTGCTGCGCCCTAGCCCCTGCCTAGTCTCATTTTCATTACTAAAGTGATCTCACATCACTCCACCGAACCCTTGTGTCCCAAGCCTATCTCGCGAGTAGATTCCAACTACTCGACTTGTACCGAAGCCCTATGAATCTTTAAGCATAGCCTTTCTACTCGAGGTCTTAGACACTACCCTCACTCTTTTAGGAACCTTTGGTTATGCAAGTGGGGTTCCATTCATCCTACACCTAATGCACAATCATACTTCACATGACTCATGTAAACAAAGTAAAACTTATAAAAGGGTTAATGCAAACCGGGGCTTGCCTTGTTGCTGCTGGTCAATAGTTAGCTCTTCTTCCGGAAGGAGGAAGTCCAGCACTTCCAGAGTCTCTTCTTCAGTGACTACACATTTATGAAATACTACATGTTAATTTAAATGCAATGTGTGAACTTGAATACACAATTGCTAATAACTCTAGCTAGCCCTTCCCTTTGGTTATGAAATTTTTATTGTGGCTTGGTAGGGTCCTAACCAGAGTCTTGACCAAGTTTTATTTGAGACAAAGTTCATTTGAACCTTGTACAAATAAAAGCCCATTTGGTCAATATTTGAGCTTCTGAATAATTCCAGGGGTTTTCATGGCTCCAACCATTACTTTCTGGAAACTAGACTCTAATATGGTTCTAATGGAGTTGGTTTCATGTCATTTGAAGAATTCTACAGAATGTTATGCCCTAATTAAGCTTTGAGAAAATCTGAAAAATGTTCCTGTACATTTTTCTATTTTCTCAGGGCAGTTCTCTTAATCACCCCATTAGGGTAACTAAATGAACTTGGATGAGTCTGAAAATTTTACTGGGATTTAGGGATTTTCCAATGAACCTCTCAGCCAAATTTCAGAATTTTTCATAAAGTAATTCTCCAGATAAAATTCCCAACAGTTTAAATTTTAGGGATTTAATTCTGGAAAACCATTCACTTTCATGAGCTGAATTTGGTATTGCTGGAAAGTGCTCAGAGAGCTAAATCCATCAAAATTTGGTTCACTCGATTTGGAGCTTTCTAGCCAAAGTTATGAGGATTTGAAGTTTAGAAGAATTCTGAAAATCGGGGGAAAAGTTTAAACTCTCGGGGCCCGCGGGGACACGTGTCGAGCGCGGAGGTGTCGGCACACCGGGGATACCACACGTGTCGAGCGCAGAGGTGTCCGGCACACCGGGGATACCACACGTGTCGAGCGCGGAGGTGTCCGGCACACCGGGGCTCATAGGGTATTTGCGCGGCAGCACAGCCGATCCCCGGCCACACCCGATCCCGATTTAAATTCTTCAGCCGCTGACACGTGGGCCAGCCAGCTTCGTCTTCCTCCCGCTGCTCTCTCGTGCCCGCGCCGCCGACCTCGCCGGAGCAGACTCGGGGCTCGCCGGCTCGCCGCTGCCGGACCTCCCATGGTCTGAAAATCGCCGCCAGGGGGTTGTCGACGTCGAGGAACACGTCGGTGGTGACAGGTCGGGCTGGGGGTGACCGGAAATAGCTCGGCGACGTGCCGAGGCCTCGGTTGAGGTTCGACACTGTCGACCGTGATTTCTCAACCCGCCAACACCTCGAACAAACGGCCCTACAGCATCAGTGTACCTCTAGGAAGCTCGACAAGGTGTCAAAAGGGTTCATGGATGGCGGCAAGTCGGTCGGCACCGTGTGACCGACCGTGCCCGCCATGACCGCCCTCGATCGAGCTCGAAATTCATCACTCCTAGACAGTTTCACGCTACGGATGCAGAAAAGAACTTGATCGCCGGCTAGTCCAGCGTCTATGTGCAAGATTTGATGACCTCCGAAAGATCATAGAGCGAGAATTTAAAGAAACCGTACCGGCAGCTCGGTTTACGGTCGCCGGAGCAAAAACTGGAAATTCTCTGCGGATTCTTCACGGTTGGCTTCCAAACTTGGAGGAGAGCAGAACGGTGGTCGCGCGCTCCTGTTGCCTCTCTCGCTGGACCGTGAAAACGCCTGTGGAACGCTGCCCACGGGCGCCTGGCTCTCGGCAGAGGCTAGGTCGCCGCGGTGGCGATCGTCTTCGGGCAAAGGAGGTCGGAGCTCGGGGTTTTCTGGCGTTGGGGAGGTGGAGTGCGACCTCAGGTGGCTGTTTAGCAGCTCAGGGACGAAGGAGGAGATGGTTTTGCTGGTTTTCCCGATTGAGCAGAGAGCTGTGGCGAGAAACAATGCCGCTGCTCGGGTTTGCCCGCGAGGAGATAAATCCGGCCGACTCCTGCTCGGCTTAGACGGTGCCGGTCGCGTGGGGGCGCGAGCCAGCCGCCCTAGGCGCCAGCGCGCGGAGAGGGAAGCAGCTGGTGGCGCCGGTAGCTTCTCGGTGGCACAGCCGACAGCTGCTCGGTGGAACTTCCCACCGAGACTCTGACTTTGAGTGCAAGTTTCTCCTTCTCCCCTCTATGACATGTGGGTCCAACCCGGGGTTTTAACCTCTGAAATTTACTCCTAATCACTGTTGTAAACAGTGAGCCCCATAATACCCCTGGTGATTCAAATTATTCACCCCTGAGCCATTTGAATTGAATAGAATTCAAATTGGGTTCGGTTTAAGTGAATTTCAGCACAAGTTCAGTTTTGAATTCAAATAAAGTTTGAATTCGTCCCACTTAGCTCATGTCAAGATCAACTCCAAATGGAGTGAAAATTGGTGTGTGAGCTCACAAAAATGTGCTGAATAAGAATATGCCTCCAATTTTTAAATTCATGGGATAAAAACAGTTTGAATTTGAATGTGGTTTTAAACTGTCCTCTTTCTATACAACAACAACCAAGCCTTTATCCCAAGCCTGTTGGGGTCAGCTAGACATGAAACCCAATATCAATGAAGTAAAACAGAGGAAGAGATATGAGAACAAGGAAAAAAGAAAAAAAAGAGAAAAAAAGGAAAAAAGAAAAAAAGGAAAAAAGAAAAAGGAAAAAGAGAAAAGAGAAAAGAAATAAGAAAAAAGGAAAAGAAAAAGAGAAAAGAAAAAAAAAGAAAAAAACAAGACTACGATTCTGGCACATGAATTGCTACTTTCCATGCAGTCCTATCATGAGCTAAGTCTCTGGATACATTCTAATCTCTCAAATCTCGTTTTACCGCCTCCTCCCAGGTCAACCTTGGTCGTCCTATACCCCTCCTAATATTTTCTCTACCTCTTAAAATCCCACTGTTAACCGGTGCTTCTGGAGGTCTCCGTTGCATATGTCCAAACCACCTAAGCCGATGTTGGACTAACTTCTCTTCAATCGGCGCCACCCCTACCTTATCACGAATCGCCTCATTCCTTATTCGGTCTCTTCTCGTGTGCCCACACATCCACCGTAGCATGCGCATCTCTGCGACACTCATTTGTTGGACATGTTGCCGTTTAGTTGGCCAACATTCCGCCCCATAGAGCATCGCGGGTCTGATCACCGTCCTATAGAACTTCCCTTTTAGCTTTTGTGGGAGTTTTCTATCACATAGGATTCCAGAGGCTTGTCGCCATTTCATCCACCCTACCTTGATCCTGTGGCAAACATCCTCATCAATATCGCCATTGCTTTGTAACATTGATCCTAAGTATCGGAAAGAGTCCCTTCTAGGTACTATTTGTCCTTGTAGACTAACATTTCCCTCTTCACGACCAGCACCACTAAAGTCGCACCTCATATACTCGGTTTTGGTCCTACTAAGTCTAAACCCCTTGGACTCTAAGGTTTGTCTCCATAACTCTAATTTCATATCAACACCATCTCTAGTTTCATCTACCAGCACTAAATCATCAGCAAAGAGCATGCACCAAGGGATATCCCCTTGTATATCCTTCGACACCTCATCCATGACCAAGGAAAAGATGTATGGGCTCAAAGCTGATCCTTGATGTAGTCCTACCGTGATAGGAAATGCATCAGTCTCACTATCACTTACGCGCACACTTGTCCTAACATTATTGTACATATCCTTGATAAGGGTAATGTACTTTGTTGGCACTTTATGTTTCTCTAGTGCCCACCACATGACTGACCTTAGTATCTTGTCGTACGCCTTCTCCAAGTCGATGAACACCATATGCAAGTCCTTCTTCTGCTCCCTATATCTCTCCATAAGCTGACGAAGCAAGAAAATCGCCTCCATTGTAGACCTCCCAGGCATAAAACCAAACTGGATTTTAGTGACATTGGTCACTTTCCTCAGGCGGTGTTCAATCACTCTCTCCCAAAGCTTCATAGTATGACTCATAAGCTTAATACCTCGATAATTAGTACAACTTTGAATATCTCCTTTATTTTTGAAGATAGGTACTAATATACTTTTCCTCCATTCTTCAGGCATCTTGTTTGACTGAAAAATATGGTTGAATAGCTTTGTGAGCCATACTATTGCAACGTCCCCAAGACATCTCCACACCTCAATAGGGACATCGTCAGGGCCGAGGGCCTTTCCTCCTTTCATCCTTTTTATGGCCCCCTTAACCTCAAACTCTTGTATCCTCTGCACGAACCGCTTGTTGGAGTCATCAAAGGAGTCATCCAACTCAACCATAGTGCTCTCATTCCCATCATTGAATAGCCCATTAAAGTAATCACGCCATCTATTCTTAATCTCTTCATCCTTCACTAGAATGCGGTCAGTCTCATCTTTGATGTATTTAACTTGATTGAGATCCCTCATCTTTCTCTCGCGGATTTTTGCTACCTTGTATATGTCCTTTTCACCTTCTTTTGTCCCTAGTCTCTCATATAACTTATCATAGGTTTGTCCTCTTGCCTTACTCACAACCCGCCTTGCATTCTTCTTAGCCTCTTTGTACTTAAGCATGTTGCTTGCGCTTCTATCATTATGCCAACTCTTGTAACACTCCTTCTTCTCCTTAATGTCCTTTTGTACATCCTCATTCCACCACCAAGTGTCTTTATCTATAAGTTTCTTTCCCTTTGTCACACCGAACACCTCACTAGCTACCTTCCTAATGCAAGTTGCCATCTTCATCCACATACTATTTGCATCTCCATTTTCTGCCCAGGGTCCTTCTGTGATCACCCTATTTTTAAAGGATTCTTGTGATTCTCCCTTCAACTTCCACCACTTTGTTCTTGTGATTTTGACACCTTTGTCCCGCAAAGAACATGTATGGAAGCGAAAGTCAGCTACCACAAGCTTATGTTGTGTCACAACACACTCCCCCGGGATCACCTTACAATCTAGACACTCCCGTCTATCCTTTCTCCTAGTGAGGACAAAGTCAATCTGGCTAGAGTGTTGGGCAATAGTAAAGGTCACTAGGTGAGATTGCCTCTTCCTAAAGAGGGTGTTAGCTATCAACAGATCATAGGCTACGGCAAAGTCTAGGATGTCCTTACCCTCTTGATTTCTATCGCCGCATCCAAAACATCCATGTACTCCCTCAAATCCTAGGTTAGTTGCACCCACATGACCATTGAGATCTCCCCCTATGAGGAGTTTCTCGGTTATCGGTACACTACTAACCATATCCTCCAAGTCCTCCCAAAATTGCCTCTTAGCACTCATGTTGAGCCCAACTTGTGGGGCATAAGCACTAATGACGTTCAAGACAATGTCCCCAATTACTATCTTGATTAAGATGATCCTATCCCCTCGTCTTCGAACATCCACTACTCCATCCTTAAGACTCTTATCTATTAGAACACCTACGCCATTCCTAGTCCCAGCCGAACCAGAATACCAAAACTTGAAACCGGTATTCTCGACTTCTCTCGCCTTTTGACCCGCCCATCTAGTCTCTTGTACACAAAGGATATTTACTCGTCTCCTAATGGCAACATCTACTAACTCACGTAGCTTCCCCGTCAAGGATCCTACATTCCAACTACCCACCCGAAATCTATGTTCCTCGGCTAGCTTCCTTACGCTTTGCACCCGTCGAGTAAGATGCAAAGACCCTTGCTCACTTATCACTACATCCGGGCGATGATGTAGCGCGCCACTAAGGTGATGGCGATCCGGCCCTTGCTCATTTAACACCATATCCGGGTTCCGATATGGCGCGCCACTAAGGCGGTGGCGACCCGACCCTTGCCCACTTAACACCATACCCGGGTTCCGATATGGCGCGTCTCTAAGAGGGTTACGCCCCAACGAATTTCTATTGGGTTTCATTTCCATGAGAGTGGCTAAGTGTAGTTGTTGGCTCGCCAAGCCTATCACAACCCCCTCCTCCTTTACCCGGGCTTGGGACCGTCTATGTCATTACAACATAGGCGGAGTTAAATTGTCCTCTTTCTATCTATACCCAAAATGACCTCAAAAAGGTTTTGAATTTGGGTGAAACTTGGCATGGACATCCTTAGCAATGTGTAGGAGTTTTCATAAGTCCAGCCCACCTATATCACATGTGGGAAATACCACTTTTGCAAAATGTGAGTTTGTTCTCTAATGAGCATGTTGATGGTGGTTACATGCTCTTCATTTATGTTCATCATCTTTCCTCAAATGAGGTGTGTGGTGTGGTGATGAACACTTCAAATGTGTGCCAAAACTGAGGCCCTTACAGTCTGTGCCACCACAGTCATGGTATCAGAGCCGCATTAGGAATAGCACGCCCGAAAATGATCAAGTTTTAAAAAACAAGGGTTTATGAGTGAGGAATCGTCAATGCCCATATAACGAGTATTATTAGCATAGCTAAGTAAGGTGGCAATGCTAACATAAGTGTTATAATTCAGTATTTCAATTCCCTAACGACGCATCTACGTTTGAGGTAAGAACGGTAAGGAACGCCACCGAAAGCGGATCAATTTTGGTTAGCTCCCTCATGCTAGGAAAGTAGCATAAGATGTTCCGTTCAGCAATGAACAGAAAGTGAATATGTTTTCTAAGACTCTCCATGTTTTAGAGACATATGAATTGCACTATCCTCCAGTGCGCAAACCTAGGGGCAAGAGTGGGAGACCCCATCGTGTGGTTTGCAACACGAAGTATGTGCTCTAGGACTCTTTATGTTCTATGGGGCATACGAAAACGTTGGTCCACCGGTGTGCTTAATTGCATAGGTGTGGTGCCCCCCTTCGGGTGGCGAATAACCCGATCATGTACCTTGAAACGTGGCTTAACTATTGTGTGTTCTTATGCAGGTACTAACCATGTTTACGTATCACATGTAGCACACGTTTGTGAGTGGTCAAGTAGTGCCACTGCTTAAACGACTGCCGGTTAAACCGGTATAGGTTATTCTTTGGTGAGGATACGTAGTACCGACATTAGATGAAAACCGCATATATGATAAGAGAATGATGTAGGACTGAATAAAAGACCCAACATCGAGTTGAAATAAAAGTTTTTGAACTTAGTTTGAAACAAAATTCAAATTTTAGCACTCATGCCCATGTCGAAGTGAAGAATTGTTAACCGGAGCTGAGTTATCAAAACAGAGTATTCTCTGTTTTTTTGGCAGCGGTGTCGCTGGATTTGCCAGGGCATAACTTTAGCTCCGAGTAACCAAATGAAGTGTTCTTTACATGGATTGAAATACTAGGGAGTCCTCTATATAGGTTGTTTACAAACCCAAGGCAGAATCAGATTGCAACTTAGTGAAATTTTCAGATTCCAGAACTGGTCAGAACCAGGACAGGGCAAAAAGATCTCTGTACTTTCCTGTAATCTGGCCATAAGTTTAGACAGAAAATTTTCCTAGGGTCATTCCATATACCATTGGAAAATATGGGAAATATCCTACAACTTTGTTATTAAGTGTTTTTCCATACTCTGTCGGGATATAAACCATATTGTGAGTTCAAATCAGACACTTTTAAAGGAGGTGCTGCAGAAATTTTCCAGGATTTCTGTTGATTTGAAAACTTCATATCTGTAAAAACAAAATAGCTATGAAGGACCACAAATAATCATTGGAAAGATACTGAAGTTTACTAAAACTTTTGTATTGAACTCGAGTCAAGAATGTAGTTAACTTGAGTAAATTTTGGAGTTTGTGCGAATTGGTCAGGGTAGTCAAGCTGATTAGTTTAGCATACATAAGATTTGTTTAAACATGAATGTGGTTATGATTTCATAAAGTTCATGACATGTTCATGTTTTACTTATCTTTACTTACTGCTGGGATAGAATTTTGATTGACTCAAAATTTATTTCGTGCAGTAGGGTACACACACATTCTCAAATGGAGCTTGGAGGTTCGAGTCGAGGTGGGAATGACTCGACTTCATCACAACATCCATCGCCAACCGGATTGGCAGAAATTATGGCGAAGATGAATGAAACTCTTCAAATCTAGTTCAGCAAGGGATAAATAGAGAAGCTTAACATCACATGCCAACCCAAAGTACATATTTTGATTTCTTCGCGACACAACCGCCGGTATTCTCCGAAGCGGCTGACCATTGTGAAGCAAATCATTGGTTACATGTCATTGAGTCCAAGGTTGGGTTGATTCGATGTGATGATTTCGAGAAGACTCTATTTGCCACTCAGCAGCTTCACGGCTTTGCTGGAGCCTAGTGGGCAGAATACCTTGCTTTCCAACCAGAAGAGCATCGTGTCACTGGACGGAGTTTCAGGATGCATTTCGTGCTCGCTTTGTTCCTGCGGGCACAATGCAAACAAGTCTTGATGAATTCTGGAATTTAAAACAAGGTGAAATGATTTTTATTGAGTATGTGAAAGAATTTAATCGCTTAGTTCAATATGTACCTGATTATGTGAAATCACCAGCCATGAAGAGTTATCATTTTTACCGAGGGCTGAATGTTAGGCTGCGATGTGAGTTGGCTCAAGTTAGCCAAAAGAATTTTGATGAGTTTGTTAGCTGTTCTATCACTCAGGAATATTATTCCAACCTCTTCCTTAAACAAAAGAGGGAGGGGGACTCATCACAAGATGAATACAATCATATGACTCAGAAGTATCGGTTGGTAATTCGTACACCTTCCGTTCGAGAGGTTCCATAAAAAGAGCAGTCATTCTTGGAGTATGATGACTCTTATACTCCACAGAGGTTTTATTTACCTCCACCGCAGCAACAACTTATTTCTTGTGCACCCCAGTACCAACAATGTGCACCAGAATATTATTCACCTCAAGATATTGAAGATGATCAAGGTGATTTCTCAGCTGAACCGAGCGGTATCCCACTTCAAATTGACAATGAACACATCATCAATGAAGCAACTGAACTGAGTAGCAATATGATGTCTGCAGGTCCAGTTCTAAGAATGATCTTGGACAGCAAAGAAAAACCATGTCTAAAGTGGGAATTGTTAACTATGTGTCAGACGAAGATCTGCCCGAGGGAGGGCCAGTTCTCGCAGGCAGGTTCACCTTAAATGATAAGCCGGTTGTCATTCTATTCGACTCTGGTGCAACACATAATTTCATTAGCAAGGCAATGGTAATCCAAGATCAGATTACTACCATTACCACAAAGTGTTCTTACCTTATTCATTCGCCAAGGGGAGACATATCAGCTAATGAAGTCGTTTCTAAAGCACCACTTTGTTTGGGTGGAAAATTTTATCCTACCACCCTCATTATTCTCGAAGATCAAGGAATTGATGTCATATTGGGAATATCCTGGTTAAATTTCCATAGGGCTGTTCTGTACATCGAGAACCGGAGTGTTCATTTGGACTCTCCACTTCACGGGTGTCACATTTTATTTCTCGGCAAAGGTGTTTCCGAAGCTCTGGAAGTATGTAATGTCGAATCTTGGAAGTTAGAAGACATTCTGGTAGTCCATGAATACCCGGACGTGTTTCCCGAAGATCTTTCAGGCTTACCACCTGTGCGTGAGGTGGAATTCAAAATAGAGTTGATACCAGGAACCACACCGATATCTCGGAGACCATACAAAAATGGATCCGAATGAACTAGCCGAATTGAAGGAGCAACTAAAAGATCTGATGGACAAGGGATTTATTCATCCAAGTTCGTCACCGTGGGGTTGCTCGGCTTTATTTGTAGAGAATAAGGATGAGACGCTGAGGCTATGTGTCGATTATCGCCCGTTAAATGATGTGACGATAAAGAACAAGTATCCACTACCATGAATTTATATTCTCTTCGATCAACTAGTGGGTGCTAAGGTTTTCTCCAAGATGGACTTAAGGTCGAGATATAATCAAATCAAGATTCGAGCGGAGGATATTCCGAAAACAACTTTCTCGACAAGATATGGAATCTATGAGTATCTTGTCATATCATTTGGGTTGACCCCCGACTCACATTATGTATATTATGAACTCGATGTTTGTGCCAGCGTTGGATCAGTTCATCGTGGTATTCATCAACAATATCTTGGTTTATTCCAAATCAGAGGATGAACACGCTAAACATTTGCATATTGTGCTCCAACGATTGAGAGATCACAATCTCTATGCAAAGTTTAGTAAATGTGAATTCTGGATCAAGCAAGTGCCATTTCTTGGACATATTATTTCAGTAGAAGGCATTGCTGTTGATCCAAGTAAGATTGAACAAGTGCTAAAATGGAAGTCTCCAACATCAGTCCATGAAGTTCGCAGCTTCTTAGGTTTGGCGGGATATTATCGGAGGTTCATCCCGAGTTTCTCCAAAATTTCTAAACCTATGACGGAGCTACTGAAAAAGGGCATCAAATATGAATGGAGCAAACCATGTGAGGAAGCTTTTCAAGCATCGGTGAAACACCTCCAACTGCCCCGGTTTTAGCACAACCGGATACAACCAAGCCCTTTGATGTTTATTATGATGCGTCCGGCATCGGACTTGGTTGCGTACTCATGCAAGAAGGATGTGTGGTTGCATATGGATCACGGCAATTACGGAATCATGAACAATATTATCCAACTCATTATCTCGAACTTGCTGCCGTGGTACTAGCTTTGAAGATGTGGAGACACTACTTATTGGGAAATCTAGTTCATCTCTACACCGACCACAAAAGCTTGAAGTACATATTCACTCAAAAAGAGTTGAATATGTGACAACGGCGATGGTTAGAGATGATCAAGGACTATGAGATTGAGATTCATTATCATCCGGGTAAGTCAAATATGGTTGCCGATGCACTTAGCCAGAAATCTCATATTCATAATATGACCATTACGCCGATAGAATAGGAAGAACCAAGTCTCTACTTGGTTCCATATGGAGCTCTACATAATCTAGCTCTCATACCCACATTAAAAGTGGAGGTTATGAATGCTCAAAAGCAACACAAGGTCACGTCTCATATTAGGAGAAGGTTGAAGAACAGGGAAATAAAATGTTTCCGGATAGATGATGAAGGTACCTTATGGTTCAAGGACCGGATAGTTGTATCCCGTGATATGAGACTGCGGAAGAAAATTTTGGATGAGGCTCACTTGTCCAAATTTTCTATTCATCCGGGCAGGAACAAGATGTATCAAGAATTGAAAACTAAATTTTGGTGGACCCGGATGAAACGTGAGATACGTGTCGGCGAGTTGAAGCTGATCACATGAAGAAAGCGGGAACATTACAACCGCTAAGCGTTCTGACATGGAAGTGGGAGGATATTAGTATGGACTTCATTGTCGTATTACCTCTCACGGCTAATAAGCATGACTCGATTTGGATGATCGTTGATTGGTTGACCAAATCAGCACACTTCATCCCGGTACATACGGGATTCCATGCCAAGAAGTATGCGGGGCTGTATATTGCAAGAATATTGTGCTTACATGGAGTTCCCCGTACGATCATCTCTGATTGAGGCGCGTTTGTTCGTTGCTCGTTTCTGGGAGCAGCTACATGCCTCGCTGGGAACCAAATTGATTAGAAGCTCTGCATATCACCCTCAAACCGATGGACAAACGGAGAGGGTGAACCAAGTTCTCAAAGATATGTTTCGAGCATGTGCCATACACCACGGTAAAGGCTGGGACGATCATCTACCATTGGAGGAATTCGGTTATAAAAATGGTTATCAACCGAGCATCAAGATGGCACCTTATGAGGATCTCTACGGCGGAAAGTGCCGCACACCCTTGAACTGGTGTGAATTTGGTGAGAGAGTTATTTACGGGATTGATCTCGTAAATGAAGCTAAAGAGCGGGTAAGGCTTATTCAAGAAAATCTTAAAGCCGCTCAGTCCAGACAAAAGAGCCATGAGGATAAGAGACATCGTCCTTTGAACTTTCAAGTTGGAGACCACGTATAATTCCATGTATCTCCTATGAAAGGAATTCACCGATTCGGAGCGAAAGGAAAATTAGCTCCGCGTTTTATCGGTCCCTTTGCCATCATCAAAAGATGTGGACCCGTGTCATACAGTTTGGAGTTACTGGCAGTCTTAGCCGGAGTTCATAACGTCTTCCACATATCTCAGTTGCGGAAGTGCTTGAAAGTTCCAACAGAAATTCTCACCAGATTTGAAGCCGGGCCTCACTTATGTTTAGTCTCGAACCTGGATAATTGATGATAAGACTCGCGGGACAAGGAACCAGACAGTGCGATTTTTCAAAGTGCTATGGGAAAATCACACGTCCGATGATGCTACGTGGGAAAGCGAGGAGAATTTACAGTCCAATCATCTAGAGCTATTGGAAGCTTATGTCTGATAGTCGTCCTCCCACATTGTTCTTAATTGTGAATCTCGGGACGCGATTGTTTTTAAGGGGGTTGAGGAATGTAAAAGTCCCAAAAAGTGTAAATGCAAAAACTTGAATTATGAATAAAGTTATGTTTCAAATTCATAAAAATGGGACTTACAAAAACTCCTTAAGCACGGTTAAGCACATGATTGTTCAATAAAACTGGTTCTAATATTCATTTGAATGTTTCAATCTATTGAGGCTCAAACATCATGTGTAGATTAGATTAAGCCAATGAGGAAGACTAGTTCTGATTTGAACTAAAAGTTTACATCAACTTGCTGCCAAATATATGAACACAATTGCATTCTCATAGGCTGATTTTGAGGTTATTCATATTAGTAAGTTTCTGAAATATCAGTGGGTCAAAAATCAGAAAAAGAAATAAAGCATTGGCTCGAAGAAAAATCAGAACTGATTTGAATTATTCAAATAAAAATTAATTTGCATCAAATTATTTATGCCATATGGATATACATGATTTGGTTTAATTGCCCTACAACTAGGGGAGGATTGTTGGACAAAAGAAATTATTCCATGCAGAACAGAGGAATAAATTAAGGAATAAAAGGATTTCAGTTCCTATTTGGAATGATCATTTCTAATTTCAATCCATTCAATTTTAATCTCATCACAAGTCTCCAAATGATTTATTTAATTCTTCTCAAATCATTGTAAAGTTGAACCATATAATTGGTAGAAATTCAGAGCAATAAATCAGTCCAGATTCATAAAGAAACTCTTTGAATTTGAATTGCGTACTCAAATTCAGTATGAATTCAAAACATTAATCGGTTTAAAATGTTTTAGTTTGAATTCAATACCAATTTCAAACTCAGATATTTAGTTGGGGTAATTTAGACCGAGAAAGTTGAAAGTAGAGTTTGGATGAGCTTGAGGAAGGTGGCCCCACAATGCAAGCAAAGTTTCTTCTTTCTCCCCTGCTCAAACAGAGAATGACAGCAACCTTACTCTCGGTGCTGGCTTGGTGGATCAGGCAGAAAATCAAGTGAGGATAGAGATACAGCAGTCGCCCCACATGGAAGTGGCACAAAGCAAGCAAAATTTCTTCTTCCTTCTCCCCTGCTCAAGCATAAAACCAGCAGCAACCTCTGCTCACATTGCTTTCTCCTCAGTGCTATTTCCACACAACTAAGAATAGAAAATGATGTGCCATACTCCCTAGAAGCTCAGTGCCAAATCTCAGGTCAAGTCTCCCACTAGGGCCCAAGAATTTTGGGCAATTGTTCTTCACCGAAATCAGTGACCTTCATCCAATTTTGGTATAAATTCGCCCTCCTCTGTGCTTTAGTTACCAATACGTTTTGCATAATTGTTCTGGACTTAGCTGAGGTTCTCCCTGTGCAAATTGAGTAGAAATGGTTAAGTCATAAGGCAGGGATTTCAGTTTTTTCCCCACTGTGCTCTTCACAATCGAGATAACCTCCATGTGTGAGCTATGTTAGAGCCATTTCCAATCGAAACCAATGGCATGCCGTTGTTCTCCACATCCTCATGGAGCTGTAGAACTTTGTACCACCCAAAACCATGGATTCTGCGTCGAGAAAAGGGTCGCCGGAGTTTGCCCTAGTTAGGTCACTGCCGCTGCACCATTTCCGGTGACCGGAGCTCATCACTGACCTCACCAACGAGTTAGCCTACCTCCAAAGCAGCTGGAGCACCAAGGAAGGCGAGCTATGAGGCGCTGTGAAGACCGGCACCATTCCTCCGGCAAAGCCACGGCGAGCTGCTCTGTTTCAGGGCTGGAGGAGGAAGACAAGTGTGGGTCCTGTCGGTCAGCCAGAGAAGGAGTCCTTTCTCGGTTCAAATTTTAGAACTTCATAACTTTTGGTAGGAACTCCAAATTGGGTGATTAAAATTGTTTTAGATTCAGATTGGAAAGATCTATCCAATTGGCAACCCAATTGGTGTGAAAGTAAATAATAAATTCTGGAAAATTCTTTAAAGATATTCAGTAAAAGAATTTTTGAGAGAGTTTGGTTCATCCAAAATTTTTCAAATATTTCCAGAATTGTATATATGATATTATTGATCTCCTGTTAAAATTTCAGCTTATTTGGGGTTGATTTGTGTAGGAAAATTCAGGGTACAATATGCCGTACTCGAATGAATTCAGAAACTTTTTCAGAAATTGTACCCAACTTGAAATATCAGTTCTAACCAATTCCTAGCTTCAAAAATTATAGGAAAATTCAGGCATGCTCTATTAGCTGTGCTTGAAATTTTAGTTCACTTGGTTTTGCATAAGAATGCAAATTATTTCATAATTAATTCCTTTTTGCCTAAATGCTTAAGGAATTGTTCTGGATGAACTACTCAATGAAAAGTCCTTAATTTTGCATCAAAATACATTCTTGTGACCAGGACCTCACATGCAAAGTTTTAGCTCAAGTTGAGCCTTAAATATTCCTATACATGTAATCCATTCCTATGTATGTGAGAAATCATAGGAATATTGTTAGGATAAATTTTTCTATCAACTCAATAACAAGTTCAGAACTCTTGATCACCTCAGATCCTGTTCTAAAACTACTTTCTGTTATTTCCTTCAGTTTAATCAGGTTTTGAGTAAAAATTCTTATACTAGCATGCATATGCATTGCCATGACGTTTAGTTGACGAGGACTAATCATCAAGAGGAGCTTGGAGCGAACTCGAGTGGATCAGTTGATCAAGCCTCAAGGGATAGAAGCAAACTAACTGATTATATAATACTAGTCCCATGCAAAACAAAGGCAAGCTCCGGTTTGCATTTAAGTTGTTTTATAAAGTTTTTACTTTGTTCACTACTATGGTTTAGAGTTTGTATGTGCATTAGGTCAGGAATGATTTATACTCCAAATGCATGACCAAAAATGATAGTGAATACGAAATGGTATTCGTGAGATGGTAGCGAATACGAGGAGGTATTCGTGAGAATAAGGTTGATTGATGCCTGGTTGTGACATGGAAAGGTAATGAACATAATGGAGGTATGATTGGTATTTTAAATACATGTTGGGATTACATTCACTTAAAGATGAGCCGCTGTTTTACCATGGTTTGATAAATAACTTTGCTTTCTACAAATGACCCTTTTTATACCTACCTTGTTATGAGCTTCATATCATATTTTCCTGCACTTGCTGAGTATATCATTGTACTCAAACTTGCATTATCATTTCATCATCAGCAGCAGGAGAAGATTACTATGAAGAACAAATGGAGAATTAGGTGTGTGATCTGTTCTCAACCTTGCCTGTGGGAATGAAATAGAGATGGAGTCATCGCTGCTTAGATTTGCTTCCGCGTTAGTTGAATTGCTTCCGCATTAGAATAAAGACTTCTGCTGCATAGAAATAAAGACTTCCGCTGTGAGCATGAGTCCAAGACTCATGAGATATTGTAATAAACTCTGTTATTCGTGGTAATATATAATCTGAATTCAGTTTGTGGAACGTATGTGTATGTGTGATGAACATCCTGGGCACACATATGCATTAGTTCTCGGTTCCGTGGTTTTCCCACAGAATTGAGGGCGTCACAGATTGGTATCAGAGCCACGGGTTGACAGTAGATTACACTCCTAGATAGAAATCTCAGATTGATATTAGAGCCACGGGTTGACAGTAGGTTGCACACCTAAATAGGACACGGATTGATAGCTAAGCCACGCTGACCATAGGAAGCACCCTAGGACGCTTAGATTGGCCTTGAAACTACCTTGACATAGGAAACCATCCTTGAATAGGAGTTATGTGAGCCCTTGTGATGATTGTTTGTGACTATATGCTTAGTGTGAGTTGTGGGATGTCTCAAAACGTTGTCCATATCCACACATAGGTAGAAAGAGGTGTGAGATGTTTCGGCACTTGTTCACATCCTCATATGGGCTAATATATATATAGTCCAACTCACCTTGATGCATATAGTTGAGGGAATCTACCTAACCTTCTAACATTGTATTCTATTTCGATCTCTCTCACAGATGGTGAGAGGGAACGCCGGCCGAAGGAACGTCCGTGACAACTAAGAGAATGGTCACGAGGAAGTTCCTGTTAACCCCGGAGTTGGTGAGAACCACCTGGAACGGTTGATGGCTATGCAGAACCAACTTATGCAAACTATGATCCAAACTTTGGGTCAATTGCAGGCCAACACAACAACCCTGTTCCGGCGCCACCGCCACCACCATCACCACCGGCTCATAACAGGTTGGGAGAGTTTATGAGGACTCGACCACCCACCTTTGCTCAAGCTAGTGATCCCATGGAGGCCGATGACTGGTTGAAATCCATGGAGAAGAAGCTTGCCATTGTTGAGTGCAATGACTGAGAGAAGGTTCTCTTTGCGTCGCACCAACTTATGGGAGCTGCCGCTGACTGGTGGGATGCCCTATGCAACGCCCATGTTGACCCGGAGATAATCACTTGGACTGAGTTCAAGGAGAGTTTCCGCTCTCATTACATCCCTGCTGGTGTAATGATGCTCAAGAGACAGGAATTTGTAGGTCTCCGCCAAGGACAGTGAAGTGTGAATGAGTACCTCAACAAGTTCACGCAACTGTCCCGGTATGCCCCCGAGGATGTCAACTCAGATCAGAGGAAGCAATACCTGTTCATGAGAGGGTTGAACAATGAGATCCAGGTTCAGCTCCTCAACAATGACTACATGAGCTTCCAGAAGCTGGTTGACAAGGCTATAGTGGTCGAAAGCAAGATTAAAGAGATCGAGCGAGAGGGCAAGAGGAAGATGCCATACCAGCCCCAAGGGAGCAATGTACGACCACGGTACATGCCCCCAGCTGCACCGCAGTATGGATCGACCACTCCTGCATACCGCCCTGGTCAGCCACCACAGCAAAAACTCGTTGCACCAGCACCTCGCGTGCCCATGCCTCCTGCGCCCCGTCCCAACATGGGCGCCCCTGTTCAAAACCCCCGCCCCAACGTACCTGCTGCCGTAGGCAATAGGGCATGCTTTGCATGCCTGGAACTGGGACACTTTGCAAACCAGTGCCCGAGGAGAGGCCCTGGACAGCAAGGTAACGTGCCCATGCAGAACCCGCAACCGAACGGAGGGGACAATCAAGGAAACCATGGACAGCAGAACTATGCTGGCGGCAACGTGAACCATGTCTCTGCTGAGGAAGCACAACAGGCTGAGGACGTCGTAATTGGTATGTTCCTTACCAACTCCAACCCAGCCACCATCTTATTTGATTTTGGAGCATCACATTCCTTCATATCATCCAAGTATGTTGCCAAACATCATATACCCGTATCCCACTTAGAATGTGCTATGTTAGTTAATTCTCCCGGATGAGAAATGAGGACTAATATAGTATGTCCGAAAGTAAGCTTAAAATAAGGGGGGTAGACTTTCTTGCCAACCTTGTTGTCTTGAATTCCCAAGGGATTGACATTATACTCGGGATGGATTGGTTAAGCAAACACAACGGGGTAATCCAATGTGCTGAAAGAAGCGTGCAGCTGACAAATGAGCACGGCATCCCTGTCGAGTTTGAGTCAGCCCAACAAACCACTGAAAAGGCAAATTTGATCCACGTTGAAGGAGCAACATTGGACAGCATTCCGGTGGTTCAGGAATTTTCAGACGTGTTCCCGGAAGAGCTTCTAGGTATGCCCCCTGATCGGGACATTGAGTTTGCCATTGATTTGGTACCTGAAACTGCACCCATAGCAAAGAGACCCTATAGGATGTCTGTCAATGAACTAGTAGAACTCAAGAAGCAAATTCAAGAGCAGTTGGAGAAGGGTTTTATACATCCAAGCTTGTCACCATGGGGAGCTCCTGTGCTCTTCTTGTGCTCTTCGTAGACAAGAAGGATGGAACCTAAAGGATGTGCGTGGACTATAGGTCCCTCAACGAGGTAACAATCAAGAACAAATACCCTCTGCCCCGTATAGAGGACCTGTTCGACCAAATGAAAGGAGCCCGAGTGTTCTCCAAGATTGATCTTCGGTCGGGATATTTCCAGCTGAAGATTAAGCCCTCCGATATACCCAAGACTGCCTTTCGAACACGGTATGGTTCGTATGAATATTCCGTCATGTCTTTTGGGTTAACAAATTCACCCGCATACTTCATGTACCTCATGAACAAGGTTTTCATGGAGTACCTGGATAAGTTTGTCGTGGTTTTCATCGACGACATTATGGTGTATTCAAAAAGTGAGGAGGAGCATGAAGAACATTTGAAATTGACCTTGCAGAAATTGCGTGAGCATCAATTGTATGCCAAGCTTAACAAGTGTCAATTTTGGCTAAAAGAAATATCATTCCTAGGCCATATTATCTCCAAGGAAGGGGTATTGGTTGATCCCGGAAAGGTGAGAGATGTTCTGAAATGGGACCAACCGCAGAGCGGGAGGAATATTCGGAGTTTTGTTGGGATGGCTGTGTAAAATCCCCAAAAGTGGTAGCAAGAAAATTCAGCTCATATACACTTATGAAAAATGAGGGGAATTAAAACTTTGAATTATAATAAGTGTGAGTTCAAAGTGAGGGTTTAGACTTCCCAAAAACTTCCAAACATGGAGATCTAAATGCACAACTTGGATCTTCATAGTCTAAATATTCAACCTTCCAAATTTCAGATCATTTGGAGGAGTTTTAATATTTGTTTGGGATTAAAAGGAGAAGCCCTCTAATCTGAATTTCAAATTCAGTTTCAAATTCCAATTCCCTCAATTTGAAAATTTGGTTTCACAAATGTGTTCTCCACCTTTTAATAAGCAGCCATGCCAAAAATTGGAAACTTTGGAGCTGGTTTGCTATATTTTTGAGGCAATATAAAGTGGAGAATTCAAACTCCTTTTCAAATTCAAATGATCAATCCACATCCAATTTTCACACCCGAATTCAAACTATTTGAATTCAGCAAATTCAAACTATGACTTGGGGTTGAAGTCAAGTCTTAAATGTTGAGTTGCTGGTGGGAAAATATCAGAAAAAGTTGATTAAACAAAGAGGGGAGGTGGGGCCCATTTGTCAGCCACCCACTGGGGTTGCCGCCTCAGCCGACGGTGGTCGAACAGTGGGAGCGCGCCAGCTCCCGGTTGAACCCGCGCCCGAGGGAGAGCCCGCGTCACCTCCTGCTGCCTCGGTGGCTCGGTTGGATCACGGCAAAGGGTGCGCCGGAGCTGTTTTCCTTCTTCCCCTGCTATAACTCGCGCCCCCGCCGTTTCCTTCCATCCAGAACACCGCCGCCGTTCCTTCCGATCACACCACAGCCCTCCGAGCTCGATTGCTCGAGCGCTCCACAGCAAAGAGCATCGCCTGGACGTGCTCTATACCTTGCCAAAGCCCTTCGAGGTTTGCCGGTCCGAACTGCTTGAGAAACGCGGATTGGCGCCAAAGATTCAAGGTGCCCGGACCTCGCCGTTTCGGCTCTCCGTCGACAGCAGCAACCGGCCACCCTCTCATCCGACTTCCTATACAAGAAAGGTGCGTGGACATGTCCTGGTCGTGTAGCCAGAGGCCGTTTAGCATTTGCTAGAACCGGTAGCGAGAATTTCACCGTTTCCCCAAAACGGTACACCGACGGGTAGTGCGCGGTCTAGCCAAAAATCCGTAGTGCACGATCCTTTAGACCTCCAGTAAGCTTGCACAGAGCTTCTCTACTTCCTAGCGCCTCTCCTCGATGAAGAACCAAGCAAAAGCATCAAGAAACGAGGGAGCCCTAGCTGTTTTCTTAGTCGCCGGTGCAAAAGCACCTCGGGTCGCCGTGGAGCCCTCGGTTGCCGGCAGTTTCACTGGCGGCCAGGACTCTTACGGGCTCCTACATCACTCACTGATGCTCTAGAGCCCAAGAATCGATCGAATGATAGAGGAATAAGGGTTCCCGACCTCGCCGGAGTTCAAAACTTTGCTGTCACCGGTGCGCGATGGTTTCCGGTGAGCCACGGCCGCCGGCGACCCTCCCACAGTGTTCAGCACGGTTAGAAATGGGGGAGCGGCGAGTTTACGAAGTTTAAACCACGGGAACCCCGTCCCGGCGAGCCTCGCCGGCGTGCGCCGCCGCGGGAGGCGCGGGCAGCGCGAGGAAGATGAAGGAGGGCCGGTCCCACCTGTCAGCCTCCGGGTGCGCGCGAGGATCGGTTTGTGGCGCCGGATCTGGTGCGGCTGCGCGGGAATAACCCCGTAGCCCCCGGTGTTGCTAAAATCTGACTGATCCGAATTAAACCAGTGGGCCCAGCCCAATTATTTGAAGTTTCCATTAGAGAAATAATTTCAGAAATTAGCTGATCTTTACAAGGCCGTAACTTTGTGTAGAAAACTCCAAAAGGAGTGAGACCAATTTTGTTGGATTCCTCAGGAGGAGTACTTCACAGAGAAACCAAATTTTGGCTATGAAAATGCCCAGGAATTTCTGTAGGATTGTTTTTAGTACATCCTTTAGAGATTTATTACAGGAGCAACTCTTTATGAAATATTCCCAAATTTGGGCAGCAAATCCTCTTCATAGATACTGATCTCCAGTAAAAATTTGGGCTTCATTGGAGTTAATTTTCTAGGTCAAATTACCTTCCCAAGTTCAGCCTTTATTTGGAAATTCAAATTTAAACAGAAGCTTTTTCAGAACTCCCGTTTAAGTTCAAAAATTCATATCTCTCTGATGGTAGCTTCAAAAATGATGAAACAAATTTTGTTAGAACCATGGATACTTACCCCAATCAAATCTTCCACCATTAGCTATGTCAAAGCTCCTGAATTGGGCTCAAAATTCAGAGAAGCATTGTACTTGTAGGAATTTTAAATACTACATTGTGCAATGACATATCTCCAAATTTGGCTCAAATCATCCTTAGAGAGTCTAGTATCCACTGTAAAAATCCCAAAGCCAATTAAGGATTATAAATAGCAATAGCTATGAATAGAATTCCAATTCTTATAAATCCTTAATACTTATACGTGTATTTTATTACATTTCATGATAGTGACCGAAGTTGAGGATACGCCGGAGCCCTTGGACGTCCGGCCACCGGAAGCTGACTTTCCGTTTAACTCGCAACCAGGCAAGCCCCGGTTTGCACTTAAGTACCTTTTATAAAGCTTTTTATTTGTATCATTTATGTCTAGGGTGAATGTTTGCATTAGAGTTAGGGTGATTGAAACCCCACTTGCATAGCCTCTTTAAATCCTATAAAGGGTTGGGTAGTTTACAAACTCGACGAGTAGTGACTGCCATGCTAATGTTTAGGATCTCGGTAGAAGTCGAGTGGTTGGAAGCTACTCGCGAGATAGTACTTATTGCACGGGATGAAAAGAGGTAGATAATGGCTTGAGTTGTATGAAAATGAGACCCAGCAGGGGGGATAGGATGCAGTGAGCAGAGGTCTCACGTGCTTAGCCCTGTTGGTGTCGGTTGAGGACCGTCCGTGTGTGAGGGGGCCCGATCCCGATCACGGGGCCGTGCCGCCTTGCCCGAGGAATCGCATTGGGTGGTGCCGTGTTATGCGGCACCCAACAGCACACATATAAGGAACACAGTATTACATAAACCAAAGCGGAAGCTTACAACTGTTCTTTGTAAATAATTTACATAAAATAGCTACAGCGGAAGGCTATAAACTGCTCATGATGATTATCTAAGAAGCACTCGAGAAGAGATCCAGCCCGCGGACTCCTCTCGCTAGCAACACGAAGACATGGCAGCGGCTAGGTTCTCCAAGGGTGACATGACTCGGAAGTTTCCGAGTCTCACCGGACAACCTTCTTTATAGCATCGATGCTTACCTGCAAAACCACTTATATAGCAAGAGTGAGCACAAGGCTCAGCAAGACTTAACCGTCTCTCCTAAAGCATGGAACTCTATATGAAAGTAACCTAAGACCTAAGCCTGTCCTTTGCGAAAAGACTCGCCTACGAGTTCATCCTTAACTTTCAGATTTTAGCCATAATAGTAGTGACCTTGCGCCCAGCAACATTGGAACTCCACAATCAAACAAGAAACGCTTCATTCCAATGTTACTTGTCCCAAGGTGAAAAATAAATTTAGTTTGCTCTATCTCTACTTCAAACATGGTTTTCGTGCAACTTAACATAATCATAACAGCAATTATACTTTTTGCAAACTGTTTCCACACAAGTTGATTAACTACGTCACAACATGGGAGCAAGCGGTACTCAATAACCGCGAGGGACGGTGATTCGAATCAAACACTACCCGGATAACTCGACACATACGCCCGCCTCTGAAGACCCATCTTTGGCGTCCTTCATTACGTCGTATGTGGCAACCTTTCTCAAGACACTAAACTGTAGAACCGGTCGCGCCGTCTCGGGCTCATAGGTCTAAGGAGACGATGTGGTATGCCTCTACAATCCAGTGAACCTGGTACATCGGTTTCCTGGTTCCCATATATTAGTAAGCATCCGGTACACAACTCAATACTTGCTCCTGGACGCGGCATACACATCGGTCCTTAACCGACACAGGCAGAGCTACTCGACCAAGACCTCGTCTTGTCGCAGCCTAACCCCTTTGCCCGGTCTCATCTTTAGAAATGTAAATTTTAGTTTGCTTCCTTCCCCAACCACACTTATGATATTCTGAACTATAGCTCGCGAGTAGTTTCCAACTACTCGTCTTCTACCGGATGCCCTAGCCTAATTAGCATTGCCCTATTCTACAGCGATGACACATTTCTACCCTTGACCTCAGGGTTCATGTTTGGTTATGCAAGTGGAGTATCACACATCCTTGACCTAATGCACATACAAACCTTGACCAATAGTAGTGAACAAAGGGAAAACTTTAAAAACAACTTAAGTGCAAACCGGGGCTTGCCTTAGTTTTGCAGGTGACTAGAGTCAGATAAGATGAAGTTAGTTGCTGATGATGACTTGAAGCTCAATCCCTGCCTTCTTGCTCCTTGATCCAAGCTCAACTCCTCCTTCTTGTTTACTTCTCCACGTTATGAATATGCATACATGTTTAATTGTAAAACTTTTTGCTAACAAATGCTACAGACAAGTTTAAAACTGGAACTTTGTTTAAGAATTTAAAATGACACTGGGGTGGTGGTTTGGATGTGTGTCTAAGCACTATCCTCAAGTGAGAATAGAGGTTCATCACTTGGGTGGTGATCACCTAATGAGATTGAACAGGACATAATGATCCAGGGCTCCAATGGAGCTGGGAATTTTCTTGGGGGTTCCTTGTCACAAGAAAGTCCTCTGGACCAAAATTCAGAACATTTCACTAAGTGGATCACCCAGAACAATTCCCTAAGCATTTAAGCATAAACGAATTAATACTGATTAAACTTGCACTTTCATGCAAATCTAAGTGAACCATAATTTACTACATAGCTCAGAGAGTATGTCTGAATTTTTACTAGGATTTTTGGAGCTAAGGAATGGCTGGAACTGAATTTCCAAGTTTTGGAAATTCTCTGAAAATGTTTCTGTATTCATTTGAATACAGAAACTTGAAATTGGAATTATCCTAACTAAATCAACTCCAAATGAGCTGAAACTTTTACAGGAGTCTCCTAATATCCTGAAGAATATCCTGGCAAAATTTGGGGAATTTTGGATGAACCAAACTCCCTCTAAAATTCTTTTGCTGAAGAGATTTAAAGAATTTTCCCGAATTTTCTATTGGTTTTCATGCAAATTGGGTTGCATATTTTGATAGAGAATTTCATCCTGAATCCAAGCCAATTTGAATCACTAAATTTGGAGCTATCTAGCAAAAGTTATGCAGATCCAAAGTTTGAACCGAATCTGGAATTCAAATTAATTCGGAAAAAGTTTAAACCCTGACTGCGGGCCACAGGGCCACTTGTCGACCGCTGAAACACGAGCCACACGGGGCCACAGACCTTTTCCCGCATTGTCACAGTTTGATCCGAGGCCACAGAGAATCCCGTATGTTTAAGTTCAGCCGCTGGCGGGTGGGACCGACCACCTTCATCTTCCTCCGGCTCCCGCGCGACCCCCGCCGCCGGAGCTCGCCGGAAAACTTCGGAACCCAGGCCCCCGTTCACTTCCCGTGCTCAAACTTGCCATCAGCCCCTAATTTCGTGCGCTGATCACGGGGAGAGGGTTTCCCCACACCGACGTCGGCCCTAACCGAGCTCGCGACGGTGTGGCGGCTTAACCGAGCTTCGGTGACGTAGCGCCGCTGTTCTAGCTTGCCAAAAGCACGAAGGATTAGCGCTACAGCATCGGTGGAAGGTGTAGATCATCGACGTGTGCTCAATTTTGTTTGGAGAGGCTGCTAGCTATGCTGTCACCGTGCGCCCGAGGTGGTTTTTGCGGCGACAGTGTAAAAACTGGGCTTTCTTCGGCTAGGGTTGATGGAATCGGGCGCTGTTTGGTCGAGGAGGTCCGTAGGAGGCTGAGGATCATGACACCAGCACACAACTGGAAGCCCTCACACCTCGGGGGAGAATTTCCCGGTCTGGAGCCGGCGACCCAAAGAAACCGCCGTGAGTAAAACTCAAATTCCGGCTAGATGGTCCCATGAACTGACCCCGAACTCAGTGGACAGCAAGGAGAGGTGGTAACCAACCTTTCTCATGGCTTTGTTGGGCGTGAAACACCGGAGTGGCTTGGTTTGAAGTCAAGTCGCCGAGGTTGGTCCGCCGGGGAAGAACCGGCTCGCCGAGGCGATTGCAGCCCGCTGCACCCTCAGAACTGGCCTTGACAGCTTCAGGGAGTGTGGGCGACGTTGCTTTCGAGCTCGTCCGGGTGTCCACGGCTCAGGGAGAGGGTTGACGACGGGAGCCCGAGCGTGTGGGCGCGGCGGCGGCAAAAGCTCCCGGAAACGGCGCTGTGGCGAGGAGGGCACGTGGCTCGGACGTGGCTCGGTGCTGTGAGGTGTGCGCTCTCGGTGGGAGGACGATAAGGGCGAGGGGAACCGACGTCGAAGCAGATCGGGAGCTGGCGGTCGCGTGGTCTCGGTGGCGCGCGCGCGCGTTCGGTCCTTCGAGCGAAAAACAGTGATCCGGTTTGAGTCTGAACAGAGAGACCGTTGCTTATGTGCTAAGTCTCCCCCTCTCCTCAATGACAATTGGGTCCCACTCACCTCCTCTCCTAAATATCCCAATTTTTGGCACATTGTAAACTTCAGCTCTGAGGAACTTAAATCCAAAATTCATTTGGCAATTTGATAAGTTATTCCTCAGTTTTGAGTTTAAATTCAAATTTGGATGAAATTTACAAGTTCCTTTGATATTCCTATCCAAGCACCTCCAAATTTGCCCCCTCTACAATTTGAACCTGGGGAGTTTGAATATGCCCTCTGATCTTTGAGTTGGTCATTGCAAATACAACTTTTTAAACAACAGTTTGAATTTCCTCTTTTGAAACATGCCCTTCTTATTTTTGGAAGTGGCCCTCTTATTTCAAACTGATTTCAAAGTTTTATAGCACATGCCAACACTTTCATGAGTAAACAAAAGTTTTTGTAAGTCCCATTTCTTGTATTTAAACTCAACTTCATCCATAGCTCAAGTTTTCTATTTACAAGTTTTGGGACTTTTACATTCCTCCCCCCTTAAAAAGAATCTCGTCCCGAGATTCATGATTAAGGTCAAGGTGGAGAGGACAACTACTACATATAAGCTTCTAACAACTCCGGATGATTGCGTTGCAAATACTCCTCGCTTTCCCATGTAGCTTCGTCGGACGTGTGATTTTCCCATAGCACCTTGAAAAATCGCAGCGTCCGATTTCTGGTTTCGCGAGTCTTTTCCTCAATTATCCGGGTTGGTCGTTCAACATAAGTGAGGTCCGGCTTTAAATCTGCCATGTCTCCCGTGACAATCTCCGTTGGAACTTTTAAACACTTCCACAACTGAGATATGTGGAAGACGTTATGAACTCCGGCTAAGGTTGCTGGCAGCTCCAAACGGTATGCCACGGGTCCACGCCTTTCAATGATGGCGAAGGGACCGATAAAACACGGAGCTAGTTTCCCTTTCACTCCGAATCGGTGAATGCCCTTCATAGGAGATACGCGGAGGTAGACGTGGTCTCCAACTTGAAAGTTCAGAGGGCGACGTCTCTTATCCGCATAGCTCTTTTGCCTGGACTGAGCGGCTTTCAGATTTGCTTGAATAAGCCTTACCCGCTCTTCAGCTTCATTTACGAGATCAATCCCGTAAATAACTCTCTCGCCAGATTCACACCAGTTCAAAGGTGTGCGGCACTTCCGGCCGTAGAGAGCTTCATAAGGCGCCATTTTGATACTTGATTGATACCCGTTGTTATAAGAGAACTCCGCCAACGGTAAGTGATCATCCCAGCTCTTACCGTGATGAATGGCACATGCTCTCAGCATATCTTCAAGTATTTGATTCACCCTCTCAGTTTGCCCATCGGTTTGAGGGTGATACGCGGAGCTTCGAATCAATTTAGTTCCCAAGGATGTGTGCAGCTGTTCCCAGAAGCGGGATACGAACAGCGATCCTCTGTCGGACACAATGGTACGGGGAACTCCGTGCAGGCATAAGATTCGTGCTATGTATAACTCCGCATACTGCTTGGCGCTGTAGTTGGTATGCACCGGAATGAAACGTGCCGATTTGGTCAATCGATCAACGATTACCCAAATCGAGTCATGGTGGTGGGAGGTCATCGGCAACCCAATGATGAAATCCATACTCAAGTCTTCCCACTTCCATGCCGGTATTTGTAGCGGTTGCAGCAAGCCCGACTTCTTCACATGGTCGGCCTTAACTCTTCGACACGTATCACATTCTGAAACGTATTTTGCAACTTCACGTTTCATACGTGCCCACTAAAACTTCTTCCGGAGGTCTTGGTACATTTTATTGCTGCCAGGATGAATAGAAAATTTGGATAAGTGATCCTCATCCAAAATCTTCTTCCGCAGCCTCATATCACGGGGTACGACTATCCGGTCCTTGAACCACAAGGTATCTTCATCATCTAACCGGAAACATTTCATCTCCCCGTTCTTCAACCTCCTTTTGATATGAGCCATGCCCTTGTCTTGATTTTGAGCTGCCATAACCTCCTCTTTTATTGTGGGTATGAGGGCTAGGTTATGCAGAGCTCCAAATGGAACCAAGTAGAGACTTGGTTCTTTCTCTTCCATCGGCGTAATGGTCAGGTTATGAATATGAGACTTCCGGCTCAGTGCATCGGCAACCACATTTGCCTTGCCCGGATTATAATGATTTTCAATCTCATAGTCCTTGATCAGCTCCAACCATCGCCGTTGCCGCATATTCAACCCTTTCTGAGTGAATATGTACTTCAAACTTTTGTGGTCGGTGTAGAGATGAACCAGATTTCCCAATAGGTAATGTCTCCACATCTTCAAAGCTAGTACCACGGCAGAAAGCTCGAGATCATGAGTTGGATAATGTTGCTCATGATTCCGTAATTGTCGTGATCCATATGCGACCACACGTCCTCCTTGCATGAGTACACAACCAAGCCTGACGCCGGATGCATCACAATAAACATCAAAGGGCTTGGTTGTATCCGGTTGAGCTAGAACCGGGGCTGTTGTGAGGTGTTTTACCAACGCTTGAAAAGCTTCCTCACATGGCTTGCTCCAATCATACTTGATGCCCTTCTTCAGTAGCTCCGTCATAGGTTTGGAGATTTTTGAGAAGCTCGGGATGAACCTCCGATAATATCCAGCCAAACCCAAGAAGCTACGAACTTCATGGACTGATGTTGGAGACTTCCACTTCAGCACTTGTTCAATCTTGCTTGGATCAACAGCAATGCCTTCTGCTGAGATAATGTGTCCAAGAAATGGCACTTGGTTGATCCAGAATTCACATTTACTAAACTTTGCATAGAGCTTGTGATCTCTCAGTCGTTGGAGCACAATATGCAAATGTTTAGCGTGTTCCTCTTCAGATTTGGAGTAGACCAAGATGTCGTCGATGAAGACCACGACGAACTGATCCAGCTCCGGCATGAACACCGAGTTCATAAGGTACATAAAGTGGGCCGGAGCATTGGTCAACCCAAATGACATGACAATATATTCATAGAGCCCATATCTTGTCGAGAATGCTGTTTTCGGGACATCTTCCGCGTGAATCTTGATTTGATGGTATCCCGACCTTAAGTCCATCTTGGAGAAGACTTTAGCACCCACTAGCTGATCAAAGAGGATATCAATTCTTGGTAGTGGATACTTGTTCTTTATGGTCGCAGCATTTAAAGGACGATAATCGACGCATAGCCTCAGCGTCTCATCCTTCTTCTTCACAAACAAAGCTGAGCAACCCCATGGTGATGAACTTGGACGAATAAACCCCTTGTCCATCAGATCTTTGAGTTGCTCCATCAGCTCGGCTAATTCATTTGGAGCCATTTTGTATGGTCTCCGAGAGAGCGGCGTGGTTCCCGGTATTAACTCTATTTTGAACTCCACCTCGCGCTCAGGTGGTAGGCCTGGAAGATCTTCGGGAAACACGTCCGGATATTCACGGACTACCGGAATGTCTTCTAACTTGCACACCTCGGCATTACATACTTCCGGGCCTTTAGAAACCGCTTCGCCGAGATACAAAGTTTGACGTCCGTGAAGTGGAGAGTCCAAGTGAACACTCCTATTCTCGATGTCCAGAACAGCCTTGTGGAAGGTCAACCATGATATTCCCAATATGGCATTGATTCCTTGGTCTTCGAGAATGATGAGGGTGGTAGGATAAATATTTCCACCCAAACAAAGTGGTGCTCGTGAAACGACTTCATTAGTTGATATGTCTCCACCTGGCGAATGAATAAGGTAAGAACCTTTGGTGATAGTGGTGGAGATCTGATCCCGGATCACCGTTGCCCTGCTAATGAAGTTATGTGTTGCACCAGAGTCGAATAAAATGACAACCGCCTTGTCATTTAAGGTGAACCTGCTGGCAAGAACAGGTCCTCCCTTTGGCAGATCGTCGACTGACACATAATTAACTGTCCCCACTTTGGACATAGCTTTTCTTTGCTGCCCAAGATCACTTTGTGGAACTGGACCCGCAGACCCATTGTTGCTGCTCGGTTCAGTTGCTTCATTGACCTTAAGATCATTGTCAAGCTGAAGTGGGACAGCACTTGGCTCGGCTGAGAAATCACCTTGTTCATCTTCAACCTCTTGAGGGTAATAATATTCTAGTGCACCTTGTTGATACTGAGGTGCATAAGAAACAAGTTGCTGCTGTGGTGGAGGTGAATAAGACCTCTGTGGAGTAGAAGAGTCGTCACACTCCCAGAATGATTGCACCTCTTGTGGAATCTCTCGACCGGAAGGTGAACGGATTACCAACCGATACTTCTGAGGTAGACGATTGTCTTCATCTTGTGATGAGTCCCTCTCCCTCTTTTCTTTGAGTTAGAGGTTGGAATAATATTCTTGAGCGATAGCACAGCTCACAAACTCATCAAAATTCTCTTGGCTAACTTGAGCCAATTCACATCGCAGCCTAGCAGTCAGCCCTCGATAAAAATGATGACCCTTCATGGATGGTGATTTCACATAGTCAGGGACATATTGAGCTAAGCGATTGAATTCCTTTGCATACTCAATAACACTCATGTCCCCTTGCTTCAGACTCCAGAACTCATCCAGACTGGTTTGCATTATGTCCGCAGGGATGAAACGAGCACGAAATGCAGCCTGGAACTCTGCCCATATGACACGATGCCCTACTGGTTGGACAGCAAGGTACTCTGCCCACCATGCTCCAGCAAAGCCGTGAAGCTGCTGAGCGGCATATAGAGTCTTTGAGAATTCATCACATTGGATCAACCCAAACTTGGACTCGATGACACGTAACCAGTGATTTGCTTCACAATGGTCAGCCGCCTCGGAGAATACCGGCGGTTGTGTCGCCAAGAAATCCAGATACGTGCTCTGGGTGGGCATGTGACGTTGAACTTCTCGATCTATGCCTTGCTGAACTATGGTTTGGAGAGTTTCATTCATCTTCGCCATAATTTCGGCCAATCCGGTTGGCGATGGCTCTTGTGATGAAGTCGAGTCATTCCCACCTCGACTTGAATCTCCAAGCTCCATTTGAGAATGTGTGCGTACCATACTGCACGAAACAAAATTTTGAGTCAATCAAAATTCTATCTCAGTAGTAAGTAAAGATAAGTAAAACATGAAAATGTCATGAACTTTATGAAAGCATAACCACATTCATGTTTAAACCAATCTTATGTACGCTAAGCTAATCAGCGGGACTACCCTGACCAGCTCACACAAACTCCAAATTTTACTCAAGTTATCAACAGATTCTAGACTTGAGTTCCATACCAAAGTTTTAGTAAACTTCAGTAGCTTTCCAACAAGTACTTATGTGCTCCTTAAGGATTTTTCTACAGGAAGTTATGGCTTAAAAACAGAAAGGTCCAGAGAGGTTTTTGCTACTGTCCTGGTTCTGAACAGTTTGCCTTCAACTGGACTTTTCACCCATGTAACATGTGATTCTGCTCTGGAGGCCTACAAGGAAGTTGTAGAGCACTTGAAAATATTTCCAGAACTGTATCATACACCTTATTTGGGTCAAGATACTCAGAGTTATGCTCTGTTAAAGTCCAGCAAGAATTTCTGCCAGAAACAGAGCTCTCTGTTTTTGAAAACTTTGACACCTAGTTATACTCCCATTTGAATCTTAGCTCAAAATAAGAGTTCAATAACTAATATTTGTTTCAAACTTCCATATTTAGTTGAAAGTTAGCTCATGAATCATTTCTTCATAGGGAAGAGGTTCTTATGTGTAGTACGGTGTCGATGCACCGTAAGAATCATGTCGGTACGACGTAGCCTCACCAAATAAAAATCCTAACCGGATTACACCGGCATATACGTACTATCAGTGGCACTAAGACGGTCTCTCGCACACGTGTACTACACGGGATACGTACGTGGTTAGTACCTGCAGAAGATCACTCAATAGTGGTGCACTCAAAGGTTGTTTCATTACAGGCAGTTCCATATTTGAAAGTAAATACAAACACCCGTATCATTGTCATACGGCCGTCCTTGAGTTAAGTCACGTCTCAACGTACGCGATCGTGTTTCAACACCACACGACGGGGAACCCGAGTATGTCATGAACGGGTCGTCACGGTTGGGAATGTTATCAACCCAACGGATACCACCTACTTCCCTGCAGGGCACGCCGATGGCAAGCGCTGCGTATGTACTCCTGGGCTACTTCCAGACGAACAAACTATCGCATTACTGACCACACGATGGGGTCTCCACTTACTTGCCTAATGCACGCTAGGGATCAGCGTTTCATATGAACTCAGGAACATGGAGAGTCCAAGAGTTCATATTGACGTCTCACACCAAGCTGTGAGACCTAGCCCTGAACCACATTCCTCGTCAGGGAAGCTAACCGAAATTGAACCGCTTTCGGTGGCGTTCCTTACCATTCTTACCCGAACGTAGGTGCGTCGTTACATAATCAAAATTCAGAATTATAACACATATGTTAGTGTGCCACTTTAAGTAACTATACTACTATAGTCCTTATGTGGGCCTAATATCGTTTCCTCACCGTATCCTAAGTTTTTGTCGTAATACGATCCTTACTCCGTGTGCTATTACCAATGCGGCTCTGATACCACGCTGAGGGGGCCCGATCCCAATCACGGGGCCGTGCCTCCTTGCCCGAGGAATCGCATTGGGTGGTGCCGTGTTATGCGGCACCCAACAGCACACATATAAGGAACACAGTATTACATAAACCAAAGCGGAAGCTTACAACTGTTCTTTTAAATAATTTACATAAAATAGCTACAGCGGAAGGCTATAAACAGCTCACGATGATTATCTAAGAAGCACTCGAGAAGAGATCCAGCCCGCGGACTCCTCTCGCTAGCAACACGAAGACATGGCAGCGGCTAGGTTCTCCAAGGGTGACATGACTCGGAAGTTTCCGAGTCTCACCGGACAACCTTCTTTATAGCGTCGATGCTTACCTGCAAAACCACTTATATAGCAAGAGTGAGCACAAGGCTCAGCAAGACTTAACCGTCTCTCCTAAAGCATGGAACTCTATATGAAAGTAACCTAAGACCTAAGCCTGTCCTTTGCGAAAAGACTCGCCTACGAGTTCATCCTTAACTTTCAGATTTTAGCCATAATAGTAGTGACCTTGCGCACAGCAACATTGGAACTCCACAATCAAAAAAGAAACGCTTCATTCCAATGTTACTTGTCCCAAGGTGAAAAATAAATTTAGTTTGCTCTATCTCTACTTCAAACATGGTTTTCATGCAACTTAACATAATCATAACAGCAATTATACTTTTTGCAAACTGTTTCCACACAAGTTGATTAACTACGTCACAACATGGGAGCAAGCGGTACTCAATAACCGCGAGGGACGGTGATTCGAATCAAACACTACCCGGATAACTCGACACATACGCTCGCCTCTGAAGACCCATCTTTGGCGTCCTTCATTACGTCGTATGTGGCAACCTTTCTCAGGACACTAAACTTTAGAACCGGTCGCGCCGTCTCGGGCTCATAGGTATAACGAGACGATGTGGTATGCCTCTACAATCCAGTGAACCTGGTACATCAGTTTCCTGGTTCCCATATATCAGTAAGCATCCGGTACACAACTCAATACTTGCTCCTGGACGCGGCATACGCATCGGTCCTTAACCGACACAGGCAGAGCTACTCGACCAAGACCTCGTCTTGTCGCAGCCTAACCCCTCTGCCCGGTCTCATCTTTAGAAATGTAAACTTTAGTTTGCTTCCTTCCCCGACCACACTTATGATATTCTGAACTATAGCTCGCGAGTAGTTTCCAACTACTCGTCTTCTACCGGATGCCCTAGCCTAATTAGCATTGCCCTATTCTACAGCGATGACACATTTCTACCCTTGACCTCAGGGTTCATGTTTGGTTATGCAAGTGGAGTATCACACATCCTTGACCTAATGCACATATAAACCTTGACCAATAGTAGTGAACAAAGGGAAAACTTTAAAAACAACTTAAGTGCAAACCGGGGCTTGCCTTGGTTTTGCAGGTGACTAGAGTCAGATAAGATGAAGTTAGTTGCTGATGATGACTTGAAGCTCAATCCCTGCCTTCTTGCTCCTTGATCCAAGCTCAACTCCTCCTTCTTCTTTACTTCTCCACGTTTAATCACTACACGTTATGAATATGCATACATGTTTAATTGTAAAACTTTTTGCTAACAAATGCTACAGACAATTTTAAAACTGGAACTTTGTTTAAGAATTTAAAATGACACTGGGGTGGTGGTTTGGATGTGTGTCTAAGCACTATCCTCAAGTGAGAAGAGAGGTTCATCACTTGGGTGGTGATCACCTAATGAGGTTGAACAGGACATAATGATCCAGGGCTCCAATGGAGCTGGGAATTTTCTTGGGGGTTCCTTGTCACAAGAAAGTCCTCTGGACCAAAATTCAGAACATTTCACTAAGTGGATCACCCAGAACAATTCCCTAAGCATTTAAGCATAAAGGAATTAATTCTGATTAAACTTGCACTTTCATGCAAATCTAAGTGAACCATAATTTCCTACATAGCTCAGAGAGTATGTCTGAATTTTTCCTAGGATTTTTGGAGCTAAGGAATGGCTGCTGAATTTCCAAGTTTTGGAAATTCTCTGAAAATGTTTCTGTATTCATTTGAATACAGAAATTTGAAATTGGAATTATCCTAACTAAATCAACTCCAAATGAGCTGAAACTTTTACGGGAGTCTCCTAATATCCTGAAGAATATCCTGGCAAAATTTGGGGAATTTTGGATGAACCAAACTCCCTCTAAAATTCTTTTGCTGAAGAGCTTTAAAGAATTTTCCAGAATTTTCTATTGGTTTTCATGCAAATTGGGTTGCATATTTGGATAGAGCATTTCATCCTGAATCCAACCCAATTTGAATCACTAAATTTGGAGCTCTCTAGCAAAATTTATGCAGATCCAAAGTTTGAACCGAATCTGGAATTCAAATTAATTCGGAAAAAGTTTAAACCCTGACTGCGGGCCACAGGGCCACGTGTCGACCGCTGAAACACGAGCCACACGGGGCCACAGACCTTTTCCCGCATTGTCACAGTTTGATCCGAGGCCACAGAGAATCCCGTATGTTTAAGTTCAGCCGCTGGCGGGTTGGACCGACCACCTTCGTCTTCCTCCGGCTCCCGCGCGACCCCCGCCGCCGGAGCTCGCCGGAAAACTTCGGAACCCAGGCCCCCGTTCACTTCCCATGCTCAAACTTGCCGTCAGCCCCTAATTTCGTGCGCTGATCACGGGGAGAGGGTTTCCCCACACCGACGTCGGCCCTAACCGAGCTCGCGACGGTGTGGCGGCTTAACCGAGCTTCGGTGACGTAGCGCCGCTGTTCTAGCTCGCCAAAAGCACGAAGGATTAGCGCTACAGCATCGGTGAAAGGTGTAGATCATCGACGTGTGCTCAATTTTGCTTGGAGAGGCCGCTAGCTATGCTGTCACCGTGCGCCCGAGGTGGTTTTTGCGGCGACAGTGTAAAAACTGGGCTTTCTTCGGCTAGGGTTGATGGAATCGGGCGCTGTTTGGTCGAGGAGGTCCGTAGGAGGCTGAGGATCATGACACCAGCACACAACTGGAAGCCCTCACACCTCGGGGGAGAATTTCCCGGTCTGGAGCCGGCGACCCAAAGAAACCGCCGTGAGTAAAACTCAAATTCCGGCTAGATGGTCCCATGAACTGATCCCGAACTCAGTGGACAGCAAGGAGAGGTGGTAACCAACCTTTCTCGTGGCTTTGTTGGGCATGAAACACCGGAGTGGCTTGGTTTGAAGTCAAGTCGCCGAGGTTGGTCCGCCGGGGAAGAACCGGCTCGCCGAGGCGATTGCAGCCCGCTGCACCCTCAGAACTGGCCTTGACAGCTTCAGGGAGTGTGGGCGACGTTGCTTTCGAGCTCGTCCGGGTGTCCACGGCTCAGGGAGAGGGTTGACGACGGGAGCCCGAGCGTGTGGCGTGGCGGCGGCAAAAGCTCCCGGAAACGGCACTGTGGCGAGGAGGGCGCGTGGCTCGGACGTGGCTCGGTGCTGTGAGGTGTGTGCTCTCGGTGGGAGGACGATAAGGGCGAGGGGAACCGACGTCAAAGCAGCTCGGGAGCTGGCGGTCGCGTGGTCTCGGTGGCGCGCGCGCGCGTTCGGTCCTTCGAGCGAAAAACAGTGATCCGGTTCGAGTCTGAACAGAGAGACCGTTGCTTATGTGCTAAGTCTCCCCCTCTCCTCTATGACAATTGGGTCCCACTCACCTCCTCTCCTAAATATCCCAATTTTTGGCACATTGTAAACTTCAGCTCTGAGGAACTTAAATCCAAAAGTCATTTGGCAATTTGATAAGTTATTCCTCAGTTTTGAGTTTAAATTCAAATTTGGATGAAATTTACAAGTTCCTTTGATATTCCTATCCAAGCACCTCCAAATTTGCTCCAAATTTGCCCCCTCTACAATTTGAACCTGGGGAGTTTGAATATGCACTCTGATCATTGAGTTGGTCATTGCAAAAACAACTTTTTAAACAACAGTTTGAATTTCCTCTTTTGAAACATGCCCTTCTTCTTTTTGGAAGTGGCCCTCTTATTTCAAACTGATTTCAAAGTTTTATAGCACATGCCAACACTTTCATGAGTAAACAAAAGTTTTTGTAAGTCCCATTTCTTGTATTTAAACTCAACTTCATCCATAGCTCAAGTTTTCTATTTACAAGTTTTGGGACTTTTACAGTGTGCGGCCCTGCTGGACAAGTATCGAACAGTACCGGATGCATACTGGCATATGGGAACCAGGAAACCGATGTAATTGGTTAACCTGGGTGTCGAGGCTTACCCAACCATAAATAGGAGTGGGTTGAGGGTAGCAAGGTGTAAATCTGCCGATGGGCACAGTCACGCTCCACGCGGGGACCTCCTACCCGTTACGGATGGACCGGTTCGGCATTTGGGTTGCCTTTGAAAGGTTGTTGCATACAACAGAGTAGGAAGGGGTGTGGAATCACGCTTCTGAAAGTGGGTGTATGTAACATGTTATCCGGGTGTGTCTTGATTGCAATAACCGTCCCTCGCGGTTATTTGAGTACCCGCTTGTTCACTGCGCTGTGACGTAGTAAGAAGTGAAATAAGCCAACTGAAAATGCTGTATTGATCTTAATGTCTTGAATACCTTGATTGCTGTAGATATAGAGCTAATTAAGTTTATATTCCACTTTGGGCATCACCACATCGGAGGAAAGCGTTTCTTGTTTGATTGTGGACTTCCGATGTGAGGGCTGCCTAAGGCACATGAATCTGCTGCTATAAAACTGAAAGCAAGGACCAACTTATAGGCGTGTCTTTGTCGCAAATTCCTTTTCCCATCTTACATATCCTTGCACGTAGAGTTTCATGCCTAGGTTTGACGGTTAAGACTTGCTGAGCCTTCGTGCTCACGGTTGCAATATTTGAGCTGTTTGCAGGTGAGAGTTATGAGGAAGGTTCCGAGGACGAGGCGATGCCCCCGCCGGGGTACACGGCCGAGCTGGAGCCATGCACGCCGCCGTGATCTCCGGTTCCATGCTGCTAGTGTGTAGCGTCCCCGGGCTGGACGGCTGCACTTTTGCTTAGTTAGGGTTTGAGAGCAACTATGTATATAACTTCCGCTGTTAATTAGGTTTTGTAAAAGACTGCCGCTGTTTTATATCAAATAAAAGTTTGTATGTTATCCTTTATTCTTTTCGTGTGTGCTGTTGGGTGCCGCATCGCACGGAACCACCCTATGCGATCTTGGAGTGGGTGAACCACGGGGTGGTCCCCACAGCCGTGGTATCAGAGCCGCATTGGGAATAGCACGCTCGAAAAGAGCTTTTTTTTGAAAACTTAGAAGTAGTCGAGTGAGGATTAGTCATTAAGCCCACATGAGGTCTATTATAGTACTAGTTATGATGGTGGAAAGCTAACATATTTGTTATACATTCTGTAACGACGCTCCGACGTCAGGTAAGAGGTAAGGTACGCCACCGCAGGCGGATCAATTGCGGTAACTCGCCATACGAGTAATAGTATGGAATGATATACCGTGGCTTGGCACGGTAGTGAATATGAGTCTCTGGACCTCTCTATGGTTCTGAGAGCATATGAAAACGCTGATCTCCAGCGTGCTTTAGGCAAAAGTGAGAATACCCCATCGTGTGGTAAGCAACACGATAGTATGCAACTCTTGAACGTTCAATGTTCAAAGGGCCATACGCAGCGCTCGCTATCGGCGTGCCTAAACGGTCATGAGGCAGTAGGTGGTATCCGTTGGGTTGATAAAATTCTCAACCGTGACGACCCGTTCGCGCTCTACTCGGGTTCCCCGTTGTGTGGTGTGAAAACACGACCATGTACCTTGAGACGTGGCTTGACTCAAGGATGATCCGTATGGCAATGATACGGACCGTATGTTTTTATTATGATATGGAACTGCCTGTAATGTCAGAAACCTTTGTGTGCACAATTATTGTGTGTTCTTCTGCAGGTACCTTAACCACGTTAGCGCATGACATGTAGAAATCGTTTGTGAGTGACGACTTTAGTTCCACCATTTGACACGTATATGCCGGAATACCGGTTTAGGATTTTTTTCTTTGGTGAGGAAACGTAGTACCGACTGCATAAAAGTTTATTTTCAAAGAAAAGTGTCATAATGAAGTATAGGAATTCATTTAGGGGTTAGTAAACTCCTATATTGAACTAAGAGTCAATTGGGAGTATAGATTCAATCTCAAAAACTTAAGAACAATCTCCCCTGTTTTTGGCAGAAACTTTTGCTGAACTTGAACAGGGCATAACTTAGGATGGGTTGAACCAATGGAGGTATCGTATACCATTCTGGAAAGGTTTTGAAGTCCTCTACAATTTTTCTGTAGAGTTCCAGAACAAAATATCCCTCCAATGGGATGAAAATCTCAGATGAGTAGGTACTGTCCAGAAACAGGGCAGACCAAATGCTCTCTGGAATTTTCTGTATTTCAACCAAAACATTTCGTTTCACCGTTTGACGTCCAGTGGCTGTTGTAAAACAGCGAGTTGGAGTCGAAGGGTTGATGCATTTGACATATCACTTCGAGTTAGCACATGTTTAGGTCCAATACAATAGCGAGGAATTACGCATGCTAACACACTTAACATCCCCTGGTGACCCCGATGGTCGAAATGAACTTGTAACCCATAAAGTTCAATACTTTGGAACTCGATCGTATGACACGGTCCAGGGATGTATATGGTGCATAAAGTTTATACTTTATCCATATGTGTGATTGTTATGCGCATTGTTTATCCCATGCTCGCATTACTATTGTATAGGCTGGATGAGCTAAACCCACATGTGTTGATCGTTTGAATGGTATGAATGCAGAATGGTGCGGACACGTTCAACGCAAGAGGAGGGGGGTCCGAGTCAAGTTCGTGGTGATGAGTCTCCACCCCCGGAGCAGACCATGATGCAGCAGCAACCACCTCCTCCACCGCCAGAACTTCCAAGGAATCTTGCGGAGGTTCTCGTGCAGTGCTCGGCTCGCGCGACGAGCAAACCGAGTTACTGCGAATGTTGGTGCAGCAGAATGCGTCCCATCAGGGAGGACGCCAAGACAATGGGCAACGCCAGCCCCAACAAAGCTCGTATTCGGAATTCATGGCGACCCATCCACCGGTCTTCACGGAGGCCGAATAACCTTTGGAGGCGGACAGCTTTATCCGCACTCTAGAGGCAAAGTTCGGGCTGCTACGATGCACTGAACATCAGAAGGCGCTGTACGCAGAGCAACAGCTTCAAGGAGAAGCCGGTACCTGGTGGGCGAACTACACCGCCTCCTTACCGGCTGGCCATGCCGTCACATGGACTGAGTTCCGGGAGCCGTTCCGCGCCTATTACATACCTCCCGGTGTGATGGAAATGAAGCTCCAGGAGTTCCTGGCGCTACGACAGGGCGAGAGGAGTGCTCATGAGTACTCCAGATTATTCAACCGGCTGGGGCAGTATGTGCCAGGATTTGTGGGCACGGAAGACAACAAGCGCAATGCGTTCTTCCGGGGCCTGAACTCCAAGATGAAGGTCCATCTCGCCCAGAGTAATCGCGGCAGATTCAACGACATAGTTAATGCCGCGATTCTACAAGAAAATGCTCAGCGCGAGCGCGGTTCTGACAAGAGGAAACGCAGCGCGCTGACGAGCAGCAGTGGTGGGACGCCACAGAAATACCGCATGGTGTATCGCTCACCATCCGGTCAGAGATGGCAGCCACCGGCGCGACCGCCTCAGTTTCGCGGTCGGCAATATAATGCGCCGGGCTTTCGACCAACGTATCCACCACAGCAACAACAGCAGCAAAGGATGGTCCCGCATGCGCCTCAGTTTCAACAACGTGCACCGGGATTCCGTCCTCAAGTCGGCGGGACCCCGACACCTTACACGTGCTACACGTGTGGCCATGTCGGGCACATTTCAAGAGACTGCCCCGAGCCGCGACAGGGCAGGGGTGCAGCACCATATCAGGGTGCTAATCAGCCCCGCAATCAGCCCAAGAAACCAGCACCAAAACCCGCCAACGTCCACCACTTAGCTATCGAAGACATGCCAGAAGGCGAACCCGTCCTCGCGGGTATGTTCTCTTACCTAGATCATCCCGTAGTCATACTTTTTGACTCCGGTGCCACCCATAATTTCATAAGTCGGTCTTATGTTATTAAATATCAACTGCCTGTCATTCCCACAAATAATTCATATTTGATATGTTCTCCGGGTGGGAAAATGACAGCTGATAGAATGGTCTATAGAGCACCATTACAGTTGGGTGGGAATCTATATCCAACTTCTCTAATCATGTTAGAGAGTAAAAAACTTGATGTCATTTTAGGAATGTCATGGCTACATTGCCATGGTGCTGTGCTTGACATCATTCCACGTGTGGTTCATCTCAATTCTCCACTTCATGAACCACATGTTCTTATTCTTGACCGTTTGGTCCAAGAAACCCCAGCCACATATAACACGGAAGCCACAAAACTTGTGGATATTCGTGTGGTCCGTGAATACCCGGATGTCTTTCCGGATGATCTTCCGGGCATGCCACCCAAAAGAGATGTCGAGTTCAAGATTGAACTCGTACCTGGGACGACACCAATCTCACGGAGACCATATAAGATGGCTCCGAATGAGCTGGCTGAATTAAAGGAGCAGCTCAATGATGAAGAAGGGTTTCATTCGACCGAATTCCTCGCCATGGGGATGCTCGGCGCTGTTTGTGAAGAAGAAGGATGAAACCTTGAGGTTGTGTGTGGACTACCAACCTCTCAACGCTGTCACCATCAAGAATAAATATCCACTGCCCCGCATCGATATTCTCTTCGATCAACTTGTGGGTGCGAGTGTATTTTCCAAGATGGATCTTCGCTCCGGATATCATCAAATCAAGATCCGAGCGGAAGATATTCCGAAGACGGCCTTCTCGACGAGATATGGGTTGTATGAATACCTTGTCATGTCCTTTGGTCTCACCAACGCCCCGGCACACTTCATGTATCTTATGAACTCAGTGTTCATGCCGGAGTTGGACAAGTTTGTGGTGGTGTTCATAGACGACATCTTGGTCTACTCCAAGTCTGAAGAAGAACACACCAAACACTTGCATATCATACTTCAACGATTAAGAGACCATAAGCTTTATGCTAAGTTCAGCAAGTGTGAGTTTTGGATCAGCCAAGTGCCATTCCTTGGTCACATTATTTCTGCAGAAGGCATTGCAGTTGATCCAAGCAAAATCGAACAAGTGCTGAAATGGAAGTCCCCCACATCAGTCCATGATGTCAGAAGTTTCCTCGGGTTAGCAGGATATTATCGGAGATTCATACCAAATTTCTCCAAGCTTGCTAAGCCGATTACTGAACTGTTGAAGAAGGGGATCAAATATGTTTGGAGCCCAGCTTGTGAAGAAGCTTTCCAAGCATTAGTGAAGCATCTTACAACAGCCCCGGTGTTAGCTCAACCGGATACGACCAAGCCCTTTGACGTATATTGTGATGCGTCTGGCATCGGGCTTGGCTGTGTATTGATGCAAGGAGGAAGAGTGGTCGCCTATGGCTCACGTCAACTTCGTAACCACGAGCAGCACTATCCGACTCATGATCTTGAGCTCGCTGCTGTGGTATTGGCCTTGAAGATGTGGAGGCACTATTTGCTTGGGAACTTAGTGCACCTCTACACCGACCACAAAAGTCTGAAATATATATTCACTCAAAAGGAGTTGAATATGCGGCAACGGAGATGGCTAGAACTGATCAAAGACTATGAGATCGAGATTCACTACCATCCCGGTAAGGCAAACGTGGTTGCCGATGCCTTAAGCCGCAAATCCCATATCAACAATCTGTCCATCACCCCACTTGATGAGGAGGAGCCGAGTCTGTACTTGGTTCCATATGGGGCATTATATAATCATGCTCTCATACCAACCATAAGAGAGGAGATTATGGAAGCTCAGAGGAAGGACATGGGAATGTCGCACATTCGGAGAAGGATGAAGAATGGCGAAATGAAATGCTTCCGAAGAGATGAACACGACACTCTATGGTTTAAAGACCGTATAGTGGTACCCCGTGACATGAAGCTTCGGAAGAAAATCTTGGACGAGGCTCATTTGTCCAAGTTTCTATTCATCCGGGCAGCAACAAGATGTACCAGGATCTTAAAACCAGGTTTTGGTGGACACGGATGAAGAGAGAAATCGCAAAACACATATCCGAATGTGATACGTGTCGGCGTGTGAAGGCCGACCATATGCGTAAAGCCGGACAGCTGCAACCATTGAACATTCCGGCATGGAAGTGGGAGGATATCAGCATGGACTTAATAGTCGGGTTACCTCTCACGTCTCACAAGCATGACTCGATTTGGGTGATAGTCGATCGACTAACCAAGTCGGCTCATTTTATCCCCGTACATACAAGGTATGTGGCCAAGCAATATGCGGAGCTGTACATTGCAAAGATCTTGTGTTTGCACGGTGTTCCCCGCTCCATCATCTTAGATCGCGGTGTGCTGTTCGTCTCTCGGTTTTGGGAACAGCTACACGCATCATTGGGGACCAAACTGATCCGAAGCTCCGCGTATCACCCACAGACAGATGGTCAAACTGAACGGGTGAATCAAGTGCTTGAAGACATGCTACGCGCTTGTGCCATCCACCACGGCAAGAATTGGGATGATCATTTGCCATTGGCGGAGTTTTCTTACAACAATGGCTATCAAGCTAGCATCAAGATGGCGCCGTATGAAGCTCTCTACGGCCGGAAATGCTGCACACCTCTCAACTGGTGCGAGTCCGGCGAGCGAGTTATCTACGGCATTGAACTTGTGAATGAAGCTGAAGAACGAGTGCGAGTAATACAAGCCAACCTCAAGGCTGCTCAATCTCGTCAGAAGAGCTATGCGGATAAGAGACGCCGCCCTCTCCACTTCGACATCGGGGACCATGTTTATGTCCGTGTGTCTCTGATGAAGGGAGTTCATCGTTTCGGAGTGAAGGGTAAACTTGCGCCGCGGTTCATTGGTCCGTTCGCCGTCATTGAAAGATGCGGACCCGTGGCTTATCGCCTAGAGTTACCAGCGTCGCTCGCAGGCATTCACAACGTTTTCCACATCTCTCAGCTGAGAAAGTGCATCAAGCCCTCAGCTGAAATCCGCACAGAAGACATAGAAGTTCTTCAACCGGACCTCACATACACGGAGTATCCAATCTGGATTATCGATGAAAAGACTCGCCACAAGAAACCGGACCTTATGATTCTACAAGGTCTTGTGGAGTAACCATACCGCTGATGAGGCGACATGGGAAAGCGAGGATTATCTACGCACGTATTATCCAGACCTGCTATCATCATATACCCGGTAAAGTTTTACCCACCTTGCTTTTCCTTTGGAATCTCGGGACGAGATTCTTTTTAAGGGGGGAGGGATGTAAAATCCCCAAAAGTGGTAGCAAGAAAATTCAGCTCATATACACTTATGAAAAATGAGGGGAATTAAAACTTTGAATTATAATAAGTGTGAGTTCAAAGTGAGGGTTTAGACTTCCCAAAAACTTCCAAACATGGAGATCTAAATGCACAACTTGGATCTTCATAGTCTAAATATTCAACCTTCCAAATTTCAGATCATTTGGAGGAGTTTTAATATTTGTTTGGGATTAAAAGGAGAAGCCCTCTAATCTGAATTTCAAATTCAGTTTCAAATTCCAATTCCCTCAATTTGAAAATTTGGTTTCACAAATGTGTTCTCCACCTTTTAATAAGCAGCCATGCCAAAAATTGGAAACTTTGGAGCTGGTTTGCTATATTTTTGAGGCAATATAAAGTGGAGAACTCAAACTCCTTTTCAAATTCAACTGATCAATCCACATCCAATTTTCACACCCGAATTCAAACTATTTGAATTCAGCAAATTCAAACTATGACTTGGGGTTGAAGTCAAGTCTTAAATGTTGAGTTGCTGGTGGGAAAATATCAGAAAAAGTTGATTAAACAAAGAGGGGAGGTGGGGCCCATTTGTCAGCCACCCACTGGGGTTGCCGCCTCAGCCGACGGCGGTCGAACAGCGGGAGCGCGCCAGCTCCCGGTTGAACCCGCGCCCGAGGGAGAGCCCGCGCCACCTCCTACTGCCTAGGTGGCTCGGTTGGATCACGGCAAAGGGTGTGCCGGAGCTGTTTTCCTTCTTCCCCTGCTATAACTCGCGCCCCCGCCGTTTCCTTCCATCCAGAAAACCGCCGCCGTTCCTTCCGATCACACCACAGCCCTCCGAGCTCGATTGCTCGAGCGCTCCACAGCAAAGAGCATCACCTGGACGTGCTCTATCCCTTGCCAAAGCCCTTCGAGGTTTGCCGGTCCGAACTGCTCGAGAAACGCGGATTGGCGCCAAAGCTTCAAGGTGCCCGGACCTCGCCGTTTCGGCTCTCCGTCGACAGCAGCAACCGGCCACCCTCTCCCCCGACTTCCTATACAAGAAAGGTGCGTGGACATGTCCTGGTCGTGTAGCCGGAGGCCGTTTAGCGTTTGCTAGAACCGGTAGCGAGAATTTCACCGTTTCCCCAAAACAGTACACTGACGGGTAGTGCGCGGTCTAGCCAAAAATTCGTGGTGCACGATCCTTTAGACCTCGAGTAAGCTTGCACAGAGCTTCTCTACTTCCTAGCGCCTCTTCTCGACGAAGAACCAAACAAAAACATCAAGAAACGAGGGAGCCCTAGCTGTTTTCTTAGTCGCCGGTGCAAAAGCACCTCGGGTCGCCGTGGAGCCCTCGGTTGCCGGCAGTTTCACCGGTGGCCAGGACTCTTACGGGCTCCTACATCACTCACTGATGCTCTAGAGCCCAAGAATTGATCGAATGATAGAGGAATAAGGGTTCCCGACCTCGCCGGAGTTCAAAACTTTGCTGTCACCGGTGCGCGATGGTTTCCGGTGAGCCACGGCCGCCGGCGACCCTCCCACAGTGTTCAGCACAGTTAGAAATGGGGGAGCGGAGAGTTTGACGAAGTTTAAACCACGGGAACCCCGTCCCGGCGAGCCTTGCCGGCGTGCGCCGCCGCGGGAGGCGCGGGCAGCGCGAGGAAGACGAACGAGGGCCGGTCCCACCGGTCAGCCTCCGGGTGCGCGTGAGGATCGGTTTGTGGCGCCGGATCTGGTGCGTCTGCGCGGGAATAACCCCGTAGCCCCCGGTGTTGCTAAAATCTGACTGGTCCGAATTAAACCATTTGGTCCAGCCCAATTATTTGAAGTTTCCATTAGAGAAATAATTCCAGAAATTAGCTGATCTTTACAAGGCCGTAACTTTGTGTAGAAAACTCCAAAAGGAGTGAGACCAATTTTGTTGGATTCCTCAGGAGGAGTACTTCACAGAGAAACCAAATTTTGGCTATGAAAATGCCCAGGAATTTCTGTAGGATTGTTTTTAGTAAATCCTTTAGGGATTTATTACAGGAGCAACTCTTTATGAAATATTCCCAAATTTGGGCAGCAATTCCTCTTCATAGATACTGATCTCCAGTAAAAATTTTGGGCTTCATTGGAGTTCATTTGCTAGGTCAAATTACCTTGCCAAGTTCAGCCTTTATTTGGAAATTCAAATTTAAACAGAAGCTTTTTCAGAACTCCCGTTTAAGTTAAAAAATTCATATCTCTCTGATGGTAGCTCCAAAAATGATGAAACAAATTTTGTTAGAACCATGGAGACTTACCCCAATCAAATCTTCCACCATTAGCTATGTCAAAGCTCCTGAATTGGGCTCAAAATTCAGAGAAGCATTGTACTTGTAGGAATTTTAAATACTACATTGTGCAATGACATATCTCCAAATTTGGCTCAAATCATCCTTAAAGAGTCTAGTATCCACTGTATAAATCCCAAAGCCAATTAAGGATTATAAATAGCAATAGCTATGAATAGAAGTCCAATTCTTATAAATCCTTAATACTTATACATGTATTTTATTACATTTCATGATAGTGACCGAAGTTGAGGATACGCCGGAGCCCTTGGACGTCCGGCCACCGGAAGCTGACTTTCCGTTTAACTCGCAACCATGCAAGCCCCGGTTGGCACTTAAGTACCTATTATAAAGCTTTTTATTTGTATCATTTATGTCTAGGGTGAATGTTTGCATTAGAGTTAGGGTGATTGAAACCCCACTTGCATAGCCTCTTTAAATCCTATAAAGGGTTGGGTAGTTTACAAACTCGACGAGTAGTGACTTCCATGCTAATGTTTAGGATCTCGGTAGAAGTCGAGTGGTTGGAAGCTACTCGCGAGATAGTACTTATTGCACGGGATGAAAAGAGGTAGATAATGGCTTGAGTTGTATGAAAATGAGACCCAGCAGGGGGGATAGGATGCAGTGAGCAGAGGTCTCACGTGCTTAGCCCTGTTGGTGACGGTTGAGGACCGTCCGTGTGCGGCCCTGCTGGACAAGTATCGAACAGTACCGGATGCATACTGGCATATGGGAACCAGGAAACCGATGTAATTGGTTAACCTGGGTGTCGAGGCTTACCCAACCGTAAATAGGAGTGGGTTGAGGGTAGCAAGGTGTAAATCTGCCGGTGGGCACAGTCACGCTCCTCGCGGGGACCTCCTACCCGTTACGGATGGACCGGTTCGGCATTTGGGTTGCCTTTGAAAGGTTGTTGCATACAACAGAGTAGGAAGGGGTGTGGAATCACGCTTCTGAAAGTGGGTGTATGTAACGTGTTATCCGGGTGTGTCTTGATAGCAATCACCGTCCCTCGCAGTTATTTGAGTACCCGCTTGTTCACTGCGCTGTGACGTAGTAAGAAGTGAAATAAGCCAACTGAAAATGCTGTATTGATCTTAATGTCTTGAATACCTTGATTGCTGTAGATATAGAGCTAATTAAGTTTATATTCCACTTTGGGCATCACCACATCGGAGGAAAGCGTTTCTTGTTTGATTGTGGACTTCCGATGTGAGGGCTGCCTAAGGCACATGAATCTGCTGCTATAAAACTGAAAGCAAGGACCAACTTATAGGCGTGTCTTTGTCGCAAATTCCTTTTCCCATCTTACATATCCTTGCACGTAGAGTTCCATGCCTAGGTTTGACGGTTAAGACTTGCTGAGCCTTCGTGCTCACGGTTGCAATATTTGAGCTGTTTGCAGGTGAGAGTTATGAGGAAGGTTCGAGGACGAGGCGATGCCCCCGTCGGGGTACACGGTCGAGCTGGAGCCATGCACGCCGCCGTGATCTCCGGTTCCATGCTGCTAGTGTGTAGCGTCCCCGGGCTGGACGGCTGCACTTTTGCTTAGTTAGGGTTTGAGAGCAACTATGTATATAACTTCCGCTGTTAATTAGGTTTTGTAAAAGACTGCCGCTGTTTTATATCAAATAAAAGTTTGTATGTTATCCTTTATTCTTTTCGTGTGTGCTGTTGGGTGCCGCATCGCACGGCACCACCCTATGCGATCTTGGAGTGGGTGAACCACGGGGTTGTCCCCACAGGCTGGATACTATCGACGCTTCATTAAAGACTTCTCTAAGATAGCAAAGCCTATGACGGAGTTGCTAACGAAGGGAAAAGTCTTCCAATGGACACCAGCATGCCAAGGAAGTTTTGAGGAACTCAAGAAAAGGCTAACCACAGCACCAGTTCTGGTATTGCCGGACGTAAGTAAGAGCTTTGACATATATTGTGACGCATCCAGACAAGGGCTCGGATGTGTGCTCATGCAAGAAGGACAAGTGGTAGCCTATGCCTCACGACAATTAAAGAAGCACGAGCTTAATTATCCTACACATGACTTGGAGCTAGCAGAGGTAGTGCATGCATTGAAGATTTGGAGACATTATATCCTTGGTCATCGATGTGAGATCTATACGGATCATATAGCCGAATACATTGCCCTATGCGACACATGCCAACGGGTGAAGGCCGAACATCAAAAACCCGCTGGATTGTTGCAACCTTTGAAGATACCAGAGTGGAAGTGGGAGGACATCAGTATGGATTTCATCGTCGGGTTGCCACGTACTCAGTCGGGTTACGACTCCATCTGGGTTATCGTGGACCGATTGATGAAAACCGCCCATTTTCTCCCTGTAAGGGCCAATTACAACGTTGCACAATTAGCCGAGTTGTACATGGAGCAGATCGTGTGCCGTCACGGAGTTTCGAGGAGGATAGTCTCTGATCGAAGTTCTCTGACCTCTAGATTCTGGAGGAAGCTGCAGAAAGCTATGGGTAGACGACTGGATTTTAGCTCCGCCTATCACCCACAAACTGATGGGCAAACCAAAAGGACAAACCAGATTTTGGAGGACACGTAGAGAGCTTGCGCCTTGAAACGTGGGCGTAGTTGGGATAGGAGTTTACCGTATGCCAAATTCTCCTATAACAACAGCTATCAAGATAGCTTGAAGATGTCGCCTTTCGAAGCATTATATGGTAGGCGGTGTAGAACGCCACTGTTCTGGAACGAGACCGGGGAGAACCAGGTGTTTGGACCCGAAATGCTACAAGAGGCTGAAAAGAAAGTCCAAACGATACGGGAGAACTTAAAGGCTGCTTAGTCACGACAGAAAGGCTACGCGGACAATAGGCGAAGGAAGTTGACCTTCGATGTAGGAGACTTCGTGTACCTTAAGGTGTTTCCTATCCGAGGCCAACGACGTTTCAACGTCAAAGGAAAGCTAGCACCTCGCTACATCGGACCATTTAAGATTTTGGACAAGCGAGTAGAAGTAGCCTATCAACTAGAGCTCCCGACATATGTCTCTGGCGTACATGACGTGTTTCATGTAACCCAGCTCAAGAAGTGCTTGAGAATGCCAGAGGATCAAATACCAATGGAAGAGCTTGAACTTCAAGAGGACCTGACCTATACGGAGCACCCTGTCCGAATTTTGGACGTGAAGGAAAGGGTCACCAGGAACAAAGTAATTCGATGGTGCAAGGTACAATGGAGCCATCACACCGAAGCCGAAGCCACATGGGAGCGTGAAGAAGACATCAAGGCAGAATTTCCCCATCTGTTCTCTACTAACGAATCTCGAGGGCGAGATTCAATTTAAGGGGGGTAGATTTGTGACACCCTCATCCCTGATTTCTGCATGTATTCATATCTCATGTAGAGAAACATTTTAAAAGAAGAGGGAACAGAGAAAATATCGAAAGGATAGCCAATAAAGATCCGAAACCAGTTTCCGGAGAACGCCGAAGACAACTTCCGCAGCCCGCTTGCCACGTGGTGTGTTAAGAGCTCATCCCTGCAAAATGGGGAGAGGTCCACCGCTAAACTGGCTACGTGGCAGGCTCGGGGCTCATCCCCACAAAAGGGGGAGAGGTCCGACCCTGTGGGACACGTGTTACCCCAGAGCTAGCCTCTGCGGAAGAAGCAAAGGCATTTCCGTAGGACACATGTCACCTTCGGAGCTAGTCACCGCGGAAATCAGAGGACCAGTCACGCGGGATACGTGTCAATCTCGGAGCTAAACTCCAAGAGGTCCGGTTCTATCGAACACTTGTCGCCACCGGAGCTTACCTCCGGGAGGTCCGTCGCTGCTGGACACGTGTTAACCTCGGAGCTCGTCTCTGAGAAGGAAGGAAAGTCTGGCGCTACTTGACACGTGGCGTGCGCGGAGCCACCTCCGAAAAGAGAGGAGGTCCCGATCGCCAGGATACGTGGCGCACGCGGAGCTCACCTCCGAAGGAGAAGGGAGTCTTGCTCACTTGACACGCGGCACCACCGGAGCTCGTCTCTGCGGAAAAGGAGAGACCAGGCCGATGGACACGTGGAGCCTCCGGAGCTCATCACCGAGGAGGTAACGAGTTCTAGGAACGTTTTTTGGATTCTGTACGCGTAGAAATACCGGAACAGAAACCGACCTGAATTCCACAATGATACCGCACCAAATCAACTAAAGATAAGTTGTAGGATTCGACGACAAATTTGAACAGGACTCTTATTCGGGATACAAACAGATTAGGACTCTTCTCTTCCCGATTATAAATAGAACCCAGAACCTCTGGCCGAAACCACAAACTTCTTTTCCAATTCCTGAGCCGACGACTTAGAGCCCTAGTCCCAAACCGCCGAGCAAACCATCGCCAGAGTGCAGCAAGGAAGATCGCCGGAGGAAAGCCCAACGATCTGAGGAGGACCTCGAGACCGAGAAGATCATAAGGTAGGTCTCCAATACCACCTTACGACATCGTTGTGTTTTCTTTGCATCTGTTCTTCGATTCCTTTTGAACAGAAGCTTTCTTGTGGACACATCACTTGATGATCAGGTTGATCTAAAGACAAGATCATCGCCACGTCCACCTTTGATCCGAACACCTCTGTTCATCATAAAACCCATGCAAAGCCATGAAAAAACACGTACAAACCAATCTAATAAAACTAATCATAGGATAGCATACATATGCATCATCACATCTAGTTTAAGGTTTGTGCATGATATTGATTGCTGTGAATCTTGTATGCACGTGATCCTACATAGCAGGACAAGCTCAGGGAGTTGTCTACGACGAACTGCAGCAACAAGGTTTTGAGAGCCAAGAACAACCGGAACCGCAAGAACAAGGCAAGTGCTCCTTGACCATATTGATCCTATGTTTTGGGTAAAACTGTTTTGTTTTTGCGAAAAGATGTGTGTGCTGAGTCAAACATGATGGGAAACCCTTTTTATAGGAGTTTACTAGTTTTGGTCAAACCACCCTTGTCGCCAGGGAAGTTTATGAGTCGGGTATAGTTTTTGCTATATGCTTCGCTGAGTCTATGGGATTGGGAAGCGAGATAGATATGTCTAGCTAACTGCACTCATAATGATAATGAGAAACTGATGATGTTAATGAACATGGATCATAGGGAGATCTAGGCAAGCCTGGGTTTGTGAATGAGGTAGCATGAGATGGTGGTTTACTTGCCATAGATCTAAGGACCGGTTCATGCATGCACATGCCAGGATAACAGTGCCACCACAAGGCCAAGTATGGGTGCGGCTTAGCTGAGTAATTAGTCAACTTGCTAGAGTGTTATGGACTGTGGAAGGCGCGGGGAATGGGAGTCGAGTGAGGACTGCCCTGGGAACTGCATGGCACAAGAGGGGGCCTGTGGGTGGGAGAATTGGAAATTCTAGCCTGCCGGTGAAACCTTAGTGAGTCCATACATCTAGTAGCCCCTTTGTAAAGGCTATTTTGTGATCTCTTGACCATACACCGACGGTTGTGTACTGGTATAATGGAGATTCTGCAGTCGCCGACGGGTGACGAAATCACAAACTTGTGGGTAAAGAGGTGCAAACTCTGCAGGGTTCTTAAAACTATCATGATAGCCGAGCTTACGGTTACAAGCGCCTGGCCAACTGCCATGATTATTGGGATGGTTTTTGGTCATGGTTACTGATTTTGGTTATGGTTTGGTTTTGGGACTGTTGAGTCCGGGTGATAAGATGGGTTGCATGACTGTTGAGTCATGGCAATGAGGTTGGTCTCAGTGGGAGACGAAGTTGTTTATGAGATAAAATGGTAGCGAATACGAGATGGTATTCATGAGATGGTAGCGAATACGAGCAGGTATTCGTGAGAATAAGGTTGATTGATGACTGGTTGTGACATGGAAAGGTAATGAACATAATGGAGGTATGATTGGTATTTTAAATACATGTTGGGATTACATTCACTTAAAGATGAGACGCTTTTTTACCATGGTTTGATAAATAACTTTGCTTTCTGCAAATGAGCCTTTTTATACCTACCTTGTTATGAGCTTCGTATCATATTTTCCCGCACTTGCTGAGTACATCATTGTACTCAAACTTGCATTATCATTTCATCATCAGCGGCAGGAGAAGATTACTATGAAGAACAAATGGAGCATTAGGTGTGTGATCTGTTCTCAGCCTTGCCTGTGGGAATGAAATAGAGATGGAGTCATCGCTGCTTAGATTTGCTTCCGCATTAGTTGAATTGCTTCCGCATTAGAATAAAGACTTCCGCTGCATAGAAATAAATACTTCCGCTGTGAGCATGAGTCCAAGACTCATGAGATATTGTAATAAACTCTTTTATTCGTGGTAATATATAATCTGAATTCAGTTTGTGGAACGTATGTGTATGTGTGATGAACATCCTAGGCACACATATGCATTAGTTCTCGGTTCCGTGGTTTTCCACAGAATTGAGGGCGTCACAGGAGCCACCCCTTGCTGAGGCCAACAATTAAGGTGATGAACAGGCCAACCGTTTAGTTCAAGAATTCCGGTCCGACGGGATGGAAGGAGGACACATATCCAAGGAGCTCAAATAATTTCTGGATTGCTGCAGCTTATACCCGGAATATCTTCTCAAGAAAGTCCCTCGTCTCAGACATGAAGAGTGGAAGGCTGAAGTAACCATCCTATCTAATGGTAGGGTTGTCACTCGGCCCTTCGCACCCACATGGAGAGCTACAAGGGCAGAAGCTATCGATGATGCTGCATGGGATGCACTCACCAGACTGTGCTACGCCTTCCGTGAGCAGCTTGAGAACACTACTTTTGAGCTGCACCCGTATCAGAAGAGTGGTACAAGGGAGATCATTGGACCCCATGGACAAGCTCTTTCCAACCCACAAGCTGCTGACAAGTCTCGGAGGTTTCTCGTGGAGTTAGGAAACCGCTATGCAAGCGCACAAGAAGAGATCCGTTACCTCCGCAAGAAGCTGTACTTGCTGGAAAAACAAGAGGAGACTTGTGCCAACGCGGGAGCAAATGGAGCACCAGCGTCATCTATCCCTACATGGACTGCCGACTCACCATGGCGTGCACCCATGTATGCACCACCCCCGTCACACAGCAAGAACAGCACCGGTTCTCACGATTAAGTTTAGGTTCCATTGAATAAAGCTGTGATAGGAACGTTTAGATCGTAGTAGCTTGAATAAGAGTGGTGTGCTGAAATTTTTTTGATGATTGCTTGGTTTATGTGCTGATGTGAGTTGTGGGACACTTCGGCGAATGTACACATCCACACATAGTGGAGAGATGTGAGATGCTTCGGCACGTGTTCACATCCTTATATAGGCTGAACTTGATGAAAGAAGTTGCTTAGTTCATACACCTTGATGCATATAGTTGGGAAATCACTTCTTTCAATTCTAATTCTATCGAAAAGTAAGCCTTAAAATAAGGGGGGTAGACTTTCTTGCCAACCTTATTGTCTTGGATTCCCAAGGGATTGACATAATACTTGGAATGGACTGGTTAAGCAAGCACAACGGAGTGATTCAATGTGCTCAGAGGATCGTATAGTTGACGAGTGAGCACGGCACTCGTATTGAGTTCGAGGCAGCCCAACCTACAACCGAGAAGGCAGTGCTGAACCACATCGAAGAAGCAACATTGGAAAGCATTCCGGTGGTTCAAGAATATTCAGATGTGTTTCCAGAAGAACTTCCAGGTATGCCACCTGACCGGGACATTGAATTTGCCATTGATTTAGTACCCGGAACTGCACCTATAGCGAAGAGGCCATATAGGTGTAAAATTCCCAAAAAGTGGTAGCAAGAAGTTCAACACATGTACACTTAGCAAAAATGAGGGGAATTAAAACTTTGGATTATAAAGGTGTGAGTTTAAAGTGATGATTCAAACATCCCAAAAACTTCCAACATGGAGATCTAAATACATAACTTGGGTCTTCATATTTCAAATATTCAAACTTCCAAGTTTCAGCTCATTTGGAGGGATTCTAATATTTGTTTGGGATTAAAAGAGGAAGCCCTCTAATCTGAATTTAAATTTCAGTTTCAAATCCCAATTTCCTCAATTTGCAAATTTGGTTCCACAAATGTGTTCTCCACATTTGAATTAGCAGCCATGCCAAAATTCAGAAACGTTGGAGTTGGTTTGCTATGTTTTTGGAACAATGCAAAAGGGAGAATTCAAAGTCCATTTCAAATTCAAATAACCAAACACAATTCAAACACTACACCAGAATTCAAGTCATTTGAATTCAACATTTCAAACCATGACTTTGAGGTGAAGTACAGCATTCAAGTGAGTATCTGTGGTAAAAAGATCTGTGGAAATATTAATAAAATGAAGTGGTGGGACCCAGCAGTCAGCCACACAAGTCTTTTACCGCCTCTGTTTATAACTTCGGGCGCCACCGAGCGGTCGCACGGGCTGCCAGACGTCGACTTGCCTCCACCTCGGTTGTTTCTCTCCACGTCCTTAGTCTCAACTGAGCAAACTCGACACACCACCTCGCTCATTCCTCATTCTCCCGAGCTACTGCATTGAGTGAGCAGAAACTACTCCACTGCCCGGCAGAACACGCGCCGCCTCCTCCCTCGATCGGGAACCGTTACTCTCAGTGGTACACAGCCTTGATAAGCAGCAAAACGAAGCCTGAGCTTGCCCTCGACGTCCCCAACGTGAAAGCAATCGGCTTGCCCCAGCTCAGGCGCGGCAAAAAGTTTCTCGGCGGTCTGAAGTGGGAACCTCTCCGGTTTACCGTCGCCCCGGTGTTACAGGACTGTTTCTCCTCTACCAAACGACGTCCTAGGTGCGTTGTCGACCCTTCTTGCTTTTTACCAAGTTTGGAGCTAGGTTGTAGCCTTGGTCGGCCGGAATTTAAAGTTTGTCGCCAGCAGTTTCTTTGAACCTAGGTGAAGGAAACGGGAAATTCCTCAGCCATATGGAGTTAGGGTTCACCAGAGGCTAGGCATAGAATCTCCAAACCATAGTGACCCTTCTTGAGCAATCGGTAAGCAAAACCGTGCAGAATCCGAAGGGTTCTCCGTGTTTTCCCTCACGGCGGCGCAAAACCACGTCGGTCGCATGGTGAGCTTCTGCTTCCGGTTGTTTTCTGAGGGATCAGGGCAGTGTTCTGGATTCCCCATGTCACGGTAGTGCTGTAGGACCAAACTGTGGCCAGTTTCCAGGCTCACCGAAGGAGTACCATGTCGCCGGAGTCACCAAAGTCGCTGCCACCGTCGCACGCCCATCTCCGGCCATCGTCGGGGAGGGGTGAGACCGGTAGAATGTTTCCCGTGTGGAGATAGGCAGTAGAGGCGAGTTTGGTGAAGGTTGGGGCACGAGAACATCGTTCCGGCGAGCTCTCCGGCGAAGGCAGCCGCGGGAAGGCGCGCGGGCGCGAGGTAGAAGACGAGGGAGGCGCGGGCCACCTGTCAGTGACTCAGTCCCGGCGCGGGATCGTGGTGCAGCACGGGATCGGCTGTGGCTGCGTGGGTTAACTCCGTAGCCCCCGGTGTTGCCGAAATTCCACTGGTCCGATTTAAAACAGTGGGCCCGGTCACAATTATTTGAAGTTTCTGTTAAGCAAATAATTCCAGAAATTAGCTAATCTTTGCAAGCCCATAACTTTGTGTAGAAAACTCCAAAAAGGGTGAAACCAATTTTATTGGAATCCTCATAAGGAGTACTTCACATAGGAACAAAGTTCTGGCTATGAAAATTCCCAGGAATTTCTGTAGAATTGTTTTTATTAAATCCTCTAGAGATCTATTTCAGGAGCAATTCTTTATGAAACATTCCCAAATTTGGGCAGATAATCCTTTTCATAGTTACTGATCTCCAGTAAAAATTTGAGCTTCATTGGAGTTCATTTGCTAGGCTAAATTGCCTTCCAAAATCCAGCCTTTATTTAAAAAGTCAAATTCTAAACAGAAACTTTTCAGAACTCCTGTTCAACTTCAAAAACTCATATCTCTCTGTTGGTAGCTCCAAAAATGGTGAAACAAATTTTGTTAGAACCATGGAGACCTATCCTAATTAGATCTTCAACTGTTAGTCATGTAAAAACTCCTGATTTGGGCTCAAAATTCAGACAAGCCTTGGACTTGTGGGAATTCTGGAGACCACAAGGTGCAACGAAATTTCTCCAAATTTTGCTCAGATCATCCTTAGAGAGTCTAGTATTCACTGTAAAAAACCCAAAGCCAATTAAAGAAAATAAATAGCAGTAGCTATAAATAGAAGTGAATTCTTATATTTCATTAGCACTTATACATATATTTTGCTACATCTCATATAGTGACTGAAGTTGAAGACACACCGGAGCCTTTGGACGTCCTGCCACCCGACGCTAACTTCTCCTTTGACTCGCAACCAGGCAAGCCCTGGTTTGCATTTAAGTGCTTTTGCAAAGTTTTCATTTGTATCACTTATGTTTAGGGTGAAATGCTTGCATTAGAGTTAGGGTGATTGAAACCCCACTTGCATAACCTTTAAATCCTATGGAGGCTTGGGTAGTGTACAAACTCGACGAGTAGAGAATGCCATGCTACTGTTCTTAGGATCTCGGTAGAAGTCAAGTGGTTGGAATCTACTCGCGAGATAGGTATTTATTCACATGGTATGGGAAGAGGTAGATAATGGCTTAAGATTATTAAACTGAGACCCAGCAGTGGAGATAGGATGCAGTGAGCGGAGGTCTCACGTGTGTATCCCTGTTGGTGTCGATTGAGGACCGAGCCGTGTGCGGCCCTGCTGGACAAGTATCAAACCGTACGGGATGCATACTGGCATATGGGAACCAGGAAACCGATGTAATTGGTTAACCTGGGTGCCGAGGCTTACCCAACCATTTTATAGGAGTGGGTTGAGGGTAGCAAGGTGTAAATCTGCCGGTGGGCACAGACACGCTCCACACGGGTGTAAAAGCCCAAGAAAAGGGACTTGCAAAAACTTTTCTTCACCTCACAACACCACAGTTCTTGTTGTGGATAGATGGTGAAAAAGTGGGAAGAGCAAGTAACCTCCATCAAAAGAGGGATTAGAGGGGAAAGTCTACAGTTTCACAAAGTGGGATTTGGACACATGAGCATGAGAGGTTGAGCTCACCCCTAGGACTTGAAAAGTCTTGGGAAGGTTCAAGCCAAATTTCATGTAAATCCAACACTTTTTGAGGCACTTTTGGAGGTAATTGAAAAAGAGGCCAATTTGAATGTAAATTCAAATTGCAACAATTTTCATCACTGAAATTCAAAAGTTAGCTTCATATTCAAACTCAGCACATCTTTCTGAGTAAGCCCACCAATTTTCATCCTCATTGGAGTTCATCTTGTCAAGAGCTAAATTTGCAAGAATTCAAAACTGAATTTGAATTTCAGTATAAACATGCACCAAATTTAGCCAAACACAGTTCAAATTTGAGAATTCAAATTCAAACAAAGACTTGGTGACTAAGTCTCACATTAAATTGTGAGTAGCTGAGGATATTTTGGCACCCCAGAATACTTAACAGAGAAGTTTCCACTGATTTTTTTCCTCTCACGGCTGAGACAGCGCACGGGAGCGCCGGCGCCGACCTCCTCGCGCGGCCACCTCCTGCTTCCCGCCCGTGCTGGCTGCCGTGTGTTTAACTCCCTCTTCACTCAGCGTGATCTTTTCTTCACAGCACGAGCCGATCGTGTTTTGCTTCCTTCTCCCGAGCAGCGCCACACCGAGCTCGGTTCTTCTTCCCCCGACGCCGCTCCTCCGATTCTCCCCTGCACGCCGACGTCTGCTCGGCCTTTGCCCGAGCTCCCAACACAGAAAGGGAGCGCCTGTGTGTGCTCTAGCTAACCACCCCACCACCTCGCGGTGTTAGCACCGCACTCGACCACAAATCGACGATCGCCACTGAGAACTCAGGCCACCGGCGGAAAGCCGAGGACTGCTCCCCGTGGACAGCACGCGACGGCCAGTTTCACCGCTGAACTCCTACACGAAAAAGGTGCATCATGCTCTCAAGATTGTGTAGGTGCAAGCCGTTTAGCGGTTGATTCACCGGGTGAAGAGTATTTCCAATTCTTCTGAAACGTAGTGTGTTTGGGTAGAGCGCGGTCTAACCCAAAATTCATGCTACTCACTTAGCTATTGGCCGCGCCGGCTTGTCAGCACCTTCCTCACTCCCTAGCGGCCCTCCTCGACCAAGAATCAAGGGAAATGACCCAGAAATGGCCGGGTTTGGGTTGTTGTTCGGGCCGCCATAGAATAATAGCTCGGTTCACCGTGGAGCTCTAGGTTGCCGACCGTTTCATGGGGTTTGGCGGTCATTTCCGTCACCCCCGAGCTCCCACAGTGCTCTCCGACCCTTTGCCGATCATTTTGATGCGTTGTAACGCATTCCCGACCACGCCGGAACCCTAATCGCCGCTGTCACCGTCGGGAGCCCTGTTCCGGTGAGCTACGGCCGTCGGCAACACCACCGACGAGTTCAGTGCCACGAATTACGGGGGGGCGGCGAGTCTGAGATCGGGAGACGGCCGGGAAAGCAGTTCCGGCGACACTCGCCGGAGTGCGCCGCCACGGACCCCTGTTTGGCGCGAGGAAGGAGAAGACTGCCGGGTGGGACCCACTGGCAGACATTTAAACATTTTGAAATGTCCAGTTTGTAGTTCAAACTTTGGAGGACCACAACTCGGGGTAGGAGAATCCAAAAATTATGAAACAAATTTTGTTGGATTCCTCTAACTGAGTACAATCCAAATCCGAAACCCAATTTGTATGAAACCTATTATTTAATTCTGTAAAATTCTTTAAACTTTTCAGCAAAAGAATTTTAGAGGGAGTTTGGTTCATCCAAAAATCCCCAAGTTTTTTCCAAAATGTTCTTTAGGACATTAGTGAACCCCTATAAAAGTTTCAGACCATTTGGAGATGATTTGGTCAGAGAAATTCAAATTTGAAGGTGCTGTGTTCATTTGAATACAGAAACATTTTCAGAGAATTTCCAAAACTTGGAAATTCAGTTCTGGGCAAATCTTAGCTCCAAAAATGCTAGGAAAATTCATGCAAACTCTATGAGCTATAATAGAAATTTTAGTTCACTAAGTTGGGCATGAACAGGGGTATTACTTCAGAATTAATTCTTCTTTGCTTATTTGCTAAGAGAATTATTCTGAGCAAACCATTCCATGAAAAGTGCTAGTGTTTGGTCCAGATAGTTTTCTTGTGACAAGGAACTCACACAAAAATTCTCAGCTCCATTGGAGCTCTGGATCATCCTGCCCTGTTTAACCACTTGAGGGATTAATATGAAAAAGGGGGAAACCACTTAGCACTTAACCATATACTTAGGTCCAAACCCAAATCACTAAACCCCAGTTCATCTTTAAATTCTTAAACAGAGTTCCAGTTGTTAGAGACTGGTTATTAGAACTAATAGAATAAGTATTACCCTAAACTCTTATGCATATTCATTAACATGTAGTAATTTATTAACGTGTAGTCGCTGAAGGCGAGGAGACTCCGGAAGTGTTGGACTTCCTGCTTCCGGACGAAGACTTAACCCCTGACCAGCAGCAACAAGGCAAGCCCCGGTTTGGATTAACCTTTTTATAAGTTTTTACTTTGTTTACATGTGTCATATGAAGTATGATTGTGCATTAGGTATAGGATGGATGGAACCCCACTTGCATAACCAGAACTTTTCCCTAAGAGTGAGGGTAGTGTCTAAGACCTCGAGTAGACAGGCTATGCTTAATGATTCATAGGACTTCGGTACAAGTCGAGTAGTTGGAATCTACTCGCGAGATAGGCATTGGGACACACGGGTTCGGTTGAGTGATGTGAGATCACTTTAGTAATGAAAATGAGACTAGGCAGGGGCTAGGGCGCAGCAAGAGGAAGTCTTGTGTGCGCAGCCCTGCCCGTGTCGATTGAGGACCGATCCGTATGCGGCCCTGTTGAACAAGTATTGAACAAACCAAAGGCATATCGGATATATGGGCCCCGATAAACTGATGTAGCCTAAACCTCCGGGCGTCGAGGCATAGCACACCGATTTATAGGTGTAGGTTGAGGGCAGCAAGGTGGAAATCTGCCAACGGGCATAGAGAGATGCTCCGTGTGGGGAACCTCCTGCTCGTTTCGGTACGACCGGTTCGACGTTTGGGCTGTTGGGTGAAAGGTTGTCCCGTACGACATCGAGTGAGCGTGCTGTGCAGCTCCACGGGTGGGCGTACGTGACGTGCTCTTTGGGTTTTCCCTGCAGGTGTATATCGAGTCGATTCGCCGTCCCTCGCGGTGACGAGTACCGCTTGTTCACTGCGTCGTAACATAGACTAATGAATGAAATGTTATGATTCCATATTGCTGTTATGATATAATTGTATTGCTACATGTGTGCCACCAAATATTTCTTACTAAATTTCAGCTTCATGAACCGTTAACTTGTGGCTAAAAGATGAACTAAGGATGAACTTGTAGGCGTGTCCATTTGCTGCAATATTGCTATCCTATGTCATGGTACACCTCATGTAGAGTTTCATGCTTAGGTGAGTCGGTTAAGCCTTGTTGAGCCTTCGTGCTCACGGTTGCTGCTTAAGTGTTTTTCAGGTGAGGAGCCACCCACGGACTCGGAGTACGAGTCCACCGGCGAGGGTTACCCTCCGTCGGGGACCACGGCTGAGTGGGAGCCGTACACGCCGCGCTGAGCTGAGACGTGCAGCTAGTGTGGGCTGCCCTAGGGCTGGGCAACCGACTTTTGCTAGATAGGCAGGCGTGAGTTGTATAAAAGAAACTTCCGCTGTGTAAAATAAATACTATTTTGTAACTGGAGTTTGTACTACTTTGTACAGTTCAGTTGTTTTCCCATGTAATATATTGTGTTCTTATGACGTGTGCTGTCAGGTGTCGCATCGCACGGCACCACCCTCTGCGATCCTGGATGAGCGGATTCCGGTCCGCCACAACGGGGACCTCCTTCCCGTTACGGATGGACCGGTTCTGCATTTGGGTTGCCTTTGAAAGGTTGTTGTATACAACAGAGTAGGAAGGTGTGAAGCACCATACTTCTGAAAGTGGGTGTATGTGACGTGTTATCCGGGTGTCTCCTGATTGCAATCACTGTCCCTCGCGGTTATTTGAGTACCGCTTGTTCACTGCACTGTGACATAGTAAGAAGAGAAATAAGCCAGATGAATGTGCTGTATTGAATTAATATTGTCTTGTTACCATGTATGTTATAGTTGTAGAGATAATTAAGTTTATTTTCCACTTTGGGCATCACCACATCGGAGGAAAGCATTTCTTGTTTAATTGTGGACTTCCGATGTGAGGGCTGCCTAAGGCACATGAAACTGTTGCTATAAAACTGAAAGTAAGGATCACCATGTAGGTGTGTCTTTATTGCAAAGTCTTTTTCCTATCTTACACATCCGTGCATGTAGAGTTCCATGACTAGGGTTGTCGGTTAAGCCTTGCTGAGCCATCGTGCTCACGGTTACAATATTTGAGCTGTGTGCAGGTGAGAGTTGTGAGGAAGGTTCTGAGGACGAGGCGATGCCCCCGTCAGGGTACACGGCCGAGCTGGAGTCCTGCACGCCGCCATGATATCCGTTTGAGTGCTGCTAGTGTGTAGTGTCCCCGGGCTGGACTGTGACACCCGTTCCCAAAAAACACGGAACCGAGCTAATGCATATGTGTGCCCAGGATGTTCGTCACACATACACATGTAATCTACAAACTGAACTTAGAATATAACCATGAATAAATAGTGTTTAAGTACTTTATTACATCGATTAATTGTCTCACTCATGAATCTCTAACTTATTCTTGCAGCGGAAGTCTCTAAATGACAGTGAAAATAACTAAATAGCAGCGGCTCCATCTTCAACTCCACAGGCATGTTGATGGTAGTCTGCACGCCTAGTACTCCACATGATCCTCGAAGTACTCTTCTCCTGTTGCTGATGTTTATGTGATAATGCAAAGGGTGAGTACATGTCGTACTCAGCAAGTGCGGGAAAAGTATGACCCGTAGCTTATAGCAAGGTAGGAAATAAAAAGGCTCATTGCAGCAAGCAAATTTTATTTCACAAACATAATAAAAACAGCAACTATTTCTAAGTGAGTTTAATCCCATCATAACCATGTTATAACAGCAACATTCCTTCATCATAATTCACCACTTATCATGTCTCAACCAGCCATTAATCTTTCTCAACTTCATCTCATGCTCATAATATTCATAACCATCTCTTGTTCATATAACCGAAACCAAACTCATTTTCATGACTCAAAACAGTCCCAAAACCAATCCCAATGACCATACCATAACCATACCGAACATCCATCCCAAGTTTTCCCTCTAATCATGTGAGTTGGCCAGGTGCTTGTGACCGTAAGCACGGCTATCAGGATAGTTTTACACTCTGCTGTGGTGGCACCACTTTACCCACAAGTTTGTGATTTCGTCACCCGTCGGCGACTGCAGAACCTCCATTATACCAGTACACAACCGTTGATGTATGGCCAAGAGATTATAAAATAGCCTTTACAAAGGGGTTACTAGATGTATGGACTCACTAAGATTTTATCGGCAGGCTCGAATCACCATTCTCCCACCCACGGTCCCCCTCTTGTGCCATGCAGTTCCCAGGGCAGTCCCTCTCGACTCCCATTCCCCGCGCCATCCATGGTCCACAACAAGCTAGCAACACACCTAATTAGTCAGCTAAACCGCACCCATATTTGGCCTTGTGGTGGCACTGTTTTCCCGGCATGTGCTGGCATGAACTGGTCCTTAGATCTACGGCAAGTAAACCACCATCTCATTCAGCAACATCCACGAACCAAGCTTGCCTAGATCTCCCCCGATTCCATGCTCATTAACATTATCAAGTTATCATCATCATTATTCATATGAGTGCAGTAGCTAACCATGTTTTAATGCAGCTTCCCGTATCCCGTGGATTAAGCGAAGCAAAAAAAGAAAAAAAAACGACCATACCCGACTCATCAACTTTCCCGGCGACAAGGGTGGTTAACAAAACTAGTAAACTCCTATAAAAGGATGTCCCATCAAGTTGACTCAAGCAAACGAGTTTTCGCAAACAAAACAGTTTCAAAACATGGGATCAATATGGTCAAGGGGCACTTGCCTTGCTCCTGTGGCTCTTGTTGTTCGAGTGTCTCGAAGTCTTGGTGCTGTAGTTCTTCGTAGATAGCCTCTTGAGATTGTCCTTCTACTCACGATCATGCACATACAAAATTTACAGCAATCAATCATCATGCACAACTCTACTCAAGATGCAATGGTGTAGATGAATGCAAATCCTAGGGTGTTATTTTATTAAACCAGTTTGTATGTGTTCTTGCATGTTTTAATGGGCTTGCATGGGGTTTTATGATGAACAAGAGTGTAGGGATCAAGTGTGGACGTGGTGGTAATCCTGACTCAAGATCTAGATAAATTCCACCGTCAAAAACCGATCAAAACACGATCTGTCCACACGTAAAAGTTTCTGGTCGAAGGGAGCGAAGAAAACGGATGCGCAGAAACAGCGAAGATGTCATAAGATGGTAACGAAGACCTACCTCACTCCCCTTCGGTGGCAGGGCCTTCCTCCTAGCAATGGCAGCAGCGGGGGCTCACCGGCGACTGAACTCCAGCAAGGGGGGTGCAACCCAGCATGTTGGGGGCTAGGGCCTCCAAGTCGTCGACTCGGGAGGGGGAAAATAAGAAAGTGGTTACGGCCAAGGGGGTTTTTGGGTTCTATTTATATGGGGAAAATGAGGAGTCCCACTCCAATTGGAGCACAAATAAGAGTCCAACTCAATTTTTGGATTTCAACCAACTTATCTTTCCAGTTAGGAGCGGCAGCTTTGGGGGTATTGTGTCGGTACCCTCAGTACTGGGTACTCCCGCGCATAGGAGAAAAATCCACCTAAGGACCTCGCATCTCCGATGTGGTGAGCTCCGGAGGTGCCATGTGTCCAGCGGGGGCCGGGCCTCCCCTCTCCTCAGAGGCAAGCTCCGGGCCTGCCACGCGGCCAGTAGAGCCAAGCCTCGCCCCCTCCGCAGGGGCGAGCTCCGAGAATGCCACACGTCCAGTGGGGTCGGACCTACCTTCTCCTCAGAGGCGAGCCCCGGGCCTGCCACGTGTCCAACGGGCTGGGCCTCCCTTCTCCTGAGAGGCGAGCCCCGAGGGCGCCAAGTGTCCAGCGGGGCCGGACCTCCCCTCTCCTTAGAGGAGAGCTCCGAGGGCGCCACGTGTCCAGTGGAGCCCGGCCTCCCTTCTCCTCAGAGGCGAGCTCCGAGGGCGCCACGGGTCCAGCGGAGCCGGGCCTCCCTTCTCCTTAGAGGCGAGCTCCGAGGGCGCCACGTGTCCCGTGGAGTCGGACCTCTCTTCTCCTTAGAGGCGAGCTCCAAGGGCGACACGTGTCCAGTGGTGCCGGACCTCACCCCCTCAGCGGGGTGAGCTCCGCGGGCGCCACGTGTCCCGCGGTGCCGGACCTCACCCCCTCCTTGGAGGTGAGCTCCGCGGGCGCCACGTGTCCCGCGGTGCCGAACCTCACCCCCTCCGCGGGGTGAGCTCCGTGGGGTCCATGTGTCCCACGGTGCCGGACCTCACCCCCTCCGCGGGGTGAGCTCCGCGGGCGCCACGTGTCCCGCGGTGCCGGACCTCACCCCCTCCGCAGGAGTGAGCTCCGTGGGCGCCACGTGTCCCGCGGTGCCGGACCTCACCCCCTCTGCAGGGGTGAGCTCCGCGGGCGCCATGCCGGGGAAAGTGTCGACGACGCACTTCGGCAAATTAGAATTGGCCCATTTCAGCTATCTTTTTCCCATTCCCCACCATTTTTATGATTCGTTCTCCATTTCTACTTCTTTTAAAATGTTTCTTTATATGAAAAATGTATGCATGCATGGAAATGAATTTGAGGGTTTTACATGGACGGCTACACTTTTTGCTTAGCTAGTATGAGAGTTTGGCATGAAAAATACTTCCACTGTACAGTAGGTTTGTAAAAGACTTCCGCTGTTTTTATATCAAATAAAAGTTTGTATGTTGTTCATATTATTTTCTTGTGTGCCGTTGGGTGCCGCATTGCACGGCACCACCCTCTGCGATCCCGGAGTGGGTGAACCACGGGGTGGTCCCCACAGACATGGTATCAGAGCCGCATTGGGAATAGCACGCTCGAAAAGAGCCTATTTTGAAAACTTAGAAGTAGTCGAGTGAGGATTAGTCACTATGCCCACATAAGGTCTATGATAGTAGTAGTTACTAAGGTGGAAATGCTAAAATACTTGTTATACATTCTGTAACGACGCTCTGACGTTAGGTAAGAGGTAAGGTACGCCACCGCAGGCGGATCAATTGCGGTAAGCTCGCCATATGAGCAATAGTATGGAATATTATACCGTGGCTTGGCATGGTAGTTAATATGAGTCTCTGAACCTTCTCATGGTTCTGAGAACATATGAAAACGCTGATCTCCAACGTGCCTTAGGCAAAAGTGAGAATGCCCCATCGTGTGGTAAGCAACACGATAGTATGCACCTCTTGAACGTTCAATGTTCAAAGGGCCATACGCAGCGCTCGCCATCGGCGTGACTCAATGGTCATGAGGCAGTAGGTGGTATTCGTTGGGTTGATAAAATTCCCAACCGTGATGACCCGTTCGCGCTCTACTTGGGTTCCCCGTCGTGTGGTGTGAAAACACGACCATGTACCTTGAGACGTGGCTTGACTCAAGGACGATCCCTATGGCAATGATACGGACCGTATGTTTTTACTATGATATGGAACTGCCTGAAATGTCAAAAACCTTTGTGTGCACCATTATTGTTTGGTCTTTTGCAGGTACATTAACCACGTTAGTGCATGACGTGTAGAAATCGTTTGTGAGTGACGATCTTAGTTCCACCATTTGACACGTTTATGCCAGAATACCGGCTTAGGATTTTTCTTTGGTGAGGAAACGTAGTACCAAAATAAGTTATTAGTTGCATAAAAGTATATTTTCAAAGAAAAGAGTTAAAATGAGGTTTAGGATTCCATTTAGGGGTTATTGAACTCCTATATTGAACTAAGAGTCAATTGGGAGTGTAGATTCATTTCCAAAGACTTAGGAACAACCTCCCCTGTTTTCGGCAGAAACTTTGCTGAATTAAACAGGGTATAACTTCGGATCGGTTGAACCAATGGAGGTGTGTGATACTATTCTGGAAATTTTTTGAAGTCTTCTACAACTTTTCTGTAGAACTTCAGAACAGAATCTCCCTCTAAATGGATGAAAATCTAAGATGAGTAGGCACTGTACAGAAACAGGGGAGACCAAAAATGCTCTCTGGAATTTTCTGTATTTCGACCACAACTTCTGTAGAAAAATTTCTAAGGGTCAAGTAAGACATCGTTGGAAAGTATAGGATATGTGCTACAACTTTGTAGTTCAGTGTTTTCCAAGATTGAGGGTAGAAATAGATGGAATTTTGTGAACAGAGCAGCCACTTGCAAAGGAGGTGCTGTCAAAATTCCTGAGAAAATTCTGTCAACTTGTAGGAATCATAACTCATAAACTAAGATGGCTATGGAGGCAAATAAATAGAATCTGGATTCCTTTTTGGGTCTACTACAATTTTGTTGTTGAACTCTAGTCCAGATTTTGCCTCCAAGGTGTCGAAAACAGTTAAATTCTTCCAACTGGTCTGTTGGACCAGAAGCTGGACAGAGAACACCATGTTGAAGTTTTTCAACCAAAACAATTAGTTTCACATTTCGATAGCCAGCGGCTGTTGTAAAACAGCGAGTTGGAGTCGAAAAGTTGCTGCATTGAAAATATCATTTCGAGCGAGGACATGTTAGGGTCCAGTACAATAGCGAGGATTTACGCAGGCTAACACACTTAACATCCCGTGGCGACCCCACGATGGTCTAAATGAGCTTTTGATCCATAAAGTTCATTATTTTGGAACTTGATCATGTGACATGGTCCAGGGATGTATATGTTGTATAAAGTTCATACTTTATCCATATGTGTGACTGTTATGCATATTATTTATTCTATTCTCGCACTACTATTGTATAGACTGGATGAAATAAACCAACATGTGCTGATCGTTTGAATGGTATGAACGCAGAATGGTGCGTACACGGTCCACGCAAGAGGAGGGAGGTCCAAGTCAGGTTCGTGGTGATGAGTCTCCACCTCCGGAGCAAACCACGACACAGCAGCAACCACCTCCTCCACCGCCAGAACTTCCAAGAAACCTTGCGGAGGTTCTCACCACAGTACTCGGCTCGCGTGACGAGCAAACCGAGTTGCTGCGGATGCTGGTGCAGCAGAATGCGTCCCGTCCAGGAGGACGCCAAGACAATGGGCAACGCCAGCCCCAGCAAAGTTCATATTCAGATTTCCTGGCGACCCATCCACCAGTCTTTACGGAGGCCGAAGAGCCTTTGGAGGTGGACAGCTTCATCCGCACTCTTGATGCAAAGTTCGGTTTACTACGGTGCACCGAACACCAGAAGGCGCTGTACGCAGCGCAAAAGCTTCAAGGGGAAGCCGGTACCTGGTGCGTGAACTACACCGCCTCCTTACCGGCTTGCCATGCCGTCACATGGACGGAGTTCCAGGAGTCATTCCGTGCCTATCATATACCTCCCGGTGTTATGGAGAGGAAGCTCCAGGAGTTCCTGGCGCTGAAACAAGGCGAGAGGAGTGCTCATGAGTACTCCAGGTCATTCAACCGGCTGGCGCAGTATGCGCCAGGATTTGTGGGAACGGAGGAAGACAAGCGAAACGCATTCTTCCACGGCCTGAATTCTAAAATGAAGGTCCATCTCGCCTAAAGCAATCGCGGCACATTCGACGACCTTGTTAATGCCGCGATTTTACAAGAGAATGCTCAGCGCGAGCGCGGTTCTGATAAGAGGAAACGCAGCATGCTGACGAGCAGCAGTGGTGGGGCGCCACATAAATACCGCGTGGTGTATCGCTCACCATCCGGTCAAGGATGGCAGCCACCGGTGCGACCGCCTCAGTTTCGCAGTCAATAATGTAATGTGCCAAGCTTCCAACCGTCGTATCCACCACAGCAACAGCAGCAGCAAAGGATGGTTCCGCGTGCACCTCCATTTCAGCAGCGTGCACCGGGATTCCGTCCTCAAGTTGGAGGGACCCCGACACCTTACACGTGCTTCACGTGTGGCTGTGTCGGGCATATTGCGAAGGATTGCCCCGAGCAGCGACAGGGCAGGGGTGCAGCACCGTATCTGGGTGCAAATCAGCCCCGTAATCAGCCCAAGAAACCAGTACAAAAACCCGGCAATGTCCACCACTTAGCCATCGAAGACGTGCCGGAAGGCAAACCCGTCCTCGCGGGTACGTTTTCATACTTAGATCATCCTGTAGTCATACTTTTTGACTCCGGTGCCACCCATAATTTCATAAGTCGGTCTTATGTTATCAAATATCAATTGCCTCTCATTCCCACAAATAGTTCATACTTGATATGCTCTCCGGGTGGGAAAATAACAGCTGATAGAATGGTCTATAGAGCACCATTACAATTGGGTGGGAATCTATACCCGACTTCTCTAATTATGTTAGAGAGTAAATAACTTGATGCCATCTTAGGAATGTCATGGCTAGATCGCCATGGTGCTGTTCCTGACATCATTCCACATGTGGCTCGTTTAAACTTTCCACTTCATGAACCACATGTTCTTATTCTTGACCGTTCGGTTCAAGAAGCTCCATCCACATATAACACGGAAGCCACAAAACTTGAGGATATTCGTGTGGTCCGTGAATACCCGGATGATCTCCCAGGCATGCCACCCGAAAGGGATGTCGAGTTCAAGATCAAACTTGTACCCAGAACGACACCGATATCACGGAGACCGTATAAGATGGCTCCGAATGAGCTAGCTGAATTGAAGGAGCAGCACAATGATTTAATGAAGAATGGTTTCATTCGACCGAGTTCCTCGCCATGGGGATGCTCAGCGCTGTTTGTGAAGAAGAAGGATGAAACCTTGAGGTTGTGTGTGGACTACCGACCTCTCAACGCCGTCACCATCAAGAATAAATATCCACTGCTCCGCATCGATATCTTATTCGATCAACTTGTGGGTGCGAGTGTATTTTCAAAGAAGGATCTTCGCTCCAGATATCACCAAATCAAGATCTGAGCGGAGGATATTCCGAAGACGGCCTTTTCGATGAGATATGGGTTGTATGAATATCTCGTCATGTCTTTTGGTCTCACCAACACCCTGGCACATTTCATGTATCTCATGAACTCAGTGTTCATGCCGGAGTTGGACAAGTTCATGGTGGTGTTTATCAACGACATCTTGGTTTACTCCAAGTCTGAAGAAGAACATGCCAAACACTTGCATATCATGCTCCAACGATTGAGAGACCATAAGATTTATGCCAAGTTTAGAAAGTGCGAGTTTTGGATCAGCCAAGTGCCATTTCTTGGTCACATTATTTCTGCAGAAGGCATTGCAGTTGATCCAAGCAAAATCGAACAAGTGCTGAAATGGAAGTCCCCCACATCTGTCCATGAAGTCAGGAGCTTTCTCGGTTTAGCAGGATATTATCGGAGATTCATACCGAACTCCTCCAAGCTTGCTAAGCCGATGACTGAACTGTTGAAGAAGGGGATCAAATATGTTTGGAGCTCAGCTTGTGAAGAAGCTTTCCAAGCATTAGTGAAGCATCTTACAACAGCCACGGTGTTAGCTCAACCAGATACGACCAAGCCCTTTGATGTATATTGTGATGCATCCGACATCGGGCTTGGCTGTGTATTGACGAAAGGAGGAAGAGTGGTCGCCTATGGCTCACGTCAACTTCGTAACCACGAGCAGCACTATCTGACTCATGATCTTGAGCTCAGTGCTGTGGTGTCGGCGTATAAAATGTGGAGGCACTATTTGCTTGGGAACTTAGTGCACCTCTACACCGACCACAAGAGTCTAAAGTATATATTCACTCAAAAGGAGTTGAATATGTGGCAACGGAGATGGTTAGAGATGATCAAAGACTATGAGATCGAGATTCACTACCATCCTGGTAAGGCAAACGTGGTTGCTGATGCCTTAAGCCACAAATCTCACGTCAACCATCTATCCATCACCCCACTTGAAGAGGAGGAGCTGAGTTTGTACTTGGTTCCATATGGGGCATTATATAATATTGCTCTCGTCCCTACCATACGAGAGGAGATTATGGAAGCTCAGAAGAAAGACATGGGAATGTCGCACATTTGGAGAAGGATGAAGAATGGCAAAATGAAATGATTCCAAAGAGATGAGCATGACACTCTATGGTTTAAAGACCATATAGTGGTACCCCATGACATGAAGCTTCGGAAAAAATCTTGGACGAAGCTCATTTGATCCGGGCAGCAACAAGATGTACCAAGATCTGAAAACCAGGTTTTGGTGGACACGGATGAAAAGAGAAATCGCAAAGTACGTATCCAAATGTGATACGTGTCGGCGGGTGAAAGCCGACCATATGCGTAAAGCCGGACAGCTGCAACCATTGAACATTCCGGCGTGGAAGTGGGAGGATATCAGCATGTACTTCATAGTTGGTTTACCTCTCACGTCTCACAAGCATGACTCGATTTGGGTAATAGTCAATTGATTAACCAAGTCGGCTCATTTTATCCCCGTACATACAAAGTACGTGGCCAAGCAATATGTGGAACTGTATATCGCAAGGATCTTGTGCTTGCACGGTGTTCCCCTCTCCATTATTTCAGATCACGGTGCGCTGTTCGTCGCTCGGTTTTGGGAACAGCTGCACGCGTCGTTGGGGACCAAACTGATCCGAAGCTCCGCGTACACCCGCAGACGGATGGTCAAACTGAACGTGTGAATCAAGTGCTTGAAGACATGCTACGCGCTTGTGTCATCCACCACGGAAAAAATTGGGACGATCATTTGCTGTTGGCGGAGTTTTCTTACAACAATGGCTATCAAGCTAGCATCAAGATGGCGCCGTATGAAGCTCTCTACGTCCGGAAATGCCGCACACCACTCAACTGGTGCGAGTCCGGCGTGCGAGTTATCTACGGCATTGAACTTGTGAAGGAGGCCGAAGAACGAGTGCGAGTAATACAAGCCAACCTCAAGACTGCTCAATCTCGTCAGAAGAGCTATGCGGATAAAAGACGCCGCCCTCTTCACTTCGACATCAGGGACCATGTTTGTGTCTGTGTGTCTCCGATGAAGGGAGTTCATCGTTTCGGAGTGAAGGGCAAACTTGCGCCGCGATTCATTGATCCGTTCGCCGTCATTTAAAAATGCGGAACCGTGGCCTATCGCTTGGCATTACTGGCGTCGCTTGCAGGAATTACAACATCTTCCATATCTCTCAGCTGAGGAAGTGCCTCAAACCCTCGGCTGAAATCCGCACTGAACACATAGAAGTTCTTCAACCGGACCTCACGTACACGGAGCATCCGATCCGGATTATCGATGAAAAGACTCGCGCCACAAGAAACCAGACTTTATGGTTTTACAAGGTCTTGTGGAGTAACCAATACCGCTGATGAGGCGACATGGGAAAGCGAGGACTATCTACAAACAAATTATCCGGACTTGCTATCATCGTATACTCGGTAAAGTTTCCCCACTTTGCTTTTCTTTTGGAATCTCGGGACGAGATTCTTTTTAAGGGGGGAGGGATGTAAAATCCCCAAAAAGTGGTAGCAAGAAGTTCAACACATGTACACTTAGGAAAAATGAGGCGAATTAAAACTTTGGGTTATAACGGTGTGAGTTCAAAGTGATAATTCAAACCTCCCAAAATCTTCCAACATGGAGATCTAAATTCATAACTTGGAGACCACAAGGTGCAATGAAATTTCTCCAAATTTTGTTCAGATCATCCTTAGAGAGTCTAGTATTCACTGTAAGAATCCCAAAGCCAATTAAGGAACATAAATAGCAGTAGCTATAAATAGAAGTGAATTCTTCTATTTCATTAGCACTTATACATATATTTTGCTACATCTCATATAGTGACCGAAGTTGAAGATACATTGGAGCCGTTGGACGTCCTCCCACCCGACGCTAACTTCTCATTTGACTCAGAACCAGGCAAGCCCTGGTTTGCATTTAAGTGCTTTTGCAAAGTTTTCATTTGTATCACTTATGTTTAGGGTGAAATGCTTGCATTAGAGTTAGGGTGATTGAAATCCCACTTGCAAAACCTTTAAATTGTATGGAGGGTTGGGTAGTGTACAAACTCGACGAGTAGAGAATGCCATGCTAATGTTCTTAGGATCTCGGTAGAAGTCGAGTGGTTGGAATCTACTCGCGAGATAGGTATTTATTCACATGGTATGGAAAGAGGTAGATAATGGCTTAAGATTGTGAAACTGAGACCCAGCAGAGGGGATAGGATGCAGTGGGCGGAGGTATCACGTGCGTAGCCTTGTTGGTGTCGATTGAGGTCCGAGCCGTGTGCGGCCCTGCTGGACAAGTATCGAACCGTACTGGATGCATACTGGCATATGGGAACCAAGAAACCGATGTAATTGGTTAACCTGGGTGTCGAGGCTTACCCAACCGTTTTATAGGAGTGGGTTGAGGGTAGCAAGGTGTAAATCTACCAGTGGGCACAGACACGCTCCACGCGGGGACCTTCTTCTAGTTACGGATTGTAACACCCTCAAATTCATTTCCTTGCATGCATACATTTTTTCATAGAGAAACATTTTTAAAAGAAGTAGAAATGGAGAAAGAATCATAAAAATGGTGGGGAATAGGAGAAAGGTAGCTGAGATGAGCCAATTCCAATTTGCCGAAGTGCGCCGTCGACACTTTCCCCGGCACCGCGGGACAGGTGGCGCCCGTGGAGCTCACCCCGCGGAGGGGCTGAGGTCCGACCCCGTAGGACACGTGTCGCCACCGGAGCTCGCCTCTGAGGAGAGGAGAGGCTACGGCCCGCTGGGCACGTGTCGCCATCGGAGCTCGCCTCGGAGGAGAGGCGAGGCCCAGCCCCGCGGGACACGTGGCGCCCTCGGAGCTCTCCCCTGCAGAAGGGATGAGGTCCGGCCCCACGGGACACGTGTCGCCCTCGGATCTCACCTCCGCAGAGTGGGGAGGTTCGGCACCGTTGGACACGTGTCGCCACCGGAGCTCTCCTCTGAGGAGAGCAGAGGCCCCGGCCCGCTGGACACGTATCGCCACTGGAGCTCGCCTCTGAGGAGAGGAGAGGCCCCGGCCTGCTGAACACGTGTCGCCACCGGAGCTCGCCTCTGAGGAGAGGCCCCGGCCCGCTGGACACGTGTCACCACGGGAGCTTGCCTCTGAGGAGACGGGAGATCCGGCCCCACTGGACACGTGGCGCCCTCGGAGCTCGCCTCTGAGGAGAGGGGAGGCCCGGCCCCGCTGGACACGTGGCACCTTCAGATTTCACCCTGGCGGTGGCCACGTGGCAGGTCCGGAGCTCGCCTCTGAGGAGAAGCAAGGCCCGGCCCTGCCGGACACGTGGCACCTCTGGAGCTCACCACTTCGGAGATGCGAGGTCCTTAGGTGGTTTTTCTCTTGTGCGCGGGAGTACCTAGTACTGAGGGTACCGTCACAATTTCTCCCGCATTGCTGCCGCACCAAATCAATTGGAGATAAGTTTGTTAAGATCCAAAACAAATTGAATAGGACTCTTATTTGAGCTCCAATCGGAGTAGGACTCCTCTTTTCCCCTTATAAATAGAACCCAAAATCACCTCCTTGGCTGAAACCCCTTTCCTTTTTCACCCTCCCAAGTTGACGACTTGGAGGCCCTAACCCCAACTCGCCGAGTTAGACACACCCCCCTCGCCGGAGTTCAGTCGCCGGTGAGCCCCGCTGCTGCTATTGCTAGGAGGAAGGCCCTGCCACCAAAAGGAAGTAAGGTAGGTCTTCGTTACCATCTTATGAAATCGTCGCTGTTTCTACGCATCCGTTTTCTTCGTCCCTCTTCGAACAGAAACTTTTACGTGTGTACAGATTGTGTTTTGATCGGTTTTTGACGGTGGAGTTGATCTAGATCTTGAGTCAAGATCATCACCGCGTCCACACTTGATCCCTACACCCTTGTTCGTCATAAAACCCCATGAAAGCCCATTAAAACATACAAGAACACGTACAAACTTGTTTAATAAAACAGCACCATAGGATTTGCATTCATCTACACCATTGCATCTTGAGTAGAGTCGTGCATGATGTTTGATTGCTGTAAATTTTGTATGTGCATGGTCGTGAGTAGAAGGACAAGCTCAGGAAGCCATCTACGAAGAACTACAGCACCAAGACTTCGAGACGCTTGAACAGCCGCAGGAGCAAGGCAAGTGCCCCTTGAACATTTTGATCCCATGTTTTGAAACTGTTTTGTTTGCGAAAACTTTGTATGCTTGAGTCAACTTGATGGGACACCCTTTTATAGGAGTTTACTAGTTTTGTTAACCACCCTTGTCATCGGGAAAGTTGATGAGTCGGGTATGGTCATTTTTCTTTTTTTGCTTCACTTAATCCACGGGATACGGGAAGCTGAATTAAAACATGGTTAGCTACTGCACTCATATGAATAATGATGATGATAACTTGATAATGTTAATGAGCATGGAATTGGGGGAGATCTAGGCAAGCTTGGTTCGTGGATGTTGCTGAATGAGATGGTGGTTTACTTGCCGTAGATCTAAGGACTGGTTCATGCCAGCACATGCCAGGAAAACAGTGCCACCACAACGCCAAATATGGTTGCGGCTTAGCTGACTAATTAGGTGTGTTGCTAGCTTGTTATGGACCGTGGATGGCGCAGGGAATGGAAGTCGAGAGGGACTGCCCTGAGAACTGCTTGGCACAAGAGGGGGCCGTGGGTGGGAGAATAGTGATTGGAGCCTGCCGGTGAAACCTTAGTGAGTCCATACATCTAGTAACCCCTTTGTAAAGGCTATTTTGTGATCTCTTGGCCATACACCGATGGTTGTGTACTGGTATAATGGAGGTTCTGCAGTCGCCGACGGGTGACGAAATAACAAACTTGTGGGTAAAGTGGTGCCACCTATGCAGAGTGTAAAACTATCATGATAGTCGTGCTTACAGTCACAAGCACCTGGCCAACTCACATGATTAGAGGGAAAACTTGGGATGGTTATTCGGTATGGTTATGGTATGGTCATTGGGATTGGTTTTGGGACTATTAGAGTCATGACAATGAGCATTGGTTTCGGTTATATGAACAAGAGATGGTTATGAATATTATGAGCATGAGATGAAGTTGAGAAAGATTAATGGCTGGTTGAGACATGATAAATGGTGAATTATGATGAAGGAATGTTGCTGTTATAACATGGTTATGATGGGATTAAACTCACTTAGAAATAGTTGCTGTTTTTATTATGTTTGTGAAATAAAATTTCCTTGCTGCAATGAGCCTTTTTATTTCCTACCTTGTTGTAAGCTACATGTCATACTTTTCCTGCACTTGTTGAGTACGACATGTACTCACCCTTGCATTATCACAAAAACATCAGCAACAGGAGAAGAGTACTTCGAGGACCATGTGGAGTACTAGGCGTGCGGACTACCGTCAACATGCCTGTGGAGTTGAAGATGGAGTCGTTGCTATTTAGTTATTTCCGGTGTCGTTTAGAGACTTCCGCTGCAAGAATAAGTTAGAGATTCATGAGTGAGACAATTAGTCCATATAATAAAGTACTTAAACACTATTTATTCATGGTTATATTCTGAATTCAGTTTGTGAATTACATGTGTATGTGTGATGAACATCCTGGGCACACATATGCATTAGCTCGGTTCTATTTTTCGGGACTGGGTGTCACAGATTGGTATCAGAGCCACGTTGACCGTAGGACGCAAGCCTAGGTAGAATGGACACTCTAAAACACATAGGCACACTCCTCTAAAACTGCTATTTTCGAAAATTGCTTGCTGCTACACTTTTCTTGTCAATTCAGCCACCGCAAAATGCTATTTCCAGCCTCTCTTATCTCTTATTTTGAACAAACAACCCTTTTGCTTTCTTAGCTTCTGAAGTTTTGAAGTATTTTCTTCCTTCTCCAAAGTTTCTCATGTTCTATTTATAGATGCCGGTGATCTGGAGCACGAGTACTCTGTCAAAGACCAAGAAAAGGGACATGCAAAAACTTTTCATCACCTCACAATACCACAGTTTTTGTTGTGGATATCTTGTGAAGAATTGTGAAGAGCAAGTAACCTCCATCAAAAGGGTGATTAGAGGGGAAAGCCCTAACTTTCACAAAGTAGGATTTCTACACATGAACATGGGAGGTTGAGCTCACCCCTAGAACTTGAAAAGTCTTGGGAAGGTTCAGGCCAAACTTCATGCAAATCCAACACTTTTGAGGCACTTTTGGGGGCATTTGAAAAAGAGGCCAATTTGAATGTAAATTCAAATTGCAGCAACTTTCATCACTTAAATTCAAAAGTTAGCTTCATATTCAAACTCAGCATATTTTTCTGAGTTAGTCCACCAATTTTCACCCCCATTGGAGTTCATCTTGTCTGGAGCTAAATTTGCAATAATTCAAAACTGAATTTGAAATTTCAGTTCAAACATGAAGCAAATTTAGCCAAACAAAGTTCAAATTTGAGAACTCAAATTCAAACCAAGACTTGGTGCTTAAGTCTCACAGTTAATTGGGAGTAGCTGGGGATATGTTTCAGCAAAACAGAGGTGAAAAATTGGAAAGATAATTGGGGGAGGAGGGCCCACTGGTCAGAGGCTGTGAGCAACTGAGAACCCACTCGGTGGTCGTCGGTCAGCCGCCGCGACGGGTTACCGCCTCACGGCCGTGCCAGCGTGCGCTGGGAGTAACTCGCGCCGCCCCTCCCGATCACCACGTACGCAGCACAAAGCTGAGTTTGCTGCCTCCCTCGCCTGCCGCTCTGATCAGCGTCCGCGCACGCGAAGAACTCACCGCAGCGTTTGCACCTCCGAGCCCCGGCGTGCACCCGTGCTGATCACCGGGAACTCGCGATCCCTGCAGCAAAAAGGAGCGCCAGGGCGTACTCTAGCTATTTCCTGTGCTGCTCTAGCAAGCTACACCCGACTGTGAGCGGTGTGAGCCATCGAAGCCGAAGAACCGGGAGGTACCCGCGGAGCCGAGCTTCGGCTCACCGGTGACGGCCCCATCCAGCCATCGTCACTGACCATGTTCTACACAAGAAAGGTGCGTGGGGACCCCTATCTGGTGTAGCCGCCAACCATTCGGCAAACGACCCATCGGGTAGCAAGAATTTTTGAAAGTCCCGAACCCTAGTGCAACTGACCTAGCTCGGCAAGAATCCAAAATTCAGATTACACACTGAGTCAATGATCAAGCTAGCTCACAAATAGCTCCTACACCTCCTAGCGCCACTCCTCGAGGAAGAACCATGCAAAACCTTCCAGAAATGGCCGAGTATTAGCCATTCCCATAGCCGCCGGTGCAAACACGGCTCGGTCACCGTCGAGAGTGGGTTTGCCGGCGTTTTTAGCCTCCGAGACTGCTCACGTCGGGTTCCTCGTGACCCACTGATGCTTCTCGAGCAAACCATAGCCCTTTTCATGCCCCAGAGAGCGAGAACGACCTTGCCGGAGCCCTAGCCTCCGCGGTGGACATCGCACGGCCGTTTCCGGTCACTGCCGCCGAGCTCCGACCCCCGAGACAAGTTCCACAGGGCGAGGTAAGGCTAGGCGGACAGTTCTGGCACTGGGGGTGGTCGGGAAGGCAGTTCCGGCGAACCTCGCCGGAGTGCACCGCCGCTGGACTCGCGGGCGCACGCAAGGAGGAAGAAGGCGGGTGGTGGGACCCACCCGCAGAAGTTTGAACATTTTGGGGGATTTTGCAGTTTAGTTCAACTTCAAATACATAGAACTTTGGCTAGGAAGCTCCAAATTCAGTGAACCAAATTTTGCTGAACTCAGAATTTTGAGTGCTTTCGAACAATACCAATTTCAGCTCATGAAACCTAGGAGTTTTCCAGAATTAAATCCCTAAAGTTTAAAATATTAGAAATTTTAGCTGGAGAATTACTTTAGGAAAAATGTTGAAATTTGGCTGAAACGTTCATTGGAAAATCCTTGAGTCACAGTAAAATTTGCAGACTTATCCAAGTTCATTTAGTCCCCCTAATGAAGTGATTAAGTGAACTGTTCTGAGAAAATAGAAAAATGTTCAGAAACATTTTTCAGATTTTCTCAAATCTTGTTTAGGGCATAACTCCCTATAGGATTATTCAAATAACATGAAACCAATTCCATTAGAACCATCTCAAAATCTAGTTTCCAGAAAGTAATGGTTGGAGCCATGAAAACCTATGGAATTTCTTAGAGGCTCTAAATTTGACCAAATAGGCTTTTATTTATACAAGGCTCAAATGGACCTTGTTTCCAATGAAACTTGGTCAAGACTCTGGTTAGGACCATACCAAGCCACCATAAAAATTTCAATGCTAAAGGGGAGGACTAGCTAGAGCTATAGAATTTACTCATTCAAATTTACACATTGCATTTGAATTAACATGTAGTATCTCATTAACGTGTAGTCGCTGAAGGTGAGGAGACTCCGGAAGTACTTGACTTCCTTCTTCCGGACGAAGACCTAACCACTGACCAGCAGCAACAAGGCAAGCCCCGGTTTGCATTAACCCTTTTATAAGTTTTGCTTTGTTTACATGTTTCGTATGAAGTATGAATGTGCATTAGGTATAAGATGGATGGAACCCCACTTGCATAACCCAAAAGTTTCCTATAAGAGTGAGGGTAGTGTCTAAGACCTCGAGTAGACAGGCAATACTTAATGATTTATAGGACTTCGGTACAAGTCGAGTAGTTGGAATCTACTTGCGAGTTTAGGCTTGGGACACACGGGTTCGGTTGAGTGATGTGAGATCACTTTAGTAATGAAAATGAGACTAGGCAGGGGCTAGGGCGCAGCAAGAGGAAGTCTTGTGTGCGCAGCCCTGTCCGTGTCGATTGAGGACTGATCCGTGTGCGGCCCTGCTGAGCAAGTATTGAACGTACCAAAGGCATATCGGATATATGGGCCCCGATAAACCGATGTAACCTAAACCTCCGGACCTCGAGGCATAGCACACCGATTTATAGGTGTAGGTTGAGGACAGCAAGGTGGAAATCTGCTAACGGGCATATAGATATGCTCCGTGTAGGGAACCTCCTGTCCGTTTCGGTGCAACCGGTTTGACGTTTGGGCTGTTGGGTGAAAGGTTGTCCCGTACGACATCGAGTGAGCGTGCTGTGCAGCTCCACGGGTGCGCGTACGTGACGTGCTCTTTGGGTATCTCTGCAGGTGTATATCGAGTCGATTCGCCGTCCCTCGCGGTGACGAGTACCGCTTGTTCACTGAGTCATGACGTAGGCTAATGTATGAAATGTGATGATTCAATATTGCTGTTATGATATAATTGTATTGTTATATGTGTGCCACCAAATATTGCTCACTAAATTTAATATTCATGAATTGTTAACTTGTGGATAAAAGATGAACTAAGGATGAACTTGTAGGCGTGTCCGTTTGCTGCAATCTTACCGTCCATGTTCATTGTACACTACATGTAGAGTTTCATGCCTAGGTGAGTCGGTTAAGTCTTGTTGAGCCATCGTGCTCATGGTTGCTGCTTAAGTGTTTTTCAGGTGAGGAGCCACCCACGGACTCGGGTTACGAGTCCACCGGTGAGGGTTACCCTCCGTCGGGGACCACGGCTGAGTGGGAGCCGTACACGCCGCGCTGAGCTGAGGAGTGCATCTAGTGTGAGTTGCCCTAGGGCTGGGCAGCCGACTTTTGCTAGATAGGCGGGCGTGAGTTGTATAATTTAGACTTCCTCTGTGTAATATAAACAATAGTTTGTAACTGAAGATTGTACCTGTTTGTACAGTTCAGTTGGTTTCCCATGTAATAAAAGGTGTCCTTATGATGTGTGATGTCAGGTGTCGCATCGTGCAGCACCACCCTCTGTGATCCTGGATGAGCGGATTCCGGTCCGCCACAGCCTGGTATCAGAGCTGCATTGGGGATAGTACAGTACTTAAGGACGGTATTACGGGAAAACTTAGGTTTACGGTGAGGATCCGGTAGTTTGCCCAAGTAAGGACTATATTAGCATAGTTACTTAAAGTGGAAAGACTAACTTATGTGTTATAATTCTGAATTTCAATTATGTAACGACGCACATACGCTCTGGTAAAAATGGTAAGGAACGCTACCGAAAGCGGTTCAATTTTGGTTAGCTCCCCTGACGAGAAATGTGGTTCAGGGATAGGTCTCACAGCTTGGTGTGAGACGTCAATATGAAACTCTTGAACTCCTCATGTTCCTGAGTTCATATGAAACACTGATCCCTAGCGTGCATTAGGCAAGTAAGTGGAGACCCCATCGCGTGGTCAGTAACGCGAGAGTGTGTTCGTCTGGAAATAGCCCAGGAGGACATACGCAGCGCTTGCCATCGGCGTGCCCTGCAGGGCAGTAGGTGGTATCTGTTGGGTTAATAACATTCCCAACCATGATGACCTGTTCATGATCTACTCGGGTTCCCCGTCGCGTGGTGTTGAAACACGATCACGTACCTTGAGACGTGGCTTAACTCAAGGACGACCGTATGGAAATGATACGGGCATTTGTATTTAATTTCAAATATGGTCCTGCCTGAAATGGAAAACCAACCTTTGAGTGCATAACTATTGTGTGGTCTTCTGCAGGTACTAACCACGTATGTATTCCGTGTAGTAAACGTGTGCGAGAGACCGTTTAGTGCCACAACTGAGACGTATATGCCGGTAAAATCCGGCTAGGATTTTTTTGTGAGGAATGTAGTACTGACATATTATAGGCATGTGCATGGAAGATAATGACAACAAGGAATTAAAATCACTAAGTTTCAACATTTAGGATCCTGGTTCGGTAGAAAAAATTTGATAGTTGGTTAGTATAGTTCCAAAAGATTGAAAAACAGAGTGCTCTGTTTTGGGCAGCAAGTTTGCTGAACTTTGACAGGGCATAACTCACAGATAATTTAGCCAATGTAGGTGTGGGATATAGTTCTGGAAAGGTATTTAATCACTCCACAACTTTGTTGTAGACTTCCAGAGCTGAATCGCACCTTAAGGTGGCTTAAATCCCAGAGGAGTGTAAACTGTCCAGAACCAGGACAGATTTAAAACACTCTCTGGACTGTTCTGTTTTTCAAGCGTAACTTCCTGTAGAAAAAACTGAAATTTTCATATGATACATCTTAGGAAAGGGTTGGAGATGTGTTACATCTTTGTAATTCAAAGTTTCTGTATTTCAGCACGGAATTCAGTGGAAACCAGAGTTGAAAACAGCAACTTCCTAGGGAGATGCTGTTGAAATTCTTCCAGAAATTCTGTTGACTTTGAATTACCATAACTTTTTAACCAGAGCTGATCTGAGGGCAAATAAATACTCGTTGGAAAGATACTGAAGTTAAATTTAACTTTGGTATTCAACCTGAGTCATTAAAATGCCAAGAACCAGATCAAAATCTTGGATATGTGAAACTGGTCATTCTGACAGAGGAATGACAGTTGAACTTATTTGGGAGATTGTTGTACCCTAGGGGGTTTAAGCACTTCCAATGGGGTAGAACATACTCATGAGTGGTTATCTTCAACTAGTGAAAGATTTAATATAGGTCTCACTCAAGTTTATTTTGCTAGAGACCATGTTTGTGTCGTCTTGAAGATAAAAGGGTAGTATACGTGATGACAAGGCGATAGTAACGTCTCGTAGTGAACAAACCTAGTTATGATAAACTTCCAGAGAAGAAGTCCGTCAATTTGGATTTAAAATAGCTTGTATCTGGTCTGGTAATGGTGTAGCTTGCGCAAAGTTATTACATTATCGGTATACGGGATGTATCGCATGCCTTATTGTCATTATGTTTTACGCCATTTTATTGGACTGCATGTAATATGTTGAGGGACTGATGTTTATTGTCGTATAGTTGCAGATGGTTCGCACTCAGACCACGCACGAGATTGGTGGATCTAGCCAGCAGGGAGGCGATGACTCCCAACCACCTGCCTACGACAGCACCCTGCAGCAACAACCGCCACCGCCACCTCCGCTACCCTAGGGGATGTGATAGCGGCACTGGTGGGGAATCGTGAGGAGCAGACCGACCTGCTCCGCACGATTGTGCAGAATACGTCCCAGGTGGGGGGCGTCAAGAGAGGGATCCTCGTGAGCCCCGTGAGGTGACGTCCTCGGACTTCATGAGTACGCACCCTCCAGTGTTCACTGAAGCAGAAGAACCACTGGAGGCCGACAACTGGCTGTGGACAATAGAGTCCAAGTTCGGGCTGCTCCAATGCACGGAGCGGCAAAAGACTCTGTTCACGGCGCAGCAGCTTCACGGTGCCGCTGGTGCGTGGTGGGCGAACTATGTCGCCTCATGTCTGGCTGGCCATGCCGTGGAGTGGGAAGAGTTCCGGGAGGCATTCCACGCCTATCATATTCCTCCCGGGATAATGAAGAGGAAGTTCCAAGAATTCTTGGAGCTGAAGCAGGGCGGGAGGAGTGCTCACGACTACTCCCATGCCTTCAACCATCTGGCGCAATATGCGTCGGATTACGTCTCCACCGAGGAGAAGAAGCGGGAGCATTTCTATCGGGGGTTACACCCCGAGATGAAGACACATCTCGCCCAAAGCAATTGTGGCACCTTCAACAACCTCGTCAATACCGCGATAATGCAAGAAGATGCTCAGTGGGAGTTGTCGGCGGAGCAGAGGTAGCGCAACACTCCACCCAGCAATGGGGGTGGCGCTCCCCAGAAGTACCGCATGGTGTACCGGACACCATCCGGACAGCAGTGGCATCCACCGGCGCGACCTCAGCGGTTCCGGGGTCATCCTTTTCAGTCACCTCCGTTCCGACCACCGATGCCACCACCGAGACAGCGGCAGCAGCAGCAGACGACACACCGGGCGTTCCCACCGCCACAACGCGCCCCGGGTTTCCGTCCGCCGATCAGCGGAGGACCGCCCCGCTTCACTTGCTTCACGTGTGGCCAGGCGGGCCATTTCGCGAAGGACTGTCCCCAGGGGCAGCAAAGCAGCGGGCAAGCCCAGTTCCAGGGCGGTGCTCGAGGCCGACCTCCGGTCAAGAAGGTTGGTCAGCGGACTGGGGGCGTTCGCAACCTCGACAATGAGGACGCCCTGGAGGGAGACAACGTGCTAGCGGGTACGTTCACTCTCAACAATCAAGCCATCATCATATTGTTCGATTCTGGTGCAACCCACAGTTTTATAAGTGCATCCTATGTGGCTAAGCATCAAATCCAAGTCTTCCCAACCGACTGCACATATATGATCTGCTCACCGGGAGGGAAGATTTCAGCAAATATGATGATTCCAAAAGCACTTCTGTTCTTAGGTGGGCAGCTATATCCCACCACCTTAATAATCCTTACGGGGCAAAAGATTGATGCAATCTTAGGGATGTCATGGCTAAACTACCATGGCACTGTCCTGAACACTTGGACACGGACGGTTCATCTGAATTCTCCATTCCACCGTCCACACTCCATGGTGTTAGACAATCCAGTCCGGGAAGTTTCAGAAATTAATAATGCTGAAGCTCTCAAGTTAGAGGACATCCCCGTAGTCCGGGAGTACCCCGACGTGTTCCCGGATGATCTTCTGGGCATGCCACCTGAGCGGGATGTCGAGTTCAAGATTGAACTTGCACCCGGGACTACGCCCATATCACGGAGACAATATAAAATGGCTCCGAACAATCTGGCTGAACTGAAAGAACGGCTCAATGATCTGTTGAGCAAGGGTTTCATTAGGCCGAGTTCCTCGCCTTGGGGATGCTCGGCGCTGTTCGTGAAAAAGTAGGATGAAACCTTGAGGCTGTGTGTGGACTACCGGCCGCTCAACACCATCACCATCAAGATAAGTACCCACTGCCCCGCATTGACATATTATTTGATCAGCTTGTGGGTGCAAGTGTGTTCTCCAAGATGGACCTTCGCTCTGGATATCATCAGATAAAGATCCGGGCGGAGGATATCCCAAAGACGGCTTTCTCGACGAGATATGGCTTATACGAATATCTCGTCATATCTTTTGGTCTCACAAATGCTCCAGAACATTTTATGTATCTCATGAACTCGGTGTTCATGCCGGAGCTGGATAAGTTCGTAGTGGTGTTCATTGATGATATCTTGGTGTACGCCAAGACAGAAGCAGAACACGCCGAACACTTGAGGACCGTTCTTCAACGATTGCGAGACCACAAGCTCTACGCCAAGTTCAGAAAATGTGAGTTTTGGATCAGCCAAGTGCCATTCTTGGGACATATCATCTCCGTGGAAGGCATTGCGGTTGACCCAAGCAAAATAGAGAAAGTGCTGAAATGGAAAGCTCCCGTTTCAGTCCATGAAGTCAGAAGCTTCCTCGGCTTAGCGGGATACTATCGGAGATTCATTCCGAGCTTCTCCAAGCTTGCCAAGCCGATGACAGAGTTGCTGAAAAAGGGAACAAAATATGTTTGGAACACGGCATGTGAAGGGGCATTCCAAGCATTAGTGAAGCATCTCACAACAGCCCCGGTCTTAGCTCAACCGGATACAACCAAGCCTTTCGACGTATATTGTGACGCGTCCGGTATTGGGCTCGGCTGCGTGCTGATGCAGGAAGGATGTGTGGTCGCATATGGCTCACGCCAACTTAGGAACCATGAGAAGCACTATCCGACTCATGATCTTGAGCTTGCTGCTATGGTGTTGGCGTTGAAAATGTGGAGGCACTACCTCCTGGGGAACTTGGTGCATCTCTACACCGACCACAAGAGCTTAAAGTACATTTTCACCCAGAAGGAGCTGAACATGAGGCAAAGGAGGTGGTTAGAACTAATCAAAGACTATGAGATTGAGATTCACTACCATCCCGACAACGCGAATGTGGTTGCCAACGCGCTGAGTCAGAAATCACATGTCCATAACCTCACCATTACACCGGTGGTGGAGGAAGAGCCGAGTTTTATACTTGGTTCCTTATGGATCGCTCTACAACCTTGCCCTCATCCCTACTATTAGGGAGGACATCATTGCAGCTCAGAAGATTGATAAGGGCATGGCACATCTCCGGAGACGGATAGACAATGGGGAGATCAAATGTTTCCGGAGGGATGATGAGGGGACGCTGTGGTTCAATGACCGCATAGTCGTACCCCAGGATATGGAGCTGAGGAAAAAGATCCTTGATGAAGCTCACTTGTCTAAATACTCCATTCATCCGGGCAGCAACAAAGTGTACCAAGATTCCAAAAAAAAATTTGGTAGACACGGATGAAGCGGGAGGTAGCGCAGTACGTATCCGAGTGTGATACGTGTAGACGAGTGAAGGCTGATCATATGAGAAAATCAGGGCTGTTGCAACCCCTGAATATCCCAGCATGGAAATGGGAAGATGTGAGCATTCATTTCATTGTCGGATTACCTCTGACGTCCAACAAGCATGATTCCATTTGGGTAATCGTTGACCGGTTAACTAAGACGGCTCACTTCATCCCGGTGCATACACATTACAATGCCGGCAAATACGCGGAGCTGTACATAGCGAAGATTCTATGCTTATATGGTGTACCCAAGACCATCGTCTCAGATCGAGGTGCATTATTTGTATCTCTCTTTTGGGAGCAGTTACACGCTGCATTGGGTACCAAGCTGATTAGGAGCTCTTCCTATCACCCTCAAACAGATGGGCAAACAGAGAGGGTGAATCAAGTACTAGAAGATATGTTGAGGGCGTGTGCCATCCACCACGGTAGGAACTGGGATGCTCACCTACCGTTGTCAGAATTCTCGTACAACAACGGCTATCAGGCGAGTATCAAGATGACACCCTACGAAGCTCTCTACGTCCACAAATGCTGCACCCCATTAAACTAGTGCAAGTCCGGTGAAAGGGTCACATTCGGGGTTGATGTGGTGAACGACGCCGAAGAGCGCGTTCGGACGATTCAAGCCAACTTGAAGGCCGCTCAATCCCGGCAGAAGAGCTATGCCGATAAGAGGCGTAGACCGCTGCACTTTGCCGTCGGAGAACACGTGTATCTCCGTGTGTCTCCGATGAAGGGCGTGCACCGATTCAGCGTGAGGGGGAAACTCGCTCCCCGTTTCATTGGACCCTATGCTATCACCGAGAAGTGCGGACCAGCGGCGTATAGACTGGAGCTACCGGCATCTCTTGCTGGTGTTCATGACATTTTCCATGTTTCACAACTGCGAAAATGTCTGAAGCATACAGCTGCTGTTCCTACCAAAGACATCGGCAAGTTGCAACCGGATTTGACATATGATGAATAACCGGTGGCAATTATTGATGAGAAAGCCCGGACCACGCGTAGCCGAACGTTGTGGTTCTACAAGATACTCTAGAGCAACCACACCGCCTAAGAAGCGACGTGGGAGAGCGAGGAATTCCTTCGCTCAAATTACCCGGAGTTCATGGCATCTCAACAAGGGTGAGTTCCTCGTACATCGATGTCTCTTCTTTTGCAATCTCGGGACGGGATTCTTTTAAGGGGGGAGGGATGTAAAAGCCCAGAAAAGGGACTTGCAAAAACTTTTCATCACCTCACAATACCACAGTTTTTGTTGTGGATATCTTGTGAAGAATTGTGAAGAGCAAGTAACCTCCATCAAAAGGGTGATTAGAGGGGAAAGCCCTAACTTTCACAAAGTAGGATTTCTACACATGAACATGGGAGGTTGAGCTCAGCCCTAGAACTTGAAAAGTCTTGGGAAGGTTCAGGCCAAACTTCATGCAAATCCAACACTTTTGAGGCACTTTTGGGGGCATTTGAAAAAAGAGGCCAATTTGAATGTAAATTCAAATTGCAGCAACTTTCATCACTTAAATTCAAAACATAGCTTCATATTCAAACTCAGCCTATTTTTCTGAGTTAGTCCACCAATTTTCACCCCCATTGGAGTTCATCTTGTCTGGAGCTAAATTTGCAATAATTCAAAACTGAATTTGAAATTTCGGTTCAAACATGAAGCAAATTTAGCCAAACAAAGTTCAAATTTGAGAACTCAAATTCAAACCAAGACTTGGTGCTTAAGTCTCATAGTTAATTGGAAGTATCTGGGGATATTTTTCAGCAAAACAGAGGTGAAAAATTGGAAAGATAATTGGGGGAGGAGGGCCCACTGGTCAGAGGCTGTGAGCAACAGAGAACCCACTCGGTGGTCGTCGGTCAGCCGCCGCGACGGGTTACCGCCTCACGGCCGCGCCAGCGTGCGCTGGGAGTAACTTGCGCCCCCCCTCCCGATCACCACGTACGCAGCACAAAGCTGAGTTTGCTGCCTCCCTCGCCTGCCGCTCTGATCAGCGTCCGCGCACGCGAAGAACTCACCGCAGCATTTGCACCTCCGAGCCCCGGCGTGCACCCGTGCTTATCACCGGGCACTCGCGGTCCCTGCAGCAAAAAGGAGCGCCAGGGCGTACTCTAGCTATTTCCCGTGCTGCTCCAGCAATCTACACCCGACTGTGAGCGGTGTGAGCCATCGAAGCCGAAGAACCGGGAGGTACCCGCGGAGCCGAGCTTCGGCTCACCGCTGACGGCCCTATCCAGCCATCGTCGCTGACCACGTTCTACACAAGAAAGGTGCGTGGGGACCCCTAGCTAGTGTAGCCGCCAACCATTCGGCAAACGACCCATCGGGTAGCAAGAATTTTTGAAAGTCCCGAACCCTAGTGCAACTGACCTAGCTCGGCAAGAATCCAAAATTCGGATTACACACTGAGTCAATGATCAAGCTAGCTCACAAGTAGCTCCTACACCTCCTAGCGCCCCTCCTCGAGGAAGAACCATGCAAAACTGTCCAGAAATTGCCGAGTATTAGCCATTCCCATAGCCGCCGGTGCAAACACGGCTTGGGTCACCGTCGACAGTGGGTTTGCTGACGTTTTTAGCCTCTGAGACTGCTTACGTCGGGTTCCTCGTGACCCACTGATGCTTCTCGAGCAAACCGTAGCCCTTTTCATGCCCCAGAGAGCGAGAACGACCTCGCCGGAGCTCTAGCCTCCGCGGTGGACGTCGCACGGCCGTTTCCGGTCACCGCCGGCGAGCTCCGACCCCCGAGACAAGTTCCACAGGGCGAGGTAAGGCTAGGCGGCCAGTTCTGGCACTGGGGGTGGTCAGGAAGGCGGTTCTGGCGAACCTCACCGGAGTGCACCGCCGCTGGACTTGCGGGCGCGCGCAAGGAGGAAGAAGGCGGGTGGTGGGACCCACCCGCAGAAGTTTAAACATTTTGGGGGGATTTTCCAGTTTAGTTCAACTTCAAATGCATAGACCTTTTGCTATGAAGCTCCAAATTCAGTGAACCAAATTTTTCTGAACTCAGAATTTTGAGTGCTTTCCAGCAATACCAATTTCAGCTCATGAAACCTAAGAGTTTTCCAGAATTAAATCCCTAAAATTTAAACTATTAGGAATTTTAGCTGGAGAATTACTTTAGGAAAAATGCTGAAATTTGGCTGAAAGGTTCATTGGAAAATCCTTGAGTCACAGTAAAAGTTTCAGACTTATGCAAGTTCATTTAGTCCCCCTAATGAAGTGGTTAAGTGAACTGTTCTGAGAAAATAGAACAATGTTCAGAAACATTTTTCAGATTTTCTCAAATCTTGTTTAGGGCATAACTCCCTCTAGGATTCTTCAAATAACATGAAACCAATTCCATTAGAACCATCTCAAATTCTAGTTTCCAGAAAGTAATGGTTGGAGCCATGAAAACCTATGGAATTCCTTAGAAGCTCTAATATTGACCAAATAGGCTTTTATTTATACAAGGCTCAAATGGACCTTGTTTCCAATGAAACTTGGTCAAGACTCTGGTTAGGACCATACCAAGCCACCATAAAAATTTCAAAGCTAAAGGGGAGTACTAGCTAGAGCTATAGAATTTACTCATTCAAATTTACACATTGCATTTGAATTAACATGTAGTATCTCATTAACGTGTAGTCGCTGAAGGCGAGGAGACTCTGGAAGTACTTGACTTCCTTCTTCCGGACGAAGACCTAACCACTGACCAGCAGCAACAAGGCAAGCCCCGGTTTGCATTAACCCTTTTATAAGTTTTGCTTTGTTTACATGTTTCGTATGAAGTATGAATGTGCATTAGGTATAGGATGGATGGAACCCCACGTGCATAACCCAAAAGTTTCCTATAAGAGTGACGGTAGTGTCTAAGACCTCGAGTAGACAGGCTATGCTTAATGATTCATAGGACTTCGGTACAAGTCGAGTAGTTGGAATCTACTCGCGAGTTTTGGCTTGGGACACACGGGTTCGGTTGAGTGATGTGAGATCACTTTAGTAATGAAAATGAGACTAGGCAGGGGCTAGGGCACAGCAAGAAGAAGTCTTGTGTGCGCAGCCCTGTACGTGTCGATTGAGGACCGATCCGTGTGCGGCCCTGCTGAGCAAGTATTGAACGTACCGAAGGCATATCGGATATATGGGCCCCGATAAACCGATGTAACCTAAACCTCCGGACGTCGAGGCATAGCACACCGATTTATAGGTGTAGGTTGAGGGCAGAAAGGTGGAAATCCGCTAACGAGCATAGATAGATGCTCCGTGTAGGGAACCTCCTGTCCGTTTCGGTGCGACCGGTTCGACGTTTGGGCTGTTGGGTGAAATGTTGTCCCGTACGACATCGAGTGAGCGTGCTGTGCAGCTCCACGGGTGGGCGTACGTGACGTGCTCTTTGGGTATCCCTGCAGGTGTATATCGAGTCGATTCGCCGTCCCTCGCAGTGACGAGTACCGCTTGTTCACTGAGTCGTGACGTAGGCTAATGTATGAAATGTGATGATTCAATATTGCTGTTATGATATAATTGTATTGTTACATGTGTGCCACAAAATATTACTCACTAAATTTCATATTCATGAACTGTTAACTTGTGGCTAAAAGATGAACTAAGGATGAACTTGTAGGCATGTCCGTTTGCTGCAATCTTACCGTCCATGTTCATTGTACACTACATGTAGAGTTTCATGCCTAGGTGAGTCGGTTAAGTCTTGTTGAGCCATCGTGCTCATGGTTGCTTCTTAAGTGTTTTTCAGGTGAGGAGCCACCCACGGACTCGGGTTACGAGTCCACCGGCGAGGGTTACCCTCCGTCGGGGACCACGGCTGAGGAGTGCAGCTAGTGTGGGTTGCCCTAGGGCTGGGCAGCCGACTTTTGTTAGATAGGCGGGCGTGAGTTGTATAATTTAGACTTCCGCTGTGTAATATAAACAATAGTTTGTAACTGAAGATTGTACCTATTTGTACAGTTCAGTTGATTTCCCAAGTAATAAAAGGTGTCCTTATGATGTGTGCTGTCAGGTGTCGCATTGTGCAGCACCACCCTCTGCGATCCTGGATGAGCGGATTCTGGTCCGCCACATACTCGTTCACTACCACGTGGGAGTGCACTTAATCCCATTGAGGTGTCCGATGGACCACCCCCATCACACGGCAGGAACAGCACCAGTTTACATGATTAAGTTTAGGACTCCTATTGAATAAGCCGTTTAAATCGTAGTACCTTGAATAGGAGTGGTGTGTTGAACTTTTGTGATGATATCTTGTGTTTGTGTGCTTGTGTGAGTTGTGGGATGCTTCTGCGAAAGTCCACATCCACACATAATAGAGAGATGTGAGATGCTTCGGCATGTGTTCACATCCCCATATAGGCTGAAATTAATATTTAGTTCATACCCCTTGATGCATATAGTTGGTGGGGATCAATCTAAACTTCTCTTTTCTATTCTACCCAACTCCCTCTCGCAGATGGTGAGAGAAAACGCCAGCCGCCAAAGGAGGAACGTTCGTGGCCACCCTGAACAATAAGAGGATGGCAACGTTGAAGTTCCTAAAAATGCTAACCACGGGGCTGATGCAAACAACCTTGAACGGTTGATGTCTATGCAGAACCAGCTCATGCAAACCATGATACAAACTTTGGGACAGCTGCAAGCCAACAACCTCAACAATCCTAACCCTGTTCCTGCACCACCACCACCACCACCGCCGGCTCACAACAGGTTGGGAGAGTTCATGAGGACTCGACCGCCTACTTTTGCACAAGCTAATGATCCCATTGATGCTGATGATTGGTTCAAATACATGGAAAAGAAGCTTGCTATTGTTCAGTGCAATGATCGGGAGAAAGTTCTCTTCGCATCGCACCAACTTATGGGAGCAGCCGCTGACTGGTGGGACGCTCTTTGCAATGCTCATGACAACCAGGAGACTATCACTTGGGCTGAATTCAAAGAGAGTTTCCGCTCTCATTATGTCCCTGCTGGAGTCATGATGCTTAAAAGGCAAGAGTTTGAAGGTCTCCCCCAAGGAAGGAAGAGCGTGAATGAGTACCTCAACAAGTTCATGCAGCTGTCAAGGTATGCTCCTGAAGACGTCAACTCAGATCAAAGGAAGCAATACTTGTTCATGAGAGGATTGAACAATGAGATCGAAGTACAACTGCTCAACAATGATTATGCAAACTTCCAGAAGCTCGTGGACAAAGCTATAGTGGTTGAGAGCAAGATCTGTGAGATCGAGCAAGAGGGCAAGAGGAAGATGCCATACCAGTCACAAGGGAGCAATGTACGTCCCCGTTTCATGCCCCCAGATGCACCACAGTATGGTTCGTCCGCTTATACTTTCCGCCCTGCAAACCCACCTCACCCTAACCAACCACCGCAGCAACGTCCTGCCATGCAAGCACCTCGTATGCCTTTGCCTCCTGTGCCCTGTCCCAACATGGGCGCCTATGCTCAAAACCACCCTCGCCCCAACGTTCCTGCTGTTTTGGACAACAAAGCATGCTTTTCATGCGAAGAGGCGGGACACTTTGTAAGTCAATGCCCGAAGAAAGGCCTTGGACAGCCGACCAACGCACCAAAACAGAACCCACAGCCAAGTGGAGGAGCTACGCAAGGTAACCGTGGGTAGCAGAACTACGCTCGTGGCAACGTGAATCATGTCTCCGCTGAGGAAGCGCAACATGCTGAGGACGTCGTAATTGGTATGTTCCTTGCCAACTCCAACCCAGCCACTGTTTTATTTGATTCCGGAGCATCGCATTCATTCATATCATCCAAGTATGTTGCCAAGTATAATCTGTCCATATCACACATGAAACACACTATGTTAGTTAATTCTCCCGATGGAGAGATGAGGACTAATATAGTATATCCGAAAGTAAACCTTAAAAAAGGGGGGTAGACTTTCTTGCCAACCTTATTGTCTTGGATTCCCAAGGGATTGATATAATACATGGAATGGATTGGTTAAGCAAGCACAACGGAGTAATTCAATGTGCTGAGAGGAGCGTGCAGTTGACAAATAAGCACGGTACTCGTATTGAGTTCGAGTCAGCCCAGCCAGCAACCTAGAAGGCAGCATTGAACCACGTCGAAGAAGAAACATTGGAAAGCATTCCAGTGGTTCAAGAATTTTCAGACGTGTTCCCGGAAGAACAAGTACCGATGGATGAGCTTGAGCTTCAAGAGGATCTGACCTACGCGGAGCACCCCGTCAAAATTTTGGACGTGAAGGAAAGGGTCACGAGGAACAAAGAGATCCGTTGGTGCAAGGTACAATGGAGTCATCACACGGAAGCCAAAACTACATGGGAGCGTGAGGAAGACCTCAAGGCAGAATTCCCTCACCTATTCTCTACTCTATCGAATCTCGAGGGCGAGATTAAGTATAAGAGGGTAGGTTTGTAACACTCTCAAATTCATTTCCTTGCATGCATACATTTTTTCATAGAGAAACATTTTTAAAAGGAGTAGAAATGGAGAAAGAATCATAAAAATGGTGGGGAATGGGAGAAAGGTAGCTGAGATGAGCCAATTCCAATTTACCGAAGTGCGCCATTGACACTTTCCCCGGCACCGTGGGACAGGTGGCACCCACGGAGCTCACCCCGCGGAGGGGGTGAGGTCCTACCCCGCGGGACACGTGTCGCCACTGGAGCTCGCCTCTGAGGAGAGGAGAGGCCCCGGCCCGCTGGACACGTGTCGCCATCGGAGCTCACCTCAGAACAGAGGCGAGGACCAGCCCCGTGGGACACGTGGCGCCCTCGGAGCTCACCCCTGCGGAAGGGATGTGGTCCGGCCCCGCGGGACACGTGTCGCCCTCGGAGCTCACCTCCGCAGAGAGGGGAGGTCCGGCACCGCTGGACATGTGTCGCCACCGGAGCTCTCCTCTGAGGAGAGGAGAGGCCCCGGCCCGCTGAACACGGATCGCCACTGGAGCTCGCCTCTGAGGAGAGGAGAGGCCCCGGCCCGCTGAACACGTGTCGCCACCGGAGCTCGCCTCTGAGGAGAGGAGAGGCCCCGGCCCTCTAGACACGTGTCACCACGGGAGCTCGCCTCTGAGGAGAGGGGAGGTCCGGCCCCGCCGGACACGTGGCGCCCTCTGAGCTCGCCTCTGAGGAGAGGGGAGGCTCGGCCCTGCTGGACATGTGGCGCCTTCGGAGCTCACCCTGGCAGTGGCTACGTGGCAGGTCCGGAGCTCGCCTCTGAGGAGAAGCAAGGCCCGGCCCCCGCCGGACACATGGCACCTCCGGAGCTCACCACTGCGGATATGCGAGGTCCTTAGGCGGTTTTTCTCTTGTGCATGGGAGTATCCGGTACTGAGGGTGCCGACACAATTTCTCCCGCATTGCTGCCGCACCAAATCAATTGGAGATAAGTTTGTTAAGATCCTAAACAAATTGAATAGGACTCTTATTTGAGCTCCAATCGGAGTAGGACTCATCTTTTTCCCCTTATAAAAAGAACCCGAAACCACCTCCTTGGCCGTAACCCCTTTTCTTTTTCACCCTCCCAAGTCGACGACTTGGAGGCCCTAGCCCCAACTCGCCGAGTTAGACACACTCCCCTCGCCGGAGTTCAGTCGCCGGTGAGCCCCCGCTGCTGCTATTGCTAGGAGGAAGGCCCTTCCACCAAAAGGATGTAAGATAGGTCTTCGTTACCATATTATGACATCGTCGCTGTTTCTACGCATCCGTTTTCTTCGTCCCTCTTCGAACAGACACTTCTACGTGTGGACAGATCGTGTTTTGATCAGTTTTTGACGGTGGAATTAATCTAGATCTTGAGTCAAGATCATCACCACGTCCACATTTGATCCCTACACCCTTGTTCATCATAAAACCCCATGAAAGCCCATTAAAACATACAAGAACATGTACAAACTGGTTTAATAAAACAGCACCATAGGATTTGCATTCGTCTACACCATTGCATCTTGAGTAGAGTTGTGCATGATGTTTGATTGCTGTAAATTTTGTATGTGTGTGGTCGTGAGTAGAAGGACAAGCTCAGGAAGCCATCTACGAAGAACTACAGCACCAAGACTTCTTGACGCTTGAAGAGCCGCGGGAGCAAGGCAAGTGCCCCCTTGACCATATTGATCCCATGTTTTGAAACGGTTTTGCTTGCGAAAACTTGTATGCTTGAGTCAACTTGATGGGACACCCTTTTATAGGAGTTTACTAGTTTTGTTAACCACCCTTGTCGCCGGGAAAGTTGATGAGTCGGGTATGGTCATTTTTCTTTTTTTTGCTTCACTTAATGCACGGGATACGGGAAGCTGAATTAAACCATGGTTAGCTACTGCACTCATATGAATAATGATGATGATAACTTGATAATGTTAATGAGCATGGAATCAGGGGAGATCTAGGTAAGCTTGGTTCGTGGATGTTGCTGAATGAGATTGTGGTTTACTTGCCATAGATCTAAGGACCGGTTCATGCCAGCACATGCCAGGAAAACAGTGCCACCACAAGGCCAAATATGGGTGCTGCTTAGCTGACTAATTAGGTGTGTTGCTAGCTTGTTATGGACCGTGGATGGCGCGGGGAATGGGAGTCGAGAGGGACTGCCCTGGGAACTACATGGCACATTAGGGGGCCCGTGGGTGGGAGAATGGTGATTCGAGCCCGCCGGTGAAACCTTAGTGAGTCCATACATCTAGTAACCCCTTTGTAAAGGCTATTTTGTGATCTCTTTGCCATACACCAACGGTTGTGTACTGGTATAATGGACGTTCTGCAGTCGCCGACAGGTGACGAAATCACAAACTTGTGGGTAAAGTGATGCCACCTCTGCAGAGTGTAAAACTATCATGACAGCCGTGCTTACGGTCACAAGCACCTGGCCAACTCACATGATTAGAGGGAAAACTTGGGATGGTTATTCGGTATGGCTATGGTATGGTCATTGGGATTGGTTTTGGGACTGTTTGAGTCATGACAATGAGCTTTGGTTTCGGTTATATGAACAAGAGATGGTTATGAATATTATGAGCATGAGATGAAGTTGAGAAAGATTAATGGCTGGTTGAGACATGATAAGTGGTGAATTATGATGAAGGAATGTTGCTGTTATAACATGGTTATGATGGGATTAAACTCACTTAGAAATAGTTGCAATTTTTATTATGTTTGTGAAATAAAATTTGCTTGCTGCAACGAGCCTTTTTATTTCCTACCTTGATGTAAGCTACATGTCATACTTTTCCCACACTTGCTTAGTATGACATGTACTCACCCTTGCATTATCACAAAAACATCAGCAACAGGAGAAGAGTACTTCTAGGACCATGTGGAGTACTAGGCGTGCGGACTACGTCAAAATGCCTGTGGAGTTGAAGATGGAGCCGCTGCTATTTAGTTATTTCCGCTGTCGTTTAGAAACTTCCTCTGCAAGAATAAGTTAGAGATGCATGAGTGAGACAATTAGTCGATGTAATAAAGTACTTGAACACTATTTATTCATGGTTATATTCTGAATTCAGTTTGTGGATTACATTTGTATGTGTGATGAACATCCTGGGCACACATATGCATTAGCTCGATTCTGTTTTTCAGGACCAGGTGTCACACGGATGGACCGGTTTGGCATTTGGGTTGCCTTTGAAAGGTTGTTGCATACAACAGAGTAGGAAGGTGTGAAGCACCCCACTTCTAAAAGTGGGTGTATGTGACGTGTTATCCGGGTGTCTAATGATTGTAATCACCGTCCCTCGCGGTTATTTGAGTACCGCTTGTTCACTGCGCTGTGACGTAGTAAGAAGAGAAATAAGCCAGATGAATATGCTGTATTGAATTAATATTGTCTTGTTACCATGTACGTTGTAGTTGTAGAGTTAATTAAGTTTATTTTCCACTTTGGGCATCACCACATCGGAGGAAAGCATTTCTTGTTTAATTGTGGACTTCCGATGTGAGGGCTGCCTAAGGCACATGAAACTGTTGCTATAGAACTGAAAGTAAGGATCAACATGTAGGCTTGTCTTTATTGCAATGTCTTTTTCCTATCTTACACATCCCTGCATGTAGAGTTCCATGACTAGGGTTGTCGGTTAAGCCTTGCTGAGCCATCGTGCTCACGGTTGCAATATTTGAGCTGTGTGCAGGTGAGAGTTGTGAGGAAGGTTCTGAGGACGAGGCGATGACCCCGTCGGGGTACACGGCCGAGCTGGAGCCCTGCACGCCGCCGTGATCTCCATTTGAGTGCTGCTAGTGTGTAGCGTCCCCGGGCTGGACGGCTACACTTTTTGTTTAGCTAGTATGAGAGTTTGGCATGTAAAATACTTCCTCTGTACAGTAGGTTTGTAAAAGACTTCCGCTGTTTTATATCAAATAAAAGTTTTTATGTTGTTCATATTGTTTTCTTGTGTGCTGTTGGGTGCCGCATCGCACAGCACCACCCTCTGCGATCCCGGAGTGGGTGAACCACGGTGCGGTCCCCACAATAGGATGCCTGCTATGAATTAGTAGAGCTCAAGAAGCAAATTCAGGAGCAGCTAGAAAAGTGTTTTATACGCCCAAGCTCGTCACCGGGGCGAGCCCCCGTGCTCTTCGTGGACAAGAAAGATGGAACTCAAAGGATGTTTGTGGACTATAGGTCTCTCAACGAAGTGACGATCAAGAATAAATACCCGCTGCCCCGTATAGACGACCTATTCGATCAAATGAAAGGTGCCCAAATTTTCTCCAAGATTGATCTTCGGTTGGGATACTTCCAGCTGAATATTAAGCCCTCCGACATACCCAAGACTGCATTTCGAACACGGTATGGTTCTTATGAATATACCGTTATGTCTTTTGGGTTGACGAATGCACCCGCATACTTTATGTACCTCATGAATAAGGTCTTCGTGGAGTACTTAGACAAGTTCGTCATGGTTTTCATCAACGACATCATGGTGTATTCAAAAAGCTAGGAAGACCATGAAGAACACTTGAGATTGATGTTGCAGAAACTGTGAGAGCATCAAATATATGCTAAGTTCAGCAAGTGTCAATTTTGGCTAAAGGAGATATCGTTCCTAGGCCACATCATCTCCGAGGGAGGAGTATTGGTTGATCCTGGGAAAGTGAGAGATGTTTTGAAGTGGAACCAACCGCAGAATGTGAGGGATATTTGAAGTTTCCTTGGGATGGCTGGATACTACCGCTGCTTCATCAAGGATTTCTCCAAAATAGCAAAGCCTATGACTGAATTGCTCATGAAAGGGAAAGCATTTCAGTGGACACAAGCGTGTCAAGACAGCTTTGAGGAGCTAAAGAAGAGATTAACAACAGCGCCAGTTTTGGTATTGCCGGACGTGAGCAAGAGTTTCGATATATATTGTGACGCATCAAGACAAGGGCTTGGATGTGTTCTTATGCACGGAAGACAAGTGGTAGCCTATGCATCGAGACAACTACAAAAACATGAGCTGAATTATCCCACACACGACCTGGAACTTGCAGCCATGGTACATGTCTTGAAGATTTGGAGGCATTATATCCTTGGCCACTGATGTGAGATCTATACGGATCACAAAAGCCTCAAGTATATATTCACACAAACGGATCTGAATTTGAGGCAACGTCGATGGTTGGAACTCATCAAGGATTATGATGTTGGAATCAACTATCACCCCGGAAAGGCCAATGTAGTAGCTGATGCGTTGAACTGAAAAGGAGCATGTCATCAACTCACGGTTCGGGAGCCGCCACCCGAGCTGCGTAAGGAGTTTGAACGGTTGCATCTCGGATTTTTGAACGAGGTGGAGGTGATCGAACTGAACTCAACGCTGGAACAAGAGATACGAGACGACCAAGAAACGGATAAGGAAATCAAGGAAAGAATCCGACAAGGCATAGAAAAGGGTTTCAAGGAAGACGAGAATGGCACGCTTTGGTTAGGGAAAAGGATTTGTGTGCCTAACGTGAAGCACATCCATGACATGATATTAAAGGAGGCACATGACTCACCTTATTCCATACATCCCGGCTATACAAAGATGTACAAGGATCTGAAAACTTGCTATTGGTGGGATGGTATGAAAAGGGACATCGCTGAATATATTGCCCTATGCGACACGTGCCAACGAGTGAACGCCGAACATCAAAGACCCGCTGGATTGTTGGAGCCATTAAAAGTACCTGAGTGGAAGTGGGAAGACATCAGCATGGATTTCATAGTTGGATTGCCACGTACTCAGTCCGGCTATGACTCCATTTGGGTTATTGTGGACCGAATGACGAAAACAGCCCACTTTATTCCTGTTAGAACTAAGTACACTGTCGCACAACTAGCCGAGCTGTATATGGAGCAAATCGTGTGTTGCCATGGAGTTCCGAAGAGGATAGTTTCAGATCGAGGTTCTCAATTTACCTCTAGGTTCTGGAAGAAGCTTCATAAAGCCATGGGTATGCAATTGAATTTCAGCTCCACATATCACCCGCAAACCGACGGGCAAACTGAGAGGACAAATCAAATTTTGGAAGGCATGTTAAGAGCCTGCACCTTGAAGCATGGGCGTAGCTGGGATAAGAGCTTTCCATATGCTGAATTATCGTACAACAACAGCTACCAAGCTAGCTTGAAGATGTCACCATTCGAAGCGTTGTATGGTAGATGGTGTAGAACACCACTGTTCTGGAATAAGACCGGAGAAAGCCAAGTGTTCGGACCTGAAGTGCTGCAAGACGCTGAAAAGCAAGTACAAACGATACGTGAAAACTTGAAGGCCGCTCAGTCACGACAAAAGGGTTATGCGGACAATAGACGAAGAAGATTGACCTTCGAAGTTGGAGACTTCATGTATCTTAATAAGGTGTCACCTATCCGAGGCCAACGACGGTTCAACGTCAAAGGCAAGTTAGCACCTCGCTTCATCGGGCCATTCAAGATTTTGGGCAAGCGAGGAGAGGTAGCTTATCAAATAGAGCTTCCAATGCACCTCTCCGACGTGCACAACGTGTTTCACGTATCTCAGCTCAAGAAATGCCTAAGAGTACCAGAAGAACAAGTACCGATGGATGAGCTAGAGCTTCAAGAGGACCTGACCTACCCAGAACACCCCGTCAAAATCTTGGACGTAAAGGAAAGAGTCACGAGGAATAAAGCGATCCGTTGGTACAAGGTACAATGGAGCCATCACACGGAAGCCGAAACAACATGGGGACGTGAGGAAGATCTCAAGGCAGAATTCCCTGATCTTTTCTCCACTCTATCGGATCTCGAGGTAAGGGGGGTAGGTTTGTAACCCTCAAATTTCACTACCATGCATTGCATACATTTTTTGTGTCGAGAAGCATTTTAAAAGAAGTAGAAATGGAGAAAGAACCATAGAAATGGAGAAAGAACCATAGAAATGGAGAAGGGAATACAGAAATGAAGAAGGGAACATAGAAATGGAGAGAAATGGAAATATGATAGCTGAATTGAGCCATCCCAAATTTACCCACCAAATTTCCCCCAAAATTCCCCACCAAATTTTACCAAAATTTCCCCAAATCTCCCCAAATTCCCCAAAATTCCCCTATGGGGAATTTCCCCCCAAATTGGCCGCAGCCTTGAGGGGAGGGAAGCCCTAGGACTCTTTGGTTGAGTCCCAACTTGACTAGGATTCTTTGGTTGAGTCCCGATTGTACTAGGACTCCCCCTTCTCCCCCTTATCAATACAACCCCCAGCCCTCCTACACCTTTGGCCGCACCCCCCTTGCTGCAGTTTGGTCGCCGGCGAGCCCCACCGACGAGTCCCTCCGTTGAGCCCCGCCATCGAGCCCCGTCGTCGAGCCCTGCCGGCGAGCCCTGTCACGCCTTGCTGTTGCCGGAGAAGAAGCCCGACAATCTGCCCTACCATATTTCCCCACAGAAAAATCCCCCGCTGCTGCCGTTGCTAGGAGAAAGACCCTGCCACAAGGAGGAAATGAGGTAGTGTAAGGGCCTCAGTTTTGGCACACATTTGAAGTGTTCATCACCACACCACACCAATTTTCACTCCATTCGGAGTTGATCTTGACATGAGCTAAGTGGGACGAATTCAAACTTTATTTCAGGGGTGAATAATTTGATTCACCAGGGGTATTATGGGGCTCACTGTTTACAAGACTGATTAGGAGTAAATTTCAGAGGTTAAAACCCCGGGTGGGACCCACATGTCATAGAGGGGAGAAGGAGAAACTTGCACCCAAAGTTAGAGTCTCGGTGGGAAATTCCACCGAGCAGCTGTCGGCTGTGCCACCGAGCAGCTACCGGCGCCACCAGCTGCTTCCCTCTCTCCGTGCTGGCGCCCAGGGCGGCTGGCTCGCGCTTCCACGCGACCCGCACCGCCTCAGCCGAGCAGGAGTCGGCCGGCTTTATCTTCTCGCGGGCAAACCCGAGCAGCGGCATTGTTTCTCGCCGCAGCTCTATGCTCAATCGGGAAAACCAGCAAAACCATCTTCTCCTTCGTCCCTGAGCTGCTAGACAGCCACCTGAGCCCGCACTCCACTTCTCCAATGCCAGAAACCTCGAGCTCCGACCTCCTTTGCCCAAAAACGATCGCCACCGCGGCGACCTAGCCTCAGCCGAGAGTCAGGCGCCCGTGGGCAGCGTTCCACAGGCGTTTTCACGGTCCAGCGAGAGAGGCAACAGGGCGCACGACCACCGTGCTGCTCTCCTCCAAGTTTGGAAGCCAACCGTGAAGAATCCGCAGAGAATTTCCAGTTTGTGTTCCGGCGAACGTAAACCGAGCTTCCGGTACGGTTTCTTTAAAATTCTCGCTCTATGATCTTTCGTAGGTCATCAAATCTTGCACGTAGACGCTGGACTAGCCGGCGATCAAGTTCTTTCTGCATCCGTAGCGTGAAACTGTCTAGGAGTGACGAATTTCGAGCTCGATCGAGGGCGGTCATGGCGGGCACGATCGGTCACACGGTGCCGACCGACTTGCCGCCATCCCTGAACCCTTTTGACACCTTGTCGAGCTTCCTAGAGGTACACTAATGCTGTAGGGCCGTTTGTTCGAGGTGTTGGCGGGTTTAGAAACCACGGTCGACGGTGTCGAGCCTCAATCGAGGCAGCGGCACGTCGCCGAGCTATTTCCGGTCACTCCCAGCCCGACCTGACACCACCGACGTGTTCCTCGACGTCGACAACCCCCTGGCGGCGAGTTTCAGCCCCTGGGAGGTCCGGCAGCGGCGAGCCGGCGAGCCCCGAGTCTGCTCCGGCGAGGTCGGCGGCGCGGGCGTGAGAGAACGGCGGGAGAAAGACGAAGCCGGCTGGCCCACGTGTCAGCGGCTGAAGAATTTAAACTGGGATCGGGTGTGGCCGGGGATCGGCTGTGCTGGCGCGCAAAATACCCTGTGAGCTCCGGTGTGCCGGACACCTCCGCGCTCGACACGTGTGGTATCTCCGGTGTGCCGGACACTTCCGCGCTCGACACGTGTGGTATCTCCGGTGTGCCGGACACCTCCGCGCTCGACACGTGTCCCCGCGGGCCCGAGAGTTTAAATTTTTCCCCCGATTTTCAGGATTCTTCCAAACTTCAAATCCTCGTAACTTTGGCTAGAAAGCTCCAAATCGAGTGAACCAAATTTGGTTGGATTTAGCTCTCTGAGCACTTTCCAGCAATACCAAATTCAACTCATGAAAGTGAATAGTTTTCCAGAATTAAATCCCTAAAGTTTAAACTGTTGAGAATTTTATCTGGAGAACTACTTTATGAAAAATTCTGAAATTTGGCTGAAAGGTTCATTGGAGAATCCCTGAATCCCAGTAAAATTTTCAGACTCATCCAAATTCATTTAGTTACCCTAATTGGGTGATTAAGGGAACTGCCCAGAGAAAATAGAAAGATGTACAGAAACATTTTTCAGATTTTCTCCAATCTTAATTAGGACATAACTTTCTGTAGAATTCTTCAAATGACGTGAAACCAATTCCATCAGAACCATCCTAAATTCTAGATTCCAGAAAGTAATGGTGGGAGCCATGAAAAACCCTGGAATTACTTAGAGGCTCAATTATTGACCAAAGAGGCTTTTATTTGTACAAGGTTCAAATGAACTTGGTTTCCAATGAAACTTGGTCAAGACTCTGGTTAAGACCCTACCAAGCCACAATAAAAATTTCAGAACCACAGGGGAGGGCTAGCTAGAGTTATTAGTAAATAAGTATTCAAGTTTACACTTTGCATTCAAATTAACATGTAGTATTGTATTAAACGTGTGGCCATTGAAGAAGAGACTCCGGAAGTGCTGAACTTCCTCCTTCCGGAAGAGGAACTAACCCCTGACCAGCAGCAACAAGGCAAGCCCCGGTTTGCATTAATCTGTTTATAAGTTTTATTTTGTTTACATGTGTCATATGAAGTATGTATGTGCATTAGGTATAGTATGGATGGAACCCCACTTGCATAACCAGAATTTTTCCCTAAGAGTGAGGGTAGTGTTTAGAACCTCGAGTAGACAGGCTACGTTTAATGATTCATAGGGCTTCGGTACAAGTCGAGTAGTTGGAATCTACTCGCTAGATAGGCATTGGGACACACGGGTTCGGTTGAGTTATGTGAGATCACTATAGTAATAAAAAAATGAGACTAGGCAGGGGCTAGGGCGCAGCAAGAGGGAGTCTTGTGTGCGCAGCCCTGCCCGTGTCGATTGAGGACCGATCCGTGTGCGGCCCTGCTGAACAAGGATTGAACGTACAGAAGGCATATCGGATATATGGGCCCCGATAAACCGATGTAGCCTAAACCTCCGGGCGTCGAGGCATAGCACACCGATTTATAGGTGTAGGTTGAGGGCAGCAAGGTGGAAATCTGCCAACGGGCATAGAGAGATGCTCCGTGTGGGGAACCTCCTGCTCGTTTCGGTGCGACCGGTTCGACGTTTGGGCTGTTGGGTGAAAGGTTGTCCCGTACGACATCGAGTGAGCGTGCTGTGCAGCTCCATGGGTGGGCGTACGTGACGTGCTCTTTGGGTTTTCCCTGCAGGTGTATATTGAGTCGATTCGCCGTCCCTCGCGGTGACGAGTACCGCTTGTTCACCGCGTCGTAACATAGATAATTTATGGAATGTTTTGATTCAATATTGCTATCATGAGATAATTGTATTGCTACATGTGTGCCACCAAATATTGCTTACTAAATTTCAGCTTCATGAACTGTTAACTTGTTGCTAAAAGATGAACTAAGGATGAACTTGTAGGCGTGTCCTTTTGCTGAAATGTTACTATCCTATGTCCATTTTACCCCTCATGTAGAGTTTCGTGCTTAGGTGAGTCGGTTAAGCCTTGCTGAGCCTTCGTGCTCACGGTTGCTGCTTAAGTGTTTTTCAGGTGGGGAGCCACCCACGGACTCGGAGTACGAGTCCACCGGCGAGGGTTACCCTCCGTCGGGGACCACGGCTGAGTGGGAGCCGTACACGCCGCGCTGAGCTCAGGAGTGCAGCTAGTGTGGGTTGCCCTAGGGCTGGGCAACCAACTTTTGCTAGATAGGCGGGCGTGAGTTGTATAGTGTAGACTTCCGCTGTGTAATATAAACAATAGATGTAACTGAAGTTTGTACCTGTTTGTACAGTTTCAGTTGTTTTTCCCATGTAATATATATTATGTTCTTATGACGTGTGCTGTCGGGTGTCGCATCGCGCGGCACCACCCTCTGCGATCCTGGATGAGCGGATCCCGGTCCACCACAGCCTGGTATCAGAGCTGCAGTGGGGATAGCACAGTACTAAAGGACTACATTATGGGAAAAACTTAGGTATACGGTGAGGATTCGGTAGTTGCCCAAGTAAGGACTATATTAGCATAGTTACTTAAAGTGGCAAAGACTACCTTATGTGTTATAATTCTGAATTTCAATTATGTAACAACGCACCTACACTCTGGTAAGTATGGTAAGGAACGCCACCGAAAGCGGTTCAATTTCGGTTAGCTCCCCCTGACGAGGAACGTGGCTCAGGGATAGAGTCTCACAGCTTGGTGTGAGACGTCAATATGAACCTCTTGGACTCTTCATGTCCCTGAGTTCATATGAAACGCTGATCCCTAGCGTGCATTAGGCAAGTAAGTGGAGACCCCATCGCGTGGTCAGTAACGCAAGAGTGTGTTCGTCTGGAAATAGCCCAGGAGGACATACGCAGTGCTTGCCATCGGCGTGCCCTGCAGGGCAGTAGGTGGTATCTGTTGGGTTGATAACATTCCCAACCGTGACGACCCGTTCATGACATACTCGGGTTCCCCGTCGTGTGGTGTTGAAACATGATCACGTGCCTTGAGACGTGACTTAGCTCAAGGACGGCTGTATGACAATGATACGGGCGTTTGTATTTACTTTTAAATATGGAACTGCCTGGAATGAACAACCTTTGAGTGCACCATTATTGTGTGGTTTTCTGCAGGTACTAACCACGTATGTATCCGTGTAGTAAACGTGTGTGAGAGACCGTTTAGTGCCACACTTGAGACGTGTATGCCGGTATGATCCGGTTAGGATTTTCTTTTGTGGGGAACGTAGTACCGAGATATTATAGGCATATGCATGAAAATAATAATAACCAGGAATTAAAATCTATAGGTTCAACATTTAGGACCCTGGTTAGGCATAAGAATGGGATAGTGGTAAGTGTAGTTCCATAAAGACTGAAAAACAGAGTGCTCTGTTTTGGACAGCAAGTTTGCTGATCTTCCACAGGGCATAACTCACAGGTCTTTTAGCCCAGAGAGGTGTGCTATATAGTTCTGGAAAGGTATTTAAGTACTCTACAACTTTGTTGTAGACTCCCAGAGCTGAAACACACCTTAAGGTGGCTGAAATCCCAGAGGGAGACAACGTGCTGGCGGGTACGTTTACTCTCAACAATCAAGCCATCGTCATATTATTTGATTCTGGTGCAACCCACAGCTTTATAAGTGCATCCTATGTGGCTAAACATCAATTGCAAGTCTTCCCAACCGACTGCACTTACATGATCTGCTCACCGGGAGGGAAGATTTCAGCTAATATGATGATTCCAAAGGCACCTCTGTGCTTAGGTGGGAAACTATATCCCACCACCTTGATAATCCTTATGGGACAAAAGATTGATGCAATCTTAGGGATTTCATGGCTACAATACCATGGCGCTGTCCTAGAGACTCGGACACGGACGGTTCACTTAAATTCTCCATTCCACCGTCCGCATTCCATGGTGTTAGACATGCCAGTCCGGGAAGTTTTAGCGATTAATAACGCTGAAGCTCTCAAGTTAGAGGACATCCCCGTAGTCCGGGAGTATCCTGATGTGTTCCCGGATGATCTTCCGGGCATGCCACCTGAGCGAGATGTCGAGTTCAAGATTGAACTTGCACCTGGGACTACGCCCATATCACGGAGACCATACAAAATGGCTCCCAATGAGCTGGCTGAACTGAAAGAACATCTCAATGATCTGTTGAGCAAGGGTTTCATTAGGCCGAGTTCCTCGCCTTGGGGATGCTAGGCGCTGTTTGTAAAGAAGAAGGATGAAACCCTGAGGCTGTGTGTGGACTACCGGCCGCTCAACGCCGTCACCATCAAGAATAAGTACCCACTGCCCCGCATCGACATATTGTTTGATCAACTTGTGGGTGCCAGTGTGTTCTCCAAGATGGACCTTCGCTCTGGATATCACCAGATAGAAATCCGGGCGGAGGATATCCCGAAGACGGCGTTCTCAACGAGATACGGCCTATATGAATATCTCGTCATGTCCTTTGGTCTCACAAATGTTCCCGCCCATTTCATGTATCTCATGAACTCGGTGTTCATGCCGGAGCTGGACAAGTTCGTGGTAGTGTTCATCGACGATATCTTGGTTTACTCCAAGACAGAAGCCGAACATGCCGAACACTTGCGGATCGTTCTTCAACGATTGCGGAACCACAAGCTTTATGCCAAGTTCAGCAAATGTGAATTTTGGATCAGCCAAGTGGCATTCTTGGGACATATCATCTCCGCTGAAGGCATTGCGGTTGACCCAAGTAAAATAGAGCAAGTGTTGAAATGGAAAGCCCCCACTTCAGTTCATGAAGTCAGAAGCTTCCTCGGGTTAGCGGGATACTACCGGAGATTCATTCCAAGCTTCTCCAAGCTCGCTAAGCCGATGACAGAGTTGCTGAAGAAAGGGAAGAAATATGTTTGGAACACGGCGTGTGAAGGAGCGTTCCGAACATTGGTGAAGCATCTCACAACAGCCCCGGTCTTAGCTTAGCCGGATACAACAAAGCCCTTCGACGTGTACTGTGACGCGTCCGGTATTGGGCTCGTATGCGTGTTGATGCAGGAAGGACGTGTGGTCGCTTATGGCTCACGCCAACTTCGGAACTATGAGCAGCATTATCCCACTCATGACCTTGAGCTTGCTGCAGTGGTTTTGGCGCTGAAAATGTGGAGGCACTATCTCCTGGGGAATTTGGTGCATCTCTACACTGACCACAAGAGCTTGAAATACATTTTCACCCAGAAGGAGCTGAACATGAGGCAACGGAGGTGGTTAGAATTAATCAAGGACTATGAAATTGAGATTCACTACCACCCCGGCAAGGCGAATGTGGTTGCTGACGCGCTGAGTCGGAAATCACATGTCCATCACCTCACCATTACACCGGTGGAGGAGGAAGAGCCAAGTTTATACTTGGTTCCTTATGGATCGCTGTACAACCTTGCCCTCATCCCTACCATTAGGGAGGATATCATTGTAGCTCAGAAGACGGATAGAGGCATGGCACATCTCCGGAGACGGATAGACAATGGAGAGATCAAGTGTTTCCGGAAGGATGATGAGGGGACGCTATGGTTTAATGACCACATAGTCGTGCCCCAAGATATGGAGTTGAGGAAAAAGATCCTCGATGAAGCTCACTTGTCTAAATACTCCATTCATCCGGGCAGCAACAACATGTACCAAGATTTGAAACAGAAATTTTGGTGGACATGGATGAAGCGGGAGGTAGCGAAGTACGTATCCGAGTGTGATACGTGCCGACGAGTGAAGGCTGATCACATGAAGAAAGCAGGGCTGTTGCAACCCCTGAAGATTCCGGCATGGAAATGGGAAGATGTGAGCATGGATTTCATTGTGGGATTACCCCTAACATCCAACAAGCATGACTCCATATGGGTAATCGTTGATCGGTTAACCAAGACGGCTCACTTCATTCCGGTGAATACACGTTACAATGCCGGCAAATATGCGGAGCTATACATAGCGAAGATTCTATGCCTATACGGGGTACCCAAGACCATTGTCTCAGATCGAGGTGCATTATTTGTATCTCGCTTTTGGGAGCAGCTACACACTGCATTGGGTACTAAGTTGATCAGGAGCTCCGCTTACCACCCTCAGACAGATGGCCAGACAGAGAGGGTGAACCAAGTATTAGAAGACATGTTGAGAGCATGTGCCATCCACCATGGTAGGAACTGGGATGATCACCTACCGTTGGCGGAATTCTCGTACAACAACGGTTATCAGGTGAGTATCAAGATGGCACCCTACGAAGCTCTCTACGGTCGCAAATGCCGCACCCCATTAAATTGGTGTGAGTCCGGTGAAAGGGTCACATTCGGGGTTGATGTGGTGAATGACGCCGAAGAGCGCATTCGGACAATTCAAGCCAATTTGAAGGCCGCTCAATCCCGGCAGAAGAGCTACGCTGATAAGAGGTGTAGGCCGTTGCACTTTGACGTTGGGGAACACGTGTACCTCCGCGTGTCTCCGACGAAGGGCGTGCACCGGTTCGGTGTGAAGGGGAAGCTCGCTCCCCGTTTTATTGGACCCTACGCTATCACCGAGAAGTGTGGACCAGCAGCGTATAGATTGGAGCTACCGGCATCCCTGGCTGGTGTTCATGATGTTTTCCATGTTTCGCAACTGCAAAAATGTTTGAAGCATACAACTGCTGTTCCTACCGAAGACATCAGCGAGCTGAAACCGGATTTAACATATGATGAGTATCCGGTGGAAATTCTTGATGAGAAAGCCCGAACCACGCGTAGCAGAACGTTGTGGTTCTACAGGATCCTCTGGAGTAACCACACCGTGGAAGAAGCGACGTGGGAGAGCGAGGAATTCCTTCGCTCAAATTACCTGGAGTTCATGGCTTCTCAACACGAGTAAGTCCCTACTACATCGCTATCTCTTCTTTTGTAATCTCGGGACGAGATTCTTTTAAGGGGGGAGGAATGTAAGGGCCTCAGTTTTGGCACACATTTGAAGTGTTCATCACCACACCACACCAATTTTCACTCCATTCGGAGTTGATCTTGACATGAGCTAAGTTGGACGAATTCAAACTATATTTGAATTCAAAACTGAACTTGTGCTGAAATTCACTCAAACCGAACCCAAGTTGAATTCTATTCGATTCAAATGGCTCAGGGGTGAATAATTTGATTCACCAGGGGTATTATGGGGCTCACTGTTTACAAGACTGATTAGGAGTAAATTTCAGAGGTTAAAACCCCGGGTGGGACCCACATGTCATAGAGGGGAGAAGGAGAAACTTGCACCCAAAGTTAGAGTCTCGGTGGGAAATTCCACCGAGCAGCTGTCGGCTGTGCCACCGAGCAGCTACCGGCGCCACCAGCTGCTTCCCTCTCCGCGTGCTGGCGCCCAGGGCGGCTGGCTCGCGCTTCCACGCGACCGGCACCGCCTCAGCCGAGCAGGAGTCGGCCGGCTTTATCTTCTCGCGGGCAAACCCGAGCAGCGGCATTGTTTCTCGCCGCAGCTCTCTGCTCAATCGGGAAAACCAGCAAAACCATCTTCTCCTTCGTCCCTGAGCTGCTAGACAGCCACCTGAGCCCGCACTCCACTTCTCCAATGCCAGAAACCTCGAGCTCCGACCTCCTTTGCCCAAAAACGATCGCCGGCTGGCCCACGTGTCAGCGGCTGAAGAATTTAAACTGGGATCGGGTGTGGTCGAGGATCGGCTGTGCTGGCGCGCAAAATACCTTGTGAGCTCCGGTGTGCCGGACACCTCCGCGCTCGACACGTGTGGTATATCCGGTGTGCCGGACACTTCCTCGCTCGACACGTGTGGTATCTCCGGTGTGCCGGACACCTCCGCGCTCGACACGTGTCCCCGCGGGCCCGAGAGTTTAAATTTTTCCCCCGATTTTCAGGATTCTTCCAAACTTCAAATCCTCGTAACTTTGGCTAGAAAGCTCCAAATCGAGTGAACCAAATTTGGTTGGATTTAGCTCTCTGAGCACTTTCCAGAAATACCAAATTCAACTCATGAAAGTGAATAGTTTTCCAGAATTAAATCCCTAAAGTTTAAACTGTTGGGAATTTTATCTGGAGAACTACTTTATGAAAAATTCTGAAATTTGGCTGAAAGGTTCATTGGAGAATCCCTGAATCCCAGTAAAATTTTCAGACTCATCCAAATTCATTTAGTTACCCTAATTGGGTGATTAAGGGAACTGCCCAGAGAAAATAGAAAGATGTACAGAAACATTTTTCAGATTTTCTCCAATCTTAATTAGGACATAACTTTCTGTAGAATTTTTCAAATGACATGAAACCAATTCCATCAGAACCATCCTAAATTCTAGATTCCAGAAAGTAATGGTGGGAGCCATGAAAAACCCTGGAATTACTTAGAGGCTCAATTATTGACCAAAGAGGCTTTTATTTGTGCAAGGTTCAAATGAACTTGGTTTCCAATGAAACTTAATCAAGACTCTGGTTAAAACCCTACCAAGCCACAATAAAAATTTCAGAACCACATGGGAGGGCTAGCTAGAGTTATTAGTAATAAGTATTCAAGTTTACACTTTGCATTCAAATTAACATGTAGTATTGTATTAAACGTGTAGCCATTGAAGAAGAGACTCCGGAAGTGCTGAACTTCCTCCTTCCGGAAGAGGAACTAACCCCTGACCAGCAGCAACAAGGCAAGCCCCGGTTTGCATTAACCTGTTTATAAGTTTTATTTTGTTTACATGTGTCATATGAAGTATGTATGTGCATTAGGTATAGGATGGATGGAACCCCACTTGCATAACCAGAATTTTTCCCTAAGAGTGAGGGTAGTGTTTAGAACCTCGAGTAGACAGGCTACGCTTAATGATTCATAGGGCTTCGGTACAAGTCGAGTAGTTGGAATCTACTCGCGAGATAGGCATTGGGACACACGGGTTCGGTTGAGTGATGTGAGATCACTATAGTAAAAAAAATGAGACTAGGCAGGGGCTAGGGCGCAGCAAGAGGGAGTCTTGTGTGCGCAGCCCTGCCCGTGTCGATTGAGGACCGATCCGTGTGCGGCCCTACTGAACAAGTATTGAACGTACCGAAGGCATATCGGATATATGGGCCCCGATAAACCGATGTAGCCTAAACCTCCGGGCGTCGAGGCATAGCACACCGATTTATAGGTGTAGGTTGAGGGCAGCAAGGTGGAAATCTGCCAACGGGCATAGAGAGATGCTCCGTGTGGGGAACCTCCTGCTCGTTTCGGTGCGACCGGTTCGATGTTTGGGCTGTTGGGTGAAAGGTTGTCCCGTACGACATCGAGTGAGCGTGCTGTGCAGCTCCATGGGTGGGCGTACGTGACATGCTCTTTGGGTTTTCCCTGCAGGTGTATATTGAGTCGATTCGCCGTCCCTCGCGGTGACGAGTACCGCTTGTTCACTGCATCGTAACGTAGATAATTTATGGAATGTTGTGATTCAATATTGCTATCATGAGATAATTGTATTGCTACATGTGTGCCACCAAATATTGCTTACTAAATTTCAGCTTCATGAACTGTTAACTTGTTGCTAAAAGATGAACTAAGGATGAACTTGTAGGCGTGTCCTTTTGCTGAAATGTTACTATCCTATGTCCATTGTACCCCTCATGTAGAGTTTCATGCTTAGGTGAGTCGGTTAAGCCTTGCTGAGCCTTCTTGCTCACGGTTGCTGCTTAAGTGTTTTTCAGGTGAGGAGCCACCCACGGACTCGGAGTACGAGTCCACCGGCGAGGGTTACCCTCCGTCGGGGACCACGGCTGAGTGGGAGACGTACACGCCGCGCTGAGCTCAGGAGTGCAGCTAGTGTGGGTTGCCCTAGGGCTGGGCAACCAACTTTTGCTAGATAGGCGGGCGTGAGTTGTATAGTGTAGACTTCCGCTGTGTAATATAAACAATAGTTGTAACTGAAGTTTGTACCTGTTTGTACAGTTTCAGTTGTTTTTCCCATGTAATATATATTATGTTCTTATGACGTGTGCTGTCGGGTGTCGCATCGCGTGGCACCACCCTCTGCGATCCTGGATGAGCGGATCCCGGTCCGCCACAGGTAGGTCTTCATTACCCAACATACAACATTGCCACTGTTTCTACGCATCCGTTTTCTTCGCCCCCTTCGAGCAGAAACTTTTGCGTGTGAACAGATTGTGTTTTGATCGATTTTTTATGGTGGAATTGATCTAGATCATGTGTCAAGATCATCATCACGTCCACACTTGATCCCTAGACCCTTGTTCATCATGAAACTCCATGAAAGCCCATTAAAACATGCAATAACACGTACACACTGGTTTTATAAACTGCACTATAGGATTTGCATTCATCTACCCCGTTGCATCTTGAGTAAAGTTTGTGCACGGTGATTGATTGTTGTAAATTTTGTATGTGCAAGGTCGTGAGTATAAGGACAATCTCAAGAGGCCATCTACGAGGAACTACAGCACCAATACATCGAGACGCTTGAGCAACACGAACCACGGGAGCAAGGCAAGTGCCCCTTGACCATATTGATCCCATGTTTTGAAACTGTTTTGTTTGCGAAAACTCGTATGCTTGAGTAAACTTGATGGGACACCCTTTTTATAGGAGTTTACTAGTTTTTTTAACAATCCTTGTCGCCGGGAAAGTCGATGAGTCGGATATGGTCATGTTTCCTTTTTGCTTCGCTTAACTTACGGGATACAGGAAGCTGAAATAAAACTTGTTTAGCTACTGCACTCACATGAGTAACGATGATGAGAACTTGATGATGTTGATGAGCATGGAATCAGGGAAATCTAGACAAGCTTGGTTCATGGATGTTTCTGAATGAGATGGTGGTTTGCTTGCCGTAGATCTAAGGACCGGTTCATGCGAGCACATGCCAGGAACACAGTGCCACCACAAGGCCAAATATGGGTGCGGCTTAGCTGACTAATTAGGTGTATTGCTAGCTTGTTATGGACCGTTGGATGGTGCGGGGAATCGGAGTCGAGAGGGACTGCCCTGGGAACTGCATGGCACAAGAGGGGGCCCGTGGGTGGGAGAATGGAGATTCGAGGCTGCCGGTGAAACCTCAGTGGGTCCATACATCCTAGTAGCCCCTTTGTAAAGGATATTTTGTGATCTCATGGCCATACACCGACGGTTGTGTACTGGTATAATGGAGGTTCTTTCTAGTCGCCGACAGGTGAAGAAATCACGAACTTGTGGGTAAAGTGGTGACACCTCTGCAGAGTGTAAAAGTATCATGATAGTCGTGCTTCCGGTCAAAAGCACCTGGCCAAATTCCATGATTAGAGGCAAAACTTAGGATGGATATTTTGGGAGTGGTCACTGGGATTGGTTTTGGGACTCTTTTGAGTCATGACAATGAATTGGGTTTCAGTTATATGAATATGAGATGGATATGAATATTTATGAGTATGAGATGAACTTGAGAAAGATTAATGGCTGGATGAGACTTGATAAATGGTGAATTATGATGAGAGAATGTTGCTGAATTACTTGATTATGATGGGATAAATTTCACCTAGAAATAGTTGTTGTTTTTATCATGTCTGTGAAATAAATATTGCCTGCTGCAATGAGCCTTTTTATTTCCTACCTTGTTGTAAGCTACATGTCATACTTTTCCCACACTTGCTGAGTATGACATGTACTCACCCTTGCATTCCCACATATACATCAGCTACAGGAGAAGAGTACTTCGAGGAACATGTGGAGTACTAGGCGTGCGCACTACCGTCAACATGCCTGTGGAGTTGAAGATTGGAGCCTGCTGTTTTAGTCACTTTCCGCTGTCGTCTAGAGTCTTCCGCTGCAAGAATAAGTTAGATATTCATGAGTGAGACATTGAGTCATTGTAATAAAGTACTTAAACACTATTTATTCATGGTTATATTCTGAATTCAGTTTGTGGATTACATGTGTATGTGTGGAGAACATCCTGGGCACACATATGCATTCACTTTGTTCTTTTTTCGGAACCGGGTGTCACACTCTGGAGCATACCTTGACATCTGTGTGAACTTGTTGAGATATTCATTCACGCTCTTCCTCCCTTGCCGGAGACCTTCAAACTCCTGCCTTTTAAGCATCATGACTCCTTCAGGGACATAGTGAGAGCAGAAACTCTCCTTGATTTCAGCCCAAGTAATTGTCTCCTGGTTGACATGAGCATTGCTCAGAGCGTCCCACTAATCAGCAGCTGCTCCCATCAGTTGGTGTGATGCGAAGAGAACCTTCTTCCGATTGCATTTAACAATAGAAAGCTTCTTCTCAATAGACTTCAGCCAGTCATCGGCCTCCATAGGATCATTAGCTTGTGCAAATATAGGTGGCTTAATCCCCATGAATTCTCCCTATCTGTTGTGAGCCGGCAGTGGTTGCGGTGGCGGCGGTGGGGGTGCAGGAATGGGGTTAGAGTTGTTGTTGTTGGCCTGCAGCTGTCCCAACGTTTGTATCATGGTTTGCATGAGCTGGTTCTGCATAGCCATTAAACGTTCAAGGTTGTTTGCATCAGCCCCGAGGTTGACATCCTCAGGAACTTTCACGTTGCCATCCTCATGTAGTTCATTGTTACCACGAGCATTCCTTCAGTGACGGTTGGAATTTTCCCTCAGCATCTGCGAGAGAGTAGAGTAGGAAATAGAAATTCAGATTGATCCCCCAACTATATGCATCAAGGTGTATAAACTAAGTAACTTCTTTTATTAATATCAGCCTATATGAGGATGTGAACAAATGCCGAAGCATCTCACATCTCTTTACTATGTGTGGATGTGGACATTCGCCGAAGCGTCCCACAACTCACACCCAAACATGCAAACATAAGCAATCATCATAAAAATTGAGCACACCACTCTTATTCAAGCTACAACAATCTAAGCGTTCTTATTATAACTTTATTCAATGGAGAACCTAAACTTAATCGTGAGAACCGGTGCTGTTCTCACCGTGTGGCGGGGGTGGTCCATACATGGGTGCACGCCAAGGTGAGTCGGCAGTCCATGTAGTAGCAGATGACACTGGTGCTCCATTTGTTCCCACGTTGGCACGAGTATCCTCTTATTTCTCCAGAAAATACAGCTTCCTGCGGATGTAACGGATCTCTTCTTGTGCGCTTGCATAGCGGTTTCCCAACTCCACGAGCATTCTCTAAGACTTGTCAGCAGCTTGTGGGTTGGAAAGAGCTCCTCCATGGAGTCCAATGATCTCCCTTGTACCACTCTTCCGATATGGGTGTCGCTTAAAGGTAGTGTTCCCAAGCTGCCCATGAAAAGCGTAGCACAGTCCGATGAGTGCATCCCATGCAGCATCATCAACAGCTTCTACCCTTGTAGCTCTCCATGTGGGTGAGAAGTGCCGGGTGACAACCCTACCGTTAGATAGGATGGTTACCTCAGCCTTTCACTCTTCATGTCTGAGACGAGGGACTTTCTTGAGGAGGTACTCCGGGTATAAGCTGCAGCAATCAAGGAACTCTCTAGGCTCCCTGGATATGTGTCCTCCCTCCATCTCGTTGGGCTGGAATTCCTAAGCAGAATGGATGAGCCGTTCATCTTCATTGTCAGCCTCAGCAGGGGGTGGCTCATCTTCGGACTCATCTTCTTCCTACATGGCTTTATGGCTCCGCTGGGTGTAAGCCCGCGTGAAATTCCTCCTGAGGTGCGTACCAATGTTGTTCTTCTTGTGGATCGTCTTCCATGTCGTCTTTGATTGGTTCCACCTCTTCCAGATCCTCTTCCTCATGCATAGAGCTACTTACTTCATCTTCATCATGAGGTTTCATCTTCACCTTCTCCCAATATAGTCCATCAGACACCTCGATGGGGTTAAGTGCACTCCCAAGTGGTGGTGGACGAGTTCTCATACGTGTTGTGCTCCTAGACCGACATATATAAATAAGATATGAGAAGCTTAGAGAAGAGGGTAAATAAATCCAAAACTTCATAAGCTATGAAGCAAGAAAACAGAAGGTGTGGCTGTCCAAAAGAAAAGAAGAAAGAGGGGCTGAAAATAGCACTTTGCGGTGGCTGAGTTGACAAGTAAAGTGCAGCAGCAAGAAAATTTCTATTATAGCAGTTTAGAGGGGGTGTTCCAATGTGTTTTAGAGTGTCCGTTCTACCTAGGCTTGCGTCCTACAGTCAATATGGCTCTGATGCCAATTTGTGACACCCGGTTCCAAAAATGATCCAAGTGAATGCTCATGTGTGCCCAGGATGTTCATCACACATACACACGTACTTCACAAACTGAATTTCAGAATATAACCACATTACAAATAATGCTTAAGAACCTTATTACAATATCTCAATGTCTCACTCATGGAATCTAATTTATTTAGCAGCGGAAGGCTCTAAACGACAGCGGAAAGTGACTAAAGACAATGGACTCCAAGTTCAACTTCACAGGCATGTTGACGGTAGTGCGCATGCCTAGTACTCCACCTGCTTCTGTAGCTGAAGTATATGTGGAAAGGCAAGGGTGAGTACATGTGGTACTTAACAAGTGCGAGAAAAGTATGCCATGTAGCTTAAAACAAGGTAGGAAATAAACGGTTGCATTGCAGCAAGCAAGTTTTATTTCACAATCATGATAAAAACAACAACTATCTACAGGTGAGTTAAATCCCGACATAACCAAATAATTCATCATCCCTCATGTTCCATACCATCATAACTCAGCATTTATCAAGTCTCAACCAGCCAATGCTCTTTCTCAAGTTCATCTCATATTCATAAATACTCATGATCAACACATATTCATATAATCGAATCCAATCTCATATTCATGACCAAAACAAGTTCCAATGACAATACCATAACCATACACGAATAACCATCCCATGTTTTGCCTCTAATCATGGAAGTTGGCCAGGTGCTTGTAACCGGAAGCACGGCTATCATGATAGTTTTACACTCTGCAGAGGTGGCACCACTTTACCCACAAGTTCGTGATTTCGTCACCTGTCGACGACTAGAGAGAACCTCCATGATGCCACTACACAACCTTCGGTGTATGGCCAAGAGATAACAAATAACCTTTACAAAGGGGATACTAGAATGTACGAACCCTCTCGTGTGTCATGCAGTTTCCAGGGCAGTCCTCGACTCTCATTCCCCGCGCTATCCAATGGTCCATAACAAGCTAGCAACACACCTAATTATTCAACGAAGCCGCACCCATATTTGGCCTTGTGGTGGCACTGTTTTCCTGGCATGTGCTCTCATGAACCGGTCCTTAGATCTACGGCAAGCAAACCACCATCTCATTCAGCAAAATCCACGAACCAAGCTTGCCTAGATCTCCCCGATTCCATGCTCATTAACATCATCATGTTCTCATCATGGTCCTTTTATATCCCAAGGCCGACCACTTACACTAAGACTCGGGGCCTGACAGGTGGTCCCACGGTGGTCCGTACCCTATACGCAATCTAGGATATTAATGGCTACTTGTGGTATACACTGTTGATGGAGTTAAGGCGCGCCGCCTGACACACCGAGTGTCCTAGGCTAAGTAGAATATGACGATGGCGGGAGAATGCTCTGTCTTATAGCCGCAGCCTACTCGATGAGCTGTGAGGCGCTGTACTGTTTCTGCCGTTGTCATGCCACACCGTCCTGTACTGTCACTTTAATGACTGGCAGGTATGGGCGTAGGCGTGCGCTGCACACCGTGCTCTTGGGTATGGCAGGTCATGGGACACGTGGCAGCTCAGGAGCCCGTCTCAGAGGAGAAGCTGGATTTGGATCCAAAGGACACGTGGCAGCTCCGAAGTTTGCCTTAGCAGGGAGGCCGGGTCCAGAGCCGAAGGACACATGGTGGCACCGGACCTCACCTCAGGAGGGACACCGGGTCCGGAGCCAGATGACACAGGGCACCTCCGGAGCTCATCACAGTGGGGAGGCAGGGTCCGGAGCTGGAGGACACATGGCAGCTCCGGAGCTCTCAGCGGGGAGGCAAGGTCCGGAGCCGGATGACACATGGCGGCGCTAGAGCCCGCCTAAGCAGGGAGGCAAGGTCCGGAGCCACTTCATGCCTGTACGCGGGGGTACCAGGTCTGCAGGGTACCGAAAGTGGCCCCCAGGCCCACCTCGGTGGAGGCGACGATCTCACAGGTGGGGCCTTCGTCTTTCCATCCCGCGTGGCTGCTCCAAACATGTATCTTGGCAGTTGAAGCGGCAGCACGCCCCTGGCACAGTGGACGCATGGTCGTGCTTGGTTGGAGGGTCGTGGCGATGTGCTCATGGTGCGGTTCCAGGCATTAATTGCAAAGATTCTCGAGACGACCGCTGCAGTTCCGCTATGCCGATTTTCTCAGGGACTGTTTGAGTCTCCTCCACCGGCGGGCCCCCTGGGAAGCATCAGAGCCAGAGTTGAAGATTCGGGAGCGTCCAACACCAATGCAAGAAACATCGAGGGCAGGCCCTCAAGGAGGTGCCGGAATGCTAGGACCTGCACAGGCATGATAAAGAAAAGAAGCAATCGTGCTCACTGGTCACAATTCCCTGCTTCTAGTTTCGTTGCGACTTAGGGTCATTAGCCGATCTGTGGGGCATGGGAAATTTAGTGTGATAGTATCCGGGTTTTGATTACTACTTTGCTCAAAAGTATGGGCCGTCCGGTTCCCCAGTACTCAGCCGCAGTACTAGAGAGGCAAAGTGTGCACTCTTAGGGTGCAGGACCAGGCTAAGCATAATACACACTCTGGACCTCCCACAGGCATTAGCTTTTCAGGGGAGGGACCATTCAGCGCCATAGGACCCCTAAGCAAGGGAATAACCAAGGGACCCCGGACACACCAAAGGTACCTCAAGCGGACCTGCCTGTGGCAGGATAGCACAACTCCAACTATGGGTGGAAACAAGAAAAAGTAACCAATCATACGGCCGGAGTGATATTGGAAAGTGTAAAGGTCCCAAAAAATATGAATACAAAGAAACTGAAGTTTGAACAAGCATTTGGTTCCATATGTATGAAAATTGGGGCTTGTTTAAAATTTCCACATGTGATTATATACATGAGTGTTCCACCACACCAGCAAATAATTAGTGGAGTGCTTGGGGACAAAGTTAATTTAAAACCCATGTGTTGGTTCTCATGTGCACAAGAAAGTGTAAAATCAGATTTTGAACTTCATTTGTTCAAACCCAAATTTCAATTGGGGCAACCCAATAGTAATGCAAACTGTTGTGTTGAAATTCTCATTAGGAGCAGCTAAATTGAAAATCAGATTTCATATTTAAATTCCTTAGGTCCAAATTCGTGGGGATGCAAAGTTTCATGAATTTTGGAGATACTTTGTTGGCTATTTAAAAGAGGACATTAAATTGCATAGGAATTCAAATACAAATTTGAATTTGGATCGAACTTGCCAAATTATCCAAATGCAGTTCAGATTCGAGCTTCCAACAATTGAATTTGGTTATTTGCCAAAAATTGAGAACTTTTAGAGGATAATAGGGAGATGACTTGTGGGACCCACATGTCATTGGGGGCAGTAGACTTGCAACCGAAGTCTGATCCTCTGTTTCTCACTCGCGCCAGACCGAGCCATCGTGGGGCGACACCGAGTGCACCGAGAACCGCCTCCACCCTGCTTTTTCCTTGCGCTGGCAACCTGTTCAGCGCTGTTAAAAGCTCAAGCCGTGTTTCTTTTTGCTCACGAACAGAACAACCGAAGCCCTTTCTCCCTCGCATATGAACAGAGCCTCCACACACTGCCGCCACTTCGGTCTCGATGGGGAACCATCGTTCCTGTGCGTACAAAGCCTGAAGCAGTAGCAAAATGGCACCACGGATACCTCCACGACCTCCTCAGACCACAGCCGACAGGTTCTTGGCCTCCCTCAAGCGGGAACAAGTTCTTGTGGCGGTTGAGAGCAACCGAAGCAGGAGGTTCCAGTGGACAGATCAAACCGGAACCTTTCACGGCCAAGCAAAGGAACTTTTGGGCGTGCTGGAGCTTCACTCTGCTCACCTCCAAAGCTTGGCCTGAGTTGTTGATCATCGCCGGCGGATTTTCAGTTTTTCTTCCAATCGGTGCAAACCGACCCAAGGGCAAGGAATAGCAAAATTCGCACTGGACTTTCGGTTTTGATTCACCAAACTGGTCAAGTATGAGCTAGACTATGTAGCCATCCTTTCTTCTTCACAACCCTAGCATGAAATCACGTGTAGCCGGCTTATTTGGAGGTTTTCCGACGGCGGCCATAGCAGGGAGCATCGGGCGCACGGTGAGGACATAGTTAGAGCCATTCCCGGTTCTATTTTGCATCCATGTCGAGCTCCTTCATGCTACTCTGATGCTGTAGGGCCGAAGTTCATCGAGTTTTAGGGGTTAGGGCATCGGACCAACGCCGCCGGAGTGGAACCGAGGCCGCCGCACGCCGCCGACCGATTTCCGGTCACCGGCAGCCCAAGAGGACCCCACAAATGAGTTTCTCGACCCACAAAACCCCCTGACGGTGAGCAGTATCATGGGGAAGGCCCGGGGGAAGAGGTCTGGCAAGCTCCGGCGAGGGGGCAGCACGGGCACGCGGGAGCGGGCGTAAGGTTGAAGATGAAGTCCGGCCCCACATGTCAGCCTCAGTGTTAAAAGGGGCTGGATCCTCTGCGGCATATGATCAATTTGTGGCTGCGCGGGAAAGACTCAGTAGTGCCGTGTGGCGTGTCTGAGAAGGCGCCACTAGCAACGGACCCCACTGTCAGATTTTAAACTTTTCCCCGGTTTATTTGAATTCCAGATTTCCTTCAAACTTTAGAAGGACATAACTTTTGCTACTAAACTCGAAATTAGGTGATTCAAATTGGGTTAGGTTAAGGTTGAAAACCTCTATCCAAATGTGCAACCTAATTTTTCTGAAGGTCAATAAAAAATTCTGAAAAAATCTTTGGAACTTTTCAGTAAAAGAATTTTAGAGGGAGTTTAGTTTATCCCAAAATCCTCAAATTCTACCAGAATAATCCCTAGGATATTATTGAACTCCTGTAAAATGATCAGATCATTTAGAATTGATTATCTAGGAGAATTCAGATTGCAAAATACTGAATTCAAATGTATACAGAAACTTTTTTCAGAAAAGTCGCAAACTTGAAAATTCAGTTCTGGGCAAACCTTAGCTCCAAAAATCCTAGGAAAATTCATTCATGCTCTCTGAACTATAATTGAAATTGTAGTTCACTAAGTTTGGCATGAACATGTGAGTTACTTCAGAATTAATTCCGTTTTGCTTAATTGCTTAGGGAATTGTTCTGAATAAACCACTCAGTAAAAAGTGCTAATTTTTGGTCCAGAATACCTTCCTGCGACAAGGAACGCGTATAAAAATTTTCATCTAAATTTGAGCTCTGGATCAGTACTTTTCAGTACATTTTGCTTAGGTGAAAATACTCCAATTAGAAAGAGCACTTAGCACTTGATCACAAGTGGTAAACCCAACTCCAACCACTAGCACCAGTTCCATTTTAAATTCTTAAACAGAGTTCCAGTTTTTAAACTGTCAGTAGGCTTGGTAGCAAAAGCTTTATAATTAAATACATATGCATTTCATATCGTATAGTCATCGACGTGAAGAAGTGAGAAGCAAGTGAAGTGGGAATCAAGGAACAAGGTGATCAAGTGATCAAGTCTCAAGTGATCGACAACACTAACTGATATATATTTAGTCACCTGCACAACACGCAAGCCCCGGTTTGCATTCAAACAATTTTATAAAGTCTTTTCTTTTCTAGAGATCATAGCTATGAAATATTGATTGCATTAGGTCTAGATGACATTGAAAACCCAATCGCATGACCAGATTTACCCAAGAGAGAAAGGGTAGATTAGCACCTCTTCAAGTGGAATTAGGCTACGCTAAATGTTACTTTGGAAGGACCGGTAGAAGTCGAGTAGTTGGAATCTACTCGCGAGTTTATGGCCTTGGTTTCATCGGAACGGGTTATGAATAGAATCAGTGAGGAAAATTCACATGTGAGAAATTGAGACCGGGCAGGGAGATTGAGATGCAGCAGGCTGCGGACCGTGCGTGCATAGCCCTGCCTGTGTCGGTTAAGGAACATCTGTACTTAGCCCTGTTGGACAAGTTTGAGTTGTGTACCGGGCGCATATTGACTATATGGGACCCAGGAAACTGATGTACCTCGTGAGATCCACATAGGAACTTTTCTGATCGGCTTAGGCTTTCAGCGTCAGTACAGCAGGAGGTAACTCGCTCAAGAACATATCACTGCGGGTATGTACCTTGAGGGAGCTTGCTGTTCGGGTCGATGGGACCGCGTCCGGTGTGGGTGAACTTGGGAAAGATGGCTGCATATGACATCGGTCAAGTTCGCTGCCGGCAACTTGGAGATGGGTGTTCGTGTCGTGCAGTCCGGGCGTGTCCTGGTTCGAGTCACCGTCACTCACGGTTATATGAGCATACTTGGCAATTGCGTCTTGACATAGTAAGAACTGAAGTGAATTACTTTTAATTGATAAGGATTGTGATCTAAATTGTATTGCAACCATGCTTGAGTTAGAGATAGGGCAAATTAAGTTTACTTCACCTTGTGCAAGAAGCATCACAACAAAGTGTTTCTTGTTTGATTGTGGAGTTGCGATGCTGTTCGGCTTAAGGTCTTTAAAATGAGGCTATAAATATGAAAGTTAAGGATCAACTGTAGGCGAGTCCTTTATGCAAATTCAGCTACCTTATTCAATCCATCGTGCATGTAGAGTTTCTTGTTTAGAGGAGACGGATCAGTCTTGTTGAGCCCATGTGCTCACGCTTGCTATATGAGTGGTTTTGCAGGTTAACATCGATGCTATGAGGAGGCTGTCCGGTGAGACTCGGAGACCTCCGAGTCGTTTAACACGTGGAGAACCCGGCCGCTGCTATAGTACTTCGTGTTGCAAGCGAGAAGAGTCCGCGGACTGGACATCTTCTCGAGTGCTTAGTAGATACTAAACATGACATAAATTAGTCTTCCGCTGTAGGTATTTGATGTAAATTATTTACAAAGAATACTTGTAAGCTTCCGCTTTTGATTTATGTGATACGGTTTTCATTATATGTGTGCTGTTGGGTGCCGCATATCACGGCACCACCAATGCGATTCCCGGGCGAGTGGCACAGCCCCATGATCGGCTCAGGCCCTCACAGCATGGTATTAGAGCCGCATTGGGAATTGCACACGGAATAAGGATCGTATTACGACAAAAACTTAGGATACGGTGAGGAAACGGTATTAGGCCCACATAAAAACTACGATATTAGCCTAATATGTTGGTGGCAACCTAACTTATATGTTATGTCAGAAAATCATGCATCTCGGGACTTTCCATGTCTTCGGGGTGCATGTATGTGCTGTCCACCAGTGCGCACAAGCTGAAGGGTGGAGCCTCACGGGTGGCAGGTAACCCGGCAAGCTTTGGTATCCTCTACGACTCTTCATGTCGTTTGGGGTATTCGAGCAACGCCTGTCCCTGGCGTGCTACGGGCAAGTAGGGGAGACCCCGTCACGTGGTTAGTAATATGAACACGTAGCTCAAGGCGTGTTTGGCTTGAGAACACCCGTGCGAGTGATGACGGACGGGTGTATGATATTGTTATGGAGCCGGGTTCGGTATGCAGCCGAACCTGATGATTGTGTGTGACTTATGCAGGTACTAACCACCAAACGGTAGTACGAGTAGAAGACGTTTGTGAGTTACCATTCTTAGTGCCACCTACGGATACGGATATGCCAGTATAATCCGGTTAGGTTTTTTCTTTTGGTGAGGCAACGTAGTACTGACATCTCTCTTACGGTGCATCGATATTGTACTAAACTTAATAATCTTCTCCCCTATGAAGAAATGATTCATGACCTAACTTTCAACTAAAAATGGAAGTTTGAAACAAATATTAGTTACTGAACTCTTATTTTGAGCTAACATTCAAATGAGAAAATGTCTAGGCTTCAAAAGTTCCAAAAACAGAGTGCTCTGTTTCTGGCAGGAATTATTGCTGGACTTGGATAGGTCATAACTCTGAGTAGATTTACCCAATGGACGTGCATGATACAGTTATGGAAATATTTTTAAGTGCTCTACAACTTCTCTGTAGACCTCCAGATCAGAATCACAATCCAAATTTGTGGAAAGTCCAGTTGAGTGCAAACTGTCCAGAGCCAGGACAGGAGCAAAAAACCTGTCTGGATATTTCTGTATTTCAGCCATAACTCTCTGTACAAAAATCCCTAAGGGTCATATGATACACCGTTGGAAAGGTTATGAGATATGAAACATTGTTGTAGTTCAAAGTTTGTTCATATTTGTAAAATCCCCAAAAGTGGTAGCAAGAAAATTCAGCTCATGTACACTTTTGAAAAATGAGGGGAATTAAAACTTTGAATTATAATGGTATAAGTTCAAAGTGAGGGTTTAGACTTCCCAAAAACTTCCAAACATGGAGATCTAAAATCATAACCTGGATCTTCATAGCCCAAATATTCACCCTTCCAAATTTCAGCTCATTTGGAGGAGTTTTCATATTTGTTTGGAATTAAAAGGAAAAGCCCTCTAGTCTGAATTTCAAAGTCAGTTTCAAATTCCAATTCCCTCAATTTGAAAATTAGGTTTCACAAATGTGTTCTCCACCTTTGAATGAGCAGCCATGCCAAAAATTGGAAATTTTGGAGCTGGTTTGCTATATTTTTGAGGCAATACAAAGTGGAGAATTCAAACTCCTTTTCAATTCAAATGATCAAACCCCATTCAAATTCTACACCAGAATTCAAACCATTTGAATTCTTCAAATTCAAACTTAACTTTGGGATGAAGGCATTTAATGTTGAGTTGCTGGATGGAAAAATATCAGAAAAGTTTGACTAAACAAAAGGGGGAGGTGGGGCCCAATTGTCAGCCACCCACTGGAGCTACCGCCTCAGCCGACGGCGGTCGAACAGCGAGAGCGCGCCAGCTCTCGGTTGAACCCGCGCCCGAGGGAGAACCCGCGCCACCTCCTGCTGCCTCGGTTGCTCGGTTGGATCACGGCAAAGGGTGCACCAGAGCTGTTTCACTTCTCCCCCAGCCATAACCCACGCCTCAGCCGTTTCTTTCGCCCAGAACACCGCCGCCGCTCCTTCCGATCACGCCGCAGCTACTGAGCTCGGTTGCTCGAGCGCCCCACAGCGGAGAGCTGCGTCCACTAGTGCTCTATCCATCCAGTACCTCTCCTTTCCTGTCCCGAGCGTGATTGCTCCAGAAATTGGCAAATTAGCTTGATCCTCGGGTGAACGTGGAAGAACCGAGGGAGGTCACCGTGGACAGCTCACACCGAGAAAGATCACGGCAAAACAAGTCAGCCCCTTGGTGCATCCTCGACCCCAGCTGCTCGAGCCCAAAGCTCAGCCCTGGACGTTGATCACAGCAGAAGAATTCCGGGTTTTTCTCCCGGATGGTACAAACGGACCCCGAGGTAGGAAATTGCCAAATTCGTCGTTAATTCGTGTTCTCATTGATTAAAACTGTGCACGAAGCTTTCAAACTACTTGTCGCACTTCCTCCCTCGATTTTAGATCTAGACATGGGGTGCAGAGGTAGAATTTCCACGTCTTGATCATGGCGCACCGCCGGACCACCTCGGGCGCACGGTGCTGATAGGGTTCCAGCGATCCTCGATCAGTTTAGACCCCATGTCGAGCTTCTACTCCCTCCACTGGTGCTCTAGGGCCCGAGAACCGATCATTTGGTGGAGGTATGAGGGCTCCCGATCTCACCGGAGTGCAAAACAATGCTGTCACCGGTGCGCGATGGTTTCCGGTGAACTACAGCCGCCGGCGACCCACCCAAAGTGCTCAGCGCGGTTAAATATGGTGGAGCGGTGAGTTTGACGAAGTTTAGACCACGGGAACCCCGTCCCGGCGAGCCTCGCCGGCGTGCGCCGCCGCGGGAGGCGCGGGCAGCGCGAGGAAGACGAAGGAGGGCCGGGTCCCACCGGTCAGCCTCCGTATACGCGCGGGGATCGGCTTGTGGCGCCAGATCCGGTGCGGCTTGTGGCGCCGGATCAAAACTGTTGAGTTATCCAGACTGGTCAGCTGGACAGTGAGCACCATGTTGAAGTGTTTCCACCAAAACACTTAGTTTCACCGTTCGACGTCCAGTGGCTGTTGTAAAACAGCGAGTTGGAGTCGAAGGGTTTATGCATTTGACACATCACTTCAAATTAGTACATGTTTGGGTCCAGTACAATAGCGAGGAATTATGCATGCTAACACATTAACATCCCGTGGTGACCCCGATGGTCGAAATGAACTTTTAACGCATAAAGTTCAATACTTTGGAACTCGATCGTGTGACACGGTCCAGGGATGTATATGTTGCATAAAGTTTATACTTTATCCACATGTGTGACTGTTATTTGTACTGTTTATTCCATTCTCGCACTACTATTGTATAGACTGGATGAAGTAAACAAACATGTGCTGAACATTGGAATGATCTGAATGCAGAATGGTGCGGACACGTTCAACGCAAGAGGAGGGAGGTCTGAGTCAAATTCGTGGCGATGAGTCTCCACCTCCGGAGCAGACCACGATGCAGCAGCAACCCCCTCCTCCACCGCCAGAACTTCTAAGGAATCTTGCGGAGGTTCTCGCCGCAGTGCTCGGCTCGCGTGACGAGCAAACCGAGTTGCTGCGGATGTTGGTGCAGCAGATTTTCCCATCAGGGAGGATGCCAAAACAATGGGCAACGCCAGTCCCAACAAAGTTCATATTCAGAATTCATGGCGACCCATCCACCGGTCTTCACGGAGGCCGAAGAACCTTTGGAGGCGGACAGCTTTATCCGCACTCTGGAGGCGAAGTTCGGGCTGCTGCGATGCACCGAACACCAGAAGGCGCTGTATGCAGCGCAACAGCTTCAAGGAGAAGCCGGTACCTGGTGGGCGAACTATACCACCTCCTTACCGGCGGGCCATGCCGTCACATGGACGGAGTTCCGGGAGGCGTTCCGCACCTATCACATACCTCCTGGTGTGATGGAAATGAAGCTCCAGGAGTTCCTGGCGCTACGACAAGGCGATAGGAGTGCTCATGAGTACTCCAGGTTATTAAACCGGCTGGCGCAGTATGCGCCAAGATTTGTGGGGACGGAAGACAACAAGCGCAACGCTTTCTTCCGGGGGCTGAATTCAAAGATGAAGGTCCATCTCGCCCAGAGCAATTGTGGCACATTCAACGATCTAGTTAATGCCGCGATTCTACAAGAAAATGCTCAGCGCGAGCGCGGTTCTGACAAGAGGAAACGCAGCGCGCTGACGAGCAGCAGTGGTGGGACGCCACAGAAATACCGCGTGGTGTATCGCTCACCATCCGGTCAGAGATGGCAGCCACCGGCGCGACCGCCTCAGTTTCGCGGGCGGCAATATAATGCGCCGGGCTTCCGACCGACGTATCCCCCACAGCAACAGCAACAGCAAAGGATGGTCCCGCGTGCACCTCAGTTTCAACAGCGTGCACCGGGATTTCGTCCTCAAGTCGGCGGGACCCCGACACCTTACACGTGCTACACGTGTGGCCGTGTGGGGCATATTTGAAGAGACTGCCCCGAGCCGCGACAGGGCAGGGGTGCAGCACCGTATCAGGGTGCTAATCAGCCCTGCAACCAGCCCAAGAAACCAGCACCAAAACCCGGCAACGTCCACCACTTAGCTATCGAAGACGTGCCGGAAGGCGAACCCGCCCTCGCGGGTACGTTCTCTTACCTAGATCATCCCGTAGTCATACTTTTTGACTCCGGTGCCACCCATAATTTCATAAGTCAGTCTATGTTATTAAATATCAACTGCCTATCATTCCAACAAATAATTCATATTTGATATGTTCTCCGGGTGGGAAGATAACAGCTGATAGAATGGTCTATAGAGCACCATTACAGTTGGGCAGGAATCTATATCCGACTTCTCTAATCATGTTAGAGAGTCAGAAACTTGATGTCATTTTAGGAATGTCATGGATACATCGCCATGGTGCTGTTCTTGACATCATTCCACGTGTGGTCCGTTTAAACTCTCCACTCCATGAACCACATGATCTTATTCTTGACCATTCGGTTCAAGAAACCCCAGCCACATATAACACGGAAGCCACAAAACTTGAGGATATTCGTGTGGTCCATGAATACCCGGATGTCTTTCCGGATGATCTCCCGGGCATGCCACCCGAAAGGGATGTCGAGTTCAAGATTGAACTTGTACCCGGAACAACACCGATCTCACGGAGACCGTACAAGATGGCTCCGAACGAGCTGGCTGAATTGAAGGAGCAGCTCAATGACTTAATGAAGAAGGGTTTCATTCGACCGAGTTCCTCGCCATGGGGATGCTCGGCGCTGTTTGTGAAGAAAAAGGATGAAACCTTGAGGTTGTGTGTGGACTACCGACCTCTCAACGCCGTCACCATCAAGAATAAATATCCACTGCCCCGCATCGATATATTATTCGATCAACTTGTGGGTGCGAGTGTATTTTCGAAGATGGATCTTCGCTCTGGATATCACCAAATCAAGATCCGAGCGGAGGATATTCCAAGGACGGCCTTCTCGACGAGATATGGGTTATATGAATACCTCGTCATGTCCTTTGGTCTCACCAACGCCCCGGCACACTTCATGTATCTTATGAACTCAGTGTTCATGCCGGAGTTGGACAAGTTTGTGGTGGTGTTCATAGACGACATCTTGGTTTACTCCAAGTCTGAAGAAGAACACGCCAAACACTTGCATATCGTACTTCAACGATTAAGATACCATAAGCTTTATGCCAAGTTCAGCAAGTGCGAGTTTTGGATCAGCCAAGTGCCATTCCTTGGTCACATTATTTCTGCAGAAGGTATTGCAGTTGATCCAAGCAAAATCGAACAAGTGCTGAGATGGAAATCCCCCACATCAGTCCATGAAGTCAGAAGTTTCCTCGGGTTAGCAGGATATTACCGGAGATTCATACCGAACTTCTCCAAGCTTGCTAAACCGATGACTGAACTGTTGAAGAAGGGAACCAAATATGTTTGGACCTCAGCTTGTGAAGAAGCTTTCCAGGCATTAGTGAAGCATCTTACAACAGCCCCGGTGTTAGCTCAACCGGATACAACCAAGCCCTTTAATGTATATTGTGATGCGTCTGGCATCAGCTTTGGCTGTGTATTGATGCAAGGAGGCAGAGTGGTCGCCTATGGCTCACGTCAACTTCGTAACCACGAGAAGCATTATCCAACTCATGATCTTGAGCTTGCTGCTTTGGTGTTGGCATTGAAGATGTGGAGGCACTATTTTCTTGGGAACTTAGTGCACCTCTACACCGACCACAAAAGTCTGAAATATATATTCACTCAAAAGGAGTTGAATATGCGGCAACGGAGATGGCTAGAACTGATCAAAGACTATGAGATCGAGATTCACTACCATCCCGGAAAGGCAAACGTGGTTGCTGATGCCTTAAGCCACAAGTCCCATGTCAACAATCTGTCCGTCACCCCACTTGAAGAGGAGGAGCCGAGTCTGTACTTGGTTCCATACGGGGCATTATATAATCTTGCTCTCGTCCCTACAATACAAGAGGAGATTATGGAAGCGCAGAAGAAAGACATGGGAATGTCGCACATTCGGAGAAGGATGGAGAATGGCGAAATGAAGTGCTTCCGAAGAGATGAACATGACACTCTATGGTTTAAAGACCGTATAGTGGTACCCCGTGACATGAATCTTCGGAAGAAAATCTTGGACGAAGCTCATTTGTCCAAGTATTCTATTCATCCGGGCAGCAACAAGATGTACCAAGATCTGAAAACCAAATTTTGGTGGACAAGGATGAAAAGAGAAATTGCAAAGTATGTATCTGAATGTGATACGTGTCGGCGTGTGAAAGCCGACCATATGCGTAAAGCCGGACAGCTGCAACCATTGAATATTCCGGCGTGGAAGTGGGAGGATATCAGCATGGACTTCATTGTTGGTTTACCTCTCACATCTCACAAACATGACTCGATTTGGGTGATAGTCGATCGACTAACCAAGTCGGCTCATTTTATCCCCGTACATACAAAATACTTGGCCAAGCAATATGCGGAGCTATACATTGCAAAGATCTTGTGTTTGCACGGTGTTCCCCGCTCCATCATTTCAGATCACGGTGCGCTGTTCATCTCTCGGTTCTGGGAACAGCTGCACGCATCATTGGGGACCAAACTGATCTGAAGCTCCGCGTATCACCCGCAGACGGATGGTCAAACTGAACGGGTGGATCAAGTGCTTGAAGACATGCTACGCGCTTGTGCCATCCACCACGGCAAGAATTGGGACGATCATCTTCCGTTGGCGGAGTTCTCTTATAATAATGGCTATCAAGGTAGCATTAAGATGGTGCTGTATGAAGCTCTCTACGGCCGGAAATGCCGCACACCTCTCAACTGGTGCGAGTCCGGCGAGCGAGTTATCTATGGCATCGAACTTGTGAATGAGGCTGAAGAGCGAGTGCGAGTAATACAAGCTAACCTCAAGGCTGCTCAATCTCGTCAGAAAAGCTATGCGGATAAAAGACGCCGCCCTCTCCGCCCTCTCCACTTCGACATCGGGGACCAGGTTTATGTCCGTGTGTCTCCGATGAAGGGAGTTCACCGTTTCGGAGTGAAGGGTAAACTTGCGCCGTGGTTCAGTGGTCCATTCGTCATCATTGAAAGATGCGGACCCGTGGCCTATTGCCTGGAGTTACCAGCATCGCTCGCAGGCATTCACAACGTCTTCCACATCTCTCAGCTGAGGAAATGCCTCAAGCCCTCTGCTGAAATCCGCACTGAAGACATAGAAGTCCTTCAACCGGACCTCACGTACACGGAGTATCCAATCCGGATTATCGATGAAAAGAGTCGTGCCACAAGAAACCGGACCTTATGGTTCTACAAGGTCTTGTGGAGTAACCATACCACTGATGAGGCGACATGGGGAAGCGAGGATTATCTACGAACGTATTATCCGGACTTGCTATCATCATATACCCGGTAAAGTTTTCCCCACTTTACTTTTCCTTTGGAATCTCGGGACGAGATTCTTTTTAAGGGGGGAGGGATGTAAAATCCCCAAAAGTGGTAGCAAGAAAATTCAGCTCATGTACACTTATGAAAAATGAGGGGAATTACAACTTTGAATTATAATGGTATAAGTTCAAAGTGAGGGTTTAGACTTCCCAAAAACTTCCAAACATGGAGATCTAAATTCATAACCTGGATCTTCATAGCCCAAATATTCACCCTTCCAAATTTCAGCTCATTTGGAGGAGTTTTCATATTTGTTTGGGATTAAAAGGAAAAGCCCTCTAGTCTGAATTTCAAAGTCAGTTTCAAATTCCAATTCCCTCAATTTGAAAATTGGGTTTCACAAATGTGTTCTCCAACTTTAAATGAGCAGCCATGCCAAAAATTGGAAATTTTGGAGCTGGTTTGCTATATTTTTGAGGCAATACAAAGTGGAGAATTCAAACTCCTTTTCAATTCAAATGATCAAACCCCATTCAAATTCTACACCAGAATTCAAACCATTTGAATTCTGCAAATTCAAATTTAACTTTGGGATGAAGGCATTTAATGTTGAGTTGCTGGATGGAAAAAATATCAGAAAAGTTTGACTAAACAAAAGGGGGAGGTGGGGCCCAATTGTCATCCACCCACTGGAGCTACCGCCTCAGCCGACGGCGGTCGAACAGCGAGAGCGCGCCAGATCTCGGTTGAACCCGCGCCCGACGGAGAACCCGCGCCACCTCCTGCTGCCTCGGTTGCTCGGTTGGATCACGGCAAAGGGTGCGCCGGAGCTGTTTCACTTCTCCCCCAGCCATAACCCGCGCCTCAGCCGTTTCTTTCGCCCAGAACACCGCCGCCGCTCCTTCCGATCACGCCGCAGCTACTGAGCTCGGTTGCTCGAGCGCCCCACAGCGGAGAGCGGCGCCCACCAGTGCTCTAGCCATCCAGTACCTCTCCTTTCCTGTCCCGAGCGTGATTGCTCCAGAAATTGGCAAATTAGCCTTGATCCTCGGGTGAACGTGGAAGAACCGAGGGAGGTCACCGTGGACAGCTCACACCGAGCAAGATCACGGCAAAACAAGTCAGCCCCTTGGTGCATCCTCGACCCCAGCTGCTCGAGCCCAAAGCTCAGCCCTGGACGTTGATCACAGCAGAAGAATTCCAGGTTTTTCTCCCGGACGGTACAAACGGACCCCGAGGTAGGAAATTGCCAAATTCGTCGTTAATTCGTGTTCTCATTGATTAAAACTGTGCACGAAGCTTCCAAACTACTTGTCGCACTTCCTCCCTCGATTTTAGACCTAGACATGGGGTGCAGAGGTAGAATTTCCACGTCTTGATCATGGCGCACCGCCGGACCACCTCGGGCGCACGGTGCAGATAGGGTTCCAGCGATCCTCGATCAGTTTAGACCCCATGTCGAGCTTCTACTCCCTCAACTGGTGCTCTAGGGCCCGAGATCCGATCATTTGGTGGAGGTATGAGGGCTCCCGATCTCACCGGAGTGCAAAACATTGCTGTCACCGGTGCACGGTGGTTTCCGGTGAACTACGGCCGCCGGAGACCCACCCAAAGTTCTCAGCGTGGTTAAATATGGGGGAGCGGCGAGTTTGACGAAGTTTACACCACGGGAACCCCGTCCCGGCGAGCCTCGCCGGCGTGCGCCGCCGCGGGAGGCGCGAGCAGCGCGAGGAAGACGAAGGAGGGCCGGGTCCCACCGGTCAGCCTCCGTATATGCGCGGGGATCGGCTTGTGGCACCGGATCCGGTGTGGCTGCGTGGGAATAACCCCGTAGCCCCGGTGTTGCCGAAATCTCACTGGTCCGATTTAAAACAGTGGGCCCAGTTCCAATTATTTGAAGTTTCTATTAGGGAAATAATTCCAGGAATTACCTGATCTTTGCAAGCCCATAACTTTGTGTAGAAAACTCTAAAAAGAGTGAGACCAATTTTTTGGAATCCTCATGAGGATTTCTTCACAGAGAAACCAATTTTAGGCTATGAAAATGCCCAGGAATTTCTGTAGAATTGTTTTTAGTAAATCCTTTAGGGATTTATTACAGGAGCAATTCTTTATGAAATAGTCCCAAATTTGGGCAGAAAATCCTTTCCATAGTTACTGATCTTCAGTAATACTTTGGGCTTCATTGGAGTTCATTTGCTAGGATAAACTGCCTTCCCAAGTTCAGCCTTAATTAGAAATTCCAATTTAAATAGAAGCTTTTTCAAAACTCTGGCCCAACTTCAAAAATTCATATATCTCTGATGGTAGCTCCAAAAATGGTGAAATAAATTTTGTTAGAACCATGGAGACTTACCTTAATCAGATCTTCCATTACTAGCTATGTCAATGCTCCTAATTTGGGCTCACACTTCAGAGAAGCATTGTACTTGTAGGAATTTTAAAGGCTACATTGTGCAATGACATGTCTCCAAATTTGGCTCATATCATCCTTAGAGAGTCTAGTATCCACTGTAAAAATCCCAAAGCCAATTAAGGATTCTAAATAGCAGTAGCTATGAATAGAAGTTCAGTTCTTATAAATCCTTAATACTTACACATGTATTTTATTACATTTCATAATAGTGACCGAAGTTGAGGACGCACCGGAGCCCTTGGACGTCCACCCACCTGAAGCTAACTTCCCATTTGACTCGCAACCAGGCAAGTCCCGGTTTGCACTTAAGTACCGTTTATAAAGCTTTTTATTTATATCACTTATGTCTAGGGTGAATGCTTGCATTAGAGTTAGGGTGATTGAAACCCCACTTGCATAGCCTTTTAAATCCTATAAAGGGTTGGGTAGTTTACAAACTCGACGAGTAGATAATGCCATGCTAATGTTTAGGATCTCGGTAGAAGTCGAGTGGTTGGAAGCTACTCGCGAGATAGTACTTATCACCCGGAATGAGAAGAGGTAGAAAATGGCTTAAGTTATGAAAATGAGACCCAGCAGGGGGGATAGGATGCAGTGAGCAGAGGTCTCACGTGCGTAGCCCTGTTGGTGTCGGTTGAGGACCGTCCTTGTGCGGCCCTGCTGGACAAGTATCGAACAGTACCGGATGCATACTGGCATATGGGAACCAGGAAACCGATGTAATTGGTTAACCTGGGTGTCGAGGCTTACCCAACCGTAAATAGGAGTGGGTTGAGGGTAGCAAGGTGTACATCTGCCGGTGGGCACAGTCACGCTCCACGCGGGGACCTCCTACCCGTTACGGATGGACCGATTCGGCATTTGGGTTACCTTAGAAAGGTTGTTGCATACAACAGAGTAGAAAGGGGTGTGGAATCACGCTTCTGAAAGTGGGTGTATGTAACGTGTTATCCGGGTGTGTTATTTGAGTACCCGCTTGTTCACTGCGCTGTGACGTAGTAAGAAGTGAAATAAGCCAACTGAAAATGTTGTATTGATCTATTAATGTCTTGAATACCTTGATTGCTGTAGTTATAGAGCTAGTTAAGTTTATATTCCACTTTGAGCATCACCACATCGGAGGAAAGCGTTTCTTGTTTGATTGTGGACTTCCGATGTGAGGGCTGCCTAAGGCTCATTAAACTGTTGCTATAAAACTGAAAGTAAGGATTAACATGTAGGCGTGTCTTTATTGCAAAGTCCTTTCCTACCTTACACATCCTTGCACGTAGAGTTCCATGCCTAGCGTTGACGGTTAAGACTTGCTGAGCCTTCGTGCTCACGGTTGCAACATTTGAGCTGTGTGCAGGTGAGAGTTATGAGGAGGGGTCCGAGGACGAGGCGATGCCCCCGTCGGGGTACACGGCCGAGCTGGAGCCCTGCACGCCGCCGTGATCTCCAGTTCCATGCTGCTAGTGTGTAGCGTCCCCGGGCTGGACAGCTACACTTCTGCATAGTTAGAATGAAAGAGTGTTAATAAAGAATACTTCCGCTGTATAGTTATATTTTGTAAAAGACTTCCGCTGCTTTATGTCAAATAAAAGTTTGTATGTTGTTCTTTATTCCTTTCGTGTGTGCTGTTGGGTGCCGCATCGCACGGCACCACCCTATGTGATCCTGGAGTGGGTGAACCACGGGGTGGTCCCCACAATATTCATATTGTATTTGCATATACAACCGTGATAGAAACAGCCACATTCAAAGGAGATGCTGGCAAATTTTATCCAGGAATTCTGTCAACTTTGGATAATCATAACTTTTGATCCAAAATGATCTGGAGGCATATGAATACTCGTTGGAAAGATATTGAAGTTAACTTTAACTTTGATATTCAACTTGAGTTAAGAAAATGCTTTTAACTGGATCAAAATCTGGATTTAGTACAAACTGGTCTGTTCTGTAAGGAGAAGCTGACTAGTTAAGCATAATTTAAGGATTTGTGTAAACATGAATGTTGTTACTGCTGTCATAAAGTTTTGACATATTCATTTTTTCATTAGCCTCACATACTGCTGAGTTCATGTTTAACTCATCTCAAAATGTACTTTTGCCGTATGGTTCGTACTCGCTCTTCGAGTAAGGCCGGGAGTTCTTGACGAGGCGGTGATGACTCTATCCCACCGTCGGAACTACCATCCATGGAATGGATGGATCTTATGACTCGGGTTGTCGAGTCTAATAAAGAGAACACCAGGCTGCTTCAAGAAGCAACTCAAGATAACACACGATTACTCCAAGCTTTGGTACAGCAAGGCATACTTCAAAACACACAACAAGTCGTTCCACCTCGGAACGCTTATTTGGATTTCTTGGCGACTCAACCGCCAAGTTTTACGAAAGCTACCAAACCTGTGAAAGCAGATCAGTGGCTTCGTGTCATGGAGTCTAAATTTGGAGTCTTCGAGTATGATAAATTCAGAAGACGTTATTTGCCGCTCAACAACTTCATGGAGCCGCCGGAAACTGGTGGGTTGAACATCTCGCCACCATTTCAGAAGGCCATCAAGTAACATGGAGTGAGTTCTGTGAAGCCTGTTGTGCTCGTCAAATACCAATAGGAATTATCAAGACCAAGCGGAACTAATTTTTGAATTTGAAGCAAGGGGACATGAATGTCCTCGAGTATGTCAAAAGGTTTAACCATTTGGCTCAAGACGCTCCCGAATATGTGGCGAAAGAAGAGGCAGTGCGATTATTTCTTCTATGGACTGAGTGCCATATTACAGGAGAAATTAGCCGTGTTCAACAAAGGCAATTACACCGAAATGGTCAATGCGGCTCTCATACAGGAAAAGCAGACACTCGAATGGCAAGCAGATAAATGAAAAATGAGTGATATCGTGCAGGACAGCACAAGTTTTGCCACAAAAATACCGTTTGGTGTACCGAATGCCATTCGGTGAAATATGAAGGCCACATGTATGATCAACTCCTCAAAGGTTGATTGCTGGTCAAGTATCAACACTTGCACCGCCTCCACAGCAGCAGCATCAGACGGTGGTATGTGCTCCATCGCTGCAGCCATGTGTACCTAGCATCCAACCGCAAGTCAGCGAAGAACTGGAGAGATATCTGTGTTCCACTTGTGGTCGTATGGGCCATTATGCTAGGTATTGTCCGGAGGGAATTCAAGGCTGTGGGTCATTATATGTGCAATATTCAGACCTGTACCTAAATCGGCAGAAAATAGAGCAGATAAGGGGCAGCATTCACTACACAGTGATTGATGATGTTCCAGAAGGAGAAGCCGCGTTAGCAGGGATGTTTTCTCTGAATCAGCTACCGGTTTTAATTCTCTTTGATTCTGGTGCCACAATCAACTTTATTAGTCAATCTTTTGTGGCTCAACATCAGCTCCAACCCACTTCTACAAAGAGGCAATACCTCATATCTTCATCCGGGGACAGCAATACCACAAGCGATGTTGTCTCCAGAGCACCTCTTTGTTTGGAGGGTAGAATATACCCCACCACCCTCATCATTCTTGGTGGTTTGAAGATCGACATCATTTTGGGGATGTCGTGGCTGAATTACCACAAAGTGGTTCTCAACATCAGTTTCCAAACCGTTGAGATCAACTCCCCATAGCACGGTCTTCATATATTATATCTGGGCACCAGTCGGCAACAGATTGCAGCATTGAATCACTTGGAAACTGTGAAGATAGAGGACATTTCGGTGGTGCGTGATTATCCGGATGTGTTTACCAATTATTTACTGGGAATGCCGCCTGAGCGGGATGTAGAGTTCAAGATTGAACTTGCGCCGGGAACAACACCGATATCACGAAGACTGTATAAAATGGCACCTAATGAATTGGCAGAGTTGGAAACACGGCTGAATGACATCATAAGCAAGGGTTTTATACGACCGAGTTCGTCACCTTGGGGCTGTTCAGCATTGTTTGTAAAGAAGAATACAGCTTTGTGTTGATTATCGTCCTATTAATGCTGTTACCATCAAGAACAAGTATCCACTACCTCGCATTGATATGCTATACGATCAATTAGTGGGTGCTAAGGTATTCTCGAAGATGGATCTTCGGGTCCGGATATCATCAGATTAAAATCTGGGTAGAAGATATTCCAAAGACGGCATTTTCAACGAGATACGGGTTATATGAGTATCTCGTTATGTCTTTTGGGTTGACCAATGCTCCGTCACACTTTATGTACCTGATGAATTCATTGTTCATGCCGAAGTTGGATAAATTCGTCGTTGTCTTTATTGACAACATCTTGGTGTACTCCAAGTCAGAGGAAGAACATGATGACCATCTGCATATTGTGTTGCAAAGATTGCGAGATCACAAGCTCTATGCAAAAAATTCAGCAAGTGCGAATTTTGGATTAATCAAGTACCTTTTCTCGGACATATCATTTCAGCGGAAGGCATCGTTGTGGATCCGAGTAAGGTTATCCAAGATTAGAAATGGGAGTCACCAAAGTCTGTACATGAAATACGAAGCTTCCTTGGTTTAGCGGGTTATTACCGGCGGTGCATTCCGAGCTTCTTCAAAATTGCTAAACCGATGACGGAACTATTGAAAAAGAGTACCAGATCTGTTTGGGGTGCTGCGTGTGAACAAGATTTCAAGACTTTAGTGAAGCATCTCACAACAGCCCCAGTTCTTGCTCAGCCGGATACAACCAAGCCATTTGACATTTATTGTGATGCATCTGGCATCGGTCCTGGCTGCTTGCTGATGCAAGAAGGACGAGTGGTCGCTTATGGATCTCGTCAACTCCGAAACCACGAGCAGCATTATCCAACTCATGATCTTGAGTTAGCTGCTGTGGTCCTTGCTTTGAAGATGTGGAGGCATTACTTGCTTGGAAATCTTGTACACCTCTACACTGACCACAAGAGCTTGAAATACATCTTCACTCAGAAAGAACTGAACATGAGGCAACGAACATGGTTAGAGCTCATTAAATATTATGAACTTGATATTTATTATCATCCAGGAAAGGCAAATGTGGTCACCGATGCGCTCAGTTGTAAGGCGCATGTCCACCACTTGACTATTGTGAAATGGATGATGAAGAACCAAGCCTCCGTGACATCCCGTATGGATCCCTCTATAATCTTTCTCTTGTTCCTATGATCTGAGAGGAGATCATTGAGACTCAAAGAAAAGACAAGGGTATGTCTCACATACGGCGAAGATTGGACAACGGAGAGATGGAGTGCTTCTGGAAAGATGAACAGGATACGTTGTGGTTCAACGACCGGATAGTAGTACCCCGGGATATGGGACTACAGAAGAAAGTTTTGGATGAAGCTCATTTGTCCAAATTTTCCATTCATCCGGGCAGCAATAAAATGTATTATGGTCTCCGAAAGAAATTTTGGTGGACCCGTATGAAATGAAAGATAGCCAAATATGTCTCGGAATGTGATACGTGTCGAAGAGTAAAGGTCGTCCATGTGAAGAAGTCGGGCCTGCTGCAACCATTGCAAATACCGGCATGGAAGTGGGAAGACTTGAGTATGGACTTCATCATCGGGTTGCCGATGACCTCCCACCAACATGATTCGATTTGAGTAATCATTGACTGGTTAACCAAATCAGCACACTTCATCCCTGTGCATACCGTTTACAGCGCGAAGAAGTATGCAGAGTTGTACATAGAACGGATCTTGTGCTTACATGGAGTTCCCGTACCATTGTATCTGACAGAGGATCACTATTCGTAGCCCATTTTTGGGAGCAGCTACACTCAGCTTTGGGAACCAAATTAATTCGAAGCTCCGCGTATCACCCTCAAACAGATGGGCAAACCGAGAGGGTGAATCAAATACTAGAAGATATGTTGAGAGTGTGTGCCATCCACCGCAGTAAGAACTGGGATGATCACTTACCGTTGGTGGAGTTCTCGTAGAACAACGGTTATCAAACTAGCATAAAAATGGCACCATCAAAATTACCTGCAAACCTTGCTGGTGTTCATGACATATTCCCTGGGTCGCAGCTGCAAAAATGTCTCAAATTTACCGCTGTTGTCCGCACCAAAGACATTGACAAATTGAAACCGGATCTCACTTACAGTGAGAGACCGGTGCAGATTATCGATGAGAAGACCCAGATCACCCAGAACCAGATGTTGAAATTTTACAAAGTCCTGTGGAGTAATCATACCATAGAAGAAGCGACGTGGGAAAGCGAGGATTACATCCACAAGAACTATCTGAAACTTTTGTTATATCCCTTGTAAATTACCCTCCCGTCTCGTTCCTGTGCTTACATGGAGTTCCCCATACCATTGTGTCTGACAGAGGATCACTATTCCTAGCCCGTTTCCGGGAACAGCTACACGCATCCTTGGGAACGAAATTGATTCGAAACTCCACGTATCACCCTCAAACCAATGGGCAAACTGAGAGGGTGAATCAAATATTGGAAGATATGCTGAGAGCGTGTGCCATCCACCACGATAAGAACTGGGATGATCACTTACCGTTGGCGGGGTTCCCATACAACAACGGTTATCAAATGAGCATCAAAATGGCACCATATAAAGATTTATATGGCTGGAAGTGTCGTACACCATTGAATTGGTGCGAGTCCGATGAACGAGTAACGTTCGGGGTTGATCTTGTCAATGAAACCGAAGAGAGAGTTCGGATAATACAAGAGAACCTCAAAGCTTCTCCATCTCGTGAAAATATCTACGCGGATCAGAGGCGTCGACCGCTGCATTTCGATGTCGGAGAGCACGTGTATCTTCGTGTATCTCCAAGGAAAGGAATTCATCGGTTCGGTGTCAAGGGGAAACTTGCTCCCAGATTCATCGGTCCATTTGCTATTACGGAGAAATGCGGAACCGTAGCCTACCGGCTAGAACTACCGGGAAACCTTGCTGGTATTCATGACATATTTTATGTGTCCCTGCTGCGAAAGTGTCTTAAGTTTACCGCTGTTGTCCGCACCAAAGACATCGACGAGTTGAAACCGGATGTCACCTACACCGAGCAACCAGTGCAGATTATCAATGAGAAGACCCGGATCACCTGGAATTGGACTTTGAAATTTTACAAAGTCCTATGGAGTAATCATACCGTGGAACAGGCGACGTGGGAAATGAAGACTACATCCACAAGAACTATCCGGAACTTTTGTCATATACTTTGTAAATTACCCTTCCATCTTGTTCTTCTTTTGTAATCTTCGGACGAGATTCTTTTAAGTGGGGAGGAATGTAAAGGTCTCAAAAAATATGAATACAAAGAAACTGAAGTTTGAACAAGCATATGGTTTCATATGTAGGAAAATTGGGACTTGTTTAAACTTTCCACATGTGATGATATACATGAGTGTTCCACCACACTAGAAAATGATTAGTGGAGTGCTTGGGGACAAAGTTAATTTAAAACCCATGTGTAAGCTCACATGTGCACAAGAAAGTGTAAATTCAGATTTTTTAACTTCATTTGTTCAAACTCAAATTACAAATGGGGCAACCCAATAATAATGCAAACTGTTGTGTTCAAACTCTCATTTGCAGTAGCTAAATTGAAAATCACATTTCATATTTGAATTCCTTAGGTCCAAATTAGTGGGGATGCAAAGTTTCAAGAATTTTGGAGATACTTTGCTAGCAATTTAAAAGAGGACTTTAAATTGCATAGGAATTCAAATACAAATTTGAATTCGGATGAAACTTGCCCTATTATCCAAATGCAGTTCAGATTCGAGCTTCCAACAATTGAATTTGGTTATACGCCAAAAATTGAGATCTTTTAGACGATAAGAGGGAGCTGACTTGTGGAACCCACATGTCATTGGGGGCAGTATACTTGTAACCGAAGTCTGATCCTCTGTTTCTCACTCGCGCCAGACCGAGCCATCGCGGGGCGACACCGAGAACCACCTCCTCCCTGCTTTTTCCTCACGCTGGCAACCTGTTCGGCGCTGTTAACAGCTCAAGCCGTGTTTCTTTTTGCTCACGAACAGAACAACCGAAGCCCTTTCTCCCTCGCGTAAGAACAGAGGCTCCACACACCACCGCCATTTCGGTCTCAATCGGGAACCCTCGTTTCTATGCGTACAAAGCCTCAAGCAGTAGCAAAATGGCACCACAGATCCCTCCACGACCTCCTAAGACCACAGCCGACCGGTTCTTGTCCACCGTCACGTGGGAACAAGTTCTTCTTGCGGCGGATGAGGGCAAACGAAAGAGGAGGCTCCGATGGACAGATCAAACCGAAACCTTTCACGGCTAAGAAAACGCACTTTTGGATGCACTGGAACTTCACTCTGCTCACCTCCAAAGCTTGGCCCGAGTTGTTGATCATCGCTGGCGGATTTTCCATTTTTATTCCTATCGGTGCAAACCAACCCACGGGTAAGGAATTGCAAAATTCACACTCGACTTTCGGTTTTGATTCACCAAACTGAGCAAGTCTGATATAGACTAGGTAGCCGACCTTTCTTCTTCACAACCCTAGCATGAAATCACGTGTAGCCGGATTATTTGGAGGTTTTTCGATGGCGACCGTCGCGGGGAGCCTCGGGCGCACGGTGAGGACATAGTTAGAGCCATTACCAGTCCCTTGTGCATCCATGTCGAGCTCCTTCATGCTCCACTGGTGCTATAGGGCCAAAGTTCATCGACTTTTAGGGGTTAGGGCATCGGGCCAAAGCCGGTGGAGTGGAACCGAGGCCGCCGCACGCCGCCAACCGGTTTCCGGCCACCGGCAGCCTGATAGGACCCACAAAACCCCCTGGCGGCGAGCAGGAGAGCGGGGGAAGGCCGGGGGGAAGAAGTCTGGCGAGCTCTGACAAGGGGGCGGCGCGGGCGCGCGTGTGACACCCGGTTCCAAAAATAGAACCAAGTGAATGCATATGTGTGCCCACGATGTTCATCACACGTACACATGTAATCCACAAACTGAATTCAGAATATAACCATGAATAAATAGTGTTTAAGTACTTTATTACAATGACTCAAAGTCTCACTCATGAATCTCTAACTTATTCTTGCAGCGGAAGTCTCTAAACGACAGCGGAAATAAGTTTAACACAGCAGGCTCCAATCTTCATCTCCACAGGCATGTTGACGGTAGTTCACACGCCTAGTACTCCACATGGTCCTCGAAGTACTCATCTCCTGTATCTGATGTTTATGTGGTAATGCAAGGGTGAGTACATGTTGTACTCAGCAAGTGCGGGAAAAGTATGACATGTAGCTTACAACAAGGTAGGAAATAAAAAGGCTCATTGCAGCAAGCAAATTTTATTTCACAAACATAATAAAAACAGCAACTAAGTCTAGGTGAATTAAATCCCAATATAACCAAGTAATCAGCAACATTCTTTCATCATAATTCACCATTTATCAAGTCTCGACCAGCCAATACTCTTTCTCAAGTTCATCTCATACTCATAAATATTCATAACCATCTCATATTCATATAACTGAAGCCAAACTCATTTTCATGACTCAAAACAGTTCCAAAACCAATCCCAATGACCATACCATAACCATACCGAATATCCATCCCAAGTTTTCCCTCTAATCATGTGAGTTGGCCAGGTGCTTGTGACCAGAAGCACGGCTATCATGATAGTTTTACACTCTGCAGAGGTGGCACCATTTTACCCACAAGTTCGTGATTTCGTCACCCGTCGGCGACTGCAGAACCTGCATTATACCAGTAAACAACTGTCGGTGTATGGCCAAGAGATCACAAAATAGCCTTTACAAAGGGGCTACTAGATGTATGGACTCACTGAGTTTTCACCGGCAGGCTCGAATCACCATTCTCCCACCCACGGGCCCCCTCTTGTGCCATGCAGTTCCCAGGGCAGTCCCTCTCGACTCCCATTCCCCGCGCCATCCACGGTCCATAACAAGCTAGCAACACACCTAATTAATCAGCTAAGCCGCACCCATATTTGGCCTTGTGGTGGCACTGTTTTCCTAGCATGTGCTGGCATGAACCGGTCCTTAGATCTACGGCAAGTAAACCACCATCTCATTCAGCAACATCCACGAACCAAGCTTGCCTTGATCTCTCCGATTCCATGCTCATTATCATCATCAAGTTCTCATCATCTTTATTCATATGAGTGCAGTAGCTAGACTTGTTTTATTTCAGCTTCCCATATCCCGTGAATTAAGCGAAGCAAAAAGTAAAAAGACCATACCCGACTCATCAACTTCCCCAGCGATAAGGATGGTTAACAAAACTAGTAAACTCCTATAAAAGGGTGTCCCATCAAGTTGACTCAAGCATACGAGTTTTCACAAACAAAACAGTTTCAAATCATGGGATCAATATGGTCAAGGGGCACTTGCCTTGCTCCCATGGCTCTTGTTGCTCAAGCGTCTCGAAGTCTTGATACTGTAGATCCTCGTAGATGGCCTCTTGAGCTTGTCCTTCTACTCACGATCATGCACATACAAAATTTACAGCAATCAATCATTATGCACAAACTTTACTCAAGATGCAATGGGGTAGATGAATGCAAATCCTATGGTGCTGTTTTATTAAACCAGTTTGTACGTGTTCTTGCATGTTTTAACAGGCTTTTATGGGGTTTTATGATGAACAAGGGTGTAGGGATCAAGTGTGGACGTGGTGATGATCTTGACTCAAGATCTAGATCAATTCCACCGTCAAAAACCAAACAAAACATGATCTGTCCACACGTAAAAGTTTCTGCTCGAAGGGGAAGAAGAAAACGGATGCGTAGAAACAGCGGCGATGTCGTAAGATGGGTAATGGTGACCTACCTCACTTCCTTTTGGTGGCAGGGCCTTCCTCCTAGCAATGGCATCAGTGGGGAATTTTTCAATGGAAGAATAGGGCAGGACAGATCGTCGGGCTTCTTCTCCGGCGACGGCGGGGCTCGACGGAGCTTGACGGCGGCCAAATTCCGGCAAGGGGTGGAACTTGGCGACTTGGCAGCAAGGAAGGGGGCTTGGCAGCAGGGGGGACGACCAAAAGAGAGAGGGGTCGGCCAAGGGGGTGGGGGTTATATTTATAAGGGGGGAAAGGAGAGTCCTACTCCAATTGGAGCTCAAATAAGAGTCCTATTCAATTTGTTGGATCTTAACAAACTTATCTCTTGTGGTGCGGCAGCCTTGGGGATTTTATCCCCAAAATGTGGGAAAAATTCCGTTTTTCGGGAATTGGGGAATTTAGAAATTTTGGGGGAAATTTGGGAATGGCTCATTTCAGCTATCTTTTTCCCATTCCTCACCATTTCTATGTCACTTGCTCCATTTCTACATTCCCCTATCCATTTCTATGTCCCATTCTCCATTTCTACATTCCCCTCTCCATTTCTATGTCCCATTCTCCATTTCTACATTCCCCTCTCCATTTCTATGTCCCATTCTCCATTTCTACATTGCCCTTCTCCATTTCTATGCCCCATTCTCCATTTCTATATTCCCTTATCCATTTCTGTGGTTTTTCCTCCTTTTCTATGGTCCCTTCATTTCTATGGTTCTTTGTCCATTTCTATAGTTCTTTCTCCATTTCTACTTCTTTTATAACGTTTCTCTACATCAAAAATGTATGCAATGCATGGAAATAAAATTGAGGGTGTTACAAACCTACCCCCCTTAAACTGAATCTCGCCCTCGAGATTCGATGGAGTGGAGAACAGATGAGTGAATTCTGCCTTGAAATCTTACTCACGCTCCCATGTAGTTTCGGCTTCCGTGTGATGGCTCCACTGTACCTTGCACCAACGGATCACTTTGTTCCTCGTGGCTCTTTCCTTCACGTCCAAAATTTTGATGGGGTGCTCCGCGTAGGTCAGATCCTCTTGAAGCTCGAGCTCATCCATCGGTACTTGTTCTTTCGGTACTCTTAAGCTCTTCTTGAGTTGGGATACGTGAAACACGTCGTTCACGTCGGAGAGGTGCGTTCGCAGCTCTAGCTGATAGGCTACTTCTCCTCGCTTGCCCAAAATCTTGAACGGCCCAATGTAGCGAGGTGCTAATTTTCCCTTGACGTTGAACCGTCATTGGCCTCGGATAGGCGATACCTTAAGATACACGAAGTCTCCTACTTCAAAGGTCAATTTTCTTCGCCTATTGTCCGCATAACCTTTTTCTCGTGACTGAGAAGCCTTCAAATTTTCTCGTATCGTTTGGACTTGTTTTTCGGCGTCTTGTAGCACTTCGGGTCCAAACACTTGGCTTTCTCCGGTCTCATTCCAGAACAGCGGCGTTCTACACCGTCTACCATACAATGCTTCGAAAGGTGACATCTTCAAGCTGGCTTGATAGCTGTTGTTGTATGAGAATTCAGCATACGGCAAGCTCCTATCCCAACTACGCCCATGTTTCAAGGCGCAAGCTCTCAACATGTCTTCCAAAATTTGGTTTGTCCTCTCAGTTTGCCCGTCGGTTTGCGGGTGATAAGCAGAGCTGAAATTCAGTCTTGTAACCATGGCTTCATGCAGCTTCTTCCAGAATTTAAAGGTAAATTGAGAACCCCGATTTGAAACTATCCTTTTCGGAACTCCATGGCGACACACGATTTCCTCCATATACAGCTCAGCTAGTTCTGAGATGCGGTACGTGGTTCTAACAGGAAGGAAATGGGATGTTTTCATCAATCGGTCCACAATAACCCAAATGGAGTCGTAACCAGACCGAGTATGTGGCAATCCGACGATCAAATCCATGCTGATGTCTTCCCACTTCCACTCGTATACTTTCAATGGCTGCAACAGTCCAGCGGGTCTTTGATGTTCGGCCTTCACCCGTTGGCACGTATCACATAAGGCAACATATTCAGCTATGTTCCTTTTCATACCATCCCACCAATAGCAAGTTTTCAGGTCCTTGTACATTTTTGTACAGCCGTGATGTATGGAATAAGGTGAGTCATGTGCCTCCTTTAATATCGTGTTGCGGATATGCTTCACGTTAGGCACACAAATCCTTTTCCTTAACCAAAGCGTACCATTCTCATTTTCCTTTAAATCCTTTTCTATGCCTTGTCGGATTCTTTCCTTGATTTCCTTGATTTCCTCATCCGTTGTTTGGCCATATCGTATCTCTTGTTCCAGCGTTGAGTTCAGTTCTATCACCTCCATCTCATTCAAGAATCTGAGATGCAACCGTTCAAACTCCTTACACAGCTCGGGAGGCAGCTCCCGAACCATGAGTTGGTGACATGCTCCCTTTCGGCTCGACGCATCAGCTACTACATTGGCCTTTCTGGGGTGATAGTTGATTCCATCATAATCTTTGATGAGTTCCAACCATCGACGTTGCCTCAAATTCAGATCTGTTTGCATGAATATATACTTGAGGCTTTTATGATCCGTATAGATCTCACATCGGTGGCCAAGGATATGATGCTTCCAAATTTTCAAGGCATGTACCACGGCTGCAAGTTCTAAGTCATGTGTGGGGTAATTTAGCTCATGTTTCTTTAGTTGTCTCGATGCATAGGCTACCACTTGTCCTCCTTGCATGAGCCCACATCCAAGCCCTTGTCTTGATACGTCACAATATATGTCGAAGCTCTTGCTCACGTCCGGCAATACCAAAACCGGCGCTGTGGTTAATCTCTTCTTTAGATCCTCAGTTTTCTTGACACGCTGGTGTCCACTGAAATGCTTTCCTTTCATTAGCAATTCAGTCATAGGCTTCGCTATTTTGGACAAATCCTTGATGAACCAGTGGTAGTATCTAACCATCCAAGGAAACTCTGAATATCTCTCACATTCTGCGGTTGGTTCCACTTCAGAACATCTCCCACTTTTCCGAGATCAACCGATACTCCTCCCTTGGAGATGATGTGGCCTAGAAACGATATCTCCTTTAGCCAAAATTGACACTTGCTGAACTTAGCATACAATTGATGCTCTCGCAGTTTCTGCAACGTTAACCTCAAGTGTTCTTCGTGTTCTTCCTCACTCTTCGAATACACCATGATATCGTTGATGAAAACCACGACGAACTTGTCCAAGTACTCCATGAACACCTTATTCATGAGGTACATAAAGTATGCGGGTGCATTCGTTAACCCAAAAGACATAATGGTATACTCATATGAACCATACCATGTTCAAAATGCAGTCTTGGGTATGTCGGAGGGCTTAATCTTCAGCTAGAGTATCCCGACCGAAGATCAATCTTGGAGAAAATTCGGGCACCTTTCATTTGGTCGAACAGGTCCTCTATACGGGGCAGCGGGTATTTATTCTTAATTGTCACCTCATTGAAAGACCTATAATCCACACACATCCTTTGGGTCACATCCTTCTTGTCTACGAAGAGCACGGGGGCTCCCCATGGTGACGAGCTTGGGCGTCTAAAACCCTTTTCTAGCTGCTACTGAATTTGCTTTTTGAGCTCCACTAGTTCATTAGCGGGCATCCTATACTGCCTCTTTGCTATAGGTGCAGTTCCGGGTACTAAATCAATAGCAAATTCAATGTCCCGGTCAGGTAGCATACCTGGAATTTCTTCCGGGAACACATCTGAATATTCTTGAACCACCGTAATGCTTTCCAATGTTGCTTCTTTGACGTGGTTCAGCACTGCCTTCTCAGTTGCCGGTTGGGCTGACTCGAACTCAATACGAGTACCGTGCTCATTTGTCAACTGCACGCTCCTCTCAGCACATTGAATCACTCCATTGTGCTTGCTTAACCAATCCATTCCAAGTATTATATCGATCCTTTGGGAATCCAAGACAATAAGGTTGGCAAGAAAGTCTACCCCCTTATTTTAAGGTTTACTTTTGGACACACTATATTAGTCCTCATCTCTCCACCGGGAGAATTAACCAACATAATTTGTTTCATGTGTGATATGGGTAGATTATACTTGGCAACATACTTGGATGATATGAATGAATGCGATGCTCCGGAATCAAATAAAACAGTGGCTGGGTTGGAGTTGGTAAGGAATATACCAATCACGACGTCCTCAGCATGTTGTGCTTCCTCAGCGGAGACATGATTCATATTGCCATGAGTGTAGTTCTTCTGCCCACAGTTACCTTGCATAGCTCCTCCATTCGGCCGTGGGTTCTGTTTTGGTGTGTTTCTCGGCTGTCCAAGGCCTTTCTTCGGGCACTGACTTGCAAAGTGTCCCGCCTCTCCGCATGAAAAACATGCTTTGCTGCCCATAACAGCAGGAATGTTGGGGCGAGGATGGTTTTGAGCATAGGCGCCCATGTTGGGACAGGCGCAGGAGGCAAAGGCATACGAGGTGCTTGCATAGCAGGACATTGCTGCGGTGGCTTATTAGGGCAAGGTGGATTTGCAGGGCAGAAAGTAGAAGCGGACGAGCCATACTGTGGTGCAGCTGGTGGCATGAAACGGGGACGTACATTGCTCCCTTGTGGCTGTCCTTGGTATGGATCTTCCTCTTGCCCTCTTGCTCGATCTCACGGATCTTGCTCTCAACCACTATAGCTTTGTCAACGATCTTCTGGAAGTTTGCATAATCATTGTTGAGCAGCTGAACTTGGATCTCATTGTTCAGTCCTCTCATGAACAAGTATTGCTTTCTCTGATCTGAGTAGACATCTTCTGGAGCATACCCTGACAGCTGTGTGAACTTTTTGAGGTACTCATTCACGCTCTTCCTTCCTTGGTGGAGACCTTCAAAGTCTTTCCTTTTAAGAATCATGACTCCAGCAGGGACGTAGTGAGAGCAGAAAATCTCCTTGAATTCAGCCCAAGTGATAGTCTCCTGGTTGACATGAGCGTTGCAAAGAGCGTCCCACCAGTCAGCGGCTGCTCCCATAAGTTGGTGCGATGCGAAGAGAACTTTCTCCCGATCATTGCACTGAACAATAGCAAGCTTCTTTTCCATGGACTTCAACCAGTCATCAGCTTCCATTGGGTCATTAGCTTGTGCAAAAGTAGGCGGTCGAATCCTCATGAACTCTTCCAATCTGTTGTGAGCCGGCGGGGGTGGCGGTGGCGGCGGTGGGGGTGCAGGAACGGGGTTAGGATTGTTTTTGTTGTTGGCCTGCAGCTGACCCAACATTTGTATCATAGTTTGCATGAGCTGGTTCTGCATAGCCATCAACCGTTCAAGGTTGCTTGCATCAGCCCTGGGGTTAGCATTTTCAGGAACTCCAACGTTGCCATCCTCTTGTGGTTCATTGTTGCCACGAGCGTTCCTCCATTGATGGTTGGCGTTTTCCCTCACCATCTGTGAGAGAGAGTAGAGTAGAATAGAAAATAAAAGTTTAGATTGATCCCCCCAACTATATACATCAAGGTGTATGAACTAAGTATCTTCTTTTATTAATTTCAGCCTATATGAGGATGTGAACACGTGCCGAAGCATCTCACATCTCTCCACTATGTGTGAACATGGACATTCGCCAAAGCGTCCCACAACTCACATCAGCACATAAACACAAGCAATCATCACAAAGGTTCAACACACCACTCTTATTCAAGCTACTACGATTTAAACGTTCCTATTACAGCTTATTCAATGGGAATCATAAACTTAATCGTGAGAACCGGTGCTGTTCTCGCCATGTGATGGGGGTGGTCCATACATGGGCGCACGCCATGGTGAGTCGGAAATCCATGTAGGGTTAGATGACGCTGGTGCTCCATTCGCTCCCGCGTTGGCACGAGTCTCCTCTTGATTCTCCAGCAAATACAGCTTCTTGCGGAGGTAACGGATCTCTTCTTGTGCGCTTGCGTAGCGGTTTCCTAACTCCATGAGTAACCTCTGAGACTTGTCAGCAGCTTGTGGGTTGGAAAGAGCTGTTACATGGGGTCCAATGATCTCCCTTGTGCCACTCTTCTGATACGGGTGCAGCTCAAAAGTAGTGTTCTCAAGCTGCTCACGGAAGGCGTAGCACAGTCCGGTGAGTGCATCCCATGCAGCATCATCGATAGCTTCTGCCCTTGTAGCTCTCCATGTGGGTGTGAAGTGCCAAGTGACAACCCTACCGTTAGATAGGATGGTTACTTCAGCCTTCCGCTCTTCATGTCCAAGACAAGGGACTTTCTTGAGAAGATATTCCGGGTATAAACTGCAGCAATCCAGAAATTCTTTGAGCTCCCTGTATATGTGTCCTCCTTCCATTCCGTCATACAGAAATTCTTGAACTGAACGGTTGGCACGTTCATCACTTTCGTTATTGGTCTCAGCAAGGGGTGACTCCTCCCTGGGTTCATCTCCTCCCGTCATAGCTTCATGAGGCTCCATGGGGTGTAAGCCCGCGTGAAACTCCTCCTGAGGTGCGTACCAATGCCGTTCTTGTGGATCATCCTCCATATCGTTTTCAAATAATTCCACCTCTTCCAGGTCCTCTTCCTCATGCATAGAGCTATTGACTTCCTCTTCATCATGAGGTTCCGTCTTCACCTCCTCCCAATATGGTCCATCGGACACCTCAAAGGGGTTAAGTGCACTCCCACGCGGTGGTGGACGAGTTATTATGCGTATTGTGCTCCTAGTCACTGGCATCTATAAATAAGACATGAGAAACTATATAGAAGGAAGAAATAAATCCAAAACATCAGAAGCTATGGAGCAAGAAAGCAAAGGTGTTGCTGTCCAAAAGAAGAGAAAAAGAGGGGCTGAAAATAGCACTTTGCTATGGCTGAATTGACAAGTAAAGTGCAGCAGCAAGCGATTTTCAAAAATAGCAGTTTAGAGGGGTGTTCCTATGTGTTTTAAAGTGTCCATTCTACCTAGGCTTGCGTCCTACAGTCAACGTGGCTCTGATACCAATCTGTGACACCCGGTTCCGAAAGTAGAACCAAGTGAATGCATATGTGTGCCGAGGATGTTCATCACACATACACATGTAATCCACAAACTGAATTCAGAATATAACCATGAATAAATAGTGTTTAAGTACTTTATTACAATGACTCAAAGTCTCACTCATGAATCTCTAACTTATTCTTGCAGCGGAAGTCTCTAAACGACAGCGGAAATAAGTAAACACAGCAGGATCCAATCTTCATCTCCACAGGCATTGTTGATGGTAGTTTGCACGCCTAGTACTTCACATGGTCCTCGAAGTACTCATCTGCTGTAGCTGATGTTTATGTGGTAATGCAAGGGTGAGTACATGTCGTACTTAGCAAGTGCGGGAAAAGTATGACATGTAGCTTACAATAAGGTAGGAAATAAAAAGGCTCATTGCAGCAAGCAAATTTTATTTCACAAACATGATAAAAACAGCAACTAAGTCTAGGTGAATTAAGTCCCAATATAACCAAGTAACAGCAACATTCTTTCATCATAATTCACCATTTATCAAGTCTCAACCAGCCAATACTCTTTCTCAAGTTCATCTCATACTCATAAATATTCATAACCATCTCATATTCATATAACTGAAGCCAAACTCATTTTCATGACTCAAAATAGTTCCAAAACCAATCCCAATGACCATACGATAACCATACCGAATATCCATCCCAAGTTTTCCCTCTAATCATGTGAGTTGGCCAGGTGCTTGTGACCGGAAGCACGGCTATCATGATAGTTTTACACTCTGTAGAGGTGGCACCACTTTATCCACAAGTTTGTGATCTTGTCACCCATCGGCGACTGCAGAACCTCCATTATACCAGTACACAACCGTCGGTGTATGGCCAAGAGATCACAAAATAGCATTTACAAAGGGGCTACTAGATGTATGGACTCACTGAGGTTTCAACGGCAGGCTTGAATCACCATTCTCCCACCCACGGGCCCCCTCTTGTGCCATGCAGTTCCCAGGGCAGTCCATCTCGACTCCCATTCCCCGCGCCATTCACGGTCCATAACAAGCTAGCAACACAACTAATTAATCAGCTAACCCGCACCCATTTTTGGCCTTGTGGTGGCACTGTTTTCCTGGCATGTGCTAGCATGAACCGGTCCCACACGTCTGCCTCAGTGTCAAATGGATGGAAATGAATTTGAGGGTGTTACAGCGCGGGAGCGGGCGTAAGGTTGAAGATGAAGTCCGGACCCACACGTCTGCCTCAGTGTCAAATGGGGCTGGATCCTCTGGGGCATAGGATCGATCTGTGGCTGCAACGGGAAAACTCAGTACCTCCGTGTGGCATGTCTGAGAAGGCGCCACTAGCACCGGACCCCACTGTCAGATTTTAAACTTTTCACCGGTTTATTTAAATTCCAGATTTACTTCAAACTTTAAAAGGACATAAATTTTGCTAGGAAACTCAAAATTAGGTGATTCAAATTAGTTTAGATTCAGGTTGAAAAACTATATCCAAATGTGCAACCCAATTTGTATGAAGGTCAATAATAAATTCTGAAAAGTTCTTTAAAGCTTTTCAGTTAAAGAATTTTAGAGGGAGTTTATTTATTAAAAAATCCTCAAATTTTGCCAGAATAATCCTTAGGATATTATTGACTCCTGTGAAATTTTAAGCTCACTTAGAGTTGATTTGATTAGGAGAATTCAGATTGCAAAATACTGAATTCAAATGTATACAGAAACTTTTTCAGAAAAGTCCCAAATTGAAAATTCTGTTCTGGGCAAACCTTAGCTCCAAAAATCCTAGGAAAATTCTTGCATGCTCCCTGAACTATAATTGAAATTGTAGTTCTCTATGTTTGGCATGAACATGTGAGTTACTTCAGAATTAATTCCGTTTTTCTTAATTGCTTAGGGAATTGTTCTGAATAAACCACTCAGTAAAATGTGCTACTTTTTGGTCCATAATACATTCTTGTCACAAGGAACTCGCATGAAAATTTTCAGCTAAATTTGAGCTCTGGATCAGTACTTTTCAGTACATTTTGCTTAGGTGAAAATACTCCAATTAGAAAGAGCACTTAGCACTTGATCACAAGTGGTAACCCAACTCCAGCCACTAGCACCAGTTCCATTTTAAATTCTTAAACAGGGTTCCAGTTTTTTAAACTGTCAGTAGGCTTGGTAGCAAAAGTGTTACAATTAATACATATGCATTTCATATCGTATAGTCATCGACGTGAAGAAGTGAGAAGCAAATGAAGTGAGAATCAAGGAACAAGGTGATCAAGTGATCAAGTCTCAACTGATCGACAATACTAACTGATATATATTTAGTCACCTGCAAAAAAGGCTAGCCCCGGTTTGCATTCAAGCAATTTTATAAAGTCTTTTCTTTTCTAGAGATCATAGCTATGAAATATTGATTGCATTAGGTCTAGATGATATTGAAAACCCAATTGCATTACCAGATTTACCCAACAGAGAAAGGGTAGATTAGCACCTCGTCGAGTGGAATTAGGCTACGCTAAATGTTACTTTGGAAGGACCGGTAGAAGTCGAGTAGTTGGAATCTACTCATGAGTTTAGGGCCTTGGTTTCATCAGATTGGGTTATGAATAGAATCAGTGAGGAAAATTCACAAGTGAGAAATTAGGACCGGGCAGGGAGATTGAGATGTAGCAGGCTGCGGACCGTAAGTGCATAGCACTGCCTGTGTCGGTTAATTTAATGGTCCCAAAAGTATGATTACAAAGAAACTGAAGTTTGAATGCAAGTTGGTTTCATATGTATGAAAATTGGGACTTGTTTAAACCTTTTCATATGTGTTGATACACATGAGATCTCTCTCTACACAAGCAAATGTTTATTTGCATGCTTGGAACCAAGGTGAATGTAAAACCACAGACCTGAAGTTGTAATGTGCAATAGAAAGTATCAAATCAGATTTTGGAACTGAATTGTTCAACTCAAATTTCAAATGAGGGCAACACAATGGAAATACAAACTATTGTGTTCAAACTCTCATTTGCAGCAGCTAAATTTAAAATCAGATTTCATTATTGAATTCCTTAGGTCCAAATTACTGGGGATGCAAAGTCTCATGAATTTTGGAGATGTTTTGCTAAACATTTTCTAAAAGGACTTTAAATTGCAATGAATTCAAATACAAATTTGAATTTGGATGAAACTTGCCCAATTATCCAAATGGAGTTCAGATTGTAGCCCCACACAACTGAATTTGATCATGTGCCAAATTTGAGAGAGTTTGGGGATATAAGGGGGAGTGTGGGATCCAATTGTCATATACACTAAAAGATCTTCAATAGAGTGAGCAGTCCCTGTTTTGCCTCTGTTGAGTGTTCGACAGCACGAACAGATCTGCCAGCGCGCGCGCTCAATGTTTCCGGCCGAGCACACGTCGAACCGCCTCACAGCACCGATAAAATCTTCCCAGCCAGCCCAGCACTTGGCAAAACGTGTTTATCGACTGCCTCTTGAGCTCCCTCACTGTTGCTTCCCCGCACGAACGCTTCGGCCTCCAACAAACCGCGACAACCGGTCCATCGGCGCTCGGCCATCTCTACGGGTTGCACGGCAAGCTGAGCCTCCCCACAGCATCGCTGTGTCCTCCTCGACGTGTCCGATGCAAGAGCTTGATGGTTTCTCCACTGGAACCCGGCGCCGAGCTCGGTTTTTCGACCGACATCGCAGCAAGCCGCCGGTCACAAGAACCCGTCGTCCGATCACCACAGTTCAGCTCCCATCGAGTTTCAAAAGACAAAAGTTTCGCCTAGATCTTTTCTTGCTTCACCGCAATAACCGGCAGCGTGTAATGAACAGTGCTCATCGGAATTTCATATTTCCCGCCGACATGCGGTATGAACCGCGAGAAGAAAATCGATAAATTTGTGTAACACGATGCACCACTCATTAAATAACCTAGAAAACCAGTTTTAGATGTCCGTGCAACTGCGTGGGATCAAGAACCAGGGAGAACCATCGAGGGAACCTTTGGTTCTTCAAGTTTTTTGAGTTTTCACCAAATTTGACCTAGGTCGCACAGTGAACATGTATTTGCCGATGTTTCTTGTGAGATCAGAGCCTTGGACGTTGCTCCCTAAGTCGTGGCGATGCTTTAGGAGCTGACCGAAGCAAGTTTGGAGCACTACAACGTCCTCGCGACATCACCGGAATTGCCACAGAAGTTGTCGCCGTCGTGAGGCCATTTCCGATGATTGCCGGTCGGCACCAAAGGTGGCAGCGTGTTCCTCGAACTATTTGAGGTAGAGGCAGCGAAATTGGTTGAGTTCGAGGCACGGGAACAGCCCAGCGAGAGCTCCGGCGAGGTGGGTGGTGAGGTCGCGCGGGAGCCGGAGGTAGAACAAGGGTGCTCCGGCCCCACCCGTCAGTGGCAGCGAGTTCTAAACCGGATCAGCTGTGGCTACGGGATATTTTGTGGCTGCAGCCGGAATTCGTGTGGACCACGGTGTTGCTGCGCTGTGAAGCCGCCACGTCATGCAGTAGACCCGCTATCAGAGATTTAAAATTTTCCCAATTAAATTTGAATTCCAGATTTCCACCTAAATTTAGAAGGCCATAACATTTGCTAGGAAGCTCCAAAATTAGTGATTCGAATTGGGTTAGATTCAGATTAAAAAATTCTATCCAAATATGCAACCCAATTTGTATGAAAGTCAATAATTAATTGTGGAAAAATTCTTTTATGTTTTTCAGTAAAAGAATTTTAGAGGGAGTCTTATTCATCTAAAATCCTCAAATTGCTAGAGTAATCCTTAGGATGTTATTGAACTCCTGTACGAATTTCACCTCATTTAGAGTTGATTTGATTAGGAGAATTCAGATTTCAATTTGCTGTGTTCAAATGAATACAGAAACTTTTTCAGAGAATTCAAAAACTTGAAAATTCAGTTCTGGGCAATTCTTAGCTCCAAAAATCTTCGGAAAATTCATGCATGCTCGATAAACTATAATTGAGATTGTAGTTCACTAAGTTTTACATGAACATGTGAGTTACTTCAGAATTAATTTCTTTTTTGGTTAATTTCTTAGAGAAATGTTCTGAATAAACCACTCCATGAAAAGTGCTACCTTTTGATCCAGAACACTTTCTTGTGACAAGGAACTCACATGAAAATTTTCAGCTTAAGTTGAGCTCTGGATCAGTACTTTTCAATACACTTTGCTTAGGTGAAGTCATTCTAATTAGGAAAAGCACTTAGCACTTGATCATTTTGCTAAACCTAACTCCATCCACTAGCATCAGTTTCATTTTAAATTCTTAAACAGAGTTCTGGTTTTAAACTTATCATTAGGCTTGTTAGCAAAAACTTTATAATTAAATACATGTGCATATTCATGACATATAGCATCGACATGAAGACTTGTGAAGAAATTGAAGTGGGAATCCTGGAACCCGATGATCAAGTGATCAAGCATCAAGTGATCGACTACACTAACTGATTATATACTAGTCACCTGCAAAACAGGCAAGCCCCGATTTGCATTCAAGCAATTTTATAAAGTCTTTTCATTTCTAGAGATCATAGCTTTGAATTATTGATTGCATTAGGTCTAGATGATATTAAAGACCCAATTGCATGACAAGACTAACCCAAGAAAGAATGGGTAGTATAGAACCTCCTCAAGTGGATATAGGATACGCTAAATGTACTTTGGAAGGACCGGTAGAAGTCGAGTAGTTGGAATCTACTCGCGAGTTTAGGGCTTAGTTTCATCGGAGCGGATCATGAATAGAAGTAATGAGGAAAATTCACATGTGAGAAAATTTAGACCGGCCAGGGAAATTTAGATTCAGCAGGCCGTGGACCGTGCGTGCATAGCCTTGCATGTGTCGGTTAAGGCCCGTCCGTACTTGGACCTCTTGGACAAGTTTGAGTTGTGTACCAGCGCATACTGGCTATATGGGACCTAGGAAACCGATACACCTCATGAGATCCACATTGGAACTTTTCTAATTGGCTTAGGCTTTTAGCGTCAGTACAGCAGGTGGTAACTCGCTCAAGAACATATCACTGCGGTATGTACCTTGAGGGAGCTTGCTCTTCGGGGCGACTGGACTGCGTCATGTGTGGAAAAACTTGGGAAAGGTGGCTGAGTACAACATCAGTTGAGGTTGCTGATGACAACTCAGAGTATGGATGTATGTGTCATGTAGTCCAGGCGTGTACTGATTAAAATCACTGTCGCTCGTGGTCATGAGCATACTTGCCCACTGCATCTTGACGTAGTAAGAACTGAAGTGAATTCCTTTGAATTTGATAAGGCTTGTGTTTTAAATTGTATTGTAACCATGCTTGACTTAGAGAGGGTGCCAAATTAAACTTTACTTCACTTTGTGCAAGAAGCATCGCAACAAAGTGTTTCTTATTTGATTGTGGAGTTGCGATGCTGTTCGGCTCAAGGTCTTTAAAGTGAGGCTTAAAATCTGAAAGTTAAGGATCAACTGTAGGCAAATCCTTTATGCAAACTCAGCTACCCCTTTCAATCCGTCGTGCATTTAGAGTTTCTTGTTTAGAGGAGATGGATCAGTCTTGTTGAGCCTATGTGCTCACACTTGCTATATGAGTGGTTTTGCAGGTTAACATCGATGCTATGAGGAGGTTGTCTGGTGAGACTCAGAGACTTCCGAGTCGTTTAACACATGGAGAACCAGCCGCTACAGTTGTCTTCGTGCTGCTAGCGTGAAGAGTCCGCAGAGTGGACATCTTCTCGAGTGCTTAGTAGTTATTCAATGTGAGATGATTATAGTCTTCCACTGTAGTTATTTGATGTAAATTATTTACAATGAACATTTGTAAGCTTCCACTTTTGATTTATGTGGTACATTTTCCTTATATGTGTGCTGTTGGGTGCCGCATATCACGGCACCACCCAATGCAATTCTCGGGCGAGCGGCACGCCCCGTGATCGGGTGGCCAGGCCCTGTCAGTTAAGGCCCGTCCATACTTGGCCCTGTTAGACAAGTTTGAGTTGTGTACGGGGCGCATACTGGCTATATGGGACCCAGGAAACCGATGTACCTCATGAGATCCACATGGGAACTTTTTCGATCGGCTTAGGCTTTCAGCGCCAGTACAGCAGGAGGTAACTCGCTCAAGAACATATCATTGCGGATATGTACCTTGAGTGAGCTTGCTGTTCGGGTTGATGGGACCGCATCCCTTGTGGGTGAACATGGGAAAGGTGGCTGCGTATGACATCGGTCAAGTTCGCTGCCGGCAACTCAGAGATGGGTGTATGTGTCGTGTAGTCCGGGAGTGTCCTGGTTCGAATCACCAGCGCTCGCGGTTATATGAGCATACTTGGCCACTGCGTCTTGACGTAGTAAGAAGTGAAGTTAATTACTTTGAATTGATAAGGATTGTGATCTAAATTATATTGCAACCATGTTTGAGTTAGAGATAGGAAAAATTAAGTTTACTTCACATTGTGCAAGAAGCATTGCAACAAAGTGTTTCTTGTTTGATTGTGGAGTTGCGATGTTGTTCAACTCAAGGTCTTTAAAATGAGGCTATAAATATGAAAGTTAAGGATCAACTGTAGGCGAGTCCTTTATGCAAATTCAGCTACCTTATTCAATATGTCATGCATGTAGAGTTTCTTGTTAAGAGGAGACAGATCAATCTTGCTGAGCCTATGTGCTCACGCTTGCTATATGAGTGGTTTTGCATGTTAACATCGATGCTATGAGGAGGTTGTCTGGTGAGACTCGGAGATCCGAGTCGTTTAACATGCGGAGAACCCGGCCGCTGCCATATGACTTCATGTTGCTAGCGAGAATAGTCCGCGGGTTGGACATCTTCTCGAGTTCTTAGTAGATACTAAATGTGAGATAAATTAGTCTTCCGCTGTAGTTATTTGATGTAAATTATTTACAAAGAATACTTGTAAGCTTCCGCTTTTAATTTATGTGATACGACTTTCCTTATATGTGTGTTGTTGGGTGCCGCATATCACGGCACCAACCAATGCGATTTCCGGGCCAGCGGCACAACCTTGTGATCGGGTCGGGCCCTCACAGAAAGCAAGCATGAAAATGAAAGCAACGATGCCCGGGATACGATTATTCTCTTGTCCAGAAGTGTATGCCGTCCGGCCCCTAGGTACTTAGCCGCAACATTGGGGAGGCAAAGCGTACACGCTTAGGGTGTCGGGCTAGGCTAAGCAGGCTGCATGCTCTGAACCTCCCGTGGGCATTAACCTTTCAGCGAGGAGACCTTCCAGCTTCACGGAACTCCAAACAAGAAAATAGCCGACGGATCCCGGACGCGCCATATGACAGTTGATATGCGGAAGTAAGCATAAACTGAAACATAATGAAATGGAAATAGGACCGTGCAGGGTGAGACAAATATTTCCTGGACTAGGGTACTTCATAGGAGGAGGCAGGCTTTACAAGAAGGGAGCGACCCGATCCGGATGACAGGAGTAGCAGGACCCCACCGGAGCTTGGCTACTCCGAGCACTGCTCCTAGACTCTATGACACCCTAACAGAAAAAAACGGTCCCACCACTGCGCTAAGGGTAGAGCTTACGGAGGTGTTCTATGTTCCAGGGATCGCGTAAAGGTACCCCATCCTCTGTGGCCAAAAACAAGGCGAGCTTGTACCCCCTTCCTTGTGCGCCAAATGCCGAATTGGTTTCACGACACTTTAACCGGTACCGCTACTCGAGCAGCGCACAGAGGTTCGTTGTTTGGAGGGGCTAAGTCCTTGGACCGTTCAAGCCTGAAGAACACGAGATGGACACGAGGATTTACATGGTTTGGGCCACCGAAGCATAATACTCTACGTCCACGGGAGAGTGTGATATATTATTGTGTGTTTCAAAGCCTGAGCTTGTCTATATGGATCCCTGAGGCTTAGATTGCCCATCCATTCTCTCGGAGGCTACCCAGTCCTTTTATAGCCCAAGGTTGCGATGTAACACTAAGACCCGGGGCCTGGCAGGTGGCCCCACGGTGGTTCGTACCCTATACACAATCTAAGGTATTAACGGTTACTTGTAGTATCTACTGTTGATAGAGTTAAGGCGCGTCGCCTGACACATCGAGTGTCCTAGGCTAAGTAGTGGTTGATGATGGCGGAATAAGGCTCCGTCTTGTCGCCGCAGCCTACTCGATCAGTTGCGCGGCGCTGTACTGTTGCTGCTGTTGTCACGCCACACCGTCTTATCCTGTCACTATAATGCCTGCCAAGTGTGGGCGGAGGCGTGCGCTGCGCGTCGTGCTCCTGGGAACGTGCGAGTCTTGAATGCGTCACTGGACTGGTCATGTCTTTCTTGACTCCTGAGGCCCACGGCCCATGGCGGGTCGTGGGACACGTGGCAGCTCCGGAGCCTGGCTCAGCGGGGAGGCCGTGTTCAGAGCTAGAGGACACGTGGCAGCTCCGGAGCCCGCATCAGTGGGGAGGCCGGGTTTAGAGCTAGAGGACACGTGGCAACTCCGAAGCTCGCCTCAGCAGGGAGGTCAGGTCTGGAGCCGAAGGACACTTGGCGGCACCGGACCTCGCCTCAGCGGGGAGGCCGAGTCCGGAGCTAGAAGACACGTGACAACTTCAGATCTCACCTCAGCGAGGAGGCGGGGTCTAGGGCCGGAGGACACGTGGCAGCTCTGGAGCTCTCTTTAGCCGAGAGGCAAGGTACAGAGTCAGAGGACACATGGCAGCGTCAGAGCCCGCCTCAGCAGGGAGGCGGGATGCGGAGCCACTTCATACCTGTATGCGTGGTACCTGATCTGCAGGATACCGACATGCTTTTTTTTGTTTATCCTTTTCTGGTCAGTGATGTCTCATTGATGCGTGACCCAAAATGTATAGTTGTTTGGCCAGCACTTCGTCAGCTAAAATCTTTTTTGTTTCTCTTTTACATATTAATATAATATTATAGCTAGGGCTTTCTCTATGATTTTTTCCTAAACGGGTGATAGTAATATTTTTTCTCATTACATATAATAGGTACAGATTAAGGATATTGTCCCCGGGCCAACTAACTACCAGTGGCCTGAGCCGTGAAACCGCATTTCCCAAGCGTCGTCCGGATTGTGTTGCTTGTCCTTGTCACCCTTCTCTTCCTCCTTCCCTCCATTCCAAATGCAGCGCTCCCACCCCCTGACCCTAGAGCTCGCGATTCCGACCGTCCTCCACGCACCTTGCTTACTGTCGTCGTCGTCACGCGCCACCACCGCCTCTGCCTTTTTCCTCTATCGGAGCGGCTTGTGTGGTCGAGATCCGTCCGGTAAGCAACCTTCGCCTGCCTCGATGCATTGGTATAGGAGGTGGAGGTCCTGTTGTTCTATGTGATCGTTTCGGCTGATTGGAATGAGTCCGCACATGCTTGATTTCTTCTGACAAGAGGATAGAAAGTATATGGCTCATTTCCTGGCGTAGAAACTGCGCTTGCAACGGAGAATTCTAAGAAGGCTCTCTGTTTAGATTCTGCGGATTGTTTGAACCATGCACGAATAGTATGGGTTATTCGTCACAAAATTTTGATGTGTGCATTGGGTAGATCGCAACAGCCGATACACCCTTGCAATTTGCATTCACCTGTGTGTTTGCTGTCTGGGTTATTAGGTATTTCTTGGATATTATCTTCTACCTTAAGATTTAAGTTCTCCTAGAATTGCACCATTTGCATCCTTGGTACCTTCAATGTTCTATTAACAACCTATTACTGCTGGAACTGCTTCATTTTGATCTGCAGTTGTTTGTGAGGGATGTCACTGTTTTTGTCCATCTTTGCTATACCTCACATGGAATAGCCCAGTTCTTGTGTTCCTTTGGTCTATAAGCATCAATCGAAGTGCACAATGACGGATGTTACATGGCTAGAATATGAAGGTAGGTATCAAGAAGCAAAGCGTAGTCTCAAACCTGTGGAGGCTCTGAATCTAGGCTAATTATTCTTGCTAACTTCTCAAGAGGTCCTATGGCAACCTTTATAGACATAGTGCCGCCTAAGCTATCCGAATAACGAACTTGGTGACCAATTCCGCTATGATACCTATCCTATCTTAACAAACCACTAGATGCTAATCCTATTCCAATCTCCACACATTCCTTTGTGGAATTCAACAAGTTGAAGCCCATAACATTTCACCCGTCACGGTGAATTTCTTGGTACTCATCCAGAGATTTTCTCTGGTATTTCAGTGCCTAGATTTTATTACCTCCTTGCATTACTGATGATCTATTATAATTTCTTGTGTATTCAGCATGGATAGAAATGACTTCCATGTAGCCTTAGCTTTGTATCTAGATTCAGCCCCTGATTCTTGCATGCCTAGTTTTCTTTTGTGATGCGTTGTATTTAGAGCACATTTTGTTTCAGATAATTGCTATTTTTATGGATGAAACTTTTATTTCTTGATAGATGCTTGTGAGTTGTATCATTTGATTAATATCTTGCTCTGTTTAGTGAAACTGTTATTGTTTCTGTAGTTTCTCATAGCAAGTTGAATAGCTGCAGCAAATCTTTAGTAGGTTCCTAGTTAGCCATAAATATAGGTCCTGTTATACAAAGCTTGAAAAATACATGCCCCTTAGCCAGGACTTGCTCTGTCACATCGAGTGCGGGTCTTTCCTGGAAGAGTACTGTTTGTACCTGGTAACTTACAAGTTATGTTTATTATAGATGAAGCCTATGCAGTTTTCATAATACGTAGAGACACATGATATCAGGGAACAGGGATAGACTTCCTTTATCAGTTGATACTGTATGTGTGTGAAATCCCACTTGTAAATCTTTTATTCAGTCCAAATTGGAAATTAAATTTTAAGCTTTCATTGAAATTACAGCAAACTATACATAAGAGTATTAGTTCAAACTCATATCTGAACTTTATAATTCTATCACTCAAATTCAAAATCTGTCTTCACCATAATTCCAATAGCTTCCCTGCCAAAATTTACAAATTTTGGACCTTCTTTACAATTTAATAGTATCAATCAAAAAGAGGGGATTCAAATCCAAATTCAAACTTTCAATTCAAATTCAACCAGTCAATTCCCAAATCTGATTTTACAGATGGATTCAGAATATTTAAATTACTCCACCTGCCAAATTTCATTAATATTTGACCTCATTTGCTATTTAATTGGATCAAACCATTTGACGGTAATCAAATTCAGATTTAAAAATTTAAACCTCCATCAAACTTCATCAAATTTGAATTCTGAGCTGTTATTTGGATTTCTCATAATTGTTTTAGTTCCACTGCCAGTTTTCCATCAATATTGTATGGTTTGGTGTAAATATCTGAGAAGGGATAAGGAGAAGGGGATGTGGGACCCATCAGTCAGGCCAAACAGGAATTGGTCTCCTCTATTTTTCTCTCTACGTACTGTACAACAGCACCACATCCCAGTGCCACTTCCTGGCCTCATTGCTCAGTTTTTCAGCACACAGCAGTACTTAAGTCACCCTCATCCCATTCTTTTCTCACTTCTCACCACAGCAAGCAAGAACTGCTTTGCTATTCTGTTCTTCCTGCACGCAAGAACAGCACTGCTCGTCCCTTCATTGTTTCACAGTGAGCCAGCGATAGAAGCCGTTTCAGGCGCTGCTCCAAACACCGAAAAGGTGCACCAGCAATCCTTGCTCCTCCCTGTCAAAACCGTTTCTCATCTGCTCTAGTATCGAAGCAGTAATCCCAGTTTTTGTGTCGGTTTGTTCATGAACACGATACTGAGGTTTTGATCTAATTCCTTTTACACGCTTGTTCACCGCTTAATCCTATTAGAGTTTAGCTTCTATACGTTCTTGCAATCCTGTGGGAGGAAAAAGATCGAAGAACCATCATGTAGTCACACCGTTTATTGAGTTTACCAACCGCCAAGCAAAACAGGGTACTTCCCCATTGGACCTTAGGTTGCAGCGCATTTCATCAATCTCTTGACTCTTTGCTTGTTCTCTGAGTCATGCCAAAGCTATAGGATCAATCCTCGATGAAAATAAGCCAACGTAGAGGGAGTTCAATAACGCCGACAAGGTCTTTTTTCACCGCAGCCATCACATCATGTTTTCTGACCGTTTTAGTCCGAGCTGACTGCACCGTCATGCTCAGCGCATCGGAAAACCACCAGAAGACGGGTTTGGGCTAAGCTCATGCATGGTGCAGTACTTTGCAGTGGTGCAATCTAATTGGTATGAAAACTCCTGTATTTGTCTCATTAATTCCTTAAAGTTCAATCTTTGGGAATTAATTTCAGAAGATCCCTGTTATGAAAAGTTCCAAATCTTTGCCAGAATGTACTTCATAAATCCCTTGTTCTACTGTAAAAATGTCAGCTTCATTTGACATCATTTGCTATGCCAAATGGTGTTTCCAATACTTATGTCTCTGAAAATTGCAAAAGTTAAAGTAAGCAATTTCTAATATTTTAAACTTCTAAATTCCATAACTCTCTGTAGGAAGCTCCAAAAATCATGAAACCAATTTTTTCAGTCTTAGAATATTCTAAACTTAATAAAAGGTCATGTTTGCATCATGACAAACCCCCCCAGAATCTCCTTAGTAATTTAGAGAAGTCAATTCACTTAGAGAATTCTTTAGCACACATCTTTCATCAAATTTCTTTGAATTTTGGTCAGCCATATCTCTGGAATATATCTAAATTTCTGTAAAAAAATTCAAAGGCATTGGAGGTCATTTGATACTATCTTCAGTCAATTCTTTTCTACTTCACTATATGGCATATTCACTAATCATGTGCATCTTAATTATGTCGAGATCAAGGAGATCCTGGAGCCCATTGACACAATTCATCCGGGCACTGAGTTTGACACCTCGCAGCAGCAAGGCAAGTACTGGTTTGCAATTAATAGCGATCAATTCAATTTTCATTTTATATCACTTAGATTGTGGAGTCTTGAACTGTGCATTAAGTCTAGTCTGATTTTATAGCTAATTGCATATCCAGATGATCACAGGGAGAGTTCTAGTACAGGTGAAGTCCTCAAATAGTCTATGTCATGCTAATTATTGTATATGATTCGGTACAAGTCGAGTAGTTGGAGTCTACTCACGAGATTAGGAGAGAGCTACACACGGGTTTGGTCGAGCGGTGAAAATCATTTTAATCTGTAAATTGAGATCAGACAGGTAGGTAGGAGGCAGCAGGACGTGGTCTTGCGTGCGTATCACTGCCTTGTCGATCAAGAACCGTGTCGTGTGCGGCCTTGTTGAACAAGTTTGAATGTACCAGAGGCATACAGGATATATGGGACCCTGTTAACCGATGTAACTTTGACCTCCAGGCGTCGAGGCATAGCACACCGATTTGTAGATGTGAGTTGAGAGCAGCAAGGTATAAATCCTCTAACGGGCATAGAGTTGCTCTGTGTAGGGACCTCCTGCTCATTTCGGTGAGACCGGTTCGACGTTTCGGCTATCAGGTGAAAGTTTGTCCCGTACGACATCGGTTGAGTGTGCCATCGTAACTCTGAATATGAGCGTACGTGACGTGCTATTCGGGTTTCCCTGCAGGTGTATAGAGTAGATTCGCCGTCCATCGTGGTTATGAGTACTGTTTGTTCACTGTGTCGTGACGTAGTAAATTATTGAAATTGATACCATGATGTATACTGCTATGACTTAATTGTATTGCAATTTGATTGCCACCAGATATTGCTCACTAAATTTTAGATTTTTGAATTCTTAATCTCTTTCTAAAACTGTAATTAAGGATGAACTATTAGACGTGTCCTTGCTTCAAATGAACTGTCCTATTTGTCGGTTTATTTCATGTTTAGATGAGTCGGTTAAGTATTGCTGAGTCTACGTGCTCACGGTTGCTATTTTATGTTAAAATTGCAGGTGTTGAATATTTTGATGACGAGTATAATGAACGGTTCACCGCGGCGGCCTATCCCTCTTCGGGGACTACGGCCGAATAGGAGCCTTACACGCCGCCGTGAAGACCTGTGCGTGCTGCTAGTGTGGGTTGTACATAGGGCTAGACAGTCGATTTTTGCTTAGCTTCAGTCTTAAGACCGGAGCATTTCTTATCTTTCGTTGTAGTTATGTTTATGTAAATTATTTGTTAAATTGAACAAGTTTTTATCACTTTTGTAAAATTTCAGCAAGCCTTTGTATGTAATATTGTTTCATATTATGTGTGATGTTGGAGTGTCGCATCGCACGACACCATCTTCTGCGATTTTTGGATTGTACGGACCCTGATCTATCACAGCCGGTTATCAGAGCCGCATTGGGATAGCACACTAAATAAGGATCGTATTACGAGAAAAACTTATATTACGGTGAGGATACGGTACTAGACCCACATACTAATATACATGTTATTGTATTAAGTAATGACGCACCTATGCTCAGGTAAGAGGTAAGGTACGTTACCGAAAGTTGTTCAATTTTGGTTAGCTCCCTCATGCGAGGAAAGTAGCATGAGATGTTCCATTTACCAATGAACGGAAAGTGAATATATTTTTAAAGACTCTTCATGTCTTACAGACATATGTACTGCACTACTCTTAGTGCGCAAACCCAGGGAAAGAGGAGAAGACCCCATCGTGTGGTTTGCAACAAGAAGTATGTTCTCTATGGCTCCTCATGTTCTATGGGACATACAAAAACGCTGGTTCACCAGTGTGCTTAATTGCAAAGGTGTGGAGCCCTCCGTCGGATGGTGAATAACCCGGCCATGTACCTTAAGATGTGACTTTACTCAATGACGACCCGTATGGCAATGATACAGGGTGTATGTATTTACTTTCAATATGGATGTGCCTAAGATGATGAACCTTTGAGTGCTCCGCCATTGAGTGTTTATTGCAGGTACACTGACCATGTTACCGTATTGCGATAGAAAATGGGTGCGAGTGATCGACTTAGTGTCACCTATAAGATGTAATGCCGGTGTAATCCGGTTAGGATTTTGTTTTGGTGAGGCAACGTAGTACCGACATATCTTTTGTGTTGCATTGACATTGTACTACACATGATAATCCTCTTTCCAATGATAACTCTCAACTAAAACTGGAACTTTTGAAACAAGTAGTAGTTATGGGACTTTGATTTTTAACTAAGATTCAAATTAGAGTATAAGGAAACTTCAAATGTTTTAAAAATAGAGTGCTCTGTTTTTTCTGGCAGACATCCTGCTGTAACTTTGAAAGCGTAACTCTTAGTAGATTTAACCAATGAAGTTGTTTGATACAGTTCTGGAAAGGTGTCGAAGTGCTCTTCATCTTTTCTGCAGAGTTCCAGAACAGAATCAGGTGCCAAACTGGTTGAAAAATCATAGATGAATGCAATCTGTCCAGAACCAGGCTAAAGCATAAAACCTCTTTGAAATTTCTTGTTTTTAGGACATATCTTTTTATACAGAAATTTCTAAAGGTCATAGGATACAATTTTGGAAGGGTTATGATATGTGTTACATCTTTGTAACAAAGTTTTACCTTTTCAGTACAGAATTAATTGGAATTGTGAGTTGAAAATAACAACTTTTAAAGGAGGTGCTGTTAAAATCCCTCTAGAATTCTGTCATCATTGAATTGACATAACTTTTTATCCAGAACTGATCTGGGGGCAAGTTAATACTCTTTGGAAATATATTGAAGTTGACTTCAACTTTGGTATTGCAATTAAGTTATGAAAATGCCAATTACTGGAACAAAATCCGGAATCAGTAGAACTGGTCAGTTCTAAGCAGAGAAGTGAGCAGTTGAACTCAATTGAGAAATTATTGTACCTATGGGTGTTTTATTACCTCCATCTGTTGTCTTACATACTCATAAGTTTATTATCTTCAATTAGTGGTGGATTTGAGTATTTTACATAGTCAAAATCTTTTTTACCAATAACCATGTTTGTGTTATATTGAACATAAAAGTGTGCTATATGTGATGACGAAGCGATATTAACGGCTCGTAGTGACCAAACATAGTTGAGATGAACTACTAAAGAGGAAGTCCATCGATTTTGAATTCACTATTGTGTATTTGGTCTGGTAATGATGTATCTTGTATAAATTTATTGCATTATCCATGTACGAGATGTATCACATTGCTATTATCATCATGTCTTACTACTATTTTATGAACTAGTTGGAGTTGAGGCAATGTGGCTGATTTTCCTGTCGTTGTGACTGTAGAATGGTTCGTGCACGCGGTACACCCGAAGTGGGAGGTTCGAACCAGGACGGGGGTGATGACTCCCAGCAGCAGCGCGGTCATAATGATGCCCCGTAGACGCAGCCGCTGCCACTTATGTTAGCGGATGTGGTCGCCGCGATGGTGGGTTCACGTGAGGAGCAAACCAAATTGCTCCGCACCATCATCCTGAATACGTCTCGAGCGGGAGGGCGTCAAGAAATGGGCCATCGCCAGCCCCAAAATAGCAGCTACACAGACTTCTTGCCGACTCACACTCCAGTGTTCACCAACGTCGGTGAATCCCTAGAGGCCGATAATTGGCTGCAGGCTATCGAATCGAAGTTTGGGATGCTCCAATGCACCGAGGAGCAGAAGACTCTCTTTGCAGCACAACAGCTTCACGGCTCAGCCGGCGCGTGATGAGCGAACCACCTCGCCTCACTGGCCACTGGGCGTGCGGTGACATGGACCGAATCCCGGGAGGCGTTCCGTGCCTACCGTATTCCTCCCGCAATAATGATAAGGAAGTTTCAAGAGTTCTTGGGGCTTAGGTGAGGAGGACGGAGTGCTCAGAGTACTCCGGAATGTTCAACCATTTGTCGCAATATGTGACAGAACAAGTGCACACGGAGGACAAGAAACGGAACAGCTTCTTCTGGGGTTTAAACCCCAAGCTAAAAGAAAAGCTTGTTCTATTTAATAGCGGGCCGTTCAGTGAGCTGGTCAATACCGCGATTATGCAAGAGGACACAACCCGTGAGATGGTCACTGAGGAGAAGAAGCGGAGTGCTCTGCAGAGCAACGGAGGAGGACCCCCGCAGAAGTATCGAATGGTGTATTGAACGCCGTCAGGACAGCGGTGGCAGCCACCGAGTCGACCGCTGATGTTCCGGGGTCGATCATTCAATACCCCGGGTTTTCGACTACCGCTGTCATCACCACCACAGAAGCAGCGAATGGTGCCCCGTGTGTTCCAGCAGCAACAACGGGCACCGGGTTTCCGTTCGCGATTCACCGGAGGACCGCCACCCTACACATGCTACACACGTGGTATTGTCGGGCATTTCTCGAGGGATTGCCTGCAGAATCAGCAGCGTGGCAGGCAAACAGCGCATCCAAGTGTGAGTCAGAACCGCCCACAACCCAAGAGAACCGGCCAAAAACCCAGCAACCACAACTTAGCCATCGAGGACGTATCGGAGGGCGAACCCGTACTAGTGGGTACGCTCACTCTCTTCAATCATCCGGTCGTCTTATTATCTGATTCTGCTGCCACCCACTGTTTTATAAGCTCTTCATATGTAGACCAGCACCACCTACAAATATTCTCTACCGACTGTCCTTATATGATATGTTCACTGGGAGGGAAAATTTCAGCTAGTAGTATGATCCTGAAAACACCACTGTGTTTAGGCGGGAAGATACACCCCACCACTTTCATTATCTTAGATGGACAGAAGTTCGATGTGATCTTTGGAATATCATGGTTACATCACCATGGCGCTATCCTAGAAGTTCCATCTCGCACCACCTACCTGAACTCCCCGCTACACTTTCCACATACGCTGTTCTTGGACAGCCCTGTTCCGGAGATTGCAGCAGCTCACCACTCTGAAACACTTAAGTTGGAGGACATTCTGGTGGCATGTGAGTATCTCGACGTGTTCCCGGATGATCTACCAGGCATGCCGCCCAAACGGGAAGTCGAGTTCAAGATTGAACTTGCACCGTGAACGACGCAGATATCACGAAGACCGTATAATATGACACCGAATGAGTTGGCTGAATTAAAAGAGAAGCTCAACGATCTGTTGAGTAAAGGATTTATTTGAACAAGCTCATCGTCGTGGGGATGCTCGCCGCTGTTCGTGAAGAAGAAGGACGAAATGTTGCGGCTTTGTGTGGACTATCGGTCACCCAACACCGTCACAATCAAGAATAAGTACCCGCTGCCCCGCATCGACATTTTGTTCGACCAACTTGTGGGTACCAGGGTATCCTCGAAGATGGATCTTTGGTCCGGATACCATCAAATTAAAATCCGGGCTGAGGATATACCTAGAATGGCATTCTAGTTGAGATACGGATTATACATGTACCTCGTCATGTCTTTTGGTCTCACCAACGCACCGGCACATTTTATGTATCTTATGAACTCAGTGATCATGCCGGAGTTGGACAAGTTCGTCGTGGTATTCATCGATAATATCTTGTTTTATTCCAAGACGCAGGAGGAACATGCCAAACACTTGCATATCGTGCTTCAACGATTGCGAGATCATAAGCTCTATGCCAAGTTCAGAAAATGCGAGTTTTGGTTGAATCAAGTGCCATTTCAAGGCCACATAATTTCAGCGGAGGGCATCGCTGTTGCTCCGAGTAAAATTGTACAAGTGCTGAAATAGGAATCACCAAATTTTGTTCAAGTTAGAAGTTTCCTCGAGTTAGCAGGATATTACTGAAGGTTCATCCCGAGCTTCTCTAAGATTGTTAAACCGATGACGGAGCCGCTGAAAAAGGGTACCAAATATGTTTGGAGTCCAGCGTGTCAAGAAGCATTCCAAACTTTAGTAAAGCACCTCACAACAACCCAGGTTCTAGTGCAGCCGGATACGACGAAGTCTTTCGACGTTTATTCCGATGCGTCCGGCATCAGGCTTGGCTGCGTTTTGATGCGAGAAGGATGCATGGTGGCATATGGATATTGCCAGCATCGGAACCACGAGCAGCACTATCCGACTCATGATCTTGAGCTTGCTGCCGTGGTATTGGCGCTGAGAATATGGCGACATTATTTACTCGGAAATCTGGTCCATTTGTACACTGACCACAAAAGTTTCAAGTATATCTTCACTCAGAAGGATCTGAACATGAGGTAGCGAAGATGGTTGGAGTCGGAAGTCACACGTCCATAACCTCAACATCACTCCGATGGAAGAGGAGGAACCGAGTTTATACTTGATCCCGTATGGATCTCTATACAACTTTGCTCTCATTCCAACGATTCGGAATGATATCGCTGCAACTTAATGAAAAGACAAGGGCATGTAACGTATCCGGCGACAAGTGGACAACGGGGAGGTCAAATGTTTCCGGAAGGATGAAGACTTTACGCTATTGTTCAATGATCGTATAGTCGTACCACGTTACATGACGCTGAGGAGGAAGGTATTGGACGAGGCTCACTTGTCGAAATTTTCCATTCATCCGGGCAGCAACAAGATGTACCAAGATTTGAAAATTAAATTTTGGTGGACACATATGAAGTGGGAAATAGCGAAATACGTATCTGAGTGTGATACGTGTCGGAGGCAGGGGTCTGCGGGGTGCATCCCGCTGGTACGGCGCTCGCAGAGTCGTACTCTCCTTCAAGGTTGCGACGCCTCTCGCAGCGTCGCTTGATGGTGACACGACCATCTTCGCTCACGTGGCGATGTTTTAGCTCAACCCTGAGGTCGCCCGTGGCCTGTCTGGCCACGGTCATCGCGTGCGTGGTAGTCGTCCCAAGGGCCATCGTCGGCGTATGCGACTGGGCCTGCGAGGGCTCGGGCCGCTGTATTCTGTAGGCGGGCGTGTTCATGGCGGCAGCGGTGATGTGGTTGACATCATGTCGCCATTGCTCTGCTGCCTCTGGGATGGCGCCCTTGCTCGGAGGGTTGTGAAGAAGGGCGCGTGCTGTTGCAGCATGCTCTCCGGGCTCGGTAGTGGTGGCATTGTCGCCACCATTGGGGTAGAGGGCGGCCGTGAAGTAGCATCCATGGGCACCGAGGGAACGCCGACCGTTCGGTCGCCTGCCCGGCCATACCTAGGAGTCATGGGCGCCGCGGGCATGCCGACCGTCTGGTCGCCTGCCCAGCTAGATCTGTCTGCCCTGGAGCGGGAGGTGGCCTCCTCGTCTCCCGCTTGGAGAAGACGGCGAGTGGGATGGGAAGTGTCGTCAAGAGAGGTGATGTTCACCATATTGGCGATGCTCGGTCGCCTAGAGAGCGTGAAAAGCCCCCTACCTGGCGCGCCAAATGTCGAAGTGTTGCAACGACACTGCCCTGGTCTGCTACTAGAGCAGCCCACGGAGGTTCTTAGATTGGAGGGGCTTGATGTCCTTAGAGCGATCGAGCTTGAGGAAGAAGATGAACACGGGGATTTCCGTGGTTCGGGCCGCTAGAGCGTAAAACCCTACATCCACGGAGATGATTATCGTATTGGTTGTGTGTACTGTTTGTGAGTTTGCAGGGTTCCGAACCCTTTGTCAGGTGGACACCCCGATCCTTTTATAGTCCAAGGCCGGGGTGGCTACAATGTGGTCCGGGGTCGACAGGTGGCCCCAATGCCGTCGGATACCTATACGTGATTTAGGGTATTTACAACTATGAGTAGAGTGGTCGGCGGAGGAGTTAAGTCCCGCCGTCTAGCGCCTCTGACCATGCAACAGGTGATGATGATGACCCCATCTTGTCACTGCGTCCTCTTGCTCTGCTGGGTGGCACTGTGTCGTTGTCACACCTCGGCGCCCTGTCTTGTCACCGTAATGACGAACGGGCGAGGTACGGAGGCGTGCACCGTGCGCCATGATTCTGGGGAAGGTGCAAGCCTTGAATGCACGGCCTGACAATGCACTCCCTCTTTGACTTCTAAGACCCACGGCCCACGGCGGATCGTGGGACACGTGTTGGCTTCACAGCCCTCCTTGGCAGGGAGGAGGTTCAGAGCCCGGATACACGTGGCAGCTCCAGACCTCACCTCAGCGAGGAGGCTTGGTCCGGGGCCAAGGGCACGTGTCAGCTCTGGAGCCCTCCTCGGCAGGGAGGAGGTTCAGAGCAAATACAGGTGGTAGCTCCGGACCTCACCTCAGCGGGGAGGCTTGGTCTGGGGCCAAGGGAACGTGTCGACTGCGGAGTCCTCCTCGGCGGGGAGGAGGTTCATAGCCCAGATACACGTTGGTGATCCAGACCTCACCTCAGCGAGGAGGCTTGGTCCGGGGCCAAGGGCACGTGTCGGCTCCGGAGCCCTCCTTAGCGGGGAGGAGGTTCAGAGCCCAGATACACGTGGCAGCTCCGGATCTCACCTCGGCGAGAAGGCTTGGTCTAGTGCCAAGGGCACGTGTAGGCTTCGGAGCATAGGCACACGTGGCAGCGCCGGGGCCGACCCTGACAGGGAGGCCGGGTCCAGGGCCAAGGACACGTGGCCTGGCCAACGCCCGCCTCAGCACGGAGGATGATTCTAGGCTGTCTTGAACCCTCCACGTGGGGGTATCCGGTCTGTAGGGTACTAACATCGACGTTGATGATCCGAGGCTCTCGATGCGAACACGAACAACCCTTGCAATCACTACACCATCGCTCTGTTGGTAATCAACCGTGCTTCACACGCTTGACCTGCCAAGAAGGCTCATTCCTGCATGTGCAACCAAGAACTTGAGTAAGAACGAAGAAGAAACAATCTGAATTGATAAGTTGGGGTCTTATAAACCGATGAACGATTAAATTGTGCATAACAGATTAATCTAAGCAAAACCCAATTGTTTGTGGTGGCTACTACGGAGTATAAATAGGTGGGAGGACGTCTAAGGGGCGATGGAGTTGTGACCTAACCTTAAGACACGAAAATAATGGACTTTTATTTGATACAAGGTCCAATAGCCCAATACGGTGGTGCAGCACGCTGATAGATTCTGAACTTGATTTTTCTTTGAGGATTCCTGTTGACCGAGGACGAATTGTGACATGGGACCAGTGGCATTGGAAATGTTGTCCTCTCCCCTTTCCGTGCATCTATAGAACGTCCAAAACTGAGTCTGGATGTATCTTGGGCGTCCGTTTGAAGGTGGACTGCTCTTGGACTCCGAGTTGGACTCAATTTTGAATTGGGCTCGGCCTATATCCTTTTTGGATGTATTCTCTGATCCTCTACGCCCCTAAGCCTTCCTACAAGTACTCCTTGAACCTATCCATGGATCCTAATCACAATTAAGTAATTAGATAGCAATCTATTCTCAAAAACATATAAGGAAACATACAAGAACGAGCTCACCTCTAAACTCAATTGTTGTGTGTGAACTCTAATGATTGCTTCTTGTATGTTCAATGGAGTGTTGTATGTCTCTATAGGAGTGATGTCCTCATCATCCCCCCCTCTTAAATTGGAGTCGTCCTCAACACAAACTCATCTTCTCTCATGTGTGGCTCCAAATGTGCAATGCCATCAAATCCTCTTTTGTGCATGAAAGGAGGAGGCCAAGGTGGTGGACGACATAGTGCACCATCTTAATGTTCTCATTCAAATGAGTGTGCATGTTCACTTGAGCTAGGATCCCAAACAAATAAATATCGCGCCATGTTTGTATGTGTGTCGATGATGTGCATGATCTCATCATTCTCCCCTTCTTGATGACAAGCCATCCTCAGCTTCCTCGTGTGTCTAGTAAAGAGGCTTGCTTTGGGGATAGAATGAGCGTTGTCCATATTGCACAACCGCAGCGAACAATGCTCCTCTTTTTTATGTTGTACCTGCTGCAAAAAAGAAAGAACTAGAAAACTTGACAAGGCATTATTAGCGTTAGTGTATCCATTTGCTTTACCATGTTGTTGAGGTACAAATGGAGTTTTCTCATTTGAACATATGTAAACTTCATGCAACATAAACACACCACAATGTTCATAGTTGCCTATATCATGAAAACTATTTCTTGTCAAGAAAGGTAATTCAGTTATTAAAAATATTCTTCTCTCTACAGTATGCAGATCACAAAAAGCATCAAATTCAATATAACCCAAAGTATTTAGAGAAGACAATAATTTCAGCCCATCAATTTGACAGGTAATGGGAATCAATTGTTTAATTTCAGCACAAGTGGATGATAAAATTTCATGTTCATTCACTTGTTTTTGCATTGGGACAATAGAATTTTCAGCACGCAACTCTTTCTTAGCGCAAGGACCAGTAGGAAAATCATCATGTGACAATGGTTTACCAATAAAAGATTTCACTAGTTCCTCCTCAAAAATAGCATTATTGGTGAAAAAAATTCAGATTCAAAAACTTCTCACATTCAACAAGTGCATTGTGATATTCATTACCTTTATTGTCATTTTGAGCAGTAATTTGAGGTGCATTATGAATTGATAGGTCTGAACTTTCATAAGAGTTGTTGAACACCTCATTCTATTTTGCATTTTCTACATTTATTTGTTCATGTTTCTGCAAAAGGTTAGGCATAGGAAGAGGTACAACAAGAAAATTCTTCTCAAGTTCATGTACTTGATCTTTGCAATTAGAAACATTAGCAAAAGTTTCTTGCATAAGAATTTTCATATCATTCAATGTTCAAGGTCTTTGTAAATCACTTGAGTTCTTCCACCATGTTAATGCAAAATCATTTAATGCACTAGCAACATTCCTAAGCTTTCTCCTTTCACACATACGACATTGCCTAAAAAACCTTATCAATCTCTATTTCCCAAGCAATATATTTATCATAACCAAAACCATCATAAGAAGGAAGAGATGAAAAGACATAATTACTTCTCGTGGAAGGAATTGTGGAGGTGGTCTGAATATCATATGAAGCCTCGATTGATGTGTGATCCAAATTTGTCAATGTAAACAATGTTGATGTTTGATTCTTAGTGTTCAGATCCTTCATCGTTGTCACACCCGGTTTTTCCGAAGATCAACCAAGTGAATATCACATGTATGCCAGGATCATTTTCTCATACATGCGATGACAAATAGTGAAGCATCATTTATTACAAGCCAGGTGTCGAATATAAATAAGTCTTACATAGCAAATGTCTCGTTGGACAATAAGAAGTTCATCACAAGTAAATAAACTAGCAGCGGAATATTATTCTTAAGGGCTCCATCACAGGCGTTGCCCGGGGGTCTCCATGAACCTAGAAACCTTCTTCGGGTCCAAAATCTTGGTCATTATACACCACCTCATTATCTTGACCTGAGCAGCAATATAAACCAACAAAATATGCAAGGTTGAGTACCAATGGTACTCAGCAAGTGTGGGAAAATTATATCATGCATGGCTAGAACAAGGAGAGGTTGAACTCATGGTTAAAGCACTACGCAATTAATACCTATCACCTTAGCTTATTAAGCACCTACATTACTACACAGGTGAAATGGTCCCAATCTCCCATCCCATCACCATAATCAAATGACCATAACATGATTTCCAATGTTAAGCTCCCCGCTTAACATCCACAACTTCCCAAACCATCAATCCTCTAATCATGAATAAGTCCAAGCCGCTCTTGACCGTGAGCACGGCTGTCATGACAGTTTTGACTCTGCAGAGTTTATACCACTGTACCCACATGTAGTGATTTCATCCCCCGTTGCCGGGTGGACTAAAAGAACCTCCATTATGCCAGTGGCCACGAACCACATTCACACTTCCCAGGTGTGTAGCCAGGAGATCACTACGAAGCCTTTACAAAGGGATTCCCGATGAGCGTGGGCCCACTGAGGTTTCACCCTTAACAGCATACAAGAGGCTCCAACCCCGCTGCAGTGGCCCCCTCTTGAGCCTTGCGGTTCATATGGTAGTCCTGCTGACACCTACTCCCCGCACCATCCAACACACCCATACTACGCCGGAGATACACCTAATTAATTGGCCAAGCTGCCCCATCTCAGCATGTGGCTGGCACTGTAAAGCCAGGTTACATGCTCCATGAACCGGTCCTTAGGATCCAGGCAAGTACTAAACACAAACCCGAGCCTCGTGCACCCAGCACACAACCAAAACATCCAACTTGCATTGATCCCTACCTCTACATAACTCACAATATCTCATTCAAGAGTATGGTAAAATAAACTGATGATCTCATATCCCAAATATCCCATTCTAAGCATGGCTAAGCATATGCATAATAATAAATGACATGATAAAATAAATCCCAATCCCAAGCTACAAGGGAGCAAGGTAATGCAATTCTAGGGAAACTTGCTAGCATGGGTTTCATATTTAACTTGACAATGCAATATTTCTATCTAAACATCCTAGTATAGGATCAAAGTGGTCAAGGACACTTGCCTCCTTCCTGCTGCTCTTGAAATGGGTAGTCCTGATCTTGAAAAGGAATAACTTGCTCTTGAGCAGGTTCTACATCATACCATCACACATAGCAAAAGAAAAACAACAATCCATAAGACATAGTTCACACTTCTACTTCATACAAACCACACATTCACATTTATGAAAGTCATTCACAATTATATGTGTTGTGGTTACTCTATGTGTGTTGATTTGTGGCTTGCATGCACTTTTGATCATATGTATATGATTCCTACTTTTGTGTTCACATTTATACTTACATGTTATATATATGAGTTTCTAATTTAAATAAATTCCTTATATTCAATTACTACACCTTTTAGCTACCTAGTATACATGAAAGGTATTTTCCTTCTCCATATGTGTCTTCATAATTTCTACCAACCCTAAACTGAATTCTTTGGATTTTAGAAACTCCATTTATCATTTATTAGTTGCTATATTTTCAGATTTATTTCCTATGACTAAGTGTGAACTTTATTATAAAAATAACAAGACACATCATCTAAACAGAATAGGTTCTGATCTAAAATATTTGCTAATATGTTTTTGACCTTTTCCTCTGATGTAAACTATTTTACAATTATTTTCCCTATTTTCTAGAACTATTCTTTACTTAAAAATGTGTCCCTAAATGTGAATAATAAATTAAACATATTCACTTCAGCCCAAAATATGTTTTTATCTCACTCCAAAGTTTTCTAAATACTGAGAAAGTTTTTAATTTAATTTTTACAACATGTTTGTCCCACTTTTTAAATTTTAAACACTAGCCACATATTCAATTTCCCAAATTAAATATTAAACATGGCTAAAAAGGTAAACTCACCCCACTACAGGGTCTATAATATTATTTTCAGAATTTCCAGGGGTCTAGCTACACTTATCAGAGGAGTTTTTCTTAATTTTTATTAAGTCCAGGAGCTAAAACTGATTTTTAAATGAATTTACATGATTTTCTGAAGTTCTAGGGGCTAGATCAGAAGTTTCCGGGGCTAGCTCTTATTTCCGGAGAACCCCAGGGGGTAGCACGTAAGATTTCTAGTCTTTATAACGCGGGGCTGACGTAGACCGTCTGATTTAAAACATACGGCTGAGATTATAACGCCGAACCGGTACGCAGGGTTTTAAAGTCTACCGTGCGATTTAAAATAAACGGCGCACAAGCGGCCACGTCGCTTTGATCGAGCGCGGGCGGCGCTGCCGGCAGCGGGAGGCGGCGATCTCGCCGGAGACTTTCGGATCTTCGATAATTCTTCTTAGAACTGTGATTTTATGGCATAGATCGGTGGAGGGGAGGTCGGGGATCTCACCTCGGGGGTTTTCTTGAGCTCGGAGGTCCTGGAAGGTGGTCGGCGACGAGGTCCGAGGTGAATTCACGGCGAGGCTCGTCGGCGCTGTGTTTACACCTCAAGTCACCGAGTTTTCTGCACCTGCAAGGTTCCCCGGAGGCGGTGGATCAAGACCAGCGAGTTAGATCGGAATTTCCGAGCTTAGATCGGCCAGAATTCGCTGGAGAAGTCTCGGTTCTCACCGGAGGAAAATCGGCGGATCGCGTGGGAAAAACAGAATGAGGCTGGGGTTTTTATAAATGGGGAAAGGCGGCAGGGTGGTTTAGATCAAGTCCGCGTCGCCTACGAACGGAATTCGGTGGGGATGCACAGGAATCCGGGTCAGTTTTGATCCGGGGTGAGAGAATCCCGGCGCGGGCGCGAGGTAGAAGAAGGGCTGGCGGGCCCCGCCTGTCAGTGGGAGGAAGCGGCGCGCGCGGCTGCGGGCTGGCGCGGCGCTGGTTGGGCCGGCTGGTGGGTTGCGGCCCACTGGCCGGTTTTTTTCTGTTTTCTCTTTTTCTTTTTCTATTTCTTTTCTGATTTGAGTTTTTTTGAATTCCAGTTTGAATTTGAATTTGAATTTTTGCAAAACATGCAACACGTCCAAAAATTTTTAAATTCCCCTCTTAACATGATTTTAGGGTCTTAACAAAATTTTGGGGTGTTACAGCTCTACCCCCTTAAAAGAAATCTCATCCTCGAGATTGGTGGTTCTAAGAAAACAATTCTGGAAATTGTGCCTTTAGCTCATCTTCCCGCTCCCAGGTGGCTTCCTCTTCTGAGTGATGCTTCCACTTCACCTTGCACATCCGGATTCTTTTATTTCTGGTGAGGCGTTCCATTGTCTCCAAAATCTTGTATGGTTGCTCGGCATAAGACAAATCCTTAGCTATGTCCACTTCATTCATGGGTAACACCTCTTCAGGCGTCCTCAGGCATTTCTTGAGTTGTGACACATGGAATACATCGTGCACATCCGATAGACGAGCCGGTAACTCTAGTTGATACGCCACTTCACCTTTCCTTTCCAGAACTTGAAAGGGTCCGATGTATCGAGGTGACAACTTCCCTTTCACCTTGAACCGTCGAAGTCCTCTGATAGGGGACACCTTGAGATAGACATAGTCCCCCACGTTGAAAACGAGCTCTCTTCTTCGCGCATCGGCATAGCTCTTTTGGCGTGTCTGTGCTATCCTCAAGTTATTGCGAATTTCCCTCACCTTCGCCTCGGCTTCTTGTAGTACTTCGGGACCAAACACTTTACTTTCCCCTGTTTGGTTCCAAAATAGGGGAGTTCTGCACTTCCTCCCGTACAAGGCTTCAAACGGCGACATCTTCATACTAGCTTGATAGCTGTTGTTATAGGAAAACTCCGCATACGGTAAGTTTTTATCCCAACTCCGATTGTTTTTCAGTACACATGCCCTCAGCATATCTTCAAGAATCTGATTGGTTCTTTCCGTCTGTCCATCAGTTTGGGGATGATAGGCCGAACTAAAGTTCAGATGGGTTCCCATGTTTTCGTGTAACTTCTGCCAGAACCTTGAGGTGAATTGTGTCCCTCGATCCGACACAATCTTCTTTGGCACTCCATGGTAACACACGATCCTTGACATGTACAGCTCTGCCAATTTGGATCCGCTGTAGCTTTATTTCACGGGGATGAAATGAGCTACCTTGGTTAGCCTATCAATGATGACCCATATTGAATCATATCCTGATTGGGTCCTAGGCAATCCCACGATGAAATCCATGCTGATTTCTTCCCATTTCCATTCAGGCACTTTGAGTGGTTGCAATAATCCCGCGGGTCGTTGATGTTCTGCTTTCACCAACTGACATGTGTCACATAAGGCAACATGTTCCACGACATCTTGCTTCATGCCATACCACCAATACCTGCTTTTGAGGTCCTGGTACATCTTTGTACTCCCAGGATGAATGGAATAGTCAGAATCGTGAGCCTCCTTTAAAATCAATTCGCGAATCTCCTTTACTTCAGGCACACAGATTCTTTTCCCGTGCCACACCGTTCCTTGTTCATCCTCTCTAAAACCCGGAGCTTTATTTTCCTTGATAAGTTGTCTGATCTCTCGTATCTTCTCATCATTCTTTTGACCCTCGCGTATATCTCGCTCTAGTGTGGAGTCCACTTCCATGGCAATGGCTTCACCACTATTTACTAGACATAGATTGAGCCTTATAACCTCGTCCTTCAATTCTGCAGGCATGTCCTTCAAGCTCAACTTATTGACCTGCACTTTCCGACTCAAAGCATCGGCCACGACGTTTGCTTTCCCGGGATGATAGTTGATGCCCACATCAAAGTCATTGATTAGCTCTAACCATCTCCTTTGTCTGAGGTTGAGATATGGCTGTGTGAAAATGTACTTCAAACTCTTATGATCCGTATATATCTTGGTCCTCTTCCCCATCAAATAGTGCCGCCAAATTTTCAACGCGTGTACCACTGCGGCTAGTTCTAGGTCATGTGTAGGATAGTTCTTCTCGTGCTTCGGAAGCTGCCGGGATGCATATGCCACGACATGCCCTTCTTGCATGAGAACACATCCCAACCCGTTTCCAGAGGCATCGCAGTACACTATAAAATTCTTCTGCATATCTGGCATAACCAACACTGGGGCTGTTGTCAATCTTTTCTTTAGCTCCTGAAAACTCGTTTCGCACTGTGGCGTCCATGTGAATGTGATTCCCTTCTCCAACAGTTTGGTGAGAGGTCTCGAGATCTTGGAGAATCCTTCAATAAACCGTCGATAGTATCCAGCCAATCCCAAGAAGCTTCGAACTTCCCCGACATTTTCAGGGGTTTTCCACTTCTGGATATCCTCGATTTTGGCGGGATCTACGGAGATTCCTCCCTCCGAGATTATATGTCCTAAGAAGGGAACTCTCTTCAGCCAAAACTCACACTTTCAACTTGGCATATAGTTGGTGTTCTCTCAGCCTTTGCAACACCAACCTTAGATGTTTCTCATGTTCTCCTTCATCTTTGGAGAAGACGAGAATGTCATCTATGAAAACCACCACAAATTTGTCCAGATATTCCATGAATACCTTGTTCATGAGATACATGAAGTATGCCGGGGCATTAGTTAGCCCGAAAGGCATGACGGTGTATTCATACAGTCCGTACCGAGATACGAAAGCTGTCTTGGGAATATCAGTTTGCCTTATCTTGAGTTGGTGGTATCCCGACCTGAGATCAATTTTCGAGAACACGCAAGCGCCCCTCAACTGATCAAACAAGTCTTCAATGCGGGGTAATGGGTACTTGTTCTTGATGGTTACCTCATTCAAGGCACGGTAATCTACACATAACCTTTGGGTTCCGTCCTTCTTGGGGACAAATATCACCGGAGCTCCCCATGGTGAGGAATTAGGACGAATATACCCCTTCTCCGTCAATTCTCTTAAATGATCCTTGAGTTCTTCTAGCTGCTTGGAGTCCATCCGATAAGGTCTCTTGTATATCGGGGCTGTTCCAGGTACTAGCTCAATTGCGAATTACACTTCACGATCGGGAGGCATACCTGGCAACTCCTCCGGAAAAACATCTGGATATTCCCTGATGGTCCTGATTTCCTCAACTTTCACCTCAACCTGATTTAATTTAACGTCCCTCCTAGGCTCGTGTACTGTTATGAACTTTACTCTTGTGCCACTAGGGTGAGTTAGTTCCACCGTTCTGGTCGAACAATGGATGATTCCTTTATGTTTTGTCAACCAATCCATACCCAAAATAATATCTATCCCTTGTGAATCTATCACTATGAGGTTAGCAGTAAATACTACCCCATTAATGTCTAGGTTCACCTTGGGACACACTTGTCTTGTCCTTATTTCTCCACCCGGAGAGTTTACGGCTAGCATATGGTTCATTTGTGTTGTTGCTAGGTCATGCTTCTTAACAAACCCTTGGGCAATGAACGAGTGGGTAGCACCAGAATCAAACAGCAGGGTTGCAAGGTGTAAATTGGCAGGAAACTTACCAACTACCACGTCGGGTGCCTCTTGTGCTTCCTCCATAGTGACGTGGTTCACCCGTCCTCTCATTACATTCTGCTGTTGTGGCTGCGCGGGCTTCTTCTTTGGGCACTTATGGGCATAGTGCCCCACTTCACCACAGTTAAAACATTGCACCCCAACCTTAGGTGCCTGGCCTTTGTTGTCTTGGGGTTGGTTTGGGGGTCCTTGCACTGCTGGTCGAGGTGGATATGTGGGGCGAGGCTGCTGTACAAACTGACGTTGTGGCTGTGCTGGTGCTGCCGGAGGCCTGAAGTTCGGGTTGTACCCTCTTGGTGCTGAGTAGGGTACCGCAGCACGGTTCGTCTGCCCTGCGGGTTGCTGCATCAGACGTGGGCGGGTGTTGCTTCCTGAGGCTTGATGTGACCACCCGGCCTTCCTCTTGTTCTCATTTTCCAAGGCCTTTAGCTTCCTTTCTACCACAAACACTCTGTCCACCATCTTTTGGAAGCTTTCATACTCATTTGAGGACATTGCACACTGCATTTCTGTGGTAAGTCCCTCCACGAAACAATCTTGTTTCTGCTCATCAGTCTCTATGTCCCGTGGGGCATAACGGGATAGTTGAGTAAATTTAGTGAGGTATTCCCTCACCATCATGTTTCCCTACTGCAGTCCCAAAAACTCCTTCCTCTTGTTTTTGAGTTCACCTCTTGGGATGTAATGGTTGCGGAAGCTACGCTTGAACTCTTCCCAAGTGATGTTCTCAGGGTCATGATGGGCGGCCACATAGGCGGTCCACCAATCAGCAGCAGGTCCATGCAATTGATGAGAGGCAAACAGCACCCTCTCATACCCTTGGCACTGTATGATCCTCATGTTACTTTCAATGGTCTTCAGCCAATCATCTGCCTCCAGAGGTTCAGCAGCACTTGCAAACTTCGGAGGTTGAGTTCCTAGAAACTCACTCAACCTTGGTTGGCGTGGTGCAGCTTGTAGAGGTGGAACTTGATGCAAGTTGGCCACCACTTGAGTCAAGTTCTGGATGAGCTGATTTTGATTCTCCAGCATTTGGTGGATGGGATCAACTCCCTCACGGCGACCACCCCTGTCTTGGCTTCCAGAAAGATGAGGGTTGCAGGCCTTATCGTTGTTGTTGGCGGGGTTGGCAGCACGTCCTTTTCCTCTTCCGGCCATCTGGCAGAATCAACCAATGTTAATTTGAAAGCATTTAGTATCATCTTACTACTTTCATTTGTTTGTACTTTGAAGTGTTGAGGCTTTGTTATACTTTTCTGAGGGTTCATTTCTCACACAAAAATAAATGCAATATTATTTCATGTGGGTTCTCACACCAAAGCAAAACAGTCTAAAGACAAGGCTGTGGACAATTGCTCATGGCTTCCACAACTCACGTCACACACCAAGCATTAACACCCCATTAACTTAACTTAATGACTCGACTATTCGACATCTTGCTAACTAAGGGAAGGACTCTACACTACTCGTTTTCTTGAGCTGGCTCCTCGGGATCTTCCTCATCATTTCGGCTTCCTTCTGACTCTGCTTTGGGTGGGGAGGCTGCTGGTGGAGAAGTGCGACGACGCCTTATCGCCCGACGATCTGGGGAGTCAGGAGTCCATGTATCATTCACGGTGACACACAGTTCATTCCCATCTCCTCTTTCTCTCGCCCTCAGGCAGGCTCGCAGCAACGCCTCCGTTTCCTTCAGGGTGTCCCGGACATCCTGAAGCTCTTGTTGACACTCCTGCAGTCGAGTGCTGAGCATAGCAGCATCCTCCAAGCACAAGTCCATGTGCTCATGGGAAGTCCCTTGCTGCACCGGCGGGTACTTGTACTCCGTAGTACCACTCTCACGCTGGAGGACATACATGTACTTAGTCCTGTCTAGGTGGCAACGATAGATGTGATTCTGGCAGGTGATGGCCTCCCAGGTGACATCCCTCTCCGCATCGACCTGTGTCGCTCTACAAGCTGGAGAGCGGTGGATTTTCAGCAGCCGATTTTCATGTATAATCCTCATCTCTGAACTCCATTCTTCCCTCTTCTCACGGATGGTCCTGGTGGAGTTATAGTGGATGATTAACTTGCCCGTATTGCCGGCGGCTTCGAGTATACGTCGAAGACGGCGCAACAAGCCTCCTACTGCCAATCCGTAGGAAAGGTACGTCACCGGACGGCTCTCCTCTCTCTCGGCAAGGGCAACTACGGGAACTCTCCCTCCTGTGGACTTGCGAGCGGTGCGAATCATGCGAACCATCTAAAAATAAAAAGCATTTAAACTTAGGTTAGATAAACTTTTTAAACAAAATCCTATTTTGAATGAAAATTGGGGTAAGATGAAGAAAGTGACTCATTAAATAACACTTTTCAACCCACATCTTGTAAAAATAGTTTTTAAGAAAATAGGGCCCTTAAATACGTCCATTTCTACCTAGGTCCACGTTCCTACGGGCAACCTTGGCTCTGATACCACTTCTGTCACACCCGGTCTTTCCGAAGATCAACCAAGTGAATATCACATGTATGCCAGGATCATTTTCTCATACATGTGATGACAAATAGTGAAGCATCATTTATTACAAGCCAGGTGTCGAATATAAATAAGTCTTACATAGCAAATGTCTCGTTGGACAATAAGTTCATCACAAGTAAATAAACTAGCAGCGGAATATTATTCTTGAGGGCTCCATCACAGGTGTTGCCCGGGGGTCTCCATGAACCTAGAAACCTTCTTCGGGTCCAAAATCTTGGTCTTTATACACCACCTCATTATCTTGACGTGAGCAGCAATATAAACCAACAAAATATGCAAGGTTGAGTACCAATGGTACTCAGCAAGTGTGGGAAAATTATATCATGCATGGCTAGAACAAGGAGAGGTTGAACTCATGGTTAAAGCACTACGCAATTAATACCTATCACCTTAGCTTATTAAGCACCTACATTACTACACAGGTGAAATGGTCCCAATCTCCCATCCCAGCACCATAATCAAATGACCATAACATCATTTCCAATGTTAAGCTCCCCGCTTAACATCCACAACCTCCCAAACCATCAGTCCTCTAATCATGAATAAGTCCAAGCCTCTCTTGACCGTGAGCACGGCTGTCATGACAGTTTTGACTCTGCAGAGTTTGTACCACTGTACCCACATGTAGTGATTTCATCCCACGTTGCCGGGTGGACTAAAAGAACCTCCATTATGCCAGTGGCCATGAACCACATTCACACTTCCCAGGTGTGTAGCCAGGAGATCACTACGAAGCCTTTACAAAGGGATTCCCGACGAGCGTGGGCCCACTGAGGTTTCACCCCTAACAGCATACAAGAGGCTCCAACCCCGCTGCAGTGGCCCCCTCTTGAGCCTTGCGGTTCATATGGTAGTCCAGCTGACACCTACTCCCCGCACCATCCAACACACCCATACTACGCCGGGGATATACCTAATTAATTGGCCAAGCTGCCCCATCTCAGCATGTGGTTGGCACTGTAAAGCCAGGTTACATGCTCCATGAACCGGTCCTTAGGATCCAGGCAAGTACTAAACACAAACCCGAGTCTCGTGCACCAAGCACACAACCAAAACATCCAACTTGCCTTGATCCCTACCTCTACATAACTCACAATATCTCATTCAAGAGTATGGTAAAATAAACTGATGATCTCATATCCCAAAATTCCATTCTAAGCATGGCTAAGCATATGCATAATAATAAATGACATGATAAAATAAATCCCAATCCCAAGCTACAAGGGAGAAAGGTAATGCAATTCTAGGGAAACTTTCTAGCATGGGTTTCATATTTAACTTGACAATGCAATATTTCTATCTAAACATCCTAGTATAGGATCAAAGTGGTCAAGGACACTTGCCTCCTTCCTGCTGCTCTTGAAATGGGTAGTCCTGATCTTGGAAAGGAATAACTTGCTCTTGAGCAGGTTCTACATCATACCATCACATATAGCAAAATAAAAACAACAATCCATAAGACACAGTTCACACTTCCACTTCATACAAACCACACATTCACATTATGAAAGTCATTCACAATTATATGTGTTGTGGTTACTCTATGTGTGTTGATTTGTGGCTTGCATGCACTTTTGATCATATGTATATGATTCCTACTTTTGTGTTCACATTTATACTTACATGCTATATATATGAGTTTCCAATTTAAATAAATTGCTTATATTCAATTACTACACCTTTTAGCTACCTAGTATGCATGAAAGGTATTTTCCTTCTCCATATGTGTCTTCATAATTTCTACCAACCCTAAACTGAATTCTTTGGATTTTAGAAACTCCATTTATCATTTATTAGTTGCTATATTTTCAGATTTATTTCCTATGCCTAAGTGTGAACTTTATTATAAAAATAACAAGACACATCATCTAAACAGAATAGGTTCTGATCTAAAATATTTGCTAATATATTTTTGACCTTTTCCTCTGATGTAAACTATTTTACAATTATTTTTCCTATTTTCTAGAACTATTCTTTACTTAAAAATGTGTCCCTAAATGTGAATAATAAATTAAACAGATTCACTTCAGCCCAAAATATGTTTTTATCTCACTCCAAAGTTTTCTAAATACTGAGAAAGTTTTTAATTTAATTTTTACAACATGTTTGTCCCACTTTTTAAATTTTAAACACTAGCCACATATTCAATTTCCCAAATTAAATATTAAACAGGGCTAAAAAGGTAAACTCACCCCACTACAGGGTCTATAATATTATTTTCAGAATTTCCAGGGGTCTAGCTACACTTATTAGAGGAGTTTTTCTTAATTTTTATTAAGTCCAGGGGCTAAAACTGATTTTTAAATGAATTTACATGATTTTCTGAAGTCCCAGGGGCTAGATCAGAAGTTTTTGGGGCTAGCTCTTATTTCCCAAGAACCCCAGGGGGTAGCACGTAAGATTTCCAGTCTTTATAACGCGGGGCTGACGTGGACCGTCCGATTTAAAACAAACGGCTGAGATTATAACGCCGAACCGGTACGCGGGGTTTTAAAGTCTACCGTGCGATTTAAAATAAACGGCGCACAAGCGGCCACGTCGCTCTGATCGAGCGCGGGCGGCGCTGCCGGCGGCGGACGGCGGCGGCAGGCGGCGATCTCGCCGGAGACTTTCGGATCTTCGAGAATTCTTCCTAGAACTGTGATTTTATGACATAGATCAGTGGAGGGGAGGTCGGGGATCTCACCTCGGGGGTTTTCTTGAGCTCGGAGGTCCTGGAAGGTGATCGGCGACGAGGTCCGAGGTGAATTCACGGCGAGGCTCATCGGCGCTGTGTTTACACCGCAAGTCACCGAGTTTTCTGCACCTGCAAGGTTCCCCGGAGGCGGTGGATCAAGACCAGCGAGTTAGATCGGAATTTCCGAGCTTAGATCGGCCAGAATTCGCCGGAGAAGTCTCGGTTCTCACCAAAGGAAAATCGGCGGATCGTGTGGGAAAAACAGAACGAGGCCGGGGTTTTTATAAACGGGGAAAGGCGGCGGGGTGGTTTAGATCAAGTCCGCGTCGCCTACGAACGGAATTCGGCGGGGATGCGCAGGAATCCGGGTCGGTTTTGATCCGGGGTGAGAGAATCCCGGCGCGGGCGCGAGGTAGAAGAAGGGCTGGCGGGCCCCGCCTGTCAGTGGGAGGAAGCGGCGCGTGCGGCTGCGGGCTGGCGCGGCGCTGGTTGGGCCGGCTGGTGGGTTGCGGCCCACTGGCCGGTTTTTTTCTGTTTTCTCTCTTTTCTTTTTCTATTTCTTTTCTGATTTGAGTTTAATTTGAATTCCAGTTTGAATTTCAATTTTTGCAAAACATGCAACACGTCCAAAAATTTTTAAATTCCCCTCTTAACATGATTTTAGGGTCTTAACAAAATTTTGGGGTGTTACAGTCGTCTTCATCATGTCAGTCATCTCAACAATTAAATCATGATTCTTGCTTTTACATGACATTGTTAGTAACAAACAGGAGGCATCAAAAATTTGTTATCCCTATCAACTACAAGGATAATGGCAAAGTGGAAGTAGAATCACACACTCTCAAACTTCTGACCACGCTCTTACAAGTGTTATTACCGACACTGCAGGTGGCAAACGGTGGCCGATGTGAAGAACTAATCGAGCATGGGATGATTGCAAAGGTGTATGAATTCAACTTAAGCGAAAAGTGTAGCTCAGAAGGCACTTTATATTGTAGCAAGGATTTAGCAACAATGAAATCAAATAGTAAAGTTTAATAAGTGTCCAAGTACTTGTCCAATTTGTTTGTCTAAATGTGTTCCTAGTAGTTCAAGCTAGCAAGACATGTAACAAAACAAGATGAGACAAAGGATGCAAGCACTTCTTGTTTTTCTCTTTTTTTTGTGCGGCTTTTGTATCTTGTTTTGCACTTGACTTTTTGTTTTGTCTTCTTTTTTTTTTCAAAGTGTGCTGCAAAATAAGAATACAATTTAAACCAATCAAAGATATATTGTTGGTCTGTCACAGATTTTCTGCTCAATCTTCAAGAAAAACTAGGCACCCTTAGGGGCCCCAAGTCAAAAAAATTACTAGAGAAAGATTATAGATCTATCTCTCCTCTTTTTGTTGAAGTATATAAAAGACCTATTTTGGATCAGGACAATAGGAGATATTGCCCCCGAAATACAGACTGTTCAGAAATTCTAGATCAAAAACAGATTCAGATCTATCCTAACTGTATTTCCTTGAAAACATATGAATACGAAAGTGGTAGATAACTTCTCAAGCTTTTCCTAAAGTACAAGAATACAACAATCCGTGTTTGTATGAGTGAGATATGACAAAAATACTGAACTGGACAGAGATGAATGTAATCTAGACGTTATGATGTGATTCAAAAGAATGAATCAACACAATGCAAAACTTAAACTAAAACAAAAAACACTTTCGAAACCAGCAATATGACTCAACCACAGACACAAACTGTAAAGGTCCCAAAAATATGAATACAAAGAAATCCATGTTTGCACATAGTTGGTTTCATATGTATGAAAAATGGGACTTATTTAAACTTTCACATGTGATAATGACATGAGAGCTCCCTTCACACAAGTCAATTATTTATTTGAAAACTTGGAACCAAAAGGAATTTGAATCCAAGGTGGAAATGTTCTCATGTGTGTGAGAAAGTTAAATTCAAATTTTGGAACAAACTTTGTTCAACTCAAATTTCAAATGAGGGCAACACAATGGATTGCAAACTTTTGTGTTAAAAAGCTCATTTGCAGCAGCCAAATTTAAAGTCAGATTTCATATTTGAATTCATTAGGTCCAAATTAGTGGGTATGCAAAGTTTTATGAATTTTGGAGATGTTTTGCTACCCATTTTCAAAAAGGACTTAAATTTGCAAAGAATTCAAATGTACATTTGAATTTGGATGAAATTTGCCCAACTATCCAAATGCAGCTCAGTTTTCAACTCCAAACAATTGAATTGGTCATTTGCCAAATTTTGGAGATAATTTAGAGGATAAGAGGGAGTGAAGGGTGGGACCTACATGTCATTGAAGCAGTAAACTTTGCAAAAGATCTCAGTGGTTGGTCAATGTTTTTCTTCCCTCACTCGAGCAGAGCCCCAGTTCAACGGGCGACACTGAGACACTCACCGAGGACACCTCCCGGCTGTTTTCCTCGCACTAGCACTCTCCTCACGATCTTTTCACCTATTGCCGTGCTCTTGTTGCCCATAGAACCGAGACCCCGAGGCCTTCTTCTCTTCCTCGCGCACACGAGAACAGAGGCTGCCGCACCCCATCGATCGCTCGGGAACCCACCAGCTCGCATGCAAGCCTTGGCAAAGTAGCAAAACAGCACCAGGTCATCACCCTCTACTTCCTCAACGCGCCCCCGAGTGTGCTAGGCTTTTCCTCACGCGGGAACACCTTCTTCTATGGCGGCCGAACCACCACTGATCCCGTGGACAGCTCAACACAGAGCCTGTCACGGCCATGCAAGGCGCCCCAGAGACGCGCTAGACCTTCATGAAGCTCACCTCCAAGTTTTAGCCCAAGCCGTGGAAGCTCCTCGGAGAATTTCCAGTTTTTCCTCCGGCCGGCTCAAACTGAGGTGCGGGTGAGAAGGCTTCAAATTCTTGATCAATACTTGCTTAGAGTCCACGAAATTGCACTCACACGAGCTGGACTCAATGGCGAACAAGTTTGCTTCGAAACCCTAACTTGAAAACATCTGTAGCCGGCATATTTGAAGATTTTCCGACAGCGACCATAGGGGAAGCTGTCAGGTGCACGGTGAGATCGTGGTTAGAGCCATTCCCGGGCCTTTTCACCACCATGCCGAGCTTCTCTAGCAATCACTGGTTCTGTAGGGTCAAAATTCATCGGGTTTGGCGGGCTAGCACAGCAGGGCGACGTCGCCGAAGCTTCACCGAGCCGCCGCGTCGGTGCGAGCTAGGTTAGAGCCGTCGCCGGCCGGGGGAAGTGCTCCCAATGTGTTCAGCGCATGAATTTAGGCACTAGCGGCGAGTTAGAGCTCAGAAGGTGGCCAGATGACCGGTTTCCGAGGAGCTCCGGCGAGCTCCGGCGGCGCAGGCGCGTGGGAGTTCGGAGGTAGACGAAGACCGGGCCGGCCCCGCTGTCAATGAGAGGCCGGTTGAAACGGGGATCCTCTGTGGCATCGGATCACTTTGTGACAGCGTGGGAAGGATCCTGTGGCCTGTGTGTCTTTATTTCAGCAAGTGACACGTGGCCCCCTGGACCCACAGTCAGGATTTAAACTTTTCCCGGTTTAAATTGAATTTCAGATTTTCCCCAAACTTTAGAAGAGCATAACTTTTGCTAGGAAACTCCAAATTTAGTTATTCAAATTGGGTTAGATTCAGATTGAAAAACTTTATCAAAATATCCAAGTCCAATTTGTATGAAAGTCATTATTTAATTCTGTTAAATTCTTTAAAGCTTTTCTGCAAAAGAATTTTAGAGGGAGTTTGGTTCATCCGAAAATCCTAAAATTTTGCCAGAATATTCTTTAGGGTGTTATTGAACTCATGTTAAACTTTCACCTCATTTGGAGTTGATTTGATTAAGAGAATTCAGATTTCAAATTACTGTGTTCAAATGAATACAGAAACATTTTCAGAGAATTCCCAAAACTTGGAAATTCAGTTCTGGGCAATTCTTAGCTCCAAAAATTCTAGGAAAATTCATGCAGGCTCTATGAACTATAATTGAAATTCTAGTTCACTAAGTTTGACATGAGTATGTGAGTTACTTCAGAATTAATTCCTTTTTGCTTAATTGCATAGAGAATTGTTCTGAATAAACCACTCAGTGAAAAGTGCTAATTTTTGGTCCAGATGACTTTCTTTCGACAAGGAACTCACATGAAAATGTTCAGCTCCATTGGAGCTCTCGATCATCACTGTTCTATGTAACCTCTTTGGGTGATTAACACACAAGTGGGGAAAACACTTAGCACTTGATCATGTTGATTAACTCAAACCAAAACCTTAGCATCAGTGTCATTTTAAATTATTAAACAGAGTCCCAGTTTTTAAAATTTTCATTAGATCTTGATAGCAAAAGCTTTACAATTAAATACTTCTGCATATTCATAACGTGTAGCATCTACGTGAAGATTGTGAAGAAATCGAAGTGGAGATCAAAGAGGGAGGAAAGCGAGTGATCAAGCCTCAAGTGATCTACACTAACTGATTGTAATCTTAGTCACCTGCAAAACAGGCAACCCCCGGTTTGCATTCAAGCAATGTTATAAAGTTCTTTTCTTTTCTATAGATCATAGCTTTGAATGATTGAGTGCATTAGGTCTAGTTGATATTGAAAACCCAAATGCATGACCAGAATGTTCTAGGAGAGAAAGGGTAGAATAACACCTCCTCGAATGGTTTTGGGTACGCTAAATATTAGTAGGAAAGGATCGGTAGAAGTCGAGTAGTTGGAATCTACTAGCAAGTTTAGGGCTTGGTTTCTTCGGAGCGGGTCGGGAATAGGAACAATGAGAAAAGTTCAAAATTAAGAAATGGAGACCGGGCAGGGAGGTTTAGATGCAGCAGGCTGCGGACCGTGCGTGCATAGCCCTGCTTGTGTCAGTTAAGGCCCGTTCGTACTTGTCCCTGTTGGACAAGTTTGAGTTGTGTACCTGGCGCATACTAGCTATATGGGACTCAGGAAACCGATGTACCTTGTGAGATCCACATTGGAACTTTTCTAATCGTCTTAGGCTTTCGGCGTCAGGATAGGAGGAGGTAACTCGCTCAAGAACATATCACTTCGGGTATGTACCTTGAGGGAGCTTGCTTTCGGGGCAATTGGACTGCGTCCTGTGTGGAAGAACTTAGGAAAGGTGGCCGCGTAGAACATCAGTCGAGGTTGCTGCCGGCAACTCGGAGTATGGGTGCACGTGTCGTGTAGTCTGGGCGTGTACTGATTCGAATCACCGTCGCTCACGGTCATATGAGCATACATGCCCACTGCGTCTTGACGTAGTAAGAACTGAACTGGTTTTCTTTGAATATTAATAAGGCTTATGATTTAACTTGTAATGGAACCATGCTTGCTGTAGAGATAGTGCTAATTAAAGTTTACTTCACTTTGTGCAAGAAGCATCACAACAAAGCGTTTCTTGTTTGATTGTGGAGTTGCGATGCTGTTCGGCTCAAGGTCTTTAAAATGAGGCTTAAAATCTGAAAGTTAAGGATCAACATTAGGCGAGTCCTTTATGCAAATATAGCTAACTTATTTGTAACCCGTCGTGCATGTAGAGTTTCTTGTTTAGGAGAGATGGATCAGTCTTGCTGAGTCTATCTCCTCACACTTGCTATATGAGTGGTTTTGCAGATTAACATCGATGCTAAGAAGAAGGTTGTCCGGTGAGACTCGGAGACTTCTGAGTCGTGTCACACATGGAGAACCCAGCCGCTGCAGTTGTCTTCGTGTTGCTAGCGAGACGAGTCCGCGGGCTGGACATCTTCTCGAGTGCTTAGTAGTTATTCTCCGTGAGCTGATTATAGTCTTTCGATGTAGTTATTTGATGTAAATTATTTACAAAGAACCTTTGTAAGTTTCTGCTTTTGATTTATGTGATACATGTTTCCTTATAAGTGTGTTGTTGGGTGCCGCATATCACGGAACCACCCAATGCCATTCCCAGGGATCGGCACGGCCCCATGAATGAACGGGTGGTGGGTCCCTCTCACAAACTCAACAAAACCAATCTGAAAAACGAAGTTGCAAAGGTTCAATAGTGGTTTGGACAAAGTGATGAACAGATCAACTGAACTACAAGTTTTTTGTTGCTTTTTTTGTGGACCCTAGATATGAAAACATAAATAATCTGTTGTATAGATGAAATTACCTAACGTGCAATATGGAAGCTGATTCCAATTGATGAACAAAACTTTGGTACAGTAGTAGGCCTGATCTTCCGATAGGAAATATATAAGTTGATTGATGAAGATCTCGATGTTGATGATCCGAGGCTCTCGAGGAGACACGAACAACTCCTGCAATCACTACACCACCACTCCATTGGTTATCAATCGTTCTTCACACACTTGACCTCACTAAGAAGACTAATCTCTGCAATTGCAACCGAGAACACGAGCAAGAACAAAGAAGAAGCAATCTGAATTGCTAAGTTAGGGTCTCACAAAATGATGAACGGCAAAACTGTGTATAACAGATTAATCTAAGCAAAACCCAAATGTTTGTGGTGGCTACTATGGTGTATAAATAGGTGGGAGGATGTCTAAGCGGTGCTGGGGTCGTTACCTAACCCTAAGACACGAAAGTAATGGACTTTTACTTGATACAAGCACCCTGACATATTTTGAACTCTATTTTTCTTCGACGATTCACATCAACTCAGGAGGACTTTTGACATGGGACCAGCAGCATTGGAAAGTTTATCCTCCCCTCTTTCCGTGCATACATAGAACGTCCAAAATGGACTCAGGATGTGTCTGGGCGTCCGTTTCAAGCTGGACTACTCTTGGACTCCGAGTTGGACTCGATTTTGAATTGGGCTCGACCTCTATCTTCTTTGGATGTATTCTATAGTCCTCCACGCCCCTAAGCCTTTCCACAAGTACTCCTTGAACCTCTCCATGGATCCTGATCACAATTAAGTCATTAGGTAGCAATCTATTCTAAAAAACATATAAGGAAACATATAAGAACGAGCTCACCTCTAAATTCAATTGTTGTGTGTGACTCTAATGATTGCATCTTGTATGTTCATTGGAGTGTTATGTGATCTATATGTAACACCCTCAAAATTACTACCATGCATTGCATACATTTTTTATATAGAGAAACATTTAAAAAGAAGAAGAAATAAAGAGAGGAATATAGAAGCAGCTAAAATAATAAAAGGAAACAGAAATGGAAAATAATGAAAATAAATAGAAAAGGAAAAGAAATAAAAGAAAAATAAAATAAATAAATAAAAAAGCCAAATTTGGCCACCACAATTTTTTCCCAAATTCCCCTCTCCCCTAATTTTCCCAATTTTCCTGATTTTCCCCAAATTCCCCTAGGGATTTTTTCCCCACATTGGGGGGGGATTTCCCCCCAATTTTGGCCGCACCAATTGGGGGGGGGGGGACCCTAATGGGCCCCACCCCTTGGCCGCAGCCCATTAAGGGGGGACCCTATCCGCCCCCCTTTGTAGATTTTTGTGGGCTTTTATTTCTCAATTGATCTCAGACATTGGTGGAAAATAAAAATAAAATCCCAGCCCCTAGCTCCCACCTGTTTTAAAATTAAATCTCAGCCATTGGATAATTGGGTTGTTAAAATCCTAACCACCCTAGCTCTTTTTCCCCTTATAAATAAACCCCCCTAGCCGCCACCCCTACACCCCAAAAGCCCTGGCCGCCGCCCCCCCCTTGCTGCCAGCTCAAGTTGCCCCCCCTAGCTGGAGTTTGGCCGCCGTCGAGCTCTGTCACGCCTCGCCGTCGCCGGAGAAGAAGCCCTCGACGTTCTGCCCTAGCCGCAGCCTTGTAACTCTCCATAGGAAGGAGGTTCTGCCGCCAGGAAGAGAGGAGGAACAAGTGAGGTAGGTTTCCTTTGCCCCTCTTACAACATTTCCGCTGTTTCTACGCACCCGTTTTTCCACCCCGTGCGAGCAGAAAATTCTGCGTGTGGACAGACCATGTTTTGTTCGATTTTTAACGGTGGGATTGATCTACAAAGTGTGTCAAGATCATCACCACTTCCACACTTGATCCCAACAGCCTTTCTCATCATAAAACCCCATGGAAGCCTACTAAAACATGCAAGAACACGTACAAACTGATTTTCATAAACTGCACTATAGGAATTGCATTCATCCACCTCATTGCATCTTGAGTAAAGTTTGTGCATGATAATTGATTGCCGTAAATTTTGTATGTGCGTGGTCGTGAGTAGAAGGACACGCTTAAGAGGCCGTCTACAAGGAGCTACAGCACCAAGACTTTGAGACGCTTGAGCAACACGAACCGCGGGAGCAAGGCAAGTGCCCCTTGACCATATTGATCCCATGTTTTTGAAACTGTTTTGCTTGCAAAAACTTGTATGCTTGTGTCAACTTGATGTGATACCCTTTTATAGGAGTTTACTAGTTTTGTTAACCATCCCTGTCGCCGGGAAAGTTGATGAGTCGAGTATGGTCGTTTTCCCTTTTTGCTTCGCTCAACTTACGGGATACTAGAAGATGAAACAAAAGTGGTTTAGCTACTGCACTCATGAGATTAAAGATAATGAGAACTTGATGATGTAATGAGCATGGAATCAGGGAGATCAAGGCGAGCTTGGTTCGTGGATGTTGCTAAATGAGATGGTGGTTTGCTTGCCGTAGATCTAAGGACCGGTTCATGCGAGCAGATGCCAAGAAAACAGTGCCACCACGAGGCCAAATATGGGTGCGGCTTAGCTGACTAATTAGGTGTGTTGTTAGCTTTTTATGGACCATTGGATGGCGCGGGGAATGGGAGTCGAGGAGGACTGCCCTGGAAACTGCATGGCACAAGAGGGGGGCCGTGGGTGGGAGAATGGAGATTCGAGCCTGCCGGTGAAACCTCAGTGGGTCCGTACATTCTAGTAGCCCCTTTGTAAATGCTATTTTGTGATCTCTTGGCCATACACCGATGGTTTGTGTACTGGTATAATGGAGGTTCTCTCTAGTCACCCACGGGTGACGAAATCACGAACTTGTGGGTAAAGTGGTGCCACCTCTACGGAGTGTAGAACTATCAAGATAGCCATGCTTTCGGTTACAAGCACCTGGCCAACTTCCATAATTAGAGGCAAAACTTGGGATGGTTATTCGGGTATGGTAATTGGGACTAGTTTTTGGATTGTTTTGGGTCATGACAATGAGTTTGGTTTGTATCTACGAAAATGTGATGGTTATGAATATTTATGAGTATAAGATGAACTTGAGAAAGATTATTCACTGGTTGAGGCTTGATAAACGGTGAATTATAATGAAGGAATATTGATGAATTACTTGGTTATGTTGGGATTTAAATCACCTAGAAATAGTTGTTGTTTTACCATGTTTGTAAAATAAAATTTGCTTGCTGCAATGAACCTCTTTATTTTCTACCTTGTTGTAAGCTACATGTCATAATTTTCCCGCAATTGCTGAGTACGACATGTACTCACCCTTGTATTCCCACATATACATCAGCTACAGGAGAAGAATATTTTGAGGAACATGTGGAGTACTAGGTGTGCGCACTACCGTCAACATGACTGTGGAGATGAAGTTGGAGCCTGCTGTTTTAGTCATTTTCCGCTGTCGTTTAAAATCTTCCGCTGCAAGAATAAGTTATATTCTGAGTGAGACATTGAGCCAATGTAATAAAGTAATTAAACACTATCCGTACGTGGTTATATTCTTAATTTCAGTTTGTGGAATACATGTGTATGTGTGATTAACATCCTGGGCACACATATGAATTCTCTTGGCTCATTTTCGGAACCGGGTGTCACACTATAGGAGTGATGTCCTAATCATCCCCCCCCTCTGTGATGCCCTCAATTCTGTGGGAAAACCACGGAACCGAGAACTAATGCATATGTGTGCCTAGGATGTTAATCACACATATACATATATTTCACAAACTGAATTCAGAATATATATATATATATAACCACGAATAACAGAGTTTATTATAACATCTCATGAGTCTTGGACTCATGCTCGGAAGTCTTTATTTTAATGCGGAAGCAAAAACTAATCAGAAGTGGCTCCATCTCTACTCCCTCCACAGGCAAGGTTGAGAACGGATCACACGCCATAATGCTCCACTTGATCTTCATAGTAGGCTTCTCCTGCTGCTGATGATGAAGTAATAATGCAAGATTTAGTATAATAATGTACTCAGCAAGTGCGGGAAAACACATGATATGCAGCTCATAAACAAGGTAGGCATAAAAGGCTTATTTGCAGGAAAGCAGATTTGTAAAATCATGATATACAGCAACTTAACTTTAGATGTAATCCCAGCATATATTAAATTACCAACATACCTCCATCACTTCCCGTGTTCCATCCGAGCATTAATCAATCCTTTATTCATACTCACGAATACCTCCTCGTATTCGCTACCATCTCATCTCACAAATCAACCTCGCTCACACCGAGACCAATCTCATGTCATGACCCAACAGTCATGCAACCATCTCATCATCCAGACTCAACAGTTCCAAACCAATAACCATAACCGAGAACCTTCCCAATAACCATCCCGAAAACCATCCCAACTAATCATGGCAGTTTAGCCAGGTGCTCGTGACCGTAAGCTCGGCTATCATGATAGTTTTAATAACTCTACAGAGTTTGCACCTCTTTACCCACAAGTTTTTGATTTCGTCACCCGTCGGCGACTGCAGAACCTCCATTATACCAGTACACATCCGACGGTATATGATCAAGAGATCATAAAATAGCCTTTACAAAGGGGTTACTAGATGTATGGACTCACTAAGGTTTCACCGGCAGGCTAGAATCTCCAATTCTCCCACCCACGGGCCCCCTCTTGTGCCATGCAGTTCCCAGGATAGTCCTCACTCGACTCCCATTCCCCGCGCCTTCCTCAGTCCATAACACTCTAGCAACTTACCTAATTACTCAGCTAAGCCGCACCCATACTTGGCCTTGTGGTGCCACTGTTATCCTGGCATGTGCATGCATGAACCGGTCCTTAGATCTACGGCAAGTAAACCACCATCTCATGCTACCTCATTCACAAACCCAGTCTTGCCTAGATCTCCCTCCGATCCATGTTCATTATTAACATCAGTTTCTCATTATCATTACGAGTGCAGTTAGCTAGACATATCTATCTCGCTTCCCAATCCCATGGACTCAGCGAAGCATAAAACAAAAACCATACCTGACTCATAAACTTCCCTGGCGACAAGGGTGGTTTAATCAAAACTAGTAAACTACTATAAAAGGGTTTCCCATTATGTTCGACTCAGTACACACACCTTTTCGCAAACAAAATAGTTTTACCCAAAACATAGGATCAATATGGTCAAGGAGCACTTGCCTTGTACTTGCGGTTCCGGTTGTTCTTGATTCTCAAAACCTGGTTGCTGCAGTTCGTCGTAGACAGCTCCCTGAACCTGTCCTCACGCTCTTCTTGTCTTCGAGGTCCTCCTCAGACCGCTTGGTCCTTCTCCGATGATCTGCTTCAGCGATGGTTTGCTCGGCGAGTTAGGGCTAGGGCTCTAAGTCGTCGGCTCAGGAGTTGAAAGAGAAGTTTGTGGTTTCGGCCAGAGGTTTTGGGTTTTATTTATAATCGGGAAGAGAATAGTCCTAATCTGATTGGATCCTGAACAAGAGTCTTATTCAGATCTTTGTTGGATCTTAACGTCTTATCTTTGGTAACATTGTGGAGTTTAGATCTGTTTATGTTGCGTACCGGTATCTTTACGCGTAAAAACTGCTCCAGAACTTGTTACCTCCGCGGCGATGAGCTCCGGAAGCTCCGCGTGTCCTTCCGGGCCTGGTATCTCTTCTCCCGCAGAGACGAGCTCCGGTTGTGCCGCGTGTCACGAGCGAGACCTCCCCCTCCTTTGGAGGTGAGCTCCACGCACGCCACGTGTTGGCGCCGGTTTTTCCTTTCTTCTTTCCTCAGGGACATGCCCCGCGGTCGACACATGTTCAGCTGCGACGGACCTCCCGGAGATAAGCTCCGGTGGCGACACGTGTTCGATAGTTCTAGACTTCTCGGAGATGAGTTCCGAGATCGACACGCATCCCGCGCGACCGGTCCTCTGATTGTCGTGAGGACTAGCTCCGAGGATGACACGTGTCCTGCGGATATGCCTTTGCTTCTTCTGCAGAGGCTAGCTCCGTGGGCAACACGTGTCCCACAGGATCGGACCTCTCCCCTTTGCGGAGACGACCCCCGAGCCTGCCACGTAGCCAGCTTGGCGGCGGCCTCTCCCCACTTCGTAGGGATGAGTTCCGATCACGCCACGTGGCCGGTTGGCCGCGGAAGTTGCCTTCAGCGCTCTCTGAGAGCTTTATTGGCTATCATTTTGGTATTTGTCATTGTTCCATCTTTTCTTAAAATGTTTTCTTCTTCCTAACACATGAACATATGCTGACACCCGAGATGAGGGTGTCACAAATCTACCCCCCTTAAATTGAATCTCGCCCTCGAGATTCGTTAGTAGAAAATAGATGGGGACATTCTTCTTTGATATCCTCTTCACGCTCCCATGTGGCTTCAGCTTCAGTGTGATGGCTCCATTGTACCTTGCACCATCGAATCATCTTGTTTCGGGTGACCCTTTCCTTTGCGTCCAAGATTCGGACAGGGTGTTCTGCGTAAGTCAGGTCCTCTTGAAGTTCAAGTTCTCCCATTGACACTTGTTCCTCTGGTACTCTCAAGCACTTCTTGAGCTGGGATACATGAAACACGTCATGTACGTCGGAGAGGTGGTTTGGGAGCTCTAGTTGATAGGCTACTTCTCCTCGCTTGTACAAAATCTTAAAGGGTCCGATGTAGCGAGGTGCTAGCTTGCCTTTGACGTTGAAACGTCGTTGGCCTCGGATAGGCGATACCTTAAGGTATACGAAGTCTCCTACTTCAAAGGTCAACTTCCTACGCCTATTGTCCGCATAGCCTTTCTGTCGTGACTGAGCAGCCTTCAAGTCCCCCCGTATCGTTTGGACTTGTTTTTCAGCCTCTTGTAGTACTTCGGGTCCAAACACCTGGTTCTCTCCAGTCTCGTTCCAAAACAGTGGCGTTCTACACCGTCTATCATATAAGGCTTCGAAAGGCGACATCTTCAAACTAGCTTGATAGCTGTTGTTATAGGAGAACTCGGCATACGGTAAACTCCTATCCCAACTACGCCCTCGTTTCAAGGCGCAAGCTCTCAACATGTCCTCCAAAATTTGGTTCGTCCTTTCGGTTTGTCCATCTGTTTGTGGGTGATAGGCGGAGCTAAAATCCAGTCGTGTACCCATGGCCTTCTGCAGCTTCCTCCAGAATCTAGAGGTAAACTGAGAACCTCGATCTGAGACTATCCTCTTCGGAACTCCGTGATGGCACACGATCTGCTCCATGTACAACTCTGCCAATTTTGCAACGTTGTAACTGGTCTTTACCGGAAGAAAATGGGCGGTTTTCGTCAACCGGTCCACAATGACCCAGATGGAATCGTATCCTGACTGAGTACGTGGTAATCTGACGATGAAATCCATACTGATGTCCTCCCATTTCCATTCGGGTATTCTCAAAGGTTGCAGCAATCCAGCGGGTTTTTGATGTTCGGCTTTTACCCGTTGGCATGTTTCGCATAGGGCAACGTATTCGGCTATATCCCTCTTCATACCATCCCACCAATAGCAAGTTTTCAATTCCTTGTACATTTTGGTGCTCCCTGGATGTATGGAATAGGGTGAATCATGTGCCTCCTTCAATATCATGTCGCGAAGGTATCTTATGTTTGGCACACAAATCATTTTTCCTAGCCAAAGCGTACCCTTTTCATCCTCCTTGAAATCCTTCTCCATCCCTTGTCGGATTCTTTCCTTGATCTCTTTGATCCCCTCGTCCGTTGCTTGGCCCTCTCCTATTTCTTGCTCCAATGGGGAGTGAATCTCTATTATCTCCATGTTATTCAAGAATCCGAGGTGTAACCGTTCGAACTTCTTCTGTAGTTCGGGTGGTAGCTCCTGAACTGTGAGTTGGTGACATGCTCCCTTTCTGCTCAATGCGTCCGCTACTACATTGGCCTTCCCGGGGAGGTAGTTGATTCCCACATCATAATCCTTGATGAGTTCTAACCATCGACGTTGCCTCAAATTCAAGTCCGTTTGTGTAAATATGTACTTAAGGCTTTTATGATCCGTATAGATCTCACATCGATGACCAAGGATATAATGTCTCCAAATCTTCAATGCATGCACCACTGCTGCTAACTCCAAATCATGCGTAGGATAGTTAAGCTCATGTTTCTTTAATTGCCGTGAGGCATAGGCTACCACTTGTCCCTTCTGCATGAGTACACATCCGATCCCTTGTCTGGATGCGTCACAATATATGTCAAAGTTCTTGCTTACGTCTGGCAATACCAGAACTGGTGCTGTGGTTAGCCTTTTCTTGAGTTCCTCAAAACTTTCTTGGCAGGCGTGTGTCCATTGAAAGACTTTTCTCTTTATTAACAACTCCGTCATAGGTTTTTCTATCTTAGAGAAGTCTTTAATGAAGCGCCGATAGTATCCTGCCATTCCAAGGAAACTTCGAATATCCCTCACGCTCTTCGGATGGTCCCACTTCAGAACATCTCTCACCTTTCTAGGATCAACCGATACCCCTTCCTTGGAGATGATGTGGCCTAGGAAAGATATTTCCTTTAGCCAAAATTGACACTTGTTGAGCTTGGCATACAACTGATGCTCGCGCAACTTCTGCAAGGTCAATCTCAGATGTTCTTCATGCTCCTCCTTACTTTTTGAATACACCATAATGTCATTGATGAAAACCACGATGAACTTGTCCAAGTACTCCATGAAAACCTTGTTCATAAGGTACATGAAGTATGCGGGTGCATTCGTCAATCCAAAAGACATAACGGTATATTCATATGAACCATACCGTGTCCGAAAGGCTGTCTTAGGTATATCGGAGGGCTTAATCTTCAGCTGGAAATATCCCGATCGAAGATCTATCTTGGAAAATACTTGGGCTCCTTTCATTTGATCGAACAGGTCCTCTATACGGGGCAGAGGGTATTTATTCTTCATTGTCACCTCGTTGAGAGACCTGTAGTCCACGCACATTCTTTGGGTTCCGTCCTTCTTGTCCACGAAGAGTACCGGAGCTCCCCATGGTGACGAGCTTGAACGGATAAAACCCTTCTCCATCTGTTCTTGAATTTGCTTCTTGAGTTCAACTAACTCGTTGACGGGCATCCTATATGGTCTCTTAGCTATAGGTACAGTTCCGGGTACCAAATCTATGGTAAACTCGATGTCCCGGTCAGGTGGCATTCCCGGGAGCTCTTCCGGGAACACGTCCGAAAATTCCTGAACCACTGGAATGCTGTCTAATGTTGTTCCTTTGACATGGTTCAAATCTGCCCGTTCGGTTGCTTGCTGGGCTGACTCAAACTCGACACGGATACCGTGTTCGTTTGTCAACTGCACGCTTCTCTCAGCACATTGGATTACTCCATTGTGCTTACTTAACCAGTCCATTCCGAGTATGATGTCAATCCCGTGGGAGTCCAAAACAATAAGGTTGGCAAGGAAGTCTACCCCCCTTATTTTAAGGCTTACTTTAGGGCATACTACATTAGTCCTCATTTCTCCTCCGGGAGAATTAACTAACATAGCACATTCTAAGTGGGATACGGGTAGATGATGTTTGGCAACGTATTTGGATGATATGAAGGAATGTGATGCTCCGGAGTCAAATAAAATGGTGGCTGGGTTGGAGTTGGCAAGGAACATACCAATGGCGACGTCCTCAGCCTGTTGTGCTTCCTCAGCAGTGACATGGTTAACATGGCCACGAGCATAGTTCTGCGGTCCACGGTCCCCTTGGTGGTCCCCTCCGTTTGGTCGTTGGTTATGCTTGGGCATGTTACCTTGCTGTCCAGGGCCTCTCCTCGGGCACTGGTTAGCGAAGTGGCCTACTTCCCCGCATGCAAAGCTTGCCCTGTTGCCTACGGCAGCAGGTACGTTGGGGCGGGGGTTTTGAACAGGAGCACCATTGTTAGGCCGGGGCGCAGGAGGCATGGGCACACGAGGTGCCGGTGCAACGAACCGTTGCTGTGGTGGCTGACCAGGGCGGTACGTAGGAGTGGTCGATCCATACTGCGGTGCAGGGGGCATGTACCTAGGTCGTATGTTGCTCCCCTGGGGCTGGTATGGCATCTTCCTCTTGCACTCTCGCTCGATCTCCCGGATCTTGTTTTCAACCACAATAGCCTTATCAACCAGCTTCTGGAAGCTTACATAGTCATTGTTGAGGAGCTGAACTTGGATCTCATTGTTCAACCCTCTCATGAACAGGTACTGCTTCCTCTGATCTGAGTTGACATCTTCGGGGGCGTACCGGAACAGTTGTATGAACTTGTTAAGATATTCATTCACACTTTTCTATCCTTGGCGGAGACCTTCAAACTCCTGCCTCTTGAGCATCATTACACCAACAGGGATGTAGTGGGAGCGGAAACTTTCCTTGAACTCAGTCCAAGTGATTGTCTCCGGGTTGGCATGGGCGTTGCTCAAGGCATCCCACCAGTCAGCGGCAGCTCCCATAAGTTGGTGCGACGCAAAGAGAACCTTCTCTCGGTCGTTGCACTGAACAATGGCGAGCTTCTTCTCCATGGATTTCAACCAATCATCGGCCTCCATGGGGTCACTAGCTTGAGCAAAGGTGGGTGGTCGAGTCCTCATGAACTCTCCCAACCTGTTATGAGCCGGCGGTGGTGGTGGCGGTGGTGCCGGAACGGGGTTTTGGTTGGCCTGCAACTGACCCAAAGTTTGGATCATGGTTTGCATAAGCTGGTTTTGCATAGCCATCAGCCTTTCCAGATGGTTTTCACCAGCTCCGGAGTTAGCAGGAACTTCCTCGTGGTCATCTTCCTGGACGTTCCTTCGGCCGGCGTTTCCTCTCACCATCTGTGTGAGAGGTCAAAATAGAATAGAATGTTAGAAGGCTAGGTAGATTCCCTTTAACTTTATGCATCAAGGTAAGTTGGACTATATATATTAGTCCTTATGAGGATGTGATCAAGTGCCGAAGCATTTCACACCTCTTTCTTCTTACGTATAGATATGGACAACGTTTTTGAGACGTCCCACAACTCATACTAAACACATATTCACAAATAATCATCACAAGGGCCTACACAACTCCTATTCAAGGAGGGCTTCCGATGTCAAGGTGGTTTCTAAAGGCCAATCTAAGCTATTCAGCCTAGGACGCTTGTGACTCCTATTTAGGGGTTAACCCGTAGCTCTATTATCTATCTAAGGTTTTCTATATAGGCGTGTAACCTACTGTCAACCCGTGGCTCTGATACTAATCTGTGACGCCCTCAATTCTGTGGGAAAACCACGGAACCGAGAACTAATGCATATGTGTGCCCAGGATGTTAATCACACATATACATATATTTCACAAACTGAATTCAGAATATATATATATATATATATATAACCACGAATAACAGAGTTTATTATAACATCTCATGAGTCTTGGACTCATGCTCGGAAGTCTTTATTTTAATGCGGAAGCAAAAACTAATCAGAAGTGGCTCCATCTCTACTCCCTCCACAGGCAAGGTTGAGAACGGATCACACGCCATAATGCTCCACTTGATCTTCATAGTAGGCTTCTCCTGCTGCTGATGATGAAGTAATAATGCAAGGTTGAGTACAATGATGTACTCAGCAAGTGCGGGAAAACACATGATATGCAGCTCATAAACAAGGTAGGCATAAAAGGCTTATTTGCAGGAAAGCAGATTTGTAAAATCATGATAAACAGCAACTTAACTTTAGATGTAATCTCAGCATATATTAAATTACCAACATACCTCCATCACTTCCCGTGTTCCATCCGAGCATTAATCAATCCTTTATTCATACTCACGAATACCTCCTCGTATTCGCTACCATCTCATCTCACAAATCAACCTCGTCTCACACCGAGACCAATCTCATGTCATGACCCAACAGTCATGCAACCATCTCATCATCCAGACTCAACAGTTCCAAACCAATAACCATAACCGAGAACCTTCCCAATAACCATCCCGAAAACCATCCCAACTAATCATGGCAGTTTAGCCAGGTGCTCGTGACTGTAAGCTCGACTATCATGATAGTTTTAATAACTCTGCAGAGTTTGCACCTCTTTACCCACAAGTTTGTGATTTTGTCACCCGTCGGCGACTGCAGAACCTCCATTATACCAGTACACATCCGTCGGTGTATGGTCAAGAGATCACAAAATAGCCTTTACAAAGGGGTTACTAGATGTATGGACTCACTAAGGTTTCACTGGCAGGCTAGAATCTCCAATTCTCCCACCCACGGGCCCCCTCTTGTGCCATGCAGTTCCCAGGACAGTCCTCACTCGACTCCCATTCCCCGCGCCTTCCTCAGTCCATAACACTCTAACAACTTACCTAATTACTCAGCTAAGATGCACCCATACTTGGCCTTGTGGTGGCACTGTTATCCTGGCATGTGCATGCATGAACCGGTCCTTACATCTACGGCAAGTAAACCACCATCTCATGCTACCTCATTCACAAACCCAGTCTTGCCTAGATCTCCCTCCGATCCATGTTCATTATTAACATCAGTTTCTCATTATCATTACGAGTGCAGTTAGCTAGACATATCTATCTCGCTTCCCAATCCCATGGACTCAACGAAGCATAAAACAAAAACCATACCCGACTCATAAACTTCCCTGGCGACAAGGGTGATTTAATCAAAACTAGTAAACTCCTATAAAAGGGTTTCCCATTATGTTCGACTCAGTACACACACCTTTTCGCAAACAAAATAGTTTTACCCAAAACATAGGATCAATATGGTCAAGGAGCACTTGCCTTGTACTTGCGGTTCCGGTTGTTCTTGATTCTCAAAACCTGGTTGCTGCAGTTCATCGTAGACAGCTCCCTGAACCTGTCCTCACGCTCTTCTTGTCTTCAAGGTCCTCCTCAGACCGCTTGGTCCTTCTCTGATGATCTGCTTCAGCGATGGTTTGCTCGGCGAGTTAGGGCTAGGGCTCTAAGTCGTCGGCTCAGGAGTTGAAAGAGAAGTTTTTGGTTTCGGCTAGAGGTTTTGGGTTTTATTTATAATCGGGAAGAGAAGAGTCCTAATCTGATTGGATCCTGAATAAGAGTCTTATTCAGATCTTTGTTGGATCCTAACGTCTTATCTTTGGTAACATTGTGGAGTTTAGATCGGTTTCTGTTGCGTAACGGTATCTTTACGCGTAAAAACTGCTCCAGAACTCGTTACCTCCGCGGCGATGAGCTCCGGAAGCTCCGTGTGTCCTTCCGGGCCTGGTATCTCTTCTCCCGTGGAGACGAGCTCCGGTTGTGCCGCGTGTCACGAGCGAGACCTCCCCCTCCTTTGGAGGTGAGCTCCGCGCACGCCACGTGTTGGCGCCGGTCTTTCCTTTCTTCTTTCCTCAGAGACATGCCCCGCCATCGACACGTGTTCAGCTGCGACGGACCTCCCGGAGATAAGCTCCGGTGGTGACACGTGTTCGATAGTTCCGGACTTCTCGGAGATGAGTTCTGAGATCGACACGCATCCCGCGTGACTGGTCCTCTGATTGTCGTGAGGACTAGCTCCGAGGATGACACGTGTCCTGCGGAAATGCCTTTGCTTCTTCCGCAGAGGCTAGCTCCGTGGGCAACACGTGTCCCACAGGATCGGACCTCTCCCCTTTGCAGAGACGAGCCCCGAGCCTGCCACGTAGCCAGCTTGGCGGCGGCCTCTCCCCACTTCGCAGGGATGAGTTCCAATCACGCCACATGGCCGGTTGGCCGCGGAAGTTGCCTTCGGCGCTCTCTGAGAGCTTTATTGGCTATCCTTTTGGTATTTGTCATTGTTCCATCTTTTCTTAGAATGTTTTCTTCTTACTAACACATGAACATATGCTGACACCCGAGATGAGGGTGTCACACCCTCTTGAATTAGAGTCGTCCTAGACACAAACTCATCTTCTCTCATTTGTGGGTCCAAATGTGAAATGCTGTCAAATCATCTTGTGTGCATGAAAGGAGGAGGCCAAGATAGTGGATGACATCGTGCACCGTTTTGATGTTCTCCTTCAAATGAGCGTGCATGTTCACTTGAGTTAGGATTCCAAACAAATAAACAGCATGCAATGTTTGTATGTGCATTGATGATGTGCATGATCTCATCAATATGGGACACCGTAAATCGATGTAACTTTGACCTCTGGGCATTGAGACATAGCACACTGATTTATAGGTGTGGGTTGAGAGAAGCAAGGTGTAAATCCGCTAACGGTCACATATTTGCTCCGTGTAGGGACCTCCTGCTCGTTTCGGTGAGATTGATTCGACGTTTGGGCTGTCAGGTGAAAGGTTGTCCCATACGACATCGGTTGAGCATGCCATCGCAGCTTCGAGTATGGGCATAAGTAACGTTCTATTCAGGTATGACTGCAGGTGTATATCAAGTCGATTCATCGTTCCACGCGGTTATGAGTACCGCTTGTTCACTGCGTCGTGACGTAGTAAATTATTGAAACTGATATCATGATGTATACTGCTGCTATGACTTAATTGTATTGCAACCCGGTTGCCACCAAATATTGCTCACTAAATTTAAGATTCCTGAAATATTAATATCTTCTAAAACTGTAATTGAGGATGAACTGTTAGGCATGTCCTTGCTGCAAATGAATGGTCCTATTTGTCGGTTTATTCTTGCATGTAGAGTTTCATGTTTTGGTGAGTCGGTTAAGTATTGCTGAGCCTTCGCGCTCACGGTTGCTATTTTAAGTTGAAATTGCAGGTGTTGAATATTTTGATGACTAGTACGATCAAGGGTTCACCGCGGAGGCCTATGCTCCTTCGGGGACTACGGCCGAATGGTAGCCCTGCACGCAGCCGTGAAAGACCTATGTGTGCTGCTAGTATGGGCTGTCCATAGGGCTGGACAGTCGACTTTTTCTTAGCTTAGGCATAAGGCCGGACATTTCTTATCTTCCACTGTAGTTATATTTATGTAAATTATTTGTTAAACTGAACAAGTTTGTATCACTTTAGTAAAATTTCAGCAAGCTTTTGCATTTAATATTGTTTCCTATTATGTGTGTTGTTGGATGTCGCATCACATGACACCACCCTCCACGATTCCTAGATTGTATAGACCCCGATCCGTCACAATGTGATTTACAAATCAATGTTGGGACAATTGCGCTCCTGACCCCATTCTAAAGTCCAATTGTACTTTTGACCCTCTTTTTTAGGGTTTGCACATTTGACCCTAGTTTTTGAATTTGAAATTACCGAATGACCCTGTTTTCATCTTCTGTTAGCTCCATCTAATTTAGATTAATAAAAAAATAAGAAAATCATATAAATCATAGAAAAGGACCAAAATACCCTGCTGTACACAAATGCTTCATATCCAGCTAGCAGTTCATGTTCCTTATCCAGTGGGCGACATGCGAAAACCTAGCGATGGAGGCACGTGCGATACGCAGCGGTGGTGGGCGCGCATTTCAAGGGTGGCAGCGGCCGCGCGCGATGGGCTGCAACAGGCGTGCATGACGGGCAGCGCGTGACAGGCCGCAGCGACTGCAGGCATGAGTGCAACGGGCTGCTGCGGGGGCAGGCGACGGCAGGTGCGGGCGCGTGCAACGGCGGGCGGCCCGCGGTGCGTGATGAGTGGTGGCGGCCGGCGGTGCGTGATGGGCTGCAATGTAGAGGTGTTCAGATGGCTCACACAAAAGTTCAAGAATTTTGCTATTAGATTCTCATTAGCAATAGAATTTTGCTATTAGATTCTCATTAGCAATAGGGGGCAAGGAGAAAGTATTATGTGTAGGTTACCATATAAAGAGTTGTTGAAATACATGAAATTGTTTGTTATCCAAATAGTCAAATTATAGTGAAATTTCTGTCAAAGTTCTCTAAAATTGAAATTAATTACGATTTACAAATTTAATTACAGTCAAAATGTTGATAGTTAGTGGTTAAACTGTTGCTGAAATTTTACTATAATAATATGGATAAGTTGAAATTTTGTTGTATAAAGTAGGGTCATATATGAAGATTACACTGAAAAATAGGGTTAATCGTGTAAGGGTAAAGATATCTTTTTTCCATAAACTTAACACTGCTAAAGAGTCTAAATGGAGTCGGGTCAATCCGTTTGTTCAATTCGGAAAAATAGGATCATATGTATAAACCCTAAAAAAGAGGGTCAAACGTGCAATTAGGATTCAAAACAGGTTCAGTTTCACAAATACCCCATCAATGTTCTATGAACTAGAGGATATTTTCTGGTAAGACTTGTTACATATTTAGTCCTTTGTTTACAGCAAAAATCCACTACCGAAAATGACAAGCTGATTGAGGTGGTGCACATGCAAGATTTTCATTAGCTTTAGTTAAGCAGATCTCTTTCTTTGATGTTCGCTGATTTTGCATCACTTGTCACTTCATTAAGATTCGGTTTTCCTCATTTGGATTGGTACCTGACTATTTATCCTAAACCATCTTTGCCTTGTTTCTTGGTTGTCTGAACTTTATTGTTTGAATATTTTCAGGCTTCATAAGCATTGTCGCTTCACATCTGTACCATGAGATGATATGATTAACAGCACGATGGCATCAACTTTACTTGATGGTCTCCCTAATGAAGTTGCTCTTCAGTGCCTTGCACGGGTCCCCCATTCTTATTTCATCCCATGCTTCAGCTCGTTTGCAGATCATGGAGAGCATCTGTTCGCGGTGGTGAGCTTCTCAAAGTTCAGAATAAGATTGGTGTGACGGAAGAACTGTTATGTGTCTTAGCATTTGAACTTGAAAACATGTGGCAGCTGTATGATCCTCTACGAGATAAATGGATAACTCTCCCTGTCATGTCATCTGAGATTAGAAAAATTGCCCGATTTGGAGTGGCCTCAGTCGCTGGTAAGCTTTATGTTATTGGTGGTGGCAGTGATAGAGTTGATCCACTCACAGGAGACCATGTTGACAGAATCTTTGCAAGCAAATAGGTTAGGTCCTATGATCCTCTCAACCGTATGTGGTCCCAGAGGGCTCCAATGCTTGTAGCTAGAGCAATGTTTGCTTGTGCGTTGGGTGGGAAAATAGTTGTTGCTGGAGGCTTCACAACGTTAGCAGGAGGGAGAGATCGGGGAAGATGGAGAGAGGAGGAGACGCGAGGAGGAGGGTGAAGTGTCTCAATCTTTTTTAGCCTCTCAGTGTTCTCTGTGTTCCCTTTTACATTCCACTGACACACGCGACCACACCGAGCTTGGCCAACGGTAACTGGGCTTCCCAGGCCGAGAGCCACGACGCGGTCCGCCGTCTTCCATCACAGGTTCCGCTACTGGGGAACCCGAAGTGCTGACATTCTCCCTCCCTTGACTCAAGCAGATGCGAGTGGAAAGGACTGATGAAGAGAGTCCTTATCTTCCGAGGTAGCAAGGTCGCCGGCATATGAGACCAATGGACAAGGACTTGTTGCACAGAGGCGCCGTTCTTGAAGACTTGTCGGGTCTGCAGAATTTTGGAAGGAATTTGAATGATGTATAGAATTAGAGGGAATGGAATTTCATTAATCATCCAAAGGGGTACATATAGGTCCTATTACTTGAGGGCTAATACAGCACACCCACAAAAACTAAAATGCCCCTAAATACATAACCAAAACACATAGTAATTGTGGCAGACCGGAATCCGCTCATCCAGGATCACGGAGGGTGGTGCCGCACGATGCGACACCTGACAGCACACATTATAAGAACGATCTTGTATTACATAGAAAACCAACTGAAATGTACAAAGTAGTACAAGACTTCAGTTACAAACTAGTGTTTAGATTACAACAGGGGAAACTAAGTTTATACAACTCACACCATCTACTTAGCAAAAGTCGGTTGCCCAGCCCTATTGGCAACCCACAATAGCTGCACATCTCAGCTCAGCGTGGCGTGTATGGCTCCCACTAAGCCGTGGTCCCCGACGGAGGGTAGCCCTCGCCGGTGGACTCGTAACCCGAGTCCGTGGGGAAGTCATCACCTGAAAAACACTTAGAGCAGCAACCGTGAGCACGATGGCTCAACAAGACTTAACCGACTCACCTAGGCATGAAACTCTACATGCAGTTTACACGAACATGGGATGGTAAATTTCAGCAAACAGACACACCTACAAGTTCATCCTTAGTTCATCTTTTAGCCACAAGTTATCAGTTCATGAATATGAAATTTAGTGAGCAATATTTGGTGGCACACATGTAGCAATACAATTTTATCATAACAACAATATTGAACCATCACATTTAATATATTAATCTACTTTACGATGCAGTGAACAAGCGGTACTCATCACCCCGAGGGATACCAGAAGAGCACGTCACGTACGCCCACCCGTGGAGCTGCACTGCACGGTCACTCGATGTCGTACGGGACAACCTTTCACCAAACAGCCCAAACGTCGAACCGGTCGGACCCAAATGGACAGGAGGTTCACTACACGGAGCATCTCTCTATGCCCGTTAGCGGATTTCCACCTTGCTGCCCTCAACCTACGCCTATAAATCGGTGCGTTATGCCTCGACGCCCGAAGGTATAGGTTACATCGGTTTATCGGGGCCCATATATTCGATATGCCTTTGGTACGTTCAATACTTGTTCAGCAGGGCCGCACATGGATCGGTCCTCAATCGATACGGACAGAGCTGCGCCCACAAGACTTCCTCTTGCTGCGCCCTAGCCCCTGTCTAGTCTCATTTTCTTACTAAAGTGATCTCACATCACTCACACCAATGCCGTGTGTCCCGACTCCTATACTCACGAGTAGATTCCAGCTACTCGACTTGTACCGAAGTTCTATGAACATTAAGCATAGCCTGTCTACACGAGGACTTAGATACTACCCTCACTCTTGTAGGAAAATTCTGGTTATGCACTTGGGTTTCATCCATCCTACACCTAATGCACATACATACCTCATACTAAGCATATATAAAACAAAACTTACAAAATTGGTTAATGCAAACTGGGGCTTGCCTTGTTGCTGCTAGTCAGTGGTTAAGGCTTCATCCGGAAGAAGAAAGTCGAGCACTTCTGGGGTCTCCTCGCCTTCAGCGACTACACGTAAACGATATACTATATGTCAATTTAAATGCAATGTTTAGAACTGAATAAGTAATTACCATAACTCTAGCTAGCCCTCCCCTTTGGTTCTAAAATTTTTATGGTGGCTTGGTAGGGTCTGAACCAGAGTCTTGACCAAGTTTCATTTGAAACAAAGTTCATTTGAGCCTTGTACAAACAAAAGCCTATTTGGTCATTAGTAGGGCCTCTAGGGATTTCCAGGGATTTTCATAGTTCCAACCATTACTTTCTGGAAACTAGAGTTTGATATGGTTCTAATGCAATTGGTTTCATGTTATTTGAAGAATTCTAGATGATGTTATGCCCTAATCAAGATTTGAGAAAATTTGAAAATGTTTCTATACATTTTTTCTATTTTCACAGGGAAGTTCACTTAATCACACCATTAGAGGGACTAAATAAACTTGGATGGTTCTGAAATTTTTCCTGTGACTCAAGGATTTTCAAGTGAACCACCCAGCCAAATTTCAGAATTTTTCCCAATGTAATTCTCCAGATAAAATTCCCAACAGTTTAAAATTTGGGAAATTAATTCTGGAAAACTATTAAGATTCATGAGCTGAAACTTGTTTTGCTGTATAGTATTCAAAGAGATGAATCCAACAAAATTTGGTTCACTGAATTTGGACACTTTTAACCAAAGTTATGAATTTCTAAAGTTTGGACTGATCACTGAATTATTTTCCTACAGAAAATCATTTCCGGCGCTCAACCGGAGACTGACAGCGGGGCCCGCCCATTTAATTTAAACTAACCGCGCTCTCGCGGGCGCTTAACTCAGCGGCTGACACGTGGGACCCACGCCTTCGTCTACCTCCCGACGCCGCCGCCCCGAGCCGCCGGAGCTCCGGCGAGGTCGGCGTTCCCGGCGACCTAGCTCACCGGCGACGGTGAGACTTGCCGCCCCCATGTAAACTTTGGATGCTGAACACGTTGTACATCATGCCGCCGCCGGCTAACCGCCGTAGCTCGCCGGCGATGAGCGCTATGTCTCTGTGCAACATCGGCAACGTGTTCCCGTCCTCCTGACCACCCCCTTCGCGCGCTAATTGTGTCACCACGTCCAGGGAAGCCTTGGGAAACTCGGCATGACCTTGGTTGGGACCTAAACGGCCGGCAACCCAGACCTCACCGGCGACCCTCTCTTCCGCTGGACTGTTCTCGGTGAAACTAGGGTTTGGGATGATTGTTCCTGCGGGTTCTTGCTCGGAAAGACGCGCACGGGTGTCTAGAGCGTGTGTGAGCTGCAGCTAGACCGGCGGTTGCCTCTGTGCAATGAATTTTGCCGACGACCAATTGCTAACCCTAAGGTGCACCATGGGGGAGAACTCGGAATTCTCACTCTACCCTGCATGAAACGGTGAAACGTTTCCTCCTACAGCTTCCTCACACGGGGGCGCACCTTTTCTTCTCTGGTGGTGGCGCGTGAAGCAACTGGGGTTGGCTGATCGCCGGTGATCAGAGAACGGCGGCAACAGCATGCGAGCGGAAACAGTCTTTACCGCGCGGTGGGAGCTTGGTTCACTCGGGAACGAAGAGAACGGATGGAGTAGCTCGTGTGCTGGACTTTGAGCCGCATTTTTCACCGTGAGGTGGCGTTAACCGATCGAGCTGTCGGCCCCCCTGAGTGCTCGACGGTCACCGTGGTCGATTTCCTTCGGGTTGAGTCGGTTTAGTGGAGCTGAGTCACTGACCAGTGGGCCCCAGCTCTCCCTCTAATTCTTTTCCAAATTTTACTGAAAAGATCCCAGCTACTCACAATTGAATGAGAGACTTAGCCCCAAAGTCATTGTTTGAATTTGATTTCCTCAATTTGAAACTGGTTTGGCTATTTGCTGCACATTTGAATCTGAAATTCAAAATCAATTTTGAATTAATGCAAATTTAGCCCCCGACAAGATGAACTCCCATGAGGATGAAAATTGGTGGACTAACTCAAAAAAATGTGCTGAGTTTGAATATGACGCCAACTTTTGAATTCAAGTGATGAAAGTGGCTGCAATTTGAATTTGCATTCAAATTGGCCCCTTTTTCAAATGTCTCCAAAAGTGCCTCAAAAAGTATTAGATTTGCATGAAATTTGGTCTGAGCCTTCCCAAGACTATTTAAGGTCTAGGGGCGAGCTCAACCTTTCATGTTTATGTGTGTGAGCTCCTACTTTTTGAGGTTAGGGCTTTCCCCACTAATCACCCTTTTGATGGTGTTTACTTGCTCTTCACAATTGTTCATGAGATATCCACCATATGAGCTGTGGTGTTGTGAGGTGATGAACATTTTTTGCTAGTCACTTTCTTGGGCTTTTACATCCCTCCCCCCTTAAAAGAATCTCGTCCCAAGATTATAAAAGAAGAGACGACGATGTAAGAGGAGATTACCTGTGACGAGTTGCCATGAAATCTGGGTAGTTTGAGCGAAGGAATTCCTCGCTCTCCCACGTCGCTTCTTTGGCGGTGTGGTTACTCCAAAGTATCTTGTAGAACCACAGCATTCGGCTACGTATGGTTCGAGCCTTCTCATCAATAATTGCCACCGGATATTCAGCATACGTCAAATCCGGTTGCAGCTCACCAATGTCTTCGGTGGGAACCGCAGCCGTATACTTCAGATATTTTCGCAGTTGTGAAACATGGAAAACGTCATGAATACTAGCAAGAGATGCCGGTAGTTCCAGTCTATACGCCACTGGTCCACACTTCTCGGTGATAGCATAGGATCCAATAAATATGGGGCGAGCTTTCCCTTCACGCCGAATCGATGCACACCTTTCATCGGAGATACACGTGTTCCCCGACTTCAAAGTGCAGCGACCTACGCCTCTTATCAGCGTAGATTTTCTTCCGGGATTGAGCGGCCTTCAAGTTGGCTTGAATCATTCGAACGCGCTCTTTGGCGTCATTCACCACATCAACCGCGAACGTGACCCTTTCACCGGACTCACACCAGTTTAATGGGGTGCGGCATTTGCGACCGTAGAGAGCCTCATATGGTGCCATCTTGATACTCGCTTGATAGCCATTGTCGTACGAGAATTCTGCCAATGGTAGATGATCATCCCAGTTTCTACCATGGTGGATGGCACACACTCTCAACATGTCTTATAGTACTTGGTTCACCCTCTCTGTTTGCCCATCTGTCTGAGGGTGATAGGCGGAGCTTCTAAACAGCTTAGTACCCAGTGCAGCGTGCAACTGTTCCCAGAAACGAGATACAAATAGTGCACCTTGATCTGAGACTATGGTCTTGAGTACCCCATGTAAGCATAGAATCCTTGCAATGTATAGCTCCACATATTTGCTGGCATTGTAACATGTATGCACAGGAATGAAATGAGCCGACTTGGTTAATCGGTCAACGATTACCCAAATGGAATCATGTTTGTTGGAAGTCAGGGCTAATCCCACAATGAAATCCATGCTCACATCTTCCCACTTCCATGCCAGAATTTTCAGGGGTTACAGCAGCCCTGATTTCCTCATGTGATCCGCTTTCACTCGTCTACACGTATCACACTCGGATACGTATTTAGCTACTTCTCGCTTCATCCGCGTCCACCAAAATTTCTTTTTCAAATCTTGGCACATTTTGTTGCTGCTCGGATGAATGGAGTATTTAGACAAGTGAGCTTCATCAAGAATCTTCTTTCTCAACTCCATATTCCAGGGTACGACTATGCGGTCATTGAACCACAACGTCCTCTCATCATCTTTCCGGAAACATTTGATTTCCCCGTTGTCTATCCGTCTCCGGAGATGTGCCATGCCCTTGTCAACTTTCTGAGCTGCAATGATCTCCTTCCTAATGGTAGGGATGAGGGCAAGGTTGTAGAGTGATCCATAAGGAACCAAGTATAAACTCGGCTCTTCCTCCTCCACAGTGTAATGGTGAGGTTATGGACATGTGATTTTCGACTCAGCGCGTTGGCAACCACATTCTCCTTGCTGGGGTGGTAATGAATCTCAATCTCATAATCTTTGATTAGTTCCAACCACCTCCTTTGCCTCATATTCAGCTCCTTCTAGGTGAAAATATACTTCAAGCTCTTGTGGTCGGTGTAGAGATGCACCAAATTCCCTAGGAGATAGTGCCTCCAGATTTTGAGCGCCAAAACCGCTGTAGCGAGCTCAAAATCATGAGTCAGATAATGCTGCTCATGGTTTCGGAGTTGGCATGAACCATATGCGACCACATGTCCTTCCTGCATCAACATGCAGCTGAGCCCGATGCCGGACGCATCACAATACACGTCGAAGGGCTTGGTCGTATCCGGTTGAGCTAAGACCGGGGCTGTTGTGAGATGCTTCACCAACGCTTGGAACGCTCCTTCACATGCTGAGTTCCAAACATACTTTGTTCCCTTTTTCAACAATTCTGTCATCGTCTTAGCAAGCTTGGAGAAGCTTGGAATGAATCTCCGGTAATATCCCGCTAAGCCGAGGAAGCTTCTGACTTCATGGATAGAAGTGGGGGCTTTCCATTTCAGCACTTGCTCAATTTTGCTTGGGTCAACCACAATGCCTTCCGCTGAGATGATATGTCCCAAGAATGGCACTTGGCTGATCCAAAACTCACATTTGCTGAACTTGGCGTAGCGCTTGTGGTCCCGCAATCGTTGAAGAACGATTCTCAAGTGTTCAGCGTGTTCTGCTTCTTTCTTGGAGTATACCAAGATATCATCGATGAACACCACAACGAACTTGTCCAGCTCTGGCATGAACACTGAGTTCATGAGATACATGAAATGTGCCAGAGCATTGGTGAGACCAAAAGACATGACGAGATATTCATATAAACCATATCTCGTCGAGAAGGCCGTCTTCGGGATATCCTCCGCCCGGATTTTTATTTGATGATATCCAGAGCGAAGGTCCATCTTGGAGAACACACTTGCACCCACAAGCTGATCAAACAGGATGTCAATGCGGGGTAGGGGGTATTTGTTCTTTATGGTGACGGCGTTGAGCGGCCGGTAATCCACACACAGCCTCAAGGTTTCATCCTTCTTCTTGCCGAACAGCGCCGAGCATCCCCAAGGCGAGGCGGCCTAATGAAAACTTTGCGCAACAGATCATTGAGCTGCTCTTTCAATTCAGCCAGCTCGTTTGGAGCCATTTTGTAGGGTCTCCTTGAGATGGGAATCATCCCAGGTGCAAGCTCAATCTTGAACTCAACATCCCGTTCAGGTGGCATGCCCGAAAGATCATCCGGAAACACGTCGGGATATTCCTGGACTACGGGGATGTCCTCTAACTTGAGAGCTTCAGTATTATTAGTTGCTGAAACTTCCCGGACTGTATGGTCTAGTATGAGGGACTGCGGATGGTGTAGTGGGGAGTTGAGGTGTACCGTCCGTGATAATGTTTCTAGGACAGCGCCATGGTAAATTAGCCATGACATTCCTAAGATTGCATCAATCTTCTGCCCCTCAAGAATAATCATAGTGATGGGATATATTTTCCCACCTAAGCATAGTGGTGCTTTCGGAATCATCATAGTTGCTGAAATCTTTCCTCCCGAGAAGCAAATCATATAAGAGCACTCTGTTGGAAAGGCTTCTAGTTGATGCTTAACCACATATGATGCACTTATGAAGTTGTGGGTTGCACCAAAATCAAATAATATGATGATTGCTTGATCATTGAGAGTGAACGTACCCGCCAGCATGTTGTCTCCCTCTGGGGCGTCCTCATTGTCGAGGTTGCGAACACCTCCAGTCCGCTGACCAACCTTCTTGACCGGAGGTCAGCCTCGAGCACCGCCCTGATACTGGGCTTGCCCGCTGCTCTGCTGCCCCTGGGGACAGTCCTTCGAGAAATGGCCCTCCTGGCCACACGTAAAGCAAGTGTAGCGAGGTGGTCTTCCGCTGATTGGCGGACGGAAACCCGGGGCGCTTTGTGGTAGTGGAAACGCCCGGGGTACCATCTGCTGCTGCTGTTGTTGCGGTCACCGTGGTGGCATCGGCGGTCGCAACGGGGGTGACTGGAAAGAACGACCCCCAAACTGTCGAGGTCGCGCCGGTGGATGCCACTGCTGACCGGATGGTGTCCGATACACCATGCTGTATTTTTGAGGAGCTCCACCCCCACTGCGGGGTGGAGTGCTGCACTTCCGCTGCTCAACCGCCAACTCCCACTGAGCATCCTCTTGCATGATCGCGGCGTTGCTAGATCATTGAACGTGCCGTGATTGCATTGGACGAGATGCGTCTTCATCTCATGATGTAATCCCCGATAGAAGTGCTCTCGCTTCTTCTCCTCGGTGGAGACATAATCTGACGCATACTGTGCCAGATGGTTGAAAGCACGGGAGTAGTCGTGGGCACTTCTCCCGCCCTGCTTCAGCTCTAAGAACTCTTGGAACTTCCGCTTCATTATCCCGGGAGGGATATGGTAGGCGCGGAACGCCTCCCGGAATTCTTCCCACTCCACGGCATGGCCAGTCGGCAGTGAGGCGACATAGTTCGCCCACCACGCACCAGCGGCACTGTGAAGCTGCTGCACCGCGAACAGAGTCTTCTGCCGCTCCGTACATTGGAGCAGCCCGAACTTGGACTCAATTATCCGCAGCCAGTTGTCGGCCTCCAGGGGTTCTGCTGCTTCAGTGAACACCGGAGGGTGCGTACTCATGAAGTCCGAGTACGTCACAACATGGGGCTCACGAGGCCCCCTCTCTTGACGCCCCCCCCCCCCCCCCCCGCCTGGGACGTATTCTGCACGATCGTGCGGAGCAGATCGGTCTGCTCCTCACGATTCCCCACCAGTGCCGCTATCACATCCGCTAGGGTAAGTGGAGGCGGCGGTGGTGGTTGTTGCTGTGGGGTGCTGTCGTAGGCAGGTGGCTGGGAGTCATCACCCCCCTGCTGGCTAGAGCCACCGATCTCATGCATGGTCCGAGTGTGAACCATCTGCAACCATACGACAATAAACATCAGTCCCGCAGCATACTTCATGCAGTCCAATAAAATAGGCGTAAACATAATGACTGTAAAGCATGCGACACATCTCGTATACAGATAATGTAATAACTTTGCACAAGCTACACCATTACCAGCCCAAATATAAGCTAGTTAAATCCAACTTGATGAACTTCATCTTTGGAAGTTCATCTCAACTAGGTTTGGTCACTACGAGACGTTAATATCGCTTTGTCACCCCGTATACTACCCTTTTATCTTCAATACGACACAAACATGGTCTCTAGTAAAAGAAACTTGAGTAGGACATATACTAAATTCTTCCACTAGTTGAAAATAACCACTCATGAGTATGTTCTACCCCAATAGAAGTACTCAAACACCCTAGGGTACAACAATCTCTCAAGTGAGTTCAACTGTCATCCCTCTTCCAGAATGACCAGTTTATACATATACCAGATTTTTATCTGATTCTGAGCATTTTCTTGTCTCAATCTGAATACCAAAGTTAAAGTTAACTTCAGTATCTTTCCAATGAGTATTTATTTGCCCTCAGATTAGCTCTGGTTAAAAAGTTATGGTAATTCAAAGTCAACAGAATTTCTGGAAGAATTTCAACAGCACCTCCTTTGGAAGTTGTTGTTTTCAACTCTAATTTCCACTGAGTTCCGTGCTGAAATTGCAGAAACTTTGAATTACAAAGATGTAACACATCTCCTACTCTTTCCAAATATTTATGATATGAAAATTGTAGATTTTTCTACAGGAAGTTATGCTTGAAAAACAGAAGGGTCCAGAGAGTGTTTTAAATCTGTCCTGGTTCTGGACAGTTTACATTCCTCTGGATTTAAGCCATCTTGAGGTGTGATTCAGCTCTGGGACTCTACAACAAAGTTGTAGAGTGCTTAAACACCTTTCCAGAACTATATCACACACCCCCATTGGCTAAATAATCCGTGATTTATGCTCTGTCAAAGTTCAGCAAACTTGCTTCCCAAAACAGAGCACTCTGTTTTTTCAATCCTTTGGAACTACACTGATCATCTATTAAATTTTTCTACCCCCAGGGTCCTAACTGTTGAAACTTGGTGATTTTAGTTCCTGGTTATCATTATCTTTCATGCACATGCCTATAATATGTCGGTATTACGTTCCTCACAAAAAGAAAATCCTAACCGGATTATACCGGCATATACGTCTCAATTGTGGCATTAAATGGTCGCTCGCACACGTATACTACATGGGATACATACGTGGTTAGTACCCGCAGAAGAACACACAATAATGATGCACTCAAAGGTTATTTTCATTTCAGGCAGGTCCATATTTGAAAGTAAATACAAATGCCCATATCATTGCCATACGGTCGTCCTTGAGTTAAGCCACGTCTCATGGTACGTGATCGTGTTTTAACACCACACGACAGGGAACCCGAGTAGAGCGCGAACGGGTCGTCACGGTTGGGAATTTTATCAACCCAACACATACCACCTACTTCCCTGCAGGGCACGCCGATGGCAAGTGCTGCGTATGTCCTCCTGGGCTATTTCCAGACGAACACACTATCACGTTACTGACCACACGATGGGGTATCCACTTACTTGCCTAATGCACGCTATGGATCAGCATTTCATATGAACTCAGGAACATGAAGAGTCCAAGAGTTTCATATTGACGTCTCACACCAAGCTGTGAGACCTATCCCTGAACCACATTCCTCGCCAGGGGAGCTAACAGAAACTGAACCGCTTTCGGTGGCGTTCCTTACCATTTTTACCTGAGCGTAGGTGCATCGTTGCATAATTAAAATTCAGAATTATAACACATATGCTAGTCTTGCCACTTTAAGTAACTATGCTAATATAGTCCTTACTTGGGCAAACTAGTGAATCCTCACCGTAAACCTAAGTTTCCCTGTAATACAATCCTTAATTAGTGTGGTATCCCCAATGCAGCTCTGATACCAGCCTGTGACGGACCGGAATCTGCTCATCCAGGATCACAAAGGGTGGTGCCGCACGATGCGACACCTGACAGCACACATCATAAGAACGATCTTGTATTACATAGAAAACCAACTGAAATGTACAAAGTAGTACAAGACTTCAGTTACAAACTAGTGTTTAGATTACAACAGCGGAAACTAAGTTTATACAACTAACACCATCTACCTAGCAAAAGTCGGTTGCCCAGCCCTATGGGCAACCCACACTAGCTGCACATCTCAGCTCAGCGCGGTGTGTACGGCTCCCACTCAGCCATGGTCCCTGACAGAGGGTAGCCCTCGCCGGTGGACTCGTAACCCGAGTCCGTGGGGAAGTCATCACCTGAAAAACACTTATAGCAGCAACCGTGAGCACGATAGCTCAACAAGACTTAACCGACTCACCTAGGCATGAAACTCTACATGCAGTTTACACGAACATGGGATGGTAAATTTCAGCAAACGGACACACCTACAAGTTCATCCTTAGTTCATCTTTTAGCCACAAGTTATCAGTTCATGAATATAAAATTTAGTGAGCAATATTTGGTGGCACACATGTAGCAATACAATTTTATCATAACAGCAATATTGAATCATCACATTTTATATGTTAATCTATGTTACGACACAGTGAACAAGCGGTACTCATCACCGTGAGGTATGGCGAATCGACTCGATATACACCTACATGGATACCCGAAGAGCACGTCACGTACGCCCACCCGTGGAGCTGCACAGCACGCTCACTCGATGTCGTACGGGACAACCTTTCACCAAACAGCCCAAACGTCGAACCAGTCACACCCAAACGGACAGGAGGTTCCCTACACCGGAGCATCTCTCTATGCACGTTAGCGGATTTCAACCTTGATGCCCTCAATCTACGCCTATAAATCGGTGCGTTATGCCTCGACGCCCGTAGGTATAGGTTACATCGGTTTATCGGGGCCCATATATTCGATATGCCTTTGGTACGTTCAATACTTGTTCAGCAGGACCGCACAAGGATCGGTCTTCAATTAACACAGACAGGGCTGCGCCCACAAGACTTCCTCTTGCTGCGCCCTAGCCCCTGTCTAGTCTCATTTTCTTACTAAAGTGATCTCACATCACTCGCACCAATCCTGTGTGTCCCGACTCCTATACTCGCGAGTAGATTCCAACTACTCGACTTGTTACCGAAGTTCTATGAACATTAAGCACAGCCTGTATACACGAGGACTTAAATATTACCCTCACTCTTGTAGGAAAATTCTGGTTATGCACTTGGGTTTCATCCATCCTACACCTAATGCACATACATACCTCATACTAAGTATATATAAAACAAAACTTGCAAAATTGGTTAATGCAAACCGGGTCTTGCCTTGTTGCTGCTGTTCAGTGGTTAAGGCTTCGTCCGGAAGAAGGAAGTCGAGCACTTCCGGGGTCTCCTCGCCTTCAGCGACTACACGTAAACGATATACTATATGTCAATTTAAATGCAATGTTTAGAACTGAATAAGTAATTGCCATAACTCTAGCTAGCCCTCCTCTTTTGTTGTGAAATTTTTATGGTGGCTTGGTAGGGTCCTGACCAGAGTCTTGACCAAGTTTCATTTGAAACAAAGTTCATTTGAGCCTTGTACAAATAAAAGCCTATTTGGTCATTAGTAGGGCCTCTAGGGATTTCCAGGGATTTTCAGTGTTCCAACCATTACTTTCTAGAAACTATAGTTTGAGATGGTTCTAATGGAATTGGTTTCATGTTATTTGAAGAATTCTAGATGAAGTTATGCCCTAATCAAGTTTTGAGAAAACCTGAAAAATGTTTCTGTACATTTTTCTATTTTCACAGGGCAGTTCGCTTAATTACACCATTAGGGGGACTAAATGAACTTAGATGGTTCCGAAATTTTTCCTGTGACTCTAGGATTTTCAAATGAATCTCCCAGCCAAATTTCAGATTTTTCCCAAAGTAATTCTCTAGATAAAATTCCAAACAGTTTAAACTTTGGGGAATTAATTCTGGAAAACTATTAAGTTTCATGAGCTGAAACTTGTTTTGCTGGATAGTATTCGAAGAGATGGATCCAACAAAATTTGGTTCACTTAATTTGGACACTTGTAACCAAAGTTATGAATTTCCAAAGTTTGGACTGATCCCTGAATTATTTTCCTACAGAAAATCGTCTCCCGCGCTCAACCAGAGACTGACAGTGGGGCCCGCCTGTTTAATTTAAACTAACCTCGCTCTCACACACGCTTAACTCAGTGGCTGACACGTAGGACCCGCGCCTTCGTCTACCTCCTGACGCCGCCGCCCCGAGCCGCCGGAGCTCCGGCGAGGTCGGCGTTCCCGGCAACCTAGCTCGCCGGCGACGGTGAGACTTGCCGCCCCCACGTAACTTTGGATGCTGAACACGTTGTACATCATGCCGCCGCCGGCTAACCGCCGTAGCTTGCCGACAACGAGCGCTATGTCTCTGTGCAACATCGGCAACGTGTTCTCGTCCTCCTGACCACCCCCTTCGCGTGCTAATCGTGTCAGCACATCCAGGGAAGCCTTGGGAAACTCGGCATGACCTTGGTTGGGACCTAAACGGCCGGCAACCCAGACCTCACCGGTGACCCTCTCTTCTGTCAGACTGTTCTAGGTGAAACTAGGGTTTGGGAATGTTGTTCCTGCGGGTTCTTGCTCGGAAAGACGCGCACGGGTGTCTAGAGCGTGTGTGAGCTGCAGCTCGACCGGCGGTTGCCTCTGTGCAACGAATTTTGCTGACGACCGATTGCTAACCCTAAGGTGCACTGTGGGGGAAAACTCGGAATTCTTGCTCTACCCCGCATGAAACGGCGAATGGTTTCCTCCTACAGCTTCCTCACACGCGGGCACACCTTTTCTTCTCTGGTGGTGGCGTGTGAAGCAGCCGGGATCGGCTGATCGCTGGTGATCAGATAACGGCGGCAACAGCTTGCGAGCGGAAGCATTCTTTACCACGCGGTGGGAGCTGGGTTCACTCGGGAACAAACATAACGGATGGAGTACTCGTGTGCTGGACTTTGAGCCGCGTTTTCACCGTAAGGTGGCGTTAACCGATCGAGCTGTCTCCCCCCCCCCCCCCCCCCGGAGCGCCCGATGGTCACCGTGGTCGGTTTCCTTCGGGTTGAGTCGGTTTAGTGGAGCTGAGTCACTGACCAGTGGGCCCCAGCTCTTCCTCTAATTCTTTTCCAAATTTTTACTGAAAAGATCCCAGATACTCACAACTGAATGAAAGACTTAGCCCCAAAGTCATGGTTTGAGTTTGATTTCCTTAATTTGAAACTGGTTTGGCTAAATTTACTGCACATTTGAACTGAAATTCAAATTCAGTTTTAAATTAATGTAAATTTAGCCCCCGACAAGATGAACTCCCATGAGGATGAAAATTGGTGGACTAACTCAGAAAAATGTGCTGAGTTTGAATATGAAGCCAACTTTTGAATTCAATTAATGAAAGTGGCTGCAATTTCAATTTGCATTCAAATTGGCCCCTTTTTCAAATGTCTCCAAAAGTGCCTCAAAAAGTATTGGATTTGCATGATATTTGGTCTGAGCCTTCCCAAGACTATTTAAGGTCTAGGGGCGATCTCAACCTTTCATGATTATGTGTGTGAGCTCCTACTTTTTGAAGTTAGGGCTTTCCCCTCTAATCACCCTTTTGATGGTGTTTACTTGCTCTTCACAATTGTTCATGAGATACCCACCATATGAGCTGTGGTGTTGTGAGGTGATGAACATTTTTTTGCAAGTCACTTTCTTGGGCTTTTACAGTAATCTAACACCCCCATAGTCCCAACATCTAGCCATGGCAGATGTTGAGACTGGACCGAAACTCGGTGAAGACCGACGAAGGCAGACCCTTTGTGAAGATATCAACGAACTGCGACGACGTCGGAATGTGGAGTACTCGAACCTCCCCAAAAGCCACCCGCTCTCGAACAGAGTGAAGATCGATCTCCACATGCTTGCTTTGTTGATGCTGCACCGGGTTGGTGGAGAGGTAGACAGCCCTGACGTTGTTGCAGTAGACCAATATACTCCGGGCGAGGGGGGGAGTGAAGCTCCTGAAGCAGCTGCTGAAGCCAGGAGGACTAAGCCACACCGTTGGCCACAGCGCGGTACTCAGCCTCAGTACTCGAGCGGGACACCACGTGTTGCCACTTCGAGGACCAGGAGACGAGGTTGCCACCCAGGAAGACGGCGTAGCCGGAGGTGGACCGACGGGTGTCCGGGCAACCCGCCCAGTCAGCATCAGTGTAGACAAGCAGCTTCGAGGCGGAGTCACGCTGAAGAAGAAGGCCGTAGTCATAGGTTCCCCGCAGGTACCGAAGGATCCGCTTCACCGCCGTAAGATGCGGCTCCCACGGATCATGCATGTGGAGGCACACCTGCTGAACCGCATAGGATATGTTCGGCCTGGCGAATGTGAGGTACTGCAAGGCACCCTGCAAGACTCCTGTAAGCGATGGGGTCAGCGACAGGAGCGCCATCGGCAGAGGAGACCTTCGCCTGGGTATCCACCGGAGTAGAGCACGGCTTGGAATCAGACATGCCCGCTCGCTGGAGGATGTCCAGGCAGTACTTTCGCTGGTGGAGGAACAGGGTGCCCGGTCGGTGCCCAGCCGCAACACCCAGGAAGTGGTGTAACTGGCCCAGCCAAGTCCTTCATCGCGAACTCCCGCTGCAGAGCGGAGATCGTGCGCTGAAGGAGAGCTGGAGTGGACGCCGTGAGGAGAATGTCATCGACGTATAGGAGGAGGTAGACAGTGTCACCCTCACGCTTGTAGACGAAGAGCGAGGTGTCCGCCTTGGTCTCGACAAAGCCGAGTGAGACCAGGAAGAAGGCGAACTGGCTGTACCAGGCCCGAGGCGCCTGCTTCAGCCCATATAGGGACTTGTTCAGCCAGCAGACCATGTCTAGACAGACTGAATCAATGAACCCTGTCGGCTGAGTGCAGTACACCGTCTCCGTCAGCGTCCCATGGACGAAGGCGTTCTTGACGTCCAATTGGTGGACAGGCTAAGAACACGAGAGAGCCAACGACAAAACGGTGCGAACCGTCGCCAGCTTCACCACCGGGCTGAATGTCTCGTCGTAGTTGACTCCGGGGCGCTGAGTGATGCCCCGAAGAACCCACCGGGCCTTGTACCTCTCCAAAGTGGGGTGGTGCCGAACAGAGTGAAGTGAGGAGTGGGAGCACTAATCGCCTTAGTAGGAAGACGATTAATGAGGAAAGTGACGGTGTGAAGCTCTGCCAGGTAACGAGCAGGGGTGGAGGACTGGAACATCAGAGAATGCATGACATCGTTAGTGGTCTGAATCATGCGTTCAACCTTGCCGTTTTGAGGGCAAGTATAAGGGCAAGACATACGCATGTGAGACCCATGAGAGAGCAAGAAGTCACGGAACTCTGAGTTGTTAAACTCGTGTCCGTTGTCGCACTGGACCGCCCTGATCGTGCAACCAAACTGGGTGGACACCCAAACGAAGAAGTGAGAGAGAGTGGCAAACGTATCAGACTTCTGTCGCAAGGGAAAAATCCACAAATAGTGTGAAAAATCATCAAATAATACTTATAGCCAGAAACACTGAGAATAGGTGATGTCCAAAGATCACAGTAATCAGATCAAAAATGCGCTCAACATGAGTGACAGAGTGCGCGAAAGGAAGCCGAACATGGCGACCTAGCTGACAAGCATGGAACAGAGACTCATGAGTACCCCTAGTACATGAAATCACTGAGCTACTAGACAACTTTGATATGACATCGAAACCGGGGCGGCCAAGCCGACGATGCCAGGTAGTCGAAGAAGCTGTCGTAGCCAGGCAAAAAGGCGCAGGCAGATCAGAAGCAGGAAGACGAAGCGTGTATAGGGGCCCCGAACTCTCATAGTGGAGAAGAAGACGCCGGGTAGTAAGATCCTTCACAGATAAACCAGAAAGATTAAACTCAATGGAAACATGGTTGTCAGTAGTAAAATGATGAAGAGCAAGAAGGTGCAGGATGTTGTTAGGAGCAACAAGAACATCAAGATGCTGAAAAGAACCTGGCGAACCCGAGTCACCTACTAAGGTGACTGGAATAACAGACCCATTCCCAACAATGATAGATGAAGGATGAGAAGCGTGGGAAGGGTGGGTAGAAGAGAGTACACCAGCCTCAGGGTGGTGTGGTACGAAGCTCCGGAGTCCACGACCCAGTCAGGACCAGGTGGTGTCTGGCCCAGCGTGCTGAAGGAGGACGTGAGCGACTGCCGGTCCCAGGCCTGTGGTGAGTCATTGTAAAGGTCCCAAAAATATGAATACAAAGAAACTCAAGTCTGCACAAACATTTGTTTCATGTGTATAAAAATGGGACTTGTTTCAACTTTCACATGTGATAATGCTCATGAGAGCTCTCTTCACTCAAGTCAATTATTTATTTGAAAACTTGGAACTTGAACCCAAGGTGGGAACGTTCTCATGTGTGTGAGAAAGTTAAATTCAGATTTCAGAACAAACTTTGTTCAACTCAAATTTGAAATGAGGGCAACCAATAGATTGCAAACTGTTGTGTTACAAAGCTCATTTGCAACAGCCAAATTTAAAATCAGATTTCATATTTGAATTCCTTAGGTCCAAATTAGTGGATATGCAAAGTTTCATGAATTTTTGAAATGTTTTGCTATCCATTTTCCAATAGACTTATATTTGCAATAAATTCAAATATTCATTTGAATTTGGATGAAACTTGCCCAATTCTCCATATATAATTCAGATTTGAACTCCCACAATTGATTTTAATCATTTGCTAGATTTTGGAGATCTTTTGAGAGGATAAGGGGGAGTATGGGACCCACTTGTCATATGCACCCAAATATCTGAAAATGAGTCGGTTCCCTGTTTTCTACTCGAAGCAACCGAAGCCACCGAGACAAACTGAGGACTCCTCGCTGTGCGACACAGAGACAAGCCGGAGCCACCTCCTCCTTGTTTTCCCTCTTGCTGGCACTCCCCTCGGCAACCTCATCACTTCACTGCCGTGCTCCTTTTCGCCCACAGAACTGAGCACGTCTCTGTTTCCTTCTCCCTCGGGCAAGAACCCAACAGAGGCTGCCGCAAATCCTCCGATAACTCGGGTACCCACAAGCTCGCATGCAAGCCTTGGCAAAGTAGCAAAACGGCACCAGACCATCACCCTCAACTTCCTCAACGCGCCCCCGAGTGTGCTAGGCCTCTCCTCACGCGGGAACATCTTCTTCCACGGCGATCGAACCACCACTGCTCCCGTAGACAGCTCAACACAGAGCCTGTCACGGCCAAGCAAGGCGCCCCAGAGATGCACTAGACCTTCACGAAGCTCACCTCCAAGTCTTAGCCCAAACCGTGGAAGCTCCTCGGAGAATTTCCAGTTTTTCCTCCGGCCGGCTCAAACCGAGGTGCGGGTAAGAAAGCGTCAAATTCTTGATTTATTCTTGTTTAGAGGCCACCAAATTGCACTCACATGAGCTAGACTTGCTTAGCAACCATTTCTATTTAGAACCCTAGCATGAAACCCACTGTAGGGGTTCTACTTCCAGTTTTTCCGACGGTGGCAGTGGCGGGAGGCCTCGGGCACACGATGAACCCTAACTTGGAGCCTTTCCCGAGCCTTTTGTGAGATCATGTAGAGCTTCTCTAGCACCCACTGGTTCTGTAGGGCCGATATTCATCGAGTTTGGTGGGCTAACACGGCGGGACTACGTCACCGGAGTCGGTTAATTGCCGCCGCACGCCGCGAGCTAGGTTGGAGGCTTTGCCGGCTCGGGTAGACCACACAAGGGGGATCCTCAAGTTGAATTAGGGCCTAGCGGCGATTTTGGGCATGGGAGATGGCCGGAGAGGTGGTATACAGTGAGCTCCGGCAAGCTCAGGCGGCGCGGGCGCGGGAATGGCGAGAGGTTGAAGAAGGGTGCGCAGGGCCCAACCGTCAGTGAGAAGAATTTAAAACCCAGATCCTTTGTGGCCTCGGATCGGCTGTGACCGTGCAGTAGAAACCCTGTAGCCTCGTGTGTCGACGTCTGAGAAGGCGCCACGTAGCCCTGGCCCCACAGTCAGAGATTTAAATTTTTCCCTGGTTTATTTGAATTCCAGATTTCCCCAAACTTTAGAAGAGCATAACTTTTGCTAGGAAACTCCAATTTTAGTGATTCAAAATTGTGTTAGATTCAAGTTGAAAAACTCTATCCAAATATGCAACCCAATTGGTATGAAAGTCAATAAATAATTATGGAAAATTCTTTTAAGATTTTCAGCAAAAGAATTTTAGAAGGAGTTTTGTTCTTCCAAAAATCTTCGAATTTTGCCAGAATATTCTTTAGGATGTTATTGAAATCCTGTAAAAATTCAGCTCATTTTAAGTTGATTTGATTACGAGAATTCAGATTTCAAGTTACTGTGTTCAAATGAATACCGAAACATTTTCAGAGAATTCCCAAAACTTGGAAATTCAGTTCTGGGCAATTCTTAACTCCAAAAATCCTAGGTAAATTCATGTAGGCTCTATGAACTATAATTGAAATTGTAGTTCACTAAGTTTGACATGAACATGTGAGCTACTTCAGAATTAATTCATTTTTTCCTAATTGCTTAAAGAATTGTTCTGAATAAACCACTCAGTGAAAAGTGCTAAATTTTGGTCCAGAGGACTTTCTTGTGACAAGGAACTCAAATGAAAATTTTCAGCTCCATTGGAGCTATGGATCACCACTGTTCTGTTCAACCTCTTTAGATGATCAAAACACAAGTGATGAAAAACACTTATCACTTGATCATGTTACTTAACCCAAACCCAAACCTTAGCACCAGTGTCATTTTAATTAAATAGAGTTCCAGTTTAAACTTGTCACTAGAGCTTATTAGCAAAAGGTTTACAATTAAATACTTGTGCATATTCATAGCGTGTAGCATCTACGTGAGTACTTGTGAAGGAAGTGAAGTGAGATTTCAAAGACAAGGTGATCGAGTGATCAAGCCTCAAGTGATCTTCACTAACTGCTTATATATTAGTCATCTGCAAAACAGGCAAGCCCCGGTTTGCATTCAAGCAATTTATAAATTTCTTTTCATTTCTAGAGATCGTAGCTTTGAATGATTGAGTGCATTAGGTCTAGTTGATATTGAAAACCCAATTACATGACCAGAATGTCCTAAGAGGGAAAGGGTAGAATAGAACCTCCTCGAGTGGGATTTGGCTACGCTAAATATTACTAGGAAAGGTCCGGTAGAAGTTGAGTATTTGGAATCTACTCGCGAGTTTAGGGCTTGGTTTATTCGGAGCGGGTCGGGAATAGAAATAATGAGGAAAGTTCAAGATTAAGAAATGGAGACCGGACAGGGAGGTTTAGATGCAGCAGGCTGCGGACTGTGCGTGCACAGCACTGCCTGTGTCGGTTAAGGCCTGTCCGTAGTTGGCCCTGTTGGACAAGTTTGAGTTGTGTACCGGGCGCACACTGGCTATATGGGACCAAAGAAACCGATATACCTTGTGAGATCCACATTGGAACTTTTCTAATCGTCTTAGGCTTTCGGCGTCAGGATAGCAGGAGGTAACTCACTCAAGAACATATCACTGCGGGTATGTACCTTGAGGGAGCTTGCTATTCGGGGCAATTGAACTGCGTCCTGTGTGGAAGAACTTGGGAAAGGTGGCTGCGTACAACATTGGTCGAGGTTGCTGCTGGCAACTCGGAGTATGGGTGCACGTGTCATGTAGTCCGGGCGTGTACTGATTCGAATCACCATCGCTCGCTGTCGTATAAGCATACTTGCCCACTACATCTTGACGTAGTAAAAAATGAATGATTTCTTTTGAACTTGATAAGGCTTATGATTTAAGTTGTATTGCAAACATGCTTGCTGTAGAGATAGTGCTAATTAAAGTTTACATCACTTTGTGCAACAGGCATCGCAACAAAGCGTTTCTTGTTTGATTGTGGAGTTGCGATGATGTTTGGCTCAAGGTCTTTAAATTGAGGCTTAAAATCTGAAAGTTAAGGACCAAACTGTAGGCGAGTCCTTTATGCAAAGTTAGCTAACCCATTTCAATCCGTCGTGCATGTAGAGTTTCTTGTTTAAGGGAGACGGATCAGTCTTGCTGAGCCTATGTGCTCACGCTTGCTATATGAGTGGTTTTGCTGGTTAACATCGATGCTAAGAAGGTGGTTGTCCGGTGGGACTCGGAGACTTCTGAGTCGTGTAACACATGGAGAACCCAGCCGCTGCAATATCTTCGTGTTGCTAGCGAGAGGAGTCTGCGGGCTGGACCTCTTCTTGAGGGCTCATTAGTTATTCGACGTGAGCTGATTATAGTCTTCCGCTGTAGCTACTTGATGTAAATTATTTACAAAGAACAATTGTAAGCTTCCGCTTTTGATTTATGTAATACATGTTTCCTTATAAGTGTGCTGTTGGGTGCCGCATAACACGGACCACCCAATGCGATTCCCGGGCGAGTGGCACGGCCCAATGAACGAACGGGTAGCCGGGTCCCTCTCAGCGTGGTATCAGAGCTGCATTGGTAATAGCGCACTGAATAGGGATCGTATTACGAAAAAAACTTAGGATACGATGAGGAAACGGTGTTAGGCCCACATAAGGACTACTATATTAGCCTTATATGAAGGTGGCAACCTAGCTTATGTGTTATGTCATAAAATCATGCATCTCGGGATATTCTATGTCTTGGCGGTGCATGTATGCGCTGTCCACCAGTGCGCACAAGCTGAAGGGTGGAGCCTCACGGGTGGCAGGTAACCCGGCCAGCTTTACTATCCTCTATGACTCTTCATGTCGTTTGGGGTATTTTTGAAACGCCCTTCCTTGGCGTGCTACGGGCAAGTATGGGAGACCCTGTCATGTGGTTAGTAACGTGAACACATAGCTCAAGGCGTGTTTGGCTTGAGAACACCTGTGCGAGTGATGACGGACGGGTGTATGAAACTGTATTGGGACCAGGTTCGGTGTGCAGCCAAACCTGATGATTGTGTGTGACTTATGCAGGTTTAACCACCAAACCGTAGTATAAGTAGCACACGTTTGCGAGTGACCATTTTAGTGCCACCTGTGATACGGATATAGCGGTATAATCCGGTTAGGATTTTCTTTTGGTGAGGCAACGTAGTACCGACATGATTCTTATGGTGCATCGACACCGTACTAAAATTAATAACCTCTTCCCTATGAAAATATGACTCATGAACTAACTTTCAACTAAAAATGGAAGTTTGAAACAAATATTAGTTACTAAACTCTTATTTTGAGCTAAGATTCAAATGAGTGTGTGACTAGGGTTCAAAGATTTCAAAAACATAGTGCTCTGTGGCAGGAATTCTTGCTGGACTTTGACAGATCATAAATCTGAGTAGATTTACTCAATTAAGGTGTATGATACAGTTTTGGAAAGATTTTTATGTTCTATACAACTTCTATGTAGACATCCAGAGCAAAATCACAAGCTAAATTAGAGGAAAGTTCAGTTGAAAGTAAACTGTCCAGAACCAGGACAGCAGCAAAACCTCTCTGGACCTTTCCGTTTTTAAGCCATAACATTCTGTAGAAAAATCCTTAAGGAGCCTATGATATACCATTGGAAAGCTTATGAAATGTGAAACATTATTGTAGTTCAAAGCTTGTTCAGATTATTATTGTATTTGTATATACAACTGTGATAAAAATAGCCACATACAAAAGAGATGCTGGCAAATTTTATCCAGGAATTGTGTCAACTTTGGAAAATCGTAACTTTTGATACAGAGATGATATGACAGCATGTAAATACTCGTCGAAAATATACTGAAGTTAACTTTAACTTTGGTATTCAACTGGAGTTATGAAAATGCTGTTAACTGGATCAAAATCTGGATTTAGTGCATAAAGGTCTGTTCTGTACAGATAAGCTGGTTAGCTATGCCTACTGTAAGGAGTTGTGTAAATATGAATTTTGTTACTGCTTTCATAAAGTATTGACATATTCCTTTTTTCATTAGTTTCACATACTGCTGAGTTCATGTTTAACTCATCTCGAAATATATTTTTGCAGTATGGTTTGTACTCGCTCTAGGAGTAAGGCCGGGAGTTCTCGCCGAGGCGGTGATGAATCTATTCCACCGTCGGAACCACCATCCACTGGATGGATGGATCTTATGACTCGAGTTGTCGAGTCTAACCAAGAGAACACCAGGCTACTCCAAGAAGCAACTCAAGAGAACACACGCTTACTCCAAGCCTTGGTACAGCAGGGCGTACTCCAGAACACGCAACAAGTCGTTCCACCTCGGAATGCTTATCTGGATTTCTTGGTGACTCATCCGCCAATCTTTACTGAAGCTACCGAACCCGTGGAAGCGGATCACTGGCTTCGTATCATGGAGTCTAAATTCAGAGTATTCGAGTGTGATGAGGTTCAGAAGACCATGTTGACACGACCCCACTGGGTCCTGTCGAGCCAGGATCACGCTGAGGGGTGCTGCGTTGCACAGCACCGTATAACACACGTCAAAGGTGCAAAGCGGAAGCGGAAGTTTTATTACATAAACAAGTTTATGAACATGTTTACATCAAAATAAGTTCAGTCTACACTCGCGGGCGTAGACTAAGCATCAAGTGCACGTTCGGCCCTCGAACGTGTCCTTGCTAGCACACACACACACTAACTCTGCGGCGTGCACGACTCCCACTCGACGGGGTTCCCCTCCTGGGGTTCCGTCTCCTCTTCGGGAGTCCCTTCCTCATAGAACCCTGCAAAAGCTTCAAACACAAGCAGTGAGCACGAAGGCTCAGCAAGTCTGATCCGTCTCACCTAAACATGGAACTTCTACATGAGGGTAATGGGTTGCATGAGGTAAAAATCATTTGCAAGGACTCGCCTAATTAGTAGAACCTTACTTTCAAGTTTTAGCAGCAGGTTGTGGAGAACCTTACGCGAAGGTACATGAGAGAGCCGCAATCAAACAAGAAACGCATTTCTCTCATGTACTTTGCCCAAAGTTGAAAAGAACTTTAGTTAGCTCTAAGCTACAGCATATCATTAACAATCAATGTCCATCTTTCAATCAGCAACATTTTAACATGTAACTAGCCTGTTCTTTCTACGTCACGGTACAGTGAACAAGTAGTACTCACTGACCGCGAGGGCCGGCGATTATAATCGATTTACACCTGCAGGGTTACCCGAACAACCCGTCACGTACGCCCGTACTCGATGTTGCCTACAACAACCATCACGGACGCCGTACGCGACTACCTTTCACCCGTTAGCCAAATATTGAACCGGTCCCATCGTCCCGAGCAAGAGGTCTCTGCACGCGCATCTCCGTGCCGCCAGCCGATTTACACCTCGAGCTCTCAACCTACCCTCTGAACGACGGGCAATGCCTCAATACCCAGCTACCCGAGTTACATCAGTTTCCCGGTTCCCATATAGACGGTAGGTCTTCGGTACTGTTCTAGCTTGTTCAACAGGCCCGCACACGGCTCGGTCCTCAATCGACACAAGCGGAGCTACAGCACACAGGCCCCAAAGTCCTGCTGCCCTTACTCTCCGCTCGGTCTCATTTTCTTGCCATGTGTATCATGTGCTATCTCTACCCGAGCAATGTGCCTCTAGCCTATTCTCGCGAGTAGTTCCAACTACTCGACTTGTACCGAATCCTACTCTATCCTAGCAATTCAGTGGCTAACGAGGTTTTCAATCCTAAACCCAACCCATGGTTTTCTTGGCTATGCAGTTGGGTTTCCAATCAAGACTCTAATGCAAAGAACAATATTCAAAGATGTGCTCAAAACAATAAACATTTGTAAAAAGGTTAATGCAAACCGGGGCTTGCCTTGCTGCTCTTGGTCGTAGGCTAGCTGTTCCTCCGGAGTAACGAAGTCTAGGACTTCGGGTTCCTCCTCGACCTTAGCGACTACATGATAAGAACAATGTATGTATTAATTTAAATGCATTTGTATTAACTTTGAAGTTGTGAAGTCTTTAACCCTTGCTAGACAGACCTAATGACTGTGAAACTTTTACTGTGGCTTGGTTACAACCTAAACAAAGAATTGGTCAAGTTTTAGTTGCAGCAAAGCTCATTTGAGCCCTCCACAAATAATTATGTCCTTGACCTTAATTGGAACTCTTAGGGTGTTCTAGGAATTTTCATGAGACAAACTATGACTTTCTGAAAACTAGATTTTCAGAGGGTTCTAATGGAGTTGGTCTCACTTAATTTGGAAGCCTCTAACCAAAGATATGAGCTAAACAATTTCAGAGGAAATTCTGAAAATGTTTCTGAACATTTTCTATTTTCTCTGGAACAGTTTTACTAATCACACCATTAGGTGGACTAAATGAGCTCAAATGGATCTGAAATTTTTATGGTAGTTGAAGGATATTTTGGTGAACATCTCAGCAAAATTTCAGGATTTTCCTCCAAAGGATTCTCCAGTTAAAATTCCTAACAGTTTCAACTTTAAGGAATTAATTCTGGAGAATTAAGGAATTTCATGAAGTGAAACTTGATTTTCTGGAAAGTACTCAGAGAGCTGAATCCAGCAAAATTTGGTTCACTCAATTTGGAGCTTTCTAGCCAAAGTTATGAGGATTTGAAGTTTGAAGGAAATCTGAAAATCGGGGAAAAAGTTTAAACTCGCGCGTGGGCCCAGGGGACACGCGTCGCACGCCGAAGCGACAGCACACCGCGGCCCACAAGGATTTTGCGTGCCAGCACACCCGATCCCGGCCGCAGCCGGATCCCGATTCAAAATATCGGCCGCTGACAGCTGGGGTCCACCCCCTTCTTCAACCTCGCGACACCCGCGCTCCGCCGCCGAGGGACCTCGCCGGAGAGCTCGCCGCTGGCTGCTGTACAGCTCCAAACTTCTTGATTCTGGCCGCCCCTGCCTACTTTTACTTGGGGAACAGGATCCGAGGGTCAGCTGCTCATGACAACGGCCGGAGCATGGTCGGCGACGAGCCGCCATATCGGAACGACTTCGGCCATGTCGGCTGACTCTCCTAGTGCCTCAGCTACTTGGGAGATCGGTCGGGGAGCATCAGTGGACCTCAGAGAAGGTCGACATGAACTCGGGGCAGCTCGGGGAAGGCCCGAAATAGGTCCTCACCGTGCGCCCGATACCTCCCGTTCGTTCCGCCATTAGTAGACCTTGAATTACGCCGGCCACAGAGGTTCTCCGGCCCAGAGTTGTGAAGGTGACTTGTGCGTCACCGTGTCTAGCTCGTGTGGGAGTGGCCTGAGGCCCTCTAATCCTTTCTAAAGCACGAATTAAACAGAATCGTACCCGAAGGTCGTTCTGCACACAGAAAGGGGAAAAGTGGAAATTCGCCGCCGGTGAGCAACCACTCGAGCTGTGGCTCGGGGGTGAGCAGCACCGGTCACCTGCGCGTCCAAGAGTGCCTTGGCTCGAGCGTGACAACGCCCAGGTTGGGCTGTCCACGAGAGCCCGAGGTGCGGCGGTTTCCAGTTCCGAGTTCGATCTTTCGGCACAGCCGATATCACTCGGTTTCAATCGACTTCTAGCAATGGGGAGGATGGAGGAAAGTCTCTAGTACCTTGCTGGGACCTTGGAGTGGGAAGAGGGAGCTGCGATCGGCTTGATCAAGCAGGAGCTCGAGCGGCGGCGATGGCAGTGGGAAAACAGGTCGTGCACGTCGGCAGCTCGGGGGAATGGCGACTGAAGCACACCGGGGAGGGAATAAATAGCCCGGCGGCTGGTCTCCAGCTTGGGGCGCGCAGCAGGAGCTGGCGCCGGCTGCCCCCTTCGGTGGCGCGCGCGCACAGCAGCCGGGAACCGACTGAACTGTGGTTCAGTCGATTTGTTTTGAGGTAGAGGCTGACATGTGGGTCCCATCCCTCTTTTAACCTCTGAAATTTACTCCTAACAGCTGTGGTAAACAGTGAGCCCTATTCTACCCTTGGCAATTCAAATTATTCACCCAAGAGCCATTTGAATTGATCAAAGTTCAAATGAGGTGTGGTTTGAATGAATTTCAGCACAAGTTCAGTTTGAAATTCAAATAAAGTTTGAATTTCTCCCCCTTAGCTCATGTCAAGATCAACTCCAAATGGAGTGAAAATTGGTGTGTGAGCTCACAAAAATGTGCTGAGCAAGAATATGCCTTCCACTTTCAAACTCATGGTATAAAAACAGTTTGAATTTGAATATGTTTTCAAACTGCCCCTTTCCTATTTGTACCCAAGATGACCTCAAAAAGGTTTTGAATTTGGGTGAAACTTGGCATGGACATCCTTAGCAAAGTGTAGGAGTTTTCATATGCCCAGTCCATCTATATCACATGTGGGAAATACCACTTTTGCAATGTGTGAGTTTGTTCTCTAATGAGCATGTTGATAATTGTTACTTGCTCTTCATTTGTGTTCATCATTCTTCCTCAAATGAGGTGTGTGGTGTGGTGATGAACACTGCAAATGAGTGTCAAAAACTGAGGTCCTTACATTCCTCCCCCCTTAAAAGAATCTCGTCCCGAGATTATAAGGTGAAAATGATAGAGAGGACGGTGGAAAATTACCGGATATGCGACGCGAGAAAGTCGGGGTAGTTAGTGCGAAGGAATTCTTTGCTCTCCCATGTCGCTTCGTCCATGGAGTGATTACTCCACAGAACCTTGTAGAACCACAACGTACGGTTGCGTGTGGTTCGGGCCTTCTCATCAATAATCTGCACCGGTTCCTCCCGATAGGTGAGATCCGGTTGCAGTTCTTCAATGTCTTCCAGCTGAACGGTAGTTGATAGCTTGAGACACTTCCTCAGCTGGGAAATGTGAAAGACGTCGTGCACACCGGAAAGTGCTTCTGGTAATTTCAGCCGGTATGCCACCGATCCACATCTTTCGGTAATCTGGAATGGACCGATGAATCGGGGTGCCAACTTTCCTCTTACCCCAAATCTGTTTACACCCTTCATTGGAGACACCCGTAGATATACGTGATCTCCAACTTCGAATTGTAATGGGCGCCTTCTTCGGTCCGCATACTGTTTCTGTCGGGATTGAGCGGCTTTTAGGTTCGCTTGAATCAGTCGAACCTTTTCTTCCGTGTTGTTGACAAGGTCAATCCCGAAGGTAACCCTTTTGCCAGACTCACACCAGTTCAATGGTGTGCGGCATTTTCTTCCGTATAGCGCCTCGTAGGGCGCCATCTTGATGCTGGCTTGGTACCCATTGTTGTACGAGAACTCGGCTAACGGCAAGTGATCATCCCAATTCTTGCCGTGGTCGATAGCGCAAGCTCGTAGCATGTCTTCTAGGATTTGATTTACCCGCTCGGTTTGTCCATCCGTCTGCGGGTGGTAGGCTGAACTACGGATCAGCTTCGTCCCCAAGGCAGCGTGTAGCTGCTCCCAAAAACGGGACACAAATAAAGTGCCCCGGTCCGATATGATGGTGCGGGGTACGCCGTATAAGCATAGGATCCGTGAGATGTACAGTTCAGCGTACTTCTTGGCGTTGTAGTTGGTGTTGACCGGGATGAAATGGGCAACTTTGGTGAGCCGATCGACGATTACCCACACAGAATCATGTTTCTGTAAGGTGGTGGGTAAACCGACGACGAAATCCATGCTCACGTCCTCCCACTTCCAGGCAGGAATGCCCAGTGGTTGCAGCAGTCCCGGTTTCCGCATGTGGTCTGCCTTCACCCTTCGACATGTATCACACTCGGACACGTATTTTGCAGTTTCTCGCTTCATCCGTGTCCACCAAAACCTTCTCCTGAGTTCTTGATACATTTTGTTGCTGCCGGGGTGAATAGAAAACTTTGATAAGTGAGCCTCATCAAAGATTTTCTTCCGTAACTCCGGGTTTCGGGGTACGACGATCCGGTTCTTGAACCATAGGACGTCGTCTCCGTCCTTCCGGAAACATTTCAACTCCCCACTGTCTACACGTCTCCGCAAATGTGACATGCCCTTGTCATTCTTCTGGGCTGCCGCTATCTCTTCACGGATGGTGGGGATCAAAGCTAGGTTGTAGAGAGCTCCGTGTGGAATCACATGTAGTGGTGGTTCGCTCTCTTCCAACGGTGTGATGGTCAGATTATTGACGTGTGACTTGCGGCTCAGCGCATCTGCCACAACGTTTGCCTTGCCCGGATGATAATGGATCTCTATCTCATAATCCTTTATCAGTTCTAACCATCTTCGTTGCCTCATGTTCAGCTCCTTTTGAGTGAATATGTACTTGAGGCTTTTGTGGTCGGTATATAAATGTACGAGGTTACCGAGTAGGTAGTGCCTCCACATCTTCAGTGCAAGTACCAAGGCAGCGAGCTCCATGTCGTGAGTTGGATAATTTTGCTCATGGTTCCTAAGCTGCCGTGATCCATACGCGACCACTCTTCGGTCTTGCATCAGCACACATCCGAGCCCAATGCCGGATGCATCGCAGTACACATCGAACGGTTTTGTTGTGTCTGGCTGCGCCAACACCGGTGCTGATGTCAGGTGCTTGACTAAAGCCTTGAATGCTGCTTCACATGCTGGACTCCAAACATATTTGGTAGCCTTCTTCAGCAGCTCTGTCATTGGCTTGGCAATCTTCGAGAAGTTCGGAATGAACCTCCGATAATGTCCCGCGAGTCCGAGGAAACTCCGTACCTCATGAACAGTTCTCGGGGATTTCCAATTCAGCACTTGCGTGATCTTGCTCGGGTCCACAGCGATACCCTCCGCTGAGATGATATGCCCGAGGAAAGGCACTTGCGATATCCAAAACTCGCATTTGCTGAACTTTGCGTATAACTTGTGATCCCGCAGCCGTTGCAAGACTATACGCAGATGTTTCTTGTGATCTTCCTCCGACTTGGAGTATACCAGGATGTCGTCGATGAACACCACGACAAACTTGTCCAGCTCCGGCATGAACACCGAGTTCATTAAGTACATGAAGTGAGCTGGAGCATTGGTGAGGCCGAAGGACATGACCAGGTACTCATAAAGTCCGTACCTTGTCAAGAAAGCTGTCTTTGGAATGTCCTCCGCCCTGATCTTAATCTGATGGTACCCGGATCTTAAATCCATCTTGGAAAAGATCTTTGCTTCGACCAACTGATCAAACAACATGTCGATCCGTGGCAACGGGTACTTGTTCTTGATGGTTACGGCATTTAATGGACGGTAGTCCACGCAAAGCCGTAACGTTTCATCCTTCTTCTTGACAAATAATGCCGAACAGCCCCATGGTGAGGAGCTCGGCCTAATAAAACCCTTCTCCAGAAGGTCCGTGAGCTGAGTCTTCAGTTCAGCCAACTCCTTGGGCGCCATCTTGTACGGCCTTCGGGATATTGGCATGGTTCCCGGTGCGAGTTCAATCTTGAACTCCACCTCTCTATCGGGTGGCATCCCCGGCAAATCATCCGGGAATACATCAGGGAACTCTCGGACCACTGGAATGTCTTCCAATCTGATGGTTGTGGCTTGATAGACACTTGGAAGCTTTATCTCTGGACTGTCCAGAGATAATGAGTGAGAACCGTGCACCTCTGAGTTTAAGTGCACGACTCGAAGGACGGTGTCTAAAACAGCGTCGTGGCGGGTTAACCACGACATTTCTAGGATGACATCGACCTTCTGCCCCTCTAAGATAATGAGAGACGTGGGGTACACTCTACCCGCTAAGCATAATGGTGCTTTGGAGACCATTACGCTTGCTGAAATCTTCCCACCCGGTGAGCAAATTAAATATGGACTATCGGTGGGTAGTATTGGCAAGCTGTGTTTAGCAACGAAAGCTTGGCTAATAAAATTATGCGTGGCGCCTGAATCAAATAGTATTATAGCGGGATGCTGGTGGAGTTGGAACATACCCGCAAGGATTGGCTCGCCCTCCGGCACGTCCTCAATGGCAAGCTGGTGGACAGTGCCGGGCCTAGGGTTTGCCCGCCGCGCATTGGTAGGGTTCCGGGGTTGATTCCTCCCCGGAAACGGTGGTGCCACTCCGCCGCCTTGCCTCTCCGGGCAACTGCTCGCGAAGTGTCCTGGACGGCCACACTTGTAACACGTGGCCGCTGCTGGTGGAGTACTTGGTGGACGAAAGCCCGGCATGCGTTGCGAAGGTGCAAACGCACGCGGCATCGCCCGCTGCTGCTGTTGTTGTTGCGGTGGTACTGGCAGTGCCGGCCGGAATGCCGGTGAAGAGTACGGTCGATTGCGGAACGGCATCGACCGCTGTGGTGGCTGCCAGCGTGGACCTGATGGTGGGCGATTCACCATCCGAAACTTCTGAGAAGGACCGCCTCCTTCTCCGCTGCTCTGCGGCGCGCTTCGCTTTCGCTCTGCCGCCGCCAACTCCTTGCCGGAGTCCTCCTGAACAATCGCAGCATCAATGATGTCGTTGAGGCTGCCGCGATTGAACATCGCCAGCTTGTCCTTCAGGAGCGGGTAAAGCCCCTGGTAAAAGTGGTCCCGCCGCTTCTCGTCCGTATCTGCGTGATACGATGCGTAGAGCGCGAGATCGTTGAATGCCCTGGAATATTCCAGCGCGTTCCGGCTCCCTTGTTGCAGGTGTAGGAACTCCTGCGTCTTCCTCTTCATCAGACCTGGCGGTATATGATAGGCCCTGAAGGCCGTCCGGAACTCCGCCCAGGTCATCGCTCGGTCGGTGGGCTGTGAAGCACAGAAGTTGGCCCACCACGCGCTCGCGGATCCTTGGAGCTGCTGGACCGCGAACTGAGTCTTGCGCTGCTCGCTGATTTGGAGCAGCCCGAACTTCATCTCTATGGCGCGGAGCCAGTTGTCCGCGTCAAGTGGTTCATCCGCCCTTGAGAATACAGGGGGATGAGTCGCCAGGAAGTCAGAGTAGGAGCTCTGTTGGCGCTCCTCACGATCTTGACGTCTCTCTGGGCGAGACGTATTGGCGATGAGAGTCTGCAGCAACTCTGTGTGCTGCTGATGCGAGCCCGCCATTGCCGCGACAATGTCGGCCAATGTAACCGTTGGTAGTGGCGGTGGCGGTGTTTGCTGTTGCTGTTGCTGCTGCTGTCCCGAGGAGTCCTCGGGAGGTGGTTGGGAGGTCTCTCCCCCTTGGCTAGTACCTCCAACATCAGGGTTGGCACGAGTACGCGTCATTCTGAAATTCAACACAGCAGCAATTAGCACATGTCTTACTCAAAATTCCATAAACAGCAGTAGGTATTGAAGCGACGCATGATTAACTTGCACAACATTCACATATATTGATAAAGCATAAACTTTATACAAGATACATTGTTCTCGGATCTCCGAGAAGTCGTGCTCATGTCGTCACTACCTATACATACGCTACTGTCTATACGACATGTCACCGATTACAAAAGTTGGGTTACGCTACCCTAGCTGCCCTACTTGGCAACCGTAACCCCCTACTCGGAGTAGAATTCGACCTCCTGTGGGTCGTCCTCCTCCGGTACTTCTGCTGGTGGCTCTGGATCTATCACCTCTTCCCCCATTCCGGGTTCCCCCATTGCTGGAAGACCCAAGACCACCGGTATGCCTAACACCGGGGGCACGAGGTCCTGCAATGCATGCACCTCGTCCATAGCCTGGTTGTAGTCCTCTTCCCAGCCTTGTCCTTCCTCAATAGCGTCGTCCCGCTCTTGAGCAAGGTCCTCATTCTGCTGGGTTAGGGTCTGCACCAGCTCTTGCAACGCCGCGATGTCAACACGGCTCTTTTTCTTTGCCTTCTTCAGACGACGCAACTGATCGTGTTGTTCATTCAGTCGCTTGATCGTCGGAAGGAGTACATTGCGGAGTGCACTGTGAGCACTCTCAAAATGATCTCCACGGCTTGTGCTCTCCTTGAGCTTGGTGGCGAGATGCTCCGTATGAACAGCTTGGCTGTCCATCACAGCGTTTCCCGCCCTCATTTGGAGGCTGAGGTTGGCCTTCGCGAGGTTGTACCTTGGGCAAGTCGGGTCTGTTGCCTCCAGGTACCTCTCTTCCCACACATGCTGAGCTCGCCCCTCCACCGGAACGAGTGCGTATGGTGTGCCCTCCATAGCCTGCACGTGTAGCTGGCAGAAGCGTGACATGGTGTCACGGGCTGCCACTTGCCACATCCCTTCCGGTTGTCTTCCTCTCACCGTGACGGTGAACGGCACCCAACCGGGTGGCGTAGGTCCTGCGGGAACCTCGACATGGATCATCCACGTCCTGCTCCCCTCTTCGCCTTCCTCCTTGGCGAAGTATTGCGACATCTGGTTGTACCCGAAATATTGGAGCATTTGCCACAATGCTTCCGGGTAGCCGCTACGGTCAGAACAGTGGGAAACTACCCACCCGTTCTCCAACCGTTTATCTGCTGCCATCTGTAAAATTATATTTGAGAAATGTCAAATATTTATTTTAACAGTAAACTTCTGAGTTATAACATAAAACATGTCATTGAACCCATAACACTTGGAAACATAGTTCAAATTTTTAAACAAATTTGACTGCTGATCTGCTGTTACCATGACAGCCCTGACTAGTTTCAATATCAACCTGATTTAGGCCATGTTAAAGGCAAAACCAATTCTGGAGCTCAACATCAAAGTTAAAGTTAACTTCAATAGCTTTCCAGAAAGTATTTGGTTGGCCTAAGATCTGTCCTGGTTCAGAAGTTATGAGATGTCAAAGTTAACAGAATTTCTGGAATCAATTGGACAGCACCTCCCTGCCTTAGGTACTGATTTGATCCAACAATCTCAGTTACTTCTGTTCCTAACCTGACAAAACTTTCTGTCACAAAGTTGTAACCCATCTCATAAGCTTTCCAGAACTACCTCATTTTCTATTTTTGGATTTTTATGCAGGAAGTTATACTTAATTTACAGAGAGTCTACAGGGAGTCTTTGCTCTGTCCTGTTTTCTGGACAGTTTCAACTCTACTGCATTTTTCGAGTGGTTAAGGGATGAAACACCTCTGGAACTCAACAGAAAAGTTGTAAAGCTCCTCCAAATCTTTCCCGAAATGTATCATACAACCCCAACCTCGAAAGAACTCAACCTCTAACCTCTGATTAACTTCAGCCTTGATTCAGCCGAAAACAGAGTGCTCTGTCCTTAACCTCCTATAAGTTGAAAACTTATTAGCTTTGAATATCCTGTTCAAGGGAAGGAGTTACATCAAGTTTTACTACTTTGGATCAAACCTTCAAATTTTTAAATGAAGTTGTTCATTTAGTTGGGTGTGACGTCGATGCGTCACCAGCTTATGTCGGTACTACGTCCTCACAAAGAAAAACCTATACCGGACTTAGCCGGCTTCGTTAGTTCAGTGGCACTACTCGTCACTCGCACACGGATGCTACACGGCTACCGTTTCGTGGTCAGGCTACCTGCAGAAACTCAAGCAATCATCAGACTCGGCTGCACACCGAGCCCGGAATCCATACAGTTGGTACACCCGGCCGTCATCACTCGCCCGGATGTTCTCAAGCCAAACACGCCTTGAGTTACGTGTTCACGTTTCAGACCACGTGACGGGGTCTCCCATGTTGCACCACGCACGCCAGGGACAGACGTTGCTCGAATACCCCAAACGACATGAAGAGTCGTAGAGGATATCAAAGCGGGTCGGGTTACCTGCCACCCGTGGGGCTCCACCCTTCAGCTTGTGCGCACTGGTGGACAGCGCTTTCGTGCACCCCCCAAGACATGAACGTCCCGAGATGCACGATTTTCCGACATAACAAATAGGTTAATAAGCCACTTTCTATATACTAATAACATCCTTATACGGGCTACTAACTCGTTCCTCACTGGATTTTTGAAAAAGAAGACCTTTGTACTGTGTTAAACCTCAAGCGAGCTCTGATACCACGCTGACACGACCCCACTGGGTCCTGTCGAGCCAGGATCACGCTGAGGGGTGCTGCGTTGCACAGCACCGTATAACACACGTCAAAGGTGCAAAGCGGAAGCGGAAGTTTTATTACATAAACAAGTTTATGAACATGTTTACATCAAAATAAGTTCAGTCTACACTCGCGGGCGTAGACTAAGCATCAAGTGCACGTTCGGCCCTCGAACGTGTCCTTGCTAGCACACACACACACTAACTCTGCGGCGTGCACGACTCCCACTCGACGGGGTTCCCCTCCTGGGGTTCCGTCTCCTCTTCGGGAGTCCCTTCCTCATAGAACCCTGCAAAAGCTTCAAACACAAGCAGTGAGCACGAAGGCTCAGCAAGTCTGACCCGTCTCACCTAAACATGGAACTTCTACATGAGTGTAATGGGTTGCATGAGGTAAAAATCATTTGCAAGGACTCGCCTAATTAGTAGAACCTTACTTTCAAGTTTTAGCAGCAGGTTGTGGAGAACCTTACGCGAAGGTACATGAGAGAGCCGCAATCAAACAAGAAACGCATTTCTCTCATGTACTTTGCCCAAAGTTGAAAAGAACTTTAGTTAGCTCTAAGCTACAGCATATCATTAACAATCAATGTCCATCTTTCAATCAGCAACATTTTAACATGTAACTAGCCTGTTCTTTCTACGTCATGGTACAGTGAACAAGTAGTACTCACTGACCGCGAGGGACGGCGATTATAATCGATTTACACCTGCAGGGTTACCCGAACAACCCGTCACGTACGCCCGTACTCGATGTTGCCTACAACAACCATCACGGACGCCGTACGCGACTACCTTTCACCCGTTAGCCAAATATTGAACCGGTCCCATCGTCCCGAGCAAGAGGTCTCTGCACGCGCATCTCCGTGCCGCCAGCCGATTTACACCTCGAGCTCTCAACCTACCCTCTGAACGACGGGCAATGCCTCAATACCCAGCTACCCGAGTTACATCAGTTTCCCGGTTCCCATATAGCCGGTAGGTCTTCGGTACTGTTCTAGCTTGTTCAACAGGCCCGCACACGGCTCGGTCCTCAATCGACACAAGCGGAGCTACAGCACACAGGCCCCAAAGTCCTGCTGCCCTTACTCTCCGCTCGGTCTCATTTTCTTGCCATGTGTATCATGTGCTATCTCTACCCGAGCAATGTGCCTCTAGCCTATTCTCGCGAGTAGTTCCAACTACTCGACTTGTACCGAATCCTACTCTATCCTAGCAATGCAGTGGCTAACGAGGTTTTCAATCCTAAACCCAACCCATGGTTTTCTTGGCTATGCAGTTGGGTTTCCAGTCAAGACTCTAATGCAAAGAACAATATTCAAAGATGTGCTCAAAACAATAAACATTTGTAAAAAGGTTAATGCAAACCGGGGCTTGCCTTGCTGCTCTTGGTCGTAGGCTAGCCGTTCCTCCGGAGTAACGAAGTCTAGGACTTCGGGTTCCTCCTCGACCTTAGCGACTACATGATAAGAACAATGTATGTATTAATTTAAATGCATTTGTATTAACTTTGAAGTTGTGAAGTCTTTAACCCTTGCTAGACAGACCTAATGACTGTGAAACTTTTACTGTGGCTTGGTTACAACCTAAACAAAGAATTGGTCAAGTTTTAGTTGCAGCAAAGCTCATTTGAGCCCTCCACAAATAATTATGTCCTTGACCTTAATTGGAACTCTTAGGGTGTTCTAGGAATTTTCATGAGACAAACTATGACTTTCTGAAAACTAGATTTTCAGAGGGTTCTAATGGAGTTGGTCTCACTTAATTTGGAAGTCTCTAACCAAAGATATGAGCTAAACAATTTCAGAGGAAATTCTGAAAATGTTTCTGAACATTTTCTATTTTCTCTGGAACAGTTTTACTAATCACACCATTAGGTGGACTAAATGAGCTCAAATGGATCTGAAATTTTTATGGTAGTTCAAGGACATTTTGGTGAACATCTCAGCAAAATTTCAGGATTTTCCTCCAAAGGATTCTCCAGTTAAAATTCCTAACAGTTTCAACTTTAAGGAATTAATTCTGGAGAATTAAGGAATTTCATGAAGTGAAACTTGATTTTCTGGAAAGTACTCAGAGAGCTGAATCCAGCAAAATTTTGTTCACTCAATTTGGAGCTTTCTAGCCAAAGTTATGAGGATTTGAAGTTTGAAGGAAATCTGAAAATCGGGGAAAAGTTTAAACTCGCGCGTGGGCCCAGGGGACACGCGTCGCACGCCGAAGCGACAGCACACCGCGGCCCACAAGGATTTTGCGCGCCAGCACACCCGATCCCGGCCGCAGCCGGATCCCGATTCAAAATATCAGCCGCTGACAGCTGGGGTCCACCCCCTTCTTCAACCTCGCGACACCCGCGCTCCGCCGCCGAGGGACCTCGCCGGAGAGCTCGCCGCTGGCTGCTGTACAGCTCCAAACTTCTTGATTCTGGCCGCCCCTGCCTACTTTTACTTGGGGAACAGGATCCGAGGGTCAGCTGCTCATGACAACGGCCGGAGCATGGTCGGCGACGAGCCGCCATATCGGAACGACTTCGGCCATGTCGGCTGACTCTCCTAGTGCCTCAGCTACTTGGGAAATCGGTCGGGGAGCATCAGTGGACCTCAGAGAAGGTCGACTTGAACTCGGGGCAGCTCGGGGAAGGCCCGAAATAGGTCCTCACCGTGCGCCCGATACCTCCCGTTCGTTCCGCCATTAGTAGACCTTGAATTACGCCGGCCACAGAGGTTCTCCGGCCCAGAGTTGTGAAGGAGACTTGTGCGTCACCGTGTCTAGCTCGTGTGGGAGTGGCCTGAGGCCCTCTAATCCTTTCTAAAGCACGAATTAAACAGAATCGTACCCGAAGGTCGTTCTGCACACAGAAAGGGGAAAAGTGGAAATTTGCCGCCGGTGAGCAACCACTCGAGCTGTGGCTCGGGGGTGAGCAGCACCGGTCACCTGCGCGTCCAAGAGTGCCTTGGCTCGAGCGTGACAACGCCCAGGTTGGGCTGTCCACGAGAGCCCGAGGTGCAGCGGTTTCCAGTTCCGAGTTCGATCTTTCGGCACAGCCGATATCACTCGGTTTCAATCGACTTCTAGCAATGGGGAGGATGGAGGAAAGTCTCTAGTACCTTGCTGGGACCTTGGAGTGGGAAGAGGGAGCTGCGATCGGCTTGATCAAGCAGGAGCTCGAGCGGCGGCGATGGCAGTGGGAAAACAGGTCGTGCACGTCGGCAGCTCGGGGGAATGGTGACTGAAGCACACCGGGGAGGGAATAAATAGCCCGGCGGCTGGTCTCCAGCTTGGGGCGCGCAGCAGGAGCTGGCGCCGGCTGCCCCCTTCGGTGGCGCGCGCGCACAGCAGCCGGGAACCGACTGAACTGTGGTTCAGTCGGTTTGTTTTGAGGTAGAGGCTGACATGTGGGTCCCATCCCTCTTTTAACCTCTGAAATTTACTCCTAACAGCTGTGGTAAACAGTGAGCCCTATTCTACCCTTGGCAATTCAAATTATTCACCCAAGAGCCATTTGAATTGATCAAAGTTCAAATGAGGTGTGGTTTGAATGAATTTCAGCACAAGTTCAGTTTGAAATTCAAATAAAGTTTGAATTTCTCCCCCTTAGCTCATGTCAAGATCAACTCCAAATGGAGTGAAAATTGGTGTGTGAGCTCACAAAAATGTGCTGAGCAAGAATATGCCTTCCACTTTCAAACTCATGGTATAAAAACAGTTTGAATTTGAATATGTTTTCAAACTGCCCCTTTCCTATCTGTACCCAAGATGACCTCAAAAAGGTTTTGAATTTGGGTGAAACTTGGCATGGACATCCTTAGCAAAGTGTAGGAGTTTTCATATGCCCAGTCCATCTATATCACATGTGGGAAATACCACTTTTGCAATGTGTGAGTTTGTTCTCTAATGAGCATGTTGATAATTGTTACTTGCTCTTCATTTGTGTTCATCATTCTTCCTCAAATGAGGTGTGTGGTGTGGTGATGAACACTGCAAATGAGTGTCAAAAACTGAGGTCCTTACACATGTTTGCCGCTCAGCAACTCCATGGAGCCGCCGGAAACTGGTGGGTTGAACATCTTGCCGCAATTCCGGAGGACCATCAAGTGACATGGAGTGAGTTTTGTGAAGCCTTTCGTACTTGTCACACACCACTAGGTATTATCAAGGCAAAGCGGGAGGAATTTTTGAACTTGAAGCAAGGGGACATGAGTGTCCTTGAGTATGTCAGAAGGTTTAACCTTTTGGCTCAATATGCTCCTGAATATGTGGCGACAGAAGAGGCACGGTGTGATTTATTCTTCCATGGCCTGAGTTCCATATTACAGGAGAAGTTGGCCGTGTTTAACAAAGGCAGTTACACCGACATGGTCGATGCGGGCTCTTATACAAGAAAATACGACACTTTAATGGCAAGCTGAAAAGAGAAAAATGAGTGAGATCGAGCCGGCCAGCACATGTTATGTGCCCCAAAAATACCATTAAGTGTACCAAACGCCATCCGGTGATAGATGGAGGCCACCTGTATGATCAACTCCTCAGAGGTTGATTGATGGTCAAGTACCACAACTTGCACCACCTCCACAGCAGCAGCATCGGACGGTGGTCTGTGCTCCATCGCTGCATCCATGTGTACCTAGCATCCAACCACAAGTCAACGGAGAACCGGAGAGACATCCATGTTTCACTTGCTGGCCTATGGCCACTATGCTAGGCATTGTCCGGAGGGAATTCAAGGCTGCGGGTCATCATATTTGCAATATTCAGAACCGGACCTAAATCTGCAGAAAAGAGGGCAGACAAGGGGCAGCATTCACTATACAGTAATGGATGATGTTCCGGAAGGAGAAGTCGCATTAGCAGGGATATTTTCTCTGAATCAGCTACCGGTTTTTATTCTCTTTGATTCCGGTGCCACACACAACTTCATTAGCCAATCTTTTGTGGCTCGACATCAGCTCCAAACAACTTTTATGAAGAGTCAATACCTCATGTCTTTGCCCGGGGCAGCAGTACCACAAGTGAGATTGTTCCCGAGCACCTCTTTGTTTGGGGGGTAGAATATACCCCACAACTCTCATTATTCTTGAGGGTGTGAAGATCGACGTCATTTTGGGGATGTCGTGGTTGAATTACCACTATGCAGTTCTTAACATCAGCTCTAGGACCGTTGAGCTCAACTCCCCACAACATGGTCTTCATATAATATTTCTGGGCGCCAGTCGGCAACAGATTGCAACAGTGAACCACACGGAAATTGTGTAGATAGAGGACATTCCAGTGGTACGTGAATATCCGGATGTGTTTCCCGATGGATTACCGGGCATGCCGCCCGAACGGGACGTAGAGTTCAAGATTGAACTTGCGCCGGGAATGACACCGATATCACGAAGGCCGTCAAGATGGCACCCAATGAACTGGCAGAATTGAAGACACAGCTGAATGTCCTAATGAGCAAGGGCTTTATACGACGCGAGTTCATCACCTTGGGGTTGTTCAGCGTTGTTAGTCAAGAAGAAGGATGAAACATTACGGCTTTGTGTTGATTATCGTCCTCTGAACGCCATTACCATCAAGAACAAGTATCCACTACCTCGCATTGATAAGCTCTTTGATCAATTAGTGGGTGTGAAAGTATTTTCAAAGATGGATCTTCGGTCCGGATATCACAAGATTAAAATCCGGGCAGAAGATATTCCAAAGACGGCATTCTCAACGAGATACGAACTATATGAGTATCTCATCATGTCTTTTGGTTTGACCAATGCCCCGGCACACTTTATGTACCTGATGAATTCAGTGTTCATGCCGGAGTTGGATAAATTCGTCGTGGTCTTCATCGATGATATCTTGGTGTACTCCAAATCAGAGGAAGAACATGCTGAGCATCTGCATATTGTGCTACAAAGATTGCAAGATCATCAGCTCTATGCAAAATTCAGCAAGTGTGAATTCTGGATTAGTCAAGTACCTTTTCTCGGGCACATTATTTCAGTGAAGGGCATCGCTGTAGATCCGAGTAAGATTAGCCATGTGCAGAAATGGGAGTCACCAAAGTAAGTGCATGAAATCCGAAGCTTCCTCGGTTTAGCGGGTTATTACTAGAGGTTCATTCCGGGCTTCTCCAAGATCGCTAAACCGATGACGGAATTATTAAAGAAGAATACCAGATTTGTGTGGAGTGCTGCATGTGAAAAGCCTTCAAGACTCTAGTGAAGCATCTCACAACAGCCCCAGTTCTTGCTCAGCCAGATACGACGAAGCCATTCGACGTTTATTGCAATGCATCTGGCATCAGTCTTGGCTGCGTGCTGATGCAAGAAGGACGAGTGGTCGCTTATGGATCTCGTCAACTCAGAAATCACGAGCAGGATTATCCAACTCATGGTCTTGAGTTAGCTGCCATGGTCCTTGCTTTGTAGATGTGGAGGCATTACTTGCTTGGAAATCTTGTACACCTCTACACCGACCACAAGAGCTTGAAATACATCTTCACTCAGAAAGAACTGAACATGAGGCAACGAAGATGGCTAGAGCTCATTAAAGATTATGAACTTGAGATTTATTATCATCCGGGAAAGGCGAATGTGGTCGCCGATGCGCTCAATTGTAAGACGCATGTCCACCACTTGACTATTATTGGAATGGATGATGAAGAACCAAGTCTTCGTGTCATCCCGTATGGAGCTCTCTATAATCTCGCTCTCATTCCTACCATCCGAGAGGAGATCATTGAAGCTCGACGAAAAGACAAGGGTATGTCTCACATACGGCGAAGAATAGAGAACAGAGAAATGAAATGCTTCTGGAAGGATGATGAAGGTACTTTGTGGTTCAACGACCGGATTGTAGTACCCCGGGATATGGGACCACAGAAGAAAAATTTGGATGAAGCTCATTTGTCCAAATTTTCTATTCATCTGGGCAGCAATAAAATGTACCAAGATCTCCGGAAGAAGTTTTGGTGGGCATGTATGAAACGTGAAGATGCAAAGTACGTTTCAGAATGTGATACGTGTCGAAGAGTCAAGGCCGATCATGTGAAGAAGTCGGGCCTACTGCAACCACTGCAATTACCGGCATGGAAGTGGGAAGACTTGAGTATGGACTTCATCATCGGGTTGCCGATGACCTCCCACAATCATGATTCGATTTGGGTAATTGTTGACCGGTTAACCAAATCAGCACACTTCATCCCTGTGCATACCAGATACAACGCCAAGCAGTATGCGGAGTTGTACATAGAACAGATCTTGTGCTTACATGGAGTTCCCCGTACCATTGTGTCTGACAGAAGATCGCTGTTCGTAGTCTGTTTCTGGGAGCAGCTACACGCATCCTTGGGAATCAAATTGATTAGAAGCTCCGTGTATCATCCTCAAACCGATGGGCAAACTGAGAGGGTGAATCAAATACTTGAAAATATGCTGAGAGCATGTGCCATCCACCACGGTAAGAACTGGGATGATCACTTACCGTTGGCGGAGTTCTCGTACAACAATGGATATCAAACAAGCATCAAAATGGAACCGTATGAAGCTCTCTACAGCCAGAAGTGCCGTACACCATTGAATTGGTGCGAGTCCGGTGAACGAGTAACGCTCGGGGTTGATCTTGTCAATGAAGCCGAAGAGAGAGTTTGGATATTACAAGAGAACCTCAAAGCTGCCCAATCTCTTCAGAAAAGCTACGCGGATCAGAGGCATCGACTGCTGCATTTCAACGTCAGAGAGAACGTGTATCTTCGTGTGTCCCCGATGAAAGGAATTTATCGATTCGGTGTCAAGGGGAAACTTGCTCCCCGATTCATCAGTCCGTTTGCCATCACAGAGGAGTGCGGAACCGTAGCCTACCTGCTGGAATTACCGGCAAGCCTTGTGGGTATTCACGACATATTTCATGTGTCCCAGCTGCGTAAGTGCCTCAAGTTTACCGCTGCTGTCCGCATCGAAGACATCGACGAGTTAAAGCCGGATCTCACCTACACCGAGCATCCCGTTCAGATTATCAACGAAAAGACCCGGATCACCCGAAACCGGACTTTGAAATTTTATAAAGTCCTGTGGAGTAATCATACCCCGGAAGAGGCGACGTGGGAAAGTCAAGATTACATCCACAAGAACTATCCGGAACTTTTGTCATAGACTTTGTAATTACCCTCCTGTCTTGTTCATCTTTTGTAATCTCGGGACGAGATTCCTTTTAAGGGGGAGGAATGTAGAGGTCCCAAAAATATGAATACAAAGAAACTCAAGTTTGCACAAACATTGGTTTCATGTGTATGAAAAACGGGACTTGTTTAAACTTTCACATGTGATAATGCACATGAGAGCTCTCTTCACTCAAGTCAATTATTTATTTGAAAACTTGGACCCAAAAGGGATTTGAACCCAAGGTCAGAATGTTCTCATGTGTGCGAGAAAGTTAAATTTTGATTTTGGAACAAACTTTGTTTAACTGAAATTTCAAATGAGGGCAACACAATAGATTGCAAACTGTTGTGTTACAAAGCTCATTTGCGACAGCCAAATTTAAAATAAGATTTCATATTTGAATTCCTTAGGTCCAAATTAATGGGTATGCAAAGTTTCATGTATTTTTGAAATGTTTGCTATCAATTTTCGAATAGACTTAAATTTGCAATGAATTCAAATATTCATTTGAATTTGGATGAAACTTGCCGAATTCTCCAAATATAATTCAGATTTGAACTCCCACAATTGATTTTCATCATTTGCCAAATTTTGGAGATCTATGGAGAGGATAAGGGGGAGTATGGGACCCACATGTCATATGCACCCAAATATCTGAAAATGAGTCGGTTCCCTGTTTTCCACTCGAAGCAACCGAAGCCACCGAGACAAACCGAGGACTCCTCGCCGTGCGACACAGAGACAAGCCGGAGATGCCTCCTCCTTGTTACTCTTGCGATGGCACTCCCCTCGGCGACCTCATCACTTTACTGCCGTGCTCCTTTTCACCCACAGAACCGAGCAAATTTCTGTTTCCTTCTCCCTCGCGCAAGAACCCAACAGAGGCTGCCGCAAATCCTTCGATCACTCGGGCAGCCACGAGCTCACGTGCAAGCCTCGGCAAAGTAGCAAAACGGCACCAGACCATCACCCTCTACTTCCTCAACGCGCCCCTGAGTGTGCTAGGACTCTCCTCACGCGGGAACATCTTCCGCGGTGGCCGAACCACCACAGCTCCTGTGGACAGCTCAACACAGAGCCTGTCACGACCAAGCAAGGCGCCCCAGAGATGCGCTAGACCTTCACGAGACTCACTTGCCAGTCTTAGCCCAAGCCGTGGAAGCTCCTCGGAGAATTTTCAGTTTTTCCTCCGGCCAGCTCAATTCGAGGTGCGGGTAAGAAAGCTTCAAAGTCTTGATTGATTCTTGTTTAGAGGCAACCAAATTGCACTCACATGATGTAGACTTGCTTAGCAACCATTTCCCTTTAGAACCGTAGCATGAAACCCACTGTAGGGGGCCTACTCCGAGTTTTTCCGACGGTGGCAGTGGTGGGAGGCCTCTGGCGCACGATGAACCCTATCCTGGATCCTTTCCCGAGCCTTTGTGCGGTCATGTCGAGCTTCTCTAGCATCCACTGGTGCTGTAGGGCCGATGTTCATTGAGTTTGGCGGGCTAACACGGCGGGGCGACGTCGCCGGAGATGGTTAATTGCCGCCGCACACCGCGAGCTAGGTTGGAGGCTTTGCCGGCTCGGGTATACCACACCAGGGGGTTCCTCAAGTTGAATTAGGGCCTAACGGCGATTTTGGGCATGGGAGATGGCCGGAGAGGCGGTATCCGGTGAGCTCCGGCGAGCTCAGGTGGCGCGGGCGTGGGAATGGCGAGTGGTTGAAGAAGGGTGCGGGGGGCCCAGCCATCAGTGAGAAGGATTTAAAACCTGGATCCATTGTGGCCTCGGATCGGCTGTGAGCGCACGGTAGAAACCCTGTAGCCTCATATGTCGACGTCTGAGAAGGCGCCACGTAGCCCTGGCCCACAGTCAGAGATTTAAATTTTCCCCGGTTTATTTGAATTCCAGATTTTCCCCAAATTTTAGATAATTTTTGCTAGGAAACTCCAAATTTAGTGATTAAAATTGGATAGATTAAGGTTAAAAAACTCTATCCAAATATGCAACCCAATTTGTACGAAAGCAATAAATAATTCTGGAAAATTCTTTAAACTTTTCAGCAAAGTAATTTTAGAGGGAGTTTGGTTCATCCAAAAATCCTCAAATTTTATTAGGAGAATTCAGATTTCAAGTTGCTGTGTTCAAATGAGTACAGAAACATTTTCAGAGAATTCCCAAAACTTGGAAATTCAGTTCTGGGCAATTCTTAACTCCAAAAATCCTAGGAAAATTCATGCAGGCTCTATGAACTATTTTTGAAATTGTAGTTCACTAAGTTTGACACGAACATGTGAGTTACTTCAGAATTAATTCCTTTTTGCCTAATTGCTTAAAGAATTGTTCTGAATAAACCGCTCAGTGAAAAGTGCTAAATTTTGGTCCAGAGGACTTTCTTGTGACAAGGAACTCACATGAAAATTTTCAGCTCCATTGGAGCTATGGATCACCACTGTTCTGTTCAACCTCTTTAGATGATCAAAACACAAGTGATGAAAAACACTTATCACTTGATCATGTTACTTAACCCAAACCCAAACCTTAGCACCAGTGTCATTTTAAATTCTTAAACAGAGTTCTAGTTTAAACTTGTCATTATATCTTATTAGCAAAAGCTTTACAATTAAATACTTGTGCATATTCATAACGTGCATCATATACGTGAGAACTTGTGAAGGAAGTGAAGTGAGATTTCAAAGACAAGGTGATCGAGTGATCAAGCCTCAAGTGATCTTCACTAACTGATTATATATTAGTCACCTGCAAAACAGGCAAGCCCCGGTTTGCATTCAAGCAATTTATAAAGTTCTTTTCATTTCTAGAGATCATAGCTTTGAATGATTAGGTGCATTAGGTCTAGTTGATATTGAAAACCCAATTGCATGACCAGAATGTCCTAAGAGAGAAAGGGTAGAATAGCACTTCCTCGAGTGGGATTTGGCTACGCTAAATGTTAGTAGGAAAGGTCCGGTAGAACTCGAGTAGTTGGAATCTACTCGCGAGATTAGGGCTTGGTTTCTTCGGAGCGGGTCGGGAATAGAAACAATGAGGAAAGTTCACAATTAAGAAATGGAGACCAGACAGGAAGGTTTAGATGCAGCAGGCTGCGGACCGTGCGTGCATAGCTCTGCCTGTGTCGGTTAAGGCTCGTCCATACTTGGCCCTGTTGGACAAGTTTGAGTTGTGTACCGGGCGCATCCTGGCTATATGGGACACAGGAAACCGATGTACCTTGTGAGATCCACATTGTAACTTTTCTAATCGTCTTAGGCTTTCAGCGTCAGGATAACAGGAAGTAACTTGCTCAAGAACATATCACTGCGGGCATGCACATTGAGGGATCTTGCTATTCGGGACAATTGGACTGCGTCCTGTGTGGAAGAACTTGGGAAAGGTGGCCGCGTACAACATCGGTCGAGGTTGCTACCGGCAACTCGAAGTATGGGTGTACGTGTCGTGTAGTCTGGGTGTGTACTGATTCGAATCACCGTCGCTCACGGTCATATGAGCATATTTGCCCACTGTGTCTTGACGTAGTAAGAATTGAATGATTTCTTTTGAACTTGATAAGGCTTATGATTTAAGTTGTATTGCAAACATGCTTTCTGTAGAGATAGTGCTAATTAAAGTTTACTTCACTTTGTGCAAGAAGCATCGCAACAATGCGTTTCTTGTTTGATTGTGGAGTTTCGATGCTGTTCGTCTCAAGGTCTTTAAATTGAGGCTTAAAATCTGAAAGTTAAGGACCAAACTGTAGGCGAGTCCTTTATGCAAAGTTAGCTAACCCATTTCAATCCGTCGCGCATGTAGAGTTTCTTGTTTAAGGAGAAGGATCAGTCTTGCTGAGCCTATGTGCTCACGCTTGCAATATGAGTTGTTTGCAGGTTAACATCAATACTAAGAACTAGGTTGTCCGGTGAGACTCGGAGACTTCCGAGTCGTGTAACACATAGAGAACCCAGCCGCTGCAATATCTTCGTGTTGCTAGAGAGAGGAGTCCGTGGGTTGGACCTCTTCTCGAGGGCTCATTAGTTATTCGACGTGAGCTGATTATAGTCTTCCGCTGTAGCTATTTGATGTAAATTATTTACAAAGAACAATTATAAGCTTCCGCTTTTGATTTATGTAATACCTGTTTCCTTATAAGTGTGCTGTTAGGTACCGCATAACACGGCACCACCCAATGCGATTCCCGGGCGAGTGGCACGGCCCCGTGAACGAACGGGTAGCCAGGTCCCTCTCAGTCGTGGTGCTGCACCGAAGACTCATGCTGGCCGACTGGGTTCCCCGAAGCCTAGTGGGTCAGAGTGGACGGCCTGGCCGCACGGTAGCTCGGCCCGCTAGTGGTCGGAGTCCACTGTCCACCAGCGGTGTAGACATGTCCGCCGTAAGCCGGGGTGACCACGTAGGCCTGCTGAGGACGCGACGGACGTGGTGGAGTAAGACCAGGAGGCGGTGCTGTAAAAGCCCAAGAAAAAGGGACTTGCAAAAAATTTTCATCACCTCACAACACCACAGCTTTTGTTGTGGATATCTTGTGATGACTTGTGAAGAGCAAGTAACCACCATCCAAAGGGTGATTAAAGGGGAAAGCCGTAACTTTCACAAAGTGGGATTTCTACACATGAACATGAGAGGTTGAGCTCACCCCTTGGACTTGAAAAGTCTTGGGAAGGTTCAGGCCAAATTTCATGCAAATCCCACACTTTTGAGGCACTTTTGGAGGCATTTGAAAAAGAGGCCAATTTGAATGTAAATTCAAATTGCAGCAACTTTCATCACTTAAATTCAAAAGTTGGCTTCATATTCAAACTCAGCACATTTTTCTGAGTTAGTCCACCAATTTTCACCCCCTTTGGAATTTATCTTGTCGGGAGCTAAATTTGCAATAATTCAAAAGTGAATTTGAATTTCAGTTCAAATGTGAAGCAAATTTAGCCAAACAAAATTCCAATTGAGGGAACCAAATTCAAAATGTAGCTTGGTGCTTAGGTCTATCATTCAATGTTTAGTAGCTGAGATATTTGCAGCAGAAGGGGGAGAAAGAATTAGAGGGGAGAAGAGGACCCACTGGTCAGCCACACAGAGATCAAACCGACTCAGTCACTTGGTCGAACACCTGCGGTCGCCAGCATGTGATGGCTCTCTAGGATCATAGACTGGCCCCACATATCACCACTCGTCTTTTCTGCGCACTTTGTCCTCACTCGTGCGCACCCGGGAAAACTTCCCGGTCGGTCACCCATCCCCAAATTCCTCTGGGTTAAGCACACTTAACCCCGGAGTCCTTTGCGGGTGGGCTTTCGGAAAAGAAGTTATACCTTGGTGGTATGAGTACTCTATCAATCCTATTAAGCCGCGAGTCAGGATATCACACAATCCACCCCCTTAGAAGACCGACGTCCTCGTCGGTCAACACCAAGACAGGAACGTCCCCTCTTAGCCACGTCCGTACGTTCAGTACTGACATACGCATACTGTATGTCCGGTTAGCAGCATACGTACCATACCGTGTCCCACACAGAGGACCCACGCGTCATGCCTATGTACCTGCGTCCCTGACCTGTACGCTACCGTATCCTTGTCACTGACCCGTACGCACCCGTGAAACTGCGAGGGTCGGCTCTGATACCATTTGTGATGGCTCTCTAGGATCATAGACTGGCCCCACATACCACCACTCGTCTTTTCTGCGCACTTTGTCCTCACTCGTGCGCACCCGGGAAAACTTCCCGGTCGGTCACCCATCCCCAAATTCCTCTGGGCCAAGCACGCTTAACCCCGGAGTCCTTTGCAGGTGGGATTCCGGAAAAGAAGGTATATCTTGGTGGTATGAGTACTCTATCAATCCTATTAAGCCGGGAGTCAGGATATCACACAGCGCACGGGTGAAACCCCGCCCCAACGCGGCCACCGCGACGAGCTGATGTCGTGCTGGAGGCCTGCGTCGCGCTATTACCTGCCCACGAGGTCATCCCTCGCAGCTCACACGCCGACCGGCTGGCTTTCACGCGCTCTCGACCGAAAACGCTCATCTCTCGGCCGCTCTCCTCGGCTCCTCGGTGCGCCGCTGATCCAGGCGTTCTCGCGACCGAAGATCAACAGCAAAGAGGCACGCCGGACGCTGCTCGAACTCACGGTGAAGACCCTACCCCCTTTCATGCTCTGTAGGGAGAGTATATCCACGCTTAGTCCTCGGTGTTCAAAGAACCGAGTAAGCAAAGAATCTGAAATTCGTGGTGATCGGCCCTCTACTGCATAAACCCAGCTAGGCACATGTTCTACACAGCCCCACGGCCACCTAGGATCAAAGACCATCGAAAACCATCGAGTCTTGGCGCTTCTATTCAAGTTTTTCGAGCATCCGCCATTTTAGCCCTAGGTCGACGGTGAGCACATAGCTCCGGCCGTTTCCATGGCCAACCGAGCTCATTTTCGTGCTCAGCATGCCACAGCGGAGCTGTAGGAGCAAACCGTTTGAAAAATAAGGCCTTGAGTAGCTCGGACGACATCGCCGGAGTAGATAGAGCCGCTGTCACCGTCGCGGGTGTGGTTCCGGCCATCGCCAAGCTTCGGTGAGGGCACCAGCGTGTTCTCCGAGCCAAGTTAGGCACAGGCGGCAAGTTTCATTGAAGGTCGGGCGGCGGAACGCCCGGCAGCGAGAGCTCCGGCGAAGCGCCGCCGCGGGAGTCGCAGGATGGCGCGAGGTAGACGAAGGGGGGGCGGGTCCACCGGTCAGCCTCTATTCTCGCGCGGGGATCCAGTTGCGGCCGGGATTCAGTGCGGCAGCGCGGGTAAAACCCCGTAGGCCGCGGTGTGGCGACGTTCTCAGTGGGCCGATTTGAGGAGTGGGTCCCACCCGCAGAGTTTAAACATTTTGGGGAATTTCCAGTTTAGTTCAAACTTCAAATGCATAGAACTCTTGCTAGGAAGCTCCAAATCAGTGAACCAAATTTTGCTGAACTCAGAATTTTGAGTACTTTCCAGCAATACTAAGTTCAGCTCATGAAACGTAATAGTTTTCCAGAATTAAATCCCTAAAATTTAAAATGTTAGGAATTTTATCTGGAGAATTACTTCATGAAAATTCTGAAATTTGGCTGGAAGGTTCATTGGAAAATCCTTGAGTCACAGAAAAAATTTCAGACCCATCCAAGTTAATTATTCCCCCTAATGCGGTGATTAAGAGAACTGCCCTGAGAAAATAGAAAAATGTACAGAAACATTTTTCAGATTTTCTCAAATCTTGTTTAGGGCATAACTTCCTCTAGGATTCTTCAAATGACATGAAACCAATTCCATTAGAACCATCTCAAATTCTAGTTTCCAGAAAGTAATGGTTGGAGCCATGAAAACCCCTGGAATTCCTTAGAGGCTCAAATAGTGACCAAATAGGCTTTTATTTGTACAAAGCTCAAATGAACTTTGTTTCAAATGAAACTTGGTCAAGACTCTGGTTAGAACCCTACCAAGCCACCATAAAAAATTTCAGAACCAAAGGGGAGGGTTAGATAGAGTTATAGTAATTAATTATTCAAGTTTACACATTGCATTTGAATTAACATGTAGTATCTCATTAAATGTGTAGTCGCTGAAGGCGAGGAGACTCCGGAAGTGCTCGACTTCCTTCTTACGGACGAAGACCTAACCCCTGACCAGCAGCAACAAGGCAAGCCCCGGTTTGCATTCACCCTTTTATAAAGTTTTGCTTTGTTTACATGTCTAGTGTGAGGTATGAATGTGCATTAGGTGTAGGATGGATGGAACCCCACTTGCATAACCAGAATTTTTCCTATAAGAGTGAGGGTAGTGTCTATATCCTCGAGTAGACATGCTATGCTTAATGATTCATAGGACTTCGGTACAAGTCAAGTAGTTTGAATGTACTCGCGAGTTAGGCTTGGGACACACAGGATTGGTTCGAGTGATGTGAGATCACATTAGTAATGAAAATGAGACTAGGCAGGGGCTAGGACGCAGCAAGAGGAAGTCTTGTGTGCGCAGCCCTGTCCGTGTCGATTGAGGACTGATCCGTGTGCGGCCCTGCTGAGCAAGTATTCAACGTACCGAAGGCATATCGGATATATGGGCCCCTATAAACTGATGTAACCTAAACCTCCGGGCGTCGAGTCATAGCACACCGATTTATAGGTGTAGGTTGAGGACAGCAAGGTGGAAATCTGCTAACGGGCATAGAGAGATGCTCCGTTTAGGGAACCTCCTGTCCGTTTCGGTGCGACCGGTTCGACGTTTGGGCTGTTGGGTGAAAGGTTGTCCCGTACGACATCGAGTGAGCGTGCTGTGCAGCTCCACGGGTGGGCGTACATGACGTGCTCTTCGGGTATCCCTGCAGGTGTATATCGAGTCGATTCGCCATCCCTCGCGGTGACGAGTACCGCTTGTTCACTGCGTTGTAACGTAGATAATTTATGGAATGTTATGATTCAATTCTTCTGTATGATATAATTGTATTGTTACATGTGTGCCACCAAATATGTCTTACTAAATTTCTTATTGATGAACTGTTAACTTATGGCTAAAAGATGAACTAAGGATGAACTGGTAGGCGTGTCCCTTTGCTGAAAATGTACCATCCCATGGTTGTTGTACACTACATATAGAGTTTCATGCCTAGGCGAGTCGGTTAAGTCTTGTTGAGCCATCATGCTCATGGTTGCTGCTTAAGTGTTTTTCAGGTGAGGAGCCACGCACGGACTCGGGTTACGAGTCCACCGGCGAGGGTTACCCTCCGTCGGGGACCACGGCTGAGTGGGAGCCGTACATACCGCGCTGAGCTGAGAAGTGCAGCTAGTGTGGGCTGCCCTAGGGCTGGGCAACCGACTTTTGCTAGATAGGCGGGCGTGAGTTGTACAAATTAAAACTTCCGTTGTGTAATGTATACCTTAGTTTGTAACTGAACATTGTACTACTTTTTATAGTTTCAGTTTGTTTCGATGTAATACAATGTATCCTTATGACGTGTGCTGTCGGGTGTCGCATCGTGCGGCACCACCCTCTGTGATCCTGGATGAGCGGATTCCGGTCCGCCACAGCCTGGTATCAGAGCGGCATTGGGGATAGCGCATTAATTAAAGACTGTATTACGGGAAAACTTAGGTTTACGGTGAGGATCCGGTAGTTTGCCCAAGTAAGGACTATATTAGCATAGTTACTTAAAGTGGCAAGACTAACTTATGTTTTATGATTCTGAATTTTAATTATGTTACGACGCACCTACGCTCTGGTAAGAATGGTAAGGAACACCACCGAAAGCGGTTCAATTTCGGTTAGCTCCCCTGACGAGGAACGTGGTTCAAGGATAGGTCTCACAGCTTGGTGTGGGACGTCAATATGATACTCTTGGACTCTTCATGTTCCTGAGTTCATATGAAACGCTGATCCCTAGCGTGCATTAGGCAAGTAAGTGGAGACCCCATCGCATGGTCAGTAACGCGAGAGTGTGTTCGTCTGGAAATAGCCCAGGAGGACATATGCAGTAGGTGGTATCCGTTCGGTTGATAACATTCCCAACCGTGACGACCCGTTCATGATATACTCGGGTTCCCCATCTTGTGGTGTTGAAACATGATCATGTACCTTGAGACGTGACTTAACTCAAGGACGGCCGTATGACAATGATGCGGGCGTTTGTATTTACTTTCAAATATGGAACTGCCTGAAACGAAACAACCTTTGAGTGCACCACTATTGAGTGTTCTTCTGCAGGTACTAACCATGTATGTATGCCGTGTAGTATACGTGTGCGAGAGCCTGTTTAGTGGCACAACTGAGACGTATATGCCGGTATAATCCGGTTAGGATTTTCTTTTGTGAGGAACGTAGTACCGACAGATCATAGGCATGTGTATGAAAGATAATGATAACAAGGAATTAAAATCACTAAGTTTCAACATTCAGGGTCCGGGTTGGGTAGGAAAATGTGATAGTTGATCAGTGTACTTCCAAAGGATTGAAAAACAGAGTGCTCTGTTTTGGGCAGCAAGTTTGCTGAACTTTGACAGGGCATAACTCACAGATTATTTAGCCAATGGAGGTGTGGGATATAGTTCTGGAAATGTAATTAAGTACTCCACCACTTTGTGTCAGGATCCACCTTTTGCGGGGCCCACTTGTGCATCTTGTACCAATCCCTGGATCAGTAGTCGGTACGCACAATAGAATGGATCCAAAGTCATGCAATAATTTAGCCTTAACATATCCCTTAAGGTATTACAACCAAGTTTTTAAGTTACACCTCATAGGCCTCGCAGGGACTCAAAAGAGCGACAACTAGTGAAAGGCAGCGGACTATGTGGCTCCCATTCCCCTCAGGCAGCCTTGGGCGCAGGACTAGGCCTACTCGTCGTTGTATTGCGCTTCATCCTCCATCTCCCTCTCTTCCTCTGCTTCTGAGGGTCGCGAAGAAAGCAAGAGTGAGTATGAAAGGTACTCAGCAAGCCCTAACACTATGCAAGGGAATGTGTTTCATGCTAGGGTTATAACAAGGAAGGGCCATATGGCTTAGAGTTGGCGAAAAGCATTCATGCAGGGTCTTCTTTGAAGATGATTTCACAAAGCAAAAGAGGCAGTCTTTTCTTGCTTTTAGTTGGTGGGGCCTGGGGGAGTTTAAGCTCAATCCCGCCAGTTCCCTAAGTTTTAACCGAACGTTCAAGCCCACGGCTTTACTAGTTCCCGGCACACAGCCAAAATCACCAAAACACGGCAAACACTGCCACCCATCACACTAAGGCAACACACTAAGACTAATCAACAAGAGCTCGGGGCATAGCGTGCCAATACCGTGGCAACGGTTATCCGGATTTACACTCTGCAGAGGTTATACACTTTACCTACAGGTCAGGCACTCCTAGCAAGGGAGTAGCGTAACGTTCGCCTCATCTTCCTCGAATAACCCCACAATCACACCTCGGGATGCACCCAGGGGCTATTTGGGCAATTACTCTCCCAACCGGACCACAGGTATTGACTCCCCCGTGTCTTTTCCTGGTCTCCCGTGCCCTACTGGCCGCCAGATGGCTTATGTGGAAGTCACCAAGAAGGTAGAGGGAATCCTGCCCATACAGGTTCTGTGGTTGTATGGAATCACTATGATGAGGTCATGTGGACCGGTCCTTGAGTTGGTGAGGCGGCTCCGTCCACGACCACGACAGGTGGGCTACACCGAAGCACACACTACTCATTCACCAATCCTGCCTCAACCACTCCTTTTTCCCACTTCACTCTACGCAGGTTGTAAGTCACCATCCCTAACCAGTTCCTTAACTCACACCACCAAGACACTTTTCACACTCTTCACAAATCCAATGATTAATTGTAGTGAGACGCGATGCGAACATCGCAAGGGTCCCAAAGCAATTCTACTTTCAAGGGATTACACACGCCATCACGTTATATTGTGATGACGGGGCCTTAGGGCGTCAAGGAGGAGTTGACAAGGTCAAGGAAGGTTCGTGGCACGTCATGTGACAGCCACGTGACTACGCGGACACTAACAAATGGGTCTTAGCTACTACAACGTTTAAAAGTAATCACAAAAATCATGCATATTTAAAATCAGGCTAACAGGGTAATTTTGCAAATTCATTGGAGCAATAATGTTCAAGGGAGTTAGAGCTTGCCTTCAAAAGCTTCTAAGAACTCCTCGTAATCCGGGTCTTCGAGTTCCTCGTCGAATCCCTCGCCCGCTATAGCACGTAAGTTGTTCAAGTTAGCGTCGAACCCAAGGGATTGCAAAAACTTAGGTACCACTTTAGTAAGGTGGTTGTCGGGGTTTTAGGGGGTTGTGTATTTGGCCGGGGGCCTCATCCTATCCCCGTTTGCCATTTACTTGATTATTTCGGTTAGTGCAAGTACTAGCACGTGCTAAAAAATGGTTTTTAGCCTTAGGGTTTTATGTACCCGCGGGTGTTCTTTCCAAGCTTTTGTGTTCACTTATCGGGTGTACCTAGCGCTTTTCTTTGCATGTAGCGGCTGACCGGCGGGGCCATGACCTCACGGGTCACTGTTCTGTGGACCGGGACTTGGTCCATAGCTACTGGCCCTCCGGTCCACACGGACTGAGTCCATAGGAGCTCTATCAAGCGTGCGGTGAGCCGGCGCCCGTGGGGCGCTGGGTCAGCGACCACATCAACACCTTGCCCGTGTGGCCCTGCCACCTGGCTGCTATGTGGGTGGCCGGTCAGGGGGGTTGTTGGCGCGGCGGAGGAGATCGACAGCTAGCCAGGTCCGCGCTTTGTCGGTTTGCCTAACGTGGTTCATGCCGGAAGCCTACGTAGCGTGGGGAATCTAACGGAAGGGTCCTTAGGCCACGGGGGTCGCCGGAGAGGCGGTGGCAGTTTGCCGGAGATCGCGATGGTGGCGGCCGGGTGGTTTGGTTTGCTGGCCTGTCGCGCTACGTATACTTCACGCGCATTCCATAGGGGTGCCACTTAGGATTGGGCGGCGGGGTGACTGCCGGCGGCTTGCCAGAGCCGCAATCCTTTCATTCTCCGGGACAACCAGCTAGTGGCCAGGCATCTACTTATCGGGGGGGGGGGGGGAGCCTTGTGGATGGGGTGTGCAGCTAGGACGACTGTTGAAGCGTCGTCAATGGCTTTACCGGAGTATGTGGGGACAGCGACGTTCTTTGAACTCGCTGTCACGTGTGTTTTCCCTCAGCCTAGCGCGTCAGCTACGTGCACGAGGGTGCGTAGGTGCTGCAGGGACCTTGGTTGGGTCAATGCAGCCCTCAGGACAGACGACGACACACCATGGCAATGGCGAGCTCGGCCTTGCATGGCTGGCCCGTCTCGGCGACCAAATACACTACAGCGCGGAGAGCTACAGGAGACCACAAAGGTTCTGCTACACTAAGGAGTCGATAGGTGGGGGAACTCACCGTGGGGGAATCGGGAGGTGGCCGGAGTTGAGGAAGGGGGTGCTGTTCTTGCAAGATTTTGGCGCCGGCGACCCTTTTTCTTGCTCAACCAGTGCTGTGAACTCGGTGGCGAGCGTGGGAGGAGTAACAGTGGAAGGGGTGCCCATTTTATAGCCGGGCGAGGCATCCAGCGACCACACGCGGCGGGGCGCCTGGCAGCTGCATTTGATGCGGCATCTGGGATTTCGGGAGGAGGATGACTTGGTAAGGTGCGGTGACCGGTGACGGGACGGGGCGTCCCGTCGACGGATCTCCGGGTGCTTGCAGGCGGGCGGGCGGCCGAGCCCGAGGCTGCGCGATACGGCGTCCGACCGGCGGGTCTGTGTGGCGGCCGGGGGAGGTGTGACGCGGGGCGGCGACCGGCGACGGGACGGGGCGTCCCATTGCCGGGATTCCCGGCGGCGGCGGCGGGGCAACCGTAGCGCGACGCATGCGCTCGGGTGTAGCGGCGGCGAGGGGAGGAGCGGGGGTAGGGGCGCTGGCGCGTGCGGGCTGGGCCAGGGGAGAGAAAAGGGGCCGGGGGGGGGAGAGGAATTGGGCCGGGCCGCTGGGCTGCGCCGGGTGAGGGTATTATTTTTTTGCCATTTTTTTGTGTCTGCTACAGAGCTACCCCACTTAAACGGAATCTCGTCCTCGAGATTCGGTTGCTTCCTCAAACAGGTGAGGAAACTCTCTTCTGAGGTCGTCCTCTCGTTCCCAGGTAGCTTCTGCTTCGGTATGGTTAGCCCATTGGATTCGGCAGAATCGTGTTGCACTTCTGCGTGTCTGCCGGGTGACGATGTCCAGGATCCTGGTAGGCAGCTCTTGATATCTTAAGTCCGGCTGGAGGTCCATTGCGTCACACGATACCTGTTCCTCGGGTACTCTCAGGCATTTCTTGAGTTGTGATACGTGGAATACATTGTGAACGTCGGACATAGTCTCTGGTAGCTTCAAACGGTAGGACACGGCTCCTATTCTTCCGAGTATCTCAAATGGTCCGATGTATCGTGGGGCCAACTTTCCCCGTATCTGGAACCTTCTCGTACCTCGGATTGGCGACACCTTGAGGTATAAAAAGTCTCCCCTTTCAAAAGTGAGCTCCCTTCGGTGGGTGTCCGCATAGCTCTTTTGTCTGCACTGGGCTACCTTAAGGTTTTCTCTGATTGTGGCCACCCGTTCCTCTGCGTCCTTGATTATGGCAGGGCCAAAATACGATCGCTCCCCAACCTCTGACCACATCATTGGTGTTCGGCACTTTCTTCCGTACAACGCCTCGAAGGGTGACATCTGTAGGCTGGCCTGGTAGCCGTTGTTGTAGGAGAACTCTGCGAAGGACAGACTCTTCTCCCAATCCTTTCCGTATGTCAGAGCACATGCGCGTAGCATGTCTTCTAGTATCTGATTTACCCGTTCAGTCTGACCGTCCGTCTGCAGATGGTAGGCGGAACTGTAATCTAGTTTGGTGCCCAGGAGGGAATGCAAACTCTTCCAAAAGTGTGCTGTGAATTGGGAGCCACGATCCGACACTATCCGGCTTGGTACTCCGTGTAGTCGGAGTATGTGGTCGATGTATAGTTGTGCTAATTGGTCTCCACGGTGGGTCGTTTTGACGGGTATGAAATGGGCCACCTTCGTCAGACGGTCTACGATGACCCAAACGGAGTTGTTTCCCTTTTTCGTCCGTGGTAACCCGGTTATGAAATCCATAGCGATTTCATCCCATTTCCACACCGGTATGGTTAGGGGTTGTAGCAACCCAGCTGGCCTCTGATGTTCGGCTTTCACTCGGCGGCAGACGTCGCAATGGGCGACGAATTCTGCTATTTCTCGTTTCATAGCCGCCCACCAATACTTTTGTTTTAAATCCTGGTACATCTTGGTGGTTCCCGGGTGGATAGAGTATGCTGAATTGTGGGCCTCATCCATTATCAGTCGTCTTAGCCCGTTTGCCTTCGGCACACATATCCGGTTCTCGTACCACAGGGTCTCGTGCTCGTCTACTCGAAACCCAGGGGCCTTGCCTACCCCTGTTTGAGCCTTTAGTGTACGGATTTCCGGATCCTCCCGTTGGGCCTGCCGGATTCGACCCTCCAATGTGGGTTGTAGGCATAGGGTGCCCAGATACCCGTTTGGTGCTATGTGCAGGTTCAACTTTTGCATTTCCGCTCTCAGACCCGGTTGGCGGGTAACAAGCCTTATTGTGATACAGTGAGCCTTCCGGCTTAGAGCGTCGGCTACTACGTTAGCTTTTCCAGGGTGATACTGCACTTCCAGGTTGTAGTCCTTAATCAGCTCCAACCACCTTCGCTGCCTTAGGTTTAATTCCGACTGAGTGCATATGTATTTGAGGCTCTTGTGGTCTGTAAAGATCCGACACTTGTTTCCGATCAGGTAGTGTCTCCAGATTTTTAGTGCATGGACTACAGCTGCCAACTCCAAGTCATGGGTTGGGTAGTTCTTTTCATGGACCTTCAGTTGTCTGGATGCATAGGCGACGACTCGGTCATCCTGCATCAGCACACACCCAAGTCCTTGTCAGGAGGCGTCGCAGTACACGATGAAATCTTTGTGTATATCCGGCAAGATCAGCACTGGGGCTGCGGTCAACCTCTTCTTTAATTCTCTGAAGCTGTTCTCGCAGGCGGAAGTCCACTCAAATATCTTGTCCTTTTTTGTCAGCTCGGTCATGGGCCTCGCAATTTTGGAGAACCCTTCTATAGACCTCCGGTAATACCCGGCTAGTCCAAGGAAGCTATGTATTTCCGTCACGCTAGTGGGCTGCTTCCAGTCGGTGACTGCTTCGACTTTAGCTGGGTCCACTGCCACTCCCTCGGCCTTTATGATGTGCCCGAGGAACGCGACCTGCTGCAGCCAAAATTCGCACTTGCTGAACTTGGCGTACAGCTGGTGCGCTCTTAACCTTTCCAGCACTATTCTGAGATGTTCGACATGCTCTGCTTGACTTCTCGAGTAGATAAGGATGTCGTCTATGAAGACGACGACAAACTTATCCAACTCTTCCGTGAATATCTTGTTCATTAAGTTCATGAAGTAAGCCGGTGCGTTGGTCAGCCCGAACGGCATTACTGTGAACTCATACTGCCCATAACGAGTTACGAAGGCTGTCTTCATGATATCTGCATTTCTGATTTTCAGTTGGTAGTAGCCAGATCGCAGATCGATCTTGGAGAAGTACTTTGCTCCCTTTAGTTGGTCAAACAAGTCATCGATCCGTGGCAAGGGGTACTTGTTCTTGATCGTGACCTCATTCAAGGACCGGTAGTCGATACACATCCTCAAGCTATCATCCTTCTTTTTGACAAATAGTACGGGAGCTCCCCAGGGTGAAGAGCTAGGTCGGATAAATCCTTTCTCTTGCAATTCTCCGATCTGCTCCTTTAGCTCGGCCAGCTCGTTGGCTGCCATCCGATACGGCCTCTTAGCTATCGGTGTTGCCCCAGGTACCAGGTCGATTAGAAATTCAATATCTCTATCCGGGGGCATTACAGGTAGCTCCTCTGGGAATACGTCTGGGTATTCACTTACAACTGGCACTTGCTCCAAAGGTGTTGTGCCAAGACTGCACACTAGGGGTTCCATCCTGAGCCTATGGGGTTGGCATGTCACAGTAATCCCGTCACGGTTCGTCGCCGTGACCTTGCGGTCGGCACATGATATATTCCCTTTATGTCGTGCCAGCCAGTCCATTCCAAGGATGACATCTATGCCGTTCGACTTCAGGACGACTAGGTCTGCTAGAAATTCTACCCCACTTATTTGAATCTTAACCCCCAGGCATCCGAGGTGGCACTTTATAGTGTCCCCTAAGGATCTGGTCACTAGTGGGGTTTTTAGCCATACCGTGGGTAATCCACTTTTAGCCACAAAGTTGGAGGAAATGAAGGAGTGCGAAGCCCCAGAATCAAATAGTACTGTGGCGAGGGTTGAGTTGACTAGGTACTCACCGAGTACGACGTCTGGAGCATCCTCCGCCTGGCTTGCATCGATGTGGTTCACACGACCGCGTCCGAAGGACTGAGCTCGGTTCTGCGGTCCTGACGCCTGCGGTGGGTTGCGCCCGTTGTTAGACGCAACGGCCCTTACTCTTGAGTTTGCCGGGGCGTCGTTTGGTTTCCTCATGAGGGGGCAATTTGCGATCAAGTGCCCTGGGTCGCGGCAATGGAAGCAAGCCCTGCCGGCAGTCGTCGTTCGAGTTGTGTTGGCATTGCCCTGCTGCGGTGCATTGGTGCTTGGTGGTCGGTATTGTTGCATTGGCTGCTGTAGGTTGGACCCCGTGGTGCGGAACTGCATGGTGGGTTGTTATCGTGGCTTCGGCGGAAAGTTAGGCCTTGCCCGTTGAAATCGTTCTTGCTGCTTGAACTTTTGCACCTGGAACTTCCTCTTTCGTTCCCCATCCAGCTGGGAACGTGCCTCTTCCAGTAATATGGCTCTATTCATGAGGGTGTTGAAGTCCGGGTATATGTGTTTGACAAGTTGGGCCTTCATGACACCGTTCAACCCTTTGCGGAAACGGTCTTGCTTCTTCTTGTCAGTGTTGATTTCGCTACTAGCGTAGCGTCCTAGCTTTAAGAACTTCTTGATTTATTGGTTGATGGTCATGGCTCCTTGGCGTAGTGCACGAAACTCGTCTGCCTTCATTTCAATAACTCCTTTGGGGATATGGTAATCCCGGAAGGCTTGCTGAAACTCCTCCCAGCCTATTGTGTCAGGTTTGGCCGCTGCTTCACGGTAGTTGTCCCACCATTCCGCGGCAGCTCCCACTAGTTGATGGGAGGCTAGCATTACTCGCTCTTGGTCTCCGGCTGCGGTAATGTCGAGTTTCTTTCCTATGTTGCGCAGCCAATCATTGGCTGCCAACGGGTCCTCGTCAGCACCGTCGAAGACCGGGAGTCGGAGTCTCATGTACTCTGACATCCTAGAGGGTGGAGGCGCCCCAGGGCCTCGCTGTCCCTGTATCGCCTGAGTTATGGTCTGTAACAATTGTGTTTGTACTGCCATGACTTCGGCCAACGTAGCTAGTGGTGGTGGAGGCACCAATTCCTCCTCCGCAACTGGCACTTCTTCGGGGTTGATTTCCCCAACTCCTTCTGGAGGGTTGTTCGCCCTATTGGGTTCACCTCCTCCAAAAGCTGCTACCCGTGGGGCCTGGATTGGTGCATGACGTCCTGCTCCCCTGCCCCTCCGGGCGGGTACGCTTCGGGGTGCACGTGCCACAGGTGCCTGGGCCCCTTCGGCAATGCGCTCCCAGCGTGCCTGAACTCTGGCGGATCTCTTGGGGGCCATCTGGAGAAGTAAAATTTCACGGAACTTTAGCTGTTGCTTTATTTATTGTTTCTTGTTTTGTGTGACCATATTTTAATATAAGGGTTTGCTAATTAGGTTCATATTTTACTTATTACTATCATTATTATTTATTATTATTATATATATTTTTAAGAGGGGTGCCCCTCACCTGAGCCCTTGCCCATTTCATTCAACAGAGTTTTATCAAACATACTAGAAGTCCATTAATTCCCGGCAAATCACATCATCACTACTAGAGTACAATCATCACATGGTACAACACATAGCAGGTCTAGGACCTTGCAACATACTCACGCCACATCTAACGATCACGATGCTAATCATCCACTAATACGGGATACATAACTCACACTATGCCGGGCTACTCATGGTACTACAGGCTGCTGCCTACTGTGGTGGGACTCGTGGGGGTACGGCGTCCTCCATGCCGTGGTCCTGGCGCCACTCGCGCCCCAAGTTGATCCCGTCGTCGACCAACTCCTCAACGGTGAAGGGGAACTGGCCACCGTCGTGTCCTGCGGTCTCCTGACTCGGTCCTCCACAGCTAGCAACCTCCTCCAGTATCTCGACACTCGAGTCCCGACCGTCGCCTCCCTGCGGGTGTTCGTCCTCCTCTGGCTCGTCTCCGGTGTCGTCGTCGGAGTCGCTGTACGTCTCCGTGCTCCCAGTGCGTCCTCCACGCAGCTGCTCCAGCAGGCGAAGGCTCTTGCCTCGACCAAAGTGTCCAGCGCCCCTGGCTATCGTGGCCCGGACGGAGGGAGTCAGGTGGGGTACAGCCGGCACACGCATCTTCTGCATGCCACTCTCGTGCTGCACGGCCAGGGTGCTCTTACGAGCATTGATCCGGACTCGTGCTCCCCCTGAGCGAGCTCTGGCCTGGTAGAGGGAGTCCAACTCCCTGAGGTGTGCTGCAGTCCTGTGGTTGAGCTCCACACGCAGTGCCTCAGTCACCTCACGAGCTCGTGTGGTCTCGGTGCGGGCCTCGTCCAGCTGGGCCTGCAGACTCCTCACTCTAGCCTCCGCGTCCTGAGTGCGAGCAACCTCTTCCCTCCACTCCGTGTGGGCGTTCTCGCAGCACTGGTCCAAGGCGTGCAGGTATCTGGCAGTCTCTGTCAAGGTGGTGTCCTCCACGGTCCTGGTGGGTCCCTCCAGTGTCGCAACTCGGTGCCTCCAGACGTAGCTATCCTCTCGGCGCACGGGGAAGTAATGGATGGGCATCGGCCCGGTCTGCTCCATGCACCTGTCGCTGAGCTCCAACAGTGCCTCCCGTGCAACAGCTCTGATGGAGTCCTCATAGCAGGCTCCGGTGAAGGTGAGCAAGTAGGGCTGCACTCCATAAGGACCTGATGCCTCAGTGACGTGGACCTCTGCCTCGCAGCGGAGTGCACCATCCTCCTCGTACTCCCTCCAGCGGTAGTATGGAAACCTCGTGTAGCCGAGTCTCTCCAAGGTGCGGATCAGCACCTGCGGGAACCCAGTCAGGTCCTGGCAAGTACCCTCAGACCAGCCATCCATCTATCACGGTAAACTGTGGGTCAGTGTTGTTTAACAAAATAATTTTACATAAGAGTGAGGTAAGTCTCGTAAAGGTAGGTTTTCGCACATAATTTTTGGAAAATGTGTGTTCCGTCGATGTTTCGTCCCTATGGCTTCGTCCTATGGTCAAGTATGGCTCTGATACCACTCTGTCAGGACCCACCTCTTGCGGGGCCCACTTGTGCATCTTGTACCAATCCCTGGATCAGTAGTCGGTACGCACAATACAATGCATCCAAAGCCATGCAATAATTTAGCCTTAACATATCCCTTAAGGTCTTACAACCAAGTTTTTAAGTTACACCTCATAGGCCTCGCAGGGCCTCAAAAGAGCGACAACTAGTGAAAGCCAGCGCACTATGTGGCTCCCATTCCCCTCAGGCAGCCTTAGGCGCAGGACAAGGCCTACTCGTCGTTGTATTGTGCTTCATCCTCCATCTCCCTCTCTTCCTCTACTTCTGAGGGTCGCGAAGAAAGCAAGAGTGAGTACGAAAGGTACTCAGCAAGCCCTAACACTATGCAAGGGAATGTGTTTCATGCTAGGGTTATAACAAGGAAGGGCCATATGGCTTAGAGTTGGCGAAAAGCATTCATGCAGGGTCTTCTTTGAAGATGATTTCACAAAGCAAAAGAGGCAGTCCTTTCTTGCTTTTAGTTGGTAGGGCCTGGGGGAGTTTGAGCTCCATCCCGCCAGTTCCCTAAGTTTAAACCGAACGTTCAAGCCCACGGATTTACTAGTTCCCGGCACACAGCCGAAATCTCCAAAACACGGCAAACACTGCCACCCGTCACACCAAGGCAACACACTAAGACTAATCAACAAGAGCTCGGGGCATAGCGTGCCAATACCGTGGCAACGGTTATCCGGATTTACACTCTGCAGAGGTTGTACACTTTATCCACAGGTCAGGCACTCCTAGCAAGGGAGTAGCGTAACGTTCGCCTCATCTTCCTCGAATAACCCCACAATCACACCTCGGGACGCACCCAGGGGCTATTTGGGCAATTACTCTCCCAACTGGACCACGGGTATTGACTCCCCCATGTCTTTTCCTGGTCCCCCGTGCCCTACTGGCCGCCAGATGGCTCATGTGGAAGTCACGAAGAAGGTAGAGGGAATCCTGCCCATACAGGTTCTGTGGTTGTACGGAATCACTATGACGAGGTCATGTGAACCGGCCCTTGAGTTGGTGAGGCGGCTCCGTCCACGACCACGACAGGTGGGCTACATCGAAGCACACACTTCTCATTCACCAATCCTGCCTCAACCACCCCTTTTTCCCACTTCACTCTACGCAGGTTGTAAGTCACCATCCCTAACCCGTTCCCTAACTCACACCACCAAGACACTTTTCACACTCTTCACAAATCCAATGATTAATTGTAGTGAGACGCGATGCGAACATCGCGAGGGTCCCTAAGCAATTCTACTTTCAAGGGATTACACACGCCATCACGTTATATTGTGATGACAGGGCCTTAGGGCGTCAAGGAGGAGTTGACAAGGTCAAGGAAGGTTCGTGGCACGTCATGTGACAGCCACGTGACTACGCGGCCACTAACAAATGGGTCTTAGCTACTACAACGTTTAAAAGTAATCACGAAAATCATGCATATTGAAAATCAGGCTAACAGGGTAATTTTGCAAATTCATAGGAGCAATAATGTTCAAGGGAGTTAGAGCTTGCCTTCAAAAGCTTCTAAGAACTCCTCGTAATCCGGGTTTTCGAGTTCCTCGTCCAATCCCTCGCCTGCTATAGCACGTAAGTTGTTTGAGTTAGCGTCGAACCCAAGGGATTGCAAAAACTTAGGTACCACTTTAGTAAGGTGGTTGTCGGGGTTTTAGGGGATTGTGTATTTGGCCGGGGGCCTCATCCTATCCCCGTTTGCCGTTTACTTGATTATTTTGGTTAGTGCAAGTACTAGCACGCGCTAAAAAAATGGTTTTTAGCCTTAGGGTTTTATGCACCCGCGGGTGTTCTTTTCAAGCTTTTGTGTTCAGTTATCGGGTGTACCTAGCGCTTTTCTTTGCATGTAGCGGCTGACCGGTGGGGCCAGGACCCCACGGGTCACTGTTCCGTGGACCGGGACTTGGTCCATAGCTACTGGCCCTCTGGTCCACACGGACTGAGTCCATTGGAGTTCTATCAAGCGTGCGGTGAGCCGGCGCCCGTGGGGCGCTGGGTCAGCGACCACATCAACACCTTGCCCGTGTGGCCCTGCCACCTGGCTGCTATGTGGGTGGCCGGTCAGGGGGGTTGTTGGCGCGGCGGAGGCGATCGACAGCTAGCCAGGGCTGCGCTTTGTCGGTTTGCCTAACGTGGTTCATGCCGGAAGCCTACGTAGCGTGGGGAATCTAACGGAAGGGTCCTTAGGCCACGGGGGTCGCCGGAGAGGCGGTGGCAGTTTGCCGGAGATCGCGATGGTGGCGGCCGGGTGGTTTGGTTTGCTGGCCTGTCGCGCTACGTATACTTCACGCGCATGCCATAGGGTTGCCACTTAGGATCAGGCGGCGGGATGACTGCCGGCGGCTTGCCGGAGCCGCAATCCTTTCGTTCTCCGGGACAACCAGCTAGTGGCCAGACATCTACTTATCGGGGGGGGGGGGGGGGGGGAGCCCTGTGGGTGGGGTGTGCACCTAGGACGACTGTCGAAGCGTCGTCAATGGCTTTGCCGGAGTATGTGGGGACAGCGACGTTCTTTGAACTCACTGTCACGTGTGTTTTCCCTCAGCCTAGCGCGTCGGCTACGTGTGCGAGGGTGCGTAGGTGCTGTGGGGACCTTGGTTGGGTCAATGCAGCCCTCAGGACAGACAACTACACACCATGGCAATGGCGAGCTCGGCCTTGCATGGCTGGCCCGTCTCGGCGACCAAATACACTACAGCGCGGAGAGCTACAGGAGACCACAAAGGTGCTGCTACACTAAGGAGTCGAGAAGTGGGGGAACTCACCGTGGGGGACTCGGGAGGTGGCCGGAGTTGAGGAAGGGGGTGCTGTTCTTGCAAGATTTTGGCGCCGGCGACCCTTCTTCTTGCTCAACCAGTGCTGTGAACTCGGTGGCGAGCGTGGGAGGAGTAACAGTGGAAGGGCGCCCATTTTATAGCCAGGCGAGGCATCCAGCGACCACATGCGGCGGGCGCCTGGCAGCTGCATTTGATGCGGCATCCGGGATTTTGGGAAGAGGATGACTTGGTGAGGTGCGGCGACCGGTGACGGGACGGGGCATCCCGTCGACGGATCTCCGGGCGCTTGCAGGTGGGCGGGCGGACGAGCCCGAGGCTGCGCGATACGGCGTCCGACCGGCGGGTCTGTGCGGCGGCCGGGGTAGGTGTGACGCCGAGCGGCGACCGGCGACGGGGCGGGGCGTCCCATTGCCGGGATTCCTGGCGGCGGCGGCGGGGCAACCCTAGCGCGACACGCGCGCTCGGGTGTAGCGGCGGCGAGGGGAGGAGCGGGGGTAGGGGCGCTGGCGCGTGCGGGCTGGGCCAGGGGAGAGAAAAGGGGGGCCGGGGGGGAAGAGGAATTGGGCCAGGCCGCTGGGCTGCGCCGGGTGGGGGTATTATTTTTTTGCCATTTTTTTTTGTGTCTGCTACACTTTGTTGGAGACTTCCTGAGCTGAATCACATCTTAATGTGGCCTAAATTCCAGAGGTATGTAAACTGTCCAGAGCCAGGACAGATTTAAATACTCTCTGGACTAGTCTGTTTTTCAAGCATCAACTGGAAGCCTTTCCAACCGAGTGTTCTTATATGATCTGCTCACCGGGAGGAAAGATTTCAGCAAATATGATAATTCCAAAAGCACCTCTGTGCTTAGGTGGGAAGCTATATCCCACCACCTTGATAATCCTTACGGGGCAAAAGATTGATGCAATCTTAGGGATGTCATGGCTGAGCTACCATGGCGCTGTCCTGGACACTTGGACACGGACGGTTCATTTGAATTCTCCATTCCACCATCCGCATTCCATGGTGTTAAACAATCCTGTCCAGGAGGTTTCAGCAATAAATAATACCGAAGCTCTCAAGTTAGAGGACATCCCCGTAGTCCGGGAGTACCCCGACGTGTTCCCAGATGATCTTCCGGGCATGCCATCTGAGCGGGATGTCGAGTTCAAGATTAAACTTGCACCCGGTACTACGCCCATATCACGGAGACCATACAAGATGGCTCCGAACGAGCTGGCTGAATTAAAAGAACAGCTCAATGATCTGTTAAGCAAAGGTTTCATTAGGCCGAGTTCCTCGCCTTGGGGATGCTCGGCGCTGTTCGTGAAGAAGAAGAAGGATGAAACCTTAAGGCTGTGTGTAGACTACCGGCCGCTCAACGCCGTCACCATCAAGAATAAGTACCCACTGCCCCGCATTGACATTTTGTTTGATCAACTTGTGGGTGCAAGTGTGTTCTCCAAGATGGACCTTCGCCCTGGATATCATCAAATAAAAATCCGAGCGGAGGATATCCCGAAGACGTCCTTCTCGACGAGATATGGCTTATATGAATATCTCATCATGTCTTTTGGTCTCACTAATTCTCCAGCATATTTCATGTACCTCATGAACTCGGTGTTCATGCCGGAGTTGGACAAGTTCGTGGTGGTGTTCATTGATGATATCTTGGTTTATTCCAAGACAGAATCAGAACACGCCGAACACTTGAGGATCGTTCTTCAACGATTGCAAGACCACAAACTATATGCCAAGTTCAGCAAATGTGAGTTTTGGATCATCCAAGTGCCATTTCTGGGACATTATCTCAGCGGAAGGTATTTCGGTTGACCCAAGCAAAATAGAGCAAGTGCTGAAATGGAAGGCTCCCACTTCAGTCCATGAAGTCAGAAGCTTCCTCGACTTAGCAGGATACTATCGGAGATTCATTCCAAGCTTCTCCAAGCTTGCTAAGCTGATGACAGAATTGCTGAAGAAGGGAACAAAATATGTTTGGAACACGGCATGTGAAGGAGCGTTCCAAGCATTAGTGAAGCATCTCACAACAGCCCCGGTCTTAGCTCAACCGGATACGACCAAGCCCTTCGACGTGTATTGTGACGCGTCCGGTATTGGGCTCGGCTGCGTGTTGATGCAGGAAGGACATGTGGTCGCATATGGCTCATGCCAACTTCGGAACCATGAGCAGCATTATCCAACTCATGATCTTGAGCTTGCTGCTGTGATTTTGGCGATAAAAATGTGGAGGCAGTATCTCCTGGGGAATTTGGTGCATCTCTACACTGACCACAAGAGATTGAAGTATATTTTCACCCAGAAGGAGCTGAACATGAGGCAAAGGAGGTGGTTAGAACTAATCAAAGACTATGAGATTGAGATTCACTACCACTCCGGCAAGGCGAATGTGGTTGCCGACGCGCTGAGTCGAAAATCACATGTCCATAACCTCACCATTACACGGGTGGAGGAGGAAGAGTCGAGTTTATACTTGGTCCCTTATGGATTGCTCTACAACCTTGCCTTCATCCCTACCATTAGGGAGGATATCATTACAGCTCAGAAGACTGATAAGGGTATGGCACATCTCCAGAGACGGATAGACAACGGGGAGATCAAGTGTTTCCAGAAAGATGATGAGGGGACGCTATGGTTCAATGACCGCATAGTCGTACCCCGGGATATGGAGCTTAGGAAGAAGATTCTTGATGAAGCTCACTTGTCTAAATACTCCATTCATCCGGGCAGTAACAACATGTACCAAGATTTGTAAAAGAAATTTTGTGGACACGGATGAAGCGGGAAGTGGCTAAGTACGTATCCGGATGTGATATGTATAGACGAGTAAAGCTGATCATATGAGGAAATCAGGGCTGCTGTAACCCCTGAAAATCCTGGCATGGAAATGGGAAGATGTGAGCATGGATTTCATTGTGGGATTACCCTTGACTTCCAACAAACATGATTCCATTTGGGTAATCGTTGATCGGTTAACCAAGACGGCTCACTTCATCCCAGTGCATACACGTTACAATGCCGGCAAATATGCGGAGCTATACATAGTGAAGATTCTATGTTTATATGGAGTACCCAAGACCATAGTCTCAGACCGAGGTGCATTATTTGTATCTCGCTTTTGGGAGCAGTTGCACGCTGCGCTGGGTACTAAGCTGATTAGAAGCTCCGCCTATCACCCTCAGACAGATGGGCAAACAGAGAGGGTGAACCAAGTACTAGAAGACATGTTGAGAGCATGTGCCATCCACCACGGTAGGAACTGGAATGATCACTTACCGTTGGCGGAATTCTCGTACAACAACGGCTATCAGGCGAGTATCAAGATGGCACCCTACGAAGCTCTCTACGGTCGCAAGTGCCGCACCTCATTAAACTGGTGCGAGTCTGGTGAAAGGGTCACGTTCGGGGTTGATGTGGTGAACGACGCCGAAGAGCGCGTTCGGATGATTCAAGCCAACTTGAAGGCCGCTCAATCCCGGCAGAAAAGCTACGCTGATAAGAGGCGTAGACCGCTGCACTTTGACGTCGGAAAACATGTGTACCTCCGTGTATCTCTGATGAAGGGCGCACACCGGTTCGGCGTGAAGGGGAAACTCGCTCCCCGTTTCATTGGACCCTATGCTATCACCGAGAAGTGTGGACCAGCAGCGTATAGGCTGGAGCTACCGGCATCTCTTGCTGGTGTTCACGACGTTTTCCATGTTTTGCAACTGCGAAAATGTCTGAAGCATACAGCTGCTGTTCCCACCGAAGACATCGGCGAGTTGCAACTGGATTTGACATATGATGAATATCCGGTGGCAATAATTGATGAGAAAGCTCAGACCACACATAGCCGAATGTTGTGGTTCTACAAGATACTCTGGAGCAACCACACCGCTGAAGAAGCAACGTGGGAGAGCGAGGAATTCCTTCGCTCAAACTACCCGGAGTTCATGGCGTCTCAGCACGGGTGAGTTCCTATTACATCGCTGTCTCTTCTTTTGTAATCTCGGGACAAGACTCTTTTAAGGGGGGGGGGATGTAAAAGCCCAAGAATAAAGGGACTTGCAAAAAATTTTCATCACCTCACAACACCACAGCTTTTGTTGTGGATATCTTGTGATGACTTGTGAAGAGCAAGTAACCACCATCAAAAGGGTGATTAAAGGGGAAAGCCCTAACTTTCACAAAGTGGGATTTCTACACATGAACATGAGAGGTTGACCTCACCCCTTGGACTTGAAAAGTCTTGGGAAGGTTCAGGCCAAATTTCATGCAAATCCCACACTTTTGAGGCACTTTTGGAGGCATTTGAAAAAGAGGCCAATTTGAATGTAAATTCAAATTGCAGCAACGTTCATCCCTTCAATTAAAAAGTTGGCTTCATATTCAAACTCAGCACATTTTTCTGAGTTAGTTCACCAATTTTCACCCCCATTAGAATTTATCTTGTCGGGAGCTAAATTTGCAATAATTCAAAACTGAATTTGTATTTCAGTTCAAATGTGAAGCAAATTTAGCCAAACCAAATTCCAATTGAGGGAACCAAATTCAAAATGTAGCTTGGTGCTTAGGTCTATCATTCAATGTTTAGTAGCTGGGATATTTGCAGCAGAAGGGGGAGAAAGAATTAGAGGGGAGAAGAGGACCCACTGGTCAGCCACACAGAGATCAAACCGACTCAGTCACTCGGTCGAACACCTGCGGTCACCAGCGCACGGGTGAAACCCCGCCCCAATGCGGCCACCGCGATGAGCTGGTGTCGTGCTGGAGGCCTGCGCGGCACTATTACCTGCACACGAAGTCATCCCTCGCAGCTCACACGCCGACCGGCTGGCTTTCACGCGCTCTCGACCGAAAACGCTCATCTCTAGGCCGCTATCCTCGGCTCCTCGGTGCGCCGCTGATCCAGGCGTTCTCGCGACCGAAGATCAACAGCAAAGAGGCGCGCCGGACGCTGCTCGAACTCACGATGAAGACCCTACCCCCTTTCATGCTCTGTAGGGAGAGTATTTCAACGCTTAGTCCTCGATGTTTAAAGAACCGAGTTAGCAAAGAATCTGAAAATCGTGGTGATCGGCCCTCCACTGAGTAAACCCAGCTAAGCACATGTTCTAAACAGCCCCACGGCCACCTAGGATCAAAGACCATCGAAAACCATCGTATTCAAGTTTTTCGAGCATCCGCCATTTTAGCCCTAGGTCGACGGTGAGCACATAGCTCCGGCCGTTTCCATGGCCAACCGAGCTCATTTTCATGCTCAGCATGCCACAGCGGAGATGTAGGAGCAAACCGTTCAGAAAATAAGGCCCTGAGTAGCTCGGACGACATCGCCAGAGTAGATAGAGCCGCTATCACTGTCGCGGGCGTGGTTCCGGCCATCGCCAAGCTTCGGTGAGGGCACCAGCGTGTTCTCCGAGCCAAGTTAGGCACAGGCGGCAAGTTTCGTCGAAGGTCGGGCAGCGGAACGCCCGGCGGTGACAGCTCCGGCGAAGCGCCGCCACGGGAGTCGAGAGATGGCGCGCGGTAGACGAAGGGGGGTTGGGTCCACCGGTCAGCATCTATTCTCGCGCGGGGATCCAGTTGTAGCCGGGATTCAGTGCGGCAGCGCGGGTAAAACCCCGTGGGTCGCGGTGTGTCCGCGTTCTCAGTGGGCCGATTTGAGGAGTGGGCCCCACCCGCAGAGTTTAAACATTTTGGGGAATTTCCAGTTTAGTTCAAACTTCAAATGCATAGAACTCTTGCTAGGAAGCTCCAAATTCAGTGAACCAAATTTTGCTGAACTCATAATTTGGAGTAGTTTCCAGCAATACCAAGTTCAGCTCATGAAACGTAATAGTTTTCTAGAATTAAATCCCTAAAATTTAAACTATTAGGAATTTTATCTGGAGAATTACTTTATGCAAAATTCTGAAATTTGCTTGGAAGGTTCATTGGAAAATCCTTGAGTCACAGAAAATTTTTCAGAACTATCCAAGTTCATCTAGTACCCCTAATGGGGTGATTAAGAGAACTGCCCTGAGAAAAAAGAAAAAATGTACAGAAACATTTTTCAGATTTTCTCAAATCTTGTTTAGGGCATAACTTCCTCTAGGATTCTTCCAAGGACATGAAACCAATTCCATTAGAACCATCTCAATTTCTAGTTTCCAGAAAGTAATGGTCGGAGCCATAAAAACCCATGGAATTCCTTAGAGGCTCAAATATTGACCAAATAGGCTTTTATTTGTACAAAGCTCAAATGAACTTTGTTTCAAATAAAACTTGGTCAAGACTCTGGTTAGGACCCTACCAAGCCACCATAAAAAATTTCAGAACCAAAGGGGAGGGTTAGCTAGAGTTATAGTAACTAATTATTCAAGTTTACACATTGCATTTGAATTAACATGTAGTATCTCGTTAAACGTGTAGTCGCTGAAGGCGAGGAGACTCAGGAAGTGCTCGACTTCCTTCTTCCGGACGAAGAACTAACCCCTGACCAGCAGCAACAAGGCAAGCCCCGGTTTGCATTAACCCTTTTATAAAGTTTTGCTTTGTTTACATGTCTAGTGTGAGGTATGAATGTGCATTAGGTGTAGGATGGATGGAACCCCACTTGCATAACCAGAATTTTTCTTATAAGAGTGAGGGTAGTGTCTATGTCCTCGAGTAGACAGGCTATGCTTAATGATTCATAGGACTTCGGTACAAGTCGAGTAGTTGGAATCTACTCGCGAGTTAGGCTTGGGACACACGGGATTGGTTCGAGTGATGTGAGATCACATTAGTAATGAAAATGAGACTAGCCAGGGGCTAGGACGCAGCAAGAGGAAGTCTTGTGTGCGCAGCCCTGTCCGTGTCGATTGAGGACCGATCCGTGTGCGGCCCTGCTGAGCAAGTATTGAACGTACCGAAGGCATATTGGATATATGGGCCCCGATAAACCGATGTAACCTAAACCTCCGGGCGTCGAGGCATAGCACACTGATTTATAGGTGTAGGTTGAGGACAGCAAGGTGGAAATCTGCTAACAGGCATAGAGAGATGCTCCGTGTAGGGAACCTCCTGTCCGTTTCGGTGCGACCGGTTCGACGTTTGGGTTGGTGGGTGAAAGGTTGTCCCGTACGACATCGAGTGAGCGTGCTGTGCAGCTCCACGGGTGGGCGTACGTGACGTGCTCTTCGGGTATCACTGCAGATGTATATCGAGTGGATTTGTCGTCCCTCGCGGTGACGAGTACCGCTTGTTCACTGCGTTGTAACGTAGATAATTTATGGAATGTTATGATTCAATTCTGCTGTATGATATAATTGTATTGTTACATGTGTGCCACCAAATATGGCTTACTAAATTTCTTATTCATGAACTGTTAACTTGTGGCTAAAAGATGAACTAAGGATGAACTGGTAGGCGTGTCCCTTTGCTGAAAATGTACCATCCCATGGTTGTTGTACACTACATATAGAGTTTCATGCCTAGGCGAGTCAGTTAAATCTTGTTGAGCCATCGTGCTCATGGTTGCTTCTTAAGTGTTTTTCAGGTGAGGAGCCACCCACGGACTCGGGTTACAAGTCCACCGGCGAGGGTTACCGTCCGTCGGGGACCACGGCTGAGTGGGAGCCGTACACGCCGCGCTGAGCTGAGAAGTGCAGCTAGTGTGGGTTGCCCTAGGGCTGGGCAACCGACTTTTGCTAGATAGGCGGGCGTGAGTTGTACAAATTAAAACTTCTGTTGTGTAATGTATACCTTAGTTTGTAACTGAACAGTGTACTACTTTGTATAGTTTCAGTTTGTTTCGATGTAATACAATGTATCCTTATGATGTGTGTTGTCGGGTGTCGCATCTTGCGGCACCACCCTCTGCGATTCTGGATGAGCGGATTCCGGTCCGCCACAGGTGCCAGGCAGGGGGATTGCTGGGATGAGGCCGCCGGCCTGAGGAGGTGCGGCTGCGGGAACAGAGCCATCGGTCAGAGGTAGCAGGAGAGCGCTGGCTGGCAGCGGCGCGCCGACGGGCGGTGGCGCATCAGCAGGTGGCGGCTGCAGCGCGCCAGCGTGCTGTGGCGGTGGCATGCCAGCGGGCTGTGGTGGCGGCTGCGGCAGGCCAGCCATCAGGGGAGTGCCAGCTGGCAGCAGTGAGGGAGCGCCGGCGGGCAGCGGCTGCGCCGCGCCGGCGGGCTGTGGCAGCGGCTGCTGCGCGCCAGCCATCGGGGAGGAGAGAGGAGAGAGGAGAGAGAAGGTTAGGGTTAATCTGGTACCAAATTAGAGGGAATGGAATTTCATTAATCAGCCAAAGGGGTACATATAGGTCCTATTACTTGAGGGCTAATACAGCACACCCACAAAGACTAAAATGCCTCTAAATACATAACCAAAACACACAGTAATCTAACATATAGCTGGCTGGTAGAGAAGAGCTGACCTGAGGGGGTGATGAGTGGCTCCTTTCAGCTGCAAAACATGATACACCGGGTGAATCGATGATGAAGCATGAAGGTCCAGCTTATAAGCAACCGAGCCAATTTTGTCTAAAACTTGGAAGGGGCTGAAATACTTGAAAGCCAGCTTCTGGAAAGATCACTGGAATAAGGATGATTGCACATACGGCTGCAACTTAACATATACCCGATCGCCTATGAAGAATGAACGCTCAGAGTGATGTTTATTGGTCTGCTTCTTCACTCGGTGCTGAGCGCGTAGGATGTGCTGCCGGACCAGATCTGTCATCAGTTGGCATTCCTGGAACCAAGAGTTAAGGTCCGTGTTGGAGCAGACAGCCGCTGGTGTAATACCGAAGTGAATTGGTTGATGGCATACAGAGCTTCAAACGGAGATTTCCCCAAAGCTGAGTGCAGGCTGGTGTTATACCAGAATTCGGCCAGAGGCAACCATCGAGACCATTTGGAAGGGCAGGCACTTGCGAAACAGCGGAGGAATGTTTTCATACACTGATTCACTCTTTTGGTCTGTCCATCCGTTTGAGGATGGTAGGCCGAACTCATCCTCAATTAAACACCAGCTCGAGTAAAGAGTTCCTGCCAGAGCTTGCTTGTAAAAATCGGATCTCGGTCAGAGACTATAGCATCCGGAAGGCCATGGAGTTTGTACACATTGTCCAGGAAGGCCTTAGCAACGGTTGCTGCCATATAAGGTGCAGTGGAATAAAGTGCCCATACCGAGTAAATTTGTCGACAACCACCATGATGCAGTTTGCGGGTCCAGAACTTGAAATACCATCCACAAAGTTGAGGTCGATAACTCTCCAGGCCAAAGATGGAACAGGAAGGGGCTGAAGAAGACCGGGGTAGCCGGAGCGATCCGGCTTGGCTTGTTGGCATACCGGACAGGATTTAATGTATTCAGTAACTTGTGGTTTAAGCCCTTTCCAAGAAAACAGCTGTTTGATTCATCGGAGGGTCAATGAAATTCCCGAATAGCCTCCAAGGGCGCTATCATGCAGACATGAGATAGTTTGAAGCTGTAAAACCGTCTTGTGTCCAACCCAAATTAGGCCTTTGTACCGGAGAATACCATTATTCAGGCTGAAATTAGGAACCGCTACAGGGTTAACAGACAAGGCTGCCAGAAGCTCTTGAGCTTAAGGATCGTTTTCTTAGATTTTGGATATGTCTGCCATCCATGCTGGAACTGAAGAAGAAGAGGACAAAGACAGCACTTCGGCATGTGGGCGACAAGAGTGAGCATCGGCAGCTCTATTCTCAGTTCCTTGTTTATATATAATCTTGTATTGAAGGCCAAGCAATTTAGTAAAAACATTCTGTTGCCAAGGACTGTGCAATATATGGTCGTTAAGATGAGAGAGACTCCATTGATCAGTTTGGATGGTGAATTCATCATATTGTAGATAGGGCCGCCACTGATCAACTGCGAGAAGAATGACCAACTACTCTTTCTCGTAGGTTGAAAGTCCCAGCGTTTTCGGCCCCAATAGACGGCTTACAAAGGCTATAGGATGCCCCTCTTGCATTAGAACTGCACTGATGCCTGAACCGCTTGCATCTGTTTCAACACAGAAGAACTTGTTGAATTCTGGAAGTGCTAAAACTGGCGTTGAATACATGGCAGTCTTCAGGGCATGAAATGCGTGAGCATGCTCCGTGGTCCAAAGGAATGGAGTATTCTTGCGAAGCAACAGTGTTAGAGGTTTGCTGATAATCTCAAAACGTTGCGCAAATTTCCTGTAATAGACGATTAGGGCCAGAAATCTTCGGTGTTCTCTGATGTTTGCAGGTTCAGGCCAATTGACAATGACTGAAATCTTGTTCGGGTCTATTTGAATGCCTTCGGAGCTGATAATGTGACCTAAGTATTTAAGTTGTTGTTGGGCGATGGAGCATTTGGATAACTTAATCTTCCAATCATCATGAAGCAGCAGCTCTAAAACTTGTCGTAGATGTATCAAATGTGATTCATAATCAGGGCTGTAAATCAATATGTCATCGAAGAAGACCACCATACATTTCCGGAGTAGTGGTGCTAATGTGGCGTTCATTGCTCCCTGGAACGTAGCAGGGGCCCCTGTAAGGCTGAAGGCTAGCACTCGAAATTCATAATGGCCCTCGTGAGTAGAAAAGGCTGTTTCATGCTCTTCACCTGGGTGAAGAAGGATCTGATAGAATCCAAAACAAAGATCCAAGTTTGTGAACCATTTAGCAGAGGCTAATTCATGGAAAATATCTTCCATTATAGGGATTGGATACTGCCCCTTGATAGTTAATGCATTCATGTGGCGGAAGTCCAGACAAAAGCGCCATGAATTATCCTTCTTTTTAACCAGCAGCACAGGAGAGTTAAATGCACTAGAACTATGCTGAATCAGGCCATTGCTGAGCATTTTTTCTGACTTGAGATTCAATTCCAGTTTCGAATTTAGGGGGATAACGATAAGGCTGTATGTTGACAGGGCGAGCCCCTGGGAGGAGAGGTATGGTGTGGTCACAGGCACGGCTAGGAGGGAGACCCTTCAATGCTTGAAATAGAACCGCAAAATCTGACAGGATGGCTTGGATGTCGGTGGGTAAATGGTCAAAGGAGTTATCATTATCAGGTGATTGCACAGATAGGATTTGTACTACTGTATCTGGAGGAAGGTCAGGCAAGATGCCTTGCAACAGAGCTGAAGAATTCCCATAAGGTATAGACATCCATTTCTGGCCCCAATGAACCTATATAGGGCTAAAACGTTCAAGCCAATCTATGCCAATGATAAGATCATAGCAGTGAAGTGGTAGTATTTTCAAGCTAGAAAGGAAGGTATAGTTCTGAATGGACCAACGGACCTGAGGCAGCTCAGAATTACATGTCAGTATGGACCACTGGCAACTGAGACCAGAATGGGCTGACTCAAGACAGACTCCCTGCAATTTACAGGCTATCCGAGAGCCAATGATGGAATGGGTGCTGCCACTATGGATAAGAATAAGGATAGGGATGTCCAGAATATTACCCTTCATTTTCATAGTTCTTGGGGCATCTGAACCCGAATATCCAGCCTGAGATAATGCCATAAAAACCTGATGATCCGTCTGAATATCCGATGTCTCAGAAGAAGATTCTTCTCTATGCAGAAATTCCCAATGTTCTTGGACTGCATTGAGTTGCACCACCATCACCACCAACAACAACAACCAAGCATTTATCCCAAGCATGTTGGGGTCGGCTAGACATGAAACCCAATAATTATATATATATATATTTCAATGAAGTAAAAGAGAGGAAGTGATTAAGAGTAACAAGAAAAAAGAAAAGAAAACTAAGATTCTTGCACATGAATTGCTACTTTCCATGCTGTCCTATCATGAGCTAAGTCTCTGGATACATTCCAATCTCTCAAATCTCATTTTACCGCCTCCTCCCAGGTCAACCTTGGTCGTACTCTTCCCCTCCTAATATCTTCTCTACCACTTAAAATCCCACTGTTAACCGATGCTTCTGGAGGTCTCCGCTGGATATGTCCAAACCACCTTAGTCGATGCTGGACTAACTTCTGTTCAATCGGTGTCACCCCTACCCTATCACGAATCGGCCCATTCCTTATTCGGTCTCTTCTCGTGTGCCCGTACATCCACCATAGCATGTGCATCTCTACGACACTCATTTGTTGGACATGTTACCGTTTAGTTGGCCAACATTCCGCCCCATAGAGCATCACGGGTCTGATCACCGTCCTATAGAACTTCCCTTTTAGCTTTTGTGGGACCTTCCTATCACATAGGATTCCAGAGGCTTGACGCCATTTCGTCCACCCTACTTTGATCCTGTGGCAAACATCCTCATCAATATCACCATTGCTTTGTAACATTGATCCTAAGTATCGGAAAAAGTCCCTTCCAGGTACTATTTGTCCTTGTAGACTAACATTTCCCTCTTCATGACCAACACCACTAAATTCACACCTCATATACTCGATCTTGGTCCTACTAAGTCTAAACCCCTAGGACTCTAAGGTTTGTCTCCATAACTCTAATTTCTTATCAACACCATCCCTACTTTCATCTACCAGCACTACATCATTCGCAAAGAGCATGCAGCAAGGGATATCGCCTTGTATATCCTTCGACACCTCATCTATCACTAAGGAAAAGATGTATGGGCTCAAAGCTGATCCTTGATGTAGTCCTACCGTGATAAAAAATGCATCAGTCTCACTATCACTTACGCGTATACTTGTCCTAACATTATTGTACATATCATTGATAAGGGTAATGTACTTTGTTGGCACTTTATGTTTCTCTAGTGCCCACCACATGACTGACATTGGTATCTTGTCGTATGCCTTCTCCAAGTCAATGAACACCATATGTAGGTCCTTCTTCTGCTCCCTATATCTCTTCATAAGTTGACGAAGCAAAAAAGTCGCCTCCATAGTAGACCTCTAAGGCATAAAAACAAACTGGTTTTTAGTGACATTGGTCACTTTACTCAGTCGGTGTTCAATCACTCTCTCCCAAAGCTTCATAGTATGACTCATAAGGTTAATCCCTTGATAATTAGTACAACTTTGAATATCTCCTTTATTTTTGAAGATAGGTACAAATATACTTTTCCTCCATTCTTCAGGCATCTTGTTTGAGTGCAAAATCTGGTTGAATAGCTTCGTGAGCCATATTATTGCCACGTCCCCAAGGCATCTCTACACCTCAATAGGGACATCATCAGGGCCGAGGGTCTTTCCTCCTTTCATCCTTTTTAAGGCCTCCATAACCTCAAACTCTTGTATCCTCTGCACGAACCGCCTGTTGGAGTCATCAAAAGAGTCATCCAACTCAACCATAGTGCTCCCATTCCCATCATTTAATAGCCCGTTAAAGTAATCCCGCCATCTATTCTTAATCTCTTCATCCTTCACTAGAATGCGGTCATGTGGCGGACCGGAATCCGCTCATCCAGGATCGCAGAGGGTGGTGCCGCGCGATGCGACACCCGACAGCACACGTCATAAGAACACATTATATTACATGGGAAAAACAAACTGATTGTACAAAGTAGTACACTTCTCAGTTACAAACTAGGGTCTTTATACACAGCGGAAGTTTCTTTTGTACAACTCACGCCCGCCTATCTAGCAAAAGTCGGTTGCCCAGCCCTAGGGCAACCCACACTAGCTGCACGTCTCAGCTCAGCGCGGCGTGTACGGCTCCCACTCAGCCGTGGTCCCCGACGGAGGGTAACCCTCGCTGGTGGACTCGTACTCCGAGTCCGTTGGTGGCTCCTCACCTGAAAAACACTTAAGCAGCAACCGTGAGCACGAAGGCTCAGCAAGGCTTAACCGACTCACCTAAACATGAAAATCTACATGAGGTGTACAATGAGATAGGATAGTCATATTGCAACAAATGGACTCGCCTACATGTTCATCCTTAATTCAACTTTTAGCAACAAGTTAACAGTTCAGGAAGCTGAAATTTAGTAAGCAATATTTGGTGGTAAACATGTAGCAATACAAGGTTATATCATATCAGCAGTATTGAATCACCATATATCATACATTAGTCTACGTCACGACTCAGTGACCAAGTGGTACTCTTCACGGCGAGGGACGGCGAATCGACTCGATTTACACCTGCAGGGAAAACCCAAAGAGCACGTCACGTACGCCCACCCGTGGAGCTGCACAGCACGCTCACTCGATGTCGTACGGGACAACCTTTCACCCAACAGACCAAACGTCGAACCGGTCGCACCGAAACGTGGAGGAGGTTCCCCACACGGAGCATCTCTCTATGCCCGTTGGCAGATTTCCACCTTGCTGCCCTCAGCCTACACCTATAAATCGGTGCGTTATGCCTCGACGCCCGGAGGTTTAGGCTACATCGGTTTATCGGGGCCCATATATCCGATATGCCTTCGGTACGTTCAAACTTGATCAGCGTGGGCCGCACACGGATCGGTCCTCAGTCGACACGGACAGGGCTGCGCACACAAGACTCCCTCTTGCTGCGCCCTAGCCCCTGTCTAGTCTCATTTTCATTACTAATGTGATCTCACATCACTCAACCGAACCCGTGTGTCCCAAGCCTATCTCGCGAGTAGATTCCAACTACTCGACTTGTACCAAAGCCCTATGAATCTTTAAGCATAGCCTATCTACTCAAGGTCTTAGACACTACCCTCACTCTTATGGAAAATTTCTGGTCATGCAAGTGGGGTTCCATCCATCCTATACCTAATGCACATTCATACCTCATATGACACATGTAAACAAAGTAAAACTTATAAAAAGGTTTAATGCAAACCGGGACTTGCCTTGTTGCTGCTGGTCAGTAGTTAGCTCTTCTTCCGGAAGGAGGAAGTCCAGCACTTCCGGAGTCTCTTCTTCAGTGACTACACGTGTAATGAAATACGACATGTAAATTTAAATGCAATGTGTGAACTTGAATACAGAATTTCTAATAACTCTAGCTAGCCCTTCCCTTTGGTCATGAAATTTTTATGGTGGATTGATAGGGTCCTAACCAGAGTTTTGACCAAGTTTCATTTGAAACAAAGTTCATTTGAACCTTGTACAAATAGAAGCCCATTTGGTCAATAATTGAGCCTCCACTAATTCCAGGGGTTTTTCATGGCTCCAACCATTACTTTCTGGAAACTAGAATTTTGGATGGTTCTAATGGAGTTGGTTTCATGTCATTTGAAGAATTCTACATAAAGTTATGTCCTAATTAAGTTTTGAGAAAATCTGAAAAATGTTTCTGTACATTTTTCTATTTTCTCAGGGCAGTTCTCTTAATCACCTCATTAGGGTAACTAAATGAACTTGGATGAGTCTTAAAATTTTACTGGGATTCAGGGATTTCTAATGAACCTTTCAGCCAAATTTCTGAATTTTTCATAAAGTAGTTCTCCAGATAAAATTCCCAACACTTTAAATTTAGGGATTTAATTCTGGAAAACTATTCACTTTCATGAGCTGAATTTGGTATTTCTGGAAAGTACTCAGAATTCTGAGTTCAGAAAAATTTGGTTCATCAAATTTGGAACTTCCTAGCCAAAGTTCTATGCATTTGAAGTTTGAACTAAAACTGGAAATTCCAAAAATGTTTAAATCCTGCGGGTGGGTCCACCGCCCACGTGTCGGCCGCTGGAGCCGAGCCACACGGGGCCACAGACTCCTTCCCGCGCGGCCGCACTGGATCCCGGACCACAGAGAATCCCACCCATTTATCTCCAGCCGCTGACGCGTGGGGCCTACCCCTTCGTCTTCCTCCGGCCACCCGCGCGACCCCGCCACCGAGCTCGCAGGAGCTCTCACCGGAGAGGGGTTCTGGCCTTCGGAACTTGCTGATTCTCGCCGCCACTGCTTATTCTAGTGCGAGGAACACGTTGCCGGCCTTACCTCGGATCGAGGTTAGCCGGAAACCTCGGTGCAACGGCGACCGTAGCTGTGGTAACCTCGGCGGTGTTGCTAGGGCACTTTACTGCCCCAACCTTGCTCCGGATAGCTCCTACAGCATCGCCATGACCTAGGGAACAACGTACAGGGCTCTGATCTTGCGAGAAACGTCGGCAACTAGGGGCTCACCGTGCGACCTAGGGCGATTTCGGGGAAAACTGGGAAAACTCGAAGAACTGAGGGTTTCCTCGATGGTTCTTCCTAGTTCTTGATCCCACGTGCCCGCACGGATATCTGCAACTGGGTTTCTAGGTCTGGAGAAGAGTGGTTCGGTGTGTGAGGCGAATTTTGCCGATTTACCCGAACCGGGCTATATCACATGCTTTCGCAAGAACTGAAATTCCGGCCAGCACACCTCATGGCATGCGGCCGGCGTTGTTGGACAGGGAGCACCCTTCCAGGCGAACCTCCTGGCTTGCTCACTTGACGGGGGATCAAGCCCAGCGGCCGGGCTGGGAGTTTTCGGTCGCGGCGGCTCTACCCGGTGTGGAAGGGAAAACCAGGAGCTCGGGGTAGCTTACCGTGGATGGGGCGCCGGGGTATCGTGTCTATCGCGTCGAGGACGCCTCGGCGAAGCTCGGGGAGAGCTCGGACTCGCTTGCTAGCTGCTGGGACGGGAGGACGCCGGAGCACCGAAAGTTTTCGGTTGTGCGGCGGTGTTTCTTCGTTGAGGGTTTTGGAACCGATCACGACCGCGACTGGGGTCGGTTCAGGAGGAGATGACGCCGGGCGACCGCTTCGTCGGTGCGCGCTGTGGGCTGGCGCTCGGGAGGTGGCGATCGGGAAGCAGCTCGCTGGCGCACGGAGGAGGGTTGCTTCGGCGAGAAAACAGAGAGCTGTCCGGGCTGCACCTCCCTCCCACTGACCTGTGGGCCCATCCTTCCCCCTAATCCTCTCTTCTGAATTCCTTTTGTAAATATCCCAGCAACTACACATTGAATGAGAGACTTAGCCCCCAAGTCTTGGTTTGAATTTGAGTTCTCAAATTCAAACTTTGTTTGGTTAAATTTGCTTCATGTTTAAACTGAAATTCAAATTCAGTTTTGAATTCTTGCAAATTTAGCTCTTGACAAGATGAACTCCAATGAGGATGAAAATTGGTGGGCTTACACAGAAAAATGTGCTGAGTTTGAATATGAAGCTAACTTTTGAATTTGGGTGATGAAAGTTGCTGCAATTTTAATTTACATTCAAATTGGTCTCTTTTTCAAATAACCCAAAAAGTGCCTCAAAAAGTGTTGAATTTGCATGAGCTTTGGCCTGGACCTTCCCAAGACTTTTTAAGTTCTAGGGGTGAGCTCAACCTCTCATGTTCATGTGTAGAAATCCTACTTTGTGAAAGTGAAGGCTTTCCCCTCTAATTACCCTTTTGATGGAGGTTACTTGCTCTTCACAACATTTCCTAAGATATCCACAATAAAAACTGTGGTGTTGAGAGGTGAAGAAAATTTTTTGCAAGTCCTTTTTCTTGGGCTTTTACATCCCTCCCCCCTTAAAAGAATCTCGTCCCGAGATTACAAAAGAAGAGATAGCGATGTAATAGGGACTTACCCGTGCTGAGATGCCATGAACTCCGGGTAATTTGAGCGAAGGAATTCCTCGCTCTCCTACGTCGCTTCTTCGGCGGTGTGGTTGCTCCAGAGTATTTTGTAGAACCACAACGTTCTGCTACGCGTGGTCCTGGCTTTTTCATCAAGAATGGCCACCGGATACTCATCATATGTTAAATCCGGTTTCAGCTCGCCGATGTCTTCGGTAGGAACAGCAGCCGCGTGCTTCAAACATTTTCGCAGTTGCGAAACATGGAAAACATCATGGACACCAGCCAGAGATGCCGGTAACTCCAATCGATACGCCGCTGGTCCACACTTCTCGGTGATGGCATAGGGTCCAATAAAACGGGGAGCGAGCTTCCCCTTCACACCGAACCGGTGCACGCCTTTCATTGGAGACACGCGGAGGTACACGGGTTCCCCAACGTCAAAGTGCAACGGTCTACGCCTCTTATCAGCGTAGCTCTTCTGTCGGGATTGAGCGGCCTTCAGGTTGGCTTGAATCGTCCGAACGCGCTCTTCGGCGTCGTTCACCACATCAACCCCGAATGTGACCCTTTCACCGGACTCGCACCAGTTTAGTGGGGTGCGGCATTTGCGACCGTAGAGAGCTTCGTAGGGTGCCATCTTGATACTCGCCTGATAGCCATTGTTGTACGAGAATTCCACCAATGGTAGGTGATCATCCCAGTTTCTACCATGGTGGATGGCACATGCTCTCAACATGTCTTCTAGAACCTGATTCACCCTCTCTGTTTGGCCATCTGTCTGAGGGTGGTAGGCGGAGCTTCTAATCAGTTTAGTACCCAAAGCAGCGTGCAACTGCTCCCAAAAGCGAGATACAAACAATGCACCTCAGTCTGAGACTATGGTCTTGGGTACACCATGCAGGCATAGAATCCTGGCAATGTATAACTCCGCATATCGGTTGGCATGGAAATGTGTTTCCACGGGGATGAAGTGAGCTGACTTGGTTAGTCGGCCAACGATTACCCATATGGAATCATGTTTGTTGGATGTTAAGGGTAATCCCACATTGAAATCCATGCTCACATCTTCCCATTTCCATGCCGGGATCTTCAGGGGTTGCAACAGCCCTGATTTCTTCATGTGATCAGCTTTCACTCGTCTACACGTATCGCACTTGGATACGTACTTAGCTACCTCCTACTTCATCCGTGTCCACCAAAAGTTCTTTTTCAAATCTTGGTACATCTTGTTGCTGCCCGGATGAATGGAGTACTTGGACAATTGAGCTTCATCGAGGATCTTCTTTCTCAGTTCCATATCTCGGGGTACGACTATGCGGTCATTAAACCATAGCGTCCCCTCATCATCCTTCCGGAAACACTTGATCTCTCTATTGTCTATCCGTCTCCAGAGATGTGCCATGCCTTTATCCGTCTTCTGAGCTGCAATGATGTCTTCCCTAATGGTAGGTATGAGAGCAAGGTTGTACAGCGATCCATAAGGAACCAAGTATAAACTCGGCTCTTCCTCCTCAACCGGGGTAATGGTGAGGTGATGGACATGTGATTTCCGACTCAGCGCGTCGGCAACCACATTCGCCTTGCCGGGGTGGTAGTGAATCTCAATTTCATAATCTTTGATCAGTTTTAACCACCTCCTTTGCCTCATGTTCAGCTCCTTCTGGGTAAAAATATATTTCAAGCTCTTGTGGTCGGTGTAGAGGTGCACCAGATTCCCCAGGAGATAGTGCCTCCACATTTTTAGCGCCAACACCACTGCAGCAAGCTCAAGATCATGAGTGGGATAATGCTGCTCATGGTTCCGAAGTTGGCGTGAGCCATACGCGACCACACGTCCTTCCTGCATCAACACGCAGCCAAGCCCAATACCAGACGCGTCACAATACACGTCAAAGGGATTTGTTGTATCTGGCTGAGCTAAGACCGGGGCTGTGGTTAGATGCTTCACCAATGTTTGGAATGCTCCTTCACACGCCGTGTTCCAAACATATTTCGTCCCTTTCTTCAGCAATTCTGTCATCGGCTTAGCGAGCTTGGAGAAGCTTGGAATGAATCTCCGATAGTATCCCGCTAACCCGAGGAAGCTTCTGACTTCATGAACTGAAGTGGGAGCTTTCCATTTCAGCACTTGCTCTATTTTGCTTGGGTCAACCGCAATGCCTTCAGCTGAGATGATATGTCCCAAGAATGGCACTTGGCTGATCCAAAACTCGCATTTACTGAACTTGGCATAGAGCTTATGGTCTCGCAATTGTTGAAGAACGATCAGCAAGTGTTCGGCATGTTCGGCTTCTGTCTTGGAGTAAACCAAGATATCGTCGATGAACACTACTACGAACTTGTCCAGCTCCGGCATGAACACTGAGTTCATGAGATACATGAAATGGGCTGGAGCGTTTGTGAGACCAAAGGACATGACGAGATATTCATATAGTCCATATCTCGTCGAGAAGGCCGTCTTCGGGACATCCTCCAACCGGATCTTTATCTGGTGATATCCAGAGCGAAGGTCCATCTTAGAGAACACACTTGCACCCACAAGTTGATCAAACAATATGTCGATGCGGGGCAGTGGGTACTTATTCTTGATGGTGACGGTGTTGAGCGGCCGGTAATCCACACACAGCCTCAGGGTTTCGTCCTTCTTCTTTACAAACAGCGCCGAGCATCCCCAAGGTGAGGAACTCGGCCTAATGAAACCCTTGCTCAACAGATCATTGAGCTGTTCTTTCAGTTCCGCCAGCTCATTTGGAGCCATCTTGTATGGTCTCCGTGATTGGGCGTAGTCCCGGGTGCAAGTTCAATCTTGAACTCGACATCCCGCTCAGGTGGCATGCCCGGAAGATCATCCGGGAACACGTCGGGATACTCCCGGACTACGTGGATGTCCTCCACTTTGAGAGCTTCAGTATTGTTGATCACTGAAACTTCCCGGACTGGATTATCTAATAAGAGGGACTGCGGACGGTATAATGGAGAGTTGAGGTGAACCGTCCGTGCTAGAATTTCCAGGACAGCACCATGGTAGCTTAGCCATGGCATTCCTAAGATTGCATCAATCTTCTGCCCCTCCAGGATAATCATAGTGGTGGGATATATCTTCCCACCTAAGCACAGTGGTGCTTTTGGAACCATCATCGTTGCTGAAATCTTTCCTCCCGGTGAGCAGATCATATACGAACACTCGGTTGGAAAGACCTCCAGCTGATGCTTAACCACATATGAGGCACTTATGAAGTTGTGGGTTGCACCAGAATCGAACAATATTATGATGGCTTGATGGTTGAGAGTGAACATACCCGCCAGCACGTTGTCTCCTTCTGGGGCGTCCTCATTGTTGAGGTTGCGGACGCCCCCAGTCCGCTGACCAACCTTCTTCACCGGAGGTCGGCCTCGAGCACCGCCCTGGAACTGGGCTTGCCCGCTGCTCTGCTGCCCCTGGGGACAGTCCTTCGCGAAGTGGCCCGCCTGGCCACACGTGAAGCAGGTGAAACGGGGCGGTCCCCCGCTGATCGGTGGACGGAATCCCGGGGCGCGTTGTGGCGGTGGAAACGCCCGGGGTACCGTCTGCTGCTGCTGTCTTGGTGGTGGCATCGGCGGTCGGAACGGGGGTGCTTGGAACGAACGTCCCCCGAACTGTTGAGGCCGCGCCGGTGTTCGCCACTGCTGCCCGGATGGTGTCCGATACACCATATGGTACTTCTGGGGAGCGCCACTCCCACCGCTGGGTGGAGCGCTGCGCTTCCGCTGCTCAGCTGCCAACTCCCGCTGAGCATCCTCTTGCATGATCGCGGCATTGACTAAGTCGTTGAATGTGCCGCGATTCCACTGAACGAGATGTGTCTTTATTTCGGGGTGTAACCCCCGATAGAAGTGTTCCCGCTTCTTCTCCTCAGTGGAGATATAGTCTGACGCGTACTGCACCAGATGGTTGAAGGCACGGGAGTAGTCGTGGGCACTCCTCCCGCCCTGCTTCAGTTCCAAAAATTCTTGGAACTTCCTCTTCATGATCCCGGGAGGAATGTGATAGGCGCGGAACGCCTCCCGGAATTCTTGCCATTCCACGGCATGGCCAGCCGGACGTGAGACGACATAGTTCGCCCACCACGCACCAGCGGCACCGTGGAGTTGTTGCACTGCGAACAAAGTCTTTTGCCGCTCCGTGCATTGGAGCAGCCCGAACTTGGACTCAGTGGTCCGCAGCCAGTTGTCAGCCTCCAGTGGTTCTTCGGCTTCGGTGAACACTGGAGGGTGCGTACTCATGAAATCCGAGTACGACACTTCACGGGGCTCACGAGGCCCTCTGTCTTGACGTCCCCCCGCCTGGGACGTATTCTGCACGATCGTGCGGAGCAGATCGGTCTGCTCCTCACAACCTCCCACCAGTGCCGCTATGACATCCTCTAGGGTAAGCGGAGGCGGCGGTGGTGGCTGCTGCTGCAGGGTGCTGTCCTAGGCCGGTGGCTGGGAGTCATCGCCTCCCCCTTGGCTAGAGCCACCATCCACGTGTGTGGTCCTAGTACGAACCATCTGCAACCATACGACAATAACGTCAGTCCCACCACATATTGCAGGCAGTCCAATAAAAATAGGCGTAAAAACATAATGACAATAAAACATGCGATACATCTCGTAAGCAGATAATGTAATAACTTTGCACAAGCTACACCATTACCAGACCAAACACAAGCTAGTTTAATCCAACTTGATGAACCTCCACTTTGGAAGCTCAACATAACTAGGTTTGGTCACTACGAGATATTACTATCGCTTTGTCATCACGTATACCACCCTTAGGGTACAACACCCTCTCCAATGAGTTCAACTGTCATTCCTCTGTCAGAATGACCAGTTGCTACCTATTCCAAGTTTTGATCTGGTTCTGGGCATTTTTCATAACTCAAGCTGAATACCAAAGTTAAAGTAACTTCAGTATCTTTCCAACGAGTACTCATTTGCCCCCAGATCAGCTTTGGTTAAAAAGTTATGCTAATTCAAAGTCAGCAGAATTTCTGGAAGAATTTTAACAGCACCTCCCTGGGAAAGTTGCTGTTTTCAACTCTGGTTTCCACTGAAATCTGTGCTGAAATTTCAGAAACTTTGAATTGAAAAGATGTCACACATCTTCTAATCTTTCTAAGGATGTATCATATGACAATTTTTGATTTTGCTACTGGGAGTTATCATTGAAAAACAGAACAGACCAGAGAATATTTCACTCTGTCCTGGTTCTGGACAGTTACATTTCTCTGGGTTTTAAGCCATCTTAAGGTGGGTTTCAGCTCTGAAAATCTACAACAAGGTTGTAGGGTACTCCACTACCTTTCCAGAACTATATACCACATCTCCCTGGGCTAAAAGTCCTGTGAGTTATGCCCTGTTGAAGATCAGCAAACTTGCTGCCCAAAACAGAGCACTCTGTTTTTCAGTCTTTTGGAACTACACTCATCCCTTTTCAATTTGTCTACCCAACCAAGGTCCTAATTGTTGAACCTAATGATTTTATTTCCTTTTTATCCTTATTTTCATGCATATTCCTACAATATCTCGGTACTACGTTCCTCACAAAAGAAAATCCTAACCAGATCATACCGGTATATACGTCTCAAGTGTGGCACTAAACGGTCTCTCGCACACGTTTACTACACGGATACAACGTGGTTAGTACCTGCAGAAGACCACACAATAGTGATGCACTCAAAGGTTTTGTTTCCATTTCAGGCAGTACCATATTTGAAAGTAAATACAAACGCCCGTATCATTTCCATACGGCCGTCCTTGAGCTAAGTCACGTCTCAAGGCACGTGATCTTGTTTCAACACCACATGACGGGGAACCCGAGTAGGTCATGAACGGGTCGTCACGGTTGGGAATGTCATCAACCCAACAGATACCACCTACTGCCCTGCAGGGCACACCGATGGCAAGCGCTGCGTATGTCCTCCTTTGCTACTTCCAGACGAACACACTCTCGCGTTACTGACCACGCGATGGGGTCTCCACTTACTTGCCTAATGCATGCTAGGGATCAGCGTTTCATATGAACTCAGGGACATGAAGAGTCCAAGAGTTTCATATTGACGTCTCACACCAAGCTGTGAGACTCTATCCCTGAACCACGTTCCTCGTCAGGGGGAGCTAACCGAAATTGAACCGCTTTCGGTGGCGTTCCTTACCATGCTTACCAGAGCATAGATGCGTCATTACATAATTCAAATTCAGAAATAAAACACATAGGTTAGTCTTTGCCACTTTAAGTAACTAAACTAATATAGTCCTTACTTGGGCAACTACCGAATCCTCACCGTATCCTAAGTTTTCCCATAATACAGTCCTTAAGTATTGTGCTATCCCCTATGCAGCTCTGATACCAGGCTGTGGCGGACCAGAATCCGCTCATCCAGGATCGCAGAGGGTGGTGCCGCGCGATACAACACCCGACAGCACACGTCATAAGAACACATTATATTACATGGGAAAAACAAACTGATTGTACAAAGTAGTACACTTCTCAGTTACAAACTAGGGTCTTTATTACACAGCGGAAGTTTCTTTTGTACAACTCACGCCCGCCTATCTAGCAAAAGTCGCTTGCCCAGCCCTAGGGCAACCCACACTAGCTGCACGTCTCAGCTCAGCGTGGCGTGTACGGCTCCCACTCAGCCGTGGTCCCCGACGGAGGGTAACCCTCGCCGGTGGACTCGTACTCCGAGTCCGTGGGTGGCTCCTCACCTGAAAAACACTTAAGCAGCAACCGTGAGCATGAAGGCTCAGCAAGGCTTAACCGACTCACCTAAACATGAAACTCTACATGAGGTGTACAATTAGATAGGATAGTCATATTGGAACAAATGGACTCGCCTACATGTTCATCCTTAATTCAACTTTTAGCAACAAGTTAACAGTTCAGGAAGCTGAAATTTAGTAAGCAATATTTGGTGGTAAACATGTAGCAATACAAGGTTATATCATATCAGCAGTATTGAATCACCATATTTCATACATTAGTCTACGTCACGACTCAGTGACCAAGTGGTACTCTTCACCGCGAGGGACGGCGAATCGACTCGATTTACACCTGCAGGGAAAACCCAAAGAGCACGTCATGTACGCCCACCCGTGGAGCTGCACAGCACGCTCACTCGATGTCGTACGGGACAACCTTTCACCCAACAGCCCAAACGTCGAACCGGTCGCACCGAAACGAGGAGGAGGTTCCCCACATGGAGCATCTCTCTATGCCCGTTGGCAGATTTCCACCTTGCTGCCCTCAGCCTATACCTATAAATCGGTGCGTTATGCCTCGACGCCCGTAGGTTTAGGCTACATCGGTTTATCGGGGCCCATATATCCGATATGCCTTCGGTACGTTCAAACATGATCAGCGTGGGCCGCACACGGATCGGTCCTCAATCGACACGGACAGGGCTGCGCACACAAGACTCCCTCTTGCTGCGCCCTAGCCCCTGTCTAGTCTCATTTTCATTACTAATGTGATCTCACATCACTCAACCGAACCCGTGTGTCCCAAGCCTATCTGGCGAGTAGATTCCAGCTACTCGACTTGTACTGAAGCCCTATGAATCTTTAAGCATAGCCTATCTACTCAAGGTCTTAGACACTACCCTCACTCTTATGGAAAATTTCTGGTCATGCAAGTGGGGTTCCATCCATCCTATACCTAATGCACATTCATACCTCATATGACACATGTAAACAAAGTAAAATATATAAAAGGTTTAATGCAAACCGGGGCTTGCCTTGTTGCTGCTGGTCAGTAGTTAGCTCTTCTTCCGGAAGGAGGAAGTGCAGCACTTCCGGAGTCTCTTCTTCAGTGACTACACGTGTAATGAAATACGACATGTAAATTTAAATGCAATGTGTGAACTTGAATACAGAATTGCTAATAACTCTAGCTAGCCCTTCCCTTTGGTCATGAAATGTTTATGGTGGATTGGTAGGGTCCTAACCAGAGTCTTGACCAAGTTTCATTTGAAACAAAGTTCATTTGAACCTTGTACAAATAGAAGCCCATTTGGTCAATAATTGAGCCTCCACTAATTCCAGGGGTTTTTCATGGCTCCAACCATTACTTTCTGGAAACTAGAATTTTGGATGGTTCTAATGGAGTTGGTTTCATGCCATTTGAAGAATTCTACATAAAGTTATGCCCTAATTAAGTTTTGAGAAAATCTGAAAAATGTTTCTGTACATTTTTCTATTTTCTCAGGGCAGTTCTCTTAATCACCTCATTAGGGTAACTAAATAAACTTGGATGAGTCCGAAAATTTTACTGGGATTCAGGGATTTTCTAATGAACCATTCACCAAATTTCTGAATTTTTCATAAAGTAGTTCTCCAGATAAAATTCTCAACACTTTAAACTTTAGGGATTTAATTCTGGAAAACTATTCACTTTCATGAGCTGAATTTGGTATTGCTGGAAAGTACTCAGAATTCTGAGTTCAGAAAAATTTGGTTCATCAAATTTGGAACTTCCTAGCCAAAGTTCTATGCATTTGAAGTTTGAACTAAAACTGGATATTTCAAAAATGTTTAAATCCTGCGGGTGGGTCCACCGCCCACGTGTCGACCGCTGGAGCCGAGCCACACGGGGCCACAGACTCCTTCCAGAGCGGCCGCACTGGATCCCGGACCACAGAGAATCCCACCCATTTATCTCCAGTGTGGCGGACCGGGATCCGCTCATCCAGGATCGCAGAGGGTGGTGCCGCGCGATGCGACACCCGACAGCACACGTCATAAGAACATAATATATTACATGGGAAACAACTGAAACTGTACAAACAGGTACAAACTTCAGTTACAACTATTGTTTATGTTACACAGCGGAAGTCTATACTACACAACTCACGCCCGCCTATCTAGCAAAAGTTGGTTGCCCAGCCCTAGGGCAACCCACACTAGCTGCACTCCTCAGCTCAGCGCGGCGTGTATGGCTCCCACTCAGCCGTGGTCCCCGACGGAGGGTAACCCTCGCCGGTGGACTCGTACTCCGAGTCCGTGGGTGGCTCCTCACCTGAAAAACACTTAAGCAGCAACCATGAGCACGAAGGCTCAGCAAGGCTTAACCGACTCACCTAAGCATGAAACTCTACATGAGGTATACCAAGGCATAGGTTAGTAACATTTCAGCAAAACGACACGCCTACAAGTTCATCCTTAGTTCATCTTTTAGCAACAAGTTAACAGTTCATGAAATCTGAAATTTAGTAAGCAGTATTTGGTGGCACACATGTAGCAATACAATTATATCAATCAGCATCATTGAATCAACATATTTCATCCATTAGTCTACGTTACGACGCAGTGAACAAGCGGTACTCGTCACCGCGAGGGACGGCGAATCGACTCGATATACACCTGCAGGTAAAACCCAAAGAGCACGTCACGTACGTCCACCCGTGGAGCTGCACAGCACGCTCACTCGATGTCGTACGGGACGACCTTTCACCCAACAGCCCAAACGTCGAACCGGTCGCACCGAAACGAGCAGGAGGTTCCCCACACGGAGCATCTCTCTATGCCCGTTGGCAGATTTCCACCTTGCTGCCCTCAACCTACACCTATAAATCGGTGTGCTATGCCTCGACGCCCGGAGGTTTAGGCTACATCGGTTTATCGGGGCCCATATATCTGATATGCCTTCGGTACGTTCAATACTTGTTCAGCAGGGCCGCACACGGATCGGTCCTCAATCGACACGGGCAGGGCTGCACACACAAGACTCACTCTCGCTGCGCCCTAGCCCCTGCCTAGTCTCATTTTTATTACTAAAGTGATCTCACATCACTCAACCGAACCCGTATGTCCCAATGCCTATCTCGCGAGTAGATTCCAACTACTCGACTTGTACCGAAGTCCTATGACTCATTAAGCCTGTCTACTTTGAGGTCCTTGACACTACCCTCACTCTCTTAGGAACCTTTGGTTATGCAAGTGGGGTTTCATTCATCATATACCTAATGCACATACATACTTCATATGACACATGTAAACAAAGTAAGACTTATAAAAAGGTTAATGCAAACCGGGGCTTGCCTTGTTGCTGCTGGTCAGTAGTTAGTTCCTCGTCCGGAAGAAGGAAGTCCAGCACTTCCGGAGTCTCTTCTTCAACGGCTACACGTTAATGAAATACTACATGTTAATTTAGATGCAAATGTGAGTTTTAGAGTAAGACTTCTACTATTAGTTCTAATAACCAGCCTCTAACACCTGGAACTTTGTTTAAGAATTTAAAGATGAACAGGTGTTGGTGGTTTGGCTTGGACTTAATCACATGGTTAAATGCTAAGTGGTTTTCCCCCCTTTTCCACATTAATCCCTTAAGTGGTTAAACAGGACAGGGGTGATCTAGAGCTCCAATGGAGCTGAGAATTTTTGTGTGAGTTCCTTGTCACAAGAAAACTCTCTGGACCAAACATTAGCACTTTTCATGGAGTGGTTTGCTCAGAATAATTCTCTTGGCAAATCAGCAAGGAAGAATTTATTCTTAGGTAATACCCATGTTCATGCTCAACTTAATGAACTGCAATTTCAATTATAGCTCATAGAGTTTGCATGAATTTTCCTAACATTTTTGGGGTTAAGATTTGCCCAGAACTGAATTTCCAAGTTTTGGAAATTCTCTGAAAATGTTTCTGTATTCAAAGGAACACAGCACCTTCCAATTTGAATTGCTCTGACCAAATCAACTCCAAATGGTCTGAAACTTTTACAGGGGTTTACTAATGTCCTAAAGAACATTCTGGTAAAATTTGGGGATTTTTGGATGAACCAAACTCCCTCTAAAATTCTTTTGCTGAACAGCTTTAAAGAATTTTCCAGATTTAATTAATGGGTTTCATACAAATTGGGTTGTATATCTGGACAGAGCTAGGCAAGATGAATCCAACCCAATTTGAATCACTAAATTTGGAGCTTCCTAGCCAAGGTTATGGATTTCTAAAGTTTGAGCTAATCCCTGAATTATTTTCCTACAGAAATTCCCCTCCCGCGCTAAACCAGAGGCTGACAGCGGGGCCCGCCCGTTTAAATTGAACTAACCGCACGCTCGCGCGCGATTAACACAGGGGCTGACAGGTGGAGCCGCGCCCTTCGTCTACCTCCCGACGTCGCCGCCCCGAGCCGCCGGAGCTCCGGCGAGGTCAGCGTTCCCGGCGATCTAGCTCACCGGAGCCGACGAGACTCGCCGCCCCCACGTAATCTCGGGTGCTGAACCCGCTGGACACCATGTCGCCACCGGCTAACCGCCATAGCTCGCCGGCGACGAGCCCTATGCCTCTGTGCTACCTCGGCAACGTGTTCCCACCCTTCTGACCATCTTCTTCGTGCGCTAATCGCGTCGCCACACTCAGGGAAACCTCGGGAAACTCGGCATGAGCTCTGTTGGGCCCTAAACTGCCGGCAACCCAGACCTAACCGGCGACCCCCTCCTCCGCCATACTGTCCTAGGGTGTACTTAGGGTTCCGGCGGTGATTTCCTTCCGGTTTTCGATCGAGAAGGGTCGCCAGAACCTCTAGATGCTCTCTCACAGCTCCGTTCGACCTCCCACCCACTAAGCTTCCCGAATTTCTGCTAAACCTAATCGGGTCCCGAAAGGAGCTACTCGTCCTAAACTGGAAAATTCTCCGTGCACAAAGGTCGAACCTTGGAACGGTTTGCGCGGTGGTCTTGAGGACGAGCTAGCGCTTCACTTTCCTATGGAGGTCAAAGCCGGAAGATGATCACAGCTGGGGTGGCATACGATCGGAGCTCGGGCGACTATGCTGCTGGTTACGGAACTCGCGAAAATCAGTAACTCGCCGGCGGTCTCGGGCCTTTTATAGGCCCCTGAGGCCAGTGGAGAGCGCGACACCTGCTGTGCCACCTCCTCTGCCGAAGCAGGAGCTGGCCGGCCGAGGTGGTCGGGCGCCGACGCTGGCTGCAGCTGGCGAGCGCGCTCGGTCGAGGAAGTCGGCTGAGGAGACTTCTGTGCTAAGTCTACTGACCAGTGGGCCTCCCCTCTAACTCTTTTGTTTTTCCAATTTTCTGAATTCTGTTGTGCCAAAATATCCTCAGCTACTCACAATTTAATGTGAGACTTAGTCACCAAGTCTTTGTTTGAATTTCAATTCTCAAATTCAAACTTTGTTTGGTTAAATTTGCTTCATATTTAAACTGAAATTCAAATTCAGTTTTGAATTCTTGCAAATTTAGCTCTTGACAAGATGAGCTCCAATGGAGATGAAAATTGGTGGGTTTACTCAGAAAAATGTGCTGAGTATAGATATGGAGCTAACTTTTGAATTTGGGTGATGAAAGTTGCTGCAATTTGAATTTACATTCAAATTGGCCTCTTTTTGAAATAACCCAAAAGTGCCTCAAAAAGTCTTGAATTTGCATGAGCTTTGGATTGAACCTTCCCAAGACTTTTTAAATTCTAGGGGTGAGCTCAACCTCTCATGTTCATGTGTAGAAACCCTACTTTGTGAAAGTGAAGGCTTTCCCCTCTAATCATTCTTTTGATGGAGGTTACATGCTCTTCACAATATTTTCTAAGATTTCCACAATAAAAACTGTGGTGTTGTCAGGTGAAGAAAAAGTTTTTGCAAGTCCCTTTTCTTGGGCTTTTACATCCCTCCCCCCTTAAAAGAATCTAGTCCTGAGATTATAAAAGAAGAGATAGCGAAGTAATAGGGACTTACCCGTGTTGGTAAGCCATGAACTCCAGGTAATTTGAGCGAAGGAACTCCTCGCTCTCCCACGTCGCTTCTTCGGCGGTGTGGTTACTGCAGAGTATTTTGTAGAAGCACCACGTTCTGCTACGCGTGGTTCGGGCTTTGTCATCAATAATTTCCACCGGATACTCATCATATGTTAAATCCGGTTTCAACTCGCCAACGTCTTCGATAGGAACAGCAGCGGTATGCTTCAAGCATTTTCGCACTTGTGAAACATGGAAAAAATCGTGAACACTAGCCAGAGATGCCGGTAGTTCCAATCGATACGCCGCTGGTCCACACTTCTCGGTGATAGCGTAGGGTCCAATAAAACGGGGAGCGAGCTTCCCCTTCACACCGAACCGGTGCACGCCCTTCATTGGAGACACGCGGAGGTACACGTGTTCCCTAACGTCAAAGTGCAACGGTCTACGCCTCTTATCAGCGTAGCTCTTCTGTCGGGATTGAGCGGCCTTCAAATTGGCTTGAATTGTCCGAACGCGCTCTTCGGCGTCGTTCACCACATCAACTCCGAATGTGACCCTTTCACCGGACTCGCACCAATTTAATGGGGTGCGGCATTTACGACCGTAGAGAGCTTCGTAGGGTGCCATCTGGATACTCGCCTGATAACCGTTGTTGTACGAGAATTCCGCCAATGGTAGGTGATCATCCCAGTTCCTACCATGGTGGATGGCACATGCTCTCAATATGTCTTCCAGAACTTGATTCACCCTCTCCAATGAGCTCAACTGTCATTCTTCTGTCAGAATGACCAGTTTCTACCTATTCCAAGTTTTGATCTGGTTCTGTGCATCTTCATGACTCAAGTTGAATACCAAAGTTCAAGTTAACTTCAGTATCTTTCCAACGAGTACTCATTTGCCCCCAGATCAGCTTTGATTAAAAAGTTATGCTAATTCAAAGTTAGCAGAATTTCTGGAAGAATTTTAACAGCACCTCCCTTGGAAGTGGCTGTTTTCAACCCTGATTTCCACTAAATTCTGTGCTGAAACTTCAGAAACTTTGAATTGCAAAGATGTCACACATCTTCTACTCTTTCTAAGGATGTATTATATGACAATTTTAGATTTTTCTACTGGGAGTTATATTTGAAAAACAGATCAGTTCAGAGGATGTTTTACTCTGCCCTGGTTCTGGACAGTTTACATTTCTCTGGGCATTAAGCCATCTTAAGGTGAGTTTCAGCTCTGGAAGTCTACAACAAAGTTGTAGAGTACTTCAATACCTTTCCAGAGCTATGTAGCACCCCCTCTGGGCTAAAAGACCGGTGAGTTACGCCCTGTTGAAGATCAGCAAACATGCTGCCCAAAACAGAGCACTCTGTTTTTCAGTCTTTTTTGGAACTACAATCATCACTATCCCATTCTTATACCCAACCAGGGTCCTAAATGTTGAACCTATAGATTTTAATTCTTTGTTATCATTATACTCATGCATATGCCTACAACATCTCGGTACTACGTTCCTCACAAAAGAAAATCCTAACCGGATCATACCGGCATATACGTCTCGAGTGTGGCACTAAACGGTCTCTCGCACACGTTTTCTACACGGATACATACGTGGTTAGTACCTGCAGAAGACCACACAATGATGGTGCACTCAAAGGTTGTTCATTTCAGGCAGTTCCATATTTAAAAGTAAATACAAACGCTCGTATCATTGTCATACGGCCGTCCTTGAGCTAAGTCACGTCTCAAGGCACGTGATCGTGTTTCAACACCACACGACGGGGAACCCGAGTATGTCATGAACAGGTCGTCACGGTTGGGAATGTTATCAACCCAACAGATACCACCTACTGCCCTGCAGGGCACGCCGATGGCAAGCGCTGCGTATGTCCTCCTGGGCTATTTCCAGACGAACACACTCTCGCGTTACTGACCACGCGATGGGGTCTCCGCTTACTTGCCTAATGCACGCTATGGATCAGCGTTTCATATGAACTCAGGGACATGAAGAGTCCAAGAGATTCATATTGACATCTCACACCAAGCTGTGAGACTCTATCCCTGAGCCACGTTCCTCGTCAGGGGGAGCTAACCGAAATTGAACCGCTTTCGGTGGCGTTCCTTACCATACTTACCAGAGCGTAGGTGCGTCGTTACATAATTGAAATTCAGAATTATAACACATAAGTTAGTCTTTGCCACTTTAAGTAACTATGCTAATATAGTCCTTACTTGGGCAACTACCGAATCCTCACCGTATACCTATGTTTTTCCCATAATGCAGTCCTTTAGTACTGTGCTATCCCCACTGCAGCTCTGATACCAGGCTGTGGTGGACCGTGATCCGCTCATCCAGGATCGCAGAGGGTGGTGCCGCGCGATGCGACACCTGACAGCACACGTCATAAGAACATAATATATTACATGGGAAACAACTGAAACTGTACAAACAGGTACAAACTTCAGTTACAACTATTGTTTATGTTACACAGCGGAAGTCTATACTACACAACTCACGCCCGCCTATCTAGCAAAAGTTGGTTTCCCAGCCCTAGGGCAACCCACACTAGCTGCACTCCTCAGCTCAGCGCGGCGTGTACGGCTCCCACTCAGCCGTGGTCCCCGACGGAGGGTAACCCTCGCCGGTGGACTCGTACTCCGAGTCCGTGGGTGGCTCCTCACCTGAAAAACACTTAAGCAGCAACCATGAGCACGAAGGCTCAGCAAGGCTTAACCGACTCACCTAAGCATGAAACTCTACATGAGGTAGACCAAGGCATAGGTTAGTAACATTTCAGCAAAACGACACGCCTACAAGTTCATCCTTAGTTCATCTTTTAGCAACAAGTTAACAGTTCATGAAATCTGAAATTTAGTAAGCAGTATTTGGTGGCACACATGTAGCAATACAATTATATCAATCAGCATCATTGAATCAACATATTTCATCGATTAGTCTATGTTACGACGCAGTGAACAAGCGGTACTCGTCACCGCGAGGGACGGCGAATCGACTCGATATACACCTGCAGGTAAAACCCAAAGAGCACGTCACGTACGCCCACCCGTGGAGCTGCACAGCACGCTCACTCGATGTTGTACGGGACCACCTTTCACCCAACAGCCCCAACGTCGAACCGGTCGCACCGAAACGAGCAGGAGGTTCCCCACACGGAGCATCTCTCTATGCCCGTTGGCAGATTTCCACCTTGCTGCCCTCAACCTACACCTATAAATCGGTGTGCTATGCCTCGACGCCCGGAGGTTTAGGCTACATCGGTTTATCGGGGCCCATATATCCGATATGCCTTCGGTACGTTCAATACTTGTTCAGCAGGGCCGCACACGGATCGGTCCTCAATCGACACGGGCAGGGCTGCGCACACAAGACTCACTCTTGCTGTGCCCTAGCCCCTGCCTAGTCTCATTTTTATTACTAAAGTGATCTCACATCACTCAACCGAACCCGTATGTCCCAATGCCTATCTCGCGAGTAGATTCCAACTACTCGACTTGTACCGAAGTCCTATGACTCATTAAGCATAGCCTGTCTACTTCGAGGTCCTTGACACTACCCTCACTCTCTTAGGAACCTTTGGTTATGCAAGTGGGGTTTCATTCATCATATACCTAATGCACAACATACTTCATATGACACATGTAAACAAAGTAAGACTTATAAAAAGGTTAATGCAAACCGGGGCTTGCCTTGTTGCTGCTGGTCAGTAGTTAGTTCCTCGTCCGGAAGAAGGAAGTCCAGCACTTCCGGAGTCTCTTCTTCAACGGCTACACGTTAATGAAATACTACATGTTAATTTAGATGCAAATGTGAGTTTTAGAGTAAGACTTCTACTATTAGTTCTAATAACCAGCCTCTAACACCTGGAACTTTGTTTAAGAATTTAAAGATGAACTGGTGTTGGTGGTTTGGCTTGGACTTAATCACATGGTTAAATGCTAAGTGGTTTTCCCCCCTTTTCCACATTAATCCCTTAAGTGGTTAAACATGACAGGGGTGATCTAGAGCTCCAATGGAGCTGAGAATTTTTGTGTGAGTTCCTTGTCACAAGAAAACTCTCTGGACCAAACATTAGCACTTTTCATGGAGTGGTTTGCTCAGAATAATTCTCTTGGCAAATCAGCAAGGAAGAATTTATTCTGAGGTAATACCCCTGTTCATGCTCAACTTAATGAACTACAATTTCAATTATAGCTCATAGAGTTTGCATGAATTTTCCTAACATTTTTGGGGTTAAGATTTGCCCAGAACTGAATTTCCAAGTTTTGGAAATTCTCTGAAAATGTTTCTGTATTGAAAGGAACACAGCACCTTCCAATTTGAATTGCTCTGACCAAATCAACTCCAAAAGGTCTGAAACTTTTACAGGGGTTTACTAATGTCCTAAAGAACATTCTGGTAAAATTTGGGGATTTTTGGATGAACCAAACTCCCTCTAAAATTCTTTTGCTGAAAAGCTTTAAAGAATTTTCCAGCATTAATTAATGGGTTTCATACAAATTGGGTTGTATATCTGGACAGAGCTAGGCAAGATGAATCCAACCCAATTTGAATCACTAAATTTGGAGCTTCCTAGCCAAGGTTATGGATTTCTAAAGTTTGAGCTAATCCCTGAATTATTTTCCTACAGAAATTCCCCTCCCGCGCTAAACCAGAGGCTGACAGCGGGGCCCGCCCGTTTAAATTGAACTAACCGCGCGCTCGCGCGCGATTAACACAGGGGCTGACAGGTGGGGCCGCGCCCTTCGTCTACCTCCCGACGTCGCCGCCCCGAGCCGCCGGAGCTCCGGCGAGGTCAGCGTTCCCGGCGATCTAGCTCACCGGAGCTGACGAGACTCGCCGCCCCCATGTAATCTCGGGTGCTGAACCCGCTGGACACCATGTCGCCGCCGGCTAACCGCCATAGCTCGCCGGCGATGAGCCCTATGCCTCTGTGCTACCTCGGCAACGTGTTCCCGCCCTTCTGACCATCTTCTTCGTGCGCTAATCGCGTCGCCACACTCAGGGAAACCTCGGGAAACTCGGCATGAGCTCTGTTGGGCCCTAAACGGCCGGCAACCCAGACCTCACCGGCGACCCCCTCCTCCGCTATACTGTCCTAGGGTGTACTTAGGGTTCCGGCGGTGATTTCCTTCCGGTTTTCGATCGAGAAGGGTCGCCAGAACCTCTAGATGCTCTCTCACAGCTCCGTTCGACCTCCCACCCACTAAGCTTCCCGAATTTCTGCTAAACCTAATCGGGTCCCGAAAGCAGCTACTCGTCCTAAACTGGAAAATTCTCCGCGCACAAAGGTCGAACCTTGGAAAGGTTTGCGCGGTGGTCTTGAGGACGAGCTAGCGCTTCACTTTCCTATGGACGTCAAAGCCGGAAGATGATCACAGCTGGGGTGGCATACGATCGGAGCTCGGGCGACTAGGCTGCTGGTTACGGAACTCGCGAAAATCAATAACTCGCCGGCGGTCTCGGGCCTTTTATAGGCCCCTGAGGCCAGTGGAGAGCGCGACACCTGCTGTGCCACCTCCTCTGCCGAAGCAGGAGCTGGCCGGCCGAGGTGGTCGGGCGCCGACGCTGGCTGCAGCTGGCGAGCGCGCTCGGTCGAGGAAGTCGGCTGAGGAGACTTCTGTGCTAAGTCTACTGACCAGTGGGCCTCCCCTCTAACTCTTTTGTTTTTCCAATTTTCTGAATTCTGTTGCGCCAAAATATCCTCAGCTACTCACAATTTAATGTGAGACTTAGTCACCAAGTCTTTGTTTGAATTTGAATTCTCAAATTCAAACTTTGTTTGGTTAAATTTGCTTCATATTTAAACTGAAATCCAAATTCAGTTTTGAATTCTTGCAAATTTAGCTCTTGACAAGATGAGCTCCAATGGAGATGAAAATTGGTGGGTTTACTCAGAAAAATGTGCTGAGTATAGATATGGAGCTAACTTTTGAATTTGGGTGATGAAAGTTGCTGCAATTTGAATTTACATTCAAATTGGCCTCTTTTTGAAATAACCCAAAAGTGCCTCAAAAAGTCTTGAATTTGCATGAGCTTTGGACTGAACCTTCCCAAGACTTTTTAAATTCTAGGGGTGAGCTCAACCTCTCATGTTCATGTGTAGAAACCCTACTTTGTGAAAGTGAAGGCTTTCCCCTCTAATCATTCTTTTGATGGAGGTTACATGCTCTTCACAATATTTCCTAAGATTTCCACAATAAAAACTGTGGTGTTGTCAGGTGAAGAAAAAGTTTTTGCAAGTCCCTTTTCTTGGGTTTTTACATCCAGCCGCTGACGCGTGGGGCCTACCCCTTCGTCTTCCTCCGGCCACCCGCGCGACCCCGCCACCGAGCTCGCCGGAGCTCTCGCCGGCGAAGCTTTGCCGAAGAGGGGTTCTGGCCTTTGGAACTTGCTGATTCTCGCCGCCACTGCTTATTCTAGTGCGAGGAACACGTTGCCGGCCTTACCTCGGATCGAGGGTAGCCAGAAACCTCGGTGCAACGGCGACCGTAGCTGTGATAACCTCGGCGGTGTCGCTAGGGCACTTTACTGCCCCAACCTTGCTCCGGATAGCTCCTACAGCATCGCCATGACCTAGGGAACAACGTACAGGGCTCTGATCTTGCGAGAAACGTCGGCAACTAGGGGCTCACCGTGCGACCTAGGGCGATTTCGGGGAAAACTGGGAAAACTCGAAGAACTCCTAGTTCTTGATCCCACGTGCCCGCACCGATGTCTGCAACTGGGTTTCTAGGTCTGGAGAAGAGTGGTTCGGTGTGTGAGGCAAATTTTGCCGATTTACCCGAACCGGGCTATATCACGTGCTTTCGCAAGAACTGAAATTCCGGCCAGCACACCTCATGGAATGCGGCCGGCGTTGTTGGACAGGGAGCACCCTTCCAGGCAAACCTCCTGGCTTGCTCACTTGACGGGGGATCAAGCCCAGCGGCCGGGCTGGGAGTTTTCGGTCGCGGCGGCTCTACCCGGTGTGGAAGGGAAAACCAGGAGCTCGGGGTAGCTTACCGTGGATGGGGCGCCGGGGTATCGTGTCTATCGCGCCGAGGACGCCTCGGCAAAGCTCGGGGAGAGCTCGGACTCGCTTGCTAGCTGCTGGGACGGGAGGACGCCGGAGCACCAAAAGTTTTAGGTTGTGCGGTGGTGTTTCTTCGTTGAGGGTTTTGGAACCGATCACGACCGCGACTGGGGTCGGTTCAGGAGGAGATGATGCCGGGCGACCGCTTCATCGGTGCGCGCTGTGGGCTGGCGCTTGGGAGGTGGCGATCGGGAAGCAGCTCGCTGGCGCACGGAGGAGGGTTGCTTCAGCGAGAAAACAGAGAGCTGTCCGGGCCGCACCTCCCTCCCACTGACCTGTGGGCTCATCTGTGGGGACCACCCCGTGGTTCACCCACTCCAGGATCGCATAGGGTGGTGCCGTACGATGCGGCACCCAACAACACACACAAAAAGATTAACGAACAACATACAAACTTTTATTTAATATAAAACAGCGGAAGTCTTTTTACAAAACCTATTCATACAGCGGAAGTAATATACATATAAGGCCTCTCATCCTAGCTATGCAAAAGTGCAGCCGTCCAGCCCGGGGACGCTACACACTAGCAGCAAGTAACCGGAGATCACGGCGGCATGCATGGCTCCAGCTCGGCCGTGTACCCCGACGGGGGCATCGCCTCGTCCTCGGAACCTTCCTCATAACTCTCACCTGCACACAGCTCAAATATTGCAACCATGAGCACGAAGGCTCAGCAAGTCTTAACCGTCAACCCTAGGCATGGAACTGTACGTGCAAGGATATGTAAGATGGGAAAAGGAATTTGCGACAAAGACACGCCTATAAGTTGGTCCTTACTTTCAGTTTTATAGCAGCAGATTCATGTGCCTTAGGCAGCCATCACATCGGAAGTCCACAATCAAACAAGAAACGCTTTCCCCCGATGTGGAGATGCCCAAATTGGAATATAAACTTAATTAGTTCTATATCTACAGCAAGCAAGGTATTCAAGACATTAAGATCAATACAGCATTTTCAGTTGGCTTATTTCACTTCTTACTACGTCACAGCGCAGTGAACAAGCGGGTACTCAAATAACCGCGAGGGACGGTGATTGCAATCAAGACACACCCGGATAACACGTTGCATACATCCATTTTCAGAAGCGTGATTCCACACCCCTTCCTACTCTGTTGTATGCAACAACCTTTCAAAGGCAACCCAAATGCCGAACCGGTCCATCCTTAACGGGCAGGAGGTCCCCGCGTGGAGCGTGACTGTGCCCACCGGCAGATTTACACCTTGCTACCCTCAACCCACTCCTATTTACGGTTGGGTAAGCCTCGACACACAGGTTAACCAATTACATCGGTTTCCTGGTTCCCACATGCCAGTATGCATCCGGTACTGTTCGATACTTGTCCAGAAGGGCCGCACACGGACGGTCCTCAACCGACACCAACAGGGCTACGCACGTGAGACCTCCGCTCACTGCTTCCTATCCCCCCTGCTGGGTCTCATTTTCATACAACTCAAGCCATTATCTACCTCTTTTCTTTCCGGTGATAAGTACTATCTCGCGAGTAGCTTCCAACCACTCGACTTCTACCGAAAACCTAAACATTAGCATGGCATTCCTCTACTCGTCGAGTCTGTAAACTACCCAACCCTTATTAGGATTTAAAAGGCTATGCAATTGGGGTTTCAATCACCCTAACTCTAATGCAAGCATTCACCCTAGACATAAGTGATACAAATAAAAAGCTTTATAAAAGGTACTTAAGTGCAAACCGGGGCTTGCCTGGTTGCGAGTTAAACGGAAAGTCAGCTTCCGGTGGCAGGACGTCCAAGGGCTCCGGCGTATCCTCAACTTCGGTCACTATTATGAAATCTAATAAAATACATGTATAAGTATTAAGGCTTTATAAGAATTGAACTACTATTCATAGCTACTGCTATTTATAATCCTTAATTGGCTTTGGGATTTTTTTACAGTGGATACTAGACTCTCTAAGGATGATTTGAGCCAAATCTGGAGATATTTCATTGCACAATGTAGTATTTAAAATTCCTACAAGTACAATGCTTCTCTGAATTTTGAGCCCAATTCAGGAGCTTTGACATAGCTAATGGTGGAAGATCTGATTAGAGTAAGTCTCCATGGTTCTAACAAAATTTGTTTCACCATTTTTGGAGCTACCATCAGAGAGGTATGAATTTTTGAAGTTGGATAAGAGTTCTGAAAAGTTTTCTGTTTAAATTGAATTTTTCCAAATAAAAGCTGAACATGGGAAGGTAATTTGACCTAGAAAATTAACTCCATGAAGCCCAAATTTTTACTGGAGATCAGTATCTATGAAGAGGATTTGCTGTCCAAATTTGGAATATTTCATAAAGAATTGCTCCTGTAATAAATCCCTAAAGGATTTACTAAAAACAATTCTACAGAAATTCCTGGGCATTTTCATAGCCAAAATTTAGTTTCTCTGTGAAGTACTCCTCATGAGGAATCCAACAAAATTGGTCTCACTCTTTTTGGAGTTTTCTACACAAAGTTATGGCCTTGTAAAGATCAGCTAATTTCTGGAATTATTTCTCTAATGGAAACTTCAAATAATTGGGCTGGGCCCACTGTTTTAATTCGGACCAGTCAGATTTTTGCAACACCGGGGGCTACGGGGTTATTCCCGCGCAGCCGCACTGGATCCAGCACCACAAACCGATCCTCGCGCGAACCCGGAGGCTGACCGGTGGGACCCGGCCCTCCTTCGTCTTCCTCGCGCTGTCCGCGCCTCCCACGGTGGCGCACGCCGGCGAGGCTCGCCGGGACGGGGTTCCCGTGGTCCAAACTTTGTCAAACTCGCCGCTTGTGAGTTATACACCGTGCTGAACACGATGATGGGGTCGGAAGCCGATGACAATGGCCGGAACGGTGCTTGCACCGGCGACCATGTCGAACCTTACTTCGGCGACCTCGCTCTCCCTCAACAGTGGGTCTTTCAGGCTAGGGTTGGATCCAAAAGCACCAGTGTCCCATGGACATCCTCGACCCATAGCTCGCTCTCCCTGAAACCCACCGGAGATGGGACCTCACCGGCGACCCGAGCCCGCAAAACTCCGGCGGCGACAAAAACTCGGTACCTTGCATCTCTACTTGATCGTTTGAGCTGCTAGGACTTCGGGAAGATGCACAAGCATGTGCTGGAGCTACTCTAAGCTCATCTAGCACGGAGCTACCCCGAGCACAACGAATTTTTGGTTAGACCCGGCTCTATCCGTCGGTGTACACTTTGGGGAAACGGTGAAATTCTCGCCACCGGTTCTAGCAATCGCTAAATGGTTTCCGGCTACACGATCAGGACATGTGAACGCACCTTTCTTGTGTAGGGAAGGGGCAGTGACACCGGCCGTAGCGCGCTGTCCACGGCGACCACCTTCGGTTCGTCCGTGTTCACCCGAGGATCGTGGCTATTCTGCCAATATCCGGAGCAATCACGTTCGGGGCAGGGAAGGAGAAGTGCTGGAGAGCTAGAGCACTGCCTGGCAATGCTCTTTGCTGTGGAGCGCTCGAGCAGCCGAGCTCGGAGGGCTGTGGTGTGATCAGAAGGAACGGCGGCGGTGTTCTGGACGGAAGAAACGGCGGAGGCGCGAGTTATAGCAGGGGAAGAAGGAAAACAGCTCCGGCGCACCCTTTGCCGTGATCCAACCGAGCCACCGAGGCAGAAGGAGGTGGCGCGGGCTCTCCCTCGGGCGCGTGTTCAACCGGGAGCTGGCGCGCTCCCGCTGTTCGACCGCCGTCGGCTGAGGCGGCAACCCCAGTGGGTGGCTGACAAATGGGTCCCACCTCCCCTCTTTGTTTAATCAACTTTTTCTGATATTTTCCCACCAGCAACTCAACATTAAAGACTTAACTTCAACCCCATGTCATAGTTTGAATTTGCTGAATTCAAATAGTTTGAATTCGGGTGTGAAAATTGGATGTGGATTGATCATTTGAATTTGAAAAAGAGTTTGAATTCTCCACTTTGTATTGCCTAAAAAATATAGCAAACCAGCTCCAAAATTTCCAACTTTTGGCATGGCTGCTCATTCAAAGGTGGAGAACACATTTGTGAACCCAAATTTTGAAATTGAGGGAATTGGAATTTGAAACTGAATTTAAAATTCAGATTAGAGGGCTTCTCCTTTTAATTCCAAACAAATATCAAAATTCCTCCAAATGAGCTGAAATTTGGAAGGGTAAATATTTGGACTATGAAGATCCAAGTTATGAATTTAGATCTCCATGTTTGGAAGTTTTGGGAAGTCTAAACCCTCACTTTGAACTTACCCCATTATAATTTAAAGTTTTAATTCCCCTCATTTTTCATAAGTGTACATGAGCTGAATTTTCTTGCTACCACTTTTGGGGATTTTACATCCCTCCCCTGACACGACCCCATTGGTCCTGTCGAGCCAGGATCACGCTGAGGGGTGCTGCGTTGCACAGCACCGTATAACACACGTCAAAGGTGCAAAGCGGAAGCGGAAGTTTCATTACATAAACAAGTTTATGAACATGTTTACATCAAAATAAGTTCAGTCTACACTCGCGGGCGTAGACTAAGCATCAAGTGCACGTTCAGCCCTAGAACGTGTCCTTGCTAGCACACACGCACACTAACTCTGCGGCGCGCACGACTCCCACTCGACGGGGTTCCCCTCCTGGGGTTCCGTCTCCTCTTCGGGAGTCCCTTCCTCATAGAACCCTGCAAAAGCTTCAAACACAAGCAGTGAGCACGAAGGATCAGCAAGTCTGACCCGTCTCACCTAAACATGGAACTTCTACATGAGGGTAATGGGTTGCATGAGGTAAAAATCATTTGCAAGGACTCGCCTAATTAGTAGAACCTTACTTTCAAGTTTTAGCAGCAGGTTGTGGAGAACCTTACGCGAAGGCACATGAGAGAGCCGCAATCAAACAAGAAACGCATTTCTCTCATGTACTTTGCCCAAAGTTGAAAAGAACTTTAGTTAGCGCTAAGCTACAGCATATCATTAACAATCAATGTCCAGCTTTCAATCAGCAACATTTTAACATGTGACTAGCCTGTTCATTCTACGTCACGGTACAGTGAACAAGTGGTACTCACTGACCGCGAGGGACGGCGATTATAATCGATTTACACCTGCAGGGTTACCCGAACAACCCGTCATGTACGCCCGTACTCGATGTTGCCTACAACAACCATCACGGACGCCGTACGCGACTACCTTTCACCCGTCAGCCAAATATTGAACCGGTCCCATCGTCCCGAGCAAGAGGTCCCTGCACGCGCATCTCTGTGCCGCCAGCTGATTTACACCTCGAGCTCTCAACCTACCCTCTGAACGACGGGCAATGCCTCAATACCCAGCTACCCGAGTTACATCAGTTTCCCGGTTCCCATATAGCCGGTAGGTCTTCGGTACTGTTCTAGCTTGTTCAACAGGCCCGCACACGGCTCGGTCCTCAATCGACACGAGCGGAGCTACAGCACACAGGCCCCAAAGTCCTGCTGCCCTTACTCTCCGCTCGGTCTCATTTTCTTGCCATGTGTATCATGTGCTATCTCTACCCGAGCAATGTGCCTCTAGCCTATTCTCGCGAGTAGTCCCAACTACTCGACTTGTACCGAATCCTACTCTATCCTAGCAATGCAGTGGCTAACGAGGTTTTCAATCCTAAACCCAACCCATGGTTTTCTTGGCTATGCAGTTGGGTTTCCAATCAAGACTCTAATGCACAGAATAAAGGAAACAAGTATGTGCTCCAAACAATAAAAATTTATAAAAAGGTTAATGCAAACCGGGGCTTGCCTTGCTGCTCTTGGTCGTAGGCTAGCTGTTCCTCCGGAGTAACGAAGTCTAGGACTTCGGGTTCCTCCTCGACCTTAGCGACTACATGATAGAAACAATACATGTATTAATTTAATGCATTTGTATTAAGTTTGAAGTTGTGAAGTCTATAACCCTTGCTAGATAGACCTAATGACTGTGAAACTTTTACTGTGGCTTGGTTACAACCTAAACAGAGACTTGGTCAAGTTTTAGTTGCAGCAAAGCTCATTTGAGCCCTCCACAAATAATTATGTCCTTGACCTTAATTAAAGGCTTTTAGGGTGTTCTAAGTATTTTCATGAAACAAACTATGACTTTCTGAAAACTAGATTTTCAGAGGGTCCTAATGGAATTGGTCTCACTTAATTTGGAAGTCTCTAACTAAAGATATGGGCTAAACAATTTCAGAGAAAATTCTGAAAATGTTTCTGAACATTTTCTATTTTCTCTGGAACAGTTTTACTAATCACACCATTAGGTGGACTAAATGAGCTCAAATGGATCTGAAATTTTTATGGTAGTTCAAGGATATTTTGGTGAACATCTCAGCAAAATTTCAGGATTTTCCTCCTAAGGATCCTCCAGTTAAAATTCCTAACAGTTTAAACTTTGAGGAATTAATTCTGGAGAAATAAGGAATTTCATGGAGTGAAACTTGATTTTCTGGAAAGTACTCAGAGAGCTGAATCCAGCAAAATTTTGGTTCACTCAATTTGGAGCTTTCTAGCCAAAGTTATAAGGATTTGAAGTTTGAAGGAAATCTGAAAATCGGGGAAAAGTTTAAACTCGCGCGTGGGCCCAGGGGACACGCGTCGCACGCCTAGGCGATGGCACACCGCGGCTCACAAGGATTTTGCGCGCCAGCACTCCCGATCCCGGCCGCAGCCGGATCCCGATTCAAAATATCGGCCGCTGACAGCTGGGTCCACCCCCTTCTTCAACCTCGCGACACCCGCGCTCCGCCGCCGAGGGACCTCGCCGGAGGACTCGCCGCCGGCTGCTGTACAGCTCCAAACTTCTTGATTCTGGCCGCCCCTGCCTACTTTTACTTGGGGAACAGGATACGAGGGTCAGCTGCTCATGACAACGGCCGGAGCATGGTCGGCGACGAGCCGCCATATCGGAATGACTTCGGCCATGTCGGCTGACTCTCCTAGTACCTCAGCTACTTGGGAAATCGGTCGGGGAGCATCAGTGGACCTCAGAGAAGGTCGACATGAGCTCGAGGCAGCTCGGGGAAGGCCCGAAATAGGTCCTCACCGTGCGCCCGATACCCCCCGTTTGTTCCGCCATTAGTAGACCTTAAATTACGCCGGGCACAGAGGTTCTCCGGCCCAGAGTTGTGAAGGCAACTTGTGCGTTACCGTGTCTAGCTCGTGTGGGAGTGGCCTGAGGCCCTCTAATCCTTTCTAGAGCACGAATTAAGCAGAGTCGTACCCGAAGGTCGTTCTGCACACAGAAAGGGGAAAAGTGGAAATTCGCCGCCGGTGAGCAACCACTCGAGCTGTGGCTCGGGGATGAGCAGCACCGGTCACCCGCGCGTCCACGGGTGCCTTGGCTCGGGCGTGACAACGCCCAGGTTGGGCTGTCCACGAGAGCCCGAGGTGCGGCGGTTCCAAGTTCCGAGTTTGATCTTTCGGCACAGCCGATATCAATCGGTTTCAACCGAATTCTAGCAATGGGGAGGATGGAGGAAGGTCTCTAGTACCTTGCTGGGGCTCTGGAGTGGAAGGAGGGAGCTGCGATCGGCGTTCTCCGATCAAGTCCGAGCTGCGGAAGTTTTCGGCCGGCGCTGAGTTCTTGCGGAGAAGAACTGTGGTGCCTCGGCCGAGGAGGGGGCAGGCGCCTTAAGAAGGCTCTGCACCGCCTCATGCCCGCGCGTGGGCAAGCAGCTGGTGGCGCGGCGGCTAGCCTCGGTGGCGATCACCGCTGCGGCTCGGCGACCCGAGTGAGAAAGTCTCAGTCGGTTTGATCTGAGCAGTGGCTGACATGTGGGTCCCACCTCCAGTTTTAACCTCTGAAATTTACTCCTAATCACTGTTGTAAACAGTGAACCCCATACTACCCTTGGCACTTCAAATTATTCACCCATGAGCCATTTGAATTGATCAAAGTTCAAATGAGGTTTGGTTTGAATGAATTTCAGCACAAGTTCAGTTTGAAATTCAAATAAAGTTTGAATTCCTCCCACTTAGCTCATGTCAAGATCAACTCCAAATGGAGTGAAAATTGGTGTGTGAGCTCACAAAAATGTGCTGAGTAAGAATATGCCCCTCACTTTTAAATTCATTGGATAACAACAGTTTGAATTTGAATATGGCTTCAAACTGCCCTCTTCCTAACTATACCCAAACTGACCTCAAAAAGGTTTTGAATTTGGGTGAAACTTGGCATGGACATCCTTAGTAAAGTGTAGGAGTTTTCATATGTCCAGCCCATCTATATCACATGTGGGAAATACCACTTTTGCAATGTGTAAGTTTGTTCTCTAATGAGCATGTTGATAATTGTTACTTGCTCTTCATTTGTGTTCATCATTCTTCCTCAAATGAGGTGTGTGGTGTGGGGATGAACACTATAAATGGGTGTCTAAAACTGAGGCCCTTACATTCCCCCCCCTTAAAAGAATCTCGTCCCGAGATTATAAGGTGAAAATGAGAGAGAGGAGGGTGGAAAATTACCGGATGTGCGACGTGAAAAAGTCGGGGTGGTTAGTGCGAAGGAATTCTTCGCTCTCCCACGTCGCTTCGCCCATGGAGTGATTACTCCATAGAACCTTGTAGAACCACAACGTACGGTTGCGTGTGGTTCGGGCCTTTTCATCAATAATCTGCACCGGTTCCTCCCGATAGGTGAGATCAGGTTGCAGTTCTTCAATGTCTTCCAGCTGAACGGTAGTTGATAGCTTGAGACACTTCCTCAGCTGGGAGATGTGAAAGACGTCGTGCACACCGGAAAGTGCTTCTGGTAATTTCAGCCGGTATGCCACCGATCCACATCTTTCGGTAATCTGGGATGGACCGATGAATCGGGGTGCCAACTTTCCTCTCACCCCAAATCTGTTTACGCCCTTCATTGGAGACACCCGTAGATATACGTGATCTCCAACTTCGAATTGTAATGGGCGCCTTCTCCGGTCCGCATACTGTTTCTGACGGGATTGAGCGGCTTTTAGGTTCGCTTGAATCCGTCGAACCTTTTCTTCCGCGTCGTTGACAAGGTCAATCCCGAAGGTAACCCTTTCGCCAGACTCACACCAGTTCAATGGTGTGCGGCATTTTCTTCCGTATAGCGCCTCGTAGGGCGCCATCTTGATGCTGGCTTGGTACCCATTGTTGTACGAGAACTCGGCTAACGGCAAGTGATCATCCCAATTCTTGCCGTGGTCGATAGCGCAACCTCGTAGCATGTCTTCTAGGATTTGATTTACCCGCTCAGTTTGCCCATCCGTCTGCGGGTGGTAGGCTGAACTACGGATCAGCTTCGTCCCCAAGGCAGCGTGTAGCTGCTCCCAAAAACGGGACACAAATAAAGTGCCCCGGTCCGATACGATGGTACGGGGTACGCCGTATAAGCATAGGATCCGTGAGATGTACAGTTCAGCATACTTCTTGGCGTTGTAGTTGGTGTTGACCGGGATGAAATGGGCAACTTTGGTGAGCCGATCGACGATCACCCACACAGAATCATGTTTCTGTAAGGTGGTGGGTAAACCGACGACGAAATCCATGCTCACGTCTTCCCACTTCCAGGCAGGAATGCCCAGTGGTTGCAGCAGTCCCGGTTTCCGCATGTGGTCTGCCTTCACCCTTCGACATGTATCACACTCGGACACGTATTTTGCAGTCTCTCGCTTCATCCGTGTCCACCAAAACTTTCTTCTGAGTTCTTGATACATTTTGTTGCTGCCGGGGTGAATAGAGAACTTTGATAAGTGAGCCTCATCAAAGATTTTCTTCCGTAACTCCGGGTTTCGGGGTACGACGATCCGGTTCTTGAACCATAGGATGCCGTCTCCGTCCTTCCGGAAACATTTCAACTCCCCACTGTCTACTCGTCTCCGTAAATGTGACATGCCCTTGTCATTCTTCTGGGCTGCCGCTATCTCTTCACGGATGGTGGGGATCAAAGCTAGGTTGTAGAGAGCTCCGTGTGGAATCACATGGAGTGGTGGTTCGCTCTCTTCCAACGGTGTGATGGTCAGATTATTGACGTGTGACTTGCGGCTTAGCGCGTCTGCCACAACGTTTGCCTTGCCCGGATGATAATGGATCTCTATCTCGTAATCCTTTATCAGTTCTAACCATCTTCGTTGCCTCATGTTCAGCTCCTTCTGAGTGAATATGTACTTGAGGCTTTTGTGGTCGGTATATAAATGTACGAGGTTACCGAGTAGGTAGTGCCTCCACATTTTCAGTGCAAGTACCACGGCAGCGAGCTCCAAGTCGTGAGTTGGATAATTTTGCTCATGGTTCCTAAGCTGCCGAGATCCATACGCGACCACTCTTCGGTCTTGCATCAGCACACATCCGAGCCCAATGCCGGATGCATCGCAGTACACATCGAACGGTTTTGTTGTGTCTGGCTGCGCCAAAACCGGTTCTGATGTCAGGTGCTTGACTAAAGCCTTGAATGCTGCTTCACATGCCGGACTCCAAACATATTTGGTGGCCTTCTTCAGCAGCTCTGTCATTGGCTTGGCAATCTTCGAGAAGTTCGGAATGAACCTCCGATAATATCCCGCGAGTCCGAGGAAACTCCGTACCTCATGAACAGTTCTCGGGGATTTCCAATTCAGCACTTGCGTGATCTTGCTCGGGTCCACAGCGATACCCTCTGCTGAGATGATATGCCCGAGGAAAGGCACTTGCGATATCCAAAACTCGCATTTGCTGAACTTTGCGTATAACTTGTGATCCCGCAGCCGTTGCAAGACTATACGCAGATGTTTCTTGTGATCTTCCTCCGACTTGGAGTATACTAGGATGTCGTCGATGAAGACCACGACAAACTTGTCCAGCTCCGGCATGAACACCGAGTTCATTAAGTACATGAAGTGAGCTGGAGCATTGGTGAGGCCGAAGGACATGACCAGGTACTCATAAAGTCCGTACCTTGTCGAGAAAGCTGTCTTTGGAATGTCCTCCGCCCTTATCTTAATCTGATGGTACCCGGATCTTAAATCCATCTTGGAAAAGATCTTCGCTTCGACCAACTGATCAAACAACATGTCGATCCGTGGCAACGGGTACTTGTTCTTGATGGTTACGGCATTTAATGGACGGTAATCCACGCAAAGCCGCAGCGTCTCATCCTTCTTCTTGACAAATAATGCCGAACAGCCCCATGGCGAGGAGCTTGGCCTAATAAAACCCTTCTCCAGAAGGTCCGTGAGCTGAGTCTTCAGTTCAGCCAACTCCTTGGGCGCCATCTTGTACGGCCTTCGGGATATTGGCATGGTTCCCGGTGAGAGTTCAATCTTGAACTCCACCTCTCTATCGGGTGGCATCCCCGGCAAATCATCCGGGAATACATCCGGAAACTCTCGGACCACTGGAATGTCTTCCAATCTGATGGTTGTGGCTTGATAGACACTTGGAAGTTTTATTTCTGGACTGTCCAGAAATAATGAGTGAGAACCGTGCACTTCTGAGTTTAAGTGCACGACTCGGAGGACGGTGTCTAAAACAGCGCCGTGGCGGGTTAACCACGACATTCCTAGGATGACATCGACCTTCTGTCCCTCTAAGATAATGAGAGACGTGGGGTACACTCTACCCGCTAAGCATAATGGTGCTTTGGAGACCATTACGCTTGCTGAAAGCTTCCCACCGGGTGAACAAATTAAATATGGACTATCGGTGGGTAGTATTGGCAAGCTGTGTTTAGCAGTGAAAGCTTGGCTAATAAAATTATGCGTGGCGCCTGAATCAAATAGTACTATAGCGGGATGCTGGTGGAGTTGGAACATACCCGCAAGGATTGGCTCGCCCTCCGGCACGTCCTCAATGGCAAGATGGTGGACAGTACCGGGCCTAGGGTTTGCCCGCTGCGCATTAGTAGGGTTCCGGGGTTGATTCCTCCCCGGAAACTGTGGTGCCACTCCGCCGCCTTGCCTCTCCGGGCAACTGCTCGCGAAGTGCCCCGGACGACCACACTTGTAACATGTGGCCGCTGCTGGTGGAGTACTCGGGGGACGAAAGCCCGGCATGCGTTGCGGAGGTGCAAACGCACGCGGCATCGCCCGCTGCTGCTGCTGTTGTTGCGGTGGTACTGGCAGTGCCGGCCGGAATGCCGGTGAAGAGTACGGCCGACCGCGGAACGGCATCGACCGCTGTGGTTGCTGCCAGCGTGGACCTGATGGTGGGCGATTCACCATCCGAAACTTCTGAGAAGGACCACCTCCTTCTCCGCTGCTCTGCGGCGCGCTTCGCTTTCGCTCTGCCGCCGCCAACTCCTTGCCAGAGTCCTCCTGAACAATCGCAGCATCAATGATGTCGTTGAGGCTGCCGCGATTGAACATCGCCAGCTTGTCCTTCAGGAGCGGGTTAAGCCCCTGGTAAAAGTGGTCCCGCCGCTTCTCGTCCGTATCTGCGTGATACGACGCGTAGAGCGCGAGATCATTGAACGCCCTGGAATATTCCAGCGCGTTCCGGCTCCCTTGTTGCAGGTGTAGGAACTCCTGCGTCATCCTCTTCATCAAACCGGGCGGTATATGATAGGCCCTGAAGGCCGTCCGGAACTCCGCCCAGGTCATCACTCGGTCGGTGGGCTGGGAAGCACAGAAGTTGGCCCACCACGCGCTCGTGGATCCTTGGAGCTGCTGGACCGCGAACTGAGTCTTACGCTGCTCGCTGATTTGGAGCAGCCCGAACTTCATCTCTATGGCGCGGAGCCAGTTGTCCGCGTCAAGTGGTTCATCCGCCCTTGAGAATACAGGGGGATGAGTCGCCAGGAAGTCAGAGTAGGAGCTCTGTTGGCGCTCCTCACGATCTTGACGTCTCTCTGGGCGAGACGTATTGGCGATGAGAGTCTGCAGCAACTCTGTGTGCTGCTGATGCGAGCCCGCCATTGCCGCGACAATGTCGGCCAATGTAACCGTTAGTAGTGGCGGTGGCGGTGTTTGCTGTTTCTGCTGCTGCTGCTGTTGTCCCGAGGAGTCCTCGGGAGGCGGTTGGGAGGTCTCTCCCCCTTGGCTAGTACCTCCAACATCAGGGTTGGCACGAGTACGCGTCATTCTGAAATTCAACACAGCAGCAATTAGCACATGTCTTACTCAAAATTCCATAAACAGCAGTAGGTATTGAGGCGACGCATGATTAACTTGCACAACATTCACATATATTTATAAAGCATAAACTTTATACAAGATACATTATTCTCGGATCTCCGAGAAGTCGTGCTCATGTCGTCCTACCTATACATACGCTACTGCCTACACGACATGACACTGATTACAAAAGTTGGGTTACGCTACCCTAGCTGCCCTACTTGGCAACCGTAACCCCCTACTCGGAGTAGAATTCGACCTCCTGTGGGTCGTCCTCCTCCGGTACTTCTGCTGGTGGCTCTGGATCTACCACCTCTTCTCCCATTCCGGGTTCTCCCATTGCTGGAAGACCCAAGACCACCGGTATGCCTAACACCGGGGGCACGAGGTCCTGCAATGCATGCACCTCGTCCATAGCCTGGTTGTAGTCCTCTTCCCAGCCTTGTCCTTCCTCAATAGCGTCGTCCCGCTCTTGAGCAAGGTCCTCATTCTGCTGGGTTAGGGTCTGCACCAGCTCTTGCAACGCCGCGATGTCAACACGGCTCTTCTTCTTTGCCTTCTTCAGACGACGCAACTGATTGTGTTGTTCATTCAGTCGCTTGATCGTCGGAAGGAGCACATTGCGGAGTGCACTGTGAGCACTCTCAAAATGATCTCCACGGCTTGTGCTCTCCTTGAGCTTGGTGGCGAGATGCTCCGTATGAACAGCTTGGCTGTCCATCACAGCGTTTCCCGCCCTCATTTGGAGGCTGAGATTTGCCTCCGCGGGGTTGTACCCTGGGCAACTCGGGTTTGTTGCCTCCAGGTACCTCTCTTCCCACACATGCTGAGCTCGTCCCTCCACCGGAACGAGTGCGTATGGAGTTCCCTCCATAGCCTGCACGTGTAGTTGGCAGAAACGTGACATCGTGTCACGGGCTGCCACTTGCCACATCCCTTCCGGTTGTCTTCCTCTTACCGTGACGGTGAATGGCACCCAACCGGGTGGCGTAGGTCCTGCGGGAATTTCGACATGGATCGTCCACGTCTTGTTCCCCTCTTCGCCTTCTTCCTAGGCGAAGTATTGCGGCATCTGGTTGTACCCGAAATATTGGAGCATTTGCCGCAATGCTTCCGGGTAGCCGCTACGGTCAGAACAGTGGGAAACTACCCACCCGTTCTCCAACTGTTTATCTGCTACCATCTGTAAAAATATATTTGAGAAATGTCAAATATTTATTTAAACAGTAAACTATTGAGTTATAACATAAGATATGTCATTGAACCCATAACACTTGGAAACATAGTTCAAATTTTTAAACAAATTTGACTGCTGATCTGCTGTTACCATGACAGCCCTGACCAGTTTCCATATCAACCTGATTTAGGCCAGGCTAAAAGCAAAACCAGTCCTGGAGCTCAACATCAAAGTTAAAGTTAACTTCAATAGCTTTCCAGAAAGTATTTGCTTGGCCTAAGATCTGTCCTGGTTTAAAGGTTATGAGATGTCAAAGTGAACAGAATTTCTGGAATCAATTGGACAGCACCTCCCTGCTTTAGGTACTGATTTGATCCAAGAATCCCAGTTAATTCTGTTCCCAATCTGACAAAACTTTCTGTTACAAAGTCGTAACCCATCTCATAAGCTTTCCAGAAGTACCTCATTTCCTGTTTTTGGATTTTTAAGCAGGAATTTATGCTTAATTTACAGAGAGCCTACAGAGAGTCTTTACTCTGTCCTGTTTTCTGGACAGTTTCAACTCTACTGCATTTTTCGAGTGGTTAAGGGATGAAACACCTCTGGATCTCAACAGAAAAGTTGTAAAGCTCTTCCAAAGCTTTCCAGAAATGTATCATACGACACCAACCTCGAAAGAACTCAACCTCTAATCTCTGATTAACTCCAGCCTTGATTCAGCTGAAAACAGAGTGCTCTGTCCTTAACATCCTATAAGTTGAAAGCTTGTTAACTTTGAATATCCTGTTCAAGGGAAGGAGTTACATCAAGTTTTACTACTTTGGATTAAAACCTTCCAGTTTTTACAATAAAGTTATTTATTCAGTTGGGTGTGACGTCGATGCGTCACCAGATTATGTCGGTACTACGTCCTCACAAAGAAAAACCTATACCGGACTTAGCCGGCTTCGTTAGTTCAGTGGCACTACTCGTCACTCGCACACGGATGCTACACGTCTACCGTTTCGTGGTCAGGCTACCTGCAGAAACTCAAACAATCATCAGACTCGGCTGCACACCGAGCCCGGAATCCATACAGTTGGTACACCCGGCCGTCATCACTCGCCCGGATGTTCTCAAGCCAAACACGCCTTGAGTTACGTGTTCACGTTTCAGACCACGTGACGGGGTCTCCCATGTTGCACCACGCACGCCAGGGACAGACGTTGCTCGAATACCCCAAACGACATGAAGAGTCGTAGAGGATACTAAAGCGGATCGGGTTACCTGCCACCCGTGGGGCTCCACCCTTCAGCTTGTGCGCACTGGTGGACAGCGCTTACGTGCACCCCCCAAGACATGAACGTCCCGAGATGCACGATTTTCCGACATAACAAATAGGTTAACAAGCCACTTTCTATATGCTAATAACATCCTTATACGGGCTACTAACTCGTTCCTCACTGGATTTTTGAAAAAAAAAAGACCTTTGTACTGTGTTAAACCTCAAGCGAGCTCTGATACCACGCTGACACGACCCCATTGGTCCTGTCGAGCCAGGATCACGCTGAGGGGTGCTGCGTTGCACAGCACCGTATAACACACGTCAAAGGTGCAAAGCGGAAGCGGAAGTTTCATTACATAAACAAGTTTATGAACATGTTTACATCAAAATAAGTTCAGTCTACACTCGCGGGCGTAGACTAAGCATCAAGTGCACGTTCAGCCCTAGAACGTGTCCTTGCTAGCACACACGCACACTAACTCTGCGGCGCGCACGACTCCCACTCGACGGGGTTCCCCTCCTGGGGTTCTGTCTCCTCTTCGGGAGTCCCTTCCTCATAGAACCCTGCAAAAGCTTCAAACACAAGCAGTGAGCACGAAGGCTCAGCAAGTCTGACCCGTCTCACCTAAACATGGAACTTCTACATGAGGGTAATGGGTTGCATGAGGTAAAAATCATTTGCAAGGACTCGCCTAATTAGTAGAACCTTACTTTCAAGTTTTAGCAGCAGGTTGTGGAGAACCTTACGCGAAGGCACATGAGAGAGCCGCAATCAAACAAGAAACGCATTTCTCTCATGTACTTTGCCCAAAGTTGAAAAGAACTTTAGTTAGCGCTAAGCTACAGCATATCATTAACAATCAATGTCCAGCTTTCAATCGGCAACATTTTAACATGTGACTAGCCTGTTCTTTCTACGTCACGGTACAGTGAACAAGTGGTACTCACTGACCGCGAGGGACGGCGATTATAATCGATTTACACCTGCAGGGTTACCCGAACAACCCGTCACGTACGCCCGTACTCGATGTTGCCTACAACAACCATCACGGACGCCGTACGCGACTACCTTTCACCCGTCAGCCAAATATTGAACCGGTCCCATCGTCCCGAGCAAGAGGTCCCTGCACGCGCATCTCTGTGCCGCCAGCTGATTTACACCTCGAGCTCTCAACCTACCCTCTGAACGACGGGCAATGCCTCAATACCCAGCTACCCGAGTTACATCAGTTTCCCGGTTCCCATATAGCCGGTAGGTCTTCGGTACTGTTCTAGCTTGTTCAACAGGCCCGCACACGGCTCGGTCCTCAATCGACACGAGCGGAGCTACAGCACACAGGCCCCAAAGTCCTGCTGCCCTTACTCTCCGCTCGGTCTCATTTTCTTGCCATGTGTATCATGTGCTATCTCTACCCGAGCAATGTGCCTCTAGCCTATTCTCGCGAGTAGTCCCAACTACTCGACTTGTACCGAATCCTACTCTATCCTAGCAATGCAGTGGCTAACGAGGTTTTCAATCCTAAACCCAACCCATGGTTTTCTTGGCTATGCAGTTGGGTTTCCAATCAAGACTCTAATGCACAGAATAAAGGAAACAAGTATGTGCTCCAAACAATAAAAATTTATAAAAAGGTTAATGCAAACCGGGGCTTGCCTTGCTGCTCTTGGTCGTAGGCTAGCTGTTCCTCCGGAGTAACGAAGTCTAGGACTTCTGGTTCCTCCTCGACCTTAGCGACTACATGATAGAAACAATACATGTATTAATTTAATGCATTTGTATTAAGTTTGAAGTTGTGAAGTCTATAACCCTTGCTAGATAGACCTAATGACTGTGAAACTTTTACTGTGGCTTGGTTACAACCTAAACAGAGACTTGGTCAAGTTTTAGTTGCAGCAAAGCTCATTTGAGCCCTCCACAAATAATTATGTCCTTGACCTTAATTAAAGGCTTTTAGGGTGTTCTAAGTATTTTCATGAAACAAACTATGACTTTCTGAAAACTAGATTTTCATAGGGTCCTAATGGAATTGGTCTCACTTAATTTGGAAGTCTCTAACTAAAGATATGGGCTAAACAATTTCAGAGAAAATTCTGAAAATGTTTCTGAACATTTTCTATTTTCTCTGGAACAGTTTTACTAATCACACCATTAGGTGGACTAAATGAGCTCAAATGGATCTGAAACTTTTATGGTAGTTCAAGGATATTTTGGTGAACATCTCAGCAAAATTTCAGGATTTTCCTCCAAAGGATCCTCCAGTTAAAATTCCTAACAGTTTAAACTTTGAGGAATTAATTCTGGAGAAATAAGGAATTTCATGGAGTGAAACTTGATTTTCTGGAAAGTACTCAGAGAGCTGAATCCAGCAAAATTTGGTTCACTCAATTTGGAGCTTTCTAGCCAAAGTTATAAGGATTTGAAGTTTGAAGGAAATCTGAAAATTGGGGAAAAGTTTAAACTCGCGCGTGGGCCCAGGGGACACGCGTCGCACGCCTAGGCGATGGCACACCGCGGCTCACAAGGATTTTGCGTGCCAGCACTCCCGATCCCGGCCGCAGCCGGATCCCGATTCAAAATATCGGCCGCTGACAGCTGGGTCCACCCCCTTCTTCAACCTCGCGACACCCGCGCTCCGCCGCCGAGGGAACTCGCCGGAGGACTCGCCGCCGGCTGCTGTACAGCTCCAAACTTCTTGATTCTGGCCGCCCCTGCCTACTTTTACTTGGGGAACAGGATACGAGGGTCAGCTGCTCATGACAACGGCCGGAGCATGGTCGGCGACGAGCCGCCATATCGGAATGACTTCGGCCATGTCGGCTGACTCTCCTAGTACCTCAGCTACTTGGGAAATCGGTCGGGGAGCATCAGTGGACCTCAGAGAAGGTCTACATGAGCTCGAGGCAGCTCGGGGAAGGCCCGAAATAGGTCCTCACCGTGCGCCCGATACCCCCCCGTTCGTTCCGCCATTAGTAGACCTTAAATTACGCCGGGCACAGAGGTTCTCCGGCCCAGAGTTGTGAAGGCAACTTGTGCGTTACCGTGTCTAGCTCGTGTGGGAGTGGCCTGAGGCCCTCTAATCCTTTCTAGAGCACGAATTAAGCAGAGTCGTACCCGAAGGTCGTTCTGCACACAGAAAGGGGAAAAGTGGAAATTCGCCGCCGGTGAGCAACCACTCGAGCTGTGGCTCGGGGATGAGCAGCACCGGTCACCCGCGCGTCCACGGGTGCCTTGGATCGGGCGTGACAACGCCCAGGTTGGGCTGTCCACGAGAGCCCGAGGTGCGGCGGTTCCAAGTTCCGAGTTTGATCTTTTGGCACAGCCGATATCAATCGGTTTCAACCGAATTCTAGCAATGGGGAGGATGGAGGAAGGTCTCTAGTACCTTGCTGGGGCTCTGGAGTGGAAGGAGGGAGCTGCGATCGGCGTTCTCCGATCAAGTCCGAGCTGCGGAAGTTTTCGGCCGGCGCTGAGTTCTTGCGGAGAAGAACTGTGGTGCCTCGGCCGAGGAGGGGGCAGGCGCCTTAAGAAGGCTCTGCACCACCTCATGCCCGCGCGTGGGCAAGCAGCTGGTGGCGCGGCGGCTAGCCTCGGTGGCGATCACCGCTGCGGCTCGGCGACCCGAGTGAGAAAGTCTCAGTCGGTTTGATCTGAGCAGTGGCTGACATGTGGGTCCCACCTCCAGTTTTAACCTCTGAAATTTACTCCTAATCACTGTTGTAAACAGTGAACCCCATACTACCCTTGGCACTTCAAATTATTCACCCATGAGCCATTTGAATTGATCAAAGTTCAAATGAGGTTTGGTTTGAATGAATTTCAGCACAAGTTCAGTTTGAAATTCAAATAAAGTTTGAATTCCTCCCACTTAGCTCATGTCAAGATCAACTCCAAATGGAGTGAAAATTGGTGTGTGAGCTCACAAAAATGTGCTGAGTAAGAATATGCCCCTCACTTTTAAATTCATTGGATAACAACAGTTTGAATTTGAATATGGTTTCAAACTGCCCTCTTCCTAACTATACCCAAACTGACCTCAAAAAGGTTTTGAATTTGGGTGAAACTTGGCATGGACATCCTTAGTAAAGTGTAGGAGTTTTCATATGTCCAGCCCATCTATATCACATGTGGGAAATACCACTTTTGCAATGTGTAAGTTTGTTCTCTAATGAGCATGTTGATAATTGTTACATGCTCTTCATTTGTGTTCATCATTCTTCCTCAAATGAGGTGTGTGGTGTGGGGATGAACACTACAAATGGGTGTCTAAAACTGAGGCCCTTACATCCCCCCTTAAAAAGAATCTCGTCCCGAGATTCCAAAGGAAAAGTAAAGTGGGGAAAAACTTTACCGGGTATATGATGATAGCAAGTTCGGATAATACGTTCGTAGATAATCCTCGCTTTCCCATGTCGCCTCATCAGTGGTATGGTTACTCCACAAGACCTTGTAGAACCATAAGGTCCGGTTTCTTGTGGCACGGGTCTTTTCATCGATAACCCGGATTGGATACTCCGTGTACGTGAGGTCCGGTTGAAGAACTTCTATGTCTTCCGTGCGGATTTCAGAGGAGGGTTTGAGGCACTTCCTCAGCTGAGAAATGTGGAAGACGTTGTGAATGCCTGCGAGCGATGCTGGTAACTCTAGGTGATAGGCCACGGGTCCGCATCTTTCAATGATGGCGAACGGCCAATGAATCGCGGCGCAAGTTTACCCTTCACTCCGAAACGGTGAATTCCCTTCATCGGAGACACACGGACATAAACATGGTCCCCGATGTCGAAGTGGAGAGGGCGGTGTCTCTTATCCGCATAGCTCTTCTGACGAGATTGAGCAGCCTTGAGATTGGCTTGTATTACTCGCACTCATTCTTCAACTTCATTCACAAGTTCAATGCCGTAGATGACTCGCTCGCTGGACTCGCACCAGTTGAGAGGTGTGCGGCATTTCCGGCCATAGAGAGCTTCATACGGCGCCATCTTGATGCTAGCTTGATAGCCATTGTTCTAACAAAACTCCGCCAACGGCAAATGATCGTCCAAATTCTTGCCGTGGTGGATGGCACAAGCGCGTAGCATGTCTTCAAGCACTTGATTCACCCGTTCAGTTTGACCATCTGTCTGTGGGTGATAGGCGGAGCTTCGGATCAGTTTGGTTCCCAGTGACGCGTGCAACTGTTCCCAAAACCGAGAGACGAACAGCGCACCGCGATCTGAGATGATGGAGCGGGGAACACCGTGCAAACACAAGATCCTTGCAATATACAACGCCGCATATTGCAAGTCCTTTTTCTTGGGCTTTTACAGGTCAGTCTCATCTTTGATGCATTTAACTTGATTGAAATCCCTCATCTTTCTCTCGTGAATTTTTGTTATCTTGTATATGTTCTTTTCACCTTCTTTTGTCTCTAGTCTCTCATATAACTCATCATAGGCCTGTCCTCTTGCTTTACTCACAGCCCGCCTTGCATTTTTTGTGGCCTCTTTGTACTTAAGCATGTTGCTTGCGCTTCTATAATGATGCCAACTCTTGTAACACTCCTTCTTCTCCTTAAGGGCCTTTTGTACATTCTCATTCCACCACCAAGTGTCTTTATGTACAAGTTTCTTTCCTTTTGTCACACCGAACACCTCGCTAGCTACCTTCCTAATGCAAGTTAACATCTTCACCCACATACTATCTGCATCTCCATTTTATGCCCAGAGTCCTTCTGCGATCACCCTATTTTTAAAGGATTCTTGTGATTCCCCTTTCAACTTCCACCACTTTGTTCTTGTGATTTTGACACCTTTGTCCCGCACATAACATGTATGGAAGCGAAAGTCAACTACCACAATCTTATGTTGTGTCACAACACACTCCCCGGGGATCACCTTACAATCTAGACACTCTCGTCTATCCATTCTCCTAGTGAGTACAAAGTAAATCTGGCTAGAGTGTTGGGCACTACTAAAGGTCACTAGGTGAGATTGCTTCTTCCTAAAGAGGATGTTAGCTACCAACATATCATAGACTACGACAAAGTCTAGGATGTCCTTACCCTCTTGATTTCTATCACCACATCCAAAACCTCCATGTACTCCCTCAAATCCTATGTTAGTTGCACCCACATGACCATTGAGATCTCCTCCTATGAGGAGTTTCTCGGTTATCGGTACACTACTAACCATATCCTCCAAGTCCTCCCAAAATTATCTCTTAGCACTCATGTTGATCCCAACTTGTGGGCCACAAGAATTAATGACGTTCAAGACAATGTCCCCAATTACTATCTTGATTAAGACGATCCTATCCCCTCATCTTCGAACACCCCCTACTCCATCCTTAGGACTCTTATCTATTAGAACACCTATGCCATTCCTAGTCCCAGCCGATCCAGAATACCAAAGCTTGAAACAGGTATTCTCGACTTCTCTCGCCTTTTGACCCACCCATCTAGTCTCTTGTTGAAAATTTCCTAGAGGGGGGGGGGGTAAATAGGCTAATAAAACTTAAAACACAGTTAACTCAACAAAACATACAGAGTTCGGACTTGTCCGGGTACAGGTCCAGACTAGTCCGGATCAGTGCAGTGAAAGTTTTAAAATAACGTGTTTCTGTAGGATCAAAGTACACATGTAAAGCTACCAGAGGGGGGGTGAATGGTAGATAAGAACTTTTCAGCGGAAGCAACAAAACACCCCTCAGCAGAAAACTGATCTGTTAAAGAAACCGTGTGTGCGACTAATATAAACGTGTTCAATTGTGACAAAACTAGTATAGATTGTAGAGAATCAAGTCACGAAGATGTCACAACAAGAATCATGAAAATCAGTTGAGAGAAACTCAAGTTACGATTGAAAGATCGAACAAAGGTCAATCTGTCCTACGCGAGAGAAACAGTTCTGGAATACTGCAAAGAAACTCGTGTAGATCAGAAACCACAAATTAAATGACCGTGAAATTTTCAAAGATGATATATAATCAAGTTGTGAAGACAACCCAAAAAGAATCACATGAATTGGATCTGTAAAACTTGAGTTATGATAAAACCACCGAAGCAAGGTATTGCTGAACAGAAACTCGACGAGAAAGACTTGTCTGAAACAAGTCGGACGAACAAGGCACAAAAGTTCCTTTAGAATACGAATTTTATTTATCAAAACACAAGAAGAACAGCCCCAAAGTCGTGCTATCCACGATCCTTGGCCTCCCTTGCTTATATAACCAGCTCTATGACCAATCCAATTCAAACTAGGACTCCTACTCCTACTTGGATTCAAACTGTAAGTTCCCAATACTGCTCAAGACTCTTCTATACGCAGATAGAAGCAATCTTAAGACTTCCAAACACCTGAGGAACGTCCCAAACATTCCTAAACAACTCTACTTCATGCCTAACACGAAATCCTGTTATAACCAACTCGAAACTTTCCATAAACAAACCATAACCGCCTCAGCCGCAGCCTGAGCGCAAAATCCAGCCGGTTGAACCTTTTCAACCATATCTCCACTTACATATCTCTTCACCACGTCTTAGAACCATGATGCCACGTCCATGCACTCCTTGCACACGTGCAAACACCTTCCAACAACGTCCACGATACCTTCATATGTATTGTTCTTGATCCAAACATGCTGCGCGACCTCCCGATCAACTCAACCACAATTCCTCCCGAACTTGGTTGTTGAACGTCATCTTCTCCCTAAGACTAGTTCAATGGATCCCGTCACCAGACATGTCTTGAACTCAAGCAACACCTGCACATGAATAAACAACCAATACTTCCGAGCACAAGTCCTCGACTTGACTCTCATTAGTTCCGAAACTACAACATCTTACGTGAGCACCTCACATAAGCATGTTGTAAACAATAGCAAAATGATATCAGCCATAACCACCAAAAAACACCAAAAACTTAGTAAAATAATACTAAGCAAACTTTCCATAAGAGTAAAGCAAGTTCAAAACATTGCAAGTTAAAAGCAGAACCATTGCAATCAAGCTCCGAACCTTACCAAAGCTAACCGGACCTTGAACCGGAGCTTACCAAAGCTAGTCGGACCTAGCACCGGAGCTTACTAAAGCTTAGTCGGACCTAGCACGAAACTTACCAAAGCTAGTCGGACCTAGCACCGGAGCTAGCAAAAACAAGTTAGACCTAGCCAAAATAAGTCAGACCTAGACAAAGCAAGTCGGACCTTACGTTGGACCTTGCCGGAGCTACCCAAAACAAGTCGTACCTATCATCGGACCTTGCAGGAGCTCGGACCTAGAGTCGGACCTTGTTAAACAGGTGTTTTGGTAGTATTCAAAACTTTTATCGTCAAGGCCAATGTATCCAGCACACATAGGTCTCACAGTTTCGACGGTTCCTAGCACAATTATTTTGATCTAGTACAAGTAAGTGGTGTTGAATACTTATCACAAGATTTTGTAAGGCTAAGAGTGCAGAGAACAATTTATATGATAAAAATAGAGCAAGTAGTGTATGAAACCCTAATATGCAAGATTAACGAAGAGCAAGTAAGTAAGTGGACAATGTTGCAGGGATTTTTCCACCGAAGTTCAGTTCCACAAAGGAACCTACGTCTCCGTTGAGGAGTCCACGAAGGACTAGATTTCATTCAACCTTTATCCTCACCAAGTAATCACAAAGATCAAACTCGGTTTATCCACTAACAATCACATGTGCAATGCAAACTTCCCGGGTCTCACCACAACATGGGAGCCACTGGGCAACACCTAGCCATCTAGGATTCACTTCCAAGAGTAACAAAAACAAGACAACAAGCATGTAATGAAAATGAATCAAAGAGCTCAATCCCTAGGTGGCCCTAACTCCAAATCACTCACAAACTCTCAACTTTCAACAAGAATTGATTTTGTGCGCAAGAGGGCAAGACAGTGGGCTGAAAAAGCTCAAGAATGCTTGTGACAACTTTTAGAATTGTCAGCCTGCGAAATGGGGACCAGTGGACTCCCTTTATAGAGTCCACAAAATGTTACCGTTGCCAACCACCAAAGTCCGGACTAGTGTGGACCATGACCCAGAAAAGTCCGGACATGGGGCCCACACTCTGCAGAGTGATGTCCCCTTCAACGGTCACAAAAATTTCAAAAAGATTCTAAGTCCGGACTAGTCCAAACCTCGATCCGGACAAGTATGGACCAGTCCAAAAACATCAGAATCTTGTTTTCCGCATTAATAGCCAGATAAGTCCGGCTGTCTGTACTAGTCCGGATAGAGTCCGGACGCTAGTACAGACACATCAGAAACCACCTTTTTGTATGCCACACCGGACAAGTCCGAACACATTAGTACCTCCTTTTCTGTGGGGTACCCCGGACAAGTCCGAGCTTGTCTGGATTTGTCCTTTTAAACTTGTCTACCCTTTTCTAACTAAAACTCTAAGGATTGAGCTCCAATCATTTTCACACCTACTTGATGTCGTTTCACTCTTAATAGTACAGCGTTTCCTACACTCAACAAAAATAAAACCCTAATTCTATGTATAGGTCTTCAACGCCCTTTCCTTTTTCCTTTTTGGAGGGATACACCTTTCTTTTTCTTTTTCGAATCTGCATACACTCTTTGCAAAACTCACTAGTTCTTTAATTGTTTGTCATTAGTCAGCCAAAAAACCCACTAGGGAGGCCTAGATGCACTTTCAATCTCCCCCTTTTTGGTGATTGTGTGGGTACCACCCCGTGGTTCACCCACTCCGGGATCGCATAGGGTGGTGACGTGCGATGCGGCACCCAACAGCACACACGAAAAGAATTAAGAAAGACATACAAACTTTTATTTGATATAAAACAGCGGAAGTCTTTTTTTATACAGCGGAAGTCTTATACATAGATAGCCTCTCATCCTAACTATGCAAAAGTGCAGCCGTCCAGCCAGGGCACTAGCAGCACTCAAGCGTAGATCACGGCGGCGTGCAGGGCTCCAGCTCGGCCGTGTACCCCGACGGGGGCATCGCCTCGTCCTCGGAACCTTCCTCATAACTCTGACCTGCACACAGCTCAAATATTGCAACCGTGAGCATGATGGCTCAGCAAGTCTTAACCGACAACACTAGGCATGGAACTTTACATGCAAGGATGTGTAAGATAGGAAAAAGGACTTTGCGATAAAGACACGCCTACATGGTGATCCTTACTTTCAGTTTTATGGCAACAGTTTAATGAGCCTTAGGCAGCCCTCACATCGGATGTCCACAATCAAACAAGAAACACTTTCCTCCGATGGGGTGATGCCCAAAGTGGAAGATAAACTTAATTAGCTCTACAACTACAGCATACAAGGTTTCAAGACATTAATAATTCAATGCAGCATATTCAGTTAGCTTATTTCACTTCTTACTACGTCACAGCGCAGTGAACAAGCGGTACTCAAATTACCGCGAGGGACGGTGATTGCAATCAGGAGACACCCGGATAACACGTCACATACACCCACTTTCAGAAGTGTGGTGCTTCACACCTTCCTACTCTGTTGTATGCAACAACCTTTCAAAGGCAACCCAAATGCTGAACCGGTCCATCCGTAACGGGCAGGAGGTCCCCATGTGGAGCGTGTCTATGTCCACTGGCAGATTTACACCTTGCTACCCTCAACCCCCTCCTATAAAACGGTTGGGTAAGCCTCGGCACCCAGGTTAACCAATTACATCGGTTTCCTGGTTCCCATATGCCAGTATGCATCCCGTACTGTTCGATACTTGTTCAGCAGGGCCGCACACGGTCAGCATGAAAAAGGAATTACAAAGTCATATATGCATTAAATACTATGCTCATATTATTTTAATTTCAAATTCACACATAGACTTCCCAGGTTTCAAAATTCTCCCTCAATTTAAGCCATGAAGATGTATAACCCCTATTTTACTACGAATGTAACAAAAAGGAGTGAAATCCAAAGGTTTTGTAAAAATGTCAGCCAATTGTTGTTCGGTATCTACATGGTGAAGCACAATGTTCCCTTTTTCGACATTATCATGGAGAAAGTGATACCTAATGTCAATGTTCTTAGTTCTCGAATGTTGCACGGGGTTTTTAGCAATGTAAATGGCACTAATGTTATCACAAAACAGTGGAACACTATCTAGATCAACCCCATAGTCCTTAAGTGTTTGAACAATCCAAAGAATTTGTGAGCAAGCACTAGCAGCAGCTACATATTCAGATTCGGCTGTGGATTATGCAACTGAACTTTGTTTTCTAGAGGACCAGGCAACAAGTGAATTACCAAGAAAATGACAAGCACCATAAGTACTTTTCCTATCAATCCTACAACCCCCAAAATCAGCATCGGAAAAAGCTTTCAAAGTAACGGTTGAGGAAGAAGGAAGAAAAATGCCAAATTCTTGAGTTCCATGTAAGTACCTGAGAATCGTTTTGACGGCTTGACGATGTGAAGCATGTGCAGAGGCTTGAAACCGTGCACAAAGACATACGCTGAATTGTATGTCCGGTCTTGATGCCGTGAGATACAAAAGTGATCCGATCATGCTTCTATATTCTTTTTGATCAACGGGATCACAATCTTCATCAAGTTCAAGTGTTGTTGCTGTTCCCATTGGTGTCCGAAGAGGCTTGCTTTTGTCCATGTTGAAGCGCCTTAGGAGATCTTTTGTATACTTTGTTTGATGCACAAAGGTACCCTCCTTGGTTTGCTTGATTTGCAGCCCCAAAAAGTACGTGAGTTCTCCCATCATAATCATCTCAAATTCTGAACTCATCATAGCTGAAAACTTGGACACAAGATCATGAGAAGCACAACCAAAGATAATATCATCCACATACACTTGAACGAATAATGAGTCATTGCCATGCTTAAGCACAAAAAGAGTTTTATCAACCTTGCCCATGGTAAACCCCTTTTCAAGTAAGAATATTTTTAACCTATCATACCATGCTCTAGGGGCTTGTTTGAGACCGTACAAGGCTTTGGACAGTTTGTAAACATGATTAGGAAAATTTGGATTTTCAAAACCAGGTGGTTGTTTGACATAAACCTCCTCATCTATGTAGCCGTTAAGAAAAACACTTTTAACATCCATTTGATATAGCTTAAAACCTTTAATGCAGAAAAAGCTAACAAAGTTCTTATGGCTTATAATCTAGCAACAGGAGCAAAAGTTTCATCAAAATCTAGACCTTCAACTTGTGTGAAACCTTGAGCAACCAACCTAGCCTTATTCCTAACCACAACCCCATCCTCACTTTGTTTATTTTTAAACACCCATTTAGTTCCAATTAAAGTGTGACCTTGAGGTGGAGGTACAAGTTTCCAAACATTATTTCTTTCAAAATTTTCTAACTCTTCTTGCATGGCAATAATCCAAGATTCATCAGTGAGTGCATGTGATATACCTTTGGGTTCAAAAGAAGCAACAAAAGCAGAATGAGCATGAGAATTGGGGTCGAAAAACCTGGATATTGTAACTCGTTCATGCAAGCTTCCAATAATTTGTTGTGGAGGATGACTTTTAAGAATCCGGAGGGGAGTGGACACTTCACAAGCTTCTTCTTCTTCTTCATGTTCATCACAAATAGATGAGCTTGTGACGTGAGGAGGATCTGGACCTGCAATGGTGGTCGTCGGTGCTGGCTGTGAATCAAGATCAGGAGCTGGAACAATGTCATTAGCTGCTGAATTTTTGGGCAGCAGCACCACTTCTTCCTCTTTTTCAACGAAAATACTCTCCCCCTGCGGATATGGATCCGTACCTGCAATATTTGAACTAGTACCTGGGCTAGCTTCATCAAAAGAAACCTCACAAGTCTCCACAATTTTGTTAGTATCAAGTAAAAGCACATGGTAGCCTCTAGTATGAGATGGATAACCAAGAAACATGCCATCAACAGATCTAGCTTCAAATTTATCAATATTACCATGTTTCTTAACAAAGAATTTGCATCCAAAGGCCTAAAGTGTGTGACACTAGACCTATGTCCAAACCTGAGCTCATATGGTGTTTTACCTAGCTTAGCACGCAAGAAAACACGATTTGAGACATAACAAGCGGTTGCAATTGCATCAGCCCAAAATTTCCTAGGGGTTTGATATTCATCAAGCATAGTCCTAGCCATCTCAACTAAGGTTCTGTTCTTTCTCTCTACAACACCGTTTTGTTGAGGTACATATGGTGAAGAAAATTGATGATCTATTGCATTTTCAGCACAAAAGTGATCAAACGATTGTTTTTAAATTCGGTTCCATTATCACTTCTAATTGCTCTTAAAGATCCTGGGTGATCAATTGATAATCTAAGAAATAAAGTTCTAAAGTGACTAAAAGCTTAATTCTTAGATGCCATAAAGTAAACCCAAGAGTATCTAGAATAGTCATCAACAATCACAAGAACATACCATTTACCTCCGAAGGATTGAACACGTGAAGATCCTACGGTGTCAAGGTGTAAAAGTTGACCCAGTTCAGTTGTCATGGTCATTGTGAGAGGAGCATGTGAACCTGCAACCATCTTAGCATGTCTACAAGAAGAGCTCACAGTTTCTTTGTCCCCTTTAAGCTTAGGAAGCCCACGTATGCGATCAAGAGCACTAACACGCGTGAGATGATCAAAGCCTACGTGACCAAGTCTACGATGCCAAAAATATAAATCTTTGGAATCATTTGCAACTAGACATCTATGCTTAGAGGAAGACATATCAAAATCAGCTTTGAAAACTCTTCCAATCCGAGACATGTTAAAAATAAGCTCACTATTTGAACCTACAACTTTGCAGCAGTTTTTATTGAAAATAATTTCCAGATTTTCATCTAGCAATTGTGAAATAGAAAGCAAGTTGTATTTCAAATTTTTTACAAGTGTCACATCCTTCAAAGTGTAGTGATCATTTACTCTAACCGAACCCTTAGCAATTATAGGAGTTGAAGAATTATCGGCAAAAGTAACATTCTCTACACGTGACACAAAAGAGAGGGAGGAGAACCATTCTTTGTTACCGGTCATGTGGCGTGAGCAACCTGAATCCACAATCTAAATGTTCTCCTTCCTCAAGCGTGTAACCTACATAGAAGCACAATACGTCGATGACTCAATACTAGGGTTAGTTAAAAGGCATTTAGGAATCCAGTACTGAGTCACACGACGTCCAGCAGGAATAACATGCGAAAGCTGACATAAAACAGCAGGTTTATGAGTCAAAGTTTGATATTTTTTATTCTTAACTACTGACCTATGAGGTGTTACTTGTGTAGCACGAAAATCAGTAGCTCCGGAGGCAAAAACAGAAGGTCCGGAGGCAAAAACTGAAGCTCCGGAGGTAAACTTTGAATATTTCTGACTCATAACAGCAGGTTGCATGTTCCTAACATTCGGTTTAGTATGTGCATCAAAATTTGCATGAGAGTTATAAGATCTAGCTTGCATTATTTTATTTTTATGTTGTTTAGCTAGTCTATAACAAAAATCTATGACATGACCATCTCTACCACAATAGGTACAATGAAATTTAACTTTGTTTTCATGTCTAGATGAGCATGCAGTATGCTTATTTGAACCCGAATGTGACAACACTCCTGCAGATTTAAAAACCACTTCTTTTTGTTTAGGGACTGTTTGAATCAAACCACTTCCTAATGATTTTACAATTTTAGGTGGATGTTCCTTAACATGAGCATGTGAATCAAAACCTAAACCAGTTTTATCATTGCAAGACTTGGAAGAATTCAGCAGAAAGTTTAGGTTCTTTTCGATTTCAAGTTCAAGTTTATCAAGTGTGGAGGTGTGTGCTCTTCTTAGAGAGGACAATTGTTCATATATTAAATCACATGAGGAACAAGAATCATCACTAGGAATCAAGGATTTTAAACGATTAATTTCAGATTCTAGTGACTCAATTTTAACAGCATTGTCCCTAAGATTTTTGCCATTTTTCTTAACAATAATAGTGGCACGAGAAATAGCATCACACATTTCTTTGCAAGTAGGACATACCTCTTCGTTGTCACTGTTGTGTTCTGCATCCTCCATACTTGATTTTGATTTGCCCGCCATGAAGCACAAGTTTGCCAGATCATCTTCATCTTCATCACTTCCAATGTCTTCATCACTCGGGCCATGTTCTTGAAGTGAGGTGATGAAACTGTTTATCAGTTTGCGTCCTGTAAAACCCTTCTTTTTCTTGTTGGTGTTGGCAAAAGAGGACTTGACTTTATTCTGCTTTTCATCACGGTTAGAAGAACCTGAAAGGTTAGTGCAATCTGTACGAAAGTGTCCTGTCTTACCACATTCAAAGCATCATTGAGGTCCGGAGCTTCCTCTCCTTCTAGTTCTCACATTTTGCAATGCTTTTGAGAACCTAGTAGAAAGAAGTACTAACTCCTCCTCTCGAAACTTCTAAATCTGTTCCAGGGTTAGTGAAGACAGCAAAGCAAGTGTATTGCTAGATGATTGGCCGGAGCAAGGCATATCACGTTGTGAGACAAATGCAATAGTCTTATTTGGATTCTTGTGTTATATAATATTAATTTCATGAGTTTTTAGCTTAGAATAAAGCACATCTAATGTAAGAGTACTCATGACTCTGGATTCACGTATGGATGTTACTTTCATCTCCCAAATCGACATGTCTAATGCACTTAGTAATTGCCTAGCATTTTCAGCATCTGAAAAAATTAACATTGACGCTACGCAAGTTGCTGAGAATTTTATTAAAGCGAGCAAAGAGGTCATCAATGGACTCACCGGGTTGCATCTCAAAGCGCATGTATTCTTTCTTGAACATATCCTTTCTTACCTCCTTGATCGTGTTGGATCCTTCGTGGTAGTCACAAAGTGCGCTCCACACATCGTACGCCGATCGGAGGTGTGCAACACGGTCGAAGTCGCTCTGAGTTAGTCCTTGTATGATCAAGTTCCGAGCCTTGTTGTTGTTGTCGACATCTCTCATGTTTGTAGCCGTGACTTGATCGTTTGAAGGCACATCGTATGGCTTGTACACCGTTTCCCATATTGCAAAGCCTTGCGCCTGGATGAAAGTTTCCATGCGTGCCTTCCAAACCTGAAAATCAATACCACTAAACACACAAGGTTTGGCGGAGTATTTCTCCATGATGATTAGTCAAAACACGTGAAAATCACAAATATTAGAGCAACCTGGCTCTGTACTAATTGTAGGATCGAAGTACACGTGTAAAGCTACCAGAGGGGGGTGAATGGTAGATAAAAACTTTTCAGCGGAAGCAACAAAACACCCCTCAGCAGAAAACCGATCTGTTAAAGAAACCGTGTGTGCGACTAATATAAATGTGTTCAACTGTGACAAAACTAGTATATATTGTATAGAATCAAGTCACGAAGACGTCACAACAAGAATCATGAAAATCCGTTGAGAGAAACTCAAGTTACGATCGAAAGATCGAACAAAGGTCAATCTGTCCTACGCGAGAAAAACAGTTCTGGAATACTGCAAGGAAACTCGTGTAGATCAGAAACCACAAATTAAATGACCTTGAAATTTCACAGATGATAGATAATCAAGTTGTGAAGACAACCCAAAAAGAATCACATCAATTGGATCTGTAAAACTCGAGTTATGATAAAACCACCGAAGCAAGGTAGTGCTGAACAGAAACTCGACGAAAAAAACTTGTCTCAAACAAGTCGGACGAACAAGGCACAGAAGTTCCTTTAGAATACGAATTTTATTTATCAAAACACAAGAGAAACAGCCCCAAAGTCATGCTCTCCACGAGCCTTGGCCTCCCTTGCTTATATAACCAGCTCTATGGCCAATCCAATTCAAACTAGGATTCCTACTCCTACTTGGATTCAAACTGTAACTTTCCAATACTGCTCAAGACTCTTCTATACGCAGATAGAAGCAATCTTAAGACTTCTAAACACCTTAGGAACGTCCCAAACATTCCTAAACAACTCTACTTCATGCCTAACACGAAATCCTGTTATAACCAACTCGAAACTTTCCATAAACAAACCATAACCGCCTCAGCAGCAGCCTGAGCGCAAAATCCAGCCGGTTGAATCTTTTCAACCATATCTCCACTTCCATATCTCATCACCACGACTTGGAACCATGTTGCCACGTCCATGCACTCCTTGCACACGTGCAAACACCTTCCAACGACATCCACGATACCTTCATATGCATTGTTCTTGATCCAAACATGATGCGCGACCTCCCGAGCAACTCAACCACAATTCCTCCTGAACTTGGTTGTTGAACGTCATCTTCTCCCTAAGACTAGTTCAATGGATCCCGTCACCAGCCATGCCTTGAACTCAAGCAACACCTGCACATGAATAAACATCCAATACTTCTGAGCACAAGTCCTCGACTTGACTCTCGTTAGTTCCGAAACTACAACATCTTACGTGAGCACCTCACATAAGCATGTTGTAAACCATAGCAAAATGATATCAGCCATAACCACCAAAACACATCAAAAACATAGTAAAATAATACTAAGCAAACTTTCCATAAGAGTAAAGCAAGTTCCAAACATTGCAAGTTAAAAGCAGAACCATTGCAATCAAGCTCCGAACCTTACCAAAGCTAACCGGACCTTGAACCGGAGCTTACCAAAGCTAGTCGGACCTAGCGCCGGAGCTTACTAAAGCTTAGTCGGATCTAGCACGGAACTTACCAAAGCTAGTCGGACCTAGCACCGTAGCTAGCAAAAACAAGTCAGACCTAGCCAAAATAAGTCAGACCTAGACAAAGCAAGTCGGACCTTACGTCGGACCTTGCCAGAGCTACCCAAAACAAGTCGGACCTATCGTCGGACCTTGCAGGAGCTCGGACCTAGAGTCGGACCTTGTTAAAAAGGTGTTTTGGTAGTATTCAAAATTTTTATCGTCAAAGCCAATGTATTCAGCACACATAGGTCTCACAGTTTCGACGGTTCCTAGCACAATTATTTTGATCTAGTACAAGTAAATGGTGTTGAATACTTATCACAAGATTTTGTAAGGCTAAGAGTGCAGAGAACAATTTATATGATAAAAATATAGCAAGTAGTGTATGAAACCCTAATATGCAAGATTAACGAAGAGCAAGTAAGTAAGTGGACAATGTCGCAGGGATTTTTCCACCGAAGTTCAGTTCCACAAAGGAACCTACGTCTCCGTTGAGGAGTCCACGAAGGACTAGATTTCATTCAACCTTTACCTCACCAAGTGATCACAAAGATCAAACTCGGTTTATCCACTAAAAATCACAAGTGCAATGCAAACTTCCTGGGTCTCACCACAACATGGGAGCCGTCGGGCAACACCTAGCCATCTAGGATTCACTTCCAAGAGTAACAAAAAAAGACAACAAGCATGTAATGAAAATGAATCAAAGAGCTCAATCCCTAGGTGGCCCTAACTCCAAATTACCCACAAACTCTCAACTTTCACCAAGAATTGATTTTGTGCGCAAGAGGGTGAGACAGTGGGCTGAAAAAGCTTAAGAATGCTTGTGACAACTTTTAGAATTGTCAGCCTGCGAAATGGGGACCAGTGGACTCCCTTTATAGAGTCCACAAAATGTTACCATTGCCAACCACCAAAGTCCGGACTAGTGTGGACCACGACACAGAAAAGTCCGGACATAGGGCCCACACTCTAAAGAGTGATGTCCCCTTCAACGGTCACAAAAATTTCAAAAAGATTCTAAGTCCGGACTAGTCCAAACCTCGATCTGGACAAGTACGGACCAGTCCGAAAACATCAGAACCTTCTTTTCCGCATTAATAGCCAGATAAGTCCGGCTGTCCGTACTAGTCCGGATAGAGTCCGGACGCTAGTACGGACACATCAGAAACCACTTTTTTGTATGCCACACCGGACAAGTCCGTCGGACCTAATGTCCGGACAAGTCCAAACACATTAGTACCTCCTTTTCCGTGGGATACCCCGGACAAGTCCGGGCTAGTCTGGATTTGTCCTTTTAAACTTGTCTACCCTTTCTAACTAAAACTCTAAGGATTGAGCTCCAATCATTTTCACACCTACTTGATGTCGTTTCCCTCTTAATAGTACGGCGTTTCCTACACTCAACAAAAATAAAACCCTAATTCTATGTATAGGTCTTCAACGCCCTTTCCTTTTTCCTTTTTGGAGTGATACACCTTTCTTTTTCTTCTTCGAATCTGCATACACTCTTTGCAAAACTCACTAGTTCTTTAATTGTTTGTCATTAGTCAGCCAAAAAACCCACTAGGGAGGCCTAGATGCACTTTCAATCTCCCCCTTTTTGGTGATTGTGTGGGTACCACCCCGTGGTTCACCCACTTCGGGATCGCATAGGGTGGTGACATGCGATGCGGCACCCAACAGCACACACGAAAAGAATTAAGAAAGACATACAAACTTTTATTTGATATAAAACAGCGGAAGTATTTTTTATACAGCGGAAGTCTTATACATAGATAGCCTCTCATCCTAACTATGCAAAAGTGCAGCCGTCCAGCCAGGGCACTAGCAGCACTCAAGCGTAGATCACCGCGGCATGCAGGGCTCCAGCTCGGCCGTGTACCCCGACGGGGGCATCGCCTCGTCCTTGGAACCTTCCTCATAACTCTGACCTGCACACAGCTCAAATATTGCAACCGTGAGCACGATGGCTCAGCAAGTCTTAACCAACAACCCTAGGCATGGAACTCTACATGCAAAGATGTATAAGATAGGAAAAAGGACTTTACGATAAAGACACGCCTACATGTTGATCCTTACTTTCAGTTTTATGGCAACAGTTTAATGAGCCTTAGGCAGCCCTCACATCGGAAGTCCACAATCAAATAAGAAACACTTTTCTCCGATGGGGTGATGCCCAAAGTGGAAGATAAACTTAATTAGATCTACAACTACAGCATACAAGGTTTCAAGACATTAATAATTCAATGCAGCATATTCAGTTGGCTTATTTCATTTCTTACTACGTCACAGCGCAGTGAACAAGCGGTACTTAAATTACCGCGAGGGATGGTGGTTGCAATCAGGAGACACCCGGATAACACGTCACATACACCCACTTTCAGAAGTGTGGTGCTTCAAACCTTCCTACTCAGTTGTATGCAACAACCTTTCAAAGGAAACCCAAATGCTGAACCGGTCCATCCGTAACGGGCAGGAGGTCCCCGCGTGGAGCGTGTCTGTGCCCATCGGCAGATTTACATCTTGCTACCCTCGACCCACTCCTATAAAACGGTTGGGTAAGCCTCGGCACCCAGGTTAACCAATTACATCGGATTCCTGGTTCCCATATGCCAGTATGCATCCGGTACTGTTCGATACTTGTCTAGCACGGCCGTACACGGCTTGGTCCTCAATCGACACCAACCGGGCTACGTACGTGAGACCTCCGATCACTGCATCCTATTCCCCCTGCTGGGACTCATTTTCACATTCTTAAGCCATTCTCTACCTCTTTCGATACCGTGTGATAAAGTCCTATCTAGCGAGTAGATTCCATCCACTCGACTTCTACCGAGATCCTATGAAATTAGCCTGGCATTCTCTACGCGTCGAGTCTGTAAACTACCCAACCCTCCATAGGATTTAAAGGTTATGCAAGTGGGGTTTCAATCACCCTAACTCTAATGCAAGCAATTCACCCTAAACATAAGTGATACAATGAAGAATTTGCAAAAGTACTTAAATGCAAACCGGGGCTTGCCTGGTTGCGAGTTAAATGGGAAGTCAGCTTCTGGTGGGAGGACGTCCAAGGGCTCCGGTGCGTCCTCAACTTCGGTCACTAAATGAAATGTAGCAAAATATATGTATAAGTATTAAGGACTTATAAGAAGTAACTTCTATTTATAGATACTGCTATTTAGGATCCTTAATTAGCTTTGGGATTTTTCCAGTGGGTACTAGACTCTCTAAGGATGATCTGAGCAAAATTTGGAGAAATGTCATTGCACAATGTAGTCTCCAAAATTCCTACAAGTACAAGGCTTCTCTGAATTTTGAGCCCAAATCAGGAGCTTTGACATGACTAAAAGTGGAAGATCATATTAGGGTAAGTCTCCATGGTTCCAACAAAATTTGTTTCACCATTTTTGGAGCTACCAACAGAGAGATATGAATTTTGGAACTTGATGAGAATTGCTGAAATTGCTTCTGTTTATTTTCCCATTTTTCAGAGACATACAGGATTGGCACCACAATTGGTCAAGCAAATGAGGTCCAATGCCTCTGAAATTTTTACTGGAGTTCAATGATTTTTGGAAGAATGTCATGCCCAAGTTTGGGAATTTTCCAACAAACATAACTCCTATGAAAATTCCTACAAGGTTTTCATTTATTGAATTAATGAGACAAATACAGAGATTTTCTGTGGCGCCCCGGCCCGGGAATCGCAGTGGGTGGTGTCGTGCGATGCGGCACCCAACAGCATGCATGAAAAGACGATAAGAACATAACGGAACCATTTTGTTACTCAAGATAATTTCTTTTACAACATAATGTACACACGCAGCAGAAATTTAAATTTGCTGGACAAACTACTCACTCTCGACCCTAACTACGCCGAAGAGAAGTCATTCAGCCCGTGAACGCTTCCTACTAGCTTCACCAAAGAAAGGCAGCGGCTAGGTTTCCGATGAGTTGAACGAACCGTGAGGTTCGTCGTCTAACCGACCAACCCTCTTCATAGCAGGCATCCTGCTACCTGCAAAAAGAACTCGGAAGCAACCGTGAGCACTAAGGCTCAACAAGACTTACCCGTCAATCCTAAACATGCAACTCTACATGCAGGGGTAGTAAGACAGTAGGCATAGGAATTTGCAAAATGCAGCTTGACTAAACTTGATCCTTATATTCAGATTCTTTTAGCCTTCATTTTAGTGGTCCTCACGCCTCACAACATCGGAAGTCCATAATCAAACAAGAAACGCTTATCCCGATGTTGCTAGCCTAAGGTGGAAATGAAATTTAGTTGGCTCTATATCTACTTCAGTCAAGGTTCCAATACAGTGATTAATTCACAAACAGCAAGTTAAGAGACTTAGTTCATCTTCTTACTAAGTCACGGCGCAGTGGGCAAGTATGCTCAATCCTCTTCCGCGAGCGACGGTGATTTGAATCAATAACAACCCGGAATACACGACACATACACCCGCCTCGAAAGACTCTCTCAAGAGCTCTTACTTACGTTGTATGCAGCAACCTTTCACACGACACCCCGACATAGAAAAACGCTTCGCGCCGAGCAGGATGGTCCTCTACGCGGACACGTCGAAGTTGCTGGCTAAAGGATTTACACCTCCCGCCTTCTCAACGCCATTCCCACGCGAAGGATGAGTTTCTATATCACGGTCCAGCGTGTTACATCGGTTTCATGGGTCCCATACCCCACTATATATCCGGTATAGCTCAATCTTGTCCAGCAGGGCCGCATACATACGGTCCTTAACCGACACGTACGGGGCTACAACCAACCTCCACATTTGCCTTACCATCCCGGTCCAGGCCAAATGTGGTCTCAAGCATTGTCACACCCATCGCAGGTCGAGACCAACCTTGAGCGCTCCATCCTATAGGAACATCCCCGTCCCCATCTCATATTCATGAGGGTGCTCTTATCATTTATCATCGCGAGTAACTCCATTACTCGAACTTTCTCGCGAGTAGCTTTTTACTACTCGACTTCTACCGAGCTAGCTACAACATTAGCCTAGCATCTACAACGAGGCAAAGCCTACACTAAACCTTCTAAGGAGGGATGTAATAGGCATGCAAGTGGGTTTCAATCATCCTAGACATAATGCACTCAAGTCTAATAAACATGATGTAAAGTAAAGCAAAATTTAAAACGGTAACGATATGCAAACCGGGGCTTGCCTTGCTCAACGGTTTTGTTAGAAGCTAGGAGTTAGTCTTCCTCCGGAGAATCCGCCAACTCGTCACGAGATGGAGATCCTCGCTGCAGAGTCGAGTCCTCGTTGAACGTCGATGTCACGTGCTATTAAGATTATTTATGCACATGTATTCAAAAGCAATTTAGAAAATGATTCAAATCTGTTGTACAAGTTAACTCACACATAAGAGAGATAAACAACAGCAAGGTTTCTGTTGTTGGATCTAAACCTTAGAGAAGATGAAAGCTAGGGTGAAAAGGGAGGAAAATAAATCACCATGTGATTAAGTCCATTATATGAACACTTAAACCTAAAAGATGGTAGCTCAAGTTCCATAGGTCCAATGAAGCTGAGAATTTAATCAAAGCCTCTATGGAATCTAGTTAGGCAGTGTGCAAAAATTGAGCTCATGAAATGGCTCAAGGTGATCACAATAATTCCTTATGTGATTTTCACTAATCTGCCTTTACCCCCTAGATATTAAGCTTTCCTATGCTGCAAAGTAGACTTTTTGTGAAGTACAAATTGTCCTGAGTCCATAGGAATTGGTTTTACCATTTTTGGAGTTTCCTACATGGAGATATGGATTTTTCAAAGAATGGGGAAAAACTGAAATTGTCTCTGTTCATTTTCCTATTTTTCAGAGACATAAGGAATGAACACATCATTTGACCATGCAAATGAGGTCCAATGCCTCTGAAATTTTTACTGGAGTTCAAGGAATTTTGGAAGAATGTCCTGTACAAATTCGGGAATTTTCCAATAAACAGAACTCCTGTAAAAATTCATACAAATTTTTAATTAAATGAATTAATGAGCCAAATTCAGGATTTTCATAAACATTGGTCTGCACCCCTCGATAGTACTCTTTGAGGGGAATCCAACGAAATTTGTTTCACAATTTTTGGACATTCCTACACAAAGTTATGGCTCTCCAAAATTTGAACTAGAGTGGGAAAATCTGGAAAATGTTTAAATGCTGACAGTGGGTCCCACCTGTCATCCCTAACCTCCAGACTCGCGCCAAACACACCAGTGGCAGCCCCCTCCGGTGAGTTCGCCGGAAAACCAGTTCCCAGCCGCCTCCAGACCCCCTGCTGGCCGCCCCCCCCCCCCATATTTCCCCACGCTGAACACGTTGGTGAGGTCGCCGACGGCTGAAACTCGCCGGAAAATAGGGCGCACCGGTCACAGCAAACCCTAGAGCTCCGGCGAGGTCTTGCACGGTGAATTCTCCACCAAATGGTCGGTTCTTGGGCTCTACAGCACCAGGGAATCATGTAGAAGACCGGCATGAGGTCTAAACAAGCTGGAGAGGGCTCTAAACCTATCGGCACCGTGCGTCCGATAGGGTCCAGCGGCATACCCTCTAAAAGAGCTCGGATTGCTCACTCTACACTCAATTTCTTGGTCTAAAATCGATGGAGGAGGTGTGCTAGGCAGTTAACATCCTGTGTGTGAAGTTTAAGACCCAACAAACACGATTTGAGGACGAATTTTACAATTCCTTACCTCAAGGTCCGTTTCTGCCGCCCGGGAGGAAAACTTGAAATTCTCCCTCTGTGATCAATGGCTAGGGCTGAGCTTTGGGGGTGAGCAGCTAGACTTGTTGGTGCACAGATGGGGTGGCTTGCTTGGGCGTGATCCCTCCTGGTTTGGGCTGTCCACAGCGTCCAGTTTCGGTTCTCCGACGTGCAACACGGGAGCAGCAGAAACTTTTCTGTTTCTAGGCGCCGGTGAGCTCGGGACGGCGGAGGGAAGTTGACAGCCGGCTAGAGCACTCAGGGAAGAAGGTTTTCTCTGTGGGGAGCTCGAGCAAAGGGTGTTCGGTTCAGCCTAGGCGATCAAAGAAACAGAGAACCGCTGCTGTTCTGTTCTGCTCGGGAGAAATTTTCACAGGAGCGAGGCAGAGCAGGAGGAGTAGAAATAGCTTTGGTGCACTTCGCTCTGTGGAGGATCAGACCGGCAAGGAAGCAGAAGCCGGCCTCTGTGTACGTCGGTTGACGCCGGTGAGCAGGATGTGGCGCACGTACAACAGCCGATGGAGTCGGTTGCAATTTTTGTGAGACTGACTGGTGGGGTCCACAGCCACAATTCTCCCTCTTATCCCCCAATTCGATTTAAAATAGCAAATGAGCTCCAAATTTGTCCAAACTTGGAGGATAGGTCAAAAGAATTATGAGGAACTCAAATCTAAAATCAGATTTTGAAATTGAGTTTGTTTGCTTCAAAATTCAAATTCAAGTTTGAATTTGAACGTGCCCTCATTTAATCCTCGGAATAAATAGTATATGAAACCTAAAATTCTCCAAATTTGAAACTTAGGCTCTTGAATACATGAGAAATGCATCTATGCTCTCACATATAGGCCTTTGTACAATCTGAATAGGAATCCTTTCAAAAGAATTCAAATTGCATTTAAATTTCCTCCACTCTACTCATAGAGAAGGTGCACATGAGTTAGAGTTTTAGGAGTGTAATTATTTCCCCTAGGTTAACATGTGTTGAGCATGGGCTAGAGAAAATTTTTAACTCCCTCACATGTCCATTTATGTGTTCATCATTTCATGTGACACAATTATAGTCTTTTATCGCCTTAACTTTGTTTCATATGTTGAAATAAAACTTTACAAAAGTTAGGGCTGTTACATTCCTCCCCCCTTAAAAGAATCTCGTCCCGAGATTACAAAAATAAAGAAGAAGGGAGAATGACTACTGGACATATGGTACAAACAAGTCGGGAAAATTTAAACGGAGAAAATCCTCGCTTTCCCACGTGGCTTCATCAGCGGTGTGGTTGCTCCACAAGACTTTGTAAAATCGCAATGTCCGATTTCTTGTGGCGCGAGTCTTCTCGTCAATAATCTGTATCGGATACTCTGAATAAGTGGGATCCGGTTGAAGATCCTCAATGTTCTCCATATGAACTGCGGTTGGGTACTTAAGACATTTCCGCAGCTGAGAGACGTGGAAAACATTGTGAATACCCGAAAGTGACGTCGGTAACTCTAGACGATAGGCCACGGGCCCGCATATCTCAGTGACAGCAAACAGCCCGATGAGTCGCGGAGCGAGCTTCCCTTTCACTCCAAAACGATGAACCCCTTTCATCGGAGAGACACGAAGATAAATGTGGTCCCCGATGTCGAAGTGAAGAGGTCGACGTCTTTTGTCTGCATAACTCTTCTGCCGAGATTGAGCAGCCTTTAAATTGGCTTGGATCACTCGCACTCGTTCCTCGGCTTCATTCACAAGATCAATCCCGTAGACCACTCTCTCGCCGGACTCACACCAATTCAGGGGTGTGCGGCACTTCCGGCCGTAAAGAGCTTCATACGGGGCCATTTTGATGCTGGATTGATAACCGTTATTATATGAGAATTCTGCTAACGGTAGATGGTCATCCCAATTCTTCCCATGATTGATGACACATGCCCGTAGCATATCTTCCAGAATCTGATTTACTCTCTCTATTTGACCATTAGTTTGCGGATGATACGTTGAACTCCGAATTAACTTGGTTCCCAAGGAAGCATGCAGTTGCTCCCAAAATCTGGATACGAACAACGCACCCCGATCAGACACGATGGTGCGGGGAACCCAGTGTAAACACACGATTCTTGAGATGAACAGCTCCGCATACTTCTTTGCCACATATTTTGTATGGACTGGAATAAAATGTGCTGTCTTGGTCAAACGATCGACAATTACCCAAATATAATCATGCTTGTTGCTGGTCATGGGTAAACCGACGATGAAGTCCATACTTATGTCTTCCCACTTCCATGCTGGAACCTTCAGCGGTTGAAGTGGTCCGGCTTTCCTCATATGGTCGGCTTTAACCCGCCGACATGTATCACACTCAGATACGTACTTCGCAATCTCTCTTTTCATCCGTGTCCACCAGAACTTAGATTTGAAGTCCTGGTACATCTTATTGCTTCCCGGATGAATGGAGTACTTGGATAAATGTGCTTCATCCAATATCTTCCTCCGCAATTTCATGTTTCGGGGTACCACTATGCGGTTGTTAAACCATATAGTACCCTCTTCATCTTTGCGGAACATCTTCAATTCACCGCTGTCCACTCTCCTACGGATGTGAGACATACCTCTGTCTCTCTTCTGAGCCTCTACAATCTCATCTCGGATTGTAGGAATAAGAGCGAGGTTGAACAGCGATCCGTAGGGAACTAAGCGCAGGCTTGGTTCTCCTTCTTCATGTGCAGCCATGGCTAAATGGTGAACGTGGGCTTTCCGACTAAGTGCGTCGGCAACCACATTCGCTTTGCCCGGATGGTAATGAATTTCAAGTTCATAGTCCTTGATCAATTCGAGCCATCTTCGCTGCCTCATATTCAGTTCCTTCTGTGTGAAGATGTACTTCAAGCTTTTGTGGGCAGTGTAGAGATGTACTAGATTGCCTAGTAGATAATGTCTCCACATTTTCAATGCTAAGACCACCTCAGCTAGTTCAAGGTCGTGCGTCGGGTAATTCTGCTCATGACCCCTGAGTTGTCGGGATCCATACGTGACCACACGTCCTTCTTGCATCAACACACAACCCAAACCAATGCCGGATGCATCACAATAGACATCAAAAGGCTTCGTGGTGTCCGGCTGGGCCAAAACTGGAGCTGTAGTGAGATACTTCACTAAAGTTTGAAAAGCTTGTTCGCGTGAATTGCTCCAATCATACTTGGTGCTTTTCTTCAACAGCTCCGTCATAGGTTTAGCAACTTTGGAGAAGTTTGGAATAAATCTCCGGTAATAACCTGCTAAACCTAGGAAACTCGTCACTTCATGAACAGATGTTGGAGATTTCCAATTCAGCACTTGCTCGATTTTACTTGGGTCCACAGCGATGCCTTCCGCTGAAATAATATGCCCAAGAAACAGCACTTTGCTGATCCAAAACTCACATTTACTGAACTTTGCATATAGCTTGTGATCCCTCAAGCGTTGGAGTACAATATGCAAATGTTCAGCGTGCTCTTCTTCTGACTTTGAATAGACCAAGATGTCGTCGATGAAAACCATGACGAACTTGTCTAACTCCGGCATGAACACAGAGTTCATGAGATACATAAAGTGAGCCGGAGCATTGGTCAACCCAAAGGACATGACAAGATATTCATAAAGACCATATCTTGTTGAGAACGCCGTCTTAGGTACATCTTCTGCCCGGATCCTTATCTGGTGATACCCGGACCGAAGATCCATCTTGGAAAATACCTTAGCACCCACTAGTTGATCGAACAAAATGTCAATGCGCGGTAGTGGATACTTATTCTTGATAGTGACAGCATTCAGTGGACGATAATCTACGCATAGTCTCAAAGTCTCGTCCTTCTTCTTCACGAAGAGTGCGGAACAGCCCCAAGGTGATGAACTTGGGCGTATAAAACCTTTGTCCATGAGGTCATTAAGCTGCTCCTTCAATTCTGCTAGCTCCTTCGGTGCCATTTTATATGGTCGCCGAGAAATAGGTGTTGTTCCCGGTGCTAGTTCAATCTTGAACTCTACATCACGTTCGGGCGGCATGCCCGACAAGTCTTCGGGAAACACATCTGGATATTCACATACCACTGGAATATCCTCAAGCTTAGGAGCTTCAATCTGATGCACTGCTGCAACACGTTGTGATGGATTCACAAGATTCAATATGTTGCAACCATGTATTGGGGAATTCAGTCGGACAGTCCGCGAGCTGATGTCAAAGATAGCTCCATAATGTGTCAACCATGACATCCCCAAGATAATATCAATCCTTTGTCCTTTGAGTATGATAAGGCTCGCAGGATAGATATTTCCACCCAAACATAACGGTGCCCGAGAGACCATCTCATCTGTTGATATCTTGCCTCCGGGTGAGCTGATATGAAATGGATGCTTAACTGTGCTAAATGGAAGATTATTCTTCAGCACATAGTCTCTGCTAATAAAATTGTGGGTGGCCCCGGAACCAAATAACACGAAAATGGGCTGTTCATGTAAAGTGAACATGCCCGCCAAAACTGGTTCGCCTTTAGCAATATCCTCAATAGTAGTGTAATTAACCCTGCCAGCCTTTGAACGATTCTTCTGTGAAGGTTCACAGTGCTGATCTGAGCATTGCTGAGACAACACACGAGTGTGACTCTGCTCAGCACCACGACGGTTTCGTGTTGTAGAAATCCTCAGCTCTCTACTAACACGAGGTGGAGATAATTCATGCGTAGCTGGTTGCGGTAGGGTTGCACGAATAATTTCTGTCCGCTGCTGTTGAGGTGGAGGCTCATAAGTGATCAACTCCAGCCGTGGTTGTGAGAGTTGCACCACAGGCTGAATTTGTTGCCTAACTGGCGAGTAATACCGCACTCGATAGTTCGGACGAACCTCGATATCACTATCCGGCGGTATACTTCTTTTCAGTGCCGCTTCACAACAAAGATGCATGTCTTCCTTAATGATAGCGGCATTTACCAACTCATTGTAATTACCGTTATTGAACAAGGTCACTTGTTCCTTAAGTTCGACATTCAAACCTCGGAAGAAATACTCGCACTTCAACGCTTCCGAGTCAACCATATGAGTTGCGTATTGCATCAAGTCCTCAAACTCCTTGAAGTACTCGTACACACTCCTTTCTCCTTGCTTTAATTCCAGAAAGTCTTGATACTTTGTTCGAAGAATTCCCGAAGAAACGTGACGTGCCCGGAACCGGAATTCATCCCACGTCACTCGATGACCTTCTGGAAGAGTAGCGATGTACTCCGCCCACCAAGCTCCAGCAGCTCCGTGGAGTTGTTGAGCGGCAAATAGAGTCTTCTGGTACTCATCGCATTCAAGCGTCTCGAACTTGGCATCAATACATTGGAGCCAATGAGCCGACTCCAACGGTTCTTTCGCTTTCGAGAAAACCGGTGGTTGTCTTGCTAAGAAATCCAGATAAGTGCTTGGTGGGGAATTTTGCTGTAGTGTCTCCTGTCGTATGCTTTGTCGCACCAACAGATCCAGAGACTCAACCATCTTTGCCAAGATTTCCGTCAATCCGGTTGATGATGTCGGCACTTCTTGTCGTGGCGAATTACTTTCGCCGTGACTCGACTCACCAACCTCACTCCTCGAATGAGCACGATCCATGCTGCAAGAGTGAGCAATTTACGGTTAAAATTCAAAGTTTAACTCAACTTGAATTGAAAACATTAACCGTAAAAACATCACATATATATTGCAGCACTACACAATCTAACCAGGGTTTCGACAATTCTGATATCTACCAACTTTAACGAGTTTGTCCAAACCCTTAATTCCAACAGTAGGACTAGCTGAAAAATAACTCGAGAACATGTTACGGAGCTTTAGAGAAGTCTAAGACATCCCTCTCCACAACAAGTCTCAAGCTAAATGACAATAAGTACTACTCTGTTCAGAATGACCAATAGGTCTTAATCCCAGAATATGAATATGACAATGGCAATTTCATGTCTCAAGTTGAATATCAAAGTTATAGTTAACTTCAATATCTTTCCAACGAGTATTCATTTGCACTCATATCAGTCCTGGATCAAAAGTTGTGATATTTCAAAGTTAACAGAAATCTGGAACAATTTTGACAGCACCTCCTTTGAAAGTGGCTGTTTTGTCCGCAAGATTTCATAAAATTAAACTCCAAATCTGGAGAAACTTCGAACTACGAAGTCATAGCATATAACACAAGCTTTCCAACGGTGTATTACTTGACCCTTAGAAATTTTTCTACAGAAGGTTATGGTCGAAATACAGAAATTTCCAGAGAGCAATTTGTGTCTGCCCTGTTTTTGGACAGTTCACACTCATCTAAGAATTTGATCCATTTGGAGGGTGATTCTAATCTGGAGTTCTACGGAAGAGTTATAGAAGACATCAATAGCTTTCCAGAAATGTATCACACACCTCCGTTGGTTCAACCAAACAAAAGTTATGTCCTGTTCAACTTCAGCAAAGATTCTGCCAGAAACAGGGGAGGATTATTCCTAAGTCTTTGTGAATAAATCTATACTCCCAATTGACTCTTAGTTCAATATAGGAGTTCATCACCCCCTAATAGAATCCAAGACTCCAAATTTACTCTTTTTATTTTCAAACCTTCATTTTCATGCAGTTCAAAACACATCACGGTACTACGTTTCCTCACCAAATTAAAATCCTAACCGGCTTTATACCGGCATATACGTTTTAAATGGTGGCACTAAAATGATCACTCACAAACGTTTTCTACACGGCATGTTCTAACGTGGTTAAGGTACCTGCAGAAAATCACTCAATGATGATGCACACATTGGTTTATCATTTCAGGCAGGTCCATATCATAGTAAAAACATACGCCCCGTATCATTGCCATACGGGCCGTCCTTGAGTCAAGCCACGTCTCAAGGTACATGATCGAGTTATTCACCACCCGACGGGGGCTCCACACCTTTGCAATAAAGCACACCGTTGGAACAGCGCTTTCGTATGCCTCATCGGACATGAAGAGTCCTAAAGAACACACTTCATGTTACAAACCACACGATGGGATCTCCTCCTCTTGCCCCCGGGTTTGCGCACTGGAGGCTAGTGCCATTCATATGTCTCTAAGACATGAAGAGTCTTAGAAAACATATTCACTTCCCGTCCATTGCTGAACGGGACATCCCACACTACTTTCCTCGTATGGGTGAGCTAACCGAAATTGATCCGCTTTCGGTGGCGTTCCTTACCATTCTTACCTCCACGTAGGTGCGTCGTTACAGAATTGAAATACTGAATGATAACACACTGTTAGCTTGCCACCTTAAGTAACTATGCTAATAATACTCCTTATGTGGGCATACTATATGTTCCTCACTCGTATACCTCTAAGTTTTTGAAAATATGCTCTTTTCATGCGTGCTATCCCCAATGCGGCTCTGATACCACGTCTGTGGCGCCCCGGCCCGGGAATCGCAGTGGGTGGTGCCTTGCAATGCGGCACCCAACAGCATGCACGAAAAGATGATAAGAACATAACGGAACCATTTTGTTACTCAAGATAATTTCTTTTACAACATAATGTACACACGCAGTGGAAATTTAAATTTGCTGGACAAACTACTCACTCTCGACCCTAACTACGTCGAAGAGAAGTCGTTCAGCCCGTGAACGCTTCCTACTAGCTTCACCAAAGAAAGGCAGCGGCTAGGTTTCCGACGAGTTGAATGAACCGTGAGGTTCGTCGTCTAACCGACCAACCCTCTTCATAGCAGGCATCCTGCTACCTGCAAAAACAACTCGGAAGCAACCGTGAGCACTAAGGCTCAACAAGACTTACCCGTCAATCCTAAACATGCAACTCTACATGCAGGGGTAGTAAGACAGTAGGCATAGGAATTTGCAAAATGCAGCTTGACTAAACTTGATCCTTATATTCAGATTCTTTTAGCCTTCATTTTAGTGGTCCTCACGCCTCACAACATCGGAAGTCCACAATCAAACAAGAAACGCTTATCCCGATGTTGCTAGCCTAAGGTGGAAATGAAATTTAGTTGGCTCTATATCTACTTCAGTCAAGGTTCCAATACAGTGATTAATTCACAAACAGCAAGTTAAGAGACTTAGTTCATCTTCTTACTAAGTCACGGCGCAGTGGGCAAGTATGCTCAATCCTCTTCCGCGAGCGACGGTGATTCGAATCAATAACAACCCGGAATACACGACACATACATCCGCCTCGAAAGACTCTCTCAAGAGCTCTTTCTTACATTGTATGCAGCAACCTTTCACACGACACCCCGACATAGAAAAACGCTTCGCGCCGAGCAGGATGGTCCTCTACGCGGACACGTCGAAGTTGCCGGCTAAAGGATTTACACCTCCCGCCTTCTCAACGCCACTCCCACGCGAAGGATGAGTTTCTATATCACGGTCCAGCGTGTTACATCGGTTTCATGGGTCCCATACCCCACTATATATCCGGTGTAGCTCAATCTTGTCCAGCAGGGCCGCATACATACGGTCCTTAACCGACACGGACGGGGCTACAACCAACCTCCACATTTGCCTTACCATCCCGGTCCAGGCCAAATGTGGTCTCAAGCATTGTCACACCCATCGCAGGTCGAGACCAACCTTGAGCGCTCCATCCTATAGGAACATCCCCGTCCCCATCTCATATTCATGAGGGTGCTCTTATCATTTATCTCTCGCGAGTAACTCCATTACTCGAACTTTCTCGCGAGTAGCTTTTTACTACTCGACTTCTACCGAGCTAGCTACAACATTAGCCTAGCATCTACAACGAGGCAAAGCCTACACTAAACCTTCTAATGAGGGATGTAATAGGCATGCAAGTGGGTTTCAATCATCCTAGACATAATGCACTCAGGTCTAATAAACATGATGTGAAGTAAAGCAAAATTTAAAACGGTAACGATATGCAAACCGGGGCTTGCCTTGCTCAACGGTTTTGTTAGAAGCTAGGTGTTAGTCTTACTCCGGAGAATCCGCCAACTCGTCACGAGATGGAGATCCTCGCTGCAGAGTCGAGTCCTCGTTGAACGTCGATGTCACGTGCTATTAAGATGATTTACGCACATGTATTCAAAAGCAATTTAGAAAATGATTCAAAGCTGTTGTACAAGTTAACTCATACATAAGAGAGATAAACAACAGCAAGGTTTCTGTTGTTGGATCTAAACCTTAGAGAAGATGCAAGCTAGGGTGAAAAGGGAGGAAAATAAATCACTATGTGATTAAGTCCATTATATGAACACTTAAACCAAAAAGATGGTAGCTCAAGTTTCAGAGGTCCAATGAAGCTGAGAATTTAACCACAGCCTCTATGGAAGCTAGTTAGGCAGTGTGCAAAAATTGAGCTCATGAAATGGCTCAAGGTGATCACAATAATTCCTTATGTGATTTTCACTAATCTGCATTTACCCCCTAGATATTAAGCTTTCCTATGCTGCAAAGTAGACTTTTTGTGAAGTACAAATTGTCCTGAGTCCATAGGAATTGGTTTTACCATTTTTGGAGTTTCCTACATGGAGATATGGTTTTTTCAAAGAATGGGGAAAAACTGAAATTGTCTCTGTTCATTTTCCTATTTTTCAGAGATATAAGGAATGAACACATCATTTGACCAAGCAAATGAGGTCCAATGCCTGTGAAATTTTTACTGGAGTTCAAGGAAATTTGGAAGAATGTCCTGTCCAAATTTGGGAATTTTCCAATAAACAGAACTACTGTAAAAGTTCATACAAAGTTTTAATTAAATGAATTAATGAGCCAAATTCAGGGATTTTCATAAACATTGGTCTGCACCCTCGATAGTACTCCTTGAGGGGAATCCAATGAAATTTGTTTCACAATTTTTGGACATTCCTACACAAAGTTATGGCTCTCCAAAATTTGAACTAGAGTGGGAAAATCTGGAAAATGTTTAAATGCTGACAGTGGATCCCACCTGTCATCCCTAACCTCCAGACTCGCGCCAAACACACCAGTGGCAGCCCCCTCCGGTGAGGTCGCCGGAAAACCAGTTCCCAGCCGCCTCCAGACCCCCTGCTGGCCGCCCCCCCCCCATATTTCCCCACGCTGAACACGTTGGTGAGGTCGCCGGCGGCTGAAACTCGCCGGAAAATAGGGCGCACCGGTCACAGCAAACCCTAGAGCTCCGGCGAGGTCTTGCACGGTGAATTCTCCATCAAATGGTCGGTTCTTGGGCTCTACAGCACCAGGGAATCATGTAGAAGACCGGCATGAGGTCTAAACAAGCTGGAGAGGGCTCTAAACCTATCGGCACCGTGCGTCCGATAGGGTCCAGCGGCATACCCTCTAAAAGAGCTCGGATTGCTCACTCTACACTCAATTTCTTGGTCTAAAATCGATGGAGGAGGTGTGCTAGGCAGTTAACATCCTGTGTGTGAAGTTTAAGACCCAACAAACACGATTTGAGGACGAATTTTACAATTCCTTACCTCAAGGTCCGTTTCTGCCACCCGGGAGGAAAACTTGAAATTCTCCCTCTGTGATCAATGGCTACGGCTGAGCTTTGGGGGTGAGCAACTAGACTTGTTGGTGCACAGATGGGGTGGCTTGCTTGGGCGTGATCCCTCCTGGTTTGGGCTGTCCACAGCGTCCAGTTTCGGTTCTCCGACGTGCAACACGGGAGCAGCAGAAACTTTTCTGTTTCTAGGCGCCGGTGAGCTCGGGACGGCGGAGGGAAGTTGACAGCCAGCTAGAGCACTCAGGGAAGAAGGTTTTCTCTGTGGGGAGCTCGAGCAAAGGGTGTTCGGTTCAGCCTAGGCGATCAAAGAAACAGAGAACCGCTGCTGTTCTGTTCTGCTCGGGAGAAATTTTCACGGGAGCGAGGCAGAGCAGGAGGAGTAGAAATAGCTTTGGTGCACTTCGCTCTGTGGAGGACCAGACCGGCAAGGAAGCAGGAGCTGGCCTCTGTGTACGTCGGTTGACGCCGGTGAGCAGGATGTGGCGCACGTACAACAGCCGATGGAGTCGGTTGCAATTTTTTGAGACTGACGGTGGGGTCCACAGCCACAATTCTCCCTCTTATCCCCCAATTCGATTTAAAATAGCAAATGAGCTCCAAATTTGTCCAAACTTGGAGGATAGGTCAAAAGAATTATGAGGAACTCAAATCTGAAATCAGATTTTGAAATTGAGTTTGTTTGCTTCAAAATTCAAATTCAAGTTTGAATTTGAACGTGCCCTCATTTAATCCTCGGAATAAATAGTATATGAAACCTAAAATTCTGCAAATTTGAAACTTAGGCTCTTGAATACATGAGAAATGCATCTATGCTCTCACATATAGGCCTTTGTACAATCTGAATAGGAATCCTTTCAAAAGAATTCAAATTGCATTTAAATTTCCTCCACTCTACTCATAGAGAAGGTGCACATGAGTTAGAGTTTTAGGAGTGTAATTATTTCCCCTAGGTTAACATGTGTTGAGCATGGGCTAGAGAAATTTTTTAACTCCCTCACATGTCCATTTATGTGTTCATCATTTCATGTGACACAATTATAGTCTTTTATCGCCTTAACTTTGTTTCATATGTTGAAATAAAACTTTACAAAAGTTAGGGCTGTTACATTTTCATAACCATTGGGCTATACCCCTGGATAGTATTATCTGAGAGGAATCCAACAAAATTTGTTTGACAAGTTTTGGACATTCCTACACAAAGTTATGGCTCTTCAAAGTTTGAACTAGAATAGGAAAATCCTGGAAAAGTTTAAACTCGGCTGCGGGCCCCACATGTCAGCTCATCTCCTTCCCCACTCCAAACAGAGGCAGCAGCGGCGTGCTCCGGTGAGGGCCGCCGGAATCAACTTTCCGGCCACCCCCGGGATTCAAACTTGCCGCCCCCCACTAAGTTGGCATGCTGAACTCGCTGGCACGGTCTCCGGCGGCCGGCGACGCTCGGAGGGTGGTGCGCGACGGTGGCAGTGTGCCACTAGGGTTCCGGCGAGGTCAAACGAGCCCAATACCTTACCAAACTCTCAGATTTTTGTCTCTGGAGCACCAGTGGACGGTGTAGAAACTAGTAATGGTCTCTAACGCCGGTGAAACAGCCGGCAACCTGTGGCTCCACGGTAACCCTAGGTGCTTTTGCACCGGCGACTAAGAAAACAGCTAGAACTCCCTCATTTCTTGATGTTTTTGCTCGGTTCTTCATCGAGGAGGGCGCTAGGAAGTATGGAAGCTGTGTGCAAGCTTGCTCGAGCTCTAGTGGATTGTGCAACACAAATTTTGGGTTAGACCGAGCCCTACCCGCCTGCACACAGTTTTGGGAAACGGCGAAATTCTTGCCACCGGTTCTAGCAACCGCTAAACGGCCTCCGGCTACACGATCAGGACATGCAAATGCACCTTTCATGTACAGAAAGTTGGGGAAGAGGGTGTCCGTGGCGCTCTGTCCACGGCGGCCCGACTTCGGTTTCCACCGGTGGCTTCGGTTCTTGGCGCCGATCTTCGAATTAGGGCCAACAGCAGCCCCAAGCGTCAAAGCTGAGCTGGGGACTACCTTGTACCCACATCGATGCTCCCCTTTTGTGTTGGCAACTCGAGCAAGGAAAGATCAACGCCAGCTTGCGATCGAAAATGGCAGAGGCAGCGTCGGCGGCTCGCGTTCGCGCGTGGGAGCAGAACAGAGGCCGAAGCACGAGCTGTAAGTGGCGAAATAGCCCTGTTGCACTTGGGGTGAGGTGATCAAGATGAGCAGCTGCGAGGAAAGCAGGAGGTGGCGCGGTGGAGGGCCTCAGGAGTGGGTTGCGCGGGAGCTGGCGGCGTCTCGGCGATCGGCTGAAGCAAAACAGAGGCGGTAGCCCTGTTGTGATGCTGGCTACTGGGTCCCACCTCCTCCTATTTTAATCAAATTTTTCTCTTGTATTTTTACCCCAGCTACTCAGAATTAAAGTCCATACTTCCACCCCAAGTCATGGTTTAAATTTGCTGAATTCAACTGGTTTGAATTCTGGTGTGGAGTTTGAATTGTGTTTGATCATTTGAATTTCAAATGGTATTTAAATTCTCCCTTTTGTATTGTTCCAAAAAACATAGCAAACCAACTCCAAAGTTTCTGATTGTTTGGCATGGCTGCTAATTCAAATGTGGATAACACATTTGTGGAACCAAATTTGCAAATTGAGGAAATTGGAATTTGAAACTGAAATCCAAATTCAGATTAGAGGGCTTCCTCTTTTAATCCCAAACAAATATTAAAACTCCTCCAAATGAGCTGAAATTTGGAAGGTCGAATATTTGGAATATGAAGATCCAAGTTATGCATTTAGATCTCCATGTTTGGAAGTTTTTGGGAAGTCTAAATCCTCACTTTGAACTTACACCGTTATAATTCAAAGTTTTAATTTCCCCTCATTTTTCCTAGGTGTACATGAGCTGAATTTTTCTTTCTACCACTTTTGGGGATTTTACATCCCTCCCCTCTTAAAAAGAATCTCGTCCCGAGATTCCAAAAGAAAAGCAAAGTGGGGAAACTTTACCGGGTATATGATGATAGCAAGTCCGGATAATTAGTTCGTAGATATTCCTCGCTTTCCCATGTCACCTCATCAGCGGTATGGTTACTCCACAAGACCTTGTAGAACCATAAGGTCCGGTTTCTTTTGGCGCGATTCCTTTCATCGATAATCCAGATTGGGTATTCTGCGTACGTGAGGTCTGGTTGAAGAACTTCTATGTCTTCTGTGCGGATTTCAGCTGAGGGTTTGAGGAACTTCCTCAGCTGAGAGATGTGGAAAACGTTGTGAATTCCTGCGATCGATGCCGGTAACTCCAGGCGATAGGTGTAAGGGCCTCAGTTTTTAACACATGCTTGAAGTGTTCATCACCACACACACACACCTCATTTCAAGCAAGTTGATGAACACATTTGAAGAGCAAGTAACCACCATCAACATGCTCATTAGAGAACAAACTCACATATTGCAAAAGTGGTATGTCCCATATGTAATATAGGGGCTGGACATATGAAAAACTCCTACACATTGCTATGAATGTCCATGCCAAGTTTCACCCAAATTCAAAACCTTTTGAGGTCATTTTGGGTATAGCTAGAAAGAGGACAGTTTGAAACTACACTCAAATTCAAACTGTTTTTATCCCATGAATTCAAAAGTGGGAGGCATATTCTTACTCAGCACATTTTTGTGAGCTCACACACCAATTTTCACTCCATTTGGAGTTGATCTTGACATGAGCTAAGTGGGGCAAATTGAAACTTTATTTGAATTTCAAACTAAACATGTGCTGAAATTTATCCAAACCAAACCCAATTTGAATTCTAACAAATTCAAATGGCTCAGAGGTAGATAATTTAAATCACCAGGGGCTTTGTGGGACCTACTGTTTACAACAGTGAATTTGAGTTAAGTTCAGAGGTTAAAATTGAAAGTGGGACCCACATGTCAGCCACTGAAGTGATTCAACCGACTGAGACTTTGTCACTCGGGTCCCCGAGCTTCTCCCGAGAGCGCCACCGAGGGAGGCCGCCGCGCCACCAGCAGCTTGCCCACGCGCGCGCCCAGGGTCGGTTCCGGACCCCTTCTTAAGCCCCCCCCCCCCCCTCCTCGGCTGAAGCCCTCGCCATTTTCTCCTCGCAAGAACACAGCGCCGGGAAATCTTCTCCGCCGCTCAGAACTGATTGGAGAGCTCCGATCACAGCCTCCCCGTCCATTCCAGAGCTATGACAAGGTACTAGGAACCCTCCTCTTTCTTCCCCGTTGCTAGAACCTAGTTGAAACCGGTCGATCTCGGCTATACCGAGAGTTCAATTTGGTGACCTAAAAACCGCCGCACTTTGGGCTCCCGTGGACAGCCCAACCGGGAGGTGATCACGCCCGAGCCAAGGCACCCTTGGACGTGCTGGTGATCGGTGCTGCTCACCGCCGAGCCACAGCCCGAGTGCTTGCTCACCGGAGGCGAATTTCCAGTTTTCCCCTTCCTCGGTACAGACCGACCTTCGGGTGCGGTTCTGTCAAATTCATACTCTAGAAAGGATTAGAAGGCCTCAATTCGCTCCCACACAAACTAGACCCAGTAGCGCACAAGTTGCCTTCACAACCTTTGGCCTAAGAACCCCTGTACCCGGCGTGTTTCGAAGTTTGCCGACGGTGGAGCATGCGGGAAGCATCGGGCGCATGGTGAGGGCCTACTTTGGGCCTCCCCCGAGCTGCTTCAAGCTCATGTCGATCTTCCCTAAGGTCCACTGATGCTCCACGACCGGTTGCTCAAGTGGTTGAGATGCTAAGGAGGCCAGCCAACATGGCCGAAGTCTTTCCGAGGCGGCTGCTCGTCGCCGACCATGTACCGGCCATTGTCATGGCGAGATGAGCTCGGAATCGTGTTCCCCGAGTGAAAGTAGGTAGGGGCGGCCGGAATCATGAAGCTTGGAGCTCCACAGAGGCTGCCGGCGAGCTCTCCGGCGAGGTACCCCGGCGGCAGAGCGCGGGCGGCGGGAGGTAGAAGAAGGGGGTGGACCCCAGCTCTCAGCGGCTTAAAAATTCAAATCGGGATCGGGCTGCGGCTCGGATCCAGTGTGCTGGCGCGCAAATACCTCGTAGACCCCAGTGTGCCGACACCTCAGCGCGCAACACGTGTCCCCGTGGCCCACCGGCAGATTTAAACTTTTCCCCAATTTTTAGATTTCATTCAAACTTTAAATCCTCATAACTTTGGCTAGGAAGCTCCAAATTGAGCGAACCAAATTTTGTTGGATTCAGATCTCTGATAACGTTCCAGCAAATCAAGTTTCACTTCATGAAAATCCTTATTTCTCCATAATTAATTCCTCAAAGTTTAAATTGTTTGGAATTTTAACTGGAGAATCCCTTGGAGGAAAATTATGAAATTTCGCTGGGATGTTCACCAAAATATCCCTGAACTACCATAAAAATGTCAGATCCATTTGAGATCATTTGATCCACCTAATGGTGTGATTAGTGAAACTGTTCCAGAGAAAATAGAAAATGTTCAGAAACATTTTCAGAATTTTCTCTGAAATTGTTTAGCTCATATCTTTAGCTAGGAACCTTCAAATTAAGTGAAACCAACTCCATTAGAACACTCTGAAAATCTAGTTTTCAGAAAGTCATAGCTTGTTTTATGAAAATCCTTAGAACACCCTAAAAGCCTTCAATTAAGGTCAAGGACATAATTAATTGTGGAGGGCTCGAATGAGCTTTGCTGCAATTAAAACTTGACCAAGTCTCTGTTTAGTTTGTAACCAAGCCACAGTAAAAGTTTAACAGTCTTTGGGTAGGTCTAGTAAGACTTAGAAGGTTCACAAGTTTAAAACTCAATTCAAATGCATTTAATTAATACATGTACTTCTAATATCATGTAGTCGCTAAGGTTGAGGAGGAACCCGAAGTCCTAGACTTCGTTACTCCGGAGGAGCAGCTAGCCTATGACCAAGAGCAGCAAGGCAAGCTCCGGTTTGCATTAACCTATTTACAAATTTTTATTGTTTTGAGCACTTTCTTTGAGTATCACTTATTTCCTTGCATTAGAGTCTTGTTTGGAAACCCAATTGCATAGCCAAGAAAAGCATGGGTTGGGTTTAGGATTGCAAACCCCGTTAGATACTGCAAAGCTAAGTTAGGGTAGGATTCGGTACAAGTCGAGTAGTTGGAACTACTCGTGAGCATAGGCTAGAGGCACTCGACTCGGGTAGAGATAGCACATGATACACATGGTAAGAAAGATGAGACCGAGCGTAGAGTAAGGACAGCAGGACTTTGGGGCCTGTGTGCTGTAGCTCCGCTTGTGTTGATTGAGGACCGAGCCGTGTGCGGGCCTGTTGAACAAGCTAGAACGGTACCAAAGACCTACCGGCTATATGGGAACCGGGAAACCGATGTAACTCGGGTAGCTGGATGTTGAGGCATAGCTGGTCGTTCAGAGGGGAGGTTGAGAGCTCGAGGTGTAAATCAGCTGGCGGCACTGAGATGCGCATTCAGAGACCTCTTGCTCGGGACGATTGGACCGGTTCAACATTTGGCTAACGGGTGAAAGGTGGTTGCGTACGACGTCCGTGATGGTTGTTGTAGGCAACATCGAGTACGGGCATACGTGACGGGTTATTCGGGTAACCCTGCAGGTGTAAATCGATTATAATCACCGTCCCTCGCGGTCAGTGAGTACCACTTGTTCACTGTACCGTGACGTAGAAAGAACAGGCTAGTTACATATTAAAATGTTGCTGATTGAAAGATGGACTTTGATTGTTAATGATTTGTTGTAGTTTAGAGCTAACTAAAGTTCTTTTCAACTTTGGGCAAAGTACATGAGAGAAATACGTTTCTTGTTTGATTGCGGCTCTCTCATGTGCCTTAGCGTAAGGTTCTCCACAACCTGCTGCTAAAACCTGAAAGTAAGGTTCCAATAATTAGGCGAGTCCTTTGCAAATTGTTTATCTCATGTACCCATCACCCCTCATGTAGAAGTTCCATGTTTAGGAGAGATGGGTCAGTCTTGCTGAGCCTTCGTGCTCACTGCTTGTGTTTGAAGCTTTTGCAGGGTTCTATGAGGAAGGGACTCCCGAAGAGGAGGCGGAACCCTAGGAGGGGAACCCCGTCGAGTGGGAGTCGTGCACGCCGCCGTGTTAGTGTGCGTGCTAGCAAGGACACATTCACGGGCTGAACGTGAACTTGATGCGTAGTCTACGCCCGTGAGTGTATACTGGACCTATTTTGATGTAAAAATGTTCATAAACCTCTTTATGTAATAAACTTTGCTTCCGCTTTGTACCTTTGATGTGTGTTATCCAGTGCTGTGCACCGCAGCACCCCTCAGCGTGATCCTGGATCGACAAGACCGTGGGGTCGTGTCAATAGGCCACGGGTCCGCATTTTTCAATGACGGTGAACTAACTGATGAATCACGGTGCAAGTTTGCACTTCACTCCGAAACAATGAACTCCCTTCATCGGAGACGCACGGACATAAACATGGTCCCCGATATCGAAGTGAAGAGTACGGCGTCTTTTATCCGCATAGCTCTTCTAACGAGATTGAACAGCCTTGAGATTGGCTTGTATTACTCGCACTCGTTCTTCAGCTTCATTCACAAGTTCAATGCCGTAGATAACTCACTCGCCGGACTCGCACCAGTTGAGGGGTGTGCGGCATTTCCGGCCGTAGAGAGCTTCATACGGCGCCATCTTGATGCTAGCTTGATAGCCATTGTTGTAAGAAAACTCCGCCAATGGCAAATGATCGACCCAATTCTTGCCGCGGTGGATGGCACAAGCGCGTAGCATGTCTTCCAACACTTGGTTCACCCGTTCGGTTTGACCATCCGTCTGCGGGTGATACGCGGAACTTCGAATCAGTTTGGTCCCCAAGGATGCGTGCAACTGCTCCCAAAACCGAGAAATGAACAGTGTACCACGATCTGAAACAATGGAGCATGGAACACCGTGCAAGCACAATATCCTTGCAACGTACAGCTCCGCATATTTCCTGGCCACGTAGCCCGTATGTACGGGAATAAAATGAGCCGACTTGGTTAGTCGATCGACTATCACCCAAATCGAGTCATGTTTGTGAGACGTGAGAGGTAATCCGACTATGAAGTCCATGCTGATATCCTCCCACTTCCACGCCGGAATGTTTAATGGTTGCAGCTGTCCGGCTTTTTGCATATGGTCGGCTTTAACCCGCCGACACGTATCACATTCGGATACATACTTTGCGATTTCTCTTTTCATCCGTGTCCACCAAAATCTGATCTTCAGATCCTGGTACATCTTGTTGCTTCCCGGATGAATGGAATACTTGGACAAATGAGCCTCGTCCAAGATCTTCTTCCGAAGATTCATGTCACGGGGTACCACTATACGGTCTTTAAACCATAGTGTGCCGTTATAATCTCTTCGGAAGCATTTCATTTCGCCATTCTTCATCCTTCTCCGAATGTGCGACATTCCCACGTCTTTCTTCTGCGCTTCCATAATTTCCTCTCGTATTGTAGGGATGAGAGCAAGATTATACAATGCCCCATATGGAACCAAGTACAGACTCGGCTCCTCCTCTTCAAGTGGGGTGATGGACAGATTGTTGACATGGGACTTGCGGCTTAAGGCATCAGCAACCACGTTTGCCTTTCCGGAATGGTAGTGAATCTCTATCTCATAGTCTGTGGGTGATACACGGAGCTTCGGATCAGTTTGACCATCCGTCTGTGGGTGATACACGGAGCTTCGGATCAGTTTGGTCCTCAATGATGCGTGTAGCTGTTCCCAAAACCGAGCGATGAACAGCGCACCGCGATCTGAAATAATGGAGCGGGGAACACCGTGCAAGCACAGGATCCTTGTGATATACAACTCCGCGTATTGCTTGGCCACGTACTTTGTATGTATGGGAATAAAATGAGCCGACTTGGTTAGTCGATCAACAATTATCCAAATTGAGTCATGCTTGTGAGAAGTGAGAGGTGAACCAAGAATGAAGTCCATGCTGATATCCTCCCACTTCCATGCCGGAATGTTTAACAGTTGCAGCCGTCCGGCTTTAGGCATATGATCGGCTTTCACCCGCCGACACGTATCACATTCGGATACATACTTTGCGATTTCTCTTTTCATCCGTGTGAACGAAAACCTGGTTTTCAGATCTTGGTACATCTTGTTACTGTCTGGATAAATAGAATATTTGGACAAATGAGCTTCGTCCAAGATTCTCTTCCGAAGCTTCATATCACGGGGTACCACTATACGGTCTTTAAACCATAGAGTGTGTCGTGTTCATCTCTTCGGAAGCATTTCATTTCGCCATTCTTCATCCTTCTCCGAATGTGCGACATTCCCACGTCTTTCTTCTGAGCTTCCATAATCTCGTCTCGTAGACGAGAGCAAGATTATATAATGCCCCATATGGAACCAAGTATAGACTCGGCTTCTCCTCTTCATGTGGGGTGATGGACAGATTGTTGACATGAGATTGGCGGCTTAAGGCGTCAGCAACCACGTTTGCCTTTCCGAGATGGTAGTGAATCTTGATCTCATAGTCTTTGATCAGTCTAGCCATCTCCGTTGCCGCATATTCAACTCCTTTTGAGTGAATATATACTTCAAACTCTTGTGGTCGGTGTAGAGGTGCACTAAGTTCCCGAGTAAATAGTGCCTCCACATTTTCAAGGCCAACACCACAGCAGCGAGCTCAAGATCATGAGTTGGATAGTGCTGCTCGTGGTTACGAAGTTGACGTGAGCCATAGGTGACCACTCTTCCTCCTTGCATCAATACACAGCCAAGCCCGATACCGGATGCATCACAATATACATCGAAGGGCTTGGTTGTATCCGGTTGAGCTAACACCGGGGCTGTTGTAAGATGCTTCACTAATTCTTGGAAACCTTCTTCACAAGCTGAGTTCCAAACATATTTGATCCCCTTCTTCAACAATTCAGGCATCGGCTTAGCAAGCTTGGAGAAGTTCGGTATGAATCTCCGATAATATCCTGCTAACCCGAGGAAACTCCTGACTTCGTGGACTGATGTGGGGGCTTCCATTTCAACACTTGTTCGATTTTGCTTGGATCAACGGCAATGCCTTCTGCAGAAATAATACGACCCAGAAATGGAACTTGGCTGATCCAAAACTCACACTTGCTAAACTTGGCGTAAAGCTTATGGTCTCGCAATCGTTGAAGCACGATATGCAGGTGTTCGGCATGTTCTTCTCCAGACTTGGAGTAAACCAAGATGTCATCTATGAACACCACCACAAACTTGTCCAACTCCAGCATGAACACTGAGTTCATGAGATACATGAAATATGCCGGGGCATTGGATAGACCAAAGGACATGATGAGATATTCATACAGCCAATATCTCGTCGAGAAGGCCGTCTTCGGAATATCCTCCGCTCGGATATTGATTTGACGATATCCGGAGCGAAGATCCAACTTTGAAAATACATTCGCACCCAAAAGTTGATCGAAGAGAATATCAATGTGGGGCAGTGGATATTTATTCTTGATGATGACGGTGTTGGGAGGTCAATAATCCACACACAACCTCAAGGTTTCATCCTTTTTCTTCCCAAATAGCGCCGAGCATCCCCATGGCGAGGAACTCGGTCGACTGAAACTCTTCTTCATTAAATCATTGAGCTGCTCTTTTAATTCAGCTAGCCCATTCAGAGCCATCTTGTACGGTCTCCGTGATATCGGTGTCGTCTCGGGTACGAGTTCAATCTTGAACTTAACATCTCTTTCGGGTGGCATGCCCAGGAGATCATCCGGAAAGACATCCGAGTATTCACGGACCACACAAATATCCTCAAGTTTTGTGGCTTCCGGGTTATATGTGGCGGGAGCTTCTTGAACCGAACGGTCAAGAATAAGAACATGTGGTTCATGAAGTGGAGAGTTTAAACGAACTACACGTGGAATGATGTCAAGAACAGCACCATGGCGATGCAGCCATGACATTCCTAAAATGACATCAAGTTTTTGACTCTTTAGCATGATTAAAGAAGTCGGATATAGATTCGCACCCAACTGTAATGGTGCTCTATAGACCATCCTATCAGCTGTTATTTTCCCACCCGGAGAGCATATAAAGTATGAACTATTTGTTGGAATGATAGGCAGTTGATATTTAATAACATAAGTCTGACTTATGAAATTATGGGTGGCATCGGAGTCAAAAAGTATGACTACAGGATGATATAAGTAAAAAACGTACCCGCGAGGACGGGTTCGCTTCCGGCACATCTTCGATGGCTAAGTGGTGGACGTTGCCGGGTTTTGGTGCTGGTTTCTTGCGCTGATTACGGGGCTGAATAGCACCCTGATACGGCGCTGCACCCCTGCCTTGTCGCGGCTCGGGGCAGTCCCTCGAAATATGCCCGACACGACCACACGTGTAAGGTGTCGGGGTCCCTCCAACTTGAGGATGGAATCCCGGTGCACGCGGTTGAAACTGAGGCGCACGCGGGACCATCCTTTGCTGCTGCTGTTTTGCGGTGGCGGATACGTTGTTCGGAAGCCCGGCACATTATATTGTCGACCGCGAAACTGCGGCGGTCGCGCCGGTGGCTACCATCTTTGACCGGATGGTGAGGCGATACACCATGCGGTATTTTTGTGGCGCCCCACCACTGCTGCTCGTCAGCGCGCTGCGTTTCCTCTTATCAGAACCGTGCTCGCGCTGAACATTCTCTTGTAAAATCGCGGCATTAACAAGGTCGTTGATTGTGCCGCAATTGCTTTGGGCGAGATGGACCTTCATCTTGGAATTCAGGCCCCAGAAGAACGCGTTTCGCTTGTCTTCCTCCATTCTAACAAATCCTGGCGCATACTGCGCCAGCCGGTTGAATGACCTGGAGTACTCATGAGCACTCCTCTCGCCTTGTTTTAGCGCCAGGAACTCTTGGAGCTTCCTCGGCATAACACCGAGAGGTATATGGTAGGCGCGGAACGCCACCCAGAACTTCGTCCATGTGACGGCATGGCCAGCCGGTAAGGAGGCAGTGTAGTTCGCCCACCATGTACCGGCTTCCCTTTGAAGCGTTTGCGCTGCATACAGCGCCTTTGGGTGTTCGGTGCACTGAAGTAAACCAAACTTTGCTTCAAGAGTGCGGATGAAGCTGTCCGCCTCCAATGGCTCTTCGGCCTCCGTAAAGACCGGTGGATGGGTCGCCAGGAAATCTGAATATGAACTTTGTTGGGGCTGGCGTTGCCCATTGTCTTGGCGTCCTCCTGGACGGGATGCATTTTGCTGCACTAACATCCGCAGCAACTCGCTTTGCTCGTCGCGCGAGCCGAGCACTGCGGCGAGAACCTCCGCAAGGATTCTTGGAAGTTCTGTCGGTGGAGGAGGTGGTTGCTGCTGCGTCGTGGTTTGCTCCGGAGGTGGAGTCTCATCACCACGAACCTCACTCGGACCTCCCTCCTCTTGCATGGACCATGTACACACCATTCTGCATTCATACCATTCAAACGATCAGCACATGTTGGTTTATTTCATCCAGTCTATACAATAGTAGTGCGAGAAGGGAATAAATAATACGCATAACAATCACACATATGGATAAAGTATAAACTTTATACAACATATACACCCCTGGACCGTGTCACACGATCGAGTTCCAAATTATTGAACTTTATGGGTTAAAAGTTCATTTTGGCCATTGTGGGTCGTCACGGGATGTTAAGTGTGTTAGTCTGCATAAATCCTTACTATTGTACTGGACCCTAACATGTCCTCGCTCGAAATGATATTGTTAATGCGTGAACTTTTCGATTCCAACTTGCTGTTTTACAACAGCCACTGGATGTCGAAATGTGAGATTTAATTGTTTTTAGTTGAAAAACATCAACATGGCGTTCACTGTCCAGCTTCTGGTCCAGCTGACCGGTCTGGATAATTCAACTGTTTTGGCCACCTTGGAGGCACAATCTGGATTAGAGTTCAACAACAAAAATGTAGTAGACTCAAAAAAAATCCAGATTGTATTTATTTTCCTCCATAGCCCTCCTAGTTTATGAGTTATGATCTCTACAACTTGACAGAATTTTCTTAGGAATTTTGACAGCACCTCTTTTGCAAGTGGCTGTATTGATCACAAAATTCCATCATATTCTGCCCTCAATCTAGGAAAACACTGAACTACAAAGTTGTAGCACATTTCCTATACTTTCCAACGATGTCTTACTTAACTCTTATAAATGTTTCTATAGAAAGTTGTGGTCGAAATACAGAAATTCCAGAGAGCATTTTGGTCTGCCCTGTTTCTGGACAGTGCCTACTCATCTGAGATTTGCATCCATTTGGAAGGAGATTTTGTTCTGGAGCTCTACAGAAAAGTTGTAGAGAACTTCAAAACCTTTCCAGAATGGTATCCCCCACTTGAATTGGTTCAACCAATCCAAAGTTATGCCCTGTGTATCTTCACAAAAAAATTCTGCCAAAAACAGGGGAGGTTGTTCCTAAGTCTTTGAGATTGAATCTATACTCCCAATTGACTCTTAGTTCAATATGGAAGTTCAATAACCCCTAAATGGGATCCTAACTTCATTTTGACTCTTTTCTTTAAAAATATCCTTTTATGCAGTCTCGGTACTATGTTTCCTCACCAAAGAAAAATCCTAAGCCAGTATTCCGGCATATACCTGTAAAATGGTGGAACAAAGAACATCACTCACAAATGATTTCTAAACGTCATGCACTAACGTGGTTAATGTACCTGCATAAGAACACACAATAATGGTGCACACAATGATTTTAACATTTCAGGCAGTTCCATATCATAGTAAAAACATACGGTCCGTATCATTGCCATACGGATCGTCCTCGAGTCAAGACACATCTCAAGGTACATGGTCGTGTTTTCACACCACACGACGGGGAACCCGAGTAGAGCGCGAACGGGTCATCACGGTTGGGAATTCTACCAACCCAACGGATACCACCTACTGCCTCATGACCGTTGAGGCACGCCGATGGCGAGCGTTGCTTATGGCCCTTTGAACATTGAACTTTCAAGAGTTGCATACTATCGTGTTGCTTACCACACGATGGGGTATTCTCACTTTTGCCTAAAGCACGCTAGAGATCAGCGTTTTCATATGCTCTCAGAACCATAGAGAGGTTCAGAGACTCATATAACTACCGTGCCAAGCCACGGTATACCATTCCATACTATTACTTGTATGGCGAGTTACAGCAATTGATTCGCCTATGGTGGCGTACCTTATCTCTTATCTGACGTCGGAGCATCGTTACAGAATGTATAACACATAGGTAAGCTTTTCCACCTTAGTAACTACTACTATCATAGACCTTATGTGGGCATAGTGACTAATCCTCACTTGACTACTTCTAAATTTTCAAAATAGGCTCTTTTCGAGCGTGCTATTCCCAATGCGGCTCTGATACCACGTCTGTGGGGACCACCCCGTGGCTCACCCACTCCAGGATCGCATAGGATGGTGCCGTGCGATGCAGCACCCAACAGCACACACGAAAAGAATTAAGAACAACATACAAACTTTTATTTGATATAAAACAGCGGAAGTCTTTTTACAAAACTTAATTATACAGCGGAAGTCTTATACAAATATAGCCTCTCATCCTAACTATGCAAAAGTGCAGCCGTCCAGCCCGGGACGCTACACACTAGCAGCACTCAAGCGTAGATCACGGCGGCGTGCAGGGCTCCAGCTCGGCCGTGTACCTCGACGGCGGCATTGCCTCATCCTCGGAACCTTCCTCATAACTCTCACCTGCACGCAGCTCAAATATTGTAACCGTGAGCATGATGGCTCAGCAAGTCTTAACTGACAACCCTAGGCATGGAACTCTACATGCAAGGATGTGTAAGATAGGAAAAAGGACTTTGCGATAAAGACACGCCTACATGTTGATCCTTACTTTCAGGTTTATGGCAACAGTTTAATGAGCCTTAGGCAGCCCTCACATCGGAAGTCCACAATCAAACAAGAAACGCTTTCCTCCGATGGTGTGATGCCCAAAGTGGAAGATAAACTTAATTAGCTCTACAACTACAGCATACAAGGTTTCAAGACATTAATAATTCAATGCAGCATATTCAGTTGGCTTATTTCACTTCTTACTACGTCACAGCGCAGTGAACAAGCGGTACTCAAATTACCGCGAGGGACGGTGATTGCAATCAGGAGACACCCGGATAACACGTCACATACACCCACTTTCAGAAGTGTGGTGCTTCACACCTTCCTACTCTGTTGTATGCAACAACCTTTCAAAGGCAACCCAAATGCCGAATCGGTCCATCCGTAATGGGCAGGAGGTCCCAGCGTGGAGCGTGTCTGTGCCCACCGGCAGATTTATACCTTGCTACCCTCAACCCACTCCTATAAAACGGTTGGGTAAGTCTCAGCACCCAGGTTAACCAATTACATTGGTTTCCTGGTTCCCATATGCCAGTATGCATATGGTACTGTTCGATACTTGTCCAGCAGGGCCGCACACGGCTCGGTCCTCAATCGACACCAACAGGGGCTACGCACGTGAGACCTCCGCTCACTACATCCTATTCCCCCTGCTGGGTCTCATTTTCACATTCTTAAGCCATTCTTTACCTCTTTCCATACCGTGTGATAAAGTCCTATCTCGCGAGTAGATTCCATCCACTCAACTTCTACCGAGATCCTATGAACATTAGCCTGGTATTCTCTACTCATCAAGTCTGTAAAATACCCAACCCTCCATAGGACTTAAAGGTTATGCAAGTGGGGGTTTCAATCACCCTAACTCTAATGCAAGCAATTCACCCTAAACATAAGTAATACAATGAAGAATTTGCAAAAGTACTTAAATGCAAACCGGGGCTTGCCTGGTCACGAGTTGAATGGGAAGTCAGCTTCTGGTGGGAGGACCTCCAAGGGCTCCGGTGCATCCTCAACTTCGGTCACTAAATGAAATGTAGCAAAATATATGTATAAGTATTAAGGACTTATAAGAAGTAACTTCTATTCATAGCTACTGCTATTTAGGATCCTTAATTGGCTTTGGGATTTTTCCAGTGGATACTAGCCTCTCTAAGGATGATCTGAGCAAAATTCGGAGAAATGTCATTGCACAATGTAGTCTCCAAAATTCCTACAAGTACAAGGTTTCTCTGAATTTTGACCGCATATCAGGAGCTTTGACATGACTAACAGTGGAAGATCTGATTAGGGTAAGTCTCCATGGTTCCAACAAAATTTGTTTCACCATTTTTGGAGCTACCAACAGAGAGGTATGAATTTTGGAACTTGATAAGAATTGCTGAAAATGCTTCTGTTTATTTTCCCATTTGCCAGAGACATACAGGATTGACACCACATTTGGTCAAGCAAATGAGGTCCAATGCCTCTGAAATTTTTACTGGAGTTCAATGACTTTTGGAAGAATGTCATGCCCAAATTCGGGAATTTTCCAACAAACAGAACTCCTGTGAAAATTCCTACAAAATTTTCCTTAATTGAGTTAATGATCCAAATACAGAGATTTTCATAACCATTGGGCTGTACCCCTGGATAGTATTCTCTGAGAGGAATCCAACAAAAAATTTTTGACAATTTTTGGACATTCCTACACAAAGTTATGGCTCTTCAAAGTTTGAACTAGAATAGGAAAATCCTGGAAAAGATTCAACTCGGCTGTGGGCCCCACATGTCAGCTCATCTCCTTCCTCGCGCCAAACAGAGGCAGTGGCGGCGTGCTCCGGTGAGGGCCGCCGGAATCAACTTCCTGGCCATGTAAAAGTCCCAAGAATGTGTATGAATAAAAACCGAGGGTTGAGTTCATATGTGTGGCAAAGACATGAAAAACGGGACTTGCTAAAACTTTTCTTCATGCAAAGTAATACATGGATGACCATCCAAAAGGAGGCTCACATTTTTATTTGAAAGTGTTGAACCAATAAGGAGTTAAATACCTCTTTGCATGCAAGTTTAAAAATCAGATTTGAAATTCAAACTTCACACATGTGGTGGCCAAAAACTTTGAATAAACATGCAGCCATATAGTTGGGATTTATAGGGAAAAGTTTGATCACAAACTTTTCATTTGTAGGGTGGGATCAAAAAGGAGTGAAAGAGAAGAATTTGCAACTTCAACCAAATTCAAATTTGGCAAGCAAATTCAAACTGAATTGGAAGAATTAGAATTCTAGCCCACCTTTTAAACTCAGGATTTTGGAAATTAAGAGGATCAGCATGAGAAGATAATTGGGAGATGAATGTGGGGTGGGACCCACATGTCATAGAGCTGAAGAGGGTGCCATACACACTAAGTCTATGCCTCGGGTTGCAATTTCACCGAACAGCTCGCGTGAGCCACCGAGCAGCTTGCCGCACCAGCTCGTGCTGCCGGCCTCCACGCGCTGATGATCCGGGGTCGGTTCTGACCACCTCTTCAACGTGATCCCTCCCTCCCCAGACCGAGCCAACAGCACATTGCTTCTCCTCCTCGCGAGAACACCGCACAGCCACTTCCCTCACGTCCGCTCTCGGTCGATCGGGAAACCGAAGAAAACATCGCGCCCCTCTTCTCCCCGAGCTGCTAGGAAGCGCCCTGAGCTCAAACCCCACTCCCCCGACGCCTAAACCGCTGAGTTTTGGCCTCCCTTTCTTTGATCAGCGCTGCCCGCCGCAACCGAGCTCAAGAACGTTGATCGGGTGCTAATGGACAGCGTTCCACAGGGACTTTCACAGCCGAGCGATCACGGCTACGGGAGCGCGCTGCTGCGGTGCTGCTCTCCTCCAATTCTCGGAGCAAACCGTGAAGCGTCAACGAAGAATTCTAAGATTTTGCTCCGGCGGCCTCAACCCGAGCTTCTGGTACAGTTCCTTAAAATTCTCCTCCTCTGATCTTCCGTAGGTTATCAAATCTTGCACGTAGATGCTGGATTAGCCGGCGATCAAAATTCCTTTAGTATCCATCGCATGAAAACGCCTCAGAGTGATGGATGTCGAGCTCTACTAGGGGTGTTCGCCGCGGACCCATTAGGTTGCACGGTGAAACCATATGTGCAGCCATTTCTGAGCTACTTTGAGGTGGTGCCGAGCTTCCTAGAGGTGCGCTGGTGCTGTAGAGCCCATGGGTACAGGTTTTGGTGGGCTGGAGACCTCGGGCGACGGTGCCGAACCACAACAGTAGCCGCCGAACGTCGCCGAGCTTGTTCCGACCACCGGCAGCCCGAGCACAACCCACAGCCGTGTTCCTCGGTGCCCTAAACCCCCTGGCGGGGAGTCTTAGTTCGGATGGTGGCCGGAAACGGCCGGCCGGCCAGCACCGACGTGCTCTGGCGAGGGGGAACGCGCGGGCACGGAAAGGGGGCCGGAGGAGGAAGACAACAGGTGGGCCCCGTCGGTCAGCAGCTCAGAATTTAAACCCGTGATCGGGTGTGGCCGGGATCCCATGTGCTGGCGCGCAAAACCCCGTGGTCCCGGTGTGGCTTCAATTCTAGTGGCTGAAATTTAAATAAGCGGGCCCAGTGGGATTTTCTGTAGGAAAACAATTCCAGTGAGGGCTCAAAACTTTGGAAATTCATAGCTCCCGGTAGAAACCTCCAATTTGAGTGATTCCAACTGGGTTGGATTCATCTCTCCGAGTTCTATCCAAATATGAACTCAGATTTGTATGAAAGTCAATATTATAGTCTGGAAAATTCCTTGAAGGTTTTATGAAAAAGAATTATTGAGGAAGTTTAGTTTCTCCAAAACTCCTCAAATTTTGCCAGAATATTCTTTAGCCTAGTAGTGACCTTCTAGAAACATTTCAGCTCATTTGGAGATCATTTGAGTGACAATTTGCTGTGTTCATAAGAGTCCAGAAACATTTTCAGAAAATGTTTCTCACTTCAAAAATCTATTCTGGGAAATACCTAGCTCCAAAAATCATAGGAAACTTTAGGTAAGCTCTCTGAGACATACTTGAAATTGTAGTTCACTTAATTGGGCATGAAAATGCACTGTACTCCATGATTAATTCTTTTGAGTAGAAATGCTTAAAGAATTGTTCTGGAAGAACTACTCAAGTAAAAGGGCTGAATTTTGGATCAATTACTTTCATGTGACCAGGAACTCACATGTAAATTATCAGCTCAAGTTGAGCCCTTGAACTCCCTGTTTTATTCTCCATACTTATGTATATGTGGAAATACATTAGGGACATTATGAGAATTATGGAGAACACAATTTAACTTACATTAGCTGCAATTTGGCAAGCTAAATCCCTAGGTAGTGTAGAACCTGCTGTAAAAGTTTTGAGGCCATTGAAGTTCTTGTTCTTCAGTTGCTTTCAAATCTTTTCAGCTCATCTATTATGTTCATTAGGGAAAGTGATTAGGGTATAGCTAAAACACTAAGATCAATTTAGTCATTTATGTTTTCTTTGCACAACAGAGGCAAACCAAGCCATTCATGGCCTTTCCACACAACTTCTGTTCTTAAGAATTCCATTCTATAACTTCTTTCCATTACATTCTATAAAACATGTGCATATGCATTTCAATAGGAACCACAACGAAGGGGATTCCAAGGAGTGATTCATTGAAGTGAATCAAGCTCCGAAGAATCAAGGGGTGGATCAGCAAGGATACTAACTGCTTATATACGACTACCCTGCAAAACAGGCAAGCTCCGGTTTGCATTTAACATCTGTTAAGTTTTTATTTGGTATCCACTTTCGGTTAAGATATGAATTGTGCATTAGGTCTAGTGTTTGATACTCCTCTTGCATAACCAAATGAACCCGAGGAGTATTGGGTAGGTGCCTTTACCCTGTATAGAACTGCCATGCTTAAGTAAGGTTCGTTAGAAGTCGAGTGGTGAGATGCTACTCGCAGGTTCAGGAACAACAGGGGCATACGGGATTGGTTATAAATGAATTAGCAAGTTAAAGTTGAGACCGGAAGGTTGTAGGGGGCAGCAGGACATAGGGGCCTGAGTGCTATAGACCTGTCCGTGTCGTTCAAGGACCGATCCGTATGCGGCCCTGTTGAACAAGTTTGAGTCCGTGTCATTGGGACTTTTCGGGTCGCCTCAGGCTGACGGCCGCTGTGCAGTATGTGGGGAACATTCCCATGACATCTCACGTCGGCAGGTGCACCATGAAAGTCGCTACTGTACGGGGCGACTTGATCGATTCAACGGGGGTGAAACGGGAGAAAGGCTGCCGCGTACGACGTCAGTGATGGTTGCTGTAGGCAACGTCGAGTACGGGCGTACGTGTCGTGTAGCCCGGGTGTTATTGATTCGAATCACCTTCGCTCGCGGAATGGACCGAGCATACTTGTTCTCACAGTCGTGACGTAGTAAGAACTTGCATAAGAAAGGAACTAATCACATTGGTTGAAATTTCATACTATCTTGGTATTGAATCTTGATGAATAGGCTAGTGCAAACTTGATTCTTTTATGCCATGAGAAATTTACATCGGGGGAAAGTGTTTCTTGTTTGATTGTGGACTCTCGATGTGGCGTGCCCAAGGTTACTTAAAATGCTGCAATTAATATCTGAAAGTAAGGATTCACTTTTAGGCGAGTTTAATTATGCTTATGTCATCCTATTCTAGGTTCATAACCTCACCTAGAGTTTCATGTTTAGGGTGACGGTTAAGTCTTGCTGAGCGTTATGCTCACGGATGCTATCCAAGTTGTTTTGCAGGTAATTGACTTCATGCTTATGAGAAGGGATGCCGACGAGACTCGGGAACATCCGAGTGCTTACTCAAAGAGCATCCTCGCCGCTGCAGATTGTCTGTGTGTTGCTAGTAAGAAACGTCCGCGGGCTGGACTGTTTCTTTGTTGCTAAGTTAGAGATGAGTCGTGAGAGTTATAGTCTTCCGCTGTAGGTTACTTTGAGATAAGTATTTGTAAAACACTTTTGTACGCTTCCGCAAACTATTTATGTAATGTGATGTGTTTCGTCAAACCCGTGTGATGTTGGGTGTCGCATAACACGGCACCACCCAACGAGGTCCTGTCACCCCACAGCGTGGTATCAGAGCTGCGTTGGGAACAGAGCACGGATTGAGCATCATATTATGATAAAAACTTAGGATACGGTGAGATAACGGTACTAGGCCCACATAAGGACTATTATTATCATATTATGAAGGTGGCAAGCTAACCTATTTGATATGTCGGAAAATCATACATCTCGGGACGTTTATGTCTTGGGGGTGCACGTATGCGCTGTCCAATAGTGCGCACAAGCTGAAGGGTGGAGCCCCACAGGTGGCAGGTAACCCGACTCGCTTTAGTATCCTCTATGACTGTTCATGTCGTTTGGGGTATTCGAGCAACGCCATTCCCTGACGTGCGTGGTGCAATTTGGGAGACCCCGTGTGAGGACCCCGCTGTCCCGATCACCCACGGGGACGGGGCACCTCGCCCGGGAATCGCATTAGGTGGTGCCGTGCGATGCGGCACCCAACAGCACACATAATAAAGCATCATATTACATAAAACAAGCGGAAGCTTACAAACTGTTGATTTTACAAATACTTCTCAAAAATATGCTACAGCGGAATACTATTACAACTCACGTCTCATGTAACACCCCAAAAATATTGTTAAGACCCTAAATCATGTTAAGAGGGGAATTTAAAAAATTTTGGATGTGTTGCATGTTTTGCAAAAATTCAAATTCAAACTGGAATTCAAATTAAACTCAAATCAGAAAAGAAATAGAAAAAGAAAAAGAGAAAACAGAAAAAAACCGGCCAGTGGGCCGAAACCCACCAGCCAGCCCAGCCAGCCCAGCCAGCGCCCGCGCCAGCCCGCAGCCGCGCACGCTGCTGCCTCACACTGACAGGCGGGGCCCACCTGATCGTCGTCTACCTCGCGCCAGCGTCGGACTCCCTCGCGCCCGAATCAAAACCGATCGGGATTTCGGCGTATCCCCGCTGAATTCTGTTCGTAGGCGATGCGGACATGATCTAAACCACCCCGCCGCCCTCCCCCGTCTATAAAAACCCCGGCCTCGTTCTGTTTTTCCCACGCGATCGCCGATTTTTCCTCCGGTGAGAACCGAGACTTCTCCGGCGAATTCTGGCTGATCTAAGCTCGGAAATTCTGATCTAACTCGCTGGTCTTGATCCACCGCCTCCGGGGAGCCTTGCAGGTGCAGAAAACTCGGTGACTTGCGGTGTAAACACAGCGCCGACGAGCTTTGCCGTGGTTTCGCCTCGGACCTCGTCGCCGATCACCTTCCAGGACCTCCGAGCTCAAGAAAACCCCCGAGGTGAGATCCCCGACCTCCCCTCTACCGATCTATGCCATAAATTCACAGTTCTAGGAAGAATTCCCGAAGATCCGAAAGTTTCCGGCGAGATCGCCGCTTCCCGCCGCCGTGCGCCGCCGGCAGCGCCGCCCGCGCTCGATCAGAGCGACGTGGCCGCTTGTGCGCCGTTTATTTTAAATCGCACGGTAGGGTTTAAATCCCCGCGTACCAGTTCGACGTTATAATCTCAGCCGTCGGTTTAAAATCAGACGGTCCACGTCAGCCCCGCGTTATAAAGACTGGAAATCTTACGTGCTACCCCCTGGGGTTCTCGGGAAATAAGAGCTAGCCCCGGAAACTTCTGATCTAGCCCCTGGAACTCTAGAAAATCATGTAAATTCATTTAAAAATCAGTTTTAGCCCCTGGACTTAATAAAAATTAGGAAAAACACCTCTGATAAGTGTAGCTAGACCCCTAGAAATTCTGAAAATAATATTATAGATCCTGTAGTGGGGTAAGTTTAACTTTTTAGCCATGTTTAGTATTTAATTTAGGAAATTGAATATGTTGCTAGTGTTTAAAAACTAAAAAGTGGGACAAACATATTGTCAAAATTTAATTAAAGACTTTCTCAGTATTTAGAAAACTTTGGAGTGAGATAAAAACATATTTTGGGCTGAATTGAATCTGTTTAATTTATTATTCACATTTAGGGACACATTTTTAAGTAATGAATAGTTTTAGAAAATAGGGAAAATAATTGGGAAATAGTTTACATCAGAGGCAAAGGTCAAAATATGTTATTAAATTATTTAGGACCAGAACCTATTCTGTTTAGATGATGTGTATTACTAATTTCATAATAAAATACACATTTATGCATAGGAAAATAAATCTGAAAATATAGCAACTAGTAAATGATAAATGGAGTTTCTAAAATCCAAAGAATTCAGTTTAGGGTTGGTAGAAATTCTGAAGGCACATATGGAGAAGAAAAATACTTTTCATACATACTTGGTAGTGAAAAGGTGTAGTAGTTGAATATAAGGAATTTATTTAAATTTGAAACACACACATATATATATATAGTATGTAAGTATAAATGTGAACACCAAAGTAGGAATCATATACACATGATTAAAAGTGTATGCAAGCCACAAATCAACACACATAGAGTGACCACAACACATATAATGGTGAATGACTTTCATAAATGTGAATGTGTGGTTTGTATGAAGTGGAAGTGTGAACTATGTCTTATGGATTGTTGTTTTTCTTTTGCTATGTGTGATGGTGTGATGTAGAACCTGCTCAAGAGCAAGTTATTCCTTTCCAAGATCAGGACTACCCATTTCAAGAGCAGCAAGAAGGAGGCAAGTGTCCTTGACCACTTTGATCCTATACTAGGATGTGTAGTTAGAACTATTTGCATTGTCAATTGAAATATGAAACCCATGTTAGGAAGTTTCCCTAGAATTGCATTACCTTGTTTCCTTGTAGCTTGGGTTGGGATTTATTTGATCATGTCATTTATTATTATGCATATGCTTAGCCATGCTTAGAATGGGATATTTGGGATAAGAGATCATCAGTTTATATTACCATACTCTTGAATGAGATATTGTGAGTTATGTAGAGGTAGGGATCAAGCCAAGTTGGATGTTTTGGTTGTGTGCTGGGTGCACGAGACTCGGGTTTGTGTTTAGTACTTGCTTGGATCCTAAGGACCGGTTCATGGAGCATGTAACCTGGCTTTACAGTGCCAACCACATGCTGAGATGGGGCAGCTTGGCCAATTAATTAGGTGTATCCCCGGCGTAGTATGGGTGTGTTGGATGGTGCGGGGAGTAGGTGTCAGCTGGACTACCATATGAACCGCAAGGCTCAAGAGGGGGCCACTGCAGCGGGGTTGGAGCCTCTTGTATGCTGTTAGGGGTGAAACTTCAGTGGGCCCACGCTCATCGGGAATTCCCTTTGTAAAGGCTTCGTAGTGATCTCCTGGCTACACACCTGGGAAGTGTGAATGTGGTTCGTAGCCACTGGCATAATGGAGGTTCTTTTAGTCCACCCGGCAACGGGGGATGAAATCACTACATGTGGGTACAGTGGTACAAACTCTGCAGAGTCAAAACTATCATGACAGCCGTGCTCACGGTCAAGAGCGGCTTGGACTTATTCATGATTAGAGGAATGATGGTTTTGGAAGTTGAGAATGTTAAGCGGGGAGCTTAACATTGGAAATGATGTTATGGTTATTTGGTTATGATGATGGGATGGGAGATTGAGTCCATTTCACCTGTGTAGTAATGTAGGTGCTTAATAAGCTAAGGTGATAGGCATTAATTGCGTAGTGCTTTATCCATGAGTTCAACCTCTCCTTGTTCTAGCCATGCATGATATAATTTTCCCACACTTGCTGAGTACCATTGGTACTCAACCTTGCATATTTGTTGGTTTATATTGCTGCTCAGGTCAAGATAATGAGGTGGTATACAATGAACAAGACTTTGGTCCCGAAGAAGGTTTCTAGGTTCATGGAGACCCCCGGGCAACGCCTGTGACGGAGCCCTCAAGAATAATATTCCGCTGCTAGTTTATTTACTTGTGATGAACTTATTATTGTCCATCGAGACATTTGCGATGTAAGACTTATTTATATTCGACACCTGGCTTGTAATAAATGATGCTTCACTATTTGTCATCACATGTATGAGAAAATGATCCTGGCATACATGTGATATTCACTTGGTTGTTCTTTAGAAAAACCGGGTGTGACAGAAGTGGTATCAGAGCCAAGGTTGCCCGCAGGAACGTGGACCTAGGTAGAAATGGACGTATTTAAGGGCCCTATTTTCTTAAAAACTATTTTACATGGTGTGTGTTGAAAAGTGTTATTTAATGGAGTTACTTTCTTCATCTTACCCCAACTTTCATTCAAAATAGGATTTTTGTTTGAGAGTTTATCTAACCTAATTTTAAAATTCTTTTTGTTTTAGATGGTTCGCATGATTCGCACCGCTCGCAAGTCCACAGGAGGGAGAGTTCCCGTAGTTGCCCTTGCCGAGAGAGTGGAGAGCCGTCCGGTGACGTACCTTTCCTACGGATTGGCAGTAGGAGGCTTATTGCGCCGTCTTCGGCGTATGCTCGAAGCCGCCGGCAATACGGGCAAACTAATCATCCACTATAACTCCACCAGGACCATCCGTGAGAAGAGGGAAGAATGGAGTTCAGAGATGAGGATTATACACGAAAATCAGCTGCTTAAGATCCACCACTCTCTAGCTTGTCGAGCAACACAGGTCGATGCGGAGAAAGATGTCACCTGGGAGGCCATCACCTGCCAGAGTCACATCTATCGTCGCCACTTGGACAAAACTGAGTACATGTATGTCCTCCAGTGTGAGAGTGGTACCACGGAGTACAAGTACCCGCCGGTGCAGCAAGGGACTTCCCATGAGCACATGGACTTGTGCTTGGAGGATGCTTCTATGCTCAGCACTCGACTGCAGGAGTGCCAACAAGAGCTTCAGAATGTCCGGGACACCCTGAAGGAAACGGAGGCGTTGCTGCGAGCCTGCTTAAGGGCGAGAGAAAGAGGAGATGGGAATGAACTGTGTGTCACCGCGAATGATACATGGACTCCTGACTCCCCAGATCGCCGAGCGATCAGGCGTCGTTGCACTTCTCCACCAGCAGCCTCCCCACCCAAAGCAGAGTCAGAAGGCAGCCGAAATAATGAGGAAGATCCTGAGGAGCCAGCTCAAGAAAACGAGTAGTGTAGAGTCCTTCCCTTAGTTAGCAAGATGTCGAACAGTCGAGTCGTTACGTTAAGTTAATGGTGTGTTAATGCTTGGTGTGTGAGGTGAGTTGTGGAAGCCATGATCAATTGTCCACAGCCTCGTCTTCAGATTGTTTTGCTTTGGTGTGTGAACCCACATGAAATAATAGTGCATTTATTTGGTGTGAGATATGAACCCTCGTAAAAGTATAACAAAGCCTCAACACTTCAAAGTACAAACAAATGAAAGTAGTAAGATGGTACTAAATGCTTTCAAATTAACATTGGTTGATTCTGCCAGATGGCCGGAAGAGGAAAAGGACGTGCTGCCAACCCCGCCAACAACAATGATGAGGCATGCAACCCTCATCTTTCTGGAGGCCAGGACCGGGGTGGTCGCCGTGAAGGAGTTGATCCCCTCCACCAAATGCTGGAGAATCAAAGTCAGCTCATCCATAACTTGACTCAAGTGGTGGCCAACTTACATCAAGTTCCACCTCCACAAGCTGCACCACGCCAACCAAGGTTGAGTGAGTTTCTAGGAACTCAACCTCCAAAGTTCGCAAGTGCTGCTGAACCTCTGGAGGCAGATGATTGGCTGAAGACCATTGAAAGTAAGATGAGGATCATTCAGTGTCAAGGGTATGAGAGGGTGTTGTTTGCCTCTCATCAATTGCATGGACCTGCTGCTGATTGGTGGACCGCCTACGTGGCTGCCTATCATGACCCTCAGAACATCACTTGGGAAGAGTTCAAGCGTAGCTTCCGCAACCATTACATCCCAAGAGGTGAACTCAAAAACAAGAGGAAGGAGTTTTTGGGACTGCAGCAGGGAAACATGACGGTGAGGGAATACCTCACTAAATTTACTCAACTATCCCGCTATGCCCCACGGGACATAGAGACTGATGAACAGAAACAGGATTGTTTCGTGGAAGGACTTACTGCAGAGATGCAGTGTGCAATGTCCTCGAATGAGTATGAAAGCTTCCAAAAGATGGTGGACAGAGCATTTGTGGTAGAAAGGAAGCTAAAGGCCTTGGAAAATGAGAATAAGAGGAAGGCCGGTTGGTCACATCAAGCCTCGGGAAGCAACACTCGCCCCCGTATGATGCAGCAACCTACGGGGCAGACGAGCCGTGCTGCGGTATCCTACTCAGCACCAAGAGGGTACAACCCGAACTACAGGCCTCCGGCAGCACCCGCACAGCCACCACGTCAGTTTGTACAGCAGCCTCGCCCTGCATATCCACCTCGACCAGCAATGCAAGGACCCCCGAACCAACCCCAAGACAACAAAGGCCAAGCACCTAAGGTTGGGGTGCAATGTTTTAGCTGTGGTGAAGTGGGGCACTATGCCCATAAGTGCCCAAAGAAGAAGCCCGCGCAGCCACAACAGCAGAATGTAATGAGAGGACGGGTGAACCACGTCACTATAGAGGAAGCACAAGATGCACCCGACGTGGTAGTTGGTAAGTTTCCTGCCAATTTACACCTTGCAACCCTGCTGTTTGATTCTGGTGCCACCCACTCGTTTATTGCTCAAGGGTTTGTTAAAAAGTATGACCTAGCAACAACACAAATGAACCATATGCTAGCCGTAAACTCTCCAGGTGGAGAAATAAGGACAAGACAAGTGTGTCCCAAAGTGAATCTAGACATTAATGGGGTAGTGCTTACTGCTAACCTCATAGTGATAGATTCTCAAGGGATCGATATTATTTTGGGCATGGATTGGTTGACCAAACATAAAGGAATCATCCATTGTTTGACCAGAACGGTGGAACTAACTCACCCTAGTGGCACAAGAGTAAAGTTTATAACAATACAAGAGCCTAGGAGGGACATTAAATTAAATCAAGTTGAGGTGAAAGTGGAGGAGATCAGGACCATCAGAGAATATCCAGATGTTTTTCCGGAGGAGTTGCCAGGTATGCCTCCCGATCGTGAAGTGGAATTTGCAATTGAGCTAGTACCTGGAACAACCCCAATTTACAAAAGACCTTATTGGATGGACTCCAAGCAGCTAGAAGAACTCAAGGATCATTTGAGAGAATTGTCGGAGAAGGGGTATATTCGCCCTAGTTCCTCACCATGGGGAGCCCTGGTGATATTTGTGCCCAAGAAGGACGGAACCCAAAGGTTATGCGTGGATTACCGTGCCTTAAATGAGGTAACCATCAAGAACAAGTACCCACTACCCCGTATTGAAGACTTGTTTGATCAGTTGAGGGGAGCTTGTGTGTTCTCGAAAATTGATCTCAGGTCGGGATACCACCAACTCAAGATAAGACAATCTGATAGTCCCAAGACAGCTTTCGTATCTCGGTACGGATTGTATGAATACACTGTCATGCCTTTCGGGCTAACTAATGCCCCGGCATACTTCATGTATCTCATGAACAAGGTATTCATGGAATATCTGGACAAATTTGTGGTGGTTTTCATAGATGACATTCTCGTCTTCTCCAAAAATGAAGAAGAACATGAGAAACATCTAAGGTTGGTGTTGCAGAGGCTGAGAGAACACCAACTATATGCCAAGCTGAGCAAGTGTGAGTTTTGGCTGAAGAGAGTTCCCTTCTTAGGACATATAATCTCGGAGGGAGGAATCTCCGTGGATCCTGCCAAAATCGAGGATATACAGAAGTGGAAGACCCCTGACAATGTCGGGGAAGTTCGAAGCTTCTTGGGATTGGCTGGATACTATCGACGGTTTATTGAGGGATTCTCCAAGATCTCGAGACCTCTCACCAAACTGTTGGAGAAGGGAATCACATTCACATGGACGCCACAGTGTGAGATGAGTTTTCAGGAGTTAAAGAAAAGATTGACAACAGCCCCAGTGTTGGTTATGCCAGATATGCAGAAGAATTTCACTGTGTATTGTGATGCCTCTGGAAACGGGTTGGGATGTGTTCTCATGCAAGAAGGGCATGTCGTGGCTTATGCATCCCGGCAGCTTCGGAAGCACGAGAAAAACTATCCTACACATGACCTAGAACTAGCCGCAGTGGTACACGCGTTGAAAATTTGGCGACACTATTTGATGGGGAAGAGGACCGAGATATATACGGATCATAAGAGTTTGAAGTACATATTCACACAGCCAGACCTCAACCTCAGACAAAGGAGATGGCTAGAGTTAATCAATGACTTTGATGTGGGCATCAACTATCATCCCGGGAAAGCAAACGTCGTGGCCGATGCCTTGAGTCGGAAAGTGCAGGTCAATAAGTTGAGCTTGAAGGACATGCCTGCAGAATTGAAGGACGAGGTTATAAGGCTCAATCTATGTCTAGTAAATAGTGGTGAAGCCATCGCCATGGAAGTGGACTCCACGCTCGAGCGAGACATACGCGAGGGCCAAAAGAATGATGAGAATATACAAGAGATTAGACAACTCATCAAGGAAAATAAAGCTCCAGGTTTCAGAGAGGATGAACAAGGTACGGTGTGGCACGGGAAAAGGATCTGTGTGCCTGAAATAAAGGAGATCCGTGAATTGATTTTGAAGGAGGCTCACGATTCTGACTATTCCATTCATCCTGGGAGTACGAAGATGTACCAGGACCTCAAGGGCAGGTATTGGTGGTATGGCATGAAGCGAGATGTCGCGGAACATGTTGCCCTATGTGACACATGTCAGTTGGTGAAAGCAGAACATCAACGACCCGCGGGATTATTGCAACCACTCAAGGTGCCTGAATGGAAATGGGAAGAAATCAGCATGGATTTTATCGTGGGATTGCCTAGGACCCAATCAGGATATGATTCAATATGGGTCATCATTGATAGGCTAACCAAGGTAGCTCATTTCATCCCCGTGAAAGAAAGCTACAGCGGATCCAAATTGGCAGAGTTGTACATGTCAAGGATCGTGTGTTACCATGGAGTGCCAAAGAAGATTGTGTCGGATCGAGGGACACAGTTCACCTCGAGGTTTTGGCAGAAGTTGCATGAGACCATGGGAACCCATCTGAACTTTAGTTCTGCCTATCATCCCCAAACTGATGGGCAGACGGAAAGAACCAATCAGATCCTTGAAGATATGCTAAGGGCATGTGCACTCAAAAACAATAGGAGTTGGGACAAGAACTTACCGTATGCGGAGTTTTCCTATAACAACAGCTATCAAGCTAGTATGAAGATGTTACCGTTTGAAGCTTTGTACGGGAGGAAGTGTAGAACTCCCCTATTTTGGAACCAAACAGGGGAAAGTAAAGTGTTTGGTCCAGAAGTACTACAAGAAGCCGAGGCGAAGGTGAGGGAAATTCGCAACAACTTGAGGATAGCACAGACACGCTAAAAGAGCTATGCCGATGTACGAAGAAGAGAGCTCGTTTTCAACGTGGGAGACTATGTCTATCTCAAGGTGTCCCCTATCCGAGGACTTCGTCGGTTCAAGGTGAAAGGGAAGTTGTCACCTCGATACATCGGACCATTTCAAGTTCTGGAGAGAAAAGGCGAAGTGGCGTATCAACTAGAGTTACCGGCTCGTCTATCGGATGTGCACGATGTGTTCCATGTGTCACAACTCAAGAAATGCCTGAGGACGCCTGAAGAGGTGTTACCCATGAATGAAGTGGACGTAGCTGAGGATTTTTGTCTTATGCCGAGCAACCATACAAGATTTTGGAGACAATGGAACGCCTCACCAGAAATAAAAGAATTCGGATGTGCAAGGTGCAGTGGAAGCATCACTCAGAAGAGGAAGCCACCTGGGAGCGGGAAGATTTGCTCAAGGCACAATTTCCGGAATTGTTTTCTTAGAAACACCAATCTCGAGGACGAGATTTCTTTTAAGGGGGTAGAGCTGTAACACCCCAAAAATATTGTTAAGACCCTAAATCATGTTAAGAGGGGAATTTAAAAATTTTTGGATGTGTTGCATGTTTTGCAAAAATTCAAATTCAAACTGGTATTCAAATTAAACTCAAATCAGAAAACAAATAGAAAAAGAAAAAGAGAAAACAGAAAAAAACCGGCCAGTGGGCCGAAACCCACCAGCCGGCCCAGCCAGCGCCCGCGCCAGCCCGCAGCCGCGCACGCTGCTGCCTCACACTGACAGGCAGGGCCCACCCGATCGTCGTCTACCTCGCGCCAGCGTCGGACTCCCTCGCGCCCGAATCAAAACCGATCGGGATTTCGGCGTATCCCCGCTGAATTCTGTTCGTAGGCGACGCGGACATGATCTAAACCACCCCGCCGCCCTCCCCCGTCTATAAAAACCCCGGCCTCGTTCTGTTTTTCCCACGCGATCGCCGATTTTTCCTCCGGTGAGAACCGAGACTTCTCCGGCGAATTCTGTCTGATCTAAGCTCGGAAATTCCGATCTAACTCGCTGGTCTTGATCCACCGCCTCCGGGGAGCCTTGCAGGTGCAGAAAACTCGGTGACTTGCGGTGTAAACACAGCGCCGACGAGCTTCGCCGTGGTTTCGCCTCGGACCTCGTCGCCGATCACCTTCCAGGACCTCCGAGCTCAAGAAAACCCCCGAGGTAAGATCCCCGACCTCCCCTCTACCGATCTATGCCATAAATTCACAGTTCTAGGAAGAATTCCCGAAGATTCGAAAGTTTTTTGCGAGATCGCCGCTTCCCGCCGCCGTGCGCCGCCGGCAGCGCCGCCCGCGCTCGATCAGAACGACGAGGCCACTTGTGCGCCGTTTATTTTAAATCGCACGGTAGGGTTTAAATCCCCGCGTACCAGTTCGACGTTATAATCTCAGCCGTCGGTTTAAAATCAGACGGTCCACGTCAGCCCCGCGTTATAAAGACTGGAAATCTTACGTGCTACCCCCTGGGGTTCTCGGGAAATAAGAGCTAGCCCCGGAAACTTCTGATCTAGCCCCTGGAACTCCAGAAAATCATGTAAATTCATTTAAAAATCAGTTTTAGCCCCTGGACTTAATAAAAATTAGGAAAAACACCTCTGATAAGTGTAGCTAGACCCCTAGAAATTCTGAAAATAATATTATAGACCCTGTAGTGGGGTAAGTTTAACTTTTTAGCCATGTTTAGTATTTAATTTAGGAAATTGAATATGTTGCTAGTGTTTAAAAATTAAAAAGTGGGACAAACATATTGTCAAAATTTAATTAAAGACTTTCTCAGTATTTAGAAAACTTTGGAGTGAGATAAAAACATATTTTGGGCTGAATTGAATCTGTTTAATGTATTATTCACATTTAGGGACACATTTTTAAGTAATGAATAGTTTTAGAAAATAGGGAAAATAATTGTGAAATAGTTTACATCAGAGGCAAAGGTCAAAATATGTTATTAAATTATTTAGGACCAGAACCTATTCTGTTTAGATGATGTGTATTACTAATTTCATAATAAAATACACATTTATGCATAGGAAAATAAATCTGAAAATATAGCAACTAGTAAATGATAAATGGAGTTTCTAAAATCCAAAGAATTCAGTTTAGGGTTGGTAGAAATTCTGAAGGCACATATGGAGAAGAAAAATACTTTTCATACATACTTGGTAGTGAAAAGGTGTAGTAGTTGAATATAAGGAATTTATTTAAATTTGAAACACACACATATATATATAGTATGTAAGTATAAATGTGAACACCAAAGTAGGAATCATATACACATGATTAAAAGTGTATGCAAGCCACAAATCAACACACATAGAGTGACCACAACACATATAATGGTGAATGACTTTCATAAATGTGAATGTGTGGTTTGTATGAAGTGGAAGTGTGAACTATGTCTTATGGATTGTTGTTTTTCTTTTGCTATGTGTGATGGTGTGATGTAGAACCTGCTCAAGAGCAAGTTATTCCTTTCCAAGATCAGGACTACCCATTTCAAGAGCAGCAAGAAGGAGGCAAGTGTCCTTGACCACTTTGATCCTATACTAGGATTTGTAGTTAGAACTATTTGCATTGTCAATTGAAATATGAAACCCATGTTAGGAAGTTTCCCTAGAATTGCATTACCTTGTTTCCTTGTAGCTTGGGTTGGGATTTATTTGATCATGTCATTTATTATTATGCATATGCTTAGCCATGCTTAGAATGGGATATTTGGGATAAGAGATCATCAGTTTATATTACCATACTCTTGAATGAGATATTGTGAGTTATGTAGAGGTAGGGATCAAGCCAAGTTGGATGTTTTGGTTGTGTGCTGGATGCACGAGACTCGGGTTTGTGTTTAGTACTTGCTTGGATCCTAAGGACCGGTTCATGGAGCATGTAACCTGGCTTTACAGTGCCAACCACATGGTGAGATGGGGCAGCTTGGCCAATTAATTAGGTGTATCCCTGGCGTAGTATGGGTGTGTTGGATGGTGCGGGGAGTAGGTGTCAGCTGGACTACCATATGAACCGCAAGGCTCAAGAGGGGGCCACTGCAGCGGGGTTGGAGCCTCTTGTATGCTGTTAGGGGTGAAACCTCAGTGGGCCCACGCTCGTCGGGAATTCCCTTTGTAAAGGCTTCGTAGTGATCTCCTGGCTACACACCTGGGAAGTGTGAATGTGGTTCGTAGCCACTGCCATAATGGAGGTTCTTTTAGTCCACCCGGCAACGGGTGATGAAATCACTACATGTGGGTACAGTGGTACAAACTCTGCAGAGTCAAAGCTGTCATGACAGCCGTGCTCACAGTCAAGAGCGGCTTGGACTTATTCATGATTAGAGGAATGATGGTTTTGGATGTTGAGAATGTTAAGCGGGGAGCTTAACATTGGAAATGATGTTATGGTTATTTGGTTATGATGATGGGATGGGAGATTGAGTCCATTTCACCTGTGTAGTAATGTAGGTGCTTAATAAGCTAAGGTGATAGGCATTAATTGCGTAGTGCTTTAGCCATGAGTTCAACCTCTCCTTGTTCTAGCCATGCATGATATAATTTTCCCACACTTGCTGAGTACCATTGGTACTCAACCTTGCATATTTGTTGGTTTATATTGCTGCTCAGGTCAAGATAATGAGGTGGTATACAATGAACAAGACTTTGGTCCCGAAGAAGGTTTCTAGGTTCATGGAGACCCCCGGGCAACGCCTGTGACGGAGCCCTCAAGAATAATATTCCGCTGCTAGTTTATTTACTTGTGATGAACTTATTATTGTCCATCGAGACATTTGCGATGTAAGACTTATTTACATTCGACACCTGGCTTGTAATAAATGATGCTTCACTATTTGTCATCACATGTATGAGAAAATGATCCTGGCATACATGTGATATTCACTTGGTTGTTCTTCGGAAAAACCGGGTGTGACATCTCATACCTATGCTAAGCAACAGAGAAGGTGTCCAGCCCGCGGACCCTTCTCACTAGCAACACTATCACAATAGCAGCGGCAGGGGTTGCCATGAGTTCACCACTCTGAGAGTTCCGAATCTCCTCAGGCACCCGTACATCTCAGTGTACAGTTATTACCTGCAAAACAACTTGTGCAGTATCTGTGAGCACGAAGCTCAGCAAGACTGAGCCGTCACCCTAATCATGAAACTCTACATGATGAAAATAGAGGGCCGAATACAGAAGTTTACATAAAAGATGATCTGGAGCTAAAGGAAAATCATTACTTCAAGTTTTAAGCAACTTTATAGTCCTCACGCAATTTACATCGAGAGTCCACAATCAAACAAGAAACGCTTCATCTCAATTTCACTTGCCCGAGGTGAAAGTAACTTTAGTGAGCTACCCTAGACTCATACAGACCTTGCGCCATTACCGTCGAGACTCCACAATCAAACAAGAAACGCTTTGCCTCGACGCTACTAGCCCAAGGTGGAAAGTAAATTTAGTGAAGCTCATCTCCATTATGAGGATTACTCACGAAGCATATTAAAAGTTTCCCAGTTATTACAACGTCACGACTCAGTGTACAAGTATGCTCACTACCACGAGCGACGGTGATTGCAATCAAAAACACCCAGCTGACACGACACGTACGCCCGTACTCGACGTTGCACACAGCAACCATCACTAACGTCGTACGTGGCAACCTTTCACACGACACCCAAATGTCGAACCGGTCCCACCGACTGGGATTAAGTCTCTCTACGGCAAACCCTCGTAGAGCCGACTTCTCTATCCTTTCAGCATCGGCATCAGATGGTGAGGTATGCCTCGACACCCAGGTTAACATGTTACGTCGGTTTCCTGGGTCCCATATAGCCAGTATGCATCCGGTACACATCTCAAACTTGTCCAGCGGGGCCGCACACGAGAACGGGCCTTAATCGACTCAGACATAGACTAGGCTCACAGAACCACGTCCTTGACCTTCCATCCACTGCCCGGTCTCCATTCCCAACTATGAGGATCAATTCCCAACTCTTCCGATTGATCCCCCTTAACCCCGTTTCACGAGTGGGAATCTGCCTACTCGAGTTATGCCTCTTTTAATCCACTTTTTGTTGAGATCAGCAGTTATAATTAATTGATAACATAACATATCCTACATTAAACTCCAGGGTTTTCTGGTTCATGCATTTGGAGTGTCATACCACCTAGACTTAATGCAATAAATAAAATGCTAGACGTATAAAGTGAATACAAATAAAAACTTGTAAGTTTTGATGCAAACCGGGGCTTGCCTTTGTTTTGCAGGGCTAATATATATGTAATCCAGTTAGTGAAGATCACATGGCGTTATCTCTTCCCTCCTTCCTTTGATCTCCACTCCAATGACTTGAAGTCCTCCACGTAGATACTATACGTAATGCATATGCATAATTGTTTAATTGTAAAGACTTTGCTACAAGTTCTAATAACAAGTTTTCAAAAACTGGAACTCTGTTTAAGAATTTAAAATGACACTGGTGCTAATGGTTTGGGTTTGGATCTAAACGCACGATTAATGCTAAGTGGTTTCCCCCTCTTCTATATTGATCACCTTAAGAGGTTAAACAGAGCAGGGGTGATCCAAAGCTCCAATGGAGCTGAGAATTTTCATGTGAGTTCCTCGTCACAAGAAAACCCTCTGGACCAAAAATTAGCACTTTTCATTGAGTGGTTTGTTCAGAATAATTTTCTAAGCAACTAAGCAAAGAAGAATTAAATCTGAGATCACACCCATGTTCATGCCAAACTTAGCAAAATACAATTTTAATTATAGCTCATAGAGTTTGCATGAATTTTCCTAGCATTTTTGGAGCTAATATTTGCCCAGAACTGAATTTCCTTGTTTTGGAAATTCTCTGAAAATGTTTCTGTATTCAATTGAACACAGCATCTTCAAATCTGAATTTCCCTGACCAAATCAACTCCAATTGAGCTGAAACTTTTACAGGGGTTCACTACTACCCTAAAGAATACTCTGGCAAAATTTGAGGACTTTTGGATTAGCAAAACTCCCTCTAAAATTCTTTTTCTGAAAAGTTTTAAAGAATTTTCCAGAATTAAATAATGCGTTTCATACAAATTAGGTTGTAGATTTGGAGAGAGCTATTCAATAGGAATCCAACCAAATTTGAATCAGTAAATTTGGGGCTTCCTAGCAAGAGTTATGAGGTTCTAAAGTTTGGGGGGGGGAATTCTGAAATTGAACTCTGTTTATTTTCCCATTTTCAGAGACATAAGGAATTAACACCACATTGGGCCAAGCAAATGAGGTCCAATGCTTCTGAAAATTTTACTGGAGTTCCAGCATTTTTGGAGGAATCCCCTGCCCAAATTTGGGAATTTTCCAATACACATAGCTCCTGGAAAAATTCCTACAAGATTTTCCTTATATGAATTAATGAGCAAAACCCAGAGATTTTCATAAATATTGGGCTGTACCCCTGGATAGTACTCTCTAAAAGTAATCCAATAAAATTTATCTCACTATTTGTGGAGCTTCCTACACCAAGTTATGCATTTTACAAGTTTGAACAACTCTCTGTTTGATTTTAAACAGAACAGTCACACGTGGGGCCCATGGATCAGGTGCTTCTTCAACCTCCCGCCAGAGCCCGCGGGTGCACACCGGCAGAAAACTTGGCATGGCTTGTTCTTTCTCATTTCTCCACCAAATGAGCTCCTGTTTCGCCCTACATGCTCCTGGGGACGTGGCGCAGCTGCCGGGCAAGGTTTCCCCGCGTGAAAACGGCTGTAGGTGGGTCGGCACCGGCGGGGCTCGGGAGCTCGACATGGACGCGTTCCAGCGTGTCCAAGGCATCTCCCGGCGAGCTACGATGTCATACAGCATCCCTATGGGTCTAGGAACATGGAACGTGGATCAAATCGTGCAGAACATGGCTGCAAACTAGTCGTCACCGTGGACCGTGGCAGTTTTGGCCGCCGGCGACGATTTCTCGTCGCCCGGGGAATAGGAGGGTCGGTTTTCTTTGGTTTTCGGCGTGGGAGGGTGTTAGGGCATCTAGTTGCTGTGGTTTGAATTGTAGGAGGTATGATCAATCGGTTTGGGAGAATTTCACGAATTAAACAAGGTCTGTTCTATACGTGCGCCGGTGCCAAAAATCGAATTCCGGAGAGCCGGCGTCGGGGGAGAGCAGGGGGACGACGGGATGAGGATCAGTACCTCCTGGCGCACCTCTGTGGCCTCTTGAGCCTGCTGGAGAGGCGCTGGACTGGCCGGGAGACGATGAGCAATGGAGGCAGCAGCCTCTGTCGAACCTTTGCGCGAGGAGGTAACAAACAGCAATGGGCTTGGTCAACAGGACGCGATTGAGGTGATAAGAAGAGGGGAAACAGCTCTCCAGCACGAGAGGGACGAGCAGGAGGTGGCTCCCGGTGCCCCTCGGTGTCACACGGCTGCAGCCCTGCTCGGTGAAGTGAACACAGCACAGAAACTTAGTGTGCAAGTCACATTTGATCTATGACATGTGGGCCTCACCAGTCAGTGCCCTCTTATCCCTCAAATGATCTCCAAAATTTGGCAAGTGACCAATTCAAATGTTGGGAGTTGAAAACTGAGCTGCATTCAAATAGTTGGACAAATTCCATCCAAATTCAAATGTTTATTTGAACTCTTTGCATATTTAACTCCATTTAGAAAAATGGGTAGCAAATCTTTTCAAAAGTTGATGAAAGTTTGCTTACCCACTAATTTGGACCTAAGGAATCTAATTATGCAACTTGATTCTTGTGTTAGCTGCTGCAAACAAGAGTTTGAACACAACAGTTTTGAATCCCCATTGTGTCCTCCCTCATTTAAATTTGGTTTGATCCTTTAGTTCCAAATCGGATTTTTAAACCCTTCCTTTGCACTTGAGTTCTTCATTTCTGTGGTTTTAATCCACATGAGGTCCATCCATGCAGTGACCCTAAGTTTGTTTAGAAGAATCTCACCTATGATATCATATGTGGAAAAAGTTTCAACTAAGCCCCTTTTTCATTCACATGACTCCAACATTTGTGCACACTCATGATTCTTTGTATTCACATTTTTGGGACCTTTACAATCCTCCCCCCTTAAAAGAATCTCGTCCCGAGATTACAAAGGAAAGATGAGGCGGAAGGTAATTATAACAATTACGACAAAAGTTCCGGATAGTTCTTGTGGATGTAATTTTCACTCTCCCAAGTCGCTTCTTCCGTTGTGTGATTACTCCACAGGACTTTGTGAAATTTCAAAGTCCGATTTCCAGTGATCCGGCTCTTCTCGTCGATAATCTTGATGGGCTTCTCGGCGTAGGTGAGATCTGGTTGCAATATCTCCATGTCTTCCGAAAGGATCTCCGTCGGCCTCTTCAAACACTTTCTCAAGTACGAGCCATGGAAGACGTCGTGGATGCCCAATAAGCATGGCGGCAGATCCAAACGGTAGGCTACCGGCCCACACCGTTCTGTGATAACAAACGGACCCACAAAGCGAGGCGCTAGCTTTCCCTTGACCCCGAATCGATGAATTCGCTTCATCGGGGATACTCGGAGATAGACATGATCTCCGACTTCAAAACACAAGGGTCGGCGTCGCTGGTCCGCATAGCTCTTCTGGCGAGATTGAGCGGCCCTGAGGTTTTCTTGAATCAGCTGGACTCGCTTTTCGGCATCTTTTACAAGATCAATGCCGAAAATCACCCTCTCGCCCGATTCACACCAATTGAGTGGTGTGCGGCACTTTCTGCCATACAGTGCTTCGTATGTGTCACACCCGGTTTTTCCAAAGAACAACCAAGTGAATATCACATGTATGCCAGGATCATTTTCTCATACATGTGATGACAAATAGTGAAGCATCATTTATTACAAGCCAGGTGTCGAATATAAATAAGTCTTACATAGCAAATGTCTCGATGGACAATAATAAGTTCATCACAAGTAAATAAACTAGCAGCGGAATATTATTCTTGAGGGCTCCGTCACAGGCGTTGCCCGGGGGTCTCCATGAACCTAGAAATCTTCTTCAGGTCCAAAGTCTTGGTCATTATACACCACCTCATTATCTTGACCTGAGCAGCAATATAAACCAACAAAATATGCAAGGTTGAGTACCAATGGTACTCAGCAAGTGTGGGAAAGTTATGTCATGCATGGCTAGAACAAGGAGAGGTTGAACTCATGGTTAAAGCACTATGCAATTAATTCCTATCACCTTAGCTTATTAAGCACCTACATTACTACACGGGTGAAATGGTCCCAATCTCCCATCCCATCATCATAATCCAATAACCATAACATCATTTCCAATGTTCAGCTCCCCACTTAACTTCCAAAACCATCAATTCTCTAATCATGAATAAGTCCAAGCCGCTCTTGACCGTGAGCACGGCTGTCATGACAGTTTTGACTCTGCAGAGTTTGTACCACTGTACCCACATGTAGTGATTTCATCCCCGATTGCCGGGTGGACTAAAAGAACCTCCATTATGCCAGTGGCTACGAACCACATTCACACTTCCTAGGTGTGTCACCAGGAGATCACTACGAAGCCTTTACAAAGGGATTCCCGACGAGCGTGAGCCCACTGAGGTTTCACCCCTAACAGCATACAAGAGGCTCCAACCCCGCTGCAGTGGCCCCCTCTTGAGCCTTGCGGTTCATATGGTAGTCCAGCTGACACCTACTCCCCGCACCATCCAACACACCCATACTACGCCGGGGATACACCTAATTAATTGGCCAAGCTGCCCCATCTCAGCATGTGGTTGGCACTGTAAAGCCAGGTTACATGCTCCATGAACCGGTCCTTAGGATCCAGGCAAGTACTAAACACAAACCCGAGTCTCATGCACCCAGCACACAACCAAAACATCCAACTTGCCTTGATCCCTACCTCTACATAACTCACAATATCTCATTCAAGAGTATGGTAAAATAAACTGATGATCTCATAACCCAAATATCCCATTCTAAGCATGTCTAAGCATATGCATAATAATAAATGACATGATAAAATAAATCCCAACCCAAGCTACAAGGAAACAAGGTAATGCAATTCTAGGTAAACTTCCTAGCATGGGTTTCATATTTCAATTGACAATGCAAATAACTCTAGCTACACATCCTAACATAGGATCAAAGTGGTCAAGGACACTTGCCTCCTTCCTGCTGCTCTTGGAATGGGTAGTCCTGATCTTGGAAAGGAATAACTTGCTCTTGAACAGGTTCTACATCATACCATCACACATAGCAAAAGAAAAACAACAATCCATAAGACATAGTTCACACTTCCACTTCATACAAACCACACATTCATATTTATGAAAGTCATTCACCATTATATGTGTTGTGGTTACTCTATGTGTGTTGATTTGTGGCTTGCATACACTTTTAATCATGTGTATATGATTCCTACTTTGGTGTTCACATTTATACTTACATACTATACATACATATATGAGTTTCCAACTTAAATAAATTCCTTATATTTAATTACTACACCTTTTAGCTACTAAGTATGCATGAAAGGAAATTTCCTTCTCCATATGTGCCTTCAGAAATTCTACCAACCCTAAACTGAATTCTTTGGATTTTAGAAACTCCATTTATCATTTGCTAGTTGCTATATTTTCAGATTTATTTTCCTATGCATACATGTGTGCTTTATTATGAAATTAGTAATACACATCATCTAAACAGAATGGGTTCTGGTCCTAAATAATTTAATAACATATTTTGACCTTGGCCTCTCATGTAAACTATTTCACAATTATTTTCCCTATTTTCTAGAACTATTCTTTACTTAAAAATGTGTCCCTAAATGTGAATAATAAATTAAACAGATTCAATTTAGCCCAAAATAAGTTTTTATCTCACTCCAAAGTTTCCTAAATACTGAGAAAGTCTTTAATTTAATTTTGAGAATATGTTTGTCTCACTTTTTCATTTTTAAACACTAGCCACATATTCAATTTCCTAAATCAAATACTAAACAGGGCTAAAAAGGTAAACTCACCCTACTGCAGGGGCTATTATATTATTTTAAGAATTTCCAGGGGTCTAGCTACACTTATCAGAGGATTTTTTCTTAATTTCTATTAAGTCCAGGGGCTAAAACTGATTTTTAAATGAATTTACATGATTTTCTGAAGTTCCAGGGGCTAGATCAGAAGTTTCCGGGGCTAGATCTTATTTCCCGAGAACCCCAGGGGGTAGCACGTAAGATTTCCAGTCTTTATAACGCGGGGCTGATGTGGACCGTCCGATTTTAAACAGACGGCTGAGATTATAACGTCGAACCGGTACGCGGGGATTTAAACCCTACCGTGCGATTTAAAATAAACGGCGCACAAGCGGCCACGTCGCTCTGATCGAGCGCGGGCGGCGCTGCCGGCGGCGCACGGCGGCGGGAAGCGGCGATCTCGCCGGAGACTTTCGGATCTTCGAGAATTCTTCCTAGAACTGTGATTTTATGGCATAGATCGGTAGAGGGGAGGTCGGGGATCTCACGTCGGGGGTTTTCTTGAGCTCGGCGGTCCTGGAAGGTGATCGGCGACGAGGTCCGAGGCGAAACCACGGCGAAGCTCGTTGGCGCTGTGTTTACACCGCAAGTCACCGAGTTTTCTGCACCTGCAAGGTTCCCCGGAGGCGGTGGATCAAGACCAGCAAGTTAGATCGGAATTTCCGAGCTTAGATCGGCCAGAATTCGCCGGAGAAGTCTCGGTTCTCACCGGAGGAAAATCGGCGATCGCGTGGGAAAAACAGAACAAGGCCGGGGTTTTTATAGACGGGGGAGGGTGGCGGGGTGGTTTAGATCAAGTCCGCGTCGCCTACGAACAGAATTCAGCGGGATATGCCGAAATCCCGATCGGTTTTGATTCGGGTGAGAGGGAGTTTGGCGAGGGCGCGAGGTAGACGACGATCTGGTGGGTCCCACCTGTCAGCGGAAGGAAACAGCGCGCGCGGCTGCAGGCTGGCGCGGCGCTGGTTGGGCCGGCTGGTGGGTTGCGGCCCACTGGCCATTTTTTTCTGTTTTCTCTTTTTCTTTTTCTATTTCTTTTCTGATTTGAGTTTAATTTGAATTCCAGTTTGAATTTGAATTTTTGCAAAACATGCAATACGTCCAAAAAATTTTAAATTCCCCTCTTAACATGATTTAGGGTTTTAAATCAAAATTTTGGGGTGTTACAGCTCTACCCCCCTTAAATGAAATCTCGTCCTCGAGATTGGTGTTTCTAAGAAAACAATTCTGGAAATTGTGCCTTGAGCTCATCTTCCCGCTCCCAGGTGGCTTCCTCTTCTGAGTGATGCTTCCACTGCACTTTGCACATCCGGATTCTTTTATTTCTGGTGAGGCGTTCCATTGTCTCCAAAATCTTGTATGGTTGCTCGACATAAGACAAATCCTCAGCTACGTCCACTTCATTCATGGGTAACACCTCTTCAGGCGTCCTCAGGCATTTCTTGAGTTGTGACACATGGAATACATCATGCACATCCGATAGACGAGCCGGTAACTCTAGTTGATACGCCACTTCGCCTTTCCTTTCCAAAACTTGAAAGGGTCCGATGTATCGAGGTGACAACTTCCCTTTCACCTTGAACCGACGAAGTCCTCTAATAGGGGACACTTTGAGATAGACATAGTCTCCCACGTTGAAAACGAGCTCTCTTCTTCGTACATCGGCATAGATCTTTTGGCGTGTCTGTGCTATCCTCAAGTTATTGCGAATTTCCCTCACCTTCGCCTCGGCTTCTTGTAGTACTTCTGGACCAAACACTTTACTTTCCCATTTTGGTTCCAAAATAGGGTAGTTCTGCACTTCCTCCCGTACAAGGCCTCAAACGGTGACATCTTCATACTAGCTTGATAGCCGTTGTTATAGGAAAACTCCGCATACGGTAAGTTTTTGTCCCAACTCCTACTGTTTTTGAGTGCACATGCCCTTAGCATATCTTCAAGGATCTGATTGGTTCTTTCCGTCTGCCCATCAGTTTGGGGATGATAGGCAGAACTAAAGTTCAGATGGGTTCCCATGGTTTCGTGCAACTTCTGCCAGAACCTTGAGGTGAACTGTGTCCCTCGATCCGACACAATCTTCTTTGGCACTCCATGGTAACACACGATCCTTGACATGTACAACTCTGCCAATTTGGATCCACTGTAGCTTTCTTTCACGGGGATGAAATGAGCTACATTAGTTAGCCTATCAATGATGACCCATATAGAATCATACCCTGATTGGGTCCTAGGCAATCCCACGATGAAATCTATGCTGATTACTTCCCATTTCCATTCAGGCACTTTGAGTGGTTGCAATAATCCCGTGGGTCGTTGATGTTCTGCTTTCACCAACTGACATGTGTCACATAGAGCAACATGCTCCGCGACATCTCGCTTCATGCCATACCACCAATACCTGCTCTTGAGGTCCTGGTACATCTTCGTACTCCCAGGATGAATGGAATAGTCGGAATCGTGAGCCTCCTTCAAAATCAATTCACGGATCTCCTTTACTTCAGGCACACATATCCTTTTCCCGTGCCACACCGTACCTTGTTCATCCTCTCTGAAACCAGGAGCTTTATTTTCCTTGATGAGTTGCCTGATTTCTTGTATCTTCTCATCATTCTTTTGACCCTCGCGTATGTCTCGCTCTAGTGTGGAGTCCACTTCCATGGCGATGGCTTCACCACTATTTACTAGACATAGATTGAGCCTTATAACCTCGTCCTTCAATTCTGCAGGCATGTCCTTCAAACTCAACTTATTGACCTGCACTTTCCGACCCAAAGCATCGGCCATGATGTTTGCCTTCCCAGGATGATAGTTGATGCCCACATCAAAGTCATTGATTAGCTCTAACCATGTCCTTTGTCTGAGGTTGAGATCTGGCTGTGTGAAAATGTACTTCAAACTCTTATGATCCGTATATATCTCTGTCCTCTTCCCCATCAAATAGTGCCGCCACATTTCCAACGCGTGTACCACTGCGGCTAGTTCTAGGTCATGTGTAGGATAGTTCTTCTCATGCTTCCGAAGCTGCCGGGATGCATATGCCACGACATGCCCTTCTTGCATGAGAACACATCCCAACCCGTTTCCAGAGGCATCACAGTACACCGTAAAGTTCTTCTGCATATATGGCATAACTAACACTGGGGCTGTTGTCAATCTCTTCTTTAGCTCCTGAAAACTCGTCTCGCACTGTGGCGTCCAGGTGAATGTGATTCCCTTCTCCAACAGTTTGGTGAGAGATCTCGAGATCTTGGAGAATCCTTCAATAAACCGTCGATAGTATCTAGCCAATCCCAAGAAGTTTCGAACTTCCCCGACATTTTCAGGTGTCTTCCACTTCTGTATATCCTCGATTTTGGCGGGATCTACGGAGATTCCCCCCTCCGAGATTATATGTCCTAAGAAGGGAACTCTCTTCAGCAAAAACTCACACTTGCTCAACTTGGCATATAGTTGGTGTTCTCTTAGCCTCTGCAATACAAACTTTAGATGTTCCTCATGTTCTTCTTCATCTTTGAAGAAGACGAGAATGTCATCTATGAAAACCACCACAAATTTGTCCAGATATTCCATGAATACCTTGTTCATGAGGTACAAGAAGTATGCCGGGGCATTAGTTAGCCCGAAAGGCATGACGGTGTATTCATACAGCCCGTATCGAGATACGAAAGCTGTCTTGGGAACATCAGATTGCCTTATCTTGAGTTGGTGGTATCCCGACCTGAGATCGATTTTCGAGAACACACAAGCTCCCCTCAACTGATCAAACAAGTCTTCAATGCGGGGTAATGGGTACTTGTTTTTGATGGTTACCTCATTCAAGGCACGGTAATCCACGCATAACCTTTGGGTTCCGTCCTTCTTGGGCACAAATATCACCGGAGCTCCCCATGGTGAGGAACTAGGACGAATATACCCCTTCTCCGTCAATTCTTTCAAATGATCCTTGAGTTCTTCTAGCTGCTTGGAGTCCATCCGATAAGGTCTTTTGTAAATCGGGGCTGTTCCAGGTACTAGCTCAATTGCAAATTCCACTTCACGATCGGGAGGCATACCTGGCAACTCCTCCGGAAAAACATCTGGATATTCCCTGATGGTCCTGATTTCCTCAACTTTCACCTCAACTTGATTTAATTTAATGTCCCTCCTAGGCTCGTGTATTGTTATGAACTTTACTCTTGTCCCACTAGGGTGAGTTAGTTCCACCGTTTTGGTCGAACAATGGATGATTCCTTTATGTTTGGTCAACCAATCCATACCCAAAATAATATCTATCCCTTGTGAATCTATCACTATGAGGTTAGCAGTAAATACTACCCCATTAATGTCTAGGTTCACTTTGGGACACACTTGTCTTGTCCTTATTTCTCCACCTGGAGAGTTTACAGCTAGCATATGGTTCACTTGTGTGGTTGCTATGTCGTGCTTCTTAACAAACCCTTGAGCAATGAACGAGTGGGTAGCACCAGAATCAAACAGCAGGGTTGCAAGGTGTAAATTGGCAGGAAACTTACCCACTACCACGTCGGGTGCCTCTTGCGCTTGCTCCATAGTGACGTGGTTCACCCGTCCTCTCATCACATTCTGCTGTTGTGGCTGCGCGGGCTTCTTCTTTGGGCATTTGTGGGCGTAGTGCCCCACTTCACCGCAGCTAAAACATTGTACCCCTACCTTAGGTGCTTGGCCTTTATTGTCTTGGGGTTGGTTTGGAGGTCCTTGCACTGCTGGTCGAGGTGGGTATGCGGGGCGAGGCTGCTGTATGAACTGACGTTGTGGCTGTATTGGTGTTGTCGGAGGCCTGTAGTTTGGGTTGTACCCTCTTGGTGCTGAGTAGGGTACCGCAGCACGGTTCGTCTGCCCTGCTGGTGGCTGCATCAGACGGGGGCGGGTGTTGCTACCCGAGGCTTGATGTGACCAACTGGCCTTCCTCTTATTCTCATTTTCCAAGGCCTTTAGCTTCCTTTCTACTACAAATGCTCTGTCCACCATCTTTTGGAAGCTCTCATACTCATTTGAGGACATTGCACACTGCATCTCCGCGGTAAGTCCTTCCACGAAACAATCTTGTTTCTGCTCATCAGTCTCTATGTCTCGTGGGGCATAACGGGATAGTTGAGTAAATTTAGTGAGGTATTCCCTCACAGTCATGTTACCTTGCTGCAACCCCAAAAACTACTTCCTCTTGTTTTTGAGTTCACCTCTTGGGATGTAATGGTTGTGGAAGCTACGCTTGAACTCTTCCCAAGTGATGTTCTAAGGGTCATGATGGGCGGCCATGTAGGCGGTCCACCAATCAGCAGCAGGTCCATGCAATTGATGAGAGGCAAACAACACCCTCTCGTACCCTTGGCACTGTATGATCCTCATCTTGCTCTCAATGGTCTTAAGCCAATCATCTGCCTCCAGAGGTTCAGCAGCACTTGCAAACTTTAGAGGTTGAGTTCCTAGAAACTCACTCAACCTTGGTTGGCGTGGTGCAGCTTGTGGAGGTGGAACTTGATGCAAGTTGGCCACCACTTGAGTCAAGTTCTGGATGAGCTGATTTTAATTCTCCAGCATTTGGTGGAGGGGATCAACTCCTTCACGGCGACCACCCCGGTCCTGGCCTCCAAAAAGATGAGGGTTGCATGCCTCATCGTTGTTGTTGGCGGGGTTGGCAGCACGTCCTTTTCCTCTTCCGGCCATCTGGCAGAATCAACCAATGTTAATTTGAAAGCATTTAGTATCATCTTACTACTTTCACTTGTTTGTACTTTGAAGTGTTGAGGCTTTGTTATACTTTTCTGAGGGTTCATTTCTCACACAAAAATAAATGCAATATTATTTCAGGTGGGTTCACACACCAAAGCAAAACAATCTAAAGACGAGGCTGTGGACAATTGCTCATGGCTTCCACAACTCACGTCACACACCAAGCATTAACACACCATTAACTAACGTAACGACTCGACTACTCGACATCCTTCTAATTTAGGGGAAAGACTCTACGCTACTCGTTTTCTTGAGCTGGCTCCTCGGGATCTTCCTCATCATTTCGGCTGCCTTCTGACTCTGCTTTGGGTGGGGAGGCTGCTGGTGGAGAAGTGCGACGACGCCTTATCGACCGACGATCTGGGGAGTCAGGAGTCCATGTATCATTCGCGGTGACACACAGTTCATTCCCATCTCCTCTTTCTCTCGCCCTCAGGCATGCTCGCAGCAACGCCTCGGTTTCCTTCAGGGTGTCACGAACATCCTGAAGCTCCTGCTGACACTCCTGCAGTCGAGTGCTAAGCATAGCAGCATCCTCCAAGCACAAGTCCATGTGCTCATAGGAAGTCCCTTGCTGCACCGGCGGGTACTTGTACTCCGTGGTACCACTCTCACGCTGGAGGACATACATGTACTCAGTCCTGTCCAGGTGGCGATGATAGATGTGACTCTGGCAGGTGATGGCCTCCCAGGTGACATTCTTCTCCGCATCGACCTGTGTCGCTCTGCAAGCTGGAGAGTGGTGGATCTTAAGCAGCTGATTTTCGTGTATAATTCTCATCTCTGAACTCCATTCTTCCCTCTTCTCACGGATGGTCCTGGTGGAGTTATAGTGGATGATTAGCTTGCCCGTATTGCCGGCGGCTTCGAGGATACGTCGAAGACGGCGCAACAAGCCTCCTACTGCCAATCCGTAGGAAAGGTACGTCACTGGACGGCTCTCCTCTCTTTCGGCAAGGGCAACTACGGGAACTCTCCCTCCTGTGGACTTGCGAGCGGTGCGAATCATGCGAACCATCTAAAAACAAAAAGCATTTAAACTTAGGTTAGATAAACTTTTAAACAAAAATCCTATTTTGAATGAAAATTGGGGTAAGATGAATAAAGTGACTTCATTAAATAACACTTTTCAACACACACCTTGTAAAATAGTTTTTAAGAAAATAGGGCCCTTAAATACGTCCATTTCTACCTAGGTCCACGTTCCTACGGGCAACCTTGGCTCTGATACCACTTCTGTCACACCCGGTTTTTCCGAAGAACAACCAAGTGAATATCACATGTATGCCAGGATCATTTTCTCATACATGTGATGACAAATAGTGAAGCATCATTTATTACAAGCCAGGTGTCGAATATAAATAAGTCTTACATAGCAAATGTCTCGATGGACAATAATAAGTTCATCACAAGTAAATAAACTAGCAACGGAATATTATTCTTGAGGGCTCCGTCACAGGCGTTGCCCGGGGGTCTCCATGAACCTAGAAACCTTCTTCGGGTCCAAAGTCTTGGTCATTATACACCACCTCATTATCTTGACCTGAGCAGCAATATAAACCAACAAAATATGCAAGGTTGAGTACCAATGGTACTCAGCAAGTGTGGGAAAGTTATGTCATGCATGGCTAGAACAAGGAGAGGTTGAACTCATGGTTAAAGCACTATGCAATTAATTCCTATCACCTTAGCTTATTAAGCACCTACATTACTATACAGGTGAAATGGTCCCAATCTCCCATCCCATCATCATAATCCAATAACCATAGCATCATTTCCAATGTTAAGCTCCCCGCTTAACTTCCAAAACCATCAATTCTAAAATCATGAATAAGTCCAAGCCGCTCTTGATCGTGAGCACGGTTGTCATGACAGTTTTGACTCTGCAGAGTTTGTACCACTGTACCCACATGTAGTGATTTCATCCCCCGTTGCCGGGTGGACTAAAAGAACCTCCATTATGCCAGTGGCTACGAACCACATTCACACTTCCCAGGTGTGTCGCCAGGAGATCACTACGAAGCCTTTACAAAGGGATTCTCGACGAGCGTGGGCCCACTGAGGTTTCACCCCTAACAGCATACAAGAGGCTCCAACCCCACTGCAGTGGACCCCTCTTGAGCCTTGCGGTTCATATGGTAGTCCAGCTGAGACCTACTCCCCGCACCATCCAACACACCCATACTACGCCGGGGATACACCTAATTAATTGGCCAAGCTGCCCCATCTCAGCATGTGGTGGCACTATAAAGCCAGGTTACATTCTCCATGAACCGGTCCTTAGGATCCAGGCAAGTACTAAACACAAAGCCGAGTCTCGTGCACCTAGCACACAACCAAAAGATCCAACTTGCCTTGATCCCTACCTCTACATAACTCACAATATCTCATTCAAGAGTATGGTAAAATAAACTGATGATCTCATAACCCAAATATCCCATTCTAAGCATGTCTAAGCATATGCATAATAATAAATGACATGATAAAATAAATCCCAACCCAAGCTACAAGGAAACAAGGTAATGCAATTCTAGGGAAACTTCCTAGCATGGCTTTTATATTTCAATTGACAATGCAAATAACTCTAGCTACACATCCTAACATAGGATCAAAGTGGTCAAGGACACTTGCCTCCTTCCTGCTGCTCTTGGAATGGGTAGTCCTGATCTTGGAAAGGAATAACTTGCTCTTGAACAGGTTCTACATCATACCATCACACATAGCAAAAGAAAAACAACAATCCATAAGACATAGTTCACACTTCCACTTCATACAAACCACACATTCATACTTATGAAAGTCATTCACCATTATATGTGTTGTGGTTACTCTATGTGTGTTGATTTGTGGCTTGCGTACACTTTTAATCATGTGTATATGATTCCTACTTTGGTGTTCACATTTATACTTACATACTATACATACATATATGAGTTTCCAACTTAAATAAATTCCTTATATTTAATTACTACACCTTTTAGCTACTAAGTATGCATGAAAGGCATTTTCCTTCTCCATATGTGCCTTCAGAAATTCTACCAACCCTAAACTGAATTCTTTGGATTTTAGAAACTCCATTTATCATTTGCTAGTTGCTATATTTTCAGATTTCTTTTCCTATGCATACATGTGTGCTTTATTATGAAATTAGTAATACACATCATCTAAACAGAATGGGTTCTGGTCCTAAATAATTTAATAACATATTTTGACCTTGGCCTCTGATGTAAACTATTTCACAATTATTTTCCCTATTTTCTAGAACTATTCTTTACTTAAAATGTGTCCCTAAATGTGAATAATAAATTAAACAGATTCAATTTAGCCCAAAATATGTTTTTATCTCACTCCAAAGTTTCCTAAATACTGAGAAAGTCTTTAATTTAATTTTGACAATATGTTTGTCTCACTTTTTAATTTTTAAACACTAGCCACATATTCAATTTCCTAAATCAAATACTAAACAGGGCTAAAAAGGTAAACTCACCCTACTGCAGGGGCTATTATATTATTTTAAGAATTTCCAGGGGTCTAGCTACACTTATCAGAGGAGTTTTTCTTAATTTTTATTAAGTCCAGGGGCTAAAACTGATTTTTAAATGAATTTACATGATTTTCTGAAGTTCCAGGGGCTAGAACAGAAGTTTCCGGGGCTAGCTCTTATTTCCCGAGAACCCCAGGGTTTAGCACGTAAGATTTCCAGTCTTTATAACGCGGGGCTGACGTGGACCGTCCGATTTTAAACAGACGGCTGAGATTATAACGTCGAACCGGTACGCGGGGATTTAAACCCTACTGTGCGATTTAAAATAAATGGCGCACAAGCGGCCACGTCGCTCTGATCGAGCGCGGGCGGCGCTGCCGGCGGCGCACGGCGGCGGGAAGCGGCGATCTCGCCGGAGACTTTCGGATCTTCGAGAATTCTTCCTAGAACTGTGATTTTATGGCATAGATCGGTGGAGGGGAGGTCGGAGATCTCACCTCGGGGGTTTTCTTGAGCTCGGAGGTCCTGGAAGGTGATCGGCGACGAGGTCCGAGGCGAAACCACGGCGAAGCTCGTCGGCGCTGTGTTTACACCGCAAGTCACCGAGTTTTCTGCACCTGCAAGGTTCCCCGGAGGCGGTGGATCAAGACCAGCGAGTTAGATCGGAATTTCCGAGCTTAGATCGGCCAGAATTCGCCGGAGAAGTCTCGGTTCTCACCAGAGGAAAATCGGCGATCGTGTGGGAAAAACAGAACAAGGCCGGGGTTTTTATAGACGGGGGAGGGCGGCGGGGTGGTTTAGATCAAGTCCGCGTCGCCTACGAACAGAATTCAGCGGGGATACGCCGAAATCCCGATCGATTTTGATTCGGGTGAGAGGGAGTTCGGCGCGGGCGCGAGGTAGACGAGGATCTGGTGGGTCCCACCTGTCAGCGGAAGGAAACAGCGCGCGCGGCTGCGGGCTGGCGCGGCGCTGGTTGGGCCGGCTGGTGGGTTGCAGCCCACTGGCCTGTTTTTTTTCTGTTTTCTCTTTTTCTTTTTCTATTTCTTTTCTGATTTGAGTTTAATTTGAATTCCAGTTTGAATTTGAATTTATGCAAAACATGCAATACGTCCAAAAAATTTTAAATTCCCCTCTTAACATGATTTAGGGTTTTAAATCAAAATTTTGGGGTGTTACAGTATGGTGCCATTTTAATACTGGATTGGTAACCATTGTTGTAAGAGAACTCTGCTAATGGCAAATGGTTATCCCAGTTCTTTCCATGATCTATGGCACATGCCCTCAACATATCTTCCAAAATCTGGTTCACCCTCTCCGTTTGACCGTCCGTCTCGGGATGGTATGCTGAGCTTCTAATTAATTTCGTTCCCAAAGATTCATGTAGTTGCTCCCAGAAACGAGCAACAAATATTGAACCTCGGTCCCATATGATGGTCTTGGGGACTCCATGCAAGCACACAATTCTAGAGAGATACAACTCTGCATATTGTTTAGTATGGAATCCCGTATTCACTGGGATGAAGTGGGCTGATTTTGTTAAGCGATCAACAATCACCCAAATGGAGTCATGCTTTCTGGACGTGAGAGGTAGTCCGACGATAAAGTCCATGCTGATGTCCTCCCACTTCCATGCCGGAATACTTAACGGTTGGAGCATTCCCGCTTTCTTAATGTGATCAGCTTTGACTCGCCGACATGTATCACACTCGGATACATACTTGGCAATTTCTCGCTTCATCCGAGTCCACCAAAATTTTGTCTTAAGGTCCTGATACATCTTATTGCTTCCTGGATGTATCGAGTACTTGGACCTATGAGCTTCATCGAGGATTTTCTTCCTTAGTTCCAGGTTCCGGGGCACCACGATACGGTTGTTAAACCATAATACACCTTGTTCATCTTCCCGGAAACATTTCATTTTATCCTCATTGATTCTTTCCCGGATTTTCTGCATTCCTTTATCCCTCTTTTGTGCTTGTACAATCTCCTCTCTAATGGTAGGCACAAGAGCAAGATTATACAACGCCCCATACGGAATCACCCGCAAGCTTGGTTCTTCATCCGCATCCGGAACAACTGACACGTTATTAACGTGGGATTTACGATTGAGTGCATCAGCCACCACGTTAGCTTTGCCCGGATGGTAATGGATCTCGAGCTCATAATCTTTGATCAATTCCAACCACCTCCGCTGCCTCATATTGATATCCTTCTGAGTGAATATATATTTGAGGCTCTTATGGTCGGTGTAGAGGTGCACTAAATTTCCAAGTAAGTAGTGCCTCCACATCTTCAACGCAAGCACCACTGCAGCAAGCTCTAGGTCATGAGTGGGGTAGTGCTGCTCGTGGTTGCGGAGTTGACGAGACCCATACGCGATCACGCGTCTATCTTGCATTAAGACACAGCCAAGTCCAATGCCTGAGGCATCACAATAAACATCAAATGGCTTTGTTGTATCCGGTTGGGCTAACACCGGTGCCGTTGTGAGATGTTTCTTTAAGGTTTGAAATGCCTCTTCACAGGCCTCTGTCCACACATACTTGCTGCTCTTCTTCAATAACTCTGTCATTGGTTTAGCCACCTTCGAGAAGCTGGGAATAAATCTCCGGTAATAACCCGCTAGTCCTAGAAAACTGCGGATTTGATGAACTGATGTTGGAGACTCCCACTTCAAGACTTGCTCAGTTTTGGTTGGATCCACGGCCACCCCCTCTGCTGAAATAATGTGGCCTAAAAATGGTACCTTGCTGATCCAAAATTCACACTTGCTGAATTTGGCATACAGCTTATGTTCCCGTAACCGTTGGAGCACAATATGGACATGTTTGGTGTGCTCCTCCTCCGATTTGGAGTATACGAAAATGTCGTCGATGAAAACCACGACGAACTGATCCAACTCTGGCATGAATACTGAATTCATGAGATACATGAAGTGTGCGTGTGCATTTGTTAGCCCGAAAGACATGACTAGATACTCATAGAGCCCGTATCTAGTCGAGAAGGTCATCTTCGGTATATCCTCCGCTCTGATCTTTATCTGATGATAACCGGACTGTGAGTCCATCTTGGAGAATACCTTGGCACCCACCAACTGATCAAACAATATATCAATCCACGGCAGTGAATATTTATTTTTGATCGTCACTGCATTCAGCGGCCGATAATCCACACATAATCGAAGTGACTCATCCTTTTTCTTCACAAAGAGGGCTGAACAGCCCCATGGCGATGAGCTTGGTCGGATGAACCCTTTGTCCATTAAGTACTTTAGCTGTTCTTTCAGTTCAGCTAATTCCTTCAGAGACATTTTGTACGGCCTCCGAGATATTGGTGTGGTTCCCGGTGCTAACTCGATCTTGAATACCACATCCCTCTCAGGTGGCATCCTTGGAAGATCGTCGGGAAACACATCTGGGTACTCACGGACCACTGGAATATCCTCCAGTTTCGTGGTCACACTGTGGTACACCACTGGATTTTTGGAATCCACGGCTTCAAGTATGAGCGTTTGGAGACCGTAGATCGGAGAGTCCAAACTAACAATCCGTGGACCGATGTCAAGAACAGCCCCGTGGTAGTTCATCCCCGCCATTCCTAGAATCACGTCGATCTTCTGCCCCTCTAATACAATGAGGGTTGTGGGGTATAAGTTTCCACCTAAACACAAGGGTGCTTTGATCACTACTTCATTAGCAGCTATATTTCCACCAGGTGAGCGGATAAGATAGTGATCCTTCGGTGTAGAGGTGGAGAGCTCAGTTTTGCACACAAACAACCTGCTGATGAAATTGTGTGTAGCTCCAGAGTCAAATAAAATTAACACGGGCAGTCCATTGAGGGTGAACATTCCCGCTAGCACGGGTGCCCCATCTGGCACATCCTCTAGAGCTGTATGATAAATGCACCCGGATTTTGGTTCTGTTCCCTGAAGCTGAGCACGGGGTTGATTTATACCCCGCCCCGGTGTAGTTTCTCTATGGTGTATCCTTTCTGGACACTTCCTGCTGATGTGACCCAAGTACCCGCACGTGAAGCACAGTTTCTCAGCTGGTGTCTGGGTGCTCTGTGTACGGACACTAGTTGTATTCTGCTGCGGCAAGAACACTTGAGGAACAGAATAACGTGGCTGCATATACCGTTGTTGCAGCTGTCCGACTTCAGAGTATTGAGTTGAACGACCTGAATATTGCTGGAGTCGTCGAGCCGGCTGCATCAGCTGACAGTTCAAAGTACTGTCTACCACCCTGTATTTCTGCGGAGCACTACTGCTGCTCTCCGGTGGTACATGGTTCTTTCTTTTCTCAGCCTGAACTTCCCGATGAGCATCTTCAACCATGATGGCAGCACTCATCAATTCGTTGAAGTTCTTTCGATCAGCTAACACGAGTCTCTCCTTTAGCTTGGGATTGAGGCTGCGGAAGAACCACTCACACTTTTGTTCTTCGGTGTTCACGTGTTGAGGCGCATACTGTGCCAGCTTGTTGAACACTCGCGAATGCTCGTTTGCACCCCTCCCTCCTTGTTTTAAGGCCAGAAACTCCTCGAGTTTCCGCTGAATTATTCCGGATGGAACATGATACGCGAGAAATGCCTTCCGGAATTCTGCCCATCTACACTCATGTCCAGCTGGTAAGGAGGCGAGTTGATTTGCCCACCATGCACTGGCGGACCCGTGAAGTTGTTGCGCTGCGTATAAAACCTTCTGATGTTCGGTGCATTGAAGCAACCCGAACTTAGACTCAATGGTACGGATCCATCTATCCGCCACCAGAGGATCCTCAGATTCAATGAAAATCGGTGGTTGAGTTGCCAAGAACTCAACATAGGAATTCAGTTGAGGTTGGCGCAAGTCTTCGTCTTGACATCCCCATTGACGGGATGTATTCATCACCAGAGTGCGGAGCAAGTCGGTTCGCTCATCGCTTGCACCCGTCATGGCAGCAAGAATGTCTGCCATTGTGACCGTGGGTGAAGGTCCTGGTGGAGGCTGCGGTTGCGGAGCTCGCTGCTCCCGCTGTGGAGAGTTATCACCACCACCGCCACTGGAACCACCCACTTCACCCGTGGAACGAGTTCGCACCATTCTGCAATTGCAAGAGTTCATTATCAGCTCAACACTATCACTTGATTTATTCCATAAACAAATTAGTGCAACACTGATAATGAACTCTTAACATGTAAGCAAAATGATTTAATCGGAAACTGATGTAGCTAACAGCAAGGATTTAAAAGTAGATTGACCGGTCCTTAAACAAACCAGATTTCGATCCAGTTAAAAGCATTTTCATAACTCATATTGAATACCAAAGTTAAAGTTAACTTCAATATCTTTCCAACGAGTATCCAAATGACTCCATATCACTCCCGGATCAAAAGTTATGATTTCGCAGAGTTGACAGACTTTCTGGATAAAATTTGCCAGCATCTCCTTTGTATGTGGCTGACTTTATCACTGTTGTATATGAAAATACAACAAGAATCTGAACAAACTTTGAACTAAAACAATGTTGCATATCTCATAACATTTCCAACGGTGTATCACAGGCTCCCTAGGGATTTTTCTACAGTAAAGTTATGGCTTAAAAACAGAAAGGTCCAGAGAGGTTTTGCTACTGTCCTGGTTCTGAACAATTTGCCTTCAACTGGACTTTTCACCAACTTAACTTATGATTTTGCTCTGGAGGTCCACAAGAGAGTTGTAGAGAACTTGAAAAGATTTCCATAACTGTATCATACAACTTAATTGGTTAAAGCTACTCAGAGTTATGCTCTGTTAAAGTCCAGCAAAAATTTCTGCCAGAAACAGAGCACTCTGTTTTTGAAATCTTTAAAACCTAGACATTCTCTCATTTGAGTCTTAGCTTAAAATAAGAGTTCAGTAACTAATATTTGTTTCAAACTTCCATTTTTAGTTGAAAGTTAGTTCATGACTCATTTTTTCTTAGGGAAGAGGATTATATGTTTAGTACGGTGTCGACACACCGTAAGAAGCATGTCGGTACTACGTTACCTCACCGAAGAAAATCCTGAACCGGATTATACCGGCATATACGTTTTATCAGTGGCACTAGACGGTCTCTCGCACACGTGTACTACACGGGATATGTACGTGGTTAGTACCTGCAGAAGAACACTCAATAGTGGTGCACTCAAGGGTTGTTTCATTTGAGGCAGTTCTATAGTTGAAAGTAAATACAAACGCCCGTATCATTGCCATACGGCCGTCCTTGAGTTAAGTCACGTCTCAAGGTACGTGATCGTGTTTTAACACTACACGACGGGGAACCCGAGTATATCATGAACGGGTCGTCACGGTTGGGAATGTTATCAACCCAACGGATACCACCTACTGCCCTGCAGGGCACGCCGATGGCAAGCGCTGCGTATGTCCTCCTGGGCTATTTCCAGACCAACACACTCTCGCGTTACTGACCACGCGATGGGGTCTCCACTTACTTGCCTAATGCACGCTAGGGATCAGCGTTTCATATGAACTCAGGAACATGAAGAGCCCAAGAGTCTCATATTGACATCTCACACCATGCTGTTTGATCTATCCCTGAACCACTTTCCTCGTCAGGGGAGCTAACCGAAATTGAACCGCTTTCGGTGGCGTTCCTTACCATGCTTACCTGAGCGTAGGTGCGTCGTTACATAATCAAAATTCAGAATTATAACAAGTATGTTAGTACTGCCACTTTAAGTAACTATACTACTATAGTCCTTATGTGGGCCTAATACCGTTTCCTCACCGTATCCTAAGTTTTTGTCGTAATACGATCCTTATTCAGTGCGCTATTACCAATGCGGATCTGATACCACGTTGTGAGGACCCCGCCGTCCCGATCACCCACGGGGACGGGGCACCTCGCCCGGGAATCGCATTGGGTGGTGCCGTGCGATGCGGCACCCAACAGCACACATAATAAAGCATCATATTACATAAAACAAGCGGAAGCTTACAAAGTGTTGATTTTACAAATACTTCTCAAAAATATGCTACAGCGGAATACTATTACAACTCACGTCTCATACCTATGCTAAGCAACAGAGAAGGCGTCTAGCCCGCGGACCCTTCTCACTAGCAACATTATCACAGTAGCAGCGGCAGGGGTTGCCATGAGTTCACCACTCGGAGAGTTCCGAATCTCCTCAGGCACCCGTACATCTCAGCGTACAGTTATTACCTGCAAAACAACTTGTGCAGTATCTGTGAGCACGAAGCTCAGCAAGACTGACCTGTCACCCTAATCATGAAACTCTACATGATGAAAATAGAGGGCCGAATACAGAAGTTTACATAAAAGATGATCTGGAGCTAAAGGAAAATCCTTACTTCAAGTTTTAAGCAACTTTTATAGTCCTCACGCAATTTACATCGAGACTCCACAATCAAAAAAGAAACGCTTCATCTCGATGTCACTTGCCCGAGGTGAAAGTAACTTTAGTGAGCTACCCTAGACTCATACAGACCTTGCGCCATTACCGTCGAGACTCCACAATCAAACAAGAAACGCTTTGCCTCGACGCTACTAGCCCAAGGTGGAAAGTAAATTTAGTGAAGTATTGATCTTTCCTCATCTCCATTATGAGGATTACTCACGAAGCATATTAAACGTTTCCCAGTTTATTACTACGTCACGACTCAGTGTACAAGTATGCTCACTACCGCGAGCGACGGTGATTGCAATCAAAAACACCCGGCTGACACGACACGTACGCCCGTACTCGATGTTGCACACAGCAACCATCATTGATGTCGTACGTGGAAACCTTTCACACGACACCCAAATGTCGAACCGGTCCCACCGACCGGGATTAAGTCTCTCTACGGCAAACCCTCGTAGAGCCAACTTCTCTATCCTTTCAGCATCGGCATCAGACGGTGAGGTATGCCTCGACACCCAGGTTAACATGTTACATCGGTTTCCTGGGTGCCATATAGCCAGTATGCATCCGGTACACATCTCAAACTTGTCAAGCTGGGCCGCACACGAGAATGGGCCTTAATCGACTCAGACATAGACTAGGCTCACAGGACCACGTCCTTGACCTTCCATCCACTGCCCGGTCTCCATTCCCAACTATGAGGATCAATTCCCAACTCTTCCGATTGATCCCCCTTAACCCCGTTTCACGAGTAGGAATCTGCCTACTCGAGTTATGCCTCTTTTAATCCACTTTTGTTGAGATCAGCAGTTATAATTAATTTATAACATAACATATCCTACATTAAACTCCAGGGTTTTCTGGTTCATGCATTTGGAGTGTCATAGCACCTAGACTTAATGCAATAAATAAAATGCTAGACGTATAAAGTGAATACAAATAAAAACTTGTAAGTTTTGATGCAAACCGGGGCTTGCCTTTGTTTTGCAGGGCTAATATATATATATAATCCAGTTAGTGAAGATCACTTGGCGTTATCTCTTCCCTCCTTCCTTTGATCTCCACTCCAATGACTTGAAGTCCTCCACGTAGATACTATACGTAATGCATATGCATAATTGTTTAATTGTAAAGACTTCGCTACAAGTTCTAATAACAAGTTTTCAAAAACTGGAACTCTGTTTAAGAATTTAAAATGACACTGGTGCTAATGGTTTGGGTTTGGATCTAAACGCACGATTAATGCTAAGTGGTTTCCCCCTCTTCTATATTGATCACCTTAAGAGGTTAAACAGAGCAGGGGGTGATCCAAAGCTCCAATGGATCTGAGAATTTTCATGTGAGTTCCTTGTCACAAGAAAACCCTCTGGACCAAAAATTAGCACTTTTCATTGAGTGGTTTGTTCAGAATAATTTTCTAAGCAACTAAGAAAAGAAGAATTAATTCTGAGATCACACCCATGTTCATGTCAAACTTAGCGAACTAAAATTTCAGTTATAGCTCATAGAGTTTGCATGAATTTTCCTAGCATTTTTGGAGCTAAGATTTTCCCAGAACTGAATTTCCAAGTTTTGGAAATTCTCTGAAAATGTTTCTGTATTCAATTGAACACAGCATCTTCAAATCTGAATTGCCCTGAACAAATCTACTCCAATTGAGCTGAAACTTTTACAGGGGTTCACTAGTACCTAAAGAATACTCTAGCAAAATTTGAGGACTTTTGGATTAGCCAAACTCCCTCTAAAATTCTTTTGCTGAAAAGCTTTAAAGAATTTTCCAGAATTAAATAATGAGTTTCATACAAATTGGGTTGTAGATTTGGACAGAGCTATTCAATAGGAATCCAACCCAATTTGAGTCAATAAATTTGGGGCTTCCTAGCAAGAGTTATGAGGTTCTAAAGTTTGGGGGGGGGGGGGATTCTGAAATTGAACTCTGTTTATTTTCCCATTTTCAGAGACATAAGGAATTAACACCACATTTGGCCAAGCAAATGAGGTCCAATGCTTCTGAAAAATTTTACTGGAGTTCAGGCATTTTTGGAGGAATCCCCTGCCCCAATTTGGGAATTTTCCAATACACAGAGCTCCTGAAAAAAATCCTACAAGATTTCCTTATATGAATTAATGAGCAAAAACCAGGGATTTTCATAAATATTGGGCTGTACCCCTGGATAGTACTCTCTTAAAGGAATCCAACAAAATTTATCTCACTATTTTTGGAGCTTCCTACACCATGTTATGCATTTTACAAGTTTGAACAACTTTCTGTTTGATTTTAAACAGAACTGTCACACGTGGGGCCCACGGGTCACGTGCTTCTTCAATCTCCAGCCAGAGCCCGCGGGTGCACACCGGCAGAAAACTTGGCATGGCTCGTTCTCTCTCATTTCTCCACCAAATGAGCTCCGGTTTCGCCCTACATGCTCCTGGGGACGTGGCGCAGCTAGCGGGCAAGGTTTCCCCGCGTGAAAACGGCTGTAGTTGGGTCGGCACCGGCGGGGCGGCTCGGGAGCTCGATATGGACGCGTTCCAGCGTGTCCAAGACATCTCCCAGCGAGCTACGATGTCCTACATCATCCCTATGGGTCTAGGAACATGGAACGGAGATCAAATCGTGCAGAACATGGCTGCAAACTAGTCGTCACCGTGGACCGTGGCAGTTTTGGCCGCCGGCGACGATTTCTCGTCGCCCGGGGCATAGGAGGGTCGGTTTTCTTTGGTTTTCGGCGTGGTACGGTGCTAGGGCATCTAGTTGCTGTGGTTTGAATTGTAGGAGGTATGATCAATCGGTTTGGAAGAATTTCATGAATTAAACACGGTCTGTTCTATACGTGCGCCGGTGCCAAAAATCAAATTCCGGCGAGCCAGCGTCGGGGGAGAGCAGGGGGACGACGGGATGAGGATCAGTACCTCCTGGCGCACCTCTGTGGCCTCTTGAGTCTGCCGGAGAGGCGCTGGACTGGCCGGGAGACGATGAGCAATGGAGGCAGCAGCCTCTGTCGAACCTTTGCGCGAGGAGGTAACAAACAGCAATAGGCTTGGGCAACAGGACGCGATTGAGGTGATAAGAAGAGGAGAAACAGCTCGCCAGCGCGAGAGGGACGAGCAGGAGGTGGCTCCCGGTGCCCCTCGGTGTCACACGGCTGCAGCCCTGCTCGGTGAAGTGAACACAGCACAGAAACTTAGTGTGCAAGTCACATTTGACCTATGACATGTGGGCCCCACCAGTGAGTGCCCTCTTATCCCTCAAATGATCTCCAAAATTTGGCAAGTGACCAATTCAAATGTTGGGAGTTGAAAACTGAGCTGCATTTAAATAGTTGGACAAATTCCATCCAAATTCAAATGTTTATTTGAATTCTTTGCATATTTAACTCCATTTAGAAAAATGGGTAGCAAATCTTTTCAAAAGTTGATGAAAGTTTGCTTACCCACTAATTTGGACCTAAGGAATCTAATTATGCAACTTGATTCTTGTGTTAGCTGCTGCAAACAAGAGTTTGAACACAACAGTTTTGAATCCCCATTGTGTCCTCCCTCATTTAAATTTGGTTTGATCCTTTAGTTCCAAATCTGATTTTTAAACCCTTCCTTTGTACTTGAGTTCTTCATTTCTGTGGTTTTAATCCACATGAGGTCCATCCATGCAATGACCCTATGTTTGTTTAGAAGAATCTCACCTATGATATCATATGTGGAAAAAGTTTCAACTAACCCCCTTTTTCATTCACATGACTCCAACATTTGTGCACACTCATGATTCTTTGTATTCACATTTTTGGGACCTTTACACCCCGTCACGTGGTCAGTAACATGAACACGTAGCTCAAGGCGTGTTTGGCTTGAGAACACCTGGGCGAGTGATGACGGCCGGGTGTACGAACTGTTATGGATACCGGGTTCGGTGTGCAGCCGAACCTGATGATTGAGTGTGTTTTATGTAGGTACTAACCACGAAAACCTTAGTGCGTGTAGAACACGTTTGCGAGTTACCGTTTTAGTGTCACGTAAGGATACGTATATGCCGGTGTAATCCGGTTAGGTTTTTCTTTGGTGAGACAACGTAGTACCGTCATATGTCTTACGGTGCATTGTCACCGTACTACACTTAATAGTATTCTTTCCTATGAATAAATCATTCATGACTAACTTTCAAACTAAAAATGGATGTTGGAAAGCACATATTAGTTACTGAACTCTTCATTTGAACTAAGTTTCAAAGAAGAGAATTGCTAGGCTTCTTTTGATCTCAAAAACAGAGTGCTCTGTTCTGGCAGAAGTTTTGCTAGACATTGACAGAGCATATCTCTGAGTAGATTGACCCAATGGAGGTGTATGATACAGTTCTCGAAAGGTTTTTAAGTGCTCTACAATTTTTCTGTAGACCTCTAGAGCAAAATCAGACGCCAACTTAGTTAAATGTCCAGTTGAATGCAAACTGTTCAGAAAACAGAACAGCTACAACCTTCTCTGGATGTTTCTGTAAATTAGCCATAACATTCCATAGAAAAATTTCTAAGGGTCATATGATACACCGTTGGAAAGTTTATGAAACTTGCAACGATTTTGAAGTTCATAGTTTGTTCAGAATTGTACTCCGTTTGTATGTAAAACTGTGATGAAAACAACCACATGCAAAGAAGGTGCTGGCAAATTTTATCCAGAAATTCTGTCAACTTTAACAATCCTAACTTTTGTTCCATAAATGATATAGGGGCATATGAGTACTCGTTGAAAATATACTAAAGTTAACTTTAACTTTGGTATTCAACTTGAGTTATGAAAATTCTAGTAACTGGATCAAATTCTGGGTTAAGTACAGAAAGGTCTGTTCTGTATAGAATGAGGGGCTGAATATGTTGGCTTTAGGAAGATGTGTAAACATGAAATTTTGTTATGCTTTCATAAAGTTTTAGCATGTTCATGTTGTACATACTTTCATATACTGCTGAGATCAAGTTTTGACTCCCCTCAAAATTATTCTTTTGCAGTATGGTGCGTACTCATTCTCCGAGTAGGGGTGAAGGTTCTCGCCGAGACGGTGATGACTCGACTCCACCACGGGCACCGCCATCAACGGTATGGGTGGATGTCATGGCTCAGATGCTCGAGTCAAGACAAGAGAATACAAGACTACTCCAAGCCTTGGTACAACAAGGCTTACTCCAACGTGCACAACAGGTCGTTCCACCTCAGAACGCCTATTTACACTTCTTGGCGACTCAACCACCAATTTTCACAGAAGCTAATGAACCCGTGGAAGCTGACCAGTGGCTTCGGGTTATGGAGTCCAAGTTTGGAGTGTTTGAGTGTGATGAGTATCAAAAGACATTATTTGCAGCTCAACAGCTCCATGGAGCCGTCGGAAATTGGTGGTTCGCTTATCTCAGCACCGTTCCGGAAGGCCATCAAGTGGAATGGACGGAATTTCGTGAAGCATTCCACGCTCGCCACATTCCTATGGGTTTTATCAAGGCCCAGCAGCAAGAATTTAGGAACTTGAAGCAGGGGGACATGAGTGTTCTCGATTATGTCAAACGGTTCAACCTTTTGGCACAATATGCTCCTGCTTATGCGACGAGTGAAGCTGCAAGGTGTGACTACTTCTTCTATGGCCTGAGTGCCATATTAAAAGATAAATTGGCTTTGTTCAATCAATGCAGTTACACCGAGTTGATCAGTGCTGCTCGGCTGCAAGAACAAGCGACACTTGAGTGTCAAGTACAGAAGAGGGACCGGGATGATGTGCAAGAAGACACACCAGTTGTTCCTCGTAAGTACCGTGTGGTGTATCACACACCATCCTATGAGATATGGCAAGCACCAGTAAGATCAACTCCGTACAGATTTCCTACTCAAGAATCATGTCTTGAAGCAACACCTTTGCCGCAGCTACGAAGGACACCTGTTGCATCATTGCTGATACCAAGTACATCAACCCCTCAACCACAAGTCAACGAAGAACCGGGGAAACCTCCGTGTTCTTATTGCCACCGTTTTGGGCATTTTAGGCAGAATGCCGGGAAGTTGGTGAACACCAGACAGCCATCATCATCAGGTGGTATGCCGCCACCTGCTCAAGTCAACATAACGGCATTGCAATCCGGGAGTGTGCAACATCTTGCTATTGAGGATGTCCCGGAGGGAGCACCGGTGTTAGCGGGCATGTTTACTCTCAAAGACATGCCCGTGTTGGTACTTTTTGATTCCGGTGCAACCCACAATTTTATCAGTAAAACATGTGTGGATCAGCATCAATTATCCACCAATACTCCAACAACGAGTTTCCTTATACGTTCACCGGGAGGAAATATCTCTGCCAATCAGATTGTGTCCCGAGCAGCTTTGTGTTTGGGCGGAAAAATATACCCAACATCGCTGATTATGTTGGATAGGCAGAAGATAGACATTATATTGGGGATGTCATGGTTAAATCGTCACTGTGCCGTTCTCAATATCGATAACCGTACTGTCCATATTGGCTCGCCAATTCACGGACAGCACACGCTGTTTTTAGACAGCGAAGACCCATATATGGTACAGGCTTACCACGCGGAAGCGCTTAAACTTGAAGATATTCCGGTGGTATGTGATTATCCCGACGTATTTCCCGATGACTTACCGGGCATGCCGCCCGAACGGGACGTCGAGTTCAAGATTGAACTGGCGCCGGGAACCACTCCTATCTCGAGAAGGCCTTACAAGATGGCACCTAACGAGCTAGCGGAGTTGAAGGAGCAACTGAATGAACTCATGAGCAATTGTTTCATACGACCAAGTTTATCACTTTGGGGTTGCTCAGCGCTGTTCGTTAAGAAGAAGGACGATACATTACGGCTATGTGTTGATTACCGTCCTGTAAATGCTGTCACGATCAAGAACAAGTATCCTTTGCCCCGCATCGACATCCTGTTCGATCAACTTGTGGGTGCAAAGGTATTTTCGAAGATGGATCTTCGGTCGGGATATCATCAAATCAAAATCCGACCGGAGGACATACCGAAGACAGCTTTCTCGACGAGATACGGACTCTATGAGTACCTCGTCATGTCATTTGGGTTAACCAACGCTCCGGCACACTTCATGTACTTGATGAATTCTGTGTTCATGCCGGAGTTAGACAAGTTCGTCGTGGTATTCATTGATGACATATTGGTTTACTCCCAATCTGAAGATGAGCACGCTGAACATCTGCGCATCGTGCTACAACGGTTGCGGCAGCACCAATTATATGCAAAGTTCAGCAAGTGCGAATTTTGGATTGATCAAGTGCCTTTCCTAGGCCATATTATTTCAGCAGAAGGTATTGCCGTGGACCCCAGCAAGATTGAACAAGTGCTGAAGTGGGAATTTCCCAAATCAGTTCACGAGGTCCAAAGTTTCCCAGGTTTAGCGGGGTATTATTGGAGGTTTATTCCGAGCTTCTCAAAAATTGCTAAACCAATGACGGAGCTGCTGAAGAAGGGCACGAAATACATGTGGAATGCAGCATTAAAGCCACATTCAAAACTTTGATGAAACATCTCACAACAGCTCCAGTTCTTGCTCAGCCGGACACGACGAAGCCATTTGATGTATACTGTGATGCATCCGGCATCGGTCTCGGCTGTGTTCTGATGCAAGAAGGGCGTGTAGTCGCCTATGGGTCTCATCAACTGTGAAACCACGAGCAGCATTACCCAACTCACGATCTTGAGCTTGCTGCAGTGGTGTTGGCGTTAAAGATGTGGAGGCATTATCTGCTTGGTAATCTTGTTCACCTCTACACCGACCATAAAAGCTTGAAGTATATCTTCACGCAGAATGAGATGAATATGAGACAACGGAGATGGTTGGAGCTCATCAAAGATTATGAAATTGAGATCCACTATCATCCAGGTAAAGCCAACGTGGTTGTCGACGCGCTTAGTCGGAAAGCCCACGTTCACAACTTGGTGGCTGCTGAGTTGGAAGATGAAGAACCATGTCTCCGTGTCATTCCGTATGGCGCGCTTTATAATCTCGCGCTCATTCCAATAACACATGAAGAGATTGTTGAGGCTCAAAGAAGAGACAAAGGTATGTCTCACATGCGGAGAAGACTAGACAACGGAGAAGTGAAATGTTTCCGGAAGGATGAGAACGGTACAATATGGTTCAATGACCGTATAGTGGTACCACGCAATATGAAACTCCGGAAGAAGATCTTGGATGAAGCCCACCTGTCAAAGTTTTCCATTCACCCCGAAGTAACAAGATGTACCAAGATTTAAAACAGAAATTTTGGTGGACGAGGATGAAGAGGAAATTGCCAAGTACGTATCCGAGTGTGATACGTGTAGACGGGTCAAGGCTGATCATATGCGGAAAGCCGGACTGCTACAACCTTTGAAGATTCCGGCATGGAAATGGGAGGATGTGAGTATGGACTTCATCGTCAGATTACCGCTCACATCCCGGAAGCATGAATCGATATGGGTGATCGTTGACCGGTTGACAAAGTCAGCTCATTTCATACCGGTGAACACTCATTATCGAGCAAGGCAATATGCGGAGTTATACATCTCCAGAATTATATGCTCACATGGTGTCCCGAAGACCATCATTTCAGATCGAGGTGCGCTATTTGTTGCTTGTTTTTTGGAGCAGCTGCACGCCTCGTTGGCCACCAAGCTGATTAGGAGTTCCGCATATGACCCTCAAACCGATGGACAAACTGAGAGGGTGAATCAAGTGCTTGAGGACATGTTGAGAGCGTGTGCCATCCACCACGGTAGGAATTGGGATGATCACCTACCGTTGGCGGAGTTTTCATACAACAACGGTTATCAAGCGAGTATTAAAATGGCATCGTATGAAGCTCTCTACGGCTGGAAGTGTCGCACACCACTGAATTGGTGCGAGTCCAGCGAAAGAGTCCTGTTTGGGATTGATCTTGTCAATGAAGCCGAAGACCGAGTTCGGTTGATACAAGAGAACTTAAAGGCTGCACAATCCTGACAGAAGAGCTACGCTGATCAAAGGCATAGGCCTTTGCATTTTGACGTCGGAGAGCACGTGTATCTTCATGTATCTACGATGAAGGGAATTGACCAGTTCGGTGTAAAGGGGAAACTCGCTCCCCGTTTTATTGGTCCTTCTGCTATCACGGAGAAGTGCGGACCCGTAGCCTACCGGCTGGAACTACCGGCAAGTCTAGCGGGTGTTCATGATGTATTTCATGTGTCACAGCTGCGGAAGTGCCTCAAATTCACCGCTGCTGTCCGCACCAAGGAAATCGATGAATTGAAGCCGGACCTGACCTACACCGAGCGACCGGTTCAGATTTTGGATGGAAAGACCCGGGTAACCCAGAACCGGACGATCAGATTTTTCAAGGTGCTGTGGAGTAATCACACCACGGAAGAGGCGACGTGGGGAAGTGAATATTACCTCCACACCAACTACGCGGAACTTTTAGCTTTGTACAGTTTGTAATTACCTCTCCCGTCTCGTTCTTCTTTTGTAATCTCGGGACGAGATTCTTTTAACGGGGGAGGAATAAAAAAGTCCCAAGAATGTGTATGAATAAAAACCGAGGGTTGAATTCATATGTGTGGCAAAGACAAGAAAAACAGGACTTGCTAAAACTTTTCTTCATGCAAAGTAATACATGGATGACCATCCAAAATGAGGCTCACATTTTTATTTGAAAGTGTTGAACCAATAAGGAGTTAAATACCTCTTTGCATGTAAGTTTAAAAATCAGATTTGAAATTCAAAATTCACACAAGTGATGGCCAAAAACTTTGAATAAACATGCAGCCATATAGTTGGGATTTATAGGGAAAAGTTTGATCACAATCTTTTCATTTGTAGGGTGGGATCAAAAAGGAGTTAAAGAGAAGAATTTGCAAACTTCAACCAAATTCAAATTTGGCAAGCAAATTCAAACTGAATTGGAAGAATTCAAATTCTAGCCCACCTTTTAAACTCAGGATTTTGGGAATTAAGAGGATCAGCATGAGAAGATAATTGGGAGATGAATGTGGGGTGGGACCCACATGTCATAGAGCTGAAGAGGGTGCCTTACACACTAAGTCTATGCCTCGGGTTGCAATTTCACCGAACAGCTCACGTGAGCCACCGAGCAGCTTGCTGCACCAGCTCCTGCCGCCGGCCTCCACGCGCTGACGCCCTGGGGTCGGTTCTGACCGCCTCTTCCACGTGATCCCTCCCTCCCCATACCGAGCCAACAGCACTTTGCTTCTCCTCCTCGCGAGAATGCTGCACAGCCACTTCCCTCACGTCCGCTCTCGGTCGATCGGGAAACCGAAGAAAACATCGCGCCCCTCTTCTCCCCGAGCTGCTAGGAAGCGCCCTGAGCTCAAACCCCACTCCCCCGATTCCTAAACTGCTGAGTTTCGGCCTCCCTTTCCGTGATCAGCGCTGCCCGCCGCAACCAAGCTCAAGATCGGTGGTCGGGTGCTCGTGGACAGCGTTCCACAGGGACTTTCACAGCCGAGCGATCACGGCTACGGGAGCGCGCTGCTGCGGTGCTGCTCTCCTCCAATTCTTGGAGCAAACCGTGAAGCATCAACGAAGAATTCCGAGATTTTGCTCCGGCGGCCTCAACCCGAGCTTCCGGTACAGTTCCTAAAAATTCTCCTCCTCTAATCCTCCGTAGGTTATCAAATCTTGCACGTAGATGCTGGATTAGCCGGCGATCAAAATTCCTTTAGTATCCATCGCATGAAAACGCCTCAGAGCGACGGATTTCGAGCTCTACTAGGGGTGTTCGCCGCGGACCCATTCGGTCGCATGGTGAAACCATATGTGCAGCCATTTCTGAGCTACTTTGAGGTGGTGCCGAGCTTCCTAGAGGTGCGCTGGTGCTGTAGAGCCCATCGGTATAGGTGTTGGCGGGCTGGAGACCTCGGGCGACGGCGCCGAACCACAACAGTAGCTGCCGCACGTCGCCGAGCTAGTTCCGACCACCGGCAGCCCGAGCACAACCCACAGCCGTGTTTCTCGGTGCCCTAAACCCCCTGGCGGCGAGTCTTAGTTCGGATGGTGGCCGAGAACGGCCGGCCGGCCAGCACCGACATGCTCCGGCGAGGGGGAATGCGCGGGCGCGGAAAGGGGGCCGGAGGAGGAAGACGACGGGTGGGCCCCATCTGTCAGCAGCTCAGAATTTATACCTGTGATCGGGTGTGGCCGGGATCCCGTGTGCTGGCGCGCAAAACCCCGTGGTCCCGGTGTGGCTTCAATTCTAGTGGCTGAAATTTAAATAAGCGGGCCCAGTGGGATTTTCTGTAGGAAAACAATTCCAGTGAGGGCTCAAAACTTTGGAAATTCATAGCTCCTGGTAGAAACCTCCAATTTGAGTGATACCAATTGGGTTGGATTCATCTCTCCGAATTCTATCCAAATATGAACTCAGATTTGTATGAAAGTCAATATTATATTATGGAAAATTCCTTGAAATTTTTATGAAAAAGAATAAATTTCAGCTCATTTGGAGATCATTTGAGTAACAATTTGCTAAATACAATTTGCTGTGTTCATAAGAGTCCAGAAACATTTTCAGAAAATGTTTCTCACTTCAAAAATCTATTCTGGGAAATCCCTAGCTCCAAAAATCATAGGAAACTTTAGGTAAGCTCTCTGAGACATACATGAAATTGTAGTTCACTTAATTGGGCATGAAAATGCACTGTACTCCCGGAATAATTCTTTTGAGTAGAAATGCTTAAAGAATTGTTCTGAAAGAACTACTCAAGTAAAAGGGCTGACTTTTGGACCAAATTACTTTCATGTGACTAGGAACTCACATGTAAATTATCAGCTCAAGTTGAGCCCTTGAAATCCCTGTTTTATTCTCCATACTTATGTATATGTGGAAATACATGAGGGACATTATGAGAATTATGGAGAACACAATTTAACTCCACATTAGCTGCAATTTGGCAAGCTAAATCCCTAGGTAGTGTAGAACCTGCTGTAAAAGTTTTGAGGCCATTGAAGTTCTTGTTCTTCAGTTGCTTTCAAATCTTTTCAGCTCATCTATTATGTTCATTAGGGAAAGTGATTAGGGTATAGCTAAAACACTAAGATCAATTTAGTCATTTCTGTTTTCTTTGCACAACAGAGGTAAACCAAGCCATTCTTGGCCTTTCCACACAACTTCTGTTCTTAAGAATTCCATTCTATAACTTCGTTCCATTACATTCTATAAAACATGTGCATATGCATTTCAATAGGAACCACAACGAAGGGGATTCCAAGGAGTGATTCATTGAAGTGGATCAAGCTCCGAAGAATCAAGGGGTGGATCAGCAAGGATACTAACTGCTTATATACGACTACCCTGCAAAACAGGCAAGCTCCGGTTTGCATTTAACAGCTGTTAAATTTTTATTTTGTATCCACTTTCGGTTAAGATATGAATTGTGCATTAGGTCTAGTGTTTAATACTCCTCTTGCATAACCAAATGAACCCATGGAGTATTGGGTAGGTGTCTTTACCCCGTGTAGAACTGCCATGCTTAAGTAAGGTTCGGTAGAAGTTGAGTGGTGAGATGCTACTCGCAGGTTCAGGAACAACAGGGGCATACGAGATTGGATCAAAATGAATTAGCAAGTTAAAGTTGAGACCGGAAGGTTGTAGGGGGCAGCAGGACATAGGGGCCTGAGTGCTATAGACCTGTCCGTGTCGTTCAAGAACCGATCCGTATGCGGCCCTGTTGAACAAGTTCGAGTTGTGTACCAGACTCATGCTGGCTATATGGGACCCAGTAAACCGATGTACCTCGGGGAGCTGTCGTTGGGACTTTTCAGGCCTCCTCAGGCGGACGGCCGGTATGCAGTATGTGGGGAACATTCTCATGACATCTCACGTCGGCAGCTGCACCATAAGAGTGGCTACTGTACGGGGTGACTTGATCGATTCAACGGGGATGAAACGGGAGAAAGGATGCCGCGTATGACGTCAGTGATGGTTGTTGTAGGCAACGTCGAGTACGGGCGTACGTGTCTTGTAGTCCGGGTGTTATTGATTCGAATCACCGTCGCTCGTGGAATGGACCGAGCATACTTGTTCTCACAGTTGTGACGTAGTAAGAACTTGCATTAGAAAGGAACTAATCACATTGGTTGAAATTTCATACTAGCTTGGTATTGAATCTTGATGAATAGGCTAGTGCAAACTCGATTCTTTTATGCCATGAGCAATTTACATCGGGGGAAAGCGTTTCTTGTTTTATTATGGACTCCCGATGTGGTGTGCCCAAGGTTACTTATAATGCTGCAATTAATATCTGAAAGTAAGGATTCACTTTTAGGCGAGTTTAATTATGCTTATGCCATCCTATTCTAGGTTCATAACCTCACCTAGAATTTCATGTTTAGGGTGACGGTTAAGTCTTGCTGAGCGTTATGCTCATGGATGCTATCCGAGTTGTTTTGCAGGTAATTGACTTCATGCTTATGAGAAGGGATGCCGACGAGACTCGGGAACATCCTAGTGCTTACTCAAAGAGCATCCTCGCCGCTGCAGATTGTCTGTGTGTTGCTAGTAAGAAACGTCCGCAGGCTGGACTGTTTCTTTGTTGCTAATTTAGAGATGAGTCGTGAGAGTTATAGTCTTCTGCTGTAGCTTACTTTGAGATAAGTATTTGTAAAACACTTTTGTATGCTTCCACAAACTATTTATGTAATGTGATGTGTTTCGTCAAACCCGTGTGCTGTTGGGTGTCGCATAACACGGCACCACCCAACGAGGTCCTGTCCCCCCACAGGCCACCCCCCGGCTTTAAACTTGCTGCCCCCCCCACTAAGTTGGCATGCTGAACTCAATGGCACGGTCTCCGGCGGACGGCGATGCCCGGAGGGTGGTGCACGACGGTGGCAGTGTGCCACTAGGGTTCTGGCGAGGTCAACCGAGCCCAATACCTCACCAAACTCTCAGATTTTTGTCTCTAGAGCATCAGTGGACGGTGTAGAAACTAGTAATAGCCTCTAACGCCGGTGAAACAGCCGGCAACCGGTGGCTCCACGGTGACCCAAGGTGCTTTTGCACCAGCGACTAAGAAAACAGCTAGAACTTCCTCATTTCTTGATGTTTTTGCTCGGTTCTTCGTCGATGAGGGGCGCTAGGAAGTATCGAAGCTGTGTGCAAGCTTGCTCGAGCTCTAGTGGATCGTGCAACACGAATTTTAGGTTAGACCGAGCCCTACCCGCCTGCACACAGTTTCGGGAAACCGTGAAATTCTTGCCACCGGTTCGAGCAACCGCTAAACGGCCTCCGGCTACACGATCAGGACATTGAAACTCACCTTTAATATACAGCAAGTTGGGGAAGAGGGTGGCCGTGGCGCTCTGTCCATGGTGGCCCGACTTCGGTATCCGCCGGTGGCTTCGGTTCTTGGCGCCGATCTTCGAATTAGGGCCAACAGCAGCCCCAAGCATCAAAGCTGAGCTGGGGACTACCTTGTACCCATGCCAGTGCTCCCATTTTGTGTTGGCAACTCGAGCAAGGAGAGATCAACACCAGCTTGCGATCGAAAATGGCAGAGGCAGCGTTGGCGTCTCGCGTTCGCGTGTGGGAGCAGAGCAGAGGCCAAAGCACGAGCTGTAAGGGGCGAAATAACCCTGTTGCACTCGGGGTGAGGTGATCAAGATGAGCAGCTGCGAGGAAACCAGGAGGTGGCGCGGTGGAGGGCCTCAGGAGCGGTTTGCACGGGAGATGGCGGCGTCTCGGCGATCGGCTGAAGCAAAACAGAGGCGGTAGCCCTGTTGTGAGGCTGACTACTGGGTCCCACCTCCTCCTCTTTTAATCAAATTTTTCTCTGATATTTTTACCCCAGCTACTCAGAATTAAAGTCCATACTTCCACCCCAAGTCATGGTTTAAATTTGCTGAATTCAAATGGTTTGAATTCTGGTGTGGAGTTTGAATTGTGTTTGATCATTTGAATTTGAAACGGTATTTAAATTCTCCCTTTTGCATTGTTCCAAAAACATAGCAAACCAACTACAAAGTGTCTGATTTTTGGCATGGCTGCTAATCCAAATGTGGAGAACACATTTGTGGAACCAAATTTGCAAATTGAGGAAATTGGAATTTGAAACTGAAATTCAAATTCAGATTAGAGGGCTTCCTCTTTTAGTCCCAAACAAATATTATAACTCCTCCAAATAAGCTGAAATTTGGAAGGTCGAATATTTGGAATATGAAGATCCAGGTTATGCATTTATATCTCCATGTTTGGAAGTTTTTGGGAAGTCTAAATCCTCACTTTGAACTTACACCGTTATAATTCAAAGTTTCAATTTCCCCTCATTTTTCCTAGGTGTACATGAGCTGAATTTTTCTTGCTACCACTTTTGGGGATTTGACAGATTGATGACAACCAATTAAAGTTTTCAACAAAACATAGATGAAAAGAAATTTTGAACCACCATTTTTGTGTATATGAAGGAACCCCCCGTACATGTGTGCATACTTTGGCATCAAAACACAAAAAAGGAAAAAAGATAGAAGGGGCATCCTACTCCTCATTCTCCTCATCCTCCTCGTACTCCCCATCGATCCCATCATCGGCTTCATTGTCATTATCATTGTTTTGAGCGAAAGGTGCGGCGCTCGAAGAGGCTCCACCTCCTCCATAGAAGGCCAGCTCATCGGGGGTGAGCTCGGGGAAGTCTGGAATGCTCTCTTCGCTATCCTCGGACATTGCCGGAGAGCCCACAGGTGGAATCTCCAACTTGGCACAAATCGCCGTGATGTTTTCCTTCACATAGCGACTCTGCCTCTTCCTTGCAGCCTTCTCTTCCTGGACCTTCACGCGTGTGTCATGACACTTGGTGAAGATAGATTTGAGCACCTTGAGAAGACCGCTGGAGGTGCCCGTAGGAGCCGGAGAGGATGCAGCCTCTCGTGCGGCCTGAGCAGCCCCTGTCCGCTCCCTCATTGTGGCGGAAGGCACGGGAGCCGGGGCAACTAACTGTGGCTGGTGCTTCCGATGCCTCACATTCTTCACAAAAGTCTTCTTGGTAACCTTCTCAATCATGCACATAATATAGGGTGCATATCTACATGATCGAGAAGGATTGTGAGAGGTAGCGAGGATCTCAAAGTAGATGAAGTCGAATACGTTGAACTTTTTGTCTCCCTTGAGCCATTGCATCAAATTCCTTATGTTGGAATTAATGCTTGCTGCATCACCGTCCTTGGGAGTCAACGTCTTTCTCAGCAAACGATTGAGCACATTAAAAAAGGGGAGAATGCCATGCGTGGAAGGTGGGTTGAATGCATAGTGTTGATCATACATGAAGTCCAAAGCATTCTTCATCCCTACCTCCTCATTGTGTATCTTGAATGGGGCACTCAAGGTTCCTTGCATCCGTAGGATCTTCGCAAAATCCTTGTATGACACTGTGTATTGCTCACCGTGTGTAATCCATGTGATCCTTGATTCTCCATCTCGATGAAAATACACCGTAGTGTAAAACTGGAGGATCGCTTCATTGTTCCATGGGTATTCCATGCCCATAAGCCTCTTGATCCCATAAAACTCGCAGGCTGCCTCAACTTCCTTAAACACGGTGTTCTCCTCCTTCGCCATATAGTCCCAGTTGACCCATTGAGCCTCAATCACTGGCTTCTTCTTTGTGAGGTAGACGGTGCAATAGTAATCACAGTGGAAGTCCAACCAAAATCTATGATCAGCGGCCATCTTCTCATAATGGTAGGTCCTTTCTTCTCGATCTTTCTGAGCCTCCGTAGCATTTCGGCTGTAGTTCTTAAAACGGGCCCGGCGATTTGGGTCCCGAATCGGTGCTGACACTTCCAAGGGCCCAATTGGTTCTCCTGCACCCAAACCTCTATCACTGCCGCTGCGTGGTGACTGGGAAGCTGGCCCCTTGCCCTTGTCAGCTGTCGTCCTAGGAACCTTGGAGACCACTTGTTTGGCTTGATAAGCCGAAGACTCGACTTCCGCTCTCTTCTTGCTCCTAATTTCGCGAGTCTCCGTTTCATTTGTCATCCTGGCAATTTCACCTGATGGGAATAAGATTCTAGGATCAAAGGATGCAAGAGAATCATGCGAGACTAAATTTTGGGATTCAAACTGTCAGAAGCTGCACTAGTACGGCCAGAGGTCCGGACATGTCTGCGCTGTCGGGGTCCGAACTAGTCTGGTATCGGGGTCCGGGCTAGTTAGGACTCTATAGTTTCAAACCCTAACTTTTCAATCTCGCACAAAATCAAGAAACTACCTAGCAATATTTCAAAATGACATGGCAGGGGTAGTCTAAGGTCATTCATCATCATTCTTCTGAACTTAATCGAGGGATTCACAAGGATTTGAAGAAGAGGAGGGTTAGGTCAAAAATACCTTAAAAGTTAAAGAGAGGCTCAAAATCTTGCAGGGAATCGATGCGGACTAGTCCGAACTATTTCCTTTCACTCCAAACTTGAAGATCTGCTGATTTCCTCGAAGATTTGGTGGAATGGGATGAAAAAAAGCCTTCGGGCGGTTGGAGAGTGTGTGTGCGCTCGAGTGGAGAAGGAAAAGGAGAAAAGAAGCCCTGTTGCCGGGTAGGGGTTTATATACCCCCACAACGGACTTGTCCGGACTGTCGTCAGGACTAATACGGTTCCTCAAGTGCGGACATGTCCGGAAGTCTGTCCGGACTAGTCCGGTACTGCTCGGACTTGTCCACTCTATTTATGTGTATATATATATATATATATATATATATATATATATATATCTTATAGGTTATTTTGGACAGACTTTCACCAATATATCAAATAATTTGGCCACCAAGCAATTTATTACACATATTATGATCATACTAAGTCGAAAAGGCATATTAGAGCTAAGGTTGAGTAGTTTCCACAATTCACTCATTGTTTGTTTTTCTAGCTATCTTATTGTGCAAACCTATTCGAAATCATAGGTGTTGTGCAATACCTCAAGCTACAGTCCTAAAGTCTAGGATATTTAGCTCGTTTCTAAGTTCACAAAACCGTTTCTCATCTAGTGGCTTGGTAAAGATATCGGCTAGTTGTTTTTCGGTTCTAACATGCGAAATGATCATATCTACCTTGATTGAGTGATCTCTCAAAAAATGGTGTCGGATATCTATATGTTTGGTCCTAGAGTGTTCAGCAGGGTTATGGGCAATTTTATTGGCACTCTCATTGTCACATAAAAGTGGAATTGGTTCATATTATAACCATAGTCCTTTAGAGTTTGTTTCATCCATAGAAGTTGAGCACAACAACTTCCGGCTGCGATATATTCCGCTTCGGCCGTGGATAATGCAATTGAGATTTGTTTCTTAGAAGACCATGACACAAGAGACCTTCCTAAGAATTGACAAGTTCCGGATGTACTATTTTTATCAACCTTACATCCGGCATAATCCGCATCGAAGTATCCAAAGAGATTAAACTTTGATCCTTTTGGATACCATAGCCCTATATTAGGTGTGTGAACAAGATATCTTAAGATTCTTTTAACAGTACTCAAGTGACATTCTTTCGGCGCAGCATGAAATCTTGCACACATACACACACTAAGCATAATATCGGGCCTAGATGCACAAAGATAAAGTAAGGAACCAATCATGGAGCGATATACCTTCTGATCCACGCTAGTTCCATCTTCGTTGAGATCTAGATGTCCATTTCTCCCCATGGGCATTTTGATGGGCTTGGCCTTGTCCATGTCAAACTTCTTGAGTATATCTTGAGTGTACATTGTTTACCTTATGAACGTGCCTTCCTTGAGTTGTTTAACTTGTAAATCTAAGAACTTCAACTCCCCCATCATGGACATCTCAAACCTTTCCATCATTATTTTACTAAACTCATCACAAAAAGACTTGTTAGTAGAACCAAATATAATGTCATCAACATATATTTGGCATATAAATAAATCATCATCAAAATTCTTTGTGAAGAGTATATCAACGGTTTTTCCTATCCTAAAACCATTTTTATAAGAAAATCTCTAAGACATCCATACCAAGATCTAGGAGCTTGTTTGAGGCCATAGAGAGCCTTATGCAATTTATAAACATGATTAGGATATATTTGGTCTTCAAAGCCCGGAGGTTGCTCAACATAAACCTCTTCTTTGATTGGCCCATTTAGGAATGCACTCTTCACATCCATTTGGTAAAGCTTGAAATCATGGCGAGTAGCATAGGCTAATAAAATACGAATTGACTCAAGCCTAGCTACGGAAGCAAAGGTTTCATCAAAATCCAAACCTTCGACTTGTGAGTATCCCTTGGACACAAGTCTTGCCTTGTTTCTTGTCACCACTCCATACTCGTCTTGTTTGTTGCGGAACACCCACTTGGTCCCCACAATATTGGCATTTGGTTTGTTCACCAATTCCCAAACTTTATTCCTTTTGAAGTTGTTCAATTCTTCTTGCATGGCCATCACCTAATCCGGGTCTTGTAGTGCCTCTTCCACCTTTAAGGGCTCCTAAGAGGAGACAAACGAGTAATGGTTACAAAAATTAGCTACACAAGATCGAGTAGTTACCCCTCTAGTGATGTACCCAAGAATGTTGTCGACGGGATGATCCCATTGAACACTTTGGTATACTCTAGGATGGCCCACTTGAGGCCTTGGATCAACTTCATCTTCACCATCGTCTCCCCCTTGATCATTGCCATCATCTTGATGTTGGTCATATTGATCTTGAGAGTCTTGTTGTTGATCGTTTTGATCTTGATCTTCTACTTGTGTTGGAGGATCAACTAGTGTTGAAGATTGATCCACTTGAGCGCGATGCTCCTCTTGTGGGCGTACATCACCAAGAGCCATCCTCCTTAATGCCATGTATGGTGCCTCCTCTTCATCTAGCACACATTGATCAACTTGATCTACTTCTGAGCCATTAGTTTCATCAAACACTACATCACGTGCTATTTCAACACAACCAGATTTTTTTTGAAAACACGATATGCATAAGTGTTTGAGTCATAGCCAAGCAAGAAACCTTCATCGGATTTAGATGCAAATTTAGAAGTCCTAGGTTTCCTGATAAGTATATAGCACTTACTACCAAAGACTCGAAAATATTAAACATTTGGTTTGTTACCGGTTAGGAGCTCATATGGTGTTTTCTTCAAAAGTTGATGGAGATAAAGTCGGTTTGTGGCATGGCAAGCGGTCTTAACCGCTTCGGCCCAAAACCGATCCGAAGTCTTGTACTCATCGAACATGGTTCTTGCCATCTCAATGAGCGTGCTGTGAGACCTATGTGTGCTGAATACATTGGCTTTGACGATAAAAGTTTTGAATACTAACAAAACACCTTTTTAACAAGGTCCGACTCTAGGTCCGAGCTCCTGCAAGGTCCGACAATAGGTCCAACTTGTTTTGGGTAGCTCCGGCAAGGTCCGACGTAAGGTCCGACTTGCTTTGTCTAGGTCTGACTTATTTTGGCTAGGTCTGACTTGTTTTTGCTAGCTCCGGTGCTAGGTCCGACTAGCTTTGGTAAGTTCCGTGCTAGCTCCGACTAAGCTTTAGTAAGCTCCGGCGCTGGGTCCGACTAGCTTTGGTAAGCTCCGGTTCAAGGTCCGGTTAGCTTTGGTAAGGTTCGGAGCTTGATTGCAATGGTTCTTCTTTTAACTTGCAATGTTTCGAACTTGCTTTACTCATATGGAAAGTTTGCTTAGTATTATTTTACTAAGTTTTTGGTGTGTTTTGGTGGTTATGGATGATATCATTTTGCTATGGTTTACAACATGCTTATGTGAGGTGCTCACGTAAGATGTTGTAGTTTCAGAACTAACGAGAGTCAAGTCGAGGACTTGTGCTCGGAAGTATTGGTTGTTTATTCATGTGCAGGTGTTGCTTGAGTTCAAGACATGGCTGGTGACGGGATCCATTGAACTAGTCTTAGGGAGAAGATGAGGTTCAACAACCAAGTTTGGGACGAATTGTGGTTGAGTTGATCGGGAGGTTGCGCAGTATGTTTGAATCAAGAACAATGCATATGAAGGTATCTTGGACGTCGTTGGAAGATGTTTGCACATGTGCAAGGAGTGCATGGATGTGGCTGCATGGTTCCAAGGCGTGATGAAGAGATGTGGACGTAAAGAATTGGTCGGAAAGGTCCAACCGACTAGGTTATGGACTCAGGCTGCGGCTGAGTCGTGTTTGACTCAAATATGGAAAGTTTTGAGTTGGTTATGATAGGATTTCGTGTGGGTCACGAATTTGAGTTATTTTAGGAATGTGGAATACGTTCCTAAGGTGTTTGGAAGTCTTAATATTGCTTCTATCTGCGTATAGAAGAGTCCTAAGCAGTATTGGAAAGTTACAGTTTGAATCCAAGTAGGAGTAGGAGTCCTAGTTTGAGTTGAGTTGGCCTTCGGGCTGGTTATATAAGCAAGGGAGGCCAGAGCTCATGGTGCACGACTTTGGGGCTGTTCCTCTTGTGTTTTTATAAATAAAATTCGTATTCTAAAGGAACTTTTGTGCCTTGTTCGTCCGACTTGTTTCAGACAAGTTTTTCTCGTCGAGTTTCTGTTCAGCACTACCTTGCTTCGGTGGTTTTATCATAACTCGAGTTTTACAGATCCAATTGATGTGATTCTTTTTGGGTTGTCTTCACAAGTTGATTATATATCATCTATGAAAATTTCAAGGTCATTGAATTTGTGGTTTCTGATCTACACGAGTTTCTTTGCAGTATTCCAGAACTGTTTTTCTCGCGTAGGACAGATTGACCTTTGTTCGATCTTTCGATCGTAACTTGAGTTTCTCTCAACGGATTTTCATGATTCTTGTTGTGACGTCTTCGTGACTTGATCCTATACAATCTATACTAGTTTTGTCACAGTTGAACACGTTTAGATTAGTCACACACACGGTTTCTTTAACAGATCGGTTTTCTGCTGAGGGGTGTTTTGTTGCTTCCGCTGAAAAGTTTTTATCTACCATTCACCCCCTCTGGTAGCTTTACACGTGTACTTCGATCCTACAATTGGTATCAGAGCCAGGTTGCTCTAATGTTTGTGATTTGCACATTTTTTGACTAATCATCATGGAGAAATACTCTGCCAAACCTTGTGTGTTTAGTGGTATTAATTTTCAGGTTTGGAAGGCACGCATGGAAGATTTCATCCAGGCGCAAGGCTTTGCAATATGGAAAAAGGTGTACAAGCCTTACGATGTGCCTTCAAACGATCAAGTCACGGCTACAAACATGAGAGATGTCGACAACAACAACAAGGCTCAGAACTTGATCATACAAGGACTAACTCAGAGCGACTTCGACCGTGTTGCACACCTCCGATTGGCGTACGATGTGTGGAGAGCACTTTGTGACTACCACGAAGTATCCAACATGATCAAGGAGGTAAGACAGGATATATTCAAGAAAGAATACATGCGCTTTGAGATGCAACGCTGTGAGTCCATTTATGACCTCTTTGCTCGCTTTAATAAAATTCTTAGGAACTTGCGTAGCGTCAATATTAATTTTTCAGATGCTGAAAATGCTAGGCAATTACTAAGTGCATTAGACATATCAATTTGGGAGATGAAAGTAACATACATACGTGAATCCACTGTCATGAGTACTCTTACATTAGATGTGCTTTATTCTAAGCTAAAAACTCATGAAATCGACATTATATCACGTAAGAACCCAAATAGGACTATTACATTTGTCTCACAACGTGATAAGCCTAGCTCCGGCCAATCATCTAGCAATACACTTGCTTTGCTGTCTTCACTAACCCTAGAACAGATTGAGGAGTTTCCAGAGGAGGAGCTAGTACTTCTTTCTACTAGGTTCTCAAAAGCATTGCAAAATGTGAGAACTAGAAGGAGAGGAAGCTACGGACCTCAACGATTCTTTGAATGTGGTAAGACAGGACACTTTCGTACAGATTGCCCTAACCTTTCAGGTCCTTCTAACCGTGATGAAAAGCAGAATAAAGTCAAGTCCTCTTTTGGCAACACCAACAAGAAAAAGAAGGGTTTTACAGGACGCAAACTGATAAACAGTTTCATCACCGCACTTCAAGAACTTGGCTCGAGTGATGTAGACATTGAAAGTGATGAAGATGATCTGGCAAACTTGTGCTTCATGGCGGGCAAATCAAAATCAAGTATGGAGGATGCAGAACACAACAGTGACAACGAAGAGGTATGTCCTACTTGCGAAGAAATGTGTGATGCTATTTCTCGTGCCACTATTATTGTTAAGAAAAAGGACAAAAGGCTTAGGGACAACGCTTTTAAAATTGAGTCACTAGAATCTGAAATTAATCGTTTAAAATCCTTGATTCATAGTGATGATTCTTGTTCCTCATGTGATTTAATATATGAACAATTGTCCTCTCTAAGAAGTGCACACACCTCCACACTTGATAAACTTGAACTTGAAATCGAAAAGAACAAAAAGCTTGCTGCACTTAATGATAAAAACTTGAAACATGCTTGTTGTTCTACAATTGATTTGCATTGTTCTACTTGTGATGATCTTGATAAGAAACTACAAGATGCTATGAAATAAATTTCTATATTGAACAATTCTTTACGTTCTCATGAAGTTAAATATTGTTCCAATTGCAAATTAAAAGGAAAAACTTCATGTGACAATTGCCTTGATCTATCAAATAAACTTGATAACATGCATAAGACATTAAATCGGTTTTGTAATGGGAATAAGAACCTAAACTTTCTGTTGAATTCTTCCAAGTCTTGCAATGATAAAACTGATTTAGGTTTTGATTCACATGCTCATGCTAAGGAACATCCACCTAAAATTTTAAAATCATTAGGAAGTGGTTTGATTCAAACAGTTCCTAAACAAAAAGAAGTGGTTTTTAAATCTGTAGGAGTGTTGTCACATTCGGGTTCAAATAAGTATACTGCATGCTCATCTAGACAATAACACAAAGTTAAATTTCATTGTACCTATTGTGGTAGAGATGGTCATGTCATAGATTTTTGTTATAGACTAGCTAAACAACATAAAAAGGAAAGAATGTAAGCTAGATCTTATAACTCTCATGCAAAATTTACTGCACATACTAAACCGAATATCAGGAACATGCAACCTGCTGTTATGAGTCAGAAATATTCAAAGTTTACCTCTGGAGCTTCAATTTTTGCCTCCGGGGCTTCAGTTTTTGCCTCCGGACCTTCTGTTTTTGCCGCCGGAGCTACCGATTTTCGTGCTACACAAGTAACACCTCATAGGTCAGTTGTTAAGAACAAAAAATCTCAAACTTTGACTCATAAACCTGCTGTTTTATCTCAGCTTTCGCATGTTATTCATGCTGAACATCGTGTGACTCAGTACTGGATTCCTAAATGCCTTTTAATTAACCCCAGTATTGAGGCATCGACGTATTGTGCTTCTATGTAGGTTACACGCTTGAGGAAGGGGAACATTTGGATTGTGGATTCAGGTTTCTCACGCCACATGACCGGTAACAAAAAATGGTTCTCCTCTCTCTCTTTTGTGTCACGTGTAGAGAATGTTACTTTTGCCGATAATTCTTCAACTCCTATAATTGCTAAGGGTTCGGTTAGAGTAAATGATCACTACACTTTGAAGGATGTGGCACTTGTCAAAAATTTAAAATACAACTTGCTTTTTGTTTCACAATTGCTAGATGAAAATCTGGAAACTATTTTCAATAAAAACTGCTGCAAATTTGTAGGTTCAAATAGTGAGCTTATTTTTAACATGTCTCGGTTTAGAAGAGTTTTTAAAGCTGATTTTGATATGTCTTCCTCTAAGCATAGATGTCTAGTTGCAAATGATTCCAAAGATTTATATTTTTGGCATCGTAGACTTGGTCACGTAGGCTTTGATCATCTCACGCGTGTTAGTGCTCTTGATCGCATACGTGGGCTGCCTAAGCTTAAAGGGAACAAAGAAATCGTGTGCTCTTCTTGTAGACATGCTAAGATGGTTGCAGGTTCACATGCTCCTTTCACAATGACCATGACAACTGAACCGGGTCAACTTTTACATCTTGACACCGTAGGACCATCACGTGTTCAATCCTTCAGAGGTCTGAATCCATATCCGCAGGGGGGGAGTATTTTCGTTAAAGAAGAGGAAGAAGTGGTGCTGCTTCCCGAAAATTCAGCAGCTAATGACATTGTTCCAGCTCCTAATCTTGATTCACAGCCAGCACCGACGACCACCATTGCTGGTCCATATCCTCATCACGTCACAAGCTCATCTATTTGTGATGAACATGAGAAAGAAGAAGCTTGTGAAGAGTCCACTCCCCTCCGGATTCTCAAAACTCATCCTCCACAACAAATTATTGGAAGCTTGCATGAACGAGTTACAAGATCCAGGTTTTTTGACCCCAATTCTCATGCTCATTCTGCTTTTGTTGCTTCTTTTGAATCCAAAGATATATCACACGCACTCACTAATGAATCTTGGATTATTGCCATGCAAGAAGAGTTAGAAAATTTTGAAAGAGATAATATTTGGAAACTTGTACCTCCACCTCAAGGTCACACTTTAATTGGAACTAAATGGGTGTTTAAAAATAAACAAAGTGAGGATGGGGTTGTGGTTAGGAAAAAGGCTAGATTGGTTGCTCAAGGTTTCACACAAGTTGAAGGTCTAGATTTTGATGAGACTTTTGCTCCTGTTGCTAGATTAGAAGCCATAAGAATTTTGTTAGCTTTTGCTGCATCTAAAGGTTTTAAGCTATATCAGATGGATGTTAAAAGTGCTTTTCTTAATGGCTACATAGATGAGGAGGTTTATGTCAAACAACCACCTGGTTTTGAAAATCCAAATTTTCCTAATCATGTTTACAAACTGTCCAAAGCCTTGTACGGTCTCAAACAAGCCCCTAGAGCATGGTATGATAGGTTAAAAACATTCTTACTTGAAAAGGGGTTTACCATGGGCAAGGTTGATAAAACTCTTTTTGTGCTTAAGCATGGCAATGACTCATTATTCGTTCAAGTGTATGTGGATGATATTATCTTTGGTTGTGCTTCTCATGATCTTGTGTCCAAGTTTTCAGCTATGATGAGTTCAGAATTTGAGATGAGTATGATGAGAGAACTCAGGTACTTTTTAGGGCTGCAAATCAAGCAAACCAAGGAGGGTACCTTCGTGCATCAAACAAAGTATACAAAAGATCTCCTAAGGCGCTTCAACATGGACAAAAGCAAGCCTCTTCGGACACCAATGGGAACAGTAACAACACTTGAACTTGATGAAGATTGTGATCCCGTTGATCAAAAAGAATATAGAAGCATGATCGAATCACTTTTGTATCTCACGGCATCAAGACTGGACATACAATTCAGCGTATGTCTTTGTGCACAGTTTCAAGCCTCCCCACGTGCTTCACATCGTCAAGCCGTCAAAAGGATTCTCAGGTACTTACATGGAACTCAAGAATTTGGCATTTTTCTTCCTTCTTCCTCAACCGTTACTTTGAAAGCTTTTTCCGATGCTGATTTTGGGGGTTGTAGAATTGATAGGAAAAGTACTTCTGGTGCTTGTCATTTTTTTGGTAATTCACTTGTTGCCTGGTCCTCTAAAAAACAAAGTTCAGTTGCACAGTCCACAGCCAAATCTGAATATGTAGCTGCTGCTAGTGCTTGCTCACAAATTCTTTGGATTGTTCAAACACTTAAGGACTATGGGGTTGATCTAGATAGTGTTCCACTGTTTTGTGGTAACACTAGTGCCATTTGCATTGCTAAAAACCCCGTGCAACATTCGAGAACTAAGCACATTGACATTAGGTATCACTTTCTCCGTGATAATATCGAAAAGGGGAACATTGTGCTTCACCATGTAGATACCGAACAACAATTGGCTGACATTTTACAAAACCTTTGGATTTCACTTGTTTTTGTTACATTCGTAGTGAAATAGGGGTTATGCATCCTCATGGCTTAAATTGAGGGAGAATTTTGAAACTTGGGAAGTCTATGTGTGAATCTGAAATTAAAATAATATGAGCATAGTATTTCACGCATATATGACTTTGTGATTCCTTTTTCATGCCGAAAGATCTTAATACATTACTCGTGTTATACATTTTGTAGTTTTTACCATGTCTAGTAATTGGAAAAATTAATTACACTAAATCTGGTCTTGGTCGAACTTTCTTGTTGTTTTAAACTTGTTGCATGCTCACAAGTGCTTTTAATCATAAAGAATTAATCAAGTAATCAACTCACATGTTGAGTTTTTATGTTCAAATAAAAAAAAAAGAGAAAAGATCAAGAGAATATGCATGCATCGCACTTCTTCTTTTGAGATGGCTTATCATTGCACTTAGATATGAACTTGAAAGGAGTTGTGTATGACTTAAACCATGTCCTTAAGCTTCTGACTGTCAAATGACATAGGCTTGGCTTGGTTGGTTAGAATAAGGTTGATGCTGCATATAATCTCTTGCAAATTTCATAAGATCAAAATTTATGTTTTAAATGTTAAATAAAATGCAGCAACAAGTGTCAAGCTTTCAGGTCTTGAAATAGTTAAGTTTGTGAGATCATGACTTGCTTAAATTGAAAATTACAGTTGATCTCTAGCATGGCTTACACTACTTTATGTATCTCATTGATGTGTTAGTGTAAGTTACTTGATAGTATGATTTGGATGAGCTTTGTTTTATATGTATATGTTATAATGTGCTCATAACAAATTAAAATTTCTCTTTTGTACCTTGCTGAATACATTGTCAAAGGGGGAGAAATTGATCACACATTGCACACATTCACCAGTGTTTTGGCACGAGTCTTCTCAGGGGAGAATTTTTGGTATTTTTCTTTTTATTCTCATTTTATTTCTGATTTACAAAGGGGGAGAAATTGTTTTCAAAACTTTTCATGTGAATAAGCCAATGTTCAGATTTTAAGTGGTGTTGCCAATGCATTCATCAAGGGGGAGATTGTGAGACCTATGTGTGCTGAATACATTGATTTTGACTATAAAACTTTTGAATACTACCAAAACACCTTTTTAACCAGGTCCGACTCTAGGTCCGAGCTCCTGCAAGGTCCGACGATAGGTCCGACTTGTTTTGGGTAGCTCTGGCAAGGTCCGACGTAAGGTCTGACTTGCTTTGTCTAGGTCTGACTTATTTTGGCTAGGTTCGACTTGTTTTTGCTAGCTCCGGTGCTAGGTCCGACTAGCTTTGGTAAGTTCCGTGCTAGGTCCGACTAAGCTTTAGTAACCTCCGACGCTGGGTCCGACTAGCTTTCGTAAGCTCCGGTTCAAGGTCCTGTTAGCTTTGGTAAGGTTCGGAGCTTGATTGCAATGGTTCTGCTTTTAACTTGCAATGTTTCGAACTTGCTTTACTCTTATGGAAAGTTTGCTTAGTACTATTTTACTAAGTTTTGGTGTGTTTTGGTGGTTATGGCTGATATCATTTTGCTATGGTTTACAACATGCTTATGTGAGGTGCTCACGTAAGATGTTGTAGTTTCGGAACTAACGAGAGTCAAGTCGAGGACTTGTGCTCGGAAGTATTGGTTGTTTATTCATGTGCAGGTGTTGCTTGAGTTCAAGACATGGCTGGTGATGGGATCCATTGAACTAGTCTTAGGGAGAAGATGAGTTTCAACAACCAAGTTCGGGAGGAATTGTGGTTGAGTTGATCGGGAGGTTGCGCAGTATGTTTGAATCATGAACAATGCATATGAAGGTATCTTGGACGTCGTTGGAAGATGTTTGCACGTGTGCAAGGAGTGCATGGATGTGGCTGCATAGTTTCAAGGCGTGATGAAGAGATGTGGACTTAAAGAATTGGTTGGAAAGGTCCAACCGACTAGGTTATGGACTCAGGCTGCGACTGAGTCGTGTTTGACTCAAATATGGAAAGTTTTGAGTTGGTTATGATAGGATTTCGTGTGGGTCACGAATTTGAGTTATTTTAGGAATGTGAGATACGTTCATAAGGTGTTTGGAAGTCTTAAAATTGCTTCTATCTGCGTATAGAAGAGTCCTAAGCAGTATTGGAAAGTTACAGTTTGAACCCAAGTAGGAGTAGGAGTCCTAGTTTGAGTTGAGTTGGCCTTCGGGCTGGTTATATAAGCAAGGGAGGCCAGAGCTCGTGGTGCACGACTTTGGGGCTGTTCCTCTTGTGTTTTCATAAATAAAATTAGTATTCTAAAGAAACTTTTGTGCCTTGTTCGTCCGACTTGTTTCAGACAAGTTTTTCTCGTCAAGTTTCTGTTCAGCACTACCTTGCTTCGGTGGTTTTATCATAACTCGAGTTTTACAGATCCAATTGATGTGATTCTTTTTGGGTTGTCTTCACAACTTGATTATATATCATCTATGAAAATTTCAAGGTCATTGAATTTGTTTTTTCTGATCTACACGAGTTTCTTTGCAGTATTCCAGAACTGTTTTTCTCGCATATGACAGATTGACCTTTGTTCGATCTTTTGATCGTAACTTGAGTTTCTCTCAAAGGATTTTCATGATTCTTGTTGTCAAGTCTTCGTGACATGATTCTATACAATCTATATTAGTTTTGTCACAGTTGAACACGTTTAGATTAGTCGTACACACAGTTTCTTTAACACGTCGGTTTTCTGCTGAGGGGTGTTTTGTTGCTTCAGCTGAAAAGTTTTTATCTACCATTCACCCCCCCCTGTGAGACGTCAATATGAAACTCTTGGACTCTTCATGTTCCTGAGTTCATATAAAATGCTGATCCCTAGCGTGCATTAGGCAAGTAAGTGGAGACCCCATCGTGTGGTCAGTAACTTGGCCACGTCCGTTTCCGCTCCGAAGAGGAAGGTTTGGATCTTTCAATCTTATGTCGTGATGGATGTGACCTATGTTAGGTCCATAAGATACCACAGCTTTTAGTGTTCTATGATTCACCTCCAAATAATGCCCCTTGAAGAGAAGGGCAAGCGCAAGAGAAAGGCTCCCATTGAACATTCGGGTCTACCGCCTCAACTTCTATCAAAGGAGGATTTTATAGAAGTGTCCGATAGCGAAGAGGAGGCTACGCCAACCCCGCCCAACACGGCTTCTTCTACCCACCTTCCGGTAGAAGTTGGAGACCTTCCAAATAACAAAGGAACTCCTACTCTTGCTAATGATTGGACTTCTTTGCTTCAAGAAAAACGCGATAGTGTGTTCGTCTGGAAATAGCCCAGGAGGACATACACAGTGCTTGCCATCAGCGTGCCCTGCAGGGCAGTAGGTGGTATCCGTTGGGTTGATAACATTCCCAACTGTGATGACCCGTTCATGACATACTCGGGTTCCCCGTCATGTGGTGTTGAAACACGATCACGTACCTTGAGACGTGGCTTAACTCAAGGACGGCCGTATGGCAATTATACGGGCGTTTGTATTTACTTTCAATTATGGTACTGCCTGAAATGAAACAACCTTTGAGTGCACCACTATTGCGTGTTATTCTGCAGGTACTAACCACGTACGTATCCCGTGTAGTACACGTGTGCGAGAGACCGTCTTAGTGCCACTAATAATACGTATATGCCGGTATGATCCGACGTCGGATTTTCTTTATTGAGGCAACGTAGTACCGACATGTTCTTACGGTGCATCAACACCGTACTACACTTAATAACCTCTTCCCTATGAAGAAATGATTCATGAATTAACTTTCAACTAAAAATGGAAGTTTGAAACAAGTATTAGTTACTAAACTCTTATTTTGAGCTAAGATTCAAATGAGAGCATGACTAGGCGTCAAAGTGTTCAAAAAACAGAGTGCTCTGTTTCTGGCAGAAATTCTTGCTGGGCTTTAACAGAGCATAACTCTGAGTAGATTTAACCAATTAGGTGGTCACCACCCCAGTGATGAACCTCACTTCTCACTTTGCTGAGAGGGCCCGACCTCGATCACGGGGCCGTGTCGCCTCGCCCGGGAATCGCATTGGGTGGTGCCGTGTTATGCGGCACCCAACAGCACACACATAAGGAACAATGTATTACATAAGTCAAAAGTGGAAGCTTACAATTGTTCTTTGTAAATAATTTACATAAAATAGCTACAGCGGAAGTCTATAAAAGCTCATGTTGAATATCTAAGAAGCATTCGAGAAGAGGTCCAGCCCGCGGACTCCTCTCGCTAGCAACACGAAGACATGGCAGCGGCTAGGTTCTCCAAGTGTGACATGACTTGGAGTTCTCGAGTCTCACCGGACAACCTTCTTTATAGCGTCGATGTTTACCTGCAAAACCACTTATATAGCAAGAGTGAGCACAAAGGCTCAGCAAGACTTAACCGTCTCTCCTAAGACATGAAACTCTAAATGAATGTAACCTAAGACTTAAACCTGTCATTTGCGAAAAGACTCGCCTACGAGTTTATCCTTAACTTTCAAATTTTTTAGCCATAATAGTAGTGACCTTGTGCCCAGCAACATTGGAACTCCACAATTAAACAAGAAATGCTTCATTCCAATGTTACTTGTCCCAAGGTGGAAAATAAATTTAGTTTGCTCTATCTCTACTTCAAACAGGGTTTTCATGCAACTTAATATAATCATAGCAGCAATTATACTTTTGCAAACTATTTCCACACAAGTTGATTACTACGTCACAACATGGGAGCAAGCGGTACTCAATAACCGCGAGGGACGGTGATTCGAATCAAACACTACCCAGATAACTCGACACATACACCCGTCTCAGAAGACCCAACTCTGGCGTCCTTCATTACGTCGTATGTGGCAACCTTTCTCAGGATACTAAACTGTAGAACCGGTCGCGCCGTCTCGGGCTCATAGGTCTAACGAGACGATGTGGTATGCCTCTACAATCTAGTGAACCTGGTACATCGGTTTCCTGGTTCCCATATATCAGTAAGCATCCGGTACACAACTCAATACTTGCTCCTGGACGCGGCACACCCATCGGTCCTTAACCGACATAGGCAGAGCTACTCGACCAAGACCTCGTCTTGTCGCTGCCTAACCCCTCTGCCCGGTCTCATCTTTAGAAATATAAACTTTGTTTGCTTCCTTTCCCAATCACACTTATGATATTCTGGACTATAGCTCGCGAGTAGATTCCAACTACTCGTCTTCTACCGGATGCCCTAGTCTATTTAGCATGGCCTTATTCTACAGCGATGACACGATTCCACCCTCGACCTCAGGGTTCATTTTCGGTTATGCAAGTGGGGTATAAAATATCCTTGACCTAATGCACATACAAACTTTGACCCATAGTAGTGAACAAAGTAAAAACTTCAAAAACATCTTAAGTGCAAACCGGGGCTTGCCTTGGTTTTGCAGGTGACTAAAGTCAGTTGAGAGAAAGTCAGTTTCTGGTGTCTTGAAGTTCACTCATGTCCTCCTTGTTCCTTGATCCAAGTTCACCTTCTCCTTCTTCACTTTCCACGTTTAATCACTACACGTTATGAATATGCATACATGTTTAATTGTAAAGTTCTTGCTAACAAGTGCTAAAGACAAGTTTTAAAACTGGAACCCTGTTTAAGAATTTAAAATGAAATTGGTGCTAGTGGTTTGGGTTTGTGTTTAAATACTAGGATCAAGTGATGAGTGGGATTTCATCACTTGGGTGGGGATCAACTAATGAGGTTGAACAGGACATAATGATCCAGGGCTCCAATGGAGCTGGAAATTTTCTTGTGAGTTCCTTGTCACAAGGTCCTCTGGACCAAAATTCAGAATGTTTCACTAAGTAGATCACCCAGAACAATTCCCTAAGCATTTAGGCAAAAAGGAATTAATTATGAATAAATTTGCACTTTCATGCAAATTCAAGTGAACTACAATTCCATACATAGCTCAGAGAGTATGCCTGAATTTTCCTAGGATTTTTTGGAGCTAAGGAATGGCTAGAACTGAATTTCCAAGTTTTGGAAATCCTCTGAAAATGTTTCTGTATTCATTTGAATACAGAAATTTGAAATTAGAATTACCCTAACTAATTCAACTCCAAATGAGCTGAAACTTTTACAGGATTCTCCTAATATCCTAAAGAATATTCTGGCAAAATTTGGTGAATTTTGGATGAACCAAACTCCCTCTAAAATTCTTTTGCTGAAAAGCTTTAAAGAATTCTCCAGAATTTTCATTGGTTTTCATGAAAATTGGGTTGCATATTTGGATAGAGTTTTTCATCGTGAATCCAATCCAATTTGAATCACTAAATTTGGAGCTTCCTCGCAATAGTTATGAGGTTCTAAAGTTTGATCTAAATCTGGAATTCAAATTAATTCGGGGAATGTTCAAACCCTGACTGTGGGTCCATCCTACACGTGTCAGCTGCTGGGATCACGCCACACTGGGCCACAGGACTTTTCCCCGCCACCACACTGGATCCCGGGGCCGCAGCTGATCGGGGATTTAATTTTTCCGCCACTGACACATGGGACCCGCCGGTCGTCTTCTTCCCCGAGCCGTTTTCTTTTTTCCCGCGCCGCCCCCTCACCGGAAACTCGTCGGGGCTCGCCGGAGTTGGCTTCCCGGCCGTCTCCCGGCTCGGTAATGGCCGCCTGGGGGTTTTCAGGGACGAGCAATCCACTGGTGCATTGCTCTCGGGCTGCTGGTGACCGGAAACCGATCGGCGACGTGCGCACCCTTCGGTACAGCTTTGGCGCCGTGGCCCGAGCAACCTAGCCCGCCAAAAGTTCGGCGGATTCACCCTAAAGCATCAGTGGAGATCAGGCAAGCTCGGCACGGCCTCAAACTGGCTCGGAAATGGCGGCAACCCGGTTGTCACCGTGCGCCCGCGCGTTCCCGCCATGGCCGCCGATCGGAAAGCCCAAAATTAGCCACCAACACGGGGTTTCTATCTAGGGTTGTGAAGGGGATCGGATCGCTAGCCAGTCTAGTTTATTTGTGCATGATTTGATGAGCTAAGAATGAAGAACAATTGAGAATTTTGGGTTTTCATACCGGATCATCGGTCTGGGGCCGCCGGCGAAGTTTTCCCGAATTCTCGCTCGGTGGTTCACGGATTTGCTTGAGGTTTGGAGGTGAGCAGTACGGGTCACCGGCGCGTCCGGAGATGTCCTCGCTCGGGCGTGAAAGTGCCTGGTGTGGGCTGTCCACGCGAGCCCGTTCGGGTTTTAGCTCTCGGTCAGCACATGAACACACGGTTCTTGGTCGGGGCAGCCGAAAACTTCTCGGGTTTGTGCCGAGAGAGCAGAGGGAAGTCCCCTGGTGTCGCTTTTCGGTTTTTGGAGGCGCTGTGGCACAAGCCTGGTGGTTTCCCGATCAAGGACCCGAGGTGGCTACGAGCGGCGGCTCGATTTTCTTTCTTGCACGGGGGTGAAGCTGCGAACGGGAACTCGGTCACTTGGGGATGGATCAGGCCGAGAGTTAAGGGAGCCACGAGCAGCTCTCCAGCGCTGCTACTTCGGTGAGGAGGTGGCAGCAGTTTGCTCCCGGTGGCGCCCGGAGCCTCGCTCGGCAGCTCGGTGTGAGTCGATACACAGAGACTGAAACTTAAGCAGTAAGTTACTCCCTCCCCCTCTCAAAGACAGGTGGGTCCCTCCACAGTTCCTATCCAAAATATCTCGGCAAACTTCTGCAGATTTTGAACAATCCTCTGTTAATGACACATTCAGAACCAGAACACACTCACTGTCATTGAAATAAGACTACAGGGACACAAGGAATTTCCTTTTAGTTCCTCGATGTTTCTGTACATTCTTGTCAATGTTTTTTTTTTGGTGCTCAAGTCCCATTTTCCTTCAAAGCTTCCATTTCTTTTCAGCTACTTTAGTTACTAATTTTCTTTTATTGATGAAGTTGCACGTGCTAAGAGTTTTTGATTGCGGTGTAAGTAACCGGAATTTTACCTTGAAGTTAGCGGTGGGAAGAAGTGGCTTACCGTTCGGAAAAGAAAATAAATAAATATTGACGTTTGACTATACTTCTCCTCTGTAACCATCCACCCCTGCTGTGGGCTATCCATCCCCAAGCAGCCAAAAATTAATCGAGTTCGCAAATCACGATTCCTTGCAAATAATTAATATTGTTTAATCGAGTTCGCAACTCCAACAGTCGTAGTTTAATTAGTATTGTAATTGATTATTATTTAAATAATACTTTGATTGATTGCGTGATTAGTTACTATATGTAAATAAATGGGTTTCGGCCCGGTCTGGCCTGACACGACCCATTTAGGGTCTGTCACGGGCCATTTACACGGTTTCTTTAACCGATTGATTTTTTGCTGAGGGGTTTTTGTTGTTTCCGCTGCGAAACGTTTTAATCTACCATTCACCCCCCTCTGGTAGCTTTTCACGTGCTCTTCGATCCTACAATTGGTATCAGAGCCAAGGTTCTCTAATCTTTGTGATTTGCACGTGTTTTGACTAACCATCATGGAGAAGTACTCCGCAAAACCTTGTGTGTTCAATGGCATCGATTTTCAGGTTTGGAAGGCGCGGATGGAGGCCTACATACAGGCGCAAGGCTTCGCCATATGGGAAAAGGTCTACCGGAACTTTGATGTACCACCCAACAATCAAGTTACGGCTGCGAACATGAGAGATGTTGACAACAACAACAAGGCTCGCAACTTGATCATCCAAGGATTGACTCAAAGCGACTTCGACCGTGTTGCACACCTCCGATCTGCATATGATGTTTGGAAAGCTCTTTGTGACTACCATGAAGGATCCAATACGATCAAGGAGGTAAAGCAAGATATGTTCAAGAAAGAATACATGCATTTTGAGATGCAACCCGGTGAGTCAATTGACGACCTTTTTGCTCGCTTTAATAAAATTCTCAGCAACTTGCGTAGTGTCAATGTTAACTTTTTAGATGCTGAAAATGCTAGACAATTGTTAGGAGCATTAGATATGTCAATTTGGGAGATGAAAGTTACATCTATTCGTGAATCTACTGTAATGAGTTCTCTTACTTTAGACGTGCTTTATTCTAAATTGAAAACTCATGAAATTGACATCATCTCACGTAAAAACCCCAACAAGTCTATTGCATTTGTTTCGCAACGTGACATGTCTAGTTCTAGTCAATCATCATCTAGTGGTGCACTCTCTTTGCTGTCCTCTCTAACCCTTGAACAGATTGAAGAGTTTCCAGAGGAGGAGCTTGCACTCATCTCTACTCAGTTCTCAAAAGCATTGCAAAATGCGAGAACTAGAAGGAGAGGAAGCTCCGGACCTCAACGATGTTTTGAATGTGGTAAGACAGGACATTTTTGTACGGAGTGCCCTAACCTTTCAGGTCCGACTTCACGTGAAGAAAAGAAAACAAGGCCGAAGAAATCATTTGCAAAGAATAAGAAGAAGAAAGATTTATCAATGCGCAACATAGTGCATAGTATGATCTCTGCACTTCAAGATTTCGGCTCAAGTGATGTGGACACCGGTAGTGATGAAGATAAAGAAGCTATGGCAAATATGTGCTGCATGGCGAGCAAGTCAAGTTCAAGCTCCGAGGAGGCAGAACACAACAGAGACGATGAAGAGGTATGTCCCACTTGCGAAGAAATGTGTGATGCTATTTCTCGTGCCACTGTTATATTAAAGAAAAAGGATAAAAAACTTAGGAACAATGCTGTTAAAATTGAATCACTAGAATCTGAAATTAATCGTTTAAAAACTTTGATTCCTAGTGATGATTCTTGTTCCTCATGTGATTTGATTTATGAACAATTATCCTCTTTAAGAAGTGCACACGCATCTACACTTGATAAACTTGAACTTGAAATTGAAAAGAACAAAGAGCTTGCTGCACTTAATGATAAAAATTTGAAAGATGCTTGTTGTTCTACAATTGATTTGCATTGTTCTTCATGTGATGATCTGAATAAGAAACTAAATGATGCTATGAATGAGATTTCTATTTTGAACAATGCTTTACGTCTGCATGAAGTTAAATATTGTTCAAATTGCAAACTAAAAGGAAAAACTTCATTTGAAAACTGCTTTGATCTGTCCAATAAACATGATGACATGCATAGGACACTAGATCGGTTTTCTAATGCAAATAAGAACCTAAACTTGCTGCTGAATTCTTCCAAGTCTTGTAATGATAAAACTGGTTTAGGTTTTAATTCTCATGCTCATGCTAATGCACACCCACCTAAAGTTGTAAAGTCATTAGGAAGTGGTTTGATTCAAACAGCTCCTAGACAAAAAGAGGTGATTTTCAAATCTGCAGGAGTACTGTCCCATTCGGGTTCTAATAAACGTGTTGCTTGCTCATCTAGACATGATAATAAGGTTATTTTTCATTGTACCTACTGTGGTAGAGATGGTCATGTCATGGATTTTTGTTATAGACTAGCTAAACACGATAAGAAACAAAGAATACTTGCTAGATCACATAACAACCAAGCAAAATCTGCTAGACCGAATGTTCGGAGCTTGCAACCTGCTGTAATGAGTCAAAAACTTGCTCCCGGACCTACTGTTTTTTGTGCTACATATAACACATCTTCTAAGTCAGTAGTTGGGAACAAAAATTTTCGATGTTTGGCTCATAAACCTGATGTACCTTCTCAGCTTTCGCGTGTTATTCCTGCTGGACGTCGTGTGACTCAGTACTGGATTCCTAAAAGTCTTCCAGTATTGAGTCATCAACGTATTGTGCTGCTGTGTAGGTTTCATGTTTGAGGAAGGAGAACATTTGGATTGTGGATTCAGGTTGCTCACGCCACATGACCGGTAACAAAGAATGGTTCTCCTCTCTCTCTTTTGTGTCACGTGTAGAAAATGTTACTTTCGCCGATAACTCTTCTACTCCCATAATTGCTAAAGGTTCGGTTAGAGTAAACAATCTCTACACTTTGAAAGATGTGGCACTTGTTAAAAATTTGAAATACAACTTGCTTTCGGTTTCACAATTGCTAGATGAAAATCTAGAGGTTAGCTTTGCTACAAATTGCTGCAAGGTTGTAGATTCAAAAGGTGAGCTTTTGTTTAACATGTCTAGGTTTGGAAGAGTTTTTAAAGCTGATTTTGATTTGTCAACTTCTAAGCATCGGTGTCTAGTTGCTAATGATACAAAGGATCTATATTTTTGGCATCGTAGACTTGGTCACATAGGCTTTGATCATCTCACTCGTGTTAGTGCTCTCGATCGCATACGTGGGCTGCCGAAGCTTAAAAGGACAATGATATTGTGTGCTCTTCTTGTAGACATGCTAAGTTTGTTGCAGGTTCACATGCTCCTCTCACAATGACCATGACAGCTGAACCGGGACAACTTTTACATCTTGACACAGTAGGTCCGGCACGTGTTCAATCCTTCGGAGGTAAATGGTATGTGCTGTAATTGTTGATGATTATTCCAGATATTCTTGGGTTTATTTTATGGCATCTAAGAATGAAGCTTTTAGTCATTTTAGAACTTTATTTCTTAGATTATCTATTGATCACCCAGGATCATTAAAAGCAATTAGAAGTGATAACGGAACTGAATTTAAAAACCAATCCTTTGATCACTTTTGTGCTGAAAATGGAATAGATCATCAATACTCTTCACCCTATGTACCACAACAAAATGGTGTCGTAGAAAGAAAGAACAGGACATTAGTTGAGATGGCTAGGACTATGCTTGATGAATATCAAACTCCTAGGAAATTTTGGGCTGATGCAATTGCAACCGCTTGTTATGTCTCAAATCGTGTTTTCTTGTGTGCTAAGCTTGGAAAAACCCCATATGAGCTCCGGTTTGGACATAGGCCTAGTGTTACACACTATAGGGTTTTTGGTTGCAAATGCTTTGTTAAGAAACATGGTAATCTTGATAAATTTGAAGCTAGATCTGTTGATGGCATGTTTCTTGGTTATCCATCTCATACTAGAGGCTACCGTGTGCTTTTACTTGACACTAACAAAATTGTAGAGACTTGCGAGGTTTCTTTTGATGAAGCTAGCCCAAGTACTAGCTCCGATATTGCAGGTCCGGATACATATCCACAGGGGGAGAGTATTTTTATTGAAGAAGATGAAGAAGTGGTGCTGCTGCCTGAAAACTCGGAAGTAAATAACGATCAAGCTGCTGATTTTGCACCACAACCAGCACCAACAGTCACTACTGCTGGTTCGGACCTTCCTCAATCAACAAGCTCTCCTAATCAAAGGTACGAACATGAAGAAGAAGGTGCTTGTGAAGTGTCTACTCCCCTCCGAGTACTCAAAAGTCATACTCCACAACAAATCATTGGAAACTTGCATGAACGAGTCACTCGGTCCAGGTTTTGCGATCCAAACTCTCATGCTCATTCTGCTTTTGTTTCTTCTTTTGAACCCAAGGATATATCACACGCACTCAGTAATGAATCTTGGATTAATGCCATGCAAGAAGAGTTAGAAAATTTTAAAAGAAATAATGTTTGGAAACTTGTACCTCCACCTCAAGGTCACACATTAATTGGAACTAAATGGGTATTTAAAAATAAGCAAAGTGAGGATGGGGTTGTGGTTAGGAATAAAGCTAGGTTGGTTGCTCAAGGTTTCACTCAAATTGATGGTCTAGATTTTGATGAAACATTTGCTCCTGTTGATAGATTAGAAGCTATAAGAATTTTATTAGCATTTGCTGCATCTAAAGGTTTCAAGTTATATCAAATGGATGTTAAAAGTGCTTTTCTTAATGGCTACATAGAGGAGGAGGTTTATGTTAAGCAGCCACCGGGTTTTGAAAATCCAAATTTTCCTAATCATGTTTACAAACTGTCCAAAGCCTTGTACGATCTAAAACAAGCCCCTAGAGCATGGTATGATAGGTTAAAAACATTCTTACTTGAAAAGGGGTTTACCATGGGCAAGTTTGATAAAACTCTTTTTGTACTTAAGCATGACAATGACTCATTATTCGTTCAAGTGTATGTGGATGATATTATCTTTGGTTGTGCTTCTCATGATCTCGTGTCCAAGTTTTCAGCTATGATGAGTTCAGAATTTGAGATGAGTATGATGGGAGAACTCACATACTTTTTGGGGCTGCAAATCAAGCAAACAAAAGAAGGAACTTTTGTGCATCAAACTAAGTATACAAAGGACCTTCTTAAGCGCTTCAACATGGACAAATGCAAGCCTCTTTGGACACCAATGGGAACAGCAACAACACTTGAACTTGACGAAGATGGTGACCCGGTCGATAAAAAAGAATACAGAAGTATGATTGGATCACTTTTGTATCTCACGGCATCAAGACCGGACATACAATTCAGCGTATGTCTTTGTGCACGTTTTCAAGCTTCTCCACATGCTTCACATCACCAAGCCATCAAAAGGATTCTCAGGTACCTACATGGAACTCAAGAATTTGGCATTTTTCTTCCTTCTTCCTCAACCGTTTCTTTGAAAGCTTTTTTGGATGCTGATTTTGGGGGTTGTAGGATTGATAGGAAAAGTACTTCGGGTGCTTGTCATTTTCTTGGTAATTCACTTGTTGCTTGGTCCTCTAGAAAACAAAGTTCAGTTGCACAATCCATGGCCGAATCTGAATATGTAGCTGCGGCTAGCGCTTGCCCACAAATTCTTTGGATTGTTCAAACACTTAAGGACTATGGGGTTGATTTAGATAGTGTTCCACTGTTTTGTGATAACACTAGTGCAATTTGTATTGCTAAAAACCCCGTGAAACACTCTAGAACTAAGCACATTGACATTAGGTATCACTTTCTTCATGATAATGTTGAAAAAAGAAACATTGTGCTTCACCATGTCGATACCGAACAACAATTGGCTGATATTTTTACAAAACCTTTGGATTTCACTCGTTTTTGTTTCATTCGTAGTGAAATAGGGGTTATGCATCCTCATGGCTTAAATTGAGGGGGAGTTTTTGAAACTTTGAAAGTCTATGTGTGAATCTGAAACTAAAATAATATGAGCATCGTATTTCATACATATATGACTTTGTGATTCCTTTTACAGGCTGAAAGTTCTTACTACATTACTCATGTTATACATTTTGTAGTTTTTGCCATGACTAGTAATTGGAATAATTACTTACACTAAATCTGGTCATGATCGAACTTTCTTGCTGTTTTGAACTTGTTGCGTGCTCACAAGTGCTTTTAATCATAAAAAATTAATCAAGTGATCAGCTCACATGTTGAGTTTTCAAATAAAAAATTGAGAAAAGATCAAGAGAATATGCATGCATCGCACTTCTTCTTTTGAGATTGCTTATCATTGCACTAAGATATGAACTTGGAAGGAATTGTGTATGACTAAAACCATGTCCTTAAGCTTCTGATTGTCAAATGACATAGGCTTGGCATGGTTGGTTAGAATAAGGCTGATGCGGCATATAATCTCTTGCAAATATCATATGATCAACTTTGTGCCTTAAATGATTATGAATAATAAAAATGCAGCAACAAGTGTCATGTTTTCAGTTTTTGAAATAGTTGAGTAAGAGAGATCATGGCTTACACTACTTTATGTATCTCATTGATGTGATAGTGTAAGTAACCTGATAGTATGACTTGGATGAGCTTTGTTTTGTATGTATATGTTATAATATGCTCATAACATTTAAAAAATTCTCTTTTGAACCTTGCTGAATACATTGTCAAAGGGGGAGAAATATGTATAAGGAGAGATTTTTTTACACTTTGCATATGTTATACACTTTCTTCCTTCTCTGATTTTAAAAAATGGGGAGAAATTAATAAAGGGGGAGAAATGAGTTTTCAAAGCTTTTCAAAACTTTCCATAAGCCAATGTTCGGATTTTAATTGGTGTTGCCAATGCATTCATCAAGGGGGAGATTGTGAGACCTATGTGTGCTGAATACATTGGCAATTAGGATAAAAGTTAGCATTAACATTCAAAGTTTTGAATATTGCCAAAACATTCTTCTGTGGCAAGGTTCGACAAGTTCTTTGTTAGGTCCGCCAAGTGTTGGCAAGGTCCGACGCAAGGTCCGGAGAGCTCCTGCAAGGTCCGAAGAGCTTCTGTTAGGTCCGGAGCTTGTTTTTAGGGAGCTCCCGTGAAGTTCAACTCGTAGAACTGCAGCGTCTTGTTTTTACTTTTAACTCGCAATGTTTCAAACTTGCTTTATCGGAAGGTTTGCTTAGTATTAATTTGCTAAGTTTTTGGTGTGTTTTGGTGGTTATGGCTGTTATCATTTGATATGGTTTGCAACATGCTTATGTGACGTGCTCATGTAAGGTGTTGTAGTTTTCGAACTAACGTGAGTCAAGTCGAGGACTTGTGCTCGGAAGAATTGGTTGTTTATTCATGTGCAAGTGTTGCTTGAGTTCAAGACATGGCTAGTGACGGGATCCTTGGACTAGTCTCAGGGAGGAGATGAGGTTCCAACAACCAAGTTCGGGAGGAGTTGTGGTTGAGTTGATCGGGAGGTCGCGCAACATGTTTGGATCAAGGGCAGTGCATATGAAGGTTGCGTTTACATCGTTGGAAGGTGTTTGAACGTGTGCAAGGAGTGCATGGACGTGGCAACATTGTTCCAAGACGTGATGAAGAGAAGTGGACGTAAAGAATTGGTCGGAAAGGTCCAACCGGCTGGATTGCGTACTCAAGGCTGAGGCTGAGTCGGATATGGCTCAAATATGGAAGATTTGAGTTGGTTATGATAGGATCTCGTGCTAGGCACGAAGTGGAGTTGTTTTAGGAATGTTTAGAACGTTCCTAAGGTGTTTGGAAGTCTCACGATTGCTTCTATCTGCGAATAGGAGAGTCCTGAGCAGTTATGGTAAGTTAGTATACGAGTCCAATTAGGAGTAGGAGTCCTAGATTGGAATGTTTAGCCTGAGGGCTGGCTATAAAAGCAAGGGAGGCCAGAGCTCTTGTGGGTATAGAACTTTGGGCTGTTCCTCTTGTGTTGCTATTGAATAAAGTTCATAGTTTCGAGGAGTTTTGTGCCTTGTTCGTCCGACTTGTTTTTCGTCAAGTCTTTCTCGCCGAGTTTCTGGACAGACCGACGTTGCTTGGGTGTTTTGTTCATAACTCGAGTTTATTCTTTTTGGGTTGTCTTCACAACTAAATTATCTATCATCTGTGAAATTTTCACGAGCTTCGGATCTGTAGTTTTTGAGATACACGAGTTTCTTTGCAGCATTACAGATCTGTTTTATATCGGGTAGAACAGATTGGTCTTCGTTTAATGTTTTGATCGTATCTCAAGTTTTACTTCGTGTTTTCAAGTGATTGTTGTTGCATTAGATCCGTGACTTGATTCTCTACCTCTCTACTTGATTTGTCACGGTTGAACATGTTTGAAAACACTTGCACACACAGTTTCTTTAACCGATTGATTTTTTGCTGAGGGGTTTTTGTTGTTTCCGCTGCGAAAAGTTTTAATCTACCATTCACCCCCCTCTGGTAGCTTTTCACATGCTCTTCGATCCTACACTTTTGATTGAAACTGAATATTTAAGTCCTCTTTTGTGATGACCCATTTGAATTTGGGGTGAAACACTTTGGTTTGCTCCTAGCCCATGCTTGATCAATCTTGGTCCCAGGCTGAACCTCACAAGTTCAGTTTGACCATGCCCCACAAATTTGAATTTGAAGGTGATCTCAAACAATGCTTTGAACAAATGGTATATGAGCTTAAAATCCCTCCCATTTTGGAACTTAAGCTCTTCAATACCTGAGGACTGCAATGATCATCCCATATATATGCTTTTGGACCATCTGAACATGAATGCTTTGCAAGGGTTCAAAAATGGGGTTTAAACTTCCCTCCCCTCTACTCATAGGGAATATGTATATGAGTTAGATTTTTGGGAGTGAAATCCTTTCCCGGGTTAACATGTGCTCAACAGGAGTTAAAGAAGATTTTAGCTCTTCCCACATGTCCATGTTTGAGTTTATCATTTCATGTGACATAACTCAAGTTATTTCCCTTGCCTTAACATGTTTGAATTCAGCATGAACCCAATCCTTGTTAGCTCACCCTCAAATCAGAAAGTTGCCCCCACATTCTCCTCAATTCAAATGTATGAGGCTCCATGTGTATACAAAAGTTTGGCGGCAATTTGAGCTGAACCTTTGAGACTAAAGACCTTGTCTTCATTCTTTCTCATCTACATGCATGATTACACATGAGCTTAACTTCACCTTGGTCCAACACTTTCAAAGGCATGCTTGAACCCATGTGGTTGCACCTCATGTGTACCATCCCATGTAAGAAAGTTTTTGTAAGTCCCATTTTTCATGAACCAGAAACACGATGACGTTCAATCACCCGTTTCTTTGCATTCACGTTTTTGGGACATTTACATTCCTCCCCCTTAAAAAGAATCTCGTCCCGAGATTCCAATAGGAGAACGAGACGGGAGAGGTAATGCCAAGTGGTATGACGATAAAAACTCCGGATAGTTCCTACGGAGGTAATCTTTGCTCTCCACGTTGTTTTTTCCATGGTATGATTACCCCACAGCACCTGGTAAAATCTTAATATCCGATTCCAGGTGTTCCGCATTCTTCACATCGATAGTCTGAACCGGTCGCTCGGTGTAGGTACGATCCGGCTTCAACTAGTCAAGTTCTTCGGTGTGGACAGCGATGGTAGCTGTAAAGTACTTCCGTAGCTGTGACCTCTGAAATTTATCCTGAACGGCAGCAAGGCTTGCCGGTAGTTCCAGCCGGTAAGTTACGGTTCCACACACCTCCGTGATAGCAAGTGGATCTAAGGCTCGGGAAGCAAAATCTCCCCTTTACATTGGACCGGTGAATTCCTTTCCATCGGAGACAAGCGAAGACAACGTGTTCTCCACCGTCGAAATGCAACGGTCTATGCCTTTGACCCTCGTGACTTTTATTTCGGAATTGAACAGCCTCCAAGTTCGCTTCTATCGTTCGAACTCGGTCATCAGCTTTGTTGACTAACCAACCCCGATCAGTACCCTTCTGCCGTACTCACACCACTTTAGTGGTATGCGACATTTCCGGCAGTCTAGAGCTTCATATTACGAGGTATCACTATATGGTATTTAAACCATAGAGTACACTCATTGTCCTTTATAGTGACGACATTGAGTGAACGACAATCAACACTTATTCTTAGTGTCTCATCGTTCTTCTTAACGAACAGCGCAGAGCAACCCCAAGGTGATGAGCTTGGTTGTGTAAAACCGTTGCTCATAAGTGCACTTAGTTGCTCCTTCAACTCCGCTAGTTCATTGGGTGCCATCTTACACGGCCTTCGTGAAATCGGTGTTGTTTCCAGCGTCAGTTCAATCTTGAAATTGACGTCCCGTTAGCCGGCATTGCCCGGTAACTCATCGGAAACACATTGGATATTCAAGTCCCACCGGAAAATCCTCGAGTTCAATCACTTCCGTGTGGTAGGCCTAACTCGCTCTCTTTGCTGTACAGAACGGATTCTTCTGTCTTTACCCAGATTTTGATCAGTTTAACAGTATTTTCATAACTCAAGTTGAATACTCGCGAGCTATAATCCAGAATATCATAAGTGTGATTGGGAAAGGAAGCAAACTAAAGTTTACATTTCTAAAGATGAGACCGGGCAGAGAGGTTAGGCAGCGACAAGAAGAGGTCTTGGTCGAGTAGCTCTGCCTGTGTCGGTTAAGGACCGATGGGTGTGCCACGTCCAGGAGCAAGTATTGAGTTGTGTACCGGATGCTTACTGATATATGGGAACCAGGAAACCGATGTACCAGGTTCACTGGATTGTAGAGGCATACCACATCGTCTCATTAGACATATGAGCCCGAGACTGCGCGACCGGTTCTACAGTTTAGTGTCCTGAGAAAGGTTGCCACATATGACGTAATGAAGGACGCCAGAGTTGGGTCTTCAGAGGCGGGCGTATGTGTCGATCTATCCGGGTAGTGTTTGATTCGAATCACCTTCCCTCGCGGTTATTGAGTACCGCTTGCTCCCATGTTGTGACGTAGTAATCAACTTGTGTGGAAACAGTTTGCAAAAGTATAATTGCTGCTATGATTATATTAAGTTGCATGAAAACCCTGTTTGAAGTAGAGATAGAGAAAACTAAATTTATTTTCCACCTTGGGACAAGTAACATTGGAATGAAGCGTTTCTTGTTTGATTGTGGAGTTCCAATGTTGTTGGGCGCAAGGTCACTGTAAAAGTCCCAAAACTTGTAAATAGAAAACTTGAGCTATGAATAAAGTTGAGTTTATATGCAAGAAATGGGACTTACAAAAACTTTTGTATACTCATGAAAGTGTTGGCTTGTGCAATAAAACTTTGAATTCAGTTTGAACTAAAAGGGTCACTTCAAAAGGAAGAAGGGCATTTTCAAAAGAGGAAATTCAAACTGTTGTTCGAGAAGTTGTATTTGCCATGGCCAACTCAAAGATCAGAGGATATAATTGAATTCCTCAGGTCCAAATTATGAGGGAGCCAAGTTTTGAGCAAATTTGGAGGTGCTTTGATATGAATGTCAAAGGAACTTGTGAATTTCATCCAAATTTGAATTTAAACTCAAAACTGAGGAACAACTTGTCAAATTGCCTAATGACTTTTGGATTTGAGTTCCTCAGAGCTGACTTTGCACTAGGCCAAAAATTGAAGATCTTTTGGGGCAGAGAGGGGCTTGTGGGCTGCAATTGTCATTGAGAGGTGGGGTTAAAAACTTACTGCCTAAGTCTTCAGTCCCTGCTTATCGGCTCACAACCGAACTGCCGCCCGAGCTCCAGGCGACACCGAGCGCAAGCTACTGCCACCTCCTCGCCAAAGTAGCAGCGCTGGAGAGCTGCTCGTGGCTGCCTCAGCCATCGGCGTGATCCGTTCCCCGGGGCTGAACCACAGCTCGTGTTTTTCCCCCTCGCGCAAGAACAAAATTCGACAGTTCGCCGCCGCCTCCTCGGTGATCGATGGGAACCGATTCCACTTCGCACCCTCCACCCACTGAGCTGCAAGGTAGTCCTGAGGGAGCTCCTCACACGTCCTCAGCGCAAGAGCAGTCAGGTTCCGGCCTCCCTTCCCTAGCAAAGCTCGTTTCCGCGGCAACCGAACGGCACAGCAGCTCGTCGTTCCCGTGGACAGCCCACTCCGTGGATTTTCCTACCCAAGCGAGGACGGCCATCGGTGCACTGCTGGTCACTGCTGCTTCCACCCAAACCACAAGGCGAGCCGTGAACCACCGAGTGATAATTCGGAGAAACTTCACCGGCGGCCACAGAACGACGTTCCGGTATGAATTCTCCAAATTTCCCCTCCCTTCTCGTCTTTAGGTCACTAAACTGTGCTCAAAGGACCTAGACTCGAGGGCGACTCGATCCCCTCCCCAATCCTGGCTTGAAACCCCATATGAGCAGACCATTTTGATGTTTCCGAGCGGCGATCATGGCGGGAACCGCCGGGCACACGGTGAACCCCCACTTGCCGCCATTTCCGAGCCCGTTTGAGGCCGTGCCAAACTTGCCTGACCTCCACTGGTGCTTTAGAGTGGATCCACCTAACGTATGGCGGGCTAGTGTGCTCGGGCCACGGTGCCGAGGTGGTACCGAAAGGTGCGCACGTCGCCGACTGGTTTCTGGTCACCAGCGGTCCGAGATCAATGCACCAGTGGATTGCTCATCCCTGAAAACCCTCAGGCGGCAAGTATCGAGCCGGGAGACAGCCGGGAAGCCGACTTCGGCGAGCCCCGACGAGTTTCCGGCGAGGGGGCGGCGCGGGAAAAAGAAAACGGCTCGGGGAAGAAGACGACCGGCGGGTCCCACGTGTCAGTGGCGGAAAAAATTAAATCCCCGATCAGCTGCGGCCCCGGGATCCTTTGCGACAGCACGGGAAGTAGTCTGTGACCCCGTGTGTCTTAGCTACGGCAACCGACGCATGTAGAGGGGACCCACCGTCAGAGTTTGAACATTTCCCGAATTAATTTGAATTCCAGATTTAGTTCAAACTTTAGAACCTCATAACTATTGATAGGAAGCTCCAAATTTAGTGATTCAAATTGGGTTGGATTCAGTATGAAAAACTCTATCCAAATGTACAACCCAATTTGCATGAAAACCGATAGAACATTCTGGAGAATTCTTTAAAGCTTTTTAGCAAACGAATTTTAGAGGGAGTTTGGTTCATCCAACAATCCCCAAATTTTGCCAGAATATTCTTTAGGATATTAAGAGACCCGTGTAAAAGTTTCAGCTCATTTGGAGTTGATTTAGTTAGGGTAATTCTGATTTCAAATTTCTGTATTCAAATGAATACAGAAACATTTTCAGAGAATTTCCAAAACTTGGAAATTCAGTTCTAGCCATTCCTTAGCTCCACAAATCCTAGGATAATTCAGGCATGCTCTCTGAACTATGCTTGAAATTGTAGTTCATTTGAATTTGCATGAAAGTGCAAATTTATTCAGGATTAATTCCTTTATGCCTAAATGCTTAGGGAATTTTTCTGGGTAATCTACTCAGTGAAATATTCTGAATTTTGGTCCAGACGACTTTATTGTGACAAGAAACTCCCAAGAATATTTCCAGCTCCATTGGTGCCCTGGATGAGTAGTGTTCTGTTCAACCATTAGTTGATCCCCACCCAAGTGATGAAACCCCACTCATCACTTGATCTTAGTACTTAAACACACACCCAAACCACCACACCCAGTGTCATTTTAAATTCTTAAACAGAGTTCCAGTTTTGAACTTGTCCTTAGCACTTGTTAGCAAATGTTTTACAATTAACTATATATGCATGTTCATAACGTATAGTGCTTAAACGTGGAAGAGTGGAGGAAAGGTGAAGCTTGGATCAAGGAGCAGGAAGGCCAGTGATTAAGATTCCAGTCATCATCAGCAACTAACTTCATCTTATCTGACTTTAGTCACCTGCAAAACCAAGGCAAGCCCCGGTTTGCATTTAAGTTCTTTTCTAAAGTTTTTACTTTGTTCACTACTATGGGTCAAAGTTTGGATGTGCATTAGGTCCAGGATACTTTACACCCCAAATGCATGACCAAATGAACCCTGGAGTTGAGGGTAGAAAAGGGTCACCGCTGTAGAAGAATGCTGTGCTAAATAGCTTAGGACATCCGGTAGAAGTCGAGTAGTTGGAATCTACTCGCGAGTTATAGACAGGATTACCTGGGTGTAGATGGAACAAGAGAGCAAATTAAAGTTTACCTTTCCAAAGATGAGACCGGGCAGGATGGTTAGGCAGCGACAAGACGAGGTCTTGGTCGAGTAGCTCTGCCTATGTCGGTTAAGGACCGATGCTTGTGCTGCACTGTCGGAGCAGGTATTGAGTTGTGTACCGGATGCTTACTGACATATGGGAACTAGGAAACCGATGTACCAGGTTCACTAGATTGTAGAGGCATACCACATCGTCTCCTTAGACCTATGAGCCCGAGACGGCGTGACCGGTTCTACAGTCTAGTGTCCTGCGAAAGGTGGCCACATACGACGTAATGAAGGACGCCAGAGTTGGATCTTCAGAGGCGGGCGTATTTGTCGAGTTATCCGGGTAGTGTTTGATTTGAATCACCGTCCATCACGGTTATTGATTACCGCTTGCTCCCTGTGTTGTGACGTAGTAATCAAGTTGTGTGGAAATAGTTTGCAATGTTTTAAGTGCTGTTATGATAATTGTAAATTGCATGAGAACCGTGTGTGAAGTAGAGATAGAGCAAACTAAAGTTATTTTTCCACCTTGGGACAAGTAACATTGGAATGAAGCGTTTCTTGTTTGATTGTGGAGTTCCAATGTTGCTGGGCGCAAGGTCACTACTATTATGGCTAAAATATGAAAGTTAAGGATGAACTCGTAGGCGAGTCTTTTCTCAAATGACAGGCTTAAGTCTTAGGTTACTTTCATGTAGAGTTTCATGTCTTAGGAGAGCCGGTTAAGTCTTGCTGAGCCTTTGTGCTCACTCTTGCTATATAAGTGGTTTTGCAGGTAAACCTCGACGCTATAAAGAAGGTTGTCCGGTGAGACTCGGGAACTTCCGAGTCATGTCACACTTGGAGAAACTAGCCGCTGCCATGTCTTCGTGTTGCTAGCGAGAGAAGTCCGCGGGCTGGACCTCTTCTCTAATGCTTCTTAGATATTCGACGTGGGCTGTTTATAGACTTCCGCTGTAGCTACTTTCTGTAAAGTATTTATAAAGATCAGTTGTAAGCTTCCGCTTTGATTTATGTAATACAGGATTCCTTATGTGTGTGCTGTTCGGTGCCGCATAACACGGCACCACCCAATGCGATCCCCGGGCGAGGTGCCCCGTCCCCATGAGTGATCGGGACGGCGGGGTCCCGTCAGCGTGGTATCAGAGCCGCATTGGTAATAGCGCACAGAGTAAGGATCGTATTACGACAAAAACTTAGGATACGGTGAGGAAACGGTATTAGGCCCACATAAGGACAATAGTAGTATAGTTACTTAAAGTGGCAGAACTAACTACGTGTTATAATTCTGAATTTTGTTTATGTAACGACGCACCTACGCTCAGGTAAGAATGGTAAGGAACGCCACCGAAAGCGGTTCAATTTCGGTTAGCTCCCCTGACGAGGAAAGTGGTTCAGGGATAGGTCTTACAGCTTGGTGTGAGACGTCAATATGAAACTCTTGGACTCTTCATGTTCCTGAGTTCATATGAAACGCTGATCCCTAGCGTGCATTAGGCAAGTAAGTGGAGACCCCATCGTGTGGTCAGTAACGCGATAGTGTGTTCGTCTGGAAATAGCCCAGGAGGACATACGCAGCGCTTGCCATCGGCGTGCCCTGCAGGGCAGTAGGTGGTATCCGTTGGCTTGATAACATTCCCAACCGTGACGACCCATTCATGATATACTCGGGTTCCCCGTCGTGTGGTGTTGAAACACGATCACGTACCTTGAGACGCGGCTTAACTCAAGGACGGCCGTATGACAATGATACGGGCGTTTGTATTTACTTTCAAATATGGAACTGCTTGAAATGAAACAAACTTTGAGTGCACCACTATTGAGTGTTCTTCTGCAGGTACTAACGATGTAAGTATCCCGTGTAGAACATGTGTATGAGAGACCGTTTTAGTGCCACTGCTCATACGTATATGCCGGTGTAATCCGGTTAGGATTTTTTTTGGTGAGTCTACGTACTACCGACATGTTTCTTACGGTGCATCGACACCGTACTACCCTTAATAACCTCTTCCCTATGAAGAAATGATTCATAAACTAACTTTCAACTAAAAATGGAAGTTTGAAACAAGTAGTAGCTACTGAACTCTTATTTTGAGCTAAGATTCAAATGAGAGTATAACTAGGTATCAAGGTTTTCAAAAAAACAGAGTGCTCTGTTTCTGGCAGGAATTCTTGCTGGACTTTAACAGGGCATAACTCTGAGTAGCTTGACCCAAATATGGTGTATTATACAGTTCTGGAAAGATTTTCAAGTGCTCTACAATTTATTTGTAGACCTCCAGTGCAAAATCACATTTTAAGTTGGTGAAAAGTCCAGTTGAAGGCAAACTGTTCAAAACCAGGACAGTAGCAAAAACCTCTCTGGACCTTTCTGTTTTTAAGCCATAACTTCCTGTATAAAAATCCTTAAGGAGCCTATGAGTACTTGTTGGAAAGCTACTGAAGTTTACTAAAACTTTGGTATTGAACTCGAGTCAAGAATCTGTTGATAACTTGAGTAAAATTTGGAGTTTGTGGGAACTGGTCAGGGTAGTCCCGCTGATTAGTTTAGCGTACTTAAGATTTGTTTAAACATGAATGTGGTTATGCTTTCATAAAGTTCATGACATGTTCATGTTTTACTAATCTTTACTTACTACTGAGATAGAATTTTGATTGACTCAAAAAAATTTTTCGTGCAGTATCGTACGCACACATCCTCAAATGGAGATTGGAGGTTCAAGTCGAGGTGGGAATGACTCGACTTCATCACAAGAGCCATCGCCAACCGGATTGGCTGAAATTATGGCGAAGATGAATGAAACTCTCCAAACTCTAGTTCAGCAAGGCATAGATCGAGAAGCTCAACATCACATGCCAACCCAGAGCACTTATCTGGATTTCTTGGCGACACAACCGCCGGTATTTTCCGAGGCGGCTGACCATTGTGAAGCAAATCACTGGTTACGTGTCATTGAGTCCAAGCTTGGGTTGATCCGATGTGATGAATTCTCGAAGACTCTATATGCCGCTCAGCAGCTTCATGGCTTTGCTGGAGCATGGTGGGCAGAGTACCTTGCTGTCCAAACAGCAGGGCATCGTGTCACACGGGCGGAGTTCCAGGCTGCATTTCGTGCTCGTTTCATCCCTGCGGGCATAATGCAAATCAGTCTGGATGAGTTCTGGAATATGAAGCAAGGGGACATGAGTGTTATTGAGTATGCAAAGGAATTCAATCGCTTAGCTCAATATGTCCCTGACTATGTGAAATCACCATACATGAGGAGTTATCATTTTTATCGAGGGCTGACTGCTAGGCTGCGATGTGAATTGGCTCAAGTTAGCCAAGAGAATTTTGATGAGTTTGTGAGCTGTGCTATCGCTCAAGAATATTATTCCAACCTCTACCTCAAAGAAAAGAGGGAGAGGGACTCATCACAGGACGAAGACAATCATCTACCTCAGAAGTATCGGTTGGTAATCCGTTCACCTTTCGGTCGAGGGATTCCACAAGAGGTGCAATCATTCTGGGAGTGTGACGACTCTTCTACTCCACAGAGGTCTTATTCACCTCCGTCGCAGCAGCAAGTTATTTCTTATGCACCTCAGTATCAACAAGGTGCGATAGAATACTATTTCCCTCAAGGGGTTGAAGATGAACAAGGTGATTTCTCAGTTGAACCAAGTGCTGTCCCACTTCATGTTGACAACGAACTCAACGTCAATGAAGCAACTGAACCGAGCAGCAATGTTGTGTCTGCGGGTCCAGTTCCACAGAGTGATCTTGGGCAGCAAAGAAAAGCTATGTCCAAGGTGGGGACAGTTAATTATGTGTCAGCCGATGATCTGCCAAAGGGAGGACCTGTTCTGGCCGGCAGGTTCATCTTAAATGACAAGCCGGTTGTCATTTTATTCGACTCTGGTGCAACACATAACTTCATTAGCCGGGCAACAGTAATCCGGGATCAGATCTCCACCACTGTCACAAAAGTTTCATAACTTATTCATTCGCCAGGTGGAGACATATCAACCAATGAAGTCGTTTCTCGAGCACCACTTTGTTTGGGTGGAAAAATTTATCCTACCACCCTCATCATTCTCGAAGACCAGGGAATCAATGCCATATTGGGAATATCATGGTTGACCTTCCATAAGGCTGTTCTGGACATCGAGAACAGGAGTGTTCACTTGGACTCTCCCCTTCACGGGCGTCAAACATTGTATCTCGGTGAAGCAGTTTCCAAGGAACCGGAAGTATGTAATGCCGAGGCATGCAAGTTACAAGACATTCCGGTAGTCCGTGAATATCCGGACGTATTTCCCGAATATCTTCCAGGCTTACCACCTGAGCGCAAGGTGGAATTCAAAATAGAGTTGATACCGGGAACCACGCCGATCTCTCAGAGACCATACAAAATGGCTCCGAATGAATTAGCCGAGCCGAAGGAGCAACTCAAGGATCTGATGGACAAGGGGTTTATTCGTCCAAGTTCATCACCATGGGGTTGCTCAGCTTTATTTGTGAAGAAGAAGGATGAGACGCTGAGGCTATGCGTTGATTATCGTCCTTTGAATGCTGTGACCATAAAGAACAAGTATCCACTACCAAGAATTGATATCCTCTTCGATCAGCTAGTGGGTGCTAAAGTCTTCTCCAAGATGGACTTAAAGTCGGGATATCATCAAATCAAGATTCGAGCTGAAGATATCCCGAAAACAACATTCTCGACAAGATATGGGCTCTACGAATATCTTGTCATGTCATTTGGGTTGACCAATGCTCCGGCTCACTTTATGTATCTTATGAACTCGATGTTCATGCCAGAGCTGGATCAGTTAGTCGTGGTATTCATCGACGACATCTTGGTCTATTCCAAATCTGAAGAGGAATACGCTAAACATTTGCATATTGTGCTCCAACGACTGAGAGATCACAAGCTCTATGCAAAGTTTAGTAAATGTGAATTCTGGATCAACCAAGTGCCATTTCTTGGGCACATTATTTCAGCAGAAGGCATTGCTGTTGATCCAAGCAAGATTGAACAAGTGCTGAAGTGGAAGTCTCCAACATCAGTCCATGAAGTTCGTAGCTTCTTGGGTTTGGCGGGGTATTATCGGAGGTTCATCCCGAGCTTCTCAAAAATCTCCAAACCTATGACGGAGCTACTGAAGAAGGGCATCAATTATGATTGGAGCAAGCCATGTGAGGAAGCTTTTCAAGCGTTGGTGAAACACCTCACAACATCCCCGGTTCTAGCTCAACCGGATACAACCAAGCCTTTTGATGTTTATTGTGATGCGTTGGTCATCGGGCTTGGGTGTGTACTCATGCAAGGAGGACGTGTGGTCGCATATGGCTCACGACAATTACAAAATCATGAGCAACATTATCCAACTCATGATCTCGAGCTTGCTGCCGTGGTATTAGCTTTGAAGATGTGGAGACATTACCTATTGGGAAATCTGGTTCATCTCTACACCGACCACAAAATCTTGAAGTACATATTCACTCAGAAAGAGTTGAATATGCGACAACGGCGATGGTTGGAGCTAATCAAAGACCATGAGATTGAAATTCATTATCATCCGGGCAAGGCAAATGTGGTTGCCGATGCACTCAGCCGGAAGTCTCATATTCATAACCTAACCATTGCGCCGATGGAAGAGGAAGAACCAAGTCTTTACTTGGTTCCATATGGAGCTCTGCATAACCTAGCCCACATACCCACAATAAAAGAGGAGGTTATGGCAGCTCAAAAGAAAGACAAGGACATGGCTCATATCAGAAGGAGGTTGAAGAACGGGGAGATGAAATGTTTCCGGTTAGATGAGGAAGACACCCTATGGTTCAAGGACCGGATAGTCATACCCCGTGATATGAGGCTGCGGAAGAAAATTTTGGATGAGGCTCACTTATCCAAATTTTCTATTCACCCGGGCAGCAATAAAATGTACCAAGACCTCCGGAAGAAGTTTTGGTGGACACGTATGAAACGTGAAGTTGCAAAATACGTTTCAGAATGTGATACGTGTCGAAGAATTAAGGCCGACCACGTAAAGAAGTCGGGCCTGCTGCAACCGCTACAGTTACCGGCATGGAAGTGGGAAGACTTGAGTATGGATCTCATCGTTGGGTTGCCGATGACCTCCCAACACCATGACTCGATTTGGGTAATCGTGGACCGGTTGATCAAATCAGCACGCTTCATCCCCGTGCATACCAGATACACCGCCAAGCAGTATGCGGAGTTGTACATAGCACGGATCTTGTGCCTACATGGAGTTCCCCGGACGATCATCTCTGATCGAGGCGCGTTGTTTGTTGCTCGTTTCTGGGAGCAGCTACACGCATCCTTGGGAGCCAAATTGATCCGAAGCTCCGCGTATCACCCTCAAACCGATGGGCAAACAGAGAGGGTGAATCAAATACTTGAAGATATGCTGAGAGCATGTGCCATCCACCACGGTAAGAGCTGGGGTGATCACTTACCGTTGGCAGAGTTCTCATATAACAACGGGTATCAATCAAGTATCAAAATGGCGCCTTATGAATCTCTCTACGGCCTTAAGTGCCGCACACCCTTGAACTAGTGTGAATCCGGCGAGAGAGTTATTTACGGGATTGATCTTGTGAATGAGGCTGAAGAGCGAGTGAGGCTTATTCAGGAAAATCTTAAAGCTTCCCAGTCTCAACAAAAGATCTATGCGGATAAGAGGCGTCGTCCTCTGGAATTTCAAGTTGGGGACCATGTATACCTCCGCGTATCTCCTATGAAGGGCATTCACCGATTCGGAGTGAAGGGAAAATTGGCTCCACGTTTTATTGGTCCCTTCGTCATCATTGAAAGGTGTGGACCCGTGGCATACCGTTTGGAGCTACCGGCAGCCTTAGCTGGAGTTCATAACGTCTTCCACATATCTCAGTTGCGGAAGTGTGTAAAAGTTCCAACGGAGATTCTCACGGATGATGTAGCAGATTTGAAGCCGGATCTCACCTATGTTGAGCATCCAACCCAGATAATTGATGAAAAGACTCGCGAGACCAGAAATCGGACGCTGCAATTTTTCAAGGTGCTATGGGAAAATCACACATCCGACGAAGCTACATGGGAAAGCGAGGAGTATTTACAACGCAATTATCCGGAGTAGTTAGAGGCTTATACTTAGTAGTTGTCCTCTCCATTTTGTCCTTAATCATGAATCTCGGGACGAGATTCTTTTTAAGGGGGAAGGAATGTAAAAGTCCCAGAACTTGTAAATAGAAAACTTGAGCTATGAATAAAGTTGAGTTTATATGCAAGAAATGGGACTTACAAAAACTTTTGTATACTCATGAAAGTGTTGGCTTGTGCAATAAAACTTTGAATTCAGTTTGAACTAAAAGGGTCACTTCAAAAGGAAGAAGGGCATTTTCAAAAGAGGAAATTCAAACTGTTGTTCGAGAAGTTGTATTTGCATGGCCAAATCAAAGATCAGAGGACATAATTGAATTCCTCAGGTCCAAATTATGAGGGAGCCAAGTTTTGGGCAAATTTGGAGGTTCTTTGATATGAATGTCAAAGGAACTTGTGAATTTCATCCAAATTTGAATTTAAACTCAAAACTGAGGAACAACTTGTCAAATTGCCAAATGACTTTTGGATTTGAGTTCCTCAGAGCAGATTTTGCACTAGGCCAAAAATTGAAGATCTTTTGGGGCAGAGAGGGGCTTGTGGGCCCCAATTGTCATTGAGAGGTGGGGTTAAAAACTTACTGCCTAAGTCTCCAGTCCCTGTTTATTGGCTCACAACCGAACTGCCGCCCGAGCTCCAGGCGACACCGAGCACAAGCTACTGCCACCTCCTCACCGAAGTAGCAGCGCTGGAGAGCTGCTCGTGGCTGCCTCAGCCATCGGCGTGATCCGTTCCCCGGGGCCGAACCACAGCTCGTGTTTTTCCCCCTCGCGCAAGAACAAAATTCGACAGTTCGCCGCCGCCTCCTCGGTGATCGACAGGAACCGATTCCACTTCGCACCCTCCACCCACTGAGCTGCAAGATTGTCCTGAGGGAGCTCCTCACACGACCTCAGCACAAGAGCAGTCAGGTTCCGGCCTCCCTTCCCTAGCAAAGCTCGTTTCCGTAGCAACCGAACGGCACAGCAGCTCGTCGTTCCCGTGGACAGCCCACTCCGTGGATTTTCCTAACCAAGCGAGGACGGCCATCGGTGCGCTGCTGGTCACTGCTGCTTCCACCCAAACCACAAGGCGAGCCGTGAACCACCGAGCAAGAATTCGGAGAAACTTCGCCGGCGGCCACAGAACGACGTTCTGGTATGAATTCTCCAAATTTCCCCTCCCTTCTCGTCTTTAGGTCACTAAACTGTGCTCAAAGGACCTAGACTCGAGGTCGACCCGATCCCCTCCCCAATCCTGGCTTGAAACCCCATATGAGCAGACCATTTTGAAGTTTCCGAGCAGCGATCATGGCGGGAACTGCCGGGCACACGGTGAACCCCCACTTGCCGCCGTTTCCGAGCCCGTTTGAGGCCGTGCCGAACTTGCCTGACCTCTACTGGTGCTTTAGAGCGGATCCGCCGAACGTTTGGCGGGCTAGGGTGCTCCGGCCACGGCACCGAGGCGGTACCGAAAGGTGCGCACGTCTCCGACCGGTTTCCGGGCACCAGCGGTCCGAGATCAATGCACCAGTGGATTGCTCGTCCCTGAAACCCCTCTGGCGGCAAGTATCGAGCCGGGAGACAGCCGGGAAGCCGACTCCGGCGAGCCCCGACGAGTTTCCGGCGAGGGGGCGGCGCGGGAAAAAGAAAACGGCTCGGGGAAGAAGACGACCGGCGGGTCCCACGTGTCAGTGGCAGAAAAAATTAAATCCCCGATCAGCTGCGGCCTCGGGATCCTTTGCGACAGCGTGGGAAGTAGTATGTGGCCCCGTGTGGATTAGCTCCGGCAACCGACACGTGTAGAGGGGACCCACCGTCAGAGTTTGAACATTTCCCGAATTAATTTGAATTCCAGATTTAGTTCAAACTTTAGAACCTCATAACTATTGCTAGGAAGCTCCAAATTTAGTGATTCAAATTGGGTTGGATTCAGGATGAAAAACTCTATCCAAATGTACAACCCAATTTGCATGAAAACCAATAGAAAAGTCTGGAGAATTCTTTAAATCTTTTTCTCAAAAGAATTTTAGAGGGAGTTTGGTTCATCCAAAAATCACTAAATTTTGCCAGAATATTCTTTAGGATATTAGGAGACACCTGTAAAAGTTTCAGCTCATTTGGAGTTGATTTAGTTAGGATAATTCTGATTTCAAGTTTCTGTATTCAAATGAATACAGAAACATTTTCAGAGAATTTCCAAAACTTGGAAATTCAGTTCTAGCCATTCCTTAGCTCCAAAATCCTAGGAAAATTCAGATATGCTCTTTGAACTATGCTTGAAATTTTAGTTCATTTGAATTTGCATGAAAGTGCAAATTTATTCAGAATTAATTCCTTTATGCCTAAATGCTTAGGGAATTTTTCTGGGTAATCTACTCAGTGAAATATTCTGAATTTTGGTCCAGAGGATTTTCTTGTGACAAGAAACTCCCAAGAAATTTTCCAGCTCCATTGGAGCCCTGGATCTGTAGTGTTCTGTTCAACCATTAGTTGATCCCCACCCAAGTGATGAAACCCCACTCATCACTTTATCTTAGTACTTAAACACACACCCAAACCACCACCCCCAGTGTCATTTTAAATTATTAAACAGAGTTCCAGTTTTGAACTTGTCCTTAGCACTTGTTAGAAAATGTTTTACAATTAACTATATATGCATGTTCATAACGTATAGTGCTTAAACGTGGAAGAGTGGAGGAAAGGTGAAGCTTGGATCAAGGAGCAGGAAGGCCAGTGATTAAGATTCCAGTCATCATCAGCAACTAACTTCATCTTATCTGACTTTAGTCACCTGCAAAACCAAGGCAAGCCCCGGTTTGCATTTAAGTTGTTTTCTAAAGTTTTTACTTTGTTCACTACTATGGGTCAAAGTTTGGATGTGCATTAGGTCCAGAATGTTTTACACCCCAAATGCATGACCAAATGAACCCTGGAGTTGAGGGTAGAAAAGGGTCACCGCTGTAGAAGAATGACGTGCTAAATAGCTTAGGACATACGGTAGAAGTCGAGTAGTTGGAATCTACTCGCGATTATAGACGGGATTACCTGGGTGTAGATGGAAAAAGAGAGCAAACTAAAGTTTACCTTTCCAAAGATGAGACCGGGCAGGATGGTTAGGCAGCGACAAGACGAGGTCTTGATCGAGTAGCTCTTCCCATGTTGGTTAAGGACCGATGCGTGTGCGGCACCCAGGAGCAGGTATTGAGTTGTGTACCGGATGCTTACTGACATATGGGAACCAGGAAACCGATGTACCAGGTTCACTGGATTGTAGAGGCATACCACATCGTCTCGTTAGACCTATGAGCCCGAGACGGCGCGACCGGTTCTACAGTCTAGTGTCCTGCGAAAGGTGGCCACATACAACGTAATGAAGGATGCCAGAGTTGGGTCTTCAGAGGCGGGCGTATGTGTCGAGTTGTCCTGGTAGTGTTTGATTCGAATCACCGTCCATCGCGGTTATTGATTACCGCTTGCTCCCTGTGTTGTGACGTAGTAATCAAGTTGTGTGGAAATAGTTTGCAAAGTTTTAAATGCTGTTATGATAATTGTAAATTGCATGAGAACCATGTGTGAAGTAGAGATAGGGCAAACTAAAGTTATTTTTCCACCTTGGGACAAGTAACATTGGAATGAAGCGTTTCTTTTTTGATTGTGGAGTTCCAATGTTGCTGGGCGCAAGGTCACTACTATTATGGCTAAAATCTGGAAGTTAAGGATGAACTCGTAGGCGAGTCTTTTCGCAAATGACAGGCTTAAGTCTTACGTTACTTTCATTTAGAGTTTCATGTCTTAGGAGAGACGGTTAAGTCTTGCTGAGCCTTTGTGCTCACTCTTGCTATATAAGTGGTTTTGCGGGTAAACCTCGATGCTATAAAGAAGGTTGTCCGGTGAGACTCAGGAACTTCTGAGTCATGTCACACTTGGAGAACCTAGCCGCTGCCATGTCTTCGTGTTGCTAGCGAGAGAAGTCCGCGGGCTGGACCTCTTCTCTAATGCTTCTTAGATATTCGACGTGAGCTGTTTATATACTTCCGCTGTAGCTACTTTCTGTAAAGTATTTATAAAGATCAGTTGTAAGCTTCCGCTTTGATTTATGTAATACAGGATTCCTTATGTGTGTGCTGTTCGGTGCCGCATAACACGGCACCACCCAATGCGACCCCCCGGCGAGGTGCCCTGTCCTCGTGAGTGATCGGGACGGCGGGGTCCCGTCAGTCACTACTATTATGGCTAAAAATTTTGAAAGTTAAGGATAAACTCATAGGCGAGTCTTTTCACAAATGACAGGTTTAAGTCTTAGGTTATTTTCATTTAGTGTTTCATGTCTTAGGAGAGACGGTTAAGTCTTGCTGAGCCTTTGTGCTCACTCTTGCTATATAAGTGGTTTTGCAGGTAAACATCGACGCTATAAAGAAGGTTGTCCGGTGAGACTCGAGAACTCCGAGTCATGTCACACTTGGAGAACCTAGCCTCTGCCATGTCTTCGTGTTGCTAGCGAGAGGAGTCCGCGGGCTGGACCTCTTCTCGAATGCTTCTTATATATTCAACATGAGCTGTTATAGACTTCCGCTGTAGCTATTTTATGTAAATTATTTCTAAAGAACAATTGTAAGCTTCCGCTTTTGACTTATGTAATACATTGTTCCTTATGTGTGTGCTGTTGGGTGCCGCATAACACGGCACCACCCAATGCGATTCCCGGGCGAGGCGGCACGGCCCCGTGATCGAGATCGGGCCCTCTCACCCCCTCTGGTAGCTTTACACGTGTACTTGGATCCTACATGTGTGATTTTTCCTTTCCATCACTCCATTTTGTTGAGGGGAGTATGGGGCCGAAAAATCATGCTTGATGCCTTCATCAAGATACTCCTCCACTCGAGTGTTCTTGAACTTAGTGCCGTTGTCGATTCTAATCTTCTTAATCCTTAAGGAGAACTCATTTTGAGCTCTCTTTAAAAATTTATTTAGTATCCCTTGTGTTTCACTCTTTTCATACAAAAGAACACCCAAGTGAAACGAGAAAAATCATCAACTATAACAAGACCATATTTGTTACCGCCTATGCTTATGTAAGCAATGGGACCAAAAAGATCCATATGAAGCAATTCCAAGGGTCTTGTTGTAGTCATCACGTTTTTGGCGGTATGTGGTGCCCCAATTTGCTTTCCGGCTTGACATGCACTACAAGGCCTACCTTTCTCTAAAACAACATTTGTTAGTCCTAGAATGTGATCCCCTTTTTGAAGTCTTTGTAGATTCCTCATACCAACATGAGCTAGTCTCATATGCCATAACCAACCAATGTTAGTTTTTGCAATAAAGCATGTGTCAAGCTGAGCTCCATCCGTGGTAAAATCCACAAGATAGAGTTTTCCCTTTAACACACCCTTAAATGCAATTGAGTCATCACTTCTTCTAAAAACGGTCACACCCTTATTTGTGAAAATACAATTGTACCCCTTCTCACAAAGTTGTGATATGGACAACAAATTGTAGTCAAGAGACTCTACATGCAAGACATGAGAGATTGAATGTTGGGAGGAAATAGCAATTTTACCAATACCAAGCACTCTTCCTTGACTATTGTTACCAAAAGAGATGCTTTCACTTGGATCATCATTCTCTTCATATGCGATGAACATCTTTCTTTGTCCGCTCATGTGGTTTGTGCATCCACTATCTATTTCTATCCATCGGGGGAATATGAATACAAAAACAATTTAGGACTTGGTTTTAGGTACCCAAACTTTAGGTCCTTCCATGTTAGTCACAAGTTATTTGGGCACCCATACACAAGTCTTTGGTTTCTTGTGGTGTGGCCCAACATATTTAGCAATGACTTTTCTAAGCTTATTTGTCATTAGCACATAAGACGCATTAAAGTCATGAAATGGCATAGTGGAAACAAAATGAGTATTTGCATGAGTAGACTTGCCTAATTTCACATTGATGTAAGACCCTTCTTTAACAAAAGTAAGACATTCCTTATTGTTCTTTACTACACTAGTGTTTTCCTTGCCACCTCTAACATAGTCAAGACCTTCTTTCATTAAGGGAGATCTAGAGTTCAAATACACACTTCTTGCATATTTGAGCTTCTCCTTATCAAAAACTTCATTCTTGGTTGGAGTTTTGCTTTGGGCAATCTTAAGTTGCTTCTTCAAGTTAATTATCAGTTTTGCACAATCACAAGCTTTAGTGGTGGAGTGCCTGGTGGGGTTGAGTGAGCTTTTAGAAAATGAGGCACTAGACTTGAGAGTCTCAAATTGCACTTCAATTGATTTGTGAGCTTTGGACAAATTCTCAAATTCATCTTCAAGAGCAACATTTGAACTCTTGAGACTTGAACATGTTCCCTTGCATGATGCAAGTTCTAAGTTTAGTTTGCTAGTCTTCTCTTTTTCAAATTTTAGTAACCTCTCAAGTTCTAGATTTTTTCTTTCTCAGGGATGAGCAATCCTTCTTTTTTGTGAAGAATCTCTTCCATGTGAAATACTTGCTCCACTAGACTTTCCATTTTAGAGATGTTCTTTTTACTCATCCCCTTAAACATGAACTCCATATCACTACTACTACTATCACAAGTGTTATCACTAGTAATAGACTTGGAGTTTACCTTACGCTTTGTCTCCTTAGCCATGAGATAAGTGTGGTTTTTTTCGTCCAATTTCATTGATTAGGCAATAGTACCTTTTGCTTGAATGCTTGTTGATGGCTATGTTAGCCACTGCCTCATCATCAGATGAGGAGCTCTCATCATTTGAGTCCCACTCTTCTCCAATATGAGCAGCCCCAAAGAACTTATTTTTCTTGAGATTCTTCTTGTATTGAAATTTTGTTTCCTTCTTTTTCTTATTACCATCATCTTCATCTCTCTTCTCATATGAAAAATTAGCGATGTAATTCCCATACTTGCCACAATTAGAGCAAGCCCTTTTTGTCCTTGACCTTGTCTTGTCCTTGGACTTGTTCGCATAGTTTGCGCTCTTCTTCTCTCTCATCATCCTCTTGAATTTTCTAATGAAGAGGGTCATTTCTTCATCATCCATTGAGCTCTCATCTTTACTCTCTTCACTTGAGATTTGTTCTTTCACTTTGTTGCCTCTTCATTTCTTGGACGCCTTGAGAACGATGCCATGCTTTTTGGATGAGGTTGCTTTGTATAGGTCCTTTACATGTTTAGCTTCTGTCTCCATCATCTCATGGTTGAAAATTTTTCCAAGTACTTCATCGGGAATCATGGCATCAAAGTTGGGACCCTCACGTATCAAGGTGCCAAGTGTGAGATTTCGCACTGTGAAAGCCCTAATCATTCTTTTGACCACTTCATGGTCGGTCCATCTCTTGCAACCGTAAGCTCAAATTTTGTTGATTATAAGTTTAAGCCGGATGTAATTCTCTTGTGGAGTTTCATAATCCTCTATTGCAAACTCCCAAGATCCCCCTCAATCATCTCTATCTTGGCCTCACGGATAGATTTGGTACCCTCATGTGCAACCTTGAGGGTGTCCCTAATGTATTTTCCAATTTCCAACCCGTCAACCTTGTGAAATTCTTCCTTGGACAAGGAAGAGATGATGACCTCTACGGCTTGAGCATTGCAATGGATTTGTTTCTCTTGATCCGGAGTGAGCTCATCATCAACCTACGGAATTGCTAATACATACAACACTCCAAAGTCCGGGGTTAAGAGAGATTAGATGTAATTTCATATCGTGCCTCCACATTGTGTAATTTATACCATCAAGGTGGGGGGCTTGCCAACGGGAATAGAGAGAAAATTAGTATTCGTATTTAAAAGCTCATAGTTGAAAGGATACCGGGAGAAGTCCTTTGACTCCTCCCCCTTCTTTTTCTTCTTCTTTTCTTCCTTCTTTCTTCTTCATCAAAGCTATGAGACGCTCCACTTCATCATCTTCATCACTTGAGGCATCGGAGTATGTTCTTTGTCTTTTACGCCTTCATCTCACGAATGGCGTGACGGAATTGATTCATCCTCACTCTCAAGTGTGTAAGAGCAAGGTGAGTTGACCTGTCCGCCATCGGCTTGAGCATTTGATTTCTTGCTTCGGTTGTTCACATTTGTGTCCCCCATGACCTCTCTGAGCGGTTAAGCCCCTAATTAGAGAGTTAGGCTCTGATACCAATTGAGAGTTGCCTAGAGGGGGTGAATGTAAAAGCCCAAGAAAAGGGACTTGCAAAAAAAATTTATGCACCTCACAACACAACAGTTTTGTTGTGGGTAGATTGTGAAATATTGTGAAGAGCAAGTGGCCTCCATCAAAGGAGTGATTAGAAGGGAAAGTCTTCACTTTCACAAAGTAGGGTTTACACACATATGATCACACATGGGAGGGAAATTTCAAACTGTTGCATTCAACTTCAGGATTTCAGCAGCTAAAACAAGGAGTAAAGGGCATACTTGGATTCCTCAGGTTCAAATTAGTGGGGAGGCAAAGTCTCAATAATTTTTGCAAGGGTTTGCTACCCAATGGTCCAAAAAGGAGCCAAATAGGCAAGAATGCAAATATACATTTGAATTTGAGGGAAACTTGTCCAATCATGCAAATGTGGCTCAGTTTGAGACTTCAAACATTTGAATTACTCATTTGCCAAAAATTTGGAGATATTTTGGGGCAGAGGGGAGCTGTGGGCCCCACTGGTCAGTGAGAAGAGAGGGGAGAAGCTTACTGCCTAAGTTAATCGGTTCCACAGTTCACACTCGAGCGAGTTGCGTTCTCCCACCGGCTGCCACCGCACGGACAACCGACGACCGAAGCACCTCCCGAGCTGCTTCGAGTGTCGGTTCCCCCGCGCCTTCATCTCCCCTACGCCGCGCTCTGTCGGCCACAACAACCCTCCCACGAGCCCTGTTATCTTTCCTCCCGAGCAAACAAGCCGCCGGCGCCGCGCCGGTTCGTCCCGATCCTACGCTGGCATCGCGTCCCGACTGCTTAAGCGATCAACGCGAAAAAGGAGCGCCAGCGCGTGCACAAGAGTTTCCCCAGCTCAGCTCCGGCGTTCGGGGTTCCTGTCGTCCGTATTTCGAGTATCAGCACCGAAGCCGAGGTGCAACCGGTGGAAACCGACGTCGGGCTCCCGTGGGCAGCTCACACCAACCAGTTTCACGACTGAGCGAGAGCACCCCAAGGTGCGCCAACTCCCTGCGCTGCTCTTCTCCAAATTTCAGAGCAATCCGTGCGACGTAGCTTCGGAATTTCGAGTTTTTCCCTCGGACGAGGAAAACCTAACCGCGGGTATGAACTGTGGAAATTAACGCTTAATTCTCGGTTAAAGTTATTCATTTTGCGCACACCAGAGCTAGAGAGGATAGGGAACCTTTTCCCTCCACAACCCTAGCTAGAAACGCCGTGGTTACAGCTAATTTCGAGCTTTTCGGTCGGCGGCCATGGCGGGAACACGCGGGCGCACGGTGACAACCGGTTTGCCGTTGTTTCCGAGCCAGGTTGAGGCCACGCCGAGATTTCCTGACCTCCACTGATGCTTTAGAGCGGATCCGCCGAGCTTTTGGCGGGCTAATGTGCTCGGGCGACGGTGTCGATCATCACCGAAGGCCACGGCTCGTCGCCAGCCTACTTCCGGCCACCGGCAGCCCGAGCCAACCCCGTAGACTTGTTCCCCGACCCTGAAAACCCCCAGGCGGCGAGTCTCCGGCCGAAAGGTGGCCGGGAAGCCGGGTCCAGCGAGCTCCAGTACAGCGCCGGCGAGGGGGAGGCGCGGGAGCGAGAGGAAGAAGAAGACCCGCCGGGCCCACGTGTCAGCAGCTAAAGATTAAAACTCCGGATCAGCTATGGCGTGTGATCCCGTGTGGTGGCGCGGGAAAAGTTCTGTGGCCCCGTGTGGCGTGATTCCGGCGGTTGACACGTGTAGGGTGGACCCACAGGCAGAGTTTGAACTTTCCCGAATTAATTTGAATTCCAGAATTGGTTCAAACTTTGGAACTGCATAACTTTTGCTAGGAAGCTCCAAATTTTGTGATTCAAATTGGGTTGGATTCATCTTGCCTAGCTCTGTCCAGATATACAACCCAATTTGTATGAAACCCATTAATTAATTCTGGAAAATTCTTTAAATCTTTTCAGCAAAAGAATTTTAGAGGGAGTTTGGTTCATCCAAAAATCCCCAAATTTTGCCAGAATGTTCTTTAGGACACTAGTAAACCCCTGTAAAAGTTTCAGACCATTTGGAGTTGATTTGGTCAGAGCAATTCAAATTGGAAGGTGCTGTGTTCATTTGAATACAGAAACATTTTCAGAGAATTTCCAAAACTTGGAAATTCTGTTCCGGGCAATTCTTAACCCCAAAAATGTTAGGAAAATTCAGGAAAACTCTATGATCTATAATTGAAATTGTAGTTCATTAAGTTGAGCATGAACAGGGGTATTACCTCAGAATAAAATTCTTCCTTGCTGATTTGCCAAGAGAATTACTCTGAGCAAACCACTCCATGAAAAGTGCTAATGTTTGGTCCAGAGAGTTTTCTTGTGACAAGGAACTCACACAAAAATTTTCAGCTCCATTGGAGCTCTAGATTACCCCTGTCCTGTTTAACCACTTAAGGGATTAATATGGAAAAGGGGGAAAACCACTTAGCATTTTACCATGTGATTAAGTTCAAGCCAAACCACCAACACCAGTTCATCTTTAAATTCTTAAACAAAGTTACAGGTGTTAGAGGCTGGTTATTAGAACTAATAGTAGAAGTCTTACTCTAAAACTCACATTTGCATCTAAATTAACATGTAGTATTTCATTAACGTGTAGCCGTTGAAGAAGAGACTCCGGAAGTGCTGGACTTCCTTCTTCCGGACGAGGAACTGACTACTGACCAGCAGCAACAAGGCAAGCCCCGGTTTGCATTAACCCTTTTTAAAAGTTTTACTTTGTTTACATGTGTCATATGAAGTATGTATGTGCATTAGGTATAGGATGAATGAAACCCCACTTGCATAACCAAAGGTTCCTAAAAGAGTGAGGGTAGTGTCAAGGACCTCGAGTAGACAGGCTATGCTTAATGAGTCATAGGACTTCGGTACAAGTCGAGTAGTTGGAATCTACTCGCGAGATAGGCTTGGGACACACGGGTTCGGTTGAGTGATGTGAGATCACTATAGTAATGAAAATGAGACTAGGCAGGGGCTAGGGCGCAGCAAGAGGAAGTCTTGTGTGCGCAGCCCTGTCCGTGTCGATTGAGGACCGATCCGTGTGCGGCCCTGCTGAACAAGTATTGAACGTACCGAAGGCATATCGGATATATGGGCCCCGATAAACCGATGTAGCCTAAACCTCCGGGCGTCGAGGCATAGCACACCGATTTATAGGTGTAGGTTGAGGGCAGCAAGGTGGAAATCTGCCAACGGGCATAGAGAGATGCTCCGTGTGGGGAACCTCCTGCTCGTTTCGGTGCGACCGGTTCGACGTTTGGGCTGTTGGGTGAAAGGTTGTCCCATACGACATCGAGTGAGCGTGCTGTGCAGCTCCACGGGTGGGCGTACGTGACGTGCTCTTTGGGTTTCCCTGCAGGTGTATAATCGAGTCGATTCGCCGTCCCTCGCGGTGACGAGTACTGCTTGTTCACTGCGTCGTAACGTAGACTAATGGATGAAATATGTTGATTCAATGATGCTGATTGATATAATTGTATTGCTACATGTGTGCCACCAAATACTGCTTACTAAATTTCAGATTTCATGAACTGTTAACTTGTTGCAAAAAGATGAACTAAGTATGAACTTGTAGGCGTGTCCTTTTGCTGAAATGTTACTAACCTATGTCTTGGTATACCTCATGTAGAGTTTCATGCTTAGGTGAGTCGGTTAAGCCTTGCTGAGCCTTCGTGCTCACGGTTGCTGCTTAAGTGTTTTTCAGGTGAGGAGCCACCCACGGACTCGGAGTACGAGTCCACCGGCGAGGGTTACCCTCCGTCGGGGACCACGGCTGAGTGGGAGCCGTACACGCCGCGCTGAGCTGAGACGTGCAGCTAGTGTGGGTTGCCCTAGGGCTGGGCAACCGACTTTTGCTAAATAGGCGGGCGTGAGTTGTATAGTGTAGTTTTCCGCTGTGTAATAGAACAATAGTTGTAACTGAAGTTTGTACCTGTTTGTACAGTTTCAGCTGTTTTTCCCATGTAATATATTGTGTTCTTATGACGTGTGCTGTCGGGTGTCGCATCGCGCGGCACCACCCTCTGCGATCCTGGATGAGCGGATTCCGGTCCGCCACACCCTGGTATCAGAGCCGCAGTGGGGATAGCACAGTACTAAAGAACTGCATTATGGGAAAAACTTAGGTATACGGTGAGGATTCGGTAGTTGCCCAAGTAAGGACTATATTAGCATAGTTACTTAAAGTGGCAAAGACTAACTTATGTGTTATAATTCTGAATTTCAATTATGTAACGACGCACCTACGCTCTGGTAAGTATGGTAAGGAACGCCACCGAAAGCGGTTCAATTTCGGTTAGCTCTCCCTGACGAGGAACGTGGTTCAGGGATTGATCTCACAGCTTGGTGTGAGACGTTAATATGAACCTCTTGGACTCTTCATGTCCCTGAGTTCATATGAAACGCTGATCCCTAGCGTGCATTAGGCAAGTAAGTGGAGACCCCATCGCGTGGTCAGTAACGCAAGAGTGTGTTCGTCTGGAAATAGCCCAGAAGGACATACGCAGCGCTTGCGATCGGCGTGCCCTGCAGGGCAGTAGGTGGTATCTGTTGGGTTGATAACATTCCCAACCGTGACGACCCGTTCATGACATACTCGGGTTCCCCGTCGTGTGGTGTTGAAACACGATCACGTGCCTTGAGACGTGGCTTAGCTCAAGGACGGCCGTATGGAAATGATACGGGCGTTTGTATTTACTTTTAGATATGGAACTGCCTGAAATGAACAAACTTTGAGTGCACCATCATTGTGTGGTCTTCTGCAGGTACTAACCACGTATGTATCCGTGTAGAAAACGTGTGCGAGAGACCGTTTAGTGCCACACTCGAGACGTATATACCGGTATGATCCGGTTAGGATTTTCTTTTGTGAGGAACGTAGTACCGAGACATTGTAGGCATATGCATGAGTATAATGATAACAAAGAATTAAAAATCTATAGGTTCAACATTTAGGACCCTGGTTGGGTATAAGTATGGGATAGTGATGATTGTAGTTCCAAAAAGACTGAAAAACAGAGTGCTCTGTTTTGGGCAGCATGTTTGCTGATCGTCAACAGGGCGTAACTCACCGGTCTTTTAGCCCAGAGGTGGTGCTACATAGCTCTGGAAAGGTATTCAAGTACTCTACAACTTTGTTGCAGACTTCCAGAGCTGAAACTCGCCTTAAGATGGCTGAAATTCCAGAGGAATGTAAACTGTCCAGAACCAGGGCAGAGTAAAACATCCTCTGAACTCATCTGTTTTTCAAACATAACTCCCAGTAGAAAAATCTTAAATTGTCATATAATACATCCTTAGAAAGAGTAGAAGATGTGCGACACCTTTGCAATTCAAAGTTCCTGAAATTTCAGCACAGAATTTAGTGGAAATCAGGGTTGGAAACAGCCACTTCCAAGGGAGGTGCTGTTAAAATTCTTCCAGAAATTCTGCTAACTTTGAATTAACATAACTTTTTAATCAAAGCTGATCTGGGGGGCAAATGAGTACTCGTTGGAAAGATACTGAAGTTAACTTGAACTTTGGTATTCAACTTGAGTCATGAAGATGCACAGAACCAGATCAAAACTTGGAATAGGTAGAAACTGGTCATTCTGACAGAAGAATGACAGTTGAACTCATTGAAAAGGGTGTTGTACCCTAAGGGTGGTATGCGTGATGACAACGCGATAGTAATGTCTCGTAGTGACCAAACCTAGTTATGTTGAGCTTCCAAAGTGGAGGTTCATCAAGTTGGATTAAACTAGCTTGTGTTTGGTCTGGTAATGGTGTAGCTTGTGCAAAGTTATTACACTATCTACTTACGAGATATTTCGCATGTTTGGTTGTCATAATGTTTTTACGCCCAGTTCTATTGGACTGCATGCAAAATGTTGCGGGACTGATGTTTAATGTCGTATGGTTGCAGATGGTTCGTACTAGGACCACGCACGAGGTTGGTAGCTCTAGCCAAGGTGGAGGCGATGACTCCCAGCCACCGGCCTACGACAGCACCCCGCAGCAGCAGCCACCACCGCCGCCGCCGCTTACTCTAGCGGATGTGATAGCGGCATTGGTGGGAGGTCGTGAGGAGCAGACCAACCTGCTCCGCACGATCGTGCAGAACACGTCCCAGGCGGGAGGATGTCAAGAGCGAGGGCCTCGTGAGCCCCGCGAAGTGTCGTACTCGGATTTCATGAGTACGCACCCTCCAGTGTTCATCGAAGCTGAAGAACCACTGGAGGCGGACAACTGGCTGCGGACTATCGAGTCCAAGTTCAGGCTGCTCCAGTGTACGGAGCGGCAGAAGACGCTGTTCGCAGCACAGCAGCTCCACGGTGCCGCTGGTGCGTGGTGGGCGAATTATGTCGCCTCACGTCCGGCTGGCCATGCCGTGGAATGGCAAGAGTTCCGGGAGGCGTTCCGCGCCTATCACATCCCTCCCGGAATAATGAAGAGGAAGTTCCAAGAATTTTTGGAACTGAAGCAGGGCGGGAGGAGTGCCCACGACTACTCCCGTGCCTTCAACCATCTGGCGCAGTATGCGTCAGACTACGTCTCCACGGAGGAGAAGAAGAGGGAGCACTTCTATCGGGGGTTGCACCCCGAAATGAAGACCCACCTCGTACAATGGAACCGCGGCACATTCAACGACCTAGTCAATGCCGCCATCATGCAAGAGGACGCTCAGCGGGAGTTAGCAGCTGAGCAGAGGAAGCGCAGCACTCCACCTAGCAGCGGTGGGAGTGGCGCTCCCCAGAAGTACCGTATGGTGTATCGGACACCATCCGGACAGCAGTGGCAACCACCGGCGCGACCGCAACGGTTCGGGGGACGTCCCTTTCAGGCACCTCCGTTCCGTCCGCCGATGCCACCACCGAGACAGCAGCAGCAGCAGACGGTACCCCGGGCGTTTCCACCGCCACAACGCGCCCCGGGATTCCGTCCACCGATTAGTGGGGGATAGCCCCGTTTCACCTGCTTCACGTGTGGCCAGGCGGGCCACTTTGTGAAGGACTGTCCTCAGGGGCAGCAGAGCAGCGGGCAAGCCCAGCTCGAGGGCGGTGCTCGAGGCCGACCTCCGGTGAAGAAGGTTGGTCAGCGGACTGGGGGCGTCCGCAACCTCGACAATGAGGATGCCCCAGAGGGAGACAACGTGCTGGCGGGTACGTTTACCCTCAACCATCAAGCCATCGTCATATTATTTGATTCTGGTGCAACCCACAGCTTTATAAGTGCATCCTATGTGGCTAAACATCAATTGCAAGTCTTCCCAACCGACTGCACTTATATGATATGCTCACCGGGAGGGAAGATTTCAGCTAATATGATGATTCCAAAGGCACCTCTGTGCTTAGGTGGGAAACTATATCCCACCACCTTGATAATCCTTATGGGACAAAAGATTGATGCAATCTTAGGGATGTCATGGCTACAATACCATGGCGCTGTCCTAGAGACTCGGACCCGGACGGTTCACTTAAATTCTCCATTCCACCGTCCGCATTCCATGGTGTTAGACACGCCAGTCCGGGAAGTTTTATCAATTAATAATGCTGAAGTTCTCAAGTTAGAAGACATCCCCATAGTCCGGGAGTATCCTGATGTGTTCCCGGGGTATCTTCCGGGCATGCCACCTGAGCGGGATGTCGAGTTCAAGATCGAGCTCGCACCCGGGACTACGCCCATATCACGGAGACCATACAAGATGGCTCCAAATGAGCTGGCGGAACTGAAAGAACAGCTCAATGATCTATTGAGCAAGGGTTTCATTAGGCCGAGTTCCTCGCCTTGGGGATGCTCGGCGCTATTTGTAAAGAAGAAGGATGAAACCCTGAGGCTGTGTGTGGATTACCGGCCGCTCAACGCCGTCACCATCAAGAATAAGTACCCACTGCCCCGTATTGACATCTTGTTTGATCAACTTGTGGGGGCAAGTGTATTCTCAAAGATGGACCTTCGCTCTGGATATCACCAGATCAAGATCCGGGCGGAGGATATCCCGAAGACGGCGTTCTCGACGAGATACGGCTTATACGAATATCTCGTCATGTCATTTGGTCTCACGAATGCTCCAGCCCATTTCATGTATCTCATGAACTCGGTGTTCATGCCGGAGCTGGACAAGTTCGTGGTAGTGTTCATCGACGATATCTTGGTTTACTCCAAGACAGAAGCCGAGCATGCCGAACACTTACGGATCGTTCTTCAACGATTGCGAGACCACAAGCTCTACGCCAAGTTCAGTAAATGCGAATTTTGGATCAGCCAAGTGCCATTCTTGGGACATATCATCTCAGCTGAAGGCATTGCGGTTGACCCAAGCAAAATAGAGCAAGTGCTGAAATGGAAAGCTCCCATTTCAGTCCATGAAGTCAGAAGCTTCCTCGGGTTAGCGGGATACTACCGGAGGTTCATTCCGAGTTTCTCCAAGCTCGCTAAGCCGATGACAGAGTTGCTGAAGAAAGGGACAAAATATGTTTGGAACACGGCGTGTGAAGGAGCGTTCCGAACGCTGGTGAAGCATCTCACAACAGCCCCGGTATTAGCTCAGCCGGATACAACAAAGCCCTTCGACGTGTATTGTGACGCGTCCGGTATTGGGCTCGGCTGCGTGTTGATGCAGGAAGGACGTGTGGTCGCTTATGGCTCACGCCAACTTCGGAACCATGAGCAGCACTACCCGACTCACGATCTTGAACTTGCTGCCGTGGTGTTGGCGCTGAAAATGTGGAGGCACTATCTCCTGGGGAACTTGGTGCATCTCTACACCGACCACAAGAGCTTGAAATACATTTTCACCCAGAAGGAGCTGAACATGAGGCAGAGGAGGTGGTTAGAACTGATCAAAGATTATGAGATTGAGATCCATTACCACCCCGGCAAGGCGAATGTGGTTGCCGACGCGCTGAGTCGGAAATCACATGTCCATCACCTCACCATTACACCGGTGGAGGAGGAAGAGCCAAGTTTATACTTGGTTCCTTATGGATCGCTGTACAACCTTGCCCTCGTCCCTACTATTAGGGAGGACATCATTGCAGCTCAGAAAAATGATAAAGGCATGGCACATCTCCGGAGACGGATAGACAATGGAGAAATTAAATGTTTCCGGAAAGATGATGAGGGGACGCTGTGGTTCAATGACCGCATAGTCGTACCCCGAGATATGGAGTTGAGGAAAAAGATCCTCGATGAAGCTCACTTGTCTAAATACTCCATTCATCCGGGCAGCAACAAAATGTACCAAGATTTGAAAAAGAAATTTTGGTGGACACGGATGAAGCGGGAGGTAGCTAAGTACGTATCCGAGTGCGATACGTGTAGACGAGTGAAAGCTGATCACATGAAGAAATCAGGGCTGTTGCAACCCCTGAAGATCCCGACATGGAAATGGGAAGATGTGAGCATGGATTTTATTGTGGGATTACCCCTAACAGCCAACAAGCATGATTCCATATGGGTAATCGTTGATCGGTTAACCAAGACGGCTCACTTCATTCCGGTGAATACACGTTACAATGCCGGCAAATATGCGGAGCTGTACATAGCGAAGATTCTATGCCTATACGGGGTACCCAAGACCATTGTCTCAGATCGAGGTGCATTATTTGTATCTCGCTTTTGGGAGCAGCTACACGCTGCATTGGGTACTAAGTTGATCAGGAGCTCCGCCTATCACCCTCAGACAGATGGCCAGACAGAGAGGGTGAATCAAGTCCTAGAAGACATGTTGAGAGCATGTGCCATCCACCATGGTAGGAACTGGGATGATCACCTACCATTAGCGGAATTCTCGTACAACAACGGCTATCAGGCGAGTATCAAAATGGCACCTTACGAAGCTCTCTACGGTCGTAAATGCCGCACCCCATTAAATTGGTGCAAGTCCGGTGAAAGGGTCACATTCGGAGTTGATGTGGTGAACGACGCCGAAGAGCGCGTTCGGACAATTCAAGCCAATTTGAAGGCCACTCAATCCCGACAAAAGAGCTACGCTGATAAGAGGCGTAGGCCGTTGCACTTTGACGTTGGGGAACACGTGTACCTCCGCGTGTCTCCAATGAAGGGCGTGCACCGATTCGGTGTGAAGGGGAAGCTCGCTCCCCGTTTTATTGGACCCTACGCTATCACCGAGAAGTGTGGACCAGCGGCGTATCGATTGGAACTACCGGCATCTCTGGCTGGTGTCCATGATATTTTCCATGTTTCGCAACTGCGAAAATGCTTGAAGCATACAGCTGCTGTTCCTACCGAAGACATCGGCGAGCTGAAACCGGATTTAACATATGATGAATATCCGGTGGGAATTCTTGATGAGAAAGCCAGAACCACACGCAGCAGAACGTTGTGGTTCTACAAAATACTCTGGAGCAACCACACCGCCGAGGAAGCGACGTGGGAGAGCGAGGAGTTCCTTCGCTCAAATTACCCGGAGTTCATGGCTTCTCAACACGGGTAAGTCCCTATTACATCGCTATCTCTTCTTTTATAATCCCGGGACGAGATTCTTTTAAGGGGGGAGGGATGTAAAAGCCCAAGAAAAGGGACTTGCAAAAAAAATTTATGCACCTCACAACACAACAGTTTTGTTGTGGGTAGATTGTGAAATATTGTGAAGAGCAAGTGGCCTCCATCAAAGGAGTGATTAGAAGGGAAAGTCTTCACTTTCACAAAGTAGGGTTTACACACATATGATCACACATGGGAGGGAAATTTCAAACTGTTGCATTCAACTTCAGGATTTCAGCAGCTAAAACAAGGAGTAAAGGGCATACTTGGATTCCTCAGGTTCAAATTAGTGGGGAGGCAAAGTCTCAATAATTTTTGCAAGGGTTTGCTACCCAATGGTCCAAAAAGGAGCCAAATAGGCAAGAATGCAAATATACATTTGAATTTGAGGGAAACTTGTCCAATCATGCAAATGTGGCTCAGTTTGAGACTTCAAACATTTGAATTACTCATTTGCCAAAAATTTGGAGATATTTTGGGGCAGAGGGGAGCTGTGGGCCCCACTGGTCAGTGAGAAGAGAGGGGAGAAGCTTACTGCCTAAGTTAATCGGTTCCACAGTTCACACTCGAGCGAGTTGCGTTCTCCCACCGGCTGCCACCGCACGGACAACCGACGACCGAAGCACCTCCCGAGCTGCTTCGAGTGTCGGTTCCCCCGCGCCTTCATCTCCCCTACGCCGCGCTCTGTCGGCCACAACATCCCTCCCACGAGCCCTGTTATCTTTCCTCCCGAGCAAACAAGCCGCCAGCGCCGCGCCGGTTCGTCCCGATCCTACGCCAGCATCGCGTCCCGACTGCTTAAGCGATCAACGCGAAAAAGGAGCGCCAGCGCGTGCACAAGAGTTTCCCCAGCTCAGCTCCGGCGTTCGGGGTTCCTGTCGTCCGTATTTCGAGTATCAGCACCGAAGCCGAGGTGCAACCGGTGGAAACCGACGTCGGGCTCCCGTGGGCAGCTCACACCAACCAGTTTCACGACTGAGCGAGAGCACCCCAAGGTGCGCCAACTCCCTGCGCTGCTCCTCTCCAAATTTCAGAGCAATCCGTGCGACGTAGCTTCGGAATTTCGAGTTTTTCCCTCGGACGAGGAAAACCTAACCGCGGGTAAGAACTGTGGAAATTAACGCTTAATTCTCGGTTAAAGTTATTCATTTTGCGAACACCAGAGCTAGAGAGGATAGGGAACCTTTTCCCTACACAACCCTAGCTAGAAACGCCGTGGTTACAGCTAATTTCGAGCTTTTCGGTCGGCGGCCATGGCGGGAACACGCGGGCGCACGGTGACAACCGGTTTGCCGTTGTTTCCGAGCCAGGTTGAGGCCACGCCGAGATTTCCTGACCTCCACTGATGCTTTAGAGCGGATCCGCCGAGCTTTTGGCGGGCTAATGTGCTCGGGCGACGGTGCCGATCATCACCGAAGGCCGCGGCTCGTCGCCAGCCTACTTCCGGCCACCGGCAGCCCGAGCCAACCCCGTAGACTTGTTCCCCGACCCTGAAAACCCCCAGGCGGCGAGTCTCCGGCCGAAAGGTGGCCGGGAAGCCGGGTCCGGCGAGCTCCAGTACAGCGCCGGCGAGGGGGAGGCGCGGGAGCGAGAGGAAGAAGAAGACCCGTCGGGCCCACGTGTCAGCAGCTAAAGATTAAAACTCCGGATCAGCTATGGCGTGTGATCCCGTGTGGTGGCGCGGGAAAAGGTCTGTGGCCCCGTGTGGCGTGATTCCGGCGGTTGACACGTGTAGGGTGGACCCACAGGCAGAGTTTGAACTTTTCCCGAATTAATTTGAATTCCAGAATTGGTTCAAACTTTGGAACTGCATAACTTTTGCTAGGAAGCTCCAAATTTAGTGATTCAAATTGGGTTGGATTCATCTTGCCTAGCTCTGTCCAGATATACAACCCAATTTGTATGAAACCCAATAATTAATTCTGGAAAATTCTTTAAAGCTTTTCAGCAAAAGAATTTTAGAGGGAGTTTGGTTCATCCAAAAATCCCCAAATTTTGCCAGAATGTTCTTTAGGACACTAGTAAACCCCTGTAAAAGTTTCAGACCATTTGGAGTTGATTTGGTCAGAGCAATTCAAATTGGAAGGTGCTGTGTTCATTTGAATACAGAAACATTTTCAGAGAATTTCCAAAACTTGGAAATTCAGTTCCGGGCAATTCTTAACCCCAAAAATGTTAGGAAAATTCAGGCAAACTCTATGAGCTATAATTGAAATTGTAGTTCATTAATTTGAGCATGAACAGGGGTATTACCTCAGAATAAAATTCTTCCTTGCTGATTTGCCAAGAGAATTACTCTGAGCAAACCACTCCATGAAAAGTGCTAATGTTTGGTCCAGAGAGTTTTCTTGTGACAAGGAACTCACACAAAAATTCTCAGCTCCATTGGAGCTCTAGATTACCCCTGTCCTGTTTAACCACTTAAGGGATTAATATGGAAAAGGGGGAAAACCACTTAGCATTTAACCATGTGATTAAGTTCAAGCCAAACCACCAACACCAGTTCATCTTTAAATTCTTAAACAAAGTTCCAGGTGTTAGAGGCTGGTTATTAGAACTAATAGTAGAAGTCTTACTCTAAAACTCACATTTGCATCTAAATTAACATGTAGTATTTCATTAACGTGTAGCCGTTGAAGAAGAGACTCCGGAAGTGCTGGACTTCCTTCTTCCGGACGAGGAACTGACTACTGACCAGCAGCAACAAGGCAAGCCCCGGTTTGCATTAACCCTTTTTAAAAGTTTTACTTTGTTTACATGTGTCATATGAAGTATGTATGTGCATTAGGTATAGGATGAATGAAACCCCACTTGCATAACCAAAGGTTCCTAGAAGAGTGAGGGTAGTGTCAAGGACCTCGAGTAGACAGGCTATGCTTAATGAGTCATAGGACTTCGGTACAAGTCGAGTAGTTGAAATCTACTCGCGAGATAGGCTTGGGACACACGGGTTCGGTTGAGTGATGTGAGATCACTATAGTAATGAAAATGAGACTAGGCAGGGGCTAGGGCGCAGCAAGAGGAAGTCTTGTGTGCGCAGCCCTGTCCGTGTCGATTGAGGACCGATCCGTGTGCGGCCCTGCTGAACAAGTATTGAACGTACCGAAGGCATATCGGATATATGGGCCCCGATAAACCGATGTAGCCTAAACCTCTGGGCGTCGAGGCATAGCACACCGATTTATAGGTGTAGGTTGAGGGCAGCAAGGTGGAAATCTGCCAACGGGCATAGAGAGATGCTCCGTGTGGGGAACCTCCTGCTCGTTTCGGTGCGACCGGTTCGACGTTTGGGCTGTTGGGTGAAAGGTTGTCCCGTACGACATCGAGTGAGCGTGCTGTGCAGCTCCACGGGTGGGCGTACGTGACGTGCTCTTTGGGTTTCCCTGCAGGTGTATAATCGAGTCGATTCGCCGTCCCTCGCGGTGACGAGTACTGCTTGTTCACTGCGTCGTAACGTAGACTAATGGATGAAATATGTTGATTCAATGATGCTGATTGATATAATTGTATTGCTACATGTGTGCCACCAAATACTGCTTACTAAATTTCAGATTTCATGAACTGTTAACTTGTTGCAAAAAGATGAACTAAGTATGAACTTGTAGGCGTGTCCTTTTGCTGAAATGTTACTAACCTATGTCTTGGTATACCTCATGTAGAGTTTCATGCTTAGGTGAGTCGGTTAAGCCTTGCTGAGCCTTCGTGCTCACGGTTGCTGCTTAAGTGTTTTTCAGGTGAGGAGCCACCCACGGACTCGGAGTACGAGTCCACCGGCGAGGGTTACCCTCCGTCGGGGACCACGGCTGAGTGGGAGCCGTACACGCCACGCTGAGCTGAGACGTGCAGCTAGTGTGGGTTGCCCTAGGGCTGGGCAACCGACTTTTGCTAAATAGGCGGGCGTGAGTTGTATAGTGTAGTTTTCCGCTGTGTAATAGAACTATAGTTGTAACTGAAGTTTGTACCTGTTTGTACAGTTTCAGCTGTTTTTCCCATGTAATATATTGTGTTCTTATGACGTGTGCTGTCGGGTGTCGCATCGCGCGGCACCACCCTCTGCGATCCTGGATGAGCGGATTCCGGTCCGCCACAGTGAATAGGCTAATAAAACTTAAAACACAGTTAATTCAAAAAAACGGACAGAGTCCAGACTTGTCCGGGTACAGGCCCGGACTAGTCCGGATCAGCGCAGTGAAAGTTTTAAATTTTAACATGTTTCGATGATTCCTAGCACAATCATTTTGATCTAGTACAAGTAAATGGTGTTGAATACTTATCACAAGATTTTGTAAGGCTAAGAGTGCATAGAACAATTTATATGATAAAAATAGAGCATGTAGTGTATGAAACCCTAATATGCAAGATTAAGGAAGAGCAAGTAAGTAAGTGGACAATGACGCGGGGATTATCCCAAGGTGGCCCTAACTCCAAATCACTCACAAACTCTCAACATTCACCAAGAATAGATTTTGTGCGCAAGAGGGTGAGAGAATGGGCAAAAAGCTCAAGAATGCTTGTGACAACTTTTAGAATCGTCAGCCTGCGAAATGTGGACCAGTGGACTCCTTTTATAGAGTCCATGAAATCTTACCGTTGCCAACCACCAAAGTCTGGACTAGTCCGGACCACGTCCTCGACAAGTCTGGACATGGGGCCAACTCTGTAGAGTGACGTTCCCTTCAACGGTCACAAAAAGTTCAAAAAGATTCTGAGTCCGGACTAGTCCGGACCTCGATCCGGACAAGTCCGTACCAGTCCAAAAACATTAGAACCTTCTTTTCCGCATTAACGGCCGGATAAGTCCAGCTATCCGGACTAGTCCGGATAGAGTCTGGACCCTAGTCCGGACACATCAGAAACTACTTTTCCATATGCCACACCGGACAAGTCAGGGTCCGGACTAGTCCGGACCTAATGTCCGGACACATCAGTACCTCCTTTTCCGTGGAGTACCCCGAACAAGTCCGGGTGCGGACTAGTGCGGACCTTGTGTCCGGACAAGTCGGGGCTTGTATAGATTTGTCCTTTTAAACTTGTCTACCCTTTCTTTTTAGCTAAAACTCTAATGATTGAGCTCCAATCATTTTCATACCTACTTGATGTTGGGTCCCTCTTAATAGTATGACGTTTCCTACACTCAACAAAAATAAAACCCTAATTCTATGTATAGGTCATCAACGCCCTTTCCCTTTTCCTTTTGGAGGGGTATAACTTTCTTTTTCTTTTTCGGATCTGCATACACTATTTGCAAAACTCATTAGTTCTTTAATTGTTTGTCATTAATCATCCAAAACCCACTAGGGAGGCCTAGATGCATTTTCACTTGTACACAAAGGATATTTACTCATCTCCTAATGGCAACATCTACTAACTCATGTAGCTTCCCCGTCAAGGATCCTACATTCCATCTACCCACCAGAAATCTATGTGTCTCGACTAGCTTCCTTACGCTTTGCACCCGTCGAGTAAGATGCAAAGACACTTGCTCACTTATCACTACATCAGGGCGATGATGTAGCGTGCCACTAAGGTGGTGACGATCCGACCCTTACCCATTTAACACAATATTCGGGTTCCGATATGGCACGCCACTAAGGTGGTGGCGACCCGACCCTTGCCCACTTAACACCATACCAGGTTCCGATATGGCGCGTCGCTAAGAGGGTTTTGCCCCAACGAATTTCTATTGGGTTTCATTTCCATGAGAATGGCTAAGTTTAGTTGTTGTCTCGTTAAGCCTATCACAACCCCTCCTCCTTTACCCGGCCTTGAGACTGGCTATGTCATTACAACATACGTGGAGTTAAAGGGCGTACCCAGTGCCGAAGGCTCCCACACATGTGGGGTCATGGGAAGGGTTATTTCTAGACAGCCTTACCCCTGCTTTTTGCAGAGAGGCTGGTTCGAACCCAAGACCTCAGGATACAAGTGGAGACACACTACCACTGCTTTGAGTTGCACCGAGGAGGAAAATTTGTGACCTCGATGCCATTTCTCGGCGCTAATTTTGCATAACCCCTTTGTAACACCCTCAAAAATTACTACCATGCACTGCATACATTTTTCATATAGAGAAGCATTTAAAAAGAAGAAGAAATAAAGAGAGGAATATAGAAGCAAATAAAATAATAAAAGGGAATAAAAATATAAAATAATGGAAATAAATCAAAATGAAAGAAATAAAAAGAAAAAGAAAAAATAAATAAAATAGCCAAATTGGGCCACCCCAAATTTTCCCCAAAACTCCCAAATTTCCCCCAAATTCCCCTCTCCCCTAATTTTTCCAATTATTCCTAATTTTCCCCAAATTTCCCAAAATTCCCCTTGGGAATTTCCCCCCACATTTGGGGGGAATTTCCCCCAAAAAATTTGGCCGCACCAATTAGGTGGGGGAGGGGGAAACCCTAATGGGCCCCACCCCTTGGCCGTAGCCCATTAATGGGGGAACCCTAGCCCCCCGTTTGTGGATTTTTGTGGGCTTTATTTCTCAATTAATCTTAGCCATTGGTGGAAAATAAATAATAAAATCCCAGCCCCTAGATCTCACCTCTTTTAAAATTAAATCTCAGCCATTGGATAATTGAGTTACTAAAATCCTAGCCACCGTAGCTCTTTTCCCCCCTTATAAATAACCCAACCCCTAACGGCCACCCCACCCCTCTATTTTTGCCGCCGCCCTCCCTTGCTGCCAGCCATGTCGCCGGCCCCCCTAGATGGAGTTTGTCCGCGGTCGAGCTCCGTCATGCCTCGCCGTCGCCGTAAAAGAAGCCCCCCGACGTTCTGCCCTAGCCGCAGCCTCATAATTCTCCATAGAAAAATCTCCCGCTGCTGCCATTGCAAGGAAGAAGGTTCTGCTGCCAGGAATAGAGGAGGAATAAGTGAGGTAGGTTTCTGTTACCCCTCTTACAACATCGCTGCTGTGTCTACGCACCCGTTTTCTTCACCCCCTGCGAGCAGAAAATTCTGCATGTGGACAGACCATGTTTTGGTCGATTTTTGACGGTGGAGTTGATCTACAAATTGTGTCAAGATCATAACTACGTCCACACTTTATCCCAGCGGCCTTGTTCATCATAAAACCCTATGGAAGCCTACTAAAACATGCAAGAACACGTACAAACTGATTTTTATAAACTGCACCATAGGTATTGCATTCATCCACCTCATTGCATCTTGAGTAAAGTTTCTGCATGATAATTGATTGCTGTAAATTTTGTATGTGCGTGATCGTGAGTAGAAGGAAACGCTCAAGAGGCCGTCTACGAGGAACTACAACACCAAGACTTTGAGACGCTTGAGCTACACGAACAGCGGGAGCAAGGCAAGTGCGTCCCTTGACCATATTGATCCAATATTTTGAAACTGTTTTGCTTGCAAAAAATCGTATGCTTGTGTCAACTTGATGGGGCACCCTTTTTTATAGGAGTTTACTAGTTTTGTTAACCATCCTTGTCGTCGGGAAAGTGATCAGTCGGGTATGGTTGTTTTTCCTTTTTGCTTCGCTCAATTTACAGGATACGGGAAGCTGAGATAAAACTTGTTAGCTACTGCACTCATATGAATAAAGATGATAATAACTTGATGATGTTAATGAGCATGGAATCGGGGAGGTCTAGGAGAGCTTGGTTCATCGATGTTGCTGAATGATATGGTGGTTTTCTTGCCATAGATCTAAGGACCGGTTCATGCGAGCACATGCCAGGAAAATAGTGCCACCACAAGGCTAAATATGGGTGCGGCTTAGCTGACTAATTAGGTGTGTTGCTAGCTTGTTATGGACCATTGAATGGAGCGGGGAATGGAAGTCGATGAGGACTGCCCTGGGAGTTGCATGGCACAAGAGGGGGTCTATGGGTGGGAGAATAGAGATTCGAGCCTGCCGGTGAAACCTCAGTGGGTCCGTACATTCTAGTAGCCCCTTTGTAAAGGCTATTATGTGATCTCTTGTCCATACACGGACGGTTGTGTACTGGTATAATGGAGGTTCATTCTAGTCGCCGACAGGTGACGAAATCACGAACTTGTGGGTAAAGTGGTGCCACCTCTGTAGAGTGTAAAACTATCATGATAGCCGTGCTACCGGTTACAAGCACCTGGCCAACTTCCATGATTAGAGGAAAAATTTGGGATGGTTATTCGGGTATGGTCATTGGGATTGGTTTTGGGACTGTTTTGGGTCATGACAATGAGTTTGGTTTCGGTTATATGAAAGTGAGATGGTTATGAATAATTATCAGGATGATAAACTTGAGAAAGATCAATGGTTGGTTGAGACTTGATATATGGTGAATTATGATGAAGGAATGTTGATGATTAACTTGGTTATGATGGGATTTAACTCACCTAGAAATAGTTGTTGTACTTGCTAGAAAAATGGGAGGAGACTTGTGCCACGCGGGAACAAATGGAGCACCAGCATCATCTATCCCTACATGGACTGCCGACTCACCATGGCGTGCGCCCATGTATGGACCACCCCCGTCACACGGCGAGAACAGCACTGGTTCTCACGATTAAGTTTAGGTTTCATTAAATAAAGTTGTAATAGAAACGCTTAGACGTAGTAGGCTAAAATAAGAGTCGTGTTCAAAATTTTTATGATGATTGCTTGTGTTTGTGTGCTTGGTGTGAGTTTTGGGACGCTTCGGCGAATGTCCACATCCACACATAGTAGAGAGATGTGAGATGCTTTAGCAATTGTTCACATCCTCATATAGGCTGATATTAATAAAAAGAAGCTGCTTAGTTCATACACCCTTGATGCATATAGTTGAGAAATCGCTTCTTCCAATCCTGAATTCTATTCTGAGATTAAGCATTAAAATAAGGGAGGTAGACTTTCATGAAAACCTTATTGTCTTGGATTCCCAAGGGATTGACATAATACTTGGAATGGTCTAGTTAAGCAAGTACAATGGAGTGATTTAATGTGCTCAGAGGATCGTGCAGTTGACGAGTGAGCACGGTACTCGTATTGAGTTCGAGGCAGCCCAACCTACAACCGAGGAGGCAGCACTGAACCACATCGAAGAAGCGACATTGGTAAGCATTCTGGTGGTTCGAGAATATTCAGATGTGCTCTCGGAAGAACTTTCAGGTATGCCACCTGACCGGGACATTGAATTTGCCATTGATTTAGTACCCAGAACTGCACCTATGGTGATGAGGCCATATAGGATGCCTGCTAATGAATTAGTGGAGCTCAAGAAGCAAATTTATGAGCAGCTAGATAAGGGTTTTATACGCCCAACCTCGTCACCTTGGGGAGCCCCTGTGCTTTTCGTAGACAAGAAGGATGGAACTCGAAAGATGTGTGTGGACTATAGTTCTCTTAACGAAGTGACGATCAAGAATAAGTACCCGCTGCCCCGCATAGAGGACTTATTCAGTCAAATGAAAGGTGCCCAAATTTTCTCCAAGATTGAACTTCGGTCAGGACACTTCCAGCTGGAGATTAAGCCCTCCGACATACCCAAGACTGCATTTCGAACATGGTATGGTTCGTATGAATATACCGTTATGTTATTTGGGTTGATGAATGCACACGCATACTTTATGTACCTCATGAATAAGGTATTCATGGAGTACTTGGATAAGTTTGTTGTGGTTTCCATCGACGATATCATGGTGTATTCAAAAAGCGAGGAAGAACATGAGGAACACTTGAGATTGACGTTGCAGAAACTGTTAGAGCATCAATTGTATGCTAATTTCAGCAAGTGTCAGTTTTGGCTAAAGGAGATATCATAACTAGGCCACATCGTCTCCGAGGGAGGAGTATCGGTCGATCCCGAAAAAGTGAGGGATGTTTTGAAGTGGAACCAACCGCAGAATGTGAGGGATATTTGGAGTTTCCTTGGGATGGTTGGATACTACCGCCGGTTTATCAAGGATTTCTCCAAAATAGCGAGGCCTATGATGGAATTTCTGATGAAAGGAAAGGCATTTCAGTGGACACAAGCGTGTCAAGACATCTTTGAGGAGCTAAAGAAGAGATTAACAACAGCGCTGGTTTTGGTATTGCCAGACGTGAGCAAGAGCTTCGACATATATTGTGACGCCTCAAGACAAGGACTTGGATGTGCGCTTATGCAAGAAGGCCATGTGGTATTCTATGCACCAGGCAATTAAAGAAAGATGAGCTGAACTACCCTACACACAACCTGGAACTTGCAACCGTAGTACATGCCTTAATGATTTGGAGGCATTACATCCTTGGTCACCGATGTGAGATCTACACGGATCACAAAAGCCTCAAGTATATATTCACGCAAATATATCTGAATTTAAGGCAATGTCGATGGTTGGAACTCATCAAGGATTATGATGTTGGAATAAACTATCACCCCGGAAAGGCCAATGTAGTAGCCGATGTGTTGAGCCGAAAGGGAGCATGTCACTAACTCACGGTTCGGGATCTGCCACTCGAGCTGCATAAAGAGTTTGAACGATTACATCTCGGATTCTTGAAAGAGATGGAGGTGGTAGAACTGAACTCAACGCTGGAACAAGAGATACGAGATGGCCAAGCAATAGATGAGGAAATAAAGGAAATCAAGGAAAGAATCCGACAAGGGGTAGAGAAGGATTTCAAGGAAGACAAGAATGGCACGCTTTGGTTAGGGAAAACGATTTTTGTGCCTAGCGTGAAGCACATCCGCGACACGATACTAAAGGAGGCACATGACTCGCCTTATTCCATACACCCTGGTTGTACAAAGATGTACAAGGACCTGAAAACTTGCTATTGGTGGGATGGCATGAAAAGAGACATAGCTGAATATGTTGCCCTATGCGACACGTGCCAACGAGTGAAGGCCGAACATCAAAGGCCCACTGGATTATTGCAGCCATTGAAAGTACCCGAGTGGAAGTGGGAAGACATCAGCATGGATTTCATAGTCGGATTACCACGTACTCAGTCGAGCTACGACTCTATTTGGGTCATCGTGGACCGATTGACGAAAACAACCCACTTTATTCCTGTTAGGACTAGGTACACTGTGGTGTGTGGTCATGGAGTTCCGAAGAGGATAGTTTCAGATCGAGGTTCTCAATTTTAAAGGTCCCAAAAATATGAATACAAAGAAACTCATGTTTACACAAAGTTGGTTTCATGTGTATGAAATATGGGACTCGTTTAAAACTTTTTCACATGTGATAATATACATGAGAGCTCTCCTCACACAAGTCAATTATTTATTTGAATGCTTGGAACCCAAAGGGGATTTGAAACCAAGGTGGAAATGTCTCATATGTGTGAGGAGGTTAAATTCAGATTTTGGAACAAACTTTGTTCAACTCAAATTTCAAATGAGGGCAACACAATGAATTTCAAACTGTTGTGTTAAAAATCTCATTTGCAGCAGCCAAACTGATAACCAGATTTCATATTTGAATTCCTTAGGTCCAGATTAGTGGGTATCCAAAGTTTCATGAATTTTTCAAATGTTTTGCAACTCATTTTCCAAAAGGACTTTAAATTGCAAAGAATTCAAGTACCCATTTGAATTTGGATGAAACTTGCCCAATTATCCAAAATCACATCAGATTTGAACTCCCACAATTGAATTCCATTATTTGCAAATTTTGGAGATATTTTGAAGAGGGATAAGGAGGGACTGACTTGTGGGCCCACATATCTTTGAGGCAGTGAAAATTGCAAAAGATCTCAGTGCACAGTCTCTGTTTGCCTCCTTTAGTCGGTTCACCGAGGCAGAGCCGCAGCTCCACCGTGTGACACCGAGCAGCACCGAGAGCCACCTCCTCCTTGATTTTCTTGCGCTGGCGAGCTCTTTGTGTGATTCTTTACTCTCAGCCGTGCTCTTCTTTGCCACAGCACCGAAGGCACAGCTCTGTTCTTCTCCCTCACACAAGAAAACAACAGAGCCATCGCCACCACCCCGTTGATCGCTCGGCCACCCACCAACTCGCGTGCAAGCCTCGGCTGAGCAGCAAAACAACACCACAGCAACCCCCATGAACTCCTCGCACCATCCCTGAGTGATCTCAGCCCCCCTACGCCGAGAACACCTTTGTCCCGCGGCGGCCGAACCATAGCCGAGGGAAGGTGCTCTCGTGGACAGTGCTACAGAGAGCCTTTCACGGCCAAACAAGGGCACCGTTGGATGCACCAAGACTCCATGCTGCTCACCTCCGAAGCTCAGCTCAAACCTTTTCTTATCGCCGGCAAATTTTGGGATTTTCCTCTCGCCGGCTCAAACTGAGGTTCGGGTAAGGATCCTTCAAATTCTCGCACCATATTTGTTTAGGGCTCTGCAAGTTGCACCCACATGGTCTAGACTTACTATCGCACCGTTGCCCTCCACGCCATGGCCTGAGATCGCCGGTAGAAGCTCTATTTGGAGGTTTGACGACGGCTGACCACATTTTCACAATCGGGCGCATGATGAAAGCTACTTTAGAGCCCTTCCCGAGCCCATGTGCATCCATGTTGAGCACCAACGTCGCCCACTGGTTCTGTAGGACCGATGTTCATCGACTTTGAGGGGCTAGAACATTGGGGCGACGTCGCCGGAGTCGGTTAATTGTCGTCGCACGCCGCGAGCTAGGTTGGAGGCTTTGCCGGCTCGGGTATACCACACCAGAGAGTTCCTCAAGTTGAATTAGGCCATAGCGGCGAGTTTGGGCATGGGGGATGGCTGGAGGTTGAAGAAACTGCCGGGCCCGCATGTCAGTCACTCGAGAAGAAGAGGCCGGATACTCTGTGGCATCGGATCACACTGTGGGAACGTGGGAAATAACCCTGTGGGCCGTGTAGCTTTGTCCCAGCATGTGATACGTGTCCCTCTGGACCCACAGTAAGGTTTAAACTTTTCCCCGGTTTAAATTGAGTTCCAGATTTTCCCCAAACTTTAGAAGAGCATACTTTTGCTAGGAAACTCCAAATTTAGTGATTCAAATTGGGTTAGATTCAGGTTGACAAAATCTATCCAAATATGCAACCTAATTTGTATAAAAGGCATTATTTAATTCTGGAAAATTTTTAAAGCTTTTCAGAAAAATGAATTTTAGAGGGAATTTGGTTCATCCAAAAATCCTCAAATGTTGCCAGAGTATTCTTTAGGATGTTACAGAACTTCAGTAAAATTTTAGAATCATTTAGAGTTGATTTGATTAGGAGAATTCAGGTTTCAAGTTGCTTTTGTGAAATGAATACAGAAACATTTTGAGAGAATTTCCAAAACTTGGAAATTCAGTTCTGGTAAACTATTCACTCCAAAAATCCTAGAAAAATTCATGCAAGATCTGTGAACTATAGTTGAAATTGTAGTTCACTATGTTTCACATGGACATGGGTGTTACCTCAGAATTAATTCCTTTTTGCTTAATTGCTTAGAGAATTGTTCTGAATAAACAACTTAGTGAAAAGTGCTACTTTTTGGTCCAGATGACTTTCTCATGACAAGGAACTCACATACAAATTTTCAGCTCCATTGGTGCTCTGGATCACCACTGTTCTGTTCAACCTCTTAAGGTGATCAACACACAAGTGGAGAAAACACTTAGCACTTGATCGTGTTGCTTAAACCAAACCCAAACCACTAGCACCAGTGTCATTTTAAATTCTTAAACAGAATTCCAGTTTCTAAATTGTCACTAGAACTTGTTAGCAAAAAACTTTACAATTAAATAATTGTGCATATTCATAACGTGTAGCATATACGTGAAGACTTGTGAAGAACTTTAAGTGGGAATCAAGGAACCCGGTGATCAAGTGATCAAGCCTCAAGTGATCTTCACTAACTGATTGTAATCTTAGTCATCTGCAAAATAGGCAAGCCCCGGTTTGCATTCGAGCAGTTTTATAAAGTGTTTCCATTTCTAGAGATCGTAGCTTTGTATGTTTGATTGCGTCAGGTCTAGTTGATAATGAAAACCCACTGCATGACCAGAAATTCCTAAGAGAGAAAGGGTAGAATAGCACCTCCTTGAGTGGATTCGGATACGCTAAATGTTAGTAGGAAAGGTCCGGTAGAAGTCTAGTAGTTGGAATCTACTCGCGAGTTTAGGGCTTGGTTTTATCAGAGCGGGTCAAAAATAGAAACATTGAGAAAAGTTCACACTTAAGAAATGGAGACCTGGCAAAGAGGTTTAGATGCAGCAGGCTATGGACCATGCGTGTATAGCCCTGCCTGTGTCGGTTAAGGCCCGTCCGTACTTGGCCATGTTGGACAAGTTTGAGTTGTGAACCGGGCGCATACTGGCTATATGGGTCCCAAGAAACCGATGCACCTTGTGAGATCCACACTGGAACTTTTCCAACGTCTTAGGATTTCAGCGTCAGGACAGCCGGTGCTCAAGAACATATCACTGTGGGTATGTACCTCGAGGGAGCTTGCTATTCGGGGCAGTTAGACTGCGTCCTGTGTGGAAGACCTTGGGAAAGGTGGCCGCGTACAACATCAGTTGAGGTTGCTGCCGGCAACTTGGAGTATCGGTGTACGTGTCGTGTAGTCCGAGCATGTACTGATTCGAGTCACCGTCGCTCACGGCCATATGAGCATACTTGCCCACTGCGTCTTGACGTAGTAAGAACTGAACTGTTTTCTTTTGAACTTGATAAGGCTGTGATGTAACTTGTATTGCAATCATGCTTAAATTAGAGATAGGATAATTAAAGTTTACTTCACTTTGTGCAAGAAGCATCGCAACAAAGTGTTTCTTGTTTGATTGTGGAGTTGTGATGCTGTTCGGCTCAAGGTCTTTACAATAAGGCTTAAAATCTGAAAGTTAAGGATCAATATGACCGCGAGCGACGGTAATTCGTATCAGTAAATGTAGCTAACATAATTGCAACCCGTCGTGCATGTAGAGTTTCTTGTTTAGGAGAGACGGATCAGTCTTGCTGAGCCTATGTGCTCACGCTTGCTATATGAGTGGTTTTGTATGTTAACATCGATGCTAAGAAGGAGGTTGTTCGGTGAGACTCGGAGACTTCCAAGTTGGGTAACACTTGGAGAACCCAACCGCTGCAATGTCTTCGTGTTGCTAGCGAGAGGAGTCCACGGGCTGGACCTCTTCTCGAGTGCTCATTAGTTATTCGACGTGAGCTGTTTATAGTCTTTCGGTGTAGCTATTTGATGTAAACTATTTACAAAGAACCTTTGTAAGCTTCCACTTTTGATTTATATAATACATGTTTCCTTATAAGTGTGCTGTTGGGTGCCGCACAACACGGCACCATCCAATTTGATTCTTGGGCGAGTGGCACGGCCCCGTGAATGAACGGGTGGCTGGGTCCCTCTCATCAATTTACCTCTATGTTCTGGAGGAAGCTGCATGAAACTATGGGTTCACGGTTGAATTTCAGCTCCGCATATGACTCGCAAACCGACGGGCAATCTGAGAGGACAAATCAGATTTTGGAAGACATGTTGAGAACTTACGCCTTGAAACATGGTCGTAGTTGGGATAAGAGCTTGCTATATGCTGAATTCTCGTACAACAACAGTTACCAAGTCAACTTGAAAATGTCACCCTTCGAGGCACTATATGGTAGACGGTGTAAAACACCGCTGTTCTGGAATGAGACCGAAGAAAGCCAAATATTTGGACCCAAAGTGCTGCAACACGCCAAAAAGCAAGTCCAAACGATACGTGAAAACTTGAAGGCCGCTCAGTCAGGACAAAAGGGCTACGCGGACAATAGGCGAAGGAGTTTGACATTCGAAGTTGGAGCCTGCTGTCTTAGCCATTTTCCGTTGTTGTTTAGAGTCTTCCGCTGCTAAATAAGTTACATATTCAGGAGTGAGACAATGAGTCAATGTAATAAAGTACTTAAACACTATTTGTACGTGATTATATTCTCAATTTCAGTGCGTGAAGTACATGTGTGTATATATAATGAACATTCTGGGCACACATATGTATTCACTTGGTTTATTTTTGGAACCGCGTGTCACACCCTTGGCCATACGATAAGCTTTGAGAGCCTCCAACTTATCCTAGTGAATGGTGGAACGAGCCACTTCAGAATTGTGCTTGTCATCAGCAATAGTAGTCTTCAGAGGGTCGTGCCGAGGAGGAGGTTGTAAGGGGTGGACGCCACGAGAAATTACTTTAGTGGTATTGGGGAATTTTCACCAAAGCAGAATAAGAAATTTCTGGGCGACGAAGTTCCTTCCTTCTCGGTGGACCACTGACTTCTTCCTGCAATTAAGCCAACACACAAGCAGTATCCAGATTTGATGGGCGCTGGACAATAATGGCAGCACGAATATCATCCCGAAGTCCATCAATAAAACACATTGTGGAATATAAGGGATCGGTGGAAGACTCATAAGCATGCAGGCGGTCGACCAATTCAGGGAACTGATTGATGTAATCGGCAACAGAATCGGTCTGTCGAATGTGGAAAAGCTGTCGGATAAGAATTTCATGTTGATTCTTTCCGAAGCGATCCATCACCAGTGAACAGAACATTTCCCGAATGTGTGACAATTTTTCTTCAATTGACTGAAACCATCTGGCTGCCACATTTTCGGAATGCAGTGAAGCTACCTTGACCCATAACCTATTATCTATAGAGTACATGTCGAAATAGCTTTCATAATGGGATTTCCAAAGTTTAGGGTCGTTTCCTTCTAATATTGGAAATTGCATTTTAGGCTGATGGCCCTTCGTCCCAGGTGAAAGTTGCGTATGCGATCAAGGACAGGATTCGGAAAACGGAAATGGCAAAACGGATCAGGATCGAACGTACCCTTGGTCTGGACATGGTTATGGGTGAACACCGACCCAAACCCCACATCCCGGTTGTTGAACGTCCCGGTCGGCGACCGATCTGTTGCTGATTCGATGCGCGGCGTGCAAGTCGGGAGGATCGGCTGGTCGCGAGCATCCCGGTCATGAGCGTCACGGTCGAAATACTTGTTGAGCATGCAGATCTCCAACTTGACGGCATCAACGGACGCTTTGATCTCGGGCTTCCACTCGGCGAAGGATTTGTCGAACTCGTTGGCGAAAGCTTCGAGGGAGGCGACCCGATCATCCTGCCACTGCGACGCTACGAAAAGCTCATTGAAGCCCTTTTCAAGAGCCTCGATGTGATCGGTGAAACCCTTGGCTATCTCCACTTTCACTTGCTTCATCATCTCCTCAAGCAGCAACTTTATGTTGGGCTCCATAGCACCAAGGAACTTTTGGCGGTGGGTATACTGGTGGTGCTCCTCCAGCTCCGAGAACCGGCGAATCAGATTACAATTGTTAGCAGGAAGGAGACATCGGGGAAGATCGGGAGAGAAGGAGGAGGAGACGTGAGGGGGAGACGCGAGGAGGAGGGCGAAGTGTCTCGATCTTTCTTAGTCCCTCAGTGTTCTCTGTGTTCCTTTTTACATTCCACTCACACACGCGACCACACCGAGCCGGGCCAACGGGAACTGGGCTTCCTGGGCCGAGAGCCGCGACCCGGTCCACCTTCCAGCACTGGTTCGGCTGCTGGGGAACCCGAAGTGCTGACACACAAACTGCCGCAAATCAATATCAAAGGCTGAGATATATGACCCTTAAGCTGACGCATGGGCACCTCTACCTCACCTACGTTAGGCACATAGCTCTGCTTGTTCTGGACTTTTCATCAAGGGCAAGATGCATATTTTGCATACAGGTCTATCAACAGTGCAGATTCTTGAAGGTGGTGACATACTGGGCTGTTGAAGACATCACTTGGCTGCAAGGCCCAATGGCAATGGTCGGTGGTGAGCTAATGTTCTGAGCAACAGCTGTATCATGAAGCAACGTGGAGGAAATTTCCCTGATAAGATGGTGTCTTGTGCATCTAAATTTCAAAGCAGGATTGGTTTTGGGATGATCGGTCTGCGAGACAGCATATATTTGGTTGGGGGAGTGATTGGACCTGGGCCTAGAAATCAATGCATTAAGCTACTGTCTGATGTTGATATCTTGAATGTCACAAGCGAGAGACTAACCTGGCGACCAGGATCACCAATGACGCATTGTCGAGGGAGCATCTCAGGCTGTGCTTTGTTGAGGATGTAACCTCTTCCAGAATGTGACTATGCTTGTCTACTGTTGCTGAATTCAGTGCAGATTTATACTTCATTTTGTTCCATTTAAAAAGGGCAGATATTTTCTTTGTATTGAGGGCCCGTATTAGTTATGACTCAGATGTCAGATTGTCGACCACAGACATACTATTTTTATCATTAGTGACGGTACCAAATAAAGGGGAGCGCTGGCGCAGTGGTAAAGTTGTTGTCTATATAGGTCACGGGTTCAAGTCTTATAAATAGGCTCTTGTAAAAATACAGAGAAAGCTGCGTATAAAAGATCTAAGTGGGTCGAACCCTTTCCTGAACCCTGCGTAAGTGGGAGATATATGCACCGGGCTGCCCTTTAGTGATGGTGCCAAATATATTAGCTGTATGTGTGCATTTCAAGCTGATGTCTTCCCTGCATGCTTTGTTGCTAGTTGCCCATTGACTGTGTGATATTGAGGGATAGTTTAGTACAAGATTTCTGCCATCCTGCTGCTCACTATTCCTCCAAAAGATATTTATTGTACAATGATTTTGTAGTAAAATTTCTACTTAGTGCCTATAACAAATGACAGGGAGGTTAGAATAATGCTGCTTACGAGTTCATCAGAATGAACTTGACTCGTGATGAGGTAGGTTTCCCTTGCTATGGGTCTGTTATCTTAACCAGCTTACTAAACACCCGCGCAAGTGTTAGCTGCAACAGACTCAACATCAAGTCTAGAACGGCCATCACTATCTTTGCCAACGACTGCTGAATCTCCGAGCACGTGATGCGAACGGGCTGCTCGCTCAACCGACGCCCACCACCTGCTCTCGCGTCTGCGTCTGCATGGCTCGCACGCCTCTGCATGCATCCGCTTAATCCCGCAGAACGTGCGTTCGCTACTGCTTGCATGTAACCAGAATAGATGAACATCCAGGATATATATGTGTACCTGCACAATGAATAGATGAGAGCTATTCTTTCACTTCTCCACATGGTATCAGAAGACCGGTAATCCACCAGAAGATTCTGAAGAACACGCATCATGGAGTTCAATCCAGTGTACTCTCCCACCTCGCGTTCCTCTTCATCTTCTTTCCTCACATTCTTCCACTGCTGCAGATCCTAACTCCAGCAACAAGCACCTTTCCTCTTCCTCAACAAATGCTGATATCCTTCAATCTGTTAACATACGCTCACACGTTCCAGTGGTCCTTGAACTCACAAATCCAATTCATGTTGACTGGCACATGTTTTTTATTCCGCCATTGGCAAGTTTGGTCTTGCTTCACACATTGATTCCCCTACCCCGTTGATCCATCAAGACGCCGAATGGCGTCGTATAGATCAATGCCTTGTCAACTGGATCTATACCCCCTGTGCTCCCGAAGTGTGGAAAAATCGTTCGGCGGAAAACTGATGCATTCTCCCTCTGGAACGCTATTGATGAGCTCTTCCACGACAATCATCTTCAACGAGCTGTCTTCTACGAAGCTGAATTCCGCAACATGTGCCAAGGTGATATGAGAATTTCAGATTATTGTGCTAAACTCAAGACACTGGCCGATAATCTTCATGATGTTGGCCAGCCGGTCTCTGAACAAAGCCAAGTCGAATTTTCTGCGCGGCTTGAATCTGAAGTACCGCCACGCAATGTCGGCTATCACCACCAGACAGCCGCCGCACACCTTTCTAAGCGCAAGATCTCATCTTTTCATGGAAGAATTATTTGACAATCAACGGTAACGGCCCCTCTTCCGCGATCTCATACTAAACTTACCAACACATCTATTACAGTTGGTAATAGAGCAAAGTTTCCCACTACACATATTGCCTCCTCTACCATTCCCACACGAAACAACTCTCTCTGTTTGAATAACATTCTTCTTTCACCGGATTCAGTAAAAAACTTGATTTCTGATCGTAAATTGACACGTGATAATCTGGTTTCAGTTGAATTTGACCTTTTTGGTTTCTCTATTAAGGATCTACAAACTAAACAGGAGATACTCCTATGTGACAGCGACGGTGATCTATATCCACTGCACCTCAAGCCATCACAAGCTCTTCACGCCTCCTCAAACTCCACCAATTTGTGGCATGCACGCCTAGGCCATCCAGGGAAAGATTATCTAATGCAAGCTTTGCATCATTTTCCATTCACATGTAATAAAACCTTACCACATATCTGCCACGCATGTCAATTAGGGAAGCATGTGCGCCTACCCTTTTCTTCCTCAGATTCCGTTAGCTATTTTCCATTTCAATTGCTTCATGCTGATATGTGGACTTCCCCAGTTTTAAGTGTTTCTGGATTTCAATTCTATCTTGTTCTATTGGATGATTACTCTCATTACATTTGGACTTTTCCATTGCATCACAAGAACGAAGTTCTTCCAACACTCCTCTCTTTTCACACTTATGTTACTACACAATTTCGCCTCCCTATTCTCGCATTACAAACCGATAATGGGAAGGAGTTTGACAATACAGCCCTGCGATCTTTCTTTCAAACTCACGGCATTCATCTTCGTCTCTGTTTCCCTTATACCTCACCGCAAAATGGGAAAGCTGAACACATTCTCCGTACTATCAATGACACCGTATGCACAATGTTGTTGCACTCTCATGCTCCACAAACATTTTGGGACGAGGCACTCGACACAGCCACTTACTTGATTAACCGTCGTCCATGTCGAGCTACAGGTACTATCACCCCTCATGAGCTGCTGTTCGGTTTGCCTCCATCATATGATCATCTACGGGTGTTCAGTTGCCTATGCTTTCCAAATATGGCGGCCGCAGAAGCACATAAACTCAGTCGACGTTTCACGGCATGTGCATTCCTGGGCTACCCGGCTGATCATAAGTGATATCACTTCTTCAACCTGGCTACCCATAAAGTGATCATCTCCAGATATGTGGTGTTCGATGAACTTTAATTCCCATTTGCAGTCAGTTCAACGTCGGCGTCAGTTCCACGTACCTCCGACCATGACCTCAACACTGATGTTGCACTAGCTCGACGGCCTCCTCTTCTTCAAAGTCGTGAGGTTCCTCAACGTGACGATACTCTTCGACATCGCGTCGACGTTCAGCCAGCAGCACCAACACCTGACAACTCACTGCGTTCTCAACAACAACCATCCGACAATGTCAGCGCACAAGACCCGGCCACCTCAACGAGAGCACACCCACCACTCTGTGACACGGTGCATGAATCTGTCCCATCTCCACAATCGATGGCAAGCACTCCCAGGGTACCCGAGCCACCTATTTATGATCAAACCCCATCAAGACATACCATTCAACAACCACAACGAGTCCCACATATGATGATTACCAGATCAAAGGCCAGTATCTTCCGTCCAAACACCAAATATGCCATGACAGCAACAGATTCATCCACAAACTTATCTCCCATTGCAAAGTCTGTTCGATCGGCTCTCAAAGATAAAAATTGGCTAGCTGCTATGAAACAGGAATTCCAGGCACTTCAGGCCAACAATACATGGTGCCTTGTACCTCGACCACCAGGATCCAATATTGTCACTGGTAGATGGGTTTTTAAGCACAAGTTCAAGCCAGACAGCACATTTGACAAGAACAAAGAATGTTGGGTTGTTCGAGGTTTTCATCAACGACCGGACGTCCACTTTGGTGAGACTTTTGCACCAGTGATCAAGGCTGCAACTATTCGTATTGTGATAATCATTGCAGCAAGTCGCCGCTGGCCAGTCAGTCAACTGGACGTCTCAAATGCATTTCTACATGGTCATCTTCAAGAGCAGGTATTCTGCACTCAACCGACTGGTTTTATTGATCATAAGATGCCTGATGCTGTTTGTCTCCTCTCAAAATCACTTTACGGCCTCAAACAAGCACCACGTGCTTGGTTCACAAGATTTGCAGTCTGCAAAGTCAATCAATTTCGTTCAAGCACGGTCGGATTCTTCTCTGTTGTTTATCAACAAGGACAACAAAATCGTGTACCTCCTGCTTTATGTTGATGATATGCATGATTCTTACGGTTTCATCCACAACACTGCTACACAAGCTAATACAACTCCTACAATCTGAATTTGCGGTGAAATATATGGGTGCTATCAAATACTTCCTTGGGGTCGATATTCAGCGCTCCAACTCGGGTTTCTTTCTCACACAGGAGAACTATGCACAAGAGATGCTTCAGCGCGCCGACAGGAACAACTGTAAGCCAGTCACAACTCCAATTGACACAAAAGCTAAATTACCTTCTCCCAACGTGTATCACTAATTCTGCTGAGTACAGACAATTAGCTGGTGCTCTTCAATATCTCACTATGACACGCCCAGACATTGCTTATGCAGTTCAACAAGTATGCTTACATATGCATGATCCACATGATTGTCACTGGGCACTGCTAAAAAGAATTATGCGCTGTACCAGAGGATCCATCACCATGGAAATACATCTTCATGCTTCAACATCTATGCAGATAACAGCATACAAGGACGCCTGGCCGGCTGTCCAGTCTCCAGGAGGTCTATACCTCAAGTTAGTGCATCTATCTTGGTGATTCTCTTGTCTCTTAGTCAAGCAAATGGCAACCGACGGTATCACGATCTAGTGCTGAAGCAGAATACCGCGCAGTCGCCAATGCTGCAACAGAATGCATTTGGCTCCATAAGCTTCTCAGTGAACTTTGCTGCTCCATTGCAAAAGCCACAATCATCTATTGTGATAATATTTCTGCTGTCTATATGGCTCATAATCCGGTTAACCACCGGCGGACCAAACATATAGAAATTGATATTCATTTCATCCGAGAAAAGGTTTCAGCCGGAGATCTACGAGTGCTTCATGTGCCAACTGATCAACAATTCGCCGACGTGAAGACCAAGGGATGACCAGTCTCTGCGGTGGAACACCCATCATTTCGACTGCTGGGGGGGGGGGGGGGGTGTTAGCTGCAACAGACTCAACATCAAGTCCGGAACGGCCATCATTATCTTCGCCAACGACTGCTGAATCTCCGAGCGTGTGATGCGAACGGGTCGCTCGCTCAACCGACGCCCACTACCTGGTCTCGCGCTCGCACTCGCGTTCCGCGTCTGCATGGCTTGCACGTCTCTGTATGTACCGGCTTAATCCCGCAGAACGTGCGTTCGCTACTGCTTGCATGTAACCAGAATAGATAAACATCCAAAATATATCCGTGTACCTGCACAATGAATAGATGAGAGCTATTCTTTCACTTCTCCACAGCAAGTCTTGCTTTCTCAGATCGTGTAAATGTATAGGTAGATAATTGCAAAGGTATCGAGGTTGCAACTGAATTTGGCCGTTATCGTTCTTGCATTACGAAGGCCTCACTCTTGTAATGGTTATCTTCAGCTCATTTATATTTTAAAAGCGTTAAAGAGAGGAAAAGGGCAGCCCGATATATTTAGCTCGTGCTTGGGTCCTTCACTAAATTTCTACAAAAGGTTATTTTCAATATTTGAACCCATGATCTTATAGTCAAAAGGCAACAGCTTTGCCACTGCACCAGAACCCCCTTCATATTCTAAAAGCATTACAGAAAAATTTCATGTGCAAAAAGTTCACATGTATGTTCTGGATCATCACCTTCAAATAAATGAGGTGCTAAGTAAAAAAAAATCACCCCTCTCTTTTCATAGACTCAAAAGCAGCTGCTACAGCATGTACCACCAAATTAAAACAGCATCGTAGATAGTCAGTGTCTCTGCCTCAAGCCATTGTCACGTCCCACATAAAGTTCCATTGGCCTTCTTGAAGTTCAATTTCAAATTATGTCCTCCCGTTTCTACACCCTAAGTTCATGTTGAAACTTGAGCCTGTATGTAATGGCCAGCGTCAACTGAAGCTATTTCTTTATAAATTTGATTTCCTCCTTTGTGATTTCGAGGACTCGATTACTATATTTTTGTCACTCCAACATTACTATAAAATTGTGCAACTGTTATGTAGGTTAATCGTTTTTTTCTCAAACTATAATTAGACATAAAAAGATTAGATGGTTGATGGCAGATTTTCTTATCAGAACGCCTAGAGCGATCTCGGCACAAATATGAGTTATTAAAATTCAAATATTGCGAAGCATCTCCAAAAGCACCAAAAAAACAATCCCAATAATCTGGTTTTGGATCTTCCCAAAAACTTCTAGAATAAAAAATAGCCCTTTTCTCCAAGAGTTTTCAAAAATCGGTTCCTAAAACTAATGGAGTGGGGAAGAGAGAAGGCCAGTGGGTATGGAGGGCTTGGGTGGGCCCCATCACATGTTAAGATTCGAAAGCCCTACGACTGCACGAATTTGGCGGAGTGAGCTGTTTTTGGAAGCATAAAAATACCTGGAGCGAGGATTCAAAACTATTGGGGTACTAATTTTTTGGTGTGTTACTGAAAAAGACTTTTAGAAATGTAGATTGAGAATTATTGTAGATACTCTAAAACATTGTTGTGATTTAGCACAAGGTGTATACTAGCTTCTTACCATATTTAGTTGAACTAGCCAAGCTAATAACCACATATTTGCGCTGCTAGCATAAACAATCCAGTTATAGCTAGTATTGCATTATCCTAAATACCTAATTTATTTATTTATTCCTTATCAATTCTATTTCTTATGTAACTATTATTTCGGATTGTTTGTTTTTGTAAGGGAAGCAGTGGATAATTTGTAAACATATATAGGTGTATTATGGGATATTTTTGTAATGGCAATGGTGAATAATTAAAAAAATACATGTGAAAGCCTTTCTAGTCAAAATGTTTCATAATAGTAGCAATGTGTTTTTTTATTAACATGTTAGTTTCTAGCACTTGAGAGCGAACATGATAACTCTGTTTCCTGACCAAATATTAAGATAATAGATACAGTGGCTACCTAATAAAAAACGATATGATTAAAGCACTTATTCTTTAATAATGGAGCTCCCTCATGACTAAAGACTAACAATAAACAAACCCACACGCAGCCTCGCTTATTGAAGCACGTAATCGAAAGGACAATATGTAAGCACAAACAAGTCAATTGAAAAACTCGTTCCTTGAACTAACCGTTTATTAATTGCCTCTTAATTACAGTGAATGCAATGGCCACGCTGCCACTGTCAATTCGAGGTAGTGGAGCTAATCAACCACATCTCTGGTCAATCGCGCGTTCCTCTCCCATTATTCACAGAGGAATAAAGAAAAAAACAACTACAGAAGCTGGGATATCCTACGCCTTGATGCGAATAGTGTGCTGCGACTCCGACGATGCACTGTCAACTGTCATGAGGTCGACAACGGTGCCGTCGAGCGATGGGTGGCGCACAGTGAACTTGTACTCTCCCAGAGGGAGGTCGAGGACCACAGCCCCGTTTTCATCGGTGGTGGCGGCGGTGCGGTGCGTCTTCCACTCGGCGATGAGCTTGTCAACGAGGTCGCCGACGGGGAGGTTCTTGAAGTTGTTGTCCGTGAGGCACATCACGTAGCAGCCCTTCGCGTGCCACGCCGCCCACATGATGATGCCGTCGACGTTCGGGTGTGCGTACCCTTCCCTCAGCACCTGCTCCAGGTACTTCACCTGGTTGGGGTTCTTCACCACGTCCACCTCCGTGAGCCACATTGGTAGCTTAAGCTTGGCGAGAGTGTCCAGCGCGCTCCTCATGTAGGGGATGTTCGGCGTGGAGAAGTGGCTCTCGAGGCCAACGCCCATCCTGAGCTTGCCGTTGCCGGGGTAGCTGCGGATCTGGTTCATCTTGGCGATGTATTTGCTGGGCACGGCGTTCGGGTCACCAGGCTGCTCGAGCACGTTGAACTCGTTCATGAAGAGGATGGCGTTACGGTCGATTTGCCCCACCTGCTGGTAGATCTGCGCCGACGCGCTGGGTCCGAGCTTGGTCTCGAAGAAGTTGAAGTGGAGGTTCTCGTTCACCACGTCCCAATGGATGACCTTACCGGCGTAGCGCGACACGACGTTCTTGAGTCGCTTCTGCATCGCTGCCTTGAGCTGGTCCAGGCTCAGCGGCTTCACCCACCTCATCTGTGAGTTCTGGTCGTCCCAGAACACGTTGTGCCCGCGCACCTTGATGCCATGCCTCTGTGCCAGCTTCAGCATGGCGTCGGGAACGGCGTAGTTCTCCTGGTTCTGGCTCCACTCGGTGCTGTACCACTTCATCTCGTTCTCGAATGTTGCGTGCGTGAACCGCGACGTGAACCACTTCTCGTAGGCTGGCAGGTTGAGGATCTCCTTGGTCATCGTGTTGCCGAACGGGAACCCGAGGCGGAGGAGCTCGATGCTCACGTTCGCGTTCGCCATCGGCTTGTCGTCGGCGCCCTTGGCGACCAGCCTAACGGTCCTCCTCCTGGTCTTGTCACCGGAGCGCCGGGTGTAGGTGTCCCACTCGTCGAAGGTGAATGGCTGCAGAGAGACGCTGTCCACCCAGATGTCCACCGTACCGTCGCTCTGCACGGCATCAGAGAAGGTGTGTGTCTGATTATTGAAGACCAGACATGCATCATCGATGGTCTCTACATACATACCTCGAAGTAGATCTCTCCCAGCCCAGATGAGTAGGAGGTCATGCCACCCTTGAGCATGCTCCAGCAGCCGGACATGGCAGAGACGGCGCCGGCGATGATGCGCTCACCGTTGGGGGCCTTGATGACAGCCTTTACGTGGGCCGTGCCGGACGGCACCTGCAACCACGCTGCACGGGAGCGATGAACGGATCAAGAACATGAAGACTCACGCGTGCGCGTCAATCGTGTTCGTTCTATTATGCACAGATGGGGGGTACCCACCGGACAGCGAGTAGTGGGTGTCGCTCTGCATCTGGAGTCGCTGGTAGACGCTGTGGGACGGCAGGACGTTGCCGCTGCTGGACAGGGAGCCGCCGGCGCCGTGCACCACGGCGAACTTGTTGCCGGACGGCGACCTGCTCACGCCGGCCTTTATGTTACGGTACGTTGACCAGCCCATCAGGCCGCTGTTGAACTCGCTGTTCTGGATAATACCGCCGTTGTACAGGGGCTTCATCGGGTCGCGAAGGCACTGTACAAGTACACATGACGGGTTAACAATAAGGACCAACATCTTTGCACCTTTCGATAGAAAAACGTTTTCGCCGATACGGTCCCATCTCATGATTTATTGACTCTGTTGTTCTGTGGCCTTGATAAAGATAAAATAATTCAAAGTAAAAGGTGATAGATACACGGAATAACTAGATTGCTCGTGTCACATAGAGCAAGAGTAACGCTCGCCAAAAAAATATAGAGCAAGAGCAATATAACTATTGATTGCTTCATATATAGAACCCATGACGTGTATATGTTTTTTAAGTAGAAAATTACTGATTAGTTTCATGATTATTTTGTGTCTTTGTGGATACAAATGAGATCAAACTTACTTCGTATATTTTCAAAATAGATCATATAGCAGTCCATCATCAGAAAGTAAATTCAGCTAAACTATCTGACGGTAGCACAAATTAGTATTATCGATAGGCTTTGTAAACATTTTGCAAGAGATTTTATATAGTCTGTTATGCCTCCAAATATATTATTCATTATTTTTCGGATTTTTATTTGAAAAGTTAACTGATCTTCATGCATGTCGATACTTAAAGGATCGGTATATATGTAATCTCTATGTAAATCCATATCTTACGAGATTAACATGCAGGAAAAAGAGACTTGGGATTATCTGAAAAAGGCAGTACATAGCGAGTGTAAAAACACTAGATTTCTTTCTAAGAAATAACAATATATACTTGCCTCGATACTTGCGGTGTGATCATATTCTACGGACTGGACTATGCACCCTACATCAAAAAGGCACACATCAGCAGATTGCGTCTGAAAATATACACGAGGCGCAAACAAACTGGTTTCGCTATATATTTTACTGCAATCGGGGAATGAACAAACCTTGGAACAGAGCTACCCACAACAACGGGAGCACCAGCTTCTCCATGAATATCTTCATTTTTTGCGACTCTTAGTTACAAGTGATGAGGTGACTAAGTGTATGTAGACAAATCAATATATAGGCATAGGCCTGAAACTAGTGGGTGAGGAGTGGTGTATCTGTTACATTGAACCGGTAGTACTCAGCGAAAGAAGAGGTAAAACAGACATACAATGACGCCAAATGTGTGGACGCACCTTAACACCAAGACATTTATAGGCTTATTATAGGAAAGAACTGCATCTATGCATGCAGCAGGGCTACGCATGTCAAGCTGAAGTGCTATTTTCGTATGTTCTTTTCTATGTGCATATTTTTTTCTCGAACATGCATGGAGAGCTACATATTATTGTAATACTAGAAGTATTACAGAAAAACGCACACACGCACACTGACTATATACATAAACATTCGCCTGACGTTTATTGATTACAATATGACCCGATTTAATCATCTAAAACAACCGGACCGGGAGCTGTCAGCAGGGAAAGCCCCTCGGCCCTTGCAGAAGTCTAGACGTGCGACTCCTAAACCTGCTAGTGGACCGGAAACCAAACAAACACTGGCCTGAAACAAACTATTAGACTATAGCACATTCAGCCCAATCTAAACCACCCTACTACACTATTGGTCCAAACCGAGCTAGACTAATCGAAAAATCAGCCCACCCACACCAACCTAGTGCCATGGCTACGATTTGGAATCGGTTCCAGACCATTTATATATTTGAGCTGAATATACAATATCTTGGCTATTGTTGTTCGGCCCAGGGTTTACCCGTCTTCCCCATGCAGCACATACCTATCGGAATTTTGGTTAAATAATCAAGTCCCAACATGAAATTACTCATAAATCTCAAAAGCCTATGTATAGAAAAAGATGGGTGCTAAAATTAGTACCACATGGAGATTGAGAGTAGAGTGAGACTCATAAGTGAAAGTGTTCTAGCACATCTCAAGTGAGTGAGTAGAGTAATGGTGCACACATGCTCCTTAATTCTCCTTCTCTTTGCCACACCACGTATGTGTGCAGCACGTTTCAAGAAGAGTCAATATTGTTTTTTCTACTAACCTGGATATTAGAGTTGGAATCGGTTTGGGTAGCTTCCGAATCAACTCGAGCACGACATGAACTCTGAGTCGGAAGTCCACTCGACATGGGTTCGGAGTACAACTGTCCAGACTCAGATATGGTAGCCGACTCGACGTGTAGTCTGAGTCCGCAGTCAGCTCAACATAGACTCTGGAGTCGGTGTTTGGAACTGACTCATAACTGACTCTAACGAGTAGTACAGGTTGTACATGATTAGGGTTCCGGATCAGCTCTATATAAATAGGCATGCATTTTACGCCAAAACAAACAACATCTTATGATCTAGGTTTTAACTCTACTGCTACTTGTGCCATTATCATAGTCTACTCTATTCTGAGCGTCAACGTGCACTGTCAATTGAGAAAGTATGTCTCTGGAACCACTCACCTTTATGATGTTGCATCAGAAGAGGCAAATAAGATTTTCGGGAAGCGCTTTATGCGACTGCCCATGTTCTTCATCATACGCCATCTCGCGCCCAAGTCATGCAGTGCTTCTTATCACCGCCTTCATTGTTGTCTACATCAATTAATCAATGTCGATGCTAACACAACAACATTTACATTGATTCCTCTGGATACAGAGTATGTGTGATGCTGATCTAATCTATTATTTCAATATGGATGCTTTATAGTATGTTGCTACTGTTCGTGTTGATTAGTCTTCTTGTCGTGATTTATTTTTTAGAATTATTTGTCAAATTGGCTAAACTTCTAATAATCTAGAAACCTTTTTATATCTAATTCTTTTGAACTTACCATGACAAGTTTAGTCGACTAACTTAGGACAGAGAAATTCTCTAGTGTGCACTTCAAGAGGTTGCAAGTCAAAGTCACACTTTGTTTTACTGCTATAAAAATATTCTGGGCAACCAAGGACAAGCCTCAAGTAACTATGTATGTTGAAGAATAGAGGAAGTTCAAGGAAGCCAATTCTACCCAAAGAGGATTTATTCTAAGCATTCTTGACAACATTCTATATGATGTTTATTTAAATTTGATTTATGATGTACTAAATGCTAAATTTGGTGCAACCGATGTAGGTAATAAACTATGCATCATGTAGAGCTTCCATAACTATAAAATGGTGAACAACCGTCGTAGTTGAACAAGATCATAAGATACATTGCATCGAAGGAGAGCTAGAACTACTTAAGTGTACCTTACCCGACAAGTTCATGGTTGAATGCATTATTGTAAAGTTACCTTCTTCATGAACTTCACTATGACTCTTAAACACGTGAAAAAAGATGTAAGATCGATAAGCACGTGATAAGCTACTAGAGAAAGAGAAAGGGTGAATGGTAGATGAAACATTTTTTTGCGAAAACCTCAACCCCTCAACTAAAAACAAATCTGATGGAGAAAACATTATGTGCGACTATGTTAAAAGCGAGCAACATGCCTAAGCCACAAGATATTGTAGGGAAACAAGTTATGAAACCAACACAACAAAATTCATGTGAATACATAGAGTAGAACCCAAGTTATGACCAGAAACGAATGTTAGATGAAATTAAATGGACACGAGAAGTAGAACACGTATGAAGAAAAACAGCGTCCAAATGCCCCAAAACAAATTTTTGGATCGCAATGTAAAATATTGACACAAACGACGACTTTTACTCCAAAACACGAAAGCCAACAGAAAGAAATGCCCCACACGCAGCCCTAGACCTCCATATTTATACATACGCCTCCAACTAACACTAACCATCTAGTAAACCTCCTAAACAACCTTGGAAAATTCAAAACTGACATGGAAACCATCTATTCATAGATAGATCAGAATCCCAACATGACTACTCTCTTGAACCCCCAAAACACTTTTAGAGCTTGCAAAACATTTTTAGACACAAACACAAAAGTTACAGGCAGAAACAACTTAGAATCAGCCTTTTTTTACCAAAAACAGCCTGACCCCCTTTCAAATTCTAGTCAGATATGCGTCTGAACCACAGATTCACCCGCATCAGCCTTAAGGATCCTTTTTAACGTACGAAACTTCACCTCTATGCCTTGGAACCATGATACACATCCATGCCACCCTTGGACACATGCACACTGTGTTCCAATACATTCAACACGCCTCATATGCACCGTTCTTGAGCCAAACACGTCGCGTGACACCTTTGATCGCCTCAGACACAATTACTTTTGAATTTGGTTGTTGAAACTCAACTTATTTCTAAGTTTAGTTCAAGGATCACAATCACCAGTCATGTCTTGACCTTAAAAAACACCTGCACATGAGCAAACAACCAATTCTTTACTAGCACAAGTCCACGACTTGACTCTCGTTAGTCCAAATTCACAACACCTTTTGTGAGCACCTCACATAAACATGTTGTACACCTCAACCAGCCATGAACTACCATAACACACTAAGAACTCATTACATGAGTATTGCACCTATTTCACACGTCGCATGTTCACCCACACAAGCCTACACGTCAGAACCAAGGTGTAAAAGTCCCAAAATTGTATATGAAATAGACCTAAGCTTGAAGGCTATGTGTTTCAAATTCATGAAATTGGGACTTACAAAAACTTTTCTACACGAAGAGGGTGTACCTAAATACCAAGGATGAAATACTCCTTTGCATGAAAGATTAAAAATACGATTTTCAAACTCAAAGTTCACCTTAAATTGTTGCCAAACTTTTGAATACACATGCGGCCTCATACTTCTGAATTTGAGGAAATTTAGGATGGCAACATACCAAGGTCAGTCATGTGGTGGGCACTAGAGAAACATAAAGTGCCAACAAAGTACATTACCCTTATCAAGGATATGTACAATAATGTTAGGACAAGTGTGTACGTAAGTGATAGTGAGACTGATGCATTTCCTATCACGGTAGGACTACATCAAGGATCAGCTTTGAGCCCATACATCTTTTCCTTGGTGATGGATGAGGTGTCGAAGGATATACAAGTGGATATCCCTTGGTGCATGCTCTTTGCCGATGATGTAGAGCTGGTAGATGAAACTAGGGATGGTGTTGATAAGAAATTAGAGTTATGGAGACAAACCTTAGAGTCCAAGGGGTTTAGACTTAGTAGGACCAAGACCGAGTATATGAGGTGTGACTTTAGTGGTGTTGGTCATGAAGAGGGAAATGTTAGTCTACAAGGACAAATAGTACCTAGAAGGGACTCTTTTCGATACTTAGGATCAATGTTACAAAGCAATGACGATATTGATGAGGATGTTTGCCACATGATCAAGGTAGGGTGGACGAAATGGCGACAAGCCTCTGGAATCCTATGTGATAGGAAGGTCCCACAAAATATAAAAGGGAAGTTCTATAGGACGGTGATCAGACCCGCGATGCTTTATGGGGTAGAATGTTGTCCAACTAAACGGCAACATGTCCAACAAATGAGTGTTGCAGAGATGCACATGCTACAGTGGATGTGCGGGCACACAAGAATAGACCGAATAAGGAATGAAGCGATTCATGATAGGGTAGGGGTGGTGCCGATTGAAGAGGATTTAGTCCAACATCGACTAAGGTGATTTGGACATATCCAGCGAAGACATCCAGAAGCACCGGTTAACAATGAGATTTTAAGAGGTAGAGAAAATATTAGGAGGGGTACAGGACGACCAAGGTTGACCTGGGAGGAGGCTGTAAAACGAGATTTGAGAGATTGGAATGTATCCAGAGACTTAGCTCATGATAGGACTGCATGGAAATTAACAATTCATGTGCAAGAATCTTAGTCTTGTTTTCTTTCCTTGTTATTCTTATATATCTTCCTCTCTTTTATATCATTGATAATATATATATATATAATTATTGGGTTTCATGTCTAGCCGACCCCAACATGCTTGGGATAAAGGCTTGGATGTTGTTGTTGTTGTTAGGATGGCAACCTTCTAATTTTAGGGTGGGCTGAAAATGAACTTAATAGGAGCATTTCCAAATTTGAACTAAATTCAAATTTGCAAGCCAAATTCAAACTGAATTCGGAGAATTCAGATGCTAGCCACTTTTAAACTTTAAAACTTTTGAATTGAAGAGATTGACATGGAGAAGATCTTTTGAGGGGGTGAGGGCCAGACATTAGTGGAGAGAGGAACACAACCCTAGTGGGGCCTACGTGTCAGCTGCACACAAGAGTTTCCTCGGTCGGTTCACTACTTCACGAGTAAGTCACAGTGAGTCATGGCGCTGGCCACTGAGGCATCGACTTGCATCTCCCGTACTCGACGATTCTTCACACGTAACGCCTCAGTGGAGTAAACCAAACACTCAACTTCGGTCTCCTCAACGTTTTCCCGGGAGAAGCAAGCACGCGCTAGAATTTTTCTTGCCGCTCAACCATGTTTCGGACCCGATCATCGCTCGGCGGCACTGATGAGGACATCTCTCCTTTGCATACAATACAAGGACCGATCACTAGAGCACGTGCACGACGGTTGGATCTCCAGGTACATTCTAATCTTGTCAATTGTTTTTCAGAACTTATGCTTGTTTCCATGCATGTTTTGTTGATTAGGAACAATTACCAGCAAGAGCTTGGAGAAGTCCAAGGAGTCAAGGAGGAGGAGGTAGTATGTCCACACCAAGGAGGAGTCCAAGCCCAACTCGACTTCGACTCCACCTCGGATTCTAGGAGCTGCCTTCACCAAAATTGATGCCCCGGACACATACGGAGTCGGATTTGGACGTTCTATATATGGTTGGAACCAGAATTACATAAAGCTTCCAATGGAACCGATCCCATCTCAAAATTCCTTCTGAGTTGACAGGAATCAGGGTCCACCGTCCTTTGGGCCGCTGGCCCATGTATCGTATGGAAGCCCATTAGGGTTGCGTCCAGTGGTCTTGCACGCCCCTAACCCCTTTTTATTCAGCAGACGCCGCCACATTAGGGTCGGGTTTTTCTTAGTTTCAACCTATCATTGAACAATGTCACCGATCATCGGTTTGTGAGACCCCACTTCGTGATCAATTCAGTTTTGATTGCAATTTCTATGTTCTTGCTTGTGTTCTTGATTGCGCTTGCAGGGATAAGCCTTCGTGGCTTGGTCATTTGTGTGACACGGGTGATAACCAACGGAGAAGTGGTGTAGTGATTGTGGGGTTCCATTCGTTTAGAGCCTTAGATCATCAACGTTGAGATCTCCACCCAATCAAGTTTACCATACCTCCCGGAAGATCGGGACTCATTCTACTATCAACTGGTATCAGAATCAGGTTAACCGTGAGGTATACTTGTGTGCCTTTAGATTCATTTTGTTTGAGTCCTATAGTCCACAAAATCCACAATTTTTTTACTTTCCCTGAGCTATAGCCCTCGCTCAGCCTTTTGCACAATTTAGTTTCAGAATCCGTAGTTCTGAGTTCGTGTCCTAGGTTGAGTTTGGTTGCTGGTTTAGATTTGTTTGGTTCAGTTTTGTTTCTTCTATCCGCTGCCATCTAGAAAAAAAAAACAATCTACAGAAAATTCCATCCACCGATTCGATTCGTATCCATTTCAGTTTCCACCACCACCAAAACCTAATTCGGGTATCCTCCTTAAAACGGGCATAACTTTTCGCTCGGAACTCCGATTGAGGTGCATTTTTTCCCTGGAAAGCTATCGAAAAAATCCACATATGATTCACCCGCTACGCCAGTCACAGGGATTTCAAAAAAATGAAAAAAAAACAGGAAGGCCCTCGTTTTGAACTCCGAAGTTCCAGCACCCATTATTTCAAACGCTCCCGAATTCGTGCCGATCACATCTTTCATCGGTTTGAGGTAATACTTGGTGCTGTTTCTATTCATGTGCCCCTGGTTGATAAAAAAATATCAAAAAAATAAAAAACAAGAATTTGATTTCTATTAGTGCTAAAATACAAAAACAGGAGGCTCAAGGAATTTCTACTTGTGCTGTTTTCTGTGTGAATGCTGAACACTTGCTGATATTGTCCTTGTTGTTCATCATCATTCATCCTTGTTTTCATCATCATTCATCCTTGTTTTCATCATCATTCATCCTTGTTTTCACAACTTGCTAATATTGTTCCTTGCTTGTTGCCACAACTGTTCTAATACAATTTCAGGCCAGCAACTAGGTCAAATTTTTTAGACACTTATTCAGCATTGCTATCCGTTACTAACTTGTGTGCCACATACATATACTGCATTTGAGCCTTCCTAAGCTCCACATTCTCTCGAGCAGAACAAGTAACCTCTGCAATCACACCCACTCTCTGCTTGCTTTCACACCGCTCACCGTTGGCCACCTGCAGTGCTGGTAAGAAACTTGTAAGAGCGGAGTAAGACGCATCTTACTGCTTCATTTACATAACCACTTCCACTTCAGAGAGCATAGTAATAGGGTCCTTCACGATCCTTATGCCTTTGTTTTCTGTTTTGTACTAACAATGACAGGAAATAATTCTATGGATAAGACCTCTCGTTCTACACCTCTGGATGATAATGATTGCGTGTCCCATCTGGGACTAAGGGACATGATGCAGGCGATGACTGAAGCATTCAACAACTACCATACCACTACAACAACCACCTTTCAGAGGCTTCATACAAGTGTTGCTGGTCTAACCATACGGTTGTACGAGGTGGAGGCTCGTATTCCCCAACAAACTCCAGCCCCTATCATCCTTGATGCTGATGCACATGCTCACAATGACACAGAGGATGACTTCAATAACGACGAGGTTGATGCACAGCAGCGCTGTCGCCTTCGACGAAATCGTCAAGGTATGAGAGGTAGTCCTCGTCCTCATGCTCCTGAACAAGATAATGATCCTTACGCTAAGATTAAGTTTTTTATTCTACCGGTTTATGGATCTTATGATGCTGAGACTTACTTGGATTGGGAGATGACGGTAGAACAAAAATTTAGCTCTCATCTTGTTCCCGAGCGACATAGAGTTAGACAAGCCACTAGTGAGTTTAAAGATTTTTCTATCATTTGGTGGAATGAACTTGTCAATACACGTAATGCCCCACAGACATGGGCTGCGTTAAAAGAAGATATGTGCGCTAGGTTTGTTCCCCCTTCATATAGACGTGATCTTCTTAAGAAATTGCAACACTTTGATCAGGGTGACATGACTGTCCAAGAGTACTACCAAGAGTTGCAGAAAGGTATGCTTCGTTGTGGGGTAGTTGAGGATCAGGAAGACCAAATTGTTATGTTTTATGGGGGCTTGCGACGTGAGATCCAGGACATAGTTGATTACAAGGAATATCATTCTATTCCAAATTTATTTCAACTAGCTATGTTAGCAGAAAAAGAAGTGCAGGGTCACCAACAGCAGCGGCGGAACAACACCTTCACTCCACGACAGCTTCCGCTGCCATCCAAAGCAGCGCCCTCCTCGAGCGTACGTGTGTCTACACCACCATCAACCGGTGTTGTATGCACCACCGCGCCTTATACATCACAGGGACAGGATAACAGCAAGTCCCAGACGCCTTCAGGTGTTGCAGCAAAGACTGCTACACCCAACACTTCCACCAGTCATACCTCCGATATCAAGTGCCACCGCTGCTAGAGACTTGGCCATATGCAACGAGATTGCCCCAGCAAACGGGCGATCATTGCCACTGCCGATGGTGCGTATGTTAGTGCTTCTGATATTGAAGACGAAAATATTATTGCAGCTAACATTTCAGGTTCTGATGACGGTGCTGAGGAGGTTCTGGTACATCTGCGACCAACAACTATAGGACTTTGATTGTGCGGCGAGCTTTGAGTGCCACGGTTGGAAAGGATAACAACCGCCAACGTCACAACCTTTTCAACATGTTTCTCATCGTCAGGCACTGCCGTGTGCATACCATCATTGATGGTGGTAGCTGCAACAATTTGGTGAATGTTGAGGTGGTCAAGAAGGTTGGCTTGACCACACGGGAGCATCCCCACCCTTATCACATTCAATGGTTTAACAACAATGGTAAGGTAAAGGTAACACAAACAACAAGAATACATTTTCCCATTGGTTCTTATCATGATTTTGCTGATTTTGATGTGGTACCTATGGATGCATGTTCTCTTTTGTTGGGACATCCTTGGGAGTTTGATACTGATGCTACTCACCATGGTCGATCTAATAAGTATACTCTAATGCATAAGGGCAAGAAAATTGTGTTGGTCCCTATGACTCCTACTGAAAATGTGCAATTTGAGCATGAAAAAAGAACAATGCTAAGCAAAAGGGTGTTTTCAATTCTGAAATTCAACAACCTATTAAGTTGAAAAATCCTGTTTTTCTTGCAACTAAATCTGATCATGATGACTTATATACCTCTAATGGAATTGTCTATGCTTTAGTGTGCAAACATGCTTTATATTCCATTGAGGATGCATCCATTGCTTTGCCACCTGCTGTTTCTAACCTTTTGCATGAGTATATGGATGTTTTTCCATCAGAGATACCGCCCTGGATTACCACCTGTGTGAGGCATTGAGCACAAGATTGATTTGATTCCAGGGCGAGCTTGCCAAACCGTGCCGCCTATAGGACCAACCCCGACGAGACTAAGAAAATTCAGCGACAAGTCCAAGATCTTCTGGATTGCGGGTACATTCATGAGAGCCTTAGTCCTTGTTCTGTTCCTGTTCTTTTGGTTCCTAAGAAAGATGGCACTTGACACATGTGTGTTGATTGTAGAGCCATCAATAACATTACCATTCGTTATCGCTATCCTATTCCTAGATTGGATGACATGCTTGATGAGTTGAGTGGTTGTGTTATTTTCTTCAAGATTGATTTAAGTAGTGGGTATCATCAGATTCGTATGGCTTTAGGTGATGAATGGAAAACTGCCTTTAAAACTAAATTCGGACTTTATGAATGGTTAGTCATGCCATTTGGTTTAACTAATGCACCCAACACTTTTATGAGATTGATGAACGAGGTTTTACGTGCTTTCATTGGTAAATTTGTGGTGGTTTACTTTGATGATATCCTTATTTACAGCAAGTCATATGACGAGCATCTTGAACATTTGCGTGCTGTTTTAATGTCTTGTGTTATGCATGTTTATTTGGTAACCTTGAGAAGTGCACCGTTTGCACCAATCGTGTGTCTTTTCTTGGTTATGTTGTTACTTTGCAGGACATTGAGCTGGACGAGGCAAAGATTGTTGCCATCACAAGCTGGCAACTTCCGACTACGGTCATGCAGGTTCATTGTTTTCTTGGTCTCGCAGGTTTCTACCGGTGTTTCGTGTGGAATTTCAGCACCATTGCGGCACCTCTCCATGAGTTTACAAAGCATGGAGTGACGTTTTGATGGAGACCAGCACAACAACAAGCTTTTGATGCTCTCAAGTCGAAGCTCAGACAAGCACCATTGCTGCAACTTCCTGATTTTGAGAAGACCTTCGTGCTTGAATGTGATGCGAGTGGCATTGGCCTTGGAGGAGTGCTCATTCAAGAAGGTAAACCTGTTGCTTTCTTTAGTAAAAAATTGCATGGTCCTTCGCTGAATTATTCTACATATGACAAAGAACTTTATGCTTTGGTGTATGTCTTGCAGACTTGGCAACATTACCTATGGTCTAAAGAATTTGTCATACATTCAGATCATGAGTCTTTGAAGTATCTTAAAGGACAAGCTAATCTGAACAAACGTCATGCTAAATGGATTGAGTTCAAAGAGTCATTTCCTTACATCATTAAACATAAGAAAGGGAAAGACAATGTGATTGCCGATGCTTTATCTAGACGTTATACCATGCTGTCCCAACTTTCTCATAAAATCATTGGTTTGAAACCATAAATAGATTATATGCTACCGATTTGAACTTCAAAGATGCATTTCACAATTGTAGACAGGGCAGAACGTGGCAAAAATTTCTGCTGCGTGAAGGCCTTCTCTACCGTGCTAACAAGCTGTGTGTTCCAGCTAGCTCCTTTCGTCTTCTGTTGTTGCAGGAAGCGCATGGAGGTGGTTTGATGGGACATTTTGTTGTTAAAAAGACAGAGGATGTGCTGGCTGCTCACTTCTTTTGTCCATGAATGAGGCGTGATGTGGAGCGCTACGTTTCATGTTGTACGACATGCAACAAAGCTAAGTCTCGACTTCACCCACATGGTCTTTATATGCCTCTTCCTATTCCTAGTGCACCTTGGGAGGATATTTCAATGGATTTTGTTTTAGGATTGCCTATAACAAAGAGGGGGAGGGATAGTGTCTTTGTGGTTGTTGATCGTTTTTCTAAAATGGCACATTTTATACCATGCCACAAGACCGATAATGCTTCACATGCTGCTGATTTGTTCTTCAATGAGGTTGTGCGTTTGCATGGTGTTCCTAATACTATTGTTTCGGATAGGGATGCTAAGTTTTTGAGCCACTTTTGGAGAACTTTAAAAGGGCGTACCCAGTGCCGAAGGCTCCCACACATGTGGGGTCTGGGGAAGGGTTATTTCTAGACAGCCTTCCCCCTGCTTTTGCAGAGAGGCTGGTTCGAACCCAAGACCTCAGGACACAAGTGGAGACACACTACCACTGCGCTAGGTCCGCCCTTCAAAGCTACTGTTTTCTACTACTTTTGGAGAACTTTATGGTATAAATTGGGAACAAAGCTACTGTTTTCTACTACTTTTCATTCACAAACTGATGGACAAACGGAGGTAGTTAATCGTACCTTATCTACTATGTTGCAGGCTGTTTTGAAAGATAATTTGAGGTTGTGGGAGGAGTGTTTGCCACATATTGAGTTTGCTTATAACAGGTCTATTCACTCCACAGCCAAATTAAGTCCATTTATGTTAGTATATGGTTTCAATCCTCATGCTCCAATTGATATGCTACCTTTACCGCATTCTGAAATTGTGAACTTAGATGCTACAGAACGTTCTGAATTTATTCTTAAGTTCCATGAAGCTACTAAGTTGCGAATTGAACAAATGAATGAAAAGTATTGCATTGCTGCTAGTAAAGGTAGGAAGGAGGTAAAATTGGAACCCGGTGATTTGGTGTGGGTTCATTTGAGAAAAGATAGGTTCCCAGATTTGAAAAAGTCCAAACTCATGCCAAGTGTTGCTGGACCTTTTAAGGTTCTTGAAAAGATGAATGACAATGCATAAAAATTTGAGTTGTCTCCCGAGTTTGGGGTTAGTCCCACATTTAACATTTCAGATTTGAAACCTTACTTGGGTGAGGAAAATGAGCTTGAGTCGAGGACGACCCCAATTCAAGAGGGGGAGGATGATGAGGACATCTCTCCTTTGCATACAATACAAGGACCGATCACTAGAGCACGTGCGCGACGGTTAGATCTCTAGGTACGTTCTAACCTTGTCAATTGTTTTTTAGAACTTACGCTTGTTTCCATGCATGTTTTATTGATTAGGAACAATGGAGAGGACCAGCAAGGGCTTGGAGAAGTCCAAGGAGTCAAGGAGGAGGAGATAGGACGTCGACACCAAGGAGGAGTCCAAGCCCAACTTGACTTCGATTCCACCTCGGATTCCAGGAGCTGCCTTCACCAAAATTGACGCCCCGGACACATAGAGTCAGATTTGGACGTTCTATATATGGTTGGAACCAGAATTACATAAAGCTTCCAATGGAGCCGGTCCCACCTCAAAATTCCTTCTGAGTTAATGGGAATCGGCGAAACAAGTAGACATCCAGAATCTGTCAGGGTGCTGCATCACCGTCCTTTGGGCCGCTGGCCCATGTATCATGTGGAAGCCCGCTGACGCGGCTCCACAGCCTCGTCGAGCCAGGATCACACTGAGGGGTGCTGCGTTGCACAACACCAGATAACGCACATCAAAGATACAAATCGGAAGTAAAGTTTTATTACATAAACCAGTTTATGAATATTTTTACAACAAAATAGTTCAGTCTACACTCACGGGCGTAGATTACGCATCGATTTCACGTTCAGCCCGTGAACGTGTCCCCGCTAGCACGCACACACACTAACACGGCGGCGTGCACGATTCCTACTCGACGGGGTTCCCCTCCTGGGGTTCCGTCTCCTCCTCGGGAGTCCCTTCCTCATAAACCCCTGCAAAAGCTTCAAACACAAGCAGTGAGCACGATGGCTCAGCAAGACAGACCCGTCTCTCCTATATATGAAACTTCTACATGAATTGTTTTAGGGTGCATGAGGTAAAATAAGTTGCAAAGGACTCGCCTAATTAATGGAACCTTACTTTCAAGTTTTAGCAGCAGGTTGTGGAGAACCTTACGCTAAGACACATGAGAGAGCCACAATCAAACAAGAAACGCATTTCTCTCATGTACTTTGCCCAAAGTTGAAAAGAACTTTAATTAGCTCTAAACTACAACAAGACATTAGCAAGGAAAGTATAACTTTCAAATCAGCAAACTTTTAGCATGTATCTAGCCTGTTCTTTCTACATCACTGTACAGTGAACAAGTGGTACTCACTGACCATGAGGGACAGCGATTATAATCGATTTACACTTGTAGGGTTACCCGAATAACCCATCACGTACGCCCGTACTCGATGTTGCCTACAGCAACCATCACGGACGTCGTACGCAACCACCTTTCACCCGCCAGCCAAATGTTGAACCGGTCCAATCGTCCCGAGCAAGAGGTCTCTGCGCGCGCATCTGCAGTGCCGCCAGCTGATTTACACCTCGACCTCTCAACCTACCTTCTGAACGACCAGCTATGCCTCAACACCCAGCTACCCGAGTTACATCGGTTTCCCGGTTCCCATATAGCCGGTAGGTCTTCGGTACTGTTCTAGCTTGTTCAACAGGCCTGCACATGGCTCGGTCCTCAATCGACACAAGCGGAGCTATAGCACCCAGGCCCCAAAGTCCTGCTGCCCTTACTCTCCGCTCGGTCTCATTTTTCTTGCCATGTGTTTCATTTGCTATCTTTACCCGAGCGATGTGCCTCTAGCCGATTCTCGCGAGCAGTTCCAACTACTCGACTTGTACCGAATCCTACACTATCTTAGCATTGCAGTAGCTAACGAGGTTTTCAAACCTAAACCCAACCCAGTATTTTCTTGGCTATGCATTTGGGTTTCAAACAAGACTCTAATGCAAGAAGTACGTGGGTGCTCAAAGTAAGTTCTCAAAACAGTAAAAACTTGTAAAACGGGTTAATGCAAACCGGAGCTTGCCTTGCTGCTCTTGGTTGTAGGCTAGTTGTTCTTCCGGAGTGACAAAATCTAAGACTTCGGGTTCCTCCTCACCTTAGCGACTACATATGATACATATAAACATGTGTCAATTTAGATGCATTTGAATTGAAGTTAAACTTGTGAGGACTATAAGTATTACTAGACAGACCCAATGACTCTGAAATTTTTACTATGGTTTGTATACAACCTAAACAGGAACTTGGCCAAGTTTCATTTGTAGCAAAGCTCATTTGAGCTCTCCACAAATAATTATGTACTTGGCCTTAATTGGAGCTCCTAGGATGTTCTAGGGATTTTCATGGAGCAATCCATGACTTTCTGAAAACTAGATTTTCATAGGGTTGTAATGGAGTTGGTTTCACTTAATTTTAAGGTTCCTAGCTAAAGATATGAGCTAAAAAATTTCAGAGAAATTCTGAAAATGTTTCTGGACATTTTCTATTTTCTATGGAACAGTTTTATTAATCACACCATTGGGTGCATCAAATGAGCTCAAATGGATCTGAAATTTTTATGGTAGCTCAGAACTATTTTGGCGAACATCCTAGTAAAATTTCAGAATTTTCCACCAAAGGGTTCTCCAGTTAAAATGCTAAACAGTTTAAATTTTGAAGAATTAATTCTGGAGAAATAAGGATTTTCATAGAGTGAAACTTGATTTGTTGGAAAGTACTCAGAGAGCTGAATCCAAAAAAATTTGGTTCACTTGATTTGGAGTTTTCTAGCCAAAGTTATGTGGGTTTGAAGTTCGAACTAAAACTGAAAATTGGGGAAATGATTAAAACACTGCACATGGGTCCCATGCACAGTGTCTTCGTCTACCTCCCGCCAGCGCCCGATCGCGCAACGCCCAGCAACGGTGGCGCGGTTCGTTCTCGGCCGCTGCTGCCTAATTTTTGACACGGTTTCTTTCTACGTGATCCTTGGAGCACGACGCACACGCCGGGCAACCTCTCAGACCTCGACATCGCCGGGAACCTAGTCGGCGACGGTGGAGGCGGAAGATGAGCTCGGATCCGATGGTGCTAGCTCGTCTCGGCGGTGAACACAATCATCCAATGGGTCGCAAAGCACCACTGGGGCACGGGGAAGCTAACCCTGCCCTCCTCTTGGCCGGAGATCGCCGGGAAAGTAGACTTCACCGGCGACCCGAGCCGTTTTCACCGGTGGTGGCCAAACTCAGGTGCTCTACTCACTGGGTTGATCTTCACCGCTAGGATTTGGCTGACATGACTGTGAGGTGCTACTCTAGCTTCAGCTTGACCCGGATTACCAGTGATCAAGTGATCGAGATGAATTCTGAGTTTTGGTTCTCGGTGTTCTATACGGTGATCATCGGGAAAATTAAAATTCCAGCTAACCGGCGCTAAGAGGGACCTAGGGAGTTCGGGGAGAGCTACTATACTTTGATGCTAACCTCAGAGACACGTTTGTCACGTTGGAGAAGCTTAGAGCTGCTCGGACGACGGTGTCGAGTCGGAGGAGCTCTCGGGTTGACAGAGCGATGGAAGATCGGCTCGGACAAGCTCAACCGAAGCTGATCACGAGCAGCTGAGGGCTGTAACACGTCGAGCAAGGACCGGCGGTGCCGTTTGTGGCCTTAGATCATGGTGGAAGGAACTGTTCTGGCCGGTCAACGGCAACGTGGTGAGGTGGAGCTGTGCGGCGTCCTGCTCGGGTTTCTCAGCGCTGGAATTGTTGAGGCAGCGGGAAAACGAGCTGCTGCCGGCGGAAGCTCGCAGCTAAATAGCTGGGGACGTTGGTTCGTGGCTCTGATCGGAGACCAGGAGGTGGCAGCGGTCGGCATCGCCATGGCGCTTGCGTGGTCGCGCGCAAGAACCGAGCTGCGGTGATTTGAGTCGGTTAAAACGCTAGTGAGGCTGACATGTGGGTCCCACTCTGTTTTAAACCTCTGAAATTGAATTTTCCCCACTGCACTAAACAGTAGATACCCCAATAACCTTGGTCATTTGAATTATCTACCCTCTGGCCATTTGAATTGGATAGAATTCAAATTGGGGAGTGTTTGAATATATTTTCAGCACATATGCAGTTTGAAATTCAAATGGAGTTTGAATTTGCTAAACTTAGCTCATGTCAAGATCAACTCCAAATGGAGTGAAAATTGGTGTGTAAGCTCACAAAAATGTGCTGAGTAATAATATGCCTCCCACTTTTGAACTTATGGGATGGAAGTGGTTTTAATTTGAATTTGGGTTCAAACTAACCCCTTTCTAGTTATACCCAAAAAATACCTCGAAAAGGTTTTGGATTTGGGTGCATTTTGGCATGAGAATTGCTAGCAAGGTGTTGGAGTTTTTCATATGCTCATCCCCTAGATGATGCATGTGAGAAATCCCACTTTTGCATTTTGTGAGTTTCTTCTCTAATTATCATGTTGATGGTGTTTACTTGCTCTTCAAATGTATTCATAAAGTTTCCTCAAATGAGGTGTGTGTGTGGTGATGAACACTTTGAATATGTGCCAAAAACTTAGGCCCTTACACCCATGCTTAATTAGGTGTCTTTTCATCGTGTAGAAACCACCATGCTTAATTAGGGTTCGGTAGAAGTCGAGTTGTTGGACACTACTCGCGTGAATAGGAGAAAAGGGGGCATACGGCATTGGTTCAGAAATTTGTTAGCAAGTTGAAGTTGAGACCGGGCAGGTTGTAGGAGCAACAGGACATAGGGGCCTGGGTGCATTAGACCTGTCCGTGTCGGTCAAGGACCGATCCTTATGCGGCCTTGTTGAGCAAGTTTGAGTTGTGTACTGGACTCATGCTGGCTATATGGGACCCAGTAAACCGATGTACCTCGGGAAGCTTGTGTTGGGACTTTTTCAGTCGCCTCAGGTGAGAGGCCGGTATAAAGTATGTGGGTAACACTATCATGACATCTCATGTTGGTAGGTGCACCATGAGGGTGGCTACTGTATGGGACGATCGGATCGATTCGACGTAGGTGAAACGGGGGAATGGCTGCCATGTACGACGTCAGTGATGGTTGCTGTAGGCAACGTTGAGTACGGGCGTACATGTCGTGTAGTGCAGGTGTTTTTGATTCGATTCACCGTCGCTCATGGTAGTGAGCATACTTGTTCTCACAGTCGTGACGTAGTACGAACTTGCATTGAGATAAGAACTAATCACTATGGTTCGATGTTTATACTAGTATTGTGCTGTTACCTTGTATGCATAGATCAGAGCAAAGTCGATTCATTTCCACCATGAGCAATTTACATCGGGGGAAAGCATTTCGTGTTTGATTGTGGATTTCCGAGGTGAGGTGCCAAAGGTTACTTTTAATTTGCTGCTAATAATACTTGAAAGTAAGGATTCACATTTAGGCGAGTTCATTATGGCTATTACTATCCCATGTTATGTCTTTACTACATGTAGAGTTTTATGACTAGGATCGACGGTTAAGTCTTGCTGAGCGTTATGTTCAAAGATACTATACTAGTTGTTTTGCAGGTATTGACTCTATGCTATGAGTACGATTGTCCGATGAGACTCAGAAACGTTATTCATGTTGCCGCTGCTGTTGGTTATTCATGTTGCTCATAAGCAACCTTGCCGCTGCTGTTGGTTATTCATGTTGCTAGTAAGAAACGTCCGCGGGCTGGATGGTTTCTTTGTTATTGAGTTAGAGATGAGTTGTGAGAGTTATAGTCTTCAGCTGTAGTTTATTATGAGATAACTATTTGTAAATTAACTCTTGCACGCTTCTGCAAATGATTTATGTAATATGGTTTTCTTTACTCGTGTGCTGTTGGGTGCGTCATCGCACGGCACCACCCAATGCGATTTCTGGGCAAGTGTGCACGGACCGGTGATCTGGACCAGGGCGGGCCTTGACAGCGTGGTATCAGAGCCGCGTTTGGAATAGCACACGGATGGAGGATCATATTACGATAAAACATATGATACGGTGAGAAAACGGTACTAGGCCCACACAAGGACTACTATATTAGCATATTATGAAGGTGGCAACCTAACTTACTTGCTTATGTCGGAAAATCATGCATCTCGGTACTTTTCATGTCTTGGGGGTGCATGTAAGCGCTGTCCACCAGTGCACACAAGCTGAAGGGTGGAGCCCCATGGGTGGCAGGTAACCTGGCCAGCTTGGGTATCCTCTACAACTCTTCATGCCGTTTGGGGTATTTGAGCAATGCCCTTCCCTGGCGTGCTACGGGCAAGTAGGGAAGACCCCGTCACATGGTTAGTAAAGTGAACACATAGCTCAAGGCGTGTTTGGCTTGAGAACACCCATGCGAGTGATGACGGACGGGTGTATGAAACTGTTATGGAGCCGGGTTCGGTGTGCAGCCGGACCTGATGATTGTGTGTGATTTATGTAGGATCTTAACCACGAAAACCGTAGTCCGAGTAGAACACGTGTGCGAGTGACCTTCTTAGTTCCACCTACGGATACGTATATGCCGGTGTAATCCGGTTAGGATTTTATTTTGTGAGGCAACGTAGTACCGACATGAATCTTTGATAATTTTCTTTCCTCCGAGAAATGATTCACGACTAACTTTCAACTAAAAATGGAAGTTTGAAAACCCATATTTATTGATCTCTTCATTTGAACTAAGCTTCAAAGGATAGAATTGCTAGGCTTCATTTGATCTAAAAACAGAGTGCTCTGTTCTGGCAGAAACTTTTGCTGGAGTTTGACAGAGCATAACTCTGAGTAGATTTATCCAATGGAGGTTTATGATACAGTTCTGGAAATATTTCTAAGTGCTCAACAACTTATCTGTAGACCTCCAGAGCAAAATTGTAAGGGCCCAAGTTTTTCATTTGCTCAAAGTGTTTATCACACAACACACACCTCATTTAAGGAATGCTTATGAACACATTTGGAGAGCAAGTAAACACCATCAACATAGTCATTAGATGATAAACTCACAAAATGCAAAAGTGGTATTTCCCACATGCATCACATAGGGGCTGAGATATGAAAAACTCCTAAACCTTGCTAGGAATGCTCATGCCAAATTTCACCCAAATCAAAAACCTTTTTGAGATATTTTTTGGGTATAATTAGAAAGAGGCTAGTTTGAACTTAAATTCAAATTCAAACTTCTTTCATCCCATGAATTCAAAAGTGGGATTCATATCCACACTCAGCAACTTTTTATGAGCTCACACACCAATTTTCACTCCATTTGGAGTTGATCTTGACATGAGCTAATTTGGTTAAATTCAAACCAACTTTGAATTTCAGTTAGCCTTTGCTGCAAATTTGATAAAATCAAATCACACATTGAATTATTCAAAGTCAATTGGCCATTTTGAAGTTCGATAAACTCACAAGGGGTATTAGGGTCCCTACTGTTTAGAGCAATAGGAAAATTGAAGTTTGGAGGTTAAACTGTGGAGTGGGACCCCCCCTGTCAGCCACACATCCGAGGAGAACCGACTGAGGCGCCGTGCTCTGTTTCTCGGGCTGAAGCAGCATGCGCCACGGTGCTGGGCGATCGGCGCCACCTCCTGCTCGGCGGTTCCAGCTCCCGACCGACATTCTCAGCTTCTTATCTCCGAGCCACCGATGGCAAAAGCCTGTTTCCACACTGCCTTAGCGTTTTCCCACACCGAAAAACTGGAGAAACTCGCCGCACACCGGAACTCACCACCTCGCCGTCGACCGGCCAAACCTGTCCCTTCCACCTCGAGCTGAGGCCATAAACGGCACCGCTGACCTTCACTCGACGTGCTCCAGTCCTCAGTTGCTCGTGATCAGCTCCCCTCGAGCTTTCCCGAGCCGATTTTCCACTTCCCTGTTCACCCCGAAGCGCCTCCGACTTGACACCATCGCCCGGACAGCTCCGAGATTCTCTGGCGCCACCAACTGCTCTCTGAGGTTAGCATCGAGGTCTAGTAGCTTCCCCCAAACTCCCTAGCTCCCTCTTAGCGCCGGCTAGCCGGAATTTTAGGTTTTCCGAGAATGGCCATATATAACCGAAGCCCACAAGAACTCAAAATCCCTTTCGCATGGTTGATCATGCCCAAAACTGCTCGAGCTATAGAAACCAGGGTACTTCACCACCACCCTGACAAAAAACCACGAAGAGACATCCATCCGATGGGCTGAGCAACGCAAACACGCCGCCGCCGGCCAAAATGGCTCGGGTCGCCGTTGAGCTCATAGCTCCGGTCGTTATCCGTGGGGTTTGAGTGCGCCATCACCTTCCTCGAGCTCCAGTGGTTCTTTATGCCCGCTTTGGGCAACAAGATAAGCATGGGACCCATTGGTCATCGTCATCTCCGCACCACCGATCGCCGCCGTCGATGGCATGCTGCACAACCTTGTCCGGCCGCTAGGGCTTGGTCTGAGGAGCGTGTAGCGCGAAAGATCACCAGAAATGGTCCACTGTAGCTGGAGAATGGTCCACGCCACGGTCTCTATTCGTCGCGCGCTCGGGCGCCGGTGGGAGGTTGAAGACGACGCTGTGCGGTGGGCCCGGATGTCAGCCGTTTAAACTTTTCCCCAATTTTCAGTTTCTAGTTCAAACTTCAAACCCACCTAACTTTGGCTAGGAAACTCCAAATCAAGTGAACCAAATTTTGTTGGATTCAGCTCTCTGAGTACTCTCCAACAAATCAAGTTTTACTTCGTGAAAACTTATAATTCTCCAGAATTAATTCTTGAAAATTTAAACTCTTTAGAATTTTAACTGGAGAAACCTTTAATGGAAAATTTTGAAATTTGGAAAGGATGTTCATCATAATATCCCTGATCTACCATAAAAATATCAGATCCATTTGAGATCATTTGATCCACCTAATGGTGTGATTAATGAAACTGTTCCAGAGAAAATGAAAAATGTCCAGAAATATTTTTCAGATTTTCTCTGAACTTGTTAACTCATATCTTTTGCTAGGAACATTAAAATTAGGTGAAACCAATTCCATTAGAACCCTATGAAAATCTAGTTTCCAGAAAGTCATGGCTTGCTCCATGAAAATCTATAGAACGCCCTAAGAGCTCTAGTTAAGATCAAATACACATTTATTTGTGGAGGGCTCAAATGAGCTTTGCTGCAAATGAAATTTGGACAAATCTCTGTTTAGGTTGTATCCAAACCACAGTAAAAATTTCAGATTCATTGGGCCTGTCTAGCAGTACATATAGTCTTAATAATATTAACTCGAAACTCATATGAATTTAAACTGACATATACATGCAATTGTCTCATGTAGTCGCTAAGGTTCAGGAGGAGCCAGAAGTTTTAGGCTTCATAACTCCAGAGGAACAGCTAGCCTACGACCAGTAGCAGCAAGGCAAGCTACGGTTTGCATGAGCCTTTTTATAAACTTTATTATTTTGAGAACTTACATTGAGTATCCACTTTACTTATGCTGTAGAGTCTTGTTTGAAAACCCAAATGCATAGCCATGAAAACTCTGGTTTTGGGCTTAAGTTTTTAAACCTTGATTAGCTCTGCAATGCTAAGATAGTGTAGGATTCAGTACAAGTCGAGTAGTTGGAACCGCTCGCGAGAATAGGCTAGAGGCACACTACTCGGTTAGAGATAGCAAATGGAACACATGGCAAGAAAAATGAGACCGAGCGGAGAGTAAGGGCAGCAGGACTTTGGGGCCTGGGTGCCATAGCTCCGCTTGTGTCGATTGAGGACCGAGCCGTGTGCGGGCCTGTTGAACAAGCTAGAATAGTACCGAAGACCTACCGGATATATGGGAACCGGGAAAGCGATGTAATTCGGGTAGCTGGGTGTTGAGGCATAGCTAGTCGTCAGGAGGGTAGCTTGAGAGCTAGAGGTGTAAATCGGCTGGCGGCACTGAGGATGCACGCGCAGAGACCTCTTGCTCGGGACGATAGGACCGGCTCAACATTTGGCTGACGGATGAAATGTGGTTGCATACGACATCCGTGATGGTTGCTGTAGGCAACATCGAGTAAGGGTATAGATGACAGGTTATTTGGGTAACTCTGCAGGTGTAAATCGATTATAATCGCCGCCCCTCACGGTCAGTGAGTACCACTTGTTCACTGTACCTGACGTAGAAAGAACAGGCTACAGTCATGTTAAAATGTTGCTGATTGAAAGCTATACTTTGGTGGCTAATGATCCGTTGTAGTTTAGAGCGAATTAAAGTTACTTTTAACCTTGTGCAGAGCACATGAGAGAAATGCGTTTCTTGTTTGATTGCGGCTCTCTTATGTGCCTTACCATGAGGTTCTTCCACAATTTGTGCTAAAACTTGAAAGTAAGGTACAACTATGTAGGCGTGTCCTTTGCAACTTTCATTCCATTCCACAATGCAAATCAAGCATGTAGAGTTTCATGTATAGGAAAGACGGGTGAGTCTTGCTGAGCCATCGTGCTCACTGCTTGTGTTTGAAGCTTTTGCAGGGGGTTATGAGGAGGAGACTCCCGAGGAGGAGACAGACCCCCAAGAGGGCAACCCCGTCGAATGGGAGTCGTGCACGCTGCCATGTTAGTGTGTGTGCGTGCTAGTGGGAACACATTCACGGGCTGAACGTGGACTCTTTTGCTTAGTCTACGCCCGTGAGTGTAGACTTGACTTATTTTGGATGTAAACATGTTCAAAACAGTTCATTGTAATAAAACTTTTGCTTCCGCTTTGTACCTCTTAAGTGTGTTATTCAGTGCTGTGCAACGCAGCACCCCTCAGCGTGATCCGGGCTAGTCGAGGCCGTGTGGCCCTCGCAGCGTGGTATCAGAGCTCGCTTGAGGTTTAACGCACTTAAAAATGTCATCTTTTCAAAAACTCGGTGAGGAACGAGTTAGTAGCCCATATAAGGATGTTATTAGTGTATAGCAAGTGGCAAATATAATCTAATTGCTTATGTCGGAAAATCATGCATCTCATGACATCATATGTCTTGGGGGTGCATGTAAGCGCTGTCAACCAGTGCGCACAAGCTAAAAGGTGGAGCCTTACGGGTGGCAGGTAACCCGGCCAGCTTTAGTATCCTCTACGACTCTTCATGTCGTTTGTGGTATTAGAGCAACACCCTTCCCTGGCGTGCTACGGGCGAGTTTGGGAGACCCCGTCACGTGGTTAGTAACGTGAACACGTAGCTCAATGCGTGATTGTCTTCTGAACAACCGTGCGAGTGATGACCGACGGTTGTATGGACTGCATTGGGACCGGGTTCGGTGTGCAGCCAAACCCGATGATTGTGTGAGTTATTTGCAGGTATTCTAACCACGGATCGGTAGACGAGTAGTACACGTGTGCGAGGGACGTTTAGTGCCACTGAACTAATGAAGCCGGCAAATTCCGGTATAAATTTTTCTTTGTGAGGAACGTAGTACCCGCGTGAACTGGTGATGCTTCGACGTCACACCACGCTAAATGTTCTACATCATTGTAAAACTTGAAAGTTTTGATCTAGAGCACTAAAACTGTGACCTAACTTCTTCCCTTAATCAGGATGTTCAAAGTTAACAAGTTTTCAACTTATAGGATATTAAGGACAGAGTCCCCTGTTTTCAGCTGAAATAAGGCTGAAGTTAAACATAGGTTAGAGGTCGAGTTATTTCGAGGTCGGGGTCATATGATACATTTCTGGAAATCTTTGGAAGAGCTTTACAACTTTTCTATTGATGTCCAGAGGTGTTTCATCCCTTAACTAGTCGAAAAATGCAGTAGAGTTGAAACTGTCCAGAAAACAGGGCAGAGCAAATACTCTCTGTAACTCTCTGTAAATTGAGCATAACTTCCTGCATAAAAGTACCAAAATAGAAAATGAGGTAGCTATGAAAAGTTCATGAGATACGATACAACTTTGTAACAGGAAGTTTTGTCAAATTCGATGTAGAATTAACTGGAATTCTTGGATCAAAGCAGTACCTTAAGCAGGGAGGTGCTGTACGATTTTCTCCAGAAATTCTGTCAACTTTGACATCTCATAACTTTTGAACCAGGATTGATATGAGGGCAAACAAATACATTATGGAAATCTATTGAAGTTAAGTTTAACTTTTATGTTGAGCTCCAGAGCTGGTTTTGCATTTAGAAGGGTCTAAATCAGGTTAAAAAGGAAACTAGTCAGGCTGTCAGTTTGGACAGCAGACCAGCAATCAAATATGTTTTCAGTTTGATTTGTGTTTCCAAGTTTTATGAGTTCAATGACATTTTTTATGTTATAACTCAATGATTTACTTTTGAAATGCATATTTTACCTCTTTAAAATATATTTCCACAGATGACAGCGGATAAAGAACTGGAGAACGGGTGGGTGGTATCCCACTGTTCTCAACGCAGCGGTTATCCAGAACTGTTGAAGCTAATGCTTCAATATTTCGGGTACGTGGAGATGACACGGTACCTCGCCAAGTAAGAAGGCGAGGAGGGGAACAAAACATGGACCATCCATGTCAAAGTTACTGCAGGACCTACGCCACCCGGTTGGGCACCATTCACCGTCACGGTGAGGGGTAGACAACAGGAGGAGATGTGGCAAGTGGCAGCCCACGACACCATGCCACGTTTCTGTCAGCTACATGTGAAATCTATGGAGGGCACTCCATACGCGGTTGTCCCGGTGGAGGGGCGAGCTAATCACGTGTGGAGGGATAGGTACGTTGCGGCAACTGATCCGAGTTGCCCAAGGTAAAACCCCGCGGAGGCGAATCTCAGACTCTAGTTGATGGCAGGAAAGACAGTGATGGACAGCCAAGCTGTCCACACAGCTCGACTTGCCGTAGAGATCAAGGAGAGCACCAGCCACCGAGACTATTTCGAGAATGCTCACAGCGCACTCCGTAATATGCTACTTCCGACGATCAAGCGACTGAATGAACAGCACAATCAGTTGCGTCGTCTGAAGAAGGCAAAAAAGAAAAGCCGTGTCGATATCATGGCTTTACAGCAGCAAGTACATGCCTTGACCCAGCAGAACAAGATCCTTACTCAAGAGCGTGATGATGCTATTGAGGAGGAGCAGGGCTGGGAAGAGGACTACAACCGGGCTATGGATTAGGTGCATGCGTTGCAAGACCTCGTGCCTCCGGTAGTGGGCCTACCGATGGTAGGTGCCGTACCCGTGGTTTTGGGTATCCTGGCGATGTGGGAACCTGAACCCGAAGAGGAAGTCATGGACCCTGAGCCACCAGCAGAGGTAGCGGAGGAGGACGACCCGCAGGAGGTCGAGTTCTACTCCGAGTAGTGAGTGTACCGTTGCCAAGTAGGGCAGCGAGGGTGGTGTGTAGAAACTTTTGTAATCGGTGACATGTCGTGTAGACAGTAGCATGTGTATAGGTAGTTACGACATGAGCATGACTTCTCGGGGATCCAAGACTAATGTATCTTGTATGAAGTTTATGCTTTATCAATATATGTGAATGTTGTGCAAGTTTATTCATGTGTTGCTGCAATACCTACTGTTTCTATGGAATTTTAAGAATGACATGTGCTGATCGCTGCTATTTTGAATTTAAGAATCATTCGTACACGCGCCAACATTGAGATTGTTGGGTCCAGTCAGGGGGGAGAGGCCTCCCAACAGCCTCCCGAGGCTTCCTCGGGACATCAACAGCAAAAACCGCCACCGCCAACGGTTACATTGGCCAACATCATTGCGGCCATGGCGGGTTCAGATCAGCAGCACACGGAGTTGCTGCAAACTCTTATTGCGAATACGTCTCGACCAGAGAGGCGTCAAGACCGAGAGAAGCGTCAACAAAGCTCCTACTCCGACTTTCTGGCTACTCATCCCCCAGTATTCTCAAGGGCGGATGAACCCCTCGATGCGAACAATTGGCTCCACACGATGGAAATGATGTTCAGGCTGCTCCAAGTTAGTGAGCAGCGCAAGACTCAGTTCGTGGTCCAGCAGCTTCAAGGGTCCGCGAGCGCTTGGTGGGCAAACTTTTGTGTCTCGCAACCCACTGAGCGAGTACTGACCTTGGCAGAGTTCCGGATGGCCTTCAGAGCCTATCACATACCGCCGGGTTTGATGAAGAGGAAGAGACAAGAGTTCCACCATCTGCAACAAGACAGCAGGAATGCGCTGGAATACTCCAGGGCATTCAATGATCTTGCGCTCTATGCGTCATATCACGCTGATACTGACGAGAAGCGGTGGGACCACTTTTACCATGGGCTGAATTCGCTCCTGAAGGGCAAGCTGGCGATGTTCAATTGCGGCAGCCTCAATGATATTATTGATGCTGCGATTGTTCAAGAGGACTCCGGTAAGGAGTTAGCAGCGGCAGAGAAGAAGCGAAGCGTGCCGCAGAGCAGCAGAGAGGGAGGTGGTCCTCCCCAGAAATACCAGATGGTGTATCACTCACCATCGGGTCAACGCTGGCAACCACCGCAGCGACCGATGCAATTCCGCAGTCGGCCGTATTCTCCACCAGCGTTCCGGCCGGCATTACCAGAACCACATCCGCAGCAACAACAGCAGCAGCGGATGATGCCGCGTGCGTTTGCACCTCAGCAGCGTATGCCGGGCTTTCGTCCTCCAACCATGGGCCAGCCGTCAATCACATGCTACAAATGCGGTCGCAAGGGCACTTCGCCAACAACTGCACCGAGAGGCAAGGCGGCGGAGTGGCACCACAGTTTACAGGGAGAAATCAGCCCCGGAACCCCATTAATGCGCGGCGGGCAAATCCTAAGCCCGGCACCGTCCACCAACTCGCCATAGAGGACGTGCCGGAGGGAGAGCCAATCCTTGCGGGTATGTTCCAACTCCACCAGCATCCCGCCATAGTGTTATTTTATTCAGGTGCCACGCATAGTTTCATTAGCCAAACTTTTATTGCTAAATACAGCTTGCAAATAATACCCACCAAGAGTCCTTACGTGATTTGTTCACCGGGTGGGAAAGTTTCGGCAAGCATGATGGTTTTAAAAGCGCCATTATGCTTAGAGGGTAGAGTATACCCTGCGTCTCTCATAGCTTTAGAGGGGCAAAAGGTCGATGTCATCCTAGGGATGTCGTGGTTAACCCGCCACGGCGCTGTTTTAGATTCCATCCTCCGAGTCGTGCATTTGCACTTAGAAATGCACGAGTCTCACTCATTATTTCTGGACAGTCCAGAAATAAAACTTCCAAGTGTATACCAATCCACCACCATCAGATTGGAGGACATTCCGGTAGTCCGTGAGTTCCCAGACATGTTCCCGGATGATTTTCCGGGGATGCCGCCCAACAGAGAGGTGGAGTTCAAAATTGAAACCGGGAACTATGCCAATATCCCGAAGGCCGTACAAGATGGCGCCAAAGGAGTTGGCAGAATTGAAAACGCAGTTCATGGACCTGCTGGAGAAGGGGTTTATTAGGCCGAGCTCCTCGCAATGGGGCTGTTCGGCACTATTTGTGAAGAAGAAAGATAAGACGTTGCGGCTTTGCGTGGACTATCATCCACTAAACGCCGCAACTATCAAGAACAAGTACCTGTTGCCACGGATTGACATGTTGTTTGATCAGTTGGTCGAAGCAAAGATCTTTTCCAAAATGGAGTTAAGATCTAGGTACCATCAGATTAAGATACAGGCTTAGGACATTCCGAAGACAGCTTTCTCGATGAGGTACGGGCTTTATGAGTACCTGGTCTTGTCTTTCGCCTCACCAATGCTCCATCTCATTTAATGTACTTGATGAACTCGGTATTCATGCCGGAGCTGGACAAGTTTGTCGTGGTCTTCATCGACGACATATTGGTATATTCCAAGTAGGAGGAAGAACACGTGAAGCATCTGCGTATAGCCTTGCAAAGGCTGCTGGATCACAAGCTATACGCGAAATTCAGCAAGTGTGCATTCTGGATATCGCAAGTGCCTTTTCTCGGGCATATTATCTCAGCGGAGGACATCGCTGTGGAACCGAGTAAGATCACACAAGTGCTAAATAGGAAGTCCCCGAGAACTGTTCACAAGGTATGGAGTTTCCTCGGACTCGTGGGATATTATCGGAGGTTCATTCCGAACTTCTCGAAGATTTCCAAGCCCATGACCGAGCTGCTGAAGAAGGCTACAAAATATGTTTGGGGTCCAGCATGTGAAGCAGAATTCAAGGCATTAGTGAAGCACCTAACATCAGCACCGGTTTTGGCGCAGCCGGACGCAACAAAATCGTTTGATGTGTACTACGATGCATCCAACATTGGGCTCGGATGTGTGCTGATGCAAGACCGAAAGGTGGTCGCCTATGGATCACGGCAGCTCAGGAAACATGAGCAAAATTATCCAACCCATGACTTAGAGTCGCTTCCATGGTACTCGCACTCAAAATGTGGAGGCACGACCTACTCGGTAACCTCGTACATTTATATACCGATCACAAAAGCCTCAAGTACATATTCACACAGAAGGAGCTGAAAATGAGGCAAGGAAGATGGTTGGAGTTGATAAAGGATTATGAAATAGAGATCTATTATCATCCCGGCAAGGCTAACGTAGTGGTGGATGCGGTGAGTCGCAAGTCACACGTCCACAATCTGACTATCACACCGTTGGAAGAGAGCGAGCCACCATTACATGTGATTCCACATGGAGCTCTCTACAACTTAGCTCTTATCCCCACCATCCGTGAAGAGATAGCGGCAGCTCAGAAACATGACAAGGGCATGTCACATTTGCGGAGACGTGGATATAGTGGGGAGCTGAAGTGTTTCCGGAAAGACGGAGACTGCGTCCTATGGTTCAAGGACCAGATCGTCGTACCCCGTAACCCGGAGTTGCGGAAGAAAATCTTTAATGAGGCCCACTTTTCAAAGTTTTCTATTCACCCCGGCAGTAATAAGATGTATCAAGAACTCAGAAGCAAGTTTTGGTGGACACGAATGAAGCGGGAGATCGCGAAGCATGTGTCCGAGTCTGATACATGCCGAAGGGTGAAGGCAGACCATATGAGAAAACTGGGACTGCTACAACCGCTGGGCATTCCTGCCTGGAAGTGGGAGGATTTGAGCGTGGACTTCATCATCGGTTTACCCACCACATTTCAGAAGCATGATTCAGTGTAGGTGATCATCAACTGGCTCACCAAAGTTGCCCATTTTACCCCAGTCAACACCAATTACAACGCCAAGAAGTATGCTGAATTGTACATCGCACGGATCCTGTGCTTATACGGCGTACCCCGCACTATCATCTCGGATCGGGGCACTTTATTTGTGTCTCATTTTTGGGAGAAATTATATTCTGCTTTGGGGACGAAGCTGATCCGTAGTTCAGCATACCACCCACAGACGGATGGGCAAACCGAGCGGGTAAATCAGATTTTAGAAGATATGTTACGAGCTTGGGCTATCAACCACAATAAGAATTGGGATGATCACTTACCGTTAGCCGAGTTCTCGTACAATAATGGGTACCAAGCCAGCATCAAAATGGCGCCTTATGAGACGCTATACGGGAGAAAATGCCGCACACCGCTGAATTGGTGTGAGTCTAGCGAAAGGGTCACCTTCGGGATTGATCTTGTCAATAATACGGAAGAAAAGGTTCGGCTGATTCATGCGAACTTAAAATCCGCCCAGTCCGGACAAAAACAGTATGCGGACCATAGAAGGCGTCCTTTGCAATTTGAAGTCGGAGACACGTGTATCTACGTGTGTCTCCAATAAAGCGCGTGAACAGATTCAGGGTGAGGGGAAAGTTGGCACCCCGATTCGTCGGTCCATTCCAGATTGTAGAAAGATGTGGATCAGTTGCATACCAGCTGGAATTACCGGTGACACTCTCTGGTGTGCACGATGTCCTTCACATTTCTCAGCTGAGGAAGTGCCTCAAGCTTTCAACCACCGTTCAGCTGGGAGATATTGAAGAACTGAAACCGGATCTCACTTATCGGGAGGAACCGGTTCAGATTATTGTTGAAAAGTCCCGAACCATACGCAACCGTACGTTGTGGTTCTACAAGGTTCTATGTATTAATCACTCCGTAGATGAAGCGACATGGGAGAGCGAAGGCTTTCTTCACGCTAACTACCCCGACTTTTTAACGTCGCACCTACGGTAATTTTCCACCGTCCTCTCTCTCATTTTCACCTTATAATCTCGGGACGAGATTCTTTTAAGGGGGGGAGGAATGTAAGGGCCCAAGTTTTTCATTTGCTCAAAGTGTTCATCACACAACACACACCTCATTTGAGGAAAGCATATGAACACATTTGAAGAGCAAGTAAAACCATCAACATAGTCATTAGATGATAAACTCACAAAATGCAATAGTGGAATTTCCCACATGCATCACATAGGGGCTGAGCATATGAAAAACTCCTAAACTTTGCTAGGAATGCTCATGCCAAATTTCACCCAAATCCATAACCTTTTTGTGGTATTTTTGGGTATAATTAGAAAGAGGCTAGTTTGAACTTAAATTCAAATTCAAACTCCTTTCATCCCATGAATTCAAAAGTGGGATTCATATTCACACTCAGCACATTTTTGTGAGCTCACACACCAATTTTCAGTACATTTGAAGTTGATCTTGGCATGAGCTAATTTGGTTAAATTCAAACCAAATTTGAATTTCAGTTAGCCTTTGCTGCAAATTTGATCAAATCAAATCATACTTTGAATTATTCAAAGTCAGTAGGCCATTTTGAAGTTTGATCAACTCACAAGGGGTATTAGGGTCCTTACTGTTTAGAGCAGTAGGAAAATTGAAGTTTGGAGATTAAAATGTGGAGTGGGACCCCCCTGTCAGCCACACATCTGTGGAGAACCGACTGAGGCGCCGTGCTCTGTTTCTCGGGCTGAAGCAGCGTGCGCCACGGCGCTGGGCGATCGGTGCCACCTCCTGCTCGGCGGTTCCAGCTCCCGACCGACGTCCTCAGCTTCTTATCTCCGAGCCACCGACGGCAAAAGTTTGTTTCCACACTGCCTCGGCGTTTTCCCGAACCGAGAAACCGAAGAAACTCGCCGCACACCCGAACTCACCACCTCGCCGTCGAACGGCCAAACCCGTCCCTTCAACCTCGAGCTGAGGCCATAAATGGCACCGCTGACCTTCACTCGACGTGCTCCAGCCCTCAGCTGCTCGTGATCAGCTCCCCTCGAGCTATCCCGAGCCGATTTTTCACTTCCCTGTTCACCCCGAAGCGACTACGACTTGACACCGTCGCCCAGACAGCTCCGAGCTTCTCCGGCGCCGCCAACTGCTCTCTGAGGTTAGCATCGAGGTCTAGTAGCTTCCCCCTAACTCCCTAGCTCCCTCTTAGTGCCGGCTAGCCGGAATCTTCGGTTTTCCAAGAATGGCCGTATATAACCGAAGCCCACAAGAACTCAAAATTCCTTTCGCATGGTTGATCATGCCCAAAACTGGTCGAGCTATAACAACCAGGTTGCTTCATGACCAACCTGACCAATAACCACGAAGAGACATCCATCCGACGGGCTGAGCAACGCAAACTCGCCTCCGCCGGCCGAAATGGCTTGGGTCGCCGTTGAGCTCATAGCTCCGGTCGTTTTCCGCGGGGTTTGAGTGCACGATCACCTTCCTCGAGCTCCAGTGGTGTTTTATGGCCGCTTCAGGCATCGATATGAGCATGGGGTGCATTGGTCATCATCTGCGCCACACCACCGATCGCTGCCGTCGATGCCTACCGATTTTCCGTCGATGGCATGCAGGACAACCTTGTCCGGCCGCTAGGGCTTGGTCTGAGGAGCGTGTAGCGCGAAAGATCACTGGAAATGGTCCACCATAGCCGGAGAACGGACCGCACCACGGTCTCTGTTCATCACGCACTTGGGCGCCGGTGGGAGGTTGAAGACGACGCTGTGCGGTGGGCCTGGGTGTCAGCCGTTTAACCTTTTCCCCGATTTTCAGTTTCTAGTTCAAACTTCAAGCCCACCTAACATTGGCTAGGAAACTCCAAATCGAGTGAACTAATTTTTTTTGGATTCAGCTCTCTGAGTACTTTCCAACAAATCAAGTTTCATCTCATGAAATCTTTTAATTCTCCAGAATTAATTCTTCAAAATTTAAAATGTTTAGAATTTTAACTGGAGAACCCTTTAATGGAAAATTCTGATATTTGGCCAGGATGTTCATAATAATATCCCTGAGCTACCATAGAAATTTCAGATCCATTTGTTCTCTAGGATTATAGACTGGCCCCACATACCACCACTCGTCTTTTCTGTGCACTTTGTCCTCACTCATGCGCACCCGGGAAGACTTCCCGGTCGGTCACCCATCCCCAAATTCCTCCAGGCCAAGCAGGCTTAACCCCGGAGTCCTTTGCAGGTGGGCTTCCGGAAAAGAAGGTATACCTTGGTGGTATGAGTACTCTATCAATCCTATTAAGCCGGGAGCCAGGATATCACACAATCCACACCCCTTAGAAGACCGACGTCCTCGTCGGTCAACGCCAAGACAGGAACGTCCCCTCTTAGCCACGTCCGTATGTTCAGTACTGGCATACGCATACCTTACGTCCGGTTAGCAGCATACGCACCATACCGTGTCCCACATAGAGGATCCACACGTCATGCGTACGTACCTGCGTCCCTGACCCGTACGCTACCGTATCCTTGTCACTGACCCATACGCACCCGTGAAACTGCGAGGGTCGGCTCTGATACCAGCCTGTGGCGGACCAGGATCCGCTCATCCAGGATCGCAGAGGGTGGTGCCGCACGATGCGACACCCGACAGCACACGTCATAAGGATACATTGTATTACATTAAAAACCAACTGAAATGTACAAAGTAGTACACTATTCAGTTACAACTAATATCTATATTACACAGCGGAAGTTTCTTTTATACAACTCACGCCCGCCTTGTAAAAGCCCAAGAAAAGGGACTTGCAAAAACTTTTCTTCACCTCACAACACCACAGTTTTTATTGTGAATATCTTAGGAAATATTGTGAAGAGCAAGTAACCTCCATCAAAAGAGTGATTAGAGGGGAAAGCCTTCATTTTCACAAAGTGGGATTTGTACACATGAACATGAGAGGTTGAGCTCACCCCTAGAACTTAAAAAGTCTTGGGAGGGTTCAAGCCAAGTTTCATGCAAATCCAACACTTTTTGAGGCACTTTTGGAGGTATTTGAAGAAGAGGCCAATTTGAATGTAAATTCAAATTGCAGCAACTTCCATAACTCATATTCAAAAGTTAGCTTCATATTCAAACTCAGCACATTTTTCTGAGTTAGCCCACAAATTTTCATCTCCATTGGAGTTCATCTTGTTGGGAGCCAAATTTGCAATAATTCAAAACTGAAATTGAAATTCAGTTTAAATATGAAGCAAATTGGACCAACAAAATTACAAAATGGAGAACTCAAATTCAAACCAAAACTTGGGGGCTAAGTCTCACATTCAATTGTGAGTAGCTGAGGATATTTTGGCACAACAGAATTTAGCAAAATTTGGAAAAAAGAATAAGAGGGGAGGCCCACATGTCAGCAGACTTCGGACTGAAGTCTCCTCGGTTGATTTTTCTCCTCGGCCGAAGCCTCACGCGCGCGCCAGCACGATCGCCCGGTGTCCGACCGACTCAATCCGGTGCCATCTCCTGCTCGGGGAGAGGCTAAGGGCGCAGGGTAGACGCCGGGATCGAGTACACCACGACCACGTGCAGTCCTCGCACTTACCTTTTTCTTCCTCGCACGATCGAAGCCTTCCGCCCGGCCGACCTCACTGATCACCGGCGCCCGGCCAGCACAGGCGCTCTCGTGCCCAACGAGCAACACAAGAAAGAACCACCTTGAGGTGATGATTCTTCTGGTCCCAACCGTTCTTCATTTCATGGGCTGTCGGGGGAGTATTTTGCCGGGAAAGTTTCGGTGGTCCTAAGACCGAGCCCCCACTAAATCCCAAAATTCGCGGGGGTTAGCTCATCACTGGGTATACCGAGCCACACACACGCTCTATACCCTGCCACGACCACCTAGGATCGAAAACCAGTAAGAACCATGGGCTAGGGTTACGGTTCTTCGAAGTTTTCTGAGCACAGCCGATATCCGGCCTAGGTCGCCGATGAGGTCATAGTTACAGCCGTTTTCACAGGGATCGGTGTCCATGTCCGTGACCAGCAGGTGTCAGCGGAGCTCCCCGAGCAAACCGCATCGAAAAAGGTGCAGGGGATGCCGAGTTTGACGTCGCCGGTGAGCTCCCGGCCGCTGTTACCGGCGGGAGCACTGTCTCGGCCGTTGTCACGCTCTGGTGAGGGCACCACCGTATTCCCCAGGCCGAGATAGGAACAGGCGGCGAGAATCAGCGAGTTCCGAGGGCCGGAACCCCTCTCCGGCGAGAGCTCCGGCAAGCCCGGCGGCGGGAGCGCGCGGGCGTCGGGAGGAGGAAGATGACTGGGGGCCCCGCATGTCAGTGTTGATATTTTAAATCGTCGGGTCCGCTGCGGCCCGGGATCCAGTGTGATGACGCGGGAAGGGTCCTGTGGCCCCGTGTGGCGTGATTCTAGCAGCCGACACGTGTAGGAGGGACCCGCAGTCAGAGTTTGAATGTTTCCCGAATTAATTTGAATTTCCAGATTTAGTTCAAACTTTAGAACCCCATAACTTTTGCTAGGAAACTCCAAATTTAGTGATTCAAATTGGGTTGGATTCATCTTGCATAACTCTATCCATATATGCAACCCAATTTGTATGAAACCTATTATTTATTTCTGGAAAATTCTTTAAAACTTCTCAGCAAACGAATTTTAGAGGGAGTTTGGTTCATCCAAAAATCCCCAAATTCTGCCAGAATGTTCTTTAGGATGTTAGTGAACCTCTATAAAAGTTTCAGACCATTTCGAGTTGATTTTGTCAGAGCAATTGAAATTTGAAGGTGCTGTGTTCATTTGAATACAGAAACATTTTCAGAGAATTTCCAAAACTTGGGAATTCAGTTCTGGGCAAGTATTAGCTCCAAAAATGCTAGGAAAATTCATGCAAACTCTATGAGCTGTAATTGAAATTGTAGTTCACTAAGTTGGGCATGAACAGGGGTATTAGCTCAGAATTAATTATTCTTTTCTTATGTGCTAAAAGAATTATTCTGAACAAACCACTCAATGACAAGTGCTAAGTTTTGATCCAGGGAGTTGTCTTGTGACAAGGGACTCACACAAAAATTCTCAGATCCATTGGAGCTATGGATCACCCCTATCCTGTGGAACCACTTGTGGGACTAATATGGAAGAGGGGGAAAACCACTTAGCACTTGATCATGTGCATAGGTAAAAACCCAAACCACTAAACCCCAGTTTCATTTTGAATTCTTGAACAGAGTTCCAGTTGTTAGAAACTGGTATTAGAACTAATAGCAGAAGCATTACAATAAACTTATGTGCATATTCATTAATATGTAGTATTTTATTAACATGTAGTCGCTGAAAGCGAGGAAGCTCCGGAGGTACTCGACTTCCTACTTCCGGAAGAAGAACTAAACCCTGACCAGCAGAAACAAAGCAAGCCCCGGTTTGCATTAACCTTTTTATAAGTTTTAATTTGTTTACATGTGTCATGTGAAGTATGATTGTGCATTAGGTATAGGATGGATGGAACCACACTTGCATGACCAGAATTTTTCCATAAGAGTGAGGGTAGTGTCTAAGACCTCGAGTAGGCAGTCTATGCTTAATGTTTCATAGGACTTCGTGTAAAAGCCCAAGAAAAGGGACTTACAAAAATTTTTCTTCACCTCACAACACCACAGTTTTTATTGTGGATATCTTAGGAAATGTGGTGAAGAGCAAGTAACCTCCATCAAAAGGGTAATTAGAGGGGAAAGCCTTCACTTTCACAAAGTAGGATTTCTACACATGAACATGAGAGGTTGAGCTCACCCCTAGGGCTTGAAAAGTCTTGGGAGGGTTCAAGCCAAGTTTCATGCAAATCCAACACTTTTTGAGGCACTTTTGGAGGTATTTGAAAAAGAGGCCAATTTGAATGTAAATTCAAATTGCAGCAACTTTCATCACTCAAATTCAAAAGTTAGCTTCATATTCAAACTCAGCACATTTTTCTGAGTAAGCCCACCAATTTTCATCCTCATTGGAGTTCATCTTGTCAAGAGCTAAATTTGCAAGAATTCAAAACTGAATTTGAATTTCAGTTTAAACATGCAGCAAATTTAGCCAAACATAGTTCAAATTTGAGAATTCAAATTCAAACAAAGACTTGGTGACTAAGTCTCACATTAAATTGTGAGTAGCTTAGGATATTTTGGCACCCCAGAATTGAGAAAATTTGGAAAAAGAATTAGGGGTGGGGGAGGTCCCACCTGTCAGTAAACTCAACAGGGAAGTCTTCCACTGATTTTTCCCTCTCTCAGCCGAGCCGGCACGCCAGCTGCGGACAGCACCGGCGTCCGACCGCCTCACCTCGCCATCTCCTGCTCGGCGACTGAGCGCACGCGTGCCCGACGCGGTTAAAGTCCCCAGCTCACGTGAGCCGGCCTCATCTCCTCCGCTCTGCTCGCTCTCACCCGAAACGAAAAACGGCACTAGCCGCTCCCCTCGGCTCCTCGTCGCGCCGTTGATCCAGGCGACCTCGCGACCGGAGCTCAACAGCAAAGATACGCGCAGGGGACTGCTCGAACTCACGGTGAAGACCCTACCCTCTTCCATGCTCTGTAGGGGGAGTATTTCCCCGTCTAGTCCTCGTTGTTCCACAAAAATGAGTGAACAGACAATCTGAAATTCGCGGCGATCGGTCCTGCACGGCGTAAACCCAGCCGAGCACAAGTTCTACACGTCCCCACGGCCATCTAGGATCCAAAACCATCGAAAACCGTCGAGTCTTTGCGCTGATATCCAAGTTTTTCGAGCAACAGCCGATATCGGGCCTAGGTCAACGGTGAGGTCCTAGTTCCGGCCAGTTCCATGGCCAACCGAGCTCATATCCGTGTGCAGCATGCCACGGCGGAGCTGTAGGAGCAAACCGCTTGAGAAATAAGGCCCGGAGTAGCCCAGGCGACGTCGCCGGAGTAGAGGGAAGCTCTGTCACTGTCGCGGGCATAGTCCCGGCCATTGCCGAGCTCCGGTGAGGGCACCAGTGTGTTCTCCGAGTCGAGTTAGGCACAGGCGGTAAGTTTCGTCAAAGGTCGGGCGGTGAAACACCCGGCGGCGAGCGCTCCGGCGAAGCGCCGCCACGGGAGCTGCGGGAGAGCGCGAGGTAGACGAAGGGGGGCTGGGTCCACCGGTCAGCCTCTGATCTCGCGTGGGGATCGGTTTGCGGCCGGGATTCGGTGCGGCAGCATGGGTAAAACCCCGTGGGCCGCGGTGTGGCCGCATTCTGAGTGGGCCGGCTCGAGGAGTGGGTCCCACCCGCAGGATTTAAACATTTTTGGAATTTCCAGTTTTAGTTCAAACTTCAAATGCATAGAACTTTGGCTAGGAAACTCCAAATTCGGTGAACCAAATTTTGCTGAACTCAGAATTCTGAGTACTTTCCAGCAATACCAAATTCAGCTCATGAAAGTGAATATTTTTCCAGAATTAAATCCCTAAAATTTAAACTGTTGGGAATTTTATCTGGAGAACTACTTTATGAAAAATTCTGAAATTTGGCTGAGAGGTTCATTGGAAAATTCCTGAATCCCAGTAAAATTTGCAGACTCATCCAAGTTCATTTAGTTACCCTAATGGGGTGATTAAGAGAACTGTCCTGAGAAAATAGAAAAATGTAGAGAAACATTTTTTCAGATTTTCTCAAATCTTAATTAGGGCATAACTTTCGGTAGAATTCTTCAAATGACATGAAACCAACTCCATTAGAACCATACTAAATTCTAGTTTCCAGAAAGTAATGGTTGGAGCCATGAAAACCCCTGGAATTAGTTAGAGGCTCAAATATTGACCAAATGGGCTTCTATTTGTACAAGGTCCAAATGAACTTTGTTTCAAATGAAACTTGGTCAAGACTCTGGTTAGGACCCTACCAAGCCACCACAAAAATTTCAGAACCAAAGGGGAGGGCTAGCTAGATGTTATTAGTAATTAAGTAGTCAAGTTTACACATTGCATCTAAATTTACATGTTGTATTTCAATAAACGTGTAGTCGCTGAAGAAGAGACTCCGGAAGTGCTGGACTTCCTTTTTCCGGACGAAGAACTAACCCCTGACCAGCAGCAACAAGGCAAGCCCCGGTTTGCATTAACTCTTTTATAAAGTTTTTACTTTGTTTACATATGTAGGGTGAAGTATGTATGTGCATTAGGTATAGGACGATTGAAACCCCACTTGCATAACCAAAGGTTCCGAAAAGAGTGAGGGTAGTGTCTAAGACCTCGAGTAGACAGGCTATGCTTAATGTTGCATAGGACTTCGGTACAAGTCGAGTAGTTGGAATCTACTCGCGAGATAGGCTTGGGACACACGGGTTCGGTTGAGTGATGTGAGATCACTTTAGTAATGAAAATGAGACTAGGCAGGGGCTAGGGCGCAGCAAGAGGAAGTCTTGTGTGCGCAGCCCTGCCTGTGTCAATTGAGGACCGATCCGTGTGCGGCCCTGCTGAACAAGTATTGAACGTACCGAAGGCATATCGGATATATGGGCCCCGATAAACCGATGTAACCTAAACCTCCGGGCGTCGAGGCATAACGCACCGATTTATAGGTGTAGGCTGAGGGCAGCAAGGTGGAAATCTGCCAACGGGCATAGAGAGATGCTCCGTGTGGGGAACCTCCTGCTCGTTTCGGTGCGACCGGTTCGACGTTTGGGCTGTTGGGTGAAAGGTTGTCCCGTACGACATCGAGTGAGCGTGCTGTGCAGCTCCACGGGTGGGCGTACGTGACGTGCTCTTTGGGTTTCCCTGCAGGTGTATATCAAGTCGATTCGCCGTCCCTCGCGGTGAAGAGTACCACTTGGTCACTGAGTTGTGACGTAGACTAATGTATGAAATATGGTGATTCAATACTGCTGATATGATATAACATTGTATTGCTACATGTTTGCCACCAAATATTGCTTACTAAATTTCAGCTTCCTGAACTGTTAACTTGTTGCTTAAAGTTGAACTAAGGATGAACTTGTAGGCGAGTCCATTTGTTGCAATATGACTATCCTATGTCATAGTACACCTCATGTAGAGTTTCATGCTTAGGTGAGTCGGTTAAGCCTTGCTGAGCCTTCATGCTCACGGTTGCTGATTAAGTGTTTTTCAGGTGAGGAGCCACCCACGGACTCGGAGTACGAGTCCACCGGCGAGGGTTACCCTCCGTCGGGGACTACAGCTGAGTGGGAGCCGTACACGCTGCGCTGAGCTGAGACGTGCAGCTAGTGTGGGATGCCCTAGGGCTGGGCAACCGACTTTTGCTAGATAGGCGGGCGTGAGTTGTACAAAAGAAACTTCCGCTGTGTAATAAAGACCCTAGTTTGTAACTGAGAAGTGTACTACTTTGTACAGTTCAGTTGTTTTTCCCATGTAATATAATGTGTTCTTATGACGTGTGCTATCGGGTGTCGCATCGCGCGGCACCACCCTCTGCAATCCTGGATGAGCGGATTCCGGTCCGCCTCAGCCTGGTATTAGAGCTGCATTGGGGATAGCACAGTACTTGAGGACAGTATTATGGGAAAACTTAGGTTACGGTGAGGAATCGGTAGTTTGCCCAATTAAGGACTATATTAGCCTAGTTACTTAAAGTGGCAAAGACTAACTTATGTGTTATAATTCTGAATTTCAATTATGTAACGACGCACCTACGCTCTGGTAAGTATGGTAAGGAACACCACCGAAAGCGGTTCAATTTTGGTTAGCTCTCCCTGACGAGGAACGTGGTTCAGGGATTGATCTCATAGCTTGGTCTGAGACGTCAATATGAACCTCTTGGACTCTTCATGTCCCTGAGTTCATATGAAATGCTGATCCCTAGCGTGCATTAGGCAAGTAAGTGGAGACCCCATCGCGTGGTCAGTAACGCGAGAGTGTGTTCGTCTGGAAATAGCCCAGGAGGACATACGCAGCGCTTGCCATCGGCATGCCCTGCAGGGCAGTAGGTGGTATCTGTTGGGTTGATAACATTCCCAACCGTGACGACCCGTTCATGACATACTCGGGTTCCCTGTCTTGTGGTGTTGAAACACGATCACGTACCTTGAGACGTGACCTAACTCAAGGACGGCCGTATGACAATGATACGGGCGTTTGTATTTAATTTCAAATACGATCCTGCCTGAAATGATACCAACCATTGAGTGCACCATTATTGTGTGGTCTTCTGCAGGTACTAACCACGTATGTATCCGTGTAGTAAACGTGTGCGAGAGACCGTTTAGTGCCACACTTGAGACGTATATGCCGGTAGGATCCGGTTAGGATTTTCTTTTGTGAGAAACGTAGTACCGAGATATTGTAGGCATATGCATGAAAATAATGATAACAAGGAATTAAAATCACTAGGATCAACATCTAGGACTTTGTTTGGGTAGAAAAGTTGATAATTGATGAGTGTAGTTCCAAAAGACTGAAAAACAGAGTGCTCTGTTTTGGGCAGCAAGTTTGCTGATCTTCAACAGGGCATAACTCACAGGTCTTTTAGCCCAGGGAGGTGTGCTATATAGTTCTGGAAAGGTATTTAAGTACTATACAACTTTGTTGTAGACTCCCAGAGCTGAAACACGCCTTGAGATGGCCTAAAACCCAGAGGGATGTAAACTGTCCAGAACCAGGACAGAGTGGAACACTCTCTGGACTGTTATGTTTTTCAAACATAACTCCCAGTAGAAAAATCTAAAATTTTCATATGATACATCCTTAGAAAAATTAGAAGATGTGTGACATCTTTGCAATTCAAAGTTTCTGAAATTTCAGCACAGAATTCAGTAGAAAACAAAATTGAAAACAGCAACTTCCAAGGGAGGTGCTCTGAAAATTCTTCCAGAAATTCTGCTGACTTTGAATTAGCATAACTTTTTAACCAAAGCTGATCTGGGGGCAAATGAATACTCGTTGGAAACATACTGAAGTTAACTTTAACTTTGGTATTCAGCTTGAGTCATCAAAATGCCCAGAACCAGATCAAAACTTTGATTAGGCAGAAACTGGTCATTCTGACAGAAAAATGACAGTTGAACTCATAGGAGAGGGTGCTGTACCCTATGGGTGGTATACGTGATGACAACACGATAGTAACGTCTCGTAGTGACCAAACCTAGTTATGGTGAGCTCCCAAAGAGGAGGTTCATCAAGTTGGATTAAACTAGCTTGTGTTTGATCTGGTAATGGGTAGCTTGCGAAAAGTTATTACATTATCTACCTACGAGATGTATCGCATGTTTTATTGTCGTTATGTTGTTACGCCTATTTTTATTGGACGCATGCAATCTGTTGCGGGACTGATGTTTATGGTCGTATGGTTGCAGATGGTTTGTACTAGGACCATGCACGAGGTTGGTGGCTCTAGCCAACAGGGAGGTGATGACTCCCAGCCACCGGCCTAAGACAGCACCCTGCAGCAGCAGCCACCACCGCCGCCTCCGCTTACTCTAGCGGATGTGATTGCGGCACTGGTGGGTGGTCGTGAGGAGCAGACCGACCTGCTCCGCACGATCGTGCAGAATACGTCCCAGGCGGGGGGACGTCAAGACAGAGGGCCTCGTGAGCCCTGGGAAGTGTCGTACTCGGATTTCATGAGTACGCACCCTCCAGTGTTCACCGAAGCTGAAGAACCACTGGAGGAGGACAACTGGCTGCGGACCATCGAGTCCAAGTTCGGGCTGCTCCAATGTACGGAGCGGCAAAAGACCTTGTTCACAGCGCAGCAACTTCACGGTGCCGCTGGTGCGTGGTGGGCGAATTATGTCGCCTCACGTCCGGCTGGCCATGCCGTGGAATGGCAAGAGTTCCGGGAGGCGTTCCGCGCCTATCACATTCCTCCCGGGATCATGAAGAGGAAGTTCCAAGAATTCTTGGAGCTGAAGCAGGGCGGGAGGAGTGCTCACAACTACTCCCGTGCCTTCAACCATCTGGCGCAATACGCGTCAGATTACATCTCCACTGAAGAGAAGAAGCGGGAGCACTTCTATTGGGGGTTACACCCCGAAATGAAGACGCACCTCGTTCAGTGGAATCACGGCACATTCAAAGACCTAGTTAATTCCGCGATCATGCAAGAGGACGCTCAGCGGGAGTTGGCAGCTGAGCAGAGGAAGCGCAGCTCCACCTAGCAGCGGTGGTGGCGCGCCCCAGAAGTACCGGATGGTGTATCAGATGCCATCTGGGCAGCAGTGGCATCCACCAGCCCGACCTCAACGGTTCGGGGGACGTCCTTTCCAGTCAACAACGTTCCGACCGCCGATGCAACCACCAAGACAGCAGCAGCAGCAGCAGCAGCAGCAAACGGCACCCCGTGCGTTTCCACCACCACAACGTGCCCCCGGATTCCGTCCACCGATCAGCGGGGGACCGCCCCGTTTCACCTGCTTCACGAGTGGCCAGGCGGGCCACTTCGCGAAGGACTATCCCCAGGGGCAGCAAAGCAGCGGGCAGGCCCAGTTCCAGGGCGGTGCTCGAGGCCGACCTCCGGCAAAGAAGGTTGGTCAGCGGACTGGGGATGTCCGCAACCTAGACAATGAGGACGCCCCAGAGGGAGACAACGTGCTGGCGGGTACGTTTACTCTCAACCATCAAGCCATCGTCATATTGTTTGATTCTGGTGCAACCCACAGCTTTATAAGTGCATCCTATGTGGCTAAGCATCAACTGCAAGTCTTCCCAACCAACTGCACTTATATGATCTGCTCACCGGGAGGGAAGATTTCAGCTAATATGATGATTCCAAAGGCACCTCTGTGCTTAGGTGGGAAACTAAATCCCACCACTTTGATAATCCTTATGGGACAAAAGATTGATGCATCTTAGGGATGTCATGGCTACAATACCATGGCGCTGTCCTAGAGACTCAGACACGGACGGTTCATTTAAACTCTCCATTCCACCGTCCACATTCCATGGTGTTAGACGCGCCAGTCCGGGAAGTTTTAGAAATTAATAATGCTGAAGCTCTCAAGTTAGAAGACATTCCCGTAGTCTGGGAGTACCCCGACGTGTTCCCGGATGATCTTCCGGGCATGCCACCTGAGCGGGATGTCGAGTTCAAGATTGAACTTGCACTCGGGACTACGCCCATACCACGGAGACCATACAGAATGGCTCCAAATGAGCTGGCTGAACTGAAAGAACAGCTCAATGATCTATTGAGCAAGGGTTTCATTAGGCCGAGTTCCTCGCCTTGGGGATGCTCGGTGCTGTTTGTAAAGAAGAAGGACGAAACCCTGAGGCTGTGTGTGGATTACCGGCCGCTCAACGCCGTCACCATCAAGAATAAGTACCCACTGCCCCGCATCGACATATTGTTTGATCAACTTGTGGGTGCAAGTGTGTTCTCCAATATGGACCTTCGCTCTAGATATCATCAGATAAAGATCCGGGCGGAGGATATCCCGAAAACGGCTTTCTCGACGAGATACGGCTTATATGAATATCTCGTCATGTCCTTTGGTCTCACAAATGCTCCAGCCCATTTTATGTATCTCATGAACTCGGTGTTCATGCCGGAGCTGGACAAGTTCGTGGTAGTGTTCATTGACGATATCTTGGTGTACTCCAAGACAGAAGCCAAACATGCCGAACACTTACGAATCGTTCTTCAACGATTGCGAGACCACAAGCTCTACGCCAAGTTCAGCAAGTGCGAGTTTTGGATCAGCCAAGTGCCATTCTTGGGACATATCATCTCAGCAGAAGGCATTGCGGTTGACCCAAGCAAAATAGAGCAAGTGCTGAAATGGAAAGCTCCCACTTCAGTCCATGAAGTCAGAAGCTTCCTTGGGTTAGCGGGATACCATCGGTGATTCATTCCAAGCTTCTCCAGCCGATGACAGAATTGCTGAAGAAGGGGACGAAATATGTGTGGAACACGGCGCGTGAAGGAGCATTCCAAACATTGGTGAAGCATCTCACCACAGCCCCGGTCTTAGCTCAGCCGGATACAACAAAGCCCTTCGACGTGTATTGTGACGCGTCCGGTATTGGGCTTGGCTGCGTGTTGATGCAGGAAGGACGTGTGGTCGCTTATGGCTCACGCCAACTTCGGAACCATGAGCAGCACTATCCGACTCATGATCTGGAGCTTGCTGCAGTGGTTTTGGCGCTGAAAATGTGGAGGCACTATCTCCTGGGGAATCTGGTGCATCTCTACACCAACCACAAGAGCTTGAAATATATTTTCACACAGAAGGAGCTGAACATGAGGAAAAGGAGGTGGTTAGAGCTGATCAAAGATTATGAGATTGAGATTCACTACCACCCCGGCAAGGAAAATGTGGTCGCCGACGCGCTGAGTCGGAAATCATATGTCCATCACCTCACCATTACACCGGTGGAGGAGGAAGAGCCAAGTTTATACTTGGTTTCTTATGGATCGCTGTACAACCTTGCCCTCATCCCTACCATCAGGGAGGACATCATTGCAGCTCAGAAAGATGATAAAGGCATGGCACATCTCCGGAGACGGATAGACAATGGGGAGATCAAATTTTTCCGGAAGGATGATGAGGGGACGCTGTGGTTCAACGACCGCATAGTCGTACCCCGGGACATGGAGTTGAGGAAAAAGATCCTCGATGAAGCTCACTTGTCCAAATACTCCATTCATCCGGGCAGCAACAAGATGTACCAAGATTTGAAAAAGAAATTTTGGTGGACATGGATGAAGCGGGAGGTAGCTAAGTACGTATCCGAGTGTGATACGTATAGACGAGTGAAGGCTGATCATATGAGGAAATCAGGGCTGCTGCAACCCCTGAAAATTCCAGCATGGAAATGGGAAGATGTGAGAATGGATTTCATTGTGGGATTACCCTTAACATCCAACAAACATGATTCCATCTGGGTGATCGTTGACCGACTAACCAAGTCAGCTCACTTCATCCCCGTGCATACACATTTCCATGCCAAGAGATATGCGGAGTTATATATTGCCAGGATTCTGTGCCTGCATGGTGTACCCAAGACCATAGTCTCAGACCGAGGTGCATTGTTTGTATCTCGCTTTTGGGAGCAGTTACATGCTGCTTTGGGTACTAAACTGATTAGAAGCTCCGCTTACCACCCTCAGACAGATGGGCAGACAGAGAGGGTGAATCAAGTATTAGAAGACATGTTGAGAGCATGTGTCATCCACCATGGTAGAAACTGGGATGATCACCTACCATTGGCGGAATTCTCGTACAACAACGGCTATCAGGCGAGTATCAAGATGGCACCGTACGAAGCTCTCTACGGTCATAAATGCCGCATCCCATTAAACTGGTGCGAGTCCGGTGAAAGGGTCACATTCGGGGTTGATGTGGTGAACGACGCCGAAGAGCGCGTTCGGACGATTCAAGCTAACTTGAAGGCCGCTCAATCCCGACAGAAGAGCTACGCTGATAAGAGGCGTAGACCGTTGCACTTTGACGTTGGAGAACACCTGTACCTCCACGTGTCTCCGATGAAGGGTGTGCACCGGTTCGGTGTGAAGGTGAAGCTCGCTCCCCGTTTTATTGGACCCTACGCCATCACCGAGAAGTGTGGACCAGCGGCGTATCGATTGGAATTACCGGCATCCCTTGCTGGTGTCCATGATGTTTTCCATGTTTCACAACTGCGAAAATGTTTGAAGCATACAGCTGCTGTTCCTACCGAAGACATCGGCGAGCTGAAACCGGATTTAACATATGATGAGTGTCCGGTGGCCATTCTTGATGAAAAAGCCAGGACCACACGTAGCAGAACGTTGTGGTTCTACAAAATAGTCTGGAGCAACCACACCGCCGAAGAAGGGACGTGGGAGAGCGAGGAGTTCCTTCGCTCAAATCACCCGGAGTTCATGGCTTCTAAACACGGGTAAGTCCCTATTACATCGCTATCTCTTCTTTTGTAATCTCGGGACGAGATTCTTTTAAGGGGGGAGGGATGTAAAAGCCCAAGAAATGGGACTTGCAAAATTTTTTCTTCACCTCACAACACCACAGTTTTTATTGTGGATATCTTAGGAAATGTGGTGAAGAGCAAGTAACCTCCATCAAAAGGGTAATTAGAGGGGAAAGCCTTCACTTTCACAAAGTAGGATTTCTACACATGAACATGAGAGGCTGAGCTCACCCCTTGGGCTTGAAAAGTCTTGGGAGAGTTCAAGCTAAGTTTCATGCAAATCCAACACTTTTTGAGGCACTTTTGGAGGTATTTGAAAAAGAGGCCAATTTGAATGTAAATTCAAATTGCAGCAGCTTTCATCACTCAAATTCAAAAGTTAGCTTCATATTCAAACTCAGCACATTTTTCTGAGTAAGACCACCAATTTTCATCCTCATTGCAGTTCATCTTGTCAAGAGCTAAATTTGCAAGAATTCAAAACTGAATTTGAATTTCAGTTTAAACATGCAGCAAATTTAGCCAAACATAGTTCAAATTTGAGAATTCAAATTCAAACAAAGACTTGGTGACTAAGTCTCACATTAAATTGTGAGTAGCTGAGGATATTTTGGCACCCCAGAATTGAGAAAATTTGGAAAAAGAATTAGGGGGGAGGTCCCACCTGTCAGTAAACTTAACAGGGAAGTCTTCCACTGATTTTTCCCTCTCTCAGCCGAGCCGGCGCGCCAGCTGCGGACAGCACCAGCGTCCGACCGCCTCACCTCGCCACCTCCTGCTCGGCGACCGAGCGCACGCGTGCCCGACGCGGTTAAAGTCCCCAGCCCACGTGAGCCGGCCTCATCTCCTCCGCTCTGCTCGCTCTCACCCTAAACGAAAAACGGCACTAGCCGTTCCCCTCGGCTCCTCGTCGCGCCGTTGATCCAGGAGACCTCGCGACCGGAGCTCAACAGCAAAGATACGCGCCGGGGACTGCTCGAACTCACAGTGAAGACCCTACCCTCTTCCATGCTCTGTAGGGGGAGTATTTCCCCGTCTAGTCCTCGGTGTTCGACAAAAACGAGTGAACAGACAATCTGAAATTCGCGGCGATCGGTCCTGCACGGCGTAAACCCAGCCGAGCACATGTTGTACACGTCCCCACGGCCATCTAGGATCCAAAACCATCAAAAACCGTCGAGTCTTTGCGCTGATATCCAAGTTTTTCGAGCAACAGCCGATATCGGGCCAAGGTCGACGGTGAGGTCCTAGTTCCGTCCAGTTCCATGGCCAACCGAGCTCATATCCGTGTGCAGCATGCCACGACGGAGCTGTAGGAGCAAACTGCTTGAGAAATAAGGCCCGGAGTAGCCCAGGCGACATCGCCGGAGTAGAGGGAAGCTCTGTCACCGTCGCGGGCATAGTCCCGGCCATTGCCGAGCTCCGGTGAGGGCATCAGTGTGTTCTCCGAGTCGAGTTAGGCACAGGCGGTAAGTTTCGTCGAAGGTCGGGCGGTGAAACGCCCGGCGGCGAGCGCTCCGGCGAAGCGCCGCCGCGGGAGCTGCGGGAGAGCGCGAGGTAGACGAAGGGGGGCCGGGTCCACCGGTCAGCCTCTGATCTCGCGCGGGGATCGGTTTGCGGCCGGGATTCGGTGCGGCAGCGCGGGTAAAACCCCATGGGCCGCGGTGTGGCCGCATTCTGAGTGGGCCGGCTCGAGGAGTGGGTCCCACACGCAGGATTTAAACATTTTTGGAATTTCCAGTTTTAGTTCAAACTTCAAATGCATAGAACTTTGGCTAGAAAACTCCAAATTTGGTGAACCAAATTTTGCTGAACTCAGAATTCTGATTACTTTCCAGCAATACCAAATTCAGCTCATGAAACTTAATAGTTTTCAAGAATTAAATCCCTAAAGTTTAAACTGTTGGGAATTTTATCTTGAGAACTACTTTATGAAAAATTCTGAAATTTGGCTGAGAGGTTCATTGGAAAATCCCTGAATCCCAGTAAAATTTTCGGACCCATCCAAGTTAATTAGTTACCCTAATGGGGTGATTAAGAGAACTACCCTGAGAAAATAGAAAAAATGTACAGAAACATTTTTTAGATTTTCTCAAATCTTAATTAGGGCATAACTTTCTGTAGAATTCTTCAAATGACATGAAACCAACTCCATTAGAACCATCCTAAATTCTAGTTTCCAGAAAGTAATGGTTGGAGCCATGAAAACCCCTGGAATTAGTTAGAGGCTCAAATATTGACCAAATGGGCTTCTATTTGTACAAGGTTCAAATGAACTTTGTTTCAAATGAAACTTGGTCAACACTCTGGTTAGGATCCTACCAAGCCACCACAAAAATTACAGAACCAAAGGGGAGGGCTAGCTAGATGTTATTAGTAATTAAGTAGTCAAGTTTACACATTGCATTTAAATTTACATGTTGTATTTCATTAAACGTGTAGTCGCTGAAGACGAGACTCCGGAAGTGCTGGACTTCCTTCTTCCGGACAAAGAACTAACCCCTGACCAGCAGAAATAAGGCAAGCCCCGGTTTGCATTAACTCTTTTATAAAGTTTTTACTTTGTTTACATACGTAGGGTGAAGTATGTATGTGCATTAGGTATAGGACGATTGAAACCCCACTTGCATAACCAAAGGTTCCGAAAAGAGTGAGGGTAGTGTCTAAGACCTCGAGTAGACAGGCTATGCTTAATGTTGCATAGGACTTCGGTACAAGTCGAGTAGTTGGAATCTACTCGCGAGATAGGCTTGGGACACACGGGTTCGGTTGAGTAATGTGAGATCACTTTAGTACTGAAAATGAGACTAGGCAGGGCCTAGGGCGCAGCAAGAGGAAGTCTTTTGTGCGCAGCCCTGTCCGTGTCGATTGAGGACCGATCCGTGTGCGGCCCTGCTGAACAAGTATTGAACGTACCGAAGGCATATCGTATATATGGGCCCCGATAAACCGATGTAACCTAAACCTCCGGGCGTCGAGGCATAACGCACCGATTTATAGGTGTAGGCTGAGGGCAGCAAGGTGGAAATCTGCCAACAGGCATAGAGAGATGCTCCGTGTGGGGAACCTCCTGCTCGTTTCGGTGCGACCGGTTCGACGCTTGGGCTGTTGGGTGAAAGGTTGTCCCGTACGACATCGAGTGAGCGTGCTGAAGCTCCACGGGTGGGCGTACGTGACGTGCTCTTTGGGTTTCCCTGCAGGTGTATATCGAGTCGATTCACCGTCCCTCGCGGTGAAGAGTACCACTTGGTCACTGAGTCGTGACATAGACTAATGTATGAAATATAGTGATTCAATACTGCTGATATGATATAACATTGTATTGCTACATGTTTGCCACCAAATATTGCTTACTAAATTTCAGCTTCCTGAACTGTTAACTTGTTGCTAAAAGTTGAACTAAGGATGAACTTGTAGGCGAGTCCATTAGTTGCAATATGACTATCCTATGTCATAGTACACCTCATGTAGAGTTTCATGCTTAGGTGAGTCGGTTAAGCCTTGCTGAGCCTTCGTGCTCACGGTTGCTGCTTAAGTGTTTTACAGGTGAGGAGCCACCCACGGACTCGGAGTACGAGTCCACCGGTGAGGGTTACCCTCCGTCAGGGACTACGGCTGAGTGGGAGCCGTACACGCCGCGCTGAGCTGAGACGTGCAGCTAGTGTGGGATGCCCTAGTGCTGGGCAACGGACTTTTGCTAGATAGGCGGGCGTGAGTTGTACAAAAGAAACTTCCGCTGTGTAATAAAGACCCTAGTTTGTAACTGAGAAGTGTACAACTTTGTACAGTTCAGTTGTTTTTCCCATGTAATATAATATGTTCTTATGACGTGTGCTATCGGTTGTCACATCACGCGGCACCACCCTCTGCGATCCTGGATGAGCGGATTCCGGTCCGCCACACTTCGGTACAAGACGAGTAGTTGGAATCTACTCGCGAGATAGGCTTGGGACGCACAGGTTCGGTTGAGTGATGTGAGATCACTTTAGTAATGAAAATGAGAGTAGGCAGGGGCTAGGGCGCAGCAAGAGGAAGTCTTGTGTGCGCAGCCCTGCCCGTGTCGATTGAGGACCGATCCTTGTGCGGCCCTGCTGAACATGTATTGAACGTACCGAAGGCATATCGGATATATGGGCCCCGATAAACCGATGTAGCCAAAACCTCCGGGCGTCGAGGCATAGCACACCGATTTATAGGTGTAGGTTGAGGGCAGCAAGGTGGAAATCTGCCAACGGGCATAGAGAGATGCTCCGTGTGGTGAACCTCCTGCTCGTTTCGGTGCGATCCGTTCGACGTTTGGGCTGTTGGGTGAAAGGTTGTCCTGTACGACATCGAGTGAGCGTGCTGTGCAGCTCCACGGGTGGGCGTACGTGACGTGCTCTTTGGGTTTCCCTGCAGGTGTATATCGAGTCGATTCGCCGTCCCTCGTGGTGACGAGTACCGCTTGTTCACTGCGTCGTAACGTAGATAATTTATGGAATGCTGTGATTCAATATTGCTGTCATGAGATAATTGTATTTCTACATGTGTGCCACCAAATATTGCTTACTAAATTTCAGCTTCATGAACTGTTAACTTGTTGCTAAAAGATGAACTAAGGATGAACTTGTAGGCGTGCCCATTTGCTGCAACATTGCTATCCTATGTCATTGTACACCTCATGTAGAGTTTCATGCCTAGGTAAGTCGGTTAAGTCTTGTTGATCCCTCGTGCTCACGGTTGCTGTTTAAGTGTTTTTCAGGTGAGGAGCTACCCACGGACTCGGGTTACGAGTCCACCGGCGAGGGTTACCCTCCGTGGGACCACGGCTGAGTGGGAGCCGTACACGCCGCGCTGAGCTGAGGAGTGCAGCTAGTGTGGGTTGCCCTAGGGCTGGGCAACCGACTTTTGCTAGATAGGCGGGCGTGAGTTGTATAAAAGAAACTTCCGCTGTGTAATAAAGACACTAGTTTGTAACTGAGTATTGTACTAGTTTGTACAGTTCAGTTGTTTTCCCATGTAATATATTGTGTTCTTATGACGTGTGCTGTCGGGTGTCGCATCGTGCGGCACCACCCTCTGCGATCCTGGATGAGCGGACACCGGTCTGCCACAGCCTGGTATCAGAGCTGCATTGGGGATAGCACAGTACTTAAGGATTGTATTACGGGAAAACTTAGGTATACGGTGAGGATTCGGTAGTAGCCCATGTAAGGACTATACTAGCATTGTTACCTAAAGTGGCAAAGACTAACCTATGTGTTATAATTCTGAATTTCAATTATTGTAACGACGCACCTACGCTCTGGTAAGAATGGTAAGGAATGCCACCGAAAGCGGTTCAATTTCGGTTAGCTCTCTCTGACGAGGAACGTGGTTCAGGGATAGGTCTAACAGCTTGGTGTGAGACGTCAATATGAAACTCTTGGACTCTTCATGTTCCTGAGTTCATATGAAACGCTGATCCCTAGCGTGCATTAGGCAAGTAAGTGGAGACCCCATCGCGTGGTCAGTAACGTGAAAGTGTGTTCATCTGGAAATAGCCCAGGGGGACATACGCAGCGCTTGCCATCAGCGTGCCCTGCAGGGCAGTAGGTGGTATCTGTTGGGTTGATAACATTCCCAACCGTGACGACCCATTCATGACATACTCGGGTTCCCCGTCGTGTGGTGTTGAAACACGATCACGTACCTTGAGACGTGACTTAACTCAAGGACGGCCGTATGGCAACGATACGGGCGTTTGTATTTAAATTCAAATATGGTCCTGCCTGAAATGAACAACCATTGAGTGCACCACTATTGTGTGGTCTTCTGCAGGTACTAACCACGTATGTATCCGTGTAGAAAACGTGTGCGAGAGACCGTTTAGTGCCACACTTGAGACTTATATGCCGGTATAATCCGGTTAGGATTTTCTTTTGTGAGGAACGTAGTACCAAGATATCATAGGCATATGCATGAAAAATAATGATAACAAGGAATTAAAATCACTAGGTTCAATAATTAGGACCCTGGTTGGGTAGAAGGATGTGATAATGGAGCAGGATAACCAAAGGAGTGAAAAACAGAGTGCTCTGTTTTGGGCAGCAAGTTTGCTGATCTTCAACAGGGCATAACTCACAGGTACTTTAGCCCAGGTAAGTGTGGTGTATATTTATGGAAAGGTATTTAAGTACTCTACAACTTTGTTGTATATTTTCAGAGCTGAAACCCACCTTAAGATGGCTTAAAACCCAGAGAGATGTAGACTGTCCAGATTCAGGACAGAGTTAAACACTCTCTGGACTGTTCTGTTTTTCAAACATAACTCCTAGTAGAAAAATAAAAAATGTTCATATGATACATCTTTAGAAAGGGTAGAAGATGTGTTACATCTTGGCAATTCAAAGTTTCTGAAATTTCAGCACAGATTTCAGTGGAAACCAGAGTTGAAAACAGCAACTTCCAAAGGAGGTGCTGTTGAAATTCTTCCAGAAATTCTGCTGACTTTGAATTAGCATAACTTTTTAACCAAAGCTGGTCTGTGGGCAAATGAATAATCGTTGGAAAGATACTGAAGTTAACTTTAACTTTGGTATTCAACTTGAGTCATGAAACTGCACAGAACCAGATCAAAACATTTAATATGTAGAAACTGGCCATTCTGACAGAGAAATGACAGTTGAACTCATTGGAGAGGGCGTTGTACCCTAAGGGTGGTATACGTGATGCAACGCGATAGTAATGTCTCGTAGTGACCAAACCTAGTTATGGTGAGCTTCCAGAGAGGAGGTTCATCAAGTTGGATTAAACTAGCTTGCGTTTGGTCTGGTAATGGTGTAGCTTGTGCAAAGTTATTACAATATCAACATACGAGATGTATCGCATGAATTATTGTCATTATGTTTTTACGCCTATTGTTATTGGACTGCATGCAATATGTTACGGGACTGATGTTTATTGTCGTATGGTTGCAGATGGTTCGTACTAGGACCACGCACGAGGTTGGTGGCTCTAGCCAACAGGGAGGTGATGACTCCCAGCCACTGGCCTATGACAGCACCCCGCAGCAGCAGCCATCACCGCCGCCTCCGCTTACTCTAGCGGATGTGATAGCGGCACTGGTGGGAGGTTGTGAGGAGCAGACCGACCTGCTCCGCACGATCGTGCAGAATACGTCCCAGGCGGGGGGGGGGGGGGGGGCATCAAGATAGAGGGCCTCGTGAGCCCCGGGAAGTGTCATACTCGGATTTCATGAGTACGTACCCTCAAGTGTTCACCGAAGCTGAAGAACCACTGGAGGCCGACAACTGGCTGCGGACTATCGAGTCCAAGTTCGGGCTGCTCCAATGTACGGAGCGGAAGAAGACTCTGTTCACAGCACAGCAACTCCACGGTGCCGCTGGTGCGTGGTGGGCGAACTATGTCGCCTCACGTCCGGCCGGCCATGCCGTGGAATGGGGAGAGTTCCGGGAGGCGTTCCACGCCTATCACATTCCTCCCGGGATCATGAAGAGGAAGTTCCAAGAATTCTTGGAGCTGAAGCAGGGCGGGAGGAGTGCCCATTACTACTCCCGTGCCTTCAACCATCTGGCGCAATATGCGTCAGACTACATCTCCACTGAGGAGAAGAAGCGGGAACACTTCTATCGGGGGTTATAGCCCGAAATGAAGACACACCTCGTTCAGGTGGAATCACGGCACGTTCAACAACCTAGTCAATGCCGCGATTATGCAAGAGGACGCTCAGCGGGAGTTGGCAGCTGAGCAGAGGAAGCGCAGCGCTCCACCCACCAGTGGGGGTGGCGCTCCCCAGAAGTACCGCATGGTGTATCAGACACCATCCGGACAGCAGTGGCACCCACCGGCGTGACCTCAGCGGTTAGGGGGACGTTCCTTTCAGTCACCTCCGTTCCGTCCGCTGATGCCACCACCAAGACAGCAGCAGCAGCAGCAGCAGCAGACGGTACCCCGGGAGTTTCCACTGCCACAGCGCGCCCCGGGATTCCGTCCACCGATCAGCGGGGGACCGCCCCGTTTCACCTGCTTCACGTGTGGCCAGGCGGGTCACTTCGCGAAGGACTGTCCCCAGGGGCAGAAGAGCAGCGGGCAAGCCCAGTTCCAGGGCGGTGCTCGAGGCCGACCTCCGGTGAAGAAGGTTGGTCAGCGGACTGGGGGCGTCCGCAACCTCGACAATGAGGACGCCCCAGAGGGAGACAACATGATGGCGGGTACGTTTACACTCAACAATCAAGCCATCGTCATATTGTTTGATTCTGGTGCAACCCACAGCTTTATAAGTGCATCCTATGTGGCTAAGCATCAAATACAAGTCTTCCCAACCGACTGCACCTATATGATCTGCTCACCGGGAGGGAAGATCTCAGCAAATATGATGGCCCCAAAGGCACCTCTGTGCTTAGGTGGGAAACTATATCCCACCACCTTGATAATCCTTATGGGGCAAAAGATTGATGCAATATTAGGGATGTCATGGCTACAATACCATGGCGCTGTCCTGGAGACTCGGACACGGATGGTTCATTTAAACTCTCCCTTCCACCGTCCGCATTCCATGGTGTTAGACACTCCAGTCCGGGAGGTTGCAGCAATTAATAATGCTGAAGCTCTCAAGTTAGAGGACGTCCCCGTAGTCCGGGAGTATCCCGACGTGTTCTCGGATGATCTTCCGGGCATGCCACCTGAGCGGGACGTTTTGTTCAAGATTGAACTTGCACCCGGAACTACGCCCATATCACAGGGGCCATATAAAATGGCTCCAAATGAGCTGGCTGAACTGAAGGAACAGCTCAATGATCTGTTGAGTAAGGGTTTCATTAGGCCGAGTTCCTCGCCTTGGGGATGCTCGGCGCTGTTTGTTAAGAAGAAGGATGAAACCCTGAGGCTGTGTGTGGATTACCAGCCTCTTAACGCCGTCACCATCAAGAATAAGTACCCACTACCCCGCATTGACATTTTGTTTGATCAACTTGTGGGGGCAAGTGTGTTCTCAAAGATGGACCTTCGCTCTGGATATCACCAGATCAAGATCCGGGCGGAGGATATCCCGAAGACGGCCTTTTCGATGAGATACGGATTATATGAATATCTCGTCATGTCCTTTGGTCTCACAAATGCTCCAGCCCATTTCATGTATCTCATGAACTCGGTATTCATGCCGAAGCTGGACAAGTTCGTGGTAGTGTTCATCGATGATATCTTGGTTTACTCCAAGACAGAAGCCGAACATGCCGAACACTTAAGGATCGTTCTTCAACGATTACAAGACCACAAGCTCTACGCCAAGTTCAGTAAATGCGAGTTTTGGATCAGCCAAGTGCCATTCTTGGGACATATCATCTCAGCAGAAGGCATTGCAGTTGACCCAAGAAAAATAGAGCAAGTGCTGAAATGGAAAGCTTCCAGTTCAGTTCATGAAGTCAGAAGCTTCCTCGGGTTAGCGGGATACTATCGGAGATTCATTCCAAGCTTCTCCAAGCTCGCTAAGCCGATGACAGAATTGCTGAAGAAGGGGACGAAATATGTGTGGAACACAGCGTGTGAAGGAGCATTCCAAGCATTGGTTAAGCATCTCACCACATCCCCGGTCTTAGCTCAGCCGGATACAACAAAGCCCTTCGACGTGTATTGTGACGCGTCCGGTATTGGGCTCGGCTGCGTGTTGATGCAGGAAGGACGTGTGGTCGCCTATGGCTCACGCCAACTTCGGAACCATGAGCAGCATTATCCTACTCATGATCTTGAGCTTGCTGCCGTGGTGTTGGCGCTAAAAATGTGGAGGCACTATCTCCTGGGGAATCTGGTGCATCTCTACACCGACCACAAGAGCTTGAAATACATTTTCACCCAGAAGGAGCTGAACATGAGGCAAAGGAGGTGGTTAGAACTGATCAAGGATTATGAGATTGAGATTCATTACCACCCCGGCAAGGCAAATGTGGTTGCCGATGCGCTGAGTCGGAAGTCACATGTCCATCACCTCACCATTACACCGGTGGAGGAGGAAGAGCCGAGTGTATACTTGGTTCCTTATGGATCGCTGTACAACCTTGCCCTCATCCCTACTATTAGGGAGGACATCATTGCAGCTCAGAAAGATGATAAAGGCATGGCACATCTCCGGAGACGGATAGACAATGGAGAGATCAAATGTTTCCGGAAATATGATGAGGGGACACTGTGGTTCAATGACCGCATAGTCGTACCCCGGGATGTGGAGTTGAGGAAGAAAATCCTCGATGAAGCTCACTTGTCTATGTACTCCATTCATCCGGGCAGCAACAAAATGTACCTGGATTTGAAAAAGAAATTTTGGTGGACACGGATGAAGCGGGAGGTAGCGAAGTACGTATCCGAGTGCGATACGTGTAGACGAGTGAAAGCTGATCACATGAAGAAATCAGGGCTGCTACAACCCCTGAAGATCCCGGCATGGAAATGGGAAGATGTGAGCATGGATTTCATTTTGGGATTACCCCTAACATCCAACAAGCATGATTCCATTTGGGTAATCGTTGACCGGTTAACCAAGACGGCTCACTTCATCCCGGTGAATACACGTTACAATGCCGGCAAATATGCGGAGCTGTACATAGCGAAGATTCTATGCCTATACGGGGTACCCAAGACCATCGTCTCAGATCGAGGTGCATTATTTGTATCTCGCTTTTGGGAGCAGCTACACGCTGCATTGGGTACTAAACTGATTAGAAGCTCCGCCTACCACCCTCAGACAGATGGCCAGACAGAGAGGGTGAATCAAGTTCTGGAGGACATGTTGAGAGCATGTGCCATCCACCACGATAGGAACTGGGACGATCACCTACCGTTGGCGGAATTCTCGTACAACAACGGCTATCAGGCCAGTATCAAGATGGCACCCTATGAAGCTCTCTACGGTCGCAAATGCTGCACCCCATTAAACTAGTGCGAGTCCGGTGAAAGGGTCACATTCGGGGTTGATGTGGTGAACGACGCCGAAGAGCGCGTTCGGACGATTCAAGCCAACTTGAAGGCCGCTCAATCCCCACAGAAGAGCTACGCTGATAAGAGGTGTAGGCCGTTGCACTTTGATGTCAGTGAACACGTGTACCTCCGCGTGTCTCCGATGAAGGGCTTGCACCGGTTCGGGGTGAAGGGGAAGCTCGCTCCCCGTTTCATTGGACCCTATGCTATCACTGAGAAGTGTGGACCAGCAGCGTATAGACTGGAGCTACCGGCATCCCTTGCTGGTGTCCATGATGTTTTCCATGTTTCGCAACCGTGAAAATGTTTAAAGCATACAGCTGCTGTTCCTACCGAAGACATCGGCGAGCTGAAACCGGATTTGACCTATGATGAGTATCCGGTGGAAATTCTTGATGAGAAAGCCCGAACCACGCGTAGCAGAATGTTGTGGTTCTACAAAATACTCTAGAGCAACCACACCGCCGAAGAAGCGACGTGGGAGAGCGAGGAGTTCCTTCCCTCAAATTACCCGGAGTTCATGGCTTCTCAACACGGGTAAGTCCCTATTACATCACTATCTCTTCTTTTGTAATCTCGGGACGAGATTCTTTTAAGGGGGGAGGGATGTAAAAGCCCAAGAAAAGGGACTTGCAAAAACTTTTCTTCACCTCACAACACCACAGTTTTTATTGTGGATATCTTAGTAAATATTGTGAAGAGCAAGTACCTCCATCAAAAGAGTGATTAGAGGGGAAAGCCTTCATTTTCACAAAGTGGGATTTGTACACATGAACATGAGAGGTTGAGCTCACCCCTGGAACTTAAAAAGTCTTGGGAGGGTTCAAGCCAAGTTTCATGCAAATCCAACACTTTTTGAGGCACTTTTGGAGGTATCTGAAGAAGAGGCCAATTTGAATGTAAATTCAAATTGCAGCAACTTCCATCACTCAAATTCAAAAGTTAGCTTCATATTCAAACTCAGCACATTTTTCTGAGTTAGCCCACAAATTTTCATCTCCATTGGAGTTCATCTTGTTGGGAGCCAAATTTGCAATAATTCAAAACTGAAATTGAAATTCAGTTTAAATATGAAGCAAATTGGACCAACCAAATTTCAAAATGGAGAACTCAAATTCAAACCAAAACTTGGGGGCTAAGTCTCATATTAAATTGTCAGTAGCTGAGGATATTTTGGCACAACAGTTGAGCAATTTGGAAAAAAGAATAAGAGGGGAGACCCACATGTCAGCAGACTTCGGACTGAAGTCTCCTCGGTTGATTTTTCTCCTCGGCCGAAGCCTCACACGCGCGCCAGCACGATCGCCCGGTGGCCGACCGACTCAATCTGGTGCCACCTCCTGCTCGGGGAGAGGCTAAGGGTGCAGGGTAGACGCCGGGATCGAGTACACCGCGACCACGTGCAGTCCTCGCACTTCCCTTTTTCTTCCTCGCACGATTGAAGCCTTCCGCCCGGCCGACCTCACTGATCACCGGTGCCCGGCCAGCACAGGCGCTCTCGTGCCCGATGAGCAACACAAGAAAGAACCGCCTTGAGGTGCTGATTCTTCTGGTCCCAACCATTCTTCATTTCATGGGCTGTCGGGGGAGTATTTCGCCGGGAAAGTTTCGGTGGTCCTAAGACCGAGCCCCCACTAAATCCCAAAATTCGCGGGGGTTAGCTCATCACTGGGAATACCGAGCCACACACACGCTCTATACCCTGCCACGACCACCTAGGATCGAAAACCAGTAAGAACCATGGGCTAGGGTTACGGTTCTTCGAAGTTTTCTGAGCACAGCCGATATCCGGCCTAGGTCGCCGATGAGGTCATAGTTACAGCCGTTTTCACGGGGATCAGTGTCCATGTCCATGACCAGCAGTTGTCAGCAGAGCTCCCCGAGCAAACCGCATCGAAAAAGGTGCAGGGGATGCCGAGTTTGACGTCGCCGGTGAGCTCCCGGCCGCTGTTACCGGCGGGAGCACTGTCTCGGCCGTTGTCACGCTCTGGTGAGGGCACCACCGTGTTCCCCAGGCCGAGATAGGCACAGGCGGCGAGAATCAGCGAGTTCCGAGGGCCGTAACCCCTCTCCGGCGAGAGCTCCGGCGAGCCCGGCGGTGGGAGCGCACGGGCGTCGGGAGGAGGAAGATGACTGGGGGCCCCGCATGTCAGTGGCGATATTTTAAATCGTCGGATCTGCTGCGGCCCGGGATCCAGTGTGGTGACGCGTGAAGGGTCCTGTGGCCCCTTGTGGCAAGATTCCAGCAGCCGACACATGTAGGAGGGACCCGCAGTCAGAGTTTGAATGTTTCCCGAATTAATTTGAATTTCCAGATTTAGTTCAAACTTTAGAACCCCATAACTTTTGCTAAGAAACTCCAAATTTCGTGATTCAAATTGGGTTGGATTCATCTTGCATAACTCTATCCAGATATGCAACCCAATTTGTATGAAACCTATTATTTAGTTCTGGAAAATTCATTAAAAACTTCTCAGCAAACGAATTTTAGAGGGAGTTTGGTTCATCCAAAAATCCCCAAATTTTGCCATAATGTTCTTTAGGATGTTAGTGAACCCCTGTAAAAGTTTCAGACCATTTGGAGTTGATTTGATCAGAGCAATTCAAATTTGAAGGTGCTGTGTTCATTTGAATACAGAAACATTTTCAGAGAATTTCCAAAACTTGGGAATTCAGTTCTGGGCAAGTCTTAGCTCCAAAAATTCTAGGAAAATTCATGCAAACTCTATGAGCTATAATTGAAATTGTAGTTCACTAAGTTGGGCATGAACAGGGGTGTTACCTCATAATTAATTCTTCTTTGCTTATGTGCTAAAAGAATTATTCTGAACAAACCACTCAATGACATGTGGTAAGTTTTGATCCAGAGAGTTGTCTTGTGACAAGGGACTCACACAAAAATTCTCAGCTCCATTGGAACTCTGGATAACCCCTATCCTGTGGAACCACTTGTGGGATTAATATGGAAGAGGAGGAAAACCACTTAGGATCATGTGCATAGCTAAAAACCCAAACCACTAAACCCCAGTTTCATTTTAAATTCTTCAACAGAGTTCCAGTTGTTAGAAACTGGTTATTAGAACTAATAGCAGAAGCATTACAATAAACTTATGTGCATATTCATTCATATGTAGTATTTTATTAACATGTAGTCGCTGAAAGCGAGGAAGCTCCGGAGGTACTCGACTTCCTACTTCCAGATGAAGAACTAAACCCTGACCAGCAGCAACAAGGCAAGCCCCGGTTTGCATTAACCTTTTTATAAGTTTTAATTTGTTTACATGTGTCATGTGAAGTATGATTGTGCATTAGGTATAGGATGGATGGAACCACACTTGCATGACCAGAATTTTTCCATAAGAGTGAGGGTAGTGTCTAAGACCTCGAGTAGGCAGGCTATGCTTAATGTTTCATAGGAGTTCGGTACAAGACGAGTAGTTGGAATCTACTCGCGAGATAGGCTTGGGACGCACGGGTTCAGTTTAGTGATGTGAGATCACTTTAGTAATGAAAATGAGACTAGGCAGGGGCTAGGGCGCAGCAAAAGGAAGTCTTGTGTGCGCAGCCCTGCCCGTGTCGATTGAGGGCCGATCCGTGTGCGGCCCTGCTGAACAAGTATTGAACATACCGAAGGCATACCGGATATATGGGCCCCGATAAACCGATGTAGCCTAAACCTCCGGGTGTCGAGGCATAGCACACCGATTTATAGGTGTAGGTTGAGGGCAGCAAGGTGAAAATCTGCCAACGGGCATAGAGAGATGCTCCGTGTGGGGAACGTCCTGCTCGTTTCGGTGCGACCGGTTCGACGTTTGGGCTGTTGGGTGAAAGGTTGTCCCGTACGACTTCGAGTAAGCGTGCTGTGCAGCTCCACGGGTGGGCGTACGTGACGTGCTCTTTGGTTTTCCCTGCAGGTGTATATCGAGTCGATTCGCCGTCCCTCGCGGTGACGAGTACCGCTTGTTCACTGCATCGTAACGTAGATAATTTATGGAATGCCGTGATTCAATATTGCTGTCATGAGATAATTGTATTGCTACATGTGTGCCACCAAATATTGCTTACTAAATTTCAGCTTCATGAACTGTTAACTTGTTGCTAAAAGATGAACTAAGGATGATCTTGTAGGCGTGTCCATTTGCTGCAACATTGCTATCCTATGTCATTGTACACCTCATGTAGAGTTTCATGCCAAGGTAAGTCGGTTAAGTCTTGTTGAGCCCTCGTGCTCACGGTTGCTGCTTAAGTGTTTTTCAGGTAAGGAGCCAACCATGGACTCGGGTTACGAGTCCACCGGCGAGGGTTACCCTCCGTCGGGGCACCACGGCTGAGTGGGAGCCGTACACGCCACGCTGAGATGAGGAGTGCAGCTAGTGTGGGTTGCCCTAGGGCTGGGCAACCGACTTTTGCTAGATAGGCGGGCGTGAGTTGTATAAAAGAAACTTCCGCTGTGTAATAAAGACACTAGTTTGTAACTGAGTATTGTACTAGTTTGTACAGTTCAGTTGTTTTCCCATGTAATATATTGTGTTCTTATGACGTGTGCTGTCGGGTGTCGCATCGTGCGGCACCACCCTCTGCGATCCTGGATGAGCGGACACCGGTCCGCCACACGCCTATCTGGCAAAAGTCGGTTGCCAGCCCTAGGGCAACCCACACTAGCTGCACTCCTCGGCTCAGCGCGGCGTGTACAGCTCCCACTCGGCCGTGGTCCCCGACGGAGGGTAACCTTCGCCGGTGGACTCGTAACCCGAGTCCGTGGGTGGCTCCTCACCTGAAAAACACTTAAGCAGCAACCATGAGCACGATGGCTCAACAAGACTTAACCGCCTCACCTAGGCATGAAACTCTACATGTAGGGTACAATGGACATGGGACGGTAAAATTGCAGCAAACGGACACGCCTACAAGTTCGTCCTTAGTTCATCTTTTAGCCACGAGTTAACAGTTCAAGAATCGGAAATTTAGTGAGCAATATTTGGTGGCACACATGTAACAATACATTTATATCATAACAGCAGTATTTAACCATCACAATTCATATATTAGCCTACGTCACGACTCAGTGAACAAGCGGTACTCGTCACCGCGAGGGATGGCGAATCGACTCAATATACAATTGCAGGGGACCCAAAGAGCACGTCATGTACGCCCACCCGTGGAGCTGCACAGCACGCTCACTCGATGTCGTACGGAACAACCTTTCACCCAACAGCCCAAACGTCGAACCGGTCGCACCGAAACGAGCAGGAGGTTCCCTACACGGAGCATCTCTCTATGCCCGTTAGCAGATTTCCACCTTGCTTCCCTCAGCCTACACCTATAAATCGGTGCGTTATGCCTTGACGCCCGGAGATTTTGGTTACATCGGTTTATCGGGGCCCATATATTCGATATGCCTTCGGTACGTTCAATACTTGCTCAGCAGGGCCGCACATGGATCGGTCCTCAATCGACACGGACAGGGCTGCGCACACAAAACTTTATCTTGCTGCATCCTAGCCCCTGCCTAGTCTCATTTTTGTTACTAAAGTGATCTCACATCACTCGGACCAATCCCGTGTGTCCCAAGCCTAAACTCGCGAGTAGATTCCAACTACTCGACTTGTACCGAAGTCCTATGAAACATTAAGCATAGTCTGTCTACTCAAGGTCTTAGACACTACCCTCACTCTTATGGGCAACTTCTGGTTATGCAAGTAGGGTTCCATCCATCCTACACCTAATGCACATTCATACTCCACACTAGACATGTAAACAAAGCAAAACATTATAAAGAGGATAATGCAAACCGGGGCTTGCCTTGTTTCTGCTGGTCAGGGGTTAGGTCTTTGTCCGGAAGGAGGAAGTCAAGTACTTCCGGAGTCTCCCCGCCTTCGGCGACTACACATTAATGAGATACTACATGTCATTCAAATGCAATGTGTAAACTTGAATAAGTAATTACTAATAAATATAGCTAGCCCTCCCCTTTGGTTCTGAAAATTTTATGATGGCTTGGTAGGGCCCTAACCAGAGTCTTGACCAAGTTTCATTTGAAACAAAGTTCATTTGAGCCTTGTACAAATAAAAGCCTATTTAGTTAATATTTGAGCCTCTAAGTAATTCCAGGGGTTTTCATGGCTACAAACATTACTTTCTGGAAACTAGAATTTAATATGGTTCTAATGGAATTGGTTTCATGTAATTTGAAGAATCCTAGAGGAAGTTATGCCCTGAACAAGTTTTTGAGAAAATCTGAAAAGTGTTTCTGTTCATTTTTCTATTTTCTCAGGGCAGTCCTCTTAATCACCCCATTAGGGGGACTAAATGAACTTGGATTTGTCTGAAAATTTTACTGTGACTCAAGGATTTTCCAATGACCCTCTCATCCAAATTTCAGCGTTTTTCATAAAGTAATTCTCCAGATAAAATTCCCAACATTTTAAATATTAGGGAATTAATTCTGGAAAAATATTAGGTTTCATGAGCTGAAATTGGTATTGCTGAAAAGTACTCAGAATTCGGAATTTAGCAAAATTTGGTTCACTAGATTTGGAGCTTCCTAGCAAAAGTTCTATGCATTTGAAGTTTGAACCAAATCTGAAAATTCGAATAAAGTTTAAACTGTCGGGTGGGGTCCCCGGGCTACGTGTCAGCACCTCAGCCATCCTGCACGGGGGTCCGCAGAGTTTTTTGCGTAGTCACACGGGATCTCGCTGCCACAGCAGATCCGGGCGTTTTCCGCAGAGGCCAACACGTGGGGCCCGTGGGGCTTCTTCAACCTCGCGTTCCCGCGGCTCCCCTCCGCCCACCCTACCGGAGTACTCGCCGGGAGGCTGTTCCCGTGACCGGAGCTCGACCAAATTGGCCGCCCCCGCCTGAAATTCCTCGGGGAACCCGTTGCTGCCCTTATCTCCGGCCGGTGATCACCGGAATCAGTTGCGCGACGGCGACAGTCTACGGGAGGGGTTCGGCGATGTCGGTATGGTGCCGTCATGCCTCACGGTCCCCTCCGTTGTCTCCTACAGCACCGCCACAACCTTCGGAGCAACGACCCAGCTTCTGATCTTGCTTAAAGTCGTGGCAAACTGGACTTCACCGTGCGACCTAGGTCTAAACCCGGCGATGAACGGAAAACCCGTGGAACTCGGTGGTTTCTTGCTGGTTTCTCGTGGTTCTTGACCGTAGGGTTGCGCACGGACGTTTCTAGCTTGTTGTTGCAGCTGGGGAACGATTGCTCGACTGGTCATCTCGAATTTTCCGATTTAACCGAACCGCGCTATATCGCATGCTCTTGGCAAGAACTGAAATTCCGGCCAGCACACCCCATGGCATGCGGCTGGGGTTGTCGGACAGGGAGTACACTCCCAGGCGAACCTCCTGGCCCGCTCAACTCGACGTGGGATCAAACCTAGCAGCCGGGCTAGGAGTTTTTGGTCGCGGCGGCTCTACCCGGTGTGGAATGGAAACAGAGAGCTTGGGGGCGGTTTACCGTGGATGGGGTGCCGAGGTATCGTGTCGATCACATCGAGGAAGCCTCGGCGACGCTCTGGGTGAGCTCAGACTCGTGTGCTAGCTGCGTAGACGAGCGGACGCCGTAGAACCGAGAGTTCTTGGATGTGCGGCGGTGTTTCTGCGTCGAGGGACTCGGGAACGGTCAAGGCAGCGGGGTGAGTCGGTTACGGAGGGGGGAAAATATCCCTGGGCAACCGCCTCGCCGCTGCACGGACTGGCCGCTCGGGAGGTGGCATCCGGGAATCAGCTCGCTGGCGCGCGGTGAGCGCTTGCTTCAGCGAGAAACAGAGCGCTGCCCGGTTGTTACACAGCCCTCCCACTGACCTGTGGGCCCAACTCTCCCCCTAATCCCTTTTTCCAAATTCTCCTGTAAATATCCCAGCTACTCTCCATTGAATGAGAGACTTAGCCCCCAAGTCTTGGTTTGAATTTGAGTTCTCAAATTCAAACTTTGTTTGGCTAAATTTGCCTCATGTTTAAACTGAAATTCAAATTCAGTTTTGAATTATTGCAAATTTAGCTCCCGACAAGCTGAACTCCAATGGGGATGAAAATTGGTGGACTAACTCAGAAAAATGTGCTGAGTTTTAATATGAAGCCAACTTTTGAATTTAAGTGATGAAAGTTGCTGCAATTTGAATTTACATTCAAATTGGCCTCTTTTTCAAATGCCTCCAAAAGTGCCTCAAAAAGTGTTGGATTTGCATGAATCTTGGCCTGAACCTTTCCAAGACTTTTTAAGTTCTAGGGGTGAGCTCAACCTCTCATGTTCATGTGTAGGAATCCTAGTTTGTGAAAGTTAGGGCTCCCCCCCCCCCTAATCACCCTTTTGATGGAGGTTACTTGCTCTTCACAAGTCTTCATAAATTATCCACAACAAAAGCTGTGGTGTTGTGAGGTGATGAAAAAATTTTGCAAGTCCCTTTTCTTGGGCTTTCACATCCCTCCCCCCTTAAAAGAATCTCGTCCCGAGATTACAAAAGAAGAGACAGCGATGTAATAGAGAATCACCCGTGCTGAGACGCCATGAACTCCGGGTATTTTGAGTGAAGGAATTCCTCACTCTCCCACGTCGCTTCTTCGGCGGTGTGGTTGCTCCAGAGTATCTTGTAGAACCACAATGTTCGGCTACACGTGGTCCGGGCTTTCTCATCAATAATTGCCACCGGATATTCATCATATGGCAAATCCGGTTGCAGCTCGCCGATGTCTTCAGTGGGGACAACAGCCGTATGTTTCAGACATTTTTGTAGTTTGGAAACATGGAAAACGTCATGAACACCAGCAAGAGATGCCGGTAGCTCCAGTCTATACGCCACTGGTCCACACTTCTCGGTGATAGCATAGGGTCCAATGAAACGGGGAGCGGGTTTCCCCTTCACGCCGAACCGGTGCACGCCTTTCATCGGAGATACACAGAGGTACATGTGCTCTCCGACGTCAAAGTGCAGCGGTCTACGCCTCTTATCAGCATAGCTTTTCTGCCGGGATTGAGCGGCCTTCAAGTTGGCTTGAATCGTCCGAACGCGCTCTTCGGTGTCGTTCACCACATCAACCCCGAATGTGACCCATCCACCTAATTGTGTGATTAATGAAACTGTTCCAGAGAAAATGAAAAATGTCCAGAAACATTTTTCAGATTTTCTCTGAACTTGTTTAGCTAATATCTTTTGCTAGGAATCTTCAAATTAGGTTAAACCAATTCCATTAGAACCCTCTGAATATCTAGTTTCCATAAAGTCATGGCTTGCTCCATGAAAATCCTTAGAACACCATAAGAGCTCTAATTAAGGTCAAATACACATTTATTTGTGGAGGGCTCAAATGAGCTTTGCTCCAAATGAAATTTGTCCAAGTCTCTGTTTTGGTTGTATCCAAGCCACAGTAAAAATTTCAGAGTCTTTGGGCCTGTTTTGCAGTACTTATAGTCTTAATAATATTAACTCTAAACTCATATGCATTTAAACTGACATATACATGTAATTGTCTCATGTAGTCGCTAAGGTTGAGGAGGAGCCAGAAGTTTTAGATGTTATAACTCCGGAGGAACAGCTAGCCTTTCTATAAACTTTATTGTTTTGAGAACTTACACTGAGTATCCACTTTACTTATGCATTAGAATCTTGTTTGAAAACCCAAATGCAAAGCCATGAAAACCCTGGTTTTGGGCTTAGGTTTCTAAACCTCGATTATCTACTGCAATGCTAAGATAGTGTAGGATTCGGTACAAGTCGAGTAGTTGGAACTGCTCGCCAGAATAGGCTAGAGGCACACTACTCGGTTAGAGATAGCAAATGGAACACATGGCAAGAAAAATGAGACCGAGCGGAGAGTAAGGGCGGCAGGACTTTGGTGCCTGGGTGCCATAGCTCTGCTTGTGCCGATTGAGGACCGAGCCGTGTGCGGGCCTGTTGAATAAGCTAGAACAGTACCGAAGACCTACCGGATATATGGGAACCGGGAAACCGATGTAATTCGGGTAGCTGGGTGTTGAGGCATAGCTGGTCGTCCAGAGGGTAGGTTGAGAGCTTGAGGTGTAAATCGGCTGGCAGCACTGCGGATGTGCGCGTAGAGATCTCTTGCTTGGGACGATGGGACCGGCTCAACATTTGGCTGACGGATGAAAGGTGGTTGCGTACGACGTCCGTGATGGTTGCTGTAGGAAACATCGACTATGGGCATATGTGACGGGTTATTTGGGTAACCCTGCAGGTGTAAATCGATTATAATCGCCGTCCCTCACGGTCAGTGAGTTTCACTTGTTCACTGTACCGTGACGTAGAAAGAACAGGCTAAAGTCATGTTAAAATATTGCTGATTGAAAGCTATACTTTGATGGCTAATGATCTGTTGTAGTTTAAAGCAAATTAAAGTTACTTTTAACCTTGGGCAGAGCACATGAGAGAAATGTGTTTCTTGTTTGATTGCGGCTCTCTTATGTGCCTTAGCACGAGGTCCATCCACAATTTGTGCTAAAACTTGAAAGTAAAGTACAACTATGTAGGCGTGTCCTTTGCAACTTTTATTCCATTCCACAATGCAAATCCAGCATGTAGAGTTTCATGTATAGGAAAGACGGGTGAGTTTTGCTGAGCCATCGTGCTCACTGCTTGTGTTTGAAGCTTTTGCAGGGGGTTATGAGGAGGAGACTCCCGAGGACGAGATGGACCCCCAAGAGGGCAACTCCGTCGAATGGGAGTCGTGCACGCCGCCATGTTAGTGTGTGTGCGTGATAGTGGGAACACGTTTATGGGCTGAACATGGACTCTTTTTCTTAGTCTACGCCCGTGATTTTAGACTTGACTTATTTTAGATGTAAACATGTTCAAAACAGTTCATTGTAATAAAACTTTTGATTCCGTTTTGTACCTTTTATGTGTGTTATTCGGAGCTGTGCAACGCAGCACCCCTCAGTGTGATCCGGGCTAGTCGAGGCCGTGTGGCCCTCGCAAAAATCACACACCAAATTGGTTGAATGTCCAGTTGAATACAAACTGTCCAGAAACAGGGCAGATGTAAACCTCTCTGGATGTTTCTGTAAATTATACATAACTTTATGTAGAAAAATCCCTAAGGATCATATGATACACCGTTGGAAAGGATATGAAATTGCAACAATTTTGTAGTTCAGAGTTTGCTCAGAATTGTCTTGTATTTTGATGTACAACGTTGATAAATGCAGCCGCATTCAGAGGAAATCCTGGCAAATTTTATCTAGAAATTCTTTCAACTTTGAGCAATCATAAACTTTTATCCAGAGATGATCCATAGGCATATAAATACTCGTTGGAAATATGCTGAAGTTAACTTTAACTTTGGTATTCAACTTGAGTTATAAAAATGCGGTTAACTGGATCAAAATCTGGGTTAAGTGCAGAAAGGTCTGTTCTGTACAGCAAATAGGACGGATTATGCCTACTTTCGGGAGATATGTAAACATGAATTTTTGTTACACTTTCATAAAGTTTTAGCATGTTCATGTTTTACATACTTTCACATACTGCTGAGATCAAGTTTTGACTCCCCTCAAAATTATCCTTTTCCAGTATGGTGTGTACATGTTCTTCGAGTATGGCAGAAGGTTCTCGCCGAGACGGCGATGATTCCACTCCACCGCAGGCACCGCCATCAACGGTATGAGCGGATGTCATGGCTCAGATGGTTGATTCGAATCAGGAGAACACAAGACTACTCCAAGCCTTGGTACAACAAGGCATACTCCAACGAACACAACAGATCGTTCCACCTCGGAACGCTTATTTGGACTTCTTGGCTACTCGACCGCCAATATTCACGGAAGCGACCAAACCCGTGGAAGCGGATCAGTGGATCCGGGTTATGGAGTCCAAACTTGGAGTGTTCGAGTGCGATGATTATTAGAAGACATTATTTGCAGCTCAGCAACTTCATGAAGCCGCCAGAAATTGGTGGTTCGAATATTTCGCCACTATTCCAGAAGGCCATCAAGTGGCGTGGAAGGAATTTTATGAAGCTTTCCATGCTCGTCACATCCCTATGGGTATTATCAAGGCCAAGCAGGAGGAATTCAGGAAGATAAAGCAAGGAGACATAAATGTTCTTGAATATGTCAAGAAATTGAACTTCTTGGCACAATATGCTTCCGAATATGTGACGAACGAAGCTGCAAGGTGTGATTACTTCTTCTATGGCTTGAACACCATCTTAAAGGGGAAGTTGGCTTTCTACAATCAAGGCAATTACACCAAGTTGCTCAGTGCTGCCATTCTGCAAGAACAGGCGACACTTGAGTATCAAGCAGAGAAGAGGGACCGGAGTGATGTGCAAGAAGACATAACTATGGTTCCTCGTAAATACTGTTTGTTGTATCGCACACCATCTGGTAAAATATGGCGACCACCAGTAATATCAACTTATCCAGGATTTCATGTTCATGAACAACGTCTTGAAGCACCACCACAGCCGCAGCAACGAGTGATTTCTGGTTCCTTATTGCTGCAGCCAAGTACATCAACTTCTCAACTGCAAGTTAGCGAAGAACCAGTGAAATATCCTTGTTCTTATTGCCACCGTTTTGCGTATTTTACTCAAAAATGCCGGGAGAAGTTTTTGAACAGCGGACAACCATCATCATCAGGTGGTATGTCGTCACATGCTCAATTATACATAACAGCATTGCAATCCGGGAGTGTGCAACATCTTTCGATTGAGGATGTCCCGGAGGGAGCACCGGTTTTAGCGGGCATGTCCACTCTTAAAGACGTACCCATGCTCATACTTTTTGATTCCAGAGCTACCCACAAGTTCATCAGCAAATCATGCATGGATCAGCACCAACTATCCACCAATACTCCCACGACTAGTTATCTTATACGTTCACCGGGAGGAAGTATCTATGCCAATAAGATTGTATCCCAAGCAGCTTTATGTTTGGGAGGAAAATATACCCAACATCGCTGATTATGTTGGATGGGCAGAAGATATACGTAATATTCGAGATGTCATGGTTAAACCATCACGGTAACCATTCTTAATATCGGTAACCGGACTGTTCAGATTGACTAGCCGATTCACGGACAGCACACGCTGTTTTTAGACAGCGAAGATCAAGAAATGGCAGAGGCCTAACACATAGAAGCGATTAAACTTGAAGATATTCCGGTGGTATGTGAATACCCTAATGCTTTTCCCAATGATTTACCGGCATGCTGCCCGAAAGGGACGTCGAGTTCAAGATTCACTACTACAAAAACCATTATCACAGGTGCCTCGTTTTTCAGACCCAGGCGGTCCGTAAATAAATGCGCATGTGATATCGAATGATCTAATAGCCGCCTGTGATGAATAAACATCACAGATGACTCACAACTGCAAACCGCCTATGTAAAACTTATCAATTTTCATAGGCGGACCATAGAGAGCCGCCTGCAATATGAGCCATTAATACAGGCGGCTGAAGCGACCGGGAGTAGGAGCCGCCTGCAATATTGGCCATTAATACGGAGGGGAACGAGACTTTGAATTCAATTTGTAGCCACATTAATACAAGCGGCTGGAATGACCGGGAGTAGGGAGTCACCTGCAATATTGGCCATTAATACCGAGGGGATCGATCAACCAATTCGAAGCCACCAAACGTCGCGGCCCGGCATACATCAACCACATTTAGCATCAAACAAAAAGACAACAAACAATTCGATAATCGATAACAACTATTCATCATCAAACACAAATTAATTAAAAATTAAATTTTTACAAACAACAATAGAAAACAACAGACGATCACCTAGTCCTCCAGTGGCAGAGAAACTCCACACTTGTCGGCGATTGCCTCCACCAACTTCCTGTTGCCTTCCACCCTAAGCACCTCACCAGCCGTCTCCCGCATCACGTCAAGATGAGCGGCCACTGTGCATAGCCCGAAGAGACAGTGGGCTATGGTGCCCATTCCAGTACATTCTAAAAGGCGACCAAGATCCAGAAGAACCATGGCATTATATGTACTGTTAAATACATCCTTCCCCATCTGCCGTCGCAACGGTGATAGGTCATCGTCGTCCGCCTATGCCCTGAGGGCAACCAAACTCCGCTCTATAAAAGCAACTTTCCTAAGCAGGTGCACTCTCTCTTTTGCCTAGGAAGGCGGCAGAGGTGCGGTTGGAGACGGGGACGAAGGCGTGGTTGGCGCCGGGGACGGAGGCGCAGTTGGAGCCAGGGACGGAGGTGCGGTTGGAGCCGGGGACGGAGGCGCGATGCGTGGAGAATGGTCGGGAGCGCTTCGTCGGTGGTGCCATTGAGACTAGGGCTACGGCGCGGCGAGGAAGACGAAGATTAGAGGGAAGAGGAAGACTGTGATGGTGGTGCAGACTGCAGAGAAGGGGAAGGTGCAAGTTATAATGTTGTGGAGAAGGAGAGGTCGGATCGCATTAAATTCTGCGCACGAATGGCAATGACCGCATGATACAGGCGAACCGTGGAGTAGGAGCCACTTGCAATATTGGATAATACAGGAGGCTGAAGCGACTGGGCGTATGCACCTTATCTTTTCGGTTATCACGCACGCGAAGGGAACGTGCAACGCGTGCAGTATACATGCGTCCTTAGAGTTACACGAGCGGATATACTTACGTTACAAACTGCCTATGATAAACATTCTTCACAGGTGGACAGCCGTAGATAAAGAACCGCCTGCGATAAAGATTCTTCACAGACGGATACTCTTCACATTACAAATCGCCTGTGATAAATATTCTTCACAGGTGGCCAGTCGTAGGTATAGAACCGCCTGTGAAAATTGTAGCGAACAGAGGAAAAACAGAGCTTACACGTACACATAGAGATGAAGCAACACTCAGCTGGCCATGGCTTCAAGCGCAGTGTATTTCACTGTATGAATTTTGTTAATTTTTTTAAAGCATTCCAACATGTCAAAATTCAAATATTAAAAGAGAAATTTTTTCAGATTAAAATATTAAAGCTTCATTACAATATTATAAATATATAGAATATATGTCATACATTTTCCAGCATTGACATCTTCTCGCATATAGGGTTTAAAATCCTTTTTAATGCTTCTTTCTACGCGCTTGATGTTGTCTGGATCGGTGAAAACGTACATATATTCATATTGATTATATTCCTCTTCATTATCTCCCACATTCTCAAACCCAACAATATTTTGCTTTCTAGAAACAACTACATGCATCTTCTCAGTTCCTTGATCCCGTACATAAAAAATTGTGCAACACGTTTGGCGAGAACCCGCGGATCATCTTTATAACCCACTTTGTTGAAATCTACCAGTGTCAGCCCGTAGTTATCCACTTTCACACCATCAGGATGTTTGACCCATTGACACTTAAACATGGGCATTTGCATTCTTTCGTCATAATCGAGTTCCCATATTTCCTCTATGAACCCGAAGTATGTGGTCTTGTGCCCTTGTGGATCATAAGCCTCTATACGAACACCACTATTTTGTGCAACACTCTTACCGTCTTTTTCCTTAGTGTAAAATGTGTAACCATTGATGTCATATGCTTGCCATGATGTCACCAAAGCAGATGGGCCAGAAGCTAACTTCTTTATTGTTGCCTCTTCATCAGAGTCTCTGTAAGGTATATTTTTGTCCATTAACCATTCAGTGAAAAGTCTTCTGTGCTCTTTCATGATCCAGTCCTCTGTGCGGCCTTGGTTTTTTCTGCAAAGCTCAATTTTGTGTTCCTCGATGTACGACTAAGCTATTGCAAGCTGTTGTAGTACACCAAAATGTGCACCGTTTACTAATTTGTAATCCTGAATGATAAAAGTTTTCTTACCCACTTTGCCTCTCCCACATAATCTACCCTCATGTACTGGTATAGACACACCTATCGGCTTTCCATCATTGATGTAATCAACGCAACCCTCAATCACTTCTTCATTAATGTATCCTTCCATAATTGAACCCCCTGGGTGAGCATGGTTCCGCACATAACCCTTTAATACCCATAAATATCTGTCCAACAGAAACTTATGATGTAAATATAGTGGCCTCAATGCTTTTATATGATCAACAATATGTATGATTAAATGTACATGCATATCGAAAAAAGATGTGGGAAACACATCTCAATCTTGCACATAGTCTCGACGATGTACGTTTTTAAATAGACCAAGTCGCTATCACCTTTTGCGATATTGCGTTGAAGAAGTAACACAAATGTGTGATGACAAATTTTACATGCTCAGATTTGATGACCCTTATTGCAATGGCAAGGAACACTGTCATCATCATGTGACAGTCGTGAGAATTACAGCCGAATAAAGACAAGTCTTTCATCGAGACTAGTTTGTAGATATTGGATGAGAAACTCGTGGTCACTCTGATCCCACGCAAGCATTCACAAATTGTCTTTTTCTCCTGTAGTGTCAAGTTGTAGCTGGCTTGGGGAAGGTAATGCTTCCCGTGGGCCTTTTCTACTGGGTGAAGCTCTAGTCTCACATCAAGATTTACTAGGTCCATACGTGATTTTAATCCGTCCTTTATTTTCCTCGGCATGTCCAACAAGGTTCCAATGATTCTGTGTAACACCCCAAATTTTTAGTCAAGATTCAAATTTTGGATTTAGAACCATAAACCATGTTCAGAGGGGGATTTAAAAATTTTTGGACGTGTTGCATGTTTTGCAAAAATTCAAATTCAAACTGGAATTCAAATTAGACTCAAAACAGAAAAGAAATGGAAAAAGAAAAAGGAAAACCGGAAAAAAACTGGCCAGTGGGCCGAAACCCCAGCCGGCCCAGCTAACCCCCGCGCAGCCCGCCCCCGCGCGCGCCGCGCTGCCCCTCGCTGACATGTGGGACCCGCCTGTCATCCCTAACCCCGCGACCCCGGACTCTCTCCCGCGCGCTCGATCGCAACCGATCGGGAAATCGTGTTTTGCGGCCGAATTCTGGAACTAGCGGACTCCAACTCGATCACAACAGAACCACCGCCCTCCCCCGGCTATAAAAGCAACCGATCCGATCAGTTTTTCGCACGCGATCGCCGAATTTCACTCCGGTGAGCACCGAGACTTCGCCGGTGAATTCTGGCCGATCTAAGCTCGGAAACTCTGATCTAACTCGTTGGTCTTGATCCACCGCCTCCGGGGAACTTTGCAGGTGCAGAAAACCCAAAGACTTACGGTGCAAATCCAGCTCCGACGAGCTTCGCCGTGGTTTTGCCTCGGACCTCGCCGCAGAGCACTTTCCAGGACCCCCGAGCTCGAGAAAACCCCCGAGGTGAGATCCCTGACCTCCCCTCTACCGATCTAGACCATAAGATCACAGTTCTCGGCAGAATTCTCGAGGATCCGAAAGTTTCCGGCGAGATCGCCGCTTCCCGCCGCCGTGCGCCGCCGGCAGCGCCGCCCGCGCTCGATCAGAGCGACGTGGCCGCTTGTGCGCCGTTTATTTTAAATCGCACGGTAGACTTTAAAACCCCGCGTACCGGTTCGATGTTATAATCTCAGCCGTCGGTTTAAAATCAGACGGTCCACGTCAGCCCCGCGTTATAAAGACTGGAATTCTTACGTGCTACCCCCTGGGGTTCTCTGGAATTGAGAGCTAGCCCCGGAAACTTCAGATCTAGCCCCTGGAACTCCAGAAAATCATGTAAATTCATTTAAAAATCAGTTTTAGCCCCTGGACTTAATAGAAATTAGGAAAAACACTTCTGACAAGTGTAGCTAGACCCCTGGAAATTATGAAAATAATATTATAGACCCTGTAATGAGGTGAATTCATTATTTTAGCTCTGTTTAGTATTTAATTTAGAAAATTGAATATGTAACTAGTGTTTAAATATTAAAAAGGGGGACAAACATAATTGTCAAATTTATTAAAAACTTTCTCAGTACTTAGAAAACTTTGGAGTGAGATAAAAATATATTTTTAGGCTGAAATAAATCTGTTTCATCTATTATTCACATTTAATAGTATAGGGACACATTTTTAAGTAAAGAATAGTTAAAGAAAAATAGGAAAAATAATTATGAAATAGTATACATCAGAAGCCAAGGTCAAAATATGATCTTAAATTATTTAGGACCAGAACCTAATCTGTTTAGGTAGTGTGTATTACTAACTTAATAATAAAATGCACAATTATGCATAAGAATATAAATCTGAAAATATAGAAACTGGTAAATGATAAATGGAGTTTCTAAAGTACAAAGAATTCAGTTTAGGGTTGATAGAAATTATGAAGGCACCTATGGAGAAGAAAAATATTTTTCATACATACTTGGTAGTTTAATATATAAGGAATTTATTTAAAACTGAAACACACATATATACATATATATATATATATATATATAGTATGTGAGTATGAATATGAACACCAAAGTAGGAATCATACACATATAAATAAAAGTGTATGCAAGCCCCAAATCAACACACATAAAGTAACCACAACACATATAGTGGTAAAGAACTTTCATAAATATGAATATGTGGTTTGTATGAAGTAGAAGTGTGAACTATGTCTTATGATTGTTGTTTTTCTTTTGCTATGTGTGATGGTATGAAGTAGAACCTGCTCAAGAACAAGTTATTCAATTCCAAGACCAAGACTACCCATTTCAAGAGCAGCAAGAAGGAGGCAAGTGTCCTTGACCACTTTGATCCTATGCTAGGATGTGTAGATAGAATTATTTGCATTGTCAAATGAAATATGAAACCCATGCTAGGAAAGTTTCCCTAGAATTGCATTACCTTGTTTCCTTGTAACTTGGGTTGGGATTTATTTTGTCATGTCATTTATTTACATGCATATGCTTAGCCATGCTTAGAATGGGATATTTGGGATATGAGATCATCAGTTTATATTACCATACTCTTGAATGAGACATTGTGAGTTATGTAGAGGTAGGGATCAAGGCAAGTTGGATGTTTTGGTTGTGTGCTGGGTGCACGAGACTTGGGTTTGTGTTTAGTACTTGCCTGGATCCTAAGGACCGGTTCATGGAGCATGTAACCCGGCTTTACAGTGCCAACCACATGCTGAGATGGGGCAGCTTGGCCAATTAATTAGGTGTATCCCCGGCGTAGTATGGGTGTGTTGGATGGTGCGGGGAATAGGAGTCAGCTGGACTGCCATATGAACCGCAAGGCTCAGGAGGAGGCCACTGCAGCGGGGTTGGAGCCTCTTGTATGCTGTTAGGGGTGAAACCTCAGTGGGCCCACGCTCGTCGGGAATCCCTTTGTAAAGGCTTCGTAGTGATCTCCTGGCCACACACCTGGGAAGTGTGAATGTGGTTCGTAGCCACTGGCATAATGGAGGTTCTTTTAGTCCACCCGGCAACGGGGGATGAAATCACTACTTGTGGGTACAGTGGTACAAACTCTGCAGAGTCAAAACTGTCTTGACAGCCGTGCTCACGGTTAAGAGCGGCCTGGACTTATTCATGATTAGAGAATTGATGGTTTTGGAAGTTGTGGATGTTAAGCGGGGAGCTTAACATTGGAAATGATGTTATGGTTATTTGGATTATGATGATGGGATGGGAGATTGTGACCATTTCACCTGTGTAGTAATGTAGGTGCTTAATAAGCTAAGGTGATAGGTATTAATTGCGTAGTGCTTTAACCATGAGTTCAACCTCTCCTTGTTCTAGCCATGCATGATATAATTTTCCCACACTTGCTGAGTACCATTGGTACTCAACCTTGCATATTTGTTGGTTTATATTGTTGCTCAGGTCAAGATAATGAGGTGGTGTATAATGACCAAGACTTTGGACCCGAGGAAGGTTTTTAGGTTCATGAAGACCCCCGGGCAACACCTGTGATGGAGCCCTAAAGAATAAAATTCCGCTGCTAGTTTATTTAATTGTGATTGAAGCATTAGTGTCCATTGAGACATTTGAGATGTAAGACTTATTTATATTCGACACCTGGCTTGTAATAAATGATGCTTCACTATTTGTCATCACATGTATGAGAAAATGATCCTGGCATACATGTGATATTCACTTGGTTGTTTCTTCGGAAAAACCGGGTGTGACAGAGGTGGTATCAGAGCCAAGGTTGCCCGTAGGAACGTGGACCTAGGTAGAAATGGACGTATTTAAGGGCCCTATTTTCTTAAAAACTATTTTCCAAGGTGTGGGTGAAAAAGTGTTATCAAAAGAATCATTTTCTTCATCTAACCCCAACTTTCATTCAAAAATAGGATTTTTGTTTGAAATTTTATCTAACCTAATTTTAAATTCCTTTGTTTTAGATGGTTCGCATGATTCGCACCGCTCGTAAATCCACGGGAGGGAGAGTTCCCGTAGTTGCCCTGGCTGAAAGAGAGGAGAGTCGTCCAGTGACGTACCTTTCCTATGGATTGGCAGTGGGAGATTTGTTGCGCCGTCTTCGACGTATGCTCGAAGCCGCCGGCAATACGGGCAAGCTCATCATCCACTATAACTCCACCAGGACCATCCGTGAGAAGAGGGAAGAATGGAGTTCGGAGATGAGGATTATACACGAGAATCAGCTGCTTAAGATCCACCACTCTCCAGCTTGTCGAGCAACACAAGTTGACGCGGAGAGAGATGTCACTTGGGAGGCCATCACCTGCCAGAGCCACATCTATCGTCGCCACTTGGACAAAACTGAGTACATGTATGTCCTCCAACGTGAGAGTGGTACCACGGAGTACAAGTACCCACCGGTGCAGCAAGGGACTTCCCATGAGCACATGGACTTGTGCTTGGAGGATGCTGCTATGCTCAGCACTCGACTGCAGGAGTGTCAACAAGAGCTTCAGGATGTCCGAGATACTCTGAAAGAGACGGAGGCATTGCTGCGAGCTTGCTTAAAGGCGAGAGAAAGAGGAGATGGGAATGAACTGTGTGTCACCGTAAGTGATCCATGGACCCCTGACTCCCCGGATCGCCGAGCGATCAGGCGTCGTCGCACTTCTCCACCAGCAGCCTCCCCACCCAAAGCAGAGTCAGAAGGTAGCCGAAATGAGGAGGAAGATCCCGAGGAGCCAGCTCAAGAGGACGAGTAGTGTAGAGTCTTTCCCCTAACTAGCAAGAGGTCGAGTAGTCGAGTCGTTACGTAGTTAATGGTGTGATAATGCTTGGTGTGTGACGTGAGTTGTGGAAGCCATGAGCAATTGTCCACAGCCTCGTCTTCAGATTGTTTGCTTTGGTGTGTAAACCCACAGGAAATAATAGTGCATTTATTGGGTATGAGATATAAAACCCTCGTAAGATTTAACAAAACTTCAACACTTCAAAGTACAAACAAGTGAAAGTTGTAAGATGATACCAAATGCTTTCAAATTAACATTTGTGATTCTGCCAGATGGCCGGAAGAGGAAGAGGACGTGCTGCCAACCCCGCCAACAACAATGATGAGGCATGCAACTCTCATCTTTCTGGAGGCCAGAACCGGGGTGGTCGCCGTGAAGAAGTTGATCCTCTCCACCAAATGCTGGAGAATCAAAATCAGCTCATCCAGAACTTGACTCAAGTAGTGGCCAACTTGCATCAAGTTCCACCTCCACAAGCTGCACCACGCCAACCAAGGTTGAGTGAGTTTCTAGGAACTCAACCTCCAAAGTTTGCAAGTGCTGCTGAACCTCTGGAGGCAGATGATTGGCTGAAGACCATTGAAAGTAAGATGAGAATCATACAATGCCAAGGGTATGAGAGGGTGCTGTTTGCCTCTCATCAATTGCAGGGACCTGCTGCTGATTGGTGGACCGCCTACGTGGCCGCCCATCATGACCCTGAGAGCATCACTTGGGAAGAGTTCAAGCGTAGCTTCCGCAACCATTACATCCCAAGAGGTGAACTCAAGAACAAGAGGAAAGAGTTTTTGGGACTGCAGCAGGGAAACATGACGGTGAGGGAATACCTCACTAAATTCACTCAACTATCCCGTTATGCCCCACGAGACATAGAGACAGATGAGCAGAAACAAGATTGTTTCGTGGAAGGACTTACCGCAGAGATGCAGTGTGCAATGTCCTCAAATGAGTATGAAAGCTTTCAAAAGATGGTGGACAGAGCGTTTGTGGTGGAAAGGAAGCTAAAGGCCCTTGAAAATGAGAATAAGAGGAAGGCTGGGTGGTCACATCAAGCCTCAGGGAGCAACACCCGCCCACGTATGATGCAGCAACCTACGGGGCAGACGAGCCGTGCTGCGGTACCCTATTCAGCACCAAGAGGGTACAACCCAAACTACAGGCCTCCCGCAGCACCAGCACAGCCTCAACGTCAGTTTATGCAGCAGCCTCGCCCCGCATATCCACCTCGACCAGCAGTGCAAGGACCCCCAAACCAACCCCAAGACAACAAGGGCCAAGCATCTAAGATTGGGGTGCAATGTTTCAGCTGTGGTGAAGTGGGGCACTATGCCCATAAGTGTCCAAAGAAGAAGCCCACGCAGCCACAGCAGCAGAACGTAATGAGAGGACGGGTGAACCACGTCACTATGGAGGAAGCACAAGAGGCACCCGACGTGGTGGTTGGTAAGTTCCCTGCCAATTTACACCTTGCAACTCTGCTGTTTGATTCTGGTGCTACCCATTCGTTCATTGCTCAAGGGTTTGTTAAGAAGCATGACCTAGCAACCACACAAATGAACCACATGCTAGCGGTAAACTCTCCAGGTGGAGAAATAAGGACAAGACAAGTGTGTCCCAAAGTGAACCTAGACATTAATGGGGTAGTATTTACCGCTAACCTCATAGTGATCGATTCACAAGGGATAGATATTATTTTGGGTATGGATTGGTTGACCAAACATAAAGGAATCATCCATTGTTCGACCAGAACGGTGGAACTAACTCACCCTAGTGGCACAAGAGTAAAGTTCATAACGATACACGAGCCTAGGAGGGACATTAAATTAAATCAAGTGGAGGTGAAAGTTGAGGAAATCAGGACTATCAGGGAATATCCAGATGTTTTTCCGGAGGAGTTGCCAGGGATGCCTCCCGACCGTGACGTGGAATTCGCAATCGAGCTAGTACCGGGAACAGCCCCGATATACAAGAGACCTTACCGAATGGACTCCAAGCAGCTAGAAGAGCTCAAGGATCATTTGAGAGAATTGACGGAAAAGGGGTATGTTCGCCCTAGTTCCTCGCCATGGGGAGCTCCGGTAATATTTGTGCCTAAGAAAGATGGAACTCAAAGGTTATGCGTGGATTACCGTGCCTTGAATGAGGTAACCATCAAGAACAAGTACCCATTACCCCGCATTGAAGACTTGTTTGATCAATTGAGGGGAGCTTGCGTGTTCTCGAAAATTGATCTCAGGTCGGGATACCACCAACTCAAGATAAGACAATCTGATATTCCCAAGACAGCTTTCGTATCTCGGTACGGACTGTATGAATACACTGTCATGCCTTTCGGGCTAACCAATGCCCCGGCATATTTCATGTACCTCATGAACAAGGTATTCATGGAATATCTGGACAAATTTGTGGTGGTTTTCATAGATGATATTCTCGTCTTCTCCAAAGATGAAGAAGAACATGAGAAACATCTAAGGTTGGTGTTACAGAGGCTGAGAGAACACCAACTATATGCCAAGTTGAGCAAGTGTGAGTTTTGGCTAGAGAGAGTTCCCTTTTTAGGACATATAATCTCGGAGGGAGGAATCTCCGTAGATCCCGCCAAAATCGAAGATATCCAGAAATGGAAAACCCCTGAAAATGTCGGGGAAGTTCGAAGCTTTTTGGGATTGGCTGGATACTATCGACGGTTTATTGAGGGATTCTCCAAGATCTCGAGACCTCTCACCAAACTATTGGAAAAGGGAATCACATTCACCTGGACGCCACAGTGCGATACGAGCTTTCAGGAGCTAAAGAAGAGATTGACAACAGCCCCCGTGTTGGTTATGCCAGATATGCAGAAGAATTTCACGGTGTACTGCGATGCCTCTGGAAACGGGTTGGGATGTGTTCTCATGCAAGAGGGACATGTCGTGGCATATGCATCCCGGCAGCTTCGGAAGCACGAGAAGAACTATCCTACACATGACTTAGAACTAGCTGCAGTGGTACACGCGTTGAAAATTTGGCGGCACTATTTGATGGGGAAGAGGACAGAGATATATACGGATCATAAGAGTTTGAAGTACATATTCACACAGCCAGATCTCAACCTTAGACAAAGGAGATGGTTAGAGCTAATCAATGACTTTGATGTAGGCATCAACTATCATCCCGGGAAAGCAAACGTCGTGGCCGATGCCTTGAGTCGGAAAGTGCAGGTCAATAAGTTGAGCTTGAAGGATATGCCTGCAGAATTGAAGGACGAGGTTATAAGGCTCAATCTATGTCTAGTAAATAGTGGTGAAGCCATCGCCATGGAAGTGGACTCCACACTTGAGCGAGACATACGCGAGGGACAAAAGAATGATGAGAAGATACAAGAGATCAGACAGCTCATCAAGGAAAATAAAGCTCCTGGTTTTAGAGAGGATGAACAAGGAACGGTGTGGCACGGGAAAAGGATCTGTGTGCCAGAAGTAAAGGAGATTCGTAAATTAATTTTGAAGGAGGCTCACGATTCCGACTATTCCATTCATCCTGGGAGTACGAAGATGTATCAGGACCTCAAAAGCAGGTATTGGTGGTATGGCATGAAGCGAGATGTCGCGGAACATGTTGCCCTATGTGACACATGTCAGTTGGTGAAAGCAGAACATCAACGACCCGCGGGATTGCTGCAACCACTCAAAGTGCCTGAATGGAAGTGGGAAGAGATCAGCATGGACTTTGTCGTGGGATTGCCTAGGACCCAGTCCGGGTATGATTCAATATGGGTTATTATTGATAGGCTAACCAAGGTAGCTCATTTCATCCCTGTGAAAGAAAGCTACAGCGGATCCAAATTGGCAGAATTGTACATGTCAAGGATCGTGTGTTACCATGGAGTGCCAAAGAAGATAGTGTCGGACCGAGGGACACAGTTCACCTCGAGGTTTTGGCAAAAGTTGCATGAAACCATGGGAACCCATCTGAATTTTAGTTCTGCCTATCATCCCCAAACTGACGGGCAGACGGAGAGAACCAATCAGATTCTTGAAGACATGTTGAGGGCATGTGCACTCAAAAACAATAGGAGTTGGGACAAGAACTTACCGTATGCGGAGTTTTCCTATAACAACAGTTATCAAGCTAGTATGAAGATGTCACCGTTTGAAGCTTTGTATGGAAGGAAATGCAGAACTCCCCTATTTTGGAACCAAACAGGAGAAAGTAAAGTGTTTGGTCCCGAAGTGCTACAAGAAGCCGAGGCGAAGGTGAGGGAGATTCGCAACAATTTGAGGATAGCACAAACACGCCAAAAGAGCTATGCCGATGTACGAAGAAGAGAACTCGTTTTCAACGTGGGAGACTATGTTTATCTCAAGGTGTCCCCTATCAGAGGACTTCGTCGGTTCAAAGTAAAAGGGAAGTTGTCACCTCGATACATCGGACCCTTTCAAGTTTTGGAAAGAAAAGGCGAAGTGGCGTACCAACTAGAGTTGCCGGTACATCTGTCGGACGTGCACGATGTGTTCCATGTGTCGCAACTCAAGAAATGTCTGAGGACGCCTGAGGAGGTGTTACCCATGAACGAAGTGGATGTAGCTGAGGATTTGTCTTATGCCGAGCAACCATACAAGATTTTGGAGACAATGGAACGTATCACCAGAAATAAGAGAATCAGAATGTGCAAGGTACAGTGGAAGCATCACTCAGAAGAGGAAGCCACCTGGGAGCGGGAAGATGAGCTTAAGGCACAATTTCCGGAATTGTTTTCTTAGAAACACCAATCTCGAGGACGAGATTTCTTTTAAGGGGGGTAGAGCTGTAACACCCCAAATTTTTAGTCAAGATTCAAATTTTGGATTTAGAACCATAAACCATGTTCAGAGGGGGATTTAAAAATTTTTGGACGTGTTGCATGTTTTGCAAAAATTCAAATTCAAACTGGAATTCAAATTAGACTCAAAACAGAAAAGAAATGGAAAAAGAAAAAGGAAAACCGGAAAAAAACTGGCCAGTGGGCCGAAACCCCAGCCGGCCCAGCTAACCCCCGCGCAGCCCGCCCCCGCGCGCGCCGCGCTGCCCCTCGCTGACATGTGGGACCCGCCTGTCATCCCTAACCCCGCGACCCCGGACTCTCTCCCGCGCGCTCGATCGCAACCGATCGGGAAATCGTGTTTTGCGGCCGAATTCTGGAACTAGCGGACTCCAACTCGATCACAACAGAACCACCGCCCTCCCCCGGCTATAAAAGCAACCGATCCGATCAGTTTTTCGCACGCGATCGCCGAATTTCACTCCGGTGAGCACCGAGACTTCGCCGGTGAATTCTGGCCGATCTAAGCTCGGAAACTCTGATCTAACTCGTTGGTCTTGATCCACCGCCTCCGGGGAACTTTGCAGGTGCAGAAAACCCAAAGACTTACGGTGCAAATCCAGCTCCGACGAGCTTCGCCGTGGTTTTGCCTCGGACCTCGCCGCAGAGCACTTTCCAGGACCCCCGAGCTCGAGAAAACCCCCGAGGTGAGATCCCTGACCTCCCCTCTACCGATCTAGACCATAAGATCACAGTTCTCGGCAGAATTCTCGAGGATCCGAAAGTTTCCGGCGAGATCGCCGCTTCCCGCCGCCGTGCGCCGCCGGCAGCGCCGCCCGCGCTCGATCAGAGCGACGTGGCCGCTTGTGCGCCGTTTATTTTAAATCGCACGGTAGACTTTAAAACCCCGCGTACCGGTTCGATGTTATAATCTCAGCCGTCGGTTTAAAATCAGACGGTCCACGTCAGCCCCGCGTTATAAAGACTGGAATTCTTACGTGCTACCCCCTGGGGTTCTCTGGAATTGAGAGCTAGCCCCGGAAACTTCAGATCTAGCCCCTGGAACTCCAGAAAATCATGTAAATTCATTTAAAAATCAGTTTTAGCCCCTGGACTTAATAGAAATTAGGAAAAACACTTCTGACAAGTGTAGCTAGACCCCTGGAAATTATGAAAATAATATTATAGACCCTGTAATGAGGTGAATTCATTATTTTAGCTCTGTTTAGTATTTAATTTAGAAAATTGAATATGTAACTAGTGTTTAAATATTAAAAAGGGGGACAAACATAATTGTCAAATTTATTAAAAACTTTCTCAGTACTTAGAAAACTTTGGAGTGAGATAAAAATATATTTTTAGGCTGAAATAAATCTGTTTCATCTATTATTCACATTTAATAGTATAGGGACACATTTTTAAGTAAAGAATAGTTAAAGAAAAATAGGAAAAATAATTATGAAATAGTATACATCAGAAGCCAAGGTCAAAATATGATCTTAAATTATTTAGGACCAGAACCTAATCTGTTTAGGTAGTGTGTATTACTAACTTAATAATAAAATGCACAATTATGCATAAGAATATAAATCTGAAAATATAGAAACTGGTAAATGATAAATGGAGTTTCTAAAGTACAAAGAATTCAGTTTAGGGTTGATAGAAATTATGAAGGCACCTATGGAGAAGAAAAATATTTTTCATACATACTTGGTAGTTTAATATATAAGGAATTTATTTAAAACTGAAACACACATATATACATATATATATATATATATAGTATGTGAGTATGAATATGAACACCAAAGTAGGAATCATACACATATAAATAAAAGTGTATGCAAGCCCCAAATCAACACACATAAAGTAACCACAACACATATAGTGGTAAAGAACTTTCATAAATATGAATATGTGGTTTGTATGAAGTAGAAGTGTGAACTATGTCTTATGATTGTTGTTTTTCTTTTGCTATGTGTGATGGTATGAAGTAGAACCTGCTCAAGAACAAGTTATTCAATTCCAAGACCAAGACTACCCATTTCAAGAGCAGCAAGAAGGAGGCAAGTGTCCTTGACCACTTTGATCCTATGCTAGGATGTGTAGATAGAATTATTTGCATTGTCAAATGAAATATGAAACCCATGCTAGGAAAGTTTCCCTAGAATTGCATTACCTTGTTTCCTTGTAACTTGGGTTGGGATTTATTTTGTCATGTCATTTATTTACATGCATATGCTTAGCCATGCTTAGAATGGGATATTTGGGATATGAGATCATCAGTTTATATTACCATACTCTTGAATGAGACATTGTGAGTTATGTAGAGGTAGGGATCAAGGCAAGTTGGATGTTTTGGTTGTGTGCTGGGTGCACGAGACTTGGGTTTGTGTTTAGTACTTGCCTGGATCCTAAGGACCGGTTCATGGAGCATGTAACCCGGCTTTACAGTGCCAACCACATGCTGAGATGGGGCAGCTTGGCCAATTAATTAGGTGTATCCCCGGCGTAGTATGGGTGTGTTGGATGGTGCGGGGAATAGGAGTCAGCTGGACTGCCATATGAACCGCAAGGCTCAAGAGGAGGCCACTGCAGCGGGGTTGGAGCCTCTTGTATGCTGTTAGGGGTGAAACCTCAGTGGGCCCACGCTCGTCGGGAATCCCTTTGTAAAGGCTTCGTAGTGATCTCCTGGCCACACACCTGGGAAGTGTGAATGTGGTTCGTAGCCACTGGCATAATGGAGGTTCTTTTAGTCCACCCGGCAACGGGGGATGAAATCACTACTTGTGGGTACAGTGGTACAAACTCTGCAGAGTCAAAACTGTCTTGACAGCCGTGCTCACGGTTAAGAGCGGCCTGGACTTATTCATGATTAGAGAATTGATGGTTTTGGAAGTTGTGGATGTTAAGCGGGGAGCTTAACATTGGAAATGATGTTATGGTTATTTGGATTATGATGATGGGATGGGAGATTGTGACCATTTCACCTGTGTAGTAATGTAGGTGCTTAATAAGCTAAGGTGATAGGTATTAATTGCGTAGTGCTTTAACCATGAGTTCAACCTCTCCTTGTTCTAGCCATGCATGATATAATTTTCCCACACTTGCTGAGTACCATTGGTACTCAACCTTGCATATTTGTTGGTTTATATTGTTGCTCAGGTCAAGATAATGAGGTGGTGTATAATGACCAAGACTTTGGACCCGAGGAAGGTTTTTAGGTTCATGAAGACCCCCGGGCAACACCTGTGATGGAGCCCTAAAGAATAAAATTCCGCTGCTAGTTTATTTAATTGTGATTGAAGCATTAGTGTCCATTGAGACATTTGAGATGTAAGACTTATTTATATTCGACACCTGGCTTGTAATAAATGATGCTTCACTATTTGTCATCACATGTATGAGAAAATGATCCTGGCATACATGTGATATTCACTTGGTTGTTTCTTCGGAAAAACCGGGTGTGACATTCTGTCAAATACATTCCTTGTAACGTGCATCAAATCAATACTATGGAAAATTTCCAGGTTCTTCCAGTACGGAAGATACTTGAAAAAATCAATTGTTTCTTTAAATCCGTGTCAGTTGTATCACTCGAAGATGTAGTTTTCTTTCTCTTTGTTCCTTTACATTTTTTGCCCTTACTGAATGCAACCTGAATGTTGTTGACCATTTCCAACACGAGTTTCCCACTGTATGGTTTTGGTGCAGTATCTTTTTCGATTGTGTTATCAAATTGTTGTTTCATCTTCCTATACTAGTGTGTATCTGTCAAGAACCGCCGATGTCTCATGTACACCGTCTTTCTTGATGAAATGAGGTACAAAAATCTAGTTCCATCCACGCACCTTAGACAACCTTTCTTCCCTTTGATTTGTCCCGATAATTTAAACAGTTCGGTATAATCATGCACGGTAACGAATATCATTGTTCTTAGCGTGAAATACTCCCGCTTGTACTCATCCCATGTACGTACCCCTTTATTCCACAGTTTCGCCATATTCTATTAGAGGTTCCAAGAAAACATCAATTTCGATGCCAGGGTGTTTCGGACCATGTATAAGAATAGAAAACAAAATATATTTCCTTTTGTGACACAACCACGTCGGTATGTTGTACACTGTTAATACCACAGGCCATGTGCTGTGTATGCTCCTTTTTTTCACCAAACATATTCATTCCGTCTGTACCCAAGGCAAACATTACATTTTTGATTTCCTTTTCAAACTCTGGATACTGAATATCAAAAATTTTCCACTGGGTTGCATCACCAGGGTGTCGAATATGTTTTCCATTCTTCCTGCGCGGCTCGGAATGCCAACGCATAAGTTCAGCCTCCCTAGGGTTTGGGAACAAACGCTTCAAGCGATCAATTACTGGAAGGTACCACATCACCAAGGCTGGAATTTTTCTTTTCTTCTTGTCACCTGCATCGTCAGAAGTATAGTCATCGTCACCTTCAAGGCCAATAATATTCTTCTTATTCTTCAGGGTCATATTCATGTTGGTAACATACTGGTGATTGTAGTCCTTCTTGTATCTACTGATACCGTGGATGGGACATCTAGTTGCAAGCTTATGCTCTTTGCGATACAGAATACAATGGTTCACACAAGCGTGTATTTTTGTCACACCTAGTGACATCAAGCAAAGAAGTTTCTTCGCTTTATAAGTGCTTCTGAGCAGTTTATTGGGTTTGGAAGAATTTCCGTCAAAAGATTCAAAAGATCAGAGAAACTACAATCGGACCATCCGTGTGTGGCTTTCAACTTTAGTAGTTCTAGGACTGCACCTAATGTAGTAAAATCTTTATCACAACCCTTTGAATCATCATATAAGAGCTCCGTTGTTGCATTCTGCAATGTCTCCATTTTACTGAAGCCTTTACTTGCTCCCATAGAAATCAATAGATGTGGTTCGATGTGACGTAACATTTCCTCACAATCAAACTCGTCATCATCATCCTGATTGTCACTACCATAATCGATATGAGTATTATTGTCATTAGAACCTCTGTCATCATTTTTATCCACCTCATTCGTATCTAACTTACCATGCTTTGTCCATATTGTGTAGTCTTTTTTGAAACCCATTTTCACCAAATAAGATTGGATTATTATAACATCTATCCAAGCAATCTTATTTTCACAGTCGATATATGAACATAATATGTCATCTATCTTTTGCAACTTCGCATGTCTCTTGGACCCTTCAATAAAGTTTGCAACATTTTGAATGTACATAGGATCAGGTCTTGGCATGTTGTACATCCACGCTCGGCGGTCCATCTTCTATGTCAAATTGTAAAAATAAAAATATAATAGTAACCATTTCTTGATTGCATGTGAAGGCTGAAAGTTGAACACAAGGTTCATAAAGCTAGCAAGGCGAGGATGACGACGTGCGCGCGCTTGGAGGCGGGAGCTAGGACGGCGACGTTGGCTCGGCAGCGAGGGAGAGGGCGGCGGCGGCGACGGCCAGGATGGCAGCGGCGGCGAGGGGCAAATGTATTTTTTTGGCATCCTGACGGCGTCGATTTGAAATCTCCCGAGTTAGGTTTTTGCGGTGCCCGAGCGATGCTTAATATAGTCGTCCATTATAACAGTAGGGTATTAGGATGTTCTATATTACTGCCTGCAATAATTACCTCTCCATAGGTCTGCTCTTAAGTTTCTTCTTTCTTTGCTTCATTTTTTATTTAGATTCCAATGTAGATACTCAAACATGTATAGATTCTGCAAATTAAGTCCAAACTCGATGATTCTTTTTCTATATTCTTCAAAAATTAATATATACCAGATGGAACAAAAAGTTTAAAACTTATATAGGTAACATTGTTATGTTTTGGTAAATATAACATTAATTTATATGCCCATATTATTCAGATTGTTATATCTCCTAAAAAAATAGATCTTCCACTGAAAGTCGGTTTTTATGAACATATTGTCTTATTTATATATGTATGAATTTTGTTATTTTTTAAAGCAATCCAACATGGCAAAATTCAAATTATCCCTCATTATAATGAAATGCTCATATACATATGAGGCATTCTTCAAATTTTGAACACGCATTGATTCAAACAATTTTGTAAAAATCTGAAAAAAATTGTAGAGGTTGGTATGATGACTAAAAAGTCCCGTAGAAAAATGCACTCACAAAATCAGTGTATTATGCAAGATACAAAAATGACAAACATCCTTTTTATTTGTCTTCCATGCTCTGACCAATTTCAAAGTTTTTTCCAAGTGGAATTTAATGGGCACCTGTAATACTAAATCATATTACAAGAACTTGGAATTTAGGCTTTTACATGCCCCCTTATTTTGATCATGGATATTAATAAATCCTAAACTTAGTAAACTTGTTTCACAAGCGGTTCTATATTAAAAACCGCCTGCAATAATTGCCTCTCCATAGGTCTGCTCTTTAGTTTCTTCTTCCTTTGCTTTATTTTTTAATTAGATTCCAATGTAAATACTCAAATATGTATATATTCTACAAATTAAGTCTAAACTCAATGATTCTTTTTCTATATTCTTCAAAAATTAATATATATCAGATGGAACAAAAATTTTAAAACTTATATGGCTAACATTGTTATGTTTTGGTAAATATAACATTTATTTATATGCACATTTTATTCAGATTGCCATATCTGTTAAAAAAATGGATCTTCCACTGAAAGTTGGTTTTTTATGAACATATTGTCTTATTTATACATGTATGAATTTTGTTATTTTTTAAAGCAATCCAACATGGCAAAAGTCAAATTATGATCATGGTGTCTGCAGGATCCTCGTCTCGCCTCACCGCTGGTGATCATGATCAAGGTGGAAAATGCAAGCAGCCGTCGCTGGCGCTCCCGGAGTCAAGCGCTGGAGCCAAGCGGCAACCTTCTGGTGGCAAGCCGGAGAACAACCAGAGAGCCAAGCTGCAACATTCTGGTGGCCCGCCGGTGAACTGTTCCCAATGGTCATCGTCTCTGGTTTCGGCGGCTCCGCCAACACAGTTGGTGGCCTATACCATTGTAACACCCTCAAATTCATTTCCATGCATTGCATACATTTTTCATGTAGAGAAGCATTATAAAAGAAGTAGAAATGGATAAAGAACCCTAGAAATGGAGAAAGAACTATAGAAATGGAGGAAGAACCATAGAAATGAAGAAAGAACCATAGAAATGGAGAAAGAACCATAGAAATGGAGGAAGGAACCGTAGCAATGGAGGAAAAACCACAAAAATGGAGAAGGGAATATAGAAATGGGGAAAGGGGCATAGAAATGGAGAAGAGAAATATAGAAATAGAGAATGGGACATAGAAATGGAAAGGGGAATGTAGAAATGGGGAATGGAATATAGAAATGGAGAGGGGAATGTAGAAATGGAGAATGGGATATAGAAATGGAGGGGGGAATGTAGAAATGGAACAAGTGACATAGAAATGGTGAGGAATGGGAAAAAGATAGCTGAAATGAGCCATTCGCAAATATCCCCAAAATTTCCCCAAAATTTCCAAATTACCCAATTCCAGAAAAGGGGAATTTTCCCAACATTTGGGGGGATTAAATCCCCAAGGCCGCACCCAACTAAGGGGATAAGTTGGTTGAGTTCAAAATTGACTAGGACTCTTGTTTGAGCTCCAATTGGAGTAGGACTCCTCTTTTTCCCCCCTTATAATTATAACCCCCACCCCCTGTCCGACCCCTCTCTCTTTTGGTCGTCCCCCCTTCTGCCAAGCCCCCTTCCTTGCTTCCAAGTCGCCAACTTCCCACCTTGCCTAAATTAGGCCGCCGTCTAGCCCAGTCACGCCGCGCCGTTGCCGGAGAAGAAGCCCAACGATTTGTCCTACCTAATCTTCCATATAAAAATCCCCCGATGCTGCCATTGCTAGGAGAAAGGCCCTGCCACAAAGAGGAAGTGAGGTAGGCCTTCATTAACCGTCTTACGACGTCACCGCTGTTTCTACGCATCCATTTTCTTCGTATCCTTTGAGCAGAAACTTTTGTGTATGGACAGATCGCGTTTTGATCGATTTTTGATAGTGGAATTGATCAAGATCTTGAGTCAAGATCATCACCACGTCCACACTTGATCCCTACACCCTTGTTCATCATAAAACCCCATGAAAGGCCATTAAAACATGCAAGAACACATACAAACTGGTTTAATAAAACTGCACTATAGGATTTGTATTCATCTACCCCATTGCATCTCGAGTAAAGTTTGTGCATGATGATTGATTGCTGTGAATCTTGTATATTTGTAGTCGTGAGTAGAAGGACAAGCTCAAGAGGCCGTCTACGAGGAACTACAACACCAAGATTTCGAGATGCTTGAGCAACACGAGCCACGGGAGCAAGGCAAGTGCCCCTTGACCATATTGATCCCATGTTTTGAAACTATTTTGTTTGCGAAAACCCGTATGCTTGAGTCAACTTGATGGGACACCCTTTTATAGGAGTTTACTAGTTTTCTTAACCATCCTTGTCGCCGGGAAAGTTGATGAGTCGGGTATGGTCATTTTTCCTTTTTGCTTCTCTTAATTCACGGGATACAGGAAGCTGAAATAAAACATGTCTAGCTACTCCACTCATATGAATAATGATGATGAGATCTTGATGATGTTAATGGGCATGGAATCGGGGAGATCTAGGCAAGCTTGGTTCGTGAAAGTTGCTGGATGAGATGGTGGTACTTGCCGTAGATCTAAGGACCGGTTCATGCGAGAATATGCCAGGAAAATAGTGCCACCACAGGCCAAGTATGGGTGCGGCTTAGCTAATTAATTAGGTGTGTTGATAGCTTGTTATAGACCGTGGATGGCGCGGGGAATAAGAGTCGAGGAGGAATGCCCTGGGAACTGCATGGCACAAGAGGGGGCCCGTGGGTGGGAGAATGGTGATTCGAGCCTGCCGGTGAAACCTCAGTGAGTCCATACATCTAGTAGCCCCTTTGTAAAGGCTATTTTATGATCTCTCCATATACCGAAAGTTGTGTAGTGGTATAATGGAGGTTCTGCAGTCGCCGACGGGTGACAAAATCACGAACTTGTGGGTAAAGTGGTGCCACCTCTGCAGAGTGTAAAACTATCATGATAGCCGTGCTTCCGGTCACAAGCACCTTGCCAACTTCCATGATTAGATGGAAAACTTGGGATGGTTATTCGGTATGATTATAGTATGGTCATTGGGATTGGTTTCGGTACTGTTTCGAGTCATGAAAATGAGTTTGGTTTCGGTTATATGAATATGAGATGGTTATGAATATTTATGAGCATGAAATGAACTTGAGAAAGATTAATGCTAGATGAGACATGGTAATTGGTGAATTAATATAAGAGGATGTTGCTGAATTACTTGATTATAATGGGATAAATTTCACCTAGAAATAGTTGCTTTTTTTACCATGTTTGTGAAATAAAATTTGCTTGCTGCAATGAGCCTTTTTATTCCATACCTTGTTGTAAGCTACATGTCATACTTTTCCTGAACTTGCTGAGTACAACATGTACTCACCCCTGCATTACCACATAAACATCAGCTACAGGAGATGAGTACTTCGAGGACCATGTGGAGTACTAGGCGTGCAAACTACCGTCAACATGCCTGTGGAGTTGAAGATTGGAGCCTGCTGCTTAGTTATTTCCGCTGTTGTTTAGAGACTTTTGCTGCAAGAATAAGTTAGGGATTCATGAGTGAGACATTGAGTCATTGTAATAAAGTACTTAAACACTGTTTATTCATGGCTATATTCTGAATTCAGTTTGTGGATTACATGTGTATGTGATGAACATCCCGTGCACACATATGCATTCACTTGGTTCTATTTTCGGAACCGGGTGTCACAGATCGGTACCAGAGCCACGTTGACCGTAGGACGCACGCCTAGGTAGAATGGACACTCTAAAACACATAGGCACACCCCTCTAAACTGTTATTTTCGAAAATTGCTTGCTGCTGCACTTTACTTGTCAATTCAGCAATCGCAAAGTGCTATTTTCAGCCCCTCTTTTCTCTTCTTTTGGACAGCAACACTTTTTCTTTCTTGCTCCATAGATTCTGAAGTTTTGGATTAGTTCTTACTTCTATAAAGTTTCTCATGTCTTATTTATAGATGCCAGTGATCAGGAGCACAGCACGCATAAGGACTCGTCCACCACCACGTAGAAGTGCACTTAACTCCATTGAGGTGTCCGATGGACCATATTGGGAGGAGGTGAAGATGGAACCTCATGATGAAGAGGAAGTCAATAGCTCTATGCATGAGGAAGACGACCCGGAAGAGGTGGAACTATTCGAAGATGACATGGAGGATGATCCACAAGAACAGCATTGGTACGCACCTCAGGAGGAATTTCACGCGGGCTTACACCCCGTGGAGCCTCATGAAGCTATGTCAGGAGGAGACAAATCCGAAGAGGAGATACCCCTTGCTGAGACCAATAATGAAGGTGATGAATGGGCCAACCATTCAGTTCAATAATTTCGGTACGACGGAATGGAAGGAGGACACATATCTAGGGAGCTCAAAGAATTTCTGGATTGCTGCAGCCTATACCCGGAATATCTTCTCAAGAAAGTCCCTCGTCTCGGACATGAAGAGTGGAAGGCTGAAGTAAGCATCCTATCTAATGGTAGGGTTGTCACTTGCCACTTCGCACCCACATGGAGAGCTACCAGGGCAGAAGCTATCGATGATGCTGCATGGGATGCACTCACCGGACTGTGCTACGCCTTCCATGAGCAGCTAGAGGACACAACTTTTGAGCTGCACCCGTATCGGAAGAGTGGTACAAGGGAGATCATTGGACCCCATGTAACAAGCTGTACTTGCTGGAAAAACAAGAGGAGACTCGTGCCAACGTGGGAGCAAATGGAGCACCAGCATCATCTATCCCTACATGGACTGCCGACTCACCATGGCGTGCGCCCATGTATGGACTACCCCTGTCACACGGCGAGAACAGCACCGGTTCTCACGATTAAGTCTAGGTTTCCCCATTGAATAAAGTTGTAATAAGAATGCTTAGATTGTACTAGCTTGAATAAGAGTGGTGTGCTGAACTTTTGTGATGATTGCTTGTGTTTGTGTGCTTGTTGTGAGTTGTGGGACGCTTCGGTGAATGTCCATATCCACACATAGTAGAGAGATGTGAGATGCTTTGGCACTTGTTAGGCTGATGTTAATGAAAGAAGTTGCTTAGTTCATACACCTTGATGCCTATAGTTGGGAAATCACTTCTTTCAATTCTGAATTCTATCTGAAAGTAAGCCTTAAAATAAGGGGGTAGACTTTCTTGCCAACCTTATTGTTTTTGATTCCCAAGGGATTGACATAATACATGGAATGGATTGGTTAAGCAAGCACAATGGAATGATTCAATGTGCTCAGAGGATTGTGTGTTTGACAAGTGAGCACGGTACTCGTATTGAGTTCGAGGCAGCCCAACCGGCAACCGAGAAGGCAGCACTGAACCACGTCAAAGAAGCGACATTGAAAAGCATTCCGGTGGTTCAAAAATATTTAGATGTGTTCCCGGAAGAACTTCCAGGTATGCCACCTGACCGGGACATTGAATTTGCCATTGATTTAGTACCCGGAACTGCACCTGTAGCAAAGAGGCCATATAGGATTCCTGCTAATGAATTAGTGGAGCTCAAGAAGCAAATTCAGGAGCAGCTAGCAAAGTGTTTTATACGCCCAAGCTCATCACCGTGGGGAGCCCCCGTGCTCTTCGTAGATAAGAAGGATGGGACCCAAAGGATGTGTGTGGATTATAGGTCTCTCAGTGAGGTGACGATCAAGAATAAGTACCCGCTGCCCCGTATAGAGGTTCTGTTCGACCAAATGAAAGGTGCCCGAATTTTCTCCAATATTGATCTTCAGTTGGGATATTTCTAGCTGAAGATTAAGCCCTCCGACATACCCAAGACTGCATTTTGAACACGGTATGGTTCGTATGAATATACCGTTATGTCTTTTGGGTTAACCAATGCACCCGCATACTTTATGCACCTCACGAATAAGGTCTTCATGGAGTACTTGGACAAGTTCGTCGTGGTTTTCATCGCCGATATCATGGTGTATTCGAAAAGCGAGGAAGAACACGAAGAACACTTGAGGTTAACATTGCAGAAACTGCAAGAGCATCAATTGTATTCTAAGTTCAGAAAGTGTCAATTTTGGTTAAAGGAGATATCGTTCCTAGGCCACATTATCTCCGAAGGAGGAGTATCGCTTGATCCCGTAAAAGTGGGAGATGTTCTGAAGTGGAACCAACCGCAGAATGTGAGAGATATTCAGAGTTTTCTTGGGATGGCTGGATACTACCACCGGTTCATCAAGAATTTCTCCAAAATAGTGAAGCCTATGACTGAATTGCTAATGAAGGGGAAAGCATTTCAGTGGACACCAGCGTGTCAAGGAAGCTTTGAGGGGCTAAAGAAGAGATTAACCACAGCGCCGGTTTTGGTATTGCCGGACGTGAGCAAGAGCTTCGACATATTTTATGACGCATCAAGACAAGGGCTTGGATGTGTGCTCATGCAAGAAGGACAAGTGGTAGCCTATGCATCGAGACAACTAAAGAAACATTAGCTGAATGACCCCACACCTGACTTGGAACTTGCAGCTGTGGTACATGCCTTGAAGATTTGGAGGCATTATATCCTTGGTCACCGATGTGAGATCTATACGGATCACAAAAGCCTCAAGTATATATTCACGCAAATGGATCTGAATTTGAGACAACATCGATGGTTGGAACTCATCAAGGATTATGATGTTGGAATCAACTATCACCCCGGAAAGGACAATGTAGTAGCTGATGCATTGAGCCGAAAGCGAGCATGTCACCAACTCACGGTTCGGGAGCTGCCACCCGAGCTGCGCAAGGAGTTTGAACGGTTACATCTCGGATTCTTGAACGAGATGGAGGTGATAGAACTGAACTTCTCGCTGGAACAATAGATACGAGATGGCCAAACAACGGATGAGGAAATCAAGGAAAGAATCCGACAAGGCATAGAAAAGGATTTCAAGGAAGACGAGAAAGGAACGCTTTGGTTAGGGAAAAGGATTTGTGTGCCTAACGTGAAACACATCCGCGACATGATATTAAAGGAGGCACATGACTCACCTTATTCCATACACCCCGGCTGTACAAAGATGTACAAGGAACTGAAAACATGCTATTGGTGGGATGGTATGAAAAGGGATATAGCTGAATATGTTGCCTTATGCGACACGTGCCACGAGTGAAGGCCGAACATCAAAGACCCGCTGGATTGTTGCAGCCATTGAAAGTACCCAAGTGGAAGTGGGAAGACATCAGCATGGATTTCATAGTCGGATTGCCACATACTCAGTTGGGTTACGACTCTATTTGGGTTATCGTGGTCCGATTGACGGAAACAGCTCATTTCCTTCCTGTTAGAACCAAGTACAGCATCGCACAACTACCCGAGCTGTATATGGAGCAAATCGTGTGTCGCCATGGAGTTCCGAAGAGGATAGTTTCAGATCAGGATTCTCAATTTACCTCTAGGTTCTGGAAGAAGCTGCATGAATCCATGGGTACACGACTCAATTTTAGCTCCGCTTATCACCCGCAAACTGACGGCCAAACTGAGGGACAAACCAAATTTCGGAAGACATGTTGAGAGCTTGCGCCTTGAAACATGGGCGTAGTTGGGATAGGAGCTTGCCGTATGCAGAATTCTCATACAACAACAGCTACCAAGCCAGCTTGAAGATGTCACCTTTCGAAGCATTGTATGGCAGACGGTGTAGAACACCGCTGTTCTGGAATGAGACCGGAGAAAGCCAAGTGTTTGGACCCGAAGTGCTGCAAGACGCTGAAAAGCATGTCCAAACGATACGTGATAACTTGAAGGCCGCGCAGTCAAGACAAAAGGGTTATGCGGACAATAGGCGAAGAAGATTAACCTTCGAAGTAGGAGACTTCGTGTATCTTAAAATATCGTCTATCCGAGGCCAACGACGGTTAAACTTCAAAGGCAAATTAGTACCCCGCTACATTGGGACATTCAAGATTTTGGGCAAGCGAGGAGAAGTAGCCCATCAACTAGAGCTTCCAACGCACCTCTCCGACGTGCACGACGTGTTTCACGTATCCCAACTCAAGAAGTGCTTAAGAGTATTGGAAGAACAAGTACCGATGGATGAGCTCGAGCTTCAATAGGATCTGACCTACGCGGAGCACCCCATCAAAATTTTGGATGTGAAGGAAAGGGTCAAGAGGAACAAAGTGATCCGTTGGTGCAAGGTACAATGGAGCCATCACACGAAAGCCGGAACCACATGGGAACGTGAGGAAGATCTCAAGGCAGAATTCCCTCATCTATTCTCCACTCTATCAAATCTTGAGGGCGAGATTCAGTTTAAGGGGGGTAGGTTTTTAACACCCTCAAATTCATTTCCATGCATTGCATGCATTTTTCATGTAGAGAAGCATTATAAAAGAAGTAGAAATGGAGAAAGAACCCTTGAAATGGAGAAATAACTACAGAAATGGAGGAAGAACTATAGAAATAGAGAAAGAACCATAAAAATGGAGAAAGAACCATAGAAATGGAGGAAGGAACCATAGCAATGGAGGAAAAACCACAGAAATGGAGAAGGGAATATAGAAATAGAGAATGGGGCATAGAAATGGAGAAGGGAAATATAGAAATGGAGATTGGGACATAAAAATGGAGAGGGGAATGTAGAAATGGAGAATGGAACATAGAAATGGTGAGGGGAATGTAGAAATGGAGAATGGGATATAGAAATGGAGAGGGGAATGTAGAAATGGAACAAGTGACATAGAAATGGTGAGGAATGGGAAAAACATAGCTGAAATGAGCCATTCTCAAATATCCCCAAACTTTCCCCAAAATTTCCAAATTCCCCAATTCCATAAAAGGGGATTTTTCCCCACATTTGGGGGGATTAAATCCCCAAGGCTGCAGCACCCAACTAAGGGGATAAGTTGGTTGAGTTCCAAATTGACTAGGACTCTTGTTTGAGCTCCAATAGGAGTAGGACTCCTCTTTTTCCCCCTTATAGATATAACCCCCACCCCCTGGCCGATCCCTCTCTCTTTTTGTCGTCCCCCCTGCTGCCAAGCCCCCTTCCTTGTTTCCATGTCGCCAAGTTCCCCCCTTGCCGGAATTTGGCCACCGTCGAGCCCCGTCACGCCTCGCCGTTGCCGGAGAAGAAGCCCGACGATTTGTCCTACCCTAATCTTCCATATAAGAATCCCCCGCTGCTGCCGTTGCTAGAAGAAAGTCCCTGCCACAAAGAGGAAGTGAGGTAGGTCTTCATTAACCATCTTACGACGTCGCCGCTGTTTCTACGCATCCGTTTTCTTCATCTCCTTTGAGCATAAACTTTTGTGTGTGGACAGATCGCGTTTTGATCGATTTTTGACGGTGGAATTGATCTAGATCTTGAGTCAAGATCATCACCACGTCCACACTTGATCCCTACACCCCTGTTCATCATAAAACCCCATGAAAGCCCATTAAAACATGCAAGAACACGTACAAACTTGTTTAATAAAACTGCACTATAGGATTTGCATTCATCTGCCCCATTGCATCTCGAGTAAAGTTTGTGCATGATGATTGATTGCTGTGAATCTTGTATGTGCGTGGTCGTGATTAGAAGGACAAGCTCAAGAGGCCGTCTATGAGGAACTACAGCACCAAGATTTCGAGACACTTGAGCAACATGAGCCACGGGAGCAAGGCAAGTGCCCCTTGACCATATTGATCCCATGTTTTGAAACTGTTTTGTTTGCGAAAACTCGTATGCTTGAGTCAACTTGATGGGAGACCCTTATATAGGAGTTTACTAGTTTTGTTAACCATCCTTGTCACCGGGAAAGTTGATGAGTCGGGTATGGTCGTTTTTCCTTTTTGCTTCGCTTAATTCATGGGATACGGGAAGCTGAAATAAAACATGTCTAGCTACTGCACTCATATGAATAATGATGATGAGATCTTGATGATGTTAATGGGCATGGAATCAGGGAGATCTAGGCAAGCTTGGTTCGTGAATGTTGCTGGATGAGATGGTGGTACTTGCCGTAGATCTAAGGAACGATTCATGCGAGAATATGAAAGGAAAACAGTGCCACTGTGAGGACCCCGCCGTCCCGATCACTCACGGGGACGGGACACCTCGCCGGGGAATCGCATTGGGTGGTGCTTTGCGATACGGCACCCAACAACACACATAATAAAGCATCATATTACATAAAACAAGCGGAAGCTTACAAAGTGTTGATTTTACAAATACTTCTCAAAATAAACTACAGCGGAAGACTATTACAACTCACGTCTCTACCTATGCTAAGCAACAGAGAAGGTGTCCAGCCCGCGGACCCTTCTCGCTAGCAACACTGTCATAATAGCAGCGGCAGGGGTTGCCATGAGTTCACCACTCGGGGAGCTCCGAGTCTCATCAGACACCCGTACATCTCAGCGTACAGTTATTACCTGCAAAACAACTTGTGTAGTATCTGTGAGCACGAAGCTCAGCAAGACTGACCCGTCACCCTAGTCATGAAACTCTACATGATGAAAATAGAGGGCTAATTATAGCAGTTTGCACAAACGATGAACTTGAGCTAAAGGAGAGTCCTTACTTCAAGTTTTAATCAATTTTTGTAGACCTCGCGCAACTTACATCGAGACTCCACAATCAAACAAGAAACGCTTCATCTCGATGTCACTTGCCCGAGGTGAAAGTAACTTTAGTGAGCTACCCTAGACTCATACAGACCTTGCGCCATCAAAGTCGAGACTGCACAATCAAACAAGAAACGTTTTGCCTCGACGCTACTAGCCCAAGGTGGAAAATCAATTTAGTGAAAGTGTTGATCATTCCTCATCTCCATTATGAGGATTATCATGAAGCATTATTAACATTCCGAGTTTATTACTACGTCACGACGCAGAGAACAAGTATGCTCACTACTGCGAGCGACGGTGATTGCAATCAAAAACACCCGGCTGACACGACACGTACGCCCGTACTCGACGTTGCACACAGCAACCGTCACTGACATCGTACGTGGCAACCTTTCACACGACACCCAAATGTCGAACCGGTCCCACCGACTGGGATTAAGTCTCTCTACGGCAAACCCTCGTAGAGCCGACTTCTCTATCCTTTCAGCATCGGCATCATACGGTGAGGTATGCCTCGACACCCAGGTTAACATGTTACATCGGTTTCCTGGGTCCCATATAGCCACTATGCATCCGGTACACAACTCAAACTTGCCCAACGGGCCGCACACAAGAACGGGCCTTAATCGACTCAGACATACACTAGGCTCACAGGACCACGTCCTTGACCTTCCATCCACTGCCCGGTCTCCATTCCCAACTATGAGGATCAATTCCCAACTCTTCCGATTGATCCCCCTAAATCCCTGTTCACGAGTAGGAATCTGCCAAATCGAGGTTTGCTTCTTTTAATCCACTTTTGTTGGGATCAGCAGTTATAATTAATTGACAACATATCCTACATTAAACTCCAGGGTTTTCTGGGTCATGCATTTGGAGTTTCATACCATCTAGACGTAATGCAATAAATATAATGCTAGACGTATGAAGTGAATACAAATAAAAACTTGTAAATTTGATGCAAACCGGGGCTTGACTTAGTTTTGCAGGTGACTTATATATATATGCAGTTAGTGGAGACCACTTGAATTGATCTCTTGCCTCCCTCCTTTGATCTCCACTCCAATGACTTGAAATCCTTCACGTAGATGCTACACGTAATGCATTTGCACAATTATAATTGTAAAGACTTTGCTAGAAGTTCTAATAACAAGTTTTCAAAAACTGTAACTCTGTTTAAGAATTTAAAATGACACTGGTGCTAGTGGTTTGGGTTTGGATCTAAGCACATGATTAAGTGCTAAGTGGTTCCTCCCCTCTTCTACATTGATCACCTTAAGTGGTTAAACAGAGCAGGGGTGATCCAGAGCTCCAATAGAGCTGAGAATTTTTATGTGAGTTCCTTGTCACAAGAAAGTCCTCTGGACCAAAAATTAGCACTTCTCATTGAGTGGTTTGTTCAGAATAATTTTCTAAGCAATTAAGCAAAGAAGAATTAATTCTGAGATCACACCCATGTTCATGCCAAAATTAGTGAACTACAATTTCAATTATAGCTCATAGAGTTTGCCTGAATTTTCCTAGCATTTTTGGAGCTAAGATCTGCCCAGAACTGAATTTCCAAGTTTTGGAAATTCTCTGAAAATGTTTCTGTATTCAATTGAACACAGCATCTTCAAATCTAAATTTCCCTGATCAAATCAACTCCAATTGAGCTGAAACTTTTACAGGGGTAAATAATACCCTAAAGACTATTCTGGCAAAATTTGAGGATTTTTGGATTAACCAAACTCCCTCTAAAATTCTTTTGCTAAAAACCTTTAAAGAATTTTACAGAATTTAATAAATGGTTTCATACAAATTGGGTTTGATATTTGGATAGTACTCTATCAGAGGAATCCAACAAAATTTGCTTCATAATTTTTGGATTCTCCTACCCAAAGTTGTGGCTGTTTAAACTTTGAACTGAAGTCTGAAATTCCCCAAAATGTTCAAATGCTGTCAGTGGGTCCAGGGGACAGGTGTCACTAGTCGGGGCAAGCCACACGGGGCTACTGGTTATTTCCCGCGCGGCTACACCAGATCCCCGCGCCACAGCCGATCAAAAATTTGAAAAACCGTCGCTGACAGGCGGGACCCACCGGGTCGTCTTCTACCTTCGGCCGGACAGAACCCGCGGCGGCGCCCTCCGGCGAGCGTCGCCGGAACGACCTTACCGGTCACCTACCGGCCCCCTGCTCACTGCCCCTCCATATTCTGACCTGCTGAACACGTTGGTAGGCTCGCCGGCGTCCATAGATCGCCGGAAAACCTTGCGCACCGGGGTCAGCAACCATTAGGGTTCCGGTGAACTCGGAAATCGCCTACACGGCGTCAAAAGGGTCGGGAATGGCTCGGAGAGTACCGTGGGAGCTTGAGGGTGTTGGAAATGGGCGCCAAACCTCGTGAAAAGGCCGGCAGCATAGAGCTCCACGGCAACCCGAAATGATTTCTTCATGGCGGCAAGAAAAACAGCTATAACTCGGTCGATTCTAGGTGTTTTCGTTCGGTTCTTCTTCGAGGAGGACCGCTACGAGGTATAGAGGCTGTGTGCAAGCTCTCCCGAGCTTGGGTGGCCTGTGCCGCAAGAATTTCGGGTTAGACCGACCCCTAACCCCAAGCACCGTTCTTCGGAAACTTTGGAAATTCTCTGAGCTCGTTCGATCAAATGCTACACGGTTTGCAGCTACACGAACTAGGGATCATAGCGCACCTTTTTTTTGTGTTGGAGCGGGATTGTGAGGAGAGCCGTAGCTCACTGTCCACGGTGACCCGAGTTGGCTTCCGCCGGGGAGCTCTGTTTCTTGGCGCCGTTTGCCGAATTGTGCGCGCCACAGGCTAGGGTCCTTGGTGTCGTGGGGCTGGTGTGGTAGAGCACGCACGGACGTTGGTTTTCCGTGTTGCCGGCGCTAGCTACCGGGGCTTGGTTGCGGGCCGGCGATTGGGAAAGAGAGAAGGCGGCGGTGGGCGCCTGTTTCTGTTCGCGCGTGAGAAGCACCGCGAGCGCGCGATCGACACGAGGGAGGCAACGTGCTCAAGTTGGCCCCGAGGTAAAGATCAGGCCGGCGCAAGATGGGAGCAGGAGGTGGAGCCTTGGTTGATGGGGTGGTCGCTCGGTGTCGCCCGGAGGCAGGGCCTCGGTGGAGTGAGGAACCGAGAGCACAGACTTAGGGATTAAGTCTACCTATGACATGTGGGCCCCACTAGTCAGTACCTCTTTTCCTCAAAATATCTCCAAAGTTTGACAATTATCCAACCCGAATGTTTGAAAGTTGGAAACTGAGCTCATTTGAATAGTTTGGACAAATTCCATCCAAGTTCAAATGTTTATTTGAATTCTTTGCACATTTGACTCCATTTGGAAAAATGGGCAGCAAATCTTTTCAAAAATTAATGAAACTTTGCCTACCAACTAATTTGGACCTAAGGAATCCAAATATGCAATCTGATTCTTGTGTTAGCTGCTGCAAACAATAGTTTGGACACAACAGTTTTGAATTTCCATTGTGTCATCCCTTCACTTGAAGTTTGAATTTACATTTAGTTCATCTCTGATTTTTAAACCCTTCCATTGCACTTGAGCTCTTCATTTCTGTGGTTTTAATCCACATGAGGTCCATCCATGCAGTAACCCTAAGTTGGTTTAGAAGAATCTCACCTATGTTATGATATGAGGAAGAAGTTTCAACTAAGCCCCTTTTTCATACACATGACTCCAACATTTATGCAAACTCATGTTTCTTTGTATTCACATTTTTGGGACCTTTACAATCCTCCCCCCTTAAAAGAATCTCGTCCCGAGATTACAAAAGAAAGATGAGACGGAAGGTAATTACAACAACTACGACAAAAGTTCCGGATAGTTCTTGTGGAGGTAATATTCACTCTCCCAAGTCGCTTCTTCCGGTGTGTGATTACTCCACAGGACTTTGTAAAATTTCAAAGTCCGATTTCGAGTGATCCGGCTCTTCTCGTCGATAATCTTGATGGGCTTCTCGGCGTAGGTGAGATCCGGTTGCAATATCTCCATGTCTTCTGAAAAGATCTCCGTCGGTCTCTTCAAACACTTTCTCAAGTGCGAGACATGGAAGATGTCGTGGATGCCTGATAAGGATGGCGGCAGCTCCAAACGGTAAGCTACCGGTCCACACCGTTCTGTAATAAGGAACGGACCCACAAAGCGAGGAGCTAGCTTTCCCTTGACCCCGAATCGATGAATGCCCTTCATCGGGGATACTCGGAGATAGACGTGATCTCCGACTTCAAAACAAAAGGGTCGGCGTCGCTGGTCCGCATAGCTCTTCTGGCGAGATTGAGCGGCCCTGAGGTTTTCTTGAATCAGCTGGACCCGCTCTTCGGCATCTTTTACAAGATCAATGCCAAAAATCATCCTCTCGCCCGATTCACACCAATTAAGTGGTGTGCGGCACTTCCTGCCATAAAGTGCTTCGTATGGTGCCATTTTAATACTGGATTAGTAACCATTGTTGTAAGAGAACTCTGCTAATGGCAGATGGTTATCCCAGTTCTTTCCATGATCTATGGCACATGCCCTCAGCATATCTTCCAAAATCTGGTTCACCCTCTCTGTTTGACTGTCCGTCTGGGGGTGGTATGCTGTGCTTCTGATTAATTTTGTTCCCAGAGATTCATGTAGTTGCTCCCAGAAACGAGCAACAAATATTGAACCTCGGTCCGATATGATGGTCTTGGGGACTCCATGTAAGCACACAATCCTTCAAAGATACAACTCTGCATATTGCTTAGTTGAAAATCTTGTACTCACTGGGATGAAGTGGGCTGATTTTGTTAAGCGATCAACAATCACCCAAATGGAGTCATGCTTTCTAGACGTGAGAGGTAGTCCAACAATAAAATCCGTGCTGATTTCCTCCCACTTACATGCCGGAATACTTAATGGTTGTAGCATTCCTGCTTTCTTGATGTGATCAGCTTTGACTCGCCGACATGTATCACACTCGGATACATATTTGGCAATTTCTCGCTTCATCCGAGTCCACCAAAATTTTGTTTCCAGATCTTGATACATCTTATTGCTTACTGGATGTATCGAGTACATGGACATATGAGCTTCATCGAGGATTTTCTTCTTTAGCTTCAGGTTCCGGGGCACCACGATACGGTTGTTAAACCATAACACACCTTGTTCATCTTCCCGGAAACATTTCATTTTATCCTCGTTGATTCTTGCCCCGATTTTCCGCATTCCTTTATCCCTCTTCTGGGCTTGTACAATCTCTTCTCTAATGGTAGGCATCAGATCAAGATTATACAACGCTCCATACAGAATCACCCGCAAGCTTGGTTCTTCATCCTCATCCGGAACAACTGACAAGTTATTCACGTGGGATTTACAACTGAGTGCATCAGCCACCACGTTAGCTTTGCCCGGATGGTAATGGATCTCGAGCTCATAATATTTGATCAATTCTAACCATCTCCGCTGCCTCATATTGATATCCTTCTGAGTGAATATATATTTGAGGCTCTTATGGTCGGTGTAGAGGTGCACTAAATTTCCAAGTAAGTAGTGCCTCCACATCTTCAACGCAAGCACCACTGCAGCGAGTTCTAGGTCATGAGTGGGGTAGTGCTGCTCGTGGTTGCGGAGTTGACGAGACCCATACGCGATCACGCGTCCATCTTGCATTAAGACGCAGACAAGTCCAATGCCTGAGGCATCACAATAAACATCAAATGGCTTTGTTGTATCCGGTTGGGCTAACACCGGTGCCGTTTTGAGATGTTTCTTCAATGTTTGAAATGCCTCTTCACAGGCCTCTGTCCACACATACTTGCTGCTCTTCTTCAATAACTCTGTCATTGGTTTAGCCACCTTCCAGAAGCTGGGAATAAATCTCCGGTAATAACCCGCTAGTCCTAGAAAACTGCGGATTTGTTGAACCGATGTTGGAGACTCCCACTTCAAGACTTGCTCAATTTTGTTTGGATCCACAGCCACACCCTCCGCTGAAATAATGTGGCCTAAAAATGGTACCTTGCTGATCCAAAATTCACACTTGCTGAATTTGGCATACAGCTTATGTTCCCGTAATCGTTGGAGCACAATATGGAGATGTTTGGTGTGCTCCTCCTCCGATTTGGAGTATACGAGAATGTCGTCGATGAAAACCACGACGAACTGATCCAACTCTGGCATGAATACTGAATTCATGAGATACATGAAGTGTGCGGGTGCATTTGTTAGCCCGAAAGACATGACTAGATACTCATAGAGCCCGTATCTAGTCGAGAAAGCCGTCTTCGGTATATCCTCCGCTCTGATCTTTATTTGATGATAACCAGACCGTAAGTCCATCTTGGAGAATACCTTGGCACCCACTAACTGATCAAATAATATATCGATCCGCGGCAACGGATATTTATTTTTGATCGTCACTGCATTCAGCGGCCGATAATCCACACATAATCGAAGTGACTCATCCTTTTTCTTCACAAAGAGGGCTGAACAGCCCCATGGCGATGAGCTTGGTCGGATGAACCCTTTGTCCATTAAGTCCTTTAGCTGTTCTTTCAGTTCAGCTAATTCCTTTGGAGACATTTTGTACGGCCTCCGAGATATTGGTGCGGTTCCCGGTGCTAACTCGATCTTGAATACCACATCCCTCTCAGGCGGCATCCCTGGAAGATCGTCGGGAAACACATCTGGGTACTCACGGACCACTAGAATATCCTCCAGTTTCGTGGTCACACTGTGGTACACCACTGGATTTTTAGAATCCACGGCTTCAAGTATGAGCGTTTGGAGACCGTAGATTGGAGAGTCCAAACTAACAATCCGTGGACCAATATCGAGAACAGCCCCGTGGTAGTTCATCCACGCCATTCCTAGAATCACGTCGATCTTTTGCCCCTCTAACACAATGAGGGTGGTGGGGTATACGTTCCCACCTAAGCATAAGGGTGCTTTGATCACTACTTCATTAGCAGCTATATTCCCACCCGGAGAGCGGATAAGGTAGTGATCCTTCGGTGTAGAGGTGGAGAGCTCAGCTTTTCACACATACAACCTGCTGATGAAATTGTGTGTAGCTCCAGAGTCAAATAAAATTAACACGGGCAGTCCATTGAGGGTGAACATTCCTGCTAGCACAGGTGCCCCATCTGGCACATCCTCTAGAGCTGTATGATAAATACACCCGGATTTTGGTGCTGTTCCTTGAAGCTGAGCACGGGGTTGATTTATACCCCGCCCCGGTGTAGTTTCTCTATGGTGTATCCTTACTGGACACTTCCTGCTGACATGACCCAAGTACCCGCACGTGAAGCACGGTTTCTCAGCCAGTTCCTGGTTGCTCTGTGCATGGACATTAGTGGTATTCTGCTGCGGCAAGAACACTTGAGGAGCAGAATAACGTGGCTGCATATACCGTTGTTGCAGCTGTCCGAATTCAGAGTATTGGGACGATCGACTGGAATATTGCTGGAGTCGTCGAGCCGGCTGCATCAGCTGACAGTTCAAGGTACTGTCTACCACCCTGTATTTTTGCGGAGCACTACTGCTACTCTCTGGTGGTATATGGTTCTTTCTTTTCTCAGCCTGAACTTCCCGCTGAGCATCTTCAACCATGACGGCAGCACTCATCAATTCATTGAAGTTCTTTCGATCAGCTAAAACGAGTCTCTCTTTTAGCTTGGGATTGAGGCTGCGGAAGAACCATTCACACTTTTGTGCTTCGGTGTTCACATGTTGAGGCGCATACTGTGCCAGCTTGTTGAACACTCGCAAATGCTCGTATGCACCCCTCCCTCCTTGTTTAAGGCCAGAAACTCCTCGAGTTTCCGCTGAATTATTCCGGACGGAACATGATACGCCAGAAACGCCTTCCGGAATTCTGCCCATGTAAAGTCATGTCCAGCTGGTAAGGAGGCGACTTGATTTGCCCACCATGCACTGGCGGACCCGTGAAGTTGTTGCGCCGCGTATAACACCTTCTGATGTTCGGTGCATTGAAGCAACCCGAACTTAGACTCAATGGTACGGATCCAGTTATCCGCCACCAGAGGATCCTCAGATTCAATGAAAACTGGTGGTTGAGTTGCCAAGAACTCAACATAGGAATTCAGTTGAGGTTGGCGCAAGTCTTCGTCTTGACATCCCCCTTGACGGGATGTATTCACCACCAGGGTGCGGAGCAAGTCGGTTCGCTCATCGCTTGCACCCGTCATGGCAGCCAGAATGTCCGCCATTGTGACCGTGGGTGAAGGTCCTGGTGGCGGCTGCTGTTGCGTAGTTCGCTGCTCCCGCTGTGGAGAGTTATCACCACGACCACCACTGGAACCACCCACCTCACTCATGGAACGAGTTCGCACCATTCTGCAATTGCAAGAGTTCATTATCAGTTCAACACTATCACTTGATTTATTCCATAAACAAAGTAGTGCAACACTGATAATGAAACCTCAACATGTAAGCAAATGATTTAAGCGCAAACTGATGTATCTAACGGCAAGGATTTACAAGCCGACTGATTGGTCCTCAAACAGATCAGATTCTGATCCAGTTAAAAGCACTTTCGTAACTCAAGTTGAATATCAAAGTTAAAGTTAACTTTAATATCTTTCCAACGAGTATCCAAATGCCTCCATATCACTTCTGGATCAAAAGTTATGAGTTTGCAGAGTTGATAGACTTTCTGGATAAAATTTGCCGGCATCTCCTTTGTATGTGGCTGACTTTTTCACTGTTGTATATGAAAATACAACAAGAATCTGAACAACCTTTGAACTACAACAATGTTGCATATCTCATAACCTTTCCAGCGGTGTATAACAAGCTCCCTAGGGATTTTTCTACAGGAAGTTATGGCTTAAAAACAGAAAGGTCCAGAGAGGTTTTGCTACCGTCCTGGTTCTGAACAGTTTGCCTTCAACTGGACTTTTCACCAACTTAACTTATGATTTTGCTCTGGAGGTCTACAAGAGAGTTGTAGAGAACTTGAAAATCTTTCCATAACTGTATCATACACCTTAATTGGTTAAAGCTACTCAGAGTTATGCTCGGTAAAATCCAGCAAGAATTCCCACCAGAAACAGAGCACTCTGTTTTTGAAATCTTTGAAACCTAGACACTCTCTCAATTGAATCTTAGTTCAAAATAAGAGTTCACTAACTAATATTTGTTTCAAACTTCCATTTTTAGTTGAAAGTTAGCTCAGGAATCATTTCTTCATAGGGAAGGAGTTATTATGTGTGGTACGGTGTCGATGCACCGTAAGAACAATGTCGGCACTACGTTGCCTCTCTAAAAGAAAATCCTAAACCGGCTTATACCGGCATATATGTATGACCAGTGGCACTAAGACGGTCTCTCGCACACGTGCACTACACGGGATACGTACGTGGTTAGTACCTGCAGAAGATCACTCAATAGTGGTGCACTCAAAGTTTTTCTCATTTCAGGCAATTCTATAATTGAAAATAAATACAAACGCCCGTATCATTGCCATACGGCCGTCCTTGAGTTAAGTCACGTCTCAAGGTACGTGATCGTGTTTCCACACCACATGACAGGGAACCCGAGTATATCATGGACGGGTCGTCACGGTTGGGAATGTTATCAGCCCAACAGATACCACCTACTGCCCTGCAGGGCACGCCGATGGCAAGCGCTGCGTATGTCCTCCTGGGTTATTTCCAGATGAACACACTCTCGCGTTACTTACCACTCGATGGGGTCTCCACTTACTTGCCTAATGCACGCTAGGGATCAGCGTTTCATATGAACTCAGGAACATGAAGAGTCCAAGAGTTTCATATTGACGTCTCACACCAAGCTGTGAGACATATCCCTGAACTACTTTCCTCGTCAGGGGAGCTAACCGAAATTGAACCGCTTTCGGTTGCGTTCCTTACCATTCTTACCTGAACGTAGGTGTGTCGTTACATAATCAAAATTCAGAATTATAACAAGTAAGTTAGTTCTGCCACTTTAAGTAACTATACTACTATAGTCCTTATGTGGGCCTAATATCGTTTCCTCACCGTATCCTAAGTTTTTGTCGTAATACGATCCTTATTCAGTGTGCTATTACCAATGCGGCTCTGATACCATGCTATGAGGACCCCGCCGCCCCGATCACTCACGGGGACGGGACACCTCGCCCGGAAATCGCATTGGGTGGTGCCGTGCGATACGGCACCCAACAGCACACATAATAAAGCAACATATTACATAAAACAAGCGGAAGCTTACAAAGTGTTGATTTTACAAATACTTCTCAAAATAAACTACAGCGGAAGACTATTACAACTCACGTCTCATACCTATGCTAAGCAACAGAGAAGGTGTCCAGCCCACGGACCCTTCTCGCTAGCAACACTGTCATAATAGCAGCGGCAGGGGTTGCCATGAGTTCACCACTCGGGGAGCTCCGAGTCTCATCAGGCACCCGTACATCTCAGCGTACAGTTATTACCTGCAAAACAACTTGTGCAGTATCTGTGAGCACGAAGCTCAGCAAGACTGACCCGTCACCCTAGTCATGAAACTCTACGTGATGAAAATAGAGGGCTAATTATAGCAGTTTGCACAAACGATGAACTTGAGCTAAAGGAGAGTCCTTACTTCAAGCTTTAATCAATTTTTATAGACCTCGCGCAACTTACATCGAGACTCCACAATCAAACAAGAAACGCTTCATCTCGATGTCACTTGCCCGAGGTGAAAGTAACTTTAGTGAGCTACCCTAGACTCATACAGACCTTGCGCCATCAACGTCGAGACTGCACAATCAAACAAGAAACGCTTTGCCTCGACGCTACTAGCCCAAGGTGGAAAATAAATTTAGTGAAAGTGTTGATCATTCCTCATCTCCATTATGAGGATTACTCACCAAGCATTATTAACATTCCCAGTTTATTACTACGTCACGACGCAGAGAACAAGTATGCTCACTACCGCGAGCGACGGTGAATGCAATCAAAAACACCCGGCTGACACGACACGTACGCCCGTACTCGGCGTTGCACACAGCAACCGTCACTGACGTTGTACGTGGCAACCTTTCACACGACACCCAAATGTCGAACCGGTCCCACCGACTGGGATTAAGTCTCTCTACGGCAAACCCTCGTAGAGCCGACTTCTCTATCCTTTCAGCATCGGCATCAGACGGTGAGGTATGCCTCGACACCCAGGTTAACATGTTACATCGGTTTCCTGGGTCCCATATAGTCAGTATGCATCCGGTACACAACTCAAACTTGCCCAACGGGCCGCACACGAGAACGGGCCTTAATCGACTCAGACATAGACTAGGCTCACAGGACCACGTCCTTGACCTTCCATCCACTGCCCGCTCTCCATTCCCAACTATGAGGATCAGTTCCCAACTCTTCCGATTGATCCCCCTAAATCCCTGTTCACGAGTAGGAATCTGCCCACTCGAGGTTTGCTTCTTTTAATCCACTTTTGTTGAGATCAGCAGTTATAATTAATTGGCAACATATCCTACATTAAACTCCAGGGTTTTCTGGGTCATGCATTTGGAGTTTCATACCATCTAGACGTAATGCAATAAATATAGTGCTAGACGTATGAAGTGAATACAGATAAAAACTTGTAAATTTGATGCAAACCGGGGCTTGCCTTAGTTTTGCAGGTGACTTATATATATATGCATTTAGTGGAGACCACTTGAATTGATCTCTTGCGTCCCTCCTTTGGTCTCCTCTCCAATGACTTGAAGTCCTTCACGTAGATGCTACACGTAATGCATATGCACAATTATAATCGTAAATACTTTGCTAGAAGTTCTAATAACAAGTTTTCAAAAAATGTAACTCTGTTTAAGAATTTAAAATGACACTGGTGCTAGTGGTTTGGGTTTGGATCTAAGCACATGATTAAGTGCTAAGTGGTTCCTCCCCTCTTCTATATTGATCACCTTAAGTGGTTAAACAGAACAGGGGTGATCCAGAGCTCCAATAGAGCTGAGAACTTTCATGTGAGTTCCATGTCACAAGTAAGTCCTCTGGACCAAAAATTAGCACTTTTCATTGAGTGGTTTGTTCAGAATAATTTTCTAAGCAATTAAGGAAAGAAGAATTAATTGTGAGATCACACCCATGTTCATGCCAAAATTAGTGAACTACAATTTCAATTATAGCTCATAGAGTTTGCCAGAATTTTCCTGCCCAGAATTGAATTTCCAAGTTTTGGAAATTCTCTGAAAATGTTTCTGTATTCAATTGAACACAGCATCTTCAAATCTAAATTTCCGTGATCAAATCAACTCCAATTGAGCTAAAACTTTTACAGGGGTAAATAATATCCTAAAGACTATTCTGGCAAAATTTGAGGATTTTGGGATTAACCAAACTCCCTCTAAATTTTTTTGCTAAAAAGCTTTAAAGAATTTTACAGAATTTAATAAAGGGTTTCATACAAATTGGGTTTGATATTTGGATAGTACTCTATCAGAGGAATCCAACAAAATTTGTTTCACAATTTTTGGATTCTCCTACCCAAAGTTGTGGCTGTTTAAACTTTGAACTGAAGTATGAAATTCCCCAAAATGTTCAAATGCTGTCAGTGGGTCCAGGGGACAGGTGTCACTCGTCGGGGCAAGCCACATGGGGCTACTGGTTATTTCCCGCGCGGCCACACCAGATCCCCGCGCCACAGCCGATCAAAAATTTGAAAAACCGTCGCTGACAGGCGGGACCCGCCGGGTCGTCTTCTACCTTCGGCCGGACAGAACCTGCGGCGGCGCCCTCCGGCGAGCGTCGCCGGAACGACCTTACCGGTCACCTCCCGGCCCCCTGCTCGCTGCCCCTCCATATTCTGACCTGCTGAACACGTTGGGAGGTTCGCCGGCGGCCATAGATCGCCGGAAAACCTTGCGCACCGGGGTCAGCAACCATTAGGGTTCCGGTGAACTCAGAAGTCGCCTACACGGCGTCAAAAGGGTCGGGAATGGATCGGAGAGTACCGTGGGAGCTTGAGGGTGTTGGAAATGGGCGCCAAACCTCGTGAAAATGCCGACAGCATAGAGCTCCACGGCGACCTGAAATGATTTCTTCATGGCGGCAAGAAAAACAGCTATAACTCGGTCGATTCTAGGTGTTTTCGTTCGGTTCTTCTTCGAGGACGACCGCTACGAGGTATAGAGGCTGTGTGCAAGCTCGCCCGAGCTTGGGTGGCCTGTGCCGCTAGAATTTCGGGTTAGACCGACCCCTAACCCCAAGCACTGTTCTTCGGAAACTTTGGAAATTCTCTGAGCTCGGTCGATCAAATGCTACACGGTTTGCAGCTACACGAACCAGGGATCATAGCACACCTTTTTCGTGTTGAAGCGGGATTGTGAGGAGAGCCGTAGCTCACTGTCCACGGTGACCCGAGTTGGCTTCCGCCGGGGAGCTCTGTTTCTTGGCGCCGTTTGCCGAATTGTGCGGGCCACAGGCTAGGGTCTTTGGTGTCGTGGGGCTGGTGTGGTAGAGCACGCACGGACATTGGTTTTCCGTGTTTCCGGCGCAAGCAACCGGGGCTTGGTTGGGGGCCGGCGATCGGGAAAGAGAGAAGGCGGCGGTGGGCGTCTGTTTCTGTTCGCGTGTGAGAAGCACCGCGAGCGTGCGATCGACACGAGGGAGGCAACGTGCTGAAGTTGGCCCCGAGGTAAAGATCAGGCCGGCGCAAGATGGGAGCAGGAGGTGGAGCCTTGGGCGATGGGGTGGTCGCTCAGTGTCGCCCGGAGGCAGGGCCTCGGTGGAGTGAGGAACAGAGAGCACAGACTTAGGGATTAAGTCTACTCATTCCTATGACATGTGGGCCCCACTAGTCAGTACCTCTTTTCCTCAAAATATCTCCAAAGTTTGACAATTATCCAACCCAAATGTTTGAAAGTTGGAAACTGAGCTCATTTGAATAGTTTGGACAAATTCCATCCAAATTCAAATGTTTATTTGAATTCTTTGCACATTTGACTCCATTTGGAAAAATGGGCAGCAAATCTTTTCAAAAATTAATGAAACTTTTCCTACCCACTAATTTGGACCTAAGGAATCCAAATATGAAATCTGATCCTTGCGTTAGCTGCTGCAAACAATAGTTTGGACACAACAGTTTTGAATTTCCATTGTGTCATCCCCTCACTTGAAGTTTGAATTTACATTTAGTTCATCTCTGATTTTTAAACCCTTCCATTGCACTTGAGCTCTTCATTTCTGTGGTTTTAATCCACATGAGGTCCATCCATGCAGTAACCCTAAGTTGGTTTAGAAGAATCTCACCTATGTTATCATATGAGGAAAAAGTTTCAACTAAGCCCCTTTTTCATACACATGACTCCAACATTTATGCAAACTCATGTTTCTTTGTATTCACATTTTTGGGACCTTTACATCCACCACATGGCCAAGTATGGGTGTGGCTTAGATGATTAATTAGGTGTGTTGCTAGCTTGTTATGGACCGTGGATGGCGCGGAGAATGGGAGTCAAGGAGGACTGCCCTGGGAACTGCATGGCACAAGAGGGGGCCCGTGGGTGGGAGAATGGTGATTCGAGCCTGCCGGTGAAACCTCAGTGAGTCCATACATCTAGTAACCCCTTTGTAAAGGCTATTTTGTGATATCTTGGCCATACACCGACGGTTGTGTACTGGTATAATGGAGGTTCTGCAGTTGCCAACGGGTGACGAAATCACGAACTTGTGGGTAAAGTGGTGCCACCTCTGCAGAGTGTAAAACTATCATGATAGCCGTGCTTCCGGTCACAAGAACCTGGCCAAGTTCCATGATTAGAGGGAAAACATGGGATGGTTATTCGGTATGATTATGGTATGGTCATTGGGAATTGTTTCGGTACTGTTTTTGAGTCATGAAAATGAGTTTGGTTTCAGTTATATGAATATGAGATGGTTATGAATATTTATGCGCATGAGATGAACTCGAGAAAGATTAATGGCGGGATGAGACTTGTTAATTAGTGAATTATGATAAGAGGATGTTGCTGAATTACTTTATTATGATGGGATAAACTTCACCTAGAAATAGTTGCTGTTTTTACCATGTTTGTGAAATAAAATTTACTTGCTGCAATGATCCTTTTTATTCCATACCTTGTTGTCAGCTACATGTCATACTTTTCCCGCACTTGCTGAGTACGACATGTACTCACCCTTGCATTACCACATAAACATCAGCTAGAGGAGATGAGTACTTCGAGGACCATGTGGAGTACTAAGCGTGCGATCTACCGTCAACATGCCTGTGGAGTTGAAGATTGGAGCCTGCTGCTTAGTTATTTCCGCTGTCGTTTAGAGACTTCCGCTGCAAGAATAAGTTAGGGATTCATGAGTGATACATTGAGTCATTGTAATAAAGTACTTAACCACTACTTATTCGTGGTTATATTATGAATTCAGTTTGTGGATTACATGTGTATGTGTGATAAACATCCTGGGCACACATATGTATTCCTTGGTTCTATTTTCGGAACCGGGTGTCAGAACCACCAAGGTCATGTTGAACAGCACCATGTCAAGACCACCGTCACGTCCTCCGGCACCAATGTCGAGCGCTTACTTTTGCAGGTTCACGGGAACAACCCGGAGCCCCTCATCGTCGGCCTGGACACAGAGTGGTACGACATCAAGAACCCGGACGGGCGCAAGTCGTACAAGACGGCCATCCTGCAACTCTGCATGGGCCACCACTGCCTTGTCTTCCAGATCAGTCATGCGGACTATGTCCCGGAGAGTGCCCTGAAAAACTTCTTCGCCTATCCGCACAACAGATTTTCCGGCGTCAGTATAAGTAGCGACGTAAAGCGGCTGCGCGAGGACTACAGCTTCAAGGTAGCAAATGTGGTTTTATTTCTTTCTCATTTTCTACACTTAGTCCTTTTTGCACCACTGGTGCGGAAATTGTAATGTAACTCTAATCCCCTTAATGCAATGATCCCGGCTTGTCCGGCTTTTGAAAAAAAAGGTAGCAAATGTGGTTGAGCTCTGGGACCTTGCAGTGAAGGTGCTGCACCGGTCGGACCTCATGTCGGCGTCACTCAAGACCCTGGCGCTATAGGTGATGAATGTGCACATCGACAAGGCGAAGGACATCAAGTGTGATAAGTGGGATAAGGTGATCCTGTCACCACAGCAGGTGCAGTATGCCTGCATCGATGCATTTACCTGTTCCAAAATTTGCGTGCTGTTGCTCTCCCGTCAGGCTTCCTCGCCATCTTCTTCGGTCAGGGAGCACTGCCCCTCATCAGGGTACGTCAGCACGGACTACGATGATGACCAGTATCATGGCTACAAATTGCCAGTCCCACGCGGTGACGATCTTCGCGTCATCGAGCACCCCAGCGGCTACCTAATATGCCTAGTCTGTCCCAACTTGAAGCGCAAATGGAAATGGGAAGGCATCAACTGCATCCAACGTCATGTTGTGGAAGTTGGGCTCTCCAATTCCGAAAGACATAGTGATAAGAATAAGAGACGGCACCGTCGAATGGCAAGGAACCATGGCTGGATGTGATAACTTCTCGACGTGCTTTCATATTAGTTATTATCTTCTGAACAATGTATGTGGACAATGTATGTGGATTGAATATTTGTGCAGTACCCTTAATAGCCTCTTCTGAAATACTTTCTCGGATGGATGTGCCCATGGTAATCCTACTTTGTTTTCCTCTTACTTAACTATGATCCTGATGCAACATTTCCCTGTTGTTTTTTTGCTGGTATAATTATTGGTATGCTCCATCCAAGATTAAAGAAAAAGTAAAAACACTTGTACGTATGTTATCCTTGATGTGTCCCATAGTACTCTGGTCCTGTTAAATTTTTTCACAAGCGGTTCTATATTAAAAACCGCCTGCGATAATAAATCTTCGCAGGTGGTGTTTAATTCACCTTTGAGGAGGGAGGAAATTAAGTTCTTTGCAGCTTTTCCTCTCGGGCTGTTCGTCTCCCTCTGTCAACAATGGAAAGACGCGCTTTTATCTCGCTCGTCTCTTCACCACCGACCCCAATTAAGTTCTCCGCACCTCCTCCTCCTCCTCCGGCCGCGTGTTTCCCTCTCTCTTTTTTCATAGGCGGTTCTATATTAAAAACTGCATATGATAATACATCTCCATAGGCGGTGTTTAATTCATCTTCGAGGAGGGAGGAGGGTCTCGCACGCCGGTCGCACTTCTCTGCACCACCGTACCGGCAAAAATTAAGTTCTCCGAAGCTCTTCTTCCTCGGGCCTCTTGTCTCTCTTTGTCAACAATGGAAGGCGCGCTTTTATCTCGCCCGTCTCTTCACCACCAGCCGCAATCAAGTTCTCTGCACCTCCTCCTCCTCGGGCCATGCATTTCCCTTCCATCCAACTCCAGCCGCTCTCTATTCGAACCCTTTAGTGATCGACAAACTCCAGTGCTACCGCCACTTGCCGTCCACTGTTCACCATCACCGTCATCATCCTCACCGTCACTACTCCCTCCTATTCTACATCGTCATCGTCGTTCATGGCTGGGAACTTTGTTAACGACTTGGTGCGTCACCGACTCAAGGAGGAGCGCTTGGCGTGGCGCAAGAACCACCCCCATGTATGTACATATGGCACACCGGTCACTCTGTAGTTTTGCTTTTTCCTTCTTGTTTGTTTTTGGTATTTTCAATTTCATGGCTCGCCATTTGCATCACTTGTTGTCCAATTTCTCTGCGTAGGGTTTCTCTACGAATCCTGAGTCGGGAGAGTTAATGAAGTGGGAGTGCATCGTCCCCGGTAAAGAAGGGGTAAGTCATGAAGAATAAGTGAAATCCAGTATAACCATCGCCCACTTATTAATGAATTTCTTTTGTAGACTGACTGTTAAGGTGGTTACTACCCACTGACAATCTCCTTCCCGGATTACTATCCCTTGGCTCCTCCGAGATGCGCCTTTCCACTTGGTTTCTTCCACTCGAATGTCCATGGCTTAGGATTTCTCTGCCTTGGGGTGCTTGATCAAGACATTGTAAGATAGAATTATTTTGCTTAAGTATTTAGTAATTGTTGCCAAACTTATTTGAAGTGGTTTCTTGTTGCTTAAATTGATATTTCGTAGGGCTGGTGTCCTAGTATTAATGTCAGAATTTTACTACTTGAAGTCCAGCATTTGCTTCATCAGCCAAATGCGCCCGATGTTGAAAATGATTGCTATAATCTACTTATCAAGGTTAGTAAAATTGTGTTAGTGAGCAACCTAGGTTATATATCATTCCTCATTCAACATTTGTCAATTTTAAAGAATGTTAATGTTATTTTTCAGGATCCAGAGGAATATAAGAGATGTGTTTGGGAGCAAGCTCGACGGTATAGTTTAGGTCGATCGATGGGAGCTTCATAGGAATACAGTCTGAAATGTATAGTTTAGACGGCACACGATAAGTATAAACTATGAAATGTTAATGTTTATCTCTAAATTGCAATGTGATTGCGGTTCTATATGTTCATTGTGGCAACGATGCACATTTATTATCTCTGCGCGCGAAATGGCAACAGACAAATATAATTTAAACATCACAGGCGTTGTTTAACTAAGAGCCACTTGTGAAATATGCACCTATATAAGACCGCAGAGAAATAACATAATTTAAACGTTTTTCACAAGCGGTGTTTAAGTAAGAGCCTCCTGTGAAATCGCGCCTATATTATGCAGCTCAAGCGGTTCTAAATTACAATTTAAAACCGCCTGCACTAATACATCTTCATAGGCGGTGTTTAACTAAGAGCCGCCTGTGAAAATCTGCGCCTATATAAGGCCGCTCGGTCCCTTCGAAAAAACCCAACCCTGGAGATTTCACTTAGACGCTGTCAGGCTGCCAAAATTTTCCTTTGCCGCCAAAACCCTCGCTGCCAAAACCCTCGCCGCTGAGCTTCGTCCTCGCCGTAGAGCTTCATCCTCGCCGTCCTCGTCGGCGAGCTTCATCGCCGTTGCCGTCGCAGTCGTCGTTGCCATCTATGAATGTCCGCCCATTTCCTCCCTTCTCTCCCTCCTCCCTTCTCTGTACCCCATGCCGCCTCCTTCCCTCCCCCTCCCCGTGCTGCCTCCCTCCTCGCCCTCGTCGCCGGCCGAGTGTCATCCTCGCCCTCGCCGCCGCCTCCCTCCCCCCTTTTTTGCCCCCCTCCGGCACCATCGGCACCGCACCCCCGCGCCTTAATCCTCCCCGCGCCGCCTCCTCCTTCCCAGCATCTACCCCCACCATGTGCTGCCCCGTCCCCACCGTCCCCGACCGCATGCGCTCTCCCACTGCGCCGAGCCCCCCTTTTAGATTGTTTAGATTACTTGTTTAGAGACCTTGACAATTGCTTAGATTAATTGTTTAGATTTTGTTTGAAGGTGGACCAGAGGGAAAATTGTTTAGAGAGCAAATTAATTGTTTACATCAGAAAGCAAAACAAATTTAGCTCAATTGTTTCTTCTACATTTTTGTGTGTGTTCATACCTGCACCAATTAGTTGTTTAGAATAGTTGTGTTAAAAGAGATAGTCTTGTTGTGCTAACAAGTTGTCATGTTGTCTTTGTAATCACCGAGTACTTTAATAGGGATACATGTTGTGTTTGTAAATCCACCATGTTGACTCTATTTTATATATTAGGATGTGATTTTACATATTAGGATGTCTTTGTAATCATTGAGTACTATAAAAACAAATCCCATCTGTTCGTTTTCAAGTTCTAACATGGAAAGCCTTAAGAAGACTGGTGTTGGTAGTAACAATGAAGCTGATAATGTTGAGTTTAGTGACTCCAGCAGTTCAGGCTCGTATCACAGTCCATCGGATCCTTTTCCAAATGTAAAAATTTAAATGACTTCAGAGGATCTCGACCCGGAATATGATCCTGCCAACGAGGTATGGATCACGAATCTTAACTCCAACAGTTTAAGTTAATGTTGGTTGTCAAGTATATGAAGCCTTATAATTCTTTTCTACCTAGCTTAGTTGCCAAGACAACGGCGAGGGGACTTCGTCTCCTAAAACCGCAGAAGAATCTCCAATGGTTGAATCCTCAAATTCAGTCAAGCGAAAAAGAGGGATACGAGGTCCCAATAAGGGTCCACTGAACCGCATCATATACATAACAAGTGTCGGTCCAGGTGGGCTTCCCCAAGAACCACAGGATTCAGTTACAAAGTACCAAAATGCACGCGGTTGTCTTGTTAGAGAGCTCGTGCCGATCACAACCAAGAATTGGAGAAAATTCCCCGAGGCGGACAAGAATGAGTTGTGGGAGGAGTTAAAGTAACAATTCAAGTTCCCAAAAGGCACGTAAGAAGCTGTAAAGAAAGCAACATTGGTCTCTTGCGGCAAGAAGTTTCGTGGTTGGGAGAGTGAAATGAATGCTTATGTTAAGGACAATAAGGTCCCTAGCCCGAAGAAGATGGGAAAAATCACACAAGCTCAGTGGCAAGAATTTGATCGTCAAAAGACCACACCTAAGGCTAAACCCCTAAGTGAATCTAGGACAGAGCTTACCAAAAAGAACAAATACCATCATCACTTGGGGTCTGCCAGATATGCCCCCAAAGTTGAGAAATGGAATAAAATATTAGAGGAAACTGTTAGCAAGGGCAATCCTAACCCGCTACAAGGCTGCGATGAGAGAACTAAGTGGTGGGTCTTAGCTCGGTCAGGTTTGACCAGCGAGGGCTGTGAGGGCCCGGACCCGATCACGGGGCCGTTCCGCTCGCCCGAGGACCGCGTCGGGTGGTGCCATGCGATGCGGCACCCAACAACATACGGGTCGAGGAAACACATATTACACAAAGCGTTTTGCGGAAGCATATAAAGAGTATTTACAAATACTTATCTCAAAATAAACTACAGTAGAAGACTATAACTCTCACGACTCATCTCTAACTTAGCAACAAAGAAACAGTCCATCCCGCGGACGTTTCTTACTAGCAACACGAAGAACAAACCGCAGCGGCTAGGATCCTCATGAGTAACCACTTGGAGGTTTCCGAGTCTCATCGGCAACCATTCTGATAAGCATAGTCAATACCTGCAAAATAACTAGGATAGCATCCGTGAGCATAAAGCTCAGCAAGACTTAACTGTCAAACCTAGCCATGAAACTCTACATGTTGTTATAAACATAAAGTGGGATAGCAAAATGCATAATGACCTCACCTAAAAGTGAATCCTTACCTTCAGGTATTATTTGCAGAAATTTAAAAGTAACCTTGGCCACGCCACATCGTGAGTCAAGAATCAAACAAGAAACGCTTTCCCCCGATGTAATTTGCTCATGGTGAAAATAAATCAAGTTTGCACTGGTCTATTCATAAAAGATAACATCACAAACTAGTATGAACTTCAAACCAAAATGATTAGTTGTTATCTCAATTGCATGTTCTTACTACGTCACGACTGTGAGAACATGTATGCTCGGTCCTTTTTCCGTGAGCAACGGTGATTCCAATCAATAACACCCGGACTACACGACACGTACGCCCGTACTCGACGTTGCCTACAGCAACCATCACTGACGCTGCACGTGGCAGCCTTTCCCCTGTTTCACCCACGTTGAATTGATCAAATTGCCCCGTACAGTAGCCATCCTCATGGTGCACCTACCGACATGAGATGTCATGAGAGTGTTACCCACAGTGCACACCGGCACTCTCGCCTGAGGCGACCCAAAAAGGCTCAACGCAAGATTCCCGAGGTACATCGGTTTACTGGGTCCCATATAGCCAGCATGAGTCCGGTACACAACTCAAACTTGCTCAACAGGGCCGCATACGGATCGGCACTTGACCGACACGGACAGGTCTAACGCATCCAGGCCCCTATGTCCTGCTGCTCCTACAACCTGCCCGGTCACAACTTCAACTTGCTAACAAATTATCTGAACCAATCCCATATGCCCCTGTTTTCCTGATCATGCGAGTAGCATCTCACCACTCGACTTCTACCGAACCTTACTTAAGCGTGGCACTTCTACACGATGAAAAGACATCTACCCAATACTCCATGGGTTCATATGGTCATGCAAGAGGAGTATCAAAGCAACTAGACTTAATGCACATTTCATATCCTAACCAACAAGTGAATACAAAGTAAAAACTTACAACCTGTTAAATGCAAACCGGAGCTTGCCTGTGTTGCAGGGTAGTAGTATATATAAGCAGTTAGTGATCCTTGCTCCCTTCATCCTCCCGAATCTGATCCACTTCAATGAATCACTCCTTTGAATCCCCTTCGTTGTGAACCCTATCAAGATGTACATGCACAAGTTTTTATAATGCAATGGTAAGAATTAAAGACTTCATTTCTTAAGAACAGAGGCTGTGTGGAAATGTAAAGAATGGCTTTGTTTGCTTCTGTTGTGCAAAGAAACATGAATGAACTAAATTTGTCTTAGTGGTTTATTTTACAACTAACTAAGTTTCCTAATGAACATAAGAGATGAACTAGAATGATTTGAACATAACTCAAGATCCTGATCTCCAATGATTTCGACATTTTTACAGGAAGTCATATACTACACAGAGACTTAGCTTGCCAAATTGCAGCTAATGTGGATGGAATTTGTGTCCTCCAATATTCATACAATACTCTTATGTATTTTTCCCACATACATAAGCATGGAGAACAAGAACAGGGAGTTATACATCTCAACTTAAGCTGATAATTTGCATGTGAGTTCCTGGTCACATGATGGTATTTTGATCCAAAATTCAGACCTTTTGCTTGAGTAGTTCCTCCAGAATAAATCTTTAAGCATTTCTACCAAAAGAATTAGTTCTGAATTACTGTGCATTTCATGCCCAATTCAGTGAACTACAATTTCAAGTATTACTCAGAGAACTTGCCTAAATTTTCTCATGATTTTTGGAGCTATGAATTGCCTAGAGTGGATTTTACAAGTTACACCTTTTCTGCAAATGTTTCTGGACCACTATGAACACAGTAGTTTGTATTTAGCAAATTCCTACACAAATGATCTTCAAATTAGCTGAAAGTTTGCTAGAAGGTCAACAACATGCTAGATAATATTCGGGCAAAATTTTAGGATTTTTGAATGAACCAAACTCCCTCAACAATTCTTTTACACAAAAACATCAAAGAATTTTCCATAATTTAATATTGACTTTCATACAAATTAAGATTCATATTTGGATAGATCTTTGCAAAATAAATTCAACCCAATTTGAATCACTCAATTTGGAGGTTCCTACACAAAGATATGATTTTCCAAAGTTCTAGCTAATTATGGAATTGATTTGCTATAAGAAATTGATTGGGCCCACGTGTCTAAACCGCAGCCACTCAGAATTGAGGACACACCGGGCTACACGGTTCCAGCGCACAGCCACAGTGGATCCGAGCCACAGACGATCCAATATTTAAAATTCAGGTCCCTGACATGTGGGGCCGCCCACCTTCTCCTACCTCCCGCCATCCTCTCGCGCCCGCGCTGCTCCCCCTCGCCGGACTGAAACCGGGGTTCGCCGGACTGGCATTTCCGGCCGCCTCCCGGCCTGAGGCTCGCTGCTTGTGAGTTTGGGAGGCCAGGGAACATGATAGTAGGGTCGGCTCGGACTGCCGGTGGCCGAAAGTAGCTCGGCGACATGCGGCAGCCTCGGAGGCACATTGGCGCCGTCGGCCAGCCCACCTAGCCCTCGAAACTTCGGCCAAACCTCTCTACAGCACCCTTTGAGCTTAGGGAAGATCAACAAGGCCTCAACATGGCTCGGGAATGACTGCAAATGGTTTGTCACTGTGCGCCCGATTGGTTCCGCCAAAGAAGCGCTCGGAAAACAGCAAAATACGCCGCTCCGAGTTGATTTCAAGCCATGGTTGATAAAAGGAAAATGATCACCGTCTAGTCGGGCCTGTGTGTGCAAGATTTGATGAGCTAACAGCAATTAACGAGTGAGAGTTTGAAGTTCCCGTACCGGTTACTCAGTTTGCACCCGCCGGAGCTAAAACTTCGAATTCGCCAGCGATGATCAACGGCTTGCTCCAAGTTTTGGAGGAGAGCAGCACCGAGGTGGGATGCTCCCGTGGCCATGCTTGATCAGGCTTGAAAACCTCTGTGGAGAGCTGTCCACGTGCGCCCGATCAACGGTTTGTTTTAGGTCACCGCGGATGAAGGTGTTCTAGGGGAAGGGAAGCCCGAGCTCGGCTGTTTTTGTGTCGGGGAAGTGAGCAACGAGTACACGGTGCTGTTTAGCAGCTCGGAGTGGAGTTGTGTGCAAGTTTTTCCAGGTTCCACATGAGCACCGAGCAGGCGGCGGTGTGGCTCTGTTCTTTGCGTGTTGTGAGCAAGGAGAAAACGAAATTGGTTTGCTTCGGTCTGTGAGGGAGGATCACGTCGAAAGGAAAGCTCACACACTGGTGCCAGCACGTGGGGAAGAGCAGGAGGTGGTGGCAGCTGCTCCTGGTGGCACACAGTGAGCTCTCGGGTTGTATTCGACACTGGGCAGAAACTACTTCAGGTGCAAGTCACAAATAGCCCAATGACATGTGGGGTCCACCCATGTTTCTCCTCTCAAAATATCTCCTCAAGTTAATCCTTCCCATTCCAAAGTTTTGAAGTTTAAAAATGGACTAGGGTTTGAAGTACCCGAATTCAGTTCGAATTGGGCATTGCAAACATGAATTCAGTTTGAATTTGGAAATGCTTCTCTTCAATTCCTTTTTAGCCCACCCTAAAATGAAAAGTTTGCCACCCTCGTTTCCTCCAAGTCAGGAGTATAGGCTGCAAGAGTACTCAAAGGTTTAGCCACAGTTTTTGGTGAACTTTGAATTTGGGAAATCTGATTTTTAATCCTTCATGCAAAAGAGTATTTCATCCATGGTGTTTTAGTCCACTTTGGTTCAACACATTCGAATGAACATGTGAGCCTCTTTTTGGATGAACATCCATGACAATATGGCGTGAAGCAAAATTTTAGCAAGTCCCATTTTTCATGACTTTGCAACACAACGACAATCAAGCCTCAGTTTATTCATATACATTTTTGGGACTTTTACATTCCTCCCCCCTTAAAAGAATCTGTAAAAGTCCCAAAACTTGTATATGGAAAACTTGAGTGGTTAATGAAGTTGAGTTTAAATTCAAGAAATGGGACTTGCAAAAACTTTTCTAACCATGTGAAGGTTGTCATGAGCAAGCACATGAATTAAAGTCCACCTAGAATTCAAATGATCATTTAAATGCAAAGGTGGTCATTTTTAAATGAAGGATGCAAACTGTGGTTGTAAACCTCCCCTTTACAGCCGACAAATTAAAAGTTTGAATCCATATTTGAATTCCTTAGGTCCAAATTAGTGGTTATGCAGATTCTCATGAATTTTGGAAAGGTTTTGCTAACCGTTTTCCAAAAGGACTTAAATTTGCAAAGAATTCAAATACATATTTGAATTTGGATGAAACTTGCCCAACTATCCAAATACAATTCAGAGTTGAATTTTCCATAATTGATTTCCAGCATTTTTTCCAAATTTTGGAGATATTTTGAGGGATAAGGAGGTACTGTCTTGTGGGGCCCATTTGTCATTGAAATGTGCAGACTTGCTACTGAAGTTACTGGGTACCCTTTGTTTTTCACTCCAACCGACTGAAAACGCTGAACAGCACGCATGCCACCGAAGTAACGTCGCCGCCAGCTCCTGAGCAGCTCAGGGCTTGGTTTTGTTGCTCTTATCGGCTCCACCCGGGATCTTTTCACCCCACGAACCGACACCGAGGCCTGTGCTTCCTCCTCATGCACTCTCCTCGACGAAGAACTCGGCGCACGCAGGCACGGTTTCGGTACACAGGCGCCCGGATGCCTCAGTAGTTTCCATGCCAAGCTGAGATCATCCACGGCGTCGCTGGACCTCCCTCAACGTGCCCGAAGCAAGAACCAGGCGCCAGCTCCACGGGAACCTCGGCGTCGAGTTTGTTTTTCTTACACAGCGCTGTGTGTAGCTGCCACGACAAGAACCAGTTGCCCAGTCGCCACAGAGCTTCTCCCACCGAGCTGCAAAAGCAAAAAGGTTCGCCTAGACCTCTTCTTGCTTCACTGTAACACCGGCAGCTTGTTACGATCTGTGCTCGCTGGAATTTTGCTTTTGCTGCCGACATGCAATAATACCCGCGTAGAGAAACTCGGCAAATTTATCTCACACATTGCATCACTCAACACATAACCTAGCAACCTACTTCTAGACGTCCGCGCAAGCTCAGAGGATCAAAAAATCACCGAGAACCATCGAGAAGAGCCACTGTTCTTCGAGTTTTCCGAACTTCGCCGGATTTTGACCTAGCCCGACGGTGAGGTCGCACCTCCGGCGAGTTTCCTTGAGATCAGCATGTAGTTCGGTGTTCTCCTCGGTGCAGTGGTGCTGTATGAGAAAACGGCGCAGCTTTTGGTGCATCACAGCGCCCTAGCGACGTCACCGGACATGCCGCAGCCACGGTCGCCGTCGCGTGTAGGTTTCAGGCCATCCTCGGTCCAAGGGAAGACCGGCAACGTGTTCCCCGCACGAAAATACGTAGTGGCAGTGAAAATCAGCGAGTTCAGAGCACCGGAAACTCCCCAGGGCTAGCTCTCCGCCGAGCTTGGCGGCGGGCTGGCGCGGGAGGCGAGAAGCGGCAGGAGATGACAGGGCTGGCCCACGTGTCAGCGTCTATGTCGGGGAACCTGGATTCTCTGTGGTACTGGATCAACTTGTGACTGTGCGGGGAAAACCCTGTATCCTCGTGTGTGGACGCATAAGAATGCGGCATGTCAGCCCGGACCCACTGTCAGACTTTTAAACTTTTCCCGGTTTAATTCAAATGCCAGATTTGATTCAAACTTTGGAAGAGCATAACTTTTGCTAGAAAGCTCCAAATTTAGTGATTCAAATTGGGTTGGATTCAAATTGAAAAAACTATATCCAAATATGCAACCCAATTTGTATGAAAGTCATTATTTAGTTCTGGAATATTCTTTAATGATTTTCAGAAACAGAATTTTAGAGGGAGTTTGGTTCATCCCAAAATCCTCAAATTTTGCCAGGATAATCTTTATGATGTTATTTAACTCCTGTAAAAATTTCAGCTCATTTGGAGTTGTTTTAGGTAAGAGAATTCAGAGTTCCAGTTTCTGTGTTCAAATGAATACAGAAACATTTTCAGAAATGTTCCAAAACTTGGAAATTCAGTTCTGGGCAATTCTTAGCTCCAAAAATCCTAGAAACATTCATGAAGGCTCTATGAACTATAATTGAAATTGCAGTTCTCTAAGTTTGACATGAACATGTGAGTTACTTCAGAATTAATTCCTTTTTGCTTAATTGCTTAGAGAATTGTTCTGAATAAACCACTTAGTGTAAAATGCTAATTTTTGGTCCAGATGACTTTCTTGTGACAAGGAACTCACATGAAAATTTTCAGCTCCATTGGAGCTCTGGATCAGTACTGTCCTGTTCAACCTCTTTAGTTGAGTAACACACAAGTGATGAAATGCACTTATCACTTGATCATGTTACTTAACCCAAACCAAACCAATAGCACCAGTGTCATTTTAAATTCTTAAACAGAGTTCCAGTTTTAAACTTGTGATTAGAACTTGTTAGCAAAAGCTTTACAACTAAACACATATGCATATTCATATCGTGTAGTCGTCTACGTGAGGACTTGTGAAGGAAGTGAAGCGGGATTTCGAAGACAAGGTGATCAAGTGATCAATTCTCAAGTGGTCTTCACTAACTGAACATTATATACTAGTCACCTGAAAAACCAAGGCAAGCTCCGGTTCGCATCTAGTTGTTTTATAAAGTTTTACTTTGTTCACTATTATGGGTTAGAGTTTGTATGTGCATTAAGTAAGGACTGATTTATACTCCAACTGCATGACCAAATAAACCCTCGAGTCAAGGGTACAAGTCATATCCCCGCTGCAGAATAATGCCATGCTAATTAGGTTATGACATCCGGTAGAAGTCGAGTAGTTGGAGTCTACTCGCGAGCTATAATTCAGGATCACACGGGTACGGTTGAGAGAGGCAAACTAAAGTTTATATTTCCAAAGATGAGACCGGGCAGGAGAGTTAGGCAGCGACAAGACGAGGTCTTGGTCGAGTAGCTCTGCCTGTGTCGGTTAAGGACCGAGCCGTGTGCGGCCCTCGGAGCAAGTATTGAGTTGTGTACCGGATGCTTACTGCTACATGGGACCAAGGAAACCGATGTACCAGGTTAACTGGATCGTAGAGGCATACCACATCGTCTCGTTAGACCTATGAGCCCGAGACCGCGTGACCAGTTCTACAGTCGGGTGTCCTGCGAAAGGTTGTCACATACGACGTAATGAAGGACGCCAGATTTGGGTCTTCATAGGCGTGCGTACGTGTCAAGTTATCCGGGCAGTGTTTGGTTCGAATCACTGTCCCTCGCGGATATGAGTACCGCTTGCTCGCTGCGCTGTGACGTAATAATCAAGTTGTGTGAGAACAGTTTGTAAGTTTAAATTGCTGCTATGATAGTTGGAATTGAATGAGAACCATGTATGAAGTAGTGATAGAGCAAATTAAAGTTAATTTCCACCTTGGGACAAGTAACATTGGAATGAAGCATTTCTTGTTTGATTATGGATTTCCAATGTTGCTCGGTGCAAGGTCACTACTGTGATGGCTAAAATCTGAAAGTTAAGGATGAACGTGTAGGCGAGTCTTTATGCAACTTAATTGTCTAAGGTCTTAAGTTAACTTCATGTAGAGTTTCATGCTTTAGAAGAGACGGTTAAGTCTTGCTGAGCCTTTGTGCTCACTCTTTCTATACAAGTGGTTTTGCAGGTTAACATCGACGCTTGTAAAGAAGGTTGTCCGGCGAGACTCGTAGACTTACGAGTCATGTAACACATGGAGAACCCAGCCGCTGCAATGTCTCCGTGTTGCTAGCGAGAGGAGTCCGCTGGCTGGACCTCTTCTCGAGTGCTAATTAATTATTCGATGTGAGTTGATTGTAGTCTTCCTCTGTTGCTATTTGATGTAAAGTATTTACAAAGAACACTTTTAAGCTTCCACTTTTGATTTATGTAATACAGTTTTGTTTATAGGTGTGCTGTTGGGTGCCACATAACACGGCACCACCCAATGTGATTCCCGGGCGAGCGGCACGGCCCCATGACATGGGGCCAGGTCCCCCGCAGCATGGTATCATTGCCGCATTGGTAATAGCGCATCGAATAAGGATCGTATTACGACAAAAATTTAGTATAGGGTGAGGAAACGGTATTAGGCCCACATAAGGACTACTACATTAGCCTAATATGTATGTGGCAACCTAACTTATTTGTTATGTCAAAAAATCGTGCATCTTGGGATGTTCTATGTCTTGGGGGTACATGTAAGCGCTGTCCACCAGTGCACACAAGCTGAAGGGTGGAGCCTAATGGGTGGCAGGTAACCCGGCCAGCTTTAGTATCCTCTACGACTCTTCTTGTCGTTTGGGGTATTCAAGCAACGCCCTTCCCTGGCGTGCTACGGGCAAGTATGGGAGACCCCGTCACATGGTTAGTAACATGAACATGTAGCTCAAGTCGTGATTGGCTTGAGAACACCTGTGGGAGTGATGACGGACGGGTGTACGAACTGTATTGGGACCTGATTCGGTGTGCAGCCGGACCCGATGATTGTGTGTGATTTATGCAGGTTTAACCATGAAACCGTAGAATGAGTAGAACACATTTGCGAGTGAACGTCTTAGTGCAACCGATAATACGGATATGCCGGTATAATCCGGTTAGGATTTTCTTTTGGTGAGGCTACGTAGTACCGACATGTTTCTTACAGTGCATCAACACCGTACTACACTTAATAATCTCTTCCTTATGAAGAAATGATTCATTAACTAACTTTCAACTAAAAATGGAAGTTTGAAACAAATATTAGTTACTTAACTCTTATTTTGAGCTAAGATTCAAATGTGAGAATGACTATGCTTCAAAGATTTTAAAAACAGAGTGCTCTCTTTCTGGCAGGAATTCTTGCTGGAATTTGACAGAACATAACTCTGAGTAGCTTTACCCATGTAAGGTGTATGATACAGTTCTGGAAAGATTTTTAAGTGCTCTACAACTTATCTGTAGACCTCCAGAGCAAAATCACACGTTAAGTTGGTGAAAAGTCCAGTTGAAGACAAACTGTCTAGAACCAGGACAGCAGAAAAACCTCTCTGGACCTTTCTGTTTTTAAGCCATAACATTTTGTAAATAATCCCTATGGAGCCTATTATACAGCGGTGGAAAGGTTATGAAATGTGCAACATTGTTGTAGTTCAAAGGTTGCTCAGATTCTTATTGTATTTGCATATACAACTGTGATAAAGATAGCCACATACAAAGGAGATGCTGGCAAATTTTATCCAGGAATTCTGTCAACTTTTGAAAATCATAACTTTTGATATGGAATTGATCTAGAGGCATATTAATAAGCATTGGAAAGATACTGAAGTTTAATAAAACTTTGGTATTGAACTCAAGTTAAGAATCTGTAGTTAACTTGAGTAAATTGTGGAGTTTGTGTGAACTGGTCAGGGCAGTCAAGCTGATTAGTTTAGCGTACTTAAGATTTGTCTAAACATGAATGTGGTCATGATTTAATAAAGTTCATGACATGTTCATGTTTTACTTATCTTTACTTACTGCTGGAATAGAATTTTGATTGACTCAAAAATTTATTTTGTGCAGTATGGTACGCGCACATTCTCAAATGGAGCTTGGGGGCTCGAGTCGAGGTGGGAATGACTCGACTTCATCACAGGAGTCATCGCCAACCAAATTGGCGGAAATTATGGAGAAGATGAATGAAACTCTCCAGACTCTAGTTCAGCAAGGAATAAATAGAGAAGCTCTACATCACATGCCAACCCCGAGCACTTATATGGATTTCTTGGTGACACAACCGCCGGTATTTTCTGAAGCGGCCGACCATTGTGAAGCAAATCACTGGTTATGTATCATTGAGTCCAAGTTTGGGTTGATTCAATGTGATGACTTCCAGAAGACTCTATTTGCCGCTCAGCAGCTTCACGGCTTTGCTGGAGCCTGGTGGGCAGAATACCTTGCTATCCAACCAGAAGGGCATTGTGTCAGATGGACGGAGTTCCAGGATGCATTTCGTGCTCGTTTCGTTCCTGCGGGCATAATGCAAACAAGTCTTGATGAATTCTGGAATATAAAACAAGGAGAAATGAGTGTTATTGAGTATGCGAAGGAATTCAATCGCTTAGCATAATATGTACCGGATTATGTGAAATCACTAGCTATGAAGAGTTATCATTTTTATCGAGGGCTAACTGCTAGGCTGCGGTGTGAGTTGGCTCAAGTTAGCCAAAAGAATTTTACTAAGTTTGTTAGCTGTGCTATCACTCAGAAATTTTATTCCAATGTCACACCCGGTTTCTCCAAAGAGCAACCGAGTGAATATCACATGTATGCCAGGAGCATTCTCTCATACATGTGATGACAAATAGTGAAGCATCATTATATTACAAGCCAAGTGTTCGGATATAAATAAGTCTTACATAGCATAATGTCTCGATGGACGATAATATGTTCATAACATGTAAATAAAACAGCAGCAGAATATAAATCTTGTGGGCTCCGTCACAGGTGTTGCCCGGGGGACTCCGTGAACCTAGAATCCTTCTTCGGGTCTGAAGTCTGGGTCATTGAACACTACGTCATCCCCTTGACCTGAGCAGCAATTTAAACCAACAAAAAAGCAAGCTTGAGTACCGTTGCTACTCAGCAAGTGTGGGGAAGTTATGTCATGCATGGCTAGAGCAAGGAGAGGTTGAACTCATGGTTAAAGCACTACGAAATTAATACCTATCACCTTAGCTTATTAAGCACCTACATTACTACACAGGTGAAATGGTCCCAATCCCTCAACCCATCATCAATATCAAGTAACCATAATCTCATCTCCAATGTTAAGCTTTCCGCTTAACATCCTCAAATTCCAAATTCATCATCCTCTAATCATGAATAAGTCCAAGCCGCTCTTGACCGTAAGCACGGCTGTCATGACAGTTCTGACTCTGCAGAGTTTGCACCACTGTACCCACATGTAGTGATTTCATCCCCCGTTGCCGGGTGGACTAAAAGAACCTCCATTATGCCAGTGGCCGCGAACCACGTTCACACTTCCGAGGTGTGTAGCCAGGAGATCACTACGATGCCTTTACAAAGGAATTCCCGACGAGTGTGGGCCCACAGAGGTTTCACCCCTAACAGCATACAAGAGGCTCCAACCCCGCTGCAGTGGCCCCCTCTTGAGCCTTGCGGTTCATATGGTAGTCCAGCTGACACCTATTCCCCACACCATCCAGTCACCCATACTACGCCGGGGATGCACCTAATTAATTGGCCAAGCTGCCCCATCTCAACATGTGGTTGGCATGGTAAGGCCAGGTTACATGCTCCATGAACCGGTCCTTAGGATCCAGGCAAGCACAATACACAAACACGTGTCTCGTGCACACAGCACCAACCAAAGCATCCAACTTGCCTCGATCCCTACCTCTACATAATTCAAAATATCTCATTCAAGGGTAAGGTGAACAAGTTGATGATCTCATGTCCCATTTATCCCATTCTAAGCATGGCTAAGCATGAGTAATATAAATGAATGACATAATAAAATAAATCCCAACCCAGGCTTCAAGGAAGTAAGATAATGAAAATCTAGGGAAACTTCCTAGCTTGGGCATCATATTCCAAATTGACAATGCAATTAAATTCTAGCTACACATCCTAGTATAGGATCAAAGTGGTCAAGGACACTTGCCTTCTTCTTGCTGCTCTAGAAATGGAAAGTCTTGATCTTGAAAGGTGAGAACCTGCTCTGGGGCTGGTTCTACTCATGCCAATACACATAGCAAAAGAAAACAACATTCCATAAGCCATAGTCCACATTTCCACTCATGCTAACCACACATGCATACATATGAAAGTTATACACATATTTAAGTGTTGTGTTTACCCTAGATATGTTGATTCTAAGCATACATGCACTTTTTAACATATATATTATTTCTAGCTTTAATATTCAGATTTATAAGTGCACACTATATATGAATTTCCAATTTGAACAAATTTTCTATATGGGATAATACACTTCTTAGACACAAAATTTGTATAATAGATAACTTCCTACTCCAAATAGGTTTTCAGATCTTCTACAAAATCTTAATTTGAAGTTTTGGATTTGGGAACCTCACTTGACATTTTCTAATTAGGCATACCTATTTTCCTATATTTTCATATTTATTTTCCATACCTAAAAGTAATCTTTAATACTAAAATAGCACAATATATCTCCTAAACAGAATGTGTTCTGATCTAAAATGTCCAATAAAATATCTTTTGACTTCCTCTCTGATGATGATCAATTTAAATTTATTTTTACCCATTTTCAGAATTATTTTCTAGTCTAAAAATGAATTTTCACCAATAAAACAGCAACCTAAATTCATACAAAAATTCCTACTGTTCCAATTAACCAAACAGAACCTTTATAATTTTTTTTCTACCCCTTTTTGGTTACTTAGATTTATTCTCCCATGTTTTAAATTTATTTTATGCCTAAAGGGCATATTTCGGAGATAAATTACAAAACAGCAATCTCATTTAGTTTAAAAGTTTATCTCCCCTCCAAATTCAGATCTCAGATTGTTCTACCAATTTTTAAACAGGGTTAGGATAATTCAACTGAATCTTCACCTCTGTTTAATCTTAAATCCTATTCACATATTCAATTTCCTGAAATTAATTCTTCCTAGGGGCTGAAGTGCAATTTCACACTGCAGTGGGGCCCCATTTCTCATTTCCTAAATTTGCAGGGGTCTAAGTGTGTAAAATAGGGAGGTCTTCCTAATTCCTATTAAGTCCAGGGGCTAAAACTGATTTTTAATTGAATTTACATGAATTTCTGATGGTCCAGGGGCTAGATCAGAAGTTTCCGGGGCTAGCTCGTGTTTTCCGAGAGCCCCAGGGGGTAGCGCGTAAGATTCCCGGCCTTTATAACGCGGGGCTGACGTGGGCCGTTGGATTTAAAACATAGGGCTGAAATTAGATCGCGAAGCGGTACGGGTTAGATCTATTCGGGTCCACACGATTTAAAATGGACGGGCCTCAGGGGGCCACGTCGCCCTGGCTGGAGCCAGCCCGCGCGCGCGGCGGCGGGGGCGGTGATCTTGCCGGCGCAGCTTCGGTTCCTTGCCGCTACACGCTAAAACTTGCAGCTTTTCACACGGATCGACTGCGGAGGGGTAGGGGAAGCTCAACTAGGGGTTTCTCGGGCTTGGAGAGGTCGGAATTCGGCTTTGCGACGACGGTGGTCGGAGCTGCTCCTCGGTGCTCGTCGAAGCCGATGCTAGGGCGCAAGACTCGTCACTTCCTTCACCTGCAGGGCTTCCCGGCGGCGGTGGAACATGACAAGCCCGTTAGATCAGAGAAACCGTTCGAGGATCGAAAGAAAACGGCCGAGGATGCCTCGGTTCTCATCAGAGAGAAGATGGAGCGGGTAAGTGGAAACCTGTGAGTTTTCTTGCGTTTAAATGCATGAGGAGGGGCGGCGGGGGTCGGTTTAGATGTGCAGCAGCGCTTTGCCGAAGATCGGGCGTGGAAATTGGGTGAAGCAGCAGCGATCGGCGCGGGAAGATTGGGGCAGTTGGGGGCGTGGGGGGGGGAGAAGATGACATGCGGGCCCCACGTGTCAGAGAGAGAGGGAGGGGGGGGGGGAAACAGCCGCGGGCTGTTGGGCCAGCTGAGGCAGGTTTCGGCCCACTGGCCGTTTTTCTTTTTTCTTTTCTGTTTTGATTCAAATTTAAATTCCAGTTTGAGTTTGAATCGTTTCACCACATGCACTACGTCCAAAAATTTTAAATTCCCCTCTTTAACAGGTTTTGGGGTGTTACATCCAATCTCCACTTAAAGAAAAGGGGGAGAGGGACTCATAACAGGATGAATGCAATCATCTGCCTCAGAAGTATCGGTTGGTAATCCGTTCACCTTCGGGTCGAGAGGTTCCTCAAAAGGAGCAGTCATTCTTTGAGTATGACGACTCTTATACTCCACAGCGGTTTTATTTACCTCCGCCGCAGCAACAAAATATTTCTTGTGCACCCCAGGACCAACAAGGTGCACCAGAAGGTTATTCCCCTCAAGATATTGAATATAACCAGGTTGATTTCTCAGCTCAACCGAGTGGTATCCCACTTCAAATTGATAATGAACACATCGTCAATGAAGCAACTGAACCGAGCAGCAACATGATGTATGCGGGACCAGTTCCAAAGAATGATCTTGGACAGCAAAGAAAAGCCATGTCCAAAGTGGGAACTGTTAATTATGTGCCAGTCGATGATCTGCCCAAGGGAGGGCCAGTTCTCGCGGGCAGGTTCACCTTAAATGACAAGCCGGTTGTCATTCTATTCGACTGTGGTGCAACACATAACTTCATTAGCAAGGCGACAGTGATTCGGGATCAGATTTCTACAATTATCACAAAAGGTTCTTACCTTATTCATTCACCAGGTGGAGACATATTGACTAATGAAGTCATTTCTAGAGCACCACATTGTTTGGGTGGAAAAGTTTATCCTACCACCTTCATTGTTCTCGAAGATCAAGGAATCGATGCCATATTGGGAATATCATGGTTAACTTTCCATAGGGCTATTCTGGACATCGAGAACCGGAGTGTTCATTTGGACTCTCCACTTCACGGGCGTCATACGTTGTATCTCGGCAAAACTGTTTCCAAAGTCCTGGAAGTATGTAATGCCGAAGATTGCAAGCTAGAAGACATTCCGGTAGTCCGTAAATATCCGGACGTGTTTCCCGAAGATCTTCCAGGTGTACCACCTGAGCGCGAGGTCGAATTCAAAATAGAATTGATACCGGGAACCACGCTGATCTCTCGGAGACCATACAAAATGGCTCCGAATGAATTAGCTGAACTGAAAGAGCAACTAAAAGATCTGATGGACAAGGGGTTTATTCGTCCAATTTCATCACCATGGGGTTTCTCTGCTTTATTTGTGAAGAAGAAGGATGAGACGCTGAGGCTATGCGTCGATTATCGTCCATTAAATGCTGTGACGATAAAGAACAAGTATCCACTACCAAGAATTGATATTCTCTTCGATCAACTAGTGGGTGCTAAAGTCTTCTGTAAGATGGACTTAAGGTCGGGATATCATCAAATCAAGATTAGAGCGGAGGATATCCCAAAAACGGCATTATCGACAAGATATGGACTCTATGAGTATCTTGTCATGTCATTTGGGTTGACCAATGCCCCGGCTCACTTTATGTATCTTATGATCTCGGTATTCATGCCGGAGTTGGATCGGTTCGTCGTGGTATTCGTCGATGATATCTTGGTCTATTCCAAATCATAGGAGGAACACGCTAAACATTTGCATATTGTGCTCCAACAATAGAGAGATCACAAGCTCTATGCAAAGTTTAGTAAACGTGAATTATGGATCAACCAAGTGCCATTTCTTGGACATATTATTTCAGCGGAAGGCATCGCTGTTAATCCAAGCAAGATTGAACAAGTGCTGAAATGGAAGTCTCCAACATCAGTCCATGAAGTTCATAGCTTCTTAGGATTGGCGGGATATTATCGGAGGTTCATCCCGGGCTTCTCAAAAATCTCTAAACCTATGGCGGAGCTACTGAAAAAGGGCATCAAAAATGATTGGAGCAAGCCATGTGAGGAAGCTTTTCAAGCGTTGGTGAAACACCTCACAACAGCCCTAGGGTTAGCTCAACCTGATACAACCAAGCCCTTTGATATTTATTGTTATGCTTGCGGCATCGGACATGGTTGCGTACTCATGCAAGGAGGACGCGTGGTCGCATATGGATCACGACAATTACGTAATCATGAACAACATTACCCGACTCATGATCTCGAGCTTGCTGCTGTGGTACTAGCTTTGATGATGTGGAGACACTACCTATTGGGAAATCCAGTTCATCTCTACACCGACCATAAAAGCTTGAAGTACATATGCACTCAAAAAGAGCTGAATATGCGACAACAGCGATGTTTGGAGCTGATCAAGGACTATGAGATTGAAATTCATTATCATCCGGGCAAGGAAAATGTGGTTGCCGATGCACTCAGCCGGAAACCTCATATTCATAATCTGACCATTACGCCAATAGAAGAGGAAGAACCGAGTCTCTACTTGGTTCCATATGGAGCTCTACATAATCTAGCTCTCATACCCACATTAAAAGAGGAGGTTATGAAAACTCAACAGAGAGACAAGGGCATGGCTCATATTAAAAGGAGGTTGAAGAACGGGGAATTGAAATGTTTCCGGTTAGATGATGCAGATACCTTCATGACCGGATAGTCGTACCCCCGTGATATGAGGCTGCGGAGGAAAATTTTGGATGAAGCCCATTTGTCCAAATTTTCCATTTATCTGGGCAGCAATAAAATGTACCTAGACCTCAGAAGAAGTTTTGGTGGACACGTATGAAACGTGAAGTTGCAAAGTACGTTTCAGAATGTGATACGTGTCATAGAGTTAAGGCCGACCATGTGAAGAAGTCGGGCCTGCTGCAACCACTTCAAATATCGGCATGGAACTGGGAAGACTTGAGTATGGATTTCATCGTCGGATTGCCGATGACCTCCCACCACCATGATTCGATTTGGGTAATCGTTGACCGGTTAACCAAATTAGCACGCTTCATCCCGGTGCATACCAAATATAACACCAAGAAGTATGCGGAGTTGTACATAGCACGAATCTTGTGCTTACATGGAGTTCCCCGTACCATTGTGTATGACAGAGGATCCCTGTTTGTAGCCCGTTTCTGGGAGCAGCTACACGCATCCTTAGGGACCAAATTGATTCGAAGCTCCACGTATCAACCTCAAACTGATGGGCAACCTGAGAGGGTGAATCAAATACTTGAAGATATGCTAAGAACGTGTGCCATCCACCACGGTAAGAGCTGGGATGATCACTTACCGTTGGCGGAGTTCTCGTACAACAATGGTTATCAAACGAGCATAGAAATGGCACCTTATGAAGCTCTCTACGGCTGGAAGTGCCTCACACCCCTGAACTGGTGTGAATCTGGCGAGAGAGTTATTTACGGGGTTGATCTCGTAGATGAAGCAGAAGAGCGGATAAGGCTTATTCAGGCAAATCTTAAAGCCGCTCAGTCCAGACAAAAGAGCTATGCGGAAAAGAGACGTCAGCCTCTGAACTTCCAAGTTGGAGACCACATATATCTCCGCGTATCTCCTATAAAGGGAATTCACCGATTTGGAGTAAAAGGAAAATTAGCTCCGCGTTTTATCGGTCCCTTCACCATCATCGAAAGATGTGGACCCGTGGCATACCGTCTGGAGTTACCGGCAGCCTTAGCCGGAGTTCATAACGTCTTCCACATATCTCAGTTGTGGAAGTGTTTGAAAGTTCCAACGGAGATTCTCATGGGAGGCATAGCAGATTTGAAGCTGGACCTCACTTATGTTGAGCATCCAACCTGGATAATTGATGAAAAGACTCGCGAGACCAGAAACTGGACGCTGTGATTTTTCAAGGTGCTATGGAAAAATCACACGTCCGACGAAGCTACATGAGAAAGCGAGATGATTGCGTTGTATTTGAATTTGGATAAAACTTGCCCAACTATCCAAATACAATTCAGAGTTGAATTTTCCATAATTGATTTCCAGCATTTTGCCAAATTTTGGAGATCTTTTGAGGGATAAGGAGGGACTGCCTTGTGGGGCCCATTTGTCATTGAAATGTGCAGACTTGCTACTGAAGTAACTGGGTACTCTCTGTTTTTCACTCCAACCGACTGAAAACGCTGAACAGCACGCCCGCCACCGAGGCAACGTCGCCGCCAGCTCCCGAGCAGCTCAGGGCTCGGTTTCGTTGCTCTTAACGGCTCCACCGGGATCTTTTCAACCCACGAACCGACCCCGCGGCCTGTGCTTCCTCCTCACGCGCTCTCCTTGACGAAGAACTTGCCGCACGTAGGCACGGTTTCGGTCCACCGGTGCCAGGACACCTCAGTAGTTTCCACGCCAAGATGAGCTCATCCACGGCGTCACCGGACCTCCCTCAACGTGCCCGAAGAAAAAAACAGGCGCTAGCTTCACGGGAACCTCGGCGTCGAGCTCGTTTTTCTTCCACAGCGCCTTGTGTAGCCGCCGCGACAAGAACTCGTCGCCCAGTCACCACAGAGCTTCTCCCACTAAGCTGCAAAAGCAAAAAGGTTCGCCTAGACCTCTTCTTGCTTCACCGCAACACCGGCAGCTTGTTACGATCTGTGCTCGCCGGAATTTTGCTTTTCCCGCCGACATGCAACAATAACCACGTAGAGAAACTTGGCAAATTAATCTCACACATTGCACCACTAAACACATAACCTAGCAACCTACTTCTAGACGTCCGCGCGAGCTCAGAGGATCAAAAATCACCACGAACCGTCGAGCAGAGCCACTGTTCTTCGAGTTTTCCAAACTTTGCCAGATTTTGACCTAGCCTGACGGTGAGGTCGTACCTCCAGCGAGTTTCCTCGAGATCAGCACGTAGTTAGGCGTTCTCCTCGGTGCAGTGGTGCTGTACGAGCAAACGGCACAGCTTTTTTGTGCATTACAGCGCCCTAGCGACGTCGCCGGACATGCCGCAGCCATGGTCGCTGTCACGCGTAGGTTTCCGGCCATCCTCAGTCCGAGGGAAGGACGGCAACATGTTCCCCGCATGAAAATATGTAGTGGCGGCGAAAATCAGTGAGTTCGGAGCACCGGAACCTCCTCCCGGCGAGCTCGGCGGCAGGCCGGCCCGGGTGGTAGGAGATGGCAGGGCTGGCCCACGTGTCAGCATCTGTTTCGGGGAACCGAGATTCTCTGTGGTACCGGATCAACTTGTGACTGTGTGGGGAAAACCCTGTAGCCTCATGTGTCGATGCATGAGAAGGCGCCACGTCACCCCCAGACCCGATGTCAGACTTTTAAACTTTTCCCGGTTTAATTAAAATGCCTGATTTGATTCAAACTTTGGAAGAGCACAACTTTTGGTAGGATGCTCCAAATTTAGTGATTCAAATTGGGTTGGATTCAGATTGAAAAACTCTATCCAAATATGCAACCCAATTTGTACGAAAGTAATTATTAAATTATGGAAAATTCTTAAAAAATTTCAGCAAAAGAATTTTAGAGGGCGTTTGGTTCATCCAAAAATCCTCAAATTTTCCAGGATAATATTTAGGATGTCAGTGAACTCCTGTAAAAATTTCAGCTCATTTGGAGTTGATTTGATTAAGAGAATTCAGAGTTCAAGTTTCTGTGTTCAAATGAATACAGAAACATTTTCAGAAAAGTTCTAAAACTTGGAAATTGAGTTCTGGGCAATTCTTAGCTCCAAAAATCCTAGGGAAATTCAAGCAGGCTCTGTGAACTATAATTGAAACTTTAGCTCACTAAGTTTGACATGAACATGTGAGTTACTTCAGAATTAATTCCTTTTTGCTTAATTGCTTAGAGAATTGTTCTGAATAAACCACTCAGTGTAAAATGCTAATTTTTGGTCCAGGTGACTTTTTGTGAGAAGGAACTCACATGAAAATTTTCAGCTCCATTGGAGCTCTGGATCAGTACTGTACAGTTCAACCTCTTTAGATGAGTTGCACACAAGTGATGAAATGCACTTATCAATTGATCATGTCACTTAACCTAAACCAAACCAACTAGCACCAGTGTCATTTTAAATTCTTAAACAGAGTTCCAGTTTTAAATTTGTCATTAGAACTTGTTAGCAAAAGCTTTACAATTAAACACATATGCATATTCATATCGTTTAGTCGTCTACGTGAGGACTTGTGAAGGAAGTGAAGCAGGATTTCGAAGACAAGGTGATCAAGTTATCAAGCCTCAAGTGGTCTTCACTAACTGAACATTATATACTAGTCACCTGCAAAACCAAGGCAAGCTTCGGTTTGCATCTAGTTGTTTTATAAAGTTTTACTTTGTTCACTATTATGGGTTAGAGTTTGTATGTGCATTAAGTTAGGACTGATTTATACTCCAACTGCATGACCAAATAAACCCTCGAGTCAAGGGTAGAAGTCGTATCCCCGCTGTAGAATAATGCCATGCTAATTAGGTTATGACATCCGGTAGAAGTCGAGTAGTTGGAATCTACTTGCGAGCTATAGTTCAGGATCACACGGGTATGATTGAAAGAGGCAAACTTAAGTTTATATTACCAAAGATGAGATTGGGCAGGAGGGTTAGGCAGCGACAAGATGAGGTCTTGGTCGAGTAGCTCTGCCTGTGTCGGTTAAGGACCGAGCCGTGTGCGGCCCTGGGAGCAAGTATTGAGTTGTGTACTGGATGCTTACTGCTATATGGGACCCAGGAAACCGATGTACCAGGTTAACTAGATTGTAGAGGCATACCACATCATCTCGTTAGACCTATGAGCCCGATACGGCGCGACCGGTTCGACACTCCGGTGTCCTGCGAAAGGTTGCCACATACGACGTAATGAAGGACGCCAGATTTGGGTCTTCATAGGCGGGCGTATGTGTCGAGTTATCCGGGCAGTGTTTGATTCGAATCACCGTCCCTGACGGATATGAGTACCGCTTGCTCACTGCGCTGTGATGTAATAATCCAGTTGTGTGAGAACAGTTTGCAAGTTTAAATTGCTGCTATGATAATTGGAATTGCATGAAAACCATGTATGAAGTAGTGATAGAGCAAATTAAAGTTAATTTCCACCTTGGGACAAGTAACATTGGAATGAAGCGTTTCTTGTTTGATTGCGGATTTCCAATGTTGCTTGGTGCAAGGTCAGTACTGTGATGGCTAAAATATGAAAGTTAAGGATGAACGTGTAGGAGAGTCTTTATGCAACTTAATTGTTTACGGTCTTAAGTTAACTTCATGTAGAGTTGCATGCTTTAGATGAGATGGTTAAGTCCTGCTGAGCCTTTGTGCTCACTCTTGCTATATTAGTGGTTTTGCAGGTTAACATCGACGCTTATAAAGAAGGTTGTCCGGTGAGACTCGGAGACTTCCGAGTCATGTAACACATGGAGAACCCAGCTGCTGCAATGCCTCCGTGTTGCTAGCGAGAGGAGTCCGCGGGCTGGACCTCTTCTCGAGTGCTCATTAGTTATTCGACGTGAGTTGATTGTAGTCTTCCGCTGTAGATATTTGATGTAAACTATTTACAAAGAACGCTTGTAAGTTTACGCTTTTGATTTATGTAATACAATTTTCATTATAGGTGTGCTGTTGGGTGCCGCATAACACGGCACCACCCAATGCGGCTCCCGGGCAAGCGGCACGGCCCAGTGACACGGGCCAGGTCCCCCGCAGAATCTCGTTCTGAGATTACAAAAGAAGAACTAGACGGGAGAGGTAATTACAAACTGTACAAAGATAAAAGTTCCGGATAGTTGGTGCGGAGGTAATCTTCACTTTCCCTGTCGCCTCTTCCGCAGTATGATTACTCTTTAGCACCTTGTAAAACTTTATCATCCGGTTCTGTGTTACCCGGGTCTTTTCATCTACAATCTAAACCGGTCGCTCGGTGTAGGTAAGGTCCGGTTTCAATTCATCGATTTCCTCGGTGCGTACAGCAGCGGTAAATTCGAGGCATTTCCACAGCTGCGACACGTGAAACACGTCATGAACACCCGCAAGACTTGCTGGTAGCTCCAGCCAATAGGCTACAGATCCGCACTTCTCCGTGATAGCAAATGGACCTATAAAGCGAGGAGCGAGTTTCCCCTTTACACCAAACCGGTGAATTCCCTTCATTGGAGACACCCGAAGATAAACGTGCTCTCCAACGTCAAAATGCAACGGCCTACGCCTTTGATCAGCGTAGCTCTTCTGTCGGGATTGTGCAGCCTTCAAGTTTTCTTGCATCAACCGAACTCGGTCTTCGGCTTTGTTGACAAGATCAACCCCGAACAGTACCCGTTCACCGGACTCACACCAATTCAGTGGTGTGCAACACTTCCGGCCGTAGAGAGCTTCGTACGGTGCCATTTTTATACTCGCTTGATACCCGTTGTTGTATGAAAACTCCGCCTACGGTAAGTGATCATCCCAATTCTTACCGTGGTGGATGGCACATGCTCTCAACATGTCTTCAAGCACTTGGTTCACCCTCTCCGTCTGCCCGTCGGTTTGAGGGTGATATGTGGAGCTTCTAATCAGCTTGGTGCCCAACGAGGCGTGCAGTTGCTCTCAAAACCGAGCAACAAACAGCGACTCGATCTGAAATGATGGTCTTTGGGACACCATGTGAGCATATAATTCTTGACATATACAACTCCGCATATTGCTTGGCTCGAAAATGGGTGTTCACCGGCATGAAATGAACTGATTTCGTCAACCGGTCGACAATCACCCAAATCGTGTCATGCTTTCAAGGATGTGAGTGGTAATCCGACGATGATATCCATATTCACATCCTTCCATTTCCACGCTTGTATCTTCAGTGGTTGTAGCGGTCCGGCTTTCCGCATATGATCAGCCTTGACTCGTCTACACGTATCACACTCAGATACGTATTTAGCAATTTCCCGCTTCATCCGCGTCCACCAAAATTTCTGTTTTAAATCTTGGTACATTTTGTTGCTGCCGGGATGAATGGAAAACTTCAACAGGTGGGCTTCATCCAAGATCTTCTTCCGGAGTATCATATTATGCGGTACCACTATACGGTCATTTAACCATAGCGTACCGTCATTATCCTTCAGGAAACACTTCACCTCTCCGTTGTCCAGTCTTTTCCGTATGTGAGACATACCCATGTCTCTTCTTTGAGCCTCAACAATCTCTTCGTGGATCGTTGGACGTTCTTCATCTTCCAACTCAGCAACCGCCAAGTTGTGAACGTGGGCTTTCCGACTAAGCGCGTCGGCAACCACGTTCGCTTTTCCCGGATGGTAGTGGATCTCGATTTCATAATTTTTATGAGCTCCAACCATCTCCGTTGTCTCATATTCAGCTCCTTCTGCGTGAAGATATACTTCAAGCTTTTATGGTCGGTATAGAGGTGAACAAGATTGCCAAGCAAATAATGCCTCCACATCTTTAACGCCAACACCACAGCAGCAAGCTCGAGATTATGAGTTGTATAATGTTGCTTGTGGTTTTGCAGTTGACAAGACCCATACGCGACCACACGCCCTTCTTGCATAAGAATGCAGCCGAGACCGATGCCAGATGCATCGCAATAGACATCAAATGGCTTCGTCGTGTCTGGCTGAGCAAGAACTGGAGCTGTTGTGAGATGTTTCACCAATGTCTTGAATGCGGCTTCACATGCTGCATTCCACACGTATTTAGTGCCCTTCTTCAGCAGCTCCATCATTGGTTTAGCAATTTTTGAGAAGCTCAGAATAAACCTCCTATAATACCCCGCTAAACCTAGGAAACTTCGGGCCTCGTGGATAGATTTGGGAGATTCTCACTTCAGCACTTGTTCAATTTTGCTTGGGTCCACAGCAATGCCCTCTGATGAAATAATATGGCCTAAAAAAGGCACTTGATCAATCCAGAACTCACATTTGCTGAACTTGGCATATAATTTGTGCTCCCTCAACCGTTGTGGCATGATACACAAATGTTCAGCGTGCTCTTCTTCTGACATGGAGTAAACCAATATGTTGTCGATGAATACCACGACGAACTTGTCTAACTCCTGCATGAACACCGAATTCATTAAGTACATGAAGTGTGCCGGAGCGTTGGTTAACCCAAATGACATGATGAGGTACTCATAAAGCCCGTATCTCATCGAGAAAGATGTCTTCGGTATGTCCTCCGGTCGGATCTTGATTTGATGATATCCCGACCAAAGATCCATCTTCGTAAATACCTTTGCACCCACTAGATGGTCGAATAAAATGTCGATGCGGGGCAAAGGATACTTGTTCTTTAAAGTGAGAGCATTTACAGGACGATAGTCAACACATAACCTCAGTGTTTCATCCTTCTTCTTAACAAACAGCGCAGAGCAACCCCAAGGTGAAGAACTTGGTCATATGAAACCCTTGCTCATGAGCTCATTTAGCTGCTCTTTTAACTCTGCTAGCTCGTTAGGTGCCATCTGGTAAGGCCTTCGTGAGATAGATGTTGTTCCCGGTGCCAGTTCAATCTTGAACTCGACGTCCCGTTCGGGCGGCATGCCCGGTGAATCATCTGGAAAAACATTGGGTTAATCACGTACCATCGGAGTATCTTAAAGTTTAATCGCTTCGGTGTGGTAGGCCTCTGCCATTTCTTGATCGTCACTGTCTAAAAATAACGTGTGTTGCCCGGGAATCGGTGAGTCAATCTGAAAGTTCAGTTACCAATATTGAGATGGCACCGTGATGTTTAACCAAGACATCCCCAATATTACGTCTATCTTCTGCCCATCCAACATAATCAGCGATGTTGGGTATATTTTTCCTCCCTAACATAAAGCTGCTCGGGACACAATCTGATTAGAAGAGATATTTCCTCCCGGTGAACGTATAAGATAACTCGTTGTGGGAGTATTGGTGGATAATTGGTACTGACCCACACATGATTTGCTGAAAAAATTGTGGGTAGCACCAGAATCAAAAAGTATGAGCACGGGCACGTTTTTAAGAGTGAACGTGCCCACTAACATCGGTGCTCCCTCCGGGACATCCTCAATAGCAAGATGTTGCACACTCCCGGATTGCAATGCTGTTATGTTTACTTGAGCCTGTGGCGGCATACCACCTGTTGATGATGGTTGTCCGCTGTTCAACAACTTCTCTTGACATTCTTGCATAAAATGCCCAAAACGATGGCAATAAGAACAAGGATATTTCCCCAGTTCTTCGCTGACTTGCAGTTGAGAAGTTGATGTACTTGGCTGCAGCAATGAGGCACCAGAAACCAATCGTTGCTGCAGCTGTGGTGGTGCGTCAAGGCGTGATTCTTGAACAGGAGATCTGGCATATGTTGATCTTACTGGTGACTGCCATATTTCATCGGATGGTGTGCGATACACCACACGGTATTTACGGGGAACAACGGGTGTGTCTTCTTGCACATCACTCCGATCCCTCTTGTCTGCTTATCACTCAAGTGTCATCTGTTCTTGCAGCAGGACAGCACTGGTCAACTCGGTGTAATTACCTTGATTGAACAAAGCCAACCTATCTTTTATATGGCACTCAGGCCATGGAAAAAGTAATCACACCATGCGGCTTCGCTCGTCGCATAGTCGGGAGCATATTGTGCCAAATGGTTAAACCGTTTGACATAATTGAGGACATTCATGTCCCCCTGCTTCAAATTCCTAAATTCCTGCTGCTGGGCCTTGATAAAACCCGTAGGAATGTGATGAGCATGGAATGCTTCACGAAATTCCATCTATTCCACTTGATGGCCTTCCATAATGGTGGCGAGATAAACGAATCACCAATTTCCGGCGGCTCCATGGAGCTGTTGAGCTGCAAATAACGTCTTCTGATAATCATCGCACTCGAACACTCCAAACTTGGACTCCATAACCTGAAGCCACTGATCCGCTTCCACTGATTCGATAGCTTCTGTAAAAATTGGCGATTGAGTCACCAGGAAGTCCAAATAGGCATTCCGAGGTGGAACGACCTGTTGTGTACGTTGGAGTATGCCTTGCTGTACCAAGGTTGGGAGTAGTCTTGTAATCTCCTGACTTGACTCAACAATCTGGGCCATGACATCCGCCCATACCGTTGCTGGCGTGCCTGCGGTGGAGTCGAGTCATCGCCGTCTCGGCGAGAACCTTCAGCCCTACTCAGAGAATGAGTACGCACCATACTGCAAAAGGATAATTTTCTAGGAGAGTCAAAACATGACCTCAGCAGTATGTGAAAGCATGTAGAACATGAACATGATAAAACTTTATTAAAGCATAACAAAAATTCATGTTTACACATCTTCCTAAAGCAAACATAATCAGTCCCCTATTCTGTACAGAACAGATCTTTCTGTACTTAACCCAGGTTTTGATCTGGTTACCAGCATTTTCATAACTCAGTTGAATACCAAAGTTAAAGTTAACTTCAGTATATTTTTAACCAGTACTCATATGCCCCTAGATCATTTTTGGATCAAAAGTTATGATCGCTCAAATTTGACAGAATTTCTGAATAAAATTGGCCAGCATCTCCTCTGAATGTGGCTGTTTTTATCACAGTTGTACATCAAGATATTGTACAGTTCTGAACAAACTATGAAAAACAAAATGGTTGCAAATTTCATAACCTTTCCAACAGGGTATCATATGACCCTTAGGAATTTTCCTACAGAAAGTTATGGCTAATTTACAGAAACATCCAGAGAAGTTTACATCTGCCCTATTTCTGGACAGTTTGCATTCAACTGGACATTCAACCAATTTGGCGTGTGATTTTGCTCTGGAGGTCTACAAAGAAGTTCTAGAGCACTTAAAAATACTTCCATAACTGTATCATACGCCTCCATTGGTTCAAGATACTAAGAGTTATGCTGTGTCAAAGTCCAGCAAAAATTTCTGCCAGAACAGAGTACTCTGTTTTAGAGAAACTTAAGAGTCCTATCAATTCTCTCCTTTGAAGCTTAGTTCAAATGAAGAGCTCAGTAACTAATATGTGTATTCCAACTTCCATTTTTAGTTGAAAGTTAGTCATGAAAGATTTCTTCATAGGAAAGAAATTATCAAGTTTAGTACGGTGTCGATGCACCGTAATACATATGACGGTACTACGTTTCGTCACAAAAGAAAAACCTAACCGGATTACACCGGCATATACGTATCCTTAGGTGGCACCAAGAACAGTCACTCGCAAACATGTTCTACTCGGACTATGATTTTCGTGGTTAGTACCTGCATAAGTCACACTCAATCATCAGGTCCAGCTGCACACCGAACCCGGTCCCAATACAGTTGCATACACCCGTCCGTCATCACTCGCACGGGTGTTCTCAAGCCAAACACGCCTTGAGCTACGTGTTCACGTTACTAACCACGTGATGGGGTCTCCCATACTTGCCCGTAGCACGCCAAGGAAGGGCGTTGCTCAAATACCCCAAACAACATGAAGAGTCGTAGAGGATACCCAAGCTGGCCGGGTTACCTGCCACCCGTGAGGCTCCACCCTTCAGCTTGTGCGCACTGGTGGACAGCGCTTACATTCACCCCGCAAGACATGGAAAGTCCCGAGATGCATGATTTTCCGACATAGTCCAATAAGTTAGGTTGCCACCTTCATAATATGCTAATATAGTAGTCCTTATGTGGGCCTAGTAACGTTATCTCACCATATCCTACATTTTATCGTAATATGATCCTCAATCCATGTGCTATAACCAAAGAAGCTGTTATAACATGCTGTGAGGGGCCATGCCGGTCGCCCAAGGACCGCGTCGGGTGGTGCTGTGTGATGCGGCACCCAAAAGAGTACGGGTCGAGGAAACACATATTACACAAAGCATTTTGCAGAAGCGTATAAAGAGTACTTTACAAATACTTATCGCAAAATAAACTACAGCGGAAGACTCTAACTCTCACGACTCATTTCTAACTTAGCAACAAAGAAATAGTCCAGCCTGTGGACGTTTCTTACTAGCAACACGAAGAACAAACCACAGCGGCGAGGATGCTCATGAGTAACCACTCGGAGGTTTCCGAGTCTCATCAGCAACCATTCTTATAAGCATTGTCAATACCAGCAAAACAACTAGGATAGCATCTGTGAGCATAAAGCTCAGCAAGACTTAACCGTCAAACCTAGCCATGAAATTCTACATGAGGTTATAAACATAAAGTGGGATAGCAAAATGCATAATGAACTCGCCTAAAAGTGAATCCTTACTTTCAGGTATTATTTACAGCAATTTAAAAGTAACCTTGGGCACGCCACATCGGGAGTCCACAATCAAACAAGAAACGCTTTCCCCCGATGTAATTTGCTCAAGATGGAAATGAATCGAGTTTGCAATAGTTTATTCATAAAAGATAGCATCACAAACTAGTATGAACTTCGAACCACAATGATTAGTTCTTATCTCAATTGCAAGTTCTTACTACGTCACGACTGTGAGAACAAGTATGCTCGGTCCTTTTTCCACGAGCGATGGTGATTCAAATCAATAGCACCCGGACTACACGACACGTACACCCGTACTCGACGTTGCCTACAGCAACCATCTCTGACGCCGTACGTAGCAGCCTTTCCCTCGTTTCACCCACGTTGAATCAATCAAATCGCCCCGTACAGTAGCCACCCTCATGGTGCACCTACCGACATGAGATATCATGAGAGTGTTACCCACATACTGCACACTGGCCCTGTTGCCTAAGGCGACCGGAAAAGGCTCAACGCAAGCTTCCCGAGGTACATCGGTTTACTGGGTCCCATATAGCCAGCATGAGTCCGATACACAACTCAAACTTGCTCAATAGGACCGCATACGGATCGGTCCTTGACAGACATGGACAGGTCTAACGCACCAAGGCCCCTATGTCCTGCTGCTCCTACAACCTGCCCAGTCTCAACTCCAACTTGCTAACAAATTATCTGAACCAATCCGGTATGCCCCTGTTTTCCTGATCATGCGAGTAGCATCTCACCACTCGACTTCTACCGAACCTTACTTAAGCATGACAGTTCTACACGATGAAAATACATCTACCCAATACTCCGTGGGTTCATTTGGTCATGCAAGAGGAGTATCGACGCAACTAGACCTAATGCTCATTTCATATCCTAACCAACAAGTGAATACAAAGTAAAAACTTAAAAGCTGTTAAATGCAAACCGGAGCTTGCCTGTTTTGCAGGGTAGTAGTATCTATAAGCAGTTAGTGACCCTTGATCCCTTGATCCTCCGGGGTCTGATCCACTTCAATGAATCACTCCTTCAAATCCCCTTCGCTGTGAACCCTATCAAAATGTATATGCACAAGTTTTTATAATGCAATGGCAAGAATTAAAGACTTGATTTCTTAAGAGCAGAGGCTGTGTGGAAATGCCAAGAATGGCTTTGCTTGCCTCTGTTGTGCAAAGAAACATGAATGAACTAAATTTGTCTTAGTGTTTTATTTTACAACTAACTAAGTTTCCTAATGAACATAAGAGATGAACTAGAATGATTTGAACATAACTCAAGATCCTGATCTCCAATGACTTCGAAATTTTTACAGGAAGTCATATACTACATAGAGACTTAGCTTGCCAAATTGCAGCTAACGTGGATGGAATTTGTGTCCTCCAATATTCCAACAATACTCTTATGTATTTGTCCCACATACATAAGCATGGAGAACAAGAACAGGGGGTTCTACAGCTCAACTTAAGCTGATAATTTTCTTGTGAATTCCTGGTCACATGAAAGTATTTTGATCCAAAATTTAAACCTTTTACTTGAGTAGTTCCTCCAGAATAAATCTTTAAGCATTTCTACCAAAAGAATTAATTCTAAAGTACTGTGCATTTTCATGCCCAATTCAGTGAACTACAATTTCAAGTATGAATCAGAGAACTTGCCTAAATTTTCTCATGATTTTTGGATGTATGAATTGCCTAGAGTGAATTTTACAAGTTAGAAACCTTTTCTGCAAATGTTTCTGGACCACTATGAACACAGCAGTTTGTATTTAGCAAATTCCTACTCAAATGATCTTCAAATTAGCTGAACATTTGCTAAAAGGTCAACAACATTCTAAAGAATATTCTGGCAAAATTTGAGGACTTTTGGATGGACCAAACTCCCTCAATAATTCTTTTTCAGAAAAACTTCAAAGAATTTTTCAGAATTTAATATTGACTTTCATACAAATTGAGGTTCATATTTGGATAGATCTTTACAAAATGAATTCAACCCAATTTGAATCACTCAATTTGGAGGTTCCTACACAAAGATATGTTTTTTTTCCAAAGTTGTAGCTAATTCTGGAATTGATTTGCTATTAAAACTTTATTGGGCCCACGTGTTTAAACCGCAGCCACTCAGAATTGAGGACACACCGGGCTACACGGTTCCACAGCACAGCCACAGTGGATATGAGCCACATCCGATCCAATATTTAAAATTCAGGTCGCTGACACGTGGGCCCCGCTGCTCCCCCTCGCCGGACTGAAACCGGGACTCGCCGGCCCGGTGTTTCCAGCCGCAGCCTGGCCTGAGGCTCGCCGCCTGTGAGTTTGAGAGGCTGGGGAGCACGATGGTAGGGTCGGCTCGGGCTTCCGGTTGCCGAAAGTAGCTCGGCGACGTGCGGCAGCCTCAGAGGTACTTCGGCGCCGTCGGCCGGCCCACCTAGCCCTCCAAACATTCGTCCAAACCACTCTACAGTACCCTTGGAGCTTAGGGAAGATCGACAAGGCCTCAACATGGCTCGGGAACGGCTGCAAATGGTTTGTCACCGTGCCCCGATTGGTTCCGCCAAAGAAGCATTCGGAAAACAGCAAAATAAGCCGCTCCGAGTTGATTTCAAGCCATGGTTGCTAAAAGGAAAATGATCGCCGGCTAGTCGGGCCCGTGTGTGCAAGATTTGATGAGCTAACAGCAATTAACGAGTGAGAATTTGAAGTTCCCGTACCAGTTACTCGGTTTGCACCTGCCGGAGCTAAAACTTTGAATTTGCCGGCGATGATGAACAGTTTGCTCCAAGTTTTGAAGGAGAGCAACACCGAGGTGGGGCACTCCCGTGACCGTGCTTGCTCGGGTGTGAAAACCTCTGTGGAGAGCTGTCCACGTGCGCCCGATCGCCGGTTTGTTTTAGGTCACCGCGGACGAAGGTGTTCTAGAGGAAGGGAAGCCGGAGCTCGGCTGTTTTTGTGTCGGGGAAGTGAGCAACGGGCACGCGGTGCTGTTTAGCATCTCGGAGTGGTGTTGTGTGCGAGTTTTTCCGGGTTCCGGATGAGCACCGAGGCGGCGGCGGTGTGGCTCTGTTCTTTGCGTGTTCTGAGCGAGGAGAAAACGAAATCGGTTTGCTCTGGTCTTTGAGGGAGGATCACATCGAAAGGAAAGCTCACACACTGGTGCCAACGCGTGGGGAGGAGCAGGAGGTGGCGGCAGCCGCTCCTGGTGGCACACGGTGAGCTCTCGGGTTGTAATCGACACTGAGCAGAAACTACTTCGGGTGCAAGTCACAAATAGCCCAATGACATGTGGGGTCCACCCATGTTTGTCCTCTCAAAAGATCTCCTCAAGTTAATCCTTCCCATTCCAAAGTTTTGAATTTTAAAAATGGACTAGGATTTGAAGTACCCGAATTCAGTTCGAATATGGCATTGCAAACATGAATTCAGTTTGAATTTGGGAATGCTTCTCTTAAATTCCTTTTTAGCCCACCTTAAAATGACATGTTTGCCACCCTAGTTTCCTCCAAGTCAAGAGTATGGGCTGCAAGAGTATTCAAAGGTTTAGCCACAATTTTTGGTGAACTTTGAATTTGGGAAATCTGATTTTTAATCCTTCATGCAAAAGAGTATTTCTTCCATGGTGTTTTAGTCCACTTTGGTTCAACATATTCCAATAAACATGTGAGCCTCTTTTTGAATGAACATCCATGACAACATGGCATGAAGAGAAATTTTAGCAAGTCCGTTTTTCATGACTTTGCAACACATAGACTATCAAGCCTCAGTTTATTCATATACATTTTTGGGACTTTTACAAGGGCAAACTTGAAAAGCCCGACTGTGTGAACCAAGTAGAGCAAAAAATGAAAGAAGTAATTGAAAAGCAATAGAAGGGTCTCTTCAAGCCGAAGAGGGAGAATGACCAACTTACCGCTATCCTAGGCAACCCTGAACACGGTGGACGGGTTTGAGCAATCTCTTCTCAGATGTCCTGGAGAGATGGTTTCCCGAACGATAAAGAGTTATATAGAAGACGTCACAAGTTCAGGAAGGCAATTGAAGATATGATTGATCAAAAGGTCAAGGATCTGTGAAACAAAGAATAGATGAACTTATAAATAAGGACAATTAATGCCACAGAATAGAGCGACGGTTCCCGTGGCAATGAGGCATTTGATATCTCCAACTTCCTACCCTAGCAGCGTAGGTTCTGTGACAGGCTCAGGGTCAACACATAATTTTCCTGTTGATGATATTGTTAAGGACATATCTTGTTGTCTTCTTGTCCTGATCGGCAGAGCAGGGAACAAAACAAAATAGGTTGCCGCTGCTATGGAAAAGCTGAACCTTGTCTTCAATGGCAATCCACTTCCATTGTATTATGCTGTGGTGCAAGTTCTTCAGGTCATTGATAATGATTATGAAGATTATTAAATAGATCACATCACACCTGAGGGGATGACGACTCTGAGGCAGGCCTTCAACCGTTAATCCTTTGGCACTGAAGCGATATCGTGTTGTTGGACGATGAGCCGAGGTCTAGCCCCGTTTCATATCGAAAGACTGCAGCCCCCTATTCTTCATCGAAAGTCCAAGAAGATCCACTCCCGCTATGTCCCAGCAAGGATGATAGTAACCTTGCTAGTAAAGATAACCAAGAGCAACTAGTTGAACAACAGCTTGAAGCAGTACAAGAGCAAGCTGCTGGTAGTAAAGAGCAATCAGTTGAACAACAGGTTAAACAACAGGCCAATGTCCAACTTCCGATGACTACTCCTCGGTCAGTGCCTGTGAAGGTTAGCTCGTACAAAAATAAGGAACCTTCTAAAGAAGTGTCAGAATTTTTGGAAAAATGAAGAAAATATTAGAAAATCTTATGCATCTCGTGCTTCATATGAGCCAGCATTAGAAAATATTGATGAGTGGGAAGAAGACGTTGTGAAATAAAGTCGGGAGACGACTTTTGTTAAACTAGGAGTTTCGGTATACAAGATTCAGGACGTTCCTCCTGAATATGAGAATTGGAAGCCGTTCATGACATCTGCACAGCTTAGCAAACAACATTTCCTGCTCAGAAAAATGCACAAGTGGTACATCATTGCCAGCACAAAATATGATATTTCTTACGTCACATTTCGTGTGCCAAAAGAAGCATTCTGGAGCATTGGAGAAGATAAATGAGCCCTTCTCTTTGAAGATCTGCGGAGTCTTTTCTATCGAGGCATGCTCTAAATCAACCTACTACTCGTTTGGTGCTTGTAAGTGCCTCTAATATTTCGTATTTGCTTTTCTTACTACACGCATACATATGTCATTAGATTATAAGAATTCTGTACTTATTCAATAGGATGCAATACATGGATAATGAAAAGCTGAATTTCAAGATAGGTATCCTTGACCTTACAGTGATTGCAAAGTCGAATTTCGACTTTCAGGTGCAATGGGACTCAGAACACTACAAGCGCATAACAAAAAAACAATTTCAAAAATTAATCGCAAGTCAAAAGAGGGATAAAAAGACAAAGGTTGCAGCCTACATAGGACATGCCATGTTTAAGTTTGTTAGAGATGGCAAGGACCTCGTAAAGGCTCCGTATCACTTTGAGTAAGTTTGACATATGGCATGGAAATAGCAATTATTGCTATTTTTAACTTAACACGTGTGTTTGTACGTGTGCAGTAAACACTACATAATGATCTTCATCAAGCCAATGTAGGGTTTGGCAACGGTCTTGGACTCAGCCTATTACTCATAAGATACAAAGATTTCCTTGACATTTTGAGAAAGTACGATTATTCGATACTTTTAATATACACGCATATATAGGTTGGCAACTCTTATATGGCATTCCTTGTATGACAGCGCTTGGCGGTTTTAGGAGAAAAAACTTGGCGGTCAGATACCTTCTAATAAGGATGCATTGCATATATCAACATATTATCCTTTGCCCAAGCAGCCTTCTGGAAGTGTCTTATGTGGGTATTATGTATGTGAGCATCTTCGGACCGCCTGCGAATATAGAGTGAATCATGAGGATGTAAGTTATTCTTAATGGCAATATTGTATTTTCCTTATTTTTGAGTTTCATTTTCACTGTAACTAGCATATTTTAATAGTATTATGTTATCGTTGTCACTAACACATTCTAAACCTTTTTATGTGTTTCATTGCAGCACACGAAGAATGTGGATGAAGAATGGCCGGTTTCTAAAGATATGCCTGGTGGAGGAGCCGAGAATATTGCAATTGAACTGTGTACCTTCATGCGTCGTGGAATTTTCCACTGAAAAGGGCTGTTCTGCGATGATGCAGGTGTAATAGCTGATGTGCCAGAACTTTGCCAGTATACTGATCAATTTGGTATATGAATTGAGATGTATTGTACTTACATATATGTATATGAGATGACTTTTTGGTGATATTGTGTCGATGATGCTTGTCAGAATATATTGTTTCTACTGTGTGTATGTGCATATAAAATGTACCTAGAATAACAGCATGAAGTACCTAACAAACCACCTGTGATAATATAATTTCATAGGCTATGAGTAGGTAAAAACCGCATGCGATAATAGAGTTACACAGGCAGATATTACTCTTACATGTAACTGCCTGTGATAAAGATTCTTCACAGACGGCTAGTCGCAGATAAAGAACCGCCTGCGATAATAGAGTTACATAGGTAGATACTCTTTACGTTACAAAACGCCTGTGATAAAGATTTTTCACAGGCGGCTAGTCATAGGTATAGAACCGCCTGCGATAATAGAGTTACATAGGCAGATAATCGTACGTTACAAACTGCCTGTGATAAAGAGTCTTCACAGGCGGCTAGTCGTAGGTAAAGAACCGCCTACGATAATAGAGTTACACAGGCGAATACTCTTTACGTTACAAACCGCCTGTGATAAACATTCTTCACAGGCGGCTAGTCGTAGGTAAAGAACCGCCTATGACAATGGAGTTACACAGGCGGATAATCTTACGTTACAAACCGCATGTGATAAACATTCTTCATAGGCGGCAAGTCGTAGGTATTGAACCGCCTGCGATAATGGAGTTATCACAGGCGGATACTTTTACGTTACAAACCTCCTGTGATAAAGAGTATTCACAAGCGGCTAGTCATAGGTATAGAACCACCTGTGGTAACCTTTCTCGTAGGCGGTTTAAGTTTCCGCCTATGAAAAGTGTTGATTATCATAGGCTCTTCATTTCAGGTGGTTTTGAAAACCGCGTGTGATAATACGTTTAGAGCCGCCTGAGATGAAGCTTGTTGTAGTAGTGATTGAACTGGCGCCGGGAACTACACCTATTTCACGAAGGCCTTACAATATGGCACCTCACGAGCTAGTGAAGTTGAAGGAGCAGCTAAATGAACTCATGAGCAAGGGTTTCGTACGACCAAGCTCATCACCTTGGGGTTGCTCTGCGCTGTTCGTAAAGAAGAAGGACGAAATACTGAGGCTATGTGTTGAGTGTCGTCCCCTAAATGTTGTTACTATAAAGAACAAGTACCCTCTGCCCTGCATCGATATTTTATTCGATCAACTAGTGGGTGCAAACGTACTCTCGAAGATGGATTTTCGGTCTGGATATCATCAAATCAAAATCCGACCGGAGGACATACCGAAGACAACTTTCTCGGCGAGATACGGACTTTATGAGTACCTCGTCATGTCATTTGGGTTAACCAACACTCAGGCACATTTTATGTATTTGATGAATTCAGTGTTTATGCCGGAGATAGACAAGTTTGTCATGGTATTCATTGACGATATCTTAGTGTGACACCCTTATTTTTTGGTTTCTGCATGTATTCATGAAGAGAAAACATTTTGAAGGAAGTGGGAACAGAAAAAGAATTAAAAAGATAGCCAAAAAGAGCCGAATCCAGTTCACAGAGAGCGCCAAAGATAACTCCCGCGGCCCGCTGGCCACATGGCGTGTTCGGAGCTCATCCCTACGAAGTGAGGAGAGGTCCGCCGCTAAACTGGCTACGTGGCGGGCTCGGGGCTCATCTCCGCAAAGGGGGAGAAGTCCGACCCTGTGGGACATGTGTTGCCCCCGGAGCTAGCCTCTGCGGAGAAGCGAAGGCTGTCCCGCAGGACACGTGTCACCTTCGGAGCTAGTCACCGCAGAAATCAGAGGACCAGACGTGTCGATCTCGGAGCTCACCTCCGAGAGGTCTGGTTCTATTAGACATGTGTCGCCACCGGAGCTTATCTCCGGGAGGTCCGTCACTGTTGGACACGTGTTAACCTCGGAGATCGTCTCTGAGAAGAAAGGAAGACCGGCGCTACTTGACGTGTGGCATTAACGGAGCTCACCTCCGAGGAGAGGGAGGTCTGGAATAGATACGTGGCACACCCGGAGCCACCTCCGGAGAGAGGGAAGGTCCGGCACTGACACGTGGCGTGCGCGGAGCCACCTCCGAATAGAGAGGAGGTCCCGACCGCCAGGATACGTGGCGCACACGGAGCTCACCTCCAAAGGAGAAGGGAGGTCTCACTCGCTTTACACGCGGCACAACCGGAGCTCGTCTCTGCGAAAAAGGGGAGACCAGGCCCCGGTGGACACGTGGAGCCTTCGGAGCTCATCACCGCGGAGGTAACGAGTTCTGGAGCGGTTTTTGGATTCTGTACACGTAGAAATACCGGTACGGAGGAGAAACCGACCTGGATTCCACAATGTTACCGCACCAAATCAACTCAAGATAAGTTGTTAAGATTCAATGATAATCTGAATAGAACTCTTATTCGAAGTCCAATCAGATTAGGACTCTTCTTCTCCCGATTATAAATAGAACCCAGAACCTTTGGCCGAAACCACGAACTACTTTTCCACGTCTTGAACCGATGACTTAGAGCCCTAGCCCCAACTCGCCGAGTAAGCCCATCGCCGGAGTTCAGTCGAGGAAGATCGCCCGAAGGGAGCCCAACGATTTGTCTGATCAGAGAAGGACCCTGAGACCAAGAAGAACGTAAGGTAGGTCTCCAATATCACCTTACGACATCATCGTGTTTTCTTTGCATCTGTTCTTCGATTCCTTTCCAATAGAAGCTTTCTCATGGACAGATCACCTATTGATCCGGTTGATCTAAAAGACAAGGTTATTGCCACGTCCACATTTGATCCGAACACCTCTGTTCATCACAAAACCATGCAAGCCATGCAAGAATACGCACAAACTGATCTAATAAAACTGATTATAGGATAGCATGCATATGCATCGTCGCATCTAGTTGAAGTTTATGCATGATATTGATTGCTATGAATCTTGTATGTGCGTGATCCTGTATAGCAGGACAAGCTCAGGGAGTTGTCTACGACGAGCTGCAACAACAAGGTTTCGAGATCCAAGAGCAACCGGAACCGCAAGAACAAGGCAAGTGCCCCTTGACCATATTGATCCTATGTTTTGGGAAACTGTTTTGTTTTGCGAAAAGGTGTGTGTGCTGAGTCAAACATGATGGGAAACATTTTTATAGGAGTTCACTAGTTTTGGTTAACCTACCCTTGTCGCCAGGGAATTTTATGAGTCGGGTATGGTTTTTACTTTTATGCTTTGCTGAGTCCATGGGATTGGGAAGCGAGATAGATGTGTCTAGCTAACTGCACTCATAATGACAATGAGAAACTGATGTTGTTGATGAACATGGATCGGAGGGAGATCTAGGCAAGACTGGGTTTGTGAATGAGGTAGCATGAGATGGTGGTTTACTTGCCGTAGATCTAAGGACCGGTTCATGCGAGCACATACCAGGATAACAGTGCGACCACAAGGCCAAGTATGGGTGCGGCTTAGCTGACTAATTAGGTAAGTTGCTAGATTGTTATGGACCGTGGAAGGCGCGGGGAATGGGAGTCGAGTGAGGACTGCCCTGGGAACTGCATGGCACAAGAGGGGGCCCGTGGGTGGGAGAATTGGAGATTCTAGCCTGCCGGTGAAAACTTAGTGAGTCCATACATCTAGTAGCCCCTTTGTAAAGACTATTTTGTGATCTCTTGGCCATACATCGACGGTTGTGTACTGGTATAATGGAGGTTCTGCAGTCGCCGACGGGTGACAAAATCACAAACTTGTGGGTAAAGAGGTGCAAACTCTGCAGAGTCTAAAACTATCATGATAGCCGAGCTTACGGTCACAAGCGCCTGGCCAACTTCCATGATTAGTTGGGATGGTTATTGGTTATGGTTTTGGATGGTTTGGTTTTCGGGACTGTTGAGTCCGGGTGATAAGATGGGTTGCATGACTGTTGAGTCATGGCAACAAGGTTGGTCTCGGTGGGAGACAAAGTTGTTTATGATGAAATGGTAGCGAATACGAGATGGTATTCGTGAGATGGTAGCGAATACGAGGAGGTATTCGTGAGCAAGAATGAGGTTGATTGATGTCTGGTTGTGACATGGAAGGCAATGAACATAATGGAGGTATGATTGGTATTTTAATACATGTTGGGATTACATTCACTTAAAGATGAGTTGATGTTTTATCATGGTTTTTGATAAATAACTTTGCTTTCTGCAATGAGCTTTTTATACCTACCTTGTTATGAGCTACATATCATATTTTCCCGCACTTGCTGAGTACATCATTGTGCTCAAACTTGCATTATTTCATCAGCAGCAACAGGAGAAGATTATTATGATGACCAAGTGGAGCATTAGGCGTGTAAATCTGTTCTCGACCTTGCCTGTGGGGATGGAGTAGAGATGGAGCCGCTACTGCTTAGAATTGCTTCCTCATTAGTTAGAAGACTTCCGCTGTTGGAGTAAGACTTCCGCTGTGAGCATGAGTCCAAGACTCATGAGACATTGTAATAAACTCTGTTATTCGTGGTTATATATATTCTGAATTCAGTTTGTGAAACATATGTGTATTTGTGATGAACATCCTGGGCACACATATACACTAGTTCTCGGTTCCGTGGTTTTCCACAGAATTGAGGGCGTCACAAATTGGTAACAAAGCCACGGTTGAGGGTAGATTACATACCTAGATACAATCACAGATTGGTACCAGAACCACGGTTCACGGTAGGTTACACGCTTAGATAGATCACAGATTGGTATCAGACACAGACTGGTATCAACCTGCCACGGGTAGATCACACAACCTAGATAGACACAGATTGATAGCTAAGCCACGCTGACCATAGGATGCAAGCCTAGGATGCATTAATTGGCCTTGAAACTACTTTGACAAGAGATACAAGCCTGGGAGAAGCCACAGTTGGATCGCAGATTGGCAACACCCTAAGCCATATAGGACCCCATTAAACAAGCCTTGAATAGGAGATGTGTGTGCCTTTGTGATGATTGTTTATGAATTGTGTGCTTAGTGTGAGCCGTGGGACGTCTAAAAACGTTGTCCATACCCACACATAAATAGAAAGAGGTGTGAGATGCTTCGGCACTTGTTCACACCCTCATATGGGCTAATATATATATAGTCCAACCCACCTTGATGCATATAGTTGAGGGGATCTACCTAACCTTCTAACCTTCTATTCTATTTTGATCTCTCTCACAGATGGCGAGAGGAAACGCCAGCCGAAGGAACGTCCGTGACAACCAAGAGGATGGCCACGACGAAGTTCCTGTTAACCCCGGAGCTGGTGGGAACCACCTGGAACGGTTGATGGACATGCAGAACCAACTTATGCAAATCATGATCCAAACTTTGGGTCAGTTGCAGGCCAACAACAACAACCCCGTTCCAGCACCACCGCCACAACCACCGCCGGCTCATAATAGGCTGGAGAGTTCATGAGGACTCGACCACCCACCGTTGCTCAAGCTAACGACCCCATGGAGGCTGACGACTGGTTGAAATCCATGGAGAAGAAGCTTGCCATAGTGCAGTGCAATGACCGAGAGAAGGTTCTTTTTGCGTCGCACCAACTCATGGGAGCTGCCGCTGACTGGTGGGATGCCCTATGCAACGCTCATGTCGACCCGGAGACGATCACTTGGACTGAGTTCAAGGAGAGTTTCCGCTCTCATTACATCCCTGCTGGTGTAATGATGCTCAAGAGATAGGAGTTTGAAGGTCTCCGCCAAGGACAGAGAAGCGTGAATGAGTATCTCAACAAGTTCACACAACTGTCCCGGTATGCCCCCGAAGATGTCAACTCAGACCTGAGGAAGCAATATCTGTTCATGAGAGGGTTGAACAATGAGATTCAGGTCCAGCTCCTCAACAATGACTACACAAGCTTTCAGAAGCTGGTTGACAAGGCTATAGTGGTTGAAAGCAAGATCCGAGAAATCGAGCGAGAGAGCAAGAGGAAGATGCCATACCAGCCTCAAGGGAACAACGTACGACCTCGGTACATGCCCCCAGCTGCACCGCAGAATGGATCGACCGCTCCTGCATACCGCCCTAGTCAGCCACCACAGCAACGACCTGTTACACAAGCACCTCGTGTGCCCTTGCCTTCTGTGCCCCGACCCAACATGGGCGCTCCTGTTCAAAACCCCCGCCCCAACGTACCTGCTGCCATAGGCAACAGGGCATACTTTGCATGCGGGGAAACAGGACACTTCGTGAGCCAGTGCCCGAGGAGAGGCCCTGGACAGCAAGGCAACGTGCCCAAACAGAACCCGCGACCGAGCGGAGGGGACAATCAAGGAAACCGAGGACAGCAGAACTATGCTCGCGGCAACGTGAACCATGTCTCTGCTGAGGAAGTACAACAGGCTGAGGACGACGTACTTGGTATGTTCCTTGCCAACTCCAACCCAGTCACCATCTTATTTGATTCTGGAGCATCACATTCCTTCATATCGTCCAAGTATGTTGCCAAGCATAATCTACCCACATCACACCTAAAATGTGCTATGTTAGTTAATTCTCCCGGTGGAGAGATGAGGACTAATATAGTATGTCCAAAAGTAAGCCTTAAAATAAGGGGGGTAGACTTCCTTGCCAACCTCATTATCTTGGATTCCCAAGGGCTTGACATAATACCCGAGATGGATTGGTTAAGCAAGCACAACGGGGTAATCCAATGTGCTGAAAGAAGCGCGCAGTTAACAAATGAGCACGGTATTCACGTCGAGTTTGGATCAGCCCAAACAACAACCGAAAAGGCAATCTTAAACCATGTCGAAGGAGCAACATTGGATATCATTCCAGTGGTTCAAGAAATCTCGGACGTGTTTCCAGAGGAGCTTCCAGATATGCCACCTGATCGGGACATTGAGTTTGCCATTGATTTGGTACCCGGAACTGCACCCATAGCAAAGAGACCCTATAGGATGCCCGTCAATAAACTAATAGAACTCAAGAAGCAAATTCAGGAGCAGTTGGAGAAGGGTTTTATACGTCCAAGCTCATCACCATGGGAACTCCTATGCTCTTCATAGACAAGAAGGATGGAACCCAAAGGATGTGCTTGGACTATAGGTCTCTCAACGAGGTGACAATCAAGAACAAATACCCTCTGCCCCGTATAGAGGACCTATTCGACCAAATGAAAGAAGCCCGAGTGTTCTCTAAGATTGATCTTCGGTCGGGATACTTCCAGCTGAAGATTAAGCCCTCCGATATACCCAAGACTGCCTTTCGAACACGGTATGGTTCATATGAATATACCGTCATGTCTTTTGGGTTAACAAATGCACCCGCATACTTCATGTACCTCATGAACAAGGTTTTCATGGAGTACTTGGATAAGTTCGTCGTGGTTTTCATCGACGACATCATGGTGTATTCAAAAAGTGAGGAGGAGCATGAAGAACATTTGAAATTGACCTTGCAGAAAATGCGTGAGCATCAATTGTATGCCAAGCTTAACAAGTGTCAATTTTGGCTAAAGGAAATATCGTTCCTAGGCCACATTATCTCCGAAGAAGGGGTATCGGTTGATCCCGGAAAAGTGAGGGATGTTCTGAAGTGGGACCAACCGCAAAACGTGAGGGATATTCAGAGTTTTCTTGGGATGGCTGGATACTACCGACGCTTCATTAAGACTTCTCTAAGATAGCAAATCCTATGACGGAGTTGCTAACGAAGGGAAAAGACTTTCGGTGGACACCAGCATGCCAAGAAAGTTTTGAGGAGATCAAGAAAAAGCTAACCACAGCGCCGGTTTTGGTATTGCCGGACGTAAGCAAGAGCTTTGACATATATTGTGACGCCTCCAGACAGGGGCTCGGATGTGTGCTCATGCAAGAAGGACAAGTGGTAGCCTATGCCTCACGACAATTAAAGAAGCACAAGCTTAATTATCCTACACATGACTTGGAGCTAGCAGCAGTAGTGCATGCATTGAAGATTTGGAGACATTATATCCTTGGTCATCGATGTGAGATCTATAAGGATCATAAAAGCCTCAAGTACATATTTACACAAACGGACTTGAATTTGAGGCAGCGTCGATGGTTGGAACTCATTAAAGACTACGATGTTGGAATCAACTACCACCCTGGGAAGGCCAATGTAGTACCTGATGCATTGAGCCAAAAGGGAGCATGTCACCAACTCACGGTTCGGGAGCTACCACCCGAACTATGTAAGGAGTTCGAACGGTTACACCTCGGATTCTTGAACAACATGGAAATGATGGAGATCCACTCTTCATTGGAGCAAGAGATAAGAGATGGCCAAGCAACGGATGAGGAGATCAAGGAGATCAAGGAATAGAGAAGGATTTCAAAGAAGATGAGAAGGGTACACTTTGGCTAGGAAAAAGGATTTGTGTGCCTAACGTGAAGCACCTCAACGACATGATATTAAAGTAGGCAAATGATTCACCCTATTCAATACATCCCGGAAGTACCAAAATGTACAAGGACTTGAAGACTTGTTATTGGTGGGATGGAATGAAAAGGGACTGTAAGGGCCTCAGTTTTTGACACCCATTTGTAGTGTTCATCCCCACACCACACACCTCATTTGAGGAAGAATGATGAACACAAATGAAGAGCAAGTAGCAATTATCAATATGCTCATTAGGGAACAAACTTACACATTGCAAAAGTGGTATTTCCCACATGTGATATAGATGGGCTGGACATAGGAAAAACTCCTACACTTTGCTAAGGATGTCCATGCCAAGTTTCACCCAAATTCAAAACCTTTTTGAGGTCATCTTGGGTATAGATAGGAAGGGGGCAGTTTGAAAACATATTCAAATTCAAACTGTTTTTATACCATGAATTTGAAAGTGGAAGGCATATTCTTACTCAGCACATTTTTGTGAGCTCACACACCAATTTTCACTCCATTTGGGGTTGATCTTGACATGAGCTAAGGGGGAGAAGTTCAAACTTTATTTGAATTTCAAACTGAACTTGTGCTGAAATTCATTCAAACCAAACCTCATTTGAACTTTGATCAATTCAAATGGCTCATGGGGGAATAATTTGAATTGCCAAGGGTAGTATGGGGTTCACTGTTTACAACAGTGATTAGAAGTAAATTTCAGAGGTTAAAAGGAAGGGTGGGACCCACATGTCAGCCTCTACTTCAACACAAACCGACTGAGACTTTTCACTCGGGTCGCCGAGCCGCAGCGGTGATCGCCACCGAGGCCAGCCACCGCGCCACCAGCTGCTTGCCCACGCGCGGGCATGAGGCGGTGCAGAGCCTTCTTAAGGCGCCTGCCCCCCTCCTCGGCCGAGGTACCGACGTGTTTTCCCGCAAGAACCCAGCACCGGCCGAAAGTTTCCGCAGTTCGGACTTGATCGGAGGACGCCGATCGCAGCTCCCTCCTTCCACTCCAGAGTCCCAGCAAGGTACTAGAGACCTTCCTCCATCCTCCCCATTGCTAGAATTCGGTTGAAACCGATTGATATCGGCTGTGCCGAAAGATCAAACTCGGAACTTGGAACCGCCGCACCTCGGGCTCTCGTGGACAGCCCAACCTGGGCGTTGTCACGCCCGAGCCAAGGCACCCTTGGACGCGCGGGTGACCGGTGCTGCTCATCCCCGAGCCACAGCTCGAGTGGTTGCTCACCGGCGTCGAATTTCCACTTTTCCCCTTTCTGTGTGCAGAACGACCTTCGGGTACGATTCTGTTTAATTCATGCTCTAGAAAGGATTAGAGGGCCTCAGGCCACTCCCACACGAGCTAGACACGGTAACGCACAAGTTGCCTTCACAACTCTGGGCCGGAGAACCTCTGTGCCCGGCGTAATTTAAGGTCTACTAATGGCGGAACGAACGGGGGGTATCGGGCGCACGGTGAGGACCTATTTCGGGCCTTCCCCGAGCTGCCTCGAGCTCATGTCGACCTTCTCTGAGGTCCACTGATGCTCCCCGACCGATTTCCCAAGTAGCTGAGGTACTAGGGGAGTCAGCCGACATGGCCGAAGTCATTCCGATATGGCGGCTCGTCGCCGACCATGCTCCGGCCGTTGTCATGAGCAGCTGACCCTCGGATCCTGTTCCCCAAGTAAAAGTAGGCAGGGGCGGCCAGAATCAAGAAGTTTGGAGCTGTACAGCAGCCGGCGGCGAGCTCTCCGGCGAGGTCCCTCGGCGGCGGGGCGCGGGTGTCGCGAGGTTGAAGAAGGGGGTGGACCCCAGCTGTCAGCGGCCGATATTTTGAATCGGGATCCGGCTGCAGCCGGGATCGGGGGTGCTGGCGCGCAAAATCCTTGTGGGCCGCGGTGTGCCATCGCCTAGGCGTGCGACGCGTGTCCCCTGGGCCCACGCGCGAGTTTATACTTTTCCCCGATTTCCAGATTTCCTTCAAACTTCAAATCCTTATAACTTTGGCTAGAAAGCTCCAAATTAAGTGAACCAAATTTTGCTGGATTTAGCTCTCTGAGTACTTTCCAGAAAATCAAGTTTCACTTCATGAAATTCCTTATTTCTCCAGAATTAATTCCTTAAATTTCAAACTGTTAGGAATTTTAACTGGAGAATCCTTTGGAGGAAAATCCTGAAATTTTGCTGAGATGTTCACCAAAATATACTTGAACTACCATAAAAATTTCAGATCCATTTGAGCTCATTTAATCCACCTAATGGTGTGATTAGTGAAACTGTTCCAGAGAAAATAGAAAATGCTCAGAAACATTTTCAGAATTTTCTCTGAAATTGTTTAGCTCATATCTTTAGTTAGAGACTTCCAAATTAAGTGAGACCAACTCCATTAGAACCCTCTGAAAATCTAGTTTTCAGAAAGTCATAGTTTGTCTCATGAAAATTCCTAGAACACCCTAAGAGTTCCAATTAAGGTCAAGGACATAATTATTTGTGGAGGGCTCAAATGAGCTTTGCTGCAACTAAAACTTGACTAAGTCTCTGTTTAGGTTGTAACCAAGCCACAGTAAAAGTTTCACAGTCATTAGGTCTATCTAGCAAAGGTTATAGACTTCACAACTTCAAACTTAATACAAATGCATTTAAATTGATACATATGTTTCTTCTATCATGTAGTCGCTAAGGTCGAGGAGGAACCCGAAGTCCTAGACTTCGTTACTCCGGAGGAACAGCTAGCCTACGACCAAGAGCAGCAAGGCAAGCCCCGGTTTGCATTAACCTTTTTACAAATGTTTATTGTTTTGAGCACATCTTTGAATATTGTTCTTTGCATTAGAGTCTTGATTGGAAACCCAACTGCACAGCCAAGAAAATCATGGGTTGGGTTTAGGATTGAAAACCTCGTTAGCCACTGCATTGCTAGGATAGAGTAGGATTCGGTACAAGTCGAGTAGTTGGAACTACTCGCGAGAATAGGCTAGAGGCACATTGCTCGGGTAGAGATAGCACATGATACACATGGCAAGAAAATGAGACCGAGCGGAGAGTAAGGGCAGCAGGACTTTGGGGCCTGTGTGCTGTAGCTCCGCTCGTGTCGATTGAGGACCGAGCCGTGTGCGGGCCTGTTGAACAAGCTAGAACAGTACCGAAGACCTACCGGATATATGGGAACCGGGAAACTGATGTAACTCGGGTAGCTGGGTATTGAGGCATTGCCCGTCGTTCAGAGGGTAGGTTGAGAGCTCGAGGTGTAAATCGGCTGGCGGCACGGAGATGCGCGTGTAGAGACCTCTTGCTCGGGACGAAGGGACCGGTTTAATATTTGGCTAACGGGTGAAAGGTAGTCGTGTACGGCGTCCGTGATGGTTGTTGTAGGCAACATCGAGTACGGGTGTACGTGACGGGTTGTTCGGGTAACCCTGCAGGTGTAAATCGATTATAATTGCCGTTCCTCGCGGTCAGTGAGTACCACTTGTTCACTGTACCGTGACGTAGAAAGAACAGGCTAGTTACATGTTAAAATGTTGCTGATTGAAAGCTGGACATTGATTGTTAATGATATGCTGTAGCTTAAAGCTAATTAAAGTTCTTTTCAATTTTGGGCAAAGTACATGAGAGAAATGCGTTTCTTGTTTGATTGCGGCTCTCTCATGTGCCTTAGCGTAAGGTTCTCCACAACCTGCTGCTAAAACTTGAAAGTAAGGTTCTACTAATTAGGCGAGTCCTTGCAAATGATTTTTACCTCATGCAACCCATTACCCTCATGTAGAAGTTCCATGTTTAGGTGAGACGGGTCAGACTTGCTGAGCCTTCGTGCTCACTGCTTGTGTTTGAAGCTTTTGCAGGGTTCTATGAGGAAGGGACTCCCGAAGAGGAGACGGAACCCCAGGAGGGGAACCCAGTCGAGTGGGAGTCGTGCACGCCGCAGAGTTAGTGTGCGTGTGTGCTAGCAAGGACACGTTCGAGGGCTGAACGTGCACTTGATGCTTAGTCTACGCCCGCGAGTGTGGACTGAACGTATTTTGATGTAAACAGGTCATAAAACGGTTTATGTAATAAAACTTCCGCTTCCGCTTTGCACCTTTGACGTGTGTTATACGGTGCTGTGCAACGCAGCACCCCTCAGCGTGATCCTGGCTCGACAGGACCAATGGGGTCGTGTCAGCGTGGTATCAGAGCTCGCTTGAGGTTTAACACAGTACAAAGGTCTTCTTTTTCAAAAATCCAGTGAGGAACGAGTTAGTAGCCCGTATAAGGATGTTATTAGTATATAGAAAGTGGCTTAGTAACCTAATTGTTATGTCGGAAAATCGTGCATCTCGGGACGTTCATGTCTTGGGGGTGCACGTAAGCGCTGTCCACCAGTGCGCACAAGCTGAAGGGTGGAGCCCCACGGGTGGCAGGTAACCCGACCCGCTTTGATATCCTCTACGACTCTTCGTGTCGTTTGGGGTATTCGAGCAACGTCTGTCCCTGGCGTGCGTGGTGCAACATGGGAGACCCCGTCACGTGGTCTAAAACGTGAACACGTAACTCAAGGCGTGTTTGGCTTGAGAACATCCGGGCGAGTGATGACGGCCGGGTGTACAAACCGTATGGATTCCAGGCTCGGTGTGCAGCCGAGTCTGATGATTGGTTGAATTTCTGCAGGTAGCCTTACCATGAAACGGTAGACGTGTAGCATCCGTGTGCGAGTGACGAGTAGTGCCACTGAACTAACGAAGCCGGCTAAGTCCGGTATAGGTTTTTCCTTTGTGAGGACGTAGTACCGACATAATCTGGTGACGCATCGACGTCACATCCAACTAAATGAACAACTTCATTTAAAAACTTGAAGGTTTTGATCCAAAGTAGTAAAACTTGATGTAACTCCTTCCCTTGAACAGGATATTCAAAGTTAACAAGCTTTCAACTTATAGGATGTTAAGGACAGAGCACTCTGTTTTCAGCTGAATCAAGGCTGAAGTTAATCAGAGGTTAGAGGTTGAGTTCTTTCGAGGTTGGGGTCGTATGATACATTTCTGGAAAGCGTTGGAAGAGCTTTACAACTTTTCTGTTGAGTTCCAGAGGTGTTTCATCCCTTAACCACTCGAAAAATGCAGTAGAGTTGAAACTGTCCAGAAAACAGGACAGAGCAAAGACTCTCTGTAAACTCTCTGTAAATTAAGCATAACTTCCTGCTTAAAAATCCAAAAATAGGAAATGAGGTGGTTCTGGAAATCTTATGAGATGGGTTACAACTTTGTAACAGAAAGTTTTGTCAGATTAGGAACAGAATTAACTGGGATTCTTGGATCAACTCAGTACCTAAGGCAGGGAGGTGCTGTCCAATTGTTTCCAGAAATTCTGTTAGCTTTGACATATCATAACTTTTGAACCAGGACAGATCTTAGGCCAACCAAATACTTTCTGGAAAGCTATTGAAGTTAACTTTAACTTTGATGTTGAGCTCCAGGACTGGTTTTGCTTTTAACCTGGCCTAAATCAGATTGATATGGAAACTGGTCAGGGCTGTCATGGTAACAGCAGATCAGCAGTCAAATTTGTTTAAAAATTTGAACTATGTTTCCAAGTGTTATGGGTTCAATGACATATCTTATGTTATAACTCAATGGTTTACTGTTGAAATAAACATTTGACATTTCTCAAATATATTTTTACAGATGGCAGCAGATAAACGGTTGGAGAACGGGTGGTTAGTTTCCCACTGTTCTGACCGTAGCGGCTACCCGGAAGCATTGTGGCAAATGCTCCAATATTTCGGGTACAACCAGATGCCGCAATACTTCGCCAAGGAAGAAGGCGAAGAGAGGAACGAGACATGGACGATCCATGTCGAGGTTCCCGCAGGACCTACGCCCCCCGGTTGGGTGCCATTCACCGTCACGGTGAGAGGAAGACAACCGGAAGGGATGTGGCAAGTGGCAGCCCGTGACACTATGTCACGTTTCTGCCAACTACACGTGCAGGCTATGGAGGGAACTCCATACGCACTCGTTCCGGTGGAGGGACGAGCTCAGCATGTGTGGGAAGAGAGGTACCTGGAGGCAACAGACCCGAGTTGCCCAAGGTACAACCCCGCGGAGGCAAACCTCAGCCTCCAAATGAGGGCGGGAAACGCTGTGATGGACAGCCAAGCTGTTCATACAGAGCGTCTCACCACCAAGCTCAAGGAGAGCACAAGACGTGGAGATCATTTCGAGGGTGCTCACAGCGCACTCCGCAATGTGCTCCTTCCGACGATCAAGCGACTGAATGAACAACACAATCAGTTGCGTCGTCTGAAGAAGGCAAAGAAAAAGGGCCGTGTTGACATCGCGGCGTTGCAAGAGCTGGTGCAGACCCTAACCCAGCAGAATGAGGACCTTGCTCAAGAGCGGGACGATGCTATTGAGGAAGGACAAGGCTGGGAAGAGGACTACAACCAAGCTATGGACGAGGTGCATGCCTTGCAGGACCTCGTGCCCCCGGTGTTAGGCATACCGGTGGTCTTGGGTCTTCCAGCAATGGGAGAACCCGGAATGGGAGAAGAGGTGGTAGATCCAGAGCCACCAGCAGAAGTACCGGAGGAGGACGACCCACAGGAGGTTGAGTTCTACTCCGAGTAGGGGGTTACGGTTGCCAAGTAGGGCAGCTAGGGTAGTGTAACCCAACTTTTGTAATCGGTGACATGTCGTGTAGATAGTAGCTTATGTATAGGTAGTGACGACATGAGCACGACTTCTCGGAGATCCGAGAACAATGTATCTTGTGTAAAGTTTATGCTTTATCAATATATGTGAATGTTGTGCAAGTTAATCATGCGTCGCTTCAATACCTACTGCTGTTTATGGAATTTTGAGTAAGACATGTGCTAGTTGCTGCTGTGCTGAATTTCAGAATGACGCGTACTCGTGGCAACCCTGATGTTGGAGGTACTAGCCAAGGGGGAGAGACCTCCCAACCGCCTCCCGAGGACTCCTCGGGACAGCAGCAGCAACAGCAACAGCAAACACCGCCACCGCCACTGCCGACGGTTACATTGGCCGACATTGTCGCGGCAATGGCGGGTTCACATCAGCAGCACACAGAGCTGCTGCAAACGTTAATTGCGAATACGTCTCGCCCAGAGAGACGTCAAGATCGTGAGGAGCGCCAACAGAGCTCCTACTCCGACTTTCTGGCGACTCATCCCCCTGTATTCTCAAGGGCGGATGAACCACTTGACGTGGACAACTGGCTCCGCGCCATAGAGATGAAGTTCGGGCTGCTCCAAATCAGCGAGCAGCGCAAGACTCAGTTCGCGGTCCAGCAGCTCCAAGGATCCGCGAGCGCGTGGTGGGCCAACTTTTGTGCTTCACAACCCACCGACCGAGTGATGACCTGGGCGGAGTTCCGGACGGCCTTCAGGGCCTATCATATACCGCCCGGTTTGATGAAGAGGAAGACGCAGGAGTTCCTAAACCTGCAACAAGGGAACCGGAACGCGCTGGAATACTCCAGAGCGTTCAACGATCTCGCGCTCTACGCGTCGTATCACGCGGATACAGACGAGAAGCGGCGAGACCATTTTTACCAGGGGCTTAACCCGCTCCTGAAGGACAAGTTGGCGATGTTCAATCGCGGCAGCCTCAATGACATCATTGATGCTGCAATTGTTCAAGAGGACTATGGCAAAGAGTTGGCGGCGGCAGAGCGAAAGCGAAGCGCGCCGCAGAGCGGCGGAGAAGGAGGCGGTCCTTCTCAGAAGTTTCGGATGGTGAATCGCCCACCATCAGGTCCACGCTGGCAACCACCACAGCGGTCGATGCTGTTCCGCAGTCGGCCGTACTCTTCACCGGCATTCCGGCCGGCACTGCCAGTACCACCGCAACAACAGCAGCAGCAGCGGGCGATGCCGCGTGCGTTTGCACCTCCGCAACGCATGCCGGGCTTTCGTCCCCCGAGTACTCCACCAGCAGCGGCCACATGTTACAAGTGTGGTCGTCCAGGACACTTCGCGAGCAGTTGCCCGGAGAGGCAAGGCGGCGGAGTGGCACCACAGTTTCCGGGGAGGAATCAACCCCGGAACCCTACTAATGCGCGGCGGGCAAACCCTAGGCCCTGCAGTGTCCACCAGCTTGCCATTGAGGACGTGCCGGAGGGCGAGCCAATCCTTGCGGGTATGTTCCAACTCCACCAGCATCCCGCTATAGTACTGTTTGATTCAGGCGCCACGCATAATTTTATTAGCCAAGCTTTCATTGCTAAACACAGCTTGCCAATGCTACCCACCGATAGTCCATATTTAATTTGTTCACCGGGTGGGAAGATTTCAGCAAGCGCAATGGTCTCCAAAGCACCATTATGCTTAGCGGGTAGAGTGTACCCCACGTCTCTCATTATCTTAGAGGGGCAGAAGGTCGATGTCATCCTAGGGATGTCGTGGTTAACCCGCCACGGCGCTGTTTTAGACACCGTCCTTCGAGTCGTGCACCTAAACTCAGAAGTGCACGGTTCTCACTCATTATTTCTGGACAGTCCAGAAATAAAACTTCCAAGTTTCTATCAAGCCACAACTATCAGATTGGAAGACATTCCAGTGGTCCGAGAGTTCCCTGATGTATTCCCGGATGATTTGCCGAGGATGCCACCCGATAGAGAGGTGGAGTTCAAGATTGAACTCGCACCAGGAACCATGCCAATATCCCGAAGGCCGTACAAGATGGCGCCCAAGGAGCTGGCTGAACTGAAGACTCAGCTCACGGACTTTCTGGAAAAAGGGTTTTATTAGGCCGAGCTCCTCCCCATGGGGCTGTTCGGCATTATTTGTCAAAAAGAAGGATGAGACGTTGCGGCTTTGCGTGGACTACCGTCCATTAAATGCCGTAACAATCAAGAACAAGTACCCGTTGCCACGGATCGACATGTTGTTTGATCAGTTGGTCGAAGCCAAGATCTTTTCCAAGATGGATTTAAGATCCGGGTACCATCAGATTAAGATAAGGGCGGAGGACGTTCCAAAGACAGCCTTCTCGACAAGGTACGGACTTTATGAGTACCTGGTCATGTCCTTCGGCCTCACCAATGCTCCAGCTCACTTCATGTACTTAATGAACTCGGTGTTCATGCCGGAGCTGGACAAATTTGTCGTGGTCTTCATCGACGACATCCTGGTATATTCCAAGTCGGAGGAAGATCACAAGAAACATCTGCGTATAGTCTTGCAACGGCTGCGGGATCACAAGTTATACGCCAAATTCAGCAAATGCGAGTTTTGGATATCGCAAGTGCCTTTCCTCGGGCATATCATCTCAGCGGAGGGTATCGCTGTGGACCCGAGCAAGATCACTCAAGTGCTGAATTGGAAATCCCCGAGGACGGTTCATGAGGTACGGAGTTTCCTCGGACTCGCGGGATATTATCGGAGGTTCATTCCGAACTTCTCGAAGATTGCCAAGCCAATGACAGAGCTGCTGAAGAAGGCTACCAAATATGTTTGGAGTCCAGCATGTGAAGCAGCATTCGAGGCTTTAGTCAAGCACCTGACGTCAGCACCGGTTTTGGCGCAGCCAGACACAACAAAACCGTTCGATGTGTACTGCGATGCATCCGGCATTGGGCTCGGATGTGTGCTGATGCAAGACCAAAGAGTGGTCGCGTATGGATCACGGCAGCTTAGGAACCATGAGCAAAATTATCCAACTCACGACTTGGAGCTCGCTGCCATGGTACTTGCACTAAAAATGTGGAGGCACTACCTACTCGGTAACCTCGTACATTTATATACCGACCACAAAAGCCTCAAGTACATATTCACTCAGAAGGAGCTGAACATGAGGCAACGAAGATGGTTAGAACTGATAAAGGATTACGAGATAGAGATCCATTATCATCCGGGCAAGGCAAACATGGTGGCAGATGCGCTGAGCCGCAAGTCACACGTCAATAATCTGACCATCACACCGTTGGAAGAGAGCGAACCACCACTACATGTGATTCCACACGGAGCTCTCTACAACCTAGCTTTGGTCCCCACCATCCGTGAAGAGATAGCTGCAGCCCAGAAGAATGACAAGGGCATGTTACATTTGCGGAGACGTGTAGACAGTGGGGAGTTGAAATGTTTCCGGAAGGACGGAGACGGCGTCCTATGGTTCAAGGACCGGATTGTCGTACCCCGAAACCCGGAGCTACGGAAGAAAATCTTTAATGAGACTCACTTATCAAAATTTTCTATTCACCCCGGCAGCAACAAAATGTATCAAGAACTCAGAAGAAAGTTTTGGTGGACACGGATGAAGCGAGAGACTGCAAAATACGTGTCCGAGTGTGATACATGTCGAAGGGTGAAGGCAGACCACATGCGGAAACCGGGACTGCTGCAACCACTGGGCATTCCTGCCTGGAAGTGGGAGGACGTGAGCATGGATTTCGTCGTCGGGTTACCCACCACCTTACAGAAACATGATTCTGTGTGGGTGATCGTCGATCGACTCACAAAAGTTGCCCATTTCATCCCGGTCAACACCAACTACAACGCCAAGAAGTACGCTGAACTGTACATCTCACGGATCCTATGCTTATACGGCGTACCCCGTACCATCATATCGGACCGGGGCACTTTATTTGTGTCCCGTTTTTGGGAGCAGCTACACGCTGCCTTGGGGACGAAGCTGATCCGTAGTTCAGCCTACCACCCGCAGACGGATGGGCAAACTGAGCGGGTAAATCAAATCCTAGAAGACATGCTACGAGCTTGCGCTATCGACCACGGCAAGAATTGGGATGATCACTTGCCGCTAGCCGAGTTCTCGTACAACAACGGGTACCAAGCCAGCATCAAGATGGCGCCCTACGAGGCGCTATACGGCAGGAAATGCCGCACACCACTGAACTGGTGTGAGTCTGGCGAAAGGGTTACCTTCGGGATTGACCTTGTCAACGACGCGGAAGAAAAGGTTCGACTGATTCAAGCGAACCTAAGAGCCGCTCAATCCCGACAGAAACAGTATGCGGACCGGAGAAGGCGCCCATTACAATTCGAAGTTGGAGATCACGTATACCTACGAGTGTCTCCAATGAAGGGCGTAAACAGATTTGGGGTGAGAGGAAAGTTGGCACCCCGATTCATCGGTCCATTCCAGATTACCGAAAGATGTGGATCGGTAGCATACCGGCTGAAATTACCAGAAGCACTTTCCGGTGTGCACGACGTCTTTCACGTTTCCCAGCTGAGGAAGTGTCTCAAGCTATCAACTACCGTTCAGCTGGAAGACATTGAAGAACTGCAACCGGATCTCACCTATCGGGAGGAACCGGTGCAGATTATTGATGAGAAGGCCCGAACCACACGCAACCGTACGTTGTGGTTCTACAAGGTTCTGTGGAGTAACCACTCCATGGACGAAGTGACATGGGAGAGCGAAGAATTCCTTCGCACTAACTACCCCGACTTTCTCACGTCGCATATCCGGTAATTTTCCACCGTCCTCTCTCTCATTTTCACCTTATAATCTCGGGACGAGATTCTTTTAAGGGGGGAGGAATGTAAGGGCCTCAGTTTTTTACACCCATTTGTAGTGTTCATCCCCACACCACACACCTCATTTGAGGAAGAATGATGAACACAAATGAAGAGCAAGTAACAATTATCAACATGCTCATTAGGGAACAAACTTACACATTGCAAAAGTGGTATTTCCCACATGTGATATAGATGGGCTGGACATAGGAAAAACTCCTACACTTTGCTAAGGATGTCCATGCCAAGTTTCACCCAAATTCAAAACCTTTTTGAGGTCATCTTGGGTATAGATAGGAAGGGGGCAGTTTGAAAACATATTCAAATTCAAACTGTTTTTATACCATGAATTTGAAAGTGGAAGGCATATTCTTACTCAGCACATTTTTGTGAGCTCACACACCAATTTTCACTCCATTTGGGGTTGATCTTGACATGAGCTAAGGGGGAGAAGTTCAAACTTTATTTGAATTTCAAACTGAACTTGTGCTGAAATTCATTCAAACCAAACCTCATTTGAACTTTGATCAATTCAAATGGCTCATGGGGGAATAATTTGAATTGCCAAGGGTAGTATGGGGTTCACTGTTTACAACAGTGATTAGAAGTAAATTTCAGAGGTTAAAAGGAAGGGTGGGACCCACATGTCAGCCTCTACTTCAACACAAACCGACTGAGACTTTTCACTAGGGTCGCCGAGCCGCAGCGGTGATCGCCACCGAGGCCAGCCACCGCGCCACCAGCTGCTTGCCCACGCGCGGGCATGAGGCGGTGCAGAGCCTTCTTAAGGCGCCTGCGCCCCTCCTCGGCCGAGGTACCGACGTGTTTTCCCGCAAGAACCCAGCACCGGCCGAAAGTTTCCGCAGTTCGGACTTGATCGGAGGACGCCGATCGCAGCTCCCTCCTTCCACTCCAGAGTCCCAGCAAGGTACTAGAGACCTTCCTCCATCCTCCCCATTGCTAGAATTCGGTTGAAACCGATTGATATCGGCTGTGCCGAAAGATCAAACTCGGAACTTGGAACCGCCGCACCTCGGGCTCTCGTGGACAGCCCAACCTGGGCGTTGTCACGCCCGAGCCAAGGCACCCTTGGACGCGTGGGTGACCGGTGCTGCTCATCCCCGAGCCACAGCTCGAGTGGTTGCTCACCGGCGGCGAATTTCCAATTTTCCCCTTTCTGTGTGCAGAACGACCTTCGGGTACGATTCTGTTTAATTCGTGCTCTAGAAAGGATTAGAGGGCCTCAGGCCACTCCCACACGAGCTAGACACGGTAACGCACAAGTTGCCTTCACAACTCTGGGCCGGAGAACCTCTGTGCCCGGCGTAATTTAAGGTCTACTAATGGCAGAACGAACGGGGGGTATCGGGCGCACGGTGAGGACCTATTTCGGGCCTTCCCCGAGCTGCCTAGAGCTCATGTCGACCTTCTCTGAGGTCCACTGATGCTCCCCGACCGATTTCCCAAGTAGCTGTGGTACTAGGGGAGTCAGCCGACATGGCCGAAGTCATTCCGATATGGCGGCTCGTCGCCGACCATGCTCCGGCCGTTGTCATGAGCAGCTGACCCTCGGATCCTGTTCCCCAAGTAAAAGTAGGCAGGGGCGGCCAGAATCAAGAAGTTTGGAGCTGTACAGCAGCCGGCGGCGAGCTCTCCGGCGAGGTCCCTCGGCGGCGGGGCGCGGGTGTCGCGAGGTTGAAGAAGGGGGTGGACCCCAGCTGTCAGCGGCCGATATTTTGAATCGGGATCCGGCTGCGGCCGGGATCGGGGGTTCTGGTGCGCAAAATCCTTGTGGGCCGCGGTGTGCCATCGCCTAGGCGTGCGACGCGTGTCCCCTGGGCCCACGCGCGAGTTTAAACTTTTCCCCGATTTCCAGATTTCCTTCAAACTTCAAATCCTTATAACTTTGGCTAGAAAGCTCCAAATTAAGTGAACCAAATTTTGCTGGATTCAGCTCTCTGAGTACTTTCCAGAAAATCAAGTTTCACTTCATGAAATTCCTTATTTCTCCAGAATTAATTCCTTAAAGTTCAAACTGTTAGGAATTTTAACTGGAGAATCCTTTGAAGGAAAATCCTGAAATTTTGCTGAGATGTTCACCAAAATATACTTGAACTACCATAAAAATTTCAGATCCATTTGAGCTCATTTAATCCACCTAATGGTGTGATTAGTGAAACTGTTCCAGAGAAAATAGAAAATGCTCAGAAACATTTTCAGAATTTTCTCTGAAATTGTTTAGCTCATATCTTTAGTTAGAGACTTCCAAATTAAGTGAGACCAACTCCATTAGAACCCTCTGAAAATCTAGTTTTCAGAAAGTCATAGTTTGTCTCATGAAAATTCCTAGAACACCCTAAGAGTTCCAATTAAGGTCAAGGACATAATTATTTGTGGAGGGCTCAAATGAGCTTTGCTGCAACTAAAACTTGACTAAGTCTCTGTTTAGGTTGTAACCAAGCCACAGTAAAAGTTTCACAGTCATTAGGTCTATCTAGCAAAGGTTATAGACTTCACAACTTCAAACTTAATACAAATGCATTTAAATTGATACATATGTTTCTTCTATCATGTAGTCGCTAAGGTCGAGGAGGAACCCGAAGTCCTAGACTTCGTTACTCCGGAGGAACAGCTAGCCTACGACCAAGAGCAGCAAGGCAAGCCCCGGTTTGCATTAACCTTTTTACAAATGTTTATTATTTTGAGCACATCTTTGAATATTGTTCTTTGCATTAGAGTCTTGATTGGAAACCCAACTGCACAGCCAAGAAAACCATGGGTTGGGTTTAGGATTGAAAACCTCGTTAGCCACTGCATTGCTAGGATAGAGTAGAATTCGGTACAAGTCGAGTAGTTGGAACTGCTCGCGAGAATAGGCTAGAGGCACATTGCTCGGGTAGAGATAGCACATGATACACATGGCAAGAAAATGAGACCGAGCGGAGAGTAAGGGCAGCAGGACTTTGGGGCCTGTGTGCTGTAGCTCCGCTCGTGTCGATTGAGGACCGAGCCGTGTGCGGGCCTGTTGAACAAGCTAGAACAGTACCGAAGACCTACCGGCTATATGGGAACCGGGAAACTGATGTAACTCGGGTAGCTGGGTATTGAGGCATTGCCCGTCGTTCAGAGGGTAGGTTGAGAGCTCGAGGTGTAAATCGGCTGGCGGCACGGAGATGCGCGTGCAGAGACCTCTTGCTCGGGACGATGGGACCGGTTCAATATTTGGCTAACGGGTGAAAGGTAGTCGCGTACGGCGTCCGTGATGGTTGTTGTAGGCAACATCGAGTACGGGTGTACGTGACGGGTTGTTCGGGTAACCCTGCAGGTGTAAATCGATTATAATCGCCGTCCCTCGCGGTCAGTGAGTACCACTTGTTCACTGTACCGTGACGTAGAAAGAACAGGCTAGTTACATGTTAAAATGTTGCTGATTGAAAGCTGGACATTGATTGTTAATGATATGCTGTAGCTTAAAGCTAATTAAAGTTCTTTTCAACTTTGGGCAAAGTACATGAGAGAAATGCGTTTCTTGTTTGATTGCGGCTCTCTCATGTGCCTTAGCGTAAGGTTCTCCACAACCTGCTGCTAAAACTTGAAAGTAAGGTTCTACTAATTAGGCGAGTCCTTGCAAATGATTTTTACCTCATGCAACCCATTACCCTCATGTAGAAGTTCCATGTTTAGGTGAGACGGGTCAGACTTGCTGAGCCTTCGTGCTCACTGCTTGTGTTTGAAGCTTTTGCAGGGTTCTATGAGGAAGGGACTCCCGAAGAGGAGACGGAACCCCAGGAGGGGAACCCCGTCGAGTGGGAGTCGTGCACGCCGCAGAGTTAGTGTGCATGTGTGCTAGAAAGGACACGTTCGAGGGCTGAACGTGCACTTGATGCTTAGTCTACGCCCGCGAGTGTGGACTGAACGTATTTTGATGTAAACAGGTCATAAAACGGTTTATGTAATAAAACTTCCGCTTCCGCTTTGCACCTTTGACGTGTGTTATACGGTGCTGTGCAACGCAGCACCCCTCAGCGTGATCCTGGCTCGACAGGACCAATGGGGTCGTGTCAGGGACATAGCCGAATACGTTGCCCTATGCGACACATGCCAACGGGTGAAGGCCGAACATCAAAGACCCGCTGGATTGTTGCAACCCTTGAAGGTACCCGAGTGGAAATGGGAGGACATCAGTATGGATTTCATCGTCGGATTGCCACATACTCAGTCGGGTTATGACTCCATCTGGGTTATCGTGGACCGATGGACGAAAACAGCCCATTTTCTCCCTATAAGGGCCATGTACAACGTTGTAATATTAGCCGAGTTGTACATGGAGCAGATCGTGTGCCGTCATGGAGTTCCGAGGAGGATAGTCTCAGATCGAGGTTCTCAGTTTACCTCTAGATTCTGGAGGAAGCTGCAGAAAGCTATGGGTACACGACTGGATTTTAGCTCCGCCTATCACCCACAAACCGATGGACAAACCAAATCTTGGAGGACATGTTGAGAGCTTGCGCCTTGAAATGAGGGTGTAGTTGGGATAGGAGTTTACCGTACGCCGAATTCTCCTATAACAACAGCTATCAAGATAGTTTGAAGATGTCGCCTTTCGAAGCATTGTATGGTAGACGGTGTAGAACACCGCTGTTTTGGAACGAAACTGGAGAGAACCAGGTTTTTGGACCCGAAGTGCTACAAGAAGCTGAAAAACAAGTCCAAACGATACGGGAGAACTTAAAGGCTGCTCAGTCACGACAGAAAGGCTCTGCGGACAATAGGCGAAGGAAGTTGACTTTCGAAGTAGGAGACTTCGTATACCTTAAGGTATCGTCTATCCATGGCCAATGACGTTTCAACGTCAAGGCCAAGCTAGCACCTCGCTACATCGGACTATTTAAGATCTTGGACAAGCGAGGAGAATTAGCCTATCAACTAGAGCTCCCAACATATCTCTCCGACGTACATGACGTGTTTCATGTATTCCAGCTCAAAAAGTGCTTGAGAGTACCGGAGGAGCAAGTACCAATGGAAGAGCTTGAACTTCAAGAGGACCTGACTTATGCGGAACACCCTATCCAAATTTTGGACGTAAAGGAAAGGGTCACAAGGAACAAAGTGATCCGATGGTGCAAGGTACAATGGAGCCATCACACCGAAGCTGAAGCCACATGCGAGCGTGAAGAAGACATCAAGGCAGAATTTCCTCATCTATTCTCTACCAATGAATCTCGAGGGCGAGATTCAATTTAAGGGGGGTAGATTTGTGACACCCTTTTTTTTGGTTTCTGCATGTATTCATGAAGAGAAAACATTTTAAAGGAAGTGGGAACAGAAAAAGAATTAAAAAGATAGCCAAAAAGAGCCGAATCCAGTTCACAGAGAGCGTCGAAGATAACTCCTGCGGCCCGCTGGCCACGTGGCGTGTTTGGAGCTCATCCCTGCGAAGTGGGGAGAGGTCCACCGCTAAACTGGCTACGTGGCAGGCTCGGGGCTCATCTCTGCAAATGGGGAGAAGTCCGACCCTGTGGGACACGTGTTGCCCCCGGAGCTAGCCTCTGCGGAGAAGCGAGGGCAGTCCCGCAGGACACATGTCACCTTCGGAGCTAGTCACCGCGGAAATCAGAGGACCAGACGTGTCGATCTCGGAGCTCACCTCCGAGAGGTCCGGTTCTATTGGACCCGTGTCGCCACCGGAGCTTATCTCCAGGAGGTCCGTCACTGTTGGACACGTATTAACCTCGGAGCTCGTCTCTGAGAAGAAAGGAAGTCCGGCGCTACTTGACGCGTGGCATTCACGGAGCTCACCTCTGAAGAGAGGGAGGTCCGGAATAGATACGTGGCACACCCGGAGCCACCTCTGGAGAGAGGGAAGGTCCGGCACTGATACGTGGCGTGCGTGGAGCCACCTCCGAATAGAGAGGAGGTCCCGACCGCCAGGATACGTGGCGCACGCGGAGCTCACCTCCGAAGGAGAAGGAAGGTCTCACTCGCTTGACACGCGGCACAACCGGAGCTCGTCTCTGCAGAAAAGGGGAGACCAGGCCCCGGTGGACACGTGGAACTTCCGGAGCTCATCACCGCGGAGGTAACGAGTTCTGGAGCGGTTTTTGGATTCTGTACGCGTAGAAGTACCGCTACGGAGGAGAAGCCGACCTGAATTCCACAATGTTACCGCACCAAATCAACTCAAGATAAGTTGTTAAGATTCAATGATAGTCTGAATAGAACTCTTATTTGAAGTCCAATCAGATTAGGACTCTTCTTCTCCCAAATATAATTAGAACCCAGAACCTTTGGCCGAAACCACAAACTTCTTTTCCACCTCTTGAACCGACGACTTAGAGCCCTAGCCCCAACTCGCCGAGTAAGCCCATCGCCGGAGTTCAGTTGAGGAAGATTGCCGGAAGGGAGCCCAACGATCTGTCTGATCAGAGAAGGACCCCGAGACCAAGAATAACGTAAGGTAGGTCTCCAATATCAGCTTACGACATCATCGTGTTTTCTTTGCATCTGTTCTTCGATTCCTTTCCAATAGAAGCTTTCTCGTGGACAGATCACTTGTTGATCAGGTTGATCTAAAAGACAAGGTCATCGCCACGTCCAAATTTGATCCGAACACCTCTATTCATCATAAAACCATGCAAGCCATGCAAGAATACGCACAAACTGATCTAATAAAACTGATTATAGGATAGCATGCATATGCATCGTCGCATCTAGTTGAAGTTTATGCATGATATTGATTGCTATGAATCTTGTATGTGCGTGATCCTGTATAGTAGGACAAGCTCAGGGAGCTGTCTACGACGAGCTGCAACAACAAGGTTTCAAGATCCAAGAGCAATCAGAACCGCAAGAACAAGGCAAGTGCCCCTTGACCATATTGATCCTATGTTTTGGGAAACTATTTTGTTTTGTGAAAAGGTGTGTGTGCTGAGTCAAACATGATGGGAAACCTTTTTATAGAAGTTTACTGGTTTTGGTTAAACCACCCTTGTCGCCAGGGAAGTTTATGAGTCGGTTATGGTTTTTACTTTTATGCTTTGCTGAGTCCATGGGATTGGGAAGCAAGATTGATGTGTCTAGCTAACTGCACTCATAATGATAATGAGAAACTGATGTTGTTGATGAACATGGATCGGAGGGAGATCTAGGCAAGACTGGGTTTGTGAATGAGGTAGCATGAGATGGTGGTTTACTTGCCGTACATCTAAGGACCGGTTCATGCGAGCACATGCCAAGATAACAGTGCCAACACAAGGCCAAGTATGGGTGCGTCTTAGCTGACTAATTAGGTAAGTTGCTAGATTGTTATGGACCGTGGAAGGCGCGGGGAATGGGAGTCGAGTGAGGACTGCCCTGGGAACTGCATGGCACAAGAGGGGGCCCGTGGGTGGGAGAATTGGAGATTCTAGCCTGCCGGTGAAACCTTAGTGAGTCCATACATCTAGTAGCCCCTTTGTAAATGCTATTTTGTGATCTCTTGGCCATACATCGACGGTTGTGTACTGGTATAATGGAGGTTCTGCAATCGCCGACGGGTGACGAAATCACAAACTTGTGGGTAAAGAGGTGCAAACTCTGCAGAGTCTAAAACTATCATGATAGCCGAGCTTACGGTCACAAGCGCCTGGCCAACTTCCATGATTAGTTGGGATGGTTATTGGAAATGGTTATTGGTTATGGTTTTGGATGGTTTGGTTTTTGGGACTGTTGAGTCCGGGTGATAAGATGGGTTGCATGATTGTTGAGTCATGGCAACAAGGTTGGTCTCGGTGGGAGATGAAGTTGTTTATGATGAAATGGTAGCGAATACGAGATGGTATTCGTGAGATGGTAGCGAATACGAGGAGGTATTCGTGAGCAAGAATGAGGTTGATTGATGTCTGGTTGTGACATGGAAGGCAATGAACATAATGGAGGTATGATTGGTATTTAATTCATGTTGGGATTACATTCACTTAAAGATGAGTTGCTGTTTTATCATGGTTTTTGATAAATAACTTTGCTTTCTGCAATGAGCTTTTTATACCTACCTTGTTATGAGCTACATATCATATTTTTCCCGCACTTGCTGAGTACATCATTGTACTCAAACTTGCATTATTTCATCATCAGCAACAGGAGAAGATTATTATGAAGACCAAGTGGAGCATTAGGCGTGTAAATCTGTTCTCAACCTTGCCTGTGGGGATGGAGTAGAGATGGAGCCGCTACTGCTTAGAATTGCTTCCACATTAGTTAGAAGACTTCCGCTGTTATAGTAAGACTTCCGCTGTGCGCATGATTCCAAGACTCATGAGACATTGTAATAAACTTTGTTATTCGTGGTTATATATATTCTGAATTCAGTTTGTGGAACATATGTGTATGTGTGATGAACATCCTAGGCACACATATGCATTAGTTCTCGGTTCCGTGGTTTTCCACAGAATTGAGGGTGTCACACTTAGTTTACTACATGTCAGAAGAAGAGCATGCTGAACATTTGCGCGTCGTGCTACAACGGTTGAGGGAGCACAGATTATATGTGAAGTTCAGCAAGTGCGAGTTTTGGATTGATCAAGTGCCTTTTCAAGGCCATATTATTTCAGCAGAGGGCATTGCTGTGGACCCAAGAAAAATTGAACAAGTGCTGAAATGGGAATCTCCCAAATCTGTCCACGAGATTCGAAGTTTCTTAGGTTTAGCGGCGTATTATAGGAGGTTTATTCGGAGATTCTTAAAAATTGCTAAACCAATGACGGAGCTGCTGAAAAAGGGCATGAAATACATATAGAATGCAGCATGTGAAGCCACATTCAAGACTTTGGCGAAACATCTCACAACAGCTCCAGTCCTTGCTCAGACGGACACGACGAAGCCATTTGATGTATATTGTGATGCATCCAGCATTGGTCTCGTCTGTGTTCTTATGCAAGAAGGGCGTGTGGTCGCATATGGGTCTCATCAACTGCAAAACCACGAGCAGCATTATTCAACTCACGATCTTGCTTGATGCTGTGGTGTTGGCGTTAAAAATGTGGAGGCGTTGTTTACTTGGCAATCTTGTCCACCTGTACACCGACCACAAAAGCTTGAAGTATACGCCGAAGGAGCTGAATATGAGACAACGAAGATGGTTGGAGCTCATAAAAGATTATGAAATCGATATCCACTACCATCCGGGGAAAGCGAACGTGGTTGCTGAAGCGCTTAGTCGAAAAGCCCAAGTTCACAACTTGGCATTGCTGAGATGGAAGAAGAAGAACCGAGTCTCCGTGTCATTCCGTATGGAGCACTTTATACTATTGCTCTTATTCCAACAATCTGAGAAGAGATTGTTGAGGCTCAAAGGAGAGACAGGGGTTATGTCTCACATACGGAGAAGAATAGACAACAGAGCGATGTAGTGTTTCCGGAAGGATAATGACGGTACGCTATGGTTTAACGACCGTATAGTTGTACCGCGTAATATGAAGCTCCGGAAGAAGATATTGGATGAAGCCCACCTGTCGATGTTTTCCAATCATCCTGGCAGCAACAAAATGTACCAATATTTGAAACAGAAATTTTGGTGGACGCGGATGAAACGGGAAATTGCTAAGTACGTATCCGAGTGCGATACGTGTAGACGGGTCAAGGCTTATCATATGCGAAAGCCGGTCCGCTGCAACCACTGAAGATACCGGAATGGAAATGGGAGGATGTGGGTATGGATTTTATCGTCGGATTACAGCTCACATTCCGGAAGCATGACTCAATTTGGGTGATCGTCGACTGGTTGACGAAGTCAGCTCATTTCATTCCGGCGAACACTCATTATCGAGACAAGCAATATGTGGAGTTATACATCTCAAGAATTGTATGCTTACATGATGTCCCGAAGACCATCATTTCAGATCAGGGCGCACTGTTCGTTGCTCATTTTTGGGAGCAGATGCACGCTTCGTTGGGCACCAAGCTGATTAGAAGTTCCGCATATCACCCTCAAACGGACGGACAAACGGAAAGGGTGAACCAAGTGCTTGAAGACATGTTGAGAGCATGTGCCATCCACTATGATAAGAATTGGGATGATCACTTACCGTTGGCGGAGTTTTCATACAACAAAGGGAATCAAGTGAGTATAAAAATGGCACCATATGAAGCTCTCTATGGCTGGAAATGTCGCACACCACTGATTGGTGTGAGTCCGGCGAAAGGGTACTGTTCAGGGTTGATCTTGTCAATGAAGCCAAAGACCGAGTTTGGTTGATACAAGAGAATTTGAAGGCTGCACAATCCCAACAGAAAAGCTACGCGGGTCAGAGGTGTCGACCTCTACATTTTGACGTCGAAGAGCACATTTATCTTTTTGTGTCTTTGATTAAGAGAATTCACCGGTTCGGTGTAAAGGGGAAACTCGCTCCCCGCTTTATAGGTCCATTTTCTATCACGGAGAAGTGCGGACCCATATCCTACCGACTGGAACTACCGGCAAGCCTTGCGGGTGTTCATGACGTATTTCATGTGTCACAGCTGCGGAAATGCCTCAAATTTACCATGGCTGTACGCAGCGAAGAAGTCGACGAATTGAAGCCGGATCTTACCTACACCGAGCGACCGGTTCAGATTACTGATGAAAAGACCCAGATCACCCGGAACCAGACTATAAAATTTTACAAGGTGCTGTGGAGTAATCATACGGCGGAAGAAGCAACGTGGGAAAGTGAAGATTACCTCCGCACATATTATACGGGAGTTTTATCATCGTACAGTTTGTAATTACCTCTCCCGTCTCGTTCTTCTTTTGTAATCTCGGGACGAGATTCTTTTAAGGGGGAGGAATGTAAAAGTTCCAAAATTGTATATGAAATAAACCTAAGATTGAAGGCTATGCGTTTCAAACTCATGAAAATGGGACTTACAAAAACTTTTCTACACAAAGAGGGTGTACTTAAATACCATGGATGAAATACTCCTTTGCATGAATGATTAAAAATCAGATTTTCAAACTCAAAGTTCATCTCAAATTGTTGCCAAACTTTTAAATACACATGCGGCCTCATACTTTTGAATTTGAGGAAATTTAGGATGGCAACCTTCTAGTTTCAGAGTGGGCTGAAAAGGAATTTAATAGGAGCATTTCCAAATTTGAACTGAATTCAAATTTGCAAGCCAAATTCGAACTGATTTCAGAGAATTCAGATGCTAGCCACTTTTAAACTCCAAAACTTTTGAATTGAAGAGATTGACATGGAGAAGATCTTTTGAGGGGGTGAGGGCCAGCCATTAGTGGAGAGAGGAACACAACCCCAGTGGGGCCTACATGTCAGCTGAACACAAGAGTTTCCTCAGTCAGTTCACTACTTCACGAGTAAGTCACCGTGAGCCACAGCGCTGGCCACCGAGGCATCGTCGTGCAGCTCCTGTACTCGACGATTCTTCACACGTAACGCTTCAGTGGAGCAAACCAAACACTCTTCGGTCTCCTCAACGTTTTCGCGGGACGAGCAAGCACACACTAGAATTTTTCTTGTCGCCAGACTGCGTTTCGGACCCGATCATCGCTCGGCGCCGCTAGTCCATCTCGTGGCCACCGGTGATCATTGAAGCACGTGCAAGACTCCACTTAACCTCCTCGAGCTGCCCAAGCCGGTCCATCGTCCTCGGTGCGTGGTGCACAGCAAGAATTCTCCTCGGAGTTTTGGTTCGAGCCGCCTACGTGCCTCCTTGATGTTCCGGCGACACAGCGTATTTCACACCGAGCTTTGAACAGCAAAAAGGTGCACCACTCCCTCCTCTTCACACTGCCGCAAACCCTAGGCCATTCCTCCACGGGAGGTACAAGAATTTCTAAATTACCGACGACATGCTCATAGCCCGTGGGCGTAGAGTTTTCCAAAATTTGTGATCACTGTTGCTTCTTTGCTCATCTGATCATAGGGTAGGTTATAGACCTCCTTGCGAGTCACTGGAATAAAAAAATAAGTGAGAATCATCGAGCCACAATGGTGTTCTTCGAGTTTTATCTCTTGCCACCAGTTTTTGACCTAGGGCACACGGTGACATGGTATTTACCGACGTTTCCAAGCCCTTTGGCCTACACGTTGACCTTTGCCATGAGTCACTGATGCTCTAGAGCAAAGAAACCACGAGATTGGGTTGGTAGGGGAGACGGTCGACGTTGCTGGACATGGACCGAAGCCGCCACCTCGCCCGACCACTTCCAGCCCTCTAGCGCCCACACCGACCCCAAAAGCAGATTTCCCGACCTCCAAAACCCCCCAGACGGTGAAATTAGGGACGGGATACGACCGGGGAGCGAGGGGCCGAGGGGAGGAGCTGCTGCCGGCAAGGTGGTGCTCGCGCGGGAAAGGGGAGGAGCTGGAGGTTGAAGAAGGTGCCGACCCCACATGCCAGTGGCTGTAGAAATTTAACCGGATTCTCTGTGAAGCCCGGATTTGGTGCGTCCACATGTGAAAAGGTTGTGGCCCCGGTGTGGCTGGTCTGTGACTGGTCCATTTAAATCCCCGTGGGCCCAACTGTTAGCCACTGGTTGCTTTTACAGTTCCAAGGAAAATTCCAAAATCATCTACAACTTTGAAAATTCATAACTTGTAGTGGGAATCTCCAAATTGGGTTATTCAAATTGGATTAAATTCAGCTTGCAAATATCTATCCAAATATGAACCCCCAATTGTATTAAAGTAAATAATAAATTCTGGGTAATTCTTTTAAAATTTTCTGTAAAAGAATTATTTAGGGAGTTTGGTTCATCAAAAAATTCCCAGATTTTGCCAGAATATCCTTTAGGAAATTATTGAACTTCATGTAAAGTTTCAACGCATTTGGAGTTGAATTGTATAGGAATTTCCAGAAGATAACCTGCTGTGTGCAAAATAATACCAAAACTTTTTCAGAAAAAGTATCCACCTTGTAAAATCCATTCTAGGCAATTTATAGCTCCAAAACCCATAGGAAAATTCAGGCATGCTCTATGAGATGTACTTTAAATTGTATTTTACTTGATTGGGCATGAAAATGCACATTACTTCAGAATTTATTCTTTTTAGCATAACTTCTTAGAAAATTATTCTGGCGATTCTACCCTAGTAAAAGTCCTGAATTTTGGATCAAAACACTTTTTTTGTGACCAGGAACTCACATGCAAAGTTTCATCTCAAATTGAATCTTATATCTTCCTGTCCTTGTTCTCCATGCTTATGTATGTGAGAAAAACATAGGGATTAGTGTGAGAATTATGGGAGACATCATTTCCATTCACTTGAGCTGCAATTTGGCAAGCCAAATCCCTGTGCAGTGTAGGACGTCCTGTAAAATCTTCAGAATTATTGGAGTTCAGGTTCTCCAGTTTTCTTCACATTAGTTCAGCTCATCTTATATGTTCATTAGGAAACTTAGTTTATAACTAAACTCCTAAGGCAGATTTAATTTTCTTGATTTCCTTGCACAACAGAGGCAACAAAATCATTCTTAGCACTTCCACACAGCCTATGTTTGTAAGATGTTCAAGTCTTTAAATTCTTTAAATTGCATTATAACAACTTATGCATATTCATGTCGATAGTGTTCACGACGAAGGAGTTCGACAAAGGTTATCACATGAAGTTGGATCAAGTCAGGAGGATAAAGTCATAGAAGAATACTAACTGATTATATATTTCACTTCAATGCAAAACAAGCAAGCTCCGGTTTGCATTTAACAGCTTTTAAGTTTTTACTTTGTATTCACTATGATGGTTGGGAAATGAAATGTGCATTAGGTCTAGTTGCTTTGATACTCCTCTTGCATGACCAGAGAAACCTATGGAGTATTGGGTAGGTGTATTTTCATCGTGTAGAAACCACCATGCTTAATTAGGGTTCGGTAGAAGTCAAGTTGTTGGATGCTACTCGCATGAATAGGAGAAAAGGGGCATACATTATTGGTTCAGAAATTCGTTAGCAAGTTGAAGTTGAGACCGGGCAGGTTGTAGGAGAAACAGGACATAGGGGCCTGGGTGCGCTAGACCTGTCCGTGTCGGTCAAGGACCGATCCGTATGCGGCCCTGTTGAGCAAGTTTGAGTTGTGTACCAGACTCACACTGGCTATATGGGACCCAGTAAACCGATATACCTTGGGAAGCTTGTGTTGGGACTTTTACGGTCGCCTCAGGCGAGAGACCGGTGTGCAGTATGTGGGTAACACTCTCAAGACATCTCATGTTGGTAGGTGCACCATGAGGGTGGCTACTGTACGGGACGATCGGATCGATTCAACATAGGTGAAACAGGGGAAAGGATGCCACGTACGACGTCAGTGATGGTTGCTGTAGGTAACTTTGAGTACGAGCATACGTGTCGTGTAGTCCGGGTGTTTCTGATTCGAATCACCGTCGGTCGCTGTAGTGAGCATACTCGTTCTCACAGTCGTGACGTAGTAAGAACTTGCATTGAGATAAGAACCAATCACTATGGTTTGAAGTTGATACGAGCATTGTGCTGTTACCTTGTATGCATAGATCAGAGCAAACTCGATTCATTTCCACCATGAGCAATTTACATCGGGGGAAAGCGTTTCTTGTTTGATTGTGTACTTCCGATGTGAGGTGCCCAAGGATACTTTTATTTTGCTGCTAATAATACTTGAAAGTAAGGATTCACATTTAGGCGAGTTCATTATGCCTATTACTATCCCATGTTATGTCTTTGCCTACATGTAGAGTTTCATGACTAGGATCAACGGTTAAGTCTTGATGAGTGTTATGCTCACAGATACTATACTAGTTGTTTGCAGGTATTGAATCTATGCTATGAGTACGGTTGTCCAATGAGACTCAGAACCCTCCGAGTGGATACTCATAAGCAACCTTGCCTCTACTGTTGGTTATTTATGTTACTAGTAAGAAACGTCCGCGGGCTGGACGGTTTCTTTGTTGCTGAGTTAGAGGTGAGTCGTGAGAGTTGTAGTCTTCCGCTGTCGTTTATTTTGAGATAAGTATTTCTAAATTAACTCTTGTACGCTTCTGCAAATGATTCATGTAATATGGTTTCCTTTACTCGTGTTCTGTTGGATGCCGCATCGCACGGTACCACCCAATGTGATTCCCGGGCGAGCGTGCACAGACCCGTGATCCAGGCCGGGGCGGGCCTCGACACAAGGCATGTATGTCTAAATCCTTACATAAAACACTATAACAATATATTCAACACCTAGGTCTCACACCTAGAACGTTAGTGGGAAAGGAGGTAGACGAATATGGTGGCCTAGCGTGTCAGCGACTCAATCGAGGGCCCGGAATCGACTGTGGCTGCAGGATCTCGTGTGGCTATGCAGTTAAGTCAGTGGACCATTGTTTCACTTCATCTTGATTGACCCATTTAAATCCATTGGGATTTTTGTATTTACTAATGTCTACAATTCATCCTGGCAATGGATGCCAACGATGCTTGTGATAACTGGTCTAACTTAGGGCAAAAGCAAGATGAGTTCCACAGGCGCACGGAAAATACCGTTGTAGCATTTCACCCAAGTGTATTCCCTAGGGTATTGTATAATCTCAAAGGAAGGTGAAGTGTGGCAAGATGATGGATAGGATAGGGTGCTCTAATAGAAAGCCAAGTAGGATGGATAAAAAGATATCAAGGGGTAGTGTGACACACACAGAAGCAATCTACTCTAAAGGTAGATATTCATAGTGAAGCTAAGGTAAGGGGCTGGTCCTAATGTCCTTCTAGTATACATATCATAACCTAATAGTGTACATATGGTTATGCTAGTAGTGAATACTGAAAGTGCATCTAGGCATCCCTTGTTGGTTTTGGTTGATTTATGACAAACAAATGAGACCCTAACAAAATTGTTGAGATGAGCGCAGGTTGTTAAAGAAATTAGGAAGAAAGCGCAAAAAGAAAGGAGAATGAGGATCCAAACTGATAAGAGCTCAGGAGTTGAAAAGATTAGATTACTTAGTATAGAGTGTGTTGGACAAACACACCCCAAGAGCTCAAGTGAAAGAAATCACACTAACTGCACAAAAATCAGCATGTGCGGACTAGTCTGATAACAACCGGACTAGTCCGATTTCTCTCTGACCAGAAAACAGACTAGTCCGATATGGACCGGACTAGTACGATTTTGTCTCTGGATAGACAATGGACTAGTCCGCACCCTTACGGACTAGTCCGGTATCTCACAACATTTAGGGTTTTCTACACGCCGCACACCAGACTAGTCTGGGGTCCACCACGGACTTGTCCCGACATCGCAAACCCTAACGGTAACCTTTGGAAACCCTAGTATAAAAAGAGGTGTACGGCCATACCACCATAACTCTCGACCCCCTGCGCCGTCACACCTTCCAAGAGCCCAAAATTCACATCTCTCCACACATTCTAACCCAAAAAGGATCAAATCTTTGAGGATTAGCAATTGATCAAAGGAGAGACTTGTTCTACACATCTTGAGCTCTTGGGTTCGATCTCTCGCACACTCTTGTTCATTTATTGTTCATCTTTCGAGTGTGTCTGGTGGTAGTCATTCATTGAAATTCTTAGGGAGCCCTCAACTTGTGAGAATGCCCCTTGAATGATTTATTTGCCCTTTGTGATTAGTGGAAGAGAATCGTCCTCCGTGGCGATTCGACGAGGGTAGGGTTGGTGAAGACCCGGTCCTTCGTGGACTCCTCAACGGGGACGTAGATTTCCTTCGTGGAATCGAACCTCAGGATAAAAACCTGTCTCTTGTACTTGTTCATTTATTGTTCATCATATTCTATGGTTTACTTAATCTTGTGTAATTCACGTTGAAACATTGAAACTAAAGTTGATCTCTATCATTCATTGTTTCACTATTATAATACATCTAAGTTCCCAATTAATTTCCGCTGCATAGGGTACTAGAAGTGAAAATATTGATCAACCTTGATCTTTCTAGTCCACGCATACCGAACTAGTCCGCACAGTACCGGACTAGTCTGATTTGTCTCTGACTAGAAAACGGACTAGTCCGCACTCTACCAGACTAGTCCGATTTCCCTGTATTTGATAAATCTATTAAGTGTTTTAGGGATAACAAAAAATCGGAAAGCCTATTCACCTCCCTCTAGACTACATTCAAATACTAGGGCTTAGTGGTCCAACATATCGGGCACGGGCTTACCCCTGGTAATACCAGAGGGACTCCAGCTAAGAGCCTGTGGCACAGCTAAACGTGGGGGAGTACATAGGACGGACATGGCTGTCACCACCTGCCGCCTACCCCTACAATCCGTGGGTCTACGAGACATCCGACGCTACTTAACCATCCAAGCACCACACTTGCATGCTATGTAAAAACCTTATGAGCTACAGTATAATTACCATCCTAAGGCAATGACTAACCTAAACATTGTTGAACTAATGATGGGACCAAGCACTATATTATTCATACTAACATATTCATATTTACCTAATTAGACTATAGTGGAGGCCTATGGTGTTTATGATAACATAATAACAAGGTTAGTATACTATCATAAGAACATCTAAACCTACTACATGCATGTATTTCACAATCAAACAAGAAACGCTTCACCAAAGCATATGGATAAAAGAAGACTAATATTATAATTAAGAATAAAGCCACAAATATAAGTAAATACACATGAGCCATACCTTTCCCAACTTGAACTTGGAAACTAGAGGCTCCTTCCTACAACCTATACTCCACTAAGGACTTGGATAGAGTGTCTATACAAGAGAGTGATTACTCAAGGTGGTGTGTTGTGAAGTGAGGGGTATGGGGTCCTATTTATACACGAGTTGAGGTTAGTTCCCGCCAAGATACTCACGCGAAGCAGCCAGAACTGCCTTTACGGAGCCACAGAGAGTTGACACATGGAGGCTGACCGAGTTTGGGGGCAGGACCCTGGGTGGCCTCAAACTAGGTGTGTTTCATCCTGATGGCTGTCAGGTGGGCTCAGTTGTTTACCGGGTCATACACCATTGGATTCCCTCGAATACTGCAGCAATTGGGCCACGGACTGCCACATGTCGTCCTCTGAATGGTTGAAAGTGTACAATTTAGGATTGCTCCCCTAAATCCTCCTCAATTCTGTATATATTTTCTACATGCACAATTCATTCCATGTACAAGTGGAACCACGTTATTTGTAAGGATAATGCGTGCAAGAAATGTTCGTCCTTCACATAATTGAGTTATATTGACGTTCTAAATTGGTGCCCAAGTGCCAGATTAAACATTTTCAATAGAAAAATAATTTCAGTTATGGCTAAACTTGGAAATTTATATCTTCCAGTATGTTTATCCACAAATCCTCAAACCAATTTGGTTAGAATCCTTGTGACCGATACTTTCCAGAAATACCATTTAATTGATAGAAAATTACTGGAATTTTCTCCATAATTCCATTAATAAATCTTTAAAAATCAATTCCAGATGATCTACTGAAGGGATAAATCTCAATTTTGACCAGGAGATTCCTTTTAATATCATCGATCCTCAGTCCAAATACGCCGGCTACACGTGATTTCATGCTAGGTTTGTGAAGAAGAATGGTTGGCTACCTAGTCTAGCTTGTGTGAGCTCAGTTTTGTGTACTAAAAAGGAATATTGATTGCGAATTTAACGAATTCTTACTCATGGGTCAGTTTGCGCCGGTCAGAAGAAGAATCGGAAATTCACCGGCGATGAGCAAAAACTCGGGCTGAGTCTTGGGGGTGAGCAGCTCGGGGCCCTAGCGCTTCTGTGGGTACCTTTGCTTGGCCGTGAGAGGCTCTCGAGTGAGCTGTCAACGGGAGCACCGTTCTTCGGTTGTGGTTCGGCCGCCGCGGAAAAACTTATTCCCGCGTGAGGAAAGTGTAAGGGACTAGGTTTTTGCACACAATCAAAGTGTTCATCACACCCCGCCCACCTCATTTGAGGAAAACTTATGAACACATTGGAAGAGCATGTAAACACCATCAACATGGTCATTAGAGGATAAACTCCTACACTTTGCTAAGGATGCTCATGCCAAATTTCACCCAAATCCAAACCTTTGTGGAAGTATTTTTGGGTATAGTTAGAAAGAGGCTAGTTTGAACTTAAATTCAAATTTAAACTCCTTTCATCCAATGAATTCAAAAGTGGGATTCATATTCACACTCAGCACATTTTTGTGAGCTCACACACCAATTTTCACTCCATTTGGGGTTGATCTTGACATGAGCCAATTTAAGTAAATTCAAATCCAATTTGAATTTCAAACTGCATATGTGCTGTGAATATAGTCAAACACTTCACAATTTGAATTCTACCAATTTCAAATGGGAATTTGGTGGATAAAATTCAAATTGCAAAGGGTATTAGGGGCATTACTATTTAGAGCAGTAGGAAAATTGAATTTCAGAGGTTAAAACTAGGGGTGGGCCCCTCTTGTCAGCCCCACAAGCGAGCAAACCGACTGAAACACTCAGGCTTGGGTCTGGCGCGCGCTCACACGGATGCCACAGCGCTGCTCGCCGCTGCCACCTTCTGATAAGCAATTCCAGCTGCCAACCGATGTCCCCAGCTCGTTATCATCCGGTCCCGGGTGCCACAAAGTCTTCTTGCCTCTTTCCCGACGCCTCCTCGAGCTGAAAAACCCAAAGAGAGCCGCCGCACACCCGAAACCACCACCTCGCCGTCGACTGGCCAAACCCGTCCCTTCCACATCGAGCTGAGGCCATAAATGGCACTGCTGACCTTCACTCGACGTGCTCCAGCCCTCAGCTGCTCGTGATCAGCTCCCCTCGAGCTTTTCTGAGCCGATCTTCCACTGCCCTGTTCACCCCGTAGCGCCTCCGACTTGACACCGTTGCCCGGGCAGCTCCAAGCTTCTCCGGTGCAGCCAATTGATCTCTGAGGTTAGAATCGAGGTCTAGTAGCTTCCCCCACACTCCCTAGTGTAAAATCCCCAAAAAGGGGTAGCAAGAAAAATTCAGCTCATGTACACTTAGGAAAAATGAGGGGAATTAAAACTTTGAATTATAAAGATGTAAGTTCAAAGTGGTGATTCAAACTTCCTAAAACTTCCAAACATGGGGATATAAATGCATAACTTGGATCTTCATATTCCAAATATTCAACCTTCCAAATTTCAGCTCATTTGGAGGAGTTTCAATAGTTGTTTGGGATTGAAAGGAGAAGCCCTCTAATCTGAATGTCAAATTCAGTTTCAAATTTCAATTTCCTCAATTTGCAAATTTGGTTCCACAAAATGTGTTCTCCACATTTGAATTAGCAGCGATGCCAAAAATCAGAAACTTTGGACTTGGTTAGCTATGTTTTTGGAGCAAGGCAAAAAGGAGAATTCAAATTCTATTTCAAATTCAAATGACCAAACACAATTCAAACTTCACAACAGAATTCAAATCAGTTTGGATTCAACTTTTTAAACCATGACTTGGGGTGGAAGTATGGACTTTAATTCTGAGTAGCTGGGGTAAAAATATCAGTGAAAATTGGATAGAAATTAGAGGTGGTGGGACCCCTTTGTCAGCCACACACATGTGTTACCGCCTCTGCTGAATTCGGTCGAACACCGAGCGGCCGCCAGCTCTCAGTTGAACCCGCACCCGAGGGAGAGCACCGCGCCACCTCCTGCTGCCTGAGTTTGCTCGGCTGGATCACGGGAAGGAGTGCACCGGAGCTATTTCGCTTTTCCTCAGCTCTTACTCGCGCCTCAGCCGCTTCCTTCGTACAGAACACAGCCGCCGGTTCTTTCTCGATCATCCACAGTAACTGAGCGTGATTGCTTGAGCTATCCACAGCAAAGAGTAGCGCCTTGACGTGCTCTAGCCCCTCCCAAAATTCCTCCAAGATTTCTGATCGGAGCTGCTCACAAAATACGGATTTGCGCCAAAGCGTTGGGGTTCACCGGACCTCACCGTTTCGGCTCACCGTCGACAGCCTTATCCGGCCACCCTCTTCCCCAACTTTCTGTACACAAAAGGTGCGTTTGTATGTCCTGATCGTGTAGTCAGAGGCCGTTTAGCGGTTGCTAGAACCGGTGGTGAGAATTTCACCGTTTCCCGAAACTGTGTGCAGGCGGGTAGTGCTCGGTCTAACCCAAAACTCGTGTTGCACGATCCACTAGAGCTCGAGCAAGCTTGCACAAAACTTCCATACTTCCTAGCGCCCCTCCTCGACGAAGAACTGAGCAAAAATGTCAAGAAATGAGGGAGTTCTAGCTGTTTTCTTAGTCGCCGGTGCAAAAGCACCTCGGGTCACTGTGGAGCCACCGGTTGCCAGTTGTTTCACCGGCGTTAGAGGCCATTACTATTTTCTGCACCGCCCACTGGTGCTCCAGAGACAAAAATCTGAGCGTTGGTGAGGTATGGGGCTCAGTTGACCTCGCCGGAACCCTAGGGGCACACTGTCACCGTTGCGCACCACCCTCCAGGCATCGCCGGTCGCCGGAGACGGTGCCAGCGAGTTCAGCATGCCAACTTAGTAGGGGGCGGAAATTTGGAAGCCGGGAGATGGCCAGGAAGTTGATTCCGGCCACCCTCGCCGGAGCAACGCCACTGGTCCTCTGTTTTGGCGCGAGGTAGAAGACAGGACTGATGGGTAGGGCAACAGCACGGATTTAAACATTTCCAGATTTTCCTAATTCAGTTCAAACTTTGGAGACCCATAACTTTGTGTAGAAAACTCCAAATAGGGTGAGACCAAATTTCATTGGAATCCTCATAAGGAGTACTTCGCAGAGGAACAAATTGCTTGCTATGAAAATGCCCAGGAATTTCTGTGGAATTGTTTTTACTAAACCCTTTAGGAATTTATTACAGGAGCAATTCTTTATGGAACATTCCCAAATGTGGGCAGCAAATCTTTTGCATAGTTACTGATCTCCTGTAAAAAATTGGGCTTCATTGGAGTTCATTTGCTAGGATAAATTGCCTTCCAAATTTCAGCCTTTATTTGAAAATTCAAATTTAAACAGAAAACTTTTCAGAACTCCTGTCCAACTTCAAAAATTCATATCTCTCTGTTGGTAGCTCCAAAAATGGTGAAACAAATTTTGTTAGAACCATGGAGACCTACCCTAATCAGATCTTCCACTTTTAGCTATGTCAAAGCTCCTGATTTGGGCCCAAAAGTCAGAGAATCCTTGTACTTGTAGGAATTTTGGAGACTACCTTGTGCAATGACATTTCTGCAAATTTTGCTCAGATCATCCTTAGAGGGTCTAGTATTCACTGTAGAAATCCCAAAGCCAATTAAGGATCCTAAATAGCAGTAGCTATGAATGAAGTTTACTTCTTATAAGTCCTAATACTTATACATATATTTTGTTACATCTCATAATAGTGATCGAAGGTTAGGACGCACCGGAGCCCTTGGACGTCCTCCCACCAGAAGCTAACTTCTCCTATGACTCGCAACCAGGCAAGCCCAGTTTGCATTTAAGTACTTTTGTAAATTCTTCATTTGTATCACTTATGTTTAGGGTGAATTGCTTGCATTAGAGTTAGGGTGATTGAAACCCCACTTGCATAGCCTTTTAAATCCTGTGAAGGGTTGGGTAGTTTACAAACTGTGGCGGACCGGAATCCGCTCATCCAGGATCATAGAGGGTGGTGCCGCACGATGCGACACCCAACAGCACACATCATAAAGACACATTGTATTACATAGAAAACCAACTGAAATGTACAAAGTCATACAATACTCCAGTTACAAACTAGTGTTTATATTACACAGCGGAAACTAAATTTATACAACTCACGCCCGTCTATCTAGCAAAAGTCGGTTGCCCAGCCCTAGGGCAAACCACACTAGCTGCACTCCTCAGCTCAGCGCGACGTGTAGGGCTCCCACTCAGCCGTGGTCCCCGACGGAGGGTAACCCTCGCTCGTGGACTCGTAACCCGAGTCTGTGGGATGCTCCTCATCTGAAAAATACTTATAGCAGCAACCGTGAGCACGATGGCTCAACAAGACTTAACCGACTCACCTAGGCATGAAACTCTACATGTAGTGTACAACGGACATGGGGTGGTAAGTAGCAGCAAATGGACACGCCTACAAGTTCATCCTTATTTCATATTTTAGCCACAAGTTAACAGTTCATGAATAGGAAATTTAGTGAGCAATATTCGGTGGCACACATGTAGCAATACAATTATACATATCAGCAGAATTGAATCATGACATTCCATAGTTTATATACGTTATGACGCAGTGAACAAGCGGTACTCGTCACCGCGAGGGACGAAGAATCGACTCGATATACACCTGCAGGGATACCCAAAGAGCACGTCACGTACACCCACCCGTGGAGCTGCACAGCACGCTCACTCGGTGTCGTAGGGGACAACCTTTCTCCCAACAGCCCAACCGTCGAACCGGTCGAACCGAAACGAACATGAGGTTCCCTACACGGAGCATCTCTCTATGCCCGTTAGCAGATTTCCGCCTTGCTGCCCTCAGCCTATACCTATAAATCGGTGCGTTATGCCTCGACGCCCGGAGGTACAGGTTACATCGGTTTATCGGGGCCCATATATCCGATATGCCTTCGGTACGTTCAATACTTGTTCAGCAGGGCCGCACACGGATCGGTCCTCAATCGACACGGACAAGGGCTGCACACACAAGACTTCCTCTTGCTGCGCCCTAACCCCTGCCTAATCTCATTTTCATACTAAAATGATCTCACATCGCTCGAACCAATCCCGTCTGTCCCAAGCCTAACTCACGAGTAGATTCCAACTACTCGACTTGTACCGAAGTTCTATGAATCATTAAGAATAGCCTGTCTACTCGAGGACTTAGACACTACCCTCACTCTTATAGGAAAAAGCTGTTTATGCACTTTGGTTTCATCCACCCTATACCTAATGCACATTCATATACCTCATACTAAGTATATAACAAAGCAAAACTTTTGTAAAATGGGTTAATGTAAACTGGGGATTGCCTTGTTGCTGCTGGTCAGTGGTTAGGGCTTCGTCCGGAAGAAGGAAGTTGAGCACTTCCAGAGTTTCCTCACCTTCAGCGACTACACGTCAACGATATACTATATGTCAATTCAAATGCAATGTTTAGAACTGAATAAGTAATTATTATAACTCTAGCTAGCCCTCTCCTTTGGTTCTGAAACTTTTATGGTGGCTTGGTAGGGTCCTAACCAGAGTCTTGACCAAGTTTCATTTGAAACAAAGTTCATTTGAGCCTTGTACAAAAAAAGCCTATTTGGTCAATATTAGAACCTCTAAGGATTTCCAGGGGTTTTCATGGCTTCAACCATTACTTTCTGGAAACTAGAACTTGAGATGGTTCTAATGGAATTGGTTTCATGTCATTTGAAGATCTCTAGCTGAAGTTATGCCCTAAACAAGAATTTAGAAAATCTGAAAAATGTTTCTGTACATTTTTCTATTTTCTCAGGGCAGTTCATTTAATCACACCATTAGGGTGACTAAATCAACTTGGATAGTTCTGGAAATTTTACTGTGACTCAAAGATTTTCCAATGAACCTCCCAGCCAAATTTCAGAATTTTTCATAAAGTAATTCTCCAGATAAATTTCCTAACAGTTTAAATTTTAGGGAATTAGTTCTGGAATTCATGAGCTGAAATTTGTGTTGCTGGAAAGTACTCAAAGAGATGAATCCAGCAAAATTTGTTTTCCTGGATTTGGACACTTCTAGCCAAAGTTATGAATTTCTAAAGTTTGGGCCGATCCCTGAATTATTTTCCTACAGAAAATCGCCTCCCGCGCTAAACCGGATGCTGAAAGCGGGGCCCGCCCGTTTAATTTAAACTAACCGCGCGCTCGCGCGCACTTAACAAAGCGGCTGACATGTGGGACCCACGCCTTTGTCTACCTCCCGACGCTGCCGCCCCGAGCCGCCGGGATCCGGCGAGGTCGGCGTTCCTGGCGACCTAGCTCACCGGCGACAGTGATACTTGCCGCCCCCACACAACTTTGGACGCTGAACACGTTGGACATCATGCCGCCGCCGGCTAACCGCCGTGGCTCACCGGCGACGAGCGTTATGTCTCTGTGCAACATCGGCAATGCGTTCCAGTCCTCCTGACCACCCCCTTCGCGTGCTAATCGCGTCACCACGTTCAGGGAGACCTCGGGAAGCTCGGCATGACCTCGGTTGGGACCGAAACAGCCGGCGCAGCGGACCTCACTGGCGACCCCCTCTTCCGCCGAGCTGTTCAATGGTGAACCTATGGTTCCGGCGGTGGTTTCTTTCCGGTTTTTTATCAAGGAGGGGCGCAAGAACCTCTAGATGCTATTTCTCAGCTCTGTTTGCCCTCCCACACGCCGATCCTCCCGAATTTCTCCTAAACCTAATCGTGTCCCGAAATGAGCTCCCCACCCTAAACTGGGAAATTCTCTGCGCACAAAGGTCGAACCTTGGAACGATTTGCACGGTGGGCTCGAGGACATGCTAGCGCTCCGCTTTTCTATGGACGTCGATGGCAGAGGACGATCTCAGCTCGGTTGGCACGGGACCGGAGCTCGGGCGGCTAGGCGGCTGTTTACTGAAGTGTGCGAAAGAAGAGCTCGCCGGCCGAGTTCGTGCCTTTTATAGCCAACCCAGGGCAGTGGAGGGCGCAACACCTGTTGAGCCACCTCCCCCACCGAAGCAGGAGCTGGCCGGCGCCGCTCGGTGGCCTTCGGCGCGAAGTCACCCCGCCCCCGTTCTCAGTGCGCGCGTGGGAACCGAGTGGACTGAGTTCAGTCGGTTGCACTCCAGTGTGGCTGACAGGAGGCCCCCACAGGCTCCAAAATTGTCCCCCAAAATTAACTTCTTACTGCTCTTAATTTGTGTGCCCCTTGTCCCTGGTAATTTGATCAAACAACATGTTCGGGTCTCTGAATTTGAATAATTCAAATTGACATTGGATCTGAAGGAATTTGAGTATATGTGAGGCTGAAATTGAAATTCAGTTTGAATATGCTCAAATTAGCTCCTGCCAAGCAGAACTCATATGAGGATGAAAATTGGTGGAATAACTCAGAAAAATGTGCTGAGTTTGAATATTAAGCCAACTTTTGAATTCAAGTGATGAAAGTTGCTGCAATTTGAATTTTCATTCAAATTGGCCCCTTTTTCAAATGCCTCCAAAAGTGCCTAAAAAAGTATTGGATTTGCATGAAATTTGGCCTGAGCCTTCCCAAGAATATATAAGGTCTAGGGGTGAGCTCAACCTTTCATGTTTATGTGTAGAAGTCCTACATTTTGGAAGTTAGGGCTTCTCCTCTCTAATCATTCTTTTGATGGTGGTTACTTGCTCTTCACAAATGTTCACAAGATATCCACAAGATGAGCTATGCTGTTGTGAGGTGGTTAAGATGATCACTCTTGCAAGTCCATTTTCTTGCGCTTTTACATTCCCCCCTTAAAAGAATCTCGTCCCGAGATTACAAAAGAAGAGACAGCGATGTAATAGAAACTCACCCGTGCTGAGACGCCATGAACTCCGGGTAGTTTGAGCGAAGAAATTCCTCGCTCTCCCACGTCGCTTCTTCGTCGGTGTGGTTACTCCAGAGTATCTTGTAGAACCATAACGTTCAGCTACGTGTGGTCCGAGACTTCTCATCAGTAATTGCCACCGGATATTCATCATACGTCAAATCCGGTTGCCGCTCGCCGATGTCTTCGGTGGGAACAGCAGCTGTATACTTCAGACATTTTCGCAGTTGTGAAACATGGAAAACGTCGTGAACACCAGCAAGAGATGCCGGTAGTTCCAGTCTATACGCCACTGGTCCACACATCTCGGTGATGGCATAAGGTCCAATGAAACGGGGAGCGAGCTTCCCCTTCACGCTGAACCGGTGCACGCCTTTCATCGGAGATACACGGAGGTACACGTGCTCCCCGATGTCAAAGTGCAGCGGTCTACGCCTCTTATCAGCGTAGCTTTTCTTCTGGTATTGAGCGGCCTTCAATTTGGCTTGAATCATCCGAACGCGCTCTTCGGCGTCGTTCACCACATCAACCCCAAATGTGACCCTTTCACCAGACTCGCACCGGTTTAATGGGGTGCAGCATTTGCGACCATAGAGAGCCTCATAGGGTGCCATCTTGATACTCGCTTGATAGCCGTTATTGTACGAGAATTCCGCAAACGGTAGATGATCATCCCAGTTTCTACCGTGGTGGATGGCACACGCTCTCAACATGTCTTCTAGTACTTGGTTCACCCTCTCTGTTTGCCCATCTGTCTGAGGGTGGTAGGCGGAGCTTCTAATCAGCTTAGTACCCAAAGCCGCGTGCAGCTGCTCCCAAAAACGAAACACAAATAATGCACCTCGATCTAATACTATGGTCTTGGGTACCCCATATAAGCATAGAATTCTCGCAATGTACAGCTCCGCATATTTGCCGGTATTGTAACGTGTATGCACAGGAATGAAGTGAGCCGACTTGGTTAATTGGTCAATGATTACCCAAATGGAATCATGCTTGTTGGAAGTCAAGGGTAATCCCACAATGAAATCTATGCTCACATCTTCTCATTTCCATGTCGGGATTTTCAGGGGTTGTAGCAGCCCTAGTTTCCTCATATGATCAGCTTTCACTCGTCTACACGTATCACACTCGGATACGTATTTAGCCACTTCCCGCTTCATCCGTGTCCACCAAAATTTATTTTTCAAATCTTGGTACATTTTGTTGCTGCCCAGATGAATGGAGTATTTAGACAAGTGAGCTTCATCAAGAATCTTCTTTCTCAGCTCCATATTCCGGGGTACGACTATGCGGTCATTGAACCACAACGTCCCCTCATCATCTTTCTGGAAACATTTGATTTCCCCATTATCTATCCGTCTCCGGAGATGTTCCATACCCTTATCAATCTTTGGAGCTGCAATGGTGTCCTCCCTAATTGTAGGGATGAGAGCAATGTTGTAGAGCGATCCATAAGGAACCAAGTATAAACTCGGCTCTTCCTCCTCCACCAGTGTAATGGTGAGGTTATGGACATGTGACTTCCGACTAAGCGTGTCGGCAACCACATTCACCTTGCCGGGGTGGTAATGAATCTCAATCTCATAATCCTTGATTATTTCTAACCACCTCCTTTGCCTCATATTCAGCTCCTTTTGGGTGAAAATATACTTCAGGCTCTTGTGGTCGGTGTAGAGATGCACCAAATTCCCAAGGAGATAGTGCATCCACATCTTTAATGCCAAAACCACCGCAGCAGGCTCAAGATCATGAGTCGGATAGTGCTGCTCATGGTTCCAAAGTTGGTGTGAGCCATATTGTAGGATCTAAGTACACGTGTAAAGCTACCAGAGGGGGGGTGAATGGTAGATTAAAACTTTTCAGCGGAAGCAATAAAACACCCCTCAGCAGAAAACCGATCTGTTAAATAAACCATGTGTGCGACTAATCTAAACGTGTTCAACTGTGACTAAAACTAGTATAGATTGTAGAGAATCAAGTCACGAAGACGTCACAACAAGAATCATGAAAATCCGTTGAGAGAAACTCAAGTTACGATCGAAAGATCGAACAAAGGTCAATCTGTCCTACGCGAGAAAAACAGTTCTGGAATACTGCAAAAAAACTCGTGTATATAAGAAACCACAAATTCAATGACCGTGAAATTTCCACAGATGATAGATAATCACGTTTTGAAGACAAATAAAAAATAATCACATCAATTGTATCTATAAAACTCGAGTTATGATAAAACCACCAAAGCAAGGTAGTGCTGAACAGAAACTCGACGAGAAAAACTTGTCTGAAACAAGTCGGACGAACAAGGCACAAAATTTCCTTTAGAATACGAATTTTATTTATCAAAACACAAGAGGAACAGCCCCAAAGTCGTGCACCACGAGCTCTGGCCTCCCTTGCTTATATAACCAGCCTGAAGGCCAACTCAACTCAAACTAGGACTCCTACTCCTACTTGATTCAAACTGTAACTTTTCAATACTGCTTAGGACTCTTCTATACGGAGATAGAAGCAATCTTAAGACTTCCAAACACCCTAGAAACGTATCCCACATTCCTAAAATAACTCAAATTCGTGACCCACATGAAATCCTATCATAATCAACTCAAAACTTTTAATATTTTGAGTCAAACACGACTCAGCCGCAGCCTGAGTCCATAACCTAGTCGGTTGGACCTTTCCGACCAATTCTTTACGTCCACATCTCTTCATCACGCCTTGGAACCATGCAGCCACGTCCATGCACTCCTTGCACACGTGCAAACATCTTCCAATGACGTCCAAGATACCTTCATATGCATTGTTCTTGATTCAAACATACTGCGCAACCTCCCGATCAACTCAACCACAATTCCACCCGAACTTGGTTGTTGAACCTCATCTTCTCCCTAAGACTAGTTCAATGGATCCGGTCACCAGCCATGTCTTGAACTCAAGCAACACCTTCACATGAATAAACAACTAATACTTCCGAGCACAAGTCCTCGACTTGACTCTCATTAGTTCTGAAACTACAACATCTTACGTGAGCACCTCACATAAGTATGTTGTAAACCATAGCAAAATGATATCAGCCATAACCACCAAAACACACCAAAAACTTAGTAAAATAATACTAAGCAAACTATCCATAAGAGTAAATCAAGTTAGAAACATTGCAAGTTAAAAGCAGAACCATTGTAATCAAGCTCGGAACCTTACCAAAGCTAACCGGACCTTGAACCGGAGCATACCAAAGCTAGTCGGACCCAGCGCCGGAGCTTACTAAAGCTTAGTCGGACCTAGCACGGAACTTATCAAAGCTAGTCGGACCTAGCTCCGGAGCTAGCAAAAACAAGTCGGAACTAGCCAAAATAAGTAAGACCTAGACAAAGCATGTCGGACCTTACGTCGGACCTTGCCGGAGCTACCCAAAACAAAGCGGACCTATCGTCGGACCTTGCAGGAGCTCGTACCTAGAGTCGGACCTTGTTAAAAAGGTGTTTTGGTAGTATTCAAAACCAATGTATTCAGCACACATAGGTCTCACAATCTCCCCCTTGATGAATGCATTGGCAACACCACTTAAAATTCGAACATTGGCTTATTCATGAAAAGTTTTGAAAACAATTTCTCCCCCTTTGTAAATCAGAAATAAAATGAGAAGAAAAACAAAAATACCAAAAATTCTCCCCCTGAGAAGAATCGTGCCAAAACACTTGTGAATGTGTGCAATGTGTGATCAATTTCTCCCCCTTTGACAATATATTCAGGAAGGTACAAAAGAGAAATTTTAATTTGTTATGAGCACATTATAACATATACATATGAAATAAAGCTCATCCAAATCATACTATCAAGTAACTTACACTAACACATCAATGAGATACATAAAGTAGTGTAAGTCATGCTAGAGATCAGATGTAATTTTCAATTTAAGCAAGTCATGATCTCACAAACTTAACTATTTCAAGACCTGAAAGCATGACACTTGTTGCTGCATTTTATTTAACATTTAAAGCACAAATTTTTATCTTATGACATTTGCAAGAGATTATATGCAACATCAGCCTTATTCTAACCAACCAAGCGAAGCCTATGTCATTTGACAGTCAGAAGCTTAAGGGCATGGTTTTAGTCATATACAACTCCTTTCAAGTTCATATCTAAGTGCAATGATAAGCCATCTCAAAAGAAGAAGTGCGATGCATGCATATTCTCTTGATCTTTTCTCATTTTTTTATTTGAACATAAAAACTCAACATGTGAGTTGATTACTTGATTAATTCTTTATGATTAAAAGCACTTGTGAGCATGCAACAAGTTCAAAACAGCAAGAAAATTCGACCATGACCAGATTTAATGTAAGTAATTATTCCAATTACTAGACATGGTAAAAATTACAAAATGTATAACACAAATAATGTAGTAAGAACTTTCAGCATGAAAAAGGAATCACAAAGTCATATATGCATGAAATACAATGCTCATATTATTTTAATTTCAGATTCACACATAGACTTCCCAAGTTTCAAAATTCTCCCTCAATTTAAGTCATGAGGATGCATAACCCCTATTTCACTATGAATGTAACAAAAACTAGTGAAATCTAAAGGTTTTGTAAAAATGTCAGCCAATTTTCGTTCAGTATCTACATGGTGAAGCACAATGTTCCCTTTTTCGACATTATCACGGATAAAGTGATACCTAACGTCAATGTGCTTAGTTCTCAAATGTTGCACGGGGTTTTTAGCAAAGCATCTGGCACTAGTGTTATCACAAAACAGTGGAACACTATCTAGATCAACCCCATAGTCCTTAAGTGTTTGAACAATCCAAAGAATTTGTGAGCAAGAACAAGCAGCAGCTACATATTCAGATTCGGCTGTGGATTGTGCAACTGAACTTTGTTTTCTAGAGGACCAGGCAACAAGTGAATTACCAAGAAAATGAAAAGCACCACAAGCAAAAGCAAACAAAATTCTTATGGTTTCTAATCTAGCAACAGGAGCAAAAGTTTCATCAAAATCTAGACCTTCAACTTGTGTGAAACCTTGAGCAACCAACCTAGCTTTATTCCTAACCACAACCCCATCCTCACTTTGTTTATTTTTAAACACCCATTTAGTTCCAATTAAAGTGTGACCTTGAGGTGGAGTTACAAGTTTCCAAATATTATTTCTTTCAAAATTTTCTAACTCTTCTTGCATGGCAATAATCAAAGATTCATTAGTGAGTGTGTGTGATATATCTTTGGGTTCAAAAGAAGCAACAAAAGCAGAATGAGCATGAGAATTGGGGTCAAAAAACCTGGATCTTGTAACTCGTGTAAAAGTCCCAAAAATGTGTATGAATAAAAACTAAAGTTTGAGTTCATATGTGTGGCAAAGACATGAAAAATGGGACTTGCTAAAACTTTTCTTCATGCAAGGTAATACATAGATGAACATCCAACATGAGGTTCACCTCTTTACTTAAAAGTGTTGGACCAATAAGGAGTTAAATACCTCTTTGCATGTGAGTTTAAAATTCAGATTTGAAAATTCAAAGTTCACACATGAGGTGGTCAAGGACTTTGAATAAAAATGCAGCCATATAGATGGGATCATAGGGAGGAGTTTGCTCACCAACTTTCCATTGTAGAGTGGGCTTAAAAGAGAACTAAAATAGAGGAAATTGCAAATTCTAAACCAAATTTAGGTTTAGTCTTGCAAATTCAAACTGAATTTGAAGAATTCAAATTCTAGCCCACCTTTTTAAAACTTAGCATTTTGGGGAGCGAAATGATCAGCTTGAGAAGATATTTGGTGAAGAAATGGGGGGTGGGACCCACAGGTCATAGAGCTAAAGGAGGAGACTTACTCCCTAAGTTTTGCTCTCGGTGGGAACTTTTCCCGAGCAGCTCGCGAGCGCCACCGAGCAGCTTGCCGGCAACAGCTCCTGCTGCCGGTCTCCACGCGCTGGCACCCTGGGGTCGGTCCTGGCCGCGCCCCCAACATGATCACGTGCCCCCCCGGCCGAAGCAAGGCACAATTGCTTTCTTCTCCTCGCAAACAAACCGAGAGCAGAGCACCTCACCGGCGCTGCTCCACTGCTCCCTGTCTCCCGGCCAGCCCAGCGCCTCTCCGGCAGGCTCAAGAGGCCACAGAGGTGCGCCAGGAGGTACTGATCCTCATCCCGTCGTCCTCCTGCTCTCCCCCGACGCCGGCTCGCCGGAATTCGATTTTTGGCACCGGCGCACGTATAGAACAGACCGTGTTTAATTCGTGAAATTCTCCCAAACCGATAGATCATACCTCCTACAATTCAAAAACTAGATGCCCTAGCGCCCTCCCACGCCAAAATCCAAAGGAAACCGACCCTCCGATGCCCCGGGCGACGAGAAATCGTCGTCAGCGGCCAAAACTGCCACGGTCCACGGTGACGACTAGGTTGCAGCCACTTTCTGCACAATTTGATCTCCGTTCCATGTTCCTAGAACCATAGGGATGCTGTAGGACATCGTAGCTCGCCGGGAGATGCCTTGGACACGCTGGAACGCGTCCATGTTGAGCTCCCGAGCCGCCCCGCCGGTGCCGACCCACCTACAGCCGTTTTCACGCGGGGAAACCTTGCCCGGCAGCTGCGCCACGTTCCCAGGAGCATGTAGGGCGAAACCGGAGCTCATTTGGTGGAGAAATGAGAGAGAACGAGTCATGCCAAGTTTTCTGCCGGTGTGCACCCGCGGGCTCTGGCGGGAGGTTGAAGAAGCACCTGACCCGTGGGCCCCACGTGCGACTGTGCTGTTTAAAATCAAACAGAGAGTTGTGCAAACTTGTAAAATGCATAACTTGGTGTAGGAAGCTCCAAAAATAGTGAGATAAATTTTGTTAGATTCCTCTAAGAGAGTACTATCTAGAGGTAGAACCCAATAATTATGAAAACCCCTGGTTTTGGCTCATTAATTCATATAAGGAAAAGCTTGTGGGAATTTTTTCAGGAGTTCTATGTATTAGAAAATCCCCAAATTTGGGCAGGAGAGTCTTCCAAAAATACTTGAACTCCAGTAAAATTGTCAGAAGCATTGGACCTCATTTGCTTGGCCAAATGTGGTGTTAATTCCTTATGTCTCTGAAAATGGAAAAATAAACAGAAGTCAATTTCAGAATTTTTCCCCAAACTTTAGAACCTCATAACTCTTGATAGGAATCCCCAAATTTAGATATTCAAATTGGGTTGGATTCATATTGAATAGATTTGTCCAAATCTACAACCCAATTTGTATGAAACGAACTATTTAATTCTGGAAAATTCTTGAAAGGTTTTCTGAAAAAGAATTATTGAGGGAGTTTGGGTTATCCAAAAATACCCAAATTTTGCCAGAATATTTTTTAGCATATTTTGACCTTCTAGCAAACTTTCAGCTCATTTGAAGATCATTTGAGTAGTAATTTGCTAAAAACAACTGCTGTGTTCATAAGAGTCCAGAAACATTTTCAGAAAATGTTTCCCGCTTCCAAAACTCTGTTCTGAGCAATCCATAGCTCCAAAAATCATAGGAAAATTTAGGCAAGCTCTATGGGACATACTTGGAATTGTAGTTCACTTAGTTGGGCATGAAAATGCACATTACTACAGAATTAATTCTGTTGAGTACAAATGCTTAAAGAATTGTTCTGGGAGAACTACCCAAGTAAAAGGGCTGAGTTTTGGACCAGATGACTCTCATGTGATCAAGAACTCACATGTAAATTATCAGCCCAAGACGAGTCCTGGAACTTCCTGTTCTTATTCTCCATACTTGTGTATATGTGGAAATACATAAGAGATGTTGTGAGAATTATGGGGAGGATACAATATGACTCCACATTAGCTGCAATTTGGCAAGCTAAATCCTTAGGTAGTATAGAACCTTCTGTAAAAGTTTTGAGGCCATTGGAGTTCTTGTTCTTCAGTTGCACTCAAATCCTTTCAGCTTATCTATTATGTTCATTACGGAACATGATTAGTGCATAGCTAAAGCCTTTAGGACAAATTAGTTTATTTCTGTTCTTTGCACAACAGAGGCAAACCAAGCCATGCTTGGCTTTTCCACACAACCTCTGTTACTAAGAGATTAATTCTATAACTTCTTTCCATTACATTCTATAAAACATGTGCATATGCATCTCAATAGGAACCACAACGAAGGGGACTCAAAGGAGTGATTCATCGAAGTGGATCAAGCTCCGGAGAGTCAAGGGTGGATCTGCAAGGATACTAACTGCTTATATACGACTACCCTGCAAAACAGGCAAGCTCCGGTTTGCATTTAACAGCTGTTAAGTTTTTACTTTGTATTCACCTTTGGTTAAGATTTGAACTGTGCATTAGGTCTAGTGTTTGATACTCCTCTTGCATAGCCAAATGACCCATGGAGTATTGGGTAGGTGTCTTTCACCGTGTAGAACTGCCATGCTTAAGTATGGTTCGGTAGAAGACGAGTGGTGAGATGCTACTCGCAGATTTAGGAACTACAGGGGCATACGGGATTGGTTCGTATTTGAATTAGCAAGTTAAAGTTGAGACCGGAAGGTTGTAGGAGCAGCAGGACATAGGGGCCTGGGTGCTGTAGACCTGGCCGTGTCGGTAAAGGACCGATCCATCTGCGGCCCTGTTGAACAAGTTTGAGTTGTGTACCGGACTCATGCTGGCTATATGGGACCAGTAAACCGATGTACCTCGGGAAGCTGTCGTTGGGACTTTTCGGGTCGCCTCAGGAGGACGGCCGGTGTGCAGTATGTGGGGAATATTCTCATGACATCTCACGTCGGAAGGTGCACCATGAGAGTAGCTACTGTATGGGGCGACTTGATCGATTCAGCGGGGGTGAAACGGGGGAAAGGCTGCCACGTACGACGTCAGTGATGGTTGTTGTAGGCAACGTCGAGTACGGGCGTACATGTCGTGTAGTCCGGGTGTTATTTATTCGAATCACCGTCGCTCGCGGAATGGACCGAGCATACTTGTTCTCACAGTCGTGACGTAGTAAGAACTTGCATGAGAAAGGAACTAATCATTTTGATGTGAAGTATTATCCCACCTTTGTATTGGATCTTGATGAATAGGCTAGAGCAAACTCGATTCTTTTATGCCATGAGCAAATTACATCGGGGGAAAGCGTTTCTTGTTTGATTGTGGACTCCCGAGGTGGCATGCCCAAGGTTACTTAAAATACTGCCATTAATACCTGAAAGTAAGGATTTAATTTTAGGCGAGTTTAATTATGCTTCTGCCATCCTATTTTAGGTTCATAACCTCACATAGAGTTTCATGTTTAGGGTGACGGTTAAGTCTTGCTGAGCGTTATGCTCACGGATGCTATCCGATTTGTTTTGCAGGTAATTGACTCGATGCTTATGAGAAGGGATGCCGATGAGACTCGGGAACCTCCGAGTGTTTACTCAAAGAGCATCCTTGCCGCTGCAGATTGTCTTCGTGTTGCTAGTAAGAAACGTCCGCGGGCTGGACCGTTTCTTTGTTGCTAGTTTAGATATGAGTCGTGAGAGTGATAGTCTTCCGCTATAGTTTACTCTGATATAACAATTTGTAAAACATTCTTGTACACTTCTGCTAAACTATTTATGTAATATGATGTGTGTTTTCTGCAACCCGTGTGCTGTTGGGTGCCGCATAACACGGCACCACCCGACGAGGTCCCGTGGGGCCGTCTCAGCGTGGTATCAGAGCTGTTACAACTCGTTCATGCAAGCTTCCAATAATTTGTTGTGGAGGATGACTTTTGAAAATCCGGAGGGGAGTGGACACTTCACAAGCTTCTTCTTCTTCATGTTCATCACAAATAGATGAGCTTGTGACGTGAGGAGGATCTGGACCAGCAATTGTGGTCGTCGGTGCTGGCTGTGAATCAAGATCAGGAGCTGGAACAATGTCATTAGCTGCTGAATTTTTGGGGATATGGATCCGGACCTACAATATTTGAACTAGTACCTGGGCTAGCTTCATCAAAAGAAACCTCACAAGTCTCACGGTAGCCTCTAGTATGAGATGGATAACCAAGAAACATGCCATCAACAGATCTAGCTTTAAATTTATCAAGATTACCATGTTTCTTAACATAGCATTTGCAACCAAAGACCCTAAAGTGTGTGACACTAGGCCTATATCCAAACCTGAGCTTATATGGTGTTTTACCTAGCTTAGCACGCAAGAAAATACGATTTAAGTTATAACAAGCGGTTGCAATTGCATCAGCCCAAAATTTCCAAGGAGTTTGATATTCATCAAGCATAGTCCTAGCCATCTCAACTAAGGTTCTGTTCTTTCTCTCTACAACACCGTTTTGTTGAGGTACATATGGTGAAGAAAATTGATGATCTATTGCATTTTCAGCACAAAAGTAATCAAATGATTGATTTTTAAATTCGATTCCATTATCACTTCTAATTGCTCTTAAAGATCCTGGGTGATCAATTGATAATCTAAGAAATAAAGTTCTAAAGTGACTAAAAGCTTCATTCTTAGATGCCATAACATAAACCCAAGAGTATCTAGAATAGTCTTCAACAATCACAAAAACATACCATTTACCTCCGAAGGATTGAACACGTGAAGGTCCTACGATGTCAAGGTGTAAAAGTTGACCCGGTTCAGTTGTCATGGTCATTGTGAGAGGAGTATGTGAACCTGCAACCATCTTAGCATGTCTACAAGAAGAGCACACAATTTCTTTGTCCCCTTTAAACTTAGGCAGCCCACGTATGTGATCAAGAGCACTAACACGCGTGAGATGATCAAAGCCTACGTGACCAAGTCTACGATGCCCAAAATAAAAATCTTTGGAATCATTTGCAACTAGACATCTATGCTTAGAGGAAGACATATCAAAATCAGCTTTAAAAACTCTTCCAAGCCGAGACATGTTAAAAATAAGCTCACTATTTGAACCTACAACTTTGCAGCAGTTTTTATTGAAAATAATTTCCAGATTTTCATCTAGCAATTGTGAAACAGAAAGCAAGTTGTATTTCAAATTTTTGACAAGTGCCACATCCTTCAAAGTGTAGTGATCATGTACTCTAACCGAACCCTTAGCAATTATAGGAGTTGAAGAATTATCGGCAAAAGTAACATTCTCTACACGTGACACAAAAGAGAGAGAGGAGAACCATTCTTTGTTACCGGTCATGTGGCGTGAGCAACCTGAATCCACAATCCAAATGTTCTCCTTCCTCAAGCGTGTAACCTACATAGAAGCACAATACGTCGATGACTCAATACTGGGGTTAGTTAAAAGGCATTTAGGAATCCAGTACTGAGCCACACGATGTCCAGCAGGAATAACATGCGAAAGCTGAGACAAAACAGCAGGTTTTGAGTCAAAGTTTGAGATTTTTCGTTCTTAACTACTGACCTATGAGGTGTTACTTGTGTAGCACGAAAATCAGTAGCTCCGGAGGCAAAAACAGAAGGTCCGTAGGCAAAAACTGAAGGTCCGTTGGCAAAAACTGAAGCTCCGGAGGTAAACTTTGAATATTTGTGACTCATAACAGCAGGTTGCATGTTCCTGACATTCGGTTTAGTATGTGCAGCAAATTTTGCATGAGAGTTATAAGATCTAGCTTGCATTCTTTCCTTTTTATGTTGTTTAGCTAGTCTATAACAAAAATCTATGACATGACCTTCTCTACCACAATAGGTACAATGAAATTTAACTTTGTGTTCATGTCTAGATGAGTATGCAGTATACTTATTTGAACCCGAATGTGACAACACTCCTGCAGATTTAAAAACCACTTCTTTTTGTTTAAGAACTGTTTGAATCAAACCACTTCCTAATGATTTTACAATTTTAGGTGGATGTTCCTTAGCATGAGCATGTGAATCAAAACCTAAACCAGTTTTATCATTGCAAGACTTGGAAGAATTCAGCAGCAAGTTTAGGTTCTTATTCCCATTACAAAACCGATCTAATGTCTTATGCATGTTATCAAGTTTATTTGATAGATCAAGGCAATTTTCACATGAAGTTTTTCCTTTTAATTTGCAATTGGAACAATATTTAACTTCATGAGAACGTAAAGCATTGTTCAATATAGAAATTTCTTTCATAGCATCTTTTAGTTTCTTATCAAGATCATCGCAAGTAGAACAATGCAAATCAATTGTAGAACAACAAGCATCTTTCAAGTTTTTATCATTAAGTGCAGCAAGCTTTTTGTTCTTTTCGATTTCAAGTTCAAGTTTATCAAGTGTGGAGGTGTGTGCACTTCTTAGAGAGGACAATTGTTCATATATTAAATCACATGAGGAACAAGAATCGTCACTAGGAATCAAGGATTTTAAATGATTAATTTCAGATTCTAGTGACTCAATTTTAACAGCATTGTCCCTAAGCTTTTTGTCCTTTTTCTTAACAATAATAGTGGCACGAGAAATAGCACCACACATGTAAAAGTCCCAAAAATATGTATGAATAAAAACCAAGGTTTGAGTTCATATGTGTGGCAAAGACATGAAAAATGGGACTTGCTAAAATTTTTCTTCATGCAAAGTAATACATGGATGACCATCCAAAATGAGGCTCACATTTTTATTTAAAAGTGTTGAACCAATAAGGAGTTAAATACCTCTCTGCATGTAAGTTTAAAATTCAGATTTGAAATTCAAAGTTCACACATGGGGTGGTCAAGGACTTTGATTAAAAATGCAGCCATATAGATGGAATTATAGAGAGGAGTTTGATCACCAACTTTCTATTTGTAGGGTGGGCTCAAAAGAGAGTTAAAGAGAAGAAATTGCAAATTCTAAACCAAATTCAGATTTAGTCTTGCAAATTCAAACTGAATTTGAGGAATTCAAATTCTAGCCACCCTTTTTAAACTCAGCATTCTGGGGATTGAGAGGATCAGCTTGAGAAGGTATTTTAGGAAGAAATGTGGAGTGGGACCCACATGTCATAGAGATGAAGAGGCTGCCTTAATCACTAAGTTTTACTCTCGGTGGGAAATTTTCCCGAGCAGCTCACGAGCGCCACCGAGGAGCTTGGCGCGCCAGCTCCTGCTGCCGGTCTCCACGCGCTGGCGCCCCGAGGTCGGTCCTGACCCCGACCTCAACGTGATCACGTGCCCCCTGGTCGAAGCAAAGCGCAGTTGCCTTCCTCTCTCGCGAGAACGCCGAGCAACCCAAGCTCCTCCCCTCTGCCTCTCAGTCTGATCGGAAGAACGGCAAAACCACCGCGATCTTCCCTCCCCCGAACTGCTAAACCTTTCCCTGAGATCAGCCTGCACCTCCCTGACCCACAAGCAAGCGAGCTGCGGCCCCCAGTGCCCGAGAACAACCGCCGCCGCGGTGACCGAGTTCAAGAAGGTGATCGGGTGGTCGTGGACAGCCCTCCACAGGGGGTTTCACGGCCTAGCGATCACAGATACGGACGCGCACGGGTGCGGTGCTGCTCTCAGCCAAAGCTCAGGCTGTGCCGCGAACTATGGACGGTGAATTTTGAGGTTTTGCTCCGGCGACCCCATTCCGAGTTTCCGGTACGATTCCTTCAAATTCTTGCCCTCTGATTCTCCTTAAGTCACCAAATTTGGCACAGAGAAGCTAGACTAGCCGGCGATCGTTTTCCCTTTTGCATCCAGCGCATGAAAACGCCTCAGACGGGCGAATTTCGAGCTCTTCTTGGGTTGTTCATGGCGGACCCATTCGGTCGCACGATGACAACCTAGTTCCAGCCATTTCCGAGCTAGTTTAAGGCCGTGCCGATCTTCCTAGAGGTACGCTGGTGCTGTAGGGCTCGTGGCACAAGTTTTGGAGGGGTGGAGACCTCGGGCGACGCTGCCGGACTACCACAGAGGCAGTTACACGTCGCCGGCCATTTTCCGGCCGTCAGCAGCCCAAGCAAACCTCACAGCTGTGTTCCTCGATGCCCAAAACCCCTTGGCGGCGAGTCCGGGTTCGGATGGTGGCCGGAAACGGCCGGCCGGCGAGCTCCGGCGAGGGGGAGAGCACGGGCGCGGGGAGGGAGCCGAAGGAAGAAGAAGACGGGTGGGTCCCGTCTGTCAGCAGCAGAAAATTTAAACCCGGGATCGGGTGTGGCTGGATCCTGTGTGCTGGCGCATAAAACCCCGTGGCCCCGGTGTGGCTTTGTTTCTATTGGCTGGGATTCAAAACAGTGGGCCCAGCCGGAATTTCTGTAGGAAAACAATTCCAGAGCTGGCTCAATCTTTGGAAATTCATAGCTCCAGATAGAAAGCTCCAATTTGAGTGATTCCACTTGGGTTGGATTCACCTCTCTGTGTTCTATTCAAATATTAACTCAGATTTGTATGAAAGTTAATATTATATTCTGGAAAATTCTTGGAAGGTTTTCTGAAAAAGAATTATTGAGGGAGTTTGGGTTATCCAAAAATCCCCAAAATTTGCCAGAATATTCTTTAGCATAGTATTGACCTACTAGCAACTTTTCAGCTCATTTGAAGATCATTTGTGTAGGAATTTGCTAAATGCAAACTACTGTGTTCAAAGAGTCCAGAAACATTTTCAGAAAATATTTCCCAATTCAAAAATCTGTTCTGAGCAATCCATAGCTCCCAAAATCATAGGAAAATTTAGGCAAGCTCTCTGAGACATACTTGGAATTGTAGTTCACTTAATTGGGCATGAAAATGTACATTACTACAGCATTAATTCTTTTGAATGCAAATGCTTAAAGAATTGTTCTGGGAGAACTACTCAAGTAAAAGGGCAGAATTTTGGACCAGGTTACTCTCATGTGATCAAGAACTCATATGTAAATTATCTGCCCAAGATGAGTCCTTGAAATCCCTGTTCTTATTCTCCATACTTGTGTATATGTGGGAATACATAAGAGATATTGTGAGAATTAGGAAGGACACAGTATGACTCCACATTAGCTGCAATTTGGCAAGCTAAATCCTTAGGTAGTATAGAACCTGCTGTAAAAGTTTTGAGGCCATTGGAGTTCTTGTTCTTCAGTTGCACTCAAATCTTTTCAGCTTCTCTATTATGTTCATTAGGGAAAAATGATTAGTGTATAGCTAAGGCCTTGAGTTCAATTTAGTTTATTTTTGTTTCTTTGCACAACAGAGGCAAACCAAGCCATTCTTGGATTTTCCACACAACCTCTGTTCCTAAGAAAGTAATTATATAACTTCTGTCCATTACATTCTATAAAACATATGCATATGCACTTCAATAGGAACTACAATGAAGGGGATTCAAAGGAGTGATTCATTGAAGTGGATCAAGCTCCGGACGCATCAAGGGTGGATCTGCAAGGACACTAACTGTTTATATACGACTACCCTGCAAAACAGGCAAGCTCCGGTTTGCATTTAACAGCTGTTAAGTTTTTCTTTTGTATTCACTTTCGGTTAAGATTTAAACTGTGCATTAGGTCTACTGTTTGATACTCCTCTTGCATAGCCAAATGACCCATGGAGTATTGGGTAGGTGTCTTTCACCGTGTAGAACTGCCATGCTTAAGTACGGTTCGGTAGAAGTCGAGTGGTGAGATGCTACTCGCATGTTCAGGAACAACAGGGGCATACGGAATTGGTTCATAAATGATTTAGCAAGTTAAAGTTGAGACCGGAAGGTTGTAGGAGCAGCAGGACATAGGGGCCAGGGTGCTATAGACCTGTCTGTGTCGGTCAAGGACCGATCCGTATGCGGCCCTGTTGAACAAGTTTTAGTTGTGTACCGGACTCATGCTGGCTATATGGGACCCAGTAAACCGATGTACCTCGGGAAGCTGTCTTTGGGACTTTTCGGGTCGCCTCAGGCGGACGGCCGGTGTGCAGTATGTGGGGAATATTCTCATGACATCTCATGTCGGTAGGTGCACCATGAGAGTAGCTACTGTACGGGGCAACTTGATCGATTCAGCGGGGGTGAAACGGGGGGAAAGGCTGCCACGTACGACGTCAGTGATGGTTGTTGTAGGCAACGTCGAGTACGGGCGTACGTGTCGTGTAGTCCGGGTGTTATTGATTCGAATCACCGTCACTCGCGGAATGGACCGAGCATACTTGTTCTCACAGTCGTGACGTAGTAAGAACTTGCATGAGAAAGGAACTAATCATTTTGATGTGAAGTATTATCCTACCTTTGTATTGGAGCTTGATGAATAGGCTAGTGCAAACTCGATTCTTTTATGCCATGAGCAATTTACATCGGGGGAAAGCGTTTCTTGTTTGATTGTGGACTCCCGATGTGGCGTGCCCAGGGTTACTTAAAATGCTGCAATTAATACCTGAAAGTAAGGATTCACTTTTAGGCGAGTTTAATTATGCTTATGCCATCCTATGTTAGGTTCATAACCTCACTTAGAGTTTCATGTTTAGGGTGACGGTTAAGTTCTGCTGAGCGTTATGCTCACGGATGCTATCCGAGTTGTTTCGCAGGTAATTGACTCGATGCTTATGAGAAGGGATGCCGATGAGACTCGGGAACCTCCGAGTGCTTACTCAAAGAACATCCTCGCCGCTGCAGATTGATCTTCGTGTTGCTAGTAAGAAACGTCCACGGGCTGGACTGTTTCTTTGTTGCTAGTTTAGAATGAGTCGTGAGAGTGATAGTCTTCCGCTGTAGCTTACTCTGATATAAGTATTTGTAAAACTTTCTTGTACGCTTCCGCAAACTATTTATGTAATATGATGTGTTTCCATCGACCCGTGTGCTGTTGGGTGCCGCATATCACGGCACCACCCAACGAGGTCTTGTGGTCCCTCACAGCGTGGTATCAGAGCTGCGTTGGGAACAGAGCACGGATTGAGCATCATATTACGTCAAAAACTTAGGATACGGTGAGATAACGGTACTAGGCCCACATAAGGACTACTATTAGCATAATATGAAGGTGGTAAGCTAACCTTTTTTTTATGTCAGAAAATCGTGCATCTCGGGACATTTATGTCTTGGGGGGTGCACGTATGCGCTGTCCACTAGTGCGCACAAGCTGAAGGGTGGAGCCTCACGGGTGGCAGGTAACCCGACCCGCTTTAGTATCCTCTACGACTCTTCATGTCATTTGGGGTATTCGAGCAACGCCATTCCCTGACGTGCGTGGTGCAATTTGGGAGACCCCGTCACGTGGTCAGTAACGTGAACACGTAGCTCAAGGCATGTTTGGCTTGAGAACACCTGGGCGAGTGATGACGGCCGGGTGTACGAACTGTATGGATACCGGGTTCGGTGTGCAGCCGGGCCTGATGATTGAGTGTGGCTTATGTAGGTGCTAACCACGAAAACCTTAGTGCGTGTAGAACACATTTGCGAGTGACCGTTTTAGTGCCACCTAATGATACGTATATGCCGGTGTAATCCGGTTAGGTTTTTCTTTGGTGAGGCAACGTAGTACCGTCATATGTCTTACGGTGCTTCGTCACCGTACTACACTGGATAGTTTTCTTTCCTAAGAAGAAATCATTCATGACTAACTTCCAAACTAAAAATGGATGTGATAAAGCACATATTAGTTACTGAGCTCTTCATTTGAACTAAGTTTCAAAGAAGAGACTTGTTAGGTTTCTTTTGATCTCAAGGACAGAGTGCTCTGTTCAGACAGAAATTTTTCTGGGCTTTAACAGAGCGTAACTCTGATTAGCTTGACCTAATGGAGGTGTTTGATACAGTTCTGGAAAGGTTATTAAGTGCTATACAACTTTTCTGTAGAACTCCAGAGCCAAATCAGACATCAAATTGGTTGAATGTCCAGTTGAATGCAAACTGTTCAGAAAACAGAACAGCTACAACCTTCTCTGGATGTTTCTGTAAATTGGCCATAACAATCTGTAGAAAACTTTCTAAGGGTCATATTATACACCGTTGAAAAGTTTATGAAACTTACAAAGATTTTGTAGTTCATATTTGTTCAGAATTTTACCCCATTTGTATGTAAAATTGTGATGAAAACCACCACATACAAAGGAGGTGCTGGCAAAATTTACCCAGAAACTCTGTCAACTTTGAACGATCATAACTTCTGGTTAACGGATGATCCAGAGGCATGTCAGTACTCGTTGGAAAGATACGGAAGTTAACTTTAACTTTTGTATTCAACTTGAGTTATGAAAATGCTGGTAACTGGATCAAAATCTGGGTTAAGTACAAAAAGGTCGCTTCTGTACAGAATAGAGGGATTGTTCTATTTTTGGCTTTAGAAAGATGTGTAAACATGAAGTATTGTTATGCTTTCATAAAGTTTTAGCATGTTCGTGTTTTGCATACTTTCACATACTGCTGAGATCAAGTTTTGACTCTCCTCAAAATAATGCATTTGCAGTATGGTGCGTACTCATTCTTCGAGTAGGGCTGAAAGTTCTCGTCGAGACAGTAATGACTCGACTCCATCACGGGCACCGCCATCAGCGGTATGGGCGGATGTCATGGCTCAGATGGTCGAGTCAAGCCAAGAGAACACAAGACCACTCTAAGCCTTAGTACAACAGGGCTTACTCCAACGTGCACAACAGGACGTTCCACCTCGGAACGCCTATTTGGACTTCTTGGCGACACAACCGCCAATTTTCACGGAAGCCAATAAACCAGTGGAAGCTGATCAGTGGCTTCGAGTTATGGAGTCCAAGTTTGGAGTGTTTGAGTGCGACGAGCATCAGAACACATTATTTGCAGCTCAACAGCTCCATGGAGCTGCCGGAAATTGGTGGTTTGCTTATCTCGCCACCGTTCCGGAAGGCTATCAAGTGGAATGGACGGAATTTCGTGAAGCATTCCGTGCTCGTCACATTCCTATGGGTTTTATTAAGGCCCAACAGCAAGAATTCAGAAACTTGAAGCAGGGGAACATGAGTGTCCTTGATTATGTCAGACGATTCAACCTTCTGGCACAATATGCTCCTGCTTATGCGACGAGCGAAGCCATATAGATGGAATTATAGGGAGGAGTTTGATCACCAACTTTCTATTTGTAGGGTGGGCTCAAAAGAGAGTTAAAGAGAAGAAATTGCAAATTCTAAACCAAATTCAGATTTAGTCTTGCAAATTCAAACTGAATTTGAGGAATTCAAATTCTAGCCACCCTTTTTAAACTCAGCATTCTGGGGATTGAGAGGATCAGCTTGAGAAGATATTTGGGGAAGAAATGTGGAGTGGGACCCACATGTCATAGAGATGAAGAGGCTGCCTTACTCACTAAGTTTTAATCTCGGTGGGAAATTTTTCCGAGCAGCTCACGAGCGCCACCGAGGAACTTGCCGCGCCAGCTCCTGCTGCTGGTCTCGACGCGCTGGCGCCCCGAGGTCGGTCCTGACAGCGCCTTCAACGTGATCACGTGCCCCCTGGCCGAAGCAAAGCGCAGTTGCCTTCCTCTCTCACGAGAACGCCGAGCACCCCGAGCTCCTACCCTCCGCCTCTTGGTCCGATCGGAAGAACGGCAAAACCACCGCGCTCTTCCCTCCCCCGAACTGCTAAACCTTTCCCTGAGATCAGCCTCCACCTCCCTGACCCACAAGCAAGCGAGCTGCGGCCCCCAGTGCCCGAGTACAACTGCCGCCGCGCCGACCGAGTTCAAGAAAGTGATCGGGCGCTCGTGGACAGCCCTCAACAGGGGGTTTCACGGCCGAGTGATCACAGCTACGGACGCGCACGGGTGCGGTGCTGCTCTCAGCCAAAGCTCAGGCCGTGCCGCGAGCTATCGACGGCGAATTTCGAGGTTTTGCTCCGGCGACTCCATTCCGAGTTTCCGGTACGATTCCTTCGAATTCTTGCCCTCTGATTCTCCTTAAGTCACCAAATTTGGCACAGAGAAGCTAGACTAGCCGGCGACCATTTTCCCTTTTGCATCCAGCGCATGAAAATGCCTCAGACCGGCGAATTTCGAGCTCTTCTTGGGTTGTTCATGGCGGACCCATTCGGTCGCACGATGACAACCTAGTTCCAGCCATTTCCGAGCTAGTTTAAGGCCGTGCCGATCTTCCTAGAGGTACGCTGGTGCTGTAGGGCTCGTCGGCACAAATTTTGGAGGGCTGGAGACCTCAGGCGACGCTGCCGGACTACCAGAGGCAGTTACACGTCGCCGGCCATTTTCCGGCCGTCAGCAGCCCAAACAAACCTCACAGCTGTGTTCCTCGATGCCCAAAACCCCTTGGCGGCGAGTCCGGGTTCGGATGGTGGCCGGAAATGGCCGGCCGGCGAGCTCCAGCGAGGGGGAGAGCACGGGCGTGGGGAGGGAGCCGAAGGAAGAAGAAGACGGGTGGGTCCCGTTTGTCAGCAGCAGAAAATTTAAACCCCGGATCGGGTGTGGCTGGATCCTGTGTGCTGGCGCGGAAAACCCCGTGGCCCCGGTGTGGCTTCGTTTCTATTGGCTGGGATTCAAAACAGTTGGTCCAGCCAGATTTTCTGTAGGAAAACAATTCCAGAGTTGGCTCAATCTTTGGAAATTCATAGCTCCTGATAGAAAGCTCCAATTTGAGTGATTCCACTTGGGTTGGATTCATCTCTCTGAGTTCTATCCAAATATGAACTCAGATTTGTATGAAAGTTAATATTATAATCTGGAAAATTCTTGGAAGGTTTTCTGAAATAGAATTATTGAGGGAGTTTGGGTTATCCAAAAATCCCCAAATTTTGCCAGAATATTCTTTAGCATAGTTTTGACCTACTAGCAAGTTTTCAGCTCATTTGAAGATCATTTGAGTAGGAATTTGCTAAATGCAATCTACTGTGTTCAAAAGAGTCCAGAAACATTTTCAGAAAATGTTTCCCACTTCAAAAATCTGTTCTGAGCAATCCATAGCTCCAAAAATCATTCGAAAATTTAGGGCAAGCTCTCTGAGACATACTTGGAATTGTAGTTCACTTAATTGGGCATGAAAATGCACATTACTACAGAATTAATTCTTTTGAATGCAAATGCTTAAAGAATTGTTCTGGGTTAACTACTCAAGTAAAAGGGCTGAATTTTGGACCAGGTTACTCTCTTGTGATCAAGAACTCATATGTAAATTATCAGCCCAAGATGAGTCCTTGAAGTCCCTGTTCTTATTCTCCATGCTTGTGTATATGTGGGAATACATAAGAGATATTGTGAGAATTAGAGAGGACACAGTATGACTCCACATTAGCTGCAATTTGGCAAGCTAAATCCTTAGGTAGTATAGAACCCGCTATAAAAGTTTTGAGGCCATTGGAGTTCTTGTTCTTCAGTTGCAGTAAAATCTTTTCAGCTTCTCTATTATGTTCATTAGGGAAAAATGATTAGTGTATAGCTAAGACCTTGAGTTCAATTTAGTTTATTTTTGTTTCTTTGCACAACAGAGGCAAACCAAGTCATTCTTGGCTTTTCCACACAACCTCTGTTCCTAAGAAAGTAATTCTATAACTTCTTTCCATTACATTCTATAAAACATATGCATATGCACTTCAATAGGAACCACAACGAAGGAGATTCAAAGGAGTGATTCATTGAAGTGGATCAAGCTCCGGAGAATCAAGGGTGGATCTGCAAGGACACTAACTGTTTATATACGACTACCCTGCAAAACAGGCAAGCTCCGGTTTGCATTTAACAGCTGTTAAGTTTTTCTTTTGTATTCACTTTCGGTTAAGATTTAAACTGTGCATTAGGTCTAATATTTGATACTCCTCTTGCATAGCCAAATGACCCATGGAGTATTGGGTAGGTGTCTTTCACCGTGTAGAACTGCCATGCTTAAGTACGGTTCGGTAGAAGTCGAGTGGTGAGATGCTACTCGCATGTTCAGGCACAATAGGGGCATACGGGATTGGTTCATAAATGATTTAGCAAGTTAAAGTTGAGACCGGAAGGTTGTCGGAGCAGCAGGACATAGGGGCCTGGGTGCTATAGACCTGTCCATGTCGGTCAAGGACCGATCCGTATGCGGCCCTGTTGAACAAGTTTGAGTTGTGTACCGGACTCATGCTGGCTATATGGGACCCATTAAACCGATGTGCCTCGGGAAGCTGTCGTTGGGACTTTTCGGGTCGCCTCAGGCGGACGGCCGGTGTGCAGTATGTGGGGAATATTCTCATGACATCTCATGTCGGTAGGTGCACCATGAGAGTAGCTACTGTATGGGGCGACTTGATCAATTCAGCGGGGGTGAAACGGGGGGAAAGGCTGCCACGTACAACGTCAGTGATGGTTGTTGTAGGCAACGTCGAGTACGGGCGTACATGTCGTGTAGTCCGGGTGTTATTGATTCGAATCACCGTCGCTCGCGGAATGGACCGAGCATACTTGTTCTCACAGTCGTGACGTAGTAAGAACTTGCATGAGAAAGGAACTAATCATTTTTATGTGAAGTATTATCCTACCTTTGTATTGGAGCTTGATGAATAGGCTAGTGCAAACTCGATTCTTTTATGCCATGAGCAATTTACATCGGGGGAAAGTGTTTCTTTTTTGATTGTGGACTCCCGATGTGACGTGCCCAGGGTTACTTAAAATGCTGCAATTAATACCTGAAAGTAAGGATTCACTTTTAGGCGAGTTTAATTATGCTTATGCCATCCTATGTTAGGTTCATAATCTCACTTAGAGTTTCATGTTTAGGGTGACGGTTAAGTCTTGGTGAGCGTTATGCTCACGGATGCTATCCGAGTTTTTTTGCAGGTAATTGACTCGATGCTTATGAGAAGGGATGCTGATGAGACTCGGGAACCTCCGAGTGCTTACTCAAAGAGCATCCTCGCCGCTGCAGATTGATCTTCGTGTTGCTAGTAAGAAACGTCCGCTGGCTGGACTATTTCTTTGTTCCTAGTTTAGAATGAGTCGTGAGAGTGATAGTCTTCTGCTTTAGCTTACCCTGATATAAGTATTTGTAAAACTTTCTTGTACGCTTCCGCAAACTATTTATGTAATATGATGTGTTTCCATCGACCCGTGTGCTGTTGGGTGCCGCATATCACGGCACCACCCAACGAGGTCCTGTGGTCCCTCACAACACATTTCTTCGCAAGTAGGACATACCTCTTCGTTGTCACTGTTGTGTTTTGCATCCTCCATACTTGATTTTGATTTGCCCGCCATGAAGCACAAGTTTGCCAGATCATCTTCATCTTCATCACTTCCAATGTCTACATCACTGGAGCCAAGTTCTTGAAGTGCGGTGATGAAACTGTTTATCAGTTTGCGTCCTGTAAAACCCTTCTTTTTCTTGTTGGTGTTGCCAAAAGAGGACTTGACTTTATTCTGCTTTTCATCACGGTTAGAAGGACCTGAAAGGTTAGGGCAATCTGTATGAAAGTGTCCTGTCTTACCACATTCAAAGCATCGTTGAGGTCCGGAGCTTCCTCTCCTTCTAGTTCTCACGTTTTGAAATGCTTTTGAGAACCTAGTAGAAAGAAGTACTAGCTCCTCCTTTGGAAACTCCTCAATCTGTTCCAGGGTTAGTGAAGACAGCAAAGCAAGTGTATTGCAAGATGATTGGCCGGAGCTAGGCATATCACGTTGTGAGATAAATGCAATGGTCTTATTTGGGTTCTTACGTGATATAATGTCAATTTCATGAGTTTTTAGCTTAGAATAAAGCACATCTAATGTAAGAGTACTCATGACAGTGGATTCACGTATGGATGTTACTTTCATCTCCCAAATTGACAGTCTAATGTACTTAGTAATTGCCTAGCATTTTCAGCATCTGAAAAATTAACATTGACGCTACGCAAGTTGCTGAGAATTTTATTAAAGCGAGCAAAGAGGTCATCAATGGACTCACCGGGTTGCATCTCAAAACGCATGTATTCTTTCTTGAACATATCCTGTCTTATCTCCTTGATCGTGTTGGATCCTTCGTGGTAGTCACAAAGTGCTCTCCACACACGTACGCCGATTAGAGGTGTGCAACACGGTTGAAGTCGCTCTGAGTTAGTCCTTGTATGATCAAGTTCCGAGCCTTGTTGTTGTTGTCGACATCTCTCATGTTTGTAGCCGTGACTTGATCGTTTGAAGGCACATTGTAAGGCTTGTACACCTTTTCCCATATTGCAAAGCCTTGCGCCTGGATGAAAGCTTCCATGCGTGCCTTCCAAACCTGAAAATAAATACCACTAAATGCACAAGGTTTGGCGGAGTATTTCTCTATGATGATTAGTCAAAACACGTGCAAATCACAAAGATTAGAGCAACCTGGCTCTGATACCAATTGTAGGATTGAAGTACACGTGTAAAGCTACCAGAGGGGGGTGAATGGTAGATTAAAACTTTTCAGCGGAAGCAACAAAACACCCCTCAGCAGAAAATCGATCTGTTAAAGAAACCGTGTGTGCGACTAATCTTAACGTGTTCAACTGTGAAAAAAACTAGTATATATTGTAGAGAATCAAGTCACGAAGACGTCACAACAAGAATCTTGAAAATCCGTTGAGAGAAACTCATGTTACGATCGAAAGATCGAACAAAGGTCAATCTGTCCTACGCGAGAAAAACAGTTCTAGAATACTGCAAAGAAACTCGTGTAGATAAGAAACCACAAATTCAATGACTGTAAAAGCCCAAGAAAAGGGACTTGCAAAAACTTTTCTGCACCTCACAACACCACGGTTTTGTTGTGGATAGATTGTGAAATATGGTGAAGAGCAAGTAACCTCCATCAAAGGAGTGATTAGAGGGGAAAGTATTCACTTTCACAAAGTAGGGTTTATACACATATGATCACACATGGGAGGGAGATTTCAAACTGTTGCATTCAAATTCATGATTGCAGCAGCTAAAACAAGGAGCAAAGGGCATAATTGGATTCCTATGCTAAAACAAGCAGCTAAAACAAGGAACAAAGTTTCAATAATTTTTTAAAAGATTTGCTACCCATTTTTCCCAAAAGGATCCAAATATGCCAAGAATTCAAATATACATTTGAATTTGAGGGAGATTTGCCAAACCATACCAATTTAGCTCAGATTGACATTTCCAACATTTGAATTCATCATTTATCAAGTTTTGGAGATCTTTTGAGAAGTGGTAGGGCACTGGCCAGTGGGGCCCACATGTCATAGGACTTAGTTGGCTTAATCCCTAAGCAATGTGATCGGGTTGCACTCCACCGGGAGAAGCACCGAGCGACACCGCTGGGGGGGAGCCGGACGCCACCTCCTGCTGGATTTCATGCGCTGGCGAGCTCCTCGTGGGGGTGCCTTAACTCCCAGCCACGCTCAGCGAGCCACGGCATCGCGAGACGCCGACCCTTCCCTCTCATCGTCAAAGAACCGAGACGCCGCCGCCATCGCAAAAAAACTCGCTCGAAGCGATCGCAGCTCGCGCGAAAGCATCGGCAGCGCAGCAAACCAGCATTCCCAGACCTCCCACGCACTCCCCGCATCATTTCCGGTCGAGTTGAGCCACTACAAACCGAGCAAAACAACGTTTTCGTGGCCGCCGGGAAGAACCGAGCAAAGGTGCTCCCGTGGGCAGCTCGGCAGAAGACTTGTCACGACCAAGAAGGAGCAGTTTTGGACGCGCCTAGACTCCACGCTGCTCGACCCCGAAGCCTAGAACCAGGGACCGATCATCGCCGGCGAATTTCGCAAAACATCTCCAACCGGTGCAGAACTACCCTCGGGTAAGAAACCCACAAATTCCCGACGTATGATTGCTTAGAGTTTATTAAACTGCACACACAGGAGCTAGACTTGATGGCGCCCTAGTTTGCTCCGCAACCCTAGCTTAATTTTGGCTGTAGCCGGCGTATTTCCCGGTTTTCCAGCCGCGGTTATAGCGGGAAAGATCGGGCTCACGGTGACGACTAGGTTAGAGCTCTCCCCGAGCCCTAGCATGGCCTTGTCGACCTTCCATGAGATCCCCCGGTGCTGTAGAGCCTTTCCACCGAGGTTTTGGTGGGCTACGATGGCCGGGCGCCATAACTGAAGGGAGTCCGAGCCGCTGCACCGTCGCCAGCTAGGTCAGGGCCACCGCCGACCGGAGCAGGCGGTACCAGCGTGTTCAGCGCGCGAAAATAGGCCCAGACGGCGAGTTTCCGGCCGGGAGGCGGTCGGGAAGCTTGTTCCGGCGAGCTGCCGAGGTGTGCCGGCGAGGGGGCGGCGCGGGAAAAAGGGCGGGCGCGAGGAAGAAGACGAGCCGGCCGGGCCCGCTCGTCAGTCCCTCGCGGCACTGTGTGGGGATCTTCTGTTACACCGGATCGGCTGTGAACACGCGGAAGATAATCCTGTGGCCCCGTGTGGCGCAGCCGAGGTGATGACACGTGGGAGCCGGGCCCGCTGTCAGAAATTTGAACTTTTCCCGGTTAATTCGAATTCCAGAAATTCCCCAAACTTTAGAGCTCCATAACTTTTGCTAGGAAGCTCCAAATTTAGTGATTCAAATTGGGTTGGGTTCATCTTGCCTAGCTATGTCCAGATATACAACCCAATTTGTATGAAACCCATTAATTAATTCTGGAAAATTCTTTAAATCTTTTCAGCAAAAGAATTTTAGAGGGAGTTTGGTTCATCCAAAAATCCCCAAATTTTGCCAGAATGTTCTTTAGGACATTAGTAAACCCCTGTAAAATCTTCGGACCATTTGGGGTTGATTTGGTCAGAGCAATTCAAATTGGAAGGTGATGTGTTCATTTGAATACAGAAACATTTTCAGAGAATTTCCAAAACTTGGAAATTCAGTTCTGGGCAAATCTTAACCCCAAAAATGTTAGGAAAATTCATGCAAACTCTATGAGCTATAATTGAAATCGTAGTTCATTAAGTTGAGCATGAACAGGGGTATTACCTCAGAATAAATTCTTCCTTGCTGATTTGCCAAGAGAATTATTCTGAGCAAACCACTCCATGAAAAGTGCTAATGTTTGGTCCAGAGAGTTTTCTTGTGACAAGGAACTCACACAAAAATTCTCAGCTCCATTGGAGCTCTAGATCACCCCTGTCCTGTTTAACCACTTAAGGGATTATTATGGAAAAGGGGGAAAACCACTTAGCATTTAACCATGTGATTAAGTCCAAGCCAAACCACCAACACCAGTTCATCTTTAAATTCTTAAACAAAGTTCCAGGTGTTAGAGGCTGGTTATTAGAACTAATAGTAGAAGTCTTACTCTAAAACTCACATTTGCATCTAAATTAACATGTAGTATTTCATTAACGTGTAGCCGTTGAAGAGGAGACTCCGGAAGTGCTGGACTTCCTTCTTCCGGACGAAGACTTAACCCCTGACCAGCAGCAACAAGGCAAGCCCCGGTTTGCATTAACCCTTTCATAAGTTTTACTTTGTTTACATGCGTCATATGAAGTATGTTTGTGCATTAGGTATAGGATGGATGGAACCCCACTTGCATAACCAGAATTTTTCCCTAAGAGTGAGGGTAGTGTCTAAGACCTCGAGTAGACAGGCTATGCTTAATAATTCATAGGGCTTCGGTACAAGTCGAGTAGTTGGAATCTACTCGCGAGATAGGCTTGGGACGCACTGGTTCGGTTGAGTGAGGTGAGATCACATTAGTAATGAATATGAGACTGGGCAGGGGCTACGGCGCAGCAAGAGGGAGTCTTGTGTGCGCAGCCCTGTCCATGTCGATTGAGGATCGAGCCGTGTGCGGCCCACGCTGATCAAGTTTGAACGTACCGAAGGCATATCGGATATATGGGCCCCGATAAACCGATGTAGCCTAAACCTCCGGGCGTCGAGGCATAACACACCGATTTATAGGTGTAGGCTGAGGGCAGCAAGGTGGAAATCTGCCAACGGGCATAGAGAGATGCTCCGTGTGGGGAACCTCCTGCTCGTGTCGGTGCGACCGGTTCGACGTTTGGGCTGTTGGGTGAAAGGTTGTCCCGTACGACATCGAGTGAGCGTGCTGTGCAGCTCCACGGGTGGGCGTACGTGACGTGCTCTTTGGGTTTCCCTGCAGGTGTATATCGAGTCGATTCGCCGTCCCTCGCGGTGAAGAGTACCACTTGGTCACTGAGTCGTGACGTATGTTAATGGATGAAACATGTTGATTCAATATTGCTGGTTGATATAATTGTATTGCTACATGTGTGCCACCAAATACTGCTTACTAAATTTCAGATTTCATGAACTGTTAACTTGTTGCTAAAAGTTGAACTAAGGATGAACTTGTAAGCGTGTCCTTTTGCTGAAATGTTACTATCCTACGTCCATGGTACCCCTCATGTAGAGTTTCATGCTTAGGTGAGTCGGTTAAGCCTTGCTGAGCCTTCGTGCTCACGGTTGCTGCTTAAGTGTTTTTCAGGTGAGGAGCCACCCACGGACTCGGAGTACGAGTCCACCGGCGAGGGTTACCCTCCGTCGGGGACCACGGCTGAGTGGGAGCCATACACGCCGTGCTGAGCTGAGGAGTGCAGCTAGTGTGGGTTGCCCTAGGGCTGGGCAACCAACTTTTGCTAAATAGGCGGGCGTGAGTTGTATAGTGTAGACTTCCGCTGTGTAATATAAACAATAGTTGTAACTGAAGTTTGTACCTGTTTGTACAGTTTCAGTTGTTGTTCCCATGTAATATATTATGTTCTTATGACGTGTGCTGTCGGGTGTCGCATCGCGTGGCACCACCCTCTGCGATCCTGGATGAGAGGATTCCGGTCCACCACAGCCTGGTATCACAGCCGCAATGGGGATAGCACAGTACTAAAGGACTGCATTATGGGAAAAAAACTTATGTATACAGTGAGGATTCGGTAGTTGCCCAAGTAAGGACTATATTAGCATAGTTACTTAAAGTGGCAAAGACTAACTTATGTGTTATAATTCTGAATTTCAATTATGTAACGACGCGCCTACGCTCTGGTAAGTATGGTAAGGAACGCCACCGAAAGCGGTTCAATTTCGGTTAGCTCCCCCTGACGAGGAACGTGGTTCAGGGATAGAGTCTCACATCTTGGTGTGAGATGTCAATATGAAACTCTTGGACTCTTCATGTTCCTGAGTTCATATGAAACGCTGATCCCTAGCATGCATTAGGCAAGTAAGTGGAGACCCCATCGCGTGGTCAGTAACGCGAGAGTGTGTTCGTCTGGAAATAGCCCAGGAGGACATACGCAGCACTTGCCATCGGCGTGCCCTGCAGGGCAGTAGGTGGTATCTGTTGGGTTGATAACATTCCCAACCGTGACGACCCGTTCATGACATACTCGGGTTCCCCGTCGTGTGGTGTTGAAACGCGATCACGTGCCTTGAGACGTGACCTAGCTCAAGGACGGCCGTATGACAATGATACGGGCATTTGTATTTACTTTCAAATATGGAACTGCCTGAAATGAACAACCTTTGAGTGCACCATCATTGTGTGGTCTTCTGCAGGTACTAACCACGTATGTATCCGTGTAGAAAACGTGTGCGAGAGACCGTTTAGTGCCACACTTGAGACGTATATGCCGGTATGATCCGGTTAGGATTTTCTTTGGTGAGGAACGTAGTACCGAGACATTGTAGGCATATGCATGAAAATATTGAAAACAAGGAACAAAAATCATTAGGTTCAACAATTAAGACCCTGGTTGGGTATAAGAATGGGATAGTGGACCAGGATAGCTAAAGGGATGAAAAACAGAGTGCTCTGTTTTGGACAGCAAGATTACTGATCTTCAACAGGGCATAACTCACCGGTCTTTTAGCCCAGAGGGGTGTGCTATATAGCTCTGGAAAGGTATTTAAGTACTCTACAACTTTCTTGTAGACTTCCAGAGCTGAAACTCACCTTAAGATGGCTAAAATCTCAGAGAAATGTGAACTGTCTAGAACCAGGACAGAGTAGAACATTCTCTGAACTGTTTTGTTTTTCGATGATAACTCCCAGTAGCAAAACCCAAAAATTTCATATGATACCTCCTTAGAAAGAGTAGAAGATGTGTAATATCTTTGCAATTCAAAGTTTCTGAAGTTTCAACAGAGATTTCAGTGGAAACTCGAATGGAAAACAGCAACTTCCAAGGGAGGTGCTGTTAAAAATTCTTCCAGAAATTCTGCTGACTTTGAATTAGCATAACTTTTTAACCAAGGCTGATCTGGGGCAATTGAGTACTCGTTGGAAAGATACTGAAGTTAACTTTAACTTTGGTATTCAACTTGAGTCATGAAAATGCCCAGAACCAGATCAAAACTTGGAATAGGTAGAAACTGGTCATTCTGACAGAAGAATCACAGTTGAACTCATTGGAGAGGGTGTGGTACCCTAAGGGTGGTATACGTGATGACAAAGCGATAGTAATATCTCGTAGTGACCAAACCTAGTTATGGTGAGCTTCCAAAGAGGAGGTTCATCAAGTTGGATTAAACTAGCTTGTGTTTGGTCTGGTAATGGTGTAGCTTGTGCAAAGTTATTACATTATCTACATACGAGATGTATCGCATGAATTATTGTCATTATGTTTTACGCCTATTTTCTTTGGATTGCATGCAAAATGTTGCGGGGCTGATGATTATTGTCGAATGGTTGCAGATGGTTTGCACTAGGACCAAGCACGAGGTTGGTGGCTCTAGCCAAGGTGGAGGCGATGACTCCCAGCCACCGGCCTACGACAGCACCCCGCAGCAGCAGCCACCACCGCCGCCTCCGCTTACTCTAGCGGATGTGATAGCGGCACTGGTGGGAGGTCGTGAGGAGCAGACCGACCTGTTCCGCACGATCGTGCAGAATACGTCCCAGGCGGGGGGACGTCAAGAGCGAGGGCCTCGTGAGCCCCGCGAAGTGTCGTACTCGTATTTCATGAGTACGCACCCTCCAGTGTTCGCCGAAGCTGAAGAACCACTGGAGGCTGACAACTGGCTGCGGACCATCGAGTCCAAGTTTGGGCTGCTCCAGTGTATGGAGCGGCAGAAGACCCTGTTCGCAGCACAGCAGCTCCACGGTGCCGCTGGTGCGTGGTGGGCGAATTATGTCGCCTCACGTCTGGCTGGCCATGCCGTGGAATGGCAAGAGTTCCGGGAGGCGTTCCGCGCCTATCACATCCCAACCGGAATAATGAAGAGGAAGTTCCAAGAATTTTTGGAACTGAAGCAGGGCGGGAGGAGTGCCCACGACTACTCCCGTGCCTTCAACCATCTGGCGCAGTATGCGTCAGACTATATCTCCACGGAGGAGAAGAAGAGGGAGCATTTCTATCGGGGGTTACACCCCGAAATGAAGACGCACCTCGTTCAGTGGAATCGCGGCACATTCAACGACTTAGTCAATGCCGCGATCATGCAAGAGGACGCTCAGCGGGAGTTGGCAGCTGAGCAGAGGAAGCGCAATGCTCCACCTAGCAGCGGTGGTGGCGCGCCTCAGAAGTACCGTATGGTGTATCGGACACCATCCGGGCAGCAGTGGCGTCCACCGGCGCGAACTCAACAGTTCGGGGGACGTTCGTTCCAAGCACCCCCGTTCCGTCCGACGATGACACCACCAAGACAGCAACAGCAGCAGACGGTACCCCGGGCGTTTCCACCGCCACAACGCGCCCCGGGATTCCGTCCACCGATAAACGGGGGACCGCCCCGTTTCACCTGCTTCACGTGTGGCCAGGCGGGCCACTTCGCGAAGGACTATCCCCAGGGGCAGCAGAGCAGCGGGCAAGCCCAGCTCCAGGGCGGTGCTCGAGGCCGACCTCCGGTGAAGAAGGTTGGTCAGCGGACTGGTGGCGTCCCGAACCTCGACAATGAGGACGCCCCAGAAGGAGACAACGTGCTGGCGGGTACGTTCGCTCTCAACCATCAAGCTATCATCATACTTTTTTATTCTGGTGCAACCCACAACTTCATTAGTGCATCATATGTGGCTAAGCATCAGCTGGAAGCCTTTCCAACCGAGTGTTCTTATATGATCTGCTCACCGGGAGGAAAGATTTCAGCAACTATGATGGTTCCAAAAGCACCACTGTGCTTAGGTGGGGAGATATATCCCACCACTATGATTATCTTGGGGGGGCAGAAGATTGATGCAATCTTGGGGATGTCATGGCTAAGTTACCATAGCGCTGTCCTGGAAACTTTAACACGGACGGTTCACCTCAACTCCCCATTACACCGTCCGCAGTCCCTCCTATTAGATAATCCAGTCAGAGAGTTTTCAGCAATCAATAGTGCTGAGGCTCTCAAGTTAGAAGACATCCCCGTAGTCCGGGAGTATCCTGACGTGTTCCCGGATGATCTTCCGGGCATGCCACCTGAGCGGGATGTCGAGTTCAAGATTGAACTTGCACCCGGGACTACGCCCATATCACGGAGACCATACAAGATGGCTCCAAATGAGCTGGCGGAACTGAAAGAACAGCTCAATGATCTGTTGAGCAAGGGTTTCATTAGGCCGAGTTCCTCGCCTTGGGGATGCTCGGCGTTGTTCGTGAAGAAGAAGGATGAAACCCTGAGGCTGTGTGTGGATTACCGGCCGCTCAACGCCGTCACCATCAAGAATAAGTACCCACTGCCCCGCATCGACATATTGTTTGATCAACTTGGTGGTGCAAGTGTGTTCTCCAAGATGGACCTTCGATCTGGATATCACCAGATAAAGATCCGGGCGGAGGATATCCCGAAGACGGCCTTCTCAACGAGATATGGATTATATGAATATCTCGTCATGTCCTTTGGTCTCACAAATGCTCCAGCCCATTTCATGTATCTCATGAACTCGGTGTTCATGCCGGAGCTGGACAAGTTCGTGGTAGTGTTCATCGATGATATCTTGGTTTACTCCAAGACAGAAGCCGAACATGCCAAACATTTGCAGATCGTTCTTCAACGATTACGAGACCACAAGCTCTACGCCAAGTTCAGCAAATGCGAGTTTTGGATCAGCCAAGTGCCATTCTTGGGACATATCATCTCCGCAGAAGGCATTGCGGTTGACCCAAGTAAAATAGAGCAAGTGCTGAAATGGAAAGCTCCCACTTCAGTTCATGAAGTCAGAAGCTTCCTCGGGTTAGCGGGATACTATCGGAGATTTATTCCAAGTTTCTCCAAGCTCGCTAAACCGATGACAGAATTGCTGAAGAAGGGGACGAAGTATGTTTGGAACACGGCGTGTGAAGGAGCCTTCCAAGCATTGGTGAAGCATCTCACAACAGCCCCGGTCTTAACTCAGCCGGATACAACAAAGCCCTTCGACGTGTATTGTGACGCGTCCGGTATTGGGCTTGGCTGCGTGTTGATGCAGGAAGGACGTGTGGTCGCTTATGGCTCACGTCAACTTCGGAACCATGAGCAGCATTATCCCACTCATGATCTTGAGCTTGCTGCAGTGGTTTTGGCGCTGAAAATGTGGAGGCACTATCTCCTGGGGAATCTGGTGCATCTCTACACCGACCATAAGAGCTTGAAATATATTTTCACCCAGAAGGAGCTGAACATGAGGCAGAGGAGGTGGTTAGAACTGATCAAAGATTATGAGATTGAGATCCATTACCACCCCGGCAAGGCGAATGTGGTTGCCGACGCGCTGAGTCGGAAATCACATGTCCATCACCTCACCATTACACCGGTGGAGGAGGAAGAGCCAAGTTTATACTTGGTTCCTTATGGATCGCTGTACAACCTTGCCCTCGTCCCTACTATTAGGGAGGACATCATTGCAGCTCAGAAAAATGATAAAGGCATGGCACATCTCCGGAGACGGATTGACAATGGGGAGATCAAATGTTTCCGGAAAGATGATGAGGGGACGCTGTGGTTCAATGACCGCATAGTCGTACCCCGGGACATGGAACTGAGGAAGAAGATCCTCGACGAAGCCCACTTGTCTAAATACTCCATTCATCCAGGCAGCAACAAGATGTACCAAGATTTGAAACGGAAATTTTGGTGGACACGGATGAAGCGGGAGGTAGCGAAGTACGTATCCGAGTGTGATACGTGTAGACGAGTGAAGGCCGATCATATGAGGAAATCAGGGCTGCTGCAACCCCTGAACATTCCAGCATGGAAATGGGAAGATGTGAGCATGGATTTCATCATGGGATTACCCTTAACATCCAACAAACATGATTCCATTTGGGTGATTGTTGACCGACTGACCAAGTCAGCTCACTTCATCCCCGTACATACACATTTCCATGCCAACCGATATGCGGAGTTATACATTGTCAGGATTCTATGCCTGCATGGTGTACCCAAGACCATAGTCTCAGACCGAGGTGCATTGTTTGTATCTCGCTTTTGGGAGCAGTTGCACGCTGCTTTGGGTACTAAACTGATTAGGAGCTCCGCCTACCACCCTCAGACAGATGGCCAGACAGAGAGGGTGAATCAAGTTCTGGAGGACATGTTGAGAGCATGTGCCATCCACCATGGTAGGAACTGGGATAATCACCTACCATTGGCGGAATTCTCGTACAACAACGGCTATCAGGCGAGTATCAAGATGGCACCCTACGAAGCTCTCTACGGTCGCAAGTGCCGCACCCCATTAAATTGGTGCGAGTCCGGTGAAAGGGTCACATTCGGGGTTGATGTGGTGAACGACGCCGAAGAGCGCGTTCGGACAATTCAAGCCAATTTAAAAGCCGCTCAATCCCGGCAGAAGAGCTATGCTGATAAGAGGCGTAGGCCGTTGCACTTTGACGTTGGGGAACACGTGTACCTACGCGTGTCTCCGATGAAGGGCGTGCACCGGTTCAGTGTGAAGGGGAAGCTCGCTCCCCGTTTTATTAGACCCTATGCTATCACCGAAAAGTGTGGACCAGCAGCGTATAGACTGGAGCTACCGGCATCCCTGGCTGGTGTCCATGATGTTTTCCATGTCTCGCAACTGCGAAAATGTTTGAAGCATACGGCTGCTGTTCCTACCGAAGACATCGGCGAGCTGAAACCGGATTTAACATATGATGAGTATCCGGTGGGAATTCTTGATGAGAAAGCCAGGACCACACGCAGCAGAACGTTGTGGTTCTACAAAATACTCTGGAGCAACCACACCGCCGAAGAAGCGACATGGGAGAGCGAGGAGTTCCTTCGCTCAAATTACCCGGGGTTCATGGCTTCTCAACACGGGTAAGTCCCTATTACATCGCTATCTCTTCTTTTATAATCTCGGGACGAGATTCTTTTAAGGGGGGGAGGGATGTAAAAGCCCAAGAAAAGGGACTTGCAAAAACTTTTCTGCACCTCACAACACCACGGTTTTGTTGTGGATAGATTGTGAAATATGGTGAAGAGCAAGTAACCTCCATCAAAGGAGTGATTAGAGGGGAAAGTCTTCAATTTCACAAAGTAGGGTTTATACACATATGATCACACATGGGAGGGAGATTTCAAACTGTTGCATTCAAATTCATGATTGCAGCAGCTAAAACAAGGAGAAAAGGGCATAATTGGATTTCCTTGGGTTCAATTTAGTGGGGAGACAAAGTTTCAATAATTTTTTAAAAGATTTGCTACCCATTTTTCCCAAAAGGATCCAAATATGCCAAGAATTCAAATATACATTTGAATTTGAGGGAGATTTGCCAAACCATACCAATTTAGCTCAGATTGACATTTCCAACATTTGAATTCATCATTTATCAAGTTTTGGAGATCTTTTGAGAAGTGGTAGGGCACTGGCCAGTGGGGCCCACATGTCATAGGACTTAGTTGGCTTAATCCCTAAGCAATGTGATCGGGTTGCACTCCACCGGGAGAAGCACCGAGCGACACCGCTGGGGGGGAGCCGGACGCCACCTCCTGCTGGATTTCATGCGCTGGCGAGCTCCTCGTGGGGGTGCCTTAACTCCCAGCCACGCTCAGCGAGCCACGGCATCGCGAGACGCCGACCCTTCCCTCTCATCGTTAAAGAACCGAGACGCCGCCGCCATCGCAAAAAAACTCGCTCGAAGCGATCGCAGCTCGCGCGAAAGCATCGGCAGCGCAGCAAACCAGCATTCCCAGACCTCCCACGCACTCCCCGCATCATTTCCGGTCGAGTTGAGCCACTACAAACCGAGCAAAACAACGTTTTCGTGGCCGCCGGGAAGAACCGAGCAAAGGTGCTCCCGTGGGCAGCTCGGCAGAAGACTTGTCACGACCAAGAAGGAGCAGTTTTGGACGCGCCTAGACTCCATGCTGCTCGACCCCGAAGCCTAGAACCAGGGACCGATCATCGCCGGCGAATTTCGCAAAACATCTCCAACCGGTGCAGAACTACCCTCGGGTAAGAAACCCACAAATTCCCGACGTATGATTGCTTAGAGTTTATCAAACTGCACACACAGGAGCTAGACTTGATGGCGCCCTAGTTTGCTCCGCAACCCTAGCTTAATTTTGGCTGTAGCCGGCGTATTTCCCGGTTTTCCAGCCGCGGCTATAGCGGGAAAGGTCGGGCTCACGGTGACGACTAGGTTAGAGCTCTCCCCGAGGCCTAGCATGGCCTTGTCGACCTTCCATGAGATCCCCCGGTGCTGTAGAGCCTTTCCACCGAGGTTTTGGTGGGCTACGATGGCCGGGCGCCATAACTGAAGGGAGTCCGAGCCGCTGCACCGTCGCCAGCTAGGTTAGGGCCACCGCCGACCGGAGCAGGCGGTACCAGCGTGTTCAGCGCGCGAAAATAGGCCCAGGCGGCGAGTTTCCGGCCGGGAGGCGGTCAGGAGGCCAGTTCCGGCGAGCTGCCGAGGTGTGCCGGCGAGGGGGCGGCGCGGGAAAAAGGGCGGGCGCGAGGAAGAAGACGAGCCGGCCGGGCCCGCTCGTCAGTCCCTCGCGGCACTGTGTGGGGATCTTCTGTTACACCGGATCGGCTGTGAACACGCGGAAGATAATCCTGTGGCCCCGTGTGGCGCAGCCGAGGTGATGACACGTGGGAGCCGGGCCCGCTGTCAGAAATTTGAACTTTTCCCGGTTAATTCGAATTCCAGAAATTCCCCAAACTTTAGAGCTCCATAACTTTTGCTAGGAAGCTCCAAATTTAGTGATTCAAATTGGGTTGGGTTCATCTTGCCTAGCTCTGTCCAGATATACAACCCAATTTGTATGAAACCCATTAATTAATTCTGGAAAATTCTTTAAACTATTCAGCAAAAGAATTTTAGAGGGAGTTTGGTTCATCCAAAAATCCCCAAATTTTGCCAGAATGTTCTTTAGGACATTAGTAAAACCCCTGTAAAAGTTTCAGACCATTTGGAGTTTATTTGGTCAGAGCAATTCAAATTGGAAGGTGCTGTGTTCATTTGAATACAGAAACATTTTCAGAGAATTTCCAAAACTTGGAAATTCAGTTCTGGGCAAATCTTAACCCCAAAAATGTTAGGAAAATTCATGCAAACTCTATGAGCTATAATTGAAATTTTAGTTCATTAAGTTGAGCATGAACAGGGGTATTACCTCAGAATAAATTCTTCCTTGCTGATTTGCCAAGAGAATTATTCTGAGCAAACCACTCCATGAAAAGTGCTAATGTTTGGTCCAGAGAGTTTTCTTGTGACAAGGAACTCACACAAAAATTCTCAGCTCCATTGGAGCTCTAGATCACCCCTGTCCTGTTTAACCACTTAAGGGATTAATATGGAAAAGGGGGAAAACCACTTAGCATTTAACCATGTGATTAAGTCCAAGCCAAACCACCAACACCAGTTCATCTTTAAATTCTTAAACAAAGTTGCAGGTGTTAGAGGCTGGTTATTAGAACTAATAGTAGAAGTCTTACTCTAAAACTCTCATTTGCATCTAAATTAACATGTAGTATTTCATTAACGTGTAGCCGTTGAAGAGGAGACTCCGGAAGTGCTGGACTTCCTTCTTCCGGACGAAGACTTAACCCCTGACCAGCAGCAACAAGGCAAGCCCCGGTTTGCATTAACCCTTTCATAAGTTTTATTTTGTTTACATGCGTCATATGAATTATGTTTGTGCATTAGGTATAGGATGGATGGAACCCCACTTGCATAACCAGAATTTTTCCCTAAGAGTGAGGGTAGTGTCTAAGACCTCGAGTAGACAGGCTATGCTTAATAATTCATAGGGCTTCGGTACAAGTTGAGTAGTTGGAATCTACTCGCGAGATAGGCTTGGGACGCACGGGTTCGGTTGAGTGAGGTGAGATCACATTAGTAATGAATATGAGACTGGGCAGGGGCTAGGGTGCAGCAAGAGGGAGTCTTGTGTGCGCAGCCCCGTCCGTGTCGATTGAGGACCGAGCCGTGTGCGGCCCACGCTGATCAAGTTTGAACATACCGAAGGCATATCGGATATATGGGCCCTGATAAACCGATGTAGCCTAAACCTCCGGGCGTCGAGGCATAACGCACCGATTTATAGGTGTAGGCTGAGGGCAGCAAGGTGGAAATCTGCCAACGGGCATAGAGAGATGCTCCGTGTGGGGAACCTCCTGCTCGTGTTGGTGCGACCGGTTTGACGTTTGGGCTGTTGGGTGAAAGGTTGTCCCGTACGACATCGAGTGAGCGTGCTGTGCAGCTCCACGGGTGGGCGTACGTGACGTGCTCTTTGGGTTTCCCTGCAGGTGTATATTGAGTCGATTCGCCGTCCCTCGCGGTGAAGAGTACCACTTGGTCACTGAGTCATGACGTAGATTAATGGATGAAACATGTTGATTCAATATTGCTGGTTGATATAATTGTATTGCTACATGTGTGCCACCAAATACTGCTTACTAAATTTCAGATTTCATGAACTGTTAACTTGTTGCTAAAAGTTGAACTAAGGATGAACTTGTAGGCGTGTCCTTTTGCTGAAATGTTACTATCCTACGTCCATGGTACCCCTCATGTAGAGTTTCATGCTCAGGTGAGTCGGTTAAGCCTTGCTGAGCCTTCGTGCTCACGGTTGCTGCTTAAGTGTTTTTCAGGTGAGGAGCCACCCACGGACTCAGAGTACGAGTCCACCGGCGAGGGTTACCCTCAGTCGGGGACAACGGCTGAGTGGGAGTCGTACACGCCGCGCTGAGCTGAGGAGTGCAGCTAGTGTGGGTTGCCCTAGGGCTGGGCAACCAACTTTTGCTAAATAGGCGGGCGTGAGTTGTATAGTGTAGACATCCGCTGTGTAATATAAACAATAGTTGTAACTGAAGTTTGTACCTGTTTGTACAGTTTCAGTTGTTGTTCCCATGTAATATATTATGTTCTTATGACGTGTGCTGTCGGGTGTCGCATCGCGTGGCACCACCCTCTGCGATCCTGGATGAGCGGATTCCGGTCCGCCAAAATGACCGTGAAATTTTCACAGATTATAGATAATCAGGTTGTGAAGACAACCCAAAAAGAATCACATCAATTGGATCTGTAAAACTCGAGTTATGATAAAACCACCGAAGCAAGGTAGTGCTGAACAGAAACTCGACCAGAAAAACTTGTCTGAAACAAGTCGGACGAATAAGGCACACAAGTTCCTTTAGAATACGAATTTTATTTATAAAACACAAGAGGAACAGCCCCAAATTCGTGCACCATGAGCTCTGGCCTCCCTTGCTTATATAACCAGCCCGAAGGCCAACTAAACTCAAACTAGGACTCCTACTCCTACTTGGATTCAAACTGTAACTTTCCAATACTGCTTAGGACTCTTTTATACGCAGATAGAAGCAATCTTAAAACTTCCAAACACCTTAGGAACGTATCCCACATTCCTAAAATAACTCAAATTCGTGACCCACAGAAATCCTATCATAACCAACTCAAAACTTTCCATATTTGAGTCAAACACGACTCAGCCGCAGCCTGAGTCCATAACCTAGTCGGTTGGACATTTCCAACCAATTCTTTACTTCCACATCTCTTCATCACGCCTTGGAACCATGCAGCCATGTCTATGCACTCCTTGCACACGTGCAAACATCTTCCAACGACGTCCAAGATACCTTCATATGCATTGTTCTTGATTCAAACATACTGCGCAACCTCCCGATCAACTCAACCACTATTCCTCCCGAACTTGGTTGTTAAACCTCATCTTCTCCCTAAGACTAGTTCAATGGATCCCGTCACCAGCCATGTCTTGAACTCAAGCAACACCTGCACATGAATAAACAACCAATACTTTCGAGCACAAGTCCTCGACTTGACTCTCGTTAGTTCCGAAACTACAACATCTTACGTGAGCACCTCACATAAGCATGTTGTAAACCATAGCAAAATGATATCAGCCATAACCACCAAAACACACCAAAAACTTAGAAAAATAATACTAAGCAAACTTTCCATAAGAGTAAAGCAAGTTCGAAACATTGCAAGTTAAAAGCAGAACCATTGCAATCAAGCTCCGAACCTTACCAAAGCTAACCGGACCATGAACCGGAGCTTACCAAAGCTAGTCGGACCCAGCGCCGGAGCTTACTAAAGCTTAGTTGGACCTAGCACGGAACTTACCAAAGCTAGTCGGACCTAGCACCGGAGCTAGCAAAAACAAGTCGGACCTAGCGAAAATAAGTCAGACCTAGACAAAGCAAGTCGGACGTTACGTCGGACCTTGCCGGAGCTACCCAAAACAAGTCGGACCTATCGTCGGACCTTGCAGGAGCTCGGACCTAGAGTCGGACATTGTTAAAAAGGTGTTTTGGTAGTATTTAAAACTTTTATCATCAAATCCAATGTATTCAGCACACATAGGTCTCACACATATGCGACCACACGTCCTTCCTGCATCAACACGCAGCCGAGCCCGATGCCAGACGCATCACAATACACGTCGAAGGGCTTAGTTGTATCCGGTTGAGCTAAGACCGGGGCTGTTGTCAGATGCTTCACTAATGCTCGAAACGCTCCTTCACACGCCGTGTTCCAAACATATTTTGTTCCCTTCTTCAGCAATTCTGTCATCGGCTTAGAAAGCTTCGAGAAGCTTGGAATGAATCTCCGATAGTATCCCACTAAGCCGAGGAAGCTTCTGACTTCATGTACTGAAGTGGGAGGTTTCCATTTCAGCACTTTCTCGATTTTGCTTGGGTCAACCGCAATGCCTTCCGCTGAGATGATATGTCCCAAAAATGGCACTTGGCTGATCCAAAACTCACATTTGCTGAATTGGCATATAGCTTATGGTCCCGCAGTCGCTGAAGAACGATCCTCAAGTGTTTGACGTGTTCTTCTTCTGTCTTGGAGTAAACCAAGATATCATCAATGAACACCACAACGAACTTGTCCAGCTCCGGCATGAACACCGAGTTCATGAGATACATGAAATGTGCCGGAGCATTCGTGAGACCAAAAGACATGACGAGATAGTCATATAAGCCATATCTCATTGAGAAGGCCGTCTTCGGGATATCCTCTGCCCGGATTTTTATTTGATGATATCCAGAGCGAAGGTCCATCTTGGAGAACACACTTGCACCCACAAGCTGATCAAATAGGATGTCAATGCGGGGCAGTGGGTATTTGTTCTTGATGGTGATGGCGTTGAGCAGCCGGTAGTCCACACACAGCCTCAAGGTTTCATCCTTCTTCTTTACGAACAGCGCCGAGCATCCCCAAGGTGAGGAACTCGGCCTAATGAAACCTTTGCCCAACAGATCATTGAGCTGTTCTTTCAGTTCAACCAGCTCGTTTGGAGCCATTTTGTATGGTCTCCATGATATGGGCGTAGTCCCGGGTGCAAGCTCAATCTTGAACTCCACATCCCGCTCAGGTGGCATGCCCGGAAGATCATCCGGGAACACGTCGGGGTACTCCCGGACTACGGGAATGTCCTCTAACTTGAGAGCTTCAGTATTATTAATTACTGAAACTTCCCGGACTGGATTGTCTAATATGAGGGACTGCGGACGGTGTAGTGGGGAGTTGAGGTGAACCGTCCGTGATAATGTTTCTAGGACAACGCCATGGTATCTTAGCCATTACATCCCTAAGATTGCATCAATCTTCTGCCCCTCAAGAATAATCATAGTGGTGGGAGATATCTTGCCACCTAAGCACAGTGGTGCTTTCGGGATCATCATAGTTGCTGAAATCTTTCCTCCCAGTGAGCAGACCATATAAGAGCACTCGGTGGGAAAAGGCTTCCAGTTGATGCTTAACCACATATGATGCACTTATGAAGTTGTGGGTTGCACCCGAATCAAATAATATGATGACCGCTTAATCGTTGAGAGTGAACGTACCCGCCAGCACGTTCTCTCCCTCTGGGGCGTCCTCATTGTCGAGGTTGCGAACGCCCCCGGTTCGCTGACCAACCTTCTTGACCGGAGGTCGGCCTCGAGCACCGCCCTGGAACTGGGCTTGCCCGCTGCTCTGCTGCCCCCGGGGACAGTCCTTCAAGAAATGGCCCGCCTGGCCACACGTAAAGCATGTGTAGCGAGGCGGTCCTCCGCTGATCGGCGGACGGAAACCCGGGGTACCGTCTTCTGCTGCTGATGCGGTCACGGTGGTGGCATCGGAGGTCGGAACGGGGGTGATTGGAAAGAACGGCCCCCGAACTGCTGAGCTCACACCGGTGGATGCCACTGCTGACCGGATGGTGTCCGATACACCATAAGGTACTTCTGGGGAGCTCCACCGCAACTGCTGGGTGCAGTGCTGCGCTTCCTCTGCTCAGCAGCCAACTCTCGCTGAGCGTCTTCTTGCATGATCGCGGCATTGACTAGATCATTGAACGTGCCGCGATTGCATTAGACGAGATGCGTCTTCATCTCGGGGTGTAACCCCCGATAGAAGTGCTCTCGCTTCTTCTCCTCGCTGGAGACGTAATCCGACGCATATTGTGCCAGATGGTTGAAGGCACGGGAGTAGTCATGGGCACTCCTCCCACCCTGCTTCAGCTCCAAGAACTCTTGGAACTTCCGCTTCATTATCCCAGGAGGGATATGGTAGGCGCGGAATGCCTCCCGGAATTCTTCCCACTCCACGGCATGGTCAGCCGGACGTGAGGTGACATAATTTGCCCACCACACACCAGCGGCACCGTGAAGCTGCTGCGCCGCGAACAAAGTCTTTTGCCGCTCCATACATTGGAGCAGCCAGAACTTGGACTCAATTGTCTGCAGCCAGTTGTTGGCCTCTAGAGGTTCTGCTGCTTCTGTGAACACCGGAGGGTGTGTACTCATGAAGTCTGAGTATGTCACATCAAGGGGCTCACGAGGCCCCCTCTCTTGACCCCCCCCCCCCCCGCCTGGGACTTATTCTGCACGATCGTGCGGAGCAGGTCGGTCTGCTCCTCACGACCACCCACCAGTGCCGCAATCACATCCGCTAGCGTAAGCGGAGGCGGCGGCGGTGGTTGTTGCTGCGGGGTGCTGTCGTAGGCAGGTGGTGGGAGTTGTCAACCTCTGCTGGCTAGAGCCAGCAATTTCATGCGTGGTCCGAGTGCGAACCATCTGCAACCATACGACAAAAAACATCAGTCCCGCAACATACTCCATGCAGTCCAATAAAATAGGTGTAAAACATAATGACAGTAAAACATGCGATACATCTCGTATGTAGATAATGTAATAACTTTGCACAAGCTATACCATTACCAGAACAAATACAAGCTAGTTAAATCGAACTTGACGGAATTCCTCTTTGGAAGTTCATCCCAACTAGGTTTGGTCACTACGAGACGTAAAAATCACTTTGTCATCACGTATACTACCCTTTTATCTTTAATACGCCACACACATGGTCTCTAGAAAAAGAAGATTGAGCAAGGCCTACACTCAAATCTTTCACTAGTTGAAGATAATTACTCATGAGTATGTTCTACCCCATTGGAAGTACTTAAACCCCTTAGGGTACAACAATCTCTCAAATGAGTTCAACTGTCATCCCTCTGCCAGAATGACCAGTTTCTACGTATTCCAGATTTTGACCTGCTGATGGGCATTTTTATAACTCGAGCTGGATACCAAAGTTAAAGTTAATTCAGTATCTTTCCAACGAGTATTTATTTGCCCTCAGATCAGCTCTGGTTAAAACGTTATGGTAATTAAAATTCAACAGAATTTCTGGAAGAATTTCAACAGCACCTCCTTTGGAAGTTGCTGTTTTCAACTCTAATTTCAGCTCAATTCCGTGCTGCAATTGTAGAAACTTTGAATTACAAAGGTGTAACACATCTCCTACCCTTTCCAAAGATGTATCATATGATAATTCTAGATTTTTCTACATGAAGTTATGCTTGAAAAACAGAATAGTCCAGAGAGTAATTTAAATCTGTCCTGGGTCTGGACAGTTTATACTCCTCCGGAATTTAAGCTATCTTAAGGTGTGATTCATCTCTGGGAGCCTACAACAAAGTTTTAGAGTGCTTAAGCACCTTACCAGAACTATATCCTACACCTCCATTGGCTAAATGATCTGTGAGTTATGCTCTGTCAATGTTCAGCAAACTTGCTGCCCAAAACAGAGCACTCTGTTTTTCAATCCCTTGGAGCTACACTGATCAACTGTTGCATTTTTCTACCCAACCAGGGTCCTAATTGTTGAAACTTGGTGATTTTAGTTCCTTATTACCATTATCTTTCATGCACATGCCTATGATATGTCGGTACTACGTTCCTCACAAAAAGAAAATCCTAACCGGATTATACCGGCATATACGTCTCAATTGTGGCACTAAACGGTCTCTCGCACACGTATACTACACGGGATACATACGTGGTTAGTACCTGCAGGAGGACACCCAATAATGATGCACTCAAAGGTTATTTTCCATTTCAGGCAGGGCCACATTTGAAAGTAAATACAAACACCCGTATCATTGCCATACGTCCGTCCTTGAGTTAAGCCACGTCTCAAGGTACGTGATCGTGTTTTAACACAACACGACTGGGAACCCGAGTAGAGCGCGAACGGGTCGTCAAGGTTGGGAATTTTATCACCCCAATAGATACCACCTACTGCCCTGCAGGGCACGCCGATGGCAAGCGCTGCGTATGTCCCCCTGGGCTATTTCCTGAAGAACACACTTTCACGTTATTGACCATGCGATGGGGTATGCACTTACTTGCCTAATGCACGCTAGGGATCAGTGTTTTATATGAACTCAGGAACATGAAGAGTCCAAGAGTTTCATATTAACGTCTCACACCAAGCTGTGAGACCTATCCCTGAACCACGTTCCTCGTCAGGGGAGCTAACCGAAATTGAACCGCTTTCGGTGGCATTCCTTACCATTTTTACCTAAGCGTAGGTGCATCATTACACAATTAAAATTCAGAATTATAACACATATGTTAGTCTTGCCACTTTAAGTAACTATGCTAATATAGTCCTTACTTGGGCAAACTAGCGAATCCTGTAAACCTAAGTTTTTCCCGTAATACAGTCCTTAATTAATGTGCTATCCCCAATGCAGCTCTGATACCAGCCTGTGGCAGACCGGAATCCGCTCATCCAGGGTCACAGAGGGTGGTGCCGCACGATGCGACACCCGACAGCACACATCATAAGGACACATTGTATTACATAGAAAACCAACTGAAATGTACAAAGTCGTACAATACTCCAGTTACAAACTAGTGTTTATATTACACAGCGGAAACTAAATTTGTACAACTGACGCCCGTCTATCTATCAAAAGTCGGTTGCCCAGCCCTAGGGCAACCCATACTAGCTGCACTCCTCAGCTCAGCGCGGCGTGTATGGCTCCCACTCAGCCGTGGTCCACGACGAAGGGTAACCCTCGCCGGTGGAGTCGTAACCCGAGTCTGTGGGATGCTCCTCACCTGAAAAACACTTATAGCAGCAACCGTGAGCACGATGGCTCAACAAGACTTAACCGACTCACCTAGGCATGAAACTCTACATGTAGTGTACAACGGACATGGGGTGGTAAGTAGCAGCAAATGGACACGCCTACAAGTTCATCCTTACTTCATCTTTTAGCCACAAGTTAACAGTTCATGAATAGGAAATTTAGTGAGCAATATTTAGTGGCACACATGTAGCAATACAATTATACATAGCAGTAGAATTGAATCATGACATTCCATAGTTTATCTACGTTACAACACAGTTAACAAGCGGTACTCGTCACCGTGAGGGACGGTGAATCTACTCGATATACACCTGCAGGGATACCCAAAGAGCACGTCACGTACGCCCACCCGTGGAGCTGCACAGCACGCTCACTCGGTGTCGCGGGACAACCTTTCCCCCAACAGCCCAACCGTCGAACCGGTCGCACCGAAACGAGCAGGAGGTTCCCTACACGGAGCATCTCTTTATGCCCGTTAGCAGATTTCCACCTTGCTGCCCTCAGCCTACACCTATAAATCGGTGTGTTATGCCTCGACGCCCGGAGGTACAGGTTACATCGGTTTATCGGGGCCCATATATCCGATATGCCTTCGGTACGTTCAATACGTGTTCAGCAGGGCCGAACACGGATCGGTCCTCAATCGACACGGACAGAGATGTGCACACAAGACATCCTCTTGCTGCGCCCTAACCCCTGCCTAGTCTCATTTTCTTACTAAAATGATCCCACATCGCTCAAACCAATCCCGTGCGTCCCAAGCCTAACTCGCGAGTAGATTCCAACTACTCGACTTGTACCGTAGTTCTCTGAATCATTAAGCATAGCCTGTCTACTCGAGGACTTAGACACTACCTTCACTCTTATAGGAAAAAGCTGTTTATGCACTTGGGTTTCATCCACCATATACCTAATGCACATTCATATACCTCATACTAAGTATATAACAAAGCAAAACTTTTGTAAATGGGTTAATGTAAACCGGGGCTTGCCTTGTTGCTGCTGGTCAGTGGTTAGGGCTTCGTCCGGAAGAAGGAAGTCGAGCACTTCCAGAGTTTCCTCGCCTTCAGCGACTACACGTCAACGATATACTATATGTCAATTCAAATGCAATGTTTAGAACTGAATAAGTAATTATTATAACTCTAGCTAGCCCTCCCCTTTAGTTCTGAAACTTTTATGGTGGCTTGGTAGAGTCCTAACCAGAGTCTTCACCAAGTTTCATTTGAAACAAAGTTCATTTGAGCCTTGTACAAATAAAAGCCTATTTGGTCAATATTAGAACCTCTAAGGAATTCCAGGGGTTTTCATGGCTTCAACCATTACTTTCTGGAAACTAGAACTTGAGATGGTTCTAACGGAATTGGTTTCATGTCATTTGAAGATATCTAGCTGAAGTTATGCCCTAAACAAGAATTTAGAAAATCTGAAAAATGTTTCTGTACATTTTTCTATTTTCTCAGGTCAGTTCATTTAATCACACCATTAGGGTGACTAAATCAACTTGGATGGTTCTGGAAATTTTACTGTGACTCAAAGATTTTCCAATGAACCTCCCAGCCAAATTTCAGAATTTTTCATAAAGTAATTCTCCAGATAAAATTCCTAACAGCTTAAATTTTAGGGAATTAATTCTGGAAAACCATTAAGTTTCATGAGCTGAAATTTGTGTTGCTGGAAAGTACTCTAAGAGATGAATCCAGCAAAATTTGTTTCCCTGGATTTGGACACTTCTAGCCAAAGTTATGAATTTCTAAAGTTTGGGCCGATCCCTAAATTATTTTCCTACAGAAAATCGCCTCCCGAGCTAAACCGGAGGCTGAAAGCGGGGCCTGCCCGTTTAATTTAAACTAACCGCGCGCTCGCGCATGCTTAACACAGCGGCTGACATGTGGGACCCGCGTCTTCGTCTACCTCCCGACGCCGCCGCCCCGAGCCGCCGGGCTCCGGCGAGGTCGGCGTTCCCGGCAACCTAGCTCGCCGGCGACGGTGAGACTTGCCGCCCCCACATAACTTTGGACACTGAACAGGTTGGATATAATGCCCCCGCCGGCTAACCGCCGTAGCTCGCCAGCTTCGAGCGCTATGTCTCTGTGTAACATCAGCAACCCGTTCCCGTCCTCCTGACCACCCCCTTCGCGTGCTAATCGCGTCACCACGTTCAGAGAGACCTCGGGAAGCTCGGCATGACCTTGGGTGGGACCGAAACAGCCAGCGCACCGGACCTCACCGGTGACCTCCTCTTCCACCGAGCTTCCATGGTGAACCTATGGTTCCGGCGGTGGTTTCTTTCCGGTTTTTGATCAAGGAGGGGCGCAAGAACCTCTAGATGCTATTTCTCAGCTTTGTTTGCCCTCCCACACACCGATCCTCCCGAATTTCTCCGAAACCTAATCGGGTCCCGAAATGAGCTCCCCACCCTAAACTGGGAAATTCTCTGAACACAAAGGTCGAACCTTGGAGTGGTTTGCACGGTGGGCTCGAGGACAAGCTAGCGCTCCACTTTTCTATGGACGTCGAGGGCAGAGGACGATCTCAGCTCGGTTGGCACGGTACCGGAGCTCAGGCGGCTAGGCGGCTGTTTACTGAAGTGCGCGAAAGAAGAGCTCGCCGGCCGAGTTCGTGCCTTTTATAGCCAACCCAGGGCAGTGGAGGGCGCAACACCTGTTGAGCCATCTCCCCCACTGAAGCAGGAGCTGGCCGGTGCCGCTGGGTGGCCTTCGGCGCGAAGTCACCCTGCCCCCCTTCTCAGTGCGCGCGTGGGAACCGAGTGGACTGAGTTCAGTCGGTTGCACTCCAGTGTGGCTGATAGGAGGGCGCCACAGGCTCCAAAATTGTCCTCCAAAATTAACTTCTTAGTGCTCTTAATTTGTGTGACCCCCTTGTCCCTGGTAATTTGATCAAACAACATTTTTGGGTCTCTGAATTTGAATAATTCAAATTGACATTGGGTTTGAAGGAATTTGAGTATATGTGAGGCTAAAATTCAAATTCAGTTTGAATATGCTCAAATTAGCTCCTGCCAAGGTGAACTCAAATGAGGATGAAAATTGGTGGAATAACTCAGAAAAATGTGCTGAGTTTGAATATGAAGCCAACTTTTGAATTCAAGTGATGAAAGTTGCTGCAATTTGAATTTTCATTCAAATTGGCCCCTTTTTCAAATGCCTCCAAAAGTGCCTCAAAAAGTATTGGATTTGCATGAAATTTGGCCTGAGCCTTCCCAAGAATATATAAGGTCTAGGGGTGAGCTCAACCTTTCATATTTATGTGTAGAGTCTTACATTTTGGAAGTTAGGGCTTCTCCCCTCTAATAACCCTTTTGATGGTGGTTAATTGCTCTTAACAAATGTTCACAAGATATCCACAAGATGAGCTGTGGTGTTGTGAGGTGGTGAAAATGATCACTCTTGCAAGTCCCTTTTCTTGGGCTTTTACACAAACTCGACGAGTAGAGAATGCAGTGCTAATGTTCTTAGGATCTCGGTAGAAGTCGAGTGGTTGGAAGCTACTCACGAGATAGAATTTCTCCCACATGATGAGAAGAGGTAGAAAATGGCTTAAGTTGTGAAACTGAGACCCAGCAGGGGGGATAGGATGCAGTGAGCGGAGGTCTCATGTGCTTAGCCCTGTTGGTGTCGATTGAGGACCGCGCCGTGTGCGGCCTTGCTGGACAAGTATTGAACAGTACCGGATGCATACTGGCATATGGGAACCAGGAAACCGATGTAATTGGTTAACCTGGGTGCCGAGGCTTACCCAACCATTTTATAGGAGTGGGATGAGGGTAGCAAGGTGTAAATCTGCCGGTGGGCACAGTCACGCTCCACGCGGGGACCTCCTGCCCGGATGGACCGGTTTGGCATTTGGGTTGCCTTTGAAAGGTTGTTGCATACAACAGAGTAGGTAGGGGTGTGGAATCACGCTTCTGAAAGTGGGTGTATGTGACGTGTTATCCGGGTGTGTCCTGATTGCAATCACCGTCCCTCGTGGTTATTTGAGTACCCACTTGTTCACTGCGCTGTGACGTAGTAAGAAGCGAAATAAGCCAACTAAATATGCTGTATTGAACTATTAATGTCTAGAAACCTTGTATGCTGTAGTTATAGAGCTAATTAAGTTTATATTCCACTTTGGGCATCACCACATCGGAGGAAAGCGTTTCTTGTTTGATTGTGGACTTCCGATGTGATGGCTGCCTAAGGCTCATTAAACTATTGCTATAAAACTGAAAGTAAGGATCAACATGTAGGCGTGTCTTTATTGCAAAGTTCTGTTTCCTATCTTACATATCCATACATGTAGAGTTCCATGCCTAGGCTAGTCGGTTAAGCCTTGTTGAGCCATCGTGCTCACGGTTGCAATATTTTGAGCTGTGTGCAGGTGAGAGTTGTGAGGAAGGTTCCGAGGATGAGGCGATACCCCCGTCGGGGTACAAGGCTGAGCTGGAGCCCTGCACGCCGCCATGATCTCAGGTTTGATGTTGCTAGTGTGTAGCGTCCCCGGGCTGGCAGCTACACTTTTGCTTAGTTACGATCAGAGAGTAGCTATGTATAATACTTCCGCGGTATAATTAAGTTTTTGTAAAAAGACTTCTGCTGTTTTATATCAAATAAAAGTTTGTATGTTGTTCTTAATCCTTTTCGTGTGTGCTGTTGGGTGCCGCATCGCACAGCACCACCCTCTGCGATCCTGGAGTGGGTGAACCACGGGGTGGTCCCGACAGACGTGGTATCAGAGCCACAATGGGAATAGCACGCTCGAAAAGAGCCTATTTTAAAAATTTAGAAGTAGTCGAGTGAGGATTAGTCATTAAGCCCACATAAGGTCTATGATAGTACTAGATATGATGGTGGGAAAAGGTAACATATTTGTTATACATTCTGTAACGACGCTCCGACGTCAGGTAAGAGGTAAGGTACGCCGTCGCAGGCGGATCAATTGCAGTAGCTCGCCATACGAGCAATTGTATGGAAGGATATACCATGGCTTGGCACGGTAATGAATATGTGTCTCTAAACCTCTTAATGGTTCTGAGAGCATATGAAAACGCTGATCTCCAGCGTGCTTTTGGCAAAAGTGAGAATACTTCATTGTGTGGTAAGCACCACGATAGTACGCAACTCTTGAACGTTCAATGTTCAAAGGGCCATACGCAGCGCTCGCCATCGGCGTGCCTCAACGGTGATGAGGCAGTAGGTGGTATCCGTTGGGATGATAACATTCCGAACCGTGACGACCCGTTCACGTTCTACTCGGGTTCCCCGTCATGTGGTGTGAAAACACGACCATGTACCTTGAGACGTGGCTTGACTCAATGACGATCCGTATGGCAATGATACGGACCGTATGTTTTTACTATGATATGGAACTGCCTGAAATGTCAAAAACCTTTGTGTGCACCATTATTGTGTGTTCTTCTGCAGGTACATTAACCATGTTAGTGCATGACGTGTAGAAACCGTTTGTTAGTGACGTCTTTAGTTCCACCCTTTGACACGTAGATGCCCGAATACAGGTTTAGGGTTTTTCTTTGGTGAGGAAACGTAGTACCGAGACTGCATAAAAGGATATTTTTAAATAAAAGATTTAAAATGAAGTATAGGATTCCATTTAGTGGTTATTGAACTCCCATATGAACTAAGAGTCAATTGGGAGTATAGATTCAATCTCTAAGACTTAGGAACAACCTTCCCTGTTTCGGCAGAAACTGTGCTGAAATTAAACAAGGTATAACATAGGATTGGTTGAACCAATGGAGGTGTGTGATACTATTCTGGAAAGGTTTTGAAGTCCTCTACAACTTTTATGTGGAGCTCTAGAACATAATCTCCCTCCAAATGGATGAAAGTCTCAGAGGAGTATACACTGTCCAGAAACATGGCAGACCAAAATGCTCTCTGGAATTTTTTGTATTTCGACCACAACGTTCTTTAGAAAAATGACACGACCCCCTTGGTCCTGTCGAGCCAGGATCACGCTGAGGGGTGCTGCGTTGCACAGCACCGTATAACACACGTCAAAGGTACAAAGCGGAAGCGAAATTTTATTACATAAACAAGTTATGAACTTGTTTACATCAAAATAAGTTCAGTCTACACTCGCGGGCGTAGACTAAGCATCAAGTGCACGTTCAGCCCTCGAACGTGTCCTTGCTAGCACACACGCACACTAACTCTGTGGCGTGCACGACTCCCACTCGACGGGGTTCCCCTCCTGGGGTTCCGTCTCCTCTTTGGGGGTCCCTTCCTCATAGAACCCTGCAAAAGCTTCAAACACAAGCAGTGAGCACGAAGGCTCAGCAAGTCTGACCCGTCTCACCTAAACATGGAACTTCTACATGAGGGTAATGGGTTACATGAGGTAAAAATCAGTTGCAGGGACTCGCCTAATTAGTAGAACCTTAATTTCAAGTTTTAGCAGCAGGTTGTGGAGAACCTTACGCTAAGGCACATGAGAGAGCCGCAATCAAACAAGAAACACATTTCTCTCTTGTACTTTGCCCAAAGTTGAAAAGAACTTTAGTTAGCTCTAAGCTACAGCATATCATTAACAATCAATGTCCAGCTTTCAATCAGCAACATTTTAACATGTAACTAGCCTGTTCTTTCTACGTCACGGTACAGTGAACAAGTGGTACTCACTGACCGCGAGGGACGGCGATTATAATCGATTTACACCTGCAGGGTTACCCGAACAACCCGTCACGTACGCCCGTACTCGATGTTGCCTACAACAACCATCACGGACGCTGTACGCGACTACCTTTCACCCGTTAGCCAAATATTGAACCGGTCCCATCGTCCCAAGCAAGAGGTCTCTGCATGCGCATCTCCGTGCCGCCAGCCGATTTACACCTCAAGCTCTCAACCTACCCTCTGAACGACGGGCAATGCCTCAATAACCAGCTACCCGAGTTACATCAGTTTCCCGGTTCCCATATAGCCGGTAGGTCTTCGGTACTGTTCTAGCTTGTTCAACAGGCCCGCACACGGCTCGGTCCTCAATCGACACAAGCGGAGCTACAGCACACAGGCCCCAAAGTCCTGCTGCCCTTACTCTCCGCTCGGTCTCATTTTCTTGCCATGTGTATCATGTGCTATCTCTACCCGAGCAATGTGCCTCTAGCCTATTCTCGCGAGTAGTTCCAACTACTCGACTTGTACCGAATCCTACTCTATCCTAGCAATGCAGTAGCTAACGGGGTTTGCAATCCTAGACCCAACCCATGGTTCTCTTGGCTATGCAGTGGGGCTTCCAAACAAGACTCTAATGCACAGAATAAAGGAAACAAGTATGTGCTCAAAACAATAAAAATTTGTAAAAAGGTTAATGCAAACCGGAGCTTGCCTTGCTGCTCTTGGTCGTAGGCTAGCTGCTCCTCCAGAGTTACGAAGTCTAGGACTTCGGGTTCCTCCTCGACCTTAGTGACTACATGATAAGAGCAATATATGTATCAATTTAAATGCATTTGTATTAACTTTGAAGTTGTGGAGTCTATAACCCTTGCTAGACAGACCTAATGACTGTGAAACTTTTACTGTGGCTTGGTTACAACCTAAACAGAGACTTGGTCAAGTTTTAGTTGCAGCAAAGCTCATTTGAGCCCTCCACAATTAATTATGTCCTTGACCTTAATTGGAACTCTTAGGGTGTTCTAGGAATTTTCATGAAACAAACTATGACTTTCTGAAAACTAGATTTTCAGAGGGTTCTAATGGAGTTGGTCTCACTTAATTTGGAAGCTCCTAACTAAACATATGAGCTAAACAATTTCAGAGAAAATTCTGAAAATGTTTCTGAACATTTTCTATTTTCTCTGGAACAGTTTCACTAATCACACCATTAGGTGGATCAAATGAGCTCAAATGGATCTGAAATTTTTATGGTAGTTCAGGGATAGTTTGGTGAATATCCCAGCAAAATTTCAGGATTTTCCTCCACAGGATTCTCCAGTTAAAATTCCTAACAGTTTAAATTTTGAGGAATTAATTCTGGAAAAATAAGGGTTTTCATGAAGTGAAACTTGATTTGGTGGAAAGTACTCGGAGAGCCAAATCCAGCAAAATTTGGTTCACTCAATTTGGAGCTTTCTAGCCAAAGTTATAAGGATTTGAAGTTTGAACTGAAACTGAAATTCGGGAAAAAGTTTGAGCCAAACACAGTGCATCGTCTCCCTCCTCGCGCCAACTGCGCGGCGGCGGCGATCTCCGGCGACCCTCGCCGGAACTAAGTTCCCGGCCACCCCCGGCCCGAAACTCGCCGCCTGCCCCTTTACTGACCCCCTGGACTCGATGGTGGGGTCGCCAGCCGCCGGCGATGACCGGAAACCCGTGCGCACCGGTGACAGCACCTGCTAGGGTTCCGGTGAGGTCGGTCCCGCTCTCCCGTGCTCTAAATCGACCGGGAATCGGTCGGAGAGCATCAGTAGAGCGTGGGAAACACGAACCCGGGCTGGGTGGAAGCTAGGAATACCGGCAACTATGCTCTCGACGGTGAGCCGAGGTGTTCAGCCATGGCGGCGGGGAAAAACAGCCATATCATGGCCGATTCTCGATGGTTTTCTCTAATTCCAGTTCGAGCGTGGGCGCTATCGTGCGTAGAAGCTACTAGGTAACGAGCTCGTCCAACCCTCGTGCATAGAGCACGAATTTCACCCGAAGGTGACCTCGGTCCTTATGAACTGATCAAGAGTAAATTTGGAAATTCTCGGCCGAGGGTTGATCAATCGCCAAACGGCTTTCGGCTACTCCATCTACATACAATCACACACCTTTCTTGTGTAGAGAAGAGGACGTGACAACAGCTGTGCTGTGCTGTCCACGAGAGCCCGATCGGCGGCGATGCTCGGCTCGCCGGAGAAATGGCTCGGTACAGCTCGAGGACGCTTGCTCACTGGCCAACACGGTGCCTAGGAGGTTGCTTACGATCCCCCGGTGCCGTTTTGCTGTGGAGGAGGCTGTGCTCGCGAGTGATCGGGCTTGATCAAGCGTGAGCTCGAGCGGCGGCGGTTGCAGTGGAAGAACAGGCCGAGTATGTCGGCAGCTCGGGGAATGGGCGATCGGAGCACGCCGGGGAGGGGATAAGTAGCCCGGCGACTGGTCTCCGGCTTGGGGCGCGCAGCAGGAGCTGGCGCCGGCTGCCCCCTCAGTGGCGCGCGCACACTGCACCTGGGAACCGATGGAGCTGCGTTTCAGTCGGTTTGTGTTGAAGTAGAGGCTGACATGTGGGTCCCACCCCCCATTTTAACCTCTGAAATTTACTCCTAATCACTGTTGTAAACAGTGAACCCCATACTACCCTTGGCAATTCAAATTATTCACCCATGAGCCATCTGAATTGATCAAAGTTCAAATGAGGTTTGGTTTGAATGAATTTCAGCACAAGTTCAGTTTGAAATTCAAATAAAGTTTGAATTCCTCCCACTTAGCTCATGTCAAGATCAACTCCAAATGGAGTGAAAATTGGTGTGTGAGCTCACAAAAATGTGCTGAGTAAGAATATGCCTCCCACTTTTAAATTCATGGGATAAAAACAGTTTGAACTTGAATATGGTTTCAAACTGCCCTCTTCCTAACTATACCCAAACTGACCTCAAAAAGGTTTTGAATTTGGGTGAAACTTGGCATGGACATCCTTAGTAAAGTGTGGGAGTTTTCATATGTCCAGCCCATCTATATCACATGTGGAAAATACCACTTTTGCCATGTGTGAGTTTGTTCTCCAATGAGCATGTTGATAATTGTTACTTGCTCTTCATTTGTGTTCATCATTCTTCCTCAAATGAGGTGTGTGGTGTGGTGATGAACACTGCAAATGTGTGTCAAAAACTGAGGCCCTTACATTCCTCCCCCCTTAAAAGAATCTCGTCCCAAGATTATAAGGTGAAAATGAGAGAGAGGATGGTGGAAAATTACCGGATATGCGACGTGAAAAAGTCGGGGTAGTTAGTGCGAAGGAATTCTTCGCTCTCCCATGTCGCTTCGTCCATGGAGTGATTACTCCATAGAACCTTGTAGAACCACAACGTACGGTTGCGTGTGGTTCGGGCCTTTTCATCAATAATCTGCACCGGTTCCTCCCGATAGGTGAGATCCGGTTGCAGTTCTTCAATGTCTTCCAGCTGAACGGTAGTTGATAGCTTGAGACACTTCCTCAGCTGGGAAATATGAAAGACGTCGTGCACACCGGAAAGTGCTTCTGGTAATTTCAACCGGTATGCCACTGATCCACATCTTTCGGTAATCTGGAATGGACCGATGAATCGGGGTGCCAACTTTCCTCTCACCCGAAATCTGTTTACGCCCTTCATTGGAGATACCCGTAGATATACGTGCTCTCCAACTTCGAATTGTAATGGGCGCCTTCTCCGGTCCGCATACTGTTTCTGTCGGGATTGAGCGGCTTTTAGGTTCGCTTGAATCAGTCGAACCTTTTCTTCCGCGTTGTTCACAAGGTCAATCCCGAAGGTAACCCTTTCGCCAGACTCACACCAGTTCAATGTTGTGCGGCATTTTCTTCTGTATAGCGCCTCGTAGGGCGCCATCTTGATGCTGGCTTGGTACCCATTGTTGTACGAGAACTCGGCTAACGGCAAGTGATCATCCCAATTCTTGCCGTGGTTGATAGCGCAAGCTCGTAGCATGTCTTCTAAGATTTGATTTACCCGCTCCATTTGCCCATCCGTCTGCGGGTGGTAGACTGAACTACGGATCAGCTTCGTCCCCAAGGCAGCGTGTAGCTGCTCCCAAAAACGGGACACAAATAAAGTGCCCCGATCCGATATGATAGTACGGGGTACGCCGTATAAGCATAGGATCCGTGAGATGTACAGTTCAGCGTACTTCTTGGCGTTGTAGTTGGTGTTGACCGGGATGAAATGGGCAACTTTGGTGAGCCGATCGACGATCACCCACACAGAATCATGTTTCTGCAAGGTGGTGGGTAAACCGACGATGAAATCCATGCTCACGTCCTCCCACTTCCAGGCAGGAACGCCCAGTGGTTGTAGCAGTCCCGGTTTCCGCATGTGGTCTGCCTTCACCCTTGGACATGTATCACACTCGGACACGTATTTTGCAGTCTCTCGCTTCATCCGTGTCCACCAAAACTTGCTTCTGAGTTCTTGATACATCTTGTTGCTGCCGGGGTGAATAGAGAGCTTTGATAAGTGAGCCTCATCAAAGATCTTCTTCCGTAGTTCCGGGTTACGGGGTACGACGATCCGGTCCTTGAACCATAGGACGCCGTCTCCGTCTTTCCGGAAACATTTCAGCTCCCCACTATCTACACGTCTCCGCAAATGTGACATGCCCTTGTCATTCTTCTGGGCTGCCGCTATCTCTTCACGGATGGTGGGGATCAAAGCTAGTGTAAGGGCCTCAGTTTTTGACACCCATTTGCAGTGTTCATCACCACACCACACACCTCATTTGAGCAAGAATGATGAACACAAATGAAGAGCAAGTAACAATTATCAACATGCTCATTAGAGAACAAACTCACACATTGCAAAAGTTGTATTTCCCACATGTGATATAGATGGGCTGGACATATAAAAACTCCTACACTTTGCTAAGGATGTCCATGCCAAGTTTCACCCAAATTCAAAACCTTTTTGAGGTCATTTTGGGTATAGATAGGAAGAGGGCAGTTTGAAACCATATTCAAATTCAAACTGTTTTTATCCCATGAATTTAAAAGTGGAAGGAATATTCTTACTCAGCACATTTTTGTGAGCTCACACACCAATTTTCACTCCATTTGGAGTTGATCTTGACATGAGCTAAGTGGGAGAAATTCAAACTTTATTTGAATTTCAAACTGAACTTGTGCTGAAATTCATTCAAACCAAACCTCATTTGAACTTTGATCAATTCAAATGGCTCATGGGTGAATAATTTGAATTGCCAAGGGTAGTATGGGGTTCACTGTTTACAACAGTGATTAGGAGTAAATTTCAGAGGTTAAAATGGGGGGTGGGACCCACATGTCAGCCTCTACCTCAACACAAACCGACTGAAACACAGTTCAGTCGGTTCCCGGGTGCAGCGTGCGCGCGCCACCGAGGGGGGGGGCAGCCGGCGCCAGCTCCTGCTGCGCGCCCCAAGCCGGAGACCAGCCGCCGGGCTATTTATTCCCTCCCCGGCGTGCTTCAGTAGCCCATTCCCCGAGCTGCCGACGTGCACGACCTGTTCTTCCACTGCCATCGCCACCGCTCGAGCTCACGCTTGATCAAGCCCGATCACTCGCGAGCACAGCCTCCTCCACAGCAAAACGGCACCAAGAGATCGTGAGCAACCTCCTAGACTCCGTGTTGGCCAGTGAGCAAGCTTCCTCGAGCTGTACGAGCCATTTCTCCGGCGAGCCGAACATCGCCGCCGATCGGGCTCCCGTGGACAGCACGGCACGACCGTTGTCACGTCCTCTTCTCTACACAAGAAAGGTGCGTGATTGTATGTAGATGGAGTAGCCGAAAGCCGTTTGGCGATTGATCAACCCTCGGCCGAGAATTTCCAAATTTACTCTTGATCAGTTCATAAGGACCGAGCTCACCTTCGGGTGAAATTCTTGCTCTATGCACGAGGGTTGGACGAGCTCGTTACCTAGTAGCTTCTACGCACGATAGCGCCCACGCTCGCACTGGAATTAGAGAAAACCATCGAGAATCGGCCATGATATGGCTGTTTTCCCCGCCGCCATGGCTGAACACCTCGGCTCACCGTCGAGAGCCTAGTTGCCGGCATTTCTAGCTTCCACCCAGCCCTGGTTCGTGTTTCCCATGCTCTACTGATGCTCTCCGACCGATTTCCGGTCGATTTGGTGCACGGGAGAGCGGGACCGACCTCACCGGAACCCTAGCAGGTGCTGTCATCGGCGCGCACGGGTTTCCGGTTATCGCCGGCGGCCGGCGACCCCACCATCGAGTCCAGGGGGTCAGTAAAGGGGCAGGCGGCAAGTTTCGGGCCGGGGGGTGGCCGGGAACTCAGTTCCGGCGAAGGTCGCCGGAGAACACCGCCGCCGCGCAGTTGGCGCGAGGAGGGAGACGACGCACTGTGTGCGGGGCCCACAAGCCAGAGTTTAAACTTTTTCCCCGAATTTCAGTTTCAGTTCAAACTTCAAATCCTTATAACTTTGGCTAGAAAGCTCCAAATTGAGTGAACCAAATTTTGCTGGATTCAGCTCTCCGAGTACTTTCCAGCAAATCAAGTTTCACTTCATGAAAAACCTTAATTTTCAAGAATTAATTCCTCAAAATTTAAAATGATAGGAATTTTAACTGGAGAATCCTGTGGAGGAAAATCCTGAAATTTTGCTGGGATATTCACCAAAATATCCCTGAACTACCATAAAAATTTCAGATCCATTTGAGCTCATTTAATCCACCTAATGGTGTGATTAGTGAAACTGTTCCAGAGAAAATAGAAAATGTTCAGAAACATTTTCAGAATTTTCTCTAAAATTGTTTAGCTCATATCTTTAGTTAGAGACTTCCAAATTAAGTGAGACCAACTCCATTAGAACCCTCTGAAAATCTAGTTTTCAGAAAGTCATAGTTTGTCTCATGAAAATTCCTAGAACACCCTAAGAGTTCCAATTAAGGTCAAGGACATAATTATTTGTGGAGGGCTCAAATGAGCTTTGCTGCAACTAAAATCTTGACCAAGTCTCTGTTTAGGTTGTAACCAAGCCACAGTAAAAGTTTCACAGTCATTAGGTCTATCTAGCAAAGGTTATAGACTTCACAACTTCAAAGTTAATACAAATGCATTTAAATTGATACATATGTTTCTTATATCATGTAGTCGCTAAGGTCGAGGAAGAACCCGAAGTCCTAGACTTCGTTACTCCGGAGGAACAGCTAGCCTACGACCAAGAGCAGCAAGGCAAGCCCCGGTTTGCATTAACCTTTTTACAAATGTTTATTGTTTTGAGCACATCTTTGAATATTGTTCTTTGCATTAGAGTCTTGATTGGAAACCCAACTGCATAGCCAAGAAAACCATGGGTTGGGTTTAGGATGGAAAACCCCGTTAGCCACTGCATTGCTAGGATAGAGTAGGATTCGGTACAAGTCGAGTAGTTGGAACTACTCGCGAGAATAGGCTAGAGGCACATTGGTCGGGTAGAGATAGCACATGATACACATGGCAAGAAAATGAGACCGAGCGGAGAGTAAGGGCAGCAGGACTTTGGGGCCTGTGTGCTGTAGCTCCGCTTGTGTCGATTGAGGACCGAGCCGTGTGCGGGCCTGTTGAACAAGCTAGAACAGTACCGAAGACCTACCGGCTATATGGGAATCGGGTAACTGATGTAACTCGGGTAGCTGGGTATTGAGACATTGCCCGTCGTTCAGAGGGTAGGTTGAGAGCTCGAGGTGTAAATCGGCTGGCGGCACGGAGATGCGCGTGCAGAGACCTCTTGCTCGGGACGATGGGACCGGTTCAATATTTGGCTAACGGGTGAAAGGTAGTCGCGTACGACGTCCGTGATGGTTGTTGTAGGCAACATCGAGTACGGGCGTACGTGACGGGTTGTTCGGGTAACCCTGCAGGTGTAAATCGATTATAATCGCCGTCCCTCGTGGTCAGTGAGTACCACTTGTTCACTGTACCGTGACGTAGAAAGAACAGGCTAGTTACATGTTAAAATGTTGCTGATTGAAAGCTGGACATTGATTGTTAATGATATGCTGTAGCTTAGAGCTAATGAAAGTTCTTTTCATCTTTGGGCAAAGTACATGAGAGAAATGCGTTTCTTGTTTGATTGCGGCTCTCTCATGTGCCTTAGCGTAAGGTTCTCCACAACCTGCTGCTAAAACATGAAAGTAAGGTTCCACTAATTAGGCGAGTCCTTGCAAATGATTTTTACCTCATGTAACCCATTACCCTCATGTAGAAGTTCCATGTTTAGGTGAGACGGGTCAGACTTGCTGAGCCTTCGTGCTCACTGCTTGTGTTTGAAGCTTTTGCAGGGTTCTATGAGGAAGGGACTCCCGAAGAGGAGACGGAACCCCAGGAGGGGAACCCCGTCGAGTGGGAGTCGTGCACGCCGCAGAGTTAGTGTGCGTGTGTGCTAGCAAGGACACGTTCGAGGGCTGAACGTGCACTTGATGCTTAGTCTACGCCCGCGAGTGTAGACTGAACTTATTTTTGATGTAAACATGTTCATAAACTTGTTTATGTAATAAAACTTCTGCTTCCGCTTTGCACCTTTGACGTGTGTTATACGGTGCTGTGCAACGCAGCACCCCTCAGCGTGATCCTGGCTCGACAGGACCAATGGGGTCGTGTCAGCGTGGTATCAGAGCTCGCTTGAGGTTTAACACAGTACAAAGGTCTTCTTTTTCAAAAATCCAGTGAGGAACGAGTTAGTAGCCCGTATAAGGATGTTATTAGTATATAGAAAGTGGCATATTAACCTATTTGTTATGTCGGAAAATCGTGCATCTCGGGACGTTCATGTCTTGGGGGGTGCATGTAAGCGCTGTCCACCAGTGCGCACAAGCTGAAGGGTGGAGCCCCACGGGTGGCAGGTAACCTGACCCGCTTTAGTATCCTCTACGACTCTTCATGTCGTTTGGGGTATTCGAGCAACGTCTGTCCCTGGCGTGCGTGGTGCAACATGGGAGACCCCGTCACGTGGTCTAAAACGTGAACACGTAACTCAAGGCGTGTTTGGCTTGAGAACATCCGGGCGAGTGATGACGGCCGGGTGTACCAACTGTATGGATTCCGGGATCGGTGTGCAGCCGAGTCTGATGATTGTTTGAGTTTCTGCAGGTAGCCTTACCACGAAACGGTAGACGTGTAGCATCTGTGTGCGAGTGACGAGTAGTGCCACTGAACTAACGAAGCCGGCTAAGTCCGGTATAGGTTTTTCCTTTGTGAGGACGTAATACCGACATAATCTGGTGACGCCTCGACGTCACATCCAACTAAATGAACAACTTCATTTAAAAACTTGAAGGTTTTGATCCAAAGTAGTAAAACTTGATGTAACTCTTTCCCTTCAACAGGATATTCAAAGTTAACAAGTTTTCAACTTATAGGATGTTAAGGACAGAGCACTCTGTTTTCAGCTGAATCAAGGCTGAAGTTAACCAGAGGTTAGAGGTTGAGTTCTTTCGAGGTTGGGGTCGTATGATACATTTCTGGAAAGCGTTGGAAGAGCTTTACAACTCTTCTGTTGAGATCCAGAGGTGTTTCATCCCTTAACCACTCGAAAAATGCAGTAGAGTTGAAACTGTCCAGAAAACAGGACAGAGCAAAGACTCTCTGTAAACTCTCTGTAAATTAAGCATGACTTCCTGCTTAAAAATCCAAAAAAATAGGAAATGAGGTACTTATGGAAAGCTTATGAGATGGGTTACGACTTTGTAACAGAAAGTTTTGTCAGATTGGGAACAGAATTAACTGGGATTCTTGGATCAATTCAGTACCTAAAGCAGGGAGGTGCTGTCCAATTGATTCCAGAAATTCTGTTATCTTTGACATCTCATAACTTCTGAACCAGGACAGATCTTAGGCCAACCAAATACTTGCTGGAAAGCTATTGAAGTTAACCTTAACTTTGATGTTGATCTCCAGAATTGGTTTTGCCTTTAACATGGTCTAAATAAGGTTGATATGGAAACTGGTCAGGGCTGTCATGGTAACAGCAGATCAGCAGTCAAATTTGTTTAAAAATTTGAACTATGTTTCCAAGTGTTATGGGTTCAATGACATATCTGATGTTATAACTCCATGGTTTACTGTTTAAATAAATATTTGACATTTCTCAAATATATTTTTACAGATGGCAGCAGATAAACGGTTGGAGAACGGGTGGGTAGTTTCCCACTGTTCTGACCGTAGCGGCTACCCGGAAGCATTGTGGCAAATGCTCCAATATTTCGGGTACAACCAGATGCCGCAATACTTCGCCAAGGAAGAAGGCGAAGAGGGAAACAAGACGTGGACGATCCATGTCGAGGTTCCCGCAGGACCTACGCCACCCGGTTGGGTGCCATTCACCGTCACGGTGAGAGGGAGACAACCGGAAGGGATGTGGCAAGTGGCAGCCCGTGACACTATGTCACGTTTCTGCCAACTACACGTGCAGGCTATGGAGGGAACTCCATACGCACTCGTTCCGGTGGAGGGACGAGCTCAGCATGTGTGGGAAGAGAGGTACCTGGAGGCAACAGACCCGAGTTGCCCAAGGTACAACCCCGCGGAGGCAAATCTCAGCCTCCAAATGAGGGCGGGAAACGCTGTGATGGACAGCCAAGCTGGTCATACGGAGCATCTCACCACCAAGCTCAAGGAGAGCACAAGCCGTGGAGATCATTTCGAGAGTGCTCACAGCGCACTCCGCAATGTGCTCCTTCCGACGATCAAGCGACTGAATGAACAACACCATCAGTTGTGTCGTCTGAAGAAGGCAAAGAAGAAGAGCCGTGTTGACATCGCGGCGTTTTATAAGAGCTGGTGCAGACCCTAACCCAGCAGAATGAGGACCTTGCTCAGGAGCGGGACGACGATATCGAGGAAGGTCAAGGCTGGGAAGAGGACTACAACCAAGCTATGGACGAGGTGCATGCCTTGCAGGACCTCGTGCCCCCGGTAGTGGGCGTACCGGTAGTCTTGGGTCTTCCAGCCATGGGAGAACCCGGAATGGGAGAAGAGGTGGTAGACCCCGAGCCACCAGCAGAGGTACCGGAGGAGGACGACCCACAGGAGGTCGAGTTCTACTCCGAGTAGGGGGTTACGGTTGCCGAGTAGGGCAGCTAGGGTAGCGTAACCCAACTTTTGTAATCGGTGACATGTCGTGTAGACAGTAGCATATGTATAGGTAGTGACGACATGAGCACGACTTCTCGCAGATCCGAGAATAATGTATCTTGTATAAAGTTTATGCTTTATCAATATATGTGAAGGTTGTGCAAGTTAATCATGCGCCGCTTCAATACCTACTGCTGTTTATTGAATTTTGAGTAAAACATGTGCTAATTGCTGCTATGTTGAATTTCAGAATGACGCGTACTCGTGCCAACCCTGATGTTGGAGGTACTAACCAAGGGGGAGAGACCTCCCAACCACCTCCCGAGGACTCCTCGGGACAGCAGCAGCAGCAGAAACAGCAAACACCGCCACCGCCACTACAAACGGTTACATTGGCCGACATTGTCGCGTCAATGGCGGGCTCGCATCAGCAGCACACAGAGTTGCTGCAGACTCTCATCGCCAATATGTCTCGCCCAGAGAGACGTCAAGATCGTGAGGAGCGCCAACAGAGCTCCTACTCTGACTTCCTGGCGACTCATCCCCCTGTATTCTCAAGGGCGGATGAACCACTTGACGCGGACAATTGGCTCCCCGCCATAGAAATGAAGTTCGGGCTGCTCCAAATTAGCGAGCAGCGCAAGACTCAGTTCGCGGTCCAGCAGCTCCAAGGATCCGCGAGCGCGTGGTGGGCCAACTTTTGTGCTTCACAACCCACCGACCGAGTGATGACCTGGGCGGAGTTCCGGACGGCCTTCAGGGCCTATCATATACCGCCAGGTCTGATGAAGAGGAAGACGCAGGAGTTCCTACACCTGCAACAAGGGAGCCGGAACGAGCTGGAATACTCCAGAGCGTTCAACGATCTCGCGCTCTACGCGTCATATCACGCAGATACGGATGAGAAGCGGCGGGACAACTTTTACCAGGGGCTTAACCCGCTCCTGAAGGACAAGTTAGCGATGTTCAATCGCGGCAGCCTCAACGACATCATTGATGCTGCGATTGTTCAGGAGGACTCCGGCAAGGAGTTGGCGGCGGCAGAGCGAAAGCGAAGCGCGCCGCAGAGCAGCGGAGAAGGAGGCGGTCCTTCTCAGAAGTTTCGGATGGTGAATCGCCCACCATCAGGCTCACGCTGGCAGCCACCACAGCGGTCGATGCCGTTCCGAAGTCGGCCGTACTCTTCACCGGCATTCCGGCCGGCACTGCCAGTACCACCGCAACAACAACAGCAGCAGCGGGCGATGCCGCGTGCGTTTGCACCTCCGCAACGCATGCCGGGCTTTCGTCCACCGAGTACTCCACCAGCAGCGGCCACATGTTACAAGTGTGGTCGTCCAGGACACTTCGCGAGCAGTTGCCTGGAGAGGCAAGGCGGCGGAGTGGCACCACAGTTTCCGGGGAGGATTCAACCCCGGAACCCTACTAATGCGCGGCGGGCAGACCCTAGGCCCGGCACTGTCCACCAGCTTGCCATTGAGGACGTGCCGGAGGGCGAGCCAATCCTTGCGGGTATGTTCCAACTCCACCAGCATCCCGCTATAGTACTGTTTGATTCAGGCGCCACGCATAATTTTATTAGCCAAGCTTTCATTGCTAAACACAGTTTGCCAATACTACCCACCGATAGTCCATATTTAATTTGCTCACCGGGTGGGAAGATTTCAGCAAGCGTAATGGTCTCCAAAGCACCATTATGCTTAGCGGGAATAGTTTACCCCACGTCTCTCATTATCTTAGAGGGACAGAAGGTCGATGTCATCCTAGGGATGTCGTGGTTAACCCGCCACGGCGCTGTTTTAGACACCGTCCTTCGAGTCGTGCACTTAAACTCAGAAGTGCACGGTTCTCACTCATTATTTCTGGACAGTCCAGAAATAAAACTTCCAAGTGTCTATCAAGCCACAACTATCAGATTGAAAGACATTCCAGTGGTCCGAGAGTTCCCTGATGTATTCCCGGATGATTTACCGGGGATGCCACCCGATAGAGAGGTGGAGTTCAAGATTGAACTCGCACCAGGGACCATGCCAATATCCCGAAGGCCGTACAAGATGGCGCCCAAGGAGTTGGCTGAACTGAAGACTCAGCTCACGGACCTTCTGGAGAAGGGTTTTATTAGGCCGAGCTCCTCGCCATGGGGCTGTTCGGCGTTATTTGTCAAGAAGAAGGATGAGACGCTGCGGCTTTGCGTGGACTACCGTCCATTAAATGCCGTAACCATCAAGAACAAGTACCCGTTGCCACGGATCGACATGTTGTTTGATCAGTTGGTCGAAGCAAAGATCTTTTCCAAGATGGATTTAAGATCCGGGTACCATCAGATTAAGATAAGGGCGGAGGACATTCCAAAGACAGCTTTCTCGACAAGGTACGGACTTTATGAGTACCTGGTCATGTCCTTTGGCCTCACCAATGCTCCAGCTCACTTCATGTACTTAATGAACTCGGTGTTTATGCCGGAGCTGGACAAGTTTGTCGTGGTTTTCATCGACGACATCCTGATATATTCCAAGTCGGAGGAAGATCACAAGAAACATCTGCGTATAGTTTTGCAACGGCTGCGGGATCACAAGTTATACGCAAAATTCAGCAAATGCGAGTTTTGGATATCGCAAGTGCCTTTCCTCGGGCATATCATCTCAGCAGAGGGTATCGCTGTGGACCCGAGCAAGATCACGCAAGTGCTGAATTGGAAATCCCCGAGAACTGTTCATGAGGTACGGAGTTTCCTCGGACTCGCGGGATATTATCGGAGGTTCATTCCGAACTTCTCGAAGATTTCCAAGCCAATGACAGAGCTGCTGAAGAAGGCTACCAAATATGTTTGGAGTCCAGCATGTGAAGCAGCATTCAAGGCTTTAGTCAAGCACCTGACATCAGCACCGGTTTTGGCGCAGCCAGACACAACAAAACCGTTCGATGTGTACTGCGACGCATCCGGCATTGGGCTCGGGTGTGTGCTGATGCAAGACCGAAGAGTGGTCGCGTATGGATCACGGCAGCTTAGGAACCATGAGCAGAATTATCCAACTCATGACTTGGAGCTCGCTGCCGTGGTACTTGCACTGAAGATGTGGAGGCACTACCTACTCGGTAACCTCGTACATTTATATACCGACCACAAAAGCCTCAAGTACATATTCACTCAGAAGGAGCTGAATATGAGGCAACGAAGATGGTTAGAACTGATAAAGGATTACGAGATAGAAATCCATTATCATCCGGGCAAGGCAAACGTAGTGGCAGATGCGCTGAGTCGCAAGTCACACGTCAATAATCTGACCATCACACCGTTGGGAGAGAGCGAACCACAACTCCATGTGATTCCACACGGAGCTCTCTACAACCTAGCTTTGATCCCCACCATCCGTGAAGAGATAGCGGCAGCCCAGAAGAATGACAAGGGCATGTCACATTTGCGGAGACGTGTAGACAGTGGGGAGTTGAAATGTTTTCGGAAGGACGGAGACGGCGTCCTATGGTTCAAGGACCGGATCGTCGTACCCCGAAACCCGGAGTTACGGAAGAAAATCTTTGATGAGGCTCACTTATCAAAATTTTCTATTCACCCCGGCAGCAACAAAATGTATCAAGAACTCAGAAGAAAGTTTTGGTGGACACGGATGAAGCGAGAGACTGCAAAATACGTGTCCGAGTGTGATACATGTGGAAGGGTGAAGGCAGACCACATGCGGAAACCGGGACTGCTGCAACCACTGGGCATTCCTGCCTGTAAGTGGGAGGACGTGAGCATGGATTTCGTCGTCGGTTTAACCACCACCTTACAGAAACATGATTCGGTGTGGGTGATCGTCGATCGGCTCACCAAAGTTGCTCATTTCATCCCGGTCAACACCAACTACAACGCCAAGAAGTACGCTGAACTGTACATCTCACGGATTCTATGCTTATACGGCGTACCCCGTACCATCATATCGGACCGGGGCACTTTATTTGTGTCCCGTTTTTGGGAGCAGCTGCACGCTGCCTTGGGGACGAAGCTGATCCGTAGTTCAGCCTACCACCCGCAGACGGATGGGCAAACCGAGCGGGTAAATCAAATCCTAGAAGACATGCTACGAGCTTGCGCTATCAACCACGGCAAGAATTGGGATGATCACTTGCCGTTAGCCGAGTTCTCGTACAACAATGGGCACCAAGCCAGCATCAAGATGGCGCCCTACGAGGCGCTATACGGAAGAAAATGCCGCACACCATTGAACTGGTGTGAGTCTGGTGAAAGGGTTACCTTCGGGATTGACCTTGTCAACAACGCGGAAGAAAAGGTTCGACTAATTCAAGCGAACCTAAAAGCCGCTCAATCCCGTAAGAAACAGTATGCGGACCGGAGAAGGCGCCCATTACAATTCGAAGTTGGGGATCACGTATATCTACGGGTGTCTCCAATGAAGGGTGTAAACAGATTTGGGGTGAAGGGGAAGTTAGCACCCCGCTTCATCGGTCCATTCCAGATTACCGAAAGATGTGGATCGGTGGCATACCGGCTGAAATTACCAGAAGCACTTCCCGGTGTGCACGACGTCTTTCACATTTCCCAGCTGAGGAAGTGTCTCAAGCTATCAACTACCGTTCAGCTGGAAGACATTGAAGAACTGCAACCGGATCTCACCTATCGGGGGGAACCGGTGCAGATTATTGATGAAAAGGCCCGAACCACACGCAACCGTACGTTGTGGTTCTACAAGATTCTATGGAGTAATCACTCCATGGACGAAGCGACATGGGAGAGCGAAGAATTCCTTCGCACTAACTACCCCAACTTTTTCACGTCGCATATCCGGTAATTTTCCACCGTCCTCTCTCTCATTTTCACCTTATAATCTCGGGACGAGATTCTCTTAAGGGGGGAGGAATGTAAGGGCCTCAGTTTTTGACACCCATTTGCAGTGTTCATCACCACACCACACACCTCATTTGAGCAAGAATGATGAACACAAATGAAGAGCAAGTAACAATTATCAACATGCTCATTAGATAACAAACTCACACATTGCAAAAGTGGTATTTCCCACATGTGATATAGATGGGCTGGACATATAAAAACTCCTACACTTTGCTAAGGATGTCCATGCCAAGTTTCACCCAAATTCAAAACCTTTTTGAGGTCATTTTGGGTATAGATAGGAAGAGGGCAGTTTGAAACCATATTCAAATTCAAACTGTTTTTATCCCATGAATTTAAAAGTGGAAGGCATATTCTTACTCAGCACATTTTTGTGAGCTCACACACCAATTTTCACTCCATTTGGAGTTGATCTTGACATGAGCTAAGTGGGAGAAATTCAAACTTTATTTGAATTTCAAACTGAACTTGTGCTGAAATTCATTCAAACCAAACCTCATTTGAACTTTGATCAATTCAAATGGCTCATGGGTGAATAATTTGAATTGCCAAGGGTAGTATGGGGTTCACTGTTTACAACAGTGATTAGGAGTAAATTTCAGAGGTTAAAATGGGGGGTGGGACCCACATGTCAGCCTCTACCTCAACACAAACCGACTGAAACACAGTTCAGTCGGTTCCCGGGTGCAGCGTGCGCGCGCCACCGGGGGGGGGGGGGGGCAGCCGGCGCCAGCTCCTGCTGCGCGCCCCAAGCCGGAGACCAGCCGCCGGGCTATTTATTCCCTCCCCGGCGTGCTTCAGTCGCCCATTCCCCGAGCTGCCGACGTGCACGACCTGTTCTTCCACTGCCATCGCCGCCGCTCGAGCTCACGCTTGATCAAGCCCGATCACTCGCGAGCACAGCCTCCTCCACAGCAAAACGGCACCAAGAGATCGTGAGCAACCTCCTAGACTCCGTGTTGGCCAGTGAGCAAGCTTCCTCGAGCTGTACGAGCCATTTCTCCGGCGAGCCGAACATCGCCGCCAATCGGGCTCCCGTGGACAGCACGGCACGACCGTTGTCACGTCCTCTTCTCTACACAAGAAAGGTGCATGATTGTATGTAGATGGAGTAGCCGAAAGCCGTTTGGCGATTGATCAACCCTCGGCCGAGAATTTCCAAATTTACTCTTGATCAGTTCATAAGGACCGAGCTCACCTTCGGGTGAAATTCGTGCTCTATGCACGAGGGTTGGACGAGCTCGTTACCTAGTAGCTTCTACGCACGATAGCGCCCATGCTCGCACTGGAATTAGAGAAAACCATCGAGAATCGGCCATGATATGGCTGTTTTCCCCGCCGCCATGGCTGAACACCTCGGCTCACCGTCGAGAGCCTAGTTGCCGGCATTTCTAGCTTCCACCCAGCCCTGGTTCGTGTTTCCCATGCTCTACTGATGCTCTCCGACCGATTTCCGGTCGATTTGGTGCACGGGAGAGCGGGACCGACCTCACCGGAACCCTAGCAGGTGCTGTCATCGGTGCGCACGGGTTTCCGGTCATCGCCGGCGGCCGGCGACCCCACCATCGAGTCCAGGGGGTCAGTAAAGGGGCAGGCGGCAAGTTTCGGGCCGGGGGGTGGCCGGGAACTCAGTTCCGGCGAAGGTCGCCGGAGAACACTGCCGCCGCGCAGTTGGCGCGAGGAGGGAGACGACGCACTGTGTGCGGGGCCCACAAGCCAGAGTTTAAACTTTTTCCCCGAATTTCAGTTTCAGTTCAAACTTCAAATCCTTATAACTTTGGCTAGAAAGCTCCAAATTGAGTGAACCAATTTTTGCTGGATTCAGCTCTCCGAGTACTTTCCAGCAAATCAAGTTTCACTTCATGAAAAACCTTAATTTTCCAGAATTAATTCCTCAAAGTTTAAACTGTTAGGAATTTTAACTGGAGAATCCTGTGGAGGAAAATCCTGAAATTTTGCTGGGATATTCACCAAAATATCCCTGAACTACCATAAAAATTTCAGATCCATTTGAGCTCATTTAATCCACCTAATGGTGTGATTAGTGAAACTGTTCCAGAGAAAATAGAAAATGTTCAGAAACATTTTCAGAATTTTCTCTGAAATTGTTTAGCTCATATCTTTAGTTAGAGACTTCCAAATTAAGTGAGACCAACTCCATTAGAACCCTCTGAAAATATAGTTTTCAGAAAGTCATAGTTTGTCTCATGAAAATTCCTAGAACACCCTAAGAGTTCCAATTAAGGTCAAGGACATAATTATTTGTGGAGGGCTCAAATGAGCGTTGCTGCAACTAAAATCTTGACCAAGTCTCTGTTTAGGTTGTAACCAAGCCACAGTAAAAGTTTCACAGTCATTAGGTCTATCTAGCAAAGGTTATAGACTTCACAACTTCAAAGTTAATACAAATGCATTTAAATTGATACATATGTTTCTTATATCATGTAGTCGCTAAGGTCGAGGAGGAACCCGAAGTCCTAGACTTCGTTACTCCGGAGGAACAGCTAGCCTACGACCAAGAGCAGCAAGGCAAGCCCCGGTTTGCATTAACCTTTTTACAAATGTTTATTGTTTTGAGCACATCTTTGAATATTGTTCTTTGCATTAGAGTCTTGATTGGAAACCCAACTGCATAGCCAAGAAAACCATGGGTTGGGTTTAGGATGGAAAACCCCGTTAGCCACTGCATTGCTAGGATAGAGTAGGATTCGGTACAAGTAGAGTAGTTGGAACTACTCGCGAGAATAGGCTAGAGGCACATTGGTCGGGTAGAGATAGCACATGATACACATGGCAAGAAAATGAGACCGAGCGGAGAGTAAGGGCAGCAGGACTTTGGGGCCTGTGTGCTGTAGCTCCGCTTGTGTCGATTGAGGACCGAGCCGTGTGCGGGCCTGTTGAACAAGCTAGAACAGTACCGAAGACCTACCGGCTATATGGGAACCGGGAAACTGATGTAACTCGGGTAGCTGGGTATTGAGGCATTGCCCGTCGTTCAGAGGGTAGGTTGAGAGCTCGAGGTGTAAATCGGCTGGCGGCACGGAGATGCGCGTGCAGAGACCTCTTGCTCGGGACGATGGGACCGGTTCAATATTTGGCTAACGGGTGAAAGGTAGTCGCGTACGACGTCCGTGATGGTTGTTGTAGGCAACATCGAGTACGGGCGTACGTGACGGGTTGTTCGGGTAACCCTGCAGGTGTAAATCGATTATAATCGCCGTCCCTCGCGGTCAGTGAGTACCACTTGTTCACTGTACCGTGACGTAGAAAGAACAGGCTAGTTACATGTTAAAATGTTGCTGATTGAAAGCTGGACATTGATTGTTAATGATATGCTGTAGCTTAGAGCTAATTAAAGTTCTTTTCAACTTTGGGCAAAGTACATGAGAGAAATGCGTTTCTTGTTTGATTGCGGCTCTCTCATGTGCCTTAGCGTAAGGTTCTCCACAACCTGCTGCTAAAACTTGAAAGTAAGGTTCCACTAATTAGGCGAGTCCTTGCAAATGATTTTTACCTCATGCAACCCATTACCCTCATGTAGAAGTTCCATGTTTAGGTGAGACGGGTCAGACTTGCTGAGCCTTCGTGCTCACTGCTTGTGTTTGAAGCTTTTGCAGGGTTCTATGAGGAAGGGACTCCCGAAGAGGAGACGGAACCCCAGGAGGGGAACCCCGTCGAGTGGGAGTCGTGCACGCCGCAGAGTTAGTGTGCGTGTGTGCTAGCAAGGACACGTTCGAGGGCTGAACGTGCACTTGATGCTTAGTCTACGCCCGCGAGTGTAGACTGAACTTATTTTTGATGTAAACATGTTCATAAACTTGTTTATGTAATAAAACTTCCGCTTCCGCTTTGCACCTTTGACGTGTGTTATACGGTGCTGTGCAACGCAGCACCCCTCAGCGTGATCCTGGCTCGACAGGACCAATGGGGTCGTGTCAGCTAGGTTGTAGAGAGCTCCGTATGGAATCACACGTAGTGGTGGTTCGCTCTCTTCCAACAGTGTGATGGTCAGATTGTTGACGTGTGACTTGCGGCTCAGCGCATCTGCCACAACGTTTGCCTTGCCCGGATGATAATGGATCTCTATCTCGTAATTTTTTATCAGTTCTAACCATCTTCGTTGCCTCATGTTCAGCTCCTTCTGAGTGAATATGTACTTGAGGCTTTTGTGGTCGGTATATAAATGTACGAGATTACCGAGTAGGTAGTGCCTCCACATTTTTAGTGCAAGTACCACGGCAGCGAGCTCCAAGTCGTGAGTTGGATAATTCTGCTCATGGTTCCTAAGCTGCCGTGATCCATACGCGACCACTCTTCGGTCTTGCATCAGCACACATCCGAGCCCAATGCCGGATGCATCGCAGTACACATCGAACGGTTTTGTTGTGTCTGGCTGCGCCAAAACCGGTGCTGATGTCAGGTGCTTGACTAAAGCCTTGAATGCTGCTTCACATGTTGGACTCCAAACATATTTGGTAGCCTTCTTCAGCAGCTCTGTCATTGGCTTGGCAATCTTCGAGAAGTTCGGAATGAACCTCCGATAATATCCCGCGAGTCTGAGGAAACTCCGTACCTCATGAACAGTTCTCGGGGATTTCCAATTCAGCACTTGAGTGATCTTGCTCGGGTCCACAGTGATACCCTCCGCTGAGATGATATGCCCGAGGAAAGGCACTTGCGATATCCAAAACTCGCATTTGCTGAATTTTGCGTATAACTTATGGTCCCGCAGCCGTTGCAAGACTATACGCAAATGTTTCTTGTGATCTTCCTCCGACTTGGAATATACCAAGATGTCGTCGATGAAGACCACGACAAACTTGTCCAGCTCCGGCAAGAATACCGAGTTCATTAGGTACATGAAGTGAGCTGGAGCATTGGTGAGGCCGAAGGACATGACCAGGTACTCATAAAGTCCGTACCTTGTCGAGAAAGCTGTCTTTGGAATGTCCTCCGCCCTTATCTTAATCTGATGGTACCCGGATCTTAAATCCATCTTGGAAAAGATCTTTGCTTCGACCAACTGATCAAACAACATGTCGATCCGTGGCAACGGGTACTTGTTCTTGATGGTTACGGCATTTAATGGACGGTAGTCCACGCAAAGCCTCAACGTCTCATCCTTCTTCTTGACAAATAATGCCGAACAGCCCCATGGCGAGGAGCTCGGCCTAATAAAACCCTTCTCCAGAAGGTCCGTGAGCTGAGTCTTCAGTTCAGCCAACTCCTTGGGCGCCATTTTGTACGGCCTTCGGGATATTGGCATGGTTCCCGGTGCAAGTTCAATCTTGAACTCCACCTCTCTATCGGGTGGCATTCCCGGTAAATCATCCGGGAATACATCAGGGAACTCTCGGACCACTGGAATGTCTTCCAATCTGATAGTTGTGGACTGATAGACACTTGAAAGTTTTATTTCTGGACTGTCCAGAAATAATGAGTGAGAACCGTGCACCTCTGAGTTTAAGTGCACGACTCGAAGGACGGTGTCTAAAACAGCGCCGTGGCGGGTTAACCACGACATCCCTAGGATGACATCGACCTTCTGTCCCTCTAAGATAATGAGAGATGTGGGGTACACTCTACCCGCTAAGCATAATGGTGCTTTGGAGACCATTACGCTTGCTGAAATCTTCCCCCCCGGTGAACAAATTAAATATGGACTATCGGTGGGTAGTATTGGCAAACTGTGTTTAGCAATGAAAGCTTGGCTAATAAAATTATGCGTGGCGCCTGAATCAAACAGTACTATAGCGGGATGCTGGTGGAGTTGGAACATACCCGCAAGGATTGGCTCGCCCTCCGGCACGTCCTCAATGGCAAGTTGGTGGACAGTGCCGGGCCTAGGGTTTGCCCGCCGCGCATTAGTAGGGTTCCGTGGTTGATTCCTCCCCGGAAACTGTGGTGCCACTCCGCCGCCTTGCCTCTCCGGGCAACTGCTCGCGAAGTGTCCTGGACGACCACACTTGTAACATGTGGCCGCTGCTGGTGGAGTACTCGGTGGACGAAAGCCCAGCATGCGTTGGTGAGGTGCAAACGCACGCGGCATCGCCCGTTGCTGCTGTTGTGGTTGCGGTGGTGCTGGCAGTGCCGGCCGGAATGCCGGTGAAGAGTACGGCCGACTGCGGAACGGCATCGACCGCTGTGGTGGTGGCCAGCGTGGACCTGATGGTGGGCGATTCACCATCCGGAACTTCTGGGAAGGACCGCCTCCTTCTCCACTGCTCTGCGACGCGCTTCGCTTTCTCTCTGCAGCCGCTAACTCCTTGCCGGAGTCCTCCTGAACAATCGCAGCATCAATGATGTCGTTGAGGCTGCCGCGATTGAACATCGCCAACTTGTCCTTCAGGAGCGGGTTAAGCCCCTGGTAAAATTGGTCTCGCCGCTTCTCGTCGGTATCAGCATGATACGACGCATATAGCGCGAGATCGTTAAACGCCCTGGAGTATTCCAGCGCGTTCCGGCTCCCTTGTTGCAGGTGTAAGAACTACTGCGTCTTCCTCTTCATCAGACCTGGCGGTATATGATAGGCCCTGAAGGCCGTCCGGAACTCCGTCCAGGTCATCACTCGGTCGGTGGGTTGTGAAGCACAGAAGTTGGCCCACCACGCGCTCGCGGATCCTTGGAGCTGCTGGACCGCGAACTGAGTCTTGTGCTGCTCGCTGATTTGGAGCAGCCCGAACTTCATCTCTATGGCGCGGAGCCAGTTGTCCGCGTCAAGTGGTTCATCCGCCCTTAAGAATACCGGGGGATGAGTTGCCAGGAAGTCGGAGTAGGAGCTCTGTTGACGCTCCTCACGGTCTTGACGTCTCTCTGGGCGAGACGTATTCGCAATTAAAGTTTGCAGCAGCTCCGTGTGCTGCTGATGTGAACCTGCCATTGCCGCGACTATGTCGGCCAATGTAACTGTTGGCAGTGGCGGTGTTTGCTGTTGCTGTTGCTGCTGCTGTCCCGAGGAATCCTCGGGAGGTGGTTGGGAGGTCTCTCCCCCTTGACTGGTACCCCCAACGTCAGGGTTGGCACGAGTACGCGTCATTCTGAAATTCAAAACAGCAGCAATTAGCACATGTCTTACTTAAAATTCCATACGCAACAGTAGGTATTGAAGTGACACATGATTAATTTGCACAACATTCACATATATTGATAAAGCAGAAACTTTATACAAGATACATTATTCTCGGATCTCCGAGAAGTCGTGCTCATGTCGTCACTACCTATACATACGCTACTGTCTACACGACATGTCACCGATTACAAAAGTTGGGTTACGCTACCCTAGCTGCCCTACTTGGCAACCGTAACCCCCTACTCGGAGTAGAACTCGACCTCCTGTGGGTCGTCCTCCTCCGGTACCTCTGCTGGTGGCTCTGGGTCTACCACCTCTTGTCCCATCCCGGGTTCTCCCATTGCTGGAATACCCAAGACTACCGGTACGCCTAACACCGGGGGCACGAGGTCCTGCAAAGCATGCACCTCGTCCATAGCTTGGTTGTAGTCCTCTTCCCAGCCTTGGCCTTCCTCGATAGCGTCGTCCCGCTCTTGAGCAAGGTCCTCATTCTGCTGGGTTAGGGTCTGCACCAGCTCTTGCAACGCCGCGATGTCAACACGGCTCTTCTTCTTTGCCTTCTTCAGACGACGCAGCTGATTGTGTTGTTCATTCAGTCGCTTGATCGTCGGAAGGAGCACATTGCGGAGTGTGCTGTGAGCACTCTCGAAATGATCTCCACGGCTTGTGCTCTCCTTGATCTTGGTGGCGAGATGCTCCGTATGAACAGCTTGGCTGTCCATCACAGTGTTTCCCGCCCTCATTTGGAGGCTGAGATTTGCCTCCGCAGAGTTGTACCTTGGGCAACTCAGGTCTGTTGCCTCCAGGTACCTCTCTTCCCACACATGCTGAGCTCGTCCTTCCACCGGAATGAGTGCGTATGGAGTGCCCTCCATAGCCTGCACGTGTAGTTGGCAGAAACGTGACATAGTGTCACGGGCTGCCACTTGCCACATCCCTTCCGGTTGTCTTCCTCTCACCGTGACGGTGAATGGCACCCAACCGGTTGGCGTAGGTCCTGCAGGAACCTCGACATGGATCGTCCACGCCTTGTTCTCCCCTTCGCCATCTTCTTTGGCGAAGTACTGCGGCATCTGATTGTACCCGAAATATTGGAGCATTTGCCACAATGCTTCCGGGTAGCCGCTACGGTCAGAACAGTGGGAAACTACCCACCCGTTCTCCAACTGTTTATCTGCTGCCATCTGTAAAAATATATTTGAGAAATGTCAAATATTTGTTTAAACAGTAAACCATTGATTTATAACATAAGACATGCCATTGAACCCATAAAACTTGGAAACATAGTTCAAATTTTAAACAAATTTGACTGCTGATCTGCTGTTCCCATGACAGCCCTGACCAGTTTCCATTTCAACCTGATTTAGGCCATGTTAAAGGCAAAACTAATTCTGGAGCTCAACATCAAAGTTGAAGCTAACTTCAAAAGCTTTCCAGCCAGTATTTGCTTGGCCTAAGATCTGTCGTGGTTCAAAGGTTATGAGATGTCAAAGTTAACAGAATTTCTGGAAACAATTGGACAGCACCTCCCTGCCTTAGGTACTGATTTGATCCAAGAATCCCAGTTGCTTCTGTTCCTAATCTGACAAAACTTTCTGTTACAAAGTTGTAACCCATCTCATAAGCTTTCCAAAACTACCTCATTTTCTATTTTTTAGATTTTTATGCAGGAAGTTATGCTTATTTTACAGAGAGTCTTTGCTCTGTCCTGTTTTCTGGACAGTTTCAACTCTACTGCATTTTTCGAGTGGTTAAGGGATGAAATACTTCTGGACCTCAACAGAAAAGTAGTAAAGTTCTTCCAAAGATTTCCAGAAATGTATCATACGACCCCAACCTCGAAAGAACTCAACCTCTAACCTCTGATTGACTTCAGCCTTGATTCAGCTAAAGACAGAGTGCTCTGTCCTTAACAACCTATAAGTTGAAAACTTGTTAACTTTGAATATACTGTTCAAGGGAAGGAGTTACATCAAGTTTTACTACTTTGGATCAAAACTTTCAAGTTTTACTTGAATTTGTTCATTTAGTTGGGTGTGACGCCGATGCGTCACCAGATCATGTCGGTACTACGTCCTCACAAAGAAAGACCTATACCGGACTTAGCCGGCTTCGTTATTTCAGTGGCACTAAACGTCACTTGCACACGGATGCTACACGTCTACCGTTTCGTGGTCAGGCTACCTGCAGAAACTCAAACAATCATCAGACTCGGCTGCACACCTAGCCCGGAATCCATACAGTTAGTACACCCGGCCGTCATCACTCGCCCGGATGTTCTCAAGCCAACCATGCCTTGAGTTACGTGTTCACGTTTTAGACCACATGAAGGGGTCTCCCAAGTTGCACCACGCACGCCAGGGACAGACGTTGCTCGAATACCCCAAACGACATGAAGAGTCGTAGAGGATATCAAAGCGGGTCGGGTTACCTGCCACCCGTGGGGCTCCACCCTTCAGCTTGTGCGCACTGGTGGACAGCGCTTACGTGCACCCCCCAAGACATGAACGTCCCGAGATGCACGATTTTCCGACATAACAAATAGGTTAATATGCCACTTTCTATATGCTAATAACATCCTTATACGGGCTACTAACTCGTTCCTCACTGGATTTTTGAAAAAGAAGACCTTTGTACTGTGTTAAACCTCAAGCGAGCTCTGATACCAACGCTGACACGACCCCCTTGGTCCTGTCGAGCCAGGATCACGCTGAGGGGTGCTGCGTTGCACAGCACCGTATAACACACGTCAAATGTACAAAGCGGAAGCGAAATTTTATTACATAAACAAGTTATGAACATGTTTACATCAAAATAAGTTCAGTCTACACTCGCGGGCATAGACTAAGCATCAAGTGCACGTTCAGCCCTCGAACGTGTCCTTGCTAGCACACACGCACACTAACTCTGCGGCGTGCACGACTCCCACTCGACGGGGTTCCCCTCCTGGGGTTCCGTCTCCTCTTCGGGAGTCCCTTCCTCATAGAACCCTGCAAAAGCTTCAAACACAAGCAGTGAGCACGAAGGCTCAGCAAGTCTGACTCGCCTCACCTAAACATGGAACTTCTACATGAGGGTAATGGGTTACATGAGGTAAAAATCAGTTGCAGGGACTCGCCTAATTAGTAGAACCTTAATTTCAAGTTTTAGCAGCAGGTTGTGGAGAACCTTACGCTATGGCACATGAGAGAGCCGCAATCAAACAAGAAACGCATTTCTCTCATGTACTTTGCCCAAAGTTGAAAAGAACTTTAGTTAGCTCTAAGCTACAGCATATCATTAACAATCAATGTCCAGCTTTCAATCAGCAACATTTTAACATGTAACTAGCCTGTTCTTTCTACGTCACGGTACAGTGAACAAGTGATACTCACTGACCGCGAGGGACGGCGATTATAATCGATTTACACCTGCAGGGTTACCCGAACAACCCGTCACGTACGCCCGTACTCGATGTTGCCTACAACAACCATCACGGACGCCGTACGCGACTACCTTTCACCCGTTAGCCAAATATTGAACCGGTCCCATCGTCCCGAGCAAGAGGTCTCTGCACGCGCATCTCCGTGCCGCCAGCCGATTTACACCTCGAGCTCTCAACCTACCCTCTGAACGACAGGCAATGCCTCAATAACCAGCTACCCGAGTTACATCAGTTTCCCGGTTCCCATATAGCCGGTAGGTCTTCGGTACTGTTCTAGCTTGTTCAACAGGCCCGCATACGGCTCGGTCCTCAATCGACACAAGCGGAGCTACAGCACACAGGCCACAAAGTCCTGCTGCCCTTACTCTCCGCTCGGTCTCATTTTCTTGCCATGTGTATCATGTGCTATCTCTACCCGAGCAATGTGCCTCTAGCCTATTCTCGCGAGTAGTTCCAACTACTCGACTTGTACCGAATCCTACTCTATCCTAGCAATGCAGTAGCTAACGGGGTTTGCAATCCTAGACCCAACCCATGGTTCTCTTGGCTATGCAGTGGGGCTTCCAAACAAGACTCTAATGCACAGAATAAAGTAAACAATTATGTGCTCAAAACAGTAAAAATTTGTAAAAAGGTTAATGCAAACCGGAGCTTGCCTTGCTGCTCTTGGTCGTAGGCTAGCTGCTCCTCCGGAGTTACGAAGTCTAGGACTTCGGGTTCCTCCTCGACCTTAGCGACTACATGATAAGAGCAATATATGTATCAATTTAAATGCATTTGTATTAACTTTGAAGTTGTGGAGTCTATAACCCTTGCTAGACAGACCTAATGACTGTGAAACTTTTACTGTGGCTTGGTTACAACCTAAACAGAGACTTGGTCAAGTTTTAGTTGCAGCAAAGCTCATTTGAGCCCTCCACAATTAATTATGTCCTTGACCTTAATTGGAACTCTTAGGGTGTTCTAGGAATTTTCATGAAACAAACTATGACTTTCTGAAAACTAGATTTTCAGAGGGTTCTAATGGAGTTGGTCTCACTTAATTTGGAAGCTCCTAACTAAACATATGAGCTAAACAATTTCAGAGAAAATTCTGAAAATGTTTCTGAACATTTTCTATTTTCTCTGGAAGAGTTTCACTAATCACACCATTAGGTGGATCAAATGAGCTCAAATGGATCTGAAATTTTTATGGTAGTTCAGGGATATTTTGGTGAATATCCCAGCAAAATTTCAGGATTTTCCTCTGCAGGATTCTCCAGTTAAAATTCCTAACAGTTTAAACTTTGAGGAATTAATTCTGGAAAATTAAGGGTTTTCATGAAGTGAAACTTGATTTGCTGGAAAGTACTCGGAGAGCCGAATCCAGCAAAATTTGGTTCACTCAATTTGGAGCTTTCTAGCCAAAGTTATAAGGATTTGAAGTTTGAACTGAAACTGAAATTCGGGAAAAAGTTTAAACTCTGGCTTGTGGGCCCCGCACACAGTGCGTCGTCTCCCTCCTCGCGCCAACTGCGCGGCGGCGGCGATCTCCGGCGACCCTCACCGGAGCTGAGTTCCCGGCCACCCCCGGCCCGAAACTCACCGCCTGCCCCTTTACTGACCCCCTGGACTCGATGGTGGGGTCGCCGGCCGCCGGCGATGACCGGAAACCCGTGCGCACCGGTGACAGCACCTGCTAGGGTTCCGGTGAGGTCGGTCCCGCTCTCCCGTGCACCAAATTGACCAGGAATCGGTCGGAGAGCATCAGTAGAGCGTGGGAAACACGAACCCGGGCTGGGTGGAAGCTAGGAATACCGGCAACTATGCTCTCGACGGTGAGCCGAGGTGTTTAGCCATGGCGGCGGGGAAAAACAGCCATATCATGGCCGATTCTCGATGGTTTTCTCTAATTCCAGTTCGAGCGTGGGCGCTATCGTGCGTAGAAGCTACTAGGTAACGAGCTCGTCCAACCCTCGTGCATAGAGCACGTATTTCACCCGAAGGTGAGCTCGGTCCTTATGAACTGATCAAGAGTAAAATTGGAAATTCTCGGCCGAGGGTTGATCAATCGCCAAACAGCTTTGGGCTACTCCATCTACATACAATCACGCACCTTTCTTGTGTAGAGAAGAGGACGTGACAACGGCTGTGCTGTGCTGTCCACGAGAGCCCGATCGGCGGCGATGCTCGGCTCGCCGGAGAAACGGCTCGGTACAGCTCGAGGATGCTTGGTCACTGGCCAACACGGTGCCTAGGAGGTTGCTTACGATCCCCCGGTGCCGTTTTGCTGTGGAGGAGGCTGTGCTCGCGAGTGATCGGGCTTGATCAAGCGTGAGCTCGAGCGGCGGCGGTTGCAGTGGAAGAACAGGCCGAGTATGTCGGCAGCTCGGGGAATGGGCGATCGGAGCATGCCGGGGAGGGGATAAGTAGCCCGGCGACTGGTCTCCGGCTTGGGGCGCGCAGCAGGAGCTGGCGCCGGCTGCCCCCTCGGTGGCGCGCGCACACTGCACCCGGGAACCGATGGAGCTGCGTTTCAGTCGGTTTGTGTTGAAGTAGAGGCTGACATGTGGGTCCCACCCCCCATTTTAACCTCTGAAATTTACTCCTAATCACTGTTGTAAACAGTGAATCCCATACTACCCTTGGCAATTCAAATTATTCACCCATGAGCCATCTGAATTGATCAAAGTTCAAATGAGGTTTGGTTTGAATGAATTTCAGCACAAGTTCAGTTTGAAATTCAAATAAAGTTTGAATTCCTCCCACTTAGCTCATGTCAAGATCAACTCCAAATGGAGTGAAAATTGGTGTGTGAGCTCACAAAAATGTGCTGAGTAAGAATATGCCTCCCACTTTTAAATTCATGGGATAAAAACAGTTTGAATTTGAATATGGTTTCAAACTGCCCTCTTCCTAACTATACCCAAACTGACCTCAAAAAGGTTTTGAATTTGGGTGAAACTTGGCATGGACATCCTTAGTAAAGTGTGGGAGTTTTCATATGTCCAGCCCATCTATATCACATGTGGAAAATACCACTTTTGCCATGTGTGAGTTTGTTCTCTAATGAGCATGTTGATAATTGTTACTTGCTCTTCATTTGTGTTCATCATTCTTCCTCAAATGAGGTGTGTGGTGTGGTGATGAACACTGCAAATGTGTGTCAAAAACTGAGGCCCTTACAAAAAATTTCTAAGAGTCAAGTAAGACATCGTTGGAAAGTATATGACATGTTCTACAACTTTGTAGTTCAGTGTTTTCCTAGATTGAGGGCAGAAATAGATGGAATTTTGCGAACAAGACAGCAACGTGCAAAGGAGGTGCTGTCAAAATTCCTGAGAAAATTCTGTCAACTTGTAGAAGTCATAACTCATAAACTAGGGAGGCCAGAGAGGCAAATAAATTAAATCTGGATTCCTTGTTGAGTCTACTACAACTTTGTTGTGGAACTCTAGTCCATATTTTGCCTCCAAGGTGGCCAAAACAGTTAAACTCTTACAACTGGTCTGCTGGGCCAGAAAATGGACAGAACACCATGTTGAAGTTTTTCAACCCAAAACATTTAGTTTCACCTTTCGATATACAGTGGCTGTTGTAAAACAGCGAGTGGAGTCGAAAAGTTTATGCATTTGATGTATCATTTTCAGCTAGTGCATGTTTGGGTCCAGTACAATAGCGAGGAATTACGCATGCTAACACACTTAACACCCCGTGGCGACCTACGGTGGTCGAAATGAACTTTTAACCCATAAAGTTCAATACTTTGGAACTCGATCGTGTGACATGGTACAGGGATGTATATGTTGTATAAAATTTATACTTTATCCATATGTGTGATTGTGATGCGTATTATTTATTCCATTCTTGCACTACTATTGTATAGACTGCATGATATAAACCAACATGTGCGGATCGTTTGAATGGTATGAATGCAGAATGGTGCGTACATGGTCCACGCAAGAGGAGGGAGGTCCGAGTCAGGTTCATGGTGATGAGTCTCCACCTCCGGAGCAAACCACGACGCAGCAGCAACCACCTCCTCCCCCGCCAGAACTTCCAAGAAATCTTGCGGAGGTTCTCGCCGCAGTGCTCGGCTCGCGCGACGAGCAAACCCAGTTGCTGCGGATGCTAGTTCAGCAGAATGCGTCCCATCCAGGAGGACGCCAAGACAATGGGAAACACAAGCCCCAACAAAGTTCTTATTCATAATTCCTGGCGACCCATACACCGGTCTTCACGGAGGCTGAAGAGCCTTTGGAGGTGTGCCTTCCAAACCTGAAAATCAATACCACTAAACACACAAGGTTTGGCGCAGTATTTCTCCATGATGATTAGTCAAAACATGTGCAAATCACAAAGATTAGAGCAACCTGGCTCTGATACCAATTGTAGGATCGAAGCACACGTGTAAATCTACCAGAGGGGGGTGAATGGTAGATAAAAACTTTTCAGAGGAAGCAACAAAACACCCCTCAGCAGAAAACCAATCTGATAAAGAAACCGTGTGTGCAACTAATCTAAACGTGTTCAACTGTGACAAAACTAGTATAGATTGTATATAATCAAGTCACGAAGAAGTCACAACAAGAATCATGAAAATCCGTTGAGAGAAACTCAAGTTACGATCGAAAGATCGAACAAAGGTCAATCAGTCCTACGCGAGAAAAACAGTTCTGGAATACTGCAAAGAAAATCGTGTAGATCAGAAACCACATATTAAATGACCGTGAAATTTTCACAAATGATAGATAATCAAGTTGTGAAGATAACCCAAAAATAATGACATCAATTGGATCTGTAAAACTCGAGTTATGATAAAACCACCGAAGCAAGGTAGTGCTGAACAGAAACTCGACGAGAAAAACTTGTCTGAAACAAGTTGGACGAACAAGGCACAAAAGTTCCTTTAGAATACGAATTTTATTTATCAAAACACAAGAGGAACAGCCCCAAAGTCGTGCCACACGAGCTCTGACCTCCCTTGCTTATATAACCAGCCCGAAGACCAACTCAACTCAAACTAGGACTCCTACTCCTACTTGGATTCAAACTGTAACTTTCCAATACTGCTTAGGACTCTTTTATACGCAGATAGAAGCAATCTTAAGACTTCCAAACACCTTAGGAACGTATCCCACATTCCTAAAATAACTCAAATTCGTGACCCACATGAAATCCTATCATAACCAACTCAAAACTTTCCTTATTTGAGTCAAACACGACTCAGCCGCAGCCTGAGTCCATAACCTAGTCGGTTGGACCTTTCCAACCAATTCTTTACGTCCACATCTCTTCATCACGCCTTGGAACCATGCAGCCACGTCCATGCACTCCTTGCACACGTGCAAACATCTTCCAACGACGTCCAAGATACCTTCATATGCATTGTTCTTGATTCAAACATACTGCACAACCTCCCGATAACCTCAACCACAATTCCTCCCGAACTTGGTTGTTGAACCTCATCTTCTCCCTAAGACTAGTTCAATGGATCCCGTCACCAGCCATGTCTTGAACTCAAGCAATACCTGCACATGAATAAACAACCAGTACTTCCGAGCACAAGTCCTTGACTTGACTCTCGTTAGTTCCGAAACTACAACATCTTACGTGAGCACCTCACATAAGCATGTTGTAAACCATAGCAAAATGATATCAGCCATAACTACCAAAACACACCAAAAAAACTTAGTAAAATAATACTAAGCAAACTTTCCATAAGAGTAAAGCAAGTTCGAAACATTGCAAGTTAAAAGCAGAACCATTGCAATCAAGCTCCGAACCTTACAAAAGCTAACCGGACCTTGAACCGGAGCTTACCAAAGCTAGTCGGACCCAGCGCTGGAGCTTACTAAAGCTTGGTCGGACCTAGCACGGAACTTACCAAAGCTAGTCGGACCTAGCACTGGAGCTAGCAAAAACAAGTCGGACCTAGCTAAAATAAGTCAGACCTAGACAAAGCAAGTCGGACCTTACGTCAGACCTTGTCGGAGCTACCCAAAACAAGTCAGACCTATCGTCGGACCTTGCAGGAGCTCGGACCTAGAGTCGGACCTTGTTAAAAAGGTGTTTTTGTAGTATTCAAAACTTTTATCGTCAAAGCCAATGTATTCAGCACACATAGGTCTCACAATCTCCCCCTTGATGAATGCATTGGCAACATCACTTAAAATCCGAACATTGGCTTATTCATGAATAGTTTTGAAAACAATTTCTCCCCCTTTGTAAATCAGAAATAAAATGAGAAGAAAAACAAAAATACCAAAAATTCTCCCCCTAAGAAGAATTGTGCCAAAACACTTGTGAATGTGTGCAATGTGTGATCAATTGCTCCCCCTTTGACAATGTATTCAGCAAGGTACAAAAGAGAAATTTTAATTTGTTATGAGCACATTATAACATATACATATAAAACAAATCTCATCCAAATCATACTATCAAGTAACTTACACTAACACATCAATGAGATACATAAAGTACTGTAAGCCATGCTAGAGATCAAGTGTAATTTTCAATTTAAGCAAGTCATGATCTCACAAACTTAACTATTTCAAGACCTGAAAGCATGACACTTGTTGCTGCATTTTATTTAACATTTAAAGCACAAATTTTGATCTTATGACATTTGCAAGTGATTATATGCAGCATCAACCTTATTCTAACCAACCAAGCCAAGCCTATGTCATTTGACAGTCAGAAGCTTAAGGACATGGTTTTAGTCATACACAACTCCTTTCAAGTTCATATCTAAGTGCAATGATAAGCCATCTCAAAAGAAGAAGTGCGATGCATGCATATTCTCTTGATCTTTTCTCATTTTTTTATTTGAACATAAAAACTCAACATGTGAGTTGATTACTTCATTAATTCTTAATGATTAAAAGCACTTGTGAGCATGCAACAAGTTCAAAACAGCAAGAATGTATAACACGAGTAATGTAGTAAGAACTTTCAGCATGAAAAAGGAATCACAAAGTCATATATGCATGAAATACTATGCTCATATTATTTTAATTTCAGATTCACACAGACTTCCCAAGTTTCAAAATTCTCCCTCAATTTAAGCTATGAGGATGCATAACCCCTATTTCACTACGAATGTAACAAAAACGAGTGAAATCAAAAGGTTTTGTAAAAATGTCAGCCAATTGTTGTTCGGTATCTACATGGTGAAGCACAATGTTCCCTTTTTCGACATTATCACGGAGAAAGTGATACCTAATGTCAATGTACTTAGTTCTCGAATGTTGCACGGGGTTTTTAGCAATGCAAATGGCACTAGTGTTATCATAAAATGTCACATCCGGTTTCTCCGAAGAACGACCGAGTGAATATCACATGTATGCCAGGATCATTTTCTCATACATGTGACGACAAATAGTGAAGCATCATTATATTACAAGCCAAGTATTCGAGTATAAATAAGTCTTACATCGCATAACGTCTCGATAGACGATAATATGTTCATAACATGTAAATAAAACAGCAGCGGAAGATAAGTCTTGTGGGCTCCTTCACAGGCGTTGCCTGGGGGACTCCTTGAACCTAGAATCCTTCTTCAGGTCCGAAGTCTTAGTCGTTGTACACCACGTCATTCCCTTGGCCTGAGCAGCAATTTGAAACCAACAGAAAAACAAGCTTGAGTACCATAGGTACTTAGCAAGTGTGGGAAAGATTATGTCATGCATGGCTAGAGAAAGGAGAGGTTGAACTCATGGTTAAAGCACTACGCAATTAATACCTATCACCTTAGCTTATTTAGCACCTACATTACTACATAGGTGAAATGGTCCCAATCCCCTAACCCATCATCAATATCCAATAACCATAACATCATTTCCAATGTTAAGCTCCCCGCTTAACATCCTCAACTTCCCAATTCCTCATCCTCTAATCATGAATAAGTCCAAGCCGCTCTTGACCGTGAGCACGGCTGTCATGACAGTTTTGATTCTGCAGAGTTTGCACCACTGTACCCACATGTAGTGATTTCATCCCCCGTTGTCGGGTGGACTAAAAGAACCTCCATTATGCCAGTGGCCGCGAACCACATTCACACTTCCGAGGTGTGTAGCCAGGAGATCACTACGAGGCCTTTACAAAGGGATTTCCGATGAGCGTGGGCCCACTGAGGTTTCACCCCTAACAGCATACAAGAGGCTCCAACCCCGCTGCAGTGGCCCCCTCTTGAGCCTTGCGGTTCATATGGTAGTCCGGCTGACACCTACTCCCCGCACCATCCAAACACCCATGCTACGCTGGAGATACGCTTAATTAATTGGCCATGCTGCCCCATCTCAGCATGTGGTTGGCATGGTAAAGCCAGGTTACATGCTCCATGAACCGGTCCTTAGGATCCAGGAAAGTACTATACACAAACCCGAGTCTCGTGCACGCAGCACCAACCAAAGCATCCAACTTGCCTAGATCCCTACTTCTACATGCTTCACAATATCTCATTCAAGGGTAAAGTAAACAAGTTGATGATCTCATATCCCATTTATCCCATTCTGAGCATGGCTAAGCATGAGTAGTATTAATAAATGACATAATAAAGTAACTCCCAACCCAAGGCTACAAGGAAACAAGATAATGCAATTCTAAGGAAACTTTCTAGCTTGGGTATCATATTCCAAATTTACAATGCAATTAAATTCTAACTACACATCCTAGTATAGGATCAAAGTGGTCAAGGACACTTGCCTTCTTCCTGCTGCTCTGGGAATGGAAAGTCTTGATCTTGAAAGGTGAGAACCTGCTCTGGGGCTGGTTCTACTCATGCCAATACACATAGCAAAAAGAAAACAACGTTCCATAAGCCATAGTCCACATATCCACTCATGCAAACCACACATACATACATATGAAAGTCATACACATATTTAGGTGTGGTGTTTACCCTAGATATGTTGATTCTAAGCACACATACACTTTTAAACATATATATTATCTCTAGCTTTAATAGTTAGATTTCTAAGTGTACAATATATATGAATTTCCATTTTGAACAACTTTTCTCTATTGGATAATACACTTCTTAGCCACAAAATTTGCATAAAAGATGATTTCCTACTACAAATAGGTTTTCAGATCCTCTACAAAATCTCAATTTGAAGTTTTGGATTTTGGGGACCTCACTTAACATTTTCAAATTATGCATACCTATTTTTCCTATATTTTCAGATTTATTTTCCATACCTCAAAGTGAACTTCAATTTTAAAATAGCAAGACATATCACCTAAACAGAATATGTCTGATCTAAAATGTCCAATAAAATATATTTTGACTTCCTCTCTGATGGGAATCAATTTAAATTCATTTTTACCCATTTTCAGAATCATTTTCTAGCCTAAAAATGAATTTCCAACAATAAAACATCAACCTAAATTCATACAAAAATTTCTACTGTTCCAATTACCTAAGCAGAACCTTTATACATTTTTCCTACCCCTTTTTGGTCACTTAAATTCATTTTTCCACATATTTAAATTTGTTTTGTGCCTAAAGGGTATATTTCAGAGATAAATAATAAAACAGCATACTTATTTAGTTTAAAAGTTTATTTCCCTTCTAAATTCAGACCTCAGATTGTTCTACCAATTTTCAACATGGTTAGAATACTTCAACTGAACCTATACCTATGTTTAAATTTAAATCCTAATCACATATTCAATTTCCTGAAATTAATAACCCTTAGGGGCTGATATGCAAATTCACACTGCAGTGGGGCCCCATTTCTCATTCCCTAAATTTTCCGGGGTCTAAGTGTGCAAAATAGGGAGGTCTTCCTAATTCTTATTAAGCCCAGGGGCTAAAACTGTTTTTTAAATGAATTCACATGAATTTCTGAGGGTCCAGGTGCTAGATCAGAAGTTTCCGGGGCTAGCTCGTGTTTTCCGAGATCCCCAGGGGGTAGCGCGTAAGATTATCGGCCTTTATAACGCGGGGAGGATGTGGGCCGTTGGATTTAAAACGGAGGGCTGAGATTAGATCGTGAAGCGGTACAGGTTAAATCTATTCGGGACCACACGATTTAAAATAGACGGGCCACAGGGGGCCACGTCGCCCTGGCAGGAGCCAGTCCGCGCGCGTGGCGTCGCGCGGCGGCGGCGGCGGCGATCTCGCCGGCGCAGCCTCGGTTCTTTGCCGCTACACGCTAGAACTTGCATCGTTTCGCACGGATCGGCTGCAGAGGGGTAGGGGAAGCTCACCTAGGGGTTTCTCGGGCTTGGAGAGGTCGGAATCCGGGTATGCGACGACGGTGGGTGGTGAAGCTCCTCGGTGCTCGTCGAAGCCGTAGCTAGGGTGCAAGACACGTCATTTCCTTCACCTGCAGGGCTCCACGACGGCAGTGGAACATGACAAGCCCGTTAGATCAGAGAAATCGGGAAGAATTCGGAAGAAACAGCGGTGTAGACGTCGGTTCTCACCGGATGAGAAAAATGAGCAGGCGGGGGAGGACTGGGGAGTTTCCTCGGCATTTTAAACAGACGAGGGAGGGCGGCGTTCGTTGAGATCGTGCTGGAGTGCCCAGGACCGAAGATTTTGGCTTGTGGCGTGGAATTCGGGCGAGGCAGCGGCGATCGGTGCGGGAGGATCTGTGGCGGTTGGGGGCGCGCGGAGGAAGGGGATGACACACGGGCCCCGCGTCTCAGAGAGAGGGGGAGGGGAAAAACAGCCGTGGGCTGTTGGGCCGGCTGAGGTGGGTTTCGGCGAATTGGCCGTTTTCCTTTTTCTTTTTTGTTTTGATTCAAATTTGAATTCCAGTTTGAGTTTGAATTTTTTTCTCCACATGCATTTCGTCCAAAAATTTTAAATTCACCTCTTTAACAGATTTTGGGGTGTTACAACTCTACCCCCCTTAAAAGAAATCTTGTCCTCGAGATTGGTGACTCTAGAAAAACAGATCCGGGAACTGTGCCTTGAGCTCGTCTTCTCGCTCCCATGTGGCTTCTGCTTCCGAGTGGTGCTTCCACTGCACTTTGCACATTCGGATTCTTTTATTCCTTGTGATGCGTTCCACTGTCTCTAGGATCTTCACCGGTTGCTCGGCATATGATAGATCCTCTCGTACGTCCACCTCATTCATGGGTAACATCTCTTCGGGTGTTCTTAAACATTTTTTTGAGTTGTGAAACATGGAATACATCATGCACATCTGATAGGCGAGCCGGTAGTTCTAACTAATATGCCACTTCGCCTTTCCTCTCCAGAATCTGGAAGGGTCCGATGTATCTAGGTGATAACTTCCCTTTCACCTTGAACTGACGAAGCCCTCGGATAGGGGACACCTTGAGATAAACATAGTCCCCCACGTTGAAAATGAGCTCTCTTCTCCGTACATTGGCATAGCTCTTTTGTCGGGTCTGGGCTATCCTCAAGTTGTTGTGGATTTCCCTCACTTTCGCCTCGGCTTCTTGTAGTACCTCGGTCCCAAACACTTTGCTTTCCCCAGTTTCGTTACAAAACAATGGGGTCTTGCACTTCCTCCCATACAACGCCTCAAAGGGTGACATCTTCATCCTAGCCTGATAACTGTTGTTGTAGGAGAACTCCGCATACGGTAAGTTCTTATCCCAACTCCTATTGTTCTTGAGTGCACAAGCTCGCAGCATATCCTCAAGGATTTGATTGGTTCTTTCCGTCTGCCCGTCAGTCTGGGGGTGATAGGCGGAACTAAAATTCAGATGAGTTCCCATGGTTTCATGTAACTTCTACCAGAACCTTGAGGTGAACTGTGTCCCTCGATCTGACACTATCTTCTTTGGCACTCCATGAAAACACATGATTCTTGACATGTACAATTCTGCCAATTTGGATCCGCTGTATCTTTCTTTCACGGGGATGAAATGAGCTACCTTAGTCAGCCTGTCGATGATGACCCATATCGAATCATATCCAGATTGGGTCCTAGGCAGTCCCACTATGAAGTCCATACCTATTTCTTCCCATTTCCATTCAGGCACTTTGATTGGTTGCAACAATCCCGCGGGTCTTTGATGTTCTGCTTTTACTAGCTGACATGTGTCACATAGGGCAACATGTTCCGCAACATCTCGCTTCATGCCATACCACCAATATCTGCTCTTGAGGTCATGATACATCTTCGTACTCCCAGGATGAATGGAATAGTCAGAATCATGAGCCTCCTTCAAAATCAGTTCACGGACCTCCTTCACCTTAAGCACACAGATTCTTTTCCCATGCCACACCATACCTTGTTCGTCCTCTTTGAACCCAGGAGCTTTATTTTCTTTGATGAGTTCTCTGGTTTCTTGTATCTTCTCATCATTCTTCTGACCGTTGCGTATGTCTTGCTCCAATGTGGAGTCCAACTCCATGGCGATGGCCTCGCCACTATTCACCAGGCATAGATTGAGTTTTGCAATCTCTTCCTTCAATTTCGTAGGCGTGTCCTTTAAGCTCAACATGTTGACATGCACCTTCCGGCTTAAAGCATCTGCCACGACGTTCGCTTTCCCAGGATGATAGTTGATGCCCACATCAAAGTCGTTGATTAGCTCTAACCATATCCTTTGTATGAGGTTGAGATCGGGCTGTGTGAAAATGTACTTTAAGCTCTTATGGTTTGTATATATCTCTGTCCTCTTTCCCATTAAGTAATGCCTCCAAAGCTTCAGTGCGTGGACCACTGCGGCTAGTTCGAGGTCATGCATAGGATAGTTCTTCTCATGTTTTCGGAGCTGCCGGGATGCATAGGCAACGACATGCCCCTCTTGCATGAGAACACATCCCAACCCGCATCCAGAAGCATCGCAATACACCGAAAAATTCTTCTACATGTCTGGCATAACTAGCACTGGGGCTGTTGTCAATCTTTTCTTCAGCTCTTGGAAACTTGTCTCACACTCCGGTGTCCACGTGAATTTTATTTCCTTCTCTAACAATTTGGTGAGGGGTCTCGAGATCTTGGAGAAGCCTCCAATGAACCGTCAATAATACCCAGCCAATCCTAAGAAGCTTCGAATTTCCCCGACATTTTCAGGGGTCTTCCACTTCTAGACATCCTTAATCTTGGCGGGATCTACGGAGATTCGTCCCTCCGAGATTATGTGTCCTAAGAAGGGGACTCTTCTCAGCCAAAACTCGCATTTGCTCAGCTTGGCATATATAGTTGGTGTTCTCTCAACTTTTGCAACACCAGTCTTAAATGCCCCTCATGTTCTTCTTCATCTTTGGAGAAGATGAGAATGTCATCAATGAAAACCACTACAAATTTGTCCAGATATTCCATGAATACTTTGTTCATGAGATACATGAAATACGCCGGAGCATTAGTTAGCCTGAACGGCATGATGGTGTATTCATACAGCCCGTACCGAGATATGAAAGCTGTATTTTGAATGTCAGTTGGCCTTATTTTCAATTGGTGATATCCCGACCTGAGATCAATTTTTGAGAATACACAAGTGACACGACCCCACGGTCTTGTCGAGCCAGGATCACGCTGAGGGGTGCTGCGTTGCACAGCACCGGACAACACACATCAAAGGTACAAAGCGGAAGCAAAACTTTTATTACATAAAGTGGTTTATGAACATTTTTACATCAAAATAGGTCCAGTTTACACTCACGGGCGTAGACTATGCATCAAGTTCACGTTCAGCCCGTGAACGTGTCCTTGCTAGCACACACACACACACTAACACAGCGGCGTGCACGACTCCCACTCGACGGGGTTCCCCTCCTGGGGTTTCGCCTCCTCTTCAGGAGTCCCTTCCTCATAGAACCCTACAAAAGCTTCAAACACAAGCAGTGAGCACGAAGGCTCAGCAAGACTGACCCGTCTCTCCTAAACATGGAACTTCTACATGAGGGGTGATGGGTACATGAGATAAAAACAAGTTGCAAAGGACTCGCCTAATTAGTGGAACCTTACTTTCAAGTTTTAGCAGCAGGTTGTGGAGAACCTTACGCTAAGGCACATGAGAGAGCCGCAATCAAACAAGAAACACATTTCTCTGATGTACTTTGCCCAAAGTTGAAAGGAACTTTAGTTAGCTCTAAACTACAACAAATCATTAACAATCAAAATCTATCTTTCAATCAGCAACATTTTAACATGTAACTAGCCTGTTCTTTCTACGTCACGGTACAGTGAACAAGTGGTACTCACTGACCGCGAGGGACGGCGATTATAATCGATTTACACCTGCAGGGTTACCCGAACAACCTGTCACGTACGCCCGTACTCGATGTTTCCCACGGCAACCATCACGGACACCATACGCATCCACCTTTCACCCGTCAGCCAAATTTTGAACCGGTCCAATCGTCCCGAGCAAGAGGTCTCTACACGAGCATCTCAGTGCCGCCAGCCGATTTACACCTCGAGCTCTCAACCTACCCTCTGAACGACCAGCTATGCCTCAACACCCAGCTACCCGAGTTACATCGGTTTCGCGGTTCCCATATAGCCAGTAGGTCTTCGGTAGTGTTCTAGCTTGTTCAACAGGCCCGCACACGGCTCGGTCCTCAATCAACACAAGCGGAGCTATAGCACACAGGCCCCAAAGTCCTGCTGCCCTTACTCTCCGCTCGGTCTGATCTTTCTTGCCATGTGTTTCATGTGCTATTTCTACCCGAGTCGAGTGCCTCCAGCCTATGCTCGCGAGTAGTTCCAACTACTCGACTTGTACCGAATCCTACACTATCTTAGCATTGCAGTAGCTAACGGGGTTTTCAATCCTAATCCCAACCCATGGTTTTCTTGGCTATGCAATTGGGTTTCCAAACAAGAATCTAAAGCAAGGAATAATGGTACTCAAGTAAGTGCCCAAAACAATAAAAATTTGTAAAAAGGTTAATGCAAACCGGAGCTTGCCTTGCTGCTCTTGGTCATAGGCTAGCTGCTCCTCCAGAGTAACGAAGTCTAGAACTTCGGGTTCCTCCTCGACCTTAGCGACTACATGATATAAGAAGTACATGTATTAATTAAATGCATTTGAATTGAGTTTTAAACTTGTGAACCTTCTAAGTCTCACTAGACAGACCCAAAGACTGTGAAACTTTTATTGTGGCTTGGTTACCACCAAAACAGAGACTTGGTCAAGTTTTAGTTGCAGCAAAACTCATTTGAGCCCTCCACAATTTATTATGTCCTTGACCTTAATTGGAACTCTTAGGGTGCTCTAGGGATTTTCATGGAACAAGCCATGACTTTCTGAAAACTAGATTTTCAGAGGGTTCTAATGGAGTTGGTCTCACTTAATTTGAAAGTTCCTAGCTAAAGATATGACCTAAACAATTTCAGAGAAAATTCTGAAAATGTTTCTGAACATTTTCTATTTTCTCTGGAACAGTTTCATTAATCACACCATTAGGTGGATCAAAGGAGCTCAAATGGACCTGAAATTTTTATGGTAGTTCAGGGATATTTTGGTGAACATCCCAGCAAAATTTCAGAATTTTCCACCAAGGGATTCTCCAGTTAAAATTCCACACAGTTTAAATCTGAGGAATTAATTCTGAATAATCAATGATTTTCATGAAGTGAAACTTGATTTGCTGGAAAGTGCTCAAAGAGCTGAATCCAACAAAATTTGGTTCACTCGATTTGGAGTTTCCTAGCCCAAGTTATGAAGATTTGAAGTTTGAATGAAATCTGAAAATCAGGGGAAAAGTTTAAATCTGCTGGTGGGGCCACGGGGACACGTGTTGTGTGCTGAGGCGTCGGCACACTGGGGTCTACGGAGTTTCTGCACGCCAGCACACTGGATCCGAGCCGCAGGCCGATCCCGATTTAAATTTTTAGCCGCTGACAGCCGGGCCTCGCGTCTTCTTCTTCCTCCAGCCTTCTTCTTCGCGCCCGCGCGCTCCCCCTCGCCGGAGCAGACGGCTGCTCGCCGGACCGGCGTTTCTGGCCGCCGCCCAGCCGGAGACTCGCCGCCAGAGGGTTTAGGGCATCGAGGAACATGCTGGTGGGCTCTGCTTGGGCTGCCTGTGGCCGGAACCAGCTCGGCGACTTGCGGCGGCTACTGCTGTGGTTCGGCGCTGTCGCCCGAGGTCTCTGGCCCGCCAATACTTGCACCGATGAGCTCTACACCACCAGCACAGTTCAAGGAAGCTCGACACAACCTCAGAGTAGCTCGGGAGTGGCCGCAAGTATGGTCCCACCGTGCGACCGAATGGGTCCGCGGCGAACACCCTTAGTAAAGCTGAAATTCCGCCGCTCTGAGGCGTTTTCATGCGATGGATGCTAAAGGATAATTGATCGCCGGCTAATCCAGCATACACGTGCAAAGTTTGATGACTTAAGGAGAAGTAGAGAAGGAGAATTTTATGGAACTGTACCAGAAGCTCGAGTTGAGGCTGCCGGAGCAAAATCTCAGAATTCGCTGGCGAGAGCTCATGGCGTGGCTTGAGCTTCAGGTGGAAGCAGCGTGGAGTCCGTGCGCTCCTTTTGCCGCCCTTGGTCAGCCGTGGAAGTGGCTCTGGTGTGCTGCCCACGTGAGACCGATCGCCGTTCTTGAACTAAGTCGCGGCGGTCATCGTTGATCACGGGAACAGAGGCTGAAACCCGATGGTTTTGGCGTCGGGAGAGTGGTGCTCGAGCTCAGGGTGCTGCCTAGCAGCTCGGGGATGTGAGGAGCGATTGTTTGCTCTGTTTTTCCGATCGACCGAGAGCTCGGGGAAACAGAATGCCGCTGCTCGGTGTCGCCTGCGAGGATAAGAAGGCAGCCGGGTCTCCGCTCGGGCTGAGGCGGTAAAGGTCGCGTGGGGACACGAGAAGGCCGCCCTGGGAGCCAGCACGCGAGAGAGGAAGCAGCTGGTGGCACCGGCTTCCCCTCGGTGGCACACCCGGCAGCTGCTCGGTGGAACTTCCCACCGAGGCTGTGACTTTGTGTGCAAGTCACCCCTCTTAGCTCTATGACATGTGGGTCCCACCCTCAATTTTAACCCCTGAACTTAACTCCAATTCACTGTTGTAAACAGTAGTTCCCACAAAGCCCATGGTGATTTGAATTATCTACCCTTGAGCCATTTGAATTGGTTAGAATTCAAATTGGGTTTGGTTTGAATAAATTTCAGCCCATGTTCAGTTTGAAATTCAAATAAAGTTTGAATTTGCTCCACTTGGCTCATGTCAAGCCCAATCCAAATGGTGTGAAAATTGGTGTGTGAGCTCACAAAAATGTGCTGAGTAAGAATATGCCTCCCATTTTTGAATTCATGGGATCAAAACAGTTTGAATTTGAATTTGAGTTCAAACTGCCCTCTTTCTAGCTATACCCAAAATGACCTCAAAAAGGTTTTGAATTTGGGTGAAACTTGGCATGGACATTCGTAGCACTGTGTAGGAGTTTTCATATGCCCAGCCCCTGTATATCACATGTGGGAAATACCATTTTTGCAATATATGAGTTTGTTCTCTAATGAGCATGTTGATGGTGGTTACTTGCTCTTCAAATGTGTTTATCAACTTGCTTCAAATGAGGTTTGTGTGCGGTGATGAACACTTCAAACATGTGTCAAAAACATAGGCCCTTACATTCCTCCCCCCTTAAAAGAATCTCGTCCCGAGATTATATGGTAGAAATGAGAGAGGACGGTGGAACTTACCGGATATGCGACGTGAAAAAGTCGGGGTAGTTAGCGCGAAGAAATCCTTCGCTCTCCCATGTCGCTTCGTCCACGGAGTGATTACTCCATAGAACTTTGTAGAACCACAACGTGCGGTTGCATGTGGTTCGGGCCTTTTCGTCAATGATCTGAACCGGTTCCTCCCAATAGGTGAGATCCGGTTGCAGTTCTTCAATGTCCTCCAGCTGAACGGTAGTAGATAGCTTGAGACACTTCCTCAGCTGGGAAATGTGAAAGACGTCGTGCACACCGGAAAGTGCTTCTGGTAATTTAAGCCGGTATGCTACTGATCCACATCTTTTGGTAATCTGGAATGGACCGATAAATCGGGGTGCCAACTTTCCTCTCACCCCAAATCTGTTTACGCCCTTCATTGGAGACACGCGGAGGTATACGTGATCCCCGACTTCAAACGGCAATGGGCGTCTTCTCCGGTTCGCATACTGTTTCTGTTGGGATTGGGCGGATTTTAGGTTCGCTTGAATCAGTCGAACCTTCTCCTCCGCGTTGTTGAGAAGGTCAATCCCGAAGGTAACCCTTTCGCCAGACTCACACCAATTCAATGGCGTGCGGCATTTTCTTCCGTATAGCGTCTCGTAAGGCGCCATCTTGATGCTGGCTTGGTACCCATTGTTGTACAAGAACTCGACTAACGGCAAGTGATCATCCCAATTCTTGCTGTGGTTAATAGCACAAGCTCGTAGCATGTCTTCTAGGATCTGATTTACCCGCTCGGTTTGCCCATCCGTTTGCGGGTGGTATGCTGAACTACGGATCAGCTTCATCCCCAATGCAGCATGCAGCTGCTCCCAAAAACGGGACACAAATAAAGTGCTCCGGTCCGATACGATGGTACGGGGTACGCCGTACAAGCATAGGATCCGTGAGATGTACAGTTCAGCATAATTCTTGGCGTTGTAGTTGGTGTTGACCGAGATCAAATGGGCAACTTTGGTGAGCCGGTAGACGATCACTCACATGGAATCATGCTTCTGAAAAGTGGTGGGTAAACCAACGATGAAGCTCATGCTCACATCTTCCCACTTCCAGGCAGGAACGCCCAGTGGTTGCAGCAGTCCCGCTTTCCGCATATGGTCTGCCTTCACCCTTCGACATGTATCACACTCGGACACGTACTTCGCGATCTCCCGCTTCATCCGTGTCCACCAAAACTTGCTTCTGAGTTCTTGATACATTTTGTTGCTGCCGGGATGAATAGAAAATTTTGATAAGTGAGCCTCATCGAAGATTTTCTTCCGTAACTCTGGGTTTTGGGGTACGACGATCCGGTCCTTGAACCATAGGACGCCGTCTCCGTCCTTCCGGAAACATTTCAGCTCCCCACTGTCTACACGTCTCCGCAAATGTGACATGCCCTTGTCATGTTTCTGAGCTGCCGCTATCTCTTCACGGATGGTGGGGATCAAAGCTAGGTTGTAGAGAGCTCCATGTGGAATCACATGGAGTGGTGGTTCGCTCTCTTCCAACGGCGTGATGGTCAGATTCTTGACGTGTGACTTGCGACTCAGCGCATACGCCACTACGTTTGCTTTGCCGGGGTGATAATGGATCTCTATTTCACAGTCCTTTATCAATTCTAACCATCTTCGCTGCCTCATGTTCAGCTCCTTCCGAGTGAATATGTACTTGAGGCTCTTGTGGTCGGTATATAAATGCACGAGGTTACCGAGTAGGTAGTGCCTCCACATTTTAAGTGCAAGTACCATGGCAGCGAGCTCCAAGTCGTGAGTTGGATAATTTTGCTCGTGGTTCCTAAGCTGCCGTGATCCATACGAGACCACTCTTTGGTATTGCATCAGCACACATCCGAGCCCAATGCCGGATGCATCGCAGTACACATCGAACGGTTTTGTTGTGTCTGGCTGCGCCAAAACCGGTGCTGATGTCAGGTACTTCACTAATGCCTTGAACGCTGCTTCACAGGTTGGACTCCAAACGTACTTGGTAGCCTTCTTTAGCAGCTCCGTCATAGGCTTGGCAATCTTCGAGAAGTTTGGAATGGACCTCCGATAATATCCCGCGAGTCTGAGGAAACTCCGTACCTCATGAACAGTCCTCGGGGATTTCAAATTCAGCACTTGAGTGATCTTGCTCGGGTCTACAGCGATACCCTCCGCTGAGATGATATACCCGAGGAAAGGCACTTGCGATATCCAGAATTCGCACTTGCTGAATTTCGCGTATAGCTTGTGATCCCGCAGCCGTTGCAAGAATATACACAGATGCTTCTTGTGATCTTCCTCCGATTTGGAATATACCAGTATGTCGTCGATTAAGACCATGACAAACATGTCCAGCTCCAGCATGAATACCGAGTTCATTAAGTACATGAAGTGAGCTGGAGCATTGGTGAGGCCGAAGGACATGACCAGGTACTCATAAAGCCCATACCTCGTCGAGAAAGCCGTCTTCGGAATATCCTCAGCCCTTATATTAATCTGATGGTACCCGGATCTTAAGTCCATCTTGGAAAAGATCTTTGCTTCGACCAACTGATCAAACAACATGTCGATCCATGGCAACGGGTACTTGTTCTTGATGGTTACGGCATTTAATGGACGATAGTCCATGCAAAGCCGTAACGTCTCATCCTTCTTCTTCACAAATAATGCCGAACAACCCCATGGCGAGGAGCTCGGCCTAATAAAACCCTTCTCCAGCAGCTCCGTGAGCTGAGTCTTCAGTTCAGCCAACTCCTTGGACGCCATCTTGTATGGCCTTCGGGATATTGGCATGGTTCGCGGTGCAAGTTCAATCTTGAACTCCACCTCTCTATCGGGCGGCATCCCCGGTAAATTATCCGGGAACACGTCAGGGAACTCTCGAACCACTAGAATATCTTCCAATCTGATGGTTGTGGATTGATAGACACTTGGAAGTTTTATTTCTGGACTGTCTAGAAATAAGGAGTGAGGTTTGTGCACTTCTGAGTTCAAGTGCACAACTCGGAGGACGGTGTCTAAAACAGCGCCGTGGTGGGTTAACCACGACATCGCTAAGATGACATCGACCTTTTGTCCCTCTAAAATTATGAGAGACGTAGGGTATACTCTACCCTCCAAGCACAATGGCGCTTTTGGGACCATCATGCTTGCTGAAATTTTCCCACCCGGAGAACAAATCACATAAGGACTATTGGTGGGTAGTATTTGCAAGCTGTATTTAGCAATGGAAGTTTGGCTAATAAAGCTACGCGTGGCGCCTGAATCAAACAATACTATGGCGGGATGCTGGTGGAGTTGGAACATACCCGCAAGGATTGTCTCACCCTCCAGCACGTCCTCTATGGCAAGCTGGTGGACAGTGCCGGGCCTCGGGTTTGACCACCGCGCATTTGTAGGGTTCCGGGGCTGATTCCTCGCTGGAAGTTGCGGTGCAACTACGCCGCCTTGCCTCTCCGGACAACTACTGGCGAAGTGTCCTGGACGACCACACTTGTAACATGTGGCCGCTGCTTGTGCGGTGCTCGGGGGACGAAAGCCCGGCATGCGCTGCTGAGGTGCATACGCACGCGGCATCGCCCGCTGCTGCTGTTGTTGTTGCAGAGGTGGTGCTGGCAGTGCCGGCCTGAATACCGGTGAAGAGTACGGCCGACTGCGGAACGGCATCGACCTCTGTGGTGGCTGCCAGCGTGGACCTGATGGTGGGAGATTCACCATACGAAACTTCTGAGAAGGACCGCCTCCTTCTCCGCTGCTTTGCGGCGCACTTCGCTTTCTCTCCGCCGCCGCTAACTCCTTACCGGAGTCCTCCTGGACAATCGCAGCATCAATGATGTCGTTGAGGCTGCCGCGATTGAACATCGCCAATTTGTCCTTCAGGAGCGGGTTAAGCCCCCGGTAAAAGTGGTCCCGCCACTTCTCGTCGGTATTGGCGTGATACGACGCGTAGAGCGCGAGATCGTTGAACGCCCTGGAGTATTCCAGCGCGTTACGGCTCCCTTGCTGCAGGTGTAGGAACTCCTGTGTCTTCCTCTTCATCAGACCTGGCAGAATGTGATAGGCCCTGAAGGCCGTCCGGAACTCCGCCCAGGTCATAACTCGGTCGGTAGGCAGTGAAGCACAGAAGTTCGCCCACCACGCGCTCGTGTATCCTTGGAGCTGTTGGACCGCAAACTGAGTCTTGCGCTGCTCACTTAGTTGGAGCAGCCCGAACTTCATCTCTATCGTGCGGAGCCAGTTGTCCGCATCGAGGGGTTCATCGGCCCTTGAGAATACAGGGGGATGAGTCGCTAGGAAGTCGGAGTAGGAGCTCTGTTGACACTCCTCACGGTCTTGACATCTCTCTGGGCGAGACGTATTGGCGATGAGAGTTTGCAGCAACTCCGTGTGCTGCTGATGGGAACCCGCCATTGCCGCGACGATGTCGGCCAATGTAACCGTTGGCGGTGGCGGTGGTGGTGTTTGCTGTTGCTGTTGCTGCTGCTGTCCCGAGGAGTCCTCGGGAGGCTGTTGTGAGGTTTCTCCCCCTTGGCTAGTACCCTCAACGTCCGGGATGTCACGAGTACGAGTCATTCTGAAATTCAAAACAGCAGCGATTAGCACATGCCATACTTAAAATTCCATATGCAACAGTAGGTATTGAAGTGACACATGAATAATTTGCACAACATTCACATATATTGATAAAGCATAAACTTTATACAAGATACATTATTCTCGGGTCTCCGAGAAGTCGCGCTCATGTCGTCACTACCTATATATACGCTACTGCCTACACGACATGTCACCGATTACAAAAGTTTGGGTTACCCTACCCTAGCTGCCCTACTTGGCAACTGTAACCCCCTACTCGGAGTAGAACTCGACATCCTGCGGGTCGTCCTCCTCCGGTGCCTCTGCTGGTGGCTCCGGATCTACCACCTCTTCTCCCATCTCGGGTTCTTCCATTGCCGGAAGACCCAAGACCACCGGTATGCCCAATACCGGAGGTACGAGGTCCTGCAATGCATGCACCTCGTCCATGGCCTGGTTGTAGTCTTCTTCCCAGCCTTGCCCTTCCTCAATAGCATCGTCTCGCTCTTGAGTAAGGTCCTCATTCTGCTGGGTTAAAGTCTGCACCAGCTCTTGTAACGCCGCGATGTCGACACGGCTTTTCTTCTTCGCCTTCTTTAGACGATGCAACTGATTATGCTGTTCATTCAGTCGCTTGATCGTCGGAAGGAGCACATTGCGGAGTGCGCTGTGGGCACTCTGGAAATGGTCTCCACGGCTTGTGCTCTCCTTGAGCCTTGCGGCAAGATGCGCCGTATGAACAGCTTGGCTGTCCATCACGGCGTTTCCTGCCCTCACCTGGAGGCTGAGGTTTGCCTCCGCGGGGTTGTACCTTGGGCAACTCAGGGCTATTGCCTCCCGGTACCTCCCTTCCCACACATGATGAGCCCGTCCCTCCACCGGAACGAGCGCGTGTGGAGTTCCCTCCATCGCTCTCACGTGTAGCTGGCAGAAACGTGACATGGTGTCACGGGCTGCCACTTGCCACCTTCTCTCTGCTTGTCTACCTCTCACCGTGACGGTGAACGGTGCCCAACCGGGTGGCGTAGGTCCTGCAGGGACTTCGACATGGATTGTCCATGTCTTGTTCCCCTCCTCGCCCTCTTCCTTGGCGAAGTACTGTGGCATTTGGTTGTACCCGAAATATTGAAGCATTTGCCACAATGCTTCCGGATAGCCGCTGCGGTGAGAACAGTGGGACACCACCCACCCGTTCTCCAACTGCTTATCTTCTGTCATCTGTAAAAATATATTTGATAAATGTCTAACATTTATTTAAACAGTAAACCATTGAGTTATAACATAAGACATGTCATTGAACCCATAAAACTTGGAAACATAGTTCAAATTTAAACAAATTTGACTGCCGATCTGCTGTCCAACATGACAGCCCTGACCAGTTTCCATTTCAACCTGATTTAGGCCATGCTAAGGACAAAACCAATTCTGGAGCTCAACATCAAAGTTAAAGCTAACTTCAATAGATTTCCAGAAAGTATTTGCTTGGCCTATGATCTGTCCTGGTTCAAAAGTTATGAGATGCCAAATTTAACAGAATTTCTGGAGAACATTGGATAGCACCTCCCTGCTTTAGGTACTGGTGTAATCCAAGAATCCAGTTAATTATACTCCCAGTATGACAAAACTTTCTGTTACAAAGTTGTAACCCATCTAATAATCTTTCCAGAACTACCTAATTTTCTATTTTTGGATTTTATGCAGGAATCTATACTCAATTTACAGAGAGTTTACAGAGAGTCTTTGCTCTGCCCTGTTTTCTGGACAGTTTCAACTCTACTGTATTTTTCTATTGGTTAAGGGATGAAACACCTCTGGACCTCCACAGAAAAGTTGTAAAACTCTTCAAAAGCTTTCCAGAAATGTATCATATGACCCCATCCTCGAAAGAACTCAACCTCTAACCTCTGATTAACTTCAGCCTTGATTCAGCTGAAAACAGAGTGCTCTGTCCTTAACAACCTATAAGATGAAAACTTGTTAACTTTGAATATCCTGCTTAGGGGAAGAGGTTACAGCAAAGTTTTAATGCTCCAGATTAAAACTTTCAAGTTTTACAATGAAGTTGTTCCTTTAGTGGGGTGTGACGTCGATGCGTCACCAGATCATGTCGGTACTACGTCCTCACAAAGAAAAACCTATACCGGACTTAGCCGGCTTCGTTAATTCAGTGGCACTAAGCGTCTCTCGCACACGGATGCTACACGTCTACCGTTTCGTGGTTAGACTACCTGCAAATAACTCAAGCAATCATCAGACTCGGCTGCACACCGAGCCCGATATCCATACAGTTCGTACACCCGGCCGTCATCACTCGCCCGGATGTTCTCAAGCCAATCACGCCTTGAGTTACGTGTTCACGTTTTAGACCACGTGACGAGGTCTCCCAAATTGCACCACGCACGCCAGGGACAAATGTTGCTCGAATACCCCAAACGACATGAAGAGTGGTAGAGGATATTAAAGCGGGTCGGGTTACCTGCCACCCGTGGGGCTCCACCCTTCAGCTTGTGCGCACTGGTGGACAGCGCCTACGTGTACCCCCCAAGACATAAACGTCCCGAGATACACGATTTTCCGACATAAGCAATTAGGTTAGTATGCCACTTTCTATACGCTAATAACATCCTTATACGGGCTACTAACTCGTTCCTCACTGGATTTTTGAAAAAGATGACCTTTGTAGTGCGTTAAACCTCAAGCGGGTTCTGATACCAACGCTGACACGACCCCACGGTCTTGTCAAGCCAGGATCACGCTGAGGGGTGCTGCGTTGCACATCACCGGATAACACACATCAAAGGTACAAAGCGGAAGCAAAACTTTTATTACATAAACTGGTTTATGAACATTTTTACATCAAAATAGGTCCAGTCTACACTCACGGGCGTAGACTACGCATCAAGTTCACGTTCAGCCCGTGAACGTGTCCTTGCTAGCACACACGCACACTAACACGGCGGCGTGCACGACTCCCAGTCGACGGGGTTCCGCCTCCTCTTCGGGAGTCCCTTCCTCATAGAACCCTGCAAAAGCTTCAAACACAAGCAGTGAGCACGAAGGCTCAGAAAGACTAACCCGTCTCTCCTAAACATGGAAGTTCTACATGAGGGTTGATGGGTACATGAGATAAAAACAAGTTGCAAAGGACTCGCCTAATTAGTGGAACCTTACTTTCAAGTTTTAGCAGCAGGTTGTGGAGAACCTTACGCTAAGGCACATGAGAGAGCCGCAATCAAATAAGAAACGGATTTCTCTCATGTACTTTCCCCAAAGTTGAAAGGAACTTTAGTTAGTTCTAAACTACAACAAATCATTAACAATCAAAGTCCATCTTTCAATCAACAACATTTTAACATGTAACTAGTCTGTTCTTTCTATGTCACGGTACAGTGAACAAGTGGTACTCACTGACCACGAGGGACGGCAATTATAATCGATTTACACCTGCAGGGTTACCCGAACAACCCTTCACGTACGCCCGTACTCGATGTTGCCTACAGCAACCATCACGGACACCGTACGCAACCACCTTTCACCCGTCAGCCAAATGTTGAACCGGTCCAATCGTCCCGAGCAAGAGGTCTCTGCACGTGCATCTCAGTGCCGCCAGCCGATTTACACCTCAAGCTCTCAACCTACCCTCTGAACAACCAGCTATGCCTCAACACCCAGCTACCCGAGTCACATCGGTTTCCCGGTTCCTATATAGCCGGTAGGTCTTCGGTACTGTTCTAGCTTGTTCAACAGGCCCGCACACGGCTCGGTCCTCAATCGACACAAGCGTAGCTATAGCACACAGGCCCCAAAGTCCTGCTGCCCTTACTCTCCGCTCGGTCTCATCTTTCTTGCCATGTGTTTCATGTGCTATTTCTACCCGAGTCGAGTGCCTCTAGCCTATGCTCGCGAGTAGTTCCAACTACTCGACTTGTACCGAATCCTACACTATCTTAGCATTGCAGTAGCTAACGGGGTTTTCAATCCTAATCCCAACCCATGGTTTTCTTGGCTATGCAATTGGGTTTCCAAACAAGACTCTAATGCAAGGAATAATGGTACTCAAGTAAGTGCCCAAAACAATAAAAATTTGTAAAAAAGTTAATGCAAACCGGAGCTTGCCTTGCTGCTCTTGGTCGTAGGCTAGCTGCTCCTCCGGAGTAACGAAGTCTAGGACTTCGGGTTCCTCCTCGACCTTAGCGACTACATCATATAAGAAGTACATATATTAATTAAATGCATTTGAATTGAGTTTTAAACTTGTGAACCTTCTAAGTCTCACTAGACAGACCCAAAGACTGTGGAACTTTTATTGTGGCTTGGTTACCACCTAAACAGAGACTTGGTCAAGTTTTAGTTGCAGCAAAACTCATTTGAGCCCTCCACAATTAATTATGTCCTTGACCTTAATTGGAACTCTTAGGGTGCTCTAGGGATTTTCATGGAACAAGCCATGACTTTATGAAAACTAGATTTTTAGAGGGTTCTAATGGAGTTGGTCTCACTTAATTTGAAGGTTCCTAGCTAAAGATATGAGCTAAACAATTTCAGAGAAAATTCTGAAAATGTTTCTGAACATTTTCTATTTTCTCTGGAACAGTTTCTTTAATCACACCATTAGGTGGATCAAAGGAGCTCAAATGGACCTGAAATTTTTATGGTAGTTCAGGAATATTTTGGTGAACATCCCAGCAAAATTTCAAAATTTTCTCTCCAGTTAAAATTCCAAACAGTTTAAACTTGGAGGAATTAATTCTGAAGAATCAAGGATTTTCATGAAGTGAAACTTGATTTGCTGGAAAGTGCTCAAAGAGCTGAATCCAACAAAATTTGGTTCACTCGATTTGGAGTTTCCTAGCCCAAGTTATGAAGATTTGAGGTTTGAATGAAATCTGAAAATCGGGGGAAAAGTTTAAATCTGCTGGTGGGGCCATGGGGACACGTGTTGTGTGCTGAGGCATCGGCACACCGGGGTCTACGGCGTTTCCGCGCACCAGCACACTGGATCTGAGCCACAGCCCGATCCCGATTTAAATTTTTAGCCGCTGACAGCCGGGCCCCACGTCTTCTTCTTCCACCAGCCTTCTTCTTCGCGCCCGCGCGCTTCCCCCTCACCGGAGCAGACGGCTGCTCGCCGGACCGGCGTTTCCGGCCGCCGCCCAGCCGTAGACTCGCCGCCAGAGGGTTTAGGGCATCGAGGAACACGCTGGTGGGCTCTGCTTGGGCTGCCTGTGGCCGGAACCAGCTCGGCGACGTGCGGCGGCTACTGCTGTGGTTCGGCACCGTTGCCTGAGGTCTCTGGCCCGCCAATACTTGCACCGATGGGCTCTACACCACTAGAACAGTTCAAGGAAGCTCGACACAACCTCAGAGTAGCTCGGGAGTGGCCGCAAGTATGGTCCCACCGTGCGACCGAATGGGTCCGCGGCGAACACCCTTAGTAAAGCTGAAATTCCGCCGCTCCGAGGCGTTTTCATGCGATGGATGCTAAAGGATAATTGATCGCTGGCTAATCCAGCATACACGTGCAAAGTTTGATGACTTAAATAGGAGTAGAGAAGGAGAATTTTATGGAACCGTACCGGAAGCTCGGGTTGAGCCCGCCGGAGCAAAATCTCGGAATTCGCCGGCAAGAGCTCACGGTGTGGCTTGAGCTTCAGGTGGAAGCAGCGTGGAGTCCGTGCGCTCCTTTTGCCACCCTTGCTCGGCCGTGGAAGTGGATGTGGTGTGCTGCCCACGTGAGACCGATCTCCGTTCTTGAACTAAGTCGCGGCGGTCGTCGTTGATCACGGGAACAGAGGCCGAAACCCGATGGTTTAGGCGTCGGGAGAGTGGTGCTCGAGCTCAGGGTGCTGCCTAGCAGCTCGGGGATGTGAGGCGCGATTGTTTGCTCCGTTTTTACGATCGACCGAGAGCTCGGGGAAACAGAATGCCGCTGGTCGTTGTTGCCCGCGAGGATAAGAAGACAGCCGGGTCTCCTCTCGGGCTGAGGCGGTAAAGGTCGCATGGGGACGCGAGAAGGCCGCCCTGGGCGCCAGCGCGTGAGAGAGGAAGCAGCTGGTGGCGCCGGCTTCTCCTCTCTGGCACACCCGGCAGCTACTCGGTGGAACTTCCCACCAAGGCTGTGACTTTGTGTGCAAGTCACCCCTCTTAGCTCTATGACATGTGGGTCCCACCCTCAATTTTAACCCCTGAACTTAACTCCAATTCACTGTTGTAAACAGTAGTTCCCACAAAGCCCATGGTGATTTAAATTATCTACCCTTGAGCCATTTGAATTGGTTAGAATTCAAACTGGGTTTGGTTTGAATAAATTTCAGCACATGTTCAGTTTGAAATTCAAATAAAGTTTGAATTTGCTCCACTTGGCTCATGTCAAGCCCAACTCCAAATGGAGTGAAAATTGGTGTGTGAGCTCACAAAAATGTGCTGAGTAAGAATATGCCTCCCACTTTTGAATTCATGTGATCAAAACAGTTTGAATTTGAATTTGAGTTCAAACTGCCCTCTTTCTAGCTATACCAATAATGACCTCAAAAAGGTTTTGAATTTTGGTGAAACTTGGCATGGACATTCCTAGCACTGTGTAGGAATTTTCATATGCCCAGCCCCTGTATATCACATGTGGAAAATACCACTTTTGCAATATGTGAGTTTGTTCTCTAATGAGCATGTTGATGGTGGTTACTTGCTCTTCAAATGTGTTTATCAACTTGCTTCAAATGAGGTGTGTGTGTGGTGATGAACACTTCAAACATGTGTCAAAAATTGAGGCCCTTACAACAAGCTCCCCTCAACTGATCAAATAAGTCTTCAATGCGGGGTAATGGGTACTTGTTCTTGATGGTTACTTCATTCAACACACGGTAGTCTACGCATAACCTTTGGGTTCCGTCCTTCTTCGGCACAAATATCACTGGAGCTCCCCATGGCGAGGAACTAGGACGAATATACCCCTTCTCTGTCAATTCTCTTATATGTTCTTTGAGCTCTTCCAGCTGTTTGGAGTCCATCCGATAAGGCCTCTTGTATATCGGGGCTGTTCCAGGCACTAGTTCAATCGCGAATTCCACTTCACGATCTGGGGGCATACCTGGCAACTCCTCAGGAAAAAACATCGGGATATTCCTTGATAACCCTTATCTCTTCCACTTCCACTTCGACTTGATTGAGTTTAATGTCCCTCTTAGGTTCTTGTACGGCTGTGAACTTCACTTTTTCGCCACTAGGGTGAGTTAGTTCCACCGTTCTAGTCGAACAATGGATGATACCTTTATGTTTGGTCAACCAATCCATACCCAAAATAATATCTATCCCTTGTGAGTTTATCACTATGAGGTTTGCAATAAATACTACCCCATTAAGGTCTAGATTCACCTTGGGACACACTTGTCTTGTTCTTATTTCTCCCCCTGGAGAGTTCACTGCTAACATATGATTCATTTGTGTTGTTGCTAGATCATGCTTCTTAACAAATCCTTGAGCAATGAACGAGTGGGTAGCACCAGAATCGAGTAAAATGGTCTCAATGTGTAAATTTGCAGGGAACTTACCAATCACCATGTCCGGTGCCTCTTGCGCTTCCTCCATGGTCATGTGGTTCACCCGTCCTCGCATCACATTCTGCTGCTGTGGCTGCATAGGCTTCTTCTTTGGTCACTTATGAGCGTAGTGTCCCACTTCACCACAGTTGAAGCATTGCACCCCGACTTTAGGTGCCTGGCCTTTGTTATATTGGGGTTGGTTCTGTGTCCCTTGTCCTGCTGGTCGAGGTTGATAGGTGGGGCGTGGCTGCTGCACAAACTGACGCTGCGGCTGTCATACCCTCTTGGTGTCGAGTAGGGTACTACAGCACGGCTCGTCTGCCCTGCAGGTTGCTGCATCAGACGTGGACGTGTGTTGCTGCTTGATGCTTGGTGTGACCATCCCATCTTCCTCTTGTTTTCATTCTCCAAGTCTTTCAGCTTCTGTCACACCCGGTTTTTCCGAAGGAAACAACCAAGTGAATATCACATGTATGCCAGGATCATTTTCTCATACATGTGATGACAAATAGTGAAGCATCATTTATTACAAGCCAGGTGTCGAATATAAATAAGTCTTACATCGCAAATGTCTCAATGGACACAAATGCTTCATCACAAGTAAATAAACTAGCAGCAGAATATTATTCTTTTAGGGCTCCATCACAGGCGTTGCCCGGGGGTCTTCATGAACCTAAAAACCTTCCTCGGGTCCAAAGTCTTGGTCATTATACACCACCTCATTATCTTGACCTGAGCAGCAATATAAACCAAAAAATATGCAAGGTTGAGTACCAATGGTACTCAGCAAGTGTGGGAAAATTATATCATGCATGGCTAGAACAAGAAAAGGTTGAACTCAGGGTTAAAGCACTATGCAATTAATACCTATCACCTTAGCTTATTAAGCACCTACATTACTACACAGGTGAAATGGTCCCAATCTCCCATCCCATTATCATAATCCAATAACCATAACATCATTTCCAATGTTAAGCTCCCCGCTTAACTTCCAAAACCAACAATCCTCTAATCATGAATAAGTCCAGGCCGCTCTTAACCGTGAGCACGGCTGTCAAGACAGTTTTGACTCTGCAGAGTTTGTACCACTGTACCCACAAGTAGTGATTTCATCCCCCGTTGCCGGGTGGACTAAAAGAACCTCCATTATGCCAGTGGCTACGATCCACATTCACACTTCCCAGGTGTGCAGCCAGGAGATCACTACGAAACCTTTACAAAGGGATTCCCGACGAGCGTGGGCCCACTGAGGTTTCACCCCTAACAGCATACAAGAGGCTCCAACCCCGCTGCAGTGGCCCCCTCTTGAGCCTTGCGGTTCATATGGTAGTCCAGCTGACACCTACTCCCCGCACCATCCAACACACCCATACTACGCCGGGGATACACCTAATTAATTGGCCAAGCTGCCCCATCTCAGCATGTGGTTGGCACTGTAAAGCCGGGTTACATGCTCCATGAACCGGTCCTTAGGATCCAGGCAAGTACTAAACACAAACCCAAGTCTCGTGCACCCAGCACACAACAAAAACATCCAACTTGCCTTGATCCCTACCTCTACATAACTCACAATAACTCATTCAAGAGTATGGTATAATAAACTGATGATCTCATATCCCAAATATCCCATTCTAAGCATGGCTAAGCGTATGCATGTAAATAAATGACATGACAAAATAAATCCCAACCCAAGCTACAAGGAAACAAGGTAATGCAATTCTAGGGAAACTTTCCTAGCATGGGTTTCATATTTCATTTGACAATGCAAATAATTCTATCTACACATCCTAGCATAGGATCAAAGTGGTCAAGGACACTTGCCTCCTTCTTGCTGCTCTTGAAATGGATAGTCCTGGTCTTGGAAATGAATAACTGGTTCTTGAACAGGTTCTACTTCATACCATCACACATAGCAAAAGAAAAACAACAATCCATAAGACATAGTTCACACTTACACTTCATACAAACCACATATTCATATTCATGAAAGTTCTTTACCATTATATGTGTTGTGGTTACTTTATGTGTGTTGAGTTGTGGCTTGCCTGCACTTTTAACCATGTGTATATGATTCCTACTTTTGTGTCCACCTTCATACTTACACACTATTTATATGGGTTTACAATAAATTTCTTATATTCAACTACTTCACCTTTTTACTACCAAGTGTGTATGAAAAGTATTATTTTTCCCCATATGTGCCTTCATAATTTCTACCAACCCTAAACTGAACTCTTTGGATTTTAAAAACTCCATTGATCATTTACTAGTTGCTATATTTTTCAGATTTATATTCTTATGCATAATTGTGTATTTTATTATGAAATTAGTAATACATATCATCTAAACAGTATAGGTTCTGGTCCTAAATAATTTAATATCATAATTTGACCTTGTCTTCTGATGTATACTATTTCATAATTATTTTCCCTATTTTTCTATAGCTATTATTTACTTAAAAATGTGTCCCTATACTAATAAATGTGAATAATAAATGAAACAGATTCATTTCAGCCCAAAAATATACTTTTATCTCACTCCAAAGTTTTCTAAGTACTGAGAAAGTTTTTAATTAATTTTGACAATTATGTTTATCCCCCTTTTTAATTTTTAAACACTAGTTACATATTCAATTTTCTAAATTAAATACTAAACAAGGCTAAAATAATGAATTCATCCCATTACAGGGTCTATAATATTATTTTCATAATTTCCAGGGGTCTATCTACACTTATCAGAGGTGTTTTTCCTAATTTCTATTAAGTCCAGTGGTTAAAACTGATTTTTAAATGGATTTACATGATTTTCTGGAGTTCCAGGGGCTAGATCTGAAGTTTCCGGGGCTAGCTCTCAATTCCAGAGAACCCCAGGGGGTAGCACGTAAGAATTCCAGTCTTTATAATGCGGGGTTGACGTGGACCGTCCGATTCTAAACCGACGGCTGAGATTATAAGATCGAACCGGTACGCGGGGTTTTAAAGTCTACCGTGTGATTTAAAATAAACGGCGCACAAGCGGCCACGTCGCTCTGATCGAGCGCGGGCGGCGCTGCCGGCGGCGCTGCCGGCGGCGCACGGCGGCGGGAAGCGGCGATCTCGCCGGAAACTTTCGGATCCTCGAGAATTCTGCCTAGAACTGTGATCTTATGGCCTAGATCGGTAGAGGGGAGGTCAGGGATCTCACCTCGGGGATTTTCTCGAGCTCGGGGATCCTGGAAAGTGCTCGGCGGCGAGGTCCGAGGCAAAACCACGGCGAAGCTCGTCGGCGCTGCGTTTACACCGTAACTCTCCGAGTTTTCTGCACCTGCAAATTCCCCGGAGGCGGTGGATCAAGACCAGCGAGTTAGATCAGAGTTTCCGAGCTTAGATCGGCCAGAATTCACCGGCGAAGTCTCGGTGCTTACCGGAGTGAAAATCGGCGATCGCGTGGGAAAAACTGATCGGATCGGGGGTTTTTATAGCCGGGGAAGGGCGGTGGGTCTGTTGTGATCGAGTTGGAGTCCTCAGGGACCGGAATTCTGCTGCGGGACGCGGTTTCCCGATCGGTTGCGATCGCGCGCGCGGGAGAGAGTCCGGGGTCGCGGGGTTAGGGATGACATGTGGGTCCCACCCGTCGGTGAGAGGCAGCGCGGAGGGGGGGGGGGGGGCGGGCTGGCGCGGGGGTAGCTGGGCCGGCTGGCGGTTTCGGCCCACTGGCCAGTTTTTTTCCCGTTTTCCTTTTTCTTTTTCCATTTCTTTTCTGTTTTGAGTATGATTTGAATTCCAGTTTGAATTTGAATTTTTGCAAAACATGCAATACGTCCAAAAATTTTTAAATTCCCCTCTGAACATGGTTTTGGGTTTTGAATCAAAATTTGGGGTGTTACAGCTCTACCCCCCTTAAAAGAAATCTCGTCCTCGAGATTGGTGTTCTTAAGAAAACAATTCCGGAAATTGTGCCTTGAGCTCATCTTCCCGTTCCCAGGTAGCTTCCTCTTCTGAGTGATGCTTCCACTGCACCTTGCACATCCGGATTCTCTTGTTTCTGGTGAGGCGTTCCATCGTCTCCAAAATATTGCATGGTTGCTCGGCATAAGACAAATCTTCAGCTACATCCACTTCATTCATGGGTAACACCTCCTCAGGCGTCCTCAGATATTTCTTGAGTTGTGACACATGAAATACATCGTGCACGTCCGATAGATGAACCGGTAACTCTAGTTGGTACGCCACTTCGCCTTTTCTTTCCAAAACTTGAAAGGGTCCGATGTATCGAGGTGACAACTTCCCTTTCACCTTGAACCGACGAAGTCCTCTGATAGGGGACACCTTGAGATAAACATAGTCTCCCACGTTGAAAACGAGTTCTCTTCTTCGTACATCAGCATAACTCTTCTGGCGTGTTTGTGCTATCCTCAAGTTGTTGCGAATCTCCCTCACCTTCGCCTCGGCTTCTTGTAGCACTTCTGGACCAAACACTTTACTTTCTCCTGTTTGGTTCCAAAATAGAGGAGTTCTGCACTTCCTTCCATACAAAGCTTCAAACGGTGACATCTTCATACTAGCTTGATAACTGTTGTTATAGGAAAACTCCGCATACGGTAAGTTCTTGTCCCAACTCCTATTGTTTTTGAGTGCACATGCTGACACGACCCCACTGGTCCTGTCGAGCCAGGATCACGCTGAGGGGTGCTGCGTTGCACAGCACCGTATAACACACGTCAAAGGTACAAAGCGGAAGCGGAAGCTTTATTACATAAACTAGTTTATGAACATGTTTACATCAAAATAAGTTTAGTCCACACTCGCGGGCGTAGACTAAGCATCAAGTACACGTTCAGCCCTTGAACGTGTCCTTGCTAGCACACACGCACACTAACTCGGCGGCGTGCACGACTCCCACTCGACGGGGTTCCTCTCCTGGGGTTCCGTCTCCTCTTCGGGAGTCCCTTCCTCATAGAACCCTGCAAAAGCTTCAAACACAAGCAGTGAGCACGAAGGCTCAGCAAGTCTGACCCGTCTCACCTAAACATGGAACTTCTACATGAGGGTAATGGGTTGCATGAGGTAAAAATCATTTGCGCGCCAGCACACCCGATCCCGGCCGCAGCCGGATCCCGATTCAAAATATCGGCCGCTGACAGCTGGGGTCCACCCCCTTCTTCAACCTCGCGACACCCTCGCCCCGCCGCCGAGGGACCTCGCCGGAGAGCTCGCCGCTGGCTGCTGTACAGCTCCAAACTTCTTGATTCTGGCCGCCCCTGCCTACTTTTACTTGGGGAACCTGACCCGAGGGTCAGCTGCTCATGACAACGGCCGGGGCATGGTCGGCGACGAGCCGCCATATCGGAACGACTTCGGCCATGTCGGCTGACTCTCCTAATACCTCAGCTACTTGGAAAATCGGTCGGGGAGCATCAGTGGACCTCAGAGAAGGTTCACATAAACTCGGGGCAGCTCGGGGAAGGCCCGAAATAGGTCCTCACCGTGCGCCCGATACCCCCCGTTCGTTCCGCCATTAGTAGACCTCGAATTATGCCGGGCACAGAGGTTCTCCGGCCCAGAGTTGTGAAGGCAACTTGTGCGTCACCGTGTCTAGCTCGTGTGGGAGTGGCCTGAGGCCCTCTACTCCTTTCTAGAGCACGAATTAAACAGAATCGTACCCGAAGGTCGTTCTGCACACAGAAAGGGGAAAAGTGGAAATTCGCCGCCGGTGAGCAACCACTCGAGCTGTGGCTCGGGGATGAGCAGCACCGGTCACCTGCGCGTCCAAGGGTACCTTGGCTCGGGCGTGACAACGCCCAGGTTGGGCTGTCCACGAGAGCCCGAGGTACGGCGGTTTCCAGTTCCGAGTTTGATCTTTCGGCACAGCCGATATCACTCGGTTTCAATCGACTTCTAGCAATGGGGAGGATGGAGGAAGGTCTCTAGTACCTTGCTGGGACCCTGGAGTGGAAGGAGGGAGCTGCAATCGGCTTGATCGAGCGGGAGCTCGAGCGGCGGTGATGGCAGTGGAAAAACGGCCGAGTATGCCGGCAGCTCGGGGAATGAATGATCGGAGCACGCCGGGGAGGGAATAAATAGCCCGGCGGCTGGTCTCCGGCTTGGGGCGCGCACCAGGTGCTGGCGCCGGCTGCCCCCCTTCGGTGGCGCGCGCGCACAGCAGCCGGGAACCGACTGAACTGTGTTTCAGTCGGTTTGTTTTGAGGCAGAGGCTGACATGTGGGTCCCACCCCTCTTTTAACCTCTGAAATTTACTCCTAACAGCTGTGGTAAACAGTGAACCCTATTCTACCCTTGGCAATTCAAATTATTCACCCAAGAGCCATTTGAATTGATCAAAGTTCAAATGAGGTTTGGTTTGAATGAATTTCAGCACAAGTTCAGTTTGAAATTCAAATAAAGTTTGAATTTCTCCCCCTTAGCTCATGTCAAGATCAACTCCAAATGGAGTGAAAATTGGTGTGTGAGCTCACAAAAATGTGCTGAGTAAGAATATGCCTTCCACTTTAAATTCATGGCATAAAAACAGTTTGAATTTGAATATGGTTTCAAACTGCCCTCTTCCTAACTATACCCAAAATGACCTCAAAAAGGTGTTGAGTTTGGGTGAAACTTGGCATGGACATCCTTAGCAAAGTGTAGGAGTTTTCATATGTCCAGCCCATCTATATCACATGTGGAAAATACCACTTTTGCAACGTGTGAGTTTGTTCTCTAATGAGCATGTTGATAATTGTTACTTGCTCTTCATTTGTGTTCATCATTCTTGCTCAAATGAGGTGTGTGGTGTGGTGATGAACACTGCAAATGGTTGTTAAAAACTGAGGCCCTTACACATGCCCTTAACATATCTTCAAGGATCTGATTGGTTCTCTCCGTCTGCCCGTCAGTTTGGGGATGATAGGCAGAGCTGAAGTTCAGATGGGTTCCCATGGTTTCATGCAACTTCTGCCAAAACCTCGAGGTGAACTGTGTCCCTCGGTCCGACACTATCTTCTTTGGCACTCCATGGTAACACACAATCCTTGACATGTACAATTCTGCCAATTTAGATCCACTGTAGCTTTCTTTCACAGGGATGAAATGAGCTACCTTGGTTAGCCTATCAATAATGACCCATATTGAATCATACCCGGATTGGGTCCTAGGCAATCCCACGACAAAATCCATGCTGATTTCTTCCCACTTCCATTCAGGTACTTTGAGTGGTTGCAACAATCCCGCGGGCCGTTGATGTTCAGCTTTCACCAACTGACATGTGTCACATAGGGCAACATGTTCCGCGACATCTCGCTTCATGCCATACCACCAATACCTGCTCTTGAGGTCCTGGTACATCTTCGTACTCCCAGGATGAATGGAATAGTCGGAATCGTGAGCGTCCTTTAAAATCAATTCACGGATCTCCTTTACTTCTGGCACACAGATCCTTTTCCCGTGCCACACCGTTCCTTGTTCATCCTCTCTAAAACCAGGAGCTTTATTTTCCTTGATGAGCTGTCGGATCTCTTGTATCTTCTCATCATTCTTTTGGCCCTCGCGTATGTCTCGCTCGAGTGTGGAGTCCACTTCCATGGCGATGGCTTCACCACTATTTACTAGACATAGATTGAGTCTTATAACCTCGTCCTTCAATTCTGCAGGCATGTCCTTCAAACTCAACTTATTGACCTGCACTTTCCGACTCACAGCATCGGCCACGACGTTTGCTTTCCCAGGATGATAGTTGATGCCCACATCAAAGTCATTGATTAGCTCTAACCATCTCCTTTGTCGGAGATTGAGATCTGGCTGTGTGAATATGTACTTCAAACTCTTATGATCCGTATATATCTCTGTCCTCTTCCCCATCAAATAGTGCCGCCAAATTTTCAACGCGTGTACCACTGCGGCTAGTTCTAGGTCATGTGTAGGATAGTTCTTCTCATGCTTCCGAAGCTGCCGGGATGCATATGCCACGACATGTCCTTCTTGCATGAGAACACATCCCAACCCATTTCCAGAGGCATCGCAGTACACTGTGAAATTCTTCTGCATATCTGGCATAACCAGCACTGGGGCTGTTGTCAATCTCTTCTTTAGCTCCTGAAAGCTCGTCTCGCACTGTGGCGTCCAGGTGAATGCGATTCCCTTTTCCAACAGTTTGGTGAGAGGTCTCGAGATCTTGGAGAATCCCTCAATAAACCGTCGATAGTATCCAGCCAATCCCAAAAAGCTTCGAACTTCCCCGACATTTTCAGGGGTTTTCCACTTCTGGATATCTTCGATTTTGGCGAGATCTACGGAGATTCCTCCCTCCGAGATTATATGTCCTAAAAAGGGAACTCTCTTCAGCCAAAACTCACACTTGCTCAATTTGGCATATAGTTGGTGTTCTCTCAGCCTCTGTAACACCAACCTTAGATGTTTCTCATGCTCTTCTTCATTTTTGGAGAAGACGAGAATATCATCTATGAAAACCACCACAAATTTGTCCAGATATTCCATGAATACCTTGTTCATGAGGTACATGAAATATGCCGGGGCATTGGTTAGCCCGAAAGGCATGACAGTGTATTCATACAGTCCGTACCGAGATACGAAAGCTGTCTTGGGAATATCAGATTGCCTTATCTTGAGTTGGTGGTATCCCGACCTGAGATCAATTTTCGAGAACACACAAGCTCCCCTCAACTGATCAAACAAGTCTTCAATGCGAGGCAATGGGTACTTGTTCTTGATGGTTACCTCATTCAAAGCACGGTAATCCACGCATAACCTTTGGGTTCCATCTTTCTTGGGCACAAATATCACCGGAGCTCCCCATGGTGAGGAACTAGGGCGAATATACCCCTTCTCCGTCAATTCTCTCAAATGATCCTTGAGCTCTTCTAACTGCTTGGAGTCCATTCGATAAGGTCTCTTGTATATCGGGGCTGTTCCCGGTACTAGCTCAATTGCGAATTCCACGTCACGGTCGGGAGGCATGCCTGGCAATTCCTCCGGGAAAACATCTGGATATTCCCTGATAGTCCTGATTTCCTCAACTTTCACCTCCACTTGATTTAATTTAATGTCCCTCCTAGGCTCGTGTATCGTTATGAACTTTACTTTGGTACCACTGGGGTGAGTTAGTTCCACCGTTCTGGTCGAACAATGGATGATTCCTTTATGTTTGGTCAACCAATCCATACCCAAAATAATATCTATCCCTCGTGAATCTATCACTATGAGGTTAGCAGTAAATACTACCCCATTAATGTCTAGGCTCACTTTGGGACACACTTGTCTTGTCCTTATTTCTCCACCTGGAGAGTTTACGGCTAACATATGGTTCATTTGTGTGGTTGCTATGTCATACTTCTTAACAAACCCTTGAGCAATGAACGAGTGGGTAGCACCAGAATCAAACAGCAGAGTTGCAAGGTGTAAATTGGCAGGAAACTTACCAACTACCACGTCGGGTGCCTCTTGTGCTTCCTCCATAGTGACGTGGTTCACCCGTCCTCTCAATACATTCTGCTGTTGTGGCGGCGCGGGCTTCTTCTTTGGGCATTTGTGGGCGTAGTGCCCCACTTCACCGCAGCTAAAACATTGCACCCCAATCTTAGATGCTTGGCCTTTGTTGTCTTGGGGTTGGTTTGGGGGTCCTTGCACTGCTGGTCGAGGTGGATATGGGGGGCGAGGCTGCTGCACAAACTGACGTTGCGGCTGTGCTGGTGCTGCGGGAGGCCTGTAGTTTGGGTTGTACCCTCTTGGTGCTGAATAGGGTACCGCAGCACGGCTTGTCTGCCCCGTAGGTTGCTGCATCATACGTGGGCGGGTGTTGCTCCCTGAGGTCTGATGTGACCACCCCGCCTTCCTCTTATTCTCATTTTCCAGGGCCTTTAGCTTCCTTTCCACCACAAAGGCTCTGTCCACCATCTTTTGAAAGCTTTCATACTCATTTGAGGACATGGTACACTGCATTTCTGCGGTAAGTCCTTCCACGAAACAATCTTGTTTCTGCTCATCAGTCTCTATGTCTCGTGGAGCATAACGGGATAGTTGAGTAAATTTAGTGAGGTATTCCCTCACAGTCATGTTTCCCTGCTGCAGTCCTAGAAACTCCTTCCTCTTGTTTTTGAGTTCACCTCTTGGGATATAATGGTTGCGGAAGCTACGCTTGAACTCTTCCCAAGTGATGTTCTCAGGGTCATGATGGGCGGCCACATAGGCGGTCCACCAATCAGCAGCAGGTCCCTGCAATTGATGAGAGGCAAACAGCACCCTCTCATACCCTTGGCATTGTATTATCCTCATCTTACTTTCAATAGTCTTCAGCCAATCATCTGCCTCCAGAGGTTCAGCAGCACTTGCAAACTTTGGAGGTTGAGTTCCTAGAAACTCACTCAACCTTGGTTGGCGGGGTGCAGCTTGTGGAGGTGGAACTTGATGCAAGTTGGCCACCACTTGAGTCAAGCTCTGGATGAGCTGATTTTGATTCTCCAGCATTTGGTGGAGAGGATCAATTTCTTCACGGCGACCACCCCGGTCCTGGCCTCCAGAAAGATGAGGGTTGCATGCCTCATCATTGTTGTTGGCGGGGTTGGCAGCACGTCCTTTTCCTCTTCCGGCCATCTGGCAGAATCAACAAATGTTAATTTGATACCATTTAGTATCATCTTACTACCTTCATTTGTTGGTACTTTAAGGTGTTGAGGCTTTGTTAAAATTTTACGAGGGTTTATATCTCACACCAAATAAATGTACTATTATTTCCTGTGGGTTCACACACCAAAGCAAAACAATTCTGAAGACGAGGCTGTGGACAATTGCTCATGGCTTCCACAACTCACGTCACACACCAAGCATCATCACACCATTAACTACGTAACGACTCGACTACTCGACCTCTTGCTAGCTAGGGGAAAGACTCTACACTACTCGTCCTCTTGAGCTGGCTCCTCGGGATCTTCCTCCTCATTTCGGCTACCTTCTGACTCTGCTTTGGGTGGGGAGGCTGCTGGTGGAGAAGTGCGACGACGCCTGATTGCTCGGCGATCCGGGGAGTCAGGTGTCCATGGATCACTCACGGTGACACACAGTTCATTCCCATCTCCTCTTTCTCTCGCCTTTAAGCAAGCTCGCAGCAACGCCTCCGTTTCCTTCAGGGTGTCTCGGACATCCTGAAGCTCTTGTTGACACTCCTGCAGTCGAGTGCTGAGCATAGCAGCATCCTCCAAGCACAAGTCCATGTGCTCATGGGAAGTCCCTTGCTGCACCGGTGGGTACTTGTACTCCGTGGTACCACTCTCACGTTGGAGGACATACATGTACTCAGTTTTGTCCAAGTGGCGACGATAGATGTGACTCTGGCAGGTGATGGCCTCCCAGGTGACATCTTTCTCCGCGTCAACTTGTGTTGCTCGACAAGCTGGAGAGTGGTGAATCTTAAGCAGCTGATTCTCGTGTATAATCCTCATCTCCGAACTCCATTCTTCCCTCTTCTCACGGATGGTCCTGGTGGAGTTATAGTGGATGATTAGCTTGCCCGTATTGCCGGCGGCTTCGAGCATACGTCGAAGACGGCGCAACAAATCTCCAACTGCCAATCCGTAGGAAAGGTACGTCACGGGACGACTCTCCTCTCTTTCGGCAAGGGCCACTACGGGAACTCTCCCTCCTGTGGACTTATGAGCGGTGCGAATCATACGAACCATCTAAAACAAAAGAATTTAAAATTAGGTTAGATAAATTCTCAAACAAAAATCCTATTTTGAATGAAAGTTGGGGTAAGATGAAGAAAATGACTCCTTTAATAACACTTTTCCACCCACACCTTGGAAAATAGTTTTTAAGAAAATAGGGCCCTTAAATACGTCCATTTCTACCTAGGTCCACGTTCCTACGGGCAACCTTGGCTCTGATACCACCTCTGTCACACCCGGTTTTTCCGAAGGAAACAACCAAGTGAATATCACATGTATGCCAGGATCATTTTCTCATACATGTGATGACAAATAGTGAAGCATCATTTATTACAAGCCAGGTGTCGAATATAAATAAGTCTTACATCGCAAATGTCTCAATGGACACAAATGCTTCATCACAAGTAAATAAACTAGCAGCGGAATATTATTCTTTTAGGGCTCCATCACAGGCGTTGCCCGGGGGTCTTCATGAACCTAAAAACCTTCCTCGGGTCCAAAGTCTTGGTCATTATACACCACCTCATTATCTTGACCTGAGCAGCAATATAAACCAACAAATATGCAAGGTTGAGTACCAATGGTACTCAGCAAGTGTGGGAAAATTATATCATGCATGGCTAGAACAAGAAAAGGTTGAACTCAGGGTTAAAGCACTATGCAATTAATACCTATCACCTTAGCTTATTAAGCACCTACATTACTACACAGGTGAAATGGTCCCAATCTCCCATCCCATTATCATAATCCAATAACCATAACATCATTTCCAATGTTAAGCTCCCCGCTTAACTTCCAAAACCAACAATCCTCTAATCATGAATAAGTCCAGGCCGCTCTTAACCGTGAGCACGGCTGTCAAGACAGTTTTGACTCTGCAGAGTTTGTACCACTGTACCCACATGTAGTGATTTCATCCCCCGTTGCCGGGTGGACTAAAAGAACCTCCATTATGCCAGTGGCTACGATCCACATTCACACTTCCCAGGTGTGCAGCCAGGAGATCACTACGAAGCCTTTACAAAGGGATTCCCGACGAGCGTGGGCCCACTGAGGTTTCACCCCTAACAGCATACAAGAGGCTCCAACCCCGCTGCAGTGGCCCCCTCTTGAGGCTTGCGGTTCATATGGTAGTCCAGCTGACACCTACTCCCCGCACCATCCAACACACCCATACTACGCCGGGGATACACCTAATTAATTGGCCAAGCTGCCCCATCTCAGCATGTGGTTGGCACTGTAAAGCCGGGTTACATGCTCCATGAACCGGTCCTTAGGATCCAGGCAAGTACTAAACACAAACCCAAGTCTCGTGCACCCAGCACACAACCAAAACATCCAACTTGCCTTGATCCCTACCTCTACATAACTCACAATAGCTCATTCAAGAGTATGATATTATAAACTGATGATCTCATATCCCAAATATCCCATTCTAAGCATGGCTAAGCATATGCATGTAAATAAATGACGTGACAAAATAAATCCCAACCCAAGCTACAAGGAAACAAGGTAATGCAATTCTAGGGAAACTTTCCTAGCATGGGTTTCATATTTCATTTGACAATGCAAATAATTCTATCTACACATCCTAGCATAGGATCAAAGTGGTCAAGGACACTTGCCTCCTTCTTGCTGCTCTTGAAATGGATAGTCCTGGTCTTGGAAATGAATAACTGGTTCTTGAACAGGTTCTACTTCATACCATCACACATAGCAAAAGAAAAACAACAATCCATAAGACATAGTTCACACTTACACTTCATACAAACCACATATTCATATTCATGAAAGTTCTTTACCATTATATGTGTTGTGGTTACTTTATGTGTGTTGAGTTGTGGCTTGCCTGCACTTTTAACCATGTGTATATGATTCCTACTTTTGTGTCCACCTTCATACTTACACACTATTTATATGGGTTTACAATAAATTTCTTATATTCAACTACTTCACCTTTTTACTACCAAGTGTGTATGAAAAGTATTATTTTTCCCCATATGTGCCTTCATAATTTCTACCAACCCTAAACTGAACTCTTTGGATTTTAAAAACTCCATTGATCATTTACTAGTTGCTATATTTTTCAGATTTATATTCTTATGCATAATTGTGTATTTTATTATGAAATTAGTAATACATATCATCTAAACAGTATAGGTTCTGGTCCTAAATAATTTAATATCATAATTTGACCTTGGCTTCTGATGTATACTATTTCATAATTATTTTCCCTATTTTTCTATAGCTATTATTTACTTAAAATGTGTCCCTATACTAATAAATGTGAATAATAAATGAAACAGATTCATTTCAGCCCAAAAATATACTTTTATCTCACTCCAAAGTTTTCTAAGTACTGAGAAAGTTTTTAATTAATTTTGACAATTATGTTTATCCCCCTTTTTAATTTTTAAACACTAGTTACATATTCAATTTTCTAAATTAAATACTAAACAAGGCTAAAATAATGAATTCATCCCATTACAGGGTCTATAATATTATTTTCATAATTTCCAGGGGTCTATCTACACTTATCAGAGGTGTTTTTCCTAATTTCTATTAAGTCCAGGGGTTAAAACTGATTTTTAAATGGATTTACATGATTTTCTGGAGTTCCAGGGGCTAGATCTGAAGTTTCCGGGGCTAGCTCTCAATTCCAGAGAACCCCAGGAGGTAGCACGTAAGAATTCCAGTCTTTATAATGCGGGGTTGACGTGGACCGTCCGATTCTAAACCGACGGCTGAGATTATAAGATCGAACCGGTACGCGGGGTTTTAAAGTCTACCGTGTGATTTAAAATAAACGGCGCACAAGCGGCCACGTCCCTCTGATCGAGCGCGGGCGGCGCTGCCGGCGGCGCACGGCGGCGGGAAGCGGCGATCTCGCCGGAAACTTTCGGATCCTCGAGAATTCTGCCTAGAACTGTGATCTTATGGCCTAGATCGGTAGAGGGGAGGTCAGGGATCTCACCTCGGGGATTTTCTCGAGCTCGGGGATCCTGGAAAGTGCTCGGCGGCGAGGTCCGATGCAAAACCACGGCGAAGCTCGTCGGCGCTGCGTTTACACCGTAACTCTCCGAGTTTTCTGCACCTGCAAAGTTCCCCGGAGGCGGTGGATCAAGATCAGCGAGTTAGATCAGAGTTTCCGAGCTTAGATCGGCCAGAATTCACCGGCGAAGTCTCGGTGCTTACCGGAGTGAAAATCGGCGATCGCGTGGGAAAAACTGATCGGATCGGGGGTTTTTATAGCCGGGGAAGGGCGGTGGGTCTGTTGTGATCGAGTTGGAGTCCTCAGGGACCGGAATTCGGCTGCGGGACGCGGTTTCCCGATCGGTTGCGATCGCGCGCGCGGGAGAGAGTCCGGGGTCGCGGGGTTAGGGATGACATGTGGGTCCCACCCGTCGGTGAGAGGCAGCGCGGCGCGCGCGGGGGCGGGCTGGCGCGGGGGTAGCTGGGCCGGCTGGCGGTTTCGGCCCACTGGCCAGTTTTTTTCCCGTTTTCCTTTTTTTTTCCTTTCTTTTCTGTTTTGAGTATGATTTGAATTCCAGTTTGAATTTGAATTTTTGCAAAACATGCAATACGTCCAAAAATTTTTAAATTCCCCTCTGAACATGGTTTTGGGTTTTGAATCAAAATTTGGGGTGTTACAGCTTCCTCTCCACAACAAACGCCCTGTCCACCATCTTTTGGAAACTTTCATATTCGTTGGAGGACATTGCGCATTGCATTTCCATGGTAAGTCCTTCCACAAAGCTGTCCTGTTTCTGCTCATCAGTTTCAATGTCCCGCGGTGCATAACGGGACAATTGGGTGAATTTGGTGAGGTACTCCCTCACAGTCATGTTGCCCTGCTGCAGTCCCAAGAACTCCTTCCTCTTGTTCTTGAGTTCTCCCCTTGGTATGTAGTGGTTGCAGAAACTGCGCTTGAACTCTTCCCAAGTTATGTTCTCGGGGTCGTGATGAGCTGCCACGTATGCGGTCCACCAATCAGCAGCGGGTCCATGCAATTGATGAGAGGCAAACAGCACCCTCTCATATCCTTGTCATTGTATGATCCTCATCTTGTTCTCAATGGTCTTGAGCCAATCATCTGCCTCCAGAGGTTCAGCAGCACTTGCAAACTTTGGGGGTTGAGTTCCCAGAAACTCACTCAACCTTGGTTGACGTGGTGTAGCCTGTGGGGGTGGAGTTTGGTGTAAGTTGGCCACCACTTGAGTCAAATTCTGAATGAGCTGATTTTGATTGTCGATCATTTGGTATATGGGATCATCTCTTTCTCGGCGACCACCCCTGTCTTGCCCTCCAGGAAGTTGAGGATCGGCAGCCTCATTGTTGTTGTAGTTGGGGTTGGCACCACGACCTCTTCCTCTTCCAGCCATCTATCATGATCAACCAAATGTCAACTTTAATCATTACGCATTAACTTCCTAAATTGCTTGTTTAAACTTAAACCTTTGAGACCTTAATATTAAGACAATTTCTGAAGATTTCACATAGATCTTTGGGCGTCATGTCTCACGCGAAAATAAATGCACTATTGATTCATAGGGGTTCACACACCAAAGCAAATGCAAACTTAAAGACGAGGTTGTGGACAAGTGCCCATGGCTTCCACAACTCACGTCACACACCAAACACTAAAAAACAAATAGATAGGTTCTTGACTCGACTACTCGATAACATGCGGAAATAAGTGAAATGACTCTAACAACTCGTATCACTGAGCTGGCTCATCGGGGTCTTCCTCATCATTGCGGATGCCCTTTGATTCCGCTTTAGGTGGGGAAGCTGCTGGTGGAGAAGTGCGGCGACACTTGCTCGCCCGGCGGTCTAGGGAGTCGGGAGTCCAGGTGTCATTCTCTGTGACACACAGATCATTCCCATCTCATCTCTCCCTCGCCCTCAAGCTGGCGTGAAGCAACGCCTCAGTCTCCTTCAGGGTGTCACGGACATCCTGAAGCTCCTGTTGGCACTCCTGGAGTCGAGTGCTGAGCATAGCTGCATCCTCCAAGCACAGGTCCATGTGCTCATGGAAAGTCCCCTGCTGCACCGGTGGGTACTTGTACTCCGCGGTGCCACTCTCACGCTAGAGGACATACATGTACTTAGTCTTGTCCAGGTGGCGACGGATGATGTAACTCTGGCAGGTGATGGCCTCCCATGTGACATCCTTCTCAGCATCAGCCTGAGTCGCCCGACAAGCTGGAGAGCGGTGGATCTTGAGCAATAATCCTCATCTCTGAGCTCCATTCTTCACGCTTCTCACGGATGGTCCTGGTGGAGCTGTAGTGTATGATCAGCTTGCCAACATTGCCGGCGGCGTGGAGCATACACCGAAGAGGGCGCAACAAGCCTCCTACTGCCAACCCGTAGGAGTGGTACGTCACCGGGCAGTTCTCCTCCCTCAAGGAAAGGGCAGCTACAGGCACTCTTCTTCCGGTGGACTTGCGAGCGGTGCGAACCATGCGAACCATCTAAAATATAAAGCATTTAAAATCAAGTTAGATAAGAATTAGATAAAGACTGCATTTTGAATAAAAGTTGAGACAAGATGAACAATTAAAGTGACCACATTAAATAACACTTTCACCCCACACCTTTTGTAAAATAGTTTTTAAGAACATAGGGTCCTTAAATACGTCCATTTCTATCTAGGTCCACGTTCCTACGGGCAACCTGGCTCTGATACCACTTCTGTCGCACCCGGTTTCTCCGAAGAACGACCGAGTGACTATCACATGTATGCCAGGATCATTTTCTCATACATGTGACGACAAATAGTGAAGCATCATTATATTACAAGCCAAGTATTCGAATATAAATAAGTCTTACGTCGCATAACATGTAAATAAAACAGCAGCAGAAGATATGTCTTGTGGGCTCCGTCACAGGCGTTGCCCGGAGGACTCCGTGAACCTAGAATCCTTCTTCAGGTCCGAAGTCTTGGTCGTTGTACACCATGTCATTCCCTTGGCCTGAGCAGCAATTTAAAACCAACAGAAAAACAAGCTTGAGTACCATAGGTACTCAGCAAGTGTGGGAAAGATTATGTCATGCATGGCTAGAGCAAGGAGAGGTTAAACTCATGGTTAAAGCACTACGCAAATAATACCTATCACCTTAGCTTATTTAGCACCTACATTACTACATAGGTGAAATGGTCCCAATCCCCTAACCTATCATCAATATCCAGTAACCATAACATCATTTCCAATGTTAAGCTCCCCGCTTAACATCCTCAACTTCCCAATTCCTCATCCTCTAATCATGAATAAGTCCAAGCCGCTCTTGACCGTGAGCACGGCTGTCATGACAGTTTTGACTCTGCAGAGTTTGCACCACTGTACCCACATGTAGTGATTTCATCCCCCGTTGCCGGGTGGACTAAAAGAACCTCCATTATGCTAGTGGCCGCGAAGCACATTCACACTTCCGAGGTGTGTAGCAAGGAGATCACTACGAGGCCTTTACAAAGGGATTTCCGATGAGCGTGGGCCCACTGAGGTTTCACCCCTAACAGCGTACAAGAGGCTCCAACCCCGCTGCAGTGGCCCCCTCTTGAGCCTTGCGGCTCATATGGTAGTCCGGCTGACACCTACTCCCCGCACCATCAAAACACCCATGCTACGCCAGAGATACGCCTAATTAATTGTCCAAGCTGCCCCATGTCAGCATGTGGTTGACACTGTAAAGCCAGGTTACATGCTCCATGAACCGGTCCTTAGGATCCAGGCAAGTACTATACACAAACCCGAGTCTCGTGCACGCAGCACCAACCAAAGCATCCAACTTGCCTAGATCCCTACCTCTACATGCTTCACAATATCTCATTCAAGGGTAAAGTAAACAAGTTGATGATCTCATATCCCATTTATCCCATTCTGAGCATGGCTAAGCATGAGTAGTATTAATAAATGACATAATAAAGTAACTCCCAACCCAAGGCTACAAGGAAACAAGATAATGCAATTCTAAGGAAACTTTCTAGCTTGGGTATCATATTCCAAACTGACAATCAGATTAAATTCTAACTACACATCCTAGTATAGGATCAAAGTGGTCAAGGACACTTGCCTTCTTCCTGCTGATCTGGGAATAGAAAGTCTTGATCTTTAAAGGTGAGAACCTGCTCTGGGGCTGGTTCTACTCATGCCAATACACATAGCAAAAAGAAAACAATGTTCCATAAGCCATAGTCCACATTTCCACTCATGCAAACCACACATACATACATATGAAAGTCATACACATATTTAAGTGTGGTGTTTACCCTAGATATGTTGATTCTAAGCACGCATGCACTTTTAAACATATATATTATCTCTAGCTTTAATAGTTAGATTTCTAAGTGTACAATATATATGAATTTCCAATTTGAACAACTTTTCTCTATTGGGTAATACACTTCTTAGCCACAAAATTTGCATAAAAGATGATTTCCAACTACAAATAGGTTTTCAGATCCTCAACAAAATCTCAATTTGAAGTTTTGGATTTTGGGGACCTCACTTAACATTTTCAAAGTATGCATACCTATTTTTCCTATATTTTCAGATTTATTTTCCATACCTCAAAGTGAACTTTAATATTAAAATAGCAAGACATATCACCTAAACATAATATGTTCTGATCTAAAATGTTCAATAAAATATCTTTTGACTTCCTCTCTGATGGGAATCAATTTAAATTTATTTTTACCCATTTTCAGAATCATTTTCTAGCCTAAAAATGAATTTCCAACAATAAAACATCAATCTAAATTCATACAAAAATTTCTACTGTTCCAATTACCTAAGCAGAACCTTTATACATTTTTCCTACCCCTTTTTGGTCACTTAAATTCATTTTTCCACATATTTAAATTTGTTTTGTGCCTAAAGGGTATATTTCAGAGATAAATTATAAAACAGCAATCTTATTTAGTTTAAAAGTTTATTTCCCTTATAAATTCAGACCTCAGATTGTTCTACCAATTTTCAACATGGTTAGAATACTTCAACTGAACCTATACCTATGTTTAAATTTAAATCCTATTCACATATTCAATTTCCTGAAATTAATAACCCTTAGGGGCTGATATGCAAATTCACACTGCAGTGGGGCCCCATTTCTCATTCCCTAAATTTTCAGGGGTCTAAGTGTGCATAATAGGGAGGTCTTCCTAATTCTTATTAAGTCCAGGGGCTAAAACTGATTTTTAAATGAATTTACATGAATTTCTGAGGGTCCAGGGGCTAGATCAGAAGTTTCCGGGGCTAGCTCGTGTTTTCCGAGATCCCCAGGGGGTAGCGCGTAAGATTCTCGGCCTTTATAACGCGGGGCGGATGTGGGCCGTTGGATTTAAAACGGAGGGCTGAGATTAGATCGCGAAGCGGTACGGGTTAAATCTATTCGGGACCGCACGATTTAAAATAGACTGGCCACAGGGGGCCATGTCGCCCTGGCCGGAGCCAGCCCGCGCGCGCGGTGGCGCGTGGCGGCGGCGGCGGCGATCTCGCCGGCGCAGCCTCGGTTCTTTGCTGCTACACACTAGAACTTGCATCTTTTCGCACGGATCGGCTGCGGAGGGGTTGGGGAAGCTCACCCAGGGGTTTCTCGGGCTTGGAGAGGTCGGAATCCGGCTCTGCGATGACGGTGGGTGGTGAAGCTCCTCGGTGCTCGTCGAAGCCGTAGCTAGGGTGCAAGACACGTCGTTTCCTTCACCTGCAGGGCTCCCCGGCGGCGGTAGAACATGACAAGCCCGTTAGATCAGAGAAATCGGGAAGAATTCGGAAGAAACGGCGGTGTAGACATCGGTTCTCACCGGATGAGAAAACTGAGCGGGCGGGGGAGGACTGGGGAGTTTCCTTGGTGTTTTTAATGGACAAGGGAGGGCGGCGTTCGTTGAGATCATGCTGGAGTGCCTGGGACCGAAGATTTTTGGCTTGTGGCGTGGAATTCGGGTAAGACAGCGGCGATCAGCACGAGAGGATCGGTGGCAGTTGGGGGGCGCACGGAGGAAGGGCGCGGGCCCGCGTGTCAGAGGGAGGGGGAGGGGAAAAACAGCCGCGGGCTGTTGGGCCGGCTGAGGTGGGTTTCGGCCCATTGGTCATTTTTATTTTTCTTTTTTCCTTTTTCTTTTCTGTTTTGATTCAAATTTGAATTCCAGTTTGAGTTTGAATTTTTTTTTCTCCACATGCATTTCATCCTTAAATTTTAAATTCACCTCTTTAACAGATTTTGGGGTGTTACACAAAACAGTGGAACACTATCTAGATCAACCCCATAGTCCTTAAGTGTTTGAACAATCCAAAGAATTTGTGAGCAAGCACTAGCAGCAGCTACATATTCAGATTCGGCTGTGGATTGTGCAACTGAACTTTGTTTTCTAGAGGACCAGGCAACAAGTGAATTACCAAGAAAATGACAAGCACCAGAAGTACTTTTCCTATCAATCCTACAACCCCCAAAATCAGCATCGGAAAAATCTTTCAAAGTAACGGTTGAGGAAGAAGGAAGAAAAATGCCAAATTCTTGAGTTCCATGTAAGTACCTGAGAATCCTTTTGACAGCTTGACGATGTGAAGCACGTGGGGAGGCTTGAAACCGTGCACAAATACATACGCTGAATTGTATGTCCGGTCTTGATGCCGTGAGATACAAAAGTGATCCGATCATGCTTCTATATTCTTTTTGATCAACGGGATCACAATCTTCATCAAGTTCAAGTGTTGTTGCTGTTCCCATTAGTGTCCGAAGAGGCTTGCTTTTGTCCATGTTGAAGCGCCTAGGAGATCTTTTGTATACTTTGTTTGATGCACAAAGGTACCCTCCTTGGTTTGCTTGATTTGCAGTCCCAAAAAGTACGTGAGTTCTCCCATCATACTCATCTCAAATTCTGAACTCATCATAGCTGAAAACTTGGACACAAGATCATGAGAAGCACAACCAAAGATAATATCATCCACATACACTTGAACGAATAATGAGTCATTGCCATGCTTAAGCACAAAAAGAGTTTTATCAACCTTGCCCATGGTAAACCCCTTTTCAAGTAAGAATGTTTTTAACCTATCATACCATGCTCTAGGGGCTTGTTTGAGACCGTACAAGGCTTTGGACAGTTTGTAAACATGATTAGGAAAATTTTGGATTTTCAAAACCAGGTGGTTGTTTGACATAAACCTCCTCATCTATGTAGCCATTAAGAAAAGCACTTTTAACATCCATTTGATATAGATTAAAACCTTTAGATGCAGCAAAAGCTAACAAAACTTTAATGGCTTCTAGTCTAGCAACAGGAGCAAAAGTTTCATCAAAATCTAGACCTTCAACTTGTGTGAAACCTTGAGCAACCAACCTAGCTTTATTCCTAACTACAACCCCATACTCACTTTGTTTATTTTTAAACACCCATTTAGTTCCAATTAAAGTGTGACCTTGAGGTGGAGGTACAAGTTTCCAAACATTATTTCTTTCAAAATTTTCTAACTCTTCTTGCATGGCAATAATCCAAGATTCATTAGTGAGTGCATGTGATATATCTTTGGGTTCAAAAGAAGCAACAAAAGCAGAATGAGCATGAGAATTGGGGTAAAAAAACCTGGATCTTGTAACTCGTTCATGCAAGCTTCCAATAATTTGTCGTGGAGGATGATTTTTGAGAATCCAGAGGGGAGTGGACACTTCACAAGCTTCTTCTTCTTCATGTTCATCACAAATAGATGAGCTTGTGACGTGAGGAGGATCTTGACCAGCAATGGTGGTCATCGGTGCTGGCTGTGAATCTAGATCAGGAGCTGGAACAATGTCATTGGCTGCTGAATTTTCGGGCAGCAGCACCACTTCTTCCTCTTCTTTAACGACAATACTCTCCCCCTGCGGATATGGATCCGGACCTGCAATATTTGAAATAGTACCTGGGCTAGCTTCATCAAAAGAAACCTCACAAGTCTCCACAATTTTGTTAGTATCAAGTAAAAGCACACGGTAGCCTCTAGTATGAGATGGATAACCAAGAAACATGCCATCAACAGATCTAGCTTCAAATTTATCAAGATTGCCATGTTTCTTAACAAAGCATTTGCAACCAAAGACCCTAAAGTGTGTGACACTAGGCCTATGTCCAAACCTGAGCTCATATGGTGTTTTACCTAGCTTAGAATGCAAGAAAACACGATTTGAGACATAACAAGCAGTTGCAATTGCATCAACCCAAAATTTACTAGGAGTTTGATATTCATCAAGCATAGTCCTAGCCATCTCAACTAAGGTTCTGTTCTTTCTCTCTACAACACCGTTTTGTTGAGGTACATATGATGAAGAAAATTGATGATCTATTGCATTTTCAGCACAAAAGTGATCAAACGATTGATTTTTATATTCGGTTCCATTATCACTTCTAATTGCTCTTAAAGATCCTGGGTGATCAATTGATAATCTAAGAAATAAAGTTCTAAAGTGACTAAAAGCTTCATTCTTAGATGCCATAAAGTAAACCTAAGAGTATATAGAATAGCCATCAACAATCACAAGAACATACCATTTACCTCCGAAGGATTGAACACATGAAGGTCCTACGGTGTCAAGGTGTAAAAGTTGACCCGGTTCAGTTGTCATGGTCATTGTGAGAGGAGCATGTGAACCTGCAACCATCTTAGCATGTCTACAAGAAGAGCACACAATTTCTTTGTCCCCTTTAAGCTTAGGCAGCCCACATATGCGATCAAGAGCACTAACACACGTGAGATGATCAAAGCCTACGTGACCAAGTCTACGATGCCAAAAATACAAATCTTTGGAATTATTTGCAACTAGACATCTATGCTTAGAGGAAGACATATCAAAATCAGCTTTAAAAACTCTTCCAAACCGAGACATGTTAAAAATAAGCTCACTATTTGAACCTACAACTTTGCAGCAGTTTTTATTGAAAATAATTTCCAGATTTTCATCTAGCAATTGTGAAATAGAAAGCAAGTTGTATTTCAAATTTTTGACAAGTGCCACATCCTTCAAAGTGTAGTGATCATTTACTCTAACCGAACTCTTAGCAATTATAGGAGTTGAAGAATTATCGGCAAAAGTAACATTCTCTACACGTGACACAAAAGAGAGAGAGGAGAACCGTTCTTTGTTACCGGTCATGTGGCGTGAGCAACCTGAATCCACAATCCAAATGTTCTCCTTCCTCAAGCGTGTAACCTACATAGAAGCACAATACATCGATGACTCAATACTGGGGTTAGATTAAAGGCATTTAGGAATCCAGTACTGAGTCACACGATGTCCAGCAGGAATAACATGCGAAAGCTGAGATAAAACAGAAGGTTTATGAGTCAAAGTTTGAGATTTTTGTTCTTAACTACTGACCTATGAGGTGTTACTTGTGTAGCACGAAAATCAGTAGCTCCGGAGGCAAAAACAGAAGCTCCGGAGGCAAAAACTGAAGATCCGGAGGTAAACTTTGAATATTTCTGACTCATAACAGCAGGTTGCATGTTCCTGACATTCGGTTTAGTATGTGCGACAAATTTTGCATGAGAGTTATAAGATCTAGCGTGCATTCTTTCCTTTTTTATGTTGTTTAGCTAGTCTATAACAAAAATCTATGACATGACCATCTCTACCACAATAGGTACAATGAAATTTAACTTTGTGTTCATGTCTAGATGAGCATGCAGTATACTTATTTGAACCCGAATGTGACAACACTCCTGCAGATTTAAAAACCACTTCTTTTTGTTTAGGAACTGTTTGAATCAAACCACTTCCTAATGATTTTACAATTTTAGGTGGATGTTCCTTAGCATGAGCATGTGAATCAAAATCTAAACCAGTTTTATCATTGCAAGACTTGAAAGAATTCAGCAGCAAGTTTAGGTTCTTATTCCCATTACAAAACCGATCTAATGTCTTATGCATGTTATCAAGTTTATTTGATAGATCAAGGCAATTTTCACATGAAGTTTTTCCTTTTAATTTGCAATTGGAACAATATTTAACTTCATGGGAACGTAAAGCATTGTTCAATATAGAAATTTCTTTCATAGCATCTTGTAGTTTCTTATCAAGATCATCGCAAGTAGAACAATGCAAATCAATTGTAGAACAACAAGCATCTTTCAAGTTTTTATCATTAAGTGCAGCAAGCTTTTTGTTCTTTTCAATTTCAAGTTCAAGTTTATCAAGTGTGGAGGTGTCTGCACTTCTTAGAGAGGACAATTGTTCATATATTAAATTACATGAGGAACAAAAATCATCACTAGGAATCAAGGATTATAAATGATTAATTTCAGATTCTAGTGACTAAATTTTAACACCATTGTCCCTAAGCTTTTTGTCCTTTTTCTTAACAATAATAGTGGCACGAGAAATAGCATCACACATTTCTTCGCAAGTAGGACATACCTCTTCGTTGTCACTGTTGTGTTCTGCATCCTCCATACTTGATTTTGATTTGCCCGCCATGAAGCACAAGTTTGCTAGATCATCTTCATCTTCATCACTTCCAATATCTACATCACTCGAGCCAAGTTCTTGAAGTGCGGTGATGAAACTGTTTATCAGTTTGCGTCCTGTAAAACCCTTGTTTTTCTTGTTGATGTTGACAAAAGAGGACTTGACATTATTCTGCTTTTCATCACGGTTAGAAGGACCTGAAAGGTTAGGGCAATCTCTATGAAAGTGTCCTGTCTTACCACATTCACAGCATCGTTGAGGTCCGGAGCTTCCTCTCCTTCTAGTTCTCACATTTTGCAATGCTTTTGAGAACCTAGTAGAAAGAAGTACTAGCTCCTCCTCTGGAAACTCCTCAATCTGTTCCAGGGTTAGTGAAGACAGCAAAGCAGGTGTATTGCTAGATGATTGGCCAGAGCTAGGCATATCACGTTGTGAGACAAATGCAATAGTCTTATTTGGGTTCTTACGTGATATATGTCAATTTCATGAGTTTTTAGCTTAGAATAAGCACATCTAATTTAAGAGTACTCATGACAGTGGATTCACATATGGATGTTGTAGCGGACCGGGATCCGCCCATCCAGGATCGCAGAGGGAGGTGCCGCACGATGCGACATCTGACAGCACACGTCATAAGAACACAATATATTACATGGAAAAAACAACTGAACTGTACAAAGTAGTACAAACTCCAGTTACAAAATATTATTTATCTTACACAGCGGAAGTCTACACTATACAACTCACGCCCGCCTATCTAGCAAAAGTCGGCTGCCCAGCCCTAGGGCAACCCACACTAGCTACACTATTCAGCTCAGCGCGGCGTGTACGGCTCCCACTCAGCCATGGTCCCCGACGGAGGGTAACCCTCGCCGGTGGACTCGTACTCCGAGTCCGTGGGTGGCTCCTCACCTGAAAAACACTTAAGCAGCAACCGTGAGCACGATGGCTCAACAAGACTTAACCGACTCACCTAAGCATGTAACTCTACATGAGGTTTACAATGACATAGGATAGTAATATTGCAGCAAATAGACACGCCTACAAGTTCATCCTTAGTTCATCTTTTAGCAACAAGTTAACAGTTCAGGAATCTGAAATTTAGTAAGCAATATTTGGTGGCACACATGTAGCAATACAATTATATCAATCAGCAATATTGAATCATCATATTTCATACATTAGCCTACGTCACAACTCAGTGACCAAGTGATACTCTTCACCGCGAGGGACGGTGAATCGACTTGATATACACCTGCAGGGAAACCCAAAGAGCACGTCACGTACGCCCACCCGTGGAGCTGCACAGCACGCTCACTCGATGTCGTACCGGACAACCTTTCACCCAACAGCCCAACCGTCGAACCGGTCGCACCGAAACGAGCAGGAGGTTCCCCACACGGAGCATCTCTCTATGCCCGTTGGCAGATTTCCACCTTGCTGCCCTCAGACTACACCTATAAATCGGTGCGTTATGCCTCGACGCCCGGAGGTTTAGGCTACATCGGTTTATCGGGGCCCATATATCCGATATGCCTTCGGTACGTTCAAACTTGATCAGCATGGGCCGCACACGGATCGGTCCTCAATCGACACGGACAGGGCCGCGCACACAAGACTCCCTCTTGCTGCACCCTAGCCCCTGCCTAGTCTCATTTTCATTACTAAAGTGATCTCACATCACTCAACCGAACCCGTGTGTCCCAAGCCTAACTCGCAAGTAGATTCCAACTACTCGACTTGTACCGAAGTCCTATGAATCTTTAAGCATAGCCTTTCTACTCGAGGTCTTAGACACTACCCTCACTCTTATGGAAAAATTCTGGTCATGCAAGTGGGGTTCCATCCATCCTACACCTAATGCACATTTATACTTCATACTAGACATGTGAACAAAGTAAAATTTTATAAAAGAGATTAATGCAAACTGGGGCTTGCCTTGTTGCTGCTGGTCAGGAGTTAGTTCTTCCTCTGGAAGCAGGAAGTCGAGAACTTCCGGAGCTTCCTCGCCTTCAGCGACTACACGTTATTGAAATACTACATGTTAATGAATATGCATACAAGTTTATTGTAATGCTGCTGCTATTAGTTCTAATAACCAGTTTCTAACAACTGGAACTCTGTTCAAGAATTTAAAAATGGAACTGGGGTTTAGTGGTTTGGGTTTGGACCTAAGTACATGGTTAAGTGCTAAGTGGTTTCCCCCCATTTCCATATTAATCCCTCAAGTGGTTAAACAGGACAGGGGTGATCCAGAGCTCCAATGGAGCTGAGAATTTTTGTGTGAGTTCCTTGTCACAAGAAAACCCTCTGGACCAAAATTGAGCACTTTTCATTGAGTGGTTTGTTCAGAATAATTTTCTTAGCAATTAAGCAAAGAGGGATTAATTCTGAGGTAACACACCTGTTCATGCCTAACTGAGTGAACTACAATTTCCCTTATAGCTCACAGAGTCTGCATAAATTTTCCTAGCATTCTTGGAGCTAAGATTTGCCCAGAACTGAATTTCCAAGTTTTGGAAATTCTCTGGAAAGGTTTCTGTTATTCAATTGAACACAGCACCTTCAAATTTGAATTGCTCTGATCAAATCAACTCCAAATGGTCTGAAACTTTCACAAGGGTTCACTAACATCCTAAGGAACATTCTGGCAAAATCTGGGGATTTTTGGATGAACCAAACTCCCTCTAAAATTCTTTGGCTGAAAAGCTTTAACGAATTTTCCAGAATTAAATAATAGGTTTCATACTAATTGGGTTTCATATTTGGATTGTACTCTGTTAGAGGAATCCAACAAAATTTGTTTCATAATTTTTGGAATATCCTACCCCAAGCTGTGGCCCTCCAAAGTTTAAACTACAAACTGGAAATTCCAAATTGTTTAAATGCCTGCCAGTGGGTCCCACCCGGCAGGTCTTCCTCTTCCTCGCGCCAAACAGGGGCCCGCGACAGCGCCCTCAGGCGAGCATCGCCAGACCCACTTTCCCGGCCACCTCCCGACCCCAGACTCGGCGCCCCGCCCTAACTCACGACGCTGAACTCGGCCCGGGGTTCGCCGGCGGCCGTAGCTCACCGGAACAGGGCGCCCGACGGTGACAGCGGCGGTTAGGGTTCCGGTGTGGTCGGGAATGCGTTATAACGCATCAAAATGATCGGAAAAGGGTCGGAGAGCACCGCAGAAGCTCGAGGGTGATGAACATGGCCGCCAAACCCCATGAAAAGGTCGGCAACCTAGAGCTCCACAGTGACCCGAGCTATTATTCTATGGCGGCCCGAAAAACAACCAGAACTCGGCCATTTCTGCACCATATTCCTTGATTCTTGGTCGAGGAGGGCCACTAGGAAGTGAGGAAGGTGTGTGCAGGCTCACCCGAGCTGGGTTGGACGGTGCAGCTAGAATTTCGGGGTAGACCGACCCCTACCCGGTTGCACTAGTTCTCGGGATTCTTAGGAATTCTCTGCGCTTGGTCTATCAGTGTCTAGGAGGGTTGCAGCTACACGATCTGGAGACTAAGGCACACCTTTTTCGTGTAGAAGTCAGGCGGTGAAACTGGCCGTGGCGTGCTGTCCACGGGGCCGTCCTCGGTTTCCCGCCGGGGTGCTCTGTTCCTCGGCGCCAGTTGCCGAATTGCACGCGCCACAGGCTAGGAGCTTCGGGGTTGTGGGGCTGACTTGGTAGAGCATGCACGGGCACTGCTTTTCGGTGCTGCTGGCACGAGCAACCGAGGCTCGGTTGGTGCCGGCGATCGGGAAAAGAGAGTGTGGCAGTGAGCTCCGGTTCTGTTCGGGGGTGGGAGAAACAGCGAGCGCGCGATCAGCTGAGGAGGGCGATGTGCTGCGGTTGGCTCCCGAGGTAAAGATCAGGCCGAGGCAGCGGAGCCGGCAAGCTGGTCGCCAGCATGCGAGTAGGGGGCGAGGTGGCTGCTCGGTCGGCTCGGTGTCGAGCGCTGCCGAGGCCCGGTAAACCGAGTTCACCCGGTGTTGACTTAGGCCCGAAGTCTAGCTGACTGGTGGGCCCTCTTCCCCCTCCCCTAATCTTCTCTGTTGTGCAAATATCCCACCTACTCAGACTTGAAAAGGGGACTTAGCCACCAATTCAGAGGAAGAATTTGAATTCATCAACTTCAAACTGGTTTGGCCACATTCCCTTCATATTTGAATTTGAAAATTCAAACTCAGTTTGAACTGTTACAAATTCGGCTCCCGACAAGGTGAAGTCCAATGGGACTGAAAATTGGTGGGATTACTCAGGAACGTATGCTGAGTTTCAATATGATGCTAACTTTTGAATTTGAGGGATGAAAGTTGCTGCAATTTGAATTTACATTCAAGTTGGCCTCTTTTTCCAATACCTCCAAAAGTGCCTCAAAAAGTGTTGGATTTGCATGAAATTTGGCCTGAACCTTCCCAAGACTTTTTAAGTTCTAGGGGTGAGCTCAACCTCTCATGTTCATGTGTAGAAATCCTACTTTGTGAAAGTGAAGGCTTTCCCCTCTAATCATTCTTTTGATGGAGGTTACTTGCTCTTCACAATATTTCCTAAGATATCCACAACAAAACTGTGGTATTGTGAGGTGAAGAAAAGTTTTTGCAAGTCCCTTTTTCTTGGGCTATTACATCCCTCCCCCCTTAAAAGAATCTCGTATCGAGATTACCAAAAGAAGAAACAGCGATGTAATAGGGACGTACCCGTGTTGAGACGCCATGAACTCCGGGTAATTTTAGCGAAGGAATTCCTCGCTCTCCCACGTCGCTTCTTCGGTGGTGTGGTTGGTCCAGAGTATTTTGTAGAACCACAACGTTCTGCTACGCGTGGTCCTGGCTTTTTCATCAAGAATTGTCACCGGATACTCATCATATGTTAAATCCGGTTTCAGCTCGCCGATGTCTTCGGTAGGAACAGCAGCTGTATGCTTCAAACATTTTCACAGTTGTGAAACATGGAAAATGTCATGGACACCAGCAAGAGATGCCGGTAGCTCCAATCTATACGCTGCTGGTCCACACTTCTCGGTGATCGCATAGGGTCCAATGAAATGGGGAGCGAGCTTCCCCTTCACACCGAACCGGTGCACGCCCTTCATCGGAGACACGCGAAGGTACACATGTTCCCCAACGTCAAAGTGCAACGGTCTACGCCTCTTATCAGCGTAGCTCTTCTGCCGGGATTGAGCGGCTTTCAAATTAGCTTGAATCGTTCGAACGCGCTCTTCGGTGTCATTCACCACATCAACCCTGAATGTGACCCTTTCACCGGACTCGCACCAATTTAATGGGGTGCGGCATTTTCGACCGTTGAGAGCTTCGTAGGGTGCCATCTTGATACTCGCCTGATAGCCATTGTTGTACGAGAATTCCGCCAATGGTAGGTGATATTCCCAGTTCCTACCATGGTGGATGGCACATGCTCTCAACATGTCTTCCAGAACTTGATTCACCCTCTCTGTCTAGCCATCTGTCTGAGGGTGGTAGGCGGAGCTTCTAATCAGTTTAGTACCCAAAGCATCATGCAACTGCTCCAAAAAGCGAGATATAAACAATGCACCTCGGTCTGAGACTATAGTCTTGGGTACACAGTGCAAGCATAGAATCCTGGCGATATACAACTCCGCATATCTGTTGGCATGGAAATGTGTATGCACGGGGATGAAGTGAGCTGACTTGGTTAGTCGGTCAACGATCACCCAAATGGAATCATGTTTGTTGGATGTTAAGGGTAATCCCACAATGAAATCCATGCTCACATCTTCCCATTTCCATGCTGGAATTTTCAGGGGTTGCAACAGCCCTGATTTCCTCATATGATCAGCCTTCACTCGTCTACACGTATCGCACTCGGATACGTACTTCGCTACTTCCCGCTTCATCCGTGTCCACCAAAATTTCTTTTTCAAATCCTGGTACATTTTGTTGCTGCCTGGATGAATGGAGTATTTAGACAAGTGAGCTTCATCGAGGATCTTTCTCCTCAGTTCCATATCCCGGGGTACGACTATGCGGTCGTTGAACCATAGCGTCCCCTCCTCATCTTTCCGGAAACACTTGATCTCTCCATTGTCTATCCGTCACCGGAGATGTGCCATGCCTTTATCAGTCTTCTGAGCTGCAATGATGTCCTCCCTGATGGTTGGGATGAGGGCAAGGTTGTACAGCGATCCATAAGGAACCAAGTATAAACTCGGCTCTTCCTCCTCCATCGGTGTAATGGTGAGGTGATGGACATGTGATTTCCGACTCAGCACGTCGGCAACCATATTCGCCTTGCCGGGGTGGTCATGAATCTCGATCTCATAATCCTTGATCAGTTCTAACCACCTCCTTTGCCTCATGTTCAGCTCCTTCTGGGTGAAAATGTATTTCAAACTCTTGTGGTCGGTGTAGAGATGCACCAGATTCCCCAGGACATAGTGCCTCCACATTTTTAGCGCCAACACCACGGCAGCAAGCTCAAGATCATGAGTCGGATAATGCTGCTCATGGTTCCGAAGTTGGCGTGAGCCATAGGCGACCACACGTCCTTCCTGCATCAACACGCAGCCAAGCCCGATACCAGACGCGTCACAATACACGTCGAAGGGCTTTGTTGTATCCGGCTGAGCTAAGACCGGGGCGGTTGTGAGATGCTTCACCAATGCTTGGAACGCTCCTTCACATGCCGTGTTCCAAACATATTTTGTTCAATTCTTCAGCAATTCCGTCATTGGCTTAGCGAGCTTGGAGAAACTTGGAATAAATCTCCGATAGTATCCCGCTAACCTGAGGAAGCTTCTGACTTCATGAACTGAAGTGGGAGCTTTCCATTTCAGTACTTGCTCTATTTTGCTTGGATCAACCGCAATGCCTTCCGCTGATATGATATGTCCCAAGAATGGGACTTGGCTGATCCAAAACTCGCATTTACTGAACTTGGCGTAGAGCTTGTGGTTTCGCAATTGTTGAAGAATGATCCGCAAGTGTTCGGCATGTTCGACTTCTGTCTTGGAGTAAACCAAGATATCGTCGATGAACACTACCACGAACTTGTCCAGCTCCGGCATGAACACTGAGTTCATGAGATACATGAAATGGGCTGGAGCATTTGTGAGACCAAAAGACATGACGAGATATTCATATAATCTATATCTCGTTGAGAAGGCCATCTTCGGGATATCCTCCGCCCGGATCTTTATCTGATGATATCCAGAGCGAAGGTCCATCTTGGATAATACACTTGCACCCACAAGTTGATCAAATAGTATGTCAATGCGGGGCAGTGGGTACTTATTCTTGATGGTAATGGCGTTGAGCGGCCGGTAATCCACATAAAGCCTCAGGGTTTCATCCTTCTTCTTTACAAACATCGCCGAGCATCCCCAAGGCGAGGAACTCGGCCTAATGAAACCCTTGCTCAACAGATCATTGAGCTGTTTCAGTTCAGCTAGCTCATTTGGAGCCATTTTGTATGGTCTCCGTGATATGGGCGTAGTCCCGGGTGCCAGATCAATCTTGAACTCAACATCCCGCTCCGGTGGCATGCCCGGAAGATCATCGGGGAACACGTCAGGGTACTCCCAGACTACAGGGATGTCCTCTAACTTGAGAGCTTCAGTATTGTTGATCATTGAAACTTCCCGGACTGGATTATCTAATAAGAGGGACTGCGGACGGTGTAATGGGGAGTTGAGGTGAACCGTCCGTGATAGGGTTTCCAGGACAGCGCCATGGTAACTTAGCCATGACATTCCCAAGATTGCATCAATCTTCTGCCCCTCAAGGATAATCATAGTGGTGGGATATATCTTCCAACCTAAGCACAGTGGTGCTTTCGGAACCATCATCGTTGCTGAAATCTTTCCTCCCGGTGAGCAGATCATATAAGAACACTCGGTTGGAAAGGCTTCCAGCTGATGCTTCACCACATATGATGCACTTATGATGTTGTGGGTTGCACCAGAATCAAAAAGTATGATGATGGCTTGATGGTTGAGAGTAAACGTACCCGCCAGCACGTTGTCTCCCTCTGGGGCGTCCTCATTGTCGAGGTTGTGGACGCCCCCAGTCCGCTGACCAACCTTCTTAACCGGAGGTCGGCCTTGAGTACCGCCCTGGAACTGGGCTTGCCCGCTGCTCTGCTGCCCCTGGGGACAGTCCTTCGCGAAGTCGCCCGCCTGGCCACACGTGAAGCAGGTGAAACGGGGTGGTCCCCCGCTGATCGGTGGACGGAATCCTGGGGTGTGTTGTGGCAGTGGAAACGCCCGGGGTACTGTCTGCTGCTGCTGCTGCTGCTGTCTTGGTGGTAGCATCAGCGGACGGAACGGAGGTGACTGAAAGGGACGTCCCCCGAACCGCTGAGGTCGCGCCGGGGGTGCCACTGCTGCCCGGATGGTGTCCGATACACCATGCGGTACTTCTGGGGAGCGCCACCCCCACTGCTGGGTGGAGCGCTGCGCTTCCGCTGCTCAGCTGCCAACTCCCGCTGAGCGTCCTCTTGCATGATGGCGGCATTGAATAGGTCGTTGAAGGTGCCGCGATTCCACTGAACGAGGTGTGTCTTCATCTCGGGGTGTAACCCCCGATAGAAGTGCTCCCGCTTTTTCTCCTCAGTGGAGATGTAGTCTGACGCATATTACGCCAGATGGTTGAAGGCACGGGAGTAGTCATGGGCACTCCTCCCGCCCTGCTTCAGCTCCAAGAATTCTTGGAAGTTCCTCTTCATTATTCTGGGAGGAATGTGATAGGCGAGGAACGCCTCCCGGAACTCTTCCCATTCCACGGCATGGCCAGCCGGACGTGAGGCAACATAGTTCGCCCACCACACACCAGCGGCACCGTGGAGTTGCTGCGCTGCGAACAGAGTCTTCTGCCGCTCCGTACATTGGAGCAGCCCGAACTTGGACTCGATGGTCCGCAGCCAGTTATCGGCCTCCAGTGGTTCTTCAGCTTCGGTGAACCCTGGAGGGTGCGTACTCATGAAATCCGAGTACGACACTTCACGGGGCTCACGAGGCCCTCTGTCTTGACGCCCCCCTGCCTGGGACGTATTCTGCACGATCGTGCAGAGCAGGTCGGTCTGCTCCTCTCGACCTCCCACCAGTGCCGCTATCACATCCGCTAGAGTAAGCGGAGGCGGCGGTGGTGGCTGCTGCTGCGGGGTGCTGTCATAGGCTGGTGGATGGGAGTCATCGCCTCCCTGCTGGGTAGACCCACCAACCTCGTGCGTGGTCCTAGTGCGAACCATCTGCAACCATACGACAATAAATATCAGTCCCGCAACATACTGCATGCAGTCCGATAAAAATAGGCGTAAAAAACATAATGACAATAAAATATGCGAAACATCTCGTATGTAGATAATGTAATAACTTTGCACAAGCTACACCATTACCAGACCAATTACAAGCTAGTTTAATCCAACTTGATGAACCTCCTCTTTGGAAGCTCACCACAACTAGGTTTGGTCACCACGAGACGTTACTATCGCTTTGTCATCACGTATACTACCCCTTTATCTTCAATATGACACAAACATGGTCCCTAGTAAAAAAAACTTGAGTGAGGCCTACACTCAAATCTTTCAGTAGTTGAAGACAATCTCTCATGAGTATGTTCTACCCCATTGGCAATACTTAAACCACCTCTAGGGTACAACAATCTCCCCCGTGAGTTCAACTGTCATTTCTCTGTCAGAATGACCAGTTTCTACATATTAGAGATTTTGATCTGGTTCTGGGCAGTTTCATGACTCAAGTTGAATACCAAAGTTAAAGTTAACTTCAGTATCTTTCCAATGAGTACTTATTTGACCTCAGATCAGCTCTGGTTAAAAAAATTATGGTCATTCAAAGTCAACAGAATTTCTGGAAGAATTTTAACAGCACCTCCCTTGAGAAGTTGCTGTTTTCAACTCTGGTTTCCACTGAAATCTGTGCTGAAATTTCAGAAACATTGAATTGCAAAGATGTAACACATCTTCTACCCTTTCTAAAGATGTATCATATGAAAAATTTTGTTTTTTCTACTATGAGTTATGTTTGAAAAACAGAACAGTCCAGAGAGTGTTTAACTCTGTCCTGAATCTGGACAGTCTACATCTCTCTGGGTTTTAAGCCATCTTAAGGTGGGTTTCAGCTCTGAAAATCTACAACAAAGTTGTAGAGTACTTAGATATCTTTCCAGAACTATATACCACACCTTCCTGAGCTAAAAGACCTGTGAGTTATGCCCTGTTGAAGATTAGCAACTTGCTGCCCCAAAACAGAGCACTCTGTTTTTCAGTCTTTTGGAACTACACTCAACACCCTCCAATTTTTCTATCCAACCAGGGTCCTAAATGTTGAACCTAGTGATTTTAATTCCTTGTTATCATTATTTTCATGCATATGCCTACAATATCTCGGTACTACGTTCCTCACAAACGAAAATCCGAACCGGATCATACCGGTATATACGTCTCAAGTGTGGCACTAAACGGTCTCTCGCACACGTTTACTACATGGATACATACGTGGTTAGTACCTGCAGAAGACCACACAATAATGGTGCACTCAATGGTTGGTTTCATTTCAGGCAGGATCATATTTAAAAGTAAATACAAACGCCCGTATCATTGTCATACGGCCGTCCTTGAGTTAAGTCACGTCTCAAGGCACGTGATCGTGTTTCAACACCACACGACGGGGAACCTGAGTATGTCATGAACGGGTCATCACGGTTGGGAATGTTATCAACTCAACAGATACCACCTACTGCCCTGCAGGGCACGCCGATGGCAAGCGCTGCGTATGTCCTCCTGGGCTATCTCCAGACGAACACACTCTCGCGTTACTGACCACGCGATGGGGTCTCCACTTACTTGCCTAATGTACGCTAGGGATCAGCGTTTCATATGAACTGAGGAACATGAAGAGTCCAAGAGTTTCATATTAACGTCTCACACCAAGCTGTGAGACCTATCTCTGAACCACGTTCCTCGTCAGGGGGAGCTAACCGAAATTGAACCGCTTTCGGTAGCGTTCCTTATCAATCTTACCAGAGCGTAGGTACGTCGTTACATAATTAAAATTCAGAATTATAACACATAGGTTAGTCTTTGCCACTTTAAGTAACTATGCTAATATAGTCCTTATTTGGGCAACTACCGAATCCTCACCGTAATCCTCAGTTTTTCCTGTAATACAGTCCTTAAGTACTGTGCTATCCCCAATGCAGCTCTGATACCAGGCTGTGGCGGACCGGGATCCGCCCATCCAGGATCGCAGAGGGTGGTGCCGCACGATGCGACATCTGACAGCACACGTCATAAGAACACAATATATTACATGGGAAAAAACAACTGAACTGTACAAAGTAGTACAAACTCCAGTTACAAAATATTACTTATCTTACACAGCGGAAGTCTACACTATACAACTCACGCCCGCCTATCTAGCAAAAGTCGGCTGCCCAGCCCTAGGGCAACCCACACTAGCTACACTATTCAGCTCAGCGCGGCGTGTACCGCTCCCACTCAGCCGTGGTCCCCGACGGAGGGTAACCCTCGCCGGTGGACTCGTACTCCGAGTCCGTGGGTGGCTCCTCACCTGAAAAACACTTAAGCAGCAACTGTGAGCACGATGGCTCAACAAGACTTAACCGACTCACCTAAGCATGTAACTCTACATGAGGTGTACAATGACATAGGATAGTAATATTGCAGCAAATGGACACGCCAACAGTTCAGGAATCTGAAATTTAGTAAGCAATATTTGGTGGCACAAATGTAGCAATACAATTATATCAATCAGCAATATTGAATCATCATATTTCATACATTAGCCTACGTCACGACTCAGTGACCAAGTGGTACTCTTCACCGCGAGGGACGGCGAATCGACTCGATATACACCTGCAGGGAAACCCAAAGAGCACGTCACGTACGCCCACCCGTGGAGCTGCACAGCACGCTCACTCGATGTCATACGGGACAACCTTTCACCCAACAGCCCAACCGTCGAACCGGTCGCACCGAAACGAGCAGGAGGTTCCCCACACGGAGCATCTCTCTATGCCCGTTGGCAGATTTCCACCTTGGTGCCCTCAGCCTACACCTATAAATCGGTGTGTTATGCCTCAACGCCCGGAGGTTTAGGCTACATCGGTTTATCGGGGCCCATATATCCGATATTCCTTTGGTACGTTCAAACTTGATCAGCGCAGGCCACACACAGATCGGTCCTCAATCGACACGGACAGGGCTGCGCACACAAGACTCCCTCTTGCTGCACCCTAGCCCCTGCCTAGTCTCATTTTCATTACTAAAGTGATCTCACATCACTCAACCGAACCCGTGTGTCCCAAGCCTAACTCGCAAGTAGATTCCAACTACTCGACTTGTACCGAAGTCCTATGAATCTTTAAGCATAGCCTTTCTACTCGAGGTCTTAGACACTACGCTCACTCTTATGGAAAAATTCTGGTCATGCAAGTGGGGTTCCATCCATCATACACCTAATGCACATTTATACTTCATACTAGACATGTGAACAAAGTAAAACTTTATAAAAGAGATTAATGCAAACCGGGGCTTGCCTTGTTGCTGCTGGTCAGGAGTTAGTTCTTCCTCTGGAAGCAGGAAGTCGAGAACCTCCGGAGCTTCCTCGCCTTCAGCGACTACACGTTATTGAAATACTACAAGTTAATGAATATGCATACAAGTTTATTGTAATGCTGCTTCTATTAGTTCTAATAACCAGTTTCTAACAACTGGAACTATGTTCAAGAATTTAAAATGGAACTGGGGTTTAGTGATTTGGGTTTGGACCTAAGTACATGGTTAAGTGCTAAGTGGTTTTCCCCCTTTTCAATATTAATCCCTCAAGTGGTTAAACAGGACAGGGGTGATCCAGAGCTCCAATGGAGCTGAGAATTTTTGTGTGAGTTCCTTGTCACAAGAAAACCCTCTGGACCAAAATTGAGCACTTTTCATTGAGTGGTCTTTTCAGAATAATTTTCTTAGCAATTAAGCAAAGAAGAATTAATTCTGAGGTAACACCCCTGTTCATGCCTAACTGAGTGAACTACAATTTCCCTTATAGCTCCCCGAATCTGCATGAATTTTCCTAGCATTCTTGGAGCTAAGATTTGCCCAGAACTGAATTTCCAAATTTTGGAATTTCTCTGGAAAGGTTTCTGTTATTCAATTGAACACATCACCTTCAAATTTGAATTGCTCTAATCAAATCAACTCCAAATGGTCTGAAACTTTTACAAGGGTTCACTAACATCCTATGGAACATTCTGGCAAAATTTGGGGATTTTTGGATGAACCAAACTCCCTCTAAAATTCTTTGGCTGAAAAGATTTAAAGAATTTTCCAGAATTAAATAATGGGTTTCATACTAATTGGGTTTCATATTTGGATTGTACTCTGTTAGAGGAATCCAACAAAATTTTTTTCATAATTTTTGGACTCTCCTAACCCAAGCTGTTGCCCTCCAAAGTTTAAACTACAAACTGGAAATTCCAAATTGTTTAAATGCCTGCCAGTGGATCCCACCCGACAGGTCTTCCCCTTCCTCGCGCCAAACAGGGGCCCGCGGCGGCGCCCTCCGGCGAGCGTCGCCGGACCCGCTTTCCCGGCCACCTCCCAACCCCAGACTCGCCGCCCTGCCCTAACTCGCGACGCTGAACTCGGCCCGGGGTTCGTCGGCGGCCGTAGCTCACCGGAACAGGGCGCCCGACGGTGACAGCGGTGGTTAGGGTTCCGGCGTGGTCAGGAATGCGTTATAACGCATCAAAATGATCGGAAAAGGGTCGGAGATCACCGCAGAAGCTCGAGGGTGATGAACATGGCCGCCAAACCCCATGAAAAGGTCGGCAACCTAGAGCTCCACGGTGACCCGAGCTATTATTCTATGGCGGCCCGAAAAACAACCCGAACTCGGCCATTTCTGCACCATATTCCTTGATTCTTGGTCGAGGAGGGCCGCTAGGAAGTGAGGAAGGTGTGTGCAGGCTCACCCGAGCTGGGTTGGACGGTGCAGCTAGAATTTCGGGGTAGACCGACCCCTACCCGGTTGCACTTGTTCCCGGGATTCTTAGGAATTCTCTGCGCTCGGTCTATCAATGGCTAGGAGGGTTGCAGCTACACGATCTGGAGACTAAGGCGCACCTTTTTCGTGTACAAGTCAGGCGGTGAAACTGGCTGTGGCGTGCTGTCCACGGGGCCGTCCTCGGTTTCCCGCCGGGGTGCTCTGTTCCTCGGCACCAGTTGCCGAATTGCACGCGCCACAGGCTAGGAGCTTCGGGGTTGTGGGGCTGACGTGGTAGAGCATGCACGGGCGCTGCTTTTCGGTGCTGCTGGCATGAGCAACCGAGGATCGGTTGGTGCTGGCGATCGGGAAAAGAGAGCGCGGCAGTGAGCTCCGGTTCTGTTCGGGGGTGGGAGAAACAGCGAGCGCGCGATCAGCTGAGGAGGGCGACGTGCTGCGGTTGGCTCCGGGGGTAAAGATCAGGCCGAGGCAGCGGAGCCGGCAAACTGGTCGCCAGCGCACCAGGAGGGGGCGAGCTAGCTGCTCGGTTGGCTCGGTGTCGAGCGCTGCCGAGGCCCGGTAAACCGAGTTCACCCGGTGTTGACTTAGGCCCGAAGTCTAGCTGACTGGTGGGCCCTCTTCCCCCCCCCCCTAATCTTCTCTGTTGTGCAAATATCCCACCTACTCAAACTTGAAAAGGGGACTTAGCCACCAATTCAGAGGAAGAATTTGAATTCATCAACTTCAAACTGGTTTGGCCACATTCCTTCATATTTGAATTTGAAAATTCAAACTCAGTTTGAACTGTTACAAATTCGGCTCCCGACAAGATGAAGTCCAATGGGACTGAAAATTGGTGGGGTTACTCAGGAAAGTATGCTGAGTTTGAATATGAAGCTAACTTTTGAATTTGATGGATGAAAGTTGCTGCAATTTGAATTTACATTCAAATTGGCCTCTTTTTCCAATACCTCCAAAAGTGCCTCAAAAAGTGTTGGATTTGCATGAAATTTGGCCTGAACCTTCCCAAGACTTTTTAAGTTCTAGGGGTGAGCTCAACCTCTCATGTTCACGTGTAGAAATCCTACTTTGTGAAAGTGTAGGCTTTCCCCTCTAACCATTCCTTTGATGGAGGTTACTTGCTCTTCACAATATTTCCTAAGATATCCACAACAAAACTGTGGTGTTGTGAGGTGAAGAAAAGTTTTTGCAAGTCCCTTTTTCTTGGGCTATTACAGATGTTACTTTCATCCCCCAAATTGACATGTCTAATGCACTTAGTAATTGCCTAGCATTTTCAGCATCTGAAAAAATAACATTGACGCTACGCAAGTTGCTGAGAATTTTATTAAAGCGAGCAAAGAGGTCATCAATGGACTCACCGGGTTGCATCTCAAAGCACATGTATTCTTTCTTGAACATATCCTGTCTTACCTCATTGATCGTGTTGGATCCTTCATGGTAGTCACAAAGCGCTCTCCACACATCGTACGCCGATCGGAGGTGTGCAACACGGTCGAAGTCGCTCTAAGTTAGTACTTGTATGATCAAGTTCGGAGCCTTGTTGTTGTTGTCGACATCTCTCATGTTTGTAGCTGTGACATGATCGTTTGAAGGCACATCGCAAGGCTTGTACACCTTTTCCCATATTGCAAAGCCTTGCACCTGGATAAAAGCTTCCATGCGTGCCTTCCAAACCTGAAAATCAATACCACTAAACACACAAGGTTTGGCGGAGTATTTCTCCATGATGATTAGTCAAAACACGTGCAAATCACAAAGATTAGAGCAACCTGGCTCTGATACAATTGTAGGATCGAAGTACACGTGTAAAGCTACCAGAGGGGGGGTGAATGGTAGATTAAAACTTTTCAGCGGAAGCAACAAAACACCCCTCAGCAGAAAACCGATCTGTTAAAGAAACCGTGTGTGCGACTAATCTAAACGTGTTCAACTGTGACAAAAACTAATATAGATTGTAGATAATCAAGTCACGAAGACGTCACAACAACAATCATGAAAATCCGTTGAGAGAAACTCAAGTTACGATCGAAAGATCGAACAAAGGTCAATCTGTCCTACGCGAGAAAAATAGTTCTGGAATACTGCAAAGAAACTCGTGTAGATCAGAAACAACAAATTCAATGACCATGAAATTCTCACAGATGATAGAAAATTAAGTTGTGAAGACAACCCAAAAATAATCACATCAATTGGATCTGTAAAACTCGAGTTATGATAAAACCAACGAAGCAAGGTAGTGCTGAACAGAAACTCGACGAGAAAAACTTATCTGAAACAAGTCGGACGAATGAGGCACAAAAGTTCCTTTAGAATACAAATTTTATTTATCAAAACACAAGAGGAACAGCCCCAAAGTCGTGCACCACGAGCTCTGGCCTCCCTTGCTTATATAACCAGCCCGAAGGCCAACTCAACTCAAACTAGGACTCCTACTCCGACTTGGATTCAAACTGTAACTTTCCAATACTGCTTAGGACTCTTCTATATGCAGATATAAGCAATCTTAAGACTTCCAAACATCTTAGGAACGTATCCCATGTTACTAAAATAACTCCAATTCGTGACCCACACGAAATCCTATCATAACCAACTCAAAACTTTCCATATTTGAGTCAAACACGACTCAGCCGCAGCCTGAGTCCATAACCTAGTTGGTTGGACCTTTCCGACCAATTCTTTACGTCCACATCTCTTCATCACGACTTGGAACCATGCATCCACGTCCATGCACTCCTTGTACACGTGCAAACATCTTCCAACAACGTCCAAGATACCTTCATATGCACTGTTCTTGATTCAAACATACTGCGCAACCTCCCGATCAACTCAACCACAATTCCTCCCGAACTTGGATGTTGAACCTCATCTTCTCCCTAAGACTAGTTCAATGGATCCCGTCACCAGCCATATCTTGAACTCAAGCAACACCTGCACATGAATAAACAACCAATACTTCTGAGCACAAGTCCTCGACTTGACTATCGTTAGTTCCGAAAGTACAACATCTTACGTGATCACCTCACATAAGTATGTTGTAAACCATAGCAAAATGATATCAGCCATAACCACCAAAATGCACCAAAAACTTAATAAAATAATACTAAGCAAACTTTCCATAAGAGTAAAGCAAGATCGAAACATTGCAAGTTAAAAGCAGAACCATTGCAATCAAGCTCCGAACCTCTCCAAAGCTAACCGGACCTTGAACCGGAGCTTATCAAAGCTAGTCGGACCCAGCGCCGGAGCTTACTAAAACTTAGTCGGACCTAGCACGGAACTTACCAAAGCTAGTCGGACCTAGCACCGGAGCTAGCAAAAACAAGTCGGACCTAGCCAAAATAAGCCAGACCTAGACAAAGCAAGTCGGACCTTACGTCGGACCTTGCCGGAGCTACCAAAAACAAGTCGGACCTATCGTCGGACCTTGCAAGAGCTAGGACCTAGAGTTGGACCTTGTTAAAAAGGTGTTTTGGTAGTATTCAAAACTTTTATCATCAAAGAGGTCTCACAAGTCATACTTTTTTACTCCGGTGCCACCCATAATTTCATAAGTCAGTCTTATGTTATTAAATATCAACTGCCTATCATTCCCAAAAATAGTTCCTACTTGATATGCTCTCCGGGTGGGAAAATAACAGCTGATAGAATGGTCTATAGAGCACCATTACAATTGGGTGGGAAGCTATACCCGACTTCTCTAATCACGTTAGAGAGTCAAAAACTTGATGTCATTTTAGGAATGTAATGGCTACATCGCCATGGTGCTGTTCTTGACATCATTCAACGTGTGGTTCGTCTAAACTATCCACTTCATGAACCACATGTTCTTATTCTTGACCGTTCGGTTCAAGAAGCTCCAGCCACATATAACATGGAAGCCACAAAACTTGAGGATATTCGTGTGGTTCGTGAATACCCGGATGACACGACCCCACGGTCTTGTTAAGCCAGGATCACGCTGAGGGGTGCTGCGTTGCACAGCACCGGATAACGCACGTCAAAGATACAAAGCGGAAGCAAAATTTTATTACATAAACCAGTTTATGAATATTTTTACAACAAAATAGTCCAGTCCACACTCACGGGCGTAGACTAAGCATTGAGTTCACGTTCAGCCCGTGAACATGTCCCCGCTAGCACGCACACACACTAACACGGCGGCGTGCACGACTCCCACTCGACAGGGTTCCCTTCCTGGGGTTCCGTCTCCTACTGGGGGGTACCTTCCTCATAGAATCCTGCAAAAGCTTCAAACACAAGCAGTGAGCACGATGTCTCAGCAAGACTGACCCGTCTCTCTTATACATGCAACTTCTACATGGAGGGTTATAGGTTACATGAGGTAAAAGAAGTTGCAAGGACTCGCCTAATTAGTGGAACCTTACTTTCAAGTTTTAGCAGCAGGTTGTGGAGAACCTTACGCTAAGGCACATGACAGAGCCGCAATCAAACAAGAATCACATTTATCTCATGTACTTTGCCCAAAGTTGAAAAGAACTTTAATTAGCTCTAAAACTTCAACAAGACATTAACAAGCAAGGTATGTCTTTCAAATCAGCAAACTTTTATCATGTATCTAGCCTGTTCTTTCTACGTCATGGTACAGTGAACAAGTGGTACTCACTGACCCGAGAGACGGCGATTATAATCGATTTACACCTGCAGGGTTACCTGAATAACCCGTCACGTACGCCCGTACTCGATGTTGCCTACAGCAACCATCACGGACGCCGTACACAACCACCTTTCACCTGTTAGCCAAATGTTGAACCGGTCCAATCGTCCCGAGCAAGAGGTCTCTGCACGCGCATCCACAGTGCCACCAGCCGATTTACACCTCGAGCTCTCAACCTACCCTCTGAACGACCAGCTATGCCTCAACACCTAGCTACCCGAGTTACATCAACTTCCCGGTTCCCATATAGCCTGTAGGTCTTCGGTACTGTTCTAGCTTGTTCAACAGGCCCGCACACAGCTTGGTCCTCAATCGACACAAGCGGAGCTATAGCACCCAGGCCCCAAAGTCCTGCTTCCCTTACTCTCCGCTCAGTCTCATTTTTCTTGCCCTGTGTTTCATTTGCTATCCTTACCCGAGCGATGTGCCTCTAGCCTATTCTCGCGAGCAGTTCCAACTACTCGACTTGTACCGAAACCTACTCTATCTTAGCATTGCAGTGGCTAACGAGGTTTTTAATCCTAATACCAACCCATGGTTTTCTTGGCTATGCAATTGGATTTTCAAACAAGACTCTAATGCAAGCAGTAATGGTACTCAAAGTAAGTTCTCCAAACAGTAAAAAATTGTAAAAGGGTTAATGCAAACCGGAGCTTGCCTTGCTGCTCTTGGTCGTAGGCTAGCTGCTCTTCCAGAGTGATGAAGTGTAGGATTTCGGTTCCTCCTCAACCTTAGCGACTACATGAGATAACATGTATAAATATTAATTTAAATACATTTGAATTGAATTTAAACTTGTGAAAATTATAAGTCTCACTAGACAGACCCAATGACTCTGATATTTTTATTGTGGTTTGGTTACAACCTAAACAGAGACTTGGCCAAGTTTCATTTGCAGCAAAGCTCATTTGAGCTCTCCACAAATAATTATATACTTGACCTTAGTTGGAGCTCCTAGGGTGTTCTAGGGGTTTTCATGGACCAAGCCATGACTTTCTGAAAACTAGATTTTCAGAGGGTTCTAATGGAGTTGGTTTTACTTAATTTGAAGATTTCTAGCTAAAGATATGAGCTAAACAATTTCAGAGAAATTCTGAAAATGTTTCTGGACATTTTCTATTTTCTCTGGAACAGTTTTATTAATCACACCATTAGGTAGATCAAATGAGCTCAAATGGATCTGAAATTTTTATGGGAGCTCAGGGATATTTTGGTGAACATCCCAGCAAAATTTCAGACTTTTCGTCCAAAGGGTTCTCCAGTTAAAATTTTAAACAGTTTAAAGTTTAGAGAATTAATTCTTGAGAAATAAAGGTTTTCATGAAGTGAAACTTGATTTGCTGGAAATTACTCAGAGAGCTGAATCCAACAAAATTTGGTTCACTTGATTTGGAGTTTCCTAGCCAAAGTTATGTGGGTTTGAAGTTTGAACTAAATCTGAAAATCCGGAAAAAGTTTAAACCGCTCCGCGTGGGACCGGGGCTACGTGTCAACTCTTCATCGGTCGACACACGGGGCTATGGATTTCTTCGCGTGCAGCCGCACCCGATCCTTGCCGCAGTGAATCCCGGGGTTTAAAATATCAGCCGCTGACGCGTGGGACTGGGGGCTTTGTCTACCTCCCGCCTCCCACGCTCGGCCGCCGCGACACCTCGCCGGTGGCCTCTGTGGTGCGCCAAACTCCATGATTCTGGCCGCCTCTGCCTAAATCCTCCCGGGGAACATGATGCTGGGCTCAGCTCGTCATGAAAATCACCGGCACATGGTCGGCGACGAGCGGCAGCTTCGGAGGAACTTCGGCCGTGTCGGCCGGCCCTCCTAGCACCCCAACCGATTGAACAAGAGGTCGTCGAGCACCAGTGAACCCTAGGAAAGGTCGACATGATCTCCACGGAGCTCGGAAATGGCTGTACTAGGCTGTCACCATGCAACCTAGTCCGGAAGTCGGGGATTCTCCTAAAACTCGAAGACCAGTGGCTTTCCTCAATGGTTCTTCGTGGTTTCTGCTCCTATGGACTCGTACGGGCACCTAAAAGTGCTTCCCTCCGTGAGAGGATGAGTGGTGCGGTGTGTACTATGAATTTTGCAGATCAGTCTGGGCCTCCCTTTTGTATACCATCGCAAAATCGTCCGGGGCTTGCAGTAATGGAAGAGGGACTGAAGGCAAACCTTTTTGCTATTCACAGCTCGGAGAACAGCGGGCTGTGGTGGCCGGACGGGTCATCCCCGTGACGGCGGCTCGAGCTGAACCGGGGAACGAAAGAACGTCGCGGTGGAGCTCGGGAAGGGTTGCTCAGGGTCTGGAACCGGTGCGAGGGCGTCAAGGAAGGCTCGGCGCACCCGGTGCTGGCCTCAGATCGCCGTGAAAACCACAGGATCGGCCGGGTGATAAGGGACCGAGAGCTCAACCGAGCGGCGAGGGATTTCAGTTTGCTGGGTGAGAACGCGTCGGGATAGCGGTGAGAAGCACCGGGGACGGCTCGGGTGCCTAGATAAGGGCCCAGGGAGGCAGTTCAGCGGCCAGAGGTGGCAAGCAGCTGCTGTCCCCGCTGTTTTCTCGCCATGGCGGCAGGTTGGTCGGGCGCAAGAAACCGAGATCAAGTCTTCAGTCGGTTCTTTGAACTGTGCAGCTGACATGTGGGTCCCACCCGAGTTTTAACCTCTGAAATTAACTTCCTCTCACTGCTACAAACAGTAATCCCCCTAATACCCCCTAGGATTTGAATTATCTACCACATGCCCATTTGGAATTGGTAGAATTCAAATTGTGTAGCGTTTAACCAAATTTCAGCACATATGCAGTTTGAAATTCAAATAAAGTTTGAATTTGTTAAACTTAGCTCATGTCAAGATCAACTCCAAATGGAGTGAAAATTGGTGTGTGAGTTCACAAAAATGTGCTGAGTAAGAATATGTCTCCCACTTTTGAATTCATGGGATGGAAGTAGTTTGAATTTGAATTTGAGTTCAAACCACCCTCTTTCTAGTTATACCCAAAAAGACTTCAAAAAGGTTTTGAGTTTGGGTAAAACTTGGCATGGACATTCCTAGCAAGGTGTAGGAGTTTTTCATATGCCCAGCCCCGATTTGATGCATGTGGGAAATGCTACTTTTGCATTTTGTGAGTTTATTCTCTAATCAGCATGTTGATGGTGGTTACTTACTCTTCAAATGTGTTCATCAACTTTCTGCAAATGAAGTGTGTGTGTGGTGTGATGAACACTTGAATATGTACCAAAAACTTAGGCCCTTACATTCCTCCCCCCTTAAAAGAATCTCGTCCCGAGATTATAAGGTGAAAATGAGAGAGAGGTCGGTGGAAAATTACCGTATATGCGACGTGAAAAAGTTGGGGTAGTTAGTGCGAAGAAATCCTTCGCTCTCCCATGTCGCTTCGTCCATGGAGTGATTACTCCATAGAACCTTGTAGAACCACAACGTAGTTGCGTGTGGTTCGGCCCTTTTCATCAATAATCTGAACCGGTTCCTCCCGATACGTGAGATCCGGTTTCAGTTCTTCTATGTCCTCCAGCTTAATGGTAGTTGATAGCTTAAGACACTTCCGCAGCTGGGAAATGTGAAAGACGTCGTGCACACCGGAAAGTGCTTCTGGTAATTTCAGCCGGTTTGATACTGATCCACATCTTTCGGTAATCTGAAATGGACCGATGAATCAGGGTGCTAACTTTCCCCTCACCCCGAATCTGTTCAGCCCTTCATTAGAGACACACGTAGGTATACGTGATCCCCGACTTCGAACTGTAATGGGCGTCTTCTCCGGTCCGCGTATTGTTTCTGTCGGGATTATGCGGCTTTTAGGTTTGCTTGAATCAGTCGAACCTTTTCTTCCGCGTTGTTGACAAGATCAATCCCGAAGGTAACCCTTTTGCCAGACTCACACCAATTCAGTGGTGTGCGGCATTTTCTTCCGTATAGCGCCTCGTAAGGCGCCATCTTGATGCTGGCTTGGTATCCATTGTTGTACGAGAACTCGGCCAACGGCAAGTGATCATCCCAGTTCTTACCGTGGTTGATGGTGCAAGCTCGTAACATATCTTCCAAAATCTGATTTACCCGCTCGGTTTGCCCATCCGTCTGCGGGTGGTATGCTGAACTACGGATCAACTTCGTCCCCAATGCAGCGTGTAGCTGCTCCCAGAAACGGGACACAAATAAAGTGCCCCGATCCGATATGATGGTACGGGGTACGCCGTACAAGCATGGGATCCGTGAGATGTACAGTTCAGCGTACTTTTTGGCGTTGTAGTTGGTGTTGACCAGGATGAAATGGGCAACTTTGGTGAGCCGGTCGACAATCACCCACACAGAATCATGCTTCTGAAAAGTGGTGGGTAAACCGACGATGAAGTCCATGCTCACATCCTCCCACTTCCAGGAAGGAACGCCCAGTGGTTGTAGCAATCCCGGTTTCCGCATATGATCTGCCTTCACCCTTCGACATGTATCACACTCGGACACGTACTTTGTGATCTGCCGCTTCATCCGTGTCCACCAAAACTTGCTTCTGAGTTCTTGATACATTTTGTTGCTGCCGGGGTGAATAGAAAACTTTGACAAGTGAGCCTCGTCAAAGATTTTCTTCCATAACTCCGGGTTACGGGGTACGACGATCCGGTCCTTGAACCAAAGAACACTGTCTCCGTCTTTCTGGAAACATTTCAGCTCCCCACTGTCTATACGTCTCCGCAAATGTGACATGCCCTTGTCATTTTTCTGGGCTGCCGCTATCTCTTCACGGATGGTGGGGATCAAGGCTAAGTTGTAGAGAGCTCCATGTGGAATCACATGTAATGGTGGTTCGCTCTCTTCCAACGGGGTGATGGTCAGATTATTGACGTGTGACTTGTGGCTCAGCGCATCTGCCACTGTGTTTGCCTTGCCGGGGTGATAATGGATCTCTATTTTCGTAATCCTTTATCAACTCTAACCATCTTCGCTGCCTCATGTTCAGCTCTTTCTGAGTGAATATGTACTTGAGGCTTTTGTGGTCGGTATATAGATGTATGAGGTTACCAAGTAGGTAGTGCCTCCACATTTTAAGTGCGAGCACCATGGCAGCGAGCTCCAAGTCATGAGTTGGATAATTCTGCTCATGGTTTCTGAGCTGCCATGATCCATATGCGACCACCCTTCAGTCTTGCATCAGCACACATCCGAGCCCAATGCCGGATGCATCACAGTACACATCGAACGGTTTTGTTGTGTCCGGCTGCGCCAAAACCGGTGCTGATGTCTGGTGCTTCACTAATGCCTTGAACGCTGCTTCACATGCTGGACTCCAAATATATTTGGTATCCTTTTTCATCAGCTCCGTCATAGGATTGGCAATCTTCGAGAAGTTTGGAATGAACCTCCGATAATATCCCGCGAGTCCGAGGAAACTCCGTACCTCGTGAACAGTTCTCGGGGATTTCCAATTCAACACTTGTGTGATCTTACTCGGGTCTACAGTGATGCCCTCCGCTGAGATGATATGCCCGAGAAAAGGCACTTGCGATATCCAGAATTCGCACTTGCTGAATTTCGCGTATAGCTTGTGATCCCGCAGCCGTTGCAAGACTATACGCAGATGCTTCTTGTGTTCTTCCTCCGATTTGGAATATACCATATGTCGTCGATGAAGACCACGACAAACTTGCCCATCTCCGGCATGAATACCGAGTTCATCAAATACATGAAGTGAGCTGGAGCGTTGGTGAGGCCGAAGGACATGACCAGGTACTCATAAAGTCCGTACCTCATCGAGAAAGCCATCTTCGGAATATCCTCAGCCCGTATTTTAATCTGATGGTACCCGGATCTTAAGTCCATCTTGGAAAAGATCTTTGCTTCGACCAACTGAACAAACAACATGTCGATCCGTGGCAACGGGTACTTGTTCTTGATGGTTACGGCGTTTAGTGGACGATAGTCCATGCAAAGCCGCAACGTCTCATCTTTCTTCTTCACAAATAATGCCGAACAGCCCCATGGCGAGGAGCTCGGCCTAATAAAACCCTTCTCCAGTAAGTCCGTTAGCTGAGTCTTCAGTTCAGCCAATTCCTTTGGCGCCATCTTGTACGGCCTTCGGGATATTGGCATGGTTCCTGGTGCAAGTTCAATCTTGAACTCCACCTCTCAGTCAGGCGGCATCCCCCGTAAATCATCTGGGAACATGTCAGGGAACTCACGGACCACTGGAATGTCTTCCAATCTGATGGTTGTGGATTGATACACACTTGGAAGTTTTATTTCTGGACTGTCCAGAAATAAGGAATGGGATTCGTGCATTTCTGAGTTCAAGTGCACAACTCGGAGGACGGTGTGTAAAACAGCGCCATGGCGGGTTAACCACGACATCCCTAAAATGACATCGACCTTTTGTCACTCTAAAATTATGAGAGACGTAGGGTATACTCTACCCTCTAAGCATAATGGCGCTTTTGGGACCATCATGCTTGCTGAAATCTTCCCGCCCGGTGAATAAATCAAATATGAACTATCAGTGGGTAGTATTTGCAAGCTGTGTTTAGCAATGAAAGCTTGGCTAATAAAGCTATGTGTGGCGCCTGAATCAAATAATACTATGGCGGGATGCTGGTGGAGTTGGAACATACCCACAAGGATTGGTTCACCCTCCGGCACGTCCTCTATGGCGAGTTGGTGGACGGTGTCGGGCCTAGGGTTTGCCCGCCGCACATTAGTGGGGTTCCGGGGCTGATTCCTCCCCGGAAGTTGCGGTGCAACTCCGCCGCCTTGCCTCTCAGGACAACTGCTGGCGAAGTGTCCTGGACGACCACACTTGTAGCATGTGGCTGCTGCTGGTCCGGTGCCTGGGGGACGAAAGCCCGGCATGCGCTGCTGAGGTGCATACGCACGCGGCATCGCCCGCTGCTGCTGTTGTTGTTGTGGAGGTGGTGCTGGCAGTGCTGGTCGAAATGCCGATGGAGAATATGGCTGACTGCAGAATGGCATCGGCCTCTGTGATGGCTGCCAGCATGGACCAGATGGTGGGCGATTCACCATCCGATATTTCTGAGAAGGATCACCTCCCTCTCCGCTGCTTTGCGGCGCGCTTCGCTTCCTTTCCACCGCCGCTAACTTCTTGCTGGAGTCCTCCTGAACAATCGCAGCATCAATTATGTCATTGAGGCTGCCGCGATTGAACATCGCCAGCTTGTCTTTCAGGAGCGGGTTAAGCCCCTGGTAGAAGTGATCCCGCTGCTTCTCGTCGGTATCGGCGTGATACGACGCGTAGAGCGCAAGATCATTGAACGCCCTGGAGTATTCCAGCGCATTCCGGCTCCCATGCTGCAGGCGTAAGAACTCCTGCGTCTTCCTTTTCATGAGACCCGGCGGTATGTGATAGGCCCTGAAGGCTGTCCGGAATTCCGCCCAGGTCATAATTCGCTCGGTGGGCTGCGAAGAACAGTAGTTTGCCCACCACGCGCTCGCGGATCCTTGGAGCTGTTGGACCGCGAACTGAGTCTTGCGCTGCTCACTCACATGGAGCAGCCCGAACTTCATTTCCATCGTGCGGAGCCAGTTGTCCGCATCGAGGGGTTCATCCGCCCTTGAGAATACCGGGGGATGAGTCGCTAGAAAGTCGGAGTAGGAGCTCTGTTGGCGCTCCTCACGATCTTGACGCCTCTCTGGTCGAGACGTATTTGCAATGAGGGTCTGCAGCAACTCCGTATGCTGCTGATGAGAGCCCGCCATTGCGGCCACAATATCCGCCAAAGTAACCGTTGGCGGTGGCGGTTGTTGCTGTTGCTTCTGCTGCTGTTGCTGTCCCAAGGAGTCCTCGGGAGGCTGTTGGGAGGTCTCTCCCCCCTGACTGGAACCTCCAACGTCCGGGTTGGAACGAGTACGAGTCGTTCTGAAATTCAAAACAGCAGCGATCAGCACATGTCATACTTAAAATTCCATATGAAACAGTAGGTATTGAAGTGACGCATGAATAATTTGCACAACATTCACATATATTGATAAAGCATAAACTTTATACAAGATACATTAGTCTCGGGTCTCCGAGAAGTCGTGCTCATGTCGTCACTATCTATACATATGCTACTGTCTACCTGACATGTCAGTGATTAAAAAAGTTTGGGTCACATCACTATAGCTGCCCTACTTGGCAACGGTAACCCCCTACTCGGAGTAGAACTCGACCTCCTGCTGGTCGTCCTCCTCCGGTACCTCTACTGGTGGCTCTGGGTCTACAACCTCCTCTTCTGGCTCGGGTTCTCCAATTGCCGGAAGACCCAAGACCACGGGTACGGCACCTACCACCGGTATACCCATCACCGGGGGTACGAGGTCCTGCAACGCGTGCACCTCGTCCATGGTTTGGTTGTAGTCCTCTTCCCAGCCTTGCCCCTCCTCAATAGCATCGTCCCGCTCTTGAGTAAGGACCTCATTCTGCTGGGTCAAAGCCTGCACTTGTTGTTGCAAAGCCGTTATGTTGACAAGGCTTTTCCTCTTCGCCTTCTTCAGACGATGCAACTGATTATGTTGTTCGTTCAGTCGCTTAATCGTCGGAAGGAGAACATTGCGGAGTGCGCTGTGAGCACTCTCGAAGTGGTCTCCACGGCTGTTACTCTCCTTGAGCTTCATGGTGAGACACTCCGTATGAACAGCTTGGCTGTCCATCACGGCCTTTCCCGCCCTTATCTGGAGGCTAAGATTCTCCTCCACGGGGTTGTACCTTGGGCAACCCGGATCTGTTGCCTCCATGTACCTCCCTTCCCACACTTGATTGGCCCGTCCCTCCATCGGAACGAGCGTGTATGGAGTTCCCTCCATAGCTCTCATGTGCAGTCGGCAGAAACGCGACTTGGTGTCGCGGGCTACCACTTGCCACATTCCCTCCGGTTGTCTGCCTCTTACCGTAACGGTGAACGGCGCCCAACCGGGTGGCGTAGGTCCTGCAGGAAATTAGACATGGATCATCCACGCCTTGTTCCCCTCCTTGCCTTCTTCTTTGGCGAAGTACTGCAGCATCTTTCTGTACCCGAAATATTGAAGCATTTGCCTCAATGCTTCCGGATAGCCGCTGTGATGAGAACAGTGGGACACCACCCAACCGTTCTCCAATTGTTTATCTGCTGTCATCTGAAGAAACATATTTGAGAAATGTCAAATATTTATGTTAACAGTAAACCATTGAGTTATAACATAAAACATGTCATTGAACTCATAAGACTTGGGAACGTAGTTCAAACTTAAACAATTTGACTGTTGATCTGCTGTCCAATATGACAGCCCTGACCAGTTTCCATTTCAACCTGATTTAGACCATGCTAAAGGCAAAACCAATTCTGTAGCTCAACATCAAATTAAAGTTAACTTCAAAATCTTTCCAGAAAGTATTTGCTTGGCCTAAGATCAGTCTTAGTTCAAAAGTTATGAGATGTCAAAGTTAACAGAATTTCTGGAGAAAATTGGACAGCATCTCCCTGCTTTCGGTACTGATTTGATCCAAGAATTCCAGTTAATTCTACTCCCAATCTGGCAAAACTTTCTGTTACAAAGTTGTAACCCATCTCATGAACTTTTAATAACTACCTCATTTTCTATTTTTGGAATTTTATGCAGGAAGTTATGCTCAATTTACAGAGAGTTACAAAGAGTGTTTGCTCTGCCCTGTTTTCTGGACAGTTTTAACTCTACTGCATTTTTCGATTGGTTAGAGGATGAAACACCTCTGGACCTCAACAGAAAAGTTGTAAAGCTCTTCCAAAGCTTTCTAAAAAGTATCATATGACCCTAACCTCGAAAGAACTCAACCTCTAACCTCTGATTAACTTCAGCCTTAATTCAGCTGAAAACAGGGGACTCTGTCCTTAGTATCGTATAAGTTGAAAACTTGTTAACTTTGAATATCTTGTTCAAGGGAGGGAGTTACATCAAGTTTTAATGCTCTGGATTAAAACTATCAAGTTTTACAATGAAGTTATTCATTTATTAAAGTGTGACATCGATGTGTCACCAGATCATGTCGGTACTACATCCTCACAAAGAAAAACCTATACCGGACTTAGCCGGCTTCGTTAGTTCAGTGGCACTAAGCGTCACTCACACACGGATGCTACACGTATATCGTTTCATGGTTAGACTACCTGCAGGTAACTCACACAATCGTCAGACTCAGCTGCACACCGAGCCCGGTATCCATACAGTTCGTACACCCGGCCGTCATCACTCGCCCGGATGTTCTCAAGCCAAACACGCCTTGAGCTACGTGTTCACGTTACTGACCACGTGATGGGGTCTCCCAAATTGCCCGAAGCATGCCAGGGACAGACGTTGCTCGAATACCCCAAACGACATGAAGAGTCGTAGAGGATATTAAAGCGGGTCGGGTTACCTGCCACCCGTGGGGCTCCACTCTTCAGCTTGTGCGCACTGGTGGACAGCGCTTACGCACACCCCCCAAGACATAGATGTCCCGAGATGCACGATTTTCCGACATAAGCAAATAGGTTAGTATGTCACTTTCTATACACTAATAACATCCTTATATGGGCTACTACTCGTTCCTCACTGGATTTTTGAAAAAGATGACCTTTGTAATGCGTTAAACCTCAAGCGAGCGCTGATATCACGCTGACACGACCCCACGGTCTTGTCGGGCCAGGATCACGCTGAGGGGTGCTGCGTTGCACAGCACCGGATAACGCACGTCAAAGATACAAAGCGGAAGCAAAATTTTATTACATAAACCAGTTTATGAACATTTTTACAACAAAATAGTCCAGTCCACACTCACGGGCGTAGACTAAGCATTGAGTTCACGTTCAGCCCGTGAACGTGTCCCCGCTAGCACGCACACACACTAACACGGCGGCGTGCACAACTCCCACTCGACGGGGTTCCCCTCCTATGGTTCCATCTCCTCCTCGGGAGTCCCTTCCTCATAGAACCCTGCAAAAGCTTCAAACACAAGCAGTGAGCATGATGGCTCAGCAAGACTGACCCGTCTCTCCTATACATGAAACTTCTACATGGAGGGCTATAGGTTACATGAGATAAAAGAAGTTGCAAGGACTCACCTAATTAGTGGAACCTTACTTTCAAGTTTTAGCAACAGGTTGTGGAGACTTTACGCTAAGGCACATGAGAGAGCCGCAATCAAACAAGAAATGCATTTCTCTCATGTACTTTGCCCAAAGTTGAAAAGAACTTTAATTAGCTCTAAAACTACAACAAGACATTAACAAGCAAGGTATGTCTTTCAAATCAGCAAACTTTTATCATGTATCTAGCCTGTTCTTTCTACGTCACGGTACAATGAACAAGTGGTACTCACTGACCGCGAGGGAGGGCGATTATAATCGATTTACACCTGCAGGGTTACCCGAATAACCCGTCACGTATGCCCGTACTCGATGTTGCCTACAGCAACCATCACGGACGCCGTACGCAACCACCTTTCACCCGTTAGCCAAATGTTGAACCTGTCCAATCATACCGAGCAAGAGGTCTCTGCGCGCGCATCCACAGTGCCACCAGCCGATTTACACCTCGAGCTCTCAACCTACCCTCTAAACGACCAGCTATGCTTCAACACCCAGCTACCCGAGTTACATCGATTTCCCGGTTCCCATATAGCCGGTAGGTCTTCGGTACTGTTCTAGCTTGTTCAACAGGCCCACACACGGCTCGGTCCTCAATCGACACAAGCGGAGCTATAGCACCCAGGCCCCAAAGTCCTGCTGCCCTTACTCTCCGCTCAGTCTCATTTTTCTTGCCATGTGTTTCATTTGCTATCCTTACCCGAGCGATGTGCCTCTAGCCTATTCTCGCGAGCAGTTCCAACTACTCGACTTGTACCGAAACCTACTCTATCTTAGCATTGCAGTGGCTAACGAGGTTTTCAATCCTAATCCCAACCCATGGTTTTATTGGCTATGCAATTGGGTTTTCAAACAAGACTCTAATGCAAGCAGTAATGGTACTCAAAGTAAGTACTCCAAACAGTAAAAATTTGTAAAAGGGTTAATGCAAACCGGAGCTTGCGTTTCTGCTCTTGGTCGTAGGCTAGCTGCTCTTCCGGAGTGATGAAGTCTAGGACTTCGGGTTCCTCCTCAACCTTAGCGACTACATGAGATAACATGTATATGTATTAATTTAAATACATTCGAATTGAATTTAAACTTGTGAACATTATAAGTCTCACTAGAAAGACCCAATGACTCTGAAATTTTTATTGTGGTTTGGTTACAACCTAAACAGATATTTGGCCAAGTTTCATTTGCAGCAAAGCTCATTTGAGCTCTCCACAAATAATTATGTACTTGACTTTAATTGGAGCTCCTAGGGTGTTCTAGGGGTTTTCATGGAGGAAGCCATGACTTTATGAAAACTAGATTTTCAGAGGGTTCTAATGGAGTTGGTTTCACTTAATTTGAAGATTTCTAGCTAAAGATATGAGCTAAACAATTTCAGAGAAATTCTGAAAATGTTTCTGGACATTTTCTATTTTCTCTGGAACAGTTTTATTAATCACACCATTAGGTGGATCAAATGAGCTCAAATGGATCTGAAATTTTATGGGAGCTCAGGGATATTTTGGTGGACAATCCAGCAAAATTTCAGACTTTTCCTCCAAAGGGTTCTCCAGTTAAAATTCTAAACACTTTAAATTTTAGAGAATTAATTCCGGAGAAATAAAGATTTTCATGAAGTGAAACTTGATTTGCTGGAAAGTACTCAGAGAGCTGAATCCAAAAAAATTTGGTTCACTCGATTTGGAGTTTCCTAGCCAAACTTATGTGGGTTTGAAGTTTGAACTAAATCTGAAAATCGGGAAAAAGTTTAAACCGCTCCGCGTGGGACCGGGGCTACGTGTCAACTCTTCATCGGTCGACACACGGGGCTACGGATTTCTTCGTGCGCACCCGCACCAGATCCATGCCACAGCGAATCCCGGGGTTTAAAATATCGGCCGCTGACGCGTGGGACCGGGGGCTTCGTCTACCTCCCGCCTCCCGCGCTCGGCCGCCGCGACACCTCGCCGGAGAGCTCGCCGGTGGCCTCTGTGGTGCGCCAAACTCCATGATTCTGGCCGCCTCTGCCTAAATCCTCCCGGGGAACATGATGCTGGGCTCAGCTCGTCATGAAAATCACCGGCACATGGTCGGCGACGAGCGGCAGCTTTGGAGGAACTTCGGCCGTGTCGGCCGGCCCTCCTAGCACCCCAACCGATTGAACAAGAGGTCGTCGAGCACCAGTGAACCCTAGGAAAGGTCGACTTGAGCTCCACGGAGCTCGGAAATGGCTGTCACCGTGCGACCTAGGCCGGAAGTCGGGGATTCTCCTAAAACTCGAAGAACAGTGACTTTCCTCAACGGTTCTTCATGGTTTCTGCTCCTATGGACTCGTACGGGCACCTAGAAGTGCTTCCCTCTGTGAGAGGATGAGTGGTGCGGTGTGTACTGCAAATTTTGCAGATCAGTCTGGGCCTCCCTTTTGTATACCGTCGCAAAATCATGAAATTCCGGCATGAGTAGTTATGTCACGCCGCCGGGGCTGAAGAGGGACTGAAGGCGAACCTTTTTTCTATTCACAGCTCGGAGAATGGCGGGCTGTGGTGGCCGGACGGGTCATCCCCGTGACGGTGGCTCGAGCTGAACCGGGGAACGAAAGAACGTCGCGGTGGAGCTCAGGAAGGGTTGCTCAGGGTCTGGAACCGGCACGAGGGCGTCAAGGAAGGCTCGGCGCACCCGGTGCTGGCCTCAGATCGCCGTGAAAACCACAGGATCGGCCAGGCGATGAGGGACCGAGAGCTCAACCGAGCGGCGAGGGATTTCAGTTTGCTGGGTGAGAACGCGTCGGGATACCGGTGAGAAGCACCGGGGACGGCTCGGGTGCCTAGATAAGGGCCCAGGGAGGCGGTTCAGCGGCCAGGGGCGGCAAGCAGCTTCTGTCCCCGCCGTTTTCTCACCGTGGCAGCAGCTCGGTTGGGCGCAAGGAACCGAGATCAAGTCTTCAGTCGGTTCTTTGAACTGTGCAGCTGACATGTGGGTCCCACCAAAGTTTTAACCTCTGAAATTAACTTCCTCTCACTGCTACAAACAGTAATCCCCCTAATACCCCCTAGGATTTGAATTATCTACCACATGCCCATTTGGAATTGGTAGAATTCAAATTGTGTAGTGTTTAACAAAATTTCAGCACATATGCAGTTTGAAATTCAAATAAAGTTTGAATTTACTAAACTGAGCTCATGTCAAGATCAACTCCAAATGGAGTGAAAATTGGTGTGTGAGTTCACAAAAATGTGCTGAGTAAGAATATGTCTCCCACTTTTGAATTCATGGGATGGAAGTATTTTGAATTTGAATTTGAGTTCAAACCACCCTCTTTCTAGTTATACCCAAAAAGACTTCAAAAAGGTTTTGATTTTGGGTAAAACTTGGCATGGACATTCCTATCAAGGTGTAGGAATTTTTCATATGCCCAGCCCCCATTTGATGCATGTGGGAAATGCCACTTTTGCATTTTGTGAGTTTATTCTCTAATGAGCATGTTGATGGTGGTTACTTGCTCTTCAAATGTGTTCATCAACTTTCTGCAAATGAAGTGTGTGTGTGGTGTGATGAACACTTGAATATGTACAAAAAATTTAGGCCCTTACACCGGATGTCTTTCCGGATGATCTTCCGGGCATGCCACCCAAAATATATGTCGAGTTCAAGATTTAACTTGTACCTGGGACGACACCGATCTCACGGAGACCGTACAAGATGGCTCCGAATGAGCTGGCTGAACTGAAGGAGCAGCTCAATGACTTAATGAAGAAGGGTTTCATTCGACCGAGTTCCTCGCCATGGGGATTCTCAGCGCTGTTTGTGAAGAAGATGGATGAAACCTTGATGTTATGTGTGGACTACAGACCTCTCAACGCCATCACCATCAAGAATAAATATCCACTGCCCCGCATCGATATATTATTTGATCAACATGTGGGTGCGAGTGTATTTTCAAAGATGGATCTTTGCTCCGGGTATCACTAAATCAAGATCCGAGTGGAGGATATTTCGAAGACGGCCTTCTCGACGAGATATGGGTTATATGAATACCTCGTCATGTCTTTTGGTCTCACCAACACCAAGGCACATTTCATGTACCTCATGAAATCGGTGTTCATGCCGGAGTTGGACAAGTTCGTGGTGGTGTTCATAGATGACATCTTGGTTTACTCCAAGTCTGAAGAAGAACACGCTGAACACCTGCATATCGTGCTTCAATGATTACGAGACCATAAGCTTTATGCCAAGTTCAGAAAGTGTGAGTTTTGGATCAGGCAAGTGCCATTCCTCAGTCACATTATTTCTGCAGAAGGCATTGCAGTTGATCCAAGCAAAATCGAACAAGTGCTGAAATAGAAGTCTCCCACATCAGTCCATGAAGTCAGAAGTTTCCTCGGGTTAGCAGGATATTATCGGAGATTCATACCGAATTTCTTCAAGCTTGCTAAGCCGATGACTGAACTGTTGAAGAAGGGGATCAAATATGTTTGGAGCTCAGCTTGTGAAGAAGCTTTCCAAGCATTAGTGAAGCATCTTACAACAGCCCCGGTGTTAGCTCAACCGGATACAACCAAGCCCTTCAACGTATATTGTGATGCGTCCGGCATCGGGCTTGGCTTTGTATTGATGCAAGGAGGAAGAGTGGTCGCCTATGGCTCACGTCAACTTCGTAACCACGAGCAGCACTACCCAACCCATGATATTGAGCTTGCTGCTGTGGTGTTGGCCTTGAAAATGTGAAGGCACTATTTACTCGGGAACTTAGTGCACCTCTACACCGACCACAAGAGTCTGAAGTATATATTCACTCAAAAGGAGTTGAATACGCGGCAACAAAGATGGCTAGAACTGATCAAAGACTATGAGATCCAGATTCACTACCATCCCGGGAAGGCAAACGTGGTTGCCGACGCCTTAAGCCGCAAATCTCATGTCAACAATCTGTCCATCACCCCACTTGAAGAGGAGGAGCCGAGTCTGTACTTGGTTCCATATGGGGCGTTATATAATCTTGCTCTCGTCCCGACCATAAGAGAGGAGATTATGGAAGCTCAGAAGAAAGACATGGGAATGTCGCACATTCGGAGAAGGATGGAGAATGGCGAGATGAAATGATTCCGAAGGGATGAACACGACACTCTATGGTTTAAAGACCGTATAGTGGTACCCCGTGATATGAAGCTTCGGAAGAAAATCTTGAATGAAGCTCATTTATCCAGGTATTCTATTCATCCGGGAAGCAACAAGATGTACCAGGATCTGAAAACCAGGTTTTGGTGGACACGGATGAAAAGAGAAATCACAAAGTACGTATCCAAATGTGATACGAGTCGGCGTGTGAAAGCCGACCATATGCGTAAAGCCGGACAGCTGCAACCCTTGAACATTCTAGCGTGGAAGTGGGAGGATATCAGCATGGACTTCATAGTTGGTTTACCTCTCACGTCTCACAAACATGACTCGATTTGGGTAATAGTCGATCGACTAACCAAGTCGGCTCATTTTATCCCCGTACATACAAAGTATGTGGCCAAGCAATATGCGGAGCTGTATATTGCAGGGATCTTGTGCTTGCACGGTGTTCCCCGCTCCATTATTTCAGATCGCGGTGCGCTGTTCGTCTCTCGGTTTTGGGAACAGCTGCACGCGTCATTGGGAACCAAACTGATCCGAAGCTCTGCATATCACCCGCAAATGGATGGTCAAACTGAACGGGTGAATCATGTGCTTGAAGACATGCTACGCGCTTGTGCCGTCCACCACGGCAAGAATTGGGACGATCATTTGCCGTTGGCGGAGTTTTCTTACAACAATGGTTATCAAGCTAGCATCAAGATGGCGCCATATGAAGCTCTCTACGGGCCGGAAATGCCGCATACCACTCAACTGGTGCGAGTCCGGCGAGCGAGTTATCTACGGCATTGAACTTGTGAATGAGGCTGAAGAACGAGTGTGAGTAATACAAGCCAATCTCAAGGCTGCTCAATCTCGTCAGAAGAGCTATGCGGATAAAAGACGTCGCCCTCTCCACTTTGACATCGGGGACCATGTTTATGTCCGTGTGTCTCCGATGAAGGGAGCGTTTCGGAGTGAAGGATAAACTTGCGCCACGGTTCATTGGTGTGTTCGCCGTCATTGAAATATGCGGACCCGTGGCCTATCGCTTGGATTTACCGGCGTCGCTCGCAGAAATCCACAATGTCTTCCACATCTCTCAGCTGAGGAAGTGCCTCAGACCCTCCTCTGAAATCCACACTAAAGACATAGAAGTTCTTCAACCGGACCTCACGTACACGGAGTATCCAATCCGGATTATCGATGAAAAGACTCGCGCCACAAGAAACCGGACCTTATGGTTCTACAAGGTCTTGTGGAGCAACCATACCACTGATGAGGCCACATGGGAAAGCGAGGAATATCTACGAACTAATTATCCGGACTTGCTATCATCATATACCCGGTAAAGTTTCCCCACTTTGCATGTCTTTTGGAATCTCAGGACGAGATTCTTTTTAAGGTGGAAGGGATGTAAAATCCCCAAAAAGTGGTAGCAAGAAAAATTCAGCTCATGTACACTTAGGAAAAATGAGGGGAATTAAAACTTTGAATTATAAAGGTGTAAGTTCAAAGTGGTGATTCAAACTTCCAAAAACTTCCAAACATGGAGATCTAAGTGCATAACTTGGATCTTCATATTCCAAATATTCAACCTTCCAAATTTCAGCTCATTTGGAGGAGTTTCAATAGTTGTTTGGGATTGAAAGGAGAAGCCCTCTAATCTGAATTTCAAATTCAGTTTCAAATTTCAATTTCCTCAAGTTGCAAATTTGGTTCCACAAATGTGTTCTACACATTTGAATTAGCAGCCATGCCAAAAATCAGAAACTTTGGACTTGGTTTGCTATGTTTTTGGAGCAAGGCAAAAAGGAGAATTCAAATTCTATTTCAAATTCAAATGACCAAACACAATTCAAACTTCACACCAGATATCAAATCAGTTTGGATTCAACTTTTCAAACCATGACTTGGGGTGGAAGTATGTGTTACCGCCTCTGCTGAATTCGGTCGAACACCGAGCGGCCGCCAGCTCTCGGTTGAACCCGCGCCCGAGGGAGAGCACCGCGCCACTTCCTGCTGCCTGAGTTTTCTCAGCTGGATCACGGCAAGGAGTGCACCGGAGCTATTTCGCTTTTCCTCAGCTCTTACTCGCGCCTCAGCCGCTTCCTTCGCACAGAACACAGCCGCCGGTTCTTTCCCGATCATCCACAGCAACCGAGCGCGATTGCTCGAGCTATCCACAGCAAAGAGTAGCGCCTTGACGTGCTCTAGCCCCTACCAGAATTCCTCCAAGATTTCCTATCGGAGCTGCTCACAAAATACGGATTTGCGCCAAAGCGTTGGGGTGCACCAGACCTCACCGTTTCGGCTCACCGTCGACAGCCTCATCCGGCCACCCTCTTCCCCAACTTACTGTACACGAAAGGTGCATTTGCATGTCCTGATCATGTAGACAGAGGCCGTTTAGCGGTTGCTAGAACCGGTGGCGAGAATTTCACCATTTCCCAAAACTGTGTGCAGGCGGGTAGTGCTCGGTCTAACCCAAAATTCGTGTTGCACGATCCACTAGAGCTCGAGAAAGCTTGCACACAACTTCCATACTTCCTAGCGCCCCTCCTTGACAAAGAACCGAGTGAAAACGTCAAGAAATGAGGGAGTTCTAGCTGTTTTCTTAGTCGCCGGTGCAAAAGCACCTCGGGTTACCGTGGAGCCACCGGTTGCCGGTTTTTTCACTGGCGTTAGAGGCCATTACTAGCTTCTGCACCACCAACTGGTGCTCCAGAGACAAAAATATGAGCGTTTGGTGAGGTATGGGGCTCGGTTGACCTCGCCGGAACCCTAGGGGCACACTGTCACCGTCGCGCACCACCCTCCGGGCATCGCTGGCCGCCGGAGACCATGCCAGCGAGTTCAGCGTGCCAACTTAGTAGGGGGCAGCAAGTTTGAAGCCGGGAGGTGGCCGGGAAGTTGATTCCGGCGACCCTCGCCGGAGCAACGCCGCAGGTCCTCTGTTTTGGCGTGAGGTAGAAGACAGGACTGACGGGTGAGGCCCACAGCACGGATTTAAACATTTCCAGATTTTCCTAATTCAGTTCAAACTTTGGAGAGCCATAACTTTGTGTAGAAAACTCCAAAAAGGGTGAGACCAATTTTATTGGAATCCTCATAAGGAGTACTTCACAGAGGAACAAATTGCTTGCTATAAAAATGCCTAGGAATTTCTGTGGAATTGTCTTTAGTAAATCATTTAGGGATTTATTACAGGAGCAATTCTATATGAAACATTCCCAAATTTGGGAAGCAAATCTTTTTCATAGTTACTGATCTCAAATTAAAATTGGGCTTCATTGGAGTTATTTGCTAGGCTAAATTGTCTTCAAAAGTTCAGCCTTTATTTGAAAATTCAAATTTAAACAGAAACTTTTTCAGAACTCTTGTCCAACTTCAAAAATTCATATCTCTCTGTTGCTAGCTCCAAAAATGGTGAAACAAATTTTGTTAGAACCATGGAGACTTATCCTAATCAGATCTTCCACTTTTAGCTATGTCAAAGCTCCTGATTTGGGTTCAAAATTCAGAGAATCCTTGTACTTGTAGGAATTTTGGAGACTACCTTGTGCAATGACATTTCTCCAAATTTTGCTCAGATCATCCTTAGAGGGTCCAGTATTCACTGTAAAAATCCCAAAGCCAATTAAGGATCCTAAATAGCAGTAGCTATGAATAAAGTTTACCTTTTATAAGTCCTTAATACCTATACATATATTTTGTTACATCTCGTAATAGTGACCAAAGTTGAGGACGCACCGGAGCCCTTGGACGTCCTCCCACCAGAAGCTAACTTCTCCTCTGACTCGCAACCAGGCAAGCCCAGGTTTGCATTTAAGTACTTTTGCAAATTCTTCATTTGTATCACTTATGTTTAGGGTGAATTGCTTGCTAATGATGAAGGGCTGGGTAGTTTACAAACTCGACGAGTAGAGAATGCTGTGCTAATGTTCTTAGGATCTTGGTAGAAGTCGAGTGGTTGGAAGCTACTCATGAGATAGAATTTCTCCAACAGGATGAGAAGAGGTAGAAAATGGCTTAAGTTGTGAAACTGAGACCAGCAGGGGTGATAGGATGCAGTGAGCGGAGGTCTCACGTGCTTAGCCCTGTTGGTGTCGATTGAGGACCGTGCCGTGTGCAGCCCTGCTGGACAAGTGTTGAACAGTACCAGATGCATACTGGCATATGGGAACCAGGAAACCGATGTAATTGGTTAACCTGGGTGCCGAGGCTTACCCAACCGTTTTTAGGAGTGGGCTGAGGGTAGCAAGGTGTAAATCTGCCAGTGGGCACAGTCACGCTCCACGCGGGGACCTCCTGCCCGTTACGGATGGACCGGTTCGGCATTTTGGTTGCCTTTGAAAGGTTGTTGCATACAATAGAGTAGGAAGGGGTGTGGAATCACGCTTCTGAAAGTGGGTGTATGTGACGTGTTATCCGGGTGTGTCCTGATTGCAATCACCGTCCCTCGCGGTTATTTGAGTACCCGCTTGTTCACTGCGCTGTGACGTAGTAAGAAGCGAAATAAGCCAACTGAACATGCTGTATTGAACTATTAATGTCTTGAAACCTTGTATGCTGTAGTTATAGAGCTAATTAAGTTTATATTCCACTTTGGGCATCACCACATCGGAGGGAAGTGTTTCTTGTTTGATTGTGGACTTCCGATGTGAGGGCTGCCTAAGGCTCATTAAACTGTTGCTATAAAACTGAAAGTAAGGATCAACATGTAGGCGTGTCTTTATTGCAAAGTTCTGTTTCCTATCTTACATATCCTTACATGTAGAGTTCCATGTCTATGCTAGTCGGTTAAGCCTTGCTGAGCCATCTTGCTCACGGTTGCAATATTTTGAGCTGTGTGCAGGTGAGAGTTATGAGGAAGGTTCCGAGGACGAGGCGATACCCCCGTCGGGCTACACGGCCGAGCTGGAGCCCTGCACGCCGCCGTGATCTCCGGTTTGATGTTGCTAGTGTGTAGCGTCCCCGAGCTGGACAGCTACACTTTTGCTTAGTTAGGATGAGGGAGATGCTATGTATAATACTTCCGCTGTATAATTAAGTTTTTGTAAAAAGACTTCCGCTGTTTTATATCAAATAAAAGTTTGTATGTTGTTCTTAATTCTTTTCATGTGTGCTGTTGGGTGCCGCATCGCACGGCACCACCCTCTGCGATCCTGGAGTGGGTGAACCGCGGGGTGGTCCCCACACCTAGCTCTCTCTTAGGGTCGGCTAGCCATAATTTTAGGTTTTCCGAGGATAGCTGGATATAACCGAAGCCCACAAGAACTCAAAATTCATCTTGCATGGTTGATCATGCCCAAAGCTTGTTGAGCTAGAGCAACTAGGGTTCCTCACGACCACCCTGACCAAAAACCACAAGGAGACATCCATCCAATGGGCTGAGCAACGCAAACTCGCCGTCGCCGGCCGAAATGGCTCAGGTTACCGTTGACCTCATAGCTCCGGTCGTTTTCCGCGCGGTTTGAGTACACCAACAGCTTCCTCAAGCTGCAGTGGTGCTTTACGGACGCTTTGGGCATCGAGATAGGCATAGTATGCGTTGGTCATCGTCGGCGCCGCACCACCGATCGCCGCCGTCGAAGCTGACCGGTTTTCCGGCGGTGGCATGCTGCACAACCTTGTCCGGCCACTAGCGCTTGGTCTGAGGAGCATGTAGCGCGAAAGATCAACGGAAATGGTCCACCGTAGCCGTTGAATGGATCGTGCCATGGCCTCTGTTCATCGCGCGCTCGGGCGCCGGCGGGAGGTTGAAGGAGGCACTGTGTGGGACCCACGTGCAGTGTTTTAAACATTTTCTCGATTTTCAGATTTAGTTCAACTTCATACCCACATAACTTTGGCTAGGAAACTCCAAATCGAGTGAACCAAATTTTGTTGGATTCATCTATCTGAGTACTTTACAACAAATCAAGTTTCACTTTATGAAAATCTATATTTCTCCAGAATTAATTCTTCAAAATTTTTACTGTTTAGAATTTTAACTGGAGAACCCTTTAATGGAAAATTCTGAAATTTGGCTAGGATGTTTGCCAAAGTATCCCTGACATACCATTAAAATTTCAGATCCATTTGAGCTCATTTGATCCACCTAATGGTGTGATTAATAAAACTGTTCCAGAGAAAATGGAAAATGTCCAGAAACATTTTCTGAATTTCTCTGAAATTGTTTAGCTCATATATTTGGCTAGGAATCTTCAAATTAAGTGAAACAAACTCCATTAGAACCCTCTGAAAATCTAGTTTTCATAAAGTCATGGCTTGCTCCATGACAATCCCTAGAACACCCTAAGTGCTCCAATTAAGCCAAATACACAATTTTTTGTGGAGGACTCAAATGAGCTTTGCTGCAAATGAAACTTGGCCAAGTATCTGTTTAGGTTGTATCCAAACCACAGTAGAAATTTCAGAGTCATTGGCCCTGTATAGAAACACTTTTAGTCTTAACAAATTCAACTTCAAATTCAAATGCATTCAAATTGATGCATACATGTATTTATCTCATGTAGTCGCTAAGGTTCAGGAGGAGCCCGAAGTCTTAGACTTCATCACTCCGGGGAAACAGCTAGCCTACGACCCACAGCAGCAAGGTAAGCTCCGGTTTGCATTAGCCTTTTTATAAATTTTACTGTTTTGAGAACTTACTTTGAGCACTCACTTAAATTATGCATTAGAGTCTTTTTTGAAAACCCAAATGCACAGCCAAGAAAACCCTGGTTTGGGCATAGGTTTGTAAACCTCGATTAGCCACTGTAATGCTAAGTTAGTGTAGGATTCGGTACAAGTCGAGTAGTTGGAACTGCTCGCGAGAATAGGCTAGAGGCACACTACTCGGGTAAAGATAGCAAGTAGAACACATGGCAATAAAAATGAGACCAAGCGGAGAGTAAGGGCAGCAGGATGTTGGGGACTGTGTGCCATAGCTCCGCTTGTGTTGGTTGAGGACCAAGCGGTGTGCGGGCCTGTTGAACAAGCTAGAACAGTACCAAAGATCTACCCGATATTTGGGAACCGGGAAACCGATCTAATTCGGGTAGCTAGGTGTTGAGGCATTACTTGTCATCCAGAGGGTAGGTTGAGAGCTTGAGGTGTAAATCGGCTGGCAGCACTATGGATGCGCCCACAGAGACCTCTTGCTCGTGACGATAGGACCGGTTCAACATTTGGCTGACGGGTGAAAGGTGGTTGCGTACGACGTCCGTGATGGGTGCTGTAGGCAACATCGAGTACGGGCATACGTGACGGGTTATTCGGGTAACCCTGCAGGTGTAAATCGATTATAATCGCCATCCCTCGCGGTCAGTGAGTACCACTTGTTCACTGTACCGTGACGTAGAAAGAACAGGTGTGAGACCTATGTGTGCTGAATACATTGGCTTTGACGATAAAAGTTTTGAATACTACGAAAACACCTTTTTAACAAGGTATGACTCTAGGTCCGAGTTCCTGCAAGGTCCGACGATAGGTCCGACTTGTTTTGGGTAGCTCCGGCAAGGTCCGACGTAAGGTCCGACTTGCTTTGTCTAGGTCTGACTTGTTTTGGCTAGGTCCGACTTGTTTTTGCTAGCTTCGGTGCTAGGTCCAACTAGCTTTGGCAAGTTCCGTGCTAGGTCCGACTAAGCTTTAGTAAGCTCTGGCGCTAGGTCCGACTAGCTTTGGTAAGCTCTGATTCAAGGTCCGATTAGCTTTGGTAAGGTTCGGAGCTTGATTGCAATGGTTCTGCTTTTAACTTGCAATGTTTCGAACTTGCTTTACTCTTATGGAAAGTTTGCTTAGTATTATTTTACTAAGTTTTTTGTGTGTTTTGGTGGTTATGGCTGATATCATTTTGCTATGGTTTACAACATGCTTATGTGAGGTGCTCACGTAAGATGTTGTAGTTTCGGAACTAACGAGAGTCAAGTCGAGGACTTGTGCTCGGAAGTATTGGTTGTTTATTCATGTGCAGGTGTTGCTTGAGTTTAAGACATGCCTGGTGACGGGATCCATTGAACTAGTCTTAGGGAGAAGATGAGGTTCAACAACCAAGTTCGGGAGGAATTGTGGTTGAGTTGATCAGGAGGTTGCACAGTATGTTTGAATCAAGAACAATACATCTGAACGTATCTTGGACGTTGTTGGAAGATGTTTGCACGTGTGCAAGGAGTGCATGGACGTGGCTGCATGGTTCCAAGGCATGATGAAGAGATGTGGACGTAAAGAATTGGTCGGAAAGGTCCAACCGACTAGGTTATGGACTCAGGCTGCGGCTGAGTCGTGTTTGACTGAAATACGGAAAGTTTTGAGTTGATTATGATAGGATTTCGTGTGGGTCACGAATTTGAGTTGTTTTAGAAATGCGGGATACGTTCCTAAGGTGTTTGGAAGTCTTAAGATTGCTTCTATCTACGAATAGAAGAGTCTTGAGCAGTTATGGAAGTTAGAGTTTGAATCCAAGTAGGAGTAGGAGTCCTAGTTTGAATTGGGATTGCCTTAGGGCTGGTTATATAAGAAAGGTGTGGGGACCACCCCGTGGTTCACCCACTCCAAGATCGCATAGGGTGGTGCCGTGCGATGCGGCACCTAACAGCACACACGAGAAGAATAACGAACAACATACAAACTTTTATTTGTTATAAAACACCGGAAGTCTTTTACAAAACCTATTCAAACAGCGGAAGTAATATACATATACAGCCTCTCATCCTAGCTATGCAAAAGTGCAGCCGTCCAGTCCGGGGACGCTACACACTAGCAACATGAAACCGGAGATCACAGCGGCGTGCAGGGCTCCATCTCGGCCGTGTACCCTGACGGGGGCATCGCCTCATCCTCGGAACCCTCATCATAGCTCTCACCTGCATACAGCTCAAATATTGCAACCGTGAGCACGAAGGCTCAGCAAGTCTTAACCGTCAACCCTAGGCATGGAACTCTACGTGCAAGGATGTGTAAGGTAGGAAAGGACTTTGCAATAAAGACACACCTATAAGTTGATCCTTACTTTCAGTTTTATAGCAGCAGATTCATGTGCCTTAGGCAGCCCTCACATCGGAAGTCCACAATCAAACAAGAAACACTTTCCTCCGATGTGGTGATGCCCAAAGTGGAATATAAACTTAATTAGCTCTATAACTATAGCAATCAAGGTTTTCAAGACATTAATAGATCAATACAGCATTCTCAGTTGGCTTATTTCACTTCTTACTACGTCACAGCGCAGTGAACACGCGGGTACTCAAATAACCGCGAGGGACGGTGATTGCAATCAAGACACACCAGGATAACACGTTACATACACCCACTTTCAGAAGCGTGATTCCACAGCCCTTCCTACTCTGTTGTATGCAACAACCTTTCAAAGGCAACCCAAATGACGAACCGGTCCATCCGTAACGGGCAGGAGGTCCCCGCATGGAGCGTGACTGTGCCCACCGGCAGATTTACACCTTGCTACCCTCAACCCACTCCTATTTACGGTTGGGTAAGCCTCGGCACCCAGGTTAACCAATTACATCGGTTTCCTGGTTCCCATATGCCAGTATGCATCCGGTACTGTTCGATACTTGTCCAGCAGGGCCGCACATGGACGGTCCTCAACCGACACCAACAGGGCTAAGCACGTGAGACCTCTTCTCACTGCATCCTATCCCCCCCTGCTGGGTCTCATTTTCATAACTTAAGCCGTTTTCTACCTCTTCTCATTCCATATGATAAGTACTATCTCGCGAGTAGCCTCCAACTACTTGACTTCTACCGAGATCCTAAACATTAGCATGGCATTCTCTACTCGTCGAGTTTGTAAACTACCCAACCCTTATTAGGATTTAAAAGGCTATGCAATTGGGGTTTCAATCACCCTAACTCTAATGCATACATTTCAACCTAGACATAAGTGATACAAATGAAAAACTTTATAAAATGTACTTAAGTGCAAACCGGGGCTTGCCTGGTTGCGAGTTAAAGGGGAAGTCAGCTTCTGGTGGGAGGACGTCCAAAGGCTCCGGTGCGTCCTCAACTTCGGTCACTATTATGAAATGTAATAAAATATATGTGTAAGTATTAAGGATTTATAAGAATTGAACTTCTATTCATAGCTACTGCTATTTAAAATCCTTAATTGGCTTTGGGAATATTACAGTGGATACTAGACTCTCTAAGGATGATTCGAGCCAAATCTGGAGACATGTCATTGCACCATGAAGTATTTAAAATTCCTACAAGTACAATGCTTCTCTGAATTTTTAGCCCAAATCAGGAGCTTTGACATAGCTAGTGGTGGAAGATCTGATTAGGGTAAGTCTCCATGGTTCTAACAAAATTTGTTTCACCATTTTTGGAGCTACCATCAGAGATATATGAATTTTTGAACTTGGACAGGAGTTCTGAAAAAGCTTCTGTTTAAATTGGAATTTCTAATTAAAGGCTGAACATGGGAAGGCAGTTTAGCCAAGCAAATGAACTCCAATGAAGCCCAAATTTTTTCTGAAAATCAGTAACTATGGAAAGGATTTGCTGCCCAAATTTGGGACTATTTCATAAAGAATTGCTCCTGTAATAAATCCCTAAAGGATTTACTAAAAACTATTCTACAGAAATCCCTGGGCATTTTCATAGCCTAAAATTGGTTTCTCTGTGAAGTACTCCTCATGAGGAATCCAGAAAAATTGGTCTCACTCTTTTTGGAGTTTTCTACACAAAGTTATGGGCTTGCAAAGATCAGCTAATTCCTGGAATTATTTCCCTAATAGAAACTTCAAATAATTGGAACTGGGCCCACTGTTTTAAAGCGGACCAGTGAGATTTCGGCAACACTGGGGGCTACGGGGTTATTCCCGCACAGCCGCACCGGATCCGGCGCCACAGGCCGATCCCCGCGCGCATACGGAGGCTGACCGGTGGGACCCGGCCCTCCTTCGTCTTCCTCACACTGCCCGCGCCTCCCGTGGCGGCACATGCCGGCGAGGCTCGCCGGGATGGGGTTCCCGTAGTCCAAACTTCATCAAACTCGCCGCCTGTGAGTTCTACACCGTGCTGAACACGAGGGTGGGGTCGGGAGCCGATGACAACAGCCGAAAAGGTGCTTGCACCGGCGACCATGTTGAACCTTACTTCGGCGACCCCGCTCTCCCTCAACAGTGGGTCTTTCGGGCTAGGATTTGCTCCAAAAACACCAGTGTCACATGGGCAACATCGACCCATAGCTTGCTCTTCATGAAAACCACCGGAGAGGGGACCTCACCGGCGACCTGAGCCCGTAAAACTTCGGCGGCGACAAAAACTCGAAGAAGCCTTCAGTTCTTGATGGTTTCCGACACCGTTTGAGCGAGAAGGATCGCAGGGATCTAACAAAGCTTCTCCTAGACCAGGATGAGCTTTAGCTATCGCAACACAAAGAATTTGATTGTAGACCGAGAAGTGCTGCTATGAACTAGGGTTTGGTAAAACCCGAAATTCTCACTACCCGGTTGATCAATCATGCTGAGGCTTTCGGTAACACGATCTACGGACAACAACGCACCTTTCTTGTGCAGGGAAGGGGCGGTGAAGCTGGACGTAGCGCGCTGTCCACGGTGAACCGAACGGGGTTCCGCCGAGCACCTCCGATCGCCGGTGCCAATCTCTGGTTTGCGTGTAGCATGAGCTAGGAAGCTTAGGGGAAAGAAAGGTGGAGGCTGAAGCACTCTCTTGCACTTCTTTTTGCTGTTTAGGGCTCAATCATCCGAGCTCGGAGGGCGGTGGTTGATCGGAAGGAACCGAGCGGCGAGGTCTCTCACGGTCCTGGTCGGCGCTCGGGCAGAGAAACTGAGGAGGCTACGGATGACGGCAGAGAGGAGAAATAGAAGTGCGCTGCAGCCCTGATCGCCTACGCACACCGGCTTGACCTTGGGGGCAACGAGGAAGCAGCTCGGTGGAGGCAGCCGTCGATCGGTGGCGCGCGGTGAACAGCCGGATGAAAACGGGGTCGGTTCATTTGCTGTGTCTGGCTGACAGTAGGGCCCCACCTCCCCCTTTGTTTAGTCAAATTTCTCTGATATTTTTCATCCAGCAACTCAACATTAAAGACTGGACTTCACCCCAAAGTCATAGTTTGAATTTGCTGAATTCAAATAGTTTGAATTCTGGTGTGAAATTTGGATGTGGTTTGATCATTTGAATTTGAAAAGGAGTTTGAATTCTCCACTTTGTATTGCCTCAAAAATATAGCAAACCAGCTCCAAAGTTTCCAATTTTTGGCATGGCTGCTCATTCAAAGGTGGAGGACTCAGTTGTGAAACCAAATTTTGAAATTGAGGGAATTGGAATTTGAAACTGAATTTGAAATTCAGATTAGAGGGTTTTTCCTTTTAATTCCAAACAAATATGAAAACTCCTCCAAATGAGCTGAAATTTGGAAGGTTGAATATTTGGAATATGAAGATCCAAGCTGTGAATTTAGATCTCCATGTTTGGAAGTTTTGGGAAGTCTAAACCCTCACTTTGAACTTACACCATTATAATTCAAAGTTTTAATTCCCCTCATTTTTCATAAGTGTACATGAGCTGAATTTTCTTGCTACCACTTTTTGGGGATTTTACATCCCTCCCACCTTAAAAGAATCTCGTCCCGAGATTCAAAGAAAAAGTAAAGTGGGGAAAACTTTACCGGGTATATGATGATAGCAAGTCCGGATAGTATGTTCGTAGATAGTCCTCGCTTTCCCATGTCGCCTCATCAGCGGTATGGTTACTCCACAAGACCTTGTAGAACCATAAGGTCCAGTTTCTTGTGGCGCGAGTCTTTTCATCGATGATACGGATTGGATACTCCGTGTACGTGAGGTCCAGTTGAAGAACTTCTATGTCTTTCGTGCGGATTTCAGCCAAGGGTTTGAGGAACTTCCTCAGCTGAGAGATATGGAAGACATTGTGAATGCCTGCGAGCGACGCCGGTAACTCTAAGCGATAGGCCACGGGTCCACATCTTTCAATGACGATGAATGGACCAATGAACCGCGGCGCAAGTTTACCCTTCACTCTGAAATGGTGAACTCCCTTCATCGGAGACACACGGACATAAACATGGTCCCCGATGTCGAAGTGGAGATGGCGGCGTCTTTTATCCGCATAGCTCTTCTGACGAGATTGAGCAGCCTTAAGATTGGCTTGTATTACTCGCACTCGTTCTTCAGCTTCATTCACAAGTTCAATGCCGTAGGTAACTCGCTCGCTGGACTCGCACCAGTTGAGAGGTGTGCGACATTTCCGGCCGTAGAGAGCTTCATACGGCGCCATCTTGATGCTAGCTTGATAGCCATTGTTGTAAGAAAGCTCCGCCAACGGCAAATGATCGTCCCAATTCTTTCCGTGGTGGATGGCACAAGCGCGTAGCATGTCTTCAAGCACTTGATTCACCCGTTCAGTTTGACCATCTATCTACGGGTGATACGAGGAGCTTCGGATCAGTTTGGTCCCCAATGATGCGTGCAGCTGTTCCCAGAACCGAGAGACGAACAGCGCACCACGATCTGAAATGATGGAGCGGGAAACACCGTGCAAACACAAGATCTTTGCAATGTACAGCTCCGCATATTGCTTGGCCACGTACTTTGTATGTACGGGGATAAAATCGAGTCATGCTTGTGAGATGTGAGAGGCAACCCGACTATGGAGTCCATGCTAATATCCTCCCACTTCCACGCCGGAATGTTCAACGGTTGCAGCTGCCCGGCTTTACGCATATGGTCGGCTTTCACACGCCGACACGTATCGCATTCGGATACGTACTTTGCGATTTCTCTTTTCATCCGTGTCCACCAAAACCTGGTTTTCAGATCTTGGTACATCTTGTTGCTGCCCGGATGAATAGAATACTTGGACAAATGAGCTTCGTCCAAGATTTTCTTCCGAAGCTTCATGTCACGGGGTACCACTATACGGTCTTTAAACCATAGAGTGTTGTGTTCATCTCTTCGGAAGCACTTCATTTCGCCATTCTCCATCCTTCTCCGAATGTGCGACATTCCCATGTCTTTCTTCTGAGATTCCATAATCTCCTCTCTTATGGTCGGGACGAGAGCAAGATTATATAACGCCCCATATGGAATCAAGTACAGACTCGGCTCCTCCTCTTTAAGTGGGGTGATGGACAGACTGTTGACATGGGATTTGCGACTTAATGCATCGGCAACCACGTTTTCCTTACCGGGATGGTAGTGAATCTCGATCTCATAGTCTTTGATCAGTTCTAACCATCTCCGTTGCCGCATATTCAACTCCTTTTGAGTGAATATATACTTCAAACTCTTGTGGTCGGTGTAGAGGTGCACTAAGTTCCCAAGCAAATAGTGCCTCCACATCTTCAAGGCCAACACCACAGCAGCGAGCTCAAGATCATGAGTCGGATAGTGCTGCTCGTGGTTACGAAGTTGACGTGAGCCATAGGCGACCACTCTGCCTCCTTGCATCAATACACAGCCAAGCCCGATGCCAGACGCATCACAATATACATCAAAGGGCTTGGTTGTATCCAGTTGAGCTAACACCGGGGCTGTTGTAAGATGCTTCACTAATGCTTGGAAAGCCTCTTCGCAAGCTGAGCTCCAAACATATTTGATCCCCTTCTTCAACAGTTCAGTCATCGGCTTTGCAAGCTTGGAGAAATTCGGTATGAATCTCCGGTAATATCCTGCTAACCCGAGGAAACTTCTGACTTCATGGACTGATGTGGGGGACTTCCATTTCAGCACTTGTTCGATTTTGCTTGGATCAACTGCAATGCCTTCTGCAGAAATGATGTGACCAAGGAATGGCACTTGGCTGATCCAAAACTCACACTTACTGAACTTGGCATAAAGCTTATGGTCTCGCAATCGTTGAAGTATGATATGCAAGTGTTTGGCGTCTTCTTCCTCAGACTTAGAGTAAACCAAGATGTCGTCTATGAACACTACCACAGACTTGTCCAACTCCGGTATGAACACTGAGTTCATGAGATACATGAAGTGTGTCGGGGCGTTGGTGAGACCAAAGGACATGACGAGGTATTCATACAACCCATATCTCGTTGAGAAGGCCATCTTCGGAATATCTTCCGCCCGGATCTTGATTTGATGATATCCGGAGCGAAGATCCATCTTAGAAAATACACTCGCTCCCACAAGTTGATCGAAGAGAATACCGATGCGGGGTAGTGGATATTTATTCTTGATGGTGACGGCGTTAAGAGGTCGGTATTCCACCCACAACCTCAAGGTTTCATCCTTCTTCTTCACAAACAACGCCGAGCATCCCCATGGCGAGGAACTCGGTCAAATGAAACCCTTCTTTATTAAATCATTGAGCTGCTCCTTCAGTTCAGCCAGCTCGTTCGGAGCCATCTTGTACGGTCTCTGTGAGATGGGTGTCGTCCCAGGTACAAGTTCGATCTTGAACTCGACATCTCTTTTGGGCGGCATGCCCGGAAGATCATCCGGAAAGACATCCGGGTATTCACGGACCACACGAATATCCTCAAGTTTCGTGGCTTCTGTGTTATAGGTGGCTGGAGCTTCTTGAACCGAACGGTCAAGAATAAGAACATGTGGTTCATGAAGTGGAGAGTTTAAACGAACCACACGTGGAATGATGTCAAGAACAGCACCATGGCGATTTAGCCATGACATTCCTAAAATGACATCAAGTTTTTGACTCTCTAACACGATTAGAGAAGTCGGATATAGATTCCCACCCAACTGTAATGGTGCTCTATAGACCATTCTATCAGCCGTTATTTTCCCACCCGGAGAACATATCAAATATGAATTATTTGTGGGAATGATAGTCAGTTGATATTTAATAACATAAGACTGACTTATGAAATTATGGGTGGCACCGGAGTCAAAAAGTATGACTACGGAATGATCTAAGTAAGAAAACGTACCCGCGAGGACGGGTTCGCCTTCCGGCACGTCTTCGATGGCTAAGTGGTGGATGTTGCCGGGTTTTGGTGCTGGTTTCTTGGGCTGATTGCGGGGCTGATTAGCACCCTGATACGGTGCTGCACCCCTGCCCTGTCGCGGCTCGGGGCAGTCCCTCGAAATGTGCCCGACACGGCCACACGTATAGCATGTGTAAGGTGTCAGGGTCCCGCCGACTTGAGGACGGAATCCCGGTGCATGCTGCTGAAACTGCGGCGCACGTGGGACCATCCTTTGCTGCTGCTGCTGCTGCTGATGTGGTGGATACGTCGGTCGAAAGCCCGGCGCATTATATTGCCGACCGTGAAACTGAGGCGGCCGCGCCGGTGGCTGCCATCTCTGACCGGATGGTGAGCGATACACCACGCGGTATTTCTGTGACGTCCCACCACTGCTGCTCGTCAGCGCGCTGCCTTTCCTCTTTTCAGAACCGCGCTCGCGCTGAGCATTTTCTTGTAGAATCGCGGCATTAACTAGATCGTTGAATGTGCCACGATTGCTCTGGGCGAGATGGACCTTCATCTTCGAATTCAGGCCCCGGAAGAAAGCGTTGCGCTTATTGTCTTCCGTCCCCACAAATCCTGGCGCATACTGCGCCAGCCGGTTGAATAACCTAGAGTACTCATGAGCACTCCTCTCGCCTTGCCGTAACGCCAGGAACTCCTGGAGCTTCATTTCCATCACACCGGGAGGTATGTGCTAGGCGCGGAACGCCTCCCGGAACTCCGTCCATGTGACGGCATGGCCAGCCGGCAAGGAGGCGGTGTAGTTGGCCCACCATGTACCGGCTTCTCCTTGAAGCTGTTGCGCTGCATACAGCGCCTTCTGGTGTTCGGTGCATCATAGCAGCCCGAACTTCGCCTCCAGAGTGCGGATAAAGCTATCCACCTCCAAACGTTCTTCGGCCTCCGTGTAAACCGGTGGATGGGTCGCCATGAACTCTGAATACAAACTTTGTTGAGGCTGGAGTTGCCCATTGTATTGGCGTCCTCTCGGATGGGACGCATTTTGCTGGACTAGCATCCGCAGCAACTCGGTTTGCTCGTCACGCGAGCCGAGCACTGCGGCGAGAACCTCCGCAAGACTTCTTGGAAGTTCTGGCGGTGGAGGAGGTGGTTGCTGCTGCGTCGCGGTTTGCTCCGGAGGTGGAGACTCATCACCACGAACTTGTCTCGGACCTCCCTCCTCTTGCGTAGACCGTGTACGCACCATTCTGCATTCACACCATTTCAACGCTCAGCACATGTTGGTGTAGCATCCAGTCTATACAATAGTAATGCGAGAATGGAATAAACAGTACACATAACAGTCACACATATGGATAAAGTATAAACTTTATGTAACATATACATCCCTGGACCGTGTCACATGATCGAGTTCCAAAGTATTGAACTTTATGGGTTAAAAGTTCATTTTGACCATTGGGGTCACCACGGGATGTTAAGTGTGTTAGCATGCGTAATTCCTCGCTATTGTATTGGACACAACCATGTATTAACTTGAAGTGATATGTCAAATGCATAAACCCTCCGACTCCAACTTGCTGTTTTACAACAGCCACTGGACGTCAAACGGTGAAACAAAGTGTTTTGGTTAAAATACAGAAAATTCCAGAGAGCATTTGGTCTGTCCTGTTTCCGGGCAGTACCTACTCTTCTGAGATTTTCATCCATTTGGAGGGAGATTTTGTTCTAGATCTCTACATAAAAGTTGTAGAGGACTTCAAAACCTTTCCAGAATGGTATCACACACCTCCATTTGTTCAACCAATCCTAAGTTATTCCCTGTTCAAGTTCAGAAAATTTTCTGCCAAAAACAGGGGAGATTGTTCCTAAGATTTTGAGATTGAATCTATACTCCCAATTGACTCTTAGTTCAATATAGGAGTTTACTAACACCTAAATGAATTCCTAAACCTCATTGTGACTCTTTTCTTTGAAAATAAACTCTTATGCAGTCGGTACTACGTTTCCTCACCAAAGAAAAATCCTAAACCGGTATCCCGGCATATATGTATCAAATGGTGGAACTAAAATCGTCACTCACAAACGGTTTCTAAACGTCATGCACTAACGTGGTTAGTGTACCTGCAGAAAAACAACCAATAATTGTGCACCCAAAGGTTTTAACATTGCAGGCAGTTCCATATCATAGTAAAAACATACGGTCCGTATCATTGCCATACGGACCGTCCTTGAGTCAAGCCACGTCTCAAGGTACATGGTCGTGTTTTCACACCACACGACGGGGGACCCGAGTAGAGCGTGAACGGGTCGTCACGGTTGGGAATTTTATCAACCCAACGGATACCACCTACTGCCTCATGACCGTTGAGGCACGCCGATGGCGAGCGCTGCGTATGGCCCTTTGAACATTGAACGTTCAAGAGCTGCATACTATCGTGTTGCTTACCACACGATGGGGTATTCTCGCTTTTGCCTAAAGCACGCTGAAGATCAGCGTTTTCATATGCTCTCAGAACCATTAAGAGGTTCAGAGACTCATATTCACTACCGTGCCAAGCCACGGTATATCATTCCATACTATTACTCGTATGGCGAGTTACCGCAATTGATCCGCCTGCGGTGGCGTACCTTACCTCTTACCTGGTGTCGGAACGTCGTTACAGAATATATAACAAGTAAGTTAGCTTTTCCACCTTAGTAGCTACTACTATCATAGACCTTATGTGGGCTTAATGACTAATCCTCACTCGACTACTTCTAAATTTTCAAAATAAGCTCTTTTCCAGCGTGCTATTCCCAATGCGGCTCTGATACCACGTCTGTGGGGACCACCCCGTGGTTCACCCACTCCAAGATCGCATAGGGTGGTGTCGTGCGATGCGGCACCTAACAGCACACACGAGAAGAATAAAGAACAACATACAAACTTTTATTTGTTATAAAACAGCGGATGTCTTTTAGAAAACCTATTCAAACAGCGGAAGTAATATACATATACAGCCTCTCATCCTAGCTATGCAAAAGTGCAGCCGTCTAGCCCGGGGACGCTACACACTAGCAACATGAAACTGGAGATCACAGCAGCGTGCAGGGCTCCATCTCGGCCGTGTACCCTGACGGGGGCATCGCCTCGTCCTCGGAACCCTCCTCATAGCTCTCACCTGCATACAGCTCAAATATTGGAACCGTGAGCACGAAGGCTCAGCAAGTCTTAACCGTCAACCCTAGGCATGGAACTCTACGTGCAAGGATGTGTAAGGTAGGAAAGGACTTTGCAATAAAGACACGCCTATAAGTTGATCCTTACTTTCAGTTTTATAGCAGCAGATTCATGTGCCTTAGGCAGCCCTCACATCGGAAGTCCACAATCAAACAAGAAACGCTTTCCTCCGATGTGGTGATGCCCAAAGTGGAATATAAACTTAATTAGCTCTATAACTATAGCAATCAAGGTTTTCAAGACATTAATAGATCAATACAGCATTCTCAGTTGGCTTATTTCACTTCTTACTACGTCACAGCACAGTGAACCGCGAGGGACGGTGATTGCAATCAAGACACACCCGGATAACACGTTACATACACCCACTTTCAGAAGCGTGATTCCACACCCCTTCCTACTCTGTTATATGCAACAACCTTTCAAAGGCAACCCAAATGCCGAACTGGTCCATCCGTCACGGGCAGGAGGTCCCCGCGTGGAGCGTGACTGTGCCCACTGGCAGATTTACACCTTGCTACCCTCAACCCACTCCTATTTACGGTTGGGTAAGCCTCGGCACCCAGGTTAACCAATTACATCGATTTCCTGGTTCCCATATGCCAGTATGCATCCGGTACTGTTCGATACTTGTCCAGCAGGGCCTCACACGGATGGTCCACAACCGACACCAACAGGGCTAAGCACGTGAGACCTCTGCTCACTGCATCCTATCCCCCCTGCTGGGTCTCATTTTCATAACTTAAGCCGTTTTCTACCTCTTCTCATTCCATATGATAAGTACTATCTCGCGAGTAGCTTCCAACTACTTGACTTCTACCGAGATCCTAAACATTAGCATGGCATTCTCTACTCGTCGAGTTTGTAAACTACCCAACCCTTATTAGGATTTAAAAGGCTATGCAATTGGGGTTTCAATCACCCTAACTCTAACGCATACATTTCAACCTAGACATAAGTGATACAAATGAAAAACTTTATAAAATGTACTTAAGTGCAAACCGGGGCTTGCCTGGTTGCGAGTTAAAGGGGAAGTCAGCTTCTGGTGGGAGGACGTCCAAAGGCTCCGGTGCGTCCTCAACTTCGGTCACTATTATGAAATGTAATAAAATATATGTGTAAGTATTAAGGATTTATGAGAATTGAACTTCTATTCATAGCTACTGCTATTTAAAATCCTTAATTGGCTTTGGGAATTTTACAGTGGATACTAGACTCTCTAAGGATGATTTGAGCCAAATCTGGAGACATGTCATTGCACCATGAAGTATTTAAAATTCCTACAAGTACAATGCTTCTCTGAATTTTGAGCCCAAATCAGGAGCTTTGACATAGCTAGTGGTCGAAGATCTGATTAGGGTAAGTCCCCATGGTTCTAACAAAATTTGTTTCACCATTTTGGAGCTACCATCAGAGATATATGAATTTTTGAACTTGGACAGGAGTTCTGAAAAAGCTTCTGTTTAAATTGGAATTTCTATTTAAAGGCTGAACATGGGAAGGCAGTTTAGCCTAGCAAATGAACTCCAATGAAGCCCAAATTTTTACTGAAAATCAGTAACTATGGAAAGGATTGGCTGCCCAAATTTGGGACTATTTCATAAAGATTTTCTCCTGTAATAAATCCCTAAAGGATTTAGTAAAAACAATTCTACAGAAATCCCTGGGCATTTTCATAGCCTAAAATTGGTTTCTCTGTGAAGTACTCCTCATGAGGAATCCAGCAAAATTGGTCTCACTCTTTTTGGAGTTTTCTACACAAAGTTATGGGCTCGCAAAGATCAGCTAATTCCTGGAATTATTTCCCTAATAGAAACTTCAAATAATTGGAACTGGGCCCACTGTTTTAAAGCGGACCAGTGAGATTTCGGCAACACTGGGGGCTACGGGGTTATTCCCACGCAGCCGCACCGGATCCGGCGCCACAGGCCGATCCCCGCATGCATACGGAGGCTGACCGGTGGGACCTGGCCCTCCTTCGTCTTCCTCGCGCTGCCCGTGCCTCCCGCGGCGGCGCACGCCGGCGAGGCTCGCCGGGACGGGGTTCCCGTGGTCCAAACTTCATCAAACTCGCCGTCTGTGAGTTCTACATCGTGCTGAACACGAGGGTGGGGTCGGGAGCCGATGACAACGGCCGGAAAGGTGCTTGCACCGGCGACCATGTCGAACCTTACTTCGGCGACCCCGCTCTCCCTCAATAGTGGGTCTTTCGGGCTAGGGTTTGCTCCAAAAGCACCAGTGTCACATGGACAACATCGACCCATAGCTCGCTCTTCATGAAAATCACCGGAGAGGGGACCTCACCATGTAGGATCAAAGAGCACGTGAAAAGCTACCAGAGGGGGGTGAATGGTAGATTAAAACTTTTCGCAGCGGAAACAAAAAAAAAACACTCAGCAAAAAATCAATCGGTTAAAGAAACCATGTGTGCAAGTGTTTTCAAACGTGTTCAACCGTGACAAATCAAGTAGAGAGGTAGAGAATCAAGTCATGGATCTAATGCAACAAGAATCACTTGAAAACACGAAGTAAAACTTGAGATACGATCAAAACATTAAACAAAGATCAATCTGTTCTACCCGATATAAAACAGATCTGCAATGCTGCAAAGAAACTCGTGTATCTCAAAAACAACAGATCCGAAGCTCGTGAAAATTTCACAGATGATAGATAATTGAGTTTTGAAGACAACCCAAAAAGAATCACGTCAATCGGATCTGTAAAACTCGAGTTATGAACGAAACACCGAAGCAACGTCGGTCTGTCCAGAAACTCGGCGAGAAAGACTTGACGAAAAACAAGTCGGACGAACAAGGAACAAAATCTCCAAGAAACTATGAACTTTATTCAATAGAAACACAAGAGGAACAGCCCAAAGTTCTCTACCCACGAGATCTCTGCCCTCCCTTGCTTTTATAGCCAGCCCTCAGGCTAAACAATCCAATCAAGGACTCCTACTCCTAATTGGACTCGTATCCTAACTTACCATAACTGCTCAGGACTCTCCTATTCGCAGATAGAAGCAATCGTGAGACTTCCAAACACCTTAGGAACGTCCTAAACATTCCTAAAACAACTCAACTTCGTGCCTAGCACAAAATACTATCATAACCAACTCAAATCTTCCATATTTGAGCCATATCCGACTCAGCCTCAGCCTGAGTACGCAATCCAGCCGGTTGGACCTTTCTGACCAATTCTTTACGTCCACTTCTCTTCATCACGCCTTGGAACAATGTTGCCACGTCCATGCACTCCTTGCACACGTGCAAACACCTTCCAACGACGTACACGCAACCTTCATATGCACTGCCCTTGATCCAAACATGCTGCGCGACCTCCCGATCAACTCAACCACAGCTCCTCCCGAACTTGGTTGTTGGAACCTCATCTCCTCCCTGAGACTAGTCCAAGGATCCCGTCACCAGCCATGTCTTGAACTCAAGCAACACCTGCACATGAATAAACAACCAATTCTTCCGAGCACAAGTCCTCGACTTGACTCACGTTAGTTCGAAAACCACAACACCTTACATGAGCACGTCACATAAGCATGTTGCAAACCATATCAAATGATAACAGCCATAACCACCAAAACACACCAAAAACTTGGCAAATTAATACTAAGCAAACCTTACCATAAATCTAGTTTGAAACATTGCGAGTTAAAAGCAAAAACAAGACGCTGCAGTTCTACGAGTTGAACTTCACGGGAGCTCCCTAAAAACAAGCTCTGGACCTCACAGAAGCTCTCCGGACCTTGCAGGAGCTCTCCGGACCTTGCGTCGGACCTTGCCAACACTTGGCGGACCTAACAAAGAACTTGTCGGACCTTGCCACAGAAGAATGTTTTGGCAATATTCAAAACTTTGAATGTTAATGCTAACTTTTATCCTAATTGCCAATGTATTCAGCACACATAGGTCTCACAATCTCGCCCTTGATGAATGCATTGGCAACACCAATTAAAATCCGAACATTGGCTTATGAAAAGTTTTGAAAAGCTTTGAAAACTCATTTCTCCCCCTTTATTAATTTCTCCCCATTTTTTAAAATCAGAGAAGGAAGAAAGTGTATAACATATGCAAAGTGTAAAAAAAATCTCTCCTTATACATATTTCTCCCCCTTTGACAATGTATTCAGCAAGGTTCAAAAGAGGAATTTTTAAATGTTATGAGCATATTATAACATATACATATAAAACAAAGCTCATCCAAGTCATACTATCAGGTTACTTACACTATCACATCAATGAGATACATAAAGTAGTGTAAGCCATGCTAGAGATCAAATGTATTTTTAAGTTTAAGCAAGTCATGATCTCCCTTACTCAACTATTTCAAAACCTGAAACATGACACTTGTTGCTGCATTTTTATTATTCATAATCATTTAAGGCACAAAGTTGATCATATGATATTTGCAAGAGATTATATGCCGCATCAGCCTTATTCTAACCAACCAAGCCAAGCCTATGTCATTTGACAATCAGAAGCTTAAGGACATGGTTTTAGTCATACACAATTCTTTCCAAGTTCATATCTTAGTGCAATGATAAGCAATCTCAAATATTCTCTTGATCTTTTCTCAATTTTTTATTTGAAAACTCAACATGTGAGCTGATCACTTGATTAATTTTTTATGATTAAAAGCACTTGTGAGCACGCAACAAGTTAGAATAAACAGCAAGAAAGTTCGATCATGACCAGATTTAGTGTAAGTAATTATTCCAATTACTAGTCATGGCAAAAACTACAAAATGTATAACATGAGTAATGTAGTAATAACTTTCAGCCTGTAAAAGGAATCACAAAGTCATATATGTATGAAATACTATGCTCATATTATTTTAGTTTCAGATTCACACATAGACTTTCAAAGTTTCAAAAACTCCCCCTCAATTTAAGCCATGAGGATGCATAACCCCTATTTCACTACGAATGAAACAAAAACGAGTGAAATCCAAAGGTTTTGTAAAAATATCAGCCAATTGTTGTTCGGTATCGACATGGTGAAGCACAATGTTTCCTTTTTCAACATTATCACGAAGAAAGTGATACCTAATTTCAATGTGCTTAGTTCTAGAGTGTTTCACGGGGTTTTTAGCAATACAAATTGCACTAGTGTTATTACAAAACAGTGGAACACTATCTAAATCAACCACATAGTCCTTAAGTGTTTGAACAATCCAAAGAATTTGTGAGCAAGCGCTAGCCGCAGCTACATATTCAGATTCGGCTGTGGATTATGCAACTGAACTTTGTTTTCTAGAGGACCAAGCAACAAGTGAATTACCAAGAAAATGACAAGCACCCGAAGTACTTTTCCTATCAATCCTACAACTCCCAAAATCAGCATCCGAAAAAGCTTTCAAAGAAACGGTTGAGGAAGAAGAAAGAAAAATGCCAAATTCTTGAGTTCCATGTAGGTACCTGAGAATCCTTTTGATGGCTTGGTGATGTGAAGCACGTGGAGAAGCTTGAAAACGTGCACAAAGACATACGCTGAATTGTATGTCCGGTATTGACGCCGTGAGATACAAAAGTGATCCAATCATACTTCTGTATTCTTTTTTATCGACCGGGTCACCATCTTCGTCAAGTTCAAGTGTTGTTGCTGTTCCCATTGGTGTCCGAAGAGGCTTGCATTTGTCCATGTTGAGGCGCTTAAGAAGGTCCTTTGTATACTTAGTTTGATGCACAAAAGTTCCTTCTTTTGTTTGCTTGATTTGCAGCCCCAAAAAGTATGTGAGTTCTCCCATCATACTCATCTCAAATTCTGAACTCATCATAGCTGAAAACTTGGACACGAGATCATGAGAACCACAATCAAAGATAATATCATCCACATACACTTGAACGAATAATGAGTCATTGCCATGCTTAAGTACAAAAAGAGTTTTATCAACCTTGCCCATGGTAAACCCCTTTTCAAGTAAGAATGTTTTTAACCTATCATACCATGCTCTAGGGGCTTGTTTTAGACCGTACAAGGCTTTGGACAGTTTGTAAACATGATTAGGAAAATTTGGATTTTCAAAACCCGGTGGATGCTTAACATAAACCTCCTCCTCTATGTAGCCATTAAGAAAAGCACTTTTAACATCCATTTGATATAACTTGAAACCTTTAGATGCAGCAAATACTAATAAAATTCTTATAGCTTCTAATCTAGCAACAGGAGCAAATGTTTCATCAAAATCTAGACCTTCAATTTGAGTGAAACCTTGAGCAACCAACCTAGCTTTATTCCTAACCACAACCCCATCCTCACTTTGCTTATTTTTAAATACCCATTTAGTTCCAATTAATGTGTGACCTTGAGGTGGAGGTACAAGTTTCCAAACAATATTTCTTTCAAAATTTTCTAACTCTTCTTGCATGGCATTAATCCAAGATTCATTAGTGAGTGCGTGTGATATATCCTTGGGTTCAAAAGAAGCAACAAAAGCAGAATGAGCATGAGAGTTTGGATCGCGAAACCTGGACCGAGTGACTCGTTCATGCAAGCTTCCAATGATTTGTTGTGGAGGATGACTTTTGAGTACTCGGAGGGGAGTAGACACTTCACAAGCACCTTCTTCTTCATGTTCGGACCTTTGATTAGGAGAGCTTGTTGATTGAGGAAGGTCCGAACCAGCAGTAGTGACTGTTGGTGCTGGTTGTGGTGCAAAATCAGCAGCTTGATCGTTATTTACTTCCGAGTTTTTGGGCAGCAGCACCACTTGTTCATCTTCTTCAATAAAAATACTCTCCCCCTGCGGATATGGATCCGGACCTGCAATATCGGAGCTAGTACTTGGGCTAGCTTCATCAAAAGAAACCTCGCAAGTCTCCACAATTTTGTTAGTGTCAAGTAAAAGCACACGGTAGCCTCTAGTATGAGATGGATAACCAAGAAACATGCCATCAACAGATCTAGCTTCAAATTTATCAAGATTACCATGTTTCTTAACAAAGCATTTGCAACCAAAAACCCTAAAGTGTGTAACACTAGTCCTATGTCCAAACCGGAGCTCATATGGGGTTTTTCCAAGCTTAGCACGCAAGAAAACACGATTTGAGACGTAACAAGCGGTTGCAATTGCATCAGCCCAAAATTTCCTAGGAGTTTGATATTCATCAAGCATAGTCCTAGTCATCTCAACTAAGGTCCTGTTCTTTCTTTCTATGACACCATTTTGTTGTGGTACATAGGGTGAGGAGTACTGATGACCTATTCCATTTTCAGCACAAAAGTGATCAAAGGATTGGTTTTTAAATTCAGTTCCGTTATCACTTCTAATTGCTTTTAATGATCCTGGGTGATCAATAGATAATCTAAGAAATAAAGTTCTAAAATGACTAAAAGCTTCATTCTTAGATGCCATAAAATAAACCCAAGAATATCTGGAATAATCATCAACAATCACAAGCACATACCATTTACCTCTGAAGGATTGAACACGTGCCGGACCTACTGTGTCAAGATGTAAAAGTTGTCCCGGTTCAGCTGTCATGGTCATTGTGAGAGGAGCATGTGAACCTGCAACAAACTTAGCATGTCTACAAGAAGAGCACACAATATCATTGTCCTTTTTAATCTTCGGCACCCCACGTATGCGATCGAGAGCACTAACACGAGTGAGATGATCAAAGCCTATGTGACCAAGTCTACGATGCCAAAAATATAGATCCTTTGTATCATTAGCAACTAGACACTGATGCTTAGAAGTTGACAAATCAAAATCAGTTTTAAAAACTCTTCCAAACCCTAGACATGTTAAACAAAAGCTCACCTTTTGAATCTACAACCTTGCAGCAATTTTTAGCAAATCTAACCTCTAGATTTTCATCTAGCAATTGTGAAACCGAAAGCAAGTTGTCTTTCAAATTTTTAACAAGTGTCACATCTTTCAAAGTGTAGAGATTGTTTACTCTAACCGAACCTTTAGCAATTATGGGAGTAGAAGAGTTATCGGCGAAAGTAACATTTTCTACACGTGACACAAAAGAGAGACGGGAGAACCATTCTTTGTTACCGGTCATGTGGCGTGAGCAACCTGAATCCACAATCCAAATGTTCTCCTTCCTCAAACGTGAAACCTACACAGCCGCACAATACGTCGATGACTCAATACTGGGGTTAGTTAAAAGACTTTTAGGAATCCAGTACTGAGTCACACGACGTCCAGCAGGAATAACACGCGAAAGCTGAGAAGGTACAGCAGGTTTATGAGCCAAACATAGAAAATTTTTGTTCCCAACTACTTACTTAGAAGATGTGTTATATGTAGCACAAAAAACAGTAGGTCCGGGAGCAAGTTTTTGACTCATTATAGCAGGTTGCAAGCTCCGAACATTCGGTCTAGCAGATTTTGCTTGGTTGTTATGTGATCTAGCAAGTATTCTTTGTTTCTTATCGTGTTTAGCTAGTCTATAACAAAAATCCATGACATGACCATCTCTACCACAGTAGGTACAATGAAAAATAACCTTATTATCATGTCTAGATGAGCAAGCAACACGTTTATTAGAACCCGAATGGAACAGTACTCCTGCAGATTTGAAAATCACCTCTTTTTGTCTAGGAGCTGTTTGAATCAAACCGCTTCCTAATGACTTTACAACTTTAGGTGGGTGTGCCTTAGCATGAGCATGAGAATTAAAACCTAAATCAGTTTTATCATTACAAGACTTGGAAGAATTCAGCAGCAAGTTTAGGTTCTTATTTGCATTAGAAAACCGATCTAGTGTCCTATGCATGTCATCAAGTTTATTGGACAGATCAAAGCAGTTTTCACATGAAGTTTTTCCTTTTAGTTTGCAATTTGAACAATATTTAACTTCATGCACACGTAAAGCATTGTTCAAAATAGAAATCTCATTCATAGCATCATTTAGTTTCTTATTCAGATCATCACATGAAGAACAATGCAAATCAATTGTAGAACAACAAGCATCTTTCAAATTTTTATCATTAAGTGCAGCAAGCTCTTTGTTCTTTTCAATTTCAAGTTCAAGTTTATCAAGTGTAGATGCGTGTGCACTTCTTAAAGAGGATAATTGTTCATAAATCAAATCACATGAGGAACAAGAATCATCACTAGGAATCAAAGTTTTTAAACGATTAATTTCAGATTCTAGTGATTCAATTTTAACAGCATTGTTTCTAAGTTTTTTATCCTTTTTCTTTAATATAACAGTGGCACGAGAAATAGCATCACACATTTCTTCGCAAGTGGGACATACCTCTTCATCGTCGCTGTTGTGTTTTGCCTCCTCGGAGCTTGAACTTGACTTGCTCGCCATGCAGCACATATTTGCCATAGCTTCTTCATCTTCATCACTACCGGTGTCCACATCACTTGAGCCGAAATCTTGAAGTGCAGGGATCATACTATGCACTATGTTGCGCATTGATAAATCTTTCTTCTTCTTATTCTTTGCAAACGATTTCTTCGGCCTTGTTTTCTTTTCTTCACGTGAAGTCGGACCTGAAAGGTTAGGGCACTCCGTACGAAAATGTCCTGTCTTACCACATTCAAAACATCGTTGAGGTCCGGAGCTTCCTCTCCTTCTAGTTCTCACATTTTGCAATGCTTTTGAGAACCGAGTAGAGATGAGTGCAAGCTACTCCTCTGGAAACTCTTCAATCTGTTCAAGGGTTAGAGAGGACAGCAAAGAGAGTGCACCACTAGATGATGATTGACTAGAACTAGACATGTCACGTTGCGAAACAAATGCAATAGACTTGTTGGGGTTTTTACGTGAGATGATGTCAATTTCATGAGTTTTCAATTTAGAATAAAGCACGTCTAAAGTAAGAGAACTCATGACAGTAGATTCACGAATAGATGTAACTTTCATCTCCCAAATTGACATATCTAATGCTCCTAACAATTGTCTAGCATTTTCAGCATCTGAAAAGTTAACATTGACACTACGCAAGTTGCTGAGAATTTTATTAAAGCGAGCAAAAAGTTCGTCAATTGACTCACCGGGTTGCATCTCAAAATGCATGTATTCTTTCTTGAACATATCTTGCCTTACCTCCTTGATCGTATTGGATCCTTCATGGTAGTCACAAAGAGCTTTCCAAACATCATATGCAGATCGGAGGTGTGCAACACGGTCGAAGTCGCTTTGAGTCAATCCTTGGATGATCAAGTTGCGAGCCTCGTTGTTGTTGTCAACATCTCTCATGTTCGCAGCCGTAACTTGATCGTTGGGTGGTACATCGAAGTTCCGGTAGACCTTTTCCCATATGGCGAAGCCTTGCGCCTGTATGTAGGCCTCCATCCACGCCTTCCAAACCTGAAAATCGATGCCATTGAACACACAAGGTTTTGCAGAGTACTTCTCCATGATGGTTAGTCAAAACACGTGCAAATCACAAAGATTAGAGCACCTTGGCTCTGATACCAATTGTAGGATCGAAGAGCACGTGAAAAGCTACCAGAGGGGGGTGAATGATAGATTAAAAGTTTTCGCAGCGGAAACAACAAAAACCCCTCAGCAAAAAAATCAATCAGTTAAAGAAACCGTGTGTGCAAGTGTTTTCAAACGTGTTCAACCGTGACAAATCAAGTAGAGAGGTAGAAAATCAAGTCTCGGATCTAATGCAACAAGAATCACTTGAAAACACGAAGTAAAACTTGAGATACGATCAAAACATTAAACGAAGATCAATCTGTTCTACCCAATATAAAACAGATCCACAACGCTGCAAAGAAACTCGTGTATCTCAAAAACTAAAGATCCGAAGCTCGTGAAAATTTCACAGATGATAGATAATTGATTTGTAAAGACAACCCGAAAATAATCACATCAATCAGATCTGTAAAACTCGAGTTATGAACGAAACACCGAAGCAATGTCGGTCTGTCCAGAAACTCGGCGAGAAAGACTTGACGAAAAACAAGTCGGACGAACAAGGCACAAAAGCTCCTCGAAACTATGAACTTTATTCAATAGAAACACAAGAGGAACAGCCCAAAGTTTTCTACCCACGAGAGCTCTGGCCTCCCTTGCTTTTATAGCCAGCCCTCAGGCTAAACAATCCAATCAAGGACTCATACTCCTAATTGGACTCGTATCCTAACTTACCATAACTGCTCAGGACTCTCCTATTCGTAGATAGAAGCAATCGTGAGACTTCCAAACACCTTAGGAACGTCCTAAACATTCCTACAACAACTCAACTTCGTGCCTAGCACGAAATCCTATCATAACCAACTCAAATCTTCCATATTTGAGCCATATCCGACTCAGCCTCAGCCTGAGTACGCAATCCAGCCGGTTGGACCTTTCCGACCAATTCTTTACGTCCACTTCTCTTCATCACGCCTTGGAACAATGTTGCCACGTCCATGCACTCCTTGCACACGTGCAAACACCTTCCAACGACGTACATGCAACCTTCATATGCACCGCCCTTGATCCAAACATGCTGCGCGACCTCCCGATCAACTCAACCACAGCTCCTCCTGAACTTGGTTGTTGGAACCTCTCTCCTCCCTGAGACTAGTCCAAGGATCCAGTCACCAGCCATGTCTTGAACTCAAGCAACACCTGCACATGAATAAACAACCAATTCTTCCGAGCACAAGTCCTCGACTTGACTCACGTTAGTTCGAAAACCACAACACCTTACATGAGCACGTCACATAAGCATGTTGCAAACCATATCAAATGATAACAGCCATAACCACCAAAACACACCAAAAACTTAGCAAATTAATACTAAGCAAACCTTCCCATAAAGGAAGTTCGAAACATTGCGAGTTAAAAGCAAAAACAAGACGCTGCTGTTCTACGAGTTGAACTTCACGGGAGCTCCCTAAAAACAAGCTCTGGACCTCACAGAAGCTCTCCGGACCTTGCAGGAGCTCTCCGGACCTTGCGTAGGACCTTGCCAACACTTGGCGTAGCTAACAAATAACTTGTCGGACATTGCCACAGAAGAATGTTTTGGCAATATTCAAAACTTTGAATGTTAATGCTAACTTTTATCCTAATTGCCAATGTATTCAGCACACATAGGTCTCACACACCGGCGACCCGAGCCCGCAAAACTTCGGCGGCGACAAAAACTTGAAGAACTCCTTCAGTTCTTGATGGTTTCTGACGCCGTTTGAGCGATAAGGATCGCAGGGATCTATCAAAGCTTCTCCTAGACCAGGATGAGCTCTAGCTATCGCAACACGAAGAATTTGATTGTAGACCGAGAAGTTCTGCTATGAACTAGGGTTTGGTAAAACCCGAAATTCTCACTACCCGGTTGATCAATCATGCTGAGGCTTTCGGTAACACGATCTACGGACAACAACGCACCTTTCTTGTGCAGGGAAGGAGCGGTGAAGCTGGCCGTAGCGCGCTGTCCACGGTGAACCGAACGGGGTTCCGCCAAGCACCTACGATCGCCGGCGCCAATATCTGGTTTGCGCGTAGCACGAGCTAGGAAGCTTAGGGGAAAGAAAGGTGGAGGCTGAAGCACTCTCTTGCGCTTCTTTTTGCTGTTTGGGGCTCGATCATCCGAGCTCGGAGGGCGGTGGTTGATCGGAAGGAACCGAGCGGTGAGGTAGCTCACGGTCCTGGTCGGCGCTCGGGCAGAGAAATTGAGGAGGCTACGGATGACGGCAGAGAGGAGAAATAGAAGTGCGCTGCAGCCCTGATCGCCCACGCGCACCGGCTTGACCTTGGGGGCAGCGAGGAAGCTGCTCGGTGGAGGCAGCCATCGATCGGTGTTGCGCGGTGAACAGCCGGATGAAAACGGGGTCGGTTCATTTGCTGTGTCTGGCTGACAGTAGGGCCCCACCTCCCCCTTTGTTTAGTCCAATTTCTCTGATATTTTTCATCCAACAACTCAACATTAAAGACTTGAATTCACCCCAAAGTCATAGTTTGAATTTGCTGAATTCAAATAGTTTGAATTCTGGTGTGAAATTTGGATGTGGTTTGATCAGTTGAATTTGAAAAGAAGTTTGAATTCTCCACTTTGTATTGCCTCAAAAATATAGCAAACCAGCTCCAAAGTTTCCAATTTTTGGCATGGCTGCTCATTCAAAGGTGGAGGACTCAGTTGTGAAACCAAATTTTGAAATTGAGGGAATTGAATTTGAAACTGAATTTGAAATTCAGATTAGAGGGTTTTTCCTTTTAATTCCAAACAAATATGAAAACTCCTCCAAATGAGCTGAAATTTGGAAGGTTGAATATTTGGAATATGAAGATCCAAGCTGTGCATTTAGATCTCCATGTTTGGAAGTTTTGGGAATTCTAAACCCTCACTTTGAACTTACACCATTATAATTCAAAGTTTTAATTCCCCTCATTTTTCATAAGTGTACATGAGCTGAATTTTCTTGCTACCACTTTTTGTGGATTTTACATCCCTCCCCCCTTAAAAGAATCTCATCCCAAGATTCAAAGAAAAAGCAAAGTGGGGAAAACATTACCGGGTATATGATGATAGCAAGTCCGGATAGTATGTTCGTAGATAGTCCTCGCTTTCCCATGTCACCTCATCAGCGGTATGGTTACTCCACAAGACCTTGTAGAACCATAAGGTCCGGTTTCTTGTGGCGCGAGTCTTTTCATCGATAATCCGGATTGGATACTCCGTGTACGTGAGGTCCGGTTGAAGAACTTCTATGTCTTCTGTGCGGATTTCAGCCGAGGGTTTGAGGCACTTCCTCAGCTGAGAGATATGGAAGACATTGTGAATGCCTGTGAGCGACGCCGGTAACTCTAAGCGATAGGCCACGGGTCCGCATCTTTCAATGACAACGAATGGACCAATGAACCGCGGCGCAAGTTTACCCTTCACTCCTAAACGGTGAACTCCCTTCATCGGAGACACACGGACATAAACATGGTTCCCGATGTCGAAGTGGAGAGGGCGGCGTCTTTTATCCGCATAGCTCTTATGACGAGATTGAGAAGCCTTAAGATTGGCTTGTATTGCTCACACTCGTTCTTCAGCTTCATTCACATGTTCAATGCCGTAGATAACTCGCTCGCAGGACTTGCACCAGTTGAGAGGTGTGCGACATTTCCGGCCGTAGAGAGCTTCATACGGCGCCATATTGATGCTAGCTTGATAGCCATTGTTGTAAGAAAACTCCGCCAACGGCAAATGATCGTCCCAATTCTTGCTGTGGTGGATGGCACAAGCGCGTAGCATGTCTTCAATCACTTGATTCACCCATTCAGTTTGACCATCTGTCTGCGGGTGATACGCGGAGCTTTGGATCAGTTTGGTCCCCAATGATGCGTGCAGCTGTTCCCAGAACCGAGAGACGAACAGCGCACCGCGATCTGAAATGATGGAGCGGGGAACACCGTGCAAACACAAGGTCTTTGCAATGTACAGCTCCACATATTGCTTGGTCACGTACTTTGTATGTACGGGGATAAAATGAGCCGACTTGGTTAGTCGATCGACTATCACCCAAATCGAGTCATGCTTGTGAGATGTGAGAGGCAACCCGACTATGAAGTCCGTGCTAATATCCTCCCACTTCCACGCCGGAATGTTCAACGGTTGCAGCTGTCCGGCTTTACGCATATGGTCGGCTTTCACATGCCGACACGTATCGCATTCGGATACGTACTTTGTGATTTCTCTTTTCATCCGTGTCCACCAAAACCTGGTTTTAAGATCTTGGTACATCTTGTTGCTGCCCGGATGAATAGAATACTTGGACAAATGAGCTTCGTCTAAGATTTTCTTCCGAAGCTTCATGTCACGGGGTACCACTATACGGTCTTTAAACCATAGAGTGTCGTGTTCATCTCTTCGGAAGCACTTCATTTTGCCATTCTCCATCCTTCTCCGAATGTGCGACATTCCCATGTCTTTCTTCTGAGCTTACATAATCTCCTCTCTTATGGTCGGGACGAGAGCAAGATTATATAACGCCCCATATGGAATCAAGTACAAACTCGGCTCCTCCTTTTTAAGTGGGGTGATGGACAGACTGTTGACATGGGATTTGCGGCTTAATGCATCGGCAACCATGTTTGCCTTACCGGGATGGTAGTGAATCTCGATCTCATAGTCTTTGATCAGTTCTAACCATCTTTGTTGCCGCATATTCAACTCCTTTTGAGTGAATATATACTTCAAACTCATCATTTGCTGTGTCTGGCTGACAGTAGGGCCCCACCTCCCCCTTTGTTTAGTCCAATTTCTCTTATATTTTTCATCCAGCAACTCAACATTAAAGACTTGGCTTCACCCCAAAGTAATAGTTTGAATTTGCTGAATTCAAATAGTTTGAATTCTGGTGTGAAATTTGGATGTGGTTTGATCATTTGAATTTGAAAAGTAGTTTGAATTCTCCACTTTGTATTGCCTCAAAAATATAGCAAACCAGCTCCAAAGTTTCCAATTTTTGGCATGGCTGCTCATTCAAAGGTGGAGGACTCAGTTGTGAAACCAAATTTTGAAATTGAGGGAATTGGAATTTGAAACTGAATTTGAAATTCAGAATAGAGGGTTTTTCCTTTTAATTCCAAACAAATATGAAAACTCCTCCAAATGAGCTGAAATTTGGAAGGTTGAATATTTGGAATATGAAGATCCAAGATGTGCATTTAGATCTCCATGTTTGGAAGTTTTGGGACGTCTAAACCCTCACTTTGAACTTACACCATTATAATTCAAAGTTTTAATTCCCCTCATTTTTCATAAGTGTACATGAGCTGAATTTTCTTGCTACCACTTTTTGGGGATTTTACACAAGGGAGGCCAGAGCTCGTGGTGCACGACTTTGGGGCTGTTCCTCTTGTGTTTTGATAAATAAAATTCGTATTCTAAAGGAACTTTTGTGCCTTGTTCGTCCGACTTGTTTCAGACAAGTTTTTCTCATCGAGTTTCTGTTCAGCACTACCTTGCTTCGGTGGTTTTATCATAACTCGAGTTTTACAGATCCAATTGATGTGATTCTTTTTGGGTTGTCTTCACAACTTGATTATATATCAACTGTGAAATTTTCACGGTCATTGAATTTGTGGTTTCTGATCTACACGAGTTTCTTTGCAGTATTCCAGAACTGTTTTTCTCGCGTAGGACAGATTGACCTTTGTTCGATCTTTCGATCGTAACTTGAGTTTCTCTCAACGGATTTTCATAATTCTTGTTGTGACGTCTTCATGAATTGATTCTCTAAAATCTATACTACTTTTGTCACAGTTTAACACGTTTCGATTAGTCGCACACACGGTTTCTTTAACAGATCAGTTTTCTGCTGAGGGGTGTTTTGTTGCTTCCGCTGAAAAGTTTTTATCTACCATTCACCCCCCCCCCCTCTGGTAGCTTTACACGTGTATTTCGATCCTACGACAGGTTAGATGCATGTTAAAAGTTTGCTGGTTTGAAGGATGGACCTTGATTGCTAATGAAGTGCTATAGTTTAGAGCTAATTGAAGTTCTTTTCAACCTTGGGCAAATCACATGGGAGAAATGCGTTTCTTGTTTGATTGCGGCTCTCTTATGTGCCTTAGCGTGAGGTTCTCCACAACTTGCTGCTAAAACTTGAAAGTAAGGTTCAACTACTTACTTGAGTCCTTTGCAACTTATTTTCCCATTTGCACTGTAATCCAGCATGTAGAAGTTTCATGTATAGGAAAGACGGGTCAGACTTGCTGAGCCATCGTGCTCACTGCTTGTGTTTGAAGTTTTTGCAGGGTGTTATGAGGAGATGGACCCCCAAGAAGGAAACCCCGTCGAACAGGAGTCGTGCACGCCGCCGTGTTAGTGCGTGTGTGTGCTAGAGGGGACACATTCACGGGCTGAACGTGAGCTCTTGCGTAGTCTACGCCCGTGAGTGTGGACTGAACATATTTTGTTGTAAACATGTTCATAAACTCTTTTATGTAATAAAACTTTGCTTCCGCTTTGTACCTTTTATGTGTGTTATCTGGTGTTGTGCAACGCAGCATCCCTCAGCTTAATCCTAGCTCGACGAGGCCATGAGGCCTTGTTAGCATGGTATCAGAGCTCGCTTGAGGTTTAACGCACTAAAAAGGTCATCTTTTTCAAAAACTCGGTGAGAAAAGAGTTAGTAGCCCATATAAGGATGTTATTAGTGTATAGAAAGGGGCAAATCTAACCTATGTGCTTATGTCGGAAAATCATGCATCTCGGGACGTCATATGTATTGGGGGTGCATGTAAGCGCTGTCCACCAGTGCGCACAAGCTAAAGGGTGGAGCCTCACGGGTGACAGGTAACCTGGCCCGTTTTGGTATCCTCTATAACTTTTCATGTCGTTTGGGGTATTCGAGCAATGCCTTTCCCTGGCGTGCTACAGGCAAGTTTGGGAGACCCCGTCACGTGGTTAGTAACGTGAACACGTAGCTCAAGGCGTGTTTGGCTTGAGAACAACCGTGCGAGTGATAACGGGCGGTTGTATGAACTGTATTGGGACCGGGTTCGGTGTGCAGACGAGCCCGACGATTGTGTAAGTTATTTTCAGGTAGTCTAACCACGAATCGGTAGACGAGTAGAATCCGTGTGCGAGAGACGTTTAGTGCCACTGAACTAATGAAGTCGGCTAAGTCCGGTATAGGTTTTTCTTTGTGAGGAACGTAGTACCAACATGAACTGGTGACGCTTCGACGTCACACCCCACTAAATAAGCAAACTCATTTTAAAACTTGAAGGTTTTAATACAGAGCACTAAAACTTTGATATAACTTCTTCCCTTAATCAGGATGTTTAAAGTTAACAAGTTTTCAACATATAGGATACTAAGGACAGAGTCCTCTGTTTTCAGTTGAATTAAGGCTGAAGTTAAACAGAGGTTAGAGGTTGAGTTCTTTCGAGGTTGGGGTCATATGATACACTGGAAAGCTTTGGAAGATCTTTACAACTCTTCTGTTGATTTCCAGGGGTGTTTCATCCCTTAACCAGTCGAAAAATGCAGTAGAGTTGGAACTGTCCAGAAAACAGGGCAGAGCAAACACTCTCTGTAACTCTCTGCAAATTGAGCATAATTTCCTGCAAAAAATCTAAAAATATAAAATGAGGTAGTTCTGAAAATTTCATGAGATGGGTTACAACTTTGTAACAGAAAGTTTTGTCAAATTTGCTGTAGAATTAACTGGAATTCTTGGATCAAATCAGTACCTGAAGCAGGGAGGTGCTGTCCAATTTTCTTTAGAAATTCTGTCGACTTTGACATCTCATAAATTTTGAACCAGGACAGATCTTAGGGCAAGCAAATACTTTATGAAAATCTATTGAAGTTATCTTTAACTTTGATGTTGAGCTCCAGAAGTGGTTTTGCTTTTAGCATGGTCTAAATCAGGTTGAAATGGAAACTGGTCAGGGCTGTCAGTTTGGGCAGCAAACCAGCAGTCAAATTTATCTAAGTTTGAATTGTGTTTCCAAGTTTTACGAGTGCAATGACATTTTTTAATGTTATAACTCAATGATTTACTGTTGAAATGAATATTTGACCTTTTTCAGATATGTTTCTACAGATGACAGCGGATAAACAACTGGAGAACGGGTGGGTGGTCTCCCACTGTTCTCAACGCAGCGGTTATTCGGAAGTGTTGAAGCAAATGCTTCAATATTTCGGGTACGTGGAAATGCCGCAGTACCTCGCCAAGGAGGAAGGTGAGGAGGGGAACAAGACGTGGACCATCCATGTCGAAGTTCCTGCAGGACCTACGCCACCCGGTTGGGCACCGTTCACCGTCACGGTGAGAGGTAGACAGCCGGAGGAAATGTGGCAAGTGGCACCCCGCTACACCATGTCGCGTTTCTGCCAACTACACGTGCGAGCTATGGAGGGAACTCCATATGCGCTGGTCCCGGTGGAGGGGTGAGCTAATCATGTGTGGAGGGAAAGGTACTTGGAGGCAACAGATCCGGGTTGCCCAAGGTAAAACCCCGCGGAGGTGAACCTCAGCCTCCAGTTGAGGGCAGGGAAGCCGTGATGGACAGCCAAGCTGTCCATACGAATGGTCTTGCCGTGAAGCTCAAGGAGAGCACCAGCCGTGGAGACCATTTCGAGAGTGCTCACAGCGCACTCTGCAATGTTATCCTTCCGACGATAAAGCGACTGAACGAACAACATAATCAGTTGCATCATCTGAAGAAGGCGAAAAAAAGCCGTGTCGACATCACGGCTTTACAACAGCAAGTGCAGACCTTGACCCAGCAAAATGAGGTCCTCACTCAAGAGCGTGATGACACCATTGAGGAGAGCCAGAGCTGGGAACAGGACTACAACCAAGCCAAGGACGAGGTGCATGCGTTGCAGGACCTCGTACCTCCGGTAGTGGGCCTACCTATGGTAGGTGCTGTACCCGTGGTTTTGGGTATCCCGGCGATTTGGGAACCTGAGCCAGAAGAGGTCATAGACCCGGAGCCACCAGTAGAGGTAGCGGAGGAGGACGACCCGCGGGAGGTTGAGTTTTACTCCGAGTAGGGGGTTACCGTTGCCAATTAGGGCAGCGAGGGTGGTGTATAAAAACTTTTGTAATCGGTGGCATGTCGTGTCGATAGTAGTATATGTATAAGTAGTGACGACATGAACACGACTTCTCGGAGACCTGAGAATAATGTATCTTGTATAAAGTTTATGATTTAGCAATATATGTGAATGTTGTGCAAGTTTATTCATGTGTCACTTCAATACCTACTGTTCTATATGGAATTTTAAGAATGACATGTGCTAATCGCTGCTGTTTTGAATTTCAGAATGACTCGCACTCGTGCCAACCCGGAAGTTGGGGGTTCTAGTCAGGGGGGAGACGCCTCCCAACAGCCTCCCGAGGATTCCTCGGGGCAGCAACAGCAGCAACAGCAACAACCGCCACCGCCACTGCCAACGGTTACATTGGCCGACATTGTTGCGGCTATGGCGGGTTCTCATCAGCAGCACAAGGAGTTTCTGCAAACCTTAATTGCAAATACGTCTCGACTAGAGAGGCGTAAAGACCGCGGGGAGCGCCAACAAAGCTCCTACTCTGACTTTCTTGCTACCCATCCCCCAGTATTCTGAAGGGCGGATGAACACCTCGATGCGGACAACTGGTTCCACACGATGGAGATGAAGTTTGGGCTGCTCCAAGTGAGTGAGCAGCGCAAGACTCAGTTCATGGTCCAACAGCTTCAGGGGTCCGCGAGCGCTTGGTGGGTGAACTTCTGTGCCTCGCAACCCACCGAGCGAGTTATGACCTGGGCAGAGTTCCGGACAGCCTTCAGGGCCTATCACATACCGCCGGGTCTTATGAAAAGAAGGACACAGGAGTTCCTTCGCCTGCAGCAAGGAAGCATGAACGCGCTGGAATACTCCAGGGCATTCAATGATCTCGCACTCTACGCTTCATATCACGCCGATACCGATGAGAAGCGGCGGGATCATTTTTACCAGGGGCTTAACCCGCTCCTGAAGCACAAGCTGGCAATGTTCAATCACGGCAGCCTCAACGACATTATTGATGCTGCGATTGTTCAGGACTCCGGCAAGGAGTTAGCAGCGGGTGAGAAGAAGCGAAGCGCGCCGCAGAGCAGCGGAAAGGGAGGTGGTCCTTCTCAAAGTACCGGATGGTGTATCGCTCACCATCGGATCAACACTGGCAGCCACCATAGAGGCTGATGCCATTCCGCAGTCGGCCATATTCTCCACCGGCGTTCAGTCCAGCACCACCTCCGCAGCAACAACAGCAGAAGCCAGTGATGCCGCGTGTGTTTGCACCTCAGAAGCGCATGCCGGGCTTTAGTCCCCCAAGCACGGGCCAGTTGTCAACCGCATGCTTTAAATGTGGTCACCCCGGACACTTCGCCAACAACTATCCTGAGAGGCAAGGCGGCGGAGTGGCACCACAGTTTCTGGGGAGGAATCATCCCCGGAACCCCATTAATGCGTGAGGGGCAAATCCTAAGCCTGGCACCGTCCACCAACTCGCCATAGAGGACGTGCCGGAGGGGGAGCCAATCCTTGCGGGTATGTTCCAACTCTACCAGCATCCCGCCATAGTGTTATTTGATTCAGGCGCCACGCATAATTTTATTTGCCAAGCTTTTATTTCTAAACACAGCTTGCAAATACTACACACCGAAAGTCCATATTTGATTTGTTCACCGGGTGGGAAGATTTCAGCAAGCATGATGGTTTTCAAAGCACCATTATGCTTAGCGGGTAGAGTATACCCCACGTCTCTCTTAGCTTTAGAGGGACAAAAGGTTGATGTCATCTTAGGGATGTCATGGTTAACCCGCCACGGCGCTGTTTTAGACACCGTCCTCCGAGTCATGCATCTACAATCAGAAATGCACGAGTCACATTCATTATTTCTGGAGAGTTTAGAAATCAAACTTCCAAGTGTATATCAATCCACCACCATCAGATTGGAAGACATTCCAGTAGTCCGTGAGTTTCCTGACATATTCCCAGATTATTTACCGGGGATGCCGCCCGACCGAGAGGTGGAGTTCAAAATTGAACTTGCACCGGGAACTATGCCAATATCCCGAAGACCGTACTAGATGGCGCCAAAGGAATTGGCAGAACTGAAGACACAGTTAACGGACCTGCTGGAGAAGGGTTTTATTAGGCCGAGCTTCTCGCCATGGGGTTGTTCGACGTTATTTGTGAAGAAGAAGGATGAGACGTTGCGGCTTTGTATGGACTATTGTCCACTAAACGCCGTAACCATCAAGAACAAGTACCCGTTTCCACGGATCGACATGTTATTTGATCAGTTGGTCGAAGCAAAGATCTTTTCCAGAATGGACTTAAGATCCGGATACCATCAGATTAAGATACGGGCTGATGATATACCAAAGACGGCTTTCTCGACGAGGTACGGGCTTTATGAGTACCTGGTCATGTCCTTCGGCCTCACCAACGCTCCAGCGCACTTCATGTACTTGATGAACTTGGTATTCATGCCGGAGCTGGACAAGTTTGTCGTGGTCTTCATCAACGACATATTGGTATATTCCAAGTCAGAGGAAGAACACACGAAGCATCTGCGTATAGTCTTGCAACGGCTGTGGGATCACAAACTATACCCGAAATTCAGTAAGTGTGAATTCTCGATATCGCAAGTGCCTTTTCTCGGGCATATTATCTCAGCGGAGGGCATCGCTGTAGACCCGAGTAAGATCACACAAGTGCTGAATTGGAAGTCCCCGAGAACTGTTCACGAGGTACGGAGTTTCCTCGGACTCGCGGGATATTATCGGAGGTTCATTCCGAACTTCTTGAAGATTGCCAAACCTATGACTGAGCTGAAATATGTTTGGAGTCCAGCATTTGAAGCAGAATTCAAGGTATTAGTGAAGCACTTAACATCAGCACCGGTTTTGGCGCAGCCAGACACAACAAAACCATTCGATGTGTACTGCGATGCATCCGGCATTGGGCTCGGATGTGTGCTGATGCAAGACCGAAGGATGGTCGCGTATGAATCACGGAAGCTCAGGAACCATGAGCAAAATTATCCAACTCATGACTTAGAGCTTGCTGCTGTAGTACTCGCACTTAAGATGTGAGGCAATACCTGCTCGGTAACCTCGTGCATTTATATGCCGACCACAAAAGCCTCAAGTACATATTCACTCAGAAGGAGCTGAACATGAGGCAGCGAAGATGGTTGGAGTTCATAAAGGATTACAAAATAGAGATCCATTATCACCTCGGCAGTGCAAACATAGTGGCGGATGCGCTGAGTCGCAAGTCACACGTTAATAATCTGACCATCATACCATTGGAAGAGAGCGAGCCACCATTGCATGTGATTCCACATGGAGCTCTCTATAACTTAGCTTTGATCCCCACCATCCGTGAAGAGATAGTGGCAGCTCAGGAACATGACAAGGGCATGTCGCATTTGCGGAGACGTGTAGACAGTGGGGAGCTGAAATGTTTCCGGAAAGACGGAGACGAGGTCCTGTGGTTCAAGGACCGGATCGTCGTACCCTGTAACCCGGAGTTACAGAAGAAAATCTTTGATGAGGCTCACTTGTCAAAGTTTTCTATTCACTCCGGCAGCAACAAGATGTATCAAGAACTCAGAAAAAAGTTTTGGTGGACACGGATGAAGCGGGAGATCACCAAGTATGTCCAAGTGTGATACATGACGGAGGGTAAAAGTGGACCATATGAAGAAACCGGGACTGCTACAACCACTGGGCGTTCCTGCCTGGAAGTGGGAATATGTGAGCATGGACTTCTTCGTTGGTTTACCCTCCACATTTCAGAAGCATGATTCAGTGTGGGTGATCGTCGACCGGCTCACTAAAGTTGCCCATTTTATCCCGGTCAACACCAACTACAACGCCAAGAAGTATGCTGAAGTGTACATCTCACGGATCCTATGCTTGTACGGCGTACCCCGCACCATCATATCGGATCGGGGCACTTTATTTGTGTCTCGTTTTTTGGAGCAGTTGCATGCTTCGTTGGGGACGAAGCTGATCCGTAGTTCAGCGTACCTCCCGCAGACGGACGGGCAAACCGAGCGGGTAAATCAGATTCTAGAAGATATGCTACGAGCTTGTGCTATCAACCACGGTAAGAATTGGGACGATCACTTACCGTTAGCTGAGTTCTCGTACAAAAATGGGTCCCAATCCAGCATCAAGATGGCGCCTTACGAGGCGCTATACGGGAGAAAATGCCGCACACCGCTGAATTGGTGTGAGTCTGGTGAAAAGGTCGCCTTCGGGATTGATCTTGTCAACAATGCGGAGGAAAAGGTTCAGCTGATTCAGGCGAACCTAAAAGCCGCCCAATCCCGACAAAAACAGTATGTGGACCGGAGAAGACGCCCATTATAATTCAAAGTAGGGGATCACATATATCTACATGTGTCTCCAATGAAGGGCGTGAACAGATTGGGGGTTAGAGGAAATTTGGCACCCTATTCATCGGTTCATTCCATATTATAGAAAGATCTGGATCAGTAGCATACCGGCTGGAATTACCAGAAACACTTTCCAGTGTGCACGACGTATTTCACATATCTCAGCTGAGGAAGTGTCTTAAGCTATCAACTACCCTTCAGCTGGGGGATATTGAAGAACTTAAACCGGATCTCACTTATCGGGAGGAACCGGTTCAGATAATTGATAAAAAGGCCCGAACCACACGCAGCCGTATGTTGTGGTTCTACAAAGTTCTATGGAGTAACCACTCCGGAGATGAAGCGACATGGGAGAGTGAAGGTCTTCTTCGCGCTAACTACCCCGACTTTTTCACGTGCACATACGGTAATTTTCCACCGTCCTCTCTCTCATTTTCACATTATAATCTCGGGACGAGATTCTTTTAAGGGGGAGGAATGTAAGGGCCTAAGTTTTTGCACACAATCAATGTGTTCATCACACCACACACACCTCATTTGAGGAAAACATATGAACACATTGGAAGAGCAAGTAAACACCATCAACATGGTCACTAGAGGACAAACTCACAATATTCAAAAGTGGTATTTCCCGTATGCAGCATATAGGGGCTGAGCATATGAAAAACTCCTACACTTTGCTAAGGATGCTAATGCCAAATTTCACCCAAATCCAAACCTTTTTGGAAGTATTTTTGGGTATAGTTAGAAAGAGGCTAGTTTGAACTTAAATTCAAATTCAAACTCCTTACATCCCATGAATTCAAAAGTGGGATTCATATTCACACTCAGCACAATTTTGTGAGCTCACACACCAATTTTCACTCCATTTGGAGTTGATCTTGACATGAGCCAATTTAAGCAAATTCAAATCCAATTTGAATTTCAAACTGCATATGTGCTGTGAATATAGTCAAACACTTCACAATTTGAATTCTACCAATTTCAAATGGTCATTTGGTGGATAATTCAAATTGCAAAGGGTATTAGGGGCATTACTGTTTAGAGCAGTAGGAAATTCGAATTTCAGAGGTTAAAACTAGGGGTGGGCCCCTCTTGTCAGCCCCACAAGCGAGCAAACCGACTGAAACACTCGGGCTCGGATCTTGCACGCGCTCACGCGGACGCCACGGCGCTGCTCGCCACTGCCACCTCCTGATCGGTGATTCCAGCTGCCAACCGACGTCCCCAGCTCGTTATCATCCGGTCTGGGGCGCCACAAAGTCTTCTCACTTCTGTCCTGACGCCTCCTCGCGCTGAAAACCCGAAGACAGCCGCCGTACACCCGAAACCACCACCTCACCGTCGACTGGCCAAACCCGTCCCTTCCACATTGAGCTGAGGCCATAAACGGCACCGCGGACCTTTATTCGATGTGCTCCAGCCCTCAGCTGCTCATGATCAGCTCCCCTCGAGCTTTTCCGAGCCGATCTTCCACTGCCCTGTTCACCCCAAAGCGCCTCCGACTTGACATCCTCGCCTGGCAGCTCCAAGCTTCTATGGCGCAGCCAACTGGTCTATGATGTTAGCATCGAGGTCTAGTAGCTTCCCCCGCACTCCCTAGCTCTCTCTTAGCGTCGGCTAGCCAGAATTTTGGGTTTTCTGAGGATAGCCGGATATAACCAAAGCCCACAAGAACTCAAAATTCATCTCGCATGGTTGATCATGCCCAAAGCTGGTCGAGCTAGAGCAACTAGGGTCCCTCACGACCAACCTCACCAAAAACCACGAGGAGACATCCATCCAACGGATTGAGCAACGCAAACTCGCCGCCACCAGCCAAAATGGCTCGGGTCACCGTTGAGCTCATAGCTCCGGTCGTTTTCCGCGCGGTTTGAGTGCACCAATACCTTCCTCGAGCTCCAGTGGTGCTTTACAGCCGCTTCAGGTGTCGATATAGGCATAGGACACATTGGTCATCGTCGGCGCCGCACCACCGATCACCGCCATCGATGCCGACCGGTTTTCCGGTGATGGCATGCTGCACAACCTTGTCCGGCCACTAGGGCTTGGTCTAAGGAGCGTGTAGCGCGAAAGATCACCGGAAACGGTCAACGGTAGCCAGAGAATGGATCACTCCATGGCCTCTGTTCGTCGCGCGCTCGGGCGCCAGCGGGAGGTTGAAGAAGGCACTGTGCGTGGGACCCACATGCAGTGTTTTAAACATTTCCCTGATTTTCATATTTAGTTCAACTTCAAACCCACATAACTTTGGCTACAAAACTCCAAATCGAGTTAACCAAATTTTGTTGTATTCATCTCTCTGAGTACTTTCCAACAAATCAAGTTTCACTTTATGAAAATCTTTATTTGTCCATAATTAATTCTTCAAAATTTTATCTGTTTAGAATTTTAATTGGAGAACCCTTTAGTGGAAAATTGTGAAATTTGTCTAGGGTGTTCACCAAAATATCCCTGAGCTACCATAAGAATTTTAGATCCATTTCATTTTATCCACCTAATGGTGTGATTAATAAAACTGTTCCCGAGAAAATGGAAAATGTGCAGAAACATTTTCAGAATTTCTCTGAAATTGTTTAGCTCATATCTTTGGCTAGGAATATTGAAATTAAGTGAAACCAACTCCATTAGAACCCTCTGAAAATCTAGTTTTCAGAAAGTCATGGATTGCTCCATGAAAATACCTAGAACACCCTAAGAGCTCCATTCAAAGACAAATACACAATTAATTTTGGAGGGATCAAATGAGCTTTTCTGGAAATGAAACTTGGCCAAATCTCTGTTTAGGTTGTATCCAAACCACAGTAAAAATTTCAGAGTCATTGGGCCTGTCTAGCAATACTTTTAGTCTTAACAAATTCAACTTCAAGTTCAAATGCGTTCAAATTGATATATACATGAATTTATCTCATGTAGTCGCTAAGGTTGAGGAGGAGCCCGAAGTCTTAGACTTCATCACTCCAGAGGAACAGCTAGCCTACAACCAACTGCAGCAAGGCAAGCTCCGGTTTGCATTAGCCTTTTTATAAATTTTACTCTTTTGAGAACTTACTTTGAGCACTCACTTAAATTATGCATTAGAGTCTTGTTTGAAAACCCAAATGCATAGCCATAAAACCCTTGTTTGGGCTTAGGTTTGTACACCTGATTAGCCACTGCAATGCTAAGTTATTGTAGGATTCGGTACAAGTCGAGTAGTTGGAACTGCTCGCGAGAATAGGCTAGAGGCAAACTACTCGGGTAAAGATAGCAAATGGAACACGTGGCCATAAAAATGAGACCGAGCGGAGAGTAAGGTCAGCAGGACGTTGGGACATTGGTGCCATAGCTCCGCTTGTGTCGGTTGAGGACCGAGCCGTGTGCGGGCCTGATGAACAAGCTAGAACAGTACCGAAGACCTACCGGATATATGGGAACTGGGAAACTGAAGTAATTTGGATAGCTCGGTGTTGAGGCATTGCTTGTCGTCCAGAGGGTAGGTTGAGAGCTTGAGGTGTAAATCGGCTGGCGGCACTTCAGATGCGCGTGCAGAGACCTCTTGCTCGGGACGATAGGACCAGTTCAACATTTGGCTGACGGGTGAAAGGTGGTTGCATACGACGTCCGTGATGGGTGCTGTAGGCAACATCGAGTACGGGCGTACGTGACGGGTTATTCGGGTAACCCTGCAGGTGTAAATCGATTATAATCGCCGTCCCTCGCATTCAGTGAGTACCACTTGTTCACTGTACCATGACATAGAAAGAACAGGTTAGATACATGTTAAAAGTTTGCTGGTTTGAAGGATGGACCTTGATTGCTAATGAAGTGCTATAGTTTAGAGCTAATTAAAGTTCTTTTCAACCTTGGGCAAAGCACATGAGAGAAATGCGTTTCTTGTTTGATTGCGGCTCTCTTATGTGCCTTAGCGTGAGGTTCTCCACAACTTGCTGCTAAAACTTGAAAGTAAGGTTCAACTACTTAGGCGAGTTCTTTGCAACTTACTTTCCCATTTACACTATAATCCAGCATGTAGAAGTTTCATGTATAGGAAAGACGGGTCAGACTTGCTGAGCCATCGTGCTCACTGCTTGTGTTTGAAGCTTTTGCTGGGTGTTATGAGGAGGAGACTCTTGGAGAGGAGACGGAACCCCAAGAGGGAAAAAACCCCGTCGAGTGGGAGTCGTGCACGCCGCCGTGTTAGTGCGTGTGTGTGCTAGAGGGGACACGTTCATGAGCTGAACGTGAACTCTGTGCGTAGTCTACGCCCGTGAGTGTGGACTGAACATATTTTGTTGTAAACATGTTCATAAAATCTTTTACGTAATAAAACATTGCTTCCACTTTGTACCTTTTATGTGTGTTATCCGGTGTTGTGCAACGCAGCATCCCTCAGCGTGATCCTGGCTCGACGAGGCCGTGAGGCCCTGTCAGAAGCCAAGAACCGCTCGGTTGTGGTCCGAGGAAGTCGTGGGGGTTACTGTGGTGCCGTTTTGCTACTTTGCTGAGGCTTGCATGCGAGAAATGCCGGCTCCCGAGCTACTGAGGTGAGGCGGCGGTGTTCCTGTTTTTGAGCGCGAGAGAGACGGGAAACAGAGAGGATTCTCGGTTCTGTTGGCAAAAGAAGCACGGCATAGCATGGTTAGACCGAGAAGCAGGTCGCCAGCTCGAAAGAACTCGCGAGGAGGTGTCCTCGGTGCTGTGTGGTGTCGCCCGGGTGAAGCCTCGGCTCTGTCTCGGTGACTATCAAGTGGAAAAGTGAAGACTGAACACTGAAGATCTTTTGCAAACTTAACTGCCTCAATGACATGTAGGTCCCACCCTTCACTCCCTCTTATCCTCTCAAATTCTCCAAAATATTGGCAAATGATGAATTCAATTGTTTGGAGTGTAAAACTGAACTGCATTTGGATAATTGGACAAATTTCATCCAAATTCAAATGTGTATTTGAATTCATTGCAAATTTAAGTCTATTTGTAAAATGGATAGCAAAACATTTCAAAAATTCATGAAACTTTGCATACCCACTAATTTGGACCTAAGGAATTCAAATATGGAACCTGATTTTTGGTTTGGCTGCTGCAAATGAGCTTTTTAACACAACAATCCATTGTGTTGCCCTCATTTGAAATTTGCATTTGAACAAATGGTGTTCACAATCTGATTTTTAAACTTTCCATTGCACATGAGACTGCAAATATGTGGTTTTAATCCACCTTGGGTCCAAGCATGTAATTAAACATGAACTTGTGTAGAGAGATCTCTCATGTGAATTATCACATGTGACAGTTCTAACAAGTCCCATTTTTCATACACATGAAACCAATGTTTGCGCAAACTTGAGTTTCTTTGTATTCATATTTTTGGGACCTTTACTCTATGCTTATAAGAATGGTTGCCGATGGGACTCGGAAACCTCCGAGTGGTTACTCATGAGCATCCTTGCTGCTGCTGTTGGATTATTTGTGTTGCTAGAAAGAAACGTCCGCGGCCTGGACGGTTTCTTTGATGCTAAGGTAGAAATGAGTCGTGAGAGTTGTAGTCTTCCTCTGTATATTATTTTGAGATAAATATTTGTAAATTATCTCTTTGTACGCATCCGCAAATGATTTATGTAATATGTTTGTCCTTTACCCGTGTGTTGTTGGGTGCCGCATCGCAGGGCACCACCCAATACGATTCCCAGGCAAGCGTGCACGGACCCGTGATCCAGGGACGTGCGCACCGCGACAAGAACTTTCTTTTTCCCCAATGGCGGGGGCACCAAGAGAAAAGGGTGATGGTGAGGCAGAGACAGAGAAATCAGGAAGAAGACGGGGCACTGCGCAAGACGGAAAGGCGAAGAAGAAAGGTTGGCGACGCGAAGCAAGCGAATTCGGAGAAAATCAGAGGGGCAAGGTAAAATAATAAGGTGGGCAAGACAGCGCCCGCGAGCTGACAACCGCCAGGAGGCATGCGGCCCCTCGTGACCGCCACAGCCTCATGGAAGCCGCCACCATAACATCGATCACAACCCGGATTGACAACCAAAAGAATCACAAGGGAACCGAGTCAGAGCGGCGCTTCCTCGGTTCCCCCTCGGCAAAACCACCTAAAAAAGCACCAGGGGCCTACTATGCCACGCCCTTTCAGGGCTATGGTGAGAAACCGCAAGCACGTACTGGAATATGAGACGAGTGGCGCCTCCTCAGCCCCAGTGAAATCGGAGGGCGCAAAGGGCGACACGACCGCAGAAGAAAGGTAAGTCTCCAGGCAACATTAATGGGCTCAAAAGTCCCGGGTACGAAGGCTGGCCAACGAATGGCTCTGGAGCCACCCGAGACAAATCCAAATGAGGGGCAAGCGACGCGAAGCAGTCCGTGAAAATACAATTTTGGGTGGAATGAATACCCCAATGCTTCTAAGCTTGTAGCCGAGCCCCAGCACTGCAAGCGCCGAGGTAACACCCCGACGGGTCGGCAACGAGCTGCCTGAGCCAATGAAAGAGCTCGGGAACCATGAGCAGGCCTCGAGCTGGGAATTAATGAAACACGGGCAATGAAGCCTCGACCAGAAAGCCCCTCAGTGTGAAGCAGGGCCAATGATTCTGGCCATCCAAAATGAACAGGATGAATGGGTTTCACTCAGCTCCACCCGCTAGGCAGCTCACTGGGCTCGGGGTCTCGGCCATCAAGGTAAGCCCCCGTTTGACCCGAACCCTCCGAACCGCGAACGGATCATGGATGGGAGGTGAGGCAAATTCGCCATAAATGACTATCCGTCCTCCCGAAAGAGGGACCCGGGGGCTCACCGAAGAACCACAGCTGGAACAACCAACGGTCGTAACCGGCCTCTGGAGGTTCACATGTTACGGCTATCTGAATAAGCAAAGTACTAATAACTTATTTTGTTTGTTGTTTCGATTGTGCAGGAGCAAGGCCAATTAAGGTTCACCCCCTGGTCAGCCAGGGGCTCAGAGGCTACTGACGGGGTTCTGTATTCAGACTCCCGGAGAAAACGCGAAGGCAACCCACGAAGGATAATGATGCAGGCCCGAGCCCGAGCTCAGGAGGAGATGGAACGAGGAGCCCGGAGCTGACCCCTAGGAAGGATGCAATATCCGCCCTCAAGGTGCTTCCAAAAGGAAGTCCAAGCCCCTAAGTAAGGGCCCGAGCCCGACCTTGGGTAGGAGTAAAGCAGGTGGCCTTCAATACGGAGCAGGCGCTGCCTCTGACGAGTGGGAGGGTAATCGAGTACCCCCTCTGGCCCCAGTATTGAATGCCCGTCACCTCCGACGAGACCGAAGAGGAGTGGAACACGGGGCACGTGTGCGTCTTGGTATGGACTACCCCCCAATGACGGGACGGGAGAAGGTGCGGCGACAGGCTATGGCTATGACGACTTCATCGAGTACCCTGTCGAGAAGTACGATGTGACAAGCCATTCCGGCACCCACAACTTGCCTCCCCACCATGATACGGAGAGAGGGAGAGAGAAAGAGTATAAATAGGAGAGGCTTGCTGGTTCGAGAGGGCAGGCTCTCGCACATGTAAGAACAACCACCAATCTTGAGTAAGAGCAAGCGAGACACCACGGTTGGACGTAGGGCATTCTTGCCCAAACCAGAATAAATGTTTGTGTGTTCTTAGATAGGCCACCTAGAGGTAGAATGCGTGGTACATTCGATTACTAGTCAGAAATCCTAGACACCGACACCTGGGTTCCCTGTGCTCCCAACTCGTTGGCATCCAGTTGGGTTCTCCTGACCGAGCGTGGCCGTCTGGACGCCGTGCTCGGGCAGCTGCGGGAGGTGGCTCCGAGCGGTCTGGTGTGCCTTTTCCTTCTTTACTTTACATTGTGGATTCTTTGGTCCTGACAAGGGATATCCACTTTGTCGTTAGGAGCTCTTTCGCTGAGCTTCTAGCGACTCTCGGCGTCTTCGTGAGAGAGAGGATCGTCGCTGCCGCACGGATACTGAGATGGCGGAGGTGCAGGCGGAGCTCGAGAGGGCCCATGCTGCTGCGAAGGAAACAGCTAGGTAGACTAAGTCTTTGATCAATGGGGCATCATCGTCTTTCATGGAACTCACCTGCCTTCGCGCGGTCGCTGAGACCGCGTAGGGGGACATGGCTCAGGCCGTGGAGGAGCTGTCGGCCTACCGCCGGGACATCCAGGAAGCCCTTGTCGTCATGGAGAGGACGAGGGATCCAATCTCAGGTTTGTCCCTTCCTTTCCTTCTTCTTCCGCATCCACGTCGGCTTGACATCTTCATGTTATGTCTTGGTGCAGAAACACAGGGGCGCATTACCGCCGCTGAGGATTCAGCTGAAGCTTGGAGGGAAGACGCCGAGAGTCTTTGTGCTCGTCTCTCAACTGAGGAGCGAGCATTGGAGAGGGCTCAGCGCCTGGTGATAGACACTTGCAATTGGATGTTGGGTCCGATGCTGGCCACTACCTCGGCGGACTTCACTTCCCCGAAGTCGCAGCTCCGGCAAGTCACCCAGCGCTCTGTGGCGCTTCAGTCGGAGCTCGCCAGCCTCCGGGGCGCTGGGCGATTGACCTGCGACTTGGTGCTCGGCAACCAGTCCGAAGTCAGGCTCTCCGGTTGGCTGGCCAGGGCACTCGGCGCGGTGGATGATCGGCAACGGGATGTCGGGGGAGCCGGGTTGTTCTGTGGGGCCTGAGTGGCGTTAGGGGCCATGCTGTCTCACTACCCCGCCCTTGATCTTCATCTTCTTCATGGCTTTCATGAGCCGGTGGCGGATCCTGAAGGAGCTAGGGCTATGGTTACTCCGGCTGCACTCTCCTTGGCCGAGCTCATCCCAGAGGAGCCAATCAAGGGTGAGGCGGACAAGAAGCGAAGGATGGACGGTCCCTCTGCGTAGTTTAGGGCTCCTCTTCGGGTTTTTGTTTCACTTTTGTAATTTGTGGGGAACACTCGCTCACCCTTTGTGAAATGGAGATAAGCTTTTGGTATTTTGAAGGTGTTTGAAGCTCTGGTGGATGGGTAGCCCCCGAGCACCGTGCGACGGTTGGTCTGATCCTTTTGTCATGTAGTGCTTCTTCGTGCGTATGCTTCTTTTTTGTTTGAAGTCTACCGGTCAACCCCTTTGTCGCTTAATGGAGGTGCCGAAGTCATTTAAGGGGCTTGGACGGCTATAGGTGCGGCGCTTATTGCCCTTACCCTGGGGTCAGCCTTGTGGTTGTTTGGAAAGGACTTTGTCGATGGCTCCTCTGATGCAAAGTCGAGAGAGATCCATGGTCATGTCGTGTCTGTGGCCCGGGCTATGGCCCCTTTTTATCCATTGTACCTTGTTCGGACTATAGTCTTCGCTGTGGGTTTTCGCTGCCCTTGTCCATAAGTCATACGGCTCGGCTTGGGAAGGGGAGGGTCCAGGCGTTTTTCTGTTGTGCCTCATCTGGACCATGGCTTTGCTCAGGGTTGTCATTGTCCCCTTAGTCGTAGGTCGCGCGGCTCGGTTTTGAGAGGGAAAGGGGCCAGTGCTCTTTGTCCGCTGTACCTCGTTCGGGCTATGGCTTCATCTCAGGGTTATCGTTGTCCCTTAGACATAGGTCGCACGGCTCGATTTCGAGAGGGAATGGGGCTTGGGCTCTTTGTCTGTTGTACCTCGTTCGGACCATGGCTTTGCTCAGGGTTGACGTGCGAGGGCCTCACGGCCTCGACGAGCCAGGATCACGCTGAGGGGTGCTGCGTTGCACAGCACTGAATAACGCACATAAAAGATACAAAGCGGAAGCAAAGTTTTATTACATAAAAGAGCTTATGAACATTTTTGCAACAAAATATGTTCAGTCCACACTCACGGGCGTAGACTACGCACCGAGTTCACGTTCTGCCCTTGAAAGTGTCCCCTCTAGCACACACGCACACTAGCACGGCGGCGTGCACGACTCCCACTCGACGGAGTTTCCCTCTTGGGGGTCCGTCTCTTCCTCGGGAGTCTCCTCCTCATAACACCCTGCAAAATCTTCAAACACAAGCAGTGAGCACGATGGCTCAGCAAGTCTGACCCGTCTTTCCTATACATGAAACTTCTACATGCTGGATTACAGTGTAAAAGGGAAAGTGAGTTGCAAAGGACTCGCCTAAGTAGTTAGACCTTACTTTCAAGTTTTAGCAGCAAGTTGTGGAGAACCTCACGCTAAGGCACATAAGAGAGCCGCAATCAAACAAGAAACGCATTTTTCTCATGTGCTTTGCCCAAGGTTGAAAAGAACTTTAATTTGCTCTAAACTACAACAATCCATTAACAATCAAGGTATAGCTTTCAATCAGCAACTTTTACATGACTCTGGCCTGTTCTTTCTACGTCACGGTACAGTGAACAAGTGGTACTCACTGAATGCAAGGGACGGTGATTATAATCGATTTACACCTGCAGGGTTACCCGAATAACCCGTCACGTACGTCCGTACTCGATTTTTCCTACAGCACCCATCACGGACATCGTATGCAACCACCTTTCACCCGTCAGCCAAATGTTTAACTGGTCCTATCGTTCTGAGCAAGAGGTCTCTGCGCGCGCATCTGCAGTGCCGCCAGCCGATTTACACCTCAAGCTCTCAACCTACCCTCTGAACAACAGGCAATGCCTCAATACCCAGCTACCCAAGTTACACCGGTTTCCCGGTTCCCATATAGCCGGTAGGTCTTCGGTACTGTTCTAGCTTGTTCAACAGGCCCGCACACGGCTCGGTCCTCAATCGACACAAGCGGAGCTATGGCACCCAAGCCCCAAAGTCCTTCTGCCCTTACTCTCCTCTCGGTCTCATTTTTCTAGCCATGTGTTCCGTTTTCCATCTTTACCCGAGTAGTGTGCCTCTAGCCTTATTCTCGCAAGCAGTTCCAACTACTCGACTTGTACCGAATCCTACACTATCTTAGCATTGCATTAGCTATTCGAGGTTTAAAAATCTAAGCCCAAACCAGGGTTTTCTTTACTATGCATTTGGGTTTTCAAACAAGACTCTAATGCATAAATAAAGTGGGTACTCAAAGTAAGTTCTCAAAACAGTAAAATTTATAAAAATGGTTAATGCAAACCGGAGCTTGCCTTGCTTCTGTTGGTCATAGGCTAGCTGTTCCTCCAGAGTGATGAAGTCTAAGACTTTGGGCTCCTCCTCAACCTTAGCGACTACATGAAATAAATACATGTATGTATCAATTTAAATGCATGTGTGTTCGGGGTTAATATTATTAAGACCATAGGTAATGCTAGACAGGCTAAATTCCTCTGAAATTTTTACTGTGGTTTGGATACAACCTAAATAGAGACTTGGCCAAGTTTCATTTGCAGCAAATCTCATTTGAGCCCTCCACAAATAATTATGTATTTGGCCTCAATTGGAACTCTTAGGGTGTTGTACGAATTTTCATGGAGCAAGCCATGACTTTCCAAAAACTAGATTTTCACAGGGTTCTAATGGAGTTGGTTTCACTTAATTTGAAGGCTCCTAGACAAAGATATGATCTAAACAATTTCAGAGAAAATCTGAAAATGTTTCTGGACATTTTCCATTTTCTCTGGAACAGTTTTATTAATCACACCATTAGGTGGATTAAACTAGGTCAAATGGATCTGAAATTTTTATGGTAGCTCAAGGATATCATGGTGAACATCCTGGCCAAATTTCAGAATTTTCCAACAAAGGGTTCTCCATTTAAAATTCTAAACAGTTTAAATTTTGAAGAATTAATTCTGGTGAAATAAGGATTTTCTGTAAAATCCCTAAAAAGAGGTAGCAAGAAAAATTCAGCTCATGTACACTTAGGAAAAATGAGGGGAATTAAAACTTTGAATTATAACGGTGTAAGTTCAAAGTGGTCATTCAAACTTCCTGAAACTTCCAAACATGGAGATCTAAATTCAAAATTTGGATCTTCATAGTCCAAATATTCAACCTTTCAAATTTCAGCTCATCTGGAGGAGTTTCAATATTTGTTTGGGATTAAAAAGAGAAGCCCTCTAATCTGAATTTCAAATTCAGTTTCAAATTCCAATTTCCTCAATTTGCAAATTTGGTTCTACAAATGTGTTCTCCACGTTTGAATTAGCAGCCATGCCAAAAATCAGTAACTTTGGACTTGGTTTGCTATGTTTTTGGAACAATACAAAATGGAGAATTCAAATTCCATTTCAAATTCAAATGATCAAACACAATTCAAACTTCACACCAGAATTCAAACCATTTGAATTCAGCAAATTCAAACCTTAACTTTGGAGTGAAGTAAGGTATTGAAGTCTGAGTAGCTGGGTGAAAAATATCAGAGAAAAGTTTGATTAAAAGAGGGGGAGGTGGGACCCAACAGTCAGCCTCACAAAACCACTTTTTCCCTCTCTCTGTTTTCCCTGGTTGATCACAGCGTGCCAGCTCCCGATTAAACCCGCCGGCCGACGTTCCATCGAGCAGCTTCACGAGCTGCGCCCGACGTCGGTTCAACGCGCGTGGGCGTTCAAAGCGGCAGCCAAGGGCCGGCAGCTTCTCCACGCTCGTGGACACAACCCCCCCCCCCCCCCGGCGGAAGAACCTTTCGGCTCATCGATGGCCGGCGAGCTCGGCGTGCCTCTCGCGGGACTGAGCCACGGGAACGTTGCGCCAGGTCCATCTCCTGCTCTCCGAAGCCTCAAGTAGACGCCAGCACCGGTGGTTGGCTCCTACGAGCTGGAATTTCCTTCGGAGCCCCAGTGTTGATCATCTCTGCGCCGCACCATCGCTTGACGGATTTACGGCCTCTTCCGATCAGACAAAAGGTCCCTGGGGTGCATGAGGAACCCTTCTTCTTTCCCTTCAACCAGTTTCTGCCTTCTTAGCTCCGGCACCGAGTATTTTGAAGTTTGGCGCCGGCAGTTCTTTAGAAACCCGAGGACTCTTCGGGGAAATTCGTCGTGCTCCGGGTAGCTCCACGCTAGATGAGTTTAGAGTATCTCCAGCACACGCTTGCGCATCTCTCTGAAGTCCTAGCAGCTCAAATGATCAAGTAGAGATACCGAGCACGGAGTTTTGTCGCCGCCGTCGTTTTACGGGCTTGGGCAGCGCGAGGAAAAAGGAGGACCGGGTCCCACCGGTCAGCCTCTGCACTGCGCGGGGATCGGCCTGTGGCACCGGATCGGGTGCGGCTGCGCGGGAAATAACCCCTTGGCCTCGGTGTTGCCGTCATCTGAGTGGATAGCGCCACCGGTGGGGCCCACGGCCAGGATTTAAACATTTCTTCAATTTCCAGATTTAGTGCAAACTTCAAAGGACCATAACTCTCAGTAGGAACGTCCAAAATTTGTGAAACAAATTTTGCTGGATTCCTCTCAGTATTGATCTGAGGATCTCTGGAAATTTCTCCAAAATTCATCAAAGTTAAATCTTTGGGAATTAATTCCAGAAGATCCCTGTTATGGAATTTCTTCAAATTTGGCTAGGAGGTTCCTTATGATATTACTGATCTCCGGTAAAAATTTGAGCTTCATTGGAGTTCATTTGCTAGGCTGAATTGCCTTCCAAAGTTCAGCCTTTATTTGAAAATTCAAATTTAAACAGAAACTTTTCAGAACTTCTATCCAACTTCAAAAATCCATATCTCTGTTGGTAGCTCCAAAAATGGTAAAACAAATTTTGTTAGAACCATGGAGACTTACCCTAATCAGATCTTCCACTGTTAGCCATGTCAAAGCTCCTGATTTGCGCTCAAAATTCAGTGAAGCCTTGTGCTTGTGGGAATTTTGGAGACCACAATGTGCAATAACATTTCTCCAAATTTTACTCAGATCATCCTTAGAGAGTCTAGTCTCCACTGTAAAAATCCCAAAGACAATTAAGGATCCTAAATAGCAGTAGCTATGAATAGAAGTTACTTCTCATAATCCCTTAAATACTTATACATATATTTTGCTACATTTCATTTAGTGACCGAAGTTGAGGACGCACCGGAGCCCTTGGACGTCCTCCCACCAGAAGCTGACTTCCCATTTAACTCGCAACCAGGCAAGCCCCAGTTTGCATTCAAGTACTTATGCAAATTCTTTATTTGTATCACTAATGTTTAGGGTGAAATGCTTGCATTATAGTTAGGGTGATTGAAACCCCACTTGCATAGCCTTTTAAATCCTATGAAGGGTTGGGTAGTTTACAAACTCGATGAGTAGAGAATGCCGGGCTAATGTTCTTAGGATCTCGGTAGAAGTCGAGTGGTTGGAAGCTACTCGCGAGATAGTAAGTATCAGCCGGGATGAGAAGAGGTAGACAATGGCTTAAGTTGTGAAAATGAGACCCAACAGGGGGGATAGGATGCAGTGAGCGGAGGTCTCACGTGCGTAGCCCTGTTGGTGTGAATTGAGGACCGCGCCGTGTGCGGCCCTGCTGGACAAGTATCGAACAGTAGCGGATGCATACTGGCATATGGGAACCAGGAAACCGATGTAATTGGTTAACCTGGGTGCCGAGGCTTACCCAACCGTTTTATAGGAGTGGGTTGAGGGTAGCAAGGTGTAAATCTGCCGGTGGGCACAGTCGCGCTCCACGCGGGGACCTCCTGCCCGTTACGGATGGACCGGTTCGGCCTTTGGGTTGCCTTTGAAAGGTTGTTGCATACAACAGAGTAGGAAGGGGTGTGGAATCACGCTTCTGAAAATGGGTGTATGTAACGTTTTATCCGGGTGTGTCTTGATTGCAATCACCTTCCCTCGCGGTTATTTGAGTACCCGCTTGTTCACTGCACCGTGACGTAGTAAGAAGTGAAATAAGCCAACTGAAAATGCTGCATTGAATTATTAATGTCTTGAAACCTCGTATGCTGTAGTTATAGAGCTAATTAAGTTTATGTTCCACTTTGGGCATCACCATATCGGAGGAAAGCGTTTCTTGTTTGATTGTGGACTTCCGATGTGAGGGCTTCCTAAGGCTCATTAAACTGTTGCTATAAATCTGAAAGTAAGGACCAACACGTAGGCGTGTCTTTATTGCAAAGTCCTTTTTCCTATCTTACACATCCTTGCATGTATAGTTCCATGCCTAGGGTTGTCGGTTAAGCCTTGCTGAGCCATCGTGCTCACGGTTGCAATATTTTGAGCTGTGTGCAGGTGAGAGTTATGAGGAAGGTTCCGAGGATGGGGCGATGCCCCCGTCGGGGTACACGGCCGAGCTGGATCCCTGCACGCCGCCGTGATCTCCGGTTACTTGCTGCTAGTGTGTAACGTCCTAGGGCTGGATGGCTGCACTTTTGCTTAGTTAGGATTTGAGAGTAGCTATGTATATAACTTCCACTGAAATATTTAGTTTTGTAAAAAGACTTCTGCTGTTTATATCAAATAAAATTTTGTATGTTGTTCTTAATTCTTTTCGTGTGTGCTGTTGGGTGCCGCATCGCACGGCACCACCCTATGCTATCCTGGAGTGGGTGAACCACGGGGTGGTCCCCACATTTTCATAAAGTGAAACTTGGTTTTTTGGAAAGTACTCAGAGAGCTGAATCCAACAAAATTTGGTTCACTCGATTTGGAGTTTCCTAGCCAAAGTTATGTGGGTTTGAAGTTTGAAGTAAATCTGAAAATCGGGGAAAAGTTTAAACTTCTGTCGGTGGGTCCCACATGCTCACCTTCTTCTTCTTCCTCGTGGGAAATGCCTGACGGCGGCGGTCTCCGGCGAGACTCGCTGGAACCGAGTTCCCAGCCACCTCTCAGGCCGAAACTCGCCGCCTCCCCGTTTTGTGACCTCCTGAACTCAGCTGTGGGCTTGCCGGCCGCCGGCGATGGGCGGAAACCTGTGCACACCGGCGACAGCACCTGCTAGGGTTTTGGCGAGGTCGGTTAAGCTCTGTTCTTCACCAAAACGTTGGGTTTTTGGCTCTATAGCACCAGGGGGCCATAAGGAAGCTAGAAATGGCAGCCAACTTTGGTGAAACGGCCGGCAACACCGAGCTCCACGGTGAACCGAGACCGTTTTCCATGGCGGCCCGAAGAACTGCCCTCTCCGAGCCAATTCTCCATCATTCTCCATGGTTTTTCTTCGAGGAGAGGTGCTAGGGGATGTACAAGCTACTAGCAAACGAGCTCGGCTTGTGGTGGTACATGTGAACCGAATTTGGCTCACAACCGAGCTCGGGTGTTTTGTACTACGGTCCGGGAAATTGGAAAATTCTAGCTCTATGGTTGATCATTTTCCAAACGGCTTTTGGCTACATCTTCTACACACGGTGACGCACCTTTCTTGTGTTGGGAAGTGAAGGTGAGGTCGGCCGTAGCGTGCTGTCCACGGTGAGCCGCTTTGGGTTCCACCGGTTGGCTTCGGACGTGAGGCGCTGTTACTCAATTGGTGGCTAACAGCAGCTCACAACGTCAGAGTGTTGGTGATAGCACGGTAGAGCACTCGTGTGCGCTGCTTTTTGGTGTGAACACCTCGGCCAACCGAAGCTTGGTGGTGGCGGTTGATCGGGAAGAACCGAGGCGGCGTGTCGAGTGTATTTTTCACGGGAGCCGGCAATCGAGCTCGTGAGCGGCGATAAGAGGGTGAAGAACTCGGACTGTGGTACTCGGCTGTGGAGATAAAGACCGGGCGAGCGTGCCAGCGCAGGGAAACACCAGAAGCAGCTTCTGGCGCCGGCGTTGGCTCGGTGGCGATCGCAACAGCGGTCCGAGAAACCGAGCCCCGGTATTCTTCAATCGGTTGATCAACTAGGAGGCTGACAGGAGGGTCCCACACCTAGTTTAACCTCTGAAATTTAATTTTTCCCACTGCTCTAAACAGTAGTGCCCCTAATACCCTTTGCGATTTGAATTATCCACCAAATGCCCATTTGAAATTTGTAGAATTCAAATTGTGAAGTGTTTGACTATATTCACAGCATATATGCAGTTTGAAATTCAAATTGGATTTGAATTTGCTTAAATTGGCTCATGTCAAGATCAACTCCAAATGGAGTGAAAATTGGTGTGTGAGCTCACAAAAATGTGCTGAGTGTGAATATGAATCCCACTTTTGAATTCATGGGATGAAAGGGGTTTGAATTTGAATTTAAGTTCAAACTAGTCTCTTTTTAATCATACCCAAAAATACCTCAAAAGGTTTTGGATTTGGGTGAAACTTGGCATGAGCATTCCTAGAAAGTTGTAGGATTTTTTCATATGCTCAGCCTCTATATGATGCATGTGGGAAATACCACTTTTGCATTTTATGAGTTCATCCTCTAATGACCATGTTGATGGTGTTTACTTACTCTTCAAATGTGTTCATAAGTCTTCTCAAATGAGTTGGGTGTGGTGTGATGAACACTTTGAATGTGTGCAAAAAACTTAGGCCCTTACATTCCTCCCCCCTTAAAAGAATATCGTCTCGAGATTATAAGGTGAAAATGAGAGAGAGGATGGTGGAAAATTACCGTGTGTGCAACGTGAAAAATTTGGGGTAGTTAGCACGAAGAAAACCTTCGCTCTCCCATGTCACTTCATCTACGGAGTGATTACTCCATAGAACTTTGTAGAACCACAACGTACGGTTGCTTGTGGTTTGGGCCTTTTCATCAATTATCTGAACCGGTTCCTCCCGGTAAGTGAGATCCGGTTTCAGTTCTTCAATACCCCCCAGCTGAACGGTAGTTGATAGCTTAAGACACTTCCTCAGCTGAGAAATGTGAAAGACGCCGTGCACACCGGAGAGTGTCATCAGTTATTCCAGCCGGTATGCAACTGATCCACATGTTTCCACAATCTGGAATGGACCGATGAATCGGGGTGCCAACTTTCCTCTCACCCCGAATCTGTTCATGCCCTTCATTGGAGACACTCGTAGGTACACGTAATCCCTGACTTCAAATTGTAACGGGTGTCTTCTCCGGTCCGCATACTGTTTTTGTCGGGATTGAGCAGCCTTTAGGTTTGCTTGAATCAGCTGAACTTTTTCTTCTGCATTGTTGACAATATCAATACCGAAGGTGACCCTTTCGCCAGACTCACACCAATTCAGCGGTGTGCGGCATTTCACCTGTATAGCGCCTCGTAAGGCGCCATCTTGATGCTGGTTTGGTACCCATTGTTGTATGAGAACTCGGCTAACGGTAAGTGATCATCCCAATTATTACCGTGGTTGATAGCGGAAGCTCGTAGCATATCTTCTAAAATCTGATTACCCGCTCGGTTTGCCCATCCGTCTGCAGGTGGTAGGCTGAAATACGGATCAGCTTCGTCCCCAAGGAAGCATGCAACTGCTCCCAAAAACGAGACACAAATAAAGTGCCCCGATCCGATATGATGGTGCGGGGTACGCCGTATAAGCATAGAATCCGTGAGATGTAAAATTCAGCATACTTCCTGGCGTTGTAATTGATGTTGACAGGATAAAATGGGCAACTTTGGTGAGCCGGTCGACGATCACCCACACTGAATCATGCTTCTGAAATGTGGTGGGTAAACCGACGATGAAGTCCATGCTCACATCTTCCCACTTCCAGGCAGGAATGCCCAGTGGTTGTAGCAGTCCCGGTTTTCTCATGTGGTCTGCCTTCACCCTTCGACATGTTTCACACTCGGACACGTACTTTGCGATCTCCCACTTCATCCATGTTGCTCGCACAGCAAGGCATGCAAGAACTTCGCCTCACCATGATGATACCCTTGGGGCCGGGGATCTTCAGCTTGAGGTACGTATAGTTCGGGATGACCAAAAACTTCACGTAGGCTGGCCTTCCGGAGGATGGTGTGATAGGCGCCCTCAAAGTCAGGGACCTCAAAGGTGAGGGTTTCCATGCGGAAGTTGGTCCTGTCCCCAAAAGTGACAGGGAGGTTGATATTCCCCAACGGCATGGCCTATTGGCCGGAGATGACCCCGTGGAAGGGTTCTCAGGTCGTACGGAGGCTCGTGCGTGGGATCCCCAAGGCGTCGAGGGTCCCAACATAGAGTATGTTGAGGCTGCTATCTCCGTCTATTAGTTCCCTGGTTAGGCGCTTCATGCCTACGACCGGATCCACAACCAGGTGGAAGCGCCCGGGTTGTGGAATGAGGTCAGGGTGGTCCAATCGGTCAAACATAACCGCCATTTTGGACCACCGCAGGAAGATCGGGATGGTGGGAGAAATGATACTAACCTCACAGGCTGTCAGCTTCTGCTTGCGACGGCTCTCTTAGGCTTGACTCCCCCAAAGATCATGAGGCAGCCCTCTGGCATGGGGTGCTTGGTTCGTCGGGCTCGGGGCTTGCCTTGGCGGGTCCCTTGCCCTTGTCTTCCACCACGTCCATCTTTGTGCTGACGAAGCGCTTTAGCAGGGCACAGTGTTTGATGAGGTGCCTTACCGGGTAAGCGTGGTTGGTGCATGGCTTCTCGAGGAGCCTCTCGAAGTATTCGGTTGGCCCTGTGGCCAGTCTCTTGCCTTCACGGCATTCTACGGCCACGACGAGATCCAAACCGCTGTTGGCTGGTAATGGACACCTGCCGTCGTTTGTTCGCCTCCTCTTGTCACCCTTATTGGGCGGCTCTTTGCTCCCCATGTCGGGGTTCTTCGGTTTTCACTTGTCGAAGATGTCCCCAACTGCTTCCTTGCTAGAGGCTTGGATTGTGGCGATGTCGAGGAGGTCCCTCATGCTTCTTGGCTTAACGCAGCCAAGCTTATGCATGAGGGACTCGCAGGTCGTCCCTGAAAGAAAGGCCACGATGACGTCTGTGTTGATTACATTGGGAAGCTTGTTGCACTTTGCGAGGACCCGATCGTCTCGACTAGCCAGGATCACGCTGAGGGGTGCTGCGTTGCACAGCACCGGATAACACACATAAAAGGTACAAAGCGGAAGCAAAAATTTCATTACATAAAAGGGTTTATGAACATTATTACATCAAAATACGTTAAGTCTACACTCACGGGTGTAGACTAAGCAAAATAAGTTCATGTTCAGCCCATGAACGTGTCCTCACTAGCACACACGCAAACTAAAACGGCGGCGTGCACGGCTCCCACTTGACGGTGTTGCCCTCTTGGGGGTCCGTCTCCTCTACGGGAGCCTCTTCCTCATAGCACCCTGCAAATGCTTCAAACACAAGCAGTGAGGATGATGGCTCAGTAAGACTGACCCGTCTTACCTACACATGAAACTCTACATGCTGAGTTTGCAGTGTATAGTGGAATGTATATTGCAAAAGACACGCCTAAATAGTTGAACCTTACTTTCAAGTTTTAGTAGCAAGTTGTTGGAGAACCTCGTGCTAAGACACATAAGAGAGCCGCAATCAAACAAGAAACGCATTTCTCTCATGTGCTTTGCCTAAGGTTGAAAAGAACTTTAATTAACTCTAAACTACAGAAAATCATTAACAAGCAATGTAAAGCTTTGAATCAGCAATCTTTTATTATGACACTAGCCTGTTCTTTCTACATCACGGTACAGTGAACAAGTGGTACTCACTGACCGCGAGGGACGGCGATTATAATCAATTTACACCTGCAGGGTTCCCCGAATAACCCGTCATGTACGCCCGTACTCGATGTTGCCTACAGCAACCACCACGGACGTCATACGTAACCACCTTTCATCCGTCAGCCAAGTGTTGAACCGGTCCTATCACCCCGAGCAGGAGGTCTCTGCGTGGAGCATCCGCAGTGCCCGCCAGCCGATTTACACCTCGCTGCTCTCAACTTACCCTCTGGACGACAAGCAATGCCTCAACAGATTGCTACCCGAGTTACATCGGTTTCCCGGCTCCCATATATCCGGTAGGTCTTCGGTACTGTTCTAGCTTGTTCAACAGGCCCGCACATGGCTCGGTCCTCAATCAACACAAGCGGAGCTATGGCACCCAGGCCCAAAGTCCTGCTGCCCTTAATCTCCGCTCTGTCACATTTTTCTTGCCATGTGATTCATTTGCTATCTCTAACCGAGCTGTGTGTCTCTAGCCTATTCTCGTAGTAGTTCCAACTACTCGACTTGTACCGAATCCTACACCAATTTAGTATTGCAGTGGCTACTCGAGGTTTAAAACCTAAGCCAAAAACCCTGGTTCTCTTGGCTATGCATTTGGATTTTCAAACAAGACTCTAATGCACAATTGTAAGAAATGCATAAAGTAAGTTCTCAAAACAAAAGACTTTATGAAACGGCTAATGCAGATTGGATCTTGCCCTACTGCTGGTCATAAGCTACTTGTTCCTCCGGAGTTATGAAGTCTAAAATCTCCGGGCCTTCTTCGATCTTAGCAACTACACGAAAATGAATTACGATGCGTGTCAACTTAAATGCAATTGAGTTGAATCTGATATTGTGAAGGCTATAAGTATATCTATACAGTGCTATTGACTCTGAAATTTTTACTGTGGTTTGGATACAACCTAAAAAGAGACTTGGCCAAATTTCATTTGAATAAAAGCTCATTTGAGCCCTGCACAAATATATGTGTATTTGGCCTTAATTAGAGCTCTTATGGTGTTCTAAGGACTTTCATGGAGCAAGCCTTGACTTTCTGGAAACTAGATCTTCAGAGAGTTCTAATGGAATTGGTTTCATCTAATTTGAAGATTCCTAGCAAAAGATATGAGCTAGACAAGTTCAGAGAAAATCTGAAAAATGTCTCTGGACATTTTTCTTTTTCTCTGGACCAGTTTCCTTAATCACACCATTAGGTGGATCAAATGAGCTCGAATGGATCTGAAATTTTTGTGGTAGCTCAGGGATATTACAAGGAACATCCTGGCTACATTTCAGAATTTTACACTAAAGGGTTCTCCAGTTAAAATTCTAGACAGTTTAAATTTGGAGCATTAATTCTGGAGAAATAAAGGTTTTCATGGAGTGAAACTTGATTTGTGGGAAAGTACTCAGAGAGCTGAATCCAACAAAATTTGGTTCACTCGATTTGGAGCTTCCTAGCCAAAGTTATGGGTGTTTGAAGTTGAACTAAAAACTGAAATTCAGGAAATGTTTAAAACACTGCACGTGGGTCCCATGCACAGTACCTTCTTCAACCTCCCACGCGGCCCCCTCGCCGGAGCTCGCTGGATTCCGCTCTACCGACCACCTCCAGTGCTCAAACTCGCCGCCAGCCCCTTATTCGATGCAAGGAACGCATTGGGGAGGTCGCCCCACGCCGGCAACGACCTTATCTTGGCCAGCGATAGTGCGGCGGCTCGGTTTAACTTCGGCGCCGACGGCCGGTCGTTCTAGCACCCTAACCACTCGAGAAAAGGGCTCTACATCACCAGTGGGCGCTAGAGAAGATCGTCAAGCCATCAAACCAGCTCGGGGACGTCTCTAACTAGGGTTGCACCGTGCAACCGAGGTCTCCCGCCCCGATCGCCCTTGCAATAGCTGGAAATGATACCTCTACCGATGGTTTCTCGCTAGGGTTCCGAAGGGAAAATGTTCCTTAGCAAGTCATCGTGTGATCATAATTTGGTGAGCTCTAAATGAGTGTTGATCGATAATTTGAAGGTTCCTTACCCGCGGGTCATTTTGCGCCGGCCGGAAGAAAACTTCAAAATTCGCCATCGACGATCACTGGTTTTGCTTGATCTTCGGAGGTGAGCAGCACGTGGTCTAGGCGCATCCAAGGATGCTCTTGCTCAGGCGTGAGAAACTCTCAGTCGGGCTGTCCACGTGAGCCTCCTCGTCGCAGTTCTTTTCGGCCGCCGTACTAAAACAGTTTTCTAGGTGTTGGGAGGTTGATCACCGCTCGGTTACAGTTTGAGGAGGCCGAGGAATGATCTGTGGTACTGTTTTACTCTTCACCGAGGCCTTGCACGTGATGAAATGCCGGCTCCCAATCGATCGATGGTGGCAGCAGGGTGAGCTGCTCTGTTTTCACTCGAGGAAGGAGTACAGTCTCGGGAACTCGGTGTTGTGAGGAAACAATCACCCAGGGAGCTCCTATGACTCACGAGCTGGTCGCCAGCACTGCCTCAAGCATCCAGGAGGTGGCTTGGTCGGTCTCCCTCGGTGGCGCCCTCTGCAGCCTCGGTTATGCGAGTGGAACACTTTGAACCGAGTCAACCCCGAAGACTTCGATTGCAAGGAAATTGTTTCACTGATATGTGGGTCCCAATTGGTATTCTTTGTCCTAAAAACATAATTTCCTACTGCTCTAATTATTAGGGACCCTAATACCCTTGGCAAGTTGATCAATTCACCCAATGCCATTTGAATTTGAATGAATCAAAGTGTGAATTGCTTGGAGTGAATTTGCAGCACATGTGAAGTTGAAATTCAAATTTGGTTTGAATTTGCCCAATTTAGCTTATGTCAAGATTAACTCCAAATGGAGTGAAAATTGGTGTGTGAGCTCATAAAAATGTGATGAGTGTGAATATGAATTCCACTTTTCAATTCATGGGATGAAAAGAGTTTGAATTTAAATTTAAGTTCAAACTAGCCCTTTACAACTTATACCCAAAAGTACCTCAAAAGGCTTTGGATTTGGGTGAAATTTAGAGCATTCCTACAAAGTTTAGGAGTTAAACATATGCTCAGCCCCTATATGATGCATGTGGGAAATACCACTTTTGCACTTTGTGAGTTTATCTCCTAATGAATCTATTGATGGTGGTTACTTGCTCTTCAATTGTGTTCATGTGATTACCACAAATGAGGTGAGGTATGGGTGTGATGAACACTTCTTAGCAAGTGAAAAACTTGGGCCCTTACACATGTCTTCGAGAAGCACCATATGTACTGACGCAGGGTCTCGTCCGGCCTCTGCTGGCAGCCCTTGAGGTCCCAAGAGTTACCAGGACGCGCGTAGGTCCCCTAGAAGTTGCCGACAAATATTACCCTGAGGTCGGCCAAGTTTTTGATGCTGTCGGAGGGAAGATAATAGAGCCATGCACATGCTGGCTCCGCTAGGTAGATGGGGAGGTACTGGATGATGAAGTCATCATCTTCCGCTCCACCGCTCAGCAGGCGAGCCGGTAGTCCTCCAACCATACACCGGGGTTGGTTTCCCCGTCATTTTCTTGATGTTGGTTGGGGCCTGGAACCATCGTGGGAAGGGAGCGCTGCGTATCGCCTTCCCGAAGGTTTTTGGGCCTGGGGGTCCAGGGCTTAGGATCCGTCCTCTCCCGCGGCCATGGTGGCTGACCTGTCAAGGCCTTTGGGGGCGGGATTTGGAAGGAGACCTCGAGGGTCCTTCCTAACTTTGCCACCTGGCCTCGAAAGTCTGACGGAGGTCGGAAGCTCCCATACGCTAGCGCACCGAGTTGCGCGAGGGTGTTGACGACCCGGACCTTTCGAGTCAGGTTGTTTGGCTCGGAGTGAGGGTTCCGGTGCGGTTCGTCCCGTGCTGATCGAACCTTTGGCTCTGGCTGGGGGCTGACGAGCCCCGGGCTTCGGCGAGCGAGCTCTCATCCTACTGAGCGGCGGCTGAAGCCAAGAGTGCCTGAGGGTCTAAATCATCCCTCTGAATTTCGGGGTCGGCGGGCTCTGGTATGCCGCGTAGCATGGTAGCGGCAGCTGCCACATTTTGTCTCGCACTTTGGAAGTGCGGAGCCCAGCGATCGCTGACAATGTGACAGGACCCCGCCATCCCGATCACTCACGGGGACGGGGCACCATGCCCGGGAATCGCATTGGGTGGTGCCGTGTTATGCGGCACCCAACAGCACACATATAAGGAACAATGTATTACATAAATTCAAGCGGCAGCTTACCATTGTTCTTTGTAAATAATTTACTTAAACTAGCTACAGTGGAAGTCTATAAACGGCTCACGTCGAGTAACTAAGAAGCACCCGAGAAGAGGTCCGGCCCGCGGACTCCTCTCTCTAGCAACACGAAGACATGGCAGCGGCTAGGTTCTCCAAGTGTGACATGACTCGGAAGTTCCCGAGTCTCAACGGACAACCTTCTTTATAGCGTCGAAGTTTACCTGCAAAACCACTTATATAACAAGAGTGAGCACAAAGGCTCAGCAAAACTTAACCGTCTCTCCTAAAGCATGCAACTCTACATGAGGGTAACTTAAGACCTAATTCTATAATTTGCGAAAAGACTCGCCGATGAGTTCATCCTTAACTTTCAGATTTTAGCCATAATAGTAGTGACCTTGCGCCTAGCAACATTGGAACTCCACAATCAAACAAGAAACGCTTCATTCCAATGTTACTTGTCCCAAGGTGGAAAATAACTTTAGTTTGCTCTATTTCTACTTCAAACATGGTTTTCATGCAATTTATAATTAGCATAACAGCATTTAAAACTTTGCAAACTATTCCCACACAACTTGATTACTACGTCACAGTGCAGTAAGCAAGCGGTACTCATAACCGCGAGGGACGATGATTCGAATCAAACACTACCCGGATAACTCGACACGTACGCCCACCTCTGAAGACCCAATTCTGGCGTCCTTCATTACGTCGTATGTGGCAACCTTTCTCAGGACACTAGACTGTAGAACCGGTCGCGCCGTCTCGGGCTCATAGGTCTAAGGAGACGATGCGGTATGCCTCTACAATCCAGTGAACCTGGTACATCGGTTTCCTGGTTCCCATATATCAGTAAGCATCCGGTACACAACTCAATACTTGCTCCCAGGGCCGCATACGCTTCGGTCCTTAACCGACACAGGCAGAGCTACTCGACCAAGACCTCGTCTTGTCGCTACTTAACCCTCCTGCCCGGTATCATCTTTAGAAATGTAAACTTTAGTTTGCCTAGCTTTCCAACCACCCTTATGTGATCCTGAAACAAAGTTCGTGAGTAGATTCCAACTACTCGTCTTCTACCGGATGTCCTAGCCTATTTAGCATGGCCTTAGTCTACAGCGATGACACCCTTCTACCTTTGACCTCAGGGTTCATTTTTGGTTATGCAAGTGGAGTGTAAAACATCCTTGGCCTAATGCACATACGAACTTTGACCCATAGTGGTAAATAAAGGAAAACTTTAAAACCACTTAAATGCAAACCGGGGCTTGCCTTGGTTTTGCAGGTGACTAGAGTCAGATGATATGAAGTTAGTTGCTGATGACTTGAATTTCAATTCTTGCCCTTCTTGCTCCTTAATCCAAGCTTAATTTCTCCTTCTTCACTTTCCACGTTTAATCCCTACACGTTATGAATATGTATACATGTTTAATTATAAAATCTTTGCTAACGAGTGCTAAAGACAAGTTTAAAAATGGAACTCTGTTTAAGAATTTAAAATGACACTGGTGCTTGTGATTTGGGTGTGTGTTTTAAGCACTATCATCAAGTGAGAAGTGAGGTTCATCACTTGGGTGGTGATCACCTAATTTGTTGAACAGAACACTATTGATCCAGGGCTCCAATGGAGCTGGAAATTTTCTTGTGAGTTCCTTATCACAAGAAGGTCCTCTGAACCAAAATTCAGAATGTTTCACTAAGTAGATCACCCAGAACAATTCCCTAAGCATTTAGGCATAAAGGAATTAATTCTAAATAAATTTGCACTTTCATGCAAATTCAAGTGAACTATGCCTGAATTTTCCTAGGATTTTTGGAGCTAAGGAATGCCCAGAACTGAATTTCCAAGTTTTGGAAATTCTCTGAAAATGTTTTTGTATTCATTTGAATACAGAAACTTGAAACCAGAATTACCCTAACTAAATCAACCCCAAATGAGCTTAAATTTTTACACGAGTCTCCTAATATCCTAAAGAATATCCTGGCAAAATTTGGGGATTTTTGGATGAACCAAACTCCCTCAAAAATTCTTTTGCTGAAAAGCTTTAAAGAATTTTCCAGAATTTCCTATTGGTTTTCGTACAAATTGGGTTGCATATTTGGATAGAGTTTGTCATCCTGAATCCAACCCAATTTGAATCACAAAATTTTGAGCTTCCTAGCAAAAGTTAGGAGGTTCTAAAGTTTGAACTGAATTTGTAATTCAAATTGAATCGGTAACAGTTTAAACTCTGACCGGCACACGTGTCAGTCCCATGCTGCAGCCACACCATGGTCCACAGCTACCCAGGCTGTAGCCGCAGCAGATCGAGTGGCCGCAGCAAATCCTAGTCGACCGCCACAGCCACTGACCAGTGGGGCCAGCGGCTTCTTCTTCCTCCCGCCCCCCTTTTTCCCACGCGCTCCACCCCCCTCGCCGGCGCGGCGCTGACCTCGCCGGACTTGACTTCATGGCCATCTCACGGCCTGCTACTCGCCGCCCGGGGGGTTTCAGGGACGAGCAACTCATCTAAGGGGTCAGCACAGGCTAACGACGCTCGGAACTAGGTCGGCGACGTGCGCACCCCTCGGTGAAACTTCGGCGCCGTGGCCCGAGCACCCTAGCCCGCCAAAGGTTCGGAGGATCGCTCTAAAGCACCAGTGGAGGTCAGGCTAGCTCGGCAAGGCCTCAATATTGCTCGGAAACGGCGGCAAGTGGGGGTTCACCGTGTGCCCGAGTGCCCCCGCCATGATCGCCGATCGTAAGGCTTGAAATTAGCTGCTAACACGGGGTTTTAAGCCAGGATTGGGGAGGGGATCGGGTTGCCCTCGAGTCTAGATCCTTTGAGCACAGTTTAGTGAACTAACGACGAGAATGGAGTGGGAATTTGGAGATTTCATACCGGAACATCGTCCTGTGGCCGCCGGCGAAGTTTTCCCAAATTCTTGCTCGGTGGTTCATGGCTTGACTTGTGGTTTGGAGGTGAGCAGCATGGAGCCACAGCGCGTCCGGGGGCGCCGGCACTTGGTTGTGACAGGCGCTAGACTCAGCTGTCCATGGGAGCTCTCTCCTCGGTTCTTTTTCGGCCGCCGCGCGGAAACGGCACTCTTGCGGCAGAGAGGCCAAACCTCGGTCGTTTTTGTGTCGGGGAGAGGAAGAGTGGGCACACGGTGCTGTTCAGCAGCTCGGAGGGAGGCTGTGCACCGGTTTTCACTGGGTTCTGCTGGAGCACCGGGGAGCGGCGGCAACTTTCTGTTCGGCTGTTACTCGGGGAGAGGCAGGCTACTTCACATGCTGAGGACGAGTGAACCGTCGAGTCGATCGCCAGCGCGAGAATGAAACCAGGAGGTGTCCTCCCCGTGGAGTCGCGGTGGCGCCTGCAGCCCCCTCGGCAGCTCGGGTGGGAACCGATACACAGAGGCTGACTTAAGCAGTAAGTTATATCCCCCCTCTCAATGACAAGTGGGGCCCACAACTCCCCTCTGCCCCAAAAGATCTCCAAATTTTGACACATTGCAAATTCAGCTATGAGGAATCCAAATTCAAAAGCCATTTGGCCATTTGACAAGTTGTGCCTTAGTTTCAAATTTAAATTCAAATTTGGATGGAATTTACAAGTCCCTTTGATATACCAATCAAAGCACTTCCAAATTTGCCCAAAGTTTGCCTTCCCCATAATTTGAACCTGAAGAATTCAATTACGCCCTCTGATGCTTCAGTTGGCCATTGCAATTACAACTTCTTTAACAACAGTTTGAATTCCTCTTTTGAAAATGCCCTTCTTCTTTTTGAAGTGACCCTCTTAATTCAAACTGAATTCAAAGTTTTATTGCACATGCCAACACTTTCATGAGTAAACAAAAGTTTTTGTAAGTCCCGTTTCTTCTATATAAGCTCAACTTTATTCATAGCTTAAGTTTTCTATTTACAAGTTTTGGGACTTTTACATTCCTCCCCCCTTAAAAAGAATCTCGTCCCGAGATTCATGATTAAGGACAACGTGGAGAGGACAACTACTCAACATAAGCCTCTAACAACTCCAGATGATTGCGTTGCAAATACTCCTCGCTTTCCCATGTAGCTTCCTCGGACGTGTGATTTTCCCATAGCACCTTGAAAAATCGCAGCGTCCGGTTTCTGGTCTCGCGAGTCTTTTCATCAATTATCCGGGTTGGATGCTCAACATAGGTGAGGTCCGGCTTCAAATCTGCTATGCCCTCCGTGAGAATCTCCGTTGGAACATTCAAACACTTCTGCAACTGAGATATGTGGAAAACGTTATGAACTCCGGCTAAGACTGCCGGTAGCTCCAAACGGTATGCCACGAGTCCACACCTTTCAATGATGGCAAAGGGACCGATAAAACGTGGAGCCAATTTTCCTTTCACTCCGAATCGGTGAATGCCCTTCATAGGAGAGATGCGGAGGTATACGTGGTCTCCAACTTGAAAGTTCAGAGGACGACGTCTCTTATCTGCATAGCTCTTTTGCCTGGATTGAGCGGCTTTAAGATTTGCTTGAATAAGCCTTACCCGCTCTTCTGCTTCATTTACGAGATCAATCCCGTAAATAACCCTCTCGCCAGATTCACACCAGTTCAAGGGTGTGCGGCACTTCCGTCCGTAGAGAGCTTCATAAGGTGCCATTTTTATGCTCGTTTGATAACCATTGTTATACGAGAACTCCGCCAACGGTAAGTGATCATCCCAGCTATTACCGTGGTGGATGGCACACGCCCTTAGCATATCCTCAAGGATTTGATTTACCCTCTCCGTTTGCCCATTGGTTTGACGGTGGTACGCGGAGCTTCTAATCAGTTTAGTTCCCAGGGATGCGTGTACCTGTTCCCAGAAGCGGGACACGAACAGCGATCCTCTGTCGGAAACAATGGTACGGTGAACGCCATACAAGCAAAAGATTCGCGCTATGTACAACTCCGCATACTTTTTGGCGTTATATTTGGTACGCACCGGGATGAAGCATGCTGATTTGGTTAACCGATAGACAATTACCCAAATCGAATCATGTTTATTAGCCGTGAGAGGTAGTCCAACAATGAAATCCATACTAATATCCTCCCACTTCCATGCCGGAACGCTTAGCGGTTGTAAGGTCCCCGCTTTCTTCATCTGGTCGGCTTTAACTCGCCGACACGTATCACATTCTGATACGTATTTAGCAACCTCTCTCTTCATCCGGGTCCACCAAAATTTTGTCTTCAATTCTTGGTACATCTTGTTGCTGCCCGGATGAATAGAAAACTTGGATAAGTGAGCCTCATCCAAAATTTTCTTCCGCAGCCTCATATCACGGGGTACGACTATCCGGTTCTTGAACCATAGGGTGTCTTCATCATCTAACCGGAAACATTTCATCTCCCCGTCCTTCAACCTCCTTCTGATATGAGCCATGCCCTTGTCTTGCTTTTGAGCTTTCATAACCTCCTCTCTTATTGTGGGTATGAGAGCCAAATTATGTAAAGCTCCATATGGAACCAAGTAAAGACTTGGTTCTTCCTCTTCCATCAGCGTAATGATCAGCTTATGAATATGAGACTTCCGGCTGAGTGCATCGGCAACCACATTTGCCTTGCCCGGATGATAATGAATTTCAATCTCATAGTACTTGATCAGCTCCAACCATCGCCGTTGTCGCATATTCAACTCTTTTTGAGTGACTATGTACTTCAAACTTTTGTGGTCAGTGTAGAGATGAACCAGATTTCCCAATAGGTAATGTCTCCACATCTTCAAAGCTAATACCACAGCAGCAAGCTCGAGATCATGAGTGGGATAATGTTGCTCATGATTCCGTAATTGCCGTGATCCATATGCGACCACACGTCCTCCTTGCATGTGTACACAACCAAGTCCGATGCCGGACGCATCACAATAAACATCAAATAGCTTGGTTGTATCCGGTTGAGCTAGAACCGGGGCTGTTATGAGGTGTTTTACAACGCATGAAAAGCTTCCTCACATGGCTTGCTCCAATCATATCTGATGACCTTTTTCAGTAGCTCAGTCATTGGTTTGGAGATTTTTGAGAAGCTTGGGATGAACCTCCGATAATATCCTGCCAAACCCAAGAAGCTACGAACTTCATGGACTGATGTTGGAGACTTCCACTTCAGCACTTGTTCAATCTTGCTTGGATCAACAGCAATGCCTTCCGCTGAAATAATATGTTCAAGAAACGGCACTTGGTTGATCCAGAATTCACATTTACTAAACTTTGCATAAAGCTTGTGATCTCTCAGTCGTTGGAGCACAATATGCAAATGTTTAGCGTGTTCCTCTTCAGATTTGGAATAGACCAAGATGTCGTCGATGAATACCACAACGAACTGATCCAGCTACGGCATGAACACCGAGTTCATAAGATACATAAAGTGAGCCGGAGCATTGGTCAACCCAAATGACATGACAAGATACTCATAGAGTCCATATCTTGTCGAGAATGCTGTTTTTGGGATATCTTCCGCTAGAATCTTGATTTGATGATATCCCGACCTTAAGTCCATCTTGGGGAAGACTTTAGCACCCACTAGCTGATCGAAAAGAATATCAATTCTTGGTAGTGGATACTTGTTCTTTATTGTCACAGCATTTAAAGGACGATAATCGACGCATAGTCTCAGCGTCTCATCCTTCTTCTTCACAAACAAAGCTGAGCAACCCCATGGTGATGAACTTGGAAGAATGAACCCTTTGTCCATCAGATCTTTGAGTTGCTCCTTCAGTTCTGCTAATTCGTTCGGAGCCATTTTGTATGGTCTCCGAGAGATCGGTGTGGTTCCCGGTATCAACTCTATTTTGAATTCCACCTCGCGCTCAGGTGGCAAGACTGGAAGATCTTCGGGAAACACGTCCGGATATTCACGGACTACCGGAATGTCTTCTAACTTGCAAGCCTCAGCATTTCATGCTTCTGGGTCTTTGGAAACCGCTTCGCCGAGGTACAATGTTTGACGCTCGTGAAGTGGAGAGTCCAAGTGAACACTCCTGTTCTCGATGTCCAGAACAGCCTTATGGAAGGTCAACCATGATATTCCCAATATGGCATTAATTCCGTGGTCTTCGAGAATAATGAGGGTGGTCGGATAAATTTTTCCACCCAAACAGAGGGGTGCTTGAGAGACGACTTCATTAGTGGATATGTCTCCACCTGGCGAATGAATAAGGTATGAACCTTTGGTGATAGTGGTGGATATCTGTTCCCGGATCACCGTTGCCCTGCTAATGAAGTTATGTGTTGCACCAGAGTCGAATAAAATGACAACCGGCTTGTCATTTAAGGTGAACCTGCCGGCAAGAACAGGCCCTCCCTTTGGCAGATCATCGACTGACACATAATTAACCGTCCCCACTTTGGACATAGCTTTTCTTGGCTGTCCAAGATCACTATTCGGAACTGGACCAGCAGACATAATGTTGCTGCTCGGTTCAGTTGCTTCATTGACGTTGAGTTCATTGTCAATATGTAGTGGGACAGCACTCGGTTCAGCGGAGAGATCACCTTGATCGTCTTAATCTCTTGAGGAAAATAATGTTCTGATGCACCTTGTTGATACTGAGGTGCATGAGAAACAAGTCGCTGCCGTGGTGGAGGTGAATAAGACCTTTGTGGAGTAGAAGAGTCGTCACACTCCGAGAATGATTGCACCTCTTGTGAAATCTCTCGACCGGAAGGTGAACGGATCACCAACCGATACTTCTGAGGTAGATGATTGCATTCCTCCTGTGATGAGTCCCTCTCCCTCTTTTCTTTGAGGTAGAGATTGGAATAATATTCCTGAGTGATAGCACAGCTCACAAACTCATCAAAATTCTCTTGGCTAACTTGAGTCAATTCACATCGCAGCCTAGTGGTCAGCCCTCGATAAAAGTGATAACCCTTCATGGCTGGTGACTTCACATAGTCAGGGACATATTGAGCTAAGCGATTGAATTCCTTCGTGTACTCAATAACACTCATGTCCCCTTGCTTCAGACTCCATAATTCATCCAGACTGGTTTGCATTATGCCCGCAAGAATGAAACGAGCACGAAATGCAGCCGGGAATTCCGCCCATGTGACACGATGCCCTGCTGGTTGGACAGCAAGGTACTCTGCCCACCATGCTCCAGCAAAGCCGTGAAGCTGCTGAGCGGCAATTAGGGTCTTCGAAAATTCATCACATTGGATCAACCCAAACTTGGACTCAATGACACGTAACCAGTGATTTGGTTCACAATGGTCAGCCGCCTCAGAGAATACCGGCGGTTGTGTCGCCAAGAAATCCAGATACGTGCTCTGGGTTGGCATGTGACGTTGAGCTTCTCGATCTATGCCTTGCTGAACTAGAGTTTGGAGAGTTTCATTCATCTTCGCCATAATTTCATCCAATCCGGTTGGCGATGGCTCTTGTGATGAAGTCGAGTCATTCCCACCTCGACTTGAACCTCCAATCTCCATTTGAGAGTGAGCGCGTACCATACTGCACGAAACAAAATTTTGAGTCAATCAAAATTCTATCTCAGTAGTAAGTAAAGATAAGTAAAACATGAACATGTCATGAACTTTATGAAAGCATAACCATATTCATGTTTAAACAAATCTTAAGTACGCTAAACTAATCAGCGGGACTACCCTGACCAGTTCACACAAACTCCAAATTTTACTCAAGTTAACCACAGCTTCTTATGAGTTCAATACCAAAGTTCTAGTAAACTTCAGTATCTTTCCAACGGTGTATCATGGGCTCCTTAAGGATTTTTCTACAGGAAGTTATGGCTTAAAAACAGAAAGGTCCAGAGAGGTTTTTGCTACTGTCCTGGTTCTGAACAGTTTGCCTTCAACTGGACGTTTCACCCACTTAACGTGTGACTCTGCTCTGGAGGCCCACAAGGAAGTTGTAGAACACTTGAAAATCTTTCCAGAACTGTATCATACACCTTATTTGGGTCAAGCTACTCAGAGTTATGCTCTGTTAAAGTCCAGCAAGAATTCCTGCCAGAAACAGAGCACTCTGTTTTTGAAACTTTGGCACCTAGTTATACTCTCATTTGAATCTTAGCTCAAAATAAGAGTTCAGTAACTAACACTTGTTTCAAACTTTCATTTTTAGTTGAAAGTTAGTTCATGAATAATTTCTTCATAGGGGAGAGGATTATTAAGTGTAGTACGGTGTCGAAGCACCGTAAGAATCATGTCGGTACTACGTAGCCTCACCAAAATAAAATCCTAAACCGGATTATACCGGCATATCCGTTTTATCAGTGGCACTAAGACGGTCTCTCGCACACGTGTACTACACGGGATATGTACGTGGTTAGCACCTGCAGAAGAACACTCAATAGTGTTGCACACAAAGGTTGTTTCATTTCAGGCAGTTCCATAATTGAAAGTAAATACAAACGCCCGTATATTTGCCATACGGCCGTCCTTGAGTTCAGCCACGTCTCAAGGTACGTGATCGTGTTTCTACACCACACGACGGGGAACCCGAGTAGATCATGAATGGGTCGTCACGGTTGGGAATGTTATCAACCCAACGGATACCACCTACTGCCCTGCAGGGCACGCCGATGGCAAGCGCTGCGTATGTCCTCCTGGGCTATTTCCAGACGAATATACTATCGCGTTATTGACCACACGATGGGGTCTCCACTTACTTGCCTAATGCACGCTAGGGATCAGCGTTTCATATGAACTCAGGAACATGAAGAGTCCAAGAGTTTCATATTAACATCTCACACCAAGCTGTGAGACCTTTCCCTGAACCACATTCCTCGTCAGGGGAGCTAACCGAAATTGAACCGCTTTCGGTGGCGTTCCTTACCATTCTTACCAGAACGTAGGTGCGTCGTTACATAATGAAAATTCAGAATTAAAACACATATGTTAGTCTTGCCACTTTAAGTAACAACACTACTATAGTCATTATGTGGGCCTAATACCGTTTCCTCACCGTATCCTAAGTTTTTGTTGTAATACAATCCTTATTCCGTGCGCCATTACCAATGCGGCTCTGATACCACGCTGACGGGACCCCGCCGTCCCGATCACTCACGGGGACGAGGCACCTTGCCCGGGAATCGCATTGGGTGGTGCCGTGTTATGCGGCACCCAACAGCACACATATAAGGAACAATGTATTACATAAATTCAAGCAGAAGCTTACCATTGTTCTTTGTAAATAATTTACCTAAACTAGCTACAGCGGAAGTCTATAAACAGCTCACGTCGAGTAACTAAGAAGCACCCGAGAAGAGGTCCAGCCCGCGGACTCCTCTCGCTAGCAACACGAAGACATGGCAGCGGCTAGGTTCTCCAAGTGTGACATGACTCGGAAGTTCCCGAGTCTCACCGAACAACCTTCTTTATAGCGTCGAAGTTTACCTGCAAAACCACTTATATAACAAGAGTGAGCACAAAGGCTCAGCGGTACTTAACCGTCTCTCCTAAAGCATGCAACTCTACATGAGGGTAACTTAAGACCTAATTCTATATTTTGCGAAAAGACTCGCCGGTGAGTTCATCCTTAACTTTCAGATTTTAGCCATAATAGTAGTGACCTTGCACCTAGCAACATTTGAACTCCACAATCAAACAAGAAACGCTTCATTCCAATGTTACTTGTCCCAAAGTGGAAAAAAAACTTTAGTTTGCTCTATTTCTACTTCAAACATGGTTTTCATTCAATTTATAATTAGCATAACAGCATTCTTTGCAAACTATTGCCACACAACTTGATTACTACGTCACAACGCAGTGAGCAAGCGGTACTCATAGCCGCGAGGGACGGTGATTCGAATCAAACACTACCCGGATAACTCGACACATAAGCCCACCTCTGAAGACCCAATCCTGGCGTCCTTCATTACGTCGTATGTGGCAACCTTTCTCAGGACACTAGACTCTAGAACCGGTCGCGCCGTCTCGGGCTCATAGGTCAAACGAGACGATGTGGTATGCCTCTACAATCCAGTGAACCTGGTACATCAGTTTCCTGGTTCCCATATATCAGTAAGCATCCGGTACACAATTCAATACTTGCTCCCAGGGCCGCATACGCTTCGGTCCTTAACCGACACAGGCAGAGCTACTCGACCAAGACCTCGTCTTGTCGCTACTTAACCCTCCTGCCCGGTCTCATCTTTAGAAATGTAAACTTTAGTTTGCCTAGCTTTCCAACCACCCTTATGTGATCCTGAAACAAAGCTCGTGAGTAGATTCCAACTACTCGTCTTCTATCGGATGTCCTAGCCTATTTAGCATGGCCTTAGTCTACAGCAATGACACCCTTCTACCTTTGACCTCAGGGTTCATTTTTGGTTATGCAAGTGGAGTGTAAAACATCCTTGACCTAATGCACATACAAACTTTGACCCATAGTGGTAAACAAAGGAAGACTTTAAAACCACTTAAATGCAAACCGGAGCTTGCCTTGGTTTTGCAGGTGACTAGTCAGATGATATGAAGTTAGTTGCTGATGACTTAAAGTTCAATTCTTGCCCTTCTTGCTCCTTAATCCAAGCTTAATTTCTCCTTCTTCACTTTCCACGTTTAATCCCTACACATTATGAATATGTATACATGTTTAATTATAAAATCTTTGCTAATGAGTGCTAAAGACAAGTTTAAAACTGGAACTCTGTTTAAGAATTTAAAATGACACTGGTGCTAGTGGTTTGGGTGTGTTTTTAAGCACTATCATCAAGTGAGAAGTGAGGTTCATCACTTGGGTGGTGATCACCTAATTGGTTGAACAGAACACTATTGATCCAGGGCTCCAATGGAGCTGGAAATTTTCTTATGAGTTCCTTGTCACAAGAAGGTCCTCTGAACCAAAATTCAGAATGTTTCACTAAGTAGATCACCCAGAACAATTCACTAAGCATTTAGGCAAAAAGGAATTAATTCTAAATAAATTTGCACTTTCATGCAAATTCAAGTGAAGTACAATTCCAAACATAGCTCAGAGAGTATGCCTGAATTTTTCCTAGGATTTTTGGAGCTAAGGAATGCCCAGAACTGAATTTCCATGTTTTGGAAATTCTCTGAAAATGTTTCTGTATTCATTTGAATACAGAAACTTGAAACCAGAATTACCCTAACTAAATCAACCCCAAATGAGCTGAAATTTTTACAGGAGTCTCCTAATATCCTAAAGAATATCCTGGCTGAATTTGCGGATTTTTGGATGAACCAAACTCCCTCAAAAATTCTTTTGCTGAAAAGCTTTAAAGAATTTTCCAGAATTTCCTATTGGTTTTCGTACAAATTTGGTTGCATATTTGGATAGAGTTTGTCATCCTGAATCCAACACAATTTGAATCACTAAATTTAGAGCTTCCTAACAAAAGTTAGGAGGTTCTAAAGTTTGAACTGAATTTGTAATTCAAATTGAATCGGTAACAGTTTAAACTCTGACCGGCACACATGTCAGTCCCTTGCTGCAGCCACACCATGGTCCACAGCTGCCCAGGCTGTAGCCGCAGCAGATTGGGTGGCTGCAGGAAATCCTAGTCGACCGCCACAGCCACTGACCAGTGGGGCCAGCGGCTTCTTCTTCCTCCCGCCCCCTTTTTTCCGCGCGCTCCACCCCCCTCGCCGGCGCGGCGCTGACCTCGCCGGACTTGACTTCCCGGCCATATCACGGCCTGCTACTCGCCGCCCAGGGGTTTTCAGGGACGAGCAACTCATCTAAGGGGTCAGCACAGGCTAACGACGCTCGGAACTAGGTCGGTGAAACTTCGGCGCCGTGGTCCGAGCACCTTAGCCCGCCAAAGGTTCGGAGGATCCGCTCTAAAGCACCAGTGGAGGTCAGGCTAGCTCGGCAAGGCCTCAATATTGCTCGGAAACAGCGGCAAGTGGGGGTTCACCGTGTGCCCGAGTGCCCCCGCCATGATCGCCGATCGTAAGGCTCGAAATTAGCCGCTAACACGGGGTTTTAAGCCAGGATTGGGGAGGGGATCCGGTCGCCCTCGTGTCTAGATCCTTTGAGCACAGTTTAGTGAACTGACGACGAGAATGGAGTGGGAATTTGGAGGTTTCATACCGGAACGTCGTCCTGTGGCCGCTAGCGAAGTTTTCCCAAATTCTTGCTCGGTGGTTCACGGCTTGACTTGTGGTTTGGAGGTGAGCAGCACGGGGCCACAGCGCGTCCGGGGGCACCTGCACTTGGTCGTGACAGGCGCTAGACTCAGCTGTCCACGGGAGCTCACTCCTCGGTTCTCTTTCGGCCGCCGCGCGGACACGGCGCTCTTGCAGCAGAGAGGCCAAACCTCGGTCGTTTTTGTGTTGGGGAGAGGAAGAGTGGGCACGCGGTGCTGTTCAGCAGCTCGGAGGGAGGCTGTGCACCGGTTTTCACTGGGTTCTGCTGGAGCACCGGGGAGCGGCGGCAACGTGCTGTTCGGCTGTTACTCGGGGAGAGGCAGGGCACCACAGCTCGCTTAAGGGCTACTTCACACGCTGAGGATGAGTGAACCGTCGAGTCAATCGCCAGCGCGAGAATGAAACCAGGAGGTGTCCTCCCCGTGGTCACGGTGGCGCCTGCAGCCCCGTCGGCAGCTCGAGTGGGAACCGATACACAGAGGCTGACTTAAGCAGTATGTTATACCCCCCCCCCCCCCCTCAATGACAAGTGGGGCCCACAACTCCCCTCTGCTCCAAAAGATCTCCAAATTTTGACACATTGCAAATTCAGCTATGAGGGATCCAAATTCAAAAGCCATTTGGCCATTTGACAAGTTGTGCCTCAGTTTCAAATTTAAATTCAAATTTGGATGAAATTTACAAGTCCCTTTGATATACCTATCAAAGCACTTCCAAATTTGCCCAAAGTTTGCCTTCCCCATAATTTGAACCTGAAGAATTCAATTACGCCCTCTGATGCTTCAGTTGGCCATTGCAATTACAACTTCTTTAACAACAGTTTGAATTTCCTCTTTTGAAAATGCCCTTTTTCTTTTTGATGTGACCCTCTTAATTCAAACTGAATTCAAAGTTTTATTGCACATGCCAACACTTCCATGAGTAAACAAAAGTTTTTGTAAGTCCCATTTCTTGTATATAAGCTCAACTTTATTCATAGCTCAAGTTTTCTATTTACAAGTTTTGGGACTTTTACACAATGTCGGCATGGACCAATCGAGCGTGGAGGCGTGTTGCGTTCGAACATGAGCTGAGACTGGTTCAAGCTCGGTGGACCCTTGAGGTAGCACGTTGCACCGTTAGCTGGTCGGCCAACTCGCGGTGTCGTTCCTCCGGCGACTCAGGGTCGCACCGGGGGCTCACACTGGTCAGTGTCACCAGCTGCGAGGCGTTGGACATTTCAGCGATATTGCACTCATGGGAGAGGTGCTCGCCGCCTTTGGAGTCGTTGCTGGAGCTGGGGTCAAACTCCAGGATGTGGTGGAGGGATGTCAGGGTGTGCCCCATCATCCCCACGAACACTGACGCTGGAGCGTCCTACGCTGCACCCGAGTTGGTGGAGGGTTGAAGGGTGCCGAAGCTGTTGGTGAAGAAGTCCAGGCTCCCGAAACGGAGGGCCTGGTGGGTGAAAGCGAAGTCGGGCGCTCCCTCGCTGCCTGCGGTGGCGGTGAACTTGAAGTTGCCGAAGGACATCGTCGCACCGGGTGCGAGAGTTGGTTGTGAGAAAGCCATCGAGGTGGTGGGAACGGAACACGCGGTAGTCCCCCTACCTGGCACGCCAACTGTTGGTGTTTCAGATTTCTGACGAGTAATCGAATGTACCGCGCGTTCTACCTTGAGGTGGCCTAGCTAAGAACACATGAAGAATTATCCTGGTTCGGGCAAGAATGCCCTACGTCCAGCCAGGTGTCTCGCTTGTTCTTACTCAAGAATTGAGGTTGTTCTTACAAGTGCGAGAGTCTGCCTTCTCAAACCGGCAGACCTCTCCTATTTATACCCTTTTTCTCTCCCTCTCTCCATACCGTGCTAGGGAGGCATGTTGTGGGCGCTGGAATGGCTTGTCCCATCACACGTTCAACAGGGTACTCGATGGAGTCGCCGTATCCGTAGTCTGCCGCTGCACCTGCTCCTGTCTCGTTGTCGGGGGTAGTCCATACTGAGGCACACGCGCGCCCCACGTTCCACTCCTCTCCGGTCACGTTGGAGGTGACGGGCATTCAATACCGGAGCCAGGGGTACTCGATTACACTTCCACTCCGCATTGAAGGCCACTTGCTTCGCTCCTACCCGAGGTCGGTGTGACGCCCGGTCCCGTAAAACATGAAACCCAGCCAATGCATATGTGTGCCCAGGATGTTCATCACACATATACATGTAATCCACAAACTGAATTCAGAATATAACCACGAATAAATAGGGTTTAAGTACTTTATTACATCAATCTCTAACTTATTCTGCAGCAGAAGTCTCTAACTTATTCTAGCAGCGGAAGTCTCTAAACGATAGCGGAAGCAAAACTAAACAGCAGGGGCTCCATCTTCAACTCCACAGGCAAGTTGACAGTAGTTCGCATGCCTAGTACTCCACATGATCTTCGAAGTACTCCTCTCCTGTTGCTGATGTTTGTATGATAATGCAAGGGTGAGTACATGTCGTACTCAGCAAGTGCGGGAAAAGTATGACATGTAGCTTACAGCAAGGTAGGGAATAAAAAGGCTCATTGCAGAAAGCAAAGTTTATTTCACTAACATGATAAAAACAGCAACTATCTTTAAGTGAATTTAATCCCAACATATATTTAAGTACAACAGCAACATACCTCCTTCATGATTCACCACTTTTCATGTCTCAACCAACCATTAATCTTTCTCAACTTTATCTCATTCTCATAATGTAGGATTGAAGTACACGTGTAAAGCTACCAGAGGGGGTGAATGGTAGATAAAAACTTTTCAGCGGAAGCAACAAAACACCCCTCAGCAGAAAACCGATCTGTTAAAAAAACCGTGTGTGCGATTAGTCTAAATATTTTCAACTGTGAAAAAACTAGTATAGATTGTATAAAATCAAGTCACGAAGACGTCACAACAAGAATCATGAAAATCCGTTGAGATAAACTCAAGTTACGATCGAAATATCGAACAAAGGTCAATCTGTCCTACGCGGGAAAAACAGTTCTGGAATACTGCAAAGAAACTCGTGTAGATCAGAAACCATAAATTCAATGACCGTACAATTTTCACAGATGATATATAATCAAGTTGTGAAGACAACCCAAAAAGAATCACATCAATTGGATCTGTAAAACACGAGTTATGATAAAACCACCGAAGCAAGGTAGTGCTGAACAGAAACTCGACGAGTAAAACTTGTCTGAAACAAGTCGGACGAACAAGGCACAAAAGTTCCATTAGAATACGAATTTTATTTATCAAAACACAAGAGGAACAGCCCCAAAGTCGTGCCCCACGAGCTCTAGCCTCCCTTGCTTATATACCCAGCCCGAAGGCCAACTCAACTCAAACTAGGACTCCTACTCCTACTTGGATTCAAACTGTAACGTTCCAATACTGCTTAGGACTCTTCTATATGCAGATAGAAGCAATCTTAAGACTTCCAAACACCTTAGGAACGTATACCACATTCCTAAAATAACTCAAATTCGTGACCCACACGAAATCCTATCATAACCAACTCAAAACTTTCCATATTTGAGTCAAACACGACTCAGCCGCAGCCTGAGTCCATAACCTAGTCGGTTGGACCTTTCCGACCAATTATTTATGTCCACATCTCTTCATCATGCATTGGAACCATGCAGCCACGTCCATGCACTCCTTGCACACGTGCAAACACCTTCCAACAACGTCCTCGATACCTTCATATGCATTGTTCTTGATCCAAACATGTTGCGCGACCTCCCGATCAACTCAACCACAATTCCTCCCGAACTTTGTTGCTGAACCTCATCTTCTCCCTAAGACTAGTTCAATGGATCCCATCACCAGCCATGTATTGAACTCAAGCAACACCTGCACATGAATAAACAACCAATACTTCCGAGCACAAATCCTCGACTTGACTCTCGTTAGTTCCGAAACTACAATCATCTTACGTGAGCACCTCACATAAGCATGTTGTAAACCATAGCAAAATGATATCAGACATAACCACCAAAACACACCAAAAACTTAGTAAAATAGTACTAAGCAAACTTTCCATAAGAGTAAAGCAAGTTCGAAACATTGCAAGTTCAAAGCAGAACCATTGCAATCAAGCTCTGAACCTTACCAAAGCTAACCGGACCTTGAACCGGAGCTTACCAAAGCCAGTCGGACCCAGCGCCGGAGCTTACTAAAGCTTAATCGGACCTAGCACGGAACTTAACAAAGCTAGTCGGACCTAGCACCGGAGCTAGCAAAAACAAGTCGGACCTAGCCAAAATAAGTCAGACCTAGACAAAGCAAGTCAGACCTTACGTCGGACCTTGCCGGAGCTACCCAAAACAAGTCAGACCTATCGTCGGACCTTGCAGGAGCTCGGACCTAGACTCGGACCTTGTTAAAAAGGTGTTTTGGTAGTATTCAAAACATTTATCGTCAAAGCCAATGTATTCAGCACACATAGGTCTCACAATCTCCCCCTTTGATGAATGCATTGGCAACACCACTTAAAATCCGAACATTGGCTTATTCACATGAAAAGTTTTGAAAACAATTTTCCCCCTTTGTAAATCAGAAATAAAATGAGAAGAAAAAACAAAAATACCAAAAATTCTCCCCCTGAGAAGAATCATGCCAAAACACTTGTGAATGTGTGCAATGTGTGATCAATTTCTCCCCCTTTGACAATGTATTCACCAAGGTACAAAAGAGAAATTTTAATTTTATGAGCACATTATAACATATACATATAAAACAAAGCTCATCCAAATCATACTATCAAGTAACTTACACTATCACATCAATGAGATACATAAAGTAGTGTAAGCCATGCTAGAGATCAAGTGTAATTTTTAATTTAAGCAAGTCATGATCTCACAAACTTAAATATTTCAAGACCTGAAAGCATGACACTTGTTGCTGCATTTTATTTAACATTTAAAACACAAATTTTGATCTTATGACATTTGCAAGAGATTATATGCAGCATCAGCCTTATTCTAACCAACCAAGCCAAGCCTATGTCATTTGACAGTCAGAAGTTTAAGGACATGGTTTTAGTCATACACAACTCTTTTCAAGTTCATATCTAAGTGCAATGATAAGCCATCTCAAAAAAAAGAAGTGTGATGCATGCATATTCTCTTGATCTTTTCTCATTTTTTTATTTGAACATAAAAACTCAACATGTGAGTTGATTACTTGATTAATTCTTTATGATTAAAAGCACTTGTGAGCATGCAACAAGTTCAAAACAGCAAGAAAGTTCGACCATGACCAGATTTAGTGTAAGTAATTATTCCAATTACTAGACATGGTAAAAACTACAAAATGTGTAACACGAGTAATGTAGTAAGAACTTTCAGCATGAAAAAGGAATCACAAAGTCATATGTGCATGAAATACTATGCTCATATTATTTTAATTTCAGATTCACACATAGACTTCCCAAGTTTCAAAATTCTCCCTCAATTTAAGCCATGAGGATGCATAACCCCTATTTCACTATGAATGTAACGAAAACGAGTGAAATCCAAAGGTTTTGTAAAAATGTCAGCCAATTGTTGTTCGGTATCTACATGGTGAAGCACAATGTTCCCTTTTTCGACATTATCACGGAGAAAGTGAAACCTAATGTCAATGTGCTTAGTTCTGGAATGTTGCATGGGGTTTTTAGCAATGCAAATGGCACTAGTGTTATCACAAAACAGTGGAACACTATCTAGATCAACCCCATAGTCCTTAAGTGTTTGAACAATCCAAAGAATTTGTGAGCGAGCACTAGCAGCAGCTACATATTCAGATTCGGCTGTGGATTGTGCAACTGAACTTTGTTTTCTAGAGGACCAGGCAACAAGTGAATTACCAAGAAAATGACAAGCACCAGAAGTACTTTTCCTATCAATCCTACAACCCCCAAAATCAGCATCGGAAAAAGCTTTCAAAGTAACGGGGTAGGAAGAAGGAAGAAAAATGCCAAATTCTTGAGTTCCATGTAAGTACCTGAGAATCCTTTTGACGGCTTGACGATGTGAAGCACGTGGGGAGGCTTGAAACCGTGCACAAAGAGATACGCTGAATTGTATGTCCGGTCTTGATGCCGTGAGATAAAAAAGTGATCTGATCATGCTTCTATATTCTTTTTGATCAACGGGATCACAATTTTCATAAGTTCAAGTGTTGTTGCTGTTCCCATTGGTGTCCGAAGAGGCTTGCTTTTGTCCATGTTGAAGTGCCTTAGGAGATCTTTTGTATACTTTGTTTGATGCACAAAGGTACCCTCCTTGGTTTGCTTGATTTGCAGCCCCAAAAAGTATGAGTTCTCCCATCATACTCATCTCAAATTATGAACTCATCATAGCTGAAAACTTGGACACAAGATCATGAGAAGAACAACCAAATATAATATCATCCACATACACTTGAACGAATAATGAGTCATTGCCATGCTTAAGCACAAAAAGAGTTTTATCAACCTTGCCCATGGTAAACCCCTGTTCAAGTAAGAATGTTTTTAACCTATCATACCATGCTCTAGGGGCTTGTTTGAGACCGTACAAGGCTTTGGACAGTTTGTAAACATGATTAGGAAAATTTGGATTTGCAAAACCAGGTGGTTGTTTGACATAAACCTCCTCATCTATGTAGCCATTAAGAAAAGTACTTTTAACATCCATTTGATGTAGCTTAAAACCTTTAGATGCAGCAAAAGCTAACAAAATTCTTATGGCTTCTAATCTAGCAACAGGAGCAAAATTTTCATCAAAATCTAGACCTTCAACTTGTGTGAAACATTGAGCAACCAACCTAGACTTATTCCTAACCACAACCCCATCCTCACTTTGTTTATTTTTAAACACCCATTTAGTTCCAATTAAAGTGTGATCTTGAGGTGGAGGTACAAGTTTCCAAACATTATTTCTTTCAAAAATTTCTAACTCTTCTTGCATGGCAATAATCCAATATTCATTAGTGAGTGCGTGTGATATATCTTTGGGTTCAAAAGAAGCAACAAAAGCAGAATGAGCATGAGAATTGGGGTCGAAAAACCTGGATCTTGTAACTCGTTCATGCAAACTTCCAATAATTTATTGTGGAGGAAGACTTTTGAGAATCCGGAGGGGAGTGGACACTTCACAAGATTCTTCTTCTTCATGTTCATCACAAATAGATGAGCTTGTGATGTGAGGAGGATCTGGACCAGCAATGGTGGTCGTCGGTGCTGGCTGTGAATCAAGATCAGGAGCTGGAACAATGTCATTAGCTGCTGAATTTTCGGGCAGCAGCACCACTTCTTCCTCTTCTTTAACAAAAATACTCTCCCCCTCCGGATATGGATCCGGACCTGCAATATTTGAACTAGTACCTGGGCTAGCTTCATCAAAAGAAACCTCACAAGTCTCCACAATTTTGTTAGTATCAAGTAAAAGCACACGGTAGCCTCTAGTATGAGATGGATAACCAAGAAACATGCCATAAACAGATCTAGCTTCAAATCTATCAAAATTACCATGTTTCTTAACAAAGCATTTGCAACCAAAGACCCTAAAGTGTGTGACACTAGGCCTATGTCCAAACCTGAGCTCATATGGTGTTTTACCTAGCTTAGCACGCAAGAAAACACGATTTGAGACATAACAAGCGGTTGCAATTGCATCAGCCCAAAATTTCCTAGGAGTTTGATATTCATCAAGCATAGTCCTAGCCATCTCAACTAAGGTTCTGTTCTTTCTCTCTACAACACCATTTTGTTGAGGTACATATGGTGAAGAAAATTTATGATCTATTGCATTTTCAGCACAAAAGTGATCAAATGATTGATTTTTAAATTCGGTTCCATTATCACTTCTAATTGCTCTTAAAGATCCTGGGTGATCAATTGATAATCTAAGAAATAAAATTCTAAAGTGACTAAAAGCTTCATTCTTAGATGTCATAAAGTAAACCCAAGAGTACCTAGAATAGTCATCAACAATCACAAGAACATACCATTTACCTCCGAAGGATTGAACACGTGAAGGTCCTACGGTGTCAAGGTGTAAAAGTTGACCCGGTTCAGTTGTCATAGTCATTGTGAGAGGAGCATGTGAACCTGCAACCATATTAGCATGTCTACAAGAAGAGCACACAATTTCTTTGTCCCCTTTAAGCTTAGGCAGCCCACGTATGCGATCAAGAACACTAACACGCATGAGATGATCAAAGCCTACGTGACCAAGTCTACGATGCCAAAAATATAAATCTTTGGAATCATTTGCAACTAGACATCTATGCTTAGAGGAAGACATATCAAAATCAGCTTTAAAAACTCTTCCAAACTGAGACATGTTAAAAATAAGCTCACTATTTGAATCTACAACTTTGCAGCAGTTTTTATTGAAAATAATTTCCAGATTTTCATCTAGCAATTGTGAAACAGAAAGCAAGTTGTATTTCAAATTTTTGATAAGTGTCACATCCTTCAAAGTGTAGTGATCATTTACTCTAACCTAACCCTTAGCAATTATAGGAGTTGAAGAATTATCGGCAAAAGTAACATTCTCTAAACGTGACACAAAAGAGAGAGAGGAGAACCATTCTTTGTTACCGGTCATGTGGCGTGAGCAACCTGAATCCACAATCCAAATATTCTCCTTCCTCATGCGTGTAACCTACATAGAAGCACAATACGTCGATGACTCAATACTGGGGTTAGTTAAAAGGCATTTAGGAATCCAGTACTGAGTCACACGATGTCCAGCAAGAATAACATGCGAAAGCTGAGATAAAACAGCAGGTTTATGAGTCAAAGTTTGAGATTTTTTGTTCTTAACTACTGACCTATGAGGTGTTACTTGTGTAGCACGAAAATCAGTAGCTCCGGAGGCAAAAACAGAAGGTCCGAAGGCAAAAACAGAAGGTCCGGAGGCAAAAACTGAAGCTCCGGAGGCAAAAACTGAAGCTCCGGAGGTAAACTTTGAATATTTCTGACTCATAACAGCAGGTTGCATGTTCCTGATATTCGGTTTAGTATGTGCAGCAAATTTTGCATGAGAGTTATAAGATCTAGCTTGCATTCTTTCCTTTTTATATTGTTTAGCTAGTCTATAACAAAAATCTATGACATGACCATCTCTACCACAATAGGTACAATGAAATTTAACTTTGTGTTCATGTCTAGATGAGCATGCAGTATACTTATTTGAACCCGAATGTGACAACACTCCTGCAGATTTAAAAACCACTTCTTTTTGTTTAGGAACTGTTTGAATCAAACCACTTCCTAATGATTTTACAATTTTAGGTGGATGTTCCTTAGCATGAGCATGTGAATCAAAACCTAAACCAGTTTTATCATTGCAAGACTTGGAAGAATTCAGCAGCAAGTTTAGATTCTTATTCCCATTACAAAACCGATCTAATGTCCTATGCATGTTATCAAGTTTATTTGATAGATCAAGACAATTTTCACATGAAGTTTTTCCTTTTAATTTGCAATTGGAACAATGTTTAACTTCATGAGAACGTAAAGCATTGTTCAATATAGAAATTTATTTCATAGCATCTTGTAGTTTCTTATCAAGATCATCGCAAGTAGAACAATACAAATCAATTGCAGAACAACAAGCATCTTTCAAGTTTTTATCATTAAGTGCAGCAAGCTTTTTGTTCTTTTCGATTTCAAGTTCAAGTTTATCAAGTGTGGAGGTGTGTGCACTTCTTAGAGAGGACAATTGTTCATATATTAAATCACATGAGGAACAAGAACCATCACTAGGAATCAAGGATTTTAAATGATTAATTTCAGATTCTAGTGACTCAATTTTAACAGCATTGTCCCTAAGCTTTTTGTCCTTTTTCTTAACAATAATAGTGGCACGAGAAATAGCATCACACATTTCTTCGCATGTAGGACATACCTCTTCGTTGTCACTGTTGTGTTCTGCATCCTCCATACTTGATTTTGATTTGCCCGCCATGAAGCACAAGTTTGCCAGATCATCTTCATCTTTATCACTTCCAATGTCTACATCACTCGAGCCAAGTTCTTGAAGTGCGGTGATAAAACTATTTATCAGTTTGCGTCCTGTAAAACCCTTCTTTTTCTTGTTGGTGTTGCCAAAAGAGGACTTGACTTTATTCTGCTTTTCATCACAGTTAGAAGGACCTGAAAGGCTAGGGCAATCTGTACGAAAGTGTCCTGTCTTACCACATTCAAAGCATCGTTGAGGTCCGGAGCTTCCTCTCCTTCTAGTTCTCACATTTTGTGATGCTTTTGAGAACCTAGTAGAAAGAAGTACTAGCTCCTCCTCTGGAAACTCCTCAATCTGTTCCAGGGTTAGTGAAGACAGCAAAGCAAGTGTATTGCTAGATGATTGGCCGGAGCTAGGCATATCACGTTGTGAGACAAATGCAATAGTCTTATTTGGGTTCTTACATGATATAATGTCAATTTCATGAGTTTTTAGCTTAGAATAAAGCACATCTAATGTAAGAGTACTCATGACAGTGGATTCACGTATGGATGTTACTTTCATCTCCCAAATTGACATGTCTAATGCACTTAGTAATTGCCTAGCATTTTCAGCATCTAAAAAATTAACATTGATGCTACGCAAGTTGCTGGGAATTTTATTAAAGCGAGCAAAGAGGTCATCAATGGACTCACCGGGTTGCATCTCAAAGCACATGTATTCTTTCTTGAACATATCCTGTCTTACCTCCTTCATCGTGTTGGATCCTTCGTGGTAGTCACAAAGTGCTCTCCACACATCGTACGCCGATCGGAGGTGTGCAACACGGTCGAAGTCGCTCTGAGTTAGTCCTTGTATGATCAAGTTTCGAGCCTTGTTGTTGTTGTCGACATCTCTCATGTTTGTAGCCGTGACTTGATCGTTTGAAGGCACATCGTAAGGCTTGTACACCTTTTCCCATATTGCAAAGCCTTGCGCTTGGATGAAAGCTTCCATGCGTGCCTTCCAAACCTGAAAATCAATACCACTAAACACACAAGGTTTGGTGGAGTATTTCTCCATGATGATTAGTCAAAACACGTGCAAATCACAAAGATTAGAGCAACCTGGCTCTGATACCAATTGTAGGATCAAAGTACACGTGTAAATCTACCAGGGGGTGAATGGTAGATAAAAACTTTTCAGCGGAAGCAACAAAACACCCCTCAGCAGAAAACCAATCTGTTAAAGAAACCGTGTGTGCGACTAATATAAACGTGTTCAACTGTGACAAAACTAGTATAGATTGTATAAGAATCAAGTCACAAAGACGTCACAACAAGAATCATGAAAGACCGTTGAGATAAACTCAAGTTACGATCGAAAGATCGGACAAAGGTCAATCTGTCCTACGCGAGAAAAACAGTTCTGGAATACTGCAAAGAAACTCGTGTAGATCAGAAACCACAAATTTAATGACCGTAAAATTTTCATAGATGATAGATAATCAAGTTGTGAAGACAACCCAAAAAGAATAACATCATTGGATCTGTAAAACTCGAGTTATGATAAAACCACCGAAGCAAGGTAGTGCTGAACAGAAACTCGATGAGAAAAACTTGTCTGAAATAAGTCGGACGAACAAGGCACAAAAGTTCCTTTAGAATACGAATTTTATTTATCAAAACACAAGAGGAACAGCCCTAAAGTCGTTCCCCACGAGCTCTGGCCTCCCTTGCTTATATAACCAGCCCGAAGGCCAACTCAACTCAAACTAGGACTCCTACTCCTACTTGGATTCAAACTGTAACTTTCCAATACTGCTTAGGACTCTTCTATATGCAGATAGAAGCAATCTTAAGACTTCCAAACACCTTAGGAATGTATCCCACATTCCTAAAATAACTCAAATTCGTGACCCACACAAAGTCCTATCATTAACAACTCAAAACTTTCCATATTTGAGTCAAACACGACTCAGCCGCACCCTGAGTCCATAACCTAGTCGGTTGGACCTTTCCGACCAATTATTTACGTCCACATCTCTTCATCACGCCTTGGAACCATGCAGCCACGTCCATGCACTCCTTGCACACATGCAAACACCTTCCAACAACGTCCACGATACCTTCATATGCATTGTTCTTGATCCAAACATGCTGCGCGACCTCCTGATCCACTCAACCACAATTCTTCCCGAACTTGGTTGTTGAACCTCATCTTCTCCCTAAGACTAGTTCAATGGATCCCATCACCAGCCATGTCTTGAACTCAAGCAACACCTGCACATGAATAAACAACCAATACTTCCGAGCACAAGTCATCGACTTGACTCTCGTTAGTCCCGAAACTACAATCATCTTACGTGAGCACCTCACATAAGCATGTTGTAAACCATAGCAAAATGATATCAGCCATAACTACCAAAACACACCAAAAACTTAGTAAAATAATACTAAGCAAACTTTTCATAAGAGTAATGCAAGTTCGAAACATTGCAAGTTAAAAGCAGAACCATTGCAATCAAGCTCTGAACCTTACCAAAGCTAACCGGAGCTTACCAAAGCTAGTCGGACCCAGCGCCGGAGCTTACTAAAGCTTAGTCGGACCTAGCACGGAACTTACCAAAGCTAGTCGGACCTAGCACCGGAGCAAGCAAAAACAAGTCGGACCTAGCCAAAATAAGTCAGACCTAGACAAAGCAAGTCGGACCTTACGTCGGGCCTTGCCGGAGCTACCCAAAACAAGTCGGACCTATCATCAGACCTTGCAGGAGCTCGGACCTAGAGTCGGACCTTGTTAAAAAGGTGTTTTGGTAGTATTCAAACCTTTTATCGTCAAAGCCAATGTATTCAGCACACATAGGTCTCACACATAATAACCATCTCATGTTCATATCCATCTCATAATCATATAACCGAAAACCAAACTCATTTGTCATCACTCAACAGTCCCGAAACCAATCCCAATGACCATACCATAACCATAACCAAATAACCATCCCAAGTTCTCCCATCTAATCATGCGAGTTGGCCAGGCACTTGTGACTGTAAGCACGGCTATCATGATAGTTTTACACTCTTAATAGGTGACACCACTTTACCCACAAGTTTGTGATTTCATCACCCGTCGGCGACTGCAGAGCCTCCATTATACCAGTACACAACCGTCGGTGTATGGCCAAGAGATCACAAAATAGTCTTTACAAAGGGGCTACTAGATGTATGGACTCACTAAGGTTTCACCAGCAGGCTCGAATCACCATTCTCCCGCCTACGGGCCCCCTCTTGTGCCATGCAGTTCCAGGGCAACCCTCTCTCGACTCCCGTTCCCCGCGCCTTCCATGGTCCATACCAATCTAGCAACTTACCTAATTAGTCAGCTAAGCCGCACCCATATTTGGCCTTGTGGTGGCACTGTTTTCCTGGCATGTGCTGGCATGAACCGGTCCTTAGATCTACGGCAAGTAAACCACCATCTCATTCTACCACATCCACGAACCAAGCTTGCCTAGATCTCCCCCGATTCTATGCTCATTATTATCATCAAGTTCTCATCATCATTATTCATATGAGTGCAGTACTTAGACATGTTCTACTTCGCCTTCCCGTATCCCGTAGCTTAAGCGAAGCAAAAAGGAAAAACGACCATACCCGACTCATCAACTTCCCCGGCGACAAGGGTGGTTAACAAACTAGTACACTCCTATAAAAGGGTGTCCCATCAAGTTGACTCAAGCATACATGTTTTCGCAAACAAAACAGTTTCCAAAACATGGAATCAATATGGTCAAGGGGCACTTGCCTTGCTCCTGTGGCTCTTGTTGCTCACGTGTCTCAAAGTCTCGGTGCTGTAGTTCTTCGTAGATGGCTTCCTGAGCTTGTCCTTCTACTCATGACCACGCACATACAAAATTACAGCAATCAAACATCATGCACAAACTTTACTCAAGATGCAATGGTGTAAATCCTATGATGCTGTTTCATTAGACCAGTTTGTACATGTTCTTGCATGTTTTACCGGGCTTGCATGGGGTTTTATGGTGAATAAGGGTGTAAGGATCAAGTGGGGACGTGGTGATGATCTTGACTCAAGATCTAGATCAATTCCACCGTCAAAAACCGATCAACACGTGATCTATCCACACGAAACAGCTTCTGTTCGAAGGGAATGAATAAAACAGATGCGAAGAAACCGCGACGAGGTCGTAACATGGGTACGAAGACCTACCTCACTTCTTTTTGGTGGTGGGGCATTCCTCCTAGCAACGGCAGCAGCGATGGCGAGGCGCGACGGCGCTCGTCGGCGGGCTCACCGGTGGGGCTCACCGGCGACTGAACTCCGGCAGGGGGTTCAACTCGGCGAGTTGGGAGCTAGGGCCTCCAAGTCGTCGACTCGGGAGGTGGAAAATAGGTATGTGGTTGCGGCCAGGGGTTTTGGGTTGTATTTATAAGGGGATCAGAAAGAGTCCTACTCCAATTGGAGTTCAAATAAGAGTCCAATTCAATTTGGTTTGGATCTTAACAAACTTATCTCCAATTGATTTGGTGCGGCAGCAATCGTGGGGGAATTCATGTCGGTATCCTCCGTACCGGGTACTCCCACGCACAGGAGGAAAAACCTCCTAAGGACCTCGCATCTCCACAGTGGTGAGATCCAGAGACGCCACATGTCCAGCAGGGGCCGGTCCTTGCTTCTCCTCAGAGGCGAGCTCCGGCCCTGCCACGCGTCCAGCGGGGTGGGGCCTACCTTTTCCTCAGAGGCGAGCTCCACGTGCGCCATGTGTCTGGCGGGGCGGGGCCTCCCTTTTCCTCAGAGGCGAGCTCCGCGTGCGCCACGTGTCTGGCGGGCCGGGGCCTCCCCTCTCTACAGAGGCAAAATCCGGTGGCGACACGTGTCCAACAGTGTCGGACCTCCCATATCCTCGGAGGTGAGCTCCGAGGACGACACGTGTCCAGCAGTGTCGGACCTCCCTTCTCCTCGGAGGTGAGCTCCGAGGATGACAGGTGTCCAGCGGGGCCGGACCTCTCGGAGGCGAGCTCCGAGGGTGACAAGTGTCCAGCGGTCCGGACCTCTCGGAGGCGAGCTCTGAGAGTGACACGTGTCCAGCGGGGCCGGGCCTCATCCCTTCCACAGGGGTGAGTTCCGAAGTCGACATGTGTCTGGCGGGGCCGGACCTCATCCCTTCCGCAGGGGTGAGCTCCGAGAGCGACACGTGTCCCGCGGGGCTCAGCCTCGCTTCTCTGAAGAGACTAGCTCTGAAGTCAACACGTGTCCCGCGGGGCTGAGCCTCGCTTCTCCACAGAGGCTAGCTCCGAAGGCAACACGTGTCCAGCAGGGCCGGACCTCGCCCCTTCCTCAGAGGCGAGCTCCGAGCCTGCCACGTGGCCAGCAGTGCCGGACCTCACCCCCTCTGCAGGGATGAGCTCCGAAGGAGCCACGTGGCCAGCGGGCCTCGGGAAGTGTCGACAGCGCTCCTCGGCGAATTGGAATTGGCTCTTTTCAGCTATCTTTCTCCCATTTTTATGATTCTTTCCCATTTCTATTTCTTTTATAATGTTTTCTATATGCAATGCATGAATATGAAATTGAGGGTGTTACAATCGGGCTCAGGTCCTTCCTTCAGGGCTTGGACTCCCTTCAGGACCGCCTGGAAGGCGGGTATTGCATCCTGCCCAGGGGTCGGCCTCAGGCTCCTCGTGCCGTCTCCTCCCAAGCACGGGCTCGGTCCCTCATCGTCATCCTTCGTAGGATGCCCTTGGGCTTTCTCCCCGGGAGTCTTAACACAGAACCCCGTCTCTACCCTAGGATCGACCTCGAATCTGTTGGAGAGGGCTTTGCCGACAGCCCTTCCGATGCAGAGCTGATAGAGCTCCTTAGGCGAGATGAACCGGTGGCACGGTCCCTGCAGGAGATGGTCCCTAACGATTGCGTTCAGCAGATGGAGGAGGCGGAGAGGCAAAGGATGGGGTAGTGCATCAATAGTCTTGTACCTTTTCCCTTTCTGTATCAATGCTTTTTGTTAAGGAATGAAAGGGAAAGTGGGTTCTTGACTGATCTGGTTTGTTTGCTCGAGCCATTGTCTCTTCTGGGTGCTTTTGTTGCCTTCTAGCTGCAAATCGTGTGATCTTCAGGGGCCTGGGCTTTTGTCTGTCATGCCTCGTTCGGACCGTGGCTACGCTCTAGGTTGTCGCTTGTGAGGCCCCCCGGAGGACCACATCGGGTGGTGCCGTGCGATGCGGCACCCAACAGCATACGGGTCGAGGAAACATCATATTATATGCAAAGCGTTTTACGGAAGCGTACAAGTGTACTTTACAAATACTTATCTCAAAATAATACAACAGGGGAAGACTACAACTCTCACGTCTCATTTCTAGCTTAGCATCAAAGAAACAGTCCAGCCCGCGGACGTTTCTTACTGGCAACACGAAGAACAAACCGCAGCGGCAAGGATGCTCTTGAGTAACCACTCGGAGGTTTCCGAGTCTCATCGGCACCCCTTCTCATAAGCATAAAGTCAATACCTGCAAAACAACTCGGACAGTATCCGTGAGCATAACGCTCAGCAAGACTTAACCGTCAAACCTAGTCATGAAACTCTACATGAGGGTAATGACGTAAAGTGGGATAGCAATAGGCATAATTAAACTGACCTAAAAGTGAATCCTTACTTTCAGATATTACTTGCAGAAATTTTAAAGTAACCTTGGGAAAGCCACATCAGGAGTCCACAATAAAACAAGAAACGCTTTCCCCCGATTGACACGACCCCACGGTCTTGTCGAGCCAGGATCACGCTGAGGGGTGCTGCGTTGTACAGCACCGGATAACACACATCAAAGGTACAAAGCGGAAGCAAAGTTTTATTACATAAACAGGTTTATGAACACTTTTACAACAAAATATATTCAGTCTACACTCACGGGCATAGACTACGCATCGAGTTCACGTTCAACCCGTGAACGTGTCCCCGCTAGCACGCAGACATACTAACACGGCGGCGTGCATGACTCCCATTCGACGGGGTTCCCCTCCTGGGGTTCTGTATCCTCCTCTGGAGTCCCTTCCTCATAAAACCCTGCAAAAGCTTCAAACAAAAGCAGTGAGCACGATGGCTCAGCAAGACTGACCCGTCTCTCCTATACATGAAACTTCTACATGATGGGTACATAGGTTACATGAGGTGAAATAAGTTGCAAAGGACTCACCTAATTAGTGGAACCTTACTTTCAAGTTTTAGCAGCAGGTTGTGGAGAACCTTACGCTAAGGCACATGAGAGAGCCGCAATCAAACAAGAAACGCATTTCTCTCATGTACTTTGCCCAAAGTTGAAAAGAACTTTAATTAGCTCTGAACTACAGCAAAACATTAACAAGTAAAGTATGTCTTTCAAATCAGCAAACTTTTGACATGTATCTAGCCTGTTCTTTCTACGTCACGGTACAGTGAACAAGTGGTACTCACTGACCGCGAGGGACGGTGATTATAATCGATTTACACCTGCAGGGTTACCCGAATAACCCATCACGTACGCCCGTACTAGATGTTGCCTACAGCAACCATCACGGACGTCGTACGCAACCACCTTTCACCCGTCAGCCAAATGTTGAACCGGTCCAATCATCCCGAGCAAGAGGTCTCTGCGCGCGCATCCACAGTGCCGCCAGCCTATTTACACCTCGAGCTCTAAACCTACCCTCTGAACGACCAGCTATGCCTCAACACCCAGCTACCCGAGTTACATCGGTTTCCCGGTTCCCATATAGCCGGTAGGTCTTCGGTACTGTTCTAGCTTGTTCAACAGGCCCGCACACGGCTCGGTCCTCAATCGACACAAGCGGAGCTATAGCACCCACGGCTCGGTCTCATTTTTCTTGCCATGTGTTTCATTTGCTATCTTTACCTTAGTCGAGTGCCTCTAGCCTATCCTCGCGAGTAGTTCCAACTACTCGACTTGTACCGAACCCTACTCTATCTTATCATTGCAGTAGCTAAACGGGGTTTTCAATCCTAATCCCAACCCATGGTTTTCTTGGTTATGCAATTGGGTTCCAAACAAGACTCTAATGCAAGAATTTATTGAGTGCTCAAAGTACGTTCTCAAAACAGTAAAACTTTGTAGAAAGGTTAATGCAAATCAGAGCTTGCCTTGCTGCTCTTGGTCGTAGGCTAGCTGCTCTTCCGGAGTGACGAAGTCTAAGACTCCGGGTTCCTACTCAACCTTAGCGACTACATGAGATAACAAGTATATGTATCAATTTAAATGCTTTTGAATTGAATTTAAACTTGTGAAGACTACAAGTCTTACTAGACAGACCCAATGACTCTGAGATTTTTACCGTGTTTTGGTTACAACCTAAACAGAGACTTGGCCAAGTTTTATTTGCAGCAAATCTCATTTGAGCTCTCCACAATTAATTATATACTTGAACTTAATTGGAGCTCCTAGGATGTTCTAGGGACTTTCATGGAGCAACCCATGATTTTCTGAAAACTAGATTTTCAGAGGGTTCTAATAGAGTTGGTCTCGCTTAATTTGAAGGTTCCTAGCTAAAGATATGAGCTAAACAATTTCAGAGAAATTCTGAAAATGTTTCTGGACATTTTCTATTTTCTCTGGAACAGTTTTATTAATCACACCATTAGGTGGATCAAATGAGCTAAAATGGATCTGAAATTTTTATGGTAGCTCAGGGATATTTTGGTGAACATCCTGGCAAAAATTTCAGAATTTTCCTCCAAAGGGTTCTCCATTTAAAATTCTAACCAGTTTGAACTTTGAAGAATTAATTCTGGACAAATAAGGATTTTCAAGAAGTGAAACTTGATTTGTTTAGAAGTACCAAGAGAGCTGAATCCAACAAAATTTGGTTCACTCGATTTGGAGTTTCCTAGCCTAAGTTATGTGAGTTCGAAGTTTGAACTAAATCTGAAAATTGGAAAAAAGTTTAAACCGCTGCGCGTGGGGCCGGGGCTACGTGTCAACTTCTCAGCGGTCGACACACGGGGCTACGGAATCTTTCATGTGCAACCGCACCCGATCCGGTGCCACAGTGAATCCTGGTTTTAAACTATCTGCCGCTGACGTGTGGGACCGGGGGGCTTCGTCTACCTCCGGCCTCCCGCGCTCGGCCGCCGCGACCCCTCGCCGGAGAGCTCGCCAGTGGTCTCTGTCGTGCGCCAAACTCCATGATTTTGGCCGCCTATGCCTAAATCCATCTGGGGAACACGATGCTGGGCTCAGCTCGTCATGAAAATCACTGGCACATAGTCGGCGACGAGCGGCGGCTTCGGAAGAACTTCGTCCGTGTCGGCCGACCTTCCTAGCACCCCAAACGATCGAGCAAAAGGCCGTAGAGCATCAGTGGACCCTAGGAAAGACCGACATGAGCTCGAAGCAGCTCGGGAGAGGTCCTAAGTAGGCTCTCACCGTGTGCCCGATGCTTCCCGCATAAGCCGCCATTGGCAAGCTTCGAAATACGCCATGTACAGAGGTTCTCATGCTAGGTGTTGTGAAGCTAATTTGTGCGCCACTAAGCCTAGATCGTGTAGGATCAGTTTGAGGGTCTCTAAATAACTATGGGGTGAGAATTTGGCGGATCCGTACCCGAAGGTTGGTCTGCGCCGAGTGAAAGGGAAAACTGAAATTCGTCGCCGTTGATCAAACACTCGAGCTGTGGCTCGGGGGTGAGCAGCACCAGTACCTAACGCGTCCGGGGACGCCTTAGCTTGGGCGTAACACCCTCCCGTTTTTGCTGTCCATGGGAGCCCGAAGTGCGGCGGACTTAGGTCACCGGAAGGAACTCTCGGCATGGTCGAGATCGTCCGAGTTCAGGCAATTTCCAGCAACGGGGAAGGAGAAGGAGAGTCCTTAGTACCGTTTTGCAGCTTGGAGTGAGTGGAGATGCTGTGATCGTGGGCTTCTCTGATCAACCGAGAGAGCGGCGGTGAGAGCTGTGTTTCTTGCGTGAGGGAGCAGAGAAGCAGCCAAATACCTCTCTCGCTGGCTCGGGCTCGGGGATAATAAGGCAGCGACGCGGTTCAGCGGCTCGGGGCGGCAAGCAGCTGCTGTCCCAATCGATCCTTCGCCGTGGCGGCTGCTGGCTCGCGCGCGAGTAACCGAGCTCGGGATTCAGTCGGTTGTTTTTGCTACTGAGACTGACAAATGGGTCCCACCTGGTGTTTAACCTCTGAAATTAAATTTTCCCCACTGCTCTAAACAGTAGAGACCCAATCAACCCTAGTCATTTGAATTATCTACCCCTAGGCCATTTGAATTGGATAGAATTCAAATTGGTATTTGTTTGACTAAATTTCAGCACATATGCAGTTTGAAATTCAAATAAAGTTTGAATTTGCTAAACTTAGCTCATGTCGATATCAATTCCAAATGGAGTGAAAATTGGTGTGTGAGCTCGCAAAATTGTGCTGAGTAAGAATATGCCTCGCACTTTTGAATTCATGGGATAGAAACCGTTTGAATTTGAGTTCAAACCACCCTCTTTTTAGTTATGCCCAAAAAGACCTCAAAAAGGTTTTGGATTTGGGTGAAATTTGGCATGGACATTCCTAGTAAGGTGTAGGACTTTTTCATATGCCCAGCCTCCATATGATGCATGTGGGAAATGCCACTTTTGCATTTTTGTGAGTTCATTCTCTAATGAGCATGTTGATGGTGGTTACTTGCTCTTCAAATGTGTTCATAAAGTTTCTTCAAATGAAGGGTGTGTGTGGTGATGAACACTTTGAATATGTGCCAAAAACTTAGGCCCTTACACCGATGTAATTTGCTCACGGTGTAAATGAATCGAGTTTGCTCTAACTATACATAAAAGATCCATCACAAAGCTAGTATGAAACTTCAAACCATAGTGATTAGTTCCTATCTCATGCAAGTTCTTACTACGTCACGACTGTGAGAACAAGTCTGCTTGGCCCTTTCCGCGAGCGACGGTGATTCGAATCAATAACACCCAGACTACACGACACGTACGACCGTACTCGACGTTGCCTACAGCAACCATCACTGACGTTGTACGTGGCAGCCTTTCCCCCATTTCACCCACGTTGAATCAATCAAATTGCCCCGTACAGTAGCCACTCCCATGGTGCACCTACCGACATGATATGCCATGAGAGTGTTACCCACATACTGCACACCGGCCCTCTCGCCTGAGGCGATCCAAAAAGGCTCGAAGCAAGCTTCCCGAGGTACATCGGTTTACTGAGTCCCATATAGCCAGCATGAGTCCGGTACACAACTCAAACTTGCTCAACAGAGCCACATACGGATCGGTCCTTGACCGACGCGGACAGGTCTAACGCACCCAGGCCCCAATGTCCTGCTGCTCCTACAATCTTGATGCTGGTTTGGTACCCATTGTTGTAAGAGAACTCGGCCAATGGCAAGTGATCATCCCAATTCTTGCCGTGGTTAATAGCGCAAGCTCGTAGAATATCTTCTAAAATTTAATTTACCCGCTCGGTTTGTCCATCCGTCTGCGGGTGGTACGCTGAACTACGAATCAGCTTCGTCCCCAACGCAGCGTGTAGCTGCTCCAAAAAATGGGACACAAATAAAGTGCCCCGATCCGATATGATGGTGCGAGGTACGCCGTACAAGCATAGGATCCGTGAGATGTACAGTTCAGCATACTTCTTGGCGTTGTAGTTGGTGTTGACTGGGATAAAACAGGCAACCTTTGTGAGCCAGTCGATGATCACCCACATAGAATCATGTTTCTGGAAAGTGGTGGGTAAACCGACGATAAAGTCCATGCTCACGTCTTCCCACTTCCAGGCAGGAATGCCTAGTGGTTGTAGCAATCCCGGTTTCCACATATGATCTGCCTTCACCCTTCGACATGTATCACACTCGGACACGTACTTTGCGATCTCCCGCTTCATCCGTGTCCACCAAAACTTGCTTCTGAGTTCTTGATACATTTTGTTGCTGCCGGGGTGAATAGAAAACTTTGACAAGTGAGCCTCATCAAGTATTTTCTTCCGTAACTCCATGTTACGGGTACGACGATCCGGTCCTTGAACCATAGGACGCCGTCTCCGTCCTTCCGGAAACATTTCAGCTCCCCACTGTCTATACGTCTCCGCAAGTGCAACATGCCCTTGTCATGTTTCTGAGCTGCCACTATCTCTTCACGGATGATGGGGATTAAAGCTAAGTTGTAGAGAACGCCATGTGGAATCACATGCAATGGTGGCTCGCTCTCTTCCAACGGTGTGATGGTCAGGTTGTTGACGTGTGACTTGCGGCTCAGCGCATCCGCCACTACGTTTGCCTTGTCGGGGTGATAATGAATCTCCATTTCGTAATCCTTTATCAACTCTAACCATCTTCGCTGCCTCATGTTCAGCTCTTTCGGAGTGAATATGTAATTGAGGCTTTTGTGGTCGATACATAAATGCACGAGGTTACCGAGTAGGTAGTGCCTCCACATTTTAAGTGCGAGTACCACGGCAGCGAGCTCCAAGTCGTGAGTTGGATAATTCTGCTCATGGTTTCTTAGCTGCCGTAATCCATATGCGACTACCCTTCGGTCTTGCATCAGCATACATCCGAGCCCAATGCCAGATGCATCGCAGTACACATCGAACGGTTTTGTTGTGTCTGGTTGTGCCAAAACCGGTGCTGATGTTAGGTGCTTCACTAAAGCCTTGAATGCTGCTTCACAAGCTGGATTCCAAACATATTTGGTAGCCTTCTTTAGCAGCTCTGTCATAGGCTTGGCAATCTTTGAGAAGTTCAGAATGAACCTCCGATAATATCCCGCGAGTCCGAGGAAACTCCGTACCTCATGAACAGTTCTCATGGATTTCCAATTCAGCACTTGTGTGATCTTACTCGGGTCTACAGCGATGCCCTCCGCTGAGATGATATGCCCGAGAAAAGGCACTTGCGATATCCAGAACTCGCACTTGCTGAATTTCGCATATAGCTTGTGATCCCGCAGCCGTTGCAAGACTATGCGCAGATGCTTCTTGTGCTCTTCCTCCGACTTGGAATATACCAATATGTCGTCGATGAAGACCACGACAAACTTGTCCAGCTCCGGCATGAATACCGAGTTCATCAAATACATGAAGTGAGCTGGAGCATTGGTTAGGCCAAAGGACATGACCAGGTACTCATAAAGTCCGTACCTCATCGAGAAAGCCGTCTTCGGAATATCCTCAGCCTGTATCTTAATCTGATGGTACCCGGATCTTAAGTCCATCTTGGAAAAGATCTTTGCTTCGACCAACTGATCAAACAACATGTCGATCCGTGGCAACGGGTACTTGTTCTTGATGGTTACGGCGTTTAATGGACGATAGTCCACGCAAAGCCGCAACGTCTCATCTTTCTTTTTCATAAATAATGCCGAACAGCCCCATGGCGAGGAGCTCGGCCTAATAAAACCCTTCTCGAGCAGGTCCGTTAGCTGAGTCTTCAGTTCAGCCAATTCCTTGGGCGCCATCTTGTACGGCCCTCGGGATATTGGCATGGTTCCCGGTGCAAGTTCAATCTTGAACTCCACCTCTCTGTCGGGCGGCATCCCCGGTAAATCATCCGGGAACACGTCAGGGAACTCACGGACCACTGGAACGTCTTCCAATCTGATGGTGGTGGATTGATATACAGAAATAAGGAATGAGATTTGTGCACTTCTGAGTTCAAGTGCACAATTCGGAGGACGGTGTCTAAAACAGCGCCGTGGCGGGTTAACCACAACATTCCTAAGATGACATCGACCTGCTGTCCCTCTAAAATTATGAGAGACGTAGGGTACACCCTACCCGCTAAGCATAATGGCGCTTTTGGAACCATCATGCTTGCTGAAATTTTCCCACCCGGTGAACAAATCAAATATGGACTATCGGTGGGTAGTATTTGCATGCTGTATTTAGCAATGAAAGCTTGGCTAATAAAGCTATGCGTGGCGCCTGAATCAAATAATACTATGGCAGGATGCTGGTGGAGTTGGAACATACCCGCAAGGATTGGTTCACCCTCCGGAACGTCCTCTATGGCAAGTTGGTGGACGGTGCCGGGCCTAGGGTTTGCCCGCCACGCATTAGTGGGGTTCTGAGGCTGATTCCTCCCCGGAAGTTGCGGTGCAACTCCGCCGCCTTGCCTCTCCGGACAACTGCTGGCGAAGTGTCCTGGACGACCACATTTGTAGCATGTGGCTGCTGCTTGGCCGGTGTTTGGGGGACGAAAGCCCGGCATGCGCTGCTGAGGTGCATACGCACGAGGCATCACCCGCTGTTGTTGCTGTTGCTGCAGAGGTGGTGCTGGCAGTGCCGGCCTGAATGCCGGTGGAGAATATGGCCGACTGCGGAATGGCATCGACCTCTGTGGTGGCTGCCAGCGTGGACCCGATGGTGGGCGATTCACCATCCGGTATTTCTGAGAAGGACCACCTCCTTCTCCGCTGCTTTGCAGCGCGCTCCGCTTTCTTTCCGCCGCCGCTAACTCGTTGCCAGAGTCCTCCTGAACAATCGCAGCATCAATTATATCGTTGAGGCTGCCGCGATTGAACATCGCCAGCTTGTCCTTCAGGAGCGGGTTAAGCCCCTGGTAGAAATGATCCCGCCGCTTCTCGTTGGTATCGGCGTGATACGAAGCGTAGAGCGCAAGATCATTGAACGCCCTGGAGTATTCCAGCGAGTTCCGGCTCCCTTGCTGCAGGCATAAAAACTCCTGCGTCTTCCTCTTCATGATACCCGGCGGTATGTGATAGGCCCTGAAGGTTGTCCGGAATTCCACCCAGGTCATAATTCGCTCGGTGGGCTGCGAAGCACAGTAGTTCACCCACCATGCGCTCGCGGATCCCTGGAGCTGTTGGACCGTGAACTGAGTCTTGCGCTGCTCACTCACTTGGAGCAGCCTGAACTTCATCTCCATCGTGCAGAGCAAGTTGTCCGCATCGAGGGGATCATCCGCCCTTGAGAATACCGGGGGATGAGTAGCCAAAAATCGGAGTAGGAGCTCTGTTGACGCTCCTCACGATATTGACACCTCTCTGGTCGAGACGTATTCGCAATGAGGGTCTGCAGCAACTCCGTGTGCTGCTGATGAGAGCCCTCCATCGCTGCCACAATGTCAGCCAAAGTAACCGTTGGCGGTGGCGGTTGTTGTTGTTTCTGTTGCTGCTATTGCTGTCCCGAGGAGTCCTCGGGAGGTTTCTCCCTCCTGACTGGAACCCCCAACGTCCGGGTTGGCACGAGTAGGAGTCATTCTGAAATTCAAAACAGCAGCGATCAGCACATGTCATACTTAAAATTCCATATGAAACAGTAGGTATTGAAGTGACGCATGAATAATTTGCTCAACATTCACATATATGGATAAAGCATAAACTTTATACAAGATACATTAGTCTCGGGTCTCCGAGAAGTCGTGCTCATGTCGTCACTACCTATACATGCACTACTGTCTACACGACATGTCACTGATTACAAAAGTTTGGGTTACATCACCCAGCTGCCCTACTTGGCAACGGTAACCTCCTACTCGGAGTAGAATTCGACCTCTTGTGGGTCGTCCTCCACCGGTACCTCTTCTGGTGGCTCTGGGTCCACAACCTCCTCTTCCGGCTCGGGTTCCCCCATTGCCGGAAGACCCAAGACCACGGGTACAGCACCTACCACCAGTATGCCCATTACCGGAGGCACGAGGTCCTGCAACGCGTGCACCTCGTCCATGGCTTGGTTGTAGTCCTCTTCCCAGCCTTGCCCCTCCTCAATAGCGTCGTCCCACTCTTGAGTAAGGACCTCGTTCTTCTGGGTCAGAGCCTGCACCTGTTGTTGCAAAGCCGTGATGTTGACACGGCTTTTCCTCTTTGCCTTCTTCAGACTATGCAACTGATTATGTTGTTCGTTCAGTCGCTTGATCGTCAGAAGGAGAACATTGCGGAGTGCGCTGTGAGCACTCTCGAAATGATCTCCACGGCTGTTGCTCTCCTTGAGCTTCACGGTGAGACATTCCGTATGAACAGCTTGGCTATCCATCACGGCTTTTCCCGCCCTTATCTGGAGACTGAGGTTCGCCTCCGCGGGGTTGTACCTTGGGCAACCCGGATCTGTTGCCTCCATGTACCTCCCTTCCCACACCTGATTAGCCCATCCCTCCACCGGAACGAGCGTGTATGGAGTGCCCTCCATAGCTCTCACGTGTAGTTGGCAGAAACGCGACATGGTGTCACGGGCTGCCACTTGCCACCTTTCTTCCGGCTGTCTACCTCTCACCGTGACGGTGAACGGTGCCCAACCTAGTGGCATAGGTCCTGCAGGAACTTCACCATGGATCGTCCACGTCTTGTTCCCCTCCCCACCTTCATCTTTGGCGAGGTACTGCGGCATTTCAACATACCCGAAATATTGAAGCATTTGCCTCAACACTTCTGGGTAACCGCTGCGGTGAGAACAGTGGGGCACCACCCAACCGTTCTTCAATTATTTATCTGCTGTCATCTGTAGAAACATATTTGAGAAATGTCAAATATTTATTTAAACATTAAACCATTTAGTTATAACATAAAACATGTCATTGAACCCATAAAACTTGGAAGCATAGTTCAAACTTAAACAAGTTTGACTGCTGATCTGCTGCCCAATATGACTGCCCTGACCAGTTTCCATTTCAAGCTGATTTAGACCATGCTAAAGGCAAAACCAATTATGGAGCTCAACATCAAAGTTAAAGTTAACTTCAAAAACTTTCCAGAAAGTATTTTCTTGGCCTAAGATCTGTCATGGTTCAAAAGTTATGAGATGTCGAAGTTGATAGAATTTCTGGAGAAAATTGGACAGCACCTCCCTGCTTTAGGTACTGATTTGATCCAAGAATTCCAGTTAATTCTACTCCCAATTTGACACAACTTTCTGTTACAAAGTTGTAACCCATCTCATAAAAATTTTATAACTACCTCATTTTCTATTTTTGGATTTTTATACAGGAAGTTACGGTCAATTTACAGAGAGTTACAGAGAGTGTTTGCTCTGCCCTGTTTTCTGGACAGTTTCAATTCTACTGCATTTTTCGATTGGTTAAGGGATGAAACATCTCTGGACATCAACAGAAAAGTTGTAAAGCTCTTCCAAAACTTTCCAGAAATGTATCATATGACCCCAACCTCGAAAGAACTCAACCTCTAACCTCTGATTAACTTCAGCCTTAATTCAGCTGAAAACAGGGGACTCTGTCCTTAGTACCCTATAAGTTGAAAATTTGTTAACTTTGAATATTCTGATTAAGGGAAGGGGTTACATCAAGTTTTAGTGCTCTGGATTAAAACTTTCAAGTTTTACAATGCAGTTGCTCATTTAGTGGGGTGTGACGTCGATGCGTCACCAGAGCATGTCGGTACTACGTCCTCACAAAGAAAAACCTATACCGGGCTGAGCCGGCTTCGTTAATTCAGTGGCACTAAACGTCACTCGCACACGGATGCTACATGTCTACCGTTTCGCGGATAGACTACCTTCAGATAACTCAAACAATCGTCGGACTCGGCTGCACACCGAGCCCGGTATCCATACAGTTCGTACACCCGGCCGTCATCACTCGCCCAGATGTTCTCAAGCCAAACACCCCTTGAGCTACGTGTTCACGTTACTGACCACATGGCGGGGTCTCCCAAATTTCCCAAAGCACGCCAGGGACAGACGTTGCTCGAATACCCCAAACGACATGAAGAGTCGAAGAGGATATTAAAGCGGGTCGGGTTACCTGCCACCCGTGGGTCTCCACCCTTCAGCTTGTGCGCACTGGTGGACAGCGCTTACGTGCACCCCCCAAGACATAAAGCGTCCCGAGATGCATGATTTTCCGACATAAGCAAATAGGTTAGTATGCCACTTTCTATACACTAATAACATCCTTATATGGGCTACTAACTCGTTCCTCACTGGATTTTTTTTGAAAAAGATGACCTTTGTAGTGCGTTAAGCCTCAAGCGAGCTCTGATACCACGCTGACACGACCCCACGGTCTTGTCGAGCCAGGATCACGCTGAGGGGTGCTGCATTGCACAGCACCGGATAACACACATCAAAGGTACAAAGCGGAAGCAAAGTTTTATTACATAAACAGGTTTATGAACACTTTTACAACAAAATATATTCAGTCTACACTCACGGGCGTACACTACGCATCGAGTTCACGTTCAGCCCGTGAATGTGCCCCCGCTAGCACGCACACACACTAACACGGCGGCGTGCACGACTGCCATTCGACGGGGTTCCCCTCCTGGGGTTCCGTCTCCTCCTCCGGGGTCCCTTCATCATAAAACCCTGCAAAAGCTTCAAACACAAGCAGTGGGCACGATGGCTCAGCAAGACTGACCCATCTCTCCTATACATGAAACTTCTACACGATGGGTACATAGGTTACATGAAGTGAAATAAGTTGCAAAGGACTCGCCTAATTAGTGGAACCTTACTTTCAAGTTTTAGCAGCAGGTTGTGGAGAACCTTACGCTAAGGCACATGAGGGAGCCGCAATCAAACAAGAAACGCATTTCTCTCATGTACTTTGCCCAAAGTTGAAAAGAACTTTAATTAGCTCTAAACTACAGCAAAACATTAACAAGTAGAGTATGTCTTTCAAATCAGCAAACTTTTAACAGGTATCTAGCCTGTTCTTTCTACGTCACGGTACAGTGAACAAGTGGTACTCACTGACCGCGAGGGACCGTGATTATAATCAATTTACACCTGCAGGGTTACCCGAATAACCCGTCACGTACGCCCGTACTCGATGTTGCCTACAGCAACCATCACGGACGTCGTACGCAACCACTTTTCACCCGTCAGCCAAATGTTGAACCGGTCCAATCGTCCCGAGCAAGAGGTCTCTGCATGCGCATTCACAGTGCCGCCAGCCGATTTACACCTCGAGCTCTCAACCTACCCTCTGAACGACCAGCTATGCCTCAACACCCAGCTACCCGAGTTACATCGGTTTCCCGGTTCCCATATAGTCGGTAGGTCTTTGGTACTGTTCTAGCTTGTTCACACAGGCCCGCACATGGCTCGGTCCTCAATCGACACAAGCGGAGCTATAGCACCCAGGCCCCAAAGTCCTGCTGCCCTTACTCTCCGCTCGGTCTCATTTTTCTTGCCATGTATTTCATTTGCTATCTTTACCCAAGTCGAGTGCCTCTAGCCTATCCTCGTGAGTAGTTCCAACTACTCGACTTGTATCGAATCCTACTCTATGTTAGTATTGCAGTAGCTAAACGGGGTTTTCAATCCTAATCCCAACCCATGGTTTTCTTGGTTATGCAATTGGGTTCCAAACAAGACTCTAATGCAAGAATTTATTGAGTGCTCAAAGTAAGTTCTCAAAACAGTAAAGCTTTGTAAAAAGGTTAATGCAAACCGGAGCTTGCCTTGCTGCTCTTGGTTGTAGGCTAGCTGCTCTTCCGGAGTGACGAAGTCTAAGACTTCGGGTTCCTCCTCAACCTTAGCAACTACATGAGATAACAAGTATATGTATCAATTTAAATGCTTTTGAATTGAATTTAAACTTGTGAAGACTACAAGTCTTACTAGATAGACCCAATGACTTTGAGATTTTACTGTGTTTTAGTTACAACCTAAACAGAGACTTGGCCAAGTTTTATTTGCAGCAAAGCTCATTTGAGCTCTCCACAATTAATTATGTACTTGACCTTAATTGGAGCTCCTAGGGTGTTCTAGGGACTTTCATGGAGCAACCCATGATTTTCTGAAAACTAGATTTTCAGAGGGTTCTAATAGAGTTGGTCTCACTTAATTTGAAGGTTCCTAGCTAAAGATATGAGCTAAACAATTTCAGAGAAATTCTGAAAATGTTTCTGGATATTTTCTATTTTCTCTAGAACAGTTCTATTAATCACACTATTAGGTGGATCAAATGAGCTCAAATGGATCTCAAATTTTTATGGTACCTCAGGGATATTTTGTTGAACATCTTGGCAAAAATTTCAGAATTTCCTCCAAAGGGTTCTCCAGTTAAAACTCTAACCAGTTTGAACTTTGAAGAATTAATTCTGGAGAAATAAGGATTTTCGTGAAGTGAAACTTGATTTGTTGGAAAGTACTCAGAGAGCTGAATCCAACAAAATTTGGTTCACTCGATCTGGAGTTTCCTAGCCAAAGTTATGTGAGTTTGAAGTTTGAACTAAATCTGAAAATCAGGAAAAAAACCGCACCCGATCCGGTGCAACAGCGAATCCCGGTTTTAAACTATCTGCCGCTGACGCGTGGGACCGGGGGCTTCGTCTACCTCTGGCCACCCGCACTCGGCCGCCGTGATCCCTCGCCTAGGAGCTCGCCAGTGGTCTCTGTCGTGCGCCAAAATCCATGATTTTGGCCGCCTCTGCCTAAATCCATCCGGGGAACACGATGATGGGCTCAGCTCGTCATGAAAATCACCGGCACATAGTCGGCGGCGAGCGGTGGCTTCGGATGAACTTTGGCCGTGTCGGCCGACCTTCCTAGCACTCCAAAAGATCGAGCAAAAGGCCGTAGAGCATCAGTGGACCCTAGGAAAGACCGACATGAGCTCGAAGCAGCTTGGGAGAGGTCCTAAGTAGGCTCTCACCGTGCGCCCGATGCTTCCCGCATAAGCCGCCATTGGCAAGCTTCGAAATACGCCATGTGCAGAAGTTCTCATGCTAGGTGTTGTGAAGCTAATTTGTGTGCCACTAAGCCTAGATCGTGTAGGAACAGTTTGAGGGTCTCTAAACAACTATGGGGTGAGAATTTGGCGGATCCGTACCCGAAGGTTGGTCTGCGCCGAGTGAAAGGGAAAACTGAAATTCGTCGCCGTTGATCAAACACTCGAGCTGTGGCTCGGGGGTGAGCAGCACCAGTCCCTAACGCGTCCGGGGACGCCTTAGCTTGGGCATAACACCCTCCCGTTTTTGCTGTCCACGGGAGCCCGAAGTGCGGCAGACTTAGGTCACCGGAAGGAACTCTCGGCATGGTCGAGATCGTCCGAGTTCAGCCAATTTCCAGCAACGGGGAAGGAGAAGGAGAGTCCTTAATACGGTTTTGCAGCTTGAAGGGAGTGGAGAGGCTGTGATTGCGGGCTTCTCCGATCAGCCGAGAGAGCGGCGGCGACAGCTGTGTTTCTTGCACTAGTGGGCAGAGAAGCAGCCGAATGCCTCTCTCGCCGGCTCGGACTCGGGGATAAGAAAGCAGCGACGCGGTTCAGCGGCTCAGGGCGGCAAGCAGCTGCTGTCCCGATCGATCCTTCGCCGTGGCGGCTGCTGGCTCGCGCGCGAGTAACCGAGCTCGGGCTTCAGTCGGTTGTTTTTGCTACTGAGACTGACAAGTGGGACCCACCCGGGGTTTAACCTCTTAAATTTTCCCCACTGCTCTAAACAGTAGAGACCCAATTAACCCTGGTCATTTGAATTATCTACCCCTGGGCCATTTGAATTGGATAGAATTCAAATTGGTTTTTGTTTGACTAAATTTCAGCACATATGCAGTTTGAAATTCAAATAAAGTTTGAATTTGCTAAACTTAGCTCATGTCAAGATCAATTCCAAATGGAGTGAAAATTGGTGTGTGAGCTCACAAAATTGTGCTGGGTAAGAATATGCCTCCCACTTTTGAATTCATGGGATGGAAACAGTTTGAATTTGAATTTGAGTTCAAACCACCCTCTTTTTAGTTATGCCCAAAAAGACCTCAAAAAGGTTTTGGATTTGGGTGAAATTTGGCATGGACATTTCTATTAAGGTGTAGGACTTTTTCATATGCCCAGCCCCCATATGATGCATGCGGGAAATGCCACTTTTGCATTTTTGTGAGTTCATTCTCTAATGAGCATGTTGATGGTGGTTACTTGCTCTTCAAATGTGTTCATAAAGTTTCTTCAAATGAAGGGTGTGTGTGGTGATGAACACTTTGAATATGTGCCAAAAACTTAGGCCCTTACACCGATGTAATTTGCTCACGGTGTAAATGAATCGAGTTTGCTCTAACTATACATAAAAGATCCATCACAAAGCTAGTATGAAACTTCAAACCATAGTGATTAGTTCCTATCTCATGCAAGTTCTTACTACGTCACGACTGTGAGAACAAGTCTGCTTGGCCCTTTCCGCGAGCGACGGTGATTCGAATCAATAACACCTGGACTACACGACACGTACGCCCGTACTCGACGTTGCCTACAGCAACCATCACTGGCGTTGTACGTGGCAGCCTTTCCCCCGTTTCACCCACGTTGAATCAATCAAATTGCCCCGTACAGTAGCCACTCCCATGGTGCACCTACCGACATGAGATGTCATGAGAGTGTTACCCACATACTGTACACCGGCCCTCTCGCCTGAGGCAATCCGAAAAGGCTCGAAGCAAGCTTCCCGAGGTAAATTGGTTTACTCGGTCCCATATAGCCAGCATGAGTCCGGTACACAACTCAAACTTGCTCAACAGAGCCGCATATGGATCGGTCCTTGACCGACACGGACAGGTCTAACGCACCGAGGCCCCTATGTCCTGCTGCTCCTACAACCTGCCCGATCTCAACTTTAACTTGCTAACAATATTCTGAACCAATCCTGTATGCCCCTGTTGTCCTGATCATGCGAGTAGCATCTCACCACTCGACTTCTACCGAACCCTACTTAAGCATGGAAGTTCTACACGATGAATAGACATCTACCCAATACCAGGGTTTTATTTGGTCATGCAAGAGGAGTATCATAACAACTAGACCTAATGCACATTTCATATCTTAACCAAAATAGTGAATACAAAGTAAAAACTTAAAAGCTGTTAAATGCAAACCGGAGCTTGCCTGTTTTGCAGGGTAGTCGTATATAAGAAGTTAGTGATCCTTGCTGATCAACCCTTGATTCTCCGGAGTCTGATCCACTTCAATGAATCACTCCTTCGAATCCCCTTCGTTGTGATTCCTATTGAAATGTATATGCACAATTTTTATATTGCAATGGAAAGAATTTAAAGACTAGATTTCTTAAAAACAGAGGCGGTGTGGAAATGCCAAGAATGGCTTGGTTTGCCTCTGTTGTGCAAAGAAATATGAATGAACTAAATTTGTATTAGTGTTTTAGTTTCTAACTAACTAAGTTTCCTAATGACCATAAGAGATGAGCTGAAAAGATTTTAATGCAACTGAAGAACAAGAACTCCAATGGTTTCAAAACTTTTACAGCATGTTCTATGCTACCTAGGGATTTAGCTTGCCAAATTGCAGCTAAAGTGGGAAAAATATGTGTCTACCATAATTCCCACAAGAGTCTTATGTATTTCCCACATACATAAGCATGGTAGACAAGAAAAGGGAGTTCTAAGGCTAAACATGAGCTGATAATTTACATGTGAGTTCCTGGTCACATGAAAGTAATTTGGTCAAAAAGTCAGACTTTTACTTGAGTAGTTTCTCTAGAACAATTCCTTAAGCATTTCTACTCAAAAGAATTAGTTCTGGAGTAATGTGCATTTTCATGCCCAATTCAGTGAACTACAATTTCAAGTATGTCTTAGAGAGTTTTCCTAAATTTTCTCATGATTTTTGGAGCTATGATTTGTCTTGAATGGATTTTACAAGTGGCCAATATTTTCTGAAAATGTTTCTGGACCCTTATGAACACAGCAGTTTGTATTTAGCAAATTTCTACACAAATTATCTTCAAATGAGCTGAAAATTTGTTAGAAGGTCAGAAATATTCTAAAGAATATTCTGGCAAAATTTGAGGATTTTTGGATCAACCAAACTCCCTCAATAATTCGTTTTTCAGAAAACCTTCAAAGAATTTTCCAGAATTTAATATTGACTTCCATACAAATTGGGGTTGATATTTGGATAGATCTTTGCAAAATGAATCCAACCCAATTTGAATCACTCAATTTGGAAATTCCTACACAAATATATGATTTTCCAAAGTTGGAACACAACCTGGAATTGTTTTTCCTATGGAAAATCGATTGGGCCCACGTGTTTAAACTCCAGCCACTGGAAATCAAGCCAAACCGGGGCTACACGGTCCATCGCGTGCAGCCACAGCAGATACAGGCCACAGCTCATCAACAGTTTAAAATTAAAGTCACTGACGGCTGGGGCCCGCCCCTTCTCCTACCTCCCGCTCATTCCCGCGCCCACGCGCCGTTCAGCTCGCTGGACCGACGCCGGAGCTTGCCGGCTCAGTGTTTCCGGTCGCCGCCCCGGCTGAGGCTTGCTGCCAGTCGGTTTGGGAGGCCGTGGAGCACGATGATGGGGCTAGCTCGGGTGCACTTCGGCGCCGTCGGCCAGTCTCTCTAGCTCGCCAAACACTCGACCGAAACACTCTACAGAACCAGTGGGTCTTAGAGAAGATCGACAAGGCCTCAACATGGCTCAGGAAAGGCAGCGAAGGAGGTTTCACCATGCGCCCGCGGGGTACCGCCATAGACGTGCTCGGAAAACCTTGAAATTTGCCGCTCTGAGTCGGTTTCACGCTAGGGTTGCTAAGGGAAGATGATCGCCGGCGAGTCCAGCCCGTGTGTGCAAAGTTTGATGATCTAAGAACAATTAGAGAAAGAGAATTTGGAGATCTCATACCACACGCTCAGTATGCACCCGCCGAGCAAAGTTCCAAAATTCGCCGGCAAGAGCTCACGGCTTGGCTTGAGCTTCATGTGGAAGCAGCATGGGCCCATGCGCTTCCGTTGCCGCCCTTTCTCGGCCGTGAAACACGCTGTGGCGAGCTGTCCGCGTAAAGCCGATCGCCGGCTTGAGTTAGGTCGTGGCGGATGAAGCTATTCACGGGGAAGGGAGGCCGGAGCTCGGCGGTTTGTGTGTCAGAGAAGTGGGCAATAGGTCCGCGGTGCCTTTAGCAGCTCAAAGGGGAGGGGCGCATGTTTTTCCCGGTTTCCCGGTTGCTCCCGAGGGTGCGGCGGTGTGCTTCTCTGTTTACGGTGTGTTGTGAGCGAGGAGAAAGCAAAACTCATTTGCTTCGGTCTGTGAGGAGAGGATCACACCGAGAGAGAAGTGCAGCAGCCAACCGGTCACCAGCGCGAGGAAAATCAACGAGGAGGTGGTGCGGTCGGCCGCTCGGTGTCGCCCGGGTGCAGCTTGGGCTGTTCGAGTAGAAAATAGAGAAACAGAGATTTGCTTCAGGTGCAATTCACACATTTGCCTCAATGACATGTGGGCTCCACCTAAATTTTCTCCCCAAAAGATCTTCTCAAGTTAATCCTTCCCATTCCAAAGTTCTGAGTTTGAAAAGTGGGCTAGCATTTGTATTCGCCAAATTCAGTTTGAATTTGCATAGCAAATTTGAATTCGGTTTGAATTTGAAAATGCTTCTATTTAGTTCCTTTTGAGACCACCCTAAAAAGGAAAAGTTTGCAATCCAACTTTTTCCTCAAATTCCAAAGTATAGGGCTGCATGAGTATTCAAAGTTTTGGCCCCAATTTGTGTGAACTTTGAATTTGAAATTCTGAGTTTTAACCTTCATGCAAATAAATGTTTAAGTCCATATTGGTTCAACACATTCAAATGAACATGTGAGCCTCCTTTTGATGAACATCCATGAAATACTTTGTGTGTAGAAAAGTTTTAGCAAGTCCCATTTTTCATGAATTTGCAACCGCTAGAATTCGAACTTCGGTTTATTCATATACATTTTTGGGACTTTTACATCATTGTCTCTTGGCCGTGGGTCGCGTGGCTCAGGAAGAAGGGGCCCGAGCGCTTTGTCCATTATGCCTCGTTCGGACCATGGCTACCCTATGGGCTGTCATTGTCTCCTGGTCATGGGTTGCATGGCTGCGGACTTGGTGGGGTCAGGCCTTTCGGTGCGAGTCTTCGGGTCTCGCATGATCTGGGAAGGGTGCCCCCCTCTGTCTCATTCAGACCGTTGCTTCGTTCAAGGTTTTTGTTGTCCCTTAGCCGAGGGTCACGCGGCTTGGGGGGAGATAATTGTCTCGGCATGAGATTCTGGGGCCTCATGTAGTCGTGTAGCCCCCGAGCGCCACGGGGCAGAGGGTCGGCTCTCTCTGCCTCGCGGTGTTCCTTGAGGTTTCTTGAAGTTGGCCAGTTACTGGCATCGCATTGGGGCTTGGTATTCTTATGCATATAATCTTCGAAGTTGCTCGATGTTCCACGCGTTGGGGAGGGGATTGCCATTGACGTCGGCCAGGCGGTAGGCGCCAGGCCGAAGGATGACAGAGATGACATACGGGCCTTCCCATGGGGAAGATAATTTGTGTTTGTCCTTGTTGGTCTAAATCCTTTGAAGGACCAGATCTCCTGCTCGAAGAACTCGAGTGGACTCGCCGTTCTCGGTAGCGTCGCAATACCTGTTGATACTTGGCCGATCGCAGGAGTGCAACATCGCGGGCCTCATCAAGTTGGTCGATGGAGTCTATGCCTTGTTTTGAGGCGAGACGTACTCGAGCTCGGTCGGTAGGATGACCTCCACGCCGTATGTCATGAATAACGGCGTGAAACCTGTGAATCGGTTTGGTGTGGTACACAGGCTCCACAACACGGATGGCAACTTTGTGGCCTAGCGCCCTGTGCATTTGTTGAGGCGATCGAAGATGTGAGGCTTGAGTCCCTGTGGTATCAGGCAGTTGTCCCGGTCAACCTGCTCATTCGTGCGTGGATGGGCTACTGACACCACTCGATCCAGATGTGGAAGCGTCACGGAACTCAAGGAATTTCTTCCACTTTAGCTGGGTGCTGTTGTCGATGATGATGGCGTTTCACACCCCGAAGCGATACACGATGCCACGGACGAAGCTCGCTGCTTGCTAGAATGATGCCGTGACGAACGGCTTTGCTTTGATCCATTTGGTGAACTTGTACCCTGCAACGAGGAGGACAATGAAGCCCCCGGGCGCCTTTATGAATGGACCCAGGAGGTCAAGCCCCCAGACAGCGAAAGGCCACATGAGGGGTATAGTTTGGAGGTCTTGGGCCGGGGCGTTTGTCTGTCGGGTGAAATACTGGCAGCCCTAACAAGTGTGCATGATTCGCTCGGCGTCGAAGATGGCGGTTGGCCAGTAAAAACCTTGGTCGTATGCCTTCCCGACTAGGGATCTCGGGGCCACGTGATGTCAACAGAGCCCTTCGTGGATGTCAAGGAGCAACTCCTTTCCTCGCTCGCTCGAGATGCAACTTTGCAAGATCCCAGTGACGCTCTGTCGGAAGAGCTCACCCTCTACAAGGATGAACGTCTTAGCCCGGCATGCGGTTCACCGTGCTTCAACCTCCTCGGGGGGGGGGGGGGGGGGGGGGGTTTCCCGGTTGGCAGATACTCGATGTACGGGACCTGCCATCCCGGCTCAGTGGTGTTTGCCTGAGGGTCGGGCTCGGTCGGGTGACTCGGCTGTGATTCCTCAATGCGGATGGAAGGTAGGATGAGGTCAGTAACAAACACACCTGGGGGTGGGGTCTCGCGGCTAGAGGCAAGCCTGGCCAACGCGTTGGCCACACCGTTGTCCCGCCTTGGAACGTGGGAGAGCTCGAGTCCTTTGAATTTGTCTTCCAGCTTTCGCGCCTCCCGACAGTAGGCCTCCATACGCGCATCGTGGCAGCTTGACTCCTTCATCATCTGGTTGATCACAAGCTCGGAATCGCCACGTATAGAGTCGCCGTACGTCGAGCTCAGCTGCGATTCCAAGTCTGCTGAGGAGGGCTTCGTACTCCACGACATTGTAGGTTGTCTTGAAACATAACCACCATGTGTACATGAGCCGATCTTCTTATGGAGAAATAAGGACAACACTGCTTCCCACAACATTAGGGGTTAACGATCCATCAAAATACATTATCCAATACTTACAATCGGTCCAGCATGGGGGTACTTGTGCCCCGTCCATTCGGCGACAAAGTTGGCTAGGGTTCTGGATTTGATCACTGTTCAGCGATGTAGGATATATCGTATCCCATGATCTCCAATGCCCATTTCACGATCCTCTTGGAAGAGGCCCGACTTGATGATCACCCCAAGCCCGTGCACAATCACCACCCGCATCGGATGGCTCTGGAAGTGGTGCAGGAGCTTCCGCTTTGTTATGAGGATGGCGTACAAAAGTTTCTGTACGTGAGGATTGCGTGTCTTGCAGTCGGATAGCGCCTTGCTCACGAAGTAGACCGGCCTTTGGACTCGTTGGTCGTGCTCGGGCTCTTCCTGCTCCACGACGAGGGCAGTGCTGACTACTTGGTTGGTGGCCACAATGTGGAGGGGGAGCGGCTTGTTCGGTTCCGGCGAGGCCAGTATCGGGGGGTTGGTTAGGAAGTCCATAATATTGTCAAGGGCCTTTTGATCTTCCTCCGTCCATCTGAATGGCCAGGACTTCTTCAGGAGTCGGTAGAGGGGTATAGCCCGTCCCCCTAGCCGAGCGATAGAACGGCTCAGGGCTGCAAGGCAGCCCATCAGCCTTTGCACGCCTTTAACGTCGCTGATGGGACCCATGTTGGCGATTGCCGTGATCTTCTCGGGGTTGGCTTTGATGCCGCATTCCGAAATAATGTATCCGAGCAGCTTCCCTCGAGGGACGCCGAATGCATTTCCCTGGGTTGAGCTTAATGTTGTTGTGGCGGATATTAGTGAAGGTCTCTTTGACGTTGAGGATGAGGCTTTTAGATTTTACGATGATGTCGTCAATGTAGACCTCGAGGTTTCACCCGATCTGCTGCTGGAAGCATTTCTACATGCACCGCTGGTATGTGGCTCCCGCATTTTTCAATCCAAAGGGCATCCTCACATGGAAGTGGAGCCGTAGGGAGTGATAAATGTTGTGGCTCACCGTTCTCCTTCGCAGAGGGCGATGTGGTGATACCCTGAGTAGGCGTCAAGGAAGCACAGGGATTTGCTCCCTGCGATGACGTCAATGAGCTGGTCGATGTGAGGCAATGGGAAAGGATCCTTTGGGCATGCCTTGTTCAGGCTCGTGTAGTCAACACACATCCTCCATTCCCCGCTCTTCTTCTTGACGAGTATGGGGTTGGCTAGCCATTCGGGGTGCTTTACTTCTTCAATGAAGTCGGGTGACTGGAGTTTGCTGATCTCCACCACAATGGCTCATCGCTTCTGTTCATCGAAGCGGTGCAACCTTTGCTTGACGGGCTGAGAGCCTAGCTTGATGTTGAGGCTGTGCTCGGCGATCTCTCGGGGGATGTCTGGCATCTCTGAATGTTGCCAAGCGAAGACATCCTGGTTGGAGCGCAAGAATTTGGTGAGTGCGGCCTCTCGTTCCTGGCTTAGGGCGGTGCCCACCCGGATCGTCTTTGATGGATCTTCAGGGTCGATCTAGACCGCCTTCGTGTCCTCCGCGAGTCAGAAGGTTCCGGATGTGGCGTTGTGGTCGAGTGCGCCTCCCGTCACATTTTGCTAGAGCTCACTGAACTCTGTCGCCGCGACCTTTGTTGACGCTAGCTCATAGGCATTTCGTTCGCACTAGAGAGCTTGTTGTACATTCGTTCGCACGGCGATGGCTCCCTTGGGGTCGGGCATCTTCACTGTGAGGTAGGTGTAGCTAAGGATGGCCATGAACTTCACGTAGTATGGTCGTCCTATTATGGCGTGAAGAGCTCTTTCGCACTCGGGGACTTCAAAAGTGAGGATCTCAATGCAGGAATTTGTCTCGTCCCCGAAGGTGACGGGGAGGTCGATTTCTCCGAGTGGCATCACCTGTCTGCCAGGAATTAGCCATAAAAAGGTGCTTGGGTCGGTCGAAGGTGGGAGCATGGATTCTCAATGTTGTCGACAATCTTGGCGTACAAGATGTTGAGGCCGCTCCCGCCGTCCATCATCACCTAGGTCAGATGCCTTGTGCCGACTATTGGGTCCACGATTAAGGGCCAGCGCCCTGCTTGTGAGATATAGGCGGGATGGTCGGTCCGGTCGGACGTGATCTTCGTCGAAAACCATCGAAGAGGTGATGCGGAGGTTGTCATGGTATTCGGCCTTTCGGGCGTCGCGGGGAGGCGACGAGGCAGGCTAGGCCATCTCCTTGCAAGGAGGCGAGCGCCTAATGGTGGTGTTCCCCCCGGAGCTGCAGATGGACACGCCTTTCGGGGGCGAGGCAATCCGTCGCCCACCGGGGACCTGAGGGATACTCTCGTTGCGGATGAGTGGGTCTCGGCTCCTTGATCGTGCGATCGACTCTGGAGCACGTAGGAGAGTAATCCAGAAGACCGTCATCGCAGGTGATGAAGTCGAGGTCGCCGAAGGATATCTTTGTATCGGGCGTGGCAGTACCCCCTACCTGGCACACCAACTATCGGTGTTTCGGACTTCTGACTAGTAATCGTATGTACCGTGCATTCTACCTCGAGGTGGCCTAGCTAAGAACACGAAAGGATTATCCTGGTTTGGGCAAAGTGCCCTACGTCCAACCAGGGTGCCTCGCTTGTTCTTACTCAAGAATAGGGATGAATCTTACAAGTGCGAGAGCCTGTCTTTATGGGTCGACTGGTCCCTCTATTTATACTCTCTTTCTTCCTTTCTCTCTCTTGTCTCCTTCCATGTAGCCGAGGGGAGTTAATTCGTGGGTACAAGGACGGCTTGTCCCGTCGTACATACGACAGAGCACTCGATGGCTTCACCGTATCCGCAGTCTGCAACCGCACCGGCTCCTGTCTTGTCGTTGGATCAGGCCGTACTGGAGCGCATGTGTTCTCTGTGCATTACTCTGCTTGGGTTTTGTGACACCCTCATTTTTTGTTTCTGCATGTATTCATGCTTCATGTAGAGAAAACATTTTAAAAGAAGTGGGAACAAAGAAAGAATCAAAAAGATAGCCAAAAAGAGCAAAATCCAGTTCACCAAGAGCGCCGAAGACAACTCCCGCGGCCCGCTGGCCACGTGGCGCCTTTGGAGCTCATCCCCGCAAGGGGGGAGAGGTCCCACCCTGTGAGACACGCGTTGCCCCTGGATCTAGCCTCTGTGGAGAAGCGAAGGCAGTTCCGCAGGACACGTGTCACCTTCGGAGCTAGTCACCGTGGAAATCAGAGGACTAGTCGCGCAGGATACGTGTCGATCTCGGAGCTCACCTCCGAGAGGTCCGGTTCTATTGGACACATGTTGCCGCCGGAGCTTATCTCCGGGAGGTCCGACACTGTTGGACATGTGTCGACCTCGGAGCTCGTCTCTGAGGAAAAAGAGAGTCTGGCGCTACTTGATGCATTGCATTCACGGAGCTCACCTCCGAAGAAAGGGAGATCCGGAATGGATACGTGGCACACCCGGAACCACCTCCGGAGAGAGGAAAGGTCCGGCACCGACACGTGGCGTGCGCGGAGCCACCTCCGAATAAGAGAGGAGGTCCCGACCGCCAGGATACGTGGCGCACGCGGAGCTCACCTCCGAAGGAGAAGGGAGGTCTCGCTCGCTTGACACGCGGCACAACCGGAGCTCGTCTCTGCGGAAAAGGGGAGACCAGGCCCCGGTGGACACGTGGAACTTCCGGAGCTCATCACCGCGGAGGTAACGAGTTCTGGAGCGGTTTTTGGATTCTGTACACGTAAAAATATCGATACGGAGAACAAACCGACCTGAATTCCACAATGTTACCGCACCAAATCAACTAAAGATAAGTTGCTAAGATTCAACGACAATCTGAATAGGACTCTTATTCGGAATACAATCAGATTAGGACTCTTCTTCTCCCGATTATAAATAGAACCCAGAACCTTTGGCCGAAACCACAAACTTCTTTTCCAACTCCTGAGCCGACGACTTAGAGCCCTAGCCCCAACTCGCCGAGTAAGCCCATCGCCAGAGTTCAGTCGAGAAAGATCGCCGGAAGGGAGCCCAACGATCTGTCTGATCAGAGAAGGACCCTGAGACCAAGAAGAACGTAAGGTAGGTCTCCAATACCACCTTACGACATCGTCGTGTTTTCTTTGCATCTGTTCTTCGATTCCTTTCGAACAGAAGCTTTCTCATGGACAGATCACTTGTTGATCGGGTTGATCTAAAGACAAGATCATCACCACGTCCACATTTGATCCGAACAACTCCGTTCATAGTAAAATCCATGCAAACTATGCAAGTACACGTACAAATCGATCTAATAAAACTGATTATAGGATAGCATGCATATGCATCATCGCATCTAGTTAAAGTTTATGCATGATATTGATTGCTGTGAATCTTGTATGTGTGTGATCTTGTATAGAGGGACAAGCCCAGGGAGCTGTCTACGACGAGCTGCAACAACAAGGTTTCGAGATCCAAGAGCAACCGGAACCGCAAGAACAAGGCAAGTGCCCCTTGACCATATTGATCCTATGTTTTGGGAAAAACTGTTTTGTTTTGCGAAAAGGTGTGTGTGCTGAGTCAAACATGATGGGAAACCCTTTTATAGGAGTTTACTAGCTTTGGTTAAACCACCCTTGTCGCCAGGGATGTTTATGAGTCGGGTATGGTTTTTACTTTTATGCTTCGCTGAGTCCATGGGATTGGGAAGCGAGATAGGTGTGTCTAGCAAACTGCACTCGTAACGATAATGAGAAACTGATGCTGTTAATAAACATGGATCGGAGGGAGATCTAGGCAAGCCGGGTTTGTGAATGAGGTAGCCTGAGATGGTGGTTACTTGCCGTAGACCTAAGGACCGGTTCATGCGAGCACATGCCAGGATGACAGTGCCACCACAAGGCCAAGTATGGGTGCGGCTTAGCTGACTAATTAGGTAAGTTGCTATATTGTTATGGATCGTGGAAGGCGCGGGAATGGGAGTCGAGTGAGGACTGCACTGGGAACTGCATGGCACAAGAGGGGGCCCGTGGGTCGGAGAATTGGAGATTCTAGCCTGCCGGTGAAACCTTAGTGAGTCCATACATCTAGTAGCCCCTTTGTAAAGGCTATTTTGTGATCTCTTGGCCATACACCGACGGTTGTGTACTGGTATAATGGAGGTTCTGCAGTCGCCGACGGGTGACGAAATCACAAACTTGTGGGTAAAGAGGTGCAAACTCTGCAGAGTCTAAAACTATCATGATAGCCGAGCTTACGGTCACGAGCGCCTGGCCAACTTCCATGATTAGTTGGGATGGTGATTGGATATGGTTATTGATTGGTTTTGGTTTGGTTTTCGAGACTGTTGAGTCCGGGTGATAAGATGGGTTGCATGACTGTTGAGTCATGACAACAAGGTTGGTCTCGGTGGGAGACGAAGTTGTTTTATGAGATGAAATGGTAGCGAATATGAGATGGTATTCGTGAGATGGTAGCGAATACGAGGAGGTATTCGTGAGCAAGAATGAGGTTGATTGATGACTGGTTGTGACATGGAAGGTAATGAACATAATGGAGGTATGATTGGTATTTTAATACATGTTGGGATTACATTCACTTAAAGATGAGTTGTTGTTTCATCATGTTTTTGATAAATAACTTTTCTTTCTGCAATGAGCCTTTTTATACCTACCTTGTTATGAGCTTCATATCATATTTTTCCCGCACTTGTTGAGTACATCATTGTACTCAAACTTGCATTATTTCATCATCAGCAACAGGAGAAGATTTCTATGAAGACCAAGTGGAGCATTAGGCGTGTAATCTGTCCTCTACCTTGCCTATGGGGATGAAGTAGAGATGGAGCCACTGCTGCTTAGAATTGCTTCCACACTAGTTAGAAGACTTCCGCTGCATAGAAATAAGACTTCCGCTGTGAGCATGAGTCCAAGACTCATGAAACATTGTAATAAACTCTGTTATTCGTGGTTATATATATTCTGAATTCAGTTTGTGGAACATATGTGTATGTGTGATGAACATCATGGGCACACATATGCATCAGTTCTCGGTTCCGTGGTTTTCCACAGAATTGAGGGCGTCACAGGTTTCGTCGGAGGTGACGGGCATTCATAGCCGTATCCTAGGATGGTACTCGAGCGCCTTCCCACTTGGCCTGGGCGGCGTCTGCTTTGCATTGAAGGTCAATCATTTCCCGCCTTCCCGAGGTCGGGCTCGGGCCTTCCCTTCGAGGCCTCTCCTTCGTCAGCGCCTCGAGGGCGGGTCTGCCATCCACCCCAGGGGTTGGCCCCGGGCTCCTTGTTCCACCTTTTTCCAAGCTCAGGATCGGGCCTTACTCCATCGTCTTTCGTTGAGTGCCTTCCTGCTTCTTCCTCGAGGGTCGTGGTCTGAAACCAAGTCACTTTGAATCATAAAACAATTAAGCATATAACAGCTCACATGTTGAGTTTTTATGATCAAAATGAAAAGTTTAGAAAGATCAAGAGAATATGCATACATCACATTTCTTCTTTTAGGATTGCTTATCATTGCACTTAGATATAAACTTAAAGGAGTTGTGTATGGATAAAACCATGTCCTTAAGCTTCCGATTGGTCATTGACATAGGTTTGGATTGGATGGTTAGCATAAGGTTGATGCTGCATATAATCTATTGCGAAATACATGCAATTTTTTTGTAGTGAAGATAAAGAAAAATACAGCAATATGTGTTATGCTTTCAAGTTTTAAAATAGTTAAGTTAGTGAGATCATGGCTTTCTTAAATTGAAATACATTTGATCTCTAGCATGGCTTACACTACTTTATGTATTTCATTGATGTGATTGTGTAAGTTACTTGATAGTATGGCTTGGATGAGCTTTGTTCTATATGTATATGTCATATTATGCTTATATCAGATTTAAAATTTCTTCTTTTTGTATCTTGATGAATACATTGTCAAAGGGGGGAATTTGTTAAGGGGGGCAGTTTCTTCACAAAGGGGGGGGGTTCTTTTTGTCAAAACTTTTCATGAAATGTGAATGAGCCAATGTTCAGTTCTAGCTGGTGTTGCTAATGCATTCATCAAGGGGGATTGTAAGACATAGGTGCTAAATACATTGGCAATGGACTGTTAAAGTGGGGTTCATGTAAAGTTTTGAGCATTAACGTAGTGTTTGATGTGTGGTTGTGGGGACCACCCCGTGGTTCACCCACTCCAAGATTGGATAGGGTGGTACCGTGCGATGCGGCACCTACAGCACACACGAAAAGATTAAAGAACAACATACAAACTTTTATTTGATATAAAACAGCGGAAGTCTTTTACAAAACCTAATTAACAGCGGAAGTTATATACATAGTTGCTCTCAAATCCTAACTAAGCAAAAGTGCAGCCGTCCAGCCCGGGGACGCTACACACTAGCAGCAAGTAACCGGAGATCACGACGGCGTGCAGGGCTCCAGCTCGGCCGTGTACCCCGACGGGGGCATCGCCTCGTCCTCGGAACCTTCCTCATAACTCTCACCTGCATACAGCTCAAATATTGCAACCGTGAGCACGAAGGCTCAGCAAGTCTTAACCGTCAACCCTAGGCATGGAACTCTACGTGCATGGATGTGTAAGGTAGGAAAGGACTTTGCAATAAAGACACGCCTATAAGTTGATCCTTACTTTCAGTTTTATAGCAGCAGATTCATGTGCCTTAGGCAGCCCTCACATCAGAAGTCCACAATCAAACAACAAACGCTTTCCCCCGATGTGGAGATGCCCAAAGTGGAATATAAACTTAATTTGCTATATAACTACAGCATACAAGGTTTCAAGACATTTAATAGTTCAATACAGCATTTTCATTTGGCTTACTTCACTTCTTACTACGTCACAGCGCAGTGAACAAGCGGGTACTCAAATAACCGCGAGGGACGGTGATTGCAATCAAGACACACCCGGATAACACGTCACATACACCCACTTTCAGAAGCGTGATTCCACACCCCTTCCTACTCTGTTGTATGCAACAACCTTTCAAAGGCAACCCAAATGCCGAACCGGTCCATCCGTAACGGGTAGGAGGTCCCCTCGTGGAGCGTGACTGTGCCCACCGGCAGATTTACACCTTGCTACCCTCAACCCACTCCTATTTACGGTTGGGTAAGCCTCGACACCCAGGTTAACCAATTACATCGGTTTCCTGGTTCCCATATGCCAGTATGCATCCGGTATTGTTCGATACTTGTCCAGCAAGGCCGCACACGGACGGTCCTCAACCGACACCAACAGGGCTACGCACGTGAGACCTCTGCTCACTGCATCCTATCCCCCCTGCTGGGTCTCATTTTTATACTCAAGCCATTGTCTACCTCTCTTCATTCCGTGTGATAAGTATTATCTCAAGAGTAGCTTCCAACCACTCGACTTCTACCGAGATCCTAAACATTAGCATGGCAATCTCTACTCATCGAGTTTGTAAACTACCCAACCCTTTATAGGATTTAAAAGGCTATGCAAGTGGGGTTTCAATCACCCTAACTCTAATGCAAACATTTCAACCTAGACATAAGTGATACAAATGAAAAACTTTATAAAAGGTACTTAAGTGCAAACTGGGGCTTGCCTGGTTGCGAGTTAAAGGGGAAGTCAGCTTCTGGTGGGAGGACGTCCAAAGGCTCCGGTGCGTCCTCAACTTCGGTCACTATATAAGATGTAACAAAATACATGTGTAAGCATTAAGGATTATAGGAATTGAACTTCTATTCATAGCTACTGCCATTTAGGATCCTTAATTAGCTTTGGGATTTTTACAGTGGATACTAGACTCTCTAAGGATGATTTGAGCCAAATTTGGAGACATGTCATTGCACAAGGTAGTCTTTAAAATTCCTACAATACAATGCTTCTCTGAAATTTGAGCCCAATTCAAGAGCTTTGACATAGCTAGTAATGGAAGATCTGATTAGGGTAAGTCCCCATGGTCCTAACAAAACTTGTTTCACCATTTTTGGAGCTACCATCAGAGAGATATGAATTTTTGAAGTTGGACAGGAGTTCTGAAAAGTTTCTGTTTAAATTTGAATTTCCAAATAAAGGCTGAACTTTGGAAGGGAATTTGACCCAGCAAATGAACTCCAATGAAGCTCAAATTTTTACTGGAGATCAGTAATGTCATGAGGAACTTCCTGGCCAAATTCGAAGAAATCACATAACAGAGATCTTCTGGAATAAATTTCCAAAAATTTAAATTTGATGAATTTTGTAGAAATTTCCAGAGAGCTTCAAATCGATTTCTTTGTATCTCTGCAAATTACTGACTGAGATAAGTCCAACAAAATTTGTTTCACAAATTTTGGACATCCCTACAGAAAGTTATGAAGGTATGAAGGTTGAACCATTTTTCTGGAAATCAATTCTATGATTTTTAGCTAATTTATTTAATCCTGGGATAACCTACTGATTAAGCCATCTAAATAAGCTCCAAAAATCCTAAAATTTTTACTGGAGGTCAGGCACTATGAAACGGACTAGCTGGCCAAATTTGGGAATATTTCATAAAGAATTGCTCCTGTAATAAATCCCTAAAGGATTTACTAAAAACAATTCTAAAGAAATTCCTGGGCATTTTCATAGCATGCAATTTATTTCTGTGTAAAGTGCTCCTCCTAAGGATTCAAACAAAATTGGTCTCACCCTTTTTGGAGTTGTCTACACAAAGTTATGAATTTTTCAAAACTGTGATAGCTCTCTGTTTAAAACCTACACTGAGACTTAACAGGGGGGCCCACTCGTCAGGTGCTTCTTCAACCTCCCGCCAGAGACGCGGGTGCACACCAGTTCAAATCGTGGCATGGCTCGTTCTCCCTCATTTCTCCACCAAATTAGCTCCGGTTTCGCCCTACATGCTCCTGGGAACATGGCGCAGCTGCCGGGCAAGGTTTCCACGCATGAAAACGGCCGAAAACAGGCCGGCACCGGTGGGGCGGCTCGAGAGCTCGGCATCAACGCGTTCTGGCACGTCCGAAGCTTCTCCCGGCGAGCTACCTTGCCCTGAAGCATCACCAATGATCAGGGAACATGGAACGCAGGCTAAACCTCGCAGAAAATGGCCGGAACATGAGGTTCACCGGAGGACCGACCCGTTTTTGCCGCCGGCGGCGATTTCTCGTCGCCCGGAGCCTGTGGTGGATGGTTTTCTTCGGTATTTGGCATGGGAGAGCGCTATGGTCACTAGTTTCTGTGGCTTGAATTGTAGAACCGATGATCAACCACGTTGGACGAATTTCCAGTTTTGGTGTGGGTCGGTTCTTCATGTGTACCGGCGCCAAAATCCAAATTAGTGCTAGACGGCGATGGGGAAGGGCAAGGGGACTGCGGTAGCATGATCTACACACCTTGGCGTACCTTAGAGAGGTGCTGGACATGTGGGAGAGGCGTTGGAGCGGCCGGAAGGCGAGGTGCACCCATGGTGCGACGTGCTCTGTTCTGCCGGTGAAAAATAGCTCGGGCACAGTGAGGGGAGGCCAGGGACGAGATGAGAAGTGGTGGAGGACGTCCAGTGGAGGTTGGCGCAGCTCCTAAGTGGTTCAGCTGGGTGCCACAGTGGCTGTAGGCTGATCGGAAATGGGAGCAGAGAGGAGGCGGCACCATTTTCCTTCGAGCGTGCGTGAGCGAGGCTGGCGATAGCTATCGAGCAGGCAAACAACGTTTGGTTTGTACAGCCTCGGGGCTCTGTCTTGCAGCCGAAGACTGAGGAAACCACCTCGGTGAGCCAGCACAGAGGCAGCTCCATGGAGCTGCATGCTCATCGTGTCAAGCACACACAGAACAGGAGCTCGTTTGTTGACTCTGTGCCAATGACAGGTGGGTCCCACAAGCAGTTTCCCCAGCTCAGTGGCTCCCAAATTCAAATTTCAAGTTTACAGCAAATTCCACGAACTGAATTTGATTACCGTGAAGTTAACCTTCGTTGTGTTCAGTTCAAATTTTAAATCCCGTGATGTCGGTTCATTTCCTGTACGGGGGAAATAATGCCTGGGGTTGCTGTTCTTGTGAGCAAAGAATCACACCGGGAGGTACTCAATCCCACGAGTTGGTCGCCAGTGCGATGAAAACAGCGAGGAGGTGGCCTACGCTTGCAGCTCGGTTGGTGAGTGAGAGGATCACGCCGTGAGGTGTTGAAGCCACGAGCAGGTCGCCAGCTCGATGCAGGAAGCTGGAGGTGGCTGCCCTCGGTGGCACTCTGAGGAGGCTCGGTTGGTGTTCGACACCGAACAGAGGAAGTCTTCGGGAGCAAGTTAAAGCAGCCCAATGACATGTGGGGTCTACCCCCTACTCCTCTTCTTATCCGCCAAATGTTTCCAAAAGATCTTCCTTCATGTAAATCCCCTCAATCTGATATTTCGGGGGTTTAAACGTGGACTGAAGTTTGAATAAACCGAATTCAGTGTGAAGTTCACTTTCAACTTTGAATTCAGCTCACATTTCGAAATGGTCATATTTGACTCCTTTTTAGCCCACCCTGAAATCAGGATGTGGCCACCATGAATTTCCTCGAATTCAATAATGTGAGGATACCTGTATGCTCCAAATTTTTGGCAGCAACTTGAGGGGAACAATTGAGTTCAAAATCTGAATTTGAACTCCTCCCTATATGTGAGAACTTTACACATGGTGTTTAATCCAACCTTGGCTTAACACCTTCAAACGAATGTAAGAGGTCGTTTGGTTGGACACCCATGTGCATCATCACGTATACAATTTTTTTAAGTCCCATTTTCATGCATTCCAACATAAATGGGAATCAACATTCACTTTATTGACTTTGCATTTTTGGGACTTTTACATTCCTCCCCCCTTAAAAGAATCTCGTCCCGAGATTCCAACGAGAAGAGGAAAGTAGGGAATGTTATCGGTGATATGACGATCACTCACCGAACGGATATAATGATCTTCTAGCTTTTCCATAGTGCTTCCCTTGACGGTAGGGTGAGTCCATAAAACTCTGTAGACCCATATCGACCAGGTCGATTGGCTGGAACCTTTACTGTCCGAATCTTGACATGGATAATAAATACTTGCCTAGATTAACTGAGTCCTTAGAAACTTAGTATAGTACTTCCCCAAGCATGAATCAAGATGTTTGGTGAGATTAAACGATGAATCGGAAACCTCACCTCGAGTTGGCATCTCAACCCTTTAGTCAAAACCGATTGCTTTGCTTGAACATAAGAGCAGCACAAGTCAATTTCACTTATGTTACCAACATAGCAAAGGCCAACTATCTATGGTGAGCACGAGGTTGTCAAAGTCACCATATGATCTCTCAAGAATTTAAATTGTGTTCAAGGATTGTCACGAGGTTGATCAATCGATCGGTAAGCCCCGCGATGAGAAATTAGTTTGGTTCCAACAATTATGGCACTCGGAGCTAAACAAGTCATATATGAAAGTTCAAAACATTCTTAGGTACAAGGGGTGTTGAGTAACTGGTTTCCCTTGTATTGTCCAATGAGGTAGAATTAACATCTTGATCAATAATACGAGGTTATTAGACACCACTTAATGGTTTGAAGAGAGGTACAAAATCTTGCTCAGTACTTTGGTATTTCACATGTTATATGGTATGCATATGCACATGGTATGATGCAAATGGTGCATATGTATGATGCAAAATGGTGTATCATATTTTTATAGTTGGAGCAAGATTTAGTACGATAATTCAAACATGGTTAAGAAGCATCTCAAACTTTGCCAAGTACAGATAACTTGGTCAAGAAAGGTGCTAAACAAGGCATGCCACTTTCATGTGGTGTCCAAGTTTTAAGGAAAATATGTCAAATGTTTGACAAGATCATTGGGAAATACTCCATAATAACTTAACCTAGGAAATCTCAATTCTTACGTTGACTTCACTTTCTCTTTTCTCCTAAGGCTTCACAATACCCGTTTAGCGTGAAACACCAACTACTAGTTCTAGCTCCTAGCCTTGTTCTCTCAAGCCTTGTGATTCTGGCAAGCATTTGTGCGAACGTGGTGAAGACGCTAAAACTACATCTTTCTCGATGATGACGGATCTTGTACTTGAACTTTGATTACATAAAAATGTAATTTCCTCTTGTCTCTTGGTAATGGCATACTTCGGTGTATAGCCCATGGGTTATCAATGCTATGGTTTACCTGGATGCACTCCTCCCCCCTTAAGTTCCAAGTAGGAAATTGAAAACTTAATCCATAATCTTCTTATGGGAAGGTAATGCATAACCATAGCCTTCAAGAGTTATGTCACACAGCCTTTGATAACAAGGTATACCTGAAACTATGGTCTAACAACAGCAAGGTACAGAAACTGAACCATCTTCTGTACGATGGTTTAAATCCTAATTCAATGTTTAAACTGTTGTGGTAGAGAACATAAAAGTTGGAGAAGACTTCCATATCTTTCCAACGGGTATTTATTTGCCTTCAACTAAGTTCTAGATCAAAAGCTATGAGCTTCTAAAGTTTACATAAATTCTGTAGGAATTTCAGCAGCACCTCCCCTGTAAGTGCTCACTTTGGTCAACCTTTCCATATAGTTAGAAACATGTATGGACCGTACTCATACTTACAAAGTCAAAACATGATTCATAAGCTTTCTAGAATCGTAAGATTTCACCTTTTACAATTCTTATACCGGAAGTCATAAGCAAAATCCAAATCAGTATAGAAACTATGCACAGACTTTGATAGTCCGGTCAGTTTCACTTGTACTGCGAATTTCACCTCTTTACAGGAGTATTCTGTCCTGGAGTTGAACAGAAAAATTTTAAAGAACTTTCCAAGCTCCCCAAACATGTATTTATATGATCTATTGGCATTCCTGTATCAAAAGATATGATGGTTCAAAGTTAACAGAATTTCTGGCAGGATTTTGACAGCACCCCCCCCAGAGGTACCTAGTTTCAATCCACAATTCCAATTAATTCTGCTCCAGTTTTGGAAAAACTTTGAATTACAAAGTTGTAGCATATCTCATGCACTTTCCAAAGGTGTATTACCTGACCCTTAGGAATTTTTATTCAGAACGTTGTGGTCGAAATACAGAAAATTCCAGAGAGCGTTTTGGTCTGCCCTGTTTCTGGACAGTACCTACTCATCTGAGATTTTCATCCCTTTGGAGGGAAATTTTGTTCTGGAGCTCTACAGAAAAGTTGTAGAGGACTTCAAAATCTTTCCAGAATGGTATCCCACACCTCCATTGGTTCAACCAATATTAAGTTATGCCCTGTTCAAGTTCAGCAAAATTTCTGCCGAAAACAGGGGAGATTATCCCTAAGCTTTAGAGATTGAACCTATACTCCCAATTGACTCTTAGTTCAATATAGGAGTTTACTAACCCCTAGATGAATTCCTATACTTCATTGTGACTCTTCTATTCGAAAATAAACTTTTATGCAGTCGGTACTACGTTTCCTCACCAAAGAAAAATCCTAAACCGGTATTCTGGCTTATACGTGTCAAATGGTGGAATTAAAGACGTCACTCACAAACGGTTTCTACACGTCATGCACTAACGTGGTTAATGTACCTGCAGAAGAACACCCAATAATTGTGCACACAAGGGTTTTTGACATTTCAGGCAGTTCCATATCGTAGTAAAAACATACGGTCCATATCATTGCCATACGGATCGTCCTTGAGTCAAGCCACGTCTCAAGGTACATGGTCGTGTTTTCACACCACACGACGGGGAACCCGAGTAGAGCGCGAACGGGTCGTCACGGTTGGGAATTTTATCAACCCAACGGATACCACCTACTGCCTCATGACCGTTGAGGCACGCCGATGGCGAGCGCTGCGTATGGCCCTTTGAACATTGAACGTTCAAGAGTTGCATACTATCGTGTTGCTTACCACACGATGGGGTATTCTCACTTTTGCCTAAAGCACGCTGGAGATCAGCGTTTCCATATGCTCTCAGAACCATTAAGAGGTTCAGAGACTCATATTCACTACCGTGCCAAGCCACGGTATATCATTCCATACTATTACTCGTATGGCGAGTTACCGCAATTGATCCGCCTGCGGTGGCGTACCTTACCTCTTACCTGATGTCAGAACGTCGTTACAGAATATATAACAAGTAAGTTAGCTTTTCCACCTTAGTAGCTACTACTATCATAGACCTTATGTGGGCTTAATGACTAATCCTCACTCGACTACTTCTAAGTTTTCAAAAATAGGCTTTTTTCGAGCGTGCTATTCCCAATGCGGCTCTGATACCACGACTGTGGGGACCACCCCGTGGTTCACCCACTCCAAGATCGCATAGGGTGGTGCCGTGCGATGCGGCACCTACAGCACACACGAAAAGATTAAACAACAACATACAAACTTTTATTTGATATAAAACAGCGGAAGTCTTTTACAAAACCTAATTAACAGCGGAAGTTATATACATAGCTGCTCTCAAATCCTAACTAAGCAAAAGTGCAGCCGTCCAGCCCGGGGATGCTACACACTAGCAGCAAGTAACCGGAGATCACGGCGGCGTGCAGGGCTCTAGCTCGGCCGTGTACCCTGACGGGGGCATCGCCTCGTTCTCGGAACCTTCCTCATAACTCTCACCTGCATACAGCTCAAATATTGCAACCGTGAGCATGAAGGCTCAGCAAGTCTTAACCGTCAACACTAGGCATGGAACTCTATGTGCATGGATGTGTAAGCTGGGAAAGGACTTTGCAATAAAGACATGCCTATAAGTTGATCCTTACTTTCAGTTTTATAGCAGCAGATTCATGTGCCTTAGTCAGCCCTCACATCGGAAGTCCACAATCAAACAAGAAACGCTTTCCCTCGATGTGGAGATGCCCAAAGTGGAATATAAACTTAATTTGCTCTATAACTACAACATACAAGGTTTCAAGACATTTAATAGTTCAATACAGCATTTTCATTTGGCTTACTTCACTTCTTACTACGTCACAGCGCAGTGAATGAGCGGGTACTCAAATAACCGCGAGGGACGGTGATTGCAATCAAGACACACCCGGATAACACGTCACATACACCCACTTTCAGAAGCGTGATTCCACACCCCTTCCTACTCTGTTGTATGCAACAACCTTTCAAAGGCAACCCAAATGCCAAACCGGTCCATCCGTAACGGGTAGGAGGTCCCCGCGTGGAGCGTGACTGTGCCCACCGGCAGATTTACACCTTGCTACCCTCAACCCACTCCTATTTACGGTTGGGTAAGCCTCGACACCCAGGTTAACCAATTACATCGGTTTCCTGGTTCCCATATGCCAGTATGCATCCGGTACTGTTCGATACTTGTCCAGCAGGGCCGCACACGGACGGTCCTCAACCGACACCAACAGGGCTACGCACGTTAGACCTCTGTTCACTGCATCCTATCCCCCCTGCTGTGTCTCATTTTTATACTCAAGCCATTGTCTACCTCTCTTCATTCCGTGTGATAAGTATTATCTCGCGAGTAGCTTCCAACCACTCGACTTCAACCGAGATCCTAAACATTAGCATGGCATTCTCTACTCGTCGAGTTTATAAACTACCCAACCCTTTATAGGATTTAAAAGGCTATGCAAGTGGGGTTTCAATCACCCTAACTCTAATGCAAACATTTCAACCTAGACATAAGTGATACAAATGAAAAACTTTATAAAAGGTACTTAAGTGAAAACCGGAGCTTGTCTGGTTGCGAGTTAAAGGGGAAGTCAGCTTCTGGTGGGAGGACGTCCAAAGGCTCCGGTGCGTCCTCAACTTCGGTCACTATATGAGATGTAACAAAATACATGTGTAAGCATTAAGGATTATAGGAATTGAACTTCTATTCATAGCTACTGCTATTTAGGATCCTTAATTGGATTTAGGATTTTTACAGTGGATACTAGACTCTCTAATGATTATTTGAGCCAAATTTGGAGACATGTCATTGCACAAGGTAGTCTTTAAAATTCCTACAAATACAATGCTTCTCTGAAATTTGAGCCCAATTCAAGAGCTTTGACATAGATAGTAATGGAATATCTGATTAGGGTAAGTCCCCATGGTCCTAACAAAACTTGTTTCACCATTTTTGGAGCTACCATCAGAGAGATATGAATTTTTGAAGTTGGACAGGAGTTCTGAAAAGTTTCTGTTTAAATTTGAATTTCCAAATAAAGGCTGAACTTTGGAAGGTAATTTGACCCAGCAAATGAACTCTAATGAAGCTCAAATTTTTGCTGGAGATCAGTAATGTCATGAGGAACTTCCTGGCCAAATTTGAAGAAATCCCATAAAAGAGATCTTCTGGAATAAATTCCCAAAGATTTAAATTTGATGAATTTCGTAGAAATTTCCAGAGATATTAAAATCAATTTCTTTGCATCTATGCAAAGTACTGACTGAGAGAAGTCCAACAAAATTTGTTTCACAAATTTTGGACATCCCTACAGAAAGTTATGGAGGTATGAAGGTTGAACAATTTTTCTGGAAATCAATTCTATGATTTTTAGCTAATTTATTTAATCTTGGGGTAACCTACTGATTAAGCCCTCTAAATAAGCTCCAAAAATCCTAAAATTTTTACTGGAGGTCAGGCACATTGAAAAGGACTTGCTGGCCAAATTTTGGAATATTTCATAAAGAATTGCTCCTGTAATAAATCCCTAAATGATTTATTAAACATAATTCTACAGAAATTCTTGGGCATTTTCATAGCATGCAATTTGTTTCTGTGTGAAGTACTCCTCCTAAGGATTCAAACAAAATTGGTCTCACCCTTTTTGGAGTTGTCTACACAAAGTTATGAATTTTTCAAACTGTGATAGCTCTCTGTTTAAAACCTACACTGAGACTTAACAGGGGGCTCACTCGTCAGGTCCTTCTTCAACCTCCCGCCAGAGACGCGGGTGCACACCAGTTCAAATCGTGGCATGGCTCGTTCTCCCTCATTTCGCCACCAAATTAGCTCCAGTTTCGCCCTACATGCTCCTGGGAACATGGCGCAGCTGCCGGGCAAGGTTTCCACGCATGAAAACGGCCGAAAACAGGCCGGCACCAGTGGGGCGGCTCGAGAGCTCGGCATTAACGCGTTCTGGTGCGTCCGAAGCTTCTCCCGGCGAGCTACCTTGCCCTAAAGCATCACCAATGATCAGGGAACATGGAACGCAGGCTAAACCTCGCAGAAAATGGCCGGAACATGGGGTTCACCGGAGGACCAACCCGTTTTTGCCGCCGCCGGTGATTTCTCGTCGCCCGGAGCCTGTGGTTGATGGTTTGCTTCGGTATTTGGCGTGGGAGGGCGCTAGGGTCACTAGTTTCTGTGGCTTGAATTGTAGAACCGATGATCAACCACGTTGGACGAATTTCCAGTTTTGGTGTGGGTCGGTTCTTCACGTGTACCGGCGCCAAAATCCAAATTACTGCTAACCGGCGATGGGGAAGGGAAAGGGGACTGCGGTAGCATGATCTACACACCTTGGCGCACCTTAGAGAGGTGCTGGACGTGTGGGAGAGGCGTTGGAGCGGCCGGAAGGCGAGGTACACCCATGGTGCGACGTGCTCTGTTCTGCCGGTGAAAAATAGCTCGGGCACAGTGAGGGGAGGCCAGGGACGAGATGAGAAGTGGTGGAGGACGTCCAGTAGAGGTTGGCGCAGCTCCTAAGTGGTTCAGCTGGGCGCCACAGTGGCTGTAGGCTGATCGGGAATGGGAGCAGAGAGGAGGCGGCACCATTTTCCTTCGAGCGTGCGTGAGCGAGGCTGGCGATAGCTATCGAGCAGGCAAACAACGTTTGGTTTGTACAGCCTCGGGGCTCTGTCTTGCAGCCGAAGACTGAGGAAACCGCCTCGGTGAGCCAGCACAGAGGCAGCTCCGTGGAGCTGCATGCTCATCTGTCAAGCAACACAGAACAGGAGCTCGTTTGTTGACTCTATGCCAATGACAGGTGGGTCCCACAAGCAGTTTCCCCACCTCAGTGGCTCCCAAATTCAAATTTCAAGTTTACAGCAAATTCCATGAATTGAATTGGATTACCGTGAAGTTAACATTCGTTGTGTTCAGTTCAAATTTTAAATCCCGTGATGTCGGTTCATTTCCTGTACGGGGGAAATAATGCCCGGGGTTGTTGTTCTTGTGAGCAAAAGATCACACCGGGAGGTACTCAATCCCACGAGTTGGTCGCCAGTGCGATGAAAACAGCGAGGAGGTGGCCTACGCTTGCAGCTCGGTTGGTGAGTGAGAGGATCACGCCGTGAGGTGTTGAAGCCACGAGCAGGTCGCCAGCTCGATGCAGGAAGCTGGAGGTGGCTGCCCTCGGTGGCACTCTGAGGAGGCTCGGTTGGTGTTCGACACCGAACAGAGGAAGTCTTCGGGAGCAAGTTAAAGCAGCCCAATGACATGTGGGGTCTACCCCCTACTCCTCTTCTTATCCGCCAAATGTTTCCAAAAGATCTTCCTTCATGTAAATCCCCTCAATCTGATATTTCGGGGGTTTAAACGTGGACTGAAGTTTGAATAAACCGAATTCAGTGTGAAGTTCACTTTCAACTTTGAATTCAGCTCACATTTCGAAATGGTCATATTTGACTCCTTTTTAGCCCACCCTGAAATCAGGATGTGGCCACCATGAATTTCCTCGAGTTCAATAATGTGAGGATACCTATATGCTCCAAATTTTTGGCAGCAACTTGAGGGGAACAATTGAGTTCAAAATCTGAATTTGAACTCCTCCCTATATGTGAGAACTTTACACATGGTGTTTAATCCAACCTTGGCTTAACACCTTCAAACGAATGTAAGAGGTCGTTTGGTTGGACACCCATGTGCATCATCACGTATACAATTTTTTTTAAGTCCCATTTTCATGCATTCCAACATAAATGGGAATCAACATTCACTTTATTGACTTTGCATTTTTGGGACTTTTACAGTGGTTTGACATGGAACGTGTTAAGATTGTCTTTGATGTGTAGAATAGAACGCTTTGTGCTTATGGAATGAGTTCTTGATGTGTTTTGGTGGCTCATGGCTGGTTGAGGTATACAACATGTTTGTGTGAGGTGCTCACACAAGGTGTTGTAGTGTTTGGACTAACGAGAGTCGTCGTGGACTTGTGTTCACACGGATCGATTGTTTGGTCATGTGCAGATGTTGCTTGAGATCAAGACATGGCTGGTGATGGTGATCCTTGAACTAAATTTAGCGAGAAGTTGAGATTCAACAACCAAATTCAGAAGGAATTATGATTGAGGCGACCAAAGGTGTCATGCAGCATGTTTGGATCAATAACAGTGCATATGAAGGTGTTTGGGACGTGTCAATGGTGTTGCAAACATGTGTGGAAGTAATGGGCACAAGTGCAGAGATGGCACAAGGGTTTGCCGTGATTCCAACATGTTTCGACGATAAAAAGTGAAGCTTGAACGTGTTTGGAAGGTGTGCATGTGTGCAAGGAGTGTATGGACATGGCAACATGGTTCCAAGGCATGGTTAAGATGTTTGAACGTGTGTGGATGTTGTCACAAGTTTGTGGCATGATTTCAACACATTTGGACGTGAAAAAGTTGGTTTTAGGTAGTTCGGACGTGAATCCAAGGTAATCTGAATCAAGCGATTCAAGAGCGCGTTTTGTCCTTTGATCCTACATCGTCATAAGTTTGTGTTGTGATTTCAGAACGTTTGAACTTGGAAAAGTTGATGTAAGGTAGGTTCTTACGTGGATCTGAGTTGGAGTCTGAATCGGTTGGATTCCAAACGCGTGTTTTGTTAGTAAATCTGGCTGTTTTTGCTAGAAAAGAATTGATTTCGAGTTGGTTGCGAGTTCAGGCTCTAGGGTTCAAGTTAGAATCGAATTTTGAGTTGTTTAGCTACAATCTAAGTTTCAATCATGTTTTATATTGAAAAACCTACTTGCACGGGCATGTTTTTCATATAGATCACTTTTTTTTAGTAGTCAATCTTCAACGAATTTTTTGGTTCAAATACCATTCATCCTCCATTTGATATTTGATCTCGTACCATTCGATCCTGCAGTCCAATAATATATTGTACACTATATACGGTTAACTTAAAATCAAACCAAATTAGACAGAACCATTACTTTTTCAATTCACGTTCATTTTTACCTTTACTATATAATATATTTTCAGAGTCCAAGTTTCCCCTACTTTTTCCCGTCAAAAAACCAACAGGCTTTATTTATGTAGTGTTACCACTAATTAAAGATGACTTACAGCACAACGAATCAACAAAAATTGAAAACATAAAATCAAGCTACAACCAATGAGTTTTGACGAATCAAAGGGTAACATCTTTTCCCATGGTCAAAAGGCATTGCTCGTCCTCATTTATTTCCATGTCCAATGTTATAAACGAACCCTTGTATAGCGCACGTATTACATCCTATAATGTTGTCCGAACGGTCTTACCGTGCACAATAAGAGTACAAAACTTCCTAGACGGACCATTAACACGCCAACAACACATGGGAAAGATAAAAAACTAGATACTGAACAACAAAAACCTACAGATGCACAAATGGAGCTTACAATGATATCTATAAGATAAGATTGCTCCCATAAATTAGCAGCTGAATGACATCCATGTGCACTCTTAAATTGAACCGGTATTCAGCACTATAGGTCCATATATCCCCATCGGTGCTCCAACATGGCAGTGCATTGGTGTGTCAGACCATATGGGCTAACCACTAAATGAGAGTGCAGTAAGCAGATGTTTTTACGAACGATCTTCATCGTTTGTGTGATTTGGAACCTCTCCTTGACTGTCCAATGGCATGTATTGTGCCATAATAGCTCTGATCTCAGAGTCCATGTATGACTGCAAGAAAAAACATATGAAATTCATGTTGATATTAGAGAACAAACACTAAATAAAAAATATAAGTACCTAAATAAAATTTACAAATATCACGCATCATCAGTATGAAATAGTTTGAACGCTGAATACATAAAGTAAAATTCAACCTCCTAAGTAATATATATGCATCAGTAGGAAAATTGATTGATCAGTCATCATAAGAAGTCAAATTTTCAGCAGCTTATAAAATGTTTGAATATATTGGCAGGCAAAGAGACAAGTTACAGCAAGAAGTGAGTATAGTCATTCATGGCACAAATCATGATCGCAAAGCTGCCAGTGTCAGATTTAGTACGCTAGTTAAATACAGTAACTTTTGTAACACCGGCAACTAAGATAAAAACCTTAACAGTGACTGCAAATTTGTGCCAACAACACTCCATTGTTTCAAAGTAACAACCACAATTGAGTTGCCAGTGCTTTTTTCCTTTAGTTTGGAACATGGTTCTGTGGGGTGAAGGTAACTCAACCAGCTCTCCACGGATCTGGTTTAACAAAAGAAAGGCTACGTCCTAAAGTATAATGACTAGACACTGGTACACAGGAAATGAATTCCGAATAACATATAGTACCAACATTAGACACCTGCCTTGTGGCTATATCTTAAGAATTTTACTTTTTGTCACTACTGTTTAGACGTATCCTTAATCACATTTATAATATGTACTACAATGGCATTGATTTATAGAACAATCATCAATATTTAGTTTGCATCTAACTGGGACTAATAGCATGTGTTTAATCACATAAAACATATACAGGCATCTACGGAATATGACAGGCAATAAATTATACATTAACTTATAAGGGATGTAATTAGGAATATGAACTGTAAAAAAGCTAGTTGCTTCAAAGCAAGGAAAAGAATGTTGGAGACAACACGATCATTCTTAATTCAAACATGGTTTGACAATGAATACTGCAAGAACAAAAATAGTCATGTGCATAAGCTTGCTTACCCTCAGTCTGTATTTGTATACAATATAGCTTCCCGCTGCAATAACAACCAGGACTAGCAAGATACCCCATACTGCAGCCCATGCTGCTTTAGCTTGAACTGCTGTCTTGCCTAAAGAAAAATAATTTAATATTTAATTGATATGCTAAAGATAATGTAAAGTAATTCTGTTGAGTTTCGGAATTACTTATGCAAGTATCATGTTCTTTGATGTATAGAAGGTCTCCACTGCAAGTGCAATCGTAGCCACCCCATGTATCTCTGCATTTGCATTCCGGACATTGACAAGCCTTTTTCTCCTTGCACTCATCAATGTCTGCAAAGGTGAATAAACAGGTTAGATATGGTTTTTAAGACATGTTTCTACATTGCCTTAAAACACCTACATTATTACCACAACTACTAGAAGTGTCGGTGTTTCGTACTTCCGACTAGTAATCGAATGTACCGTGCGTTCTACCTCGAGGTGGCCTAGCTAAGAACACAAGGTGGTACCACGCGTTCTACCTCGAGGTGGCCTAGCTAAGAACACAAGGTGGTTTATCCTAGTTCGGGCAAAAATGTCCTACGTCCAACCGGGGTGCCTCGCTTGTTCTTACTCGAGAATAGGGGTTGTTCTTACAAGTGCGAGAGCCTGCCTCTTCGAATCGGTGGGTCTCTCTTATTTATACTCTTTCTCTCTTTCTTCGTATCGTGGTGGGGAGGCAAGTTGTGGGCGCAGGAGTAGCTTATCCCGTCGTACGTTCAACAGGGTACTTGATGGAGTTGCCGTATGTTGGAAATCCGGGGTTATTTTCTCTCTAATCTTCTCTTTTTTTCGATTTATTCTCAATGGGGGGCTGTATATATAGCCCCAAATTACAGAGTTCTAATCTAATACTACATAGACTCCTACCCTTATTTGACTTGGACTCTATCTCTAACACTAATTATTCTAGAAAAATGGGATTATATCTAACAATCATCCTCTAATCTCGTTTTTCTAGATCACACTCACACTAATTAGGATGGAGACACACTTCCATCCTAAACACACTTTTGGGGTGGACACGACTGCACCCCGAGGATGGTCACACCTACACCCTGCACAACTCAATTTTGGGATGGACGCCACTACACCCCCAGGATGGTCACATCTTCACCCTGCACACGCATTCGGGTTGGTCCCATCTTCAACCCCAGGATGGTCGCATCTTCATCCTGCACTTGATCTTGGAATGGACGCATCTTCACTCCGACCACAAACACACACACTCGAGATGGTCACATCTTCATCTCGAGCACACCTTGCTTGTGAGATCAAGACAAAGTATCTTCTGACGCAAGAAGTGTCATCTCATCTTCCCAGTCCAGGCCGAGTCACCCGAGGCTTGAGCCGCCGCCACCACTGAGATGCGCCCACCGCTGATCTGAAGGATGTCGTCCTCGACCTCCACCTTCTTCAGGCCGGGGACGGGTGCGCCTTGCCGAGATCCACTCGGGCACGCACCGATTTTCCTCCGACGATGTCAGATCCGCCGCCCACCGCGTGTGAGAAGAGGTGCGACGGCCCTTGGGCTCCTCCCTGCCGGCGGCCCTAGGGCTCCTCCCGGCCCTTGGCCTCCTCCCTGCCGGCGCTTGGCCTCCTGCCCGGACAAGGACCTCTGCGCGGTGAGATCCCGCCGCCTCCCCCTCTGTTTTCTCAACCTAAAGCTCTAATTCCAATTCTTGGAAATCCGGGGTTATTTTCTCTCTAATCTTCTCTTTTTCTTCAATTTATTCTCAATGGGGGGCTGTATATATAGGCCCAAATTACAGAGTCCTAATCTAATACTACATAGACTCCTACTCTTATTTGACTTGGACTCTATCTCTAACACTAATTATTCTAGAAAAACGGGATTATATCTAACACCGTATCCGTAGTCTGCTGCTACACCTGCTCCCGCCTCGATGTATAGAGACGCACGCAAGCCCCTCGTTCCACTCCTCTTTGGTCCCGTCGCAGGTGATGGGCATTCAATACCGGAGCCAGGGGAGTACTCGATTACCCTTCCACTCGGCTGAGACGGCGCCTGCTCCGCATTGAAGGCCACTTGCTTCACTCCTACACAAGGTCGGGCTCGGGTCCTCCCTTCGGGGCTTGGACTCCCTTTGGGGCCGCCTTGAAGGCGGGTCATGCGTCCTACCCAGAGGTTGGCCCCAGGCTCCTCGTCCTGCCTTCTCCTGAGCTCGGGCTCGGGCCTGCTCCGTTGTCCTTCGTTGGATGCCCTCGGTCTGAATGCGGAACCCCGTCAAGAAGTCTGAATTGGATGTATAGAACATTGACTTTCTGGTTCACATATTTTTCACTTTGTTATAACACTTGGTCAATGATGGAAGAACTTGAACAAGAGGAATTGATTCTTTCCAATTTAGAGTTCTTACAAAAGGAGAAAAGGATGGCAACTCATACATCACATTACCTTCACACTTTTTAACACCGTCCCCACGGAAACCTGCTGGGCACTTGCATTTCCCATCTCCGGATTCCTGGAAATATATAGAAGATAGTAGGAAATAATTTATCAATATTCAGAAATAGCACATCTTACATGAAAAATGCACTGCAAACAAGCGTATAGATCAGTGGCAAAGTCGCTCGATGGAGCGCCTGCCGCTCGTGTTCGAGCTCAGATCGACGCGGGTTCGCACCGGAGCTTGCCCCCAACGAAAAGGTCAACTGCCTCTCACGTACCAGAGGGAGTGTGATATTCCCGTCACCTATGGAGCACTGTATTTTCCTGTAGGAAGCCTTAAACCTACCTGACAAGCAGAGAATGTTTTTCCCTTATGAGTTTCATGCCAACATCCTCCATGATTTATCAAGCATTTTCCTGGCCCAGCAGCTGCAAACAATTTAGACGGCTGTTATCCTACAGAAATTTTCTAAGACAACAAACTTGTGCATGCTTCTGTTCGTGGCAGAAGGGAATGCAGGGATGCAGATTGCAAACCAAAGGAAAGGCAACCACAAACCAGATTTGCAAGATAATACAACAACAAACGACAACAAAGCCTTTATCTCAAGCACGTTGAGGTAGGCTAGATATGAAACCTAAACTGGGATTCATATCCATAGTAATGGCTGGTTTTGATGCTGGCTCGCCAAGCCCATCACAACCGTCCTCCTTTACCTGGGCTTGGGACTGGCTATACCTAGAAAGGCATTGGCGGAGTTATTTGCAAGATAACAACACTAGAAATAATTTATAGCAGGCTTAGTAGCATTTTTTCAGCACTGCTTAGCTAATTTAAAGCGTACTGTCATGGGTTTGTTTAGATGGGGGGGTGGGTTGGGTTGACAGCCAGAATTTTGGGCCTCGGTCACCGGAATCTGGACCAGTGGTGAGGCGGTGATAGAGCCATAAAGGTTTGGCAGCCAGCATCTAGCCGGCGAGCTGAGAAAGGACAGGAGATAAAGACTTATTTTATTTCTTAATGCTTACGTATTAATTGCCATCTTATTTTTCCAAACAAAATGTTAACAATCCTGTCGCAATAACAACCAGATCCAAAGTCCATAATAAACTAGCATTGATGAGTATCCTAATCTTGACTTGAACGAGTCTTGCAGCCTACCGGCCCTTCGCCGCCACAACACCCCCTAGCCATGTCTAGCACCTGCTGGCCGCAGCGCCGTGACACATCCTACATGACCATGGTTTACCATCCAAAAGAAAACAGTTCTTGGAAAGTTGATACTAATCCAGTTACCAGTATGGTATCAGTATCACAGTACTGCATTCATTATTGCAAGCTGAAACTAACAGCAGTTGCTGTGGGTTCAGCTGGATCTGATGACTTCCACTTCTTAAACAAGAAACTGTGGGATATGGTCAGTGTTGCCAAGTGAAATCAAGGCAATTATCTAGGAAGCTGGCCCTCACTATTGCGGAGATTTCTTCTCACAAATCACCTCCCAACACCACAACCAAAAAACAATGCTCTGAATGCATATGCATTTGCATATATAATAAACAGAAAAAAATTGTTTATCATGGTCTCATTACTAGTCTCATACTGAGAGAACAATGTGTTCAAAACTAACACAAACAGCACAATTACATATTGGAAGATTTTGTTTCAGCACCCTTTCTTTTATCAAGTTGTGAACATATCAGAGATACATCACATTACTGAAGAAATCAAAGTTAGGATGCAAGCATTGAGAATAGAAGATATTACGTTCACAATTGCTGTAGCCATCGCCTTTAAACTGCACACCATTGAATGTGGGGCATTCACACACTCTGCCACGGAAAGTGTCCTGAATAAGAGTTGATTATGACATCAATGTGAGAAATTAATGAATTATTGAGAAAAGGAAACTGAAAATCTTCTACTTATCCCACATACCCTGCAGGCTGTTACATTAGCAACTTTTTCTTGCCAGCAACCCCCATTGTCGTTCAAACACTCATTGGTTTCTATATCTGTTTTGAAATAGCTCATGAATAAGCAGCCAGCACTTATCAAATTACTCCTCTATCCATAAATACAAGGCTTTCTGGGTTTGTCCTAAGTCAAACCTTTTGGACTTCGACTGTGAATAGCAAAATTTACAACACAAAAAATATTCTAGATTTATCATGAAATCGGCTATTATAATATGTACTTCTCTAATTTGAAGTGCTTGATCTTTATATTTATTATTCGTCAAAGTTCAAAAGTTTGACTTAGGACAAAACTAGAAAGTCTTATACGTGTGTACAGAGGGAGCAGCAACTAGTGCGGAAAACAGGGAACAGTTGCTTTGTTGTTACCGTCACTCAGACAAACATTTGGTTCAGTAGTTTCTTCAAAACCAGCACAAATAGCTTTGAGGACAGCCTTTCTCTCAAGTTTTCCTGCATTTCTTTCTCGTTTTAGAACCACATCACGTGGCAATAAGCTTGCAATAGTTCCCTTGGAACATTTACCTCGATACTGCCGGTTGTTCACGACAAGCGTAGGCAATATAGTAACATCTCCTCTTGAACCTTTCCCAATCTACACAGTATAGCAGTTCAAATTAAACTCCGAAAGATAACTAAAGGTAGTAAACATTTGTTGAAGATAGCGGCAACAGCCTACGGTGACTGTTCTGGAGAACCAGAACTCTGGAGTGCTTTATTGGATGGAAAGAGGCTCAACAACAAACTACATTTTTACTATGTTACTTCACCTGAGCATCTTGCTCCAATTTAAGCAAGGGATGGTCTGAATCAGCATTTGGGTCTCCCATGCACTTATCTATCTTCTTCGCATCGAGGCCTGGAGTGTAAAAACATCACAGGTGTTACATTGACATAATGATGCCATTATATTTGAAAAGTGCAAGTTTGATGACACCCGATGATATATTAGTAGACTAGTTAAAGTGTCACAAACAGGGGCTCGGCAGCTAGCGCTTGGCAGCTCAGCATGCTAACCAAGAAATTAGATATGAAGTACAAGTATTGCATCAGTAAAGGAAGGTTTCTGTGATTAGAGAACCAACCTAGTGATTTGATGACAGTCTCTGCACACATCTTATTATATTTATTTTCCTTCATTGGGCACCTTATGTGAAAATCAGTCACATAATCCCACCAGACCCATGGTTTTTTGTTTTCATTTGCAACTTTAAATACACACAACTGTCTAAGATTCTCGACCACAACATCCTTTCCTTCGTAGCCAGTACTGAAATCCTGTTCTGGATCAGGCGCACAATACCTCCCATGGTTTATACATTGGGACTTGCACTGTTTACTGATAACAAATGCTTGAGGGCAGTACCAAGTAATATAATGGGGTGTGAATTGACTATAGCCGCCTTTTTCAAGTAATTGGGCAGCTCCTTTAAATTCCTTGAGAAAATTCATCAGCATATCGCACTTAGGTCCACATTCATCATTGCTGTTTGTCCATAACTCATACTCGACCCGATCATCTGGATGTGGAACAGCCTCTCTCCAATCAAGATTAACATTAACCATATCACCATTTTTAACTGCCTTCTTCAACTGCTCACCAAACTTTTTATCTATTAGTGCAGAAGGAATAGATATGTTCTTTATATACTTTGCAGCCTCATCATCTTCGCGAGGTAAGTCCATTGTTATGAGTGGCTCATCCTTGTCATCAACAACAAGCACTGCTGACGCACCAGCATTTTGAGCATTCCAAACCTTCTTGGCAAATAAGCAATCTGAAAAAAAATACATAGAGGTGGCAAAATAGATTTATAAGATGCTTGAGCAACTAAAGTTGTTCTCAACGAGAATAAAGTAATTGAACTAATAATGAACAATTTGGGGCTATATCACTGTTATAAACAAAAATGGATTAAGCACAGAATTCAACCAAGATAATGGAAACTTGATAGTCAATAGAGAGTTACTTGAAGATAAGAGTGTATATTTGTTTAGAACGATAATAATCTGTAAAGGGCAGAAAGCAACTGCGCAGTGATGCAACATATAGACTGACAAAAAAATATTTGCCAACAATGGGATCTCAACTGTTCAAGGCTGCCCACAACAATCTAACTCAAGAATGCCCACGACCAGTATAACGTATGAAAAAAAAAGTAAAGCAGTAACGAGACACTTAAATGCCAAAAAAATTTTTAAAATAAAAAAAAATAGAAAGTACCAGACACTTGTTAAATCAATAAGTTAGTAAGAGAGATATCGGCAACAGGTCTTGCGTCGGAAGGTCATATGAGATCAAAGTTACAGGCCTGTTTGGTTCATTACCACACTTTACCATACCACTTGGCAAACTTAGCAAATAATTTGCTCACCGCACCTAAGGCAAGGTTCGGCAAAGAAATGACTCCATTACATGTGGCGTCAAAGGCTAAAAAAATGTGATAGTGCACCATACAGGTGCCAGAGAAAGTTAAGCTACAAACCAAATATGACAAAACATGGAAAATTTTCGGCAAGAAGATTGAGCTAACTTTGAAATAAACTAAAGAGCCTACAATTTCCGACTAAGAAAATTTTCCCAAGTGACTCGACAAAAAACCATCTGTGCCGTATTAACACTCTGAAACAATAATTGCACCAATATAACATCAGGGGCCCCCAAAATAGAGAGAGAGAGAGAGAGAGAGAGAGAATTTTCACATATAAAAACACCACAGAAATCCCATACTCCACTTACAATTTTACACTAATTTAATTGAAAATAGAATAAATCCACAATTGACTCATGAGTCATGACTTAACTCAAGCTTAGACTATAAGGAAGTCCAATAGTCAATCAGCGCATTAGTTCAGAAACAGAAGAAACATCACTAAAAAAAGCAGCAACAATCTAGGTGCTTTGCCAACAGGGAGTCCCCGGATGCACCAACATACTCAAAAACAAAAAGGAGATAGTTAAAGCTAAATTCAGTATTACTATTAACTAAATAGTTTAGGCGCACTATGCTAAGACAGGTTGGGGATTGTATTATCATGTGTGCTTTTTCTGTATGGGGTCCTAAGGCCCGAAAAATGTTTGCATCCCAAGACCGAAAGGTCCAGCGAACGGCAGCCAAGAATACATCAGTGTTCCTTCTTTTCTTCCTCCTCTATTCCCCAATTGGCACGGACCAAATAGACATAGACACCACCCGCGACACCGAATCTCTTCGTGGGACCAACTCAAATGGAGACATGGAGTCACCATGGCTTTCTATGCATCTACTGTTGATAATTTCAGTTTTTGCCTACCATGAATCTCCTCGGACTGTAGATCCCTGCAGCCAGGAGAATAGGGCGGGATCGACATGGGGAGAGAAACATTGAATGACCATGTCGTGGTAGAATCGCATCACCTGCTCACCGCCGCCCTCATTCACCTCTGTAGTGCCACCTCCGCGCCCATGTGCTGCCATGTCACCTCACCTCGCCGTGGTGGTCATGAATTGACGTAGAAGAGAAATGAGGCCCAGCCACCAGTCAAGCTTGCCATAGGCATCTAGCTTCATGGCGCACCACCTGGAGGCGTGAACCAACGTACAGAGGCAAGGATGGCGTCCTCACCATGGCACCAAGCCCGAATCAAAACGCCGGCTTCTGGGGATGGCCACATTGCCCTTATTATTTTGGGAATGGCCACGTCGGTGTCCTAGCGCTGTAAAAAGGGCGTATCCAGTGCTGAAGGCTCCCACACATGTAAGTTTACTAATATAACGCACTGCTGAGTTATGCCCCCTTCTTAACTAGAGATACTACCAGAACAAGATAAATGAATAATTCTATTTAATCCCCTCACCTATTGAGGTTGGTGTACTTAACCGCCTCATCTTTGAAACCAGGTATCTTGCCCCCTAAACTATATGAAACCATTTAAATATCTCCCAAGGAAGGTTTTAGAGGTGGCATAGTTATTAAGGCGGTAAGGCGACATAAGGTGACCTACCCCTTTTTATCTTTTAAGCGGTAAGGCTTAAGGCGAGGCGACGTCTTAGTAATATATAAATATAGGAAAATCCAAATAAATAAGAATAAAAGTAGTAATTAGTAAATAGAAAATCAATTTATATCTCAGCCCAGCCCACTTTAGCCTCTTCTCTACCTCAGCATCAGCCCAGCCCACTTTACCCTTTTCTGCTGCCTCATGCATAAGGGTTACCTCCAGTCCTCCACACCGCGCCACCCTCTACTCGCCCGCCCCTTCCCCCGCCGCCTTCTCCTCGCCCGCCCCTCCACCCGCCGCCCTCTCCTTGCCCGCCCCTCCCCCCCTGCCGCCCTCCCAGGCCGGCTCGCCCTCTGCCCGCCCCTAACCCCCACCGCCCTCCCAGGCCGTCTCGCCCTCTGTCCGGCCGACGCAGACGCAGGCGCAGGCGGATCTTCTTGCTGGTGGCGCCTCCCCCGACCGGTGTACCGCCGCCTGACCCCCACCCCCCCTCCCGCCGCGGCGGCGCTCGGGCTCGCCGGATCTGCTCCCCTCCCCCGGCGCTCGACTCTGCTCGCTGGATCTGCTCCCCCCCCCCCCCCCGCCACCGCCGCCTTCCCCTGCCTTACGCTGGGATGTAAGGCGACCGAACGCCTTATCCTCCGCCGGCGCCTTACCGCTTAAGCGGTGACGCCTTAAAAACCTGGAGAGGTGGTTTTGCCTACATGGCATTGCATGTGGACGATGACATGCATGAAATTTTTAAACAGTTTTAATCTCATAAACGGAGTTCTCTACTGAGAAAAAAATAATTATCAATGAGGATTAAAACATTTTTTAAAGAGGATTGATATTTTTATTATATGAGAAAAAGTATTTGACAATGACATGCAAGTGAGAGCAAGTGAATGTGCAATGATGCTTCAAATTTATATTCAAAAGAATTGGTTGAGGATTATTCACGGGTCAAGTGTAAAAGAGAAGATAGAGAACAAAAAGGTGATAACAAATGATATAGTGCCATACTGCCATGTCATCACCTGAGTGTAAACATCACATAGGCAAAACTGCTTCTAAAAATTTCATGTCATGTCATTGTCCACATGTAATGCCATGTAGGTAAAACCACCTCTAAAACCTATTTAGAACGTTATTTGGACGGTTTAGATAGTTTGGGGGGCAAGAGATACCGAGACAATTGGAATTATACCACTCCCAACGTTGGCCTTCACCAGAATACCATCGAGGCATTATAAATTGTATCACAGCCCACTTTTAACAGAAAAGAAAATAGAAAAAGACCAAAATGCCTTTAACTCTCTTACTAACATCACTCACTTGAGACATTATAACTTGTCTCACAGCCCCCTTTTAACAGAAAAGAACATAGGAAAAAAACCAAAATATCTTTAACTCTTTTACTCACATCACTCACTTGAAAGTTAAGGGCATTTTGGTCTTTTTCTATTTTCTTTTCTGTTAAAAATGGGCTGTGATACAATTTATAGTGTCTCGATGGTATTCTGGCGAAGCCCAACGTTGGGAGTGGTATAATTTCAATTGTCTCCAAGATACCTGATTGAGGGAGTTACTTAGACGAACCTTGATAGGTGAGGGGTGGAGTAGACTTATTCCTAAGCTAAACACACTTTTTTTCCTAAGCAGTCACCACCGACAAAATCAACGACAAGACAACTTAAAATATCCATCCAGTTAATCAATTAATTACAGATAGATCGCCATCTCCTCACAGTCCAAACAAAATAAAACAATAAAACCCAACCCAAATCCACCGCGCAAATACAAAAATATAGAGATCAAGATCCGGCAGTGGTGGGCTGAGGGCACTCACTCCCGCGGTCGACGAGGAGGAAGGTGGGCAGCGCCCCTGGCTTAGCGCGGAAGGTGTGCTTGCCGTCGAAGGCGTCGCAGGCGTCGGCGTTATCCTTGGGGTATACCACGGCGCCAGCCATGTTCCCACCATACTGCGGGATGCCGAAGTTGCCGATGGCGCTATCGTGGCGGCCCCGCAGCGAGGTCGGCGACGTCACCATCAGGCTGTTCTTCTCCACCACGAACCGCGCATCCGCCGCCAGCGCGGCAAGCAGCAGAAGCAGGAGGAGCGAGAGCTTCTTCGTCCTCCGCCGAAATCCAACCAGCTCCCTCATCGCGTGTTCCGGCGGCGGCGAGGGTTTAGATCGGGAGCGGAAGCGGGGCGAAGCAGAAGCTCAGTGGAAGCGACGGGGAGCAGCTTTTCATTCCCATAATTTTTTTTGCCCTTTCTCTATTTAGGGCTCCAGCTCTAGATTTTATGAGAATCAGAAATATTTCAGTTTCAATGTAGAAGTGTTTCTTAACGGAAAGAGAATCACTTTATAAACTGTTTGGCTACTTTTCTAATTTCAGTTTTAGTATAGAGAGAAGACAATTGAAGTGACCTATTTACCCTTGGATAGATTATATTGTTTTTGTCATAGTATAACATATAAGAAATTTTTATATTATGTATTATTTATAAGTGTCATTACAAAATATATGTCATCATCAATATACACGGATAAATTCTTTTTGCATCGCAACAGCAGTGAAGGGTTGAGAATAAGGGTAGATAATAGCAAATTAGTGTAAATAATGACAAAACTGGAGGGGATAAAATAATATGAAGTGATTCAGACTGTGGACAACCGGTTCATTTTCATCCCTAATTCGAGTTGGTCATTCCGGTTAACATGTCATATCATCTTCTATTCCACATCATATACCCTCCCATCTCAGAAAAAGATAATGATTTTTGTGGCCTAAAAGAAGGTAACTAGTTGACGGAGTTCTGGACTCTGGCCCTCAGGAAAGAGCGCGAGGATGTCCTACGGTGGACAACGGAGCCGGCCCATGCCCAGACTCGGTAGGAGGCGGGGCAAGGAGCCCGGGAGCCGACCCCTAGGCGGATGCTTGGCGCGAGCAAGACGATCCAGAAGGAGGCAAGAGCCTCCAGGGCGGACCCGAGCCCGACCTCGGGTAGCACAGAAGCAGGTGGCCTTCAATGTGGAGCAGGCGCCGCCTCGGCCAAGTGGAAGGGCACTCGAGTGTCCCACACTAGCCTCGGCGTTGAAGGCATGTCACCTCCAACAGAGCCAGAGAGGAGCGGAACACGGGGCGCGTGTGCGCCTCGGTGTGGACTACTCCCTAACGACAGGACGGGAGCAGGTGCAGCAGCAGGCTACGAATACGACGGCTCCATCGAGTACCCTGTCGAGCGTACGACAGGACAAGCCGCCCCTGCGCCCACGACTTATCTCCCCACGACGGTATGGGGGGAGACGAGAGAGTGAAAGAGAGAGAATATAAATAGAGGGACATGTCGACCCGAGGAGGCAGACTCTTGCACTTGTAAGAACCACCCCCATTCCTTGAGTAAGAACAAGCGAGACACCCCGGCTATACGTAGGGCATTCTGCCCGAACCAGGATAATCTTTTTGTGTTCTTAGCTAGGCAACCTCGAGGTAGGACGCGCAGTACAATCAATTACTAGTCGGATATCCGAAACGCCGATAGATAGCGTGCTAGTAAGCGGGACTGACGCACGTTCCATTTTTTCCACCATCACGATGGCTTCCCCACAATTGACTCTTGCACCCGGTGCAACAATCTCCTTCGGCGACTTCGAGTTCACCGCCACCCCAGGCGTTGAGGAGGGGTCATGCCTCGCCCTCACCCACCAGACCTCCGGTTCGAAAGTCTGGACTTCTTCACCAGCAGCATCGGCACTCTCCGAATCTCCACAAGCACAGACGCCGTGTACGACACACCGGCATCGATCTTCGTGGGGGTAATCGAACACGCCCCAATGCCTCTTCACCACCTACTAGAGTACGACCCCAGCTCTAGTGATGACACCGAAGGTGACGACCACCCATCTCGCGAGTGTCACGTCGCCAAAATGGCCAACACCTTCCGGCTCGCTACACCAACTAGCGTGAGTCTATGAGGCGACCCCGAATTGTCGGAGGCACGACATCGCGAGCTGACCGACCAGCTTGCGGTGCAACGCGCTGCCTTGAGGGCCCGCCGACTGCAACCTCGCCCTAGCTTGGGTTCAAACACACCGTGCTCGGCGGGTTCAGACCAACATTGTCAACGACAGTTGGGCCCCACACTTCCAAAAAAACCAGCCAGAACGTGGCGGTTGCCGCCGCTATACTGCGCGGCATGTCGGAGCCCTCCGACCATGAAGCCTGAAAGGCCCACCAAGACCTTCGGTCGCTCCTGGCGTCAGCCGCCGATCAGAAGGCTGAAAGCTCCTTCGCCCGAGCCCGAGGGTCATCACCCCCTAGCCAAACTCGAAGGTTCATCAAGTGCGGGATGAACCGCACCGGGATCCACACGCCAAGCCAGGCGACCCGTCCTGAAAAGGTCGGGTCATAGACCCCCTCGCATAACTCGGTAAGCGAGCCTATGTGATGTGGACATCACTCCTACGGATATATACACAACACTCCCATGGTAGACATGCAAGTTCCAATTACTAGAGCTCAAGCACGACAATTGAATTTAGAGGTGAGCTCGTTCCTGGACAATTCATTATATGTGAATTTTGAGAGTATGTTGCTACCTAATGGATTAATTATGATTAGGAACCATGGAGAGGACAAGGAGATACATGGAAAGGGGTTTGGAGGCGTGGAAAACCAGAAAATACACCAACAAGAAGCTAGAGACTGAGCCCAACTCAAACTCAAGTCCAACTCGGGGCCCAGGAGCAGTCCACCTTAAAATAGATGCCCAGAAGGCATACGGACTCCAATTTTGACATTCTACATTTGCACGAAAAGCTGAGAGGATAAACTTTCCAATGATATTGGCCCCACGTCAAAATTCATTCGGAGTCAAAGGGAATCTTTAAAACAATATCAAGTTTAGAGTCTGTCAGGGTGTTGCATCACCTAGTTGGGCCATTGGGCCTTGTATCGAGTCCAAGTCCATTATGTACGTGTTTTATGATAGGTCACGACCCCAGCACCCCCTGGTCGTCCTCCACCTCATTTATACCCCCTAACCGCCATCATAAACAGTTGGGTTTTGCTTATATTATTCTGTCAAGAACAGTTCGCCGTTCATCGGTTTGTGAGACTCCAATTTTAAGTGCTTCATATTTTTCATCAATTTGGTTGCGTTCTTTCTTGTTTTGCTTGTGTTGTTCGATTCGCGGGCAAGGATTAGCCTTCTTGGCAAGGTCAACGGTGCAATATCGGTTGATAACCTGGGGAGACATGGTGCTGCGATTGCAGGGTTCAAAACGTGTTGTTCGGAAGCCAGATTGATTTGTGTCAAGTCTCCACCAAATCGAGAGTTATCAGAACCTTTCAGAAGATCGGGACCCCTGTACACATCAAAGTGGTAATCAGAGCTTCAGGTGCACCGTCGGGTTCGCCTTTCCTTAGTTTTGTTTATCTCGAACTCGTCCTATCGTCCACGAAAAAGCCAAAAAAATATAGTCATAGGTTTCCCCATCCCAGACCACGTTTAGCCTTTTGCACAATTCTATTTTGGAGTCCGTAGTGTTGAATTTGTGTCCTAGTTCATGTTTTGTTGTTGGTTTAATTGTGTTTTGTTTCGTACTTTGTTATTCCATGCGTTGTGTTCCATCAAAACCCTAGCTGTCACAATCATTATCAAATCGATCACCATACACTATTCATGTGCTAGGGTTATCTTTGTTCTTCAGTTTTTATCATATATTACGCGAGTTTATCCTCCTTGAAATACGCACGCAATCCCACACTTTGCCACCATCATATCCAATTTTTTCTCATCACTGTTTCCAATTCAGCTCCACCAAAAACATAATCTTGTGGTGCTACCTTAAAACAGTCATAACCTTGGCATTGGGTGAAATCACATTGCCCAAATTCACTTTGGAAGATTGATTATTTGGCTTCTAAAGGCTCAACAATAACCATAAAGAAACATATTGAGTTTCTGTTGGCCACATCTGTTTTTCAAGTGAGGTGAAATTTGTAAGACGTGTATATTAGTGCTCTTGATTTCACGACAGATATAAAAAATCAAAGAAAAAATAGGAAAGAAAATTTGTGAAGGGGAACACAAATATCAAAATTTGGGTGTGTTATTTTGCCTTGTGGTGCAATTGTTCCTGCTCAATTATTGTCCTTATCATTCATACTTCTTGTTTTATTGTTCATAACATCCGGGATAAGACACGAGTAGGCCAGAAACTAGGACAAGTGTTTGGACATTTATTCAACATTACTATCCGTTATTGAATTGTGTGCTACTCACATATTTGGCCATCCAAACTCCACATTCATCCTTTCGAACAGCACAAGTTTTTAACCCTTGCAATCATTGAATCATGTCTTCCAGGTATCCTTTGCCTTGTTGTGGTAAGAAACTTGTAAGAGTTTGGTAAGACTCGACCCATTGCTTTGTGAGTTCCACCATCATTACGTAGTAGTTGATAGGGATAATCTTGTTGTTTTCCATATTGTTCTTGCTAACAATGTCAGATCACGTCGACCCTACGGAGTGTTTTTTGAAAAGTGAGATGAAGTGTTACATGGAACAGATGATGAAGTCTGTTAAGGAAGCAGTCGCGCAAGGGGTAAAAGATTATCTTGCAGAACAGAGAATAACCCACACTCTTGAGAGGTTGGACAAACGCTTAAGCTCACTAGGTGGTAGGATTGATGATATGGAGACCCACCTCCCACCACAACAACTTTGAAGAAGAAGAAGAAGAAGAAGAAGAAGAAGAAGAAGACGTGTTGTGTGATGTCAATGGAGAGGTGGATACACATGCTGCGCAGAATGTACATCTACGTCAACGCCTTCGTCAAAACACTCATGGTATGGTAGGAAATAACATGCATGGTAACAATAACTGCCCTCTTTATGGCCCTTTTGTAAAGTTAAATTTTCCATAACTTCATTTTCTGGTGCTTATGATGCTGAGGCATATCTTGATTGTGGAATGACGGTTGAGCAGAAATTTACCCACCTTGTTCCTGAACAACATAGAGATCGACAAGCCACTAGTGAGTTTAAGGATGTTGCTATAATATGGTGGAATGAACTAGGTACCACACGCTTACAGCCTGATACATGGGAACGTTTAAAAGAAGCTATGTGTAATTGTTTTGTTCCTCCATCCTACCAACGTGATTTATGAAAGAAATTGCAGCGCTTAGAGCAGGGAAATAATCTCGTCCAAGATTATTATGCGGAGCTTCAAAAGGGTACGATACGTTGTGGGGTAGTAAAGGACACTGAGGATAAAATTTGTCGTTTCTATGGGGGGTTGAGAGTGACATACAGGATATTGTTGATTATAAGGAATTTAATATTGGCAACCAGTTGTTCCAGCTTGCTATGCTTGCAGAAAAGGAGTTACAGGGTCGTCAACAAAAGAACAAGAGCAGCAGCGGTGCCTCTTACACTCCATGCATGGCAACGTCTTCAGAGTCGTCCAAGTCATTCCGTTTTGATGTCCCTTCACCAACACCAGCAGCCAAGCTTCCTTCTGGCAGCAACAACGTTTCAGCAGCACTGAAACCACCACCCGCACGATCTACGGATTTGGATAAAAATTCCTTGCAGGTACCCGCCAAAAGTGCTTCATCCATTGCTTCAACGGGACGCACTTCCGGCATTCAGTGCCACCGCTGCCATGGTCTTGGTCGTGTGCAAAAAGATTGTCCTAGTCAGCGGGCATACATGGCTACAGAAGAAGGAGGATACATCAGCACCTCCGATGTCAAAGACAACAATGATGATGAAGCTGCCACGGACAACGATGAGGGACATGTTTTTGGGAGTGAAGACACGTCAGCCTACATGAATATCATTGTGCAGCGGGTACTGAACACACATGTAAGGGCCTTAGTTTTAACAACCATTTGAAGTGTTCATCACCACACCACACACCTCATTTGAGCAAGAATGATGAACACAAATGAAGAGCAAGTAACAATTATCAACATGCTCATTAGAGAACAAACTCACACATTGCAAAAGTGGTATTTCCCACATGTGATATAGATGGGCTGGACATATAAAAACTCCTACACTTTGCTAAGGATGTCCATGCCAAGTTTCACCCAAATTCAGAACCTTTTTGAGGTCATTTTGGGTATAGATAGGAAGAGGGCAGTTTGAAACCATATTCAAATTCAAACTGTTTTATTCCATGAATTTAAAAGTGGGAGGCATATTCTTACTCAGCACATTTTTGTGAGCTCACACACCAATTTTCACTCCATTTGGAGTTGATCTTGACATGAGCTAAGAGGGAGAAATTCAAACTTTATTTGAATTTCAAACTGCACTTGTGCTGAAATTCATTCAAACCAAACTTCATTTGGACTTTGATCAATTCAAATGGCTCTTGGGTGAATAATTTGAATTGCCAAGGGTAGAATAGGGTTCACTGTTTACCACAGCTGTTAGGAGTAAATTTCAGAGGTTAAAAGAGGGGTGGGACCCACATGTCAGCCTCTGCCTCAAAGCAAACCGACTGAAACACAGTTCAGTCGGTTCCCGGCTGCTGTGTGCGCGCGCCACCGAAGGGGGGCAGCCGGCGCCAGCTCCTGCTGCGCGCCCCAAGCCGGAGGCCAGCCGCCGGGCTATTTATTTCCTCCCCGGCGTGCTTCAGTCGCCATTCCCCGAGCTGCCGACGTACACGACTTGTTTTTCCACTGCCATCGCCGCTGCTCGAGCTCCCGCTTGATCAAGCCGATCGCAGCTCCCTCCTTCCACTCCAGGGTCCCAGCAAGGTACTAGAGACCTTCCTCCATCCTCCCCATTGCTAAAAGTCGATTGAAACCGAGTGATATCGGCTGTGCCGAAAGATCAAACTCGGAACTGGAAACCGCCGCACCTCGGGCTCTCGTGGACAGCCCAACCTGGGCGTTGTCACGCCCGAGCCAAGGCACCCTTGGACGCGCGGGTGACCGGTGCTGCTCATCCCCGAGCCACAGCTCGAGTGGTTGCTCACCGGCGACGAATTTCCACTTTTCCCCTTTCTGTGTGCAGAACGACCTTCGGGTACGATTCTGTTTAATTCGTGCTCTAGAAAGGATTAGAGGGCCTCATGCCACTCCCACACGAGCTAGACACGGTAACGCACAAGTTGCCTTCACAACTCTGGGCCGGAGAACCTCTGTGCCCGGCGTAATTTAAGGTCTACTGATGGCGGAACGAACGGGGGGTATCGGGCGCACGGTGAGGACCTATTTCGGGCCTTCCCCGAGCTGCCTCGAGCTCAGGTCGACCTTCTCTAAGGTCCACTGATGCTTCCCGACCGATTTCCCAAGTAGCTGAGGTACTAGGAGAGTCAGCCGACATGGCCGAAGTCATTCCGATATGGCGGCTCGTCGCCGACCATGCCCCGGCCGTTGTCATGAGCAGCTGACCCTCGGATCCTGTTCCCCAAGTAAAAGTAGGCAGGGGCGGCCAGAATCAAGAAGTTTGGAGCTGTACAGCAGCCGGCGGCGAGTCCTCCGGCGAGGTCCCTCGGCGGCGGGGCGCGGGTGTCGCGAGGTTGAAGAAGGGGGTGGACCCCAGCTGTCAGCGGCCGATATTTTGAATCGGGATCCGGCTGCGGCCGGGATCGGGTGTGCTGGCGCGCAAAATCCTTGTGGGCCGCGGTGTGCTGTCGCTTCGGCGTGCGACGCGTGTCCCCTGGGCCCACGCGCGAGTTTAAACTTTTCCCCGATTTTCAGATTTCCTTTAAACTTCAAATCCTTATAACTTTGGCTAGAAAGCTCCAAATTGAGTGAACCAAATTTTGCTGGATTCAGCTCTCTGAGTACTTTCCAGAAAATCAAGTTTCACTTCATGAAATTCCTTAATTCTCCAGAATTAATTCCTTAAAGTTTAAACTGTTAGGAATTTTAACTGGAGAATCCTTTGGAGGAAAATCCTGAAATTTTGCTGAGATGTTCACCAAAATATCGTTAAACTACCATAAAAATTTCAGATCCATTTGAGCTCATTTAGTCCACCTAATGGTGTGATTAGTAAAACTGTTCCAGAGAAAATAGAAAATGTTCAGAGACATTTTCAGAATTTTCTCTGAAATTGTTTAGCTCATATCTTTAGTTAGAAACTTCCAAATTAAGTGAAACCAACTCCATTAGAACCCTCTGAAAATCTAGTTTTCAGAAAGTCATAGTTTGTCTCATGAAAATTCCTAGAACACCCTAAGAATTCCAATTAAGGTCAAGGACATAATTATTTGTGGAGGGCTCAAATGAGCTTTGCTGCAACTAAAACTTGACCAAGTCTCTGTTTAGGTTGTAACCAAGCCACAGTAAAAGTTTCACAGTCATTAGGTCTATCTAGCAAAGGTTATAGACTTCACAACTTCAAAATTAATACAAATGCATTTAAATTGATACATATGTTTCTTATATCATGTAGTCGCTAAGGTCGAGGAGGAACCCGAAGTCCTAGACTTCGTTACTCCAGAGGAACAGCTAGCCTACGACCAAGAGCAGCAAGGCAAGCTCCGGTTTGCATTAACCATTTTATAAATTTTTATTGTTTTGAGCACATACTTGTTTCCTTTATTCTGTGCATTAGAGTCTTGTTTGGAAACCCCACTGCATAGCCAAGAAAACCATGGGTTGGGGTTTAGGATTGCAAACCCCGCTAGCTACTGCATTGCTAGGATAGAGTAGGATTCGGTACAAGTCGAGTAGTTGGAACTACTCGCGAGAATAGGCTAGAGGCACATTGCTCGGGTAGTGATAGCACATGATACACATGGCAAGAAAATGAGACCGAGCGGAGAGTAAGGGCAGCAGGACGTTGGGGCCTGTGTGCTGTAGCTTCGCTCGTGTCGATTGAGGACCGAGCCGTGTGTGGGCCTGTTGAACAAGCTAGAACAGTACCGAAGACCTACCGGCTATATGGGAACCGGGAAACTGATGTAACTCGGGTAGCTGGGTATTGAGGCATTGCCCGTCGTTCAGAGGGTAGGTTGAGAGCTCGAGGTGTAAATCAGCTGGCGGCACAGAGATGCGCGTGCAGGGACCTCTTGCTCGGGACGATGGGACCGGTTCAATATTTGGCTAACGGGTGAAAGGTAGTCGCGTACGGCGTCCGTGATGGTTGTTGTAGGCAACATCGAGTACGGGCGTACGTGACGGGTTGTTCGGGTAACCCTGCAGGTGTAAATCGATTATAATCGCCGTCCCTCGCGGTCAGTGAGTACCACTTGTTCACTGTACCGTGACATAGAAAGAACAGGCTAGTCACATGTTAAAATGTTGCTGATTGAAAGCTGGACATTGATTGTTAATGATATGCTGTAGCTTAGTGCTAACTAAAGTTCTTTTCAACTTTGGGCAAAGTACATGAGAAAAATGCGTTTCTTGTTTGATTGCGACTCTCTCATGTGCCTTCGCGTAAGGTTCTCCACCACCTGCTGCTAAAACTTGAAAGTAAGGTTCTACTAATTAGGCGAGTCCTTGCAAATGGTTTTTACCTCATGTAACCCATTACCCTCATGTAGAAGTTCCATGTTTAGGTGAGACGGGTCAGACTTGCTGAGCCTTCGTGCTCACTGCTTGTGTTTGAAGCTTTTGCAGGGTTCTATGAGGAAGGGACTCCCGAAGAGGAGACGGAACCCCAGGAGGGGAACCCCGTCGAGTGGGAGTCGTGCACGCCGCAGAGTTAGTGTGCGTGTGTGCTAGCAAGGACACGTTCGAGGGCTGAACGTGCACTTGATGCTTAGTCTACACCCGTGAGTGTAGACTGAACTTATTTTGATGTAAACATGTTCATAAACCTGTTTATGTAATAAAACTTCCGCTTCCGCTTTGCACCTTTGACGTGTGTTATACGGTGCTGTGCAACGCAGCACCCCTCAGCGTGATCCTGGCTCGACAGGACCATTGGGGTCGTGTCAACACAGGTACAACAACTTGATAGATTACAACGCCATAATTTGTTTCAAATTTTCTTCGTCATCAAGAACCGGCGAGCACGTGTCATCATTGATGGAGGAAGCTGCAACAACTTGGTGAGTTCTGAATTGGTCAAGAAGCTTAGCTTGAATACACGACCACATCAACATCCGTACCATATTCAGTGGTTGAATGATTTCGGAAGAGCTAAGGTAACACAAACTTGGAGAATTCCGTTTTTCATTGGTACATATGTTGATTCTGTTGATTGTGATGTGGTACCCATGCAAGCGTGTTCACTTTTATTGGGTCAACCTTGGGAACATGATAAGGATACTTTGCACCATGGTAGAAGTAATAAATATACTTTTATGCATAAAGGAAATAAAATTACTTTGCTACCTTTGACTCCTGCTGAAATTGTACAAGCTGATAGGGAGAGAGCTGGAATTTCTAGTAGTTCTAAATCAGAAAATCAGCAAGTCGTTAATTCTGTGTTACCACCAAATAATGAGAGATCTACACCTAGTTCTAATACCAAGGAAATTAAATTGAAGGGTCGTGTAATGCTTGCTGCAAAATCAGACCTTGCTGAAATTTCTGATCATGATATTTGCTATGCATTGGTGTGCAAACAAGTTTTGTTCTCCATTGATGATATTGCTGGAGGCAGTTACTAACTTGTTGCAGGAGTATGAGGATATTTTTCCAGCTGAAATACCCCTAGGACTTCCACCTTTGAGAGGGATTGAACATCAGATTGATTTGATTCTAGGTGCAATTTTGTCAAACTGTGTTGCATATAGGACCAACCCCGAGGAGACTAAGGAAATTCAGCGGCAAGTCCAAGACCTTTTGGACCGTGGGTATGCACGTGAAAGCTTTAGTCCTTGTGTTGTTCCTGTACTTTTGGTTCCTAAGAAAGATGGTACTTGGCATATGTGTGTTGATTGTAGAGCCATTAACAATATTACTATAAGGTATCGTCATCCTATTCCTATGCTAGACGACATGCTTGATGAGTTGTGTGGTTCTATAATTTTCACTAATATTGACTTGCGTAATGGTTACCACCAAGTAAGAATGAAATTAGGAGATGAATGGAAAACAACTTTCAAAATCAAATTTGGGTTGTATGAGTGGTTAGTAATGCCTTTTTGTTTAACTAATGCACCAAGTACATTCATGCATTTGATGAATGAGGTTTTAAGAGCTTTATTAGAAAATTTGTGGTGTTTTACTTTGATGATATCTTGATTTATAGCAAGTCAATGGATGAACATATGGATCATTTACGTGCTGTTTTTAATGCTTTGAGGGATGTACATTTATTTGGTAACTTGAGAAGTGCATCTTTTGTATAAATCGAGTTTCCTTTCTTGGCTATGTTGTGACTCCATAGGGAATTGAGCTGGATGAGATGAAATCCAAGCGATCAAAAGCTGGTCAATACCTCAAACCATCACACAGGTAAGGAGTTTTCTTGGTCTTGTAGGTTTCTACCGGCTCTTCATCAAGGATTTTAGCACCATTGCTGCCCATTACATGAGTTGACTAAGAAAAGGTGTGGTGTTCCATTGGGGCAAAGCACAAGAGGAGTCCTTTGACACCTTGAAGGACAAGCTTACACATGCACCATTGCCGCAACTTCCTGATTTTAGTAAGACTTTTGAACTTGAATGTGATGCTAGTGGAGTTGTCATTGGTGGTGTCTTAATGCAAGATGGTAAACCGGTTGCATACTTTAGTGAAAAACTTAATAGTCCTGTTTTGAATTACTCCACACATAATAAAGAATTTTATGCTCTCGTACGATGCTTAGAGATATGGCGTCATTATTTATGGCCTCAAGAATTTGTTATTCATTCTGATCATGAATCGCTAAAGCATATTCGTTCTCAAAATAATCTTAATCGTAGACATGCAAAATGGATTGAATTTATTGAGTTTTTTTCCTTATGTCGTTAAACATAAGAAAGAGAAGGATAATTTAATTGCTGATGCATTGTCTATACGATATAATATGTTGTCCCAACTTGATTGTCGAATTTTTGGACTTGAATCAATTAAAGAACAATATGCTCTTGATGCTGATTTTAAAGATGTGTTGCTGCATTGTAGAAAAGGTCATACCTGGAACAAATTTGTGCTTGATGATGGATTCTTGTTTAGAGCTAACCGCCTATGCATTCCAGTTGGTTCCTTTCATCTTTTGTTATTACAGGAGGCACATGGTGGAGGTTTGATCGGCGATTTTGGTGCAAAGAAGACGGAGGATGTTTCGGCCACACATTTCTTTTGGCCAAAGATGAGGAGCGATGTAGAGCGGTTTGTCGCTCGCTGCACCACATGTCAGAAAGTTAAGTCCCGTTTGAATCCACATGGTTTATACATGCCTCTGCCCACTCCTTCCATTCTTTGGGCGGATATCTCTATGGACATTGTTTTGGGATTGCCTAGGACTAAGAGGGGGAGGGATAACATTTTTGTTGTGGTGGATCGTTTTTCTAAGATGGAATATTTTATACCTTGTCAGAAAAGTGATGATGCTATACATATTGCCGACCTCTTTTTCAAAGAGATTGTTCGCTTGCATGGTATGCCTTCTACTATTGTTTCAGGTCGTGATGCTAACTTTTTGAGACACTTTTGGCGCACCCTATGGAACAAGTTAGGTACAAAACTGTTGTTGTGGGGGAGCAGACGCCCCGGCAGGACCTCGTCGGGTGGTGCCGTGATATGCGGCACCCAACAACACACGGGTCGAGGAAACACATCATATTACACAAATCTGTTTGCGGAAGCGTACAAGAGTATTTTACAAATACTTATCTCAAAATAAGCTACAGCGGAAGACTACAACTCTCACGACTCATTTCTACTAAGCATCAAAGAAATAGTCCAGCTCGCGGACGTTTCTTACTAGGAACAAGAAGAACAAACCGTAGCGGCGAGGATGCTCTTGAGTAACCACTCGGAAGTTTCCGAGTCTCATCGGCATCCTTTTTCATAAGCATGAAGTCAATACCTGCAAAACAACTCGGATAGCATCCATGAGCATAACACTCAGCAAGACTTAATCGTCACCCTAGTCATGAAACTCTTCATAAGGTTATGAACATAAAGTAGGATGGCATAATGCATAATAAACTCGCCTAAAAGTGAATCCTTACATTCAAGTGTTATTAGCAGCAATTTAAGAATGACCTTGGGCGCGCCACATCGGGAGTCCACAATCAAACAAGAAATGCTTTCCCCTGATGTAGTTTGCTCACGGTGTAAATGAATCGAGTTTGCTCTACCTATACATCAAGATCCATCACAAAACTAGTATGAAACTTCAAACTATAATGATTAGTTCCTTTCTCATGCAAGTTCTTACTACGTCGCGACTGTGAGAACAAGTATGCTCGGTTCTTTTCCGCGAGCGACGGTGATTCGAATCAATAACACCCGGACTACACGACACGTATGCCCGTACCTGACGTTGCCTACAACAACCACCACTGATGTCGTACATGGCAGCCTTTCCCCCGTTTCACCCATGTTGAATCGATCAAATCGCCCCGTACAGTAGCCACTCTCATGGTGCACCTACTGACATGAGATGTCATGAGAATGTTACCCACATACTGCACACCGGCCATCTCGCCTGAGGCGACCCGAAAAGGCTCAATGTAAGCTTCCCGAGGTACATCGATTTACTGGGTCCCATATAGCCAGCATGAGTCCGATACACAACTCAAACTTGTTCAACAGGGCCGCATACGGATCGGTCCTTGACCGACACGGACAGGTCTATAGCACCTAGGCCCCTATGTCCTGCTGCCCCTACAACCTTCCGGTCTCAACTTTTACTTTCTACACATTTTCTGAACCAATCCCGTATGCCCCTGTTGTTCTGATCATGCGAGTAGCGTCTCACTACTCGACTTCTACCGAACCTTACTTAAGCATGGCAGTTCTACACAATGAAAGACATCTACCCAATGCTCCATGGGTCCATTTGGTTATGCAAGAGGAGTATCAAAGCACTAGACCTAATGCACATATCATATCCTAACCAAAGAGTGAATACAAAGTAAAAACTTAAAAGTTGTTAAATGAAACCGGACCTTGACTGTTTTACAGGGTCGTCGTATATAATCAGTTAGTGTCCTTGTTGATTAACCCTTGATTCTCCGGAGTCTGCTCCACTCCAATGAATCGCTCCTTCGAATCCCCGTTGTCGTGAATCCTATTGAAATGTATATGCACATGTTTTACAATGCAATTCCAAGAGTTAAAGACTTGGTTTATTGAGAACAGAGACGGTGTGGAAATGCCAATAATAGCTTGGTTAGCCTCTGTTGTGCAAAGAATTATGAATGAACTAAATTGGTCTTAGTGTTTTAGCTATACACTAACTAACTTTCCTAATGACACTAAGAGATGAGCTGAAAAGATCTGAATGCAACTGAAGAACAAGAACTCCAATGGCCTCAAAACTTTTACAGCATGTTCTATACTACCTAGGGATTTAGCTTGCCAAATTGCAGCAAATGTGGAGTAAAATTGTGTTCTCCATAATTCCTACAATGTCTCTTATGTATTTCCCCACATACATAAGTATGGAGAACAAGAACAGGGAGTTCTAAAGCTCAACTTGAGCTGTTAATTTACATGTGAGTTCCTGATCACATGAAAGTAATACGATCCAAAATTCAGACCTTTTACTTGAGTAGTTCCTCCAGAATAGTTTCTTAAGAATTTCTGCTCAAAAGAATTAATTCTGAAGAAATGTGCATTTTCATGCCCAATTAAGTGAACTACAATTTCAAATAGGTCTCCTAGAGTATGTATGAATTTTACTATGATTTTTGGAGCTATGAATTGCCTAGAATAGATTTTTCAAGTGGGCAACATTTTCTGAAAATGTTTCTGGACTCTTATGAACACAGCAGTTTGTATTTCGCAAATTCCTACTCACATGATTTTCAAATGAGCTAAAAATTTGCTATACGGTCAACAATATGCTAAAGAATATTCTGGCAAAATTTGAGGATTTTTGGATGAACCAAACTCCCTCAATAATTGTTTTCCAGAAAATCTTCAAAGAATTTTCCAGAATTTAATATTGACTTTCATACAAATTGGAGTTCATATTTGGATAGATCTTTGCAAAATGAATCCAACCCAATTTGAATCACTCAATTTGGAGATTTTTACACGGAAATATGATTTTCCAAAGTTCGAATATTCTCTAGAATTATTTTACTATGGGGAAATCAGCTGGGCCCACGGGTTTAAACTCCAGCCACCCAGAATTCAGCCACACTGGTTCACAGCGTTTTGGCGCGCAGACACAAAGGATCCCAAGACACAGCTGATCACCGATTTAAAAACTGAGTCGCTGACACGTGGGCCACCCGGGTTTCTTCTTCCTCCCGCCGCCCCTTTGCGCGCGCGCCGCCCAGCTCGCCGGCCCGACGCCGGAGTTCGCCGGCTCGCCGTTTCCGGCCACTGCTCGAGCTGAGGCTTGCCGCCAGAGGGTTTTGGACGTCGAGGAACACAACTGTGGCACTAGCTCGAGCTGTCAAGGCGTGGAAACTGGTCGGCGACGTGTGGCAGCTACGGTAAGACTTCGGCGCCATCGGCTGAGGGTTCTAGCCCGCTAAAACACAGACCAACTTGCTCTACATCACCAGTGGGTGATCACAAAGCTTGGCATGGCCTCAAACTAGCTCGAAAACAGCCGCAAGTGGGTTGTCATCGTGCGATCGATCGGGTCCACCATGAACACCCTCGGAAAAGCTCAAAATCCGCCGCTCCGAGGTGGTTTCATGCGACGGTTGCTAAAGGAAAGATGCTCGCCGGCTAGTCCAGCTCGTGTGTGCAAGCTTTGACAAGCTATGGAGGATTATAGAGTGAGAATTTTTGAGATCATTACCAGACGCTCGGTTTGAAGCCGCCAGAACCAAATTCCAAAATTCACCGGCTATGCTCCACGGTTTGGCTCGAGCTTCGGTTGAGAGCAGCACCACAGTAGTCCGTTCCCGTGGCCGTGCTTGATCGGGCGTGAAAGCTTCTGTGGAGTGCTGTCCACGTGCGCCCGGTCGTCGTTTTGAGTTAGATCAGGCGGGTGATGTTGTTCACGGGGAAAGGAGGCCGGAGCTCGCTAGCTTCTGGGTCGGGGAGGTGAGCAACGGGCATGGGGTGCTGTTTAGCAGCTCCGAGGAGAGTGGGCGCGAGTTTTCCTGGCTTCCCGGTTGCTCCGGAGGAGGCGGCAGCGAGGTAGCTCTGTGGGTGTGTTCATCGCGAGGAGGAGGAAACAAAAGCCAGTTTGCTCGGTCTGAGAGGAGTAGATCACACCGAGGCACAAGAAAACACACACACCGGTGCAGCGATTGGGGGAGGAGCAGGAGGTGGCGCAGATCTTCTCGGTGGCGCCTGGGTGCAGTCCCCCCGTGGAAGTGGAGAAACAGAGACCCGAGAGCCCTGTTGCTTCCTTTGCAAGTCATGGTGCTCAATGACATGTGGGTCCCCCACTTTTCTCCTCTCCAAAAGATCTCCTCAAGGTAATCCAAACCCATTCAAAAGTTCTTGAGTTTAAAAATGGGCTAGCATTTCAATTTCCCCAAATTCAGTTTGAGTTTGCATAGCAAATTTGAATTCGGTTTGAATTTGAAAATGTGTCTATTTAATTCCTTTTGAGCCCACACTAAAAAATGAAAAGTTTGTCGTCCCACTTTTTCCTTAATTCAAAACTATATGGCTGCAAAAATATTCAAAGGTTTGGCCACCATTTGTGTGAACTTTGAATTTGAAATCTGATTTTTACTCCTTCATGCAAAGGGATATTTAAATCCTTATTGGTTCGACACCTTCAAATAAAAATGTGAGCCTCATTTTGGATGATCATCCATGTAGCACTTTGTATGAAGAAAAGTTTTAGCAAGTCCCATTTTTCATGACTTTGCCACACATATGAATTCAAACCTCGGTTTTATTTATATACATTTTTGGGACTTTTACATCCCCCCTTAAAAGAATCTTGTCCCGAGATGACAAAAGAAGAACGAGACGGGAGAGGTAATTACAAACTGTACAACAATAAAAGTTCCGGATAATTGGTGCAGAGGTAATCTTCACTTTCCCACGTCGCATCTTCCGCGGTATGATTACTCCACAACACCTTGAAAAATTTTATCGTCCGGTTTTGGGTTATCCGGGTCTTTTCATCCATAATCTGAACCGGTCGCTCGGTGTAGGTAAGGTCCGGTTTCAACTTGTCGATTTCTTTGGTGCGGACAGCAGCGGTTAATTTGAGGCACTTCCACAGCTGTGACACATGAAATACATCATGAACACTCGCATGACTTTCCGGTAGTCCGAGCCGGTAGGCTACGGGTTCACACTTCTCCGTGATAGCAAAAGGACCTATAAAGCGGGGAGCGAGTTTCCCCTTTACACCGAACCGGTGAATTCCCTTCATCGGAGATACACGAAGGTAAACATGCTCTCCGACGTCAAACCTCAATGGCCTACGCCTTTGATCAGCGTAGCTCTTCTGTCGGGATTGTGCGCCCTTCAAATTTTCTTGTATCAACCGAACTCGGTCTTCGGCTTTGTTGACAAGATCAACCCCAAACAGAACTCTTTCGCCGGACTCACACCAATTCAGCGGTGTGCGACACTTCCGGCCGTAGAGAGCTTCATACGGTGCCATTCTAATACTCGCTGATACCCGTTGTTGTATGAAAACTCCGCCAATGGTAAGTGATCATCCCAATTCTTACCGTGGTGGATGACACACGCTCTCAACATATCTTCCAGTACTTGGTTTACCCTCTCTGTTTGTCCATCGGTTTGAGGGTGATATGCAGAGCTTCTAATCAGCTTGGTGCCCAACGAGGCGTGCAGTTGTTCCTAAAACCGAGCACCAAACAGCGCACCTCGATCAGAAACAATAGTCTTTGGAACACCATGTGAGCATATAATTCTTGAGATGTATAACTCCGCATATTGCTTGGACCGATAATGAGTGTTCACCGGTATGAAATGAGCTGATTTCATCAACCGGTCGACGATCACCCATATCGAGTCATGCTTCCGGGATGTGAGCGGTAATCCGACGATGAAATCCATACTCACCCCCTCCCATTTCCATGCCGGTATCCTAAGTGGTTGTAGTGGTCCAGCTTTCCGCATATGATCAGCCTTGACCCGTCTACACGTATCACATTCGGATACGTATTTAGCAATTTCCCTCTTCATCCGCATCCACCAAAATTTCTGTTTCAAATCTTGGTACATCTTGTTACTGCCGGGATGAATGGAAAACTTAGACAGGTGGGCTTCATGCAAGATCTTCTTCTGGAGTTTCATATTACGCGGTACCACTATACGGTCGTTCAACCATATCGTACCGTCATTATCCTTCCAGAAACTCTTCGCCTCTCTGTTGTCTAGTCTTCTCCGTATGTGAGACATATCCCTGTCTCTTATTTGAGCCTCAACAATCTCTTCATGGATCGTTGGAATGAGAGCGATTTTGTAAAGTGTTCCATACAAAATGACACGGAGACTTGGTTCTTCATCTTCCAACTTAGCAATCGCCAAGTTGTGAATGTGGGCTTTCCGACTAAGCGCGTCAGTAACCACGTTCGCTTTACCTGGATGATAGTGGATCTCAATTTCATAATCTTTTATGAGCTCCAACCATCTCCGTTGTCTCATATTCAGCTCCTTCTGCGTGAAGATATACTTCAAGCTTTTATGGTCGGTGTAGAGGTGGACAAGATTGCCAAGTAGATAATGCCTCCACATCTTTAACGCCAACACCACAATAGCAAGCTCGAGATCGTGAGTTGGATAATGCTGCTTGTGGTTTCATAGTTGACGAGAACCATAGACGACTACACGCCCTTCTTGCATCAGAACATAGCCGAGACCGATGCCGGATGCATCGCAATAGACATCAAATGGCTTTGTCGTGTCCGGCTGAGCAAGAACTGAAGCTGTTGTGAGATGTTTCACCAGAGTTTTGAATGCGGCTTCACATGCTGCATTCCACATATATTTAGTGCTCTTCTTCAGCAGCTCTGTCATCTGTTTAGCAATTTTTAAGAAGCTCGGAATGAACCTCCGATAATTCCCCGCTAAACCTAGGAAACTTCGGACCTCGTGGACAGATTTGGGAGATTCCCACTTCAGCACTTGTTCAATTTTGCTAGGGTCCACGGCAATGCCCTCTGCTGAAATGATATGGCCTAGAAAAGGCACTTGATCAATCCAGAACTCGCACTTGCTGAACTTGGCGTATAACTTGTGCTCCCTCAACCATTGTAGCACGATACGCAAATGTTCAACATGCTCTTCTTCTGACTTGGAGTAGACCAATATGTCATCTATCAATACCACGACGAACTTGTCTAACTCCGGCATGAACATCGAATTCATCAAATACATGAAGTGTGCCGGAGTGTTGGTTAACCCAAATGACATGACGAGGTACTTATAGAGTTTGTATCTCGTCAAGAAAGTTGTCTTCGGTATGCCCCCGGTCGGATCTTGATTTGATGATATCCCAACCGAAGATCCATCTTCGAGAATACCTTTGCACCCACAAGTTGATCAAATAATATGTCAATGCGGGGCAAAGGATACTTGTTCTTTATAGTGACAGCATTTAGAGGATGATAATCAACACATAGCCGTAGTGTTTCGTCCTTCTTCTTAACGAACAACGTAGAGCAACCCCAAGGTGAAGAACTTGGTCATATGAAACCCTTGCTCATGAGTTCATTTAGTTGCTCCTTCAACTCCGCTAGCTCGTTAGGTGCCATCTTGTAAGGCTTTCGTGAAATAGGTGTTGTTCCCGGCGCCTATTCAATCTTGAACTCGACGTCCCGTTCGGGCGGGTAAATCATCAGGAAACACGTCGGGATAATCACGTACCACCGGAATATCTTCAAGTTTAGGCGCTTCCGTGTGGTAGGCCTCTACCATATCTGGGTCTTCGCTGTCTAAAAACAGCGTGTGCTGTCCGTGAATCTGAGAGTCAATCTGGACAGTCCGGTTACCGATATTGAGAACGGCACCGTGACGATTTAACCAAGACATCCCCAATATTATGTCTATCTTCTGCCTATCCAACATAATCAGCGATGTTGGTTAAATTTTTACTCCTAAGCACAAAGCTGCTCGGGACACAATCTGATTAGCAAAGATACTTCCTCCCGGTGAACGTAAAAGATAACTCATTGTGGGAGTATTGGTGGATAATTGGTGCTGATCCACGCATGTTTTGCTGATAAAATTGTGGGTTGCACCGGAATCAAAAAGTATGAGCACGGGTACATCATTCAGAATGAACATGCCCGCTAACACCGGTGCTCCCTTCGGGATATCCTCAATAGCAAGATGTTGCACACTCCCGGATTGCAATGCTGTTATATTGACTTGAGCAGGTGGCGGCATACCACCTGATAATGATGGTTGTCCGCTGTTCAACAACTTCTCCCGGCATTCTTGCCTAAAATGCCCAAAACGGTGGCAATAAGAACACGGGTGTTTCCCCGGTTCTTCGTTGACTTGCGGTTGAGAAGTTGATGTACTTGGCTGCAGCAATGATGCATCAGAAATCAATCGTTGCTGCGGCCGTGGTGTTGCTTCAAGACATGATTCTTGAGCAGGAAATCTGGGATATGTTGATCTTGTTGCTGGCTTCCGTATTTCATCGGATGGTGCATGATACACCACACAGTATTTACGAGGAACAACTGGTGTGTCTTCTTGCACATCATCCCGGTCCCTCTTCTTTGCTTGACACTCAAGTGTCGCTTCTTCTTGCAGCAGGGCAGCACTGATCAACTCGGTGTAATTTCCTTGATTGAACAAAGCCAACTTATCTTTTAATCTGGCACATAGGCCATGGAAAATGTAATCACACCTTGCAGCTTCGCTCGTCGCGTAGTCAGGAGCATATTGTGCCAAATGGTTAAACCGTTTGACATAATCGAGGACACTCATGTCCCCCTGCTTCAAGTTTCTGAATTCCTGCTGCTGGGCCTTGATAAAACCCATAGGAATGTGACGAGCACGGAATGCTTTACGAAATTCCGTCCATTCCACTAGATGGCCTTCCGGAATGGTGGCGAGATAAGCAAACCACCAATTTCCGGTGGCTCTATGGAGCTGTTGAGCTGCAAATAATGTCTTCTGATACTCATCACACTCGAACACTCCAAACTTGGACTCCATAACCCGAAGCCACTGATCCGCTTCCACTGGTTCGTTGGCTTCCGTGAAAATTGGCAGTTGTGTCGCCAAGAAGTCCAAATAGGCGTTCCAAGGTGTAATGACCTGATGTGTACGTTGGAGTAAGCCCTGTTGTACCAAGGCTTGGAGTAGTCTTGTGTTATCTTGACTAGACTCGACCATCTGAGCCATGACATCCGCCCATACCTTTGATGGCGGTGCCCGTGGTGGAGTCGAGTCATCGCCGTCTCGGCGAGAACCTTCAGCCCTACTCGGAGAATGAGTACGCACCATACTGCAAAAGAATAATTTTGAGGAGAGTCAAAACTTGATCTCAGCAGTATGCGAAAGTATGTAGAACATGAACATGCTAAAACTTTATGAAATCATAACAAAAATTCATGTTTACACATCTTCCTAAAGCCAACATAATCAGTCCCCTAGTCTATACTGAACAGACCTTTCTGTACTTAACCCAGATTTTTATCCGGTTAGAGCATTTTCATAACTCAAGTTGAATACCAAAGCTAAAGTTAACATCAGCGTCTTTCCAACGAGTACTCACATGCCTCTGGATCATCTCTGAATCAAAAGTTATAATTGTTCAAAGTTGACAGAATTTCTGGATAAAATTTGCCAGCATCTCCTTTGTATGTGGCTGTTTTCATCACAGTTGTACATAAAAATGGAATACAATTCTGAACAAACTATGAACTACAAAATCGTTGCAAATTTCATAACCTTTTCAACGTGGTATCATATGACCCTTAGGGATTTTTCTACAGAGAGTTATGGCTAATTTACAGAAATATCCAGAGAAGTTTGCTGCTACCCTGTTTTCTGAACAGTTTGCATTCATCTGGACATTCGACCAATTTGGCGCCTGATTTTGCTCTTGAGGTCTACAGAGAACCTGTATAGCACTTAAAAACCTTTGCAGAATTGTATCATACACCTCCATTGGGTCAAGATACGCAGAGTTATGCTCTGTCATGGTCCAGCAAAAATTTCTTCCAGAACAGAGCACTCTGTTTTTGGATCAAATGAAGCCTAGCAAGTCTCTTCTTTGAAGCTTAGTCCAAACGAAGATCTCAGTAACTAATATGTGCTTTCCAACATCCATTTTTAATTTGAAAGTTAGTCATGAATGATTTCTTATAGGAAAGAAAACTATCAAGTGTAGTACGGTGGCGATGCACCGTAAGATATATGACGGTACTACGTTGCCTCATAAAAGAAAAACCTATCCGGCTTACACTGGCATATACATATCCTTAGGTGGCATCAAAACGGTCACTCGCAAACGTGTTCTACATGTACTAGGGTTTTCGTGGTTAGTACCTACATAAAATACAATCATCAGGTTCGGCTGCACACCGAACTCTGTCCCAATACAGTTCATACACCCGTCCGTCATCACTCGCACGGGTGTCTCAAGCCAAACACGCCTTGAGCTATGTGTTCAAGTTACTAACCACGTGACGGGGTCTCCCATACTTGCCCGAAGCACGCCAGGGAAGGGACTTGCTCGAATACCCCAAACAACATGAAGAGTCGTAGAGGATACTAAAGCGGGACGGGTTACCTGCCACCCGTGGGGCTCCACCCTTCAGCTTGTGCGCACTGGTGGACAGCGCTTACGTGCACTCCTCAAGACATAAAACATCTCGAGATGCACGATTTTCCAACATAGCAAATAGGTTAGATTGCCACCTTCATAATATGCTACTATAGTAGTCCTTATGTGGGCCTAGTCCCGTTATCTCACTGTATCCTATGTTTTTATCGTTATATGATGCTCAATCCGTGCGCTATCCCCAACGCAGCTCTGATACCACGCTGTGGGGGAGCCGACGCCGCGGCAGGACCTCGTCGGGTGGTGCCGTGATATGAGGCACCCAACAGCACACGGGTCGAGGAAACACATCATATTACACAAATCTGTTTGCGGAAGCGTACAAGAGTATTTTAAAAATACTTATCTCAAAATAAGCTACAGCGGAAGACTACAACTCTCACGACTCATTTCTACTAAGCATCAAAGAAACAGTCCAGCCCATGGACGTTTCTTACTAGCAACAAGAAGAACAAACCGCAGTGGCGAGGATGCTCTTGAGTAACCACTTGGAAGTTTCCGAGTCTCATCGGCATCCCTTTTCATAAGCATGAAGTCAATACCTGCAAAACAACTCGGATAGCATCTGTGAGCATAACGCTCAGCAAGACATAACTGTCACCCTAGTCATGAAACTCTACATGAGGTTATGAACATAAAGTAGGATGGCTTAATGCATAATAAGCTCACCTAAAAGTGAATCCTTACATTCAAGTGTTATTAGCAGCAATTTAAGAATGACCTTGGGCACGCCACATCGGGAGTCCAAATCAAACAAGAAACACTTTCCCCCGATGTAATTTGCTCACGGTGTAAATGAATCGAGTTTGCTCTACCTATACATCAAGATCCATCACAAAACTAGTATGAAACTTCAAACCATAATGATTATTTCCTTTCTCATGCAAGTTCTTACTACGTCACGACTGTGAGAACAAGTATGCTCGGTTCTTTTCCGTGAGCGATGGTGATTCGAATCAATAACACCCGGACTACACCGGATATCACAAGATCAAGATCCGGGCGGAGGATATTCCGAAGACGGCGTTCTCGACGAGATACGGCTTATACGAATATCTCGTCATGTCATTTGGTCTCACAAATGCTCCAGCCCATTTCATGTATCTCATGAACTCGGTGTTCATGCCGGAGCTGGACAAGTTCGTGGTAGTGTTCATCGACGATATCTTGGTTTACTCCAAGACAGAAGCCGAACATGCCGAACACTTGCGGATCGTTCTTCAACGATTGCAAGACCACAAGCTCTACGCCAAGTTCAGTAAATGCGAGTTTTGGATCAGCCAAGTGCCATTCTTGGGACATATCATCTCAGCGGAAGGCATTGCGGTTGACCCAAGCAAAATAGAGCAGGTGCTGAAATGGAAAGCTCCCACTTCAGTCCATGAAGTCAGAAGCTTCCTCGGGTTAGCGGGATACTATCGGAGATTTATTCCAAGTTTCTCCAAGCTCGCCAAGCCGATGACAGAGTTGCTGAAGAAAGGGACGAAATATGTTTGGAACAAGGTGTGTGAAGGAGCGTTCCGAGCATTGGTGAAGCATCTCACCACAGCCCCAGTATTAGCTCAGCCGGATACAACAAAGCCCTTCGACGTGTATTGTGACGCGTCCGGTATTGGGCTTGGCTGCGTGTTGATGCAGGAAGGACGTGTGGTCGCATATGGCTCACGCCAACTTCGGAACCATGAGCAGCATTATCCGACTCATGATCTTGAGCTTGCTGCAGTGGTGTTGGCGCTAAAAATGTGGAGGCACTATCTCCTGGGGAATCTGGTGCATCTCTACACCGACCACAAGAGCTTAAAATACATTTTCACCCAGAAGGAGCTGAACATGAGGCAAAGGAGGTGGTTAGAATTGATCAAAGATTATGAAATTGAGATTCATTACCACCCCGGCAAGGTGAATGTGGTTGCCGACGCGCTGAGTCGGAAATCACATGTCCATCACCTCACCATTACCCCGGTTGAGGAGGAAGAGCCGAGTTTATACTTGGTTCCTTATGGATCGCTGTACAACCTTGCCCTCATCCCTACTATTAGGGAGGACATCATTGCAACTCAGAAGACGGATAAAGGCATGGCACATCTCCGGAGACGGATAGACAATGGAGAAATTAAATGTTTCCGGAAAGATGATGAGGGGACGCTGTGGTTCAATGACCGCATAGTCGCACCCCGGGATATGGAGTTGAGAAAGAAGATCCTCGATGAAGCTCCCTTGTCCAAGTACTCCATTCATCCGGGCAGCAACAAAATGTACCAAGATTTGAAAAAGAAGTTTTGGTGGACACGGATGAAGCAGGAGGTAGCTAAGTACGTATCCGAGTGCGATACGTGTAGACGAGTGAAGGCAGATCATATGAGGAAGTCAGGGCTGTTGCAACCCCTGAAAATTCCAACATGGAAATGGGAAGATGTGAGCATGGATTTCATAGTGGGATTACCCTTAACATCCAACAAACATGATTCCATTTGGGTAATCGTTGATCGACTGACCAAGTCAGCTCACTTCATTCCCGTGCATACACATTTCCATGCCAACAGATATGTGGAGTTATATATCGCCAAGATCCTATGTTTGCATGGTGTACCCAAGACCATAGTCTCAGACCGAGGTGCATTGTTTGTATCTCGCTTTTGGGAGCAGTTGCATGCTGCTTTGGGTACTAAACTGATTAGAAGCTCCGCTTACCACCCTCAGACCGATGGCCAGACAGAGAGGTGAATCAAGTTTTGGAAGACATGTTGAGAGCATGTGCCATCCACCATGGTAGGAACTGGGATGATCACCTACCATTGGCAGAATTCTCGTACAACAATGGCTATCAGGCGAGTATCAAGATGGCACCCTACGAAGCTCTCTACGGTCGTAAATGCCGCACCCCATTAAACTGGTGCGAGTCCGGTGAAAGGGTCACATTCGGGGTTGATGTGGTGAACGACGCCGAAGAGCGTGTTCGGGTGATTCAAGCTAAATTGAAAGCCGCTCAATCCCGACAGAAGAGCTACGCTGATAAGCGGCATAGACCGTTGCACTTCGACGTCGGTGAACACGTGTACCTCCGCGTGTCTCCGATGAAGGGCGTACACCGGTTCGGTGTGAAGGGGAAGCTCGCTCCCCGTTTTATTGGACCCTACACTATCACCGAGAAGTGTGGACCAGCGGCGTATCGATTGGAGTTACCGGCATCCCTTGCTGGTGTCCATGATGTTTTCCATGTTTCGCAACTGCGAAAATGCTTGAAGCATACAGCTGCTGTTCCTACCGAAGACATCGGCGAGCTGAAACCAGATTTAACATATGATGAGTATCCGATGGAAATTCTTGATGAAAAAGCCAGGACCACGCATAGCAGAACGTTGTGATTCTACAAAATACTCTGGAGCAACCACACCGCCGAAGAAGCGACGTGGGAGAGCGAAGAATTCCTTCGCTCAAATTACCCGAAGTTCATGGCATCTCAGCACGGGTAAGTCCCTATTACATCGCTATCTCTTCTTTTGTAATCTCGGGACGAGATTCTTTTAAGGGGGGAGGGATGTAAAAGCCTAAGAAAAGGGACTTGCCAAAACTTTTCTTCACCTCACAACACCACAGTTTTTATTGTGGATATCTTAGGAAATGTTGTGAAGAGCAAGTAACCTCCATCAAAAGGGTAATTAGAGGGGAAAGCCTTCACTTTCACAAAGTAGGATTTCAACACATGAACATGAGAGGTTGAGCTCACCCCTAGAACTTGAAAAGTCTTGGGAAGGTTCAGTCCAAGTTTCATAGAAATCCAACACTTTTTGAGGCACTTTTGGAGGTATTTGAAAAAGAGGCCAATTTGAATGTAAATTCAAATTGTAGCAACTTTCATCACTCAAATTCAAAAGTTAGCTTCATATTCAAACTCAGCACATTTTTCTGAGTAAGCCCACCAATTTTCATCCTCATTGGAGTTCATCTTGTTAAGAGTTAAATTTGCAAGAATTCAAAACTGAATTTAAATTTCAGTTTAAACATGCAGCAAATTTAGCCAAACACAGTTCAAATTTGAGAATTCAAATTCAAAAAAAGACTTGGTGACTAAGTCTCACATTAAATTGTGAGTAGCTGAGGATATTTTGGCACACCAGAATTGACAAAATTTGGAAAAAGAATTAGGGGGGAGGCCCACATGTCAGCAGACTTCAGACTGAAGTCTCCTCGGTTGATTTTCCCTCGGCCGAGGCCTCACGCGCGCGCCAGCACGATCGCCCGGCGGCCGACCGACTCAATCCGGCGCCACCTCCTGCTCGGCGACCGAGCGCATGCGTGCCCGATGCGGTTAAAGTCCCCAGCCCACGTGTGCCGACCTCATCTCCTCCGCTCTGCTCGTTCCCACCCGAAACGAAAAACGGCACCCACCGCTCCCCTCGGCTCCTCGTCGCGCCGTTGATCCAGGTGACCTCGCGACTGGAGCTCAACAGCAAAGACACGTGCCGGGGACTGCTCGAACTCACGGTGAAGACCCTACCCATTTCCATGCTTTGTAGGTGGAGTATTCCCTTGTCTAGTCCTCGGTGTTCGACAAAAACGAGTGAGCAGAAATGCTGAAATTCACGGCGATCGGTCCTGCACGGCGTAAACCCAGCCGAGCATAGATTCTACCCGTCCCCACGGCCATCTAGGATCCAAAACCATCGAAAACCGTCGAGTCTTTGCGCTGATATCCAAGTTTTTCGAGCAACAGCCGATATCGGGCCTAGGTCAACGGTGAGGTCCTAGTTCCGGCCAGTTCCATGGCCAACCGAGCTCATATCCGTGCGCAGCATGCCACAGCGGAGCTGTAGGAGCAAACCGCTTGAGAAATAAGGCCCGAAGTAGCCTGAGCGACGTCGCCGGAGTAGAGGGAGGCTCTGTCACCGTCGAGGGCATAATTCCGGCCATTGCCGAGCTCCGGTGAGGGCACCAGTGTGTTCTCTGAGTCGAGTTAGGCACAGGCGGCAAATTTTGTCGAAGGTCAGGCGGGGAAACGCCCGGCGGCGAGCGCTCCGGCGAAGCGCCGCCGTGGGAGCTGCGGGAGAGCGCGAGGTAGACGAAGGGGGGCCGTGTCCACCGGTCAGCCTCTGATCTCGCGCGGGGATCGGGTTGCGGCCGGGATTCAGTGTGGCAGCGCGGGTAAAACCCCGTGGGCCGCGGTGTGGCCGCATTCTGAGTGGGCCGGCTCGAGGAATGGGTCCCACCCGCAGGATATAAACATTTTTGGAATTTCCAGTTTTAGTTCAAACTTCAAATGCATAGAACTTTGGCTAGGAAACTCCAAATTCGATGAACCAAATTTTGCTGAACTCAGAATTCTGAGTACTTTCCAGCAATACCAAATTCAGCTCATGAAAGTGAATATTTTTCCAGAATTAAATCCCTAAAATTTAAACTGTTGGGAATTTTATCTGGAGAACTACTTTATGAAAATTTCTGAAATTTGGCTGAGAGGTTCATTAGAAAATCCCTAGATCCCAGTAAAATTTTCAGACTCATCCAAGTTCATTTAGTTACCCTAATGGGGTGATTAATAGAACTGCCCTGAGAAAATAAAAAAATGTACAGAAACATTTTTCAGATTTTCTCAAATCTTAATTAGGGCATAACTTTCTGTAGAATTCTTCAAATGACATGAAACCAACTCCATTAGAACCATCCTAAATTCTAGTTTCCAGAAAGTAATGGTGGTAGCCATGAAAAACCCTGGAATTACTTAGAGGCTCAAATATTGACCAAATAGGCTTTTATTTGTACAAGGTTCAATTGAACTTTGTTTCAAATAAAACTTGGTCACACCTCTGGTTAGGACCCTACCAATCCACCATAAAAATTTCAGAACCAAAGGGAAGGGCTAGCTAGAATTATTAGCCATTATGTATTCAAGTTCACACATTGCATTTAAATTAACATGTAGTATTTCATTAACGTGTAGTCGCTGAAGGCGAGGAAGCTCCGGAGGTTCTCGACTTCCTGCTTCCAGAGGAGGAACTGACTCCTGACCAGCAGCAACAAGGCAAGCCCCGGTTTGCATTAACCCTTTATAAGTTTTACTTTGTTTACATGTGTCATATGAAGTGTGAATGTGCATTATGTATAGGATGGATGGAACCCCATTTGCATGACCAGAAATTTTCCATAAGAGTGAGGGTAGTGTCTAAGACCTCGAGTAGAAAGGCTATGCTAAATGAGTCATAGGACTTTTGGGTGAAAGGTTGTCCCGTACGACATCGAGTGAGCGTGCTGTGCAGCTCCATGGGTGGGCGTACGTGACGTGCTCTTTGGGTTTCCCTGCAGGTGTATATCGAGTCGATTCGCCGTCCCTCGCGGTGAAGAGTACCACTTGGTCACTGAGTCGTGACGTAGACTAATGTATGAAATATGGTGATTCAATACTGCTGATATGATATAATATTGTATTGCTACATGTTTGCCACCAAATACTGCTTACTAAATTTCAGCTTCTTGAACTGTTAACTTGTTGCTAAAAGTTGACTAAGGATGAACTTGTAGGCGAGTCCATTGGTTGCAATATGACTATCCTATGTCATGGTACACCTCATGTAGAGTTTCATGCTTAGGTGAGTCGGTTAAGCCTTGCTGAGCCTTCGTGCTCACGGTTGCTGCTTAAGTGTTTTTCAGGTGAGGAGCCACCCACGGACTCGGAGTATGAGTCCACCGGCAAGGGTTACCCTCCGTCGGGGACCACGGCTGAGTGGGAGCCGTACACGCCGCGCTGAGCTGAGGAGTGCAGCTAGGGTGGGTTGCCCTAGGGCTGGGCAACCACTTTTGCTAAATAGGCGGGCGTGAGTTGTATAAAAGAAACTTCCTCTGTGTAATAAAGACCCTAGTTTGTAACTGAGAAGTGTACTACTTTGTACATTCAGTTTGTTTTCCCATGTAAAATAATGTGTTCTTATGACGTGTGCTGTCGGGTGTCGCATCGCGTGGCACCACCCTCTGCGATCCTGGATGAGCGGATTCCGGTCCGCCACAGTTTCCTTCACCTGCAAGACTCCCCGGCGGCGGTGGAACACGACAAGCTCGTTAGATCAGAGAATTCGGATGAGAATCAAAGGAAAACGGCGGCAGGATCTTCGGTTCTCACCGAGGACTGAGGCGGCCGATCGGTGAGGAAAAAGGGGCGGATTTCAGCATTTAAATGGGCGAGGGAGGGCGGCGGGGGTTGGTTTAGATGTGCAGCAGCGCGTGGGCTGGAGATCGCAGCTCCGGAGCAAGAAAATCGGCGTGACAGCGGCGATCGACGCGGAAGTAGCGTGGCGGCTGGGCGCGCGCGCGGGGAGGGGGATGACATGCGGGCCCTGCGCTTCAGAGAGAGGGAGACGGGGGGGGGGGGGGGAACAGTTGTGGGTTTTGGGCCGGCTGAGGTGGGTTTCGGCCCACTGGCCGTTTTTCTTTTTCTTTTTTCCTTTTCCTTTTCTGTTTTGATTCAAATTTGTATTTCAGTTTAAATTTGAATTGCTTCACCACATGCAATACATCCAAAAATTTTAAATTTCCCTCTTTAACAGGTTTTGGGGTGTTACAAGAATTCAGATAATTCTGCCCCAAATCTGGAGAAACTTTGAACTACGAAGTCGTAACACGTATCATAAACTTTCCAACGGTGTCTTATATGATCCTTAGAAATTTTTCTACAAGAAGTTATGGTCGAAATACAGAAAATTCCAGAGAATCATTCTTGTATGCCCTGTTTCTGGACAGTTCACACTCATCTGAGATTTTCACCGACTTGGAAGGTGATTCTGTTCTGGACTTCTACATCAAAGTTGTAGAAAACTCAAAAAGATTTCGCACACATCCATTGGTTCAACCTAACAAAAGTTATGTCCTGTTCAATGTCAGCAAAAATTCTGCCAAAAACAGGGGAGGTTGTTTCTAAGTCTTTTAAAATGAACCTATACTCCCAATTGACTCTTAGTTCAATATAGGAGTTCAATACCCACTAATTGAATACTAAACTCCAAATTTACTATTTTTTTTGAGAAATTCCTTTTTATGAAGTTAAGAACACATCTCAGTACTATGTTTCCTCACCAATTCAAAATCCTAACCGGCTTTATACCGACATATACGTCTTAAGTGGTGGCACTAAAAACTATCACTCACACACGTTTTCTAAACGCAATGTTCTAACGTGGTCAAGGTACCTACATAAAACCACTCAATAGTGAAGCACACAAAAGTTTAACATTCCAGGCAGATCCGTATCATACTAAAAACATACGCCCCATAGCATTGCCATACGGTTTGTCCTTGAGTCAGACCACGTCTCAAGGTACATGATCGGGTTATTCACCACCAGATAGAGGGCTCCACACCTTTGCAATTAGGTACACCGGTGGATCAGCGTTTTCATATGCCTCATAGGACATGAAGAGTCCTAGAGGATATATTTCGTGTTACAAACCACACGATGGGGTCCCCTCCTCTTGCCCCTTGGTTTGCGCACTGGAGCTAGTGCATTTCATATGTCTCTAAGACATGAAGAGTCCTAGAAAACATATTCACTTCCTGTCCACTTCTGAATGGGACATCCTACACTACTTTCCTCGTATGAGAGAGCTAACCGAAATTGATCCGCTTTCGGTGGCGTTCCTTACCATTCTTATCTCCACATAGGTACGCCGTTACATAATTGAAATACTGAATATTAACAAAAGTCACCTTGCCACCTTAAGTAACTATGATATTATAGTCCTTGTACGGGCTTACTATCCGTTCCTCACTCGTATACGTCTAAGTTTTTGAAAATAGACTCTTTTCATGCGTGCTATTCCCAATGTGGCTCTGATACCACGACTGTGGGGACCTCCGCTGGGTCCACACTCCAAGAATCACATTGGATGGTTCCGTGCGATGTGGCACCCAACAATATACACGAAAATACAGCATAAACATACGAAGTTCTTTTATTTCTCAACAAGATAAGGTTTACAACATAATGTACAGTAGTACGTACACAAGTGAAATTAAACTATACATATACTCACTCTTGATCCTAACTACGTCAAAGAGAAGCCGTCCAGCCTGTGGATGCTTCCCACTAGTTTCACAAAAGTGTAAGGCAGCGGCTAGGTTTCCGGTGAGTTATACGAACCGTGGGGTCCGATGTCTCACTGAACAACCGTCTTCATAGCATGCATCATGCTACCTGCAAAACAACTACGAAAGCAACCGTGAGCACAAAGGCTCAGCAAGGCTTAACAGACAATCCTAAACACGTAACTCTACATGCAGGAGTTTCATAATATATAGGAAGCTGAGTTGCATAATAAAGCGTGGCCAAACATTGATCCTTATGTTCAGATTATTATAGAAGCACATTAATGGTCCTCATGCATCACACCACTTTCACAATCAAACAAGAAACGCTTATTCCGATGTTGTTATCCTAAGGTGGAAGAGAAATTTTGTTTGCACTATCTCTAACACATCCAAGGTTGCAATACAATTATTCAGCAAGGATCAACATTTTATGAGCCTTAATTCCTGTTACTTACTACGTCACAGTGCAGTGAACAAGTGTGCTCAATCCTTAAACACGAGCGACGGTGATTCTAATCAACAACAACCCAGAATACACGACACATACACCCGCCTCGAAAGATTCACTCGAGAGCTCTTTCTTACGTTGTATGCGGCAACCTTTCACACGGCACCCCAACATAGAAACATGCTTCGTCCCGAGTAGGATGGTCCTCTACTCAGACACATCGGAGTTGTCTGCTAAAGGATTTACACCTACCTCCTTCTCAATGCCATTCCGAGATGAAGGATGAGTTTCTACACCACGGTCCATCGAGTTACACCGGTTTAATGGGTTCCATATACCATTAGGTATCCGGTACGACTCAAACTTGCTCAGCAGGGCCGCATACGGCGCAATCCTTAACAGACACAGACAGGGCTACTTCCCAACCTCCACATGACCTTACCATAACCGGCCCAGGCCCAATGTGGTCACAAGCATTGTCACGCCCATCGGGTCGAGACAACCTTGTGCGTTCCATCCTACAGAAACTCCTCGTCCACATCTCACGTTCTTTGAGGGTGCTCTTATCAACTATCTTCTCGCGAGTAGACTCTGCTACTCGACCTTTCTCGCGAGTATATTTCAACTACTCGACTTTTACCGGGCTATCTACAACATTAGCTTAGCCAACTACGATGAGGGAAATCCTATACTAACCATTCTACTCAGGGATTCATGGCAATGCAAGTGGTTATCAAACATTCTAGATATAATGCACAATATATTTCTAAGCAACATTAGGTGAAAGTAAAGCAAAAGTTGTAAAAGCTGTTATATGCAAACCGGGGCTTGCCTTGCTCAACGGTTTAGTTAGTGACTATGAAGTTAGTCTTCCTCCGTAGAATCTGCCACAAAAGTTCCGAGATGAAGATCCTCGCCGCCGAGTTGACCTCCTCATCGAGCTTCGACGTCATGTGAACTATAGAGATGCAAATGCACATATATTCAAAAGTAATTTAGAACGTGATTTAAATCTGTTATACAAGTTACTAAGACTAAGAAGGGAACAATAGAGAGGTTTCTGTTGTTGGGATCTACAGCAACAGAAAGGAAAAAATTAGGTGGAACGGAAATAAGATTTAGACACTAATAGGACATTTGTATGCATATAGACATACAAAAGGAATTGCTGAGGTTCAAGAGTTCCAATGAAGCTGAAAATTTAATAGTAGTTTCAAGGGATAGTATGTAGGCAGTGTGCAAGTTTTGAGTTCAAGGAATGGCTTAATGTGGTCCTAATAATTCCTTATGTGTTTTCACTATTCTGAATTTCCATCCTAGTTCCTGAGCTTTAGTGTGGGGGCCACGGGACCTTGTCGGGTGGTGCCGTGTTATGCGGCACCCAACAGCACACGGAACGATGAAAACCCATCATATTACATAAGTATTTTGCGGAAGCGTACAAGAAAGTTTTACAAATACTTGTATCAGAGTAAGCTACAGCAGAAGACTATCTCTCTCATGAATCATCTCTATCTTAGCAACAAAGAAACGGTCCAGCCCGCGGACTGTCTCTTACTAGCAACACGAAGAACACTCTGCAGCGGCGAGGATGCTCCTTGAGTAAACACTCGGAGGTTCCCGAGTCTCATCGGCATCCCTTCTCATAAGCATGAAGTCAATTACCTGCAAAACAACTCGGATAGCATCCGTGAGCATAACGCTCAGCAAGACTTAACCGTCACCCTAAACATGAAACTCTATGTGAGGTTATGAACCTAAAATAGGATGGCAGAAGCATAATTAAACTCGCCTAAAAGTGAATCCTTACTTTCAAGTATTCATTGCTGTATTTTAAGTAACCTTGGGCACGCCACATCGGGAGTCCACAATCAAACAAGAAACGCTTTCCCCCGATGTAAATTGCTCATGGCATAAAAGAATCGAGTTTGCACTAGCCTATTCATCAAGATCCAATACAAAGCTAGTATAATACTTCATATCAATATGATTAGTTCCTTTCTCATGCAAGTTCTTACTACGTCACGACTGTGAGAACAAGTATGCTCGATCCATTCCGCGAGCGATGGTGATTCGAATCAATAACACCCGGACTACACGACACGTACGCCCGTACTCGACGTTGCCTACAACAACCATCACTGACGTCGTACGTGGCAGCCTTTCCCCCGTTTCACCCCCGCTGAATCGATCAAGTCGCCCCGTAGAGTAGCCACTCTCATGGTGCACCTGCCGACGTGAGATGTCATGAGAATGTTCCCCACATACTGCACACCGGCCGTCCGCCTGAGGCGACCCGAAAAGTCCCAACGACAGCTTCCCGAGGTACATCGGTTTACTGGGTCCCATATAGCCAGCATGAGTCCGGTACACAACTCAAACTTGTTCAACAGGGCCGCATACGGATCGGTCCTTGACTGACACGGGCAGGTCTACAACACCCAGGCCCCTATGTCCTGCTGCCCCTACAACCTTCTGGTCCACTTCAATGAATCACTCCTTTGAATCCCATTCGTTGTGGTTCCTACTGAAATGCATATGCACATGTTTTATAGAATGTAATGGAAAGAAGTTATAGAATGAAGTTCTTAGGAACAGAGGTTGTGTGGAAAAGCCAAGAACGGCTTGGTTTGTCTCTGTTGTGCAAAGAACAGACTTAAACTAAATTGACCTTAAGGCCTTAGCCATACACTAACCATTTTCCCTAATGAACATAATAGATAAGCTGAAAAGATTTGAGTGCCGCTGAAGAACAAGAACTCCAATGGCCTCAAGACTTTTACAGCAGGTTCTATACTACCTAAGGATTTAGCTTGCCAGATTGCAGCTAATGTGGAGTCAAATTGTGTTCTCCATAATTTCACAATGTCTCTTATGTATTTCCACCTATACATATGTATGGAGAATAGGAACAGCGAGTTCTACAGCTCAACTTAAGCTGATAATTTACCTGTAAGTTCTTGGTCACATGAGAGTAATCTGGTCCAAAATTCAGCCCTTTTACTGGAGTAGTTCTTCCAGAACAATTCTTTAAGCATTTCTACCCAAAAGAATTAATTCTGGAGTAATGTGCATTTTCATGCCCAATTAAGTGAACTACAATTTCAAGTATGTCTCAGAGAGCTTGCCTACACTTTCCTATGATTTTAGGAGCTAGGTATTGCCCAGAATAGATTTTTGAAGTGAGAAACATTTTCTGAAAATGTTTCTGGACTTTTATGAACACATCAGTTTGTTTTTGGCAAATTCCTACTCAAATGATCTTCAAATGAGCTGAAAATTTGCTAGTAGGTCAACACTATGCTAAAGAATATTCTGGCAAAATTAGGGGTTTTTTGATAACCCAAACTCCCTCAATAATTCTTTTTCAGAAAACCTTCCAAGAATTTTCAAGAATATAATATTAACTTTCATACCAATCTGAGTTCATATTTGGATAGAACTCAGAGAGATGAATCCAAGCCAAGTGGAATCACTCAATTTGGAGGTTTCTACCGAGAATTATGAATTTTCAAAGTTTGGGCCAACTCTGGAATTGTTTTCCTACAGAAAATCCTGTTGGGCCCGCTTATTTAAATTCCAACCAATCAGAACTGGGCCACACCGGGGCCATGGGGTTTTGCGCGCCAGCACACGGGATCCCGGCCACACCCGATCACAGGTTTGAATTTTGAGCTGCTGACCGACAGGGCCCATGCCTTCTTCATTCTCCCGCCGGCTCCTTCGCGCCCGCGCGCTCCACCCTCGCCGGAGCACGTCGGTGCTCGCCGGCCCGCCGTTCCCGGCCACCATACGGACTAGGACTGGCCGCCAGGGGGTTTGCGACGTCGAGGAACACGACCGTGGGGTTGTCTCAGGCTGCCGACGACCGGAGATGTCTCGGCGACGTGCGACGGCCTCTGTTGAGGTTCGGCGCCGTCGGCCGTGGGTTCCAACCCGCCAAAACCTCGGCCAACCAGCTATACAGCACCAGTGGGTGATCGCGAAGCTCAGCAAGGTCATGGATTAGCTCGGAAACAGCGGAAAAGGTGTCGGCACCATGCGCCTGATTGGTCCCGCGAAGAACGCCCTCGGTAGAGCTTGAAATTCATCGCTCTGAGGTGTTTTCGTGCTAAGGTTGCTGAAAGCAAAATGACCGCCGACTAGTCTAGCTGCTACGTGCAAGATTTGAGGACCTAGGGAGGATCAGAGAGCGGGAATTTGCCGAATCCGTACCGGATGCTCGGGTTGAACTCGCCGGAGCAAAATCTCGGAATTCCTCGTCGATGCTTCACGGTTTGATCCAAGAATTGGAGGAGAGCAGCACCACCGTAGCGCGCTCCCGTAGCCGTGATTGCTCGGCCGTGAAACCCCCTGTGGAGGGCTGTCCACGAGCGCCCGATCACGTTCTTGAGCTAGGTCGCCGCTGTGGCGGTTGTTCTCGGGCGGGGGAGGCGGTAGCTCGAGGGTTTAGGCAACTGGGAAGTGGAGTCCGAGCTCAGGACGCTGTCTAGCAGCTCCAGGAGGGAAGGACGCGAGCGTTTTGCCGTTTCTCTGATCGGACCGAGAGGTGGAGGGGAAGAACGGCTCGGTTCAGCGTCGCCCGCGAGGAGGAGAAGGCAAATCACTTTTGCTTCGGTCAGGGGGGTGATCACGTCGCAGGACCGCCTCTGGGCGCCGGTGCCTGGGAGAGCACAGCAAGAGGTGGCCTGGCCAGCCCTCGGTGGCACCACGGTGGGAGAGCTGCTCGTGGGTGTTGAATCACCGAGACAAGTCAATTGCTTCCTGTGTAAGTTTAATTTTTCCAGCTCACTGCCATGTGGGTCCCACCCTACATTGTTTTCCCAAATATCTTCTCATGCTGATCCTCTTAATTCCCCAAAATTCTGAGTTTAAAAGGGTGGCTAGAATTTGAATTCTCCAAATTCAGTTTGAATTGGTATGACAAATTGAATTTTGCTAGAATTTACAAATGCTTTTCTTAAACTCCTTTTTGAGCCCACCCTATAAATGAAAAGTTTGTGATCCAACTTTTCCCCGTAATTCCAATTATATGGCTGCATATTTATTCAAAGTTTTTGGTCACCACTTGTGTTAGCTTTGAGTTTCAAATCTGATTTTTAAACTTACATCCAAAGAGGTATTTAACTCCTTATTGGTTCAACACTTTTAAATAAAAATGTGAGCCTCATTTTGGGTGGTTATCCATGTATTACTTTGCATGAAGAAAAGTTTTAGCAAGTCCCATTTTCATGTCTTTGCCACACATTTGAACTCAAACCTTGGTTTTTATTCATACACATTTTTGGGACTTTTACATTCCTCCCCCCTTAAAAGGATCTCGTCCCGAGATTACAAAAGAAGAATGAGACGGGAGAGGTAATTACAAACTGTACAAAGCTAAAAGTTCCGGTGTGACACCCTCGCCTCGGGTGTCAGCATATGTTCATGTTCTATGAAGAGGAAACATTTTAATGAAAAATAAGAACATAGAGAATTATCAAAAGAATAGCCAATAAAGCCCTCAAAGAGCGCCGAAGGCAACTTCCGCGGCCAGCAGGCCACGTGGCGTGTTTGGAGCTCATCCCTGCAAAGTGGGGAGAGGCCGTCGCCAAGCCGGCTACGTGGCAGGGGCTCGTCTCCGCAATTGGAAAGAGGTCCGACCCTGTGGGACACGTGTTGCCCACGGAACTAGCCTCTGCAGAAGAAGCAAAGGCATTTCCGCAAGACACGTGTCATCCTCGGAGCTAGTCCTCGCGAAAATCAGAGGACCAGTCACGCGGGATGCGTGTCGATCTCAGAACCCATCTCCGAGAAGCCCGAATCTATCGAACATGTGTCGCCACCGGAGCTTATCTCCGGGAGGTCCGTCGCAGCTAAACACGTGTCGACCTCAGAGCCGTCCCTGAGGAAAAAAGAGAGGGAAGACCGGCGCCAACACATGGCGTGCGCGGAGCTCACCTCCGAAGAAGAGGGAGGTCTCGCTCGTTTGACACACGGCACAACCGGAGCTCGTCTCTGCAGGAAAGGAGACACCAGGCCCCGGAGGACACGTAGAGCTTCCGGAGCTCATCATCGCGGAGGTAACGAGTTCTGGAGCGGTTTTTACGTGTAAAGATACCGGTACGCAACAGAAACCGATCTGAATTCCACGATGTTACTAAAGATAAGACGTTAGGATCCAACAAAGATCTGAATAAGACTCTTATTCAGGATACAATCAGATTAGGACTCTTCTCTTCTCTATTATAAATAGAACCCAAAACCTCTGGCCGAAACCACAAACTTCTCTTTCAACTCCTGAGCCGACGACTTAGAGCCCTAGCCCTAACTCGCCGAGCAAACCATCACCGAAGTGCAACAAGGGAGATCATCGGAGAAGAACCGAGCGGTCTGAGGAGGACCTCGAAGTCAAGAAGAACGTGAGGTAGGACTTCAATATCATTGTGTTCATCTCTTTGCATCTGTTCTTCAATTCCTTTCGAACAGAAGCCTTCTCGTGGGCAGATCACTTGATGATCAGTTTGATCTAAAGACAAGATCATCGCCACGTCCACCTTTGATCCGAACACCTCTGTCCATACAAGGCCATGTAAAAGAACACGTACTGATCAATCTAATAAAACTAATCACGAGATAGCATGCATATGCATCATCGCATCTAGTTTAAGGTTTGCGCATAAATATTGATTGCTGTGAATCCTGTATGCACGTGATCCTACCTAGCAGGACAAGCTCAGGGAGCTGTCTACGACGAACTGCAGCAACCAGGTTTTGAGAATCAAGAACAACCGGAACCGCAAGAACAAGGCAAGTGCTCCTTGACCATATTGATCCTATGTTTTGGGTAAAACTGTTTTGTTTTGCGAAAAGGTGTGCGTACTGAGTCAAACGTGATGGGAAGCCCTTTTATAGGAGTTTACTAGTTTTGATTAAACCACCCTTGTCGCCTGGGAAGTTTATGAGTCGGGTATGCTTTTTGCTTTATGCTTCGCTGAGTCTATGGGATTGGGAAGCGAGATAGATGTGTCTAGCTAACTGCACTCGTACTGATAATAAGTAACTGATGAGGTTAATGAATATGGATCAGAGGGAGATCTAGGCAAGCCTGGGTTTGTGAATGAGGTAGCATGAGATGATGGTTTTACTTGCCGTAGATCTAAGGACCGGTTCATGCATGCACATGCTAGGATAACAGTGCCACCACAAGGCCAAGTATGGGTGCGGCTTAGCTGAGTAATTAGGTAAGTTGCTAGAGTGTTATGGACTGTGGAAGGCGCGGGGAATGGGAGTCGAGTGAGGACTGCCCTGTGAACTGCATGGCACAAGAGGGGGCCCGTGGGTGGGAGAATTGGAGATTCTAGCCTGCCGGTGAAACCTTAGTGAGTCCATACATCTAGTAACCCCTTTGTAAAGGCTATTTTGTGATCTCTTGACCATACACCGACGGTTGTGTACTGGTATAATGGAGGTTCTGCAGTCGCCGACGGGTGACGAAATCACAAACTTGTGGGTAAAGAGGTGCAAACTCTGTAGAAGTCTAAAACTATCATGATAGCCGAGCTTACGGTCACGAGCACCTGGCTAAACTGCCATGATTAGTTGGGATGGATATTGGGATGATTATTGGGATGGTTATTGGGAAGGTTCTTAGTTATGATTATTGGTTTGGTTATGGTTTGGTTTGGGACTGTTGAGTCTGGGTGATGAGATGGTTGCATGACTGTTGGGACATGACATGAGATTGGTCTCGATGTGAGACGAGGTTGTTTTACGAGGTGAGATGGTAGCGAATACGAGGAGGTATTCGTGAGTATGAATAAAGGATTGGTTAATGTTCGGATAGAACACAGGAAGTGATGGAGGTATGTTGGTAATTTAATACATGCTGAGATTACATCTAAAGCTAAGTTGCTGTTTTATCATGGTTTTACAAATCTGCTTTTCTGCAAATAAGCCTTTTTTACCTACCTTGTTTATAAGCTGCATATCATGTGTTTTTCCCGCACTTGCTGAGTACATCATTATACTCAAACTTGCATTATTACATCATCATCAGCAGCAGGAGAAGCCTACTATGAAGATCAAGTGGAGCAATATGGCGTGTGATCTGTTCTCAACCTTGCCTGTGGAGGGAGTAGAGATGGAGCCACTGCTGCTTAGTTTTGCTTCCGCATTAGTTTTTGCTTCCGCATTAGAATAAAGACTTCCGCTGCATAGAAATAAGAATTCCGCTGTGAGCATGAGTCCAAGACTCATGAGATATTGTAATAAACATTGTTATTCGTGGTAATATATGATCTGAATTCAGTTTGTGGAATGTATGTGTATGTGTGATGAACATACTGGACACACATATGCATTAGTTCTTGGTTCCGTGGTTTTTCCACAGAATTGAGGGCGTCACATCCGGATAGTTGGTGCGGAGGTAATCTTCACTTTCCCACGTCGCCTCTTCCGCGGTGTGATTACTCCACAGCGCCTTGAAAAATCGGATCGTCCGGTTCTGGGTTACCCGGGCCTTTTCATCCAAAATCTGAACCGGTCGCTCGGTGTAGGTCAGGTCCGGTTTCAATTCGTCGATTTCCTCGGTGCGAACAGCAGCGGTGAATTTGAGGCACTTCCGCAGCTGTGACACATGAAATACATCATGAACACCCGCTAGACTTGCCGGTAATTCTAGCCGGTAGGCTACGGGTCCGCGCTTCTCCGTGATAGCAAAAGGACCAATAAAATGGGGGGCGAGTTTCCCCTTTACACCGAACCGGTGAATTCCCTTCATCGGAGATACACGAAGATAAACGTGTTCTCCGATGTCAAAATGTAATGGCCTACGCCTTTGATCAGAGTAGCTCTTCTGTCGGGATTGTGCAGCCTTTAAGTTCTCTTGTATCAACCGAACTCGGTCTTTGGCTTCGTTGACAAGATCAATCCCAAACAGAACTCTTTCGCCGGACTCACACCAATTCAGCGGTGTGCGACACTTCCGGCCGTAGAGAGCTTCATACGGTGCTATTTTAATACTTGCTTGATAACCGTTGTTGTATGAAAACTCCGCCAACGGTAGGTGATCATCCCAATTCCTACCGTGGTGGATGGCACATGCCCTTAACATATCTTCCAGCACCTGATTCACCCTCTCAGTTTGTCCATCGGTTTGAGGGTGATATGCGGAGCTTCTAATCAGCTTGGTGCCCAACGAGGCATGCAGCTGCTCCCAAAAATGAGCAACAAACAGCGCACCTCGATCTGAGATGATGGTCTTCGGGACACCATGGAAGCATATGATTCTAGAGATGTATAACTCAGCATATTGCTTGGCTCAAAAATGAGTGTTCACCGGTATGAAATGAGCCGACTTCGCCAACCGGTCAACGATCACCCATATCGAGTCATGCTTCCTGGATGTGAGCGGTAATCCAACGATGAAGTCCATACTCACATCCTCCCACTTTCACGCCGGTATATTTAGAGGTTGTAGCGGTCCGGCTTTCCGCATATGAACAGCCTTGACCTGTCTACACGTATCACACTCGGATACGTATTTAGCAATCTCCATCTTCATCCTCGTCCACCAAAATTTCTGTTTCAAATCTCGGTACATCTTGTTACTTCCGGGATGAATGGAAATTTTCAACAGGTGGGCTTCATCCAATATCTTCTTCCGGAGTTTCATATTACGCGGTACCACTATACGGTCATTGAACCATATTGTACTGTTCTCATCCTTCCGGAAACATTTCACCTCTCCGTTGTCTAGTCTTCTCCGTATGTGAGACATACCTCTGTCTCTTCTTAGAGCCTCGACAATCTCTTCACGGATTGTTGGAATGAGTGCGAGATTATAAAGCGCGCCATACGGAATGACACGGAGACTTGGTTCTTCAGCTTCCAACTCAGCAGCCGCCAAGTTGTGAACGTGGGCTTTCCGACTAAGCGCGTCGGCAACCACGTTTGCTTTTCCCGGATGATAATGGATCTCAATTTCATAATCTTTTATGAGCTCCAACCATCTCCGTTGTCTCATATTCAGCTCCTTCTGCGTGAAGATATACTTCAAGCTTTTATGGTCGGTGTAGAGGTGAACAAGATTACCAAGTAGATAATGTCTCCACATCTTTAACGCCAACACCACTGCAGCAAGCTCGAGATCGTGAGTTGGATACTGCTGCCCGTGGTTTCGCAGTTGACGAGACCCATAGGCGACTACACGCCCTTCTTGCATCAGAACACAGCCGAGACCGATGCCGGATGCATCACAGTATACATCAAATGGCTTCGTCGTGTCCGGCTGAGCAAGAACCGGAGCTGTTGTGAGATGTTTCACCAAGGTTTTGAATGCGGCTTCACATGCTGCATTCCACATGTATTTAGTGCCCTTCTTCAGCAGCTCCGTCATTGGTTTAGCAATTTTTGAGAAGCTCGGAATGAACCTCCGATAATACCCTGCTAAACCTAGGAAACTTCGGACCTCGTGGATAGATTTGGAAGACTCCCACTTCAGCACTTGTTCAATTTTGCTGGGGTCCACGGCAATACCTTCTGCTGAAATAATATGGCCTAGGAAAGGCACTTGATCAGTCCAGAATTCGCACTTGCTGAACTTGGCATATAATTGGTGCTCCCTCAACCGTTGTAGCACGATACGCAGATGTTCAGCGTGCTCTTGTTTTGATTTGGAGTAAACCAGTATTTCGTCGATGAATACCACGACGAACTTGTCTAACTCCGGCATGAACACAGAATTCATCAAGTACATGAAGTGTGCCGGAGCGTTGGTTGGCCCAAATGACATGACGAGGTACTCATAGAGCCCGTATCTCATCGAGAAAGCTGTCTTCGGTATGTCCTCCGGTCGAATTTTGATTTGATGATATCCCGACCGAAGATCCATCTTCGAAAATACCTTTGCACCCACAAGTTGATCAAACAGGATGTCGATGCGGGGCATAGGATACTTGTTCTTTATCGTGACAGCATTTAGAGGACGATAATCAACACATAGCCATAGTGCTTCGTCCTTCTTCTTAACGAACAGCGCTGAGCAACCCCAAGGTGAAGAACTTGGTCGTATGAAACCCTTGCTCGTAAGTTCATTCAGTTGCTCTTTCAACTCCGCTAGCTCGTTAGGTGCCATCTTGTAAGGCCTTCGTGAGATAGGCGTCGTTCCTGGCGCCAGTTCAATCTTAAACTCGACGTCCCGTTCGGGTGGCATGCCCGGTAAGTCATCGGGAAATATGTCGGGATAATCACGTACCACCAGAATATCTTCAAGTTTAAGTGCTTCCGTGTGGTAGGCCTCTACCATATCTGGATCTTCGCTGCCTAAAAACAGTGTGTGCTGTCCGTGAATCGGCGAGTCAATCTGGACAGTACGGTTACCGATATTGAGAACGGCACCGTGACGATTTAACCAAGACATCCCCAATATAATGTCTATCTTCTGCCTCTCCAACATAATCAGCGATGTTGGGTATATTTTTCCGCCCAAACACAAAGCTGCTCGGGACACAATCTGATTGGCAGAGATATTTCCTCCCGGTAAACGTATAAGAAAAATCGTTGTGGGAGTATTGGTGGATAATTGGTGCTGATCCACGCATGTTTTGCTGATAAAATTTTGGGTTGCACCAGAATCAAAAAGTATAAGCACGGGCACGTCTTTGAGAGTGAACATGCCCGCTAACACCGGTGCTCCCTCCGGTACATCCTCAATAGCCAGATGTTGCACACTCCCGGATTGCAATGCTGTTATGTTGACTTGAGCAGGTGGCGGCATACCACCTGACGATGATGGCTGTTTGGTGTTCACCAACTTTCCCGGCATTCCTGCCTAAAATGCCCAGAACGGTGGAAATAAGAACACTGAGGTTTCCTTGGTTCGTCGTTGACTTGTGGTTGAGGAGTTGATGTACTTGGCTGCAGCAATGATGCCACAGGTGTCATTCGTTGCTGCGGCAAAGGTGTTGCTTCAAGACAAGATTCTTGAGCAGGAAATCTGTACGGAGTTGATCTCACTGGCGTTTGCCATCTTTCATCGGATGGTGTGTGATACACCACACGGTATTTAGGAGGAACAACTGGTGTGTCTTCTTGCACATCCTCCCGGTCCCTCTTCTCTACTTGACACTCAAGTGTCACTTGTTCTTGCAGCAGAGCAGCACTGATCAACTCGGTGTAACTGCCTTGATTGAACAAAGCTAACTTCTCTTTTAGTATGGCACTCAAGCCATAGAAAAAGTAGTCACACATTGCAGCTTCGCTCGTCGCATAAGCAGGAGCATATTGTGCCAGAAGGTTGAATCGTCTGACATAATCGAGGACACTCATGTCCCCCTGCTTCAAGTTTCTGAATTCTTTCTGTTGGGCCTTAATAAAACCCATAGGAATGTGACGAGCACGGAATGCTTCACGAAATTCCGTCCATTCCACTTGATGGCCTTCCGGAACGGTAGCGAGATAAGCAAACCACCAATTTCTGGCGGCTCCATGGAGCTGTTGAGCTGCAAATAATGTCTTCTGATATTCGTCGCACTCAAACACTCCAAACTTGGACTCCATAACTCGAAGCCACTGATCAGCTTCCACTGGTTCATTGGCTTCCGTGAAGATTGGCGGTTGTGTCGCCAAGAAATCCAAATAGGCGTTCCGAGGTGGAACGTCCTGTTGTGCATGTTGGAGTAATCCCTGTTGTACCAAGGCTTGGAGTAGTCTTGTGTTCTCTTGACTTGACTCGACCATCTGAGTCATGAACTCCGCCCATACCGTTGATGACGGTGCCCGTGGTGGAGTCGAATCATCACCGTCTCGACGAGAACCTTCAGTCCTACTCAGAGAAAGAGTACGCACCATACTGCAAAAGAATAATTTTTTTTGAGGGGAGTCAAAACTTGATCTCAGCAGTATGTGAAAGTATGTAAAATATGAACATGCTAAAACTTTATGAAAGCATAACAATACTTCATGTTTACACATCTTTCTAAAGCCATCATAAAGAATCCCCTTATTCTGTACAGAACTGACCTTTCTGTACTTAACCCAGATTTTGATCTGTTTACAAACATTTTCATATCTCAAGTTGAATACCAAAGTTAAATTTAACTTCAGTATATTTCCAACAAGTACTCTAATGCCCCTAGATCATCTCTGGATCAATAGCTATGATTGTTCAAAGTTGACAGAATTTTCTGGATAAAATTTGCCAGCATCTCCTTTGTATGTGGCTGTTTTCATCACAGTTTTACATACAAATGGAATAAAATATGAACAAACTATGAACTACAAAATTGTTGCAAGTTTCATAACCTTTCCAACGGTGTATCATAAGACCCTTAGAGATTTTGTTTCTACCGAATGTTATATCTCATTTACAGGAACATCCAGAGAAGGTTGTAGCTGTTCTGTTTTCTGAACATTTTACATTCAACTGGACACTCAACCAAGTTGGTGGTCGGATTTGGCTCTGGAGTTCTACAGAAAAGTTGTAGAACACTTAATAACCTTTCCAGAACTGTATCAAACACCTCCATTGGGTCAAGCTAATCAGAGTTATGCTCTGTTAAAGTCCAGAAGAATTTCTGTCTGAACAGAGCACTCTGTATTTGAGATCAAAAGAAACCTAATAATTCTCTTCTTTGAAACTTAGTTCAAATGAAGAGTTCAGTAACTAATATGTGCTATCAAACATCCATTTTTAGTTTGAAAGTTAGTCATGAATGATTTCTTCATAGGAAAGAATACTATTAAGTGTAGTACTGTGACGATGCACCGTAAGACATATGACAGTACTACGTTGCTTCACCAAAGAAACCTAACCGGATTACACCGGCATATACGTATCCTTAGGTGGCACTAAAACGGTCACTCGCAAACGTGTTCTACACGCACTAAGGTTTTCGTGGTTAGTACCTACATAAGCCACACTCAATCATCAGGTTCGGCTGCACACCGAACCCGGTATCCATAACAGTTTGTACACCCGTCCGTCATCACTCGCACAGGTGTTCTCAAGCTAAACACGCCTTGAGCTACGTGTTCACGTTACTGACCACGTGACGGGGTCTCCCAAATTGCACCATGCACGCCAGGGACAGATGTTGCTCGAATACCCCAAACGACATGAAGAGTCGTAGAGGATACTAAAGCGAGTCGGGTTACCTGCCACCCGTGAGGCTCCACCCTTCAGCTTGTGCGCACTGGTGGACAACGCATACGTGCACCCCCCCAATACATAGACGTCCTGAGATGCACGATTTTCTGACATAACAAATAAGTTAGCTTGCCACCTTCATAATATGCTAATAATAGTCCTTATGTGGGCCTAGTACCGTTATCTCACCGTATCCTAAGTTTTTGACATAATATGATGCTCAATCCGTGGTCTGTTCCCAACGCAGCTCTGATACCACGCTGTGGGGACCACGGGACCTCGTCGGGTGGTGCCGTGTTATGCGGCACCCAACAGCACACGGATCGATGAAAACCCATCATATTACATAAGTATTTTGCGGAAGCGTACAAGAAAGTTTTACAAATACTTGTATCAGAGTAAGCTACAGCAGAAGACTATCTCTCTCACGAATCATCTCTATCCGCGGACTGTCTCTTACTAGCAACACGAAGAACACTCTGCAGCGGCGAGGATGCTCCTTGAGTAAACACTCGGAGGTTCCCGAGTCTCATCGGCATCCTTTCTCATAAGCATGAAGTCAATTACCTGCAAAGCAACTTGGATAGCATCCGTGAGCATAACGCTCAGCAACACTTAACCGTCGCCCTAAACATGAAACTGTATGTGAGGTTATGAACCTAAAATAGGATGGCAGAAGCATAATTAAACTCGCCTAAAAGTGAATCCTTACTTTCAAGTATTCATTGCAGTATTTTAAGTAACCTTGGGCACGCCACATCGGGAGTCCACAATCAAACAAGAAACACTTTCCCCCGATGTAAATTGCTCATGGCATAAAAGAATCGAGTTTGCACTAGCCTATTCATCAAGATCCAATACAAAGCTAGTATAATACTTCATATCAATATGATTAGTTCCTTTCTCATGCAAGTTCTTACTACGTCACGACTGTGAGAACAAGTATGCTCGGTCCATTCCGCGAGCGACGGTGATTCAAATCAATAACACTCGGACTACACGACACGTACGCCCGTACTCAACGTTGCCTACAACAACCATCACTGACATCGTATGTGGCAGCCTTTCCCCCGTTTCACCCCCGCTGAATCGATCAAGTCGCCCCATACAGTAGCCACTCTCATGGTGCACCTGCCGACGTGAGATGTCATGAGAATGTTCCCCACATACTGCACACCGGCTGTCCGCCTGAGGCGACCCGAAAAGTCCCAACGACAGCTTCCCGACGTACATCGGTTTACTGGGTCCCATATAGCCAGCATGAGTCCGGTACACAACTCAAACTTGTTCAACAGGTCCGCATACGGATCGGTCCTTGACCGACACAGACAGGTCTACAGCACCCAGGCCCCTATGTCCTGCTGCCCCTACAACCTTCCGGTCCCAACTTTAACTTGCTAATTCATTTATGAACCAATCCCGTATGCCCCTGTTGTTCCTGAAACTGCGAGTAGCATCTCACCACTCGACTTCTACCGAACCGTACTTAAGCATGGCAGTTCTACACGGTGAAAGACACCTAGCCAATACTCCATGGGTCATTTGGCTATGCAAGAGGAGTATCAAACACTAGACCTAATGCACAGTTCGTCTCTTAACCGAAAGTGAATACAAAATAAAAACTTAATAGCTGTTAAATGCAAACCGGAGCTTGCCTGTTTTGCAGGGTAGTCGTATATAATCAGTTAGTGTCCTTGCTGATCCACCCTTGATTCTCCGGAACTTGATCCACTTCAATGAACCACTCCTTTGAATCCCATTCGTTGTGGTTCCTACTGAAATGCATATGCACATGTTTTATAGAATGTAATGGAAAGAAGTTATAGAATAAAGTTCTTAGGAACAGAGGTTGTGTGGAAAAGCCAAGAATGGCTCGGTTTGTCTCTGTTGTGCAAAGAACAGACTTAAACTAAATTGACCTTAAGGCCTTAGCCATACACTAACCATTTTCCCTAATGAACATAATAGATACGCTGAAAAGATTTGAGTGCCACTGAAGAACAAGAACTCCAATGGCCTCAAGACTTTTACAGCAGGTTCTATACTACCTAAGGATTTAGCTTGCCAAATTACAGCTAATGTGGAGTCAAATTGTGTTCTCCATAATTTCACAATGTCTCTTATGTATTTCCACCTATACATAAGTATGGAGAATAGAAACAGGGAGTTCTACAGCTCAACTTAGGCTGATAATTTACCTGTAAGTTCTTGGTCACATGAGAGTAGTCTGGTCCAAAATTCAGCCCTTTTACTGGAGTAGTTCTTCCAGAACAATTCTTTAAGCATTTCTACCCAAAAGAATTAATTCTGGACTAATGTGCATTTTCATGCCCAATTAAGTGAACTACAATTTCAAGTATGTCTCAGAGAGCTTGCCTACACTTTCCTATGATTTTAGGAGCTAGGTATTTCCCAGAATAGATTTTTGAAGTGAGAAACATTTTCTGAAAATGTTTCTGGACTTTTATGAACACATCAGTTTGTTTTTGGCAAATTCCTACTCAAATGATCTTCAAATGAGCTGAATATTTGCTAGTAGGTCAACACTATGCTAAAGAATATTCTGGCAAAATTAGGGGTTTTTTGATAACCCAAACTCCCTCAATAATTCTTTTTCAGAAAACCTTCCAAGAATTTTCAAGAATATAATATTAACTTTCATACCAATCTGAGTTCATATTTGGATAGAACTCAGAGAGATGAATCCAAGCCAAGTGGAATCACTCAATTTGGAGGTTTCTACCGAGAATTATGAATTTTCAAAGTTTGGGCCAACTCTGGAATTGTTTTCCTACAGAAAATCCTATTGGGCCCGCTTATTTAAATTCCAACCAATCAGAACTGGGCCACACCGGGGCCACGGGGTTTTGCGCGCCAGCACACGGGATCCCGGCCACACCCGATCACAGGTTTGAATTTTGAGCTGCTGACCGACGGGGCCCATGCCTTCTTCAACCTCCCGCCGGCTCCTTCGCGCCCGTGCGCTCCCCCCTCGCCGGAGCACGTCGGTGCTCGCCGCCCGCCGTTCCCAGCCACCATCCAGACTAGGACTGGCCGCCAGGGGGTTTGCGATGTCGAGGAACACGACCGTGGGGTTGTCTCAGGCTGCCGACGACCGGAGATGTCTCGGCGACATGCGACGGCCTCTGTTGAGGTTCGGCGCCGTCGGCCGTGGGTTCCAACCCGCCAAAACCTCGGCCAACCAGCTCTACAGAACCAGTGGGTGATCGCGAAGCTCGGCAAGGTCATGGATTAGCTCAGAAACAGCGGAAAAGGGGTCGGCACCATGCGCCTGATTGGTCCCGCGAAGAACGCCCTCGGTAGAGCTTGCAATTCATCGCTCTGAGGTGTTTTCGTGCTAAGGTTGCTGAAAGCAAAATGACTGCCGACTAGTCTAGCTGCTACGTGCAAGATTTGAGGACCTAGGGAGGATCAGAGAGCAGGAATTTGCCGAATCCGTACCGGATGCTCGGGTTGAACTCGCCGGAGCAAAATCTCAGAATTCCTCGTCGATGCTTCACGGTTTGCTCCAAGAATTGGAGGAGAGCAGCACCACCGTAGCGCGCTCCTGTAGCTGTGATCGCTCGGTGAAACCCCCTGTGGAGGGCTGTCCACGAGCGCCCGATCACGTTCTTGAGCTAGGTCGCCGCTGTGGCGGTTGATCTCGGGCGGGGGAGGCGGTAGCTCGAGGGTTTAGGCGTCGGGGAAGTGGAGTCCGAGCTCAGGACGCTGTCTAGAAGCTCGGGGAGGGAAGGACGCGAGCGTTTTGCCGTTTCTCTGATCGGACCGAGAGGCTGAGGGGAAGAACGGCTCGGTTCAGCGTCGCCCGCGAGGAGGAGAAGGCAAATGACTTTTGCTTTGGTCAAGGGGGGTGATCACGCCGCAGGACCGCCTCTGGGCGCCGGTGCCTGGGAGAGCACAGCAAGAGGTGGCCTGGCCAGCCCTCGGTGGCACCACGGTGGGAGAGCTGCTCGTGGGTGTTGAATCACCGAGACAAGTCAATTGCTTCCTGTGTAAGTTTGATTTTTCCAGCTCACTGCCATGTGGGTCCCACCCCACATTGTTTTCCCAAATATCTTCTCATGCTGATCCTCTTAATTCCCCAAAATTCTGAGTTTAAAAGGGTGGCTAGAATTTGAATTCTCCAAATTCAGTTTCAATTGGTATGACAAATTTGAATTTGGCTAGAATTTACAAATGCTTTTCTTAAACTCCTTTTTGAGCCCACCCTATAAATGAAAAGTTTGTGATCCAACTTTTCCCCATAATTCCAATTATATGGCTGCATATTTATTCAAAGTTTTTGGTCACCACTTGTGTTAGCTTTGAGTTTCAAATCTGATTTTTAAACTTACATGCAAAGAGGTATTTAACTCCTTATTGGTTCAACACTTTTAAATAAAAATGTGAGCCTCATTTTGGGTGGTTATCCATGTATTACTTTGCATGAAGAAAAGTTTTAGCAAGTCCCATTTTCATGTCTTTGCCACACATATGAACTCAAACCTTGGTTTTTATTCATACACATTTTTGGGACTTTTACATTTAGCATGCTGAAAAGTGGACTTTTTGTGAAGTACACATTTCTATGAGTCTTAGGATTTGGTTTCACCATTTTTGGAGCTTCCTACTTGGAGATATTGATTTACGAGATTTGGGGAAAAGCTGAAAAAGTTTCAGTTGTTTCCCATTTTTCAGAGACCTAGAGGATTAAAATACCATTTGATCCAGTAAATGAAGTCAAATGACTCTGAAATTTTTACTGGAGTTTAATGATATTTAGATGAAGGTTCTGACCAAATTGGAAATTTTCCAATTAACAGAACTCCTGGAGTTATGCCTAATATTTTTCTTAAAGGGATTAATGAGCCAAATCCAAGGACTTCCATAAAAATTATGATGCACCAATGGATAGCATTTATCAATAGGATTCTAACGAAGTTTATTTGAGAACTTTTGGACATTCCTACACAAAGTTATGGCTGTTTGAAGTTTGAATGAAAATCTGAAAAGAATTGAAATGTTTAAACTACTGACAGTGGGTTCCACACCATGGTTGTCTTCTACCTCGCACCAGCGGCGGCGTGCGCCGGTGAGGCTCGCCAGAATGGGGTTCCCGGTCGCCCCAGGAGCTGAAACTCGCGGCTTATAGATTTTTGACCATGAGGAACTCGATGGTGGGGTCGGTTTGGACAACATTTGGCTGGAACACCCCGCACAATGGCGGCAGCGACGGCTAGGGTTGTAGCGATGGTGTTATCACGCTAGGATGCACCAAATCATCAGGGGTTTGGTCGGAGAGCACCGTGGCAACTCGAGGAATCCAAAAATGGACCCCAATCACGATGGGAAGGCCGACAACTATACTCTCGATGGTGAGCCGAGGTGTTTTTCACCGGCTGCGAGAAAAATGGCTATTACCTAGCCGATTCTTAATGGTTTCATCGCTTCTTCTCCGAGGGTGGGCGCTAGGGTGTGAGGAAGCTTCTTGCTACGGGTTTCGACCAAAGGTTGATTGTACAAGTGGAATTCAAGGTTAGACCGATCTCTATGGCTATGAACTCGGTTTCATGAAAACATGAAATTCGAGCTAACAACTTGAGCAAACGATGAACGCCTTTTTTCTACAGGATCTAGGCTTGCACGGGCACCTTTTTCGTGTAGGAAGGTGGAGGATATGATGGCCATAGCGCTGCAGCGACGGTGAGCCAAAACAGGGTCACCGTTTTCACCTTGGAACCGCGGTGACGATCGTCAATTTGAGTGCACCACGAGCAAGGAAATTTGGAGTTGAGGTGGTAGAACACTAGAGCACGACGTTGCACTGCTTTTTGGAGTTTGGAGCTTGATTAATCGGAGCTCCACCGGGCTGGGCAATCGAGAACAGAAAAGCGTGGCCACCGGTTTGTTATTCGCGGGAGAGAACAGAGGAAGCACGGGAGAGTAAGATAACCGGCTGCACTCGTGCGTGAGGGATGAGGGCGAGCAAAAGATTGGGGAGTTCCTTCCAGAGGGCGCCCAGGCAGGCAGCTCGCTGGCAACTGCTCCTCGCGGTAGCGCACGCTGAAGAAACGGGGGAGGCGGTTCCCACCGAGAGACTGACAAGTGGGTCCCCCTAGCTCTTCAATTTGCTCCTCTCTGGTGCTTTGAGATTCCCACATAATCTTTGTCGAAAATTCACCAAATTTGGAGGGTAGACTAAGAAAAATATGTGGAACTCATATGAGCTCAGATTTTTAAATTGAGCAAGTTTTGTTCAGATTCACATTCAAATTTGAATTCAAATGCTCTCTCAATTATTCCTTTGAATAAAGAGTATATGAGCTCCAAAACTTTCCCAATTTGGAAGATAAGCTATTAGGTACAATCAAGACTTCTTGGTTGATTCAATTGTATGGATTTGTACCATTTGAACATGAATCATTCAAAAAATAAATCAATGGATGTTTAAATTTCCCACCCTCTTCATAGTGGTTGTTTACATGAGTTTAAATCATGTAGTGGAGTCCACTCCTCATGTTAACATGTGTTAAGAATGAGTTAGATAAAATTTTTGAACTCCCTCACATGTCCATTGTGTGTCAATCATTTTATGTGACACATAATTAGTTCTTATTCTCCTCAACTTTTCTTCATAAGTTGAAATACAACTTTACAAAAGTTAGGGATGTTACAATCGCCTCTTATGGGACAAGCTCGGCCAAGGAGAGCACAGCCGGAGTAACCACATCCCTGGCCCCTTCAGGATCTGCTGTCAGCTCACGAAAGCCGCGAAGAAGATGAAGATCGAGGGTGGGGTAGTGAGACAGCATGGCCCCTAGCCACTCGAGCCCCGCAGAAGACCCCGACTTCCCCGACATCCCGTCACCGACCATCCACCGTGCCAAGCGCCTTGACCTGACGACCGGAGAGCCCGACTCCGGACGGTCGCCGAGAACTAGGTCACATATTGACCGCCCGACGCCCCGGAGGATGGCAAACTCCGACTTAAGCGCCGCGAAGTGCTGGGTAACTTGCCGAAGCTGCGAATCCGGGGAGGTGAGGTCCGCCGAGGTAGATCCCAGCATCGAACCCAACATCCGATCACAAGTCGCTGCCACTAGGCGCCGAGTCTTCTCCAGTGTTCGTTCCTCAGCAGAGAGTCAAGCATGCAGATTCTCGACATCCTCCCCTGAGCCTTGGCCAGGTCTCCAGCGACGGTGATGCGCCCTCGCGTTTCTACAATAAAACATACCACAAAGATGTTAAGCCTGAGCGGAAGCATGAAGCCAAAAGAAGGGACCAACCCGTGATTTTGTCCCTTGTCTTCTCCACAATGACCAGGGCTTCTTGTATCTCCCGGCTATGGGCCGCCAGCTCCTCCGCTGCCCGAGCCATGCCACCTCGCGCTGTCTCGGCAATCGCACAAAGGTGGGCGAGCTCCATGGACGACGACGCTTCCCCTTCGATCGCGGCAGCCACTTCCCAAGCCGTCCCCTATGCAACGGCCCGGGCCCTCTCGAGCTCCGCTCGCACCTCTGCCAGCTCGGCCTCCGCATGGTGATGGCGATCCTCGCTCACAGGAAGATGCCAGAAGTCTTCAGCAGCTCAGCAAACCAGCTCCTACCTACAAGGGAGAGACCCTTCGTCAAAACCCAAGAACCCACGATGGCAAGAAGAGAAAAAAGACTCACCAGACCACTCGGGGCCACCTCCCACAATTGCCCAAGCACGACGTCTAGACGGCTGCACACCACCGAGAGACTCGACTGAACACTGACAAGCTGGGAACAAAGGGAACCCAGGTCTCCCTCTTGTCCCCACTCATCCGGCTCTAAGACACCGCTGGCTTCGGGCCCGGCAGCCCTCGCATCCAGAGACAACAGACGCTCTGGCCGCAGTAGTCGGGGAACGACGCCCGCGGCCAGCACCTCACCTCCGGTGATAGAAAGACCCAGAACAGTCACCGGGCCAGAGGTCTCGGCAGGTTTCTCCCCCACCAATCCACCCGTCGGTAAGGAAAGGCCTCCTTGCCAAATCTTCGGGCGAGATCGTGGCCCCCGAGAGAACCTCAGCGTGAGGACGAGCCTCCTGCACAAAGGCACTGGTCAGAAAGCCTAGTCGAGAAGAGGACAATGCTGAAGGAGGGAAAGGAAAGTACCTCTCTGAGACGGCCCGATGCCGCCCGTTTAGTCACGGAGACGGGGCACTTCCCCGGGAATCGCATTGGGTGGTGCCGTGTTGTGCGGCACCCAACAGCACAATACAAGGAACAATGTATTACATAAAACAACAGCGGAAGCTTACAAGTTTTTCTTTGTAAATAATTACATCAAGTAGCTACAGCGGAAGTCTATAACAATTCACGTCGAATAACTAAGAGCACTCGAGATGAAGTCCAGCCCGCGGACTCCTCTCGCTAGCAACACGAAGACAACAGCAGCGGCTGGGTTCTCCATGTGTTACATGACTCAGAAGTCTCCGAGTCTCACCGGACAACCTTCTTCTTAGCATCGATGTTAACCTACAAAACCACTTATATAGCAAGCGTGAGCACATAGGCTCAGCAAGAATGATCCGTCTCTCCTAAACAAGAAACTCTACATGCACGACGGTTGCAATTGGGTTAGCTAGATTTGCATAAAGGACTCGCCTAAAGTTGATCCTTAACTTTCAAATGTTAGGTCTCATTGTGCAGACCTTGAGCCGAAAAGCATCGCAACTCCACAATCAAACAAGAAACGCTTTGTTGCGATGCTCCTTGCACAAAGTGAAAGTAAAGTTTAATGAGCCTATATCTAAATCAGTCATGGTTGCAATACAAGTTACATCACAGTCTTATCAAGTTCAAAAGATAACCAGTTCCAGTTGTTACTACGTCAAGACGCAGTGGGCAAGTATGCTCATATGACCGCGAGCGACGGTGATTCGAACCAGTACACGCCCGGACTACACGACACGTACACCCGCACTCTGAGTTGCCGGCAGCAACCTCGACTGACGTTGTACGCGGCCATCTTTCCCAAGATCTTCCACATTGGACGCAGTCCAACTTCCCCGAGTCCGCAAGCTCTCTCAAGGTACATACCCGCAGTGGTATGTTCTTAAGCGAGTTACCTCCTGCTACCCTGACGCCGAAAGCCTAAGGCAGTTGGAAAAGTTCCACTATGGATCTCCCAAGGTACATCGGTTTCCTGGGTCCCATATAGCCAGTATGTGCCCCGTACACAACTCAAACTTGTCCAACAGGGCCAAGCACGGACGGGCCTTAACCGACACAGGCAGGGCTATGCACGCACGGTCCGCAGCCTGCTGCATCTAAACCTCCCTGCCCGGTCTCCATTTCTTATTTGTGAACTCTCCTCTTTATTTCCAATTTTAACCCGTTCCATGTGAACCAGCCCTAAACTCATGAGTAGATTCCAACTAGTCGACTTCTACCAAACCTTTCCTACTAACATTAGCGTAGCCAAATTCACTCGAGGAGGTGCTATTCTACCCTTTCTCTCTTAGGTATTTCTGGTCATGCAATTGGGGTTTTCAATATCAACTAGACTTAATGCAATCAACGATGCAAAGCTATGATCTCTAAAAATGAAAATGCTTTATAAAACTGTTCAAATGCAAACCAGGGCTTGCCTGTTTTGCAAGTGACTAAGATTACAATCAGTTAGTGAAGATCACTTGGGGCTTGATCACTTGCTTTCCTCCCTCCTTGATCACCTCTTCAAGTCCTTCTCACGTTCTTCACGTATATGCTACACGATATGATCATGCATATGTATTTAATTGAAAATCTTTTGCTAATAAGATCTAATGACAGTTTAAAAACTGGAACTCTGTTTAAGAATTTAAAATGACACTGGTGCTAGTGTTTTGGGTTGGGTTTAAACACTATGATCAATTGTTGAGTGCTTTTCCCCACTTAAGTGTTGATCACCTTAAGAGGTTACACATGACAGTGGTGATCCAGAGCTCCAATGGAGCTGAGAATTTTCCTGTGAGTTCCTTGTCACAAGAAAGTCATCTGGACCAAAAATCAGCACTGTTCATTGGGTGGTTTATTCAGAACAATTCTCGAAGTATTTAAGCAAAGATGAATTAATTCTGAGGTAACCCGCATGTTCATGTCAAACTTAGTGAACTACAATTTCAATTATAGTTCATATAGTCTTCATGAAGTTTTCTAGGATTTTTGGAGCTAAGAATTACCCAGAACTGAATTTCCAAGTTTTGGAAATTCTCTGAAAATGTTTCTGTATTCATTTGAACACAGTAACTTAAAATCTGAATTCTCCTGATCCAATCAACTCCAAATGAGATGAAACTTTTACAGGAGTCTAATAACACCCTAAATAATATTCTGGAAAAATTTTAGGATTTTTGGATGAACCAAACTCCCTCTAAAATTATTTTTCTGAAACGTTTTAAAGAATTTTCCAGAGTTAAATAAAGCCTTTCGTACAAATTGGGTTGCATATTTGGATAGAGTTTGTCAATCTGAATCTAACCCAATTTGAATCACTAAATTTGGAGGTTCCTAGCAAAAGTTATGCTCTTCTAAAGTTTGGGGAAAATCTGGGATTTGAATAAATCTGGAAAAAGTTTAAATACTGCCGGTGGGTCCATGGGACACGTGTCTGGTGTCGGTAGAGCGCCACACGGGGTCACAGGAATGTTTCCCGCGCTGTCACAGTTGATCCGGCACCACAGAGTATCCAGCCCCCCTCTCACTCGTCACTGACACGCGGGCCCGACTTCACCTTCTTCTACCTCTCGCCCCCCGCGTGCCCACGCCGCCGGGGCTCACTGGAGCTCGCCGGTTTTTGTCGTTCCGGCCAAATCCCGAGCTGCCACTCGCCACCAGGCCCTAACCTCATGCGAGGAACACCATGAGACGATTTTCCCGGACCGGCGACGTCCCTAAACCATCTCGCACCGGTGCAGCGGCTCGGATGAAGTCCGGCGACGTCGCCCCAACGTCCTAAGCCCTCCAAGCCCCGGTTTCCAAGCTCTAGAGCACCGGTGGATGCTAGGACATCTTGGCATGGGGGTGAAATGGCTCGGAAATGGCTCTAGACTAGGGTTCATCATGTGCCCGATGCACCTTATCGCCGTAGCTGTCGGAAAAGCTCAGAGCAAGCCTCCTACCATGGGTTTCATGCTACGGTTTGTGAAGAAGAAAGATTGCTACACAAGTCTAGGTTCTGTGTGTGAAATATGCAGAGCTCTAAACCATCATAGCGCGAGAATCTAAACGATCCTTACCCATGGGTCCGTTTACACCGGCCGGAGAGGAATCCCGAACTTCGTCGGCAAGAAGCTAAGACAAGCGTTGAGCTTTGGATGGAAGCTGCAGGGAGCTCTTGCGCGTCCAGAGTCCTCTCGCTTGGTCGTGAAAACCTCTCTGTGGAGCTGCCCACGAGAGCACCTCGTTGCCGTTGCTTTCGGCCGCCGCGGAAACCGGGGTATCTCGGTGCAGAGAGCACAAACTCGCTCGGTGATGGCTCGAGGATGTCGTGGGAGGATCTGTGGTGCCGTTTTGCTGACCAGCTGAGGCTTGTACACGGACTACGGTGTGGCCGATCGATCAAGAGCACGGCGGCAGCAGCTCGGTTGTTTCTCGCGCGAGGGAAGAAAGAGCAGCGCCGAGGCTTCGGTGATGAGGGCGAAAGGGAGCACGGCAGAGGGTATAAAAACCTCGGCTGAGGCGGTTCGCGTGGGAGGCGGTCGGCCGAGCGGTGAGTACTGCTGTCGGCCACGCCCTCTGCTGTCGAGCGCCTGTGAGAAGCAAAATAGAGACTGCTTTGTGAACATCTTTTGCAAATTTCTCCCACTCAATGACAGGTGGGTCCCTCAGTTCAGTACCTCCTTATCTTCTAAAATATCTCCCAAAATTGGCAAATGATGGAATTCAATTGTGGGAGTTTAAATCTGAGAGGCATTTGGACAATTGGGCAAGTTTCATCCAAATTCAAATAGACATTTGAATTCTTTGTAATTTAAAGTCCATTTTGAAAAATGAGTTGCAAGACCTTTCCACAAATCATGAAACTTTGCATACCCACTAATTTGGACCTAAGGAATTCAAATATGCAATCTGATTTTTATTTTGGCTGCTGGAAATGAGATTTGTAGCACACCAGTTTTGAAATTCATAGTGTTGTTCTCATTTGAATTTTGCTGAACAAGTTTGTTACAAATCTGACTTTAGCTTTCTCACACATATGGGAACTTCCCATCTTGGTTTTATACCCTTCTTGGTTTCCCCAGTCTTCAAATAAACATTTGAACTTGTGTGAAGAAAGCCCTCATGTGTGTTATCACATGTGGAAAAAGTTTTAACAAGTCCCAAATTTCATACATATGAAACCACCCTTTTGCAAACAAGAGTTTCCTTTGTATTCAAAATTTTTGGGACCTTTACACTCTCCCGCTGTCAAAGAGTGGCGCACGACCCGCACAATGAAGACATGCTGTCCAGGGAAAGGGGAGCAGCAAGCGGCGAAACGAAGGCCGGAGTCGCAGCCTCCGGCCTTCGAGCATCCAAGTACAAGGAGCCACGCTCAACAAGAGCCATCGTGTAAAGGTCCCAAAAATATGAATGCAAATAAACTGAAGTTTGAACAACATTTGGTTTCAAGTGTATGAAAATAGGGACTTGTTAAAACTTTCTACATGTGATGATGCACGTGTCCAACCACCCAAGCGAAAGTGCATCTTGGCATTCCCTTGTGGGTTTTGGACGATTGATGACAAATAAGTTGAGATCCTAATGAATTCGTTGAGATGAATGTAGGTCTCAAAGACTAGAACTTATAGTACACTCAAAAAGGTGAAAAATGAGGAGTGAGAAAAGGAAAAGCCCAAATGATCAAGGAAGTGCAAAGTAGATATCAATATATAGGATGTGTGAGAGAGACACATTCCAAGAGCTTATATCCTTGCGTAGAGGGTAAGGGCTAAAATCAATTAATTAAGCAATACACTGAAGCACCGGACTAGTCCGTTCACCACCGGACTAGTCTGATCAACTTACTGTTCTCACACGGATAAGTCCGTACCAGAACCGGACTAGTCCGTTCAACTCACTGACCGCACTCGGACAAGTTCGGGCACATGCCGGACAAGTCCGTTCAACCTTCTGATATTCACTCAACACATATACCATGCACCGGACAAGTCCGTCCTATTGCGGACTAGTCCGATTGAGTCTCTGGACTCATCACGGCCTAGTCCAGATTACCCTCTGTTCCAATACGGACAAGTCTGGTACACCTCACACAAATTAGGGTTCCAGGTGTGCTGCACATTTCACGTAAATTCTACACAGCACACCAGACTAGTCCGGTCCCCAGAGCGGACTAGTCCAGCAGCCGGGATCCGTAACGGTAGCTTTTTTTGGAAACACTATAAATAGGTGAGAAACGTGCACAACTGAGAAGGACAAGATGTAAAAGTCCCAAAAATGTATATGAATACACCGAAGTTTGAACTCTAGGGGTTGCAAATTCATGAAAATGGGACTTGCTAAAATTTTCTTTACGCCATGTTGTTCATGGATGTTCATCCAAAAAGAGGATCACATGTTCATTTGAATGTGTTGAACTAAAGTGGACTAAAACACCATGGATGAAATACTCTTTTGCATGAAGGATTACAAATCAGATTTTCCAAATTCAAAGTTCACAGAAATTGTGGCCAAACCTTTGAATACTCATGCAGCCCTATACTTGGGAATTTGAGGAAATTTAGTGTGGCAAACTTTTCATTTTTAGGGTGGGCTCAAAAGGAACTAAATAGAAGCATTTTCAAATTCAAATTTAAATCCAAATTTTCTATGCAAATTCAAACTGAATTTGGCGAATTCAAATGCTAGACCACTTTTCAAACTCAAAACTTTGGAATGGGAAGGATTAACTTGAAGAGATCGTTTGAGAGGAGAAACATGGGTGGACCCCACATGTCATTGGGATATTTGTGACTTGCACCCGAAGTAGTTCTGCTCAGTGTCGAACACCCGAGAGCTCACCGCGTGACACCGATGCTGCCGCAGCGCCACCTCCTTGTTGATTTCCCATCGCTGGCGACCAGGGTGGTTGCTTCCTTGTCTCTTGGTGTGATCTACTCCTCCACAGCCAAGCCAGTTGTCCTTTGCTTCCTCCTCCTCGCGAGCAACACCCGAACAGAACTTCACCACCGCTGCCTCGGGATCAACCGGGAAACCGGGAAAACTCACGTGCAACTCCCCTCCGAGCTGCTAAACCGCACCACGTGCCCGTTGCCCACGTCCCCGACAAAAAAACAGCCAAGTTCCGGCGTTTCCCGAGCCCTAGAACACTCCTCCGCGGCGACCAAACACAAGCCGGCGATTGGCTTCACATGGACAGCTCTCCCCAGGGGCCTTCACGGCCGAGCAAGGACAGCAAAAGAAGTGCACGGGCTCCACGCTGCTTCCACCCGAAGCTCAAGCCAAGCCGTGAGCTCTCGCCGGTGAATTTGGGAACTTTGCTCTGGTGGGTGCAAACCGAGCGTCCGGTACGGGGACTTCAAATTCTCCCTCTCTAATTGTTCTTGGATCATCAAACATTGCACACACTAGCTGGACTAGACGATGATCATTTTCCATTTAGTAACCATGGCTTGAAATCAACTCGGAGCGATGTATTTCGATGAGTTCCGAGGGTATCCATGGCGGCACCGATCGGGTGCACGGTGCTGACCAACTTGGAGCTGTTCCCGAGCACTTTTGAGGCCATGTCGGTCCTCCCTAAGCTCCAAGGGTGCTGTAGAGCAAGTTAGTCAATCGTTTGGCGGGCTAGAGAGGCCAGCCGATGGCGCCGAACTTATCCCGAGGCCGCCGCACGTCGTCGAGCTACTTCCGGCCACCGGCAGCCCAAGCAAACCCCACAGATGTGTTCCTTGACCTTCCAAACCCCCTGGCAGCGAGCCTCAGGCCGGGAGGCTGCCGGAAACGCCGGTCCGGCGAGCTAAGCGGCGCGCGGGCACGGGAACGGTCGGGAGGTAGGAGAAGGCGAGCAGGCCCCAGCCGTCAGTGACTTTATTTTAAACTGTTGATCAGTTGTGGCTCGGTTTCCTGTGGCTGCGCGCTCTGGAATCCTGTGGCCCGGTGTGGCTCTAATTCCATTGGCTGGAGTTCAAAACAGTGGGTCCAACCGAATTTCAATAGGAAAAATAATTCCAAATTATGTTCGAGCTTCAGAAAATCATATCTCTGTGTAGAAACCTCCAAATTGAGTGATTAAAATTGGTTGGATTCATTTTGCAAAGATCTATCCAAATGTGAACCCCAATTTGTATGAATGTCAATGTTAAATTCTGGAAAATTCTTTGAAGGTTTTCTGAAAAAGAATTATTGAGGGAGTTTGGTTCATCCAAAGATTGTCAAATTTTGCCAGAGTATTCTTTAGCATATTGTAGACCTTTCAGCTAATTTTTCATTTTAAGATCATTTGAGTAGGAATTTGCTGAATACAAACTGCTGTGTTCATAGTAGTCCAGAAACTTTTTCAGAAAAAAGTTTCTAACCTGTAAAATCTATTCTAGGCAATTCAAGCTCCCAAAAATTATAGGAAAATTTACGCAAGCTCTCTGAGTCATACTTGAAATTGTAGTTCACTTGATTGAGCATGAAAATGCACAGTACTTCAGAATTAATTCCTTTTAGTAGAAATGCTTAAGGAATTGTTCTGGAGGAACTACTCAAGTGAAAGGTCTGAATTTTGGATCAAAATACTTTCATGTGACCAGGAAATCACATGCAAATTATAAGCTCAAGTTGAGCCTTAGATCTCCCTGTTCTTGTTCTACTATGCTTATGTATGTGGGAAATACATAAGACACTTGTGGGAATTATGGTAGCCATAATTTGTATCCACATTAGCTGCAATTTGTCAACCTAAGTCTCTGTGTAGTGTATGACTTCCTGTAAAAATTTCGAAGTCATTGGAGATCAGGATCTTGAGTTATGTCCAAATCATTCTAGTTCATCTCACATGTCCATTAGGAAAGTTAGTTAGTGTATAACTAAAACACTAAGACAAATTCAGTTCATTCATATTTCTTTGCACAACAGAGGCAAGCAAAGCCATTCTTGACATTTCCACAACAGCCTCTGTTCTTAAGTAACCAAGTCTTTAACTCTTTGAATTGCATTGTAAAATTTGTGCATATACATGTCGATAGGATTCACAACGAAGGGGATTCGAAGGAGTGATTCATTGAACTTGAATCAGACTCCGGAGGATCAAGGGAGCAAGGATTACTAACTGCTTATTTATACTACTACCCTGCAAAACAGACAAGCTCAGGTTTGTATTTAACAGCTTTTAAGTTTTTACTTTGTATTCACTCTTTCGGTTAAGAGATGAACTGTGCATTAGGTCTAGATGATTTGATACTCCTCTTGTATGACCAAATGAACCCATGGAGTATTGTGTAGATGTCTTTTCATCGTGTAGAACTGCCATGCTTAAGTAAGGTTCGGTAGAAGTCGTGTGGTGAGATGCTACTCGCATTATCAGGACAACAGGGGCATACGGGATTGGTTCAGAAAAGTTGTTAGCAAGTTAAAGTTGAGACCGGCAGGTTGTAGGAGCAGCAGGACATAGGGGCCTGGGTGCGTTAGACCTGTCCGTTTCGGTCAAGGACCAATCCGTATGTGGCCCTGTAGAGCAAGTTTGAGTTGAGTACCGGACTCATGCTGGCTATATGGGACTCAATAAACCGATGTACCTCGGGAAGCTTGCGGTGAGCCTTTTCAGGTCGCCTCAGGAGAGAGGGCGGGTGTGCAGTATGTGGGTAACACTCTCATGACATCTCATGTTGGTAGGTGCACAATGAGGGTGGCTACTTTATGGGATGATCGGATCGATTCAACGTAGGTGAAACGGGGGAAAGGCTGCCACGTACGACGTCAGTGATGGTTGCTGTAGGCAACGTCGAGTATGGGCGTACGTGTCGTGTAGTCTGGGTGTTATTGATTCGAATCACCGTCGCTCGCGGAAAGGACCAAGCATATTTGTTCTCAGAGTCGCGACGTTAACTTGCATGAGGAAGGAACTAATCACTATGGTTTGAAGTTTCATACTAGCTTTGTGATGGATCTTTTATGTATAGTTAGAGCAAACTCGATTCATTTACACCGTGAGCAGATTACATCGGGGGAAAGCGTTTCTTGTTTGATTGTGGACTCCCCATGTGGCGTGCCCAAGGTTACTTTAAAATTTCTGCAAGTAATACATGAAAGTAAGGATTCACTTTTAGGGAAGTTTAATTATGCCTATTGCTATCCCACTTTATGTCTATTACCCTCATGTAGAGTTTCATAACTAGGTTTGACGGTTAGGTTTTGCTGAGCGTTATGCTCACGGATACTGTCCGAGTTGTTTTGCAGGTATTGACTTCATGCTTATGAGAAGGGGTGCCGATGAGACTCGGAAACTTCCGAGTGGTTACTCATGAGCATCCTCGCTGCTGCGGTTTGTTCTTCGTGTTGCTAGTAAGAAACGCCCGTGGGCTGGACTGTTTCTTTGATTCTAAGCTAGAAATGAGTCGTGAGAGTTGTAGTCTTCCGCTGTAATATGATTTTGAGATAAGTATTTGTAAAGTACTCTTTGTACGCTTCCGCAAAACAGATTTGTGTAATATGGTGTTTCCTCGACCCGTATGCCGTTGGGTACCGCATTGCACGGCACCAACCGACGCGATCCTTGGGCGAGCGGAATGGCCCCATGAATGAATGGGTGGCTGGGCCCCTCACAGCATGGTATCAGATCTGCGTTGGGAATAGCGCATGGATTGAGGATAATATTACGATAAAAACTTAGGATACGGTGAGATAACGGTACTAGGCCCACATAAGAACTACTATATTAGCATATTATGAAGGTGGCAACCTAACTTATTTTTCTATGTCGAAAAATCATGCATCTCGGGACTTTTCATGTCTTGGGAGGGTGCATGTAAGCGCTGTCCATCAGTGCGCACAAGCTGAAGGGTGGAGCCTCACGGGTGGCAGGTAATCCGACCAGCTTGGGTATCCTCTACGACTCTTATGTCGTTTGGGGTATTTTAGCAACACCCTTCCCTGGCGTGCTACGATCAAGTATGGGAGACCCTGTCACGTGGTTAGTAAAGTGAACACGTAGCTCAAGGCATGTTTGGCTTGAGAACACCTGTGCGAGTGATGACCGACGGGTGTATGAACTGTATTGGGACCGGGTTTGGTGTGCAGCCGAACCTGATGATTGAGTGTGATTTATGCAGGTGCTAACCACGAAAACCGTAGTACGAGTAGAACACGTTTGCGAGTGACTGTCTTAGTGCCACCTAAGAATACGTATATGCCGGTGTAATCCGGTTAGGATTTTCTTTTGTGAGGCAACGTAGTACCGCCATATGTCTTACGGTGCATCGCCACCGCACTATACTTAATAACTTCTTTCCTATGAAGAAATCATTCATGAGTAATTTTCAACTAAAAATGGAAGTTGGAAAATACATATTAGTTACTGAGCTCTTCAATTGAACTAAGCTTCAAAGAAGAGACTTGCTAGGCTTCATTTGATCCAAAAACAGAGTGCTCTGTTCTGGCAGAAATTTTTGCTGGACTTTGACAGAGCATAACTCTGAGTATATTGACCCAATGGTGGTGTATGATACAGTTATGGAAATTTTTTTAAGTGCTCTACAACTTATCTGTAGACATCCAGAGCAAAATCACATGCCAAATTGGTTGAATGTCCAGTTGAATGCAAACTGTTCAGAAAACAGGACAGCTGCAAACTTCTCTGGATGTTTCTGTATATTACCCATAACTTTCTGTAGAAAAAGCCCTAAGGGTCAGATGATACATCGTTGGAAAGGTTATGAAATTTGCAACAATTTTGTAGTTCAGAGTTTGTTCAGAATTCTAGTCTATTCTAATGTACAAGTGTGATAAAAACAGCCACATACAGAGGAGATGCTGGCAAATTTTATCTAGGAATTCTGTAAACTTTGCGCAATCATAACTTTTGATACAGCAATGATCTAGGGGCATATGAGTACTCGCTGAAAAGATACTGAAGTTAACTTTAACTTTAATATTCAACTTGAGTTATGAAAATGCTGGTAACCGGATCAAAATCTGGGTTAAGGACAGAAAGGTCTGTTCTGTACATAGAAGAAGAATGAGTGATATCGTGCAGGCCAGCACAAGTTATGTGCCCCAAAAGTACCGGTTAGTGTTCCGAATGCCATCCGGTGAAATATGGGCCCTGTACAATTAGCTCCTCAGAGGTTGATTGCTGGTCAAGTACCACAACTTGCACCACCTCCACAGCAGCAGCATCAGACGGTGGTTTGTGCTCCATCGCTGCAGCTATATGTACCTAGCTTCCAACCACAGGTCAGCGAAGCACCGAAGAGACATTCCGTGCTTCACTTCTGGTCAGATGGGCCATTATTCTAGGTATTGTCTAGATGGAATTCAAGGATGCGGATCATTATAGTTTCAATATTCAGACCCGTACCTATATCTGCAGAAAAGAGGGCAGACAAGGAGCAACATTCACTACACAGTGATTGATGATGCTCCGGAAGGAGAAGCCGTGTTAGCAAGGATGTTTTGCCCGAATCAGCTACCGGTATTAATTCTCTTTGACTCCGGTGCCACACCTAGCTTTATTAGTCAGTCTTTTGTGGCTCAGCATCAGCTTCAAACCACTTTTACAAAGAGGCAATACCTCATATCTTCGCTCGGGGCAGCATTACAGCAAGTGTTGTTGTTTTCCGAGTACCTCTTGGTTCGCGGTTTAGACTATAACCCACGACCCTCATTATTCTTGTGGGTCTGAAGATCAACATTATTTTGGGGATATCGTGGTTGAAGTACCACAATGCGGTTCTCAACATCAGTTCTTGAACCGTTAAGCTCAACTTCCCACAGCACGGTCTCCGTACATTATTTCTGGGTGCCAGTCGGCAACAGATTGCGATATTGACCCACTCGGAAACTGTTAAGATAGAGGACATTCCGGTGGTACGTGAATATCAAGATGTGTTTCCCAATTATTTACCGGGCACGCCGCCCGAACGAGACGTAGAGTTCCAGATGGAACTTGCGCCGGGAACACCATCGAGTTCACGAAGGCTGTACAAAAGGGCACCCAATAAATAGGCAGAGTGGAAGACACCGCTGAATGACCTTATGAGCAAAGGTTTTTATACGACGGAGTTCATCATCTTGAGGTTGTTCAGCATTGTTTGTAAAGAATAAGGACAAAACACTACGACTTTGTGTGGTGTTCGTCCGCCTAACATGGTAATAATCAAGAACAAGTGCCCGTCGCCACGGATCAACATTTTGTTTGATAAGTTGATCTAAACAAAGAAAAATGTGGAGGCATTACCTACTCGATAATCTTGTGCATTTATATACCGATCACAAGAGCCTCAAGTACATATTCCCTCAGAATGAGTTGAACATGAGGCAGCGAAGATGGTTGGAGTTGATAAAGGATTACGAAATAGAAATCCATTATCATTACGGGAAGGCAAACGTAGTGGCGGATGCGCTGTCGCAAGTCGCACGTTAATAATCTGACCATCACACCGTTGGAAGAGAGCGAGCCACCATTACATGTGGTTCCCCGTAGAGCTATCTACAACTTAGCTTTTATCCCCACCATCCGTGAAGAGAGGGTGGCAGCTCAGAAACAGGACACGGGCGCGTCACATTTGCGGAGACGTATAGACAAGGGGGAACTGAAATGTTTCTGGAAGGACGGAGACGGTGTCCTGTGGTTCAAGAACAGGATAGTCGTACCCCGTAAACCGGAGTTACGGAAGAAAATGTCGCACACCGCTGAATTGGTGTGAGTCAGGAGAAAGAGTACTGTTCAGGATTGATCTTGTCAACGAAGCCGAAGACCGAGTTCGGTTGATACAAGAGAATTTAAAGGCTGCACAATCCCGACAGAAGAGCTACGCTGATCAAAGGCATATGCCGTTGCATTTTGATGTCGGAGAGCATGTTTATCTTCGTGTATCTCCGATGAAGGGAATTCACTGGTTCGGTGTAAAGGGGAAACTCGCTCCCCGCTTTATAGGTCCATTTGCTATCACGGAGAAGTGCGGACCCGTAGCCTATCGGCTGGAACTACCGGCAAGCCTTGCGGGTGTTCATGATGTATTTCATATCTCACAGCTGTGGAAACGCCTCAAATTTACCGCTGCTGTCCGCACCAAAGAAATCGATGAGTTGAAACCGGACCTTACCTACACTGTAACACCCTCAAATTCATTTCCATGCATTGCATACATTTTTCATATAGAGAAACATTATAAAAGAAGTAGAAATGGAGAAATAACTATAGAAATGGGGAAAGAACTATAGAAATGGAGAAAGAACCATAGAAATGGAGAAAATAACCATAGAAATGAAGAAAGAACCATAGAAATGGAGGAAGGAACCATAAAAATGGAGAGAGAACCATAGAAATGGAGGAAGGAACCATAGAAATGGAGGAAAAACCACAGAAATGGATAAGGGAATATAGAAATGGAGAATGAGGCATAGAAATGGAGAAGGGCAATGTAGAAATGGAGAATGGGACATAGAAATGGAGAGGGGAATGTAAAAATGGAGAATGGGACATAGAAATGGAGAGGAAAATGTAGAAATAGAGAGTGAGACATAGAAATGGAGAGAGGAATGTAGAAATGGAGCAAGTGACATAGAAATGGGAAAAAGATAGCTGAAACGAGCCATTTCCAAATTTCCCCCAAAATTTCTAAATTCCCCAATTCCCAAAAAAGGGAATTTTCCCCACATTTTGAGGATAAAATCCCCAAGGCTGCCACACCACAATAGATAAGTTTGTTAAGATCCAAAAAAGAATTGAATAGCACTCTTATTTGAGCTCCAATTGGAGGACTCTTCTTTTTCCTTCTTATAAATATAACCCCCACCCCCTGGCCGAAATCCTCTCTCTTTTGGTCGCCCCCCTGCTTCCAAGCCCCCTTCCTTGCTGCCAAGTCACCAAGTTTCCCCCTTGCCAGAATTTGGCCGCCGTCGAGCCCCGTCACGCCTCGCCATCGCCGGAGAAGAAGCCCGACAATCTGTCCTGCCCTAATCTTCCATAGAAAAATTCCCTGCTGCTGCCATTGCTAGGAGGAAGGCCCTGGCACCAAAAGGAAGTGAGTTAGGTCTCCATTACCAATCTTACGACGTCGCCGCTATTTCTACACATCCGTTTTCTTCGCCCCCTTCGAGTAGAAACTTTTACGTGTGGACAGATCGCGTTTTGATCGATTTTTGACGGTTGAATTGATCTAGATTTTAAGTCAAGATCATCACCACGTCCACACTTGATCCCTACACCCTTGTTCATCATAAAACATCATGAAAGCCCATTAAAACATGCAAGAACACGTACAAACTGGTTTAATAAAACAGCACCATAGGATTTGCATTCATCTACCCCATTGCATCCTGAGTAAAGTTTGTGCATGATATTTGATTGCTGTAAATTTTGTATGTGTGTGGTCGTGAGTAGAAGGACAAGCTCAAGAAGCATCTACAAAGATCTACAGCACCAAGACTTTGAGACGCTCGAACAACAAGAACCACGGGAGCAAGGCAAGTGCCCCTTGACCATATTGATCCCATGTTTTGAAACTGTTTTGTTTGCAAAAACTCGTATGCTTGAGTCAACTTGATGGGACACCCTTTTATAGGAGTTTACTAGTTTTGTTAACCATCCTTGTCACCGGGAAAGTTGATGAGTCGGGTATGGTCGTTTTTCCTTTTTGCTTCGCTTAATCTACGAGATACGGGAAGCTGAGTTAAAACATGGTAAGCTACTGCACTCATATGAATAATGATGATGAGAACTTGATGATGATAACGAGCATGGAATCAGGGGAGATCTAGGCAAGCTTGGTTCGTGGATGTTGCTGAATGAGATGGTGGTTTACTTGCCATAGATCTAAGGACCGGTTCATGCCAGCACATGCCAGGAAAACAGTGCCACCACAAGGCCAAATATGGGTGCGGCTTAGCTGACTAATTAGGTGTGTTGCTAGCTTGTTATGTACCGTGGATGGCGCAGGGAATTTGAGTCGAGAGGGACTGCCCTGGGAACTGCATGGCACAAGAGGGGGCCCGTGGGTGGGAGAATGGTGATTCGAGCCTGCCGGTGAAACCTCAGTGAGTCCATACATCTTGTAGCCCCTTTGTAAAGGCTATTTTGTGATCTCTTGGCCATACACCGATGGTTGTGTACTTGTATAATGGAGGTTCTGCAGTCGCCGACGGGTGACGAAATCATGAACTTGTGGGTAAAGTGGTGCCACCTCTGCAGAGTGTAAAATTATCATGATAGCCGTGCTTCCGGTCACAAGCACCTGTCCAACTCACATGATTAGAGGGAAAACTTGGAATGGATATTCGGTATGGTTATGGTATGGTCATTGGGATTGGTTTTGGAACTGTTTTGAGTCATGAAAATGAGTTTGGCTTCGGTTATATGAATATGAGATGGTTATGAATATTTATGAGTATGAGATGAACTTGAGAAAGATTATTGGCTTGTTGAGACTTGATAAATGGTGAATTATGATAAAAGAATGTTGCTGATTACTTGGTTATATTGGGATTTAATTCATCTAGACTTAGTTGCTGTTTTTACCATGTTTGTGAAATAAAATTTGCTTGCTGCAATGAGCCTTTTTTTCCATACCTTGTTGTAAGCTACATGTCATACTTTTCTCACACTTGCTGAGTACGACATGTACTCACCCTTGCATTACCACATAAACATCAGCTACAGGAGATGAGTACTTCGAGGACCATGAGGAGTACTAGGCGTGCGAACTACCGTCAACATGCCTGTGGAGTTGAAGTTGGAGCCTGCTGTTTAGTCACTTTCCGCGGTGGTTTAGAGACTTCCGCTGCAAGAATAAGTTAGATATTCATGAGTGAGACATTGAGTCATTGTAATAAAGTACTTGAACACTATTTATTCGTGGTTATATTCTGAATTCAGTTTGTGGATTACATGTGTATGTGTGATGAACATCCTGGGCACACATATGCATTCACTTGGTTCTATTTTCGGAAACGGGTGTCACAGATTGGCATCAGAGTCACGTTGACCGTAGGACGCAAGCCTAGGTAGAATGTACACTCAAAAACACATAGGCACACCCCTCTAAACTGTTATTTTCGAAAATTTCTTGCTGCTACACTTTTCTTGTCAATTCAGCCACCGCAAAGTGCTATTTTCAGCCCCTCTTTTTCTCTTCTTTGGACAGGAACACTTTCGCTTTCTTGCTTCATAACTTATAAAGTTTTGGAGTTATTTCTTCCTTCTCTAAAGATTCTCATGTGCTATTTATAAATACCGGTCACTAGGAGCACATCACGCATGATAACTCGTCCACCACCACTTGGGAGTGCACTTAACCCCACTGAGGTGTGCGATGGACCATATTGGGAGGAGGTGAAGATGGAACCTCATGATGAAGATGAACTCAGTAGTTCTATGCATGAGGAAGAGGATCCAGAAAGGGTAGAACCATTCGAAGACGATATGGAGGATGGTCCACAAGAACGGCATTGGTACGCACCTCAGGAGGAGTTTCACGCGGGCTTACACCCCGTGGAGCCTCATGAAGCTATGTCGGGAGGAGATGAATCCTAGGAGGAGCCACCCCTTGCTGAGACCAATAATGAAGGTGATGAACGGGCCAACCATTCAGTTCAAGAATTTCGGTCCGACGGAATTGAAGGGGGACACATATCCAAGGAGCTCAAAGAATTTCTGGATTGCTGCAGCTTATACTCGGAATATCTTCTCAAGAAAGTTCCTCGTCTCGGACATGAAGAGTGGAAGGCTGACGTAACTATCCTATCTAATGGTAGGGTTGTCACTCGGCACTTCGCACCCACATGGAGAGCTACAAGGGCAGAAACTATTGATGATGCCGCATGGGATGCACTCACCGGACTGTGCTATACCTTCTGTGAGCAGCTTGAGAACACTACTTTTGAGCTGCACCCGTATCGGAAGAGTGGCACAAGGGAGATCATTGGACCCCATGTAACAGCTCTTTCCAGCCCACAAGCTGCTGACAAGTCTCAGTGGTAGCTCGTGGAGTTAAAAAACCGCTACACAAGCGCACATGAAGAGATCCGTTACCTCCACAAGAAGCTGTACTTGCTGGAAAAACACTACAGGAATCCCGGTGATTTGCGATGGCAGGGGCCATCGCAAATAAGTCTAAAACCGTCGCAAATAATCAAATTGCGACGGCTTTACTTATTTTCGACGGTTTCCGGCTGTTGCTTGTTTTTCGTCGCAATTAACTTTATTTGCGACGACCACCGTCGCAAATAAAATTGTTTGTGGGGCTTAGACCCGCTGTCGCAAACAAGGGCCCGGGCCCAGCTGATGGGCCCGACTCGACAATTTGCGCCGGCCGGCGGCGGCCGTTGCAAGTTAAGTACTTACTTACGACGGCCACGGCTGGCCATCGCAAATTACGTAGGTTAATTTGCGACAGGATGGACACTTATTTGCGACGGTACTGTATAAAAAGCCGTCGCAAATAAGATTTTTTATTTTTTTAAAAAAACTGAACATTCTACCCGGCTCGATGGCCAGAAACACAATAGACATAACAGCAGATAAATAAGGAATAGAAAAATACAACATCCTCGCCGCGCCATCGATCACAACACAAAAGTCTCACATCTCATCACAAGAATACAAAAATAAGGAAAAGGCTCTCCGCTAGCGTCCACTTCCTCCAGAGCCGCCAACATCCTCACGGCGCGTCAGTCTAGGCGCCGGTATAGACAGCGACGGAGTTTGAGCCTCCGTCACCGATCCCTGCAACACATATAAGTTGTTGGACATATTAATTTGTTTAGAACTTCGTTTTTGACTGGAATTGATTAAACAAGCTAGAATTGATCATATTGAACTTAGTTGATTATCTGAACACCCGGAGAAACGTGCACCGGCGGCGGTAGCTCCAGTTCCGGCGGTGGAATCGGCGATGGCAGTGGAGGAAGCTGGAGGTGCAACCCCTTGACATCGCAGCCTTGAAAGAAACTCTGTGGTTGCAAAAGTTGCAGGTTATTACGTATTATTAAGAATGTGCAAAATTTAAATTACTTTAGCTTACCGTCATCGCCTGTCGTTGCATCTCCATCGTCTGTCGCATCTGCTCCATGCAGGCTCGCTGGTAGGAGATGTGGCCTCCATCGCCGCCCTCTGCGCCTCCAGGTCCGACTGAAACTGACCGCGACTCTCCTGGACCTGATGGGCGAGAGTCTCCACCTGCGATACACGGTGACTCAGGCCCACCGATGAAGACTGTGTGGAGCTCCCTCTCGCAGGTCTCGCCGCCCTTGATCGACAACTCCGTCAAATATGGCGAGCCTATAAAAACAGAATCAGTAATATGGAATTGAAATATCTTTAATATTTTGAATTGAAAATGATAAAATGACTTATGAACTCACCTTCCGTGGGCTTTTCCACCTCCGGTTGCATACGCGGCTTGAGGATCGATTGGTTCATGTTCCCAATCGAAATCTGCGCCGTGTATCCTCCTAGCCTCCTCCTCGTACCTAGCCTGAAAAACAAGAAAACCGTGTAAGTTCATCAAACCATATAGTTATATTTACTATGAATGATTTCTATACTTACCAACCGCTCGGCTGCGGCATGACTGCACCCCTAGGGCTGAGAAGGGTCCCTGTGACCTCTCTTCCAGATCTCAGCAGGAGTCGGCGGCACCCCCGTCTCGCGTTCCTATCAATACTTGTTAGTACAAACAATATATTATGAATACATAAACATAAGTTAGATACACTTACCATGCGTTTAGCTAAACGCAAGTGGTTATCTTGACCGTGTTTGTGCTTCCCCTCGACCCCTCTGCACCCTCGAGCCCTCTGGGACTTAGCCTTGAACTCATCGCTAGCCCAGTAACGACAAAGGGCCCGGTATGCATCGGACCAACCCTGCAACGAGCTCACGTGGCCCTGCACATAGTTGTAGGTCGTTAAAAATATCATTGATGTATTTGCTCCATGCTCAGAAAAAAATATTTACTACACCCCACGTACCTGCGCATACTCTTCCTCCGTCAGGTGCCTCTCGCTCTCCTGCCGAAAGTGTAGCACGTGGTGCTGGTTTGCCTTCAAGTGCTCGTTGATAACTTGAATACGAGCGTTTGACAAAGCTTGCCGAACCGCCTTCGCATAGTTCACGTGAAACACTTTCCTCGCATCCTCCAACATGCGAGGGTCATCCGGGTCCTCTAAAATATACCTATCCTATGATAAATATTGAAAGAGATGTACATTAAAAGAGTTTCAGAGTTAAAACTTAGAATTTTATTTAACATACTTACCATAAAATCAGCCCATACGGCCTCCTGAACGTTACCGTGCTCCTGGTGATGGGCGCGTGCGTAATCCTCCCAGGAAGTAGCAGGCACCCCGTCGATGACCCCGGGATAGTGCAAACGCACTAAGGACCCGAGGACACCGTTCACCGGTCTGTGGTGTCTCTCACCGGTGAAAGACGCGTCATACCAAGCGTTGCAAGACATTTATTAATTCATTACTTAAGTAACAAAAAGAAACCAGAATTTAACAATACGATTTTATTACCTGTCTCCGACCGGACGAATCACGATCCTCTGTGAAGGGACCGCAGGAGGACTGACAAAGTGAGTCCTCCTCGTCCTCCGCGTCTGCTGGGGCACCACGTCTGGTGACCCAGAAGGCTCAGGAACAGAAGCCTAAGGATCAGACGTCTCTGGAACAGAAGGCTCGTCAGCCAAGGACCAGCTGGCCGAGGGCTGGCTCACCGAAGGGTAGCCAAGCTCAACTGGTGCCGTAGCCACTGAGTCAGTCGGTGAGGACTACAACATTCAAATGATTCATAAGTAAGTTTAATTGGAAATTGAATGTGAAGAATTCATCAAAGAATACTGAAATTTACCTGTGTGGACTGCTGTGATGAAGCCCTAGAGCTGCTCCGAACGTACCTCAGCAGCTGAGAGTGTCTGCTCCCGGTCGACGAGGCACCAGCGAAAGCGTCCTCAGGTCTATAGGGGAAGAACCCCCTCGTCGCCTCCATCTTCTTACTCTTCTTTGATGCCATCTTGTTTTAATAGATAATCAGTGTCCTACTCCTTAAACATCTAAAAGATATATATAATTCATGTTACTAACTAAAAGAAAACGTTACTTGTAATCACTTTCAAAATTCATCAAAATCATTTTCATGTGCCCTACTCCTTAAACCAGCCCAAAGATCTTCCATCGTGACCTGTTTTAATTTTTGTTTTTGAATATCATCTGTCTGTACATCTTCAACATCTCCTACTAATTGATCGAGTCCTTCCCCAGGCTCAACGATAAAAGTGTCTCGCAACTCTTCTTCTTGGTACACTTCTTCAACGTCTTCACTATCATGGTAACCATCATCCCCAGGAGTATATAACCGCTCACGAGGATTCACCTTATATACCACCCACCAAGCACTGAGCTTTGTCCATGGATAAGGGTAGATAATACACTTGCTCCGCTTGGTGTGCAAGAACAAATGTATCGTAACCTCGTAGTCGGTCCTTATGTTTGACTTCCACCATTCCAAATTAGTTTTCTTGAGTTCCATGAGTGCTATCAAACAAGTCATAGTCAAAGAAGACAACTCGAAGTGTCTTATTTCCGATAAAAGTAAATTCAAGGATTTTGTTAATGATCCCATAATAATCGGTTACATTGCCTTGACTGTCAATTGCTCTCGTCACAACACCGGAATTTGATGTTGTCGCGAGAGGACGAAGAGCATCAAAATGAGTTGTACGGAATCGAAAACCATTTACGTCATATCGACCATAGCTTCGAACATTCACCAATCCATAAGATAGCTGCCGCAAATATTTATGGACATTGTGAGTGCGGCACTGTCAAACATGATCGTAAGTTAAAATAATAATTTCTTTAATAATAGTGACTTATAATATATAGAAGACGAGAAAGTATTACATAATCTCAAAACCAGGATAGGAAACCCGACCCTCCATTTATTCCTTCTTGTCGCATTCCTTCAACTTGTTTGGCCGTAGGTTGATGCTATGTGGACAGCATTGTCTGTGGAACTCACTGAACGTGAGAAAACAGTTTTTAGAATACATATGTAGCAACATATGTCGATTAACATAAATGTAGGAGAAACACTTACTCAGAGTATTCCTGCATGCCTTCTATATTTGTGTACATGTAAAGTAAACCAGCAGTTCTGTCACGTTCGGGTAGGACGTAGGTCGTGTAGCTACCAACGGTAGTGCCTCTCGTTTGAAAAATGGAGAGGTCACTTAAAGGGGGGCTTCATCCACATTGTACCGCATAGCCGAAATATTGACATTGTGTTCATCTGCAAAGTAGACACTTGAAAAGTATCCTACTTCCTTAAGAGCATATGCTTCAGCGATGCACCCTTCCACCCTTGCCCTGTTGCCAACCATTGGTTTCAGATATCGTAACGCTCTCTCAACGATGAGTTGTTTAGGCCCGATCTTCCGAAAGGTAGGTCGATTGAAGTGGAGATCTTGACGTTGATGATCTGAGGAACTCGAGCACACCCGAACACCCCTGCAATCACTACACCACTGCTCCGTTCGTTATCAACCATGCTTCACACGCTTGACCTCGCCTAGAAGACTATCCCTGCAGGTGCAACCGAGAACACAAGCAAGAACGACGAAGATGCAATCTGAAATTGCAAAATTGGGGTCTCACAAACCGTAGAACGGCGAAAGTGTTTAATCTAAGCAAAACCCACCATATATGGCCGGCGGCTGCAGTATTTAAAGGCTAGGGTTCGACCATAAGACCCTTAGACGCGTCCCTAATGGACTCATACGGGATACAAGGCCCAAAAGCCCAATACGGTGGTGCAACACCAGACAGAACTCTGAATTCAACTTGTTTCGACAACTCCCAACGACTCCAGGCTAATTTTAATGTGGGACCAAAACCATTGCAAAGTTTATCTTCTCATCTTTCCATGCATATGTGGAACGTCAAAAACGGAGTCCGTATGCATCCTGGGCGTCCGTTTTAAGATGTACTGCTCCTGGACTCCGAGTTGAACTCGAGTCCGAGTTGGTGACTGTTTCCATCAACTTGTGGACGTCCCATCTGATTCTCCATGTCCCCAAATCCTCCTCCCTTTACTTGTTGATCATGTCCATGGTTCCTAATAACAATTAAATCATTCAATAGCAATCCATTCTCAAAATCACATGGGTAGGAAGTTAGGAACGAGTTCACCTGCTGATTTAGTAACCGTGCTCGTCCTCTTGTGATTGGTCCTTGTATATCAATGTGAGTATCCACTGTTGTGATGTACTCATCATCCTCCCCCTCTTGAATCCGAGTCGTCCTCGACTCAAGATCATCTTCTTCCCCCAAGTATGGTCATAAATTTGAAATGTTAAATGTGGGACTAACCCCAAAATCAGGAGGCAACTCAAGCTTATATGCATTGTCATTGATCTTTTCAACAATCTTAAAAGGACCAGCAGCTCGTGGCATAAGTTTAGATTTTCTCAAGTGAGGGAATCGTTCTTTTCTCAAATGTAGCCATACCAAGTCCCCTGGTTCAAGTTTTACTTCTTTTCTACCTTTACTACCAGAAATTCTATACTTCTCATTCATCCTTTCAATATTTTTATTTGTAGTTTCATGCATCTTAAGAATGAATTCTGATCGTTGTGTAGCATCCAAATTTATAGTTTCAGAAGGAGGCAAAGGTAATAAATCAATAGGAGCATGGGGATCTAAACCATACACTATCTGGAATGGGCTTACCTTTGTAGTAGAGTGAACTGACCTGTTGTAAGCAAATTCTATATGTGGTAAACAATCCTCCCAACCCTTTAAATTTGTTTTTAAAACAGCCCACAACATAGTGGATAGAGTACAATTTACTACCTCGGTTTGTCCATCGGTTTGTGGGTGACATGTGGTTGAAAACAGCAGCTTGGTTCCCAATTTATACCACAAAGCTCTCCAAAAATGACTTAAAAATTTTACATCACGATCAGAAACAATGGTATTTGGCACACCATGTAAATGAATAATTTCCATCATAAACATATCAGCAATGTGTGAGGCATTATCATTCTTATGAAAAGGTATGAAATGTGCCATTTTGGAGAAATGATCAACAACCACAAAAATACTATCCCTCCCCCTCTTAGTCCTAAGCAATCCCAAAACAAAATCCATGGAAATATCCTTCCAAGGTACACTAGGAACAGGAAGAGGCATATAAAGACCATGTGGGTTAAGTCGAGACTTAGCTTTATTGTAAGTAGTGCATCGTGACACATAGCGCTCGACATCACGTCTCATCTTTGGCCAAAAGAAGTGTGTGGCCAGCACGTCCTCCATTTTCTTCACTCCAAAATGTCCTATCAAACCTCCTCCATGTGCTTCCTGCAAAAGTAATAGGCGAACGGAACTAGCAGGAACACATAGCTTGTTAGAACGATACAGGAGGCCCTCCTGTAGTACATATTTATTCCATGTTCTTCCTTCTCTACAATTTTCAAAGGCATCTTTGAAGTCCAAATCTGTAGGATATAATCCTTTTATTGTTTCTAAACCAAATATTTTATGATCAAGTTGGGACAGCATGGTGTAACGTCTAGATAATGCATCTGCAATAACATTCTCCTTCCCTTTCTTATGCTTAATGATGTATGGAAAAGATTCTATGAACTCAATCCATTTAGCATGTCGTTTATTCAGATTGTTTTGACACTTAAGATACTTCAAAGATTCATGATCGGAATGTATGACGAACTCCTTAGACCACAGGTAATGTTGCCAAGTTTGTAGAACTCGCACTAAGGCATACAATTCCTTATCATAAGTAGAATAATTCAGAGAAGGACCATGCAATTTTTCACTAAAGAATGCAACGGGTTTACCTTGTATGAGAACACCTCCAATACCAATGCCGCTTGCATCACATTCTAGCTCAAATGTCTTGTCAAAATCAGGAAGTTGTAGCAATGGTGCTTGTGTAAGCTTTGATTGAGAACATCAAAAGCTTGTTGCTGCTGTTCGCCCCATCGAAACTGCACTCCATTCTTCGTCAGTTCATTGAGAGGTGCTGCAATGGTGCTGAAATCCCGCACAAAGCGTCGATAAAAACCTGCAAGACCAAGAAAACTACGCACCTGCATGACGGTTGATGGAGTTGGCCAGCTAGTGATCGCCACAATTTTTGCCTCATCCATCTCAATTCCCTGCGATGAAACGACATATCCAAGAAACGAAACTCGATTGGTGCAAAAGACGCACTTTTCGAGGTTACCAAACAAACGTGCATCTCTCAAGACACTGAAAACAGCACACAAGTGATTAAGATGTTGGTCATATGACTTGCTATAATTGAGGATATCATCGAAGTAAACCACCACAGATTTTCCAATAGAAGGACGTAAAACCTCGTTCATTAATCGCATAAAAGTGCTAGGTGCATTAGTTAAACCAAAAGGCATTACTAACCACTCATAAAGTCCAAACTTGGTTTTAAATGCAGTTTTCCATTCATCTCCTAGTGCTATTCTAATTTGGTGGTAACCACTACGCAAGTCAATTTTTGTGAAAATAATAGCACCACTCAATTCATCAAGCATGTCATCTAAGCGAGTAATAGGATAACGATATTGAATAGTGATGTTATTAATCGCTCTACAATCAACACACATGCGCCAGCTACCATCTTTCTTAGGAATCAAAAGAACAGGAACAGAACAAGGACTAAGGCTTTCACGAATATACCCACGGTTCAAAAGATCTTGAACTTATCGCTGAATTTCCCTTGTCTCTTCCGGATTCGCCCTGTACGCCGCAAGATTTGGCAAACTTTCCCCTGGAATCAAGTCGATCTTATGTTCAATGCCCCTCATAGGTGGTAATCCAGGGGGTATCTCGGGGGGAAACACATCCGCAAAATCCTGCAAAAGGTTAGCAACAGCAGGGGGCAATGCAATGAACACTTTATGAATTGAAAACATGGCTTCTTTGCATACTAAAGCGTAGTACATGTAAGGGCCTCAGTTTTTGACACACATTTGCAGTGTTCATCACCACACCACACACCTCATTTGAGGAAGAATGATGAATACAAATGAAGAGCAAGTAACAATTATCAACATGCTCATTAGAGAACAAACTTACACATTGCAAAAGTGGTATTTCCCACATGTGATATAGATGGGCTGGACATAGGAAAACTCCTACACTTTGCTAAGCATGTCCATGCCAAGTTTCACCCAAATTCAAAACCTTTTTGAGGTCATCTTGGGTATAGATAGGAAGAGGGCAGTTTGAAAACATATTCAAATTCAAACGGTTCTTATCCCATGAATTTAAAAGTGGAAGGCATATTCTTACTCAGCACATTTTTGTGAGCTCACACACCAATTTTCACTCCATTTGGAGTTGATCTTGACATGAGCTAAGGGGGAGAAATTCAAACTTTATTTGAATTTCAAACTGAACTTGTGCTGAAATTCATTCAAACCAAACCTCATTTGAACTTTGATCAATTCAAATGGCTCATGGGTGAATAATTTGAATTGCCAAGGGTAGTATAGGGTTCACTGTTTACAACAGTGGTTAGGAGTAAATTTCAGAGGTTAAAAGGAGGGGTGGGACCCACATGTCAGCCTCTACTTCAACACAAACCGACTGAAACCAGCTCCATCGGTTCCCGGGTGCAGTGTACGCGCGCCACCGAGGGGGGCAGCCGGCGCCAGCTCCTGCTGCACGCCCCAAGCTGGAGACCAGTCGCCGGGCTACTTATCCCCTCCCCGGCGTGCTCCGATCGCCCATTCCCCGAGCTGCCGACATACTCGGCCTGTTTTTCCACTGCCACCGCCGCTCGAGCTCACGCTTGATCAAGCCGATCACTCGCTAGCACAGCCTCCTCCACAGCAAAACGGCACCAAGAGGTCGTGAGCAACCTCCTAGACCCCGCGTTGTCCAGTGAGCAAGCGTTCTCGAGCCGTACGAGCCATTTCTCCGGCGAGCCGAACATCGCCGCCGATCGGGCTCCCGTGGGCAGCACGGCACAGCCGTTGTCACGCCCTCTTCTCTACACAAGAAAAGTGCGTGATTGTATGTAGATGGAGTAGCCGAAAGCCGTTTGGCGATTGATCAACCCTCGGCCGAGAATTTCCAAATTTACTCTTGATCAGTTCATAAGGACCGAGCTCACCTTCGGGTGAAATTCGTGCTCTATGCACGAGGGTTGGACGAGCTCGTTACCTAGTAGCTTCTACGCACGATAGCGCCCACGCTCGAACTGGAATTAGAGAAAACTATCGAGAATCGGCCATGATATGGCTGTTTTCCCCGCCGCCATGGCTGAACACCTCGGCTCACCGTCGAGAGCCTAGTTGCCGGTATTTCTAGCTTCCACCCAGCCCTGGTTCGGGTTTCCCATGCTCTACTGATGCTCTCCGACCGATTTCCGGTCGATTTGGTGCACGGGAGAGCGGGACCGACCTCACCGGAACCCTAGCAGGTGCTGTCATCGGTGCGCACGGGTTTCCGGTCATCGCCGGCGGCCGGCGACCCCACCATCGAGTCCAGGGGGTCAGTAAAGGGGCAGGCGGCAAGTTTCGGGCCGGGGGGTGGCCGGGAACTCAGTTCCGGCGAGGGTCGCCGGAGAACGCCGCCGCCGCGCAGTTGGCGCGAGGAGGGAGACGACGCACTGTATGCGGGGCCCACCAGCCAGAGTTTAAACTTTTTCCCGAATTTTAGTTTCAGTTCAAACTTCAAATCCTTATAACTTTGGCTAGAAAGCTCCAAATTGAGTGAACCAAATTTTGCTGGATTCAGCTCCCTGAGCACTTTCCAGAAAATCAAGTTTCACTTCATGAAATTCCTTATTTCCCCAGAATTAATTCCTCAAAGTTTAAACTGTTAGGAATTTTAACTGGAGAATCCTTTGGAGGAAAATCCTGAAATTTTGCTAAGATGTTCACCAAAATATCCTTGAACTACCATTAAAATTTCAGATCCATTTGAGCTCATTTAATCCACCTAATGGTGTGATTAGTGAAACTGTTCCAGAGAAAATAGAAAATGTTCAGAAACATTTTCAGAATTTTCTCTGAAATTGTTTAGCTCATATCTTTAGTTATAGACTTCCAAATTAAGTGAGACCAACTCCATTAGAACCCTCTGAAAATCTAGTTTTCATAAAGTCATAGTTTGTCTCATGAAAATTCCTAGAACACCCTAAGAGTTCCAATTAAGGTCAAGGACATAATTATTTGTGGAGGGCTCAAATGAGCTTTGCTGCAACTAAAACTTGACCAGGTCTCTGTTTAGGTTGTAACCAAGCCACAGTAAAAGTTTCACAGTCATTAGGTCTATCTAGCAAAGGTTATAGACTTCACAACTTCAAAGATAATACAAATGCATTTAAATTAATACATACATTGCTCTTATCATGTAGTCGCTAAGGTCGAGGAGGAACCCGAAGTCCTAGACTTCGTTACTCCGGAGGAACAGCTAGCCTACGACCAAGAGCAGCAAGGCAAGCCCCGGTTTGCATTAACCTCTTTACAAATGTTTATTGTTTTGAGCACATCTTTGAATATTGTTCTTTGCATTAGAGTCTTGATTGGAAACCCAACTGCACAGCCAAGAAAACCATGGGTTGGGTTTAGGATCGAAAACCTCGTTAGCCACTGCATTGCTAGGATAGAGTAGGATTCGGTACAAGTCGAGTAGTTGGAACTACTCGCGAGAATAGGCTAGAGGCACATTGCTCGGGTAGAGATAGCACATGATACACATGTCAAGAAAATGAGACCGAGCGGAGAGTAAGGGCAGCAGGACTTTGGGGCCTGTGTGCTGTAGCTCCGCTTGTGTTGGTTGAGGACCGAGCCGTGTGCGGGCCTGTTGAACAAGCTAGAACAGTACCGAAGACCTACCGGCTATATGGGAACCGGGAAACTGATGTAACTCGGGTAGCTGGGTATTGAGGCATTGCCCGTCGTTCAGAGGGTAGGTTGAGAGCTCGAGGTGTAAATCGGCTGGCGGCACGGAGATGCGCGTGCAGAGACCTCTTGCTCGGGACGATGGGACCGGTTCAATACTTGGCTAACGGGTGAAAGGTAGTCGCGTACGGCGTCCGTGATGGTTGTTGTAGGCAACATCGAGTACGGGCGTACGTGACGGGTTTTTCGGGTAACCCTGCAGGTGTAAATCGATCATAATCGCCGTCCCTCGCGGTCAGTGAGTACCACTTGTTCACTGTACCGTGACGTAGAAAGAACAGGCTAGTTACATGTTAAAATGTTGCTGATTGAAAGCTGGACATTGATTGTTAATGATATGCTGTAGCTTAGAGCTAATTAAAGTTCTTTTCAACTTTGGGCAAAGTACATGAGAGAAATGCGTTTCTTGTTTGATTGCGGCTCTCTCATGTGCCTTAGCGTAAGGTTCTCCACAACCTGCTGCTAAAACTTGAAAGTAAGGTTCTACTAATTAGGCTAGTCCTTGCAAATGATTTTTACCTCATGCAACCCATTACCCTCATGTAGAAGTTCCATGTTTAGGTGAGACGGGTCAGACTTGCTGAGCCTTCGTGCTCACTGCTTGTGTTTGAAGCTTTTGCAGGGTTCTATGAGGAAGGGGCTCCCGAAGAGGAGACGGAACCCCAGGAGGGGGACCCCGTCGAGTGGGAGTCGTGCACGCCGCAGAGTTAGTGTGCGTGTGTGCTAGCAAGGACACGTTCGAGGGCTGAACGTGCACTTGATGCTTTGTCTACGCCCGCGAGTGTAGACTGAACTTATTTTGATGTAAACATGTTCATAAACTTGTTTATGTAATAAAACTTCCGCTTCCGCTTTGCACCTTTGACATGTGTTATACGGTGCTGTGCAACGCAGCACCCCTCAGCGTGATCCTAGCTCGACAGGACCAATGGGGTCGTGTCAGCGTGGTATCAGAGCTCGCTGGAGGTTTAACACAGTACAAAGGTCTTCTTTTTCAAAAATCCAGTGAGGAACGAGTTAGTAGCCCGTATAAGGATGTTATTAGTATATAGAAAGCGGCTTATTAACTTATTTGTTATGTCGGAAAATCGTGCATGTGGCAGACCCGAATCCGCTCATCCAGGATCGCAGAAGGTGGTGCCGCGCGATGCGACACCCGACAGCACACGTCATAAGAACATAATATATTACATGGGAAACAACTGAAAACTGTACAAACAGGTACAAACTTCAGTTACAACTATTGTTTATGTTACACAGCGGAAGTCTACACTACACAACTCACGCCCGCCTATCTAGCAAAAGTTGGTTGCCCAGCCCTAGGGCAACCCACACTAGCTGCACTCCTCAGCTCAGCGCGGCGTGTACGGCTCCCACTCAGCCGTGGTCCCCGACGGAGGGTAACCCTCGCCGGTGGACTCGTACTCCGAGTCCGTGGGTGGCTCCTCACCTGAAAAACACTTAAGCAGCAACCGTGAGCACGAAGGCTCAGCAAGGCTTAACTGACTCACCTAAGCATGAAACTCTACATGAGGGGTACAATGAACATAGGATAGTAACATTTCAGCAAAAGGACACGCCTACAAGTTCATCCTTAGTTCATCTTTTAGCAACAAGTTAACCGTTCATGAAATCTGAAATTTAGTAAGCAGTATTTGGTGGCACACATGTAGCAATACAATTATATCAATCAGCATCATTGAATCAACATGTTGCATCCATTAGTCTACGTTACGACGCAGTGAACAAGCGGTACTCGTCACCGCGAGGGACGGCGAATCGACTCGATATACACCTGCAGGGAAAACCCAAAGAGCACATCACGTACGCCACCCGTGGAGCTGCACAGCACGCTCACTCGATGTCGTACGGGACAACCTTTCACCCAACAGCCCAAACGTCGAACCGGTCGCACCGAAACGAGCAGGAGGTTCCCCACACGGAGCATCTCTCTATGCCCGTTGGCAGATTTCCACCTTGCTGCCCTCAACCTACACCTATAAATCGGTGTGCTATGCCTCGACGCCCGGAGGTTTAGGCTACATCGGTTTATCGGGGCCCATATATCCGATATGCCTTCGGTACGTTCAATACTTGTTCAGCAGGGCCGCACACGGATCGGTCCTCAATCGACACGGGCAGGGCTGCACACACAAGACTTCCTCTTGCTGCGCCCTAGCCCCTGCCTAGTCTCATTTTCATTACTAAAATGATCTCACGTCACTCAACCGAACCCGTGTGTCCCAAGCCTATCTCGCGAGTAGATTCCAACTACTCGACTTGTACCGAAGTCCTATGACTCATTAAGCATAGCCTGTCTACTCGAGGTCCTTGACACTACCCTCACTCTTTTAGGAACCTTTGGTTATGCAAGTGGGGTTTCATTCATCCTATACCTAATGCACATACATACTTCATATGACACATGTAAACAAAGTAAAACTTTTAAAAAGGGTTAATGCAAACCGGGGCTTGCCTTGTTGCTGCTGGTCAGTAGTTAGTTCCTCGTCTGGAAGAAGGAAGTCCAGCACTTCCGGAGTCTCTTCTTCAACGGCTACACGTTAATGAAATACTACATGTTAATTTAGATGCAAATGTGAGTTTTAGAGTAAGACTTCTACTATTAGTTCTAATAACCAGCCTCTAACACCTGGAACTTTGTTTAAGAATTTAAAGATGAACTGGTGTTGGTGGTTTGGCTTGAACTTAATCACATGGTTAAATGCTAAGTGGTTTTCCCCCTTTTCCATATTAATCCCTTAAGTGGTTAAACAGGACAGGGGTAATCTAGAGCTCCAATGGAGCTGAGAATTTTTGTGTGAGTTCCTTGTCACAAGAAAACCCTCTGGACCAAACCTTAGCACTTTTCATGGAGTGGTTTGCTCAGAATAATTTTCTTAGCAAATAAGCAAGGAGGAATTAATTCTGAGGTCAGACCCCTGTTCATACCCAACTTAGTGAACTACAATTTCAATTATAGCTCCTAGAGTTTGCATGAATTTTCCTAGCATTTTTGGAGTCAAGGTTTGCCCAGAATTGAATTTCCAAGTTTTGGAAATTCTCTGAAATTGTTTCTGTATTCAAATGAACACAGCACCTTCCAATTTGAATTGCTCTGACCAAATCAACTCCAATTGGTCTGAAACTTTTACAGGGCTTTACTAATGTCCTAAAGAACATTCTGGCAAAATTTGGGGATTTTTGGATGAACCAAACTCCCTCTAAAATTCTTTTGCTGAAAAGCTTTAAAGAATTTTCCAGAATTAATTAATGGGTTTCATACAAATTGGGTTGTATGTCTGGACAGAGCTAGGCAAGATGAATCCAACCCAATTTGAATCACTAAATTTGGAGCTTCCTAGCAAAAGTTATGGAGCTCTAAAGTTTGAGGAATTTCTAGAATTCGAATTAACCGGGAAAGTTCAAATTTCTGACAGCGGGCCCGGCTCCCACGTGTCATCACCTCGGCTGCACCACACGGGGCCACAGGATTATCTTCCGCGTGTTCACAGCCGATCCCGTGTAACAGAAGATCCCCACACTGTGCCGCGAGGGACTGACGAGCGGGCCCGGACGGCTCGTCTTCTTCCTCGCGCCCGCCCTATTTCCCGCGCCGCCCCCTCGCCGGCAAACCTCGGCAGCTCGCCGGAACTGGCTTCCCGACCGCCTCCCGGCCGGAAACTCGCCGCCTGGGCATACTTTCGCGCGCTGAACACGCTGGCACCCTCACCGGAGCTTGACAACGGCCGGAGCTATGCCCGCGACGGTGACAGAGCTTCTCTCTACTCCGGCGGCGTCGTAGAGCACTTTCCTGGCCCCAACCTGGCTCCGGTTAGCTCCTACAGCATCACCATGACCTAAGGAGCAACGTACCGGGCTCTGATCTCGCGAGAAACGTCGGCAACTAGGGGCTCACCGTGCGACCTAGGGCGATTTCGGGGAAAACTGGAAAAACTCAAAGAACTGAGGTTTCCGTCGATGGTTCTTCCTAGTTCTTGATCCCACGTGCCCGCACGGATGTCTACAACTGGGTTTCTAGGTCTGGGGAGGAGTGGTTCGGTGGGTGAAGCGAATTTGCCGATTTACCCGAACCGGGCTATATCACATGCTTGCGCAAGAACTGAAATTCCGGCCAGCACGGTCCATGACACGCTGCCGGCATGGTTGTGAAACGAGAAGGGTTACTGGCGCACCTTTTTGCTTTTGCCACTTGATGGGAGAGGCTCTGTGGTGGCCGGGCGACGTGATCTTGTCGCGGCGGCTTTCTCCGGCGCTGTGGAAGAAGATCGGCTCGACGCCGACGTCCCGACGGAGCTAGCGCCCGGTCCTTGCTTCTTCCACACTCAAGGACGTCCGGAGGTGTTGTGGGGAAGCTTAGCACGTCGTGCCACGGGGTGGAGCAGCCGGGCGGCGGTAAACCGACGGCGCGCCTCTGTGCGGTCGTGTTTATCGCCGAGGAGAGACGAGGTTCGCTCAGCGTCGGCTGGGAGGCAGTTTGGCCGCTGAGCGCTCGGTGGAGGGGGTAAGAATGGAGAGACATCGATCCCCTAAACAGCTCGGGAGGTGCTTCGGTCGTCGGTCGCCCGTGCGGTGGCAGCCGGTGGGAGAAACACAGCTCGCTCGAGTGTGAACTGTGGAACCGATTAACTTAGGCAGTAAGTTTCTCCCCTCTCTTCTCACTGACCAGTGGGCCCCACAGCTCCCCTCTGCCCAAAAGATCTCCACATTTTTGGCAAATGAGTAATTCAAATGTTTGAAGTCTCAAACTGAGCCACATTTGCATGATTGGACAAGTTTCCCTCAAATTCAAATGTATATTTGAATTCTTGCCTATTTGGCTCCTTTTTGGACCATTGGGTAGCAAACCCTTTCAAAAATTATTGAGACTCTGCCTCCCCACTAATTTGAACCTGAGGAATCCAAGTATGCCCTTTACTCCTTGTTTTAGCTGCTGCAATCATGAAGTTGAATGCAACAGTTTGAAATTTCCCTCCCATGTGTGATCATATGTGTATAAACCCTACTTTGTGAAAGTGAAGACTTTCCCTTCTAATCACTCCTTTGATGGAGGTCACTTGCTCTTCACAATATTCCACAATCTACCCACAACAAAACTGTTGTGTTGTGAGGTGCAGAAAAGTTTTTGCAAGTCCCTTTTCTTGGGCTTTTACATCCCTCCCCCCCTTAAAAGAATCTCGTCCCGAGATTATAAAAGAAGAGATAGCGATGTAATAGGGACTTACCCGTGTTGAGAAGCCATGAACTCCGGGTAATTTGAGCGAAGGAACTCCTCGCTCTCCCACGTCGCTTCTTCGGCGGTGTGGTTGCTCCAGAGTATTTTGTAGAACCACAACGTTCTGCTGCGTGTGGTCCTGGCTTTCTCATCAAGAATTCCCACCGGATATTCATCATATGTTAAATCCGGTTTCAGCTCGCCGATGTCTTCGGTAGGAACAGCAGCTGTATGCTTCAAGCATTTTCGCAGTTGCGAAACATGGAAAATATTATAGACACCAGTCAGAGATGCCGGTAGCTCCAATCGATACGCTGCTGGTCCACACTTATCGGTGATAGCGTAGGGTCCAATGAAACGGGGAGCGAGCTTCCCCTTCACACCGAACCGGTGCACGCCCTTCATCGGAGACACGCGGAGGTACACGTGTTCCCCAACGTCAAAGTGCAACGGCCTACGCCTCTTATCAGCGTAGCTCTTCTGTCGGGATTGAGCGGCCTTCAAATTGGCTTGAATTGTCCGAACGCGCTCCTCGGCGTCGTTCACCACATCAACCCCGAATGTGACCCTTTCACCGGACTCGCACCAATTTAATGGGGTGCGGCATTTACGACCGTAGAGAGCTTCATAGGGTGCCATCTTGATACTCGCCTGATAACCGTTGTTGTACGAGAATTCCGCCAATGGTAGGTGATTATCCCAATTCCTACCATGGTGGATGGAACATGCTCTCAACATGTCTTCCAGGACTTCATTCACCCTTTCTGTCTGGCCATCTGTCTGAGGGTGATAAGCGGAGCTCCTGATCAACTTAGTACCCAATGCAGCGTGTAGCTGCTCCCAAAAGCGAGATACAAATAATGCACCTCGATCTGAGACAATGGTCTTGGGTACCCCGTATAGGCATAGAATCTTCGCTATGTATAGCTCCGCATATCCCAATGTCTTGGTTAACCGATCAACGATTACCCATATGGAATCATGCTTGTTGGCTGTTAGGGGTAATCCCACAATGAAATCCATGCTCACATCTTCCCATTTCCATGCCGGGATCTTCAGGGGTTGCAGCAGCCCTGATTTCTTCATGTGATCAGCTTTCACTCGTCTACACGTATCGCACTCGGATACGTACTTAGCTACCTCCCGCTTCATCCGTGTCCACCAAAATTTCTTTTTCAAATCTTGGTACATTTTGTTGCTGCCCGGATGAATGGAGTATTTGGACAAGTGAGCTTCATCGAGGATCTTTTTCCTCAACTCCATATCTCGGGGTACGACTATGCGGTCATTGAACCACAACGTCCCCTCACCATCTTTCCAGAAACATTTGATCTCCCCATTGTCAATTCGTCTCCGGAGATGTGCCATGCCTTTATCATTTTTCTGAGCTGCAATGATGTCCTCCCTAATAGTAGGGACGAGGGCAAGGTTGTACAGCGATCCATAAGGAACCAAGTATAAACTTGGCTCTTCCTCCTCCACCGGTGTAATGGTGAGGTGACGGACATGTGATTTCCGACTTAGCGCGTCGGCAACCACATTCGCCTTGCCGGGGTGGTAATGGATCTCAATCTCATAATCTTTGATCAGTTCTAACCACCTCCTCTGCCTCATGTTCAGCTCCTTCTGGGTGAAAATGTATTTCAAGCTCTTGTGGTCGGTGTAGAGATGCACCAAGTTCCCCAGGAGATAGTGCCTCCACATTTTCAGCGCCAACACCACGGCAGCAAGTTCAAGATCGTGAGTCGGGTAGTGCTGCTCATGGTTCCGAAGTTGGCGTGAGCCATAAGCGACCACACGTCCTTCCTGCATCAACACGCAGCCGAGCCCAATACCGGACGCGTCACAATACACGTCGAAGGGCTTTGTTGTATCCGGCTGAGCTAATACCGGGGCTGTTGTGAGATGCTTCACCAGTGTTCGGAACGCTCCTTCACACGCCTTGTTCCAAACATATTTTGTCCCTTTCTTCAGCAACTCTGTCATCGGCTTAGCAAGCTTGGAGAAACTTGGAATGAATCTCCGGTAGTATCCCGCTAACCCGAGGAAGCTTCTGACTTCATGAACTGAAGTGGGAGCTTTCCATTTCAACACTTGCTCGATTTTACTTGGGTCAACCGCAATGCCTTCAGCTGAGATGATATGTCCCAAGAATGGCACTTGGCTGATCCAAAATTCGCATTTGCTGAACTTGGCGTAGAGCTTGTGGTCTCGCAATCGTTGAAGAACGATCCGTAAGTGTTCGGCATGCTCGGCTTCTGTCTTGGAGTAAACCAAGATATCGTCGATGAACACTACCACGAACTTGTCCAGCTCCGGCATGAACACCGAGTTCATGAGATACATGAAATGGGCTGGAGCATTTGTGAGACCAAAGGACATGACGAGATATTCGTATAAGCCGTATCTCGTCGAGAACGCCGTCTTCGGGATATCCTCCGCCCGGATCTTGATCTGGTGATATCCAGAGCGAAGGTCCATCTTTGAGAATACACTTGCCCCCACAAGTTGATCAAACAAGATGTCAATACGGGGCAGTGGGTACTTATTCTTGATGGTGACGGCGTTGAGCGGCCGGTAATCCACACACAGCCTCAGGGTTTCATCCTTCTTCTTTACAAATAGCGCCGAGCATCCCCAAGGCGAGGAACTCGGCCTAATGAAACCATTGCTCAACAGATCATTGAGCTGTTCTTTCAGTTCCACCAGCTCATTTGGAGCCATCTTGTATGGTCTCCGTGATATGGGCGTAGTCCCGGGTGCGAGCTCGATCTTGAACTCGACATCCCGCTCAGGTGGCATGCCCGGAAGATCATCCGGGAACACATCAGGATAATCCCGGACTATGGGGATGTCTTCTAACTTGAGAACTTCAGCATTATTAATTGCTAAAACTTCCCGGACTGGCGTGTCTAACACCATGGAATGCGGACGGTGGAATGGAGAATTTAAGTGAACCGTCCGTGTCCGAGTCTCTAGGACAGCGCCATGGTATTGCAGCCATGACATCCCTAAGATTGCATCAATCTTTTGTCCCATAAGGATTATCAAGGTGGTGGGATATAGTTTCCCACCTAAGCACAGAGGTGCCTTTGGAATCATCATATTAGCTGAAATCTTCCCTCCCGGTGAGCATATCATATAAGTGCAGTCGGTTGGGAAGACTTGCAATTGATGTTTAGCCACATAGGATGCACTTATAAAGCTGTGGGTTGCACCAGAATCAAATAATATGACGATGGCTTGATGGTTGAGAGTAAACGTACCCGCCAGCACGTTGTCTCCCTCTGGGGCGTCCTCATTGTCGAGGTTGCGGACGCCTCCAGTCCGCTGACCAACCTTCTTCACCGGAGGTCGGCCTCGAGCACCGCCCTGGAGCTGGGCTTGCCCGCTGCTCTGCTGCCCCTGGGGACAGTCCTTCGTGAAGTGGCCCGCCTGGCCACACGTGAAGCAGGTGAAACGGGGCTGTCCCCCGCTAATCGGTGGACGGAAACCCGGGGCGCGTTGTGGCGGTGGAAACGGCCGGGGTACCGTCTGCTGCTGCTGCTGTCTTGGTGGTGGCATCGGCGGACGGAACGGGGGTGCTTGGAACGAACGTCCCCCGAACTGCTGAGGTCGCGCCGGTGGACGCCACTGCTGCCCGGATGGTGTCCGATACACCATACGGTACTTCTGGGGAGCGCCACTCCCACCGTTGCTAGGTGGAGCGCTGCGCTTCCTCTGCTCAGCTGCTAACTCCCGCTGAGCGTCCTCTTGCATGATGGCGGCATTGACTAGGTCGTTGAATGTGCCGCGGTTCCATTGTACGAGGTGGGTCTTCATTTCGGGGTGTAACCCCCGATAGAAGTGCTCCCTCTTCTTCTCCTCCGTGGAGATGTAGTCTGACGCATACTGCGCCAGATGGTTGAAGGCACGGGAGTAGTCGTGGGCACTCCTCCCGCCCTGCTTCAGTTCCAAAAATTCTTGGAACTTTCTCTTCATTATTCCGGGAGGGATGTGATGGGCGCGGAACGCCTCCCGGAACTCTTTCCATTCCACGGCATGGCCAGCCGGACGTGAGGCGACATAATTCGCCCACCACGCACCAGCGGCACCGTGGAGCTGCTGTGCTGCGAACAGTGTCTTCTGCCGCTCCATACACTGGAGCAGCCCGAACTTGGACTCGATAGTCCGCAGCCAGTTGTCCGCCTCCAGTGGTTCTTCAGCTTCGGTGAACACTGGAGGGTGCGTACTCATGAAATCCGAGTACGACACTTCGCGGGGCTCACGAGGCCCTCGCTCTTGACGTCCTCCCGCCTGGGACGTATTCTGCACGATCGTGCGGAGCAGGTCGGTCTGCTCCTCACGACCTCCCACCAATGCCGCTATCACATCCGCTAGAGTAAGCGGAGGCGGCGGTGGTGGCTGCTGCTGCGGGGTGCTGTCGTAGGCCGGTGGCTGGGAGTCATCGCCTCCACCTTGGCTAGAGCCACCAACCTCGTGCGTGGTCCTAGTACGAACCATCTGCAACCATACGACATTAAACATCAGTCCCACAACATTTGCATGCAGTCCCATAGAACTGGGCGTAAAAACATTATGACAACCAAACATGCGAAATATCTCGTAAGTAGATAATGTAATAACTTTGCACAAGCTACACCATTACCAGACCAAACACAAGTTAGTTTAATCCAACTTGATGAACCCCCTCTTTGGAAGCTCACCATAACTGGGTTTGGTCTCTACGAGACATTATTATTGCGTTGTCATCACGTATAACACCCTTAGAGTACAACACCCTTTTCAATGAGTTCAACTGTCATTCTTCTGTCAGAATGACCAGTTTCTACCTATTCCAAGTTTTGATCTGGTTCTGTGCATCTTCATGACTCAAGTTGAATACCAAAGTTCAAGTTAACTTCAGTATCTTTCCAACGAGTACTCATTTGCCCCCAGATTAGCTTTTATTACAAAGTTATGCTAATTCAAAGTTAGCAGAATTTCTGGAAGAATTTTAACAGCACCTCCCTTGGAAGTGGCTGTTTTCAACCCTGATTTCCACTAAATTCTGTGCTGAAACTTCAGAAACTTTGAATTGCAAAGGTGTCGCACATCTTCTACTCTTTTTAAGGATGTATTATATGACAATTTTAGATTTTTCTACTGGGAGTTATGTTTGAAAAACAGATCAGTTCAGAGGATGTTTTACTCTGCCCTGGTTCTGGACAGTTTACATTCCTCTGGGATTTCAGCCATCTTAAGGCGAGTTTCAGCTCTGGAAGTCTACAACAAAGTTGTAGAGTACTTGAATACCTTTCCAGGGCTATGTAGCACACCTCCCTGGGCTAAAAGACCTGTGAGTTATGCCCTGTTGAAGATCAGCAAACTTGCTGTACAAAACAGAGCACTCTGTTTTTCATCCCTTTAGCTATCCTGGTCCACTATCCCATTCTTATACCCAACCAGGGTCCTAAATGTGGAACCTATAGATTTTAATTCCTTGTTCTCAATATTTTCATGCATATGCCCACAATACCTCGGTACTACGTTCCTCACAAAAGAAAATCCTAACCGGATCATACCGGTATATACGTCTCGAGTGTGGCACTAAACGGTCTCTCGCACACGTTCTCTACACGGATACATACGTGGTTAGTACCTGCAGAAGACCACACAATAATGGTGCACTCAAGGTTTTGTTTCCATTTCAGGCAGTACCATATTTGAAAGTAAATACAAACGCCCGTATCATTTCCATACGGCCGTCCTTGAGCTAAGTCACGTCTCAAGGCACGTGATCGTGCTTCAACACCACACGACGGGGAACCCGAGTATGTCATGAACGGGTCGTCACGGTTGGGAATGTTATCAACCCAACAGATACCACCTACTGCCCTGCAGGGCACGCCGATGGCAAGCGCTGCGTATGTCCTCCTGGGCTATTTCCAGACGAACACACTCTCGCGTTACTGACCACGCGATGGGGTCTCCGCTTACTTGCCTAATGCACGCTAGGGATCAGCGTTTCATATGAACTCAGGGACATGAAGAGTCCAAGAGATTCATATTGACATCTCACACCAAGCTGTGAGATCAATTCCTGAACCACGTTCCTCGTCAGGGAGAGCTAACCGAAATTGAACCACTTTCGGTGGCGTTCCTTACCATACTTACCAGAGCGTAGGTGCGTCGTTACATAATTGAAATTCAGAATTATGACACATAAGTTAGTCTTTGCCACTTTAAGTAACTATGCTAATATAGTCCTTACTTGGGCAACTACCGAATCCTCACCGTATACCTAAGTTTTTCCCATAATGCAGTCCTTTAGTACTGTGTTATCCCCACTGCAGCTCTGATACCAGGCTGTGGCGGACCCGAATCCGCTCATCCAGGATCGCAGAGGGTGGTGCCGCGCGATGCGACACCCGACAGCACACGTCATAAGAACATAATATATTACATGGGAAACAACTGAAAACTGTACAAACAGGTACAAACTTCAGTTACAACTATTGTTTATGTTACACAGCGGAAGTCTACACTACACAACTCACGCCCGCCTATCTAGCAAAAGTTGGTTGCCCAGCCCTAGGGCAACCCACACTAGCTGCACTCCTCAGCTCAGCGCGGCGTGTACGGCTCCCACTCAGCCGTGGTCCCCGACGGAGGGTAACCCTCGCCGGTGGACTCGTACTCCGAGTCCGTGGGTGGCTCCTCACCTGAAAAACACTTAAGCAGCAACCGTGAGCACGAAGGCTCAGCAAGGCTTAACCGACTCACCTAAGCATGAAACTCTACATGAGGGGTACAATGGACATAGGATAGTAACATTTCAGCAAAAGGACACGCCTACAAGTTCATCCTTAGTTCATCTTTTAGCAACAAGTTAACCGTTCATGAAATCTGAAATTTAGTAAGCAGTATTTGGTGGCACACATGTAGCAATACAATTATATCAATCAGAATCATTTAATCAACATGTTGCATCCATTAGTCTACGTTACGACGCAGTGAACAAGCGGTACTCGTCACCGCGAGGGACGGCGAATCGACTCGATATACACCTGCAGGGAAAACCCAAAGAGCACGTCACGTACGCCACCCGTGGAGCTGCACAGCACGCTCACTCGATGTCGTACGGGACAACCTTTCACCCAACAGCCCAAACGTCGAACCGGTCGCACCGAAACGAGCAGGAGGTTCCCCACACGGAGCATCTCTCTATGCCCGTTGGCAGATTTCCACCTTGCTGCCCTCAACCTACACCTATAAATCGGTGTGCTATGCCTCGACGCCCGGAGGTTTAGGCTACATCGGTTTATCGGGGCCCATATATCCGATATGCCTTCGGTACGTTCAATACTTGTTCAGCAGGGCCGCACACGGATCGGTCCTCAATCGACACGGGCAGGGCTGCGCACACAAGACTTCCTCTTGCTGCGCCCTAGCCCCTGCCTAGTCTCATTTTCATTACTAAAATGATCTCACGTCACTCAACCGAACCCGTGTGTCCCAAGCCTATCTCGCGAGTAGATTCCAACTACTCGACTTGTACCGAAGTCCTATGACTCATTAAGCATAGCCTGTCTACTCGAGGTCCTTGACACTACCCTCACTCTTTTAGGAACCTTTGGTTATGCAAGTGGGGTTTCATTCATCCTATACCTAATGCACATACATACTTCATACGACACATGTAAACAAAGTAAAACTTTTAAAAAGGGTTAATGCAAACCGGGGCTTGCCTTGTTGCTGCTGGTCAGTAGTTAGTTCCTCGTCTGGAAGAAGGAAGTCCAGCACTTCCGGAGTCTCTTCTTCAACGGCTACACGTTAATGAAATACTACATGTTAATTTAGATGCAAATGTGAGTTTTAGAGTAAGACTTCTACTATTAGTTCTAATAACCAGCCTCTAACACCTGGAACTTTGTTTAAGAATTTAAAGATGAACTGGTGTTGGTGGTTTGGCTTGAACTTAATCACATGGTTAAATGCTAAGTGGTTTTCCCCCTTTTCCATATTAATCCCTTAAGTGGTTAAACAGGACAGGGGTAATCTAGAGCTCCAATGGAGATGAGAATTTTTGTGTGAGTTCCTTGTCACAAGAAAACCCTCTGGACCAAACCTTAGCACTTTTCATGGAGTGGTTTGCTCAGAATAATTTTCTTAGCAAATAAGCAAGGAGGAATTAATTCTGAGGTCAGACCCCTGTTCATACCCAACTTAGTGAACTACAATTTCAATTATAGCTCCTAGAGTTTGCATGAATTTTCCTAGCATTTTTGGAGTCAAGGTTTGCCCAGAATTGAATTTCCAAGTTTTGGAAATTCTCTGAAATTGTTTCTGTATTCAAATGAACACAGCACCTTCCAATTTGAATTGCTCTGACCAAATCAACTCCAATTGGTCTGAAACTTTTACAGGGGTTTACTAATGTCCTAAAGAACATTCTGGCAAAATTTGGGGATTTTTGGATGAACCAAACTCCCTCTAAAATTCTTTTGCTGAAAAGCTTTAAAGAATTTTCCAGAATTAATTAATGGGTTTCATACAAATTGGGTTGTATGTCTGGACAGAGCTAGGCAAGATGAATCCAACCCAATTTGAATCACTAAATTTGGAGCTTCCTAGCAAAAGTTATGGAGCTCTAAAGTTTGAGGAATTTCTAGAATTCGAATTAACCGGGAAAGTTCAAATTTCTGACAGCGGGCCCGGCTCCCACGTGTCATCACCTCGGCTGCACCACACGGGGCCACAGGATTATCTTCCGCGTGTTCACAGCCGATCCCGTGTAACAGAAGATCCCCACACTGTGCCACGAGGGACTGACGAGCGGGCCCGGACGGCTCGTCTTCTTCCTCGCGCCCGCCCTATTTCCCGCGCCGCCCCCTCGCCGGCAAACCTCGGCAGCTCGCCGGAACTTGCTTCCCGACCGCCTCCCGGCCGGAAACTCGCCGCCTGGGCATACTTTCGCGCGCTGAACACGCTGGCACCCTCACCGGAGCTTGACAACGGCCGGAGCTATGCCCGCGACGGTGACAGAGCTTCTCTCTACTCCGGCGGCGTCGTAGAGCACTTTCCTGGCCCCAACCTGGCTCCGGTTAGCCCCTACAGCATCACCATGACCTAAGGAGCAACGTACCGGGCTCTGATCTCGCGAGAAACGTCGGCAACTAGGGGCTCACCGTGCGACCTAGGGCGATTTCGGGGAAAACTGGAAAAACTCGAAGAACTGAGGTTTCCGTCGATGGTTCTTCCTAGTTCTTGATCCCACGTGCCCGCACGGATGTCTACAACTGGGTTTCTAGGTCGGGGGAGGAGTGGTTCGGTGGGTGAGGCGAATTTGCCGATTTACCCGAACCGGGCTATATCACATGCTTGCGCAAGAACTGAAATTCCGGCCAGCACGGTCCATGACACGCTGCCGGCATGGTTGTGAAATGAGAAGGGTTACTGGCGCACCTTTTTGCTTTTGCCACTTGATGGGAGAGGCTCTGTGGTGGCCGGGCGACGTGATCTTGTCGCGGCGGCTTTCTCCGGCGCTGTGGAAGAAGATCGGCTCGACGCCGACGTCCCGACGGAGCTAGCGCCCGGTCCTTGCTTCTTCCACACTCAAGGACGTCCGGAGGTGTTGTGGGGAAGCTTAGCACGTCGTGCCACGGGGTGGAGCAGCCGGGCGGCGGTAAACCGACGGCGCGCCTCTGTGCGGTCGTGTTTATCGCCGAGGAGAGACGAGGTTCGCTCAGCGTCGGCTGGGAGGCAGTGTGGCCGCTGAGCGCTCGGTGGAGGGGGTAAGAATGGAGAGACATCGATCCCCTAAACAGCTCGGGAGGTGCTTCGGTCGTCGGTCGCCCGTGCGGTGGCAGCCGGTGGGAGAAACACAGCTCGCTCGAGTGTGAACTGTGGAACCGATTAACTTAGGCAGTAAGTTTCTCCCCTCTCTTCTCACTGACCAGTGGGCCCCACAGCTTCCCTCTGCCCAAAAGATCTCCACATTTTTGGCAAATGAGTAATTCAAATGTTTGAAGTCTCAAACTGAGCCACATTTGCATGATTGGACAAGTTTCCCTCAAATTCAAATGTATATTTGAATTCTTGCCTATTTGGCTCCTTTTTGGACCATTGGGTAGCAAACCCTTTCAAAAATTATTGAGACTCTGCCTCCCCACTAATTTGAACCTGAGGAATCCAAGTATGCCCTTTACTCCTTGTTTTAGCTGCTGCAATCATGAAGTTGAATGCAACAGTTTGAAATTTCCCTCCCATGTGTGATCATATGTGTATAAACCCTACTTTGTGAAAGTGAAGACTTTCCCTTCTAATCACTCCTTTGATGGAGGTCACTTGCTCTTCACAATATTTCACAATCTACCCACAACAAAACTGTTGTGTTGTGAGGTGCAGAAAAGTTTTTGCAAGTCCCTTTTCTTGGGCTTTTACAGTGCATCTCGGGACGTTCATGTCTTGGGGGGGTGCACGTAAGCGCTGTCCACCAGTGCGCACAAGCTGAAGGGTGGAGCCCCACGGGTGGCAGGTAACCCGATCCACTTTAGTATCCTCTACGACTCTTCATGTCGTTTGGGGGTATTCGAGCAACGTCTGTCCTTGGCGTGCGTGGTGCAACATGGGAGACCCCGTCACGTGGTCTAAAACGTGAACACGTAACTCAAGGCGTGTTTGGCTTGAGAACATCCGGGCGAGTGATGACGGCCGGGTGTACGAACTGTATGGATTCCGGGCTCGGTGTGCAGCCGAGTCTGATGATTGTTTGAATTTCTGCAGGTAGCCTTACCACGAAACGGTAGACGTGTAGCATCCGTGTGCGAGTGACGAGTAGTGCCACTGAACTAACGAAGCCGGCTAAGTCCGGTATAGGTTTTTCCTTTGTGAGGACGTAGTACCGACATAATCTGGTGACACATCGGCGTCACACCCAACTAAATGAACAACTTCATTTAAAAACTTGAGGGTTTTGATCCAAAGTAGTAAAACTTGATGTAACTCCTTCCCTTGAACAGGATATTCAAAGTTAACAAGCTTTCAACTTATAGGGTGTTAAGGACAGAGCACTCTGTTTTCAGCTGAATCAAGGCTGAAGTTAATCAGAAGTTAGAGGTTGAGTTCTTTCGAGGTTGGGGTCGTATGATACATTTCTGGAAAGCGTTGGAAGAGCTTTACAACTCTTCTGTTGAGGTTCAGAGGTGTTTCATCCCTTAACCACTCGAAAAATGCAGAAGAGTTGAAACTGTCCAGAAAACAGGACAGAGCAAAGACTCTCTGTAAACTCTCTGTAAAATTAAGCATAACTTCCTGCTTAAGAATCCAAAAATAGGAAATGAGGTACTTCTGGAAAGCTTATGAGGTAGGTTACGACTTTGTAACAGAAAGTTTTGTCAGATTGGGAACAGAATTAACTGGGATTCTTGGATCAATTCAGTACCTAAAGCAGGGAGGTGCTGTCCAATTGATTCCAGAAATTCTGTTAACTTTGACATCTCATAATTTCTGAACCAGGACAGATCTTAGGCCAACCAAATACTTTCTGGAAAGCTATCGAAGTTAACTTTAACTTTGATATTGAGCTCCAGAATTGGTTTTGCCTTTAACATGGCCTAAATCAGGTGGATATGGAAACTGGTCACGGCTGTCATGGGAACAGCAGATCAGCAGTCAAATTTGTTTAAAAATTTGAACTATGTTTCCAAGTGTTATGGGTTCAATGACATATCTTATGTTATAACTCAATGGTTTACTGTTTAAATAAATATTTGACATTTCTCAAATATATTTTTACAGATGGCAGCAGATAAACAGTTGGAGAACGGGTGGGTAGTTTCCCACTGCTCTGACCGTAGCGGCTACCCGGAAGCATTGTGGCAAATGCTCCAATATTTCGGGTACAACCAGATGCCGCAATACTTCGCCAAGGAAGAAGGCGAAGAGGGGAACAAGACGTGGACGATCCATGTCGAGGTTTCCGCAGGACCTACGCCACCCGGTTGGGTGCCATTCACCGTCACGGTGAGAGGAAGACAACCGGAAGGGATGTGGCAAGTGGCAGCCCGTGACACTATGTCACGTTTCTGCCAACTACACGTGCAGGCTATGGAGGGAACTCCATACGCACTCGTTCCGGTGGAGGGACGAGCTCAGCATGTGTGGGAAGAGAGGTACCTGGAGGCAACAGACCCGAGTTGCCCAAGGTACAACCCCGCGGAGGCAAACCTCAGCCTCCAAATGAGGGCGGGAAACGCTGTGATGGACAGCCAAGCTGGTCATACGGAGCATCTCGCCACCAAGCTCAAGGAGAGCACAAGCCGTGGAGATCATTTCGAGAGTGCTCACAGCGCACTCAGCAATGTGCTCCTTCTGACGATCAAGCGACTGAATGAACAACACCATCAGTTGCGTCGTCTGAAGAAGGCAAAGAAGAAGAGCCGTGTTGACATCGCGGCGTTACAAGAGCTGGTGCAGACCCTAACCCAGCAGAATGAGGACCTTGCTCAGGAGCGGGACAACGCTATCGAGGAAGGTCAAGGCTGGGAAGAGGACTACGACCAAGCTATGGACGAGTTGCATGCCTTGCAGGACCTCGTGCCCCCGGTATTGGGCGTACCGGTAGTCTTGGGTCTTCCAGCCATGGGAGAACCCAGAATGGGAGAAGAGGTGGTAGACCCCGAGCCACCAGCAGAGGTACCGGAGGAGGACGACCCACAGGAGGTCGAGTCTCCGAGTAGGGGGTTACGGTTGCCGAGTAGGGCAGCTAGGGTAGCGTAACCCAACTTTTGTAATCGGTGACATGTCGTGTAGACAGTAGCATATGTATAGGTAGTGACGACATGAGCACGACTTCTCGGAGATCCGAGAATAATGTATCTTGTATAAAGTTTATGCTTTATCAATATATGTGAATGTTGTGCAAGTTAATCATGCGTCGCTTCAATACCTACTGCTGTTTATGGAATTTTGAGTAAGACATGTGCTAATTGCTGCTGTGTTGAATTTCAGAATGACGCGTACTCGTGCCAACCCTGATGTTGGAGGTACTAGCCAAGGGGGAGAGACCTCCCAACCACCTCCCGAGGACTCCTCGGGACAGCAGCAGCAGCAGCAACAGCAAACACCGTCACCGCCACTACCAACGGTTACATTGGCCGACATTGTCGCGGCAATGGCGGGCTCGCATCAGCAGCACACAGAGTTGCTGCAGACTCTCATCGCCAATACGTCTCGCCCAGAGATACGTCAAGATCGTGAGGAGCGCCAACAGAGCTCCTACTCCGACTTCCTGGCGACTCATCCCCCTGTATTCTCAAGGGCGGATGAACCACTTGACGCGGACAACTGGCTCCGCGCCATAGAGATGAAGTTCGGGCTGCTCCAAATCAGCGAGCAGCGCAAGACTCAGTTCGCGGTCCAGCAGCTCCAAGGATCCGCGAGCGCGTGGTGGGCCAACTTCTGTGCTTCACAGCCCACCGACCGAGTGATGACCTGGGCGGAGTTCCGGACGGCCTTCAGGGCCTATCATATACCGCCCGGTTTGATGAAGAGGAAGACGCAGGAGTTCCTACACCTGCAACAAGGGAGCCGGAACGCGCTGGAATACTCCAGGGCGTTCAACGATCTCGCGCTCTACGCGTCGTATCACACGGATACAGACGAGAAGCGGCGAGACCATTTTACCAGGGGCTTAACCCGCTCCTGAAGGATAAATTGGCGATGTTCAATCGCGGCAGCCTCAACGACATCATTGATGCTGCGATTGTTCAGGAGGACTCCGGCAAGGAGTTGGCGGCGGCAGAGCAAAAGCGAAGCGCGCCGCCGAGCAGCGGAGAGGGAGGCGGTCCTTCTCAGAAGTTTCGGATGGTGAATCGCCCACCATCAGGCCCACGCTGGCAGCCACCACAGCGGTCGATGCCGTTCCGCAGTCGGCCGTACTCTTCACCGGCATTCCGGCCGGCACTGCCAGCACCACCGCAACAACAACAGCAGCAGCAGGCGATGCCGCGTGCGTTTGCACCTCAGCAACGCATGCCGGGCTTTCGTCCACTGAGTACTCCACCAGCAGCGGCCACATGTTACAAGTGTGGTCGTCCAGGACACCACGCGAGCAGTTGCCCGGAGAGGCAAGGCGGCGGAGTGGCACCACAGTTTCCGGGGAGGCATCAAACCCGGAACCCTACTAATGCGCGGCGGGCAAACCCTAGGCCCGGCACTGTCCACCAGCTTGCCATTGAGGACGTGCCGGAGGGCGAGCCAATCCTTGCGGGTATGTTCCAACTCCACCAGCATCCCGCTATAGTACTGTTTGATTCAGGCACCACGCATAATTTTATTAGCCAAGCTTTCATTGCTAAACACAGTTTGCCAATACTACCCACCGATAGTCCATATTTAATTTGTTCACCGGGTGGGAAGATTTCAGCAAGCGTAATGGTCTCCAAAGCACCATTATGCTTAGCGGGTAGAGTGTACCCCACGTCTCTCATTATCTTAGAGGGGCAGAAGGTCGATGTCATCCTAGGGATGTCGTGGTTAACCCGCCACGGCGCTGTTTTAGACACCGTCCTTCGAGTCGTGCACTTAAACTCAGAGGTGCACGGTTCTCACTCATTATTTCTGGACAGTCCAGAAATAAAACTTCCAAGTGTCTATCAAGCCACAACCATCAGATTGGAAGACATTCCAGTGGTCCGAGAGTTCCCTGATGTATTCCCGGACGATTTGCCGGGGATGCCACCCGATAGAGAGGTGGAGTTCAAGATTGAACTTGCACCGGGAACCATGCCAATATCCCGAAGGCCGTACAAGATGGCTCCAAAGGAGTTGGCTGAACTGAAGATGCAGCTCACGGACCTTCTGGAGAAGGGTTTTATTAGGCCGAGCTCCTCGCCATGGGGCTGTTCGGCATTATTTGTCAAGAAGAAGGATGAGACGCTGCGGCTTTGCGTGGACTACCGTCCATTAAATGCCGTAACCATCAAGAACAAGTACCCGTTGCCACGGATCGACATGTTGTTTGATCAGTTGGTCGAAGCAAAGATCTTTTCCAAGATGGATTTAAGATCCGGGTACCATCAGATTAAGATAAGGGCGGAGGACATTCCAAAGACAGCTTTCTCGACAAGGTACGGACTTTATGAGTACCTGGTCATGTCCTTTGGCCTCACCAATGCTCCAGCTCACTTCATGTACTTAATGAACTCGGTGTTCATGCCGGAGCTGGACAAGTTTGTCGTGGTCTTCATCGACGACATCCTGGTATATTCCAAGTCGGAGGAAGATCACAAGAAACATCTGCGTATAGTCTTGCAACGGCTGCGGGATCACAAGTTATACGCAAAATTCAGCAAATGCGAGTTTTGGATATCGCAAGTGCCTTTCCTCGGGCATATCATCTCAGCGGAGGGTATCGCTGTGGACCCGAGCAAGATCACGCAAGTGCTGAATTGGAAATCCCCGAGAACTGTTCATGAGGTACGGAGTTTCCTCGGACTCGCGGGATATTATCGGAGGTTCATTACGAACTTCTCGAAGATTGCCAAGCCAATGACAGAGCTGCTGAAGAAGGCTACCAAATATGTTTGGAGTCCAGCATGTGAAGCAGCATTCAATGCTTTAGTCAAGCACCTGACATCAGCACCGGTTTTGGCGCAGCCAGACACAACAAAACCGTTCGATGTGTACTGCGATGCATCCGGCATTGGGCTCGGATGTGTGCTGATGCAAGACCGAAGAGTGGTCGCGTATGGATCACGGCAGCTTAGGAACCATGAGCAAAATTATCCAACTCACGACTTGGAGCTCGCTGCCGTGGTACTTGCACTGAAGATGTGGAGGCACTACCTACTCGGTAACCTCGTACATTTATATACCGACCACAAAAGCCTCAAGTACATATTCACTCAGAAGGAGCTGAATATGAGGCAACGAAGATGGTTAGAACTGATAAAGGATTACGAGATAGAAATCCATTATCATCCGGGCAAGGCAAACGTAGTGGCAGATGCGCTGAGCCGCAAGTCACACGTCAATAATCTGACCATCACACCGTTGGGAGAGAGCGAACCACCACTCCATGTGATTCCACACGGAGCTCTCTACAACCTAGCTTTGATCCCCACCATCCGTGAAGAGATAGCGGCAGCCCAGAAGAATGACAAGGGCATGTCACATTTGCGGAGACGTATAGACAGTGGGGAGTTGAAATGTTTCCGGAAGGACGGAGACGGCGTCCTATGGTTCAAGGACCGGATCGTCGTACCCCGAAACCCGGAGTTACGGAAGAAAATCTTTGACGAGGCTCACTTATCAAAGTTTTCTATTCACCCCGGCAGCAACAAAATGTATCAAGAACTCAGAAGCAAGTTTTGGTGGACACGAATGAAGCGCGAGGTTGCAAAATACGTGTCCGAGTGTGATACATGTCGAAGGGTGAAGGCAGATCATATGCGGAAACCGGGACTGCTGCAACCACTGGGCATTCCTGCCTGGAAGTGGGAGGACGTGAGCATGGATTTCGTCGTCGGTTTACCCACCACCTTACAGAAACATGATTCGGTGTGGGTGATCGTCGATCGACTCACCAAAGTTGCCCATTTCATCCCGGTCAATACCAACTACAATGCCAAGAAGTACGCTGAACTGTACATCTCACGGATCCTATGCTTATACGGCGTACCCCGTACCATCATATCGGACCGGGGCACTTTATTTGTGTCCCGTTTTTGGGAGCAGCTACACGCTGCCTTGGGGACGAAGCTGATCCGTAGTTCAGCCTACCACCCGCAGACGGATGGGCAAACCGAGTGGGTAAATCAAATCCTAGAAGACATGCTACGAGCTTGCGCTATCAACCACGGCAAGAATTGGGATGATCACTTGCCATTAGCCGAGTTCTCGTACAACAATGGGTACCAAGCCAGCATCACGATGGTGCCCTACGAGGCGCTATACGGAAGAAAATGCCGCACACCATTGAACTGGTGTGAGTCTGGCGAAAGGGTTACCTTCGGGATTGACCTTGTCAACAACGCGGAAGAAAAGGTTCGACTAATTCAAGCAAACCTAAAAGCCGCTCAATCCCGTCAGAAACAGTATGCGGACCGGAGAAGGCGCCCATTACAATTCGAAGTTGGAGATCACGTATATCTACGGGTGTCTCCAATGAAGGGCGTAAACAGATTTGGGGTGAGAGGAAAGTTGGCACCCTGATTCATCGGTCCATTCCAGATTACCGAAAGATGTGGATCGGTGGCATACCGGCTGAAATTACCAGAAGCACTTTCCGGTGTGCACGACGTCTTTCACATTTCCCAGCTGAGGAAGTGTCTCAAGCTATCAACTACCGTTCAGCTGGAAGACATTGAAGAACTGCAACCGGATCTCACCTATCGGGAGGAACCGGTGCAGATTATTGATGAAAAGGCCCGAACCACACGCAACCGTACGTTGTGGTTCTACAAGGTTCTATGGAGTAATCACTCCATGGAAGAAGCGACATGGGAGAGCGAAGAATTCCTTCGCACTAACTACCCCGACTTTTTCACGTCGCATATCCGGTAATTTTCCACCGTCCTCTCTCTCATTTTCACCTTATAATCTCGGGACGAGATTCTCTTAAGGGGGGGAGGAATGTAAGGGCCTCAGTTTTTGAAACACATTTGCAGTGTTCATCACCACACCACACACCTCATTTGAGGAAGAATGATGAATACAAATGAAGAGCAAGTAACAATTATCAACATGCTCATTAGAGAACAAACTTACACATTGCAAAAGTGGTATTTCCCACATGTGATATAGATGGGCTGGACATAGGAAAACTCCTACACTTTGCTAAGGATGTCCATGCCAAGTTTCACCCAAATTCAAAACCTTTTTGAGGTCATCTTGGGTATAGATAGGAAGAGGGCAGTTTGAAAACATATTCAAATTCAAACGGTTCTTATCCCATGAATTTAAAAGTGGAAGGCATATTCTTACTCAGCACATTTTTGTGAGCTCACACACCAATTTTCACTCCATTTGGAGTTGATCTTGACATGAGCTAAGGGGGAGAAATTCAAACTTTATTTGAATTTCAAACTGAACTTGTGCTGAAATTCATTCAAACCAAACCTCATTTGAACTTTGATCAATTCAAATGGCTCATGGGTGAATAATTTGAATTGCCAAGGGTAGTATAGGGTTCACTGTTTACAACAGTGGTTAGGAGTAAATTTCAGAGGTTAAAAGGAGGGGTGGGACCCACATGTCAGCCTCTACTTCAACACAAACCGACTGAAACCAGCTCCATCGGTTCCCGGGTGCAGTGTACGCGCGCCACCGAGGGGGGCAGCCGGCGCCAGCTCCTGCTGCGCGCCCCAAGCCGGAGACCAGTCGCCGGGCTACTTATCCCCTCCCCGGCGTGCTCCGATCGCCCATTCCCCGAGCTGCCGACATACTCGGCCTGTTTTTCCACTGCCACCGCCGCTCGAGCTCACGCTTGATCAAGCCGATCACTCGCGAGCACAGCCTCCTCCACAGCAAAACGGCACCAAGAGGTCGTGAGCAACCTCCTAGACCCCGCGTTGTCCAGTGAGCAAGCGTTCTCGAGCCGTACGAGCCATTTCTCCGGCGAGCCGAACATCGCTGCCGATCGGGCTCCCGTGGGCAGCACGGCACAGCCGTTGTCACGCCCTCTTCTCTACACAAGAAAGGTGCGTGATTGTATGTAGATGGAGTAGCCGAAAGCCGTTTGGCGATTGATCAACCCTCGGCCGAGAATTTCTAAATTTACTCTTGATCAGTTCATAAGGACCGAGCTCACCTTCGGGTGAAATTCGTGCTCTATGCACGAGGGTTGGACGAGCTCGTTACCTAGTAGCTTCTACGCACGATGGCGCCCACGCTCGAACTGTAATTAGAGAAAACCATCGAGAATCGGCCATGATATGGCTGTTTTCCCCGCCGCCATGGCTGAACACCTCGGCTCACCGTCGAGAGCCTAGTTGCCGGTATTTCTAGCTTCCACCCAGCCCTGGTTCGGGTTTCCCATGCTCTACTGATGCTCTCCGACCGATTTCCGGTCGATTTGGTGCACGGGAGAGCGGGACCGACCTCACCGGAACCCTAGCAGGTGCTGTCATCGGTGCGCACGGGTTTCCGGTCATCGCCGGCGGCCGGCGACCCCACCATCGAGTCCAGGGGGTCAGTAAAGGGGCAGGCGGCAAGTTTCGGGCCGGGGGGTGGCCGGGAACTCAGTTCCGCCGAGGGTCGCCGGAGAACGCCGCCGCCGCGCAGTTGGCGCGAGGAGGGAGACGACGCACTGTATGCGGGGCCCACCAGCCAGAGTTTAAACTTTTTCCCGAATTTTAGTTTCAGTTCAAACTTCAAATCCTTATAACTTTGGCTAGAAAGCTCCAAATTGAGTGAACCAAATTTTGCTGGATTCAGCTCCCTGAGTAATTTCCAGAAAATCAAGTTTCACTTCATGAAATTCCTTATTTCCCCAGAATTAATTCCTCAAATTTTAAACTGTTAGGAATTTTAACTGGAGAATCCTTTGGAGGAAAATCCTGAAATTTTGCTAAGATGTTCACCAAAATATCCTTGAACTACCATAAAAATTTCAGATCCATTTGAGCTCATTTAATCCACCTAATGGTGTGATTAGTGAAACTGTTCCAGAGAAAATAGAAAATGTTCAGAAACATTTTCAGAATTTTCTCTGAAATTGTTTAGCTCATATCTTTAGTTAGAGACTTCCAAATTAAGTGAGACCAACTCCATTAGAACCCTCTGAAAATCTAGTTTTCAGAAAGTCATAGTTTGTCTCATGAAAATTCCTAGAACACCCTAAGAGTTCCAATTAAGGTCAAGGACATAATTATTTGTGGAGGGCTCAAATGAGCTTTGCTGCAACTAAAACTTGACCAGGTCTCTGTTTAGGTTGTAACCAAGCCACAGTAAAAGTTTCACAGTCATTAGGTCTATCTAGCAAAGGTTATAGACTTCACAACTTCAAAGATAATACAAATGCATTTAAATTAATACATACATTGCTCTTATCATGTAGTCGCTAAGGTCGAGGAGGAACCCGAAGTCCTAGACTTCGTTACTCCGGAGGAACAGCTAGCCTACGACCAAGAGCAGCAAGGCAAGCCCCGGTTTGCATTAACCTCTTTACAAATGTTTATTGTTTTGAGCACATCTTTGAATATTGTTCTTTGCATTAGAGTCTTGATTGGAAACCCAACTGCACAGCCAAGAAAACCATGGGTTGGGTTTAGGATCGAAAACCTCGTTAGCCACTGCATTGCTAGGATAGAGTAGGATTCGGTACAAGTCGAGTAGTTGGAACTACTCGCGAGAATAGGCTAGAGGCACATTGCTCGGGTAGAGATAGCACATGATACACATGGCAAGAAAATGAGACCGAGCGGAGAGTAAGGGCAGCAGGACTTTGGGGCCTGTGTGCTGTAGCTCCGCTTGTGTCGGTTGAGGACCGAGCCGTGTGCGGGCCTGTTGAACAAGCTAGAACAGTACCGAAGACCTACCGGCTATATGGGAACCGGGAAACTGATGTAACTCGGGTAGCTGGGTATTGAGGCATTGCCCGTCGTTCAGAGGGTAGGTTGAGAGCTCGAGGTGTAAATCGGCTGACGGCACGGAGATGCGCGTGCAGAGACCTCTTGCTCGGGACGATGGGACCGGTTCAATACTTGGCTAACGGGTGAAAGGTAGTCGCGTACGGCGTCCGTGATGGTTGTTGTAGGCAACATCGAGTAGGGGCGTACGTGACGGGTTTTTCGGGTAACCCTGCAGGTGTAAATCGATTATAATCGCCGTCCCTCGCGGTCAGTGAGTACCACTTGTTCACTGTACCGTGACGTAGAAAGAACAGGCTAGTTACATGTTAAAATGTTGCTGATTGAAAGCTGGACATTGATTGTTAATGATATGCTGTAGCTTAGAGCTAATTAAAGTTCTTTTCAACTTTGGGCAAAGTACATGAGAGAAATGCGTTTCTTGTTTGATTGCGGCTCTCTCATGTGCCTTAGCGTAAGGTTCTCCACAACCTGCTGCTAAAACTTGAAAGTAAGGTTCTACTAATTAGGCGAGTCCTTGCAAATGATTTTTACCTCATGCAACCCATTACCCTCATGTAGAAGTTCCATGTTTAGGTGAGACGGGTCAGACTTGCTGAGCCTTCGTGCTCACTGCTTGTGTTTGAAGCTTTTGCAGGGTTCTATGAGGAAGGGGCTCCCGAAGAGGAGACGGAACCCCAGGAGGGGGACCCCGTCGAGTGGGAGTCGTGCACGCCGCAGAGTTAGTGTGCGTGTGTGCTAGCAAGGACACGTTCGAGGGCTGAACGTGCACTTGATGCTTAGTCTACGCCCGCGAGTGTAGACTGAACTTATTTTGATGTAAACATGTTCATAAACTTGTTTATGTAATAAAACTTCCGCTTCCGCTTTGCACCTTTGACATGTGTTATACGGTGCTGTGCAACGCAGCACCCCTCAGCGTGATCCTGGCTCGACAGGACCAATGGGGTCGTGTCAGTACATCCCCTTGGTATTAAATAAATCAGCAAGGTCAGATTTAGTTGTGAGCAACGAAGGTGATTTTAACTTAATTACTTGCTGTTTTTCAGAGTCTAGTGATTTTGTTGCCTTATCATCACGTGTTTTACTTTTCTCAAAATGTACAATTTCAGCAGGAGTCATAGGAAGCGAAGTGATTTTCTTTCCTTTATGCATCAGAGTATATTTATTAGTTCTACCATGATGAATAGCATCCGTATCAAATTCCCAAGGACGTCCCAACAAAAGAGAACAAGCATCCATAGGTACGACATCAAAATCAGCAAAATCATGGTAAGAACCAATTGAAAAATGTACCCTCGCTGTTTGTGTTACCCTAACCTTACCGCTGTTGTTGAACCACTGAATGTGGTATGGATGAGGGTGTGCTCTTGTTGTCAACCCAAGTTTCTTGACCACATCCGTGTTCACCAAGTTGTTGCAGCTGCCTCCATCAATTATAGTGTGCACGCGGCAGTCCTTGACGATGAGAAACATGTGAAAAAGATTGTGTCGTTGTAGCTTGTCATTCGCCTCAACTTTGGAGCTCAAAGCACGGTGCACAATTATGCTTCTATAATTTTCCGTTGCTGCAGTACCAAGTACCTGTTCATCTGTGCTATAGTGGTCATCTTTTGGTCCTGCAACGTTAGTAGCAAGAGAATATTCATCTTCAACATCCGAAGTACTATCATACCCGCCATCATCTCGTGGTATGTATGCTCGTTTGCTAGGGCAATCTTTCATCACATGACCAACCCCCTGGCAGCGGTGACACTTAATGTTGGAAGTTCGACTTGTGGAAGGAGTGGAAGACGTAGGCTTGAATGATGTCGTCTTACTGCCCTCCGGCGCGCGAGGAAATGGAGCAGTAGATGAAGTTCGTTGGCCACCATTGGATGGTGTAGTGGCAGTAGGAAAACTCGAAGATGGTGCTGTTTTGGATGGTGTAGATGTCGAACGCGGTGTAAATGTGCTCCTCATGCGTTGGTGCTGCTGCTGTTGGCGGCCCTGCAATTCTTTTTCTGCCAACATAGCCAGCTGAAATAATCTGTTAACAGTATCATATTCCTTATAATCAACAATGTCCTGAATTTCACGCCTCAACCCCCCATAAAACGAGCTATTTTATCATCCATGTCCTCTACTACCCCACAGCGCAACATACCCTTTTGTAACTCTTGATAATACTCCTCTACGGACATGTTACCTTGGTCTAAGCGCTGCAATTTTTTGCGAATGGTCCCGCTGAAAAGAAGGAGGAACAAAACAAATACACATAGCTTCCTTTAATCTATCCCATGTTGGAGGATCAGTTCTAGTTTTAACAAGTTCATTCCACCATATGATAGCAAAATCCTTAAACTCACTAGTGGCTTGACGAACTCTATGTTGTTCAGGAACAAGGTGGACATTAAATTTCTGCTCTACTGTCATCTCCCAATCAAGATATGCCTCAGCATCATAAGCACCAGAAAAAGAGGGTATAGTAAATTTGACTTTAGCAAAAGGATCATCAAGAGGGCGATTAAAATTGTTATGACGATCATTGTAATTATAACGATTATTACCTCCCATACCTCGTAGATAACGTGGAAGTCGTGGTTGATTGTTATGATCTTCCATATTATAAGTATCGTCTTCACGATCTTCAGCGAGAGACAGCCGCGCCTCAAGAGTATCCATCCGAACAACAAGATCAGCAAGTTGGCGATTCAAGGTCGTCAATGACGCCTCTGTCGATGCTTGGGTTTTGGTGAACATATCTGTCATTTCCCTCATCATGTCACGCAACTCAGCATGTTGAACACATTCATCATCCCTTTTATCTTCTGCCATTGTTAGTAGTAAACAAAAGACAACAAAAAGATGTTATCCCTATCAACTACAAAGGATAGTGGCAATATGAAAAGTGGAAGGAAGGAAACAATATCTCTCTCTCTCAAGCGTCTTACCACGTTCTTACAAGTGTTCTTACCGACACAGCAGGTGGTAAACGGTGGACAATGAGAACCAATGAAGCATGGAGTGATTGCAAAGGTACCTGTTCTGCTCAAGAGGAAAAGTGGAGCTTGGATGGCATAATATAGTGGCTAATAGGCAAAGAAAATCGTTAACAACAAAACAAAGTTGAATAAGTATTCAATGTAGGAACTGTTGCTAGTTAACAAGTGTTCTAGGCCTAGCACAACACAAGGCGGTAGAGAGGCAAATAGAAGATCAGGAAGATATAAGCAACAAGTACAGCACAAGTGTATAGTCCAACTGTTTCAAGTGTGTGCTGTCAATGCTTTAATATCTGTGCTCTCTTCACTATTTTTTTTTCTTAATATTTTTCTGATATTTTTTGTTTACTTGAGAGAAAAACAATAGGAAGCACACAACTTTGCAGCTCAATTGGATGTAAGATGTGACCTATAGAAAATCAGGAAGATTCTTTAAAATTTGTGCTGAAACTTCGGAGGCCGGATAGTCTATCTTCTGAGGAGAATTTGGCCAAACAAATTTCACCGAACACGGCGAAGCATGGAGAATTGGTTGCGAAATTTCGAGTATATCAATTTGAAAAAAAAATCGTTCGATTTCGAGTTCGTATGCAAAAGTTATGGCCGTTTTAAGGTAGGCTACCCGAGTTACTGTTTTTTATGTTGATTCAAACTCGGTTTTGAAAAAGATCTCGCAATAGGATGTGAAAAACAATTAGAATTTAGCAACGACGTCTGATGGGATGTTGTGTGATGAATCAAGAAGGACTGGCACAATGGTTTGTCCCATGTTCTAGGGCTGGCGATGCGGGAGTTCACGCAAGGCGGCTAGCTAGGGCAAACCGATGATCTTGGTGGCTCGGTTTGTTGTTTAGGGATTGTGGAATAGGTGAGCAGCAAGGAAAACAAGGAAGAAAAACGATAACTACGACCCAAAAACACAAAGCTAAACCAGCAACAAGACTCGACCACACGAATGCAAACTCAACAATGCAAACTGAAAAACGAAAACTTGCAGGCACTATAGTCTAGGAATCGGTAGCACGATATGTTTTTTTTGTGGCTTTTTCTGTGGATTCTAGGTATCAAAAACAAAATCTAATCTAGTGGGAAATCAAAGTACCTCACGGGCAACCTGATATCTGATACCAAATGATGAGTTGTTTAGGCCCGATCTTCCGAAAGTTAGGTCAATTGAAGTGGAGATCTCGACGTTGATGATCCGAGGAACTCGAGCACACCCGAACACCCGTTCAATCACTACACCACTGCTCCGTTGGTTATCAACCGTGCTTCACATGCTTGAACTCGCCAATAAGGCTATCCCTGCAGGTGCAACCGAGAACACAAGCAAGAATGACGAAGATGCAATCTGAAATTGCGAAATTGCGGTCTCACAAACCGTAGAACGGTGAAAGTGTTTAATCTAAGCAAAACCCACCAAATATGGCCGGCGGCTGCAGTATTCAAAGGCTAGGGTTCGACCATAAGACCCTTAGACGCGTCCCTAATGGACTCATACGGGATAAAAGGCCCAAAAGCCCAATACGGTGGTGCAACACCGGACAGAACTCCGAATTCAAATTGTTTTGACAACTCCCAACGACTCCGGGCGAATTTTAATGTGGGACCAGAACTATTGCAAAGTTTATCTTCTCATCTTTCCATGCATATGTGGAACGTCAAAAACGGAGTCCGTATGCATCCTGGGTGTCCGTTTTAAGATGTACTGCTCCTGGACTCCGAGTTGGTGACTGTTTTCATCAACTTGTGGACGTCCCATCTGATTCTCCACGTACCCAAATCCTCCTCCCTTTACTTGTTGATCATGTCCATGGTAGCTAATAACAATTAAATCATTCAATAGCAATCCATTCTCAAAATCACATGGGTAGGAAGTTAGGAACGAGTTCACCTGCTGATTTAGTAACCGTGCTCGCCCTCTTGTGATTGGTCCTTGTATATCAATGTGAGTATCCACTGTTGTGATGTCCTCATCACTCAATGTTATACATCCACCTACATTATACAGGACCGCCAACTTTAGCTTTGAATGGAAGATGGATAATTAGATGTGACACGACCCCACTGGTCCTGTCGAGCCAGGATCACGCTGAGGGGTGCTGCGTTGCACAACACCGTATAACACACGTCAAAGGTACAAAGCGGAAGCGGAAGCTTTATTACATAAACAAGTTTATTAACATGTTTACATCAAAATAAGTTTAGTCCACACTCGCGGGCGTAGACTAAGCATCAAGTGCACGTTCAGCCCTCGAACGTGTCCTTGCTAGCACACTCGCACACTAACTCTGCGGCGTGCACGACTCCCACTCGACGGGGTTCCCCTCCTGGGGTTCCGTCTCCTCTTCGGGAGTCCCTTCCTCATAGAACCCTGCAAAAGCTTCAAACACAAGCAGTGAGCACGAAGGCTCAGCAAGTCTGACCCGTCTCACCTAAACATGAAACTTCTACATGAGGGTGATGGGTTGCATGAGGTAAAAATCATTTGCAAGGACTCGCCTAATTAGTAGAACCTTACTTTCAAGTTTTAGCAGCAGGTTGTGGAGAACTTTACGCTAAGGCACATGAGAGACCGCAATCAAACAAGAAACGCATTTCTCTCATGTACTTTGCCCAAAGTTGAAAAGAACTTTAGTTAGCACTAAGCTACAACATATCATTAACAATCAATATCCAACTTTCAATCAGCAACATTTTAACATGTAACTAGCCTGTTCTTTCTACGTCACGGTACAGTGAACAAGTGGTACTCACTGACCGCGAGGGACGGCGATTATAATCGATTTACACCTGCAGGGTTACCCGAACAACCCGTCACGTACGCCCGTACTCGATGTTGCCTACAACAACCATCACGGACGCCGTACGCGACTACTTTTCACCCGTTAGCCAAATATTGAACCGGTCCCATCGTCCCGAGCAAGAGGTCCCTGCACGCGCATCTCTGTGCCGCCAGCTGATTTACACCTCGAGCTCTCAACCTACCCTCTGAACGACGGGCAATGCCTCAATACCCAGCTACCCGAGTTACATCAGTTTCCCGGTTCCCATATAGCCGGTAGGTCTTCGGTACTGTTCTAGCTTGTTCAACAGGCCCGCACACGGCTCGGTCCTCAATCGACACAAGCGGAGCTACAGCACACAGGCCCCAAAGTCCTGCTGCCCTTACTCTCCGCTCGGTCTCATTTTCTTGCCATGTGTATCATGTGCTATCTCTACCCGAGCAATGTGCCTCTAGCCTATTCTCGCGAGTAGTTCCAACTACTCGACTTGTACCGAATCCTACTCTATCCTAGCAATGCAGTGGCTAACGGGGTTTGCAATCCTAAACCCCAACCCATGGTTTTCTTGGCTATGCAGTGGGGTTTCCAAACAAGACTCTGATGCACAACATAAAGAAAACAAGTATGTGCTCAAAACAATAAAAATTTATAAAATGGTTAATGCAAACCGGGGCTTGCCTTGCTGCTCTTGGTCGTAGGCTAGCTGTTCCTCCGGAGTAACGAAGTCTAGGACTTCGGGTTCCTCCTCGACCTTAGCGACTATATGATAAGAACAATGTATGTATTAATTAAATGCTTTTGTATTAACTTTGAAGTTGTGAAGTCTATAACCTTTACTAGATAGATCTAATGACTGTGAAACTTTTACTGTGGCTTGGTTACAACCTAAACAGAGACTTGGTCAAGTTTTAGTTGCAGCAAAGCTCAATTGAGCCCTCCACAATTAATTATGTCCTTGACCTTAATTACAGGCTTTTAGGGTATTCTAAGGATTTTCATGAGACAAACTATGACTTTCTGAAAACTAGATTTTCAGAGGGTTCTAATGGAATTGGTCTCACTTAATTTGGAAGTCTCTAACTAAAGATATGAGCTAAACAATTTCAGAGAAAATTCTGAAAATGTTTCTGAACATTTTCTATTTTCTCTGGAACAGTTTTACTAATCACACCATTAGGTGGACTAAATGAGCTCAAATGGATCTGAAATTTTTATGGTAGTTCAAGGATATTTTGGTGAACATCTCAGCAAAATTTCAGGATTTTCCTCCAAATGATTCTCCAGTTAAAATTCCTAACAGTTTAAACTTTAAGGAATTAATTCTGGAGAATTAAGGAATCTCATGAAGTGACACTTGATTTTCTGGAAAGTACTCAAAGAGCTGAATCCAGCAAAATTTGGTTCACTCAATTTGGAGCTTTCTAGCCAAAGTTATAAGGATTTGAAGTTTGAAGGAAATCTGAAAATCGGGGAAAAGTTTAAACTCGCGCGTGGGCCCAGGGGACACGCGTCGCACGCCGAAGCGACAGCACACCGCGGCCCACAAGGCTTTTGCGCGCCAGCACACCCGATCCCGGCCGCAGCCGGATCCCGATTCAAAATATCGGCCGCTGACAGCTGGGGTCCACCCCCTTCTTCAACCTCGCGACACCCGCGCTCCGCCGCCGAGGGACCTCGCCGGAGAGCTCGCCGCCGGCTGCTGTACAGCTTCAAACTTCTTGATTCTGGCCGCCCCTGCCTACTTTTACTTGGGGAACATGATCCGAGGGTCAGCTGCTCATGACAACGGCCGGAGCATGGTCGGCGACGAGCCGCCATATCGGAACGACTTCGGCCATGTCGGCTGACGCTCCTAGTGCCTCAGCTACTTGGGAAACCGGTCGGGGAGCATCAGTGGACCTCAGAGAAGGTCGACATGAACTCGGGGCAGCTCGGGGAAGGCCCGAAATAGGTCCTCACCGTGCGCCCGATACCCCCCGTGCGTTCCGCCATTAGTAGACCTTGAATTACGCCGGGCACAGAAGTTCTCCGGCCCAGAGTTGTGAAGGCAACTTGTGCGTCACCGTGTCTAGTTCGTGTGGGAGTGGCCTGAGGCCCTCTAATCCTTTCTAGAGCACGAATTAAACAGAATCGTACCCGAAGGTCGTTCTGCACACAGAAAGGGGAAAAGTGGAAATTCGCCGCCGGTGAGCAACCACTCGAGCTGTGGCTCGGGGATGAGCAGCACCGATCACTTGCGCGTCCAAGGGTGCCTTGGCTCGGGCGTGACAACGCCCAGGTTGGGCTGTCCACGAGAGCCCGAGGTGCGGCGGTTTCCAGTTCCGAGTTTGATCTTTCGGCACAGCCGATATCACTCGGTTTCAATCGATTTCTATCAATGGGAAGGATGGAGGATGGTTGCTAGTACCTTGCTGGGACCTTGGAATGGAAAGAGGAAGCTGCGATCAGCTCGATCCAGCAGGAACTCGAGCGCCGGTGATGGCAGTGGAGAAATGGATCGTGCACGTCGGCAGCTCGGGGAATGGCGACTGAAGCACGCCGGGGAGGGAATAAATAGGCCGGTCGGCCGGTCTCCGGCTTGGGGCACGCAGCAGGAGCTGGCGCCGGCTGCCCCCTTCGGTGGCGCGCGCGCACAACAGCCGGGAACCGACTGAACTGTGGTTCAGTCGGTTTGCTTTGAGGCTGAGGCTGACATGTGGGTCCCACTCCTCTTTTAACCTCTGAAATTTATTCCTAACAGCTGTGGTAAACAGTGAACCCTATTCTACCCTTGGCAACTCAAATTATTCACCCAAGAGCCATTTGAATTGATCAAAGTTCAAATGAGGTTTGGTTTGAATGAATTTCAGCACAAGTGCAGTTTGAAATTCAAATAAAGTTTGAATTTCTCCCCCTTAGCTCATGTCAAGATCAACTCCAAATGGAGTGAAAATTGGTGTGTGAGCTCACAAAAATGTGCTGAGCAAGAATATGCCTTCCACTTTTAAATTCAGTGGGTGAAAACAGTTTGAATTTGAATATGTTTTCAAACTGCCCCTTTCCTATCTACACCCAAGATGACCTCAAAAATGTTTTGAATTTGGGTGAAACTTGGCATGGACATCCTTGGCAAAGTGTAGGAGTTTTCATATGTCCAGCCCATCTATATCACATGTGGGAAGTACCACTTTTGCAATGTGTGAGTTTGTTCCCTAATGAGCATGTTGATAATTGTTACTTGCTCTTTATTTGTGTTCATCATTTTTCCTCAAATGAGGTGTGTGGTGTGGGGATGAACACTGCAAATGGGTGTCAAAAACTGAGGCCCTTACATTCCTCCCCCCTTAAAAGAATCTCGTCCCGAGATTATAAGGTGAAAATGAGAGAGAGGACGGTGGAAAAATTACCGGATATGCGACGTGAGAAAGTCGGGGTAGTTAGTGCGAAGGAATTCTTCGCTCTCCCATGTCGCTTCATCCATGGAGTGATTACTCCACAGAACCTTGTAGAACCACAACGTACGGTTGCGTGTGGTTCGGGCCTTTTCATCAATAATCTGCACCGGTTCCTCCCGATAGGTGAGATCCGGTTGCAGTTCTTCAATGTCTTCCAGCTGAACGGTAGTTGATAGCTTGAGACACTTCCTCAGCTGGGAAATGTGAAAGACGTCGTGCACACCGGAAAGTGCTTCTGGTAATCTTAGCCGGTATGCCACCGATCCACATCTTTCGGTAATCTGGAATGGACCGATGAATCGGGGTGCTAACTTTCCTCTCACCCCAAATCTGTTTACGCCCTTCATTGGAGACACTCGTAGATATACGTGGTCTCCAGCTTCGAATTGTAACGGACGCCTTCTCCGGTCCGCATACTGTTTCTGTCGGGATTGAGCGGCTTTTAGGTTCGCTTGAATTACTCGAACCTTTTCTTCCGCGTTGTTGACAAGATCAATCCCGAAGGTAACCCTCTCGCCAGACTCACACCAATTCAATGGTGTGCGGCATTTTCTCCCGTATAGCGCCTCGTAGGGCGCCATCTTGATGCTGGCTTGGTACCCATTGTTGTACGAGAACTCGGCTAACGGCAAGTGATCATCCCAGTTCTTGCCGTGGTCGATAGCGCAAGCTCGTAGCATGTCTTCTAAGATTTGATTTACCCGCTCCGTTTGCCCATCCGTCTGCGGGTGGTAGGCTGAACTACGGATCAGCTTCGTCCCCAAGGCAGCGTGGAGCTGCTCCCAAAAACGGGACACAAATAAAGTGCCCCGGTCCGATACGATAGTACGGGGTACGCCGTATAAGCATAGGATCCGTGAGATGTACAGTTCAGCGTACTTCTTGGCGTTGTAGTTGGTGTTGACCGGGATGAAATGGGCAACTTTGGTGAGCCGATCGACGATCACCCACACAGAATCATGTTTCTGTAAGGTGGTGGGTAAACCGACGACGAAATCCATGCTCACGTCCTCCCACTTCCAGGCAGGAATGCCCAGTGGTTGCAGCAGTCCCGGTTTCCGCATGTGGTCTGCCTTCACCCGTCGACATGTATCACACTCGGACACGTATTTTGCAGTCTCTCGCTTCATCCGTGTCCACCAAAACTTGCTTCTGAGTTCTTGATACATCTTGTTGCTGCCGGGGTGAATAGAAAACTTTGATAAGTGAGCCTCATCAAAGATTTTCTTCCGTAACTCCGGGTTTCGGGGTACGACGATCCGGTCCTTGAACCATAGGACGCCGTCTCCGTCCTTCCGGAAACATTTCAACTCCCCACTGTCTACACGTCTCCGCAAATGTGACATGCCCTTGTCATTCTTCTGGGCTGCCGCTATCTCTTCACGGATGGTGGGGATCAAAGCTAGGTTGTAGAGAGCTCCGTGTGGAATCACATGTAGTGGTGGTTCGCTCTCTTCCAACGGTGTGATGGTCAGATTATTGACGTGTGACTTGCGGCTCAGCGCATCTGCCACAACGTTTGCCTTGCCCGGATGATAATGGATCTCTATCTCATAATCCTTTATCAGTTCTAACCATCTTCGTTGCCTCATGTTCAGCTCCTTCTGAGTGAATATGTACTTGAGGCTTTTGTGGTCGGTATATAAATGTACGAGGTTACCGAGTAGGTAGTGCCTCCACATTTTCAGTGCAAGTACCACGGCAGCGAGCTCCAAGTCGTGAGTTGGATAATTTTGCTCATGGTTCCTAAGCTGCCGTGATCCATACGCGACCACCCTTCGGTCTTGCATCAACACACATCCGAGCCCAATGCCGGATGCATCGCAGTACACATCGAACGGTTTTGTTGTGTCTGGCTGCGCCAAAACCGGTGCTGATGTCAGGTGCTTGACTAAAGCCTTGAATGCTGCTTCACATGCTGGACTCCAAACATATTTGGTAGCCTTCTTCAGCAGCTCTGTCATTGGCTTGGCAATCTTCGAGAAGTTCGGAATGAACCTCCGATAATATCCCGCGAGTCCGAGGAAACTCCGTACCTCATGAACAGTTCTCGGGGATTTCCAATTCAGCACTTGCGTGATTTTGCTCGGGTCCACAGCGATACCCTCCGCTGAGATGATATGCCCGAGGAAAGGCACTTGCGATATCCAAAACTCGCATTTGCTGAACTTTGCGTATAACTTGTGATCCCGCAGCCGTTGCAAGACTATACGCAGATGTTTCTTGTGATCTTCCTCCGACTTGGAATATACCAGGATGTCGTCGATGAAGACCACGACAAACTTGTCCAGCTCCGGCATGAACACCGAGTTCATTAAGTACATGAAGTGAGCTGGAGCATTGGTGAGGCCAAAGGACATGACCAGGTACTCATAAAGTCCGTACCTTGTCGAAAAAGCTGTCTTTGGAATGTCCTCAGCCCTGATCTTAATCTGATGGTACCCGGATCTTAAATCCATCTTGGAAAAGACCTTTGCTTCGACCAACTGATCAAACAACATGTCGATCCGTGGCAACGGGTACTTGTTCTTGATGGTTACGGCATTTAATGGACGGTAGTCCACGCAAAGCCGCAACGTTTCATCCTTCTTTTTGACAAATAATGCCGAACAGCCCCATGGCGAGGAGCTCGGCCTAATAAAACCCTTCTCCAGAAGGTCCGTGAGCTGAGTCTTCAGTTCAGCCAACTCCTTGGGCGCCATCTTGTACGGCCTTCGGGATATTGGCATGGTTCCCGGTGCAAGTTCAATCTTGAACTCCACCTCTCTATCGGGTGGCATCCCCGGCAAATCATCCGGGAATACATCAGGGAATTCTCGGACCACTGGAATGTCTTCCAATCTGATGGTTGTGGCTTGATAGACACTTGGAAGTTTTATTTCTGGACTGTCCAGAAATAATGAGTGAGAACCGTGCACTCCTGAGTTTAAGTGCACGACTCGGAGGACGGTGTCTAAAACAGCGCCGTGGCGGTTTAACCACGACATCCCTAGGATGACATCGACCTTCTGTCCCTCTAAGATAATGAGAGACGTGGGGTACACTCTACCCGCTAAGCATAATGGTGCTTTGGAGACCATTACGCTTGCTGAAATCTTCCCACCCGGTGAACAAATTAAATATGGACTATCGGTGGGTAGTATTGGCAAGCTGTGTTTAGCAATGAAAGCTTGGCTAATAAAATTATGCGTGGCGCCTGAATCAAATAGTACTATAGCGGGATGCTGGTGGAGTTGGAACATACCCGCAAGGATTGGCTCGCCCTCCGGCACGTCCTCAATGGCAAGCTGGTGGACAGTACCGGGCCTAGGGTTTGCCCGCCGCGCATTAGTAGGGTTCCGGGGTTGATTCCTCCCCGGAAATTGTGGTACCACTCCGCCGCCTTGCCTCTCCGGGCAACTGCTCGCGAAGTGTCCTGGACGACCACACTTGTAACATGTGGCCGCTGCTGGTGGAGTACTTGGTGGACGAAAGCCCGGCATGCGTTGCGGAGGTGCAAACGCACGCGGCATCGCCCGCTGCTGCTGTTGTTGTTGCGGTGGTGCTGGCAGTGCCGGCCGGAATGCCGGTGAAGAATACGGCCGACCGCGGAACGGCATCGACCGCTGTGGTGGCTGCCAGCGCGGACCTGATGGTGGGCGATTCACCATCCGAAACTTCTGAGAAGGACCGCCTCCTTCTCCGCTGCTCTGCGGCGCGCTTCGCTTTCGCTCTGCCGCCGCCAACTCCTTGCCGGAGTCTTCCTGAACAATCGCAGCATCAATTATGTCGTTGAGGCTGCCGCGATTGAACATCGCCAGCTTGTCCTTCAGGAGCGGGTTAAGCCCCTGGTAAAAGTGGTCCCGCCGCTTCTCGTCCGTATCTGCGTGATACGACGCGTAGAGTGCGAGATCGTTGAACGCTCTGGAGTACTCCAGCGCGTTCCGGCTCCCTTGTTGCAGGTGTAGGAATTCCTGCGTCTTCCTCTTCATCAAACCGGGCGGTATATGATAGGCCCGGAAGGCCGTCCGGAACTCCGCCCAGGTCATCACTCGGTCGGTGGGTTGTGAAGCACAAAAGTTGGCCCACCACGCGCTCGCGGATCCTTGGAGCTGCTGGACCGCGAACTGAGTCTTGCGCTGCTCGCTGATTTGGAGCAGCCCGAACTTCATCTCTATGGCGCGGAGCCAGTTGTCCGCGTCAAGTGGTTCATCCGCCCTTGAGAATACAGGGGGATGAGTCGCCAGGAAGTCAGAGTAGGAGCTCTGTTGGCGCTCCTCACGATCTTGACGTCTCTCTGGGCGAGACGTATTCGCAATTAACGTTTGCAGCAGCTCTGTATGCTGCTGATGTGAACCCGCCATTGCCGCGACAATGTCGGCCAATGTAACCGTTGGCAGTGGCGGTGGCGGTGTTTGCTGTTGCTGTTGCTGCTGCTGTCCCGAGGAGTCCTCGGGAGGTGGTTGGGAGGTCTCTCCCCCTTGGCTAGTACCTCCAACATCGGGGTTGGCACGAGTACGCGTCATTCTGAAATTCAACACAGCAGCAATTAGCACATGTCTTACTCAAAATTCCATAAACAGGAGTAAGTATTGAAGCGACGCATGATTAACTTGCACAACATTCACATATATTGATAAAGCATAAACTTTATACAAGATACATTATTCTCGGATCTCCGAGAAGTCGTGCTCATGTCGTCACTACCTATACATACGCTACTGTCTACACGACATGTCACCGATTACAAAAGTTGGGTTACGCTACCCTAGCTGCCCTACTTGGCAACCGTAACCCCCTACTCGGAGTAGAACTCGACCTCCTGTGGGTCGTCCTCCTCCGGTACCTCTGCTGGTGGCTCGGGGTCTACCACCTCTTCTCCCATTCCAGGTTCTCCCATGGCTGGAAGACCCAAGACTACCGGTACGCCCAATACCGGGGGCACGAGGTCCTGCAATGCATGCACCTCGTCCATAGCCTGGTTGTAGTCCTCTTCCCAGCCTTGTCCTTCCTCAATAGCGTCGTCCCGCTCTTGAGCAAGGTCCTCATTCTGCTGGGTTAGGGTCTGCACCAGCTCTTGCAACGCCGCAATGTCAACACGGCTCTTCTTCTTTGCCTTCTTCAGACGACGCAACTGATTGTGTTGTTCATTCAGTCGCTTGATCGTCGGAAGGAGCACATTGCGGAGTGCACTGTGAGCACTCTCAAAATGATCTCCACGGCTTGTGCTCTCCTTGAGCTTGGTGGCGAGATGCTCCGTATGAACGGCTTGGCTGTCCATCACAGCGTTTCCCGCCCTCATTTGGAGGCTGAGATTTGCCTCCGCGGGGTTGTACCTTGGGCAACTCGGGTTTGTTGCCTCTAGGTACCTCTCTTCCCACACATGCTGAGCTCGTCCCTCCACCGGAACGAGTGCGTATGGAGTTCCCTCCATAGCCTGCACGTGTAGTTGGCAGAAACGTGACATAGTGTCACGGGCTGCCACTTGCCACATCCCTTCCGGTTGTCTTCCTCTCACCGTGACGGTGAATGGCACCCAACCGGGTGGCGTAGGCCCTGCAGGAACCTCGACATGGATCGTCCACGTCTTGTTCCCCTCTTCGCCTTCTTCCTTGGCGAAGTATTGCGGCATCTGGTTGTACCCGAAATATTGGAGCATTAGCCACAATGCTCCCGGGTAGCCGCTACGGTCAGAGCAGTGGGAAACTACCCACCCGTTCTCCAACCGTTTATCTGCTGCCATCTGTAAAAATATATTTGAGAAATGTCAAATATTTATTTAAACAGTAAACCATTGAGTTATAACATAAGATATGTCATTGAACCCTTAACACTTGGAAACATAGTTCAAATTTTTAAACAAATTTGACTGCTGATCTGCTGTTCCCATGACAGCCCTGACCAGTTTCCATATCAATCTGATTTAGGCCAGGTTAAAAGCAAAACCAGTCCTGGAGCTCAACATCAAAGTTAAAGTTAACTTCAATAGCTTTCCAGAAAGTATTTGGTTGGCCTAAGATCTGCTCTGGTTCAAAAGTTATGAGATGTCAAAGTTAACAGAATTTCTGGGAACAATTGGACAGCACCTCCCTGCCTTAGGTACTGATTTGATCCAAGAATTCCAGTTAATTCTGTTCCTAATCTGACAAAACTTTCTGTTACAAAGTTGTAACCCATCTCATAAGCTTCCCAGAACCACCTCATTTTCTATTTTTGGATTTTTATGCAGGAAGTTATGCTTAATTTACAGAGAGTCTACAGAGAGTCTTTGCTCCGTCCTGTTTTCTGGACAGTTTCAACTCTACTGCATTTTTCGAGTGGTTAAGGGATGAAACACCTCTGGAACTCAACAGAAAAGTTGTAAAGCTCCTCCAAAGCTTTCCAGAAATGTATCATACGACCCCAACCTCGAAAGAACTCAACCTCTAACCTCTGATTAACTTCAGCCTTGATTTAGCTGAAAACAGAGTGCTCTGTCCTTAACATCCTATAAGTTGAAAATTTATTAACTTTGAATATCCTGTTCAAGGGAAGGAGTTACATCAAGTTTTACTACTTTGGATCAAAACCTTCAAGTTTTTAAATGAAGTTGTTCATTTAGTTGGGTGTGACGTCGAGGCGTCACCAGATTATGTCGGTACTACGTCCTCACAAAGGAAAAACCTATACCGGATTTAGCCGGCTTCGTTAGTTCAGTGGCACTACTCGTCACTCGCACACGGATGCTACACGTCTACCGTTTCGTGGTAAGGCTACCTGCAGAAACTCAAACAATCATCAGACTCGGCTGCACACCGAGCCCGGAATCCATACAGTTTGTACACCCGGCCGTCATCACTCGCCCGGATGTTCTCAAGCCAAACACGCCTTGAGTTACGTGTTCACGTTTCAGACCACGTGACGGGGTCTCCCATGTTGCACCACGCACGCCAGGGACAGACGTTGCTCGAATACCCCAAACGACATGAAGAGTCGTAGAGGATATCAAAGCGGGTCGGGTTACCTGCCACCCGTGGGGCTCCACCCTTCAGCTTGTGCGCACTGGTGGACAGCGCTTACGTGCACCCCCCAAGACATGAACGTCCCGAGATGCACGATTTTCCGACATAACAAATAAGTTAATAAGCCACTTTCTATATACTAATAACATCCTTATACGGGCTACTAACTCGTTCCTCACTGGATTTTTGAAAAAGAAGACCTTTGTACTGTGTTAAACCTCAAGCGAGCTCTGATACCACGCTGACACGACCCCACTGGTCCTGTCGAGCCAGGATCACGCTGAGGGGTGCTGCGTTGCACAACACCGTATAACACACGTCAAAGGTACAAAGCGGAAGCGGAAGCTTTATTACATAAACAAGTTTATTAACATGTTTACATCAAAATAAGTTTAGTCCACACTCGCGGGCGTAGACTAAGCATCAAGTGCACGTTCAGCCCTCGAACGTGTCCTTGCTAGCACACTCGCACACTAACTCTGCGGCGTGCACGACTCCCACTCGACGGGGTTCCCCTCCTGGGGTTCCGTCTCCTCTTCGGGAGTCCCTTCCTCATAGAACCCTGCAAAAGCTTCAAACACAAGCAGTGAGCACGAAGGCTCAGCAAGTCTGACCCGTCTCACCTAAACATGAAACTTCTACATGAGGGTGATGGGTTGCATGAGGTAAAAATCATTTGCAAGGACTCGCCTAATTAGTAGAACCTTACTTTCAAGTCTTAGCAGCAGGTTGTGGAGAACTTTACGCTAAGGCACATGAGAGAGCCGCAATCAAACAAGAAACGCATTTCTCTCATGTACTTTGCCCAAAGTTGAAAAGAACTTTAGTTAGCACTAAGCTACAACATATCATTAACAATCAATATCCAACTTTCAATCAGCAACATTTTAACATGTAACTAGCCTGTTCTTTCTACGTCACGGTACAGTGAACAAGTGGTACTCACTGACCGCGAGGGACGGCGATTATAATCGATTTACACCTGCAGGGTTACCCGAACAACCCGTCACGTACGCCCGTACTCGATGTTGCCTACAACAACCATCACGGACGCCGTACGCGACTACTTTTCACCCGTTAGCCAAATATTGAACCGGTCCCATCGTCCCGAGCAAGAGGTCCCTGCACGCGCATCTCTGTGCCGCCAGCTGATTTACACCTCGAGCTCTCAACCTACCCTCTGAACGACGGGCAATGCCTCAATACCCAGCTACCCGAGTTACATCAGTTTCCCGGTTCCCATATAGCCGGTAGGTCTTCGGTACTGTTCTAGCTTGTTCAACAGGCCCGCACACGGCTCGGTCCTCAATCGACACAAGCGGAGCTACAGCACACAGGCCCCAAAGTCCTGCTGCCCTTACTCTCCGCTCGGTCTCATTTTCTTGCCATGTGTATCATGTGCTATCTCTACCCGAGCAATGTGCCTCTAGCCTATTCTCGCGAGTAGTTCCAACTACTCGACTTGTACCGAATCCTACTCTATCCTAGCAATGCAGTGGCTAACGGGGTTTGCAATCCTAAACCCCAACCCATGGTTTTCTTGGCTATGCAGTGGGGTTTCCAAACAAGACTCTGATGCACAACATAAAGAAAACAAGTATGTGCTCAAAACAATAAAAATTTATAAAATGGTTAATGCAAACCGGGGCTTGCCTTGCTGCTCTTGGTCGTAGGCTAGCTGTTCCTCCGGAGTAACGAAGTCTAGGACTTCGGGTTCCTCCTCGACCTTAGCGACTATATGATAAGAACAATGTATGTATTAATTAAATGCTTTTGTATTAACTTTGAAGTTGTGAAGTCTATAACCTTTACTAGATAGATCTAATGACTGTGAAACTTTTACTGTGGCTTGGTTACAACCTAAACAGAGACTTGGTCAAGTTTTAGTTGCAGCAAAGCTCAATTGAGCCCTCCACAATTAATTATGTCCTTGACCTTAATTACAGGCTTTTAGGGTATTCTAAGGATTTTCATGAGACAAACTATGACTTTCTGAAAACTAGATTTTCAGAGGGTTCTAATGGAATTGGTCTCACTTAATTTGGAAGTCTCTAACTAAAGATATGAGCTAAACAATTTCAGAGAAAATTCTGAAAATGTTTCTGAACATTTTCTATTTTCTCTGGAACAGTTTTACTAATCACACCATTAGGTGGACTAAATGAGCTCAAATGGATCTGAAATTTTTATGGTAGTTCAAGGATATTTTGGTGAACATCTCAGCAAAATTTCAGGATTTTCCTCCAAATGATTCTCCAGTTAAAATTCCTAACAGTTTAAACTTTAAGGAATTAATTCTGGAGAATTAAGGAATCTCATGAAGTGACACTTGATTTTCTGGAAAGTACTCAAAGAGCTGAATCCAGCAAAATTTGGTTCACTCAATTTGGAGCTTTCTAGCCAAAGTTATAAGGATTTGAAGTTTGAAGGAAATCTGAAAATCGGGGAAAAGTTTAAACTCGCGCGTGGGCCCAGGGGACACGCGTCGCACGCCGAAGCGACAGCACACCGCGGCCCACAAGGCTTTTGCGCGCCAGCACACCCGATCCCGGCCGCAGCCGGATCCCGATTCAAAATATCGGCCGCTGACAGCTGGGGTCCACCCCCTTCTTCAACCTCGCGACACCCGCGCTCCGCCGCCGAGGGACCTCGCCGGAGAGCTCGCCGCCGGCTGCTGTACAGCTTCAAACTTCTTGATTCTGGCCGCCCCTGCCTACTTTTACTTGGGGAACATGATCCGAGGGTCAGCTGCTCATGACAACGGCCGGAGCATGGTCGGCGACGAGCCGCCATATCGGAACGACTTCGGCCATGTCGGCTGACGCTCCTAGTGCCTCAGCTACTTGGGAAACCGGTCGGGGAGCATCAGTGGACCTCAGAGAAGGTCGACATGAACTCGGGGCAGCTCGGGGAAGGCCCGAAATAGGTCCTCACCGTGCGCCCGATACCCCCCGTGCGTTCCGCCATTAGTAGACCTTGAATTACGCCGGGCACAGAAGTTCTCCGGCCCAGAGTTGTGAAGGCAACTTGTGCGTCACCGTGTCTAGTTCGTGTGGGAGTGGCCTGAGGCCCTCTAATCCTTTCTAGAGCACGAATTAAACAGAATCGTACCCGAAGGTCGTTCTGCACACAGAAAGGGGAAAAGTGGAAATTCGCCGCCGGTGAGCAACCACTCGAGCTGTGGCTCGGGGATGAGCAGCACCGATCACTTGCGCGTCCAAGGGTGCCTTGGCTCGGGCGTGACAACGCCCAGGTTGGGCTGTCCACGAGAGCCCGAGGTGCGGCGGTTTCCAGTTCCGAGTTTGATCTTTCGGCACAGCCGATATCACTCGGTTTCAATCGATTTCTATCAATGGGAAGGATGGAGGATGGTTGCTAGTACCTTGCTGGGACCTTGGAATGGAAAGAGGAAGCTGCGATCAGCTCGATCCAGCAGGAACTCGAGCGCCGGTGATGGCAGTGGAGAAATGGATCGTGCACGTCGGCAGCTCGGGGAATGGCGACTGAAGCACGCCGGGGAGGGAATAAATAGGCCGGTCGGCCGGTCTCCGGCTTGGGGCACGCAGCAGGAGCTGGCGCCGGCTGCCCCCTTCGGTGGCGCGCGCGCACAACAGCCGGGAACCGACTGAACTGTGGTTCAGTCGGTTTGCTTTGAGGCTGAGGCTGACATGTGGGTCCCACTCCTCTTTTAACCTCTGAAATTTATTCCTAACAGCTGTGGTAAACAGTGAACCCTATTCTACCCTTGGCAACTCAAATTATTCACCCAAGAGCCATTTGAATTGATCAAAGTTCAAATGAGGTTTGGTTTGAATGAATTTCAGCACAAGTGCAGTTTGAAATTCAAATAAAGTTTGAATTTCTCCCCCTTAGCTCATGTCAAGATCAACTCCAAATGGAGTGAAAATTGGTGTGTGAGCTCACAAAAATGTGCTGAGCAAGAATATGCCTTCCACTTTTAAATTCAGTGGGTGAAAACAGTTTGAATTTGAATATGTTTTCAAACTGCCCCTTTCCTATCTACACCCAAGATGACCTCAAAAATGTTTTGAATTTGGGTGAAACTTGGCATGGACATCCTTGGCAAAGTGTAGGAGTTTTCATATGTCCAGCCCATCTATATCACATGTGGGAAGTACCACTTTTGCAATGTGTGAGTTTGTTCCCTAATGAGCATGTTGATAATTGTTACTTGCTCTTTATTTGTGTTCATCATTTTTCCTCAAATGAGGTGTGTGGTGTGGGGATGAACACTGCAAATGGGTGTCAAAAACTGAGGCCCTTACAAGATGTTGCATTGGATTGAAGAAACCCGGTGGAATTTTTTTTCCATTTTACATAAAAGTACGGGTATCTCCTTCTCTAACTTATCCATCCTCCCTGTCTTGATTTCTTTAGCACAAATATGTCTATAGAAATAGCTGAGCTCGGCTAAAACCTTCCACACTGCATCATCTAGATAGCCACGAAACATAACAAGTCAGAGTCTTTCCATGATAATGTGATAATCGTGACTCTTTAACCCAGTGAGGTTTCCTGTGTTCACATTCACGGCTCGTTTCAGGCTAGCTGCGTAACCATCTGGGAATTTCAAACTTTTCAACCATTTCATGACTTCTTTCTTTTCTTTAGATCGAAGACAGAAAGAAGCACGTGGCTTGCCACCAATTTCAGATATTTCAAGAGTTGGACGATGACAAATGTCTGTCAAATCTAGTCTATCTTTTATATTGTCTTTCGTTTTGCCAGACATATCCATGCATGTGCTTATGATACTTTCGCTCATGTTACGCTCTTGATGCATCACATCAATGTTGTGTATTAGAATCAACGACTTCACATACGGTAGCTCCCAAAGTCCACATATGTGAGTCCAATTGTGTTCCACGCCATAACCTACGAAATATTTAGGACGACCTCATCTGGCACTAGTTTGTCCAACATATCAGAAATTTCTAACCCGTTGAGACGTTTCGGTGGTCCTTTCGTGACAACGGTGTTCTTTCTAAAGACATGCCTCTGTTGCCTAAATATGTGATTCGAAGGCAACCAATGTCTGTGACAATCGAAGTAAGATATCTTGCCTCCATGAGTTAGTCGAAAGCAATCCGTGTCCGAAGCACATATCGGACACGTCAAACGACCATGAGTGCTCCATCCGGAAAACATTCCGTATGCCGGCAAATCATGGACGGACCACAAATAAGCAGCTCGAAGGTTGAATTTCTGCTTCTTGTAACTGTCGTACGCTTCGACTCCTGTCCACAACTCTTTCAATTCTTCGATCAGCGGTTTCAACATCATGTTGAGATGTGACCCAGGATGATCAGGTCCAGGTACAATGAGGCTGAGGAACATGAACTCGTTCTTCATACACAAAGCCGGTGGCAGGTTGTAGGGAATGACAAAGACGGGCCAACAGGAGTATGGCGTGGCATTTGTACTGAACGGTGAGAATCCGTCTGTCGCTAACCCAATGCGAACATTTCTCGCATCACAAGAAAATTCTGGATCAAAACGGTCTAGCGCCTTCCATGCATCACCGTCGGACGGATGCGTCAAGAATTCTTTGTTCTCACGTTTACCTTCTTTGTGCCATCTCATGTGTCTAGCAGTTCTTTTGAAAGAAACAACCGCTTCAACCGAGGTGTCACAGGTAAGTAACAAAGCTGCTTATGTGCGACATCTGTCATCACATTATCGCCATCGTCATTAACAACTTCGACATACCTCAGTTTACCACATTTCAAGCACATGTTCTCGTTGGCGTGCTCTTTCCAGAATAGCATGCAGTTGTCTGGGCACACATCGATTTTCTCATAATTCATACCAAGACCAGATATCCGGATCTTCGACTGATACATATCTTTAGGCGCTTTGTGAGGTTCTAGAAGGATATCACATATCATTTTCATGATATCATTGTAGCAACTGATAGAAAAATACTTAGACTTAATTGCCATAAATCTGGTCAAAAAAGCAAGGACGGTCACATCCGTGTGTTCATGCAACGGCTGTTGTGATTTCTTGAGCTCCTCGAAGAAATCGTCTGCCTCCTTTGTAAGAGGATCCTCCACTTCCAGAGCTTCTAGCATCTCATCCATCCTATCAACCCCCGTTATATCATCATCCTCATCCACTTCTACTATGTCTTGAGGTTTAGTCTCGCCGTGGAAAGTCCACACCTCATAACTTGGCGTGAAACCGTTTCGACATAAGTGAAACGATAGTTCCAATCTGCTCAAAAACTTGGTGTTCCGGCATTTCGTACATGGGCACCACACCTTATCATCAGTTGATAATGAAAATGCTCGATCCAAGAATTTATCTAACTTGATGTACCACTCATCCGAGTGACCACCAGTTCTGCTCTTCCAGCCAGTATACATCCAACTGCGGTCTTCACCCATGTTTGACTCTGCAGTTTAAAGCCGAAGATATTATCGCTAATATATGCAGGATTTATCCTGCTTCTGACGAGACACAATACCTAAAGCCCAACAAAATTTTGGCAGTATAACCTCGCTTGTTTTACACTGCACCCCCCAAGAATGGTGCAGTTCTTCAAGCTTTGGGGTCAACTATCCAACAACAAGGGAGGAGGCGAGGAAATAACGTAATAGGAGGAATGAACGGAAGAAAACCACCCGTCGGAGCCCGCCATCCACGCGCGGTAACTTGTTGTAAATAATGACATATTGGGGACGAACGACGGTTACCGTCGCCGATTATGGCTTGGAAACTTTATTTCCGATGGTTACCGCTCACCGGGGCCGCCGCCGTGTAGTCGTGAGCGGCCTCGGGGTGTGTGAGTCGAGGCCGGGTATATCCCGTTTAGGATTGGCCGTCGCAATTTATTTTACTTGCGACGGCTTTTTCTTTGGCCATCGCAATTTATTTTACTTGCGATGGGAGGCGGGCGCGGCGGGGCGCAGCGGCGGGAGGCGGGGGAGGCGGGGTGCGGTGACGGGAGGCAGGGCGGCGGGGCGCAGCGGCGGGAGGCGGGGGCGGCGGGAGGGAGGGAGGAGGCGAGAGGCGGGAGGCGCATGTGGCGGGAGGCGCGCGCGGCGGAAGGCAACGCGGCGGTGGAGGGAGGCGGGCGCGGCGGCAGTAGCTTGTGCCAGGCTTGGCCGGCCCGACTATTTATATAATAATCTAGCACTTCATCAATCAATGTAATATTTAAACAATTACGCTACTAATCAAATAGTTAATATATAAAACTACAAATTAAACAAGAAATCAACTAATTAAACGATTTGAACAACTAGTTATTCCATTGCTGAAATTTAACAACTATTTAAATCGATTTAAACTATAAACTATAAACTAACTACAAAAAAACAATTTAATTGCCAAATTAATTACAAATTACTCTAAAACAATATTCAATTAACTCTACTTTAACTAAATCTAACTAAAAACAAGAAAAAAATTAAAAAAATGCATGAACATAGGTTACGAGAGGCGCCGGGCGCCGGAAGCGGGAGGAGGGGGCGGCCGGGCGCCGGAGCAGGGAGGCGGCAGGTGGCCGGGTGCTGGAGCCGGAGCAGGGAGGCGACGGTGACGATGGCGGGCACGGCGGTAGGCTGCAGGAGGCAGCGTGCACGACGGGAGACGGCGACGGAGGCTTGCGCGGCGGGATCCTGCGGGAGGCGGCGTGCGCGGCGTGGCAGCGAGAGGCGGCAGGAGCGGCGGGGCGTGGCTGCGGACCGGAAAATGGAGGCGGGGGCGGCCGGACGCGGGCAGCGAGGGCCGGGCGGCAGCCGGCGGGCGGTGACGTGGTGGGGCCCGGCCAGCGGCCGAGGGAGCAGAGCGGGGGGCGCGGCGGGCGAGGGAGGCGCGGCGGCGGCGGGCGGCCGATGGAGGCGTGCCGGCAGCGGGCGGCCGATGCTGTGGGGCGGCGGGCGGCTGATGGAGCAGGGCGGCGGGCAGCGCTGCAGGAGGCGGCGGCATGGCACGGGCGCGGGAGGCGGCGGCGCGGCACGGTTCAGCGGTGCCGACAATTGTGTGAACCGGGAGGTGTCTGGTCGACTATGTCGCGGTCATTTGCGACGGCTTTCTTAATTGCGACGGCCGAAGGAAATGCCGTCGCAGGCAAGCTTTTAATTGCGACGGTTGCTTAATTTACGACGGCCACAGGTCCGGCCGTCGCAAATTAATGCTATTTGCGATGGCTGCAGTCATAGCCGTCGCAAATAGGGTACTATTTGCGACGGCCTAGGGTTAGCCGTCGCAATTTAATTTAGTTGCGACGCGACGCCATCGCAAATAATTCTAGCCGTCGCAAATGATCGGGTTTCCTGTAGTGAAACAGTAGGAGACTCGTGCCAACGCGGGGGAAAATGGAGCACCAGCTTCATCTATCCCTACATGGACTGCCCCGACTCACCATGGCGTGCGCCCCTGTATGGATCACCCCCATCACACGGCAAGAACATCACCGGTTCTCACGATTAAGTTTAGGTTTCCCATTGAATAAAGTTGTAATAGGAACGCTTAGACGTAGTAGGCTGAAATAGGAGTGGTGTGCAGAATTTTATGATGATTACTTGTGTTTGTGTGCTGGTGTCAGTTGTGGGACATTTTGGCGAATGCCCACATCCACACATAGTAGAGAGATGAGAAATGATTCGGCACTTGTTCACATCCTCATATAGGCTGATATTAATAAAATAAGTTGCTTAGTTCACACACCTTGATGCATATAGTCTTTCCAAAAGTAAGCCTTAAAATAAGGGGGGTAGACTTTCTTGCCAACCTTATCGTCATGGATTTCCAAGGGATTGACATACTATTTGGAATGGATTGGTTAAGCAAGCACAACGGAGTGATTCAATATGCTGAGAGGATCGTGTAGTTGACAAGTGAGCACAGTACTCGTATCGAGTTCGAGGCAGCCCAACCGGCAACCGAGAAGGCAGCGCTGAACCACGTCGAAGAAGCGATATTGGAAAGCATTCCGGTGGTTCAAGAATATTCAGATGTGTTCCCGGAAGAACTTCCAGGCATGCCACTTGACCGGGACATTGAATTTGCTATTGATTTAGTACCTGGAACTGTACCTATAGCAAAGAGGCCGTATAGGATGCCCACAAATTCAGGAGCAGCTAGAAAAGGGTTTTATATGCCCAAGCTCGTCACCATGGGGAGCACCCGTGCTCTTCATAGACAAGAAGGATGGGATCCAAAGGATGTGTGTGGATTATATGTCTCTCAACGAAGTGACAATCAAGAATAAATACCCGCTGCCCTGTATAGAGTACCTGTTCGACCAAATGAAAGGTGCCCGAATTTTCTCCAAGATTGATCTTCGGTCGGGATACTTCCAGCTGAAGATTAAGCCCTCCGAAATACCCAAGACTGCATTTCAAACACGGTATGGTTCGTATGAATATACCGTTATGTCTTTTGGGTTAACGAATGCACTCGCATACTTTATATACCTCATGAATAAGGTCTTCATGGAGTACTTGGACAAGTTCGTCGTGGTTTTCATCGACAATATCATGGTATATTCCAAAAGCGAGGAAGAACACGAAGAACACTTGAGGTTGACGTTGCAGAGACTGCGAGAGCATCAATTGTATGCCAAGTTCAGAAAGTGTCAATTTTTGCTAAAGGAGATATCGGTTGATCCCGGAAAAGCGGGAGACATTTTAAAGTGGAACCAACCACAGAATGTGAGAGATATCCGGAGTTTCCTTGGGATGGCTGGATACTACCACCGGTTCATCAAGGATGTCTCCAAAATAGCGAAGCCTATGACTGAATTGCTAATGAAAGGGAAAACAATTCGGTGGACGCCAGCGTGTCAAGAAAGCTTTGAGGAGGTAAAGAAGAGATTAACCACAGCACCGGTTTTTGTATTGCCGGACGTGGGCAAGATCTTAGACATATATTGTGACACATCAAGACAAGCGCTTGGATGTGTGCTTATGCAAGAAGGACAAGTGGTAGCCTATGCGTCGAGACAACTAAAGAAACATGATCTGAATTACCCCGCACATGACTTGGAGTTTGCAGCCGTGGTACATGCCTTGAAGATTTGGAGGCATTATATCCCTGGCCACCGATGTGAGATCTACACGGATCACAAAAGCCTCAAGTATATATTCACGCAAACGGATCTGAATTTCAGGAAACATCGATGGTTGGAACTCATCAAGGATTATGATGTTGGAATCAACTGTCACCCTGGAAAAGCCAATGTAGTAGCTGATGCATTGAGCCGAAAGGGGGCATGTCACCAACTCATGATTCGGGAGCTGCCACCCGAGTTGCGCAAGGAGTTCGAACGGTTACATCTCGGGTTCTTGAACGAGATGGAGGTGATAGAACTGAACTCCTCGCTGGAACAAGAGATACGAGATGGCCAAGCAACGGATGAGGAAATCAAGGAAAGAATCCGACAAGGCATAGAAAAGGATTTCAAGGAAGACGAGAAAGGCACACTTTGGTTAGGGAAAAGGATTTGTGTGCCTAACGTGAAGCACATCCACGACACGATATTAAAGGAGGCACATGACTCACCTTATTCCATACACCCCGGCTGTACAAAGATGTACAAGGACCTGAAAACTTGCTATTGGTGGGATGGTATGAAAAGGGACATAGCTGAATATGTTGCCTTATGCGATACGTGCCAACGGGTGAAGGCCGAACACCAATGACCCGCTGGACTGTTGCAGCCATTGAAAGTGCCCGAGTGGAAGTGGGAAGACATCAGCATGGATTTCATCGTCGGATTGCCACGTACTCAATCGGGTTACGACTCTATTTGGGTTATCATGGACCGATTGACAAAAACAGCCCATTTCCTTCCTGTTAAAACCATGTACAGCATTGCACAACTAGCCGAGCTGTATATGGAGCAAATCGTGTGTCGCCATGGATTTCCGAAGAGGATAGTTTCAGATCAGGGTTCTCAATTTACCTCTAGGTTCTGGAAGAAGCTGCATGAAGCCATGGGTACACGACTGAATTTCAGCTCTGCTTATCACCCGCAAACTGATGGGCAAACTGAGAGGACAAATCAAATTTTGAAAGACATGTTGAGAGCTTGCGCTTTGAAACATGGGCGTAGTTGGGATAGGAGCTTGCCGTACGCTGAATTCTCATACAACAACAGCTACCAAGCCAGCTTGAAGATGTCACCTTTCGAAGCATTGTATGGTAGACGGTGTAGAACGCCGCTGTTCTGGAATGAGACCGGAAAAAGCCAAATATTTGGACCCGAAGTGCTGCAGGACGCCGAGAAGAAAGTCCAAACGATACGAGAAAACTTGAAGGTTGCTCAGTCACGACAAAAAGGTTATGCAGACTATAGGCGAAGAAGATTGACCTTCAAAGTGGGAGACTTCGTATACCTTAAGGTATCGTCTATCCGAGGCCAATGACGGTTCAATGTCAAAGGCAAATTAGCACCTCGCTATATCGGGCCATTCAAGATTTTGGGCAAGCGAGGAGAAGTAGCCTATCAACTAGAGCTGCCAACCCACATCTCCGACGTGCACGACGTTTTCACGTATCCCAACTCAAGAAGTGCTTAAGAGTACCGGAAGAACAAGTACCGATGGATGAACTCAAACTTCAAGATGATCTGACCTACGCGGAGCACCCCATCAAAATTTTGGACGTGAAGGAAAGGGTCACGAGGAACAAAGTGATCCATTGGTGCAAGGTACAGTGGATCCATCACACGGAAGCCGAAACTACATGGGAGCGTGAGGAAGATCCCAAGGCAGAATTCCCTCATCTATTCTCCACTCTGTCGAATCTCAAGGGCGAGATTCAGTTTAAGGGGGTAGGTTTGTAACACCCTCAAATTCATTTCCATGCATTGCATACATTCTTCATATAGAGAAACATTATAAAAGAAGTAGAAATGGAGAAAGAACTATAGAAGGGAAAGAACTATAGAAATGGAGAAAGAACCATAGAAATGGAGAAAAGAACCATAGAAATTGTAAAATCCCAAGAAAAGGGACTTGCAAAAATTTTCCATCACCTCACAACACCACAGCTTTTGTTGTGGATATCTTGTGAATAATGGGGAAGAGCAAGTAACCACCATCAAAAGGGTAATTAGAGGGGAAAGCCCTAACTTTCAAAAAGTAGGATTTATACACATGAACAGGAAAGGTTGAGCTCACCCCTAGACCTTAATATTCTTGGAAAGGCTCAGGCCAAATTTCATGCAAATCCAACACTGTTTGAGGCACTTTTGGAGACAATTCCAAAAGGGGCCAATTTGAATGCAAATTCAAATTGCAGCAACTTTTATCACTTAAATTCAAAAGTTGGCTTCATATTAAAACTCAGCATATTTTTCTGAGTTATCCCACCAATTTTCATCCCCATTGGAATTTATCTTGTCGGGAGCTAAATTTGCATTAATTCAAAACTGAATTTGAATTTCAGTTCAAATGTGAAGCAAATTTAGCCAAACAAATTTCAAATTTGAGAAACCAAATTCAAACTGTGACTTGGTGCTTAAGTCTCACATTCAATTATGAGTAGCTGGGGATATTTTCAGCAAAAACAGAGATGAAAAATTAGAAGAGTATTAGAGGGGAGGGACCCACCTGTCAGGAGCCTTCACAGTGAAGTCTTCGGGTGATTTTTCTCTCGGCCGATAATGCGCGCCAGCCAGGCACGGCGTCGGCGCCCGACCGCCTCAGCCAGGCCACCTCCTGCTCGGTAAGGGGGGGAGAAAAGATCACAGACCGAATGTATAAACCGTGCATTCCTGCCGTGCTTCATTTCTCACCTCGCGCGGTCTCTGTTCTGCCCGCAAACCACCGCCGCAACTCGCTCCGAGTTCGCCTCCCTCTAGTCGCCGGCATCCAGGAAACACAGGCCCCCTTGTACCCGATAATCAACACAAGAAACAACCGCCCTAAGGTGTTGGTCCTTCTAGTCCAAACTGTTCATCATTTCATGCACTGTCGTGGGAGAATTTTCCCGGGAATGTTTCGGTGTTCTTAGGACCGAGCCATCCCAAATCCTAAATATCACGGGTATTGGCTCATCACCGGGTATACCAAGCTACACGCGTGACCTACACCTTGCCACGACCATCTAGGATCGAAAAGTACAAAGAACCGTCGAGTATAGACTCTGGTTATCGAGTTTCTCAGGTCACAGCCGATATCGGGCCTAGGTCGACGGTGACCACATAGCTCCGTCCGTTTCCATGGCCAACCGAGCTCATTTTCATGCTCAGAATGCCACAGAGGAGCTGTAGGAGCAAACCGTTCGGAAAAAAAGGCCCTGAGTAGCTCGGGCGACATCGCCGGAGTTGGGATAGCCACTGTCACCGTCGCGGGCATGGTTTCGGCCATTGCCGAGCTTCGGTAAGGGCACCAGCGTGTTCTCCGAGCCAAGTTAGGCACAGGCGGCAAAATCTGTCAAAGGTCGTGCAGCAAAATGGCCGGCGGCGAGAGCTCTGGCAAAGCGCCGCCGCGGGAGTCGCGGGAGGTCGTGAGGTAGACGAAGGGGGGCCGGGTCCACCGGTCAGCCTCTGTTCTCACGCGGGGATCCACTTTGCGGCCGGGATTCAGTGCGGCAGCGCGGGTAAAACCCAGTGGGCTGCGGTGTGGCCGCGTTCTCGGTGGGCCGGTTTAAAGAGTGGGCCTCACCCACAGAGTTCAAACATTTTGGGATTTTCCAGTTTAGTTCAAACTTCAAATACATAGAACTTTTGCTTGGAAGGTCCAAATTCAGTGAATCAAATTTTACTGAACTCATCTTTTTGATTACTTTCCAGCAACACAAATTTCAGCTCATGAAACTTAATAGTTTTCCAGAATTAATTCCCTAAAGTTTAAACTGTTAGGAATTTTATCTGGAGAATTAATTTATGAAAAATTCTGAAATTTGGCTGAGAGGTTCATTGGAAAATCCTTGAGTCACAGTAACATTTTCAGACCCATCCATGTTCATTTGGTCCCCCTAATGGGGTGATTAAGTGAACTGCCCTGAGAAAATAGAAAAATGTACAGAAACACTTTTCAGATTTTCTCAAATCTTGTTTAGGGCATAACTTCCTCTAGAATTCTTCAAATGACATGGAACCAATTCCATTAGAACCATCTCAAATTCTAGTTTCCAGAAAGTAATGGTTGGAGCCATGAAAACCCCTGGAATTCCTTAGAGGCTCTAATATTGACCAAATAGGTTTTTATTTGTACAAGGCTCAAATGAACTTTGTTTCAAATGAAACTTGGTCAAGAATCTTGTTAGGACCCTACCAGGCCACCATAAAAATTTCAGAACCAAAGGGAGGGGCTAGCTAGAGTTATAGTAATTACTTATTGAGTTTTAAACATTGCATTTAAATTGACATATAGTATATCGTTTACGTGTAGTCGCTGAAGGCGAGGAAACTACGGAAGTGCTTGACTTCCTTCTTCCAGACGAAGCCCTAACCACTGACCAGCAGCAACAAGGCAAGCCCCGGTTTGCATTAACCATTTTATAAAGTTTTGCTTTGTGTACATGGTTAGTGTGAGGTATGGATGTGCATTAGGTGTAGGATGGATGAAACCCAAGTGCATAACCAGAATTTTCCTATAAGAGTGAGGGTAGTGTCTAAGGCCTCGATTAGACAGGCTTTGATTAATGATTCATAGGACTTACGGTACAAGTCGAGTAGTTGGAATCTACTCGCGAGTTAGGCTTGGGACGCACAGGATTGGTTCGAGTGATGTGAGATCACTTTAGAAATGAAAATGAGACTAGGCTGGGGCTAGGGCGCAGCAAGATGAAGTCTTGTGTGCGCAGCCCTGTCCGTGTCGATTGAGGACCGATCCGTGTGCGGCCCTGCTGAACAAGTATTGACCGTACCAAAGGCATATCGGATATATGGGCCCCGATAAACCGATGTAACCTATACTTCTGGGCATCGAGGCATAACGCACCGATTTATAGGTGTAGGCTGAGGGCAGCAAGGTGGAAATCTGCTAACGGGCATAGAGAGATGCTCCGTGTAGGGAACCTCCTACTCGTTTCGGTACGACCGGTTCGACGTGTGCGCTGTTGGGTGAAAGGTTGTCCCGTACGGCATCGAGTGAGTGTGCTGTGCAGCTCCAAGGGTAAGCGTACGTGACGTGCTCTTTGGGTATCCCTGCAGGTGTATATTGAGTCGATTCGCCGTCCCTTGCGGTGACGAGTACCACTTTTTCACTGCGTCGTAACGTAGATAAATCATGGAATGTTATGATTCAATTCTGCTGATATGTATAATTGTATTGCTACATGTGTGCCACCAGTATTGCTTACTAAATTTCTTATTCACGAACTGTTAACCTGTGTCTAAAAGATGAACTTGTAGGCGTGTCCATTTGCTGAAATTACTATCCCATGTTCGTGTAAACTGCATTTAGAGTTTCATGCCTAGGTGAGTCGGTTAAGTCTTGTTGAGCCATCGTGCTCATGGTTGCTGCTTAAGTGTTTTTCAGGTGAGGAGCCACCCACGGACTCGGATTACGCGTCCACCGGCGAGGGTTACCCTCCGTCTGGAACCACGGCTGAGTGGGAGCCGTACACGCCGTGCTGAGCTGGAGAGGTGCAGCTAGTGTGGGTTACCCTAGGGCTGGGCAACCGACTTTTGCTAGATATGCGGGCGTGAGTTGTACAAAGTTAACTTCCGCTGTGTAATATAAACACTAGTTTGTAACTGAGTGGTGTACTACTTTGTACATTTCAGTTGGTTTTCTATGTAATACAATGTATCCTTATGGTGTGTGCTGTCGGGTGTCGCATCATGCGGCACCACCCTCTATGATCCTGGATGAGCGGATTCCGGTCCGCTACAGGCTGGTATCAGAGCGGCCTTGGGGATGCTCGGTGTTGTTTGTAAAGAAAAAGGATGAAACCTTGAGGCTGTGTGTGGACTACCGTCCGCTCAACGCCGTCGCCATCAAGAACAAATACCCACTGCCCCGCATTGACATCCTGTTTGATCAACTTGTGGGTGCAAGTGTGTTCTCCAAGATGGACCTTCGCTCTGGATATCATCAAATAAAAATCCGGGCGGAGGATATCCCGAAGACGGCCTTCTCGACGAAATATGGCTTATATGAATATCTCGTCATGTCTTTTGGTCTCACTAATGCTCCAGCCCATTTCATGTATCTCATGAACTCAGTGTTCATGCCGGAGTTGGACAAGTTCGTTGTGGTGTTCATTGATGATATCTTGGTTTACTCCAAGACAGAAGAAGAACACACCGAACACTTGAGGGTCGTTCTTCAGCGACTGCGGGACCATAAGCTATATGCCAAGTTCAGCAAATGTGAGTTTTGGATCAGCCAAGTGCCATTTTTGGGACACATCATCTCAGCAGAAGGCATTGCGATTGACCCAAGCAAAATTGAGCAAGTACTGAAACGGAAAGCCCCTACTTCTGTCCATGAAGTCAGAAGCTTCCTCGGTTTAGCGGGATATTACCGGAGATTCATTCCAAGTTTCTCCAAGCTTGCTAAGCCGATGACAGAATTATTGAAGAAGGGAACCAAATATGTTTGGAACACGGCATGTGAAGGAGCGTTCCAAGCATTAGTGAAGCATCTCACAACAGCTCTGGTCTTAGCTCAACCGGATGCAACTAAGCCCTTCGACGTGTATTGTGATGCGTCTGGCATCGGGCTCGGCTGCGTTTTGATATAAGAAGGACGTGTGGTCGCGTATGGCTCACGCCAACTTTGAAACTATGAGCAGCATTATCCGACTCATGATCTTGAGCTTGCTGCTGTGGTTTTGGCGTTGAAGATGTGGAGGCACTATCTCCTGGGGAATTTGGTGCATCTCTACACCGACCACAAGAGCTTGATGTATATCTTCACCCAGAAGGAGCTGAATATGAGGCAAAGGAGGTAGTTAGAACTAATCAAAGATTATGAGATTGAGATTCTGTAAGGGCCTCAGTTTTTGACACCCATTTGCAGTGTTCATCACCACACCACACACCTCATTTGAGCAAGAATGATGAACACAAATGAAGAGCAAGTAACAATTATCAACATGCTCATTAGAGAACAAACTCACACATTGCAAAAGTGGTATTTCCCACATGTGATATAGATGGGCTGGACATATAAAAACTCCTACACTTTGCTAAGGATGTCCATGCCAAGTTTCACCCAAATTCAAAACCTTTTTGAGGTCATTTTGGGTATAGATAGGAAGAGGGCAGTTTGAAACCATATTCAAATTCAAACTGTTTTTATCCCATGAATTTAAAAGTGGAAGGCATATTCTTACTCAGCACATTTTTGTGAGCTCACACACCAATTTTCACTCCATTTGGAGTTGATCTTGACATGAGCTAAGTGGGAGAAATTCAAACTTTATTTGAATTTCAAACTGAACTTGTGCTGAAATTCATTCAAACCAAACCTCATTTGAACTTTGATCAATTCAAATGGCTCATGGGTGAATAATTTGAATTGCCAAGGGTAGTATGGGGTTCACTGTTTACAACAGTGATTAGGAGTAAATTTCAGAGGTTAAAATGGGGGGTGGGACCCACATGTCAGCCTCTACCTCAACACAAACCGACTGAAACACAGTTCAGTCGGTTCCCGGGTGCAGCGTGCACGCGCCACCGAGGGGGGGGGGGGGCAGCCGGCGCCAGCTCCTGCTGCGCGCCCCAAGCCGGAGACCAGCCCGCGGGCTATTTATTCCCTCCCCGGCGTGCTTCAGTCGCCCATTCCCCGAGCTGCCGACGTGCACGACCTGTTCTTCCACTGCCATCGCCGCCGCTCGAGCTCACGCTTGATCAAGCCCGATCACTCGCGAGCACAGCCTCCTCCACAGCAAAACGGCACCAAGAGATCGTGAGCAACCTCCTAGACTCCGTGTTGGCCAGTGAGCAAGCTTCCTCGAGCTGTACGAGCCATTTCTCCGGCGAGCCGAACATCGCCGCCGATCGGGCTCCCGTGGACAGCACGGCACGACCGTTGTCACGTCCTCTTCTCTACACAAGAAAGGTGCGTGAATGTATGTAGATGGAGTAGCCGAAAGCTGTTTGGCGATTGATCAACCCTCGGCCGAGAATTTCCAAATTTACTCTTGATCAGTTCATAAGGACCGAGCTCACCTTCGGGTGAAATTCGTGCTCTATGCACGAGGGTTGGACGAGCTCGTTACCTAGTAGCTTCTACGCACGATAGCGCCCATGCTCGCACTGGAATTAGAGAAAACCATCGAGAATCGGCCATGATATGGCTGTTTTCCCCGCCGCCATGGCTGAACACCTCGGCTCACCGTCGAGAGCCTAGTTGCCGGCATTTCTAGCTTCCACCCAGCCCTGGTTCGTGTTTCCCATGCTCTACTGATGCTCTCCGACCGATTTCCGGTCGATTTGGTGCACGGGAGAGCGGGACCGACCTCACCGGAACCCTAGCAGGTGCTGTCATCGGTGCGCACGGGTTTCCGGTCATCGCCGGCGGCCGGCGACCCCACCATCGAGTCCAGGGGGTCAGTAAAGGGGCAGGCGGCAAGTTTCGGGCCGGGGGGTGGCCGGGAACTCAGTTCCGGCGAAGGTCGCCGGAGAACACCGCCGCCGCGCAGTTGGCGCGAGGAGGGAGACGACGCACTGTGTGCGGGACCCACAAGCCAGAGTTTAAACTTTTTCCCCGAATTTCAGTTTCAGTTCAAACTTCAAATCCTTATAACTTTGGCTAGAAAGCTCCAAATTGAGTGAACCAAATTTTGCTGGATTCAGCTCTCCGAGTACTTTCCAGCAAATCAAGTTTCACTTCATGAAAAACCTTAATTTTCCAGAATTAATTCCTCAAAGTTTAAACTGTTAGGGATTTTAACTGGAGAATCCTGTGGAGGAAAATCCTGAAATTTTGCTGGGATATTCACCAAAATATCCCTGAACTACCAAACAAATTTCAGATCCATTTGAGCTCATTTAATCCACCTAATGGTGTGATTAGTGAAACTGTTCCAGAGAAAATAGAAAATGTTCAGAAACATTTTCAGAATTTTCTCTGAAATTGTTTAGCTCATATCTTTAGTTAGAGACTTCCAAATTAAGTGAGACCAACTCCATTAGAACCCTCTGAAAATCTAGTTTTCAGAAAGTCATAGTTTGTCTCATGAAAATTCCTAGAACACCCTAAGAGTTCCAATTAAGGTCAAGGACATAATTATTTGTGGAGGGCTCAAATGAGCTTTGCTGCAACTAAAATCTTGACCAAGTCTCTGTTTAGGTTGTAACCAAGCCACAGTAAAAGTTTCACAGTCATTAGGTCTATCTAGCAAAGGTTATAGACTTCACAACTTCAAAGTTAATACAAATGCATTTAAATTGATACATATGTTTCTTATATCATGTAGTCGCTAAGGTCGAGGAGGAACCCGAAGTCCTAGACTTCGTTACTCCGGAGGAACAGCTAGCCTACGACGAAGAGCAGCAAGGCAAGCCCCGGTTTGCATTAACCTTTTTACAAATGTTTATTGTTTTGAGCACATCTTTGAATATTGTTCTTTGCATTAGAGTCTTGATTGGAAACCCAACTGCATAGCCAAGAAAACCATGGGTTGGGTTTAGGATGGAAAACCCCGTTAGCCACTGCATTGCTAGGATAGAGTAGGATTCGGTACAAGTCGAGTAGTTGGAACTACTCGCGAGAATAGGCTAGAGGCACATTGCTCGGGTAGAGATAGCACATGATACACATGGCAAGAAAATGAGACCGAGCGGAGAGTAAGGGCAGCAGGACTTTGGGGCCTGTGTGCTGTAGCTCCGCTTGTGTCGATTGAGGACCGAGCCGTGTGCGGGCCTGTTGAACAAGCTAGAACAGTACCGAAGACCTACCGGCTATATGGGAACCGGGAAACTGATGTAACTCGGGTAGCTGGGTATTGAGGCATTGCCCGTCGTTCAGAGGGTAGGTTGAGAGCTCGAGGTGTAAATCGGCTGGCGGCACGGAGATGCGCGTGCAGAGACCTCTTGCTCGGGACGATGGGACCGGTTCAATATTTGGCTAACGGGTGAAAGGTAGTCGCGTACGACGTCCGTGATGGTTGTTGTAGGCAACATCGAGTACGGGCGTACGTGACGGGTTGTTCGGGTAACCCTGCAGGTGTAAATCGATTATAATCGCCGTCCCTCGCGGTCAGTGAGTACCACTTGTTCACTGTACCGTGACGTAGAAAGAACAGGCTAGTTACATGTTAAAATGTTGCTGATTGAAAGCTGGACATTGATTGTTAATGATATGCTGTAGCTTAGAGCTAATTAAAGTTCTTTTCAACTTTGGGCAAAGTACATGAGAGAAATGCGTTTCTTGTTTGATTGCGGCTCTCTCATGTGCCTTAGCGTAAGGTTCTCCACAACCTGCTGCTAAAACTTGAAAGTAAGGTTCCACTAATTAGGCGAGTCCTTGCAAATGATTTTTACCTCATGCAACCCATTACCCTCATGTAGAAGTTCCATGTTTAGGTGAGACGGGTCAGACTTGCTGAGCCTTCGTGCTCACTGCTTGTGTTTGAAGCTTTTGCAGGGTTCTATGAGGAAGGGACTCCCGAAGAGGAGACGGAACCCCAGGAGGGGAACCCCGTCGAGTGGGAGTCGTGCACGCCGCAGAGTTAGTGTGCGTGTGTGCTAGCAAGGACACGTTCGAGGGCTGAACGTGCACTTGATGCTTAATCTACGCCCGCGAGTGTAGACTGAACTTATTTTTGATGTAAACATGTTCATAAACTTGTTTATGTAATAAAACTTCCGCTTCCGCTTTGCACCTTTGACGTGTGTTATACGGTGCTGTGCAACGCAGCACCCCTCAGCGTGATCCTGGCTCGACAGGACCAATGGGGTCGTGTCAGCGTGGTATCAGAGCTCGCTTGAGGTTTAACACAGTACAAAGGTCTTCTTTTTCAAAAATCCAGTGAGGAACGAGTTAGTAGCCCGTATAAGGATGTTATTAGTATATAGAAAGTGGCATATTAACCTATTTGTTATGACGGAAAATCGTGCATCTCGGGACGTTCATGTCTTGGGGGGTGCACGTAAGCGCTGTCCACCAGTGCGCACAAGCTGAAGGGTGGAGCCCCACGGGTGGCAGGTAACCCGACCCGCTTTAGTATCCTCTACGACTCTTCATGTCGTTTGGGGTATTCGAGCAATGTCTGTCCCTGGCGTGCGTGGTGCAACATGGGAGACCCCGTCACGTGGTCTAAAACGTGAACACGTAACTCAAGGCGTGTTTGGCTTGAGAACATCCGGGCAAGTGATGACGGCCGGGTGTACCAACTGTATGGATTCCGGGCTCGGTGTGCAGCCGAGTCTGATGATTGTTTGAGTTTCTGCAGGTAGCCTTACCACGAAACGGTAGACGTGTAGCATCCGTGTGTGAGTGACGAGTAGTGCCACTGAACTAACGAAGCCGGCTAAGTCCGGTATAGGTTTTTCCTTTGTGAGGACGTAGTACCGACATAATCTGGTGATGCCTCGACGTCACATCCAACTAAATGAACAACTTCATTTAAAAACTTGAAGGTTTTGATCCAAAGTAGTAAAACTTGATGTAACTCTTTCCCTTGAACAGGATATTCAAAGTTAACAAGTTTTCAACTTATAGGATGTTAAGGACAGAGCACTCTGTTTTCAGCTGAATCAAGGCTGAAGTTAACCAGAGGTTAGAGGTTGAGTTCTTTCGAGGTTGGGGTCGTATGATACATTTCTGGAAAGCGTTGGAAGAGCTTTACAACTCTTCTGTTGAGATCCAGAGGTGTTTCATCCCTTAACCACTCGAAAAATGCAGTAGAGTTGAAACTGTCCAGAAAACAGGACAGAGCAAAGACTCTCTGTAAACTCTCTGTAAATTAAGCATGACTTCCTGCTTAAAAATCCAAAAAAATAGGAAATGAGGTACTTCTGGAAAGCTTATGAGATGGGTTACGACTTTGTAACAGAAAGTTTTGTCAGATTGGGAACAGAATTAACTGGGATTCTTGGATCAATTCAGTACCTAAAGCACGGAGGTGCTGTCCAATTGATTCCAGAAATTCTGTTAACTTTGACATCTCATAACTTCTGAACCAGGACAGATCTTAGGCCAACCAAATACTTGATGGAAAGCTATTGAAGTCAACCTTAACTTTGATGTTGAGCTCCAGAATTGGTTTTGCCTTTAACATGGTCTAAATCAGGTTGATATGGAAACTGGTCAGGGCTGTCATGGTAACAGCAGATCAGCAGTCAAATTTGTTTAAAAATTTGAACTATGTTTCCAAGTGTTATGGGTTCAATGACATATCTGATGTTATAACTCCATGGTTTACTGTTTAAATAAATATTTGACATTTCTCAAATATATTTTTACAGATGGCAGCAGATAAACGGTTGGAGAACGGGTGGGTAGTTTCCCACTGTTCTGACCGTAGCGGCTACCCGGAAGCATTGTGGCAAATGCTCCAATATTTCGGGTACAACCAGATGCCGCAATACTTCGCCAAGGAAGAAGGCGAAGAGGGAAACAAGACGTGGACAATCCATGTCGAGGTTCCCGCAGGACCTACGCCACCCGGTTGGGTGCCATTCACCGTCACGGTGAGAGGGAGACAACCGGAAGGGATGTGGCAAGTGGCAGCCCGTGACACTATGTCACGTTTCTGCCAACTACACGTGCAGGCTATGGAGGGAACTCCATACGCACTCGTTCCGGTGGAGGGACGAGCTCAGCATGTGTGGGAAGAGAGGTACCTGGAGGCAACAGACCCGAGTTGCCCAAGGTACAACCCCGCGGAGGCAAACCTCAGCCTCCAAATGAGGGCGGGAAACGCTGTGATGGACAGCCAAGCTGGTCATACGGAGCATCTCGCCACCAAGCTCAAGGAGAGCACAAGCCGTGGAGATCATTTCGAGAGTGCTCACAGCGCACTCCGCAATGTGCTCCTTCCGACGATCAAGCGACTGAATGAACAACACCATCAGTTGCGTCGTCTGAAGAAGGCAAAGAAGAAGAGCTGTGTTGACATCGCGGCGTTACAAGAGCTGGTGCAGACCCTAACCCAGCAGAATGAGGACCTTGCTCAGGAGCGGGACGACGCTATCGAGGAAGGTCAAGGCTGGGAAGAGGACTACAACCAAGCTATGGACGAGGTGCATGCCTTGCAGGACCTCGTGCCCCCGGTAGTGGGCGTACCGGTAGTATTGGGTCTTCCAGCCATGGGAGAACCCGGAATGGGAGAATAGGTGGTAGACCCCGAGCCACCAGAAGAGGTACCGGAGGAGGACGACCCACAGGAGGTCGAGTTCTACTCCGAGTAGGGGGTTACGGTTGCCGAGTAGGGCAGCTAGGGTAGCGTAACCCAACTTTTGTAATCGGTGACATGTCGTGTAGACAGTAGCATATGTATAGGTAGTGACGACATGAGCACGACTTCTCGGAGATCCGAGAATAATGTATCTTGTATAAAGTTTATTCTTTATCAATATATGTGAAGGTTGTGCAAGTTAATCATGCGTCGCTTCAATACCTACTGCTTTTTATGGAATTTTGAGTAAAACATGTGCTAATTGCTGCTATGTTGAATTTCAGAATGACGCGTACTCGTGCCAACCCTGATGTTGGAGGTACTAGCCAAGGGGGAGAGACCTCCCAACCACCTCCCGAGGACTCCTCGGGACAGCAGCGGCAGCAGCAACAGCAAACGCCGCCACCGCCACTACCAACGGTTACATTGGCCGACATTGTCGCGGCAATGGCGGGCTCGCATCAGCAGCACACAGAGTTGCTGCAGACTCTCATCGCCAATACGTCTCGCCCAGAGAGACGTCAAGATCGTGAGGAGCGCCAACAGAGCTCCTACTCTGACTTCCTGGCGACTCATCCCCCTGTATTCTCAAGGGCGGATGAACCACTTGACGCGGACAATTGGCTCCGCGCCATAGAAATGAAGTTCGGGCTGCTCCAAATTAGCGAGCAGCGCAAGACTCAGTTCGCGGTCCAGCAGCTCCAAGGATCCGCGAGCGCGTGGTGGGCCAACTTTTGTGCTTCACAACCCACCGACCGAGTGATGACCTGGGCGGAGTTCCGGACGGCCTTCAGGGCCTATCATATACCGCCAGGTCTGATGAAGAGGAAGACGCAGGAGTTCCTACACCTGCAACAAGGGAGCCGGAACGCGCTGGAATACTCCAGAGCGTTCAACGATCTCGCGCTCTACGCGTCATATCACGCAGATACTGATGAGAAGCGGCGGGACCACTTTTACCAGGGGCTTAACCCGCTCCTGAAGGACAAGTTAGCGATGTTCAATCGCGGCAGCCTCAACGACATCATTGATACTGCGATTGTTCAGGAGGACTCCGGCAAGGAGTTGGCGGCGGCAGAGCGAAAGCGAAGCGCGCCGCAGAGCAGCGGAGAAGGAGGCGGTCCTTCTCAGAAGTTTCGGATGGTGAATCGCCCACCATCAGGCCCACGCTGGCAGCCACCACAGCGGTTGATGCCGTTCCGCAGTCGGCCGTACTCTTCACTGGCATTCCGGCCGGCACTGCCAGTACCACCGCAACAACAACAGCAGCAGCGGGCGATGCCGCGTGCGTTTGCACCTCCGCAACGCATGCCGGGCTTTCGTCCACCGAGTACTCCACCAGCAGCGGCCACATGTTACAAGTGTGGTCGTCCAGGACACTTCGCGAGCAGTTGCCCGGAGAGGCAAGGCGGCGGAGTGGCACCACAGTTTCCGGGGAGGAATCAACCCCGGAACCCTACTAATGCGCGGCGGGCAGACCCTAGTCCCGGCACTGTCCACCAGCTTGCCATTGAGGACGTGCCGGAGGGCGAGCCAATCCTTGCGGGTATGTTCCAACTCCACCAGCATCCCGGTATAGTACTGTTTGATTCAGGCGCCACGCATAATTTTATTAGCCAAGCTTTCATTGCTAAACACAGTTTGCCAATACTACCCACCGATAGTCCATATTTAATTTGCTCACCGGGTGGGAAGATTTCAGCAAGCGTAATGGTCTCCAAAGCACCATTATGCTTAGCGGGAAGAGTGTACCCCACGTCTCTCATTATCTTAGAGGGACAGAAGGTCGATGTCATCCTAGGGATGTCGTGGTTAACCCGCCACGGCGCTGTTTTAGACACCGTCCTTCGAGTCGTGCACTTAAACTCAGAAGTGCACGGTTCTCACTTATTATTTCTGGACAGTCCAGAAATAAAACTTCCAAGTGTCTATCAAGCCACAACTATCAGATTGAAAGACATTCCAGTGGTCCGAGAGTTCCCTGATGTATTCCCGGATGATTTACCGGGGATGCCACCCGATAGAGAGGTGGAGTTCAAGATTGAACTCGCACCAGGGACCATGCCAATATCCCGAAGGCCGTACAAGATGGCGCCCAAGGAGTTGGCTGAACTGAAGACTCAGCTCACGGACCTTCTGGAGAAGGGTTTTATTAGGCCGAGCTCCTCGCCATGGGGCTGTTCGGCGTTATTTGTCAAGAAGAAGGATGAGACGCTGCGGCTTTGCGTGGACTACCGTCCATTAAATGCCGTAACCATCAAGAACAAGTACCCGTTGCCATGGATCGACATGTTGTTTGATCAGTTGGTCGAAGCAAATATCTTTTCCAAGATGGATTTAAGATCCGGTACCATCAGATTAAGATAAGGGCGGAGGACATTCCAAAGACAGCTTTCTCGACAAGGTACGGACTTTATGAGTACCTGGTCATGTCCTTTGGCCTCACCAATACTCCAGCTCACTTCATGTACTTAATGAACTCGGTGTTTATGCCGGAGCTGGACAAGTTTGTCGTGGTTTTCATCGACGACATCCTGGTATATTCCAAGTCGGAGGAAGATCACAAGAAACATCTGCGTATAGTTTTGCAACGGCTGCGGGATCACAAGTTATACGCAAAATTCAGCAAATGCGAGTTTTGGATATCGCAAGTGCCTTTCCTCGGGCATATCATCTCAGCAGAGGGTATCGCTGTGGACCCGAGCAAGATCACGCAAGTGCTGAATTGGAAATCCCCGAGAACTGTTCATGAGGTACGGAGTTTCCTCGGACTCGCGGGATATTATCGGAGGTTCATTCCGAACTTCTCGAAGATTGCCAAGCCAATGACAGAGCTGCTGAAGAAGGCTACCAAATATGTTTGGAGTCCAGCATGTGAAGCAGCATTCAAGGCTTTAGTCAAGCACCTGACATCAGCACCGGTTTTGGCGCAGCCAGACACAACAAAACCGTTCGATGTGTACTGCAACGCATCCGGCATTGGGCTCGGGTGTGTGCTGATGCAAGACCGAAGAGTGGTCGCGTATGGATCACGGCAGCTTAGGAACCATGAGCAGAATTATCCAACTCATGACTTGGAGCTCGCTGCCGTGGTACTTGCACTGAAGATGTGGAGGCACTACCTACTCGGTAACCTCGTACATTTATATACCGACCACAAAAGCCTCAAGTACATATTCACTCAGAAGGAGCTGAATATGAGGCAACGAAGATGGTTAGAACTGATAAAGGATTACGAGATAGAAATCCATTATCATCCGGGCAAGGCAAACATAGTGGCAGATGCGCTGAGTCGCAAGTCACACGTCAATAATCTGACCATCACACCGTTGGGAGAGAGCGAACCACCACTCCATGTGATTCCACACGGAGCTCTCTACAACCTAGCTTTGATCCACACCATCCGTGAAGAGATAGCGGCAGCCCAGAAGAATGACAAGGGCATGTCACATTTGCGGAGACGTGTAGACAGTGGGGAGTTGAAATGTTTCCGGAAGGACGGAGATGGCGTCCTATGGTTCAAGGACCTGATCGTCGTACCCCGAAACCCGGAGTTACGGAAGAAAATCTTTGATGAGGCTCACTTATCAAAATTTTCTATTCACCCCGGCAGCAACAAAATGTATCAAGAACTCAGAAGAAAGTTTTGGTGGACACGGATGAAGCGAGAGACTGCAAAATACGTGTCCGAGTGTGATACATGTCGAAGGGTGAAGGCAGACCACATGCGGAAACCGGGACTGCTGCAACCACTGGGCATTCCTGCCTGGAAGTGGGAGGACGTGAGCATGGATTTCATCGTCGGTTTAACCACCACCTTACAGAAACATGATTCGGTGTGGGTGATCGTCGATCGGCTCACCAAAGTTGCTCATTTCATCCCGGTCAACACCAACTACAACGCCAAGAAGTACGCTGAACTGTACATCTCACGGATTCTATGCTTATACGGCGTACCCCGTACCATCATATCGGACCGGGGCACTTTATTTGTGTCCCGTTTTTGGGAGCAGCTGCACGCTGCCTTGGGGACGAAGCTGATCCGTAGTTCAGCCTACCACCCGCAGACGGATGGGCAAACCGAGCGGGTAAATCAAATCCTAGAGGACATGCTACGAGCTTGCGCTATCAACCACGGCAAGAATTGGGATGATCACTTGCCGTTAGCCGAGTTCTCGTACAACAATGGGTACCAAGCCAGCATCAAGATGGTGCCCTACGAGGCGCTATACGGAAGAAAATGCCGCACACCATTGAACTGGTGTGAGTCTGGTGAAAGGGTTACCTTCGGGATTGACCTTGTCAACAACGCGGAAGAAAAGGTTCGACTAATTCAAGCGAACCTAAAAGCCGCTGAATCCCGTCAGAAACAGTATGCGGACCGGAGAAGGCGCCCATTACAATTCGAAGTTGGGGATCACGTATATCTACGGGTGTCTCCAATGAAGGGTGTATACAGATTTAGGGTGAAGGGGAAGTTAGCACCCCGCTTCATCGGTCCATTCCAGATTACCGAAAGATGTGGATCGGTGGCATACCGGCTGAAATTACCAGAAGCACTTCCCGGTGTGCACGACGTCTTTCACATTTCCCAGCTGAGGAAGTGTCTCAAGCTATCAACTACCGTTCAGCTGGAAGACATTGAAGAACTGCAACCGGATCTCACCTATCGGGAGGAACCGGTGCAGATTATTGATGAAAAGGCCCGAACCACACGCAACCGTACGTTGTGGTTCTACAAGATTCTATGGAGTAATCACTCCATGGACGAAGCGACATGGGAGAGCGAAGAATTCCTTCGCACTAACTACCCCAACTTTTTCACGTCGCATATCCGGTAATTTTCCACCGTCCTCTTTCTCATTTTCACCTTATAATCTCGGGACGAGATTCTCTTAAGAGGGGAGGAATGTAAGGGCCTCAGTTTTTGACACCCATTTGCAGTGTTCATCACCACACCACACACCTCATTTGAGCAAGAATGATGAACACAAATGAAGAGCAAGCAACAATTATCAACATGCTCATTAGAGAACAAACTCACACATTGCAAAAGTGGTATTTCCCACATGTGATATAGATGGGCTGGACATATAAAAACTCCTACACTTTGCTAAGGATGTCCATGCCAAGTTTCACCCAAATTCAAAACCTTTTTGAGGTCATTTTGGGTATAGATAGGAAGAGGGCAGTTTGAAACCATATTCAAATTCAAACTGTTTTTATCCCATGAATTTAAAAGTGGAAGGCATATTCTTACTCAGCACATTTTTGTGAGCTCACACACCAATTTTCACTCCATTTGGAGTTGATCTTGACATGAGCTAAGTGGGAGAAATTCAAACTTTATTTGAATTTCAAACTGAACTTGTGCTGAAATTCATTCAAACCAAACCTCATTTGAACTTTGATCAATTCAAATGGCTCATGGGTGAATAATTTGAATTGCCAAGGGTAGTATGGGGTTCACTGTTTACAACAGTGATTAGGAGTAAATTTCAGAGGTTAAAATGGGGGGTGGGACCCACATGTCAGCCTCTACCTCAACACAAACCGACTGAAACACAGTTCAGTCGGTTCCCGGGTGCAGCGTGCGCGCGCCACCGAGGGGGGGGCAGCCGGCGCCAGCTCCTGCTGCGCGCCCCAAGCCGGAGACCAGCCGCCGGGCTATTTATTCCCTCCCCGGCGTGCTTCAGTCGCCCATTCCCCGAGCTGCCGACGTCCACGACCTGTTCTTCCACTGCCATCGCCGCCGCTCGAGCTCACGCTTGATCAAGCCCGATCACTCGCGAGCACAGCCTCCTCCACAGCAAAACGGCACCAAGAGATCGTGAGCAACCTCCTAGACTCCGTGTTGGCCAGTGAGCAAGCTTCCTCGAGCTGTACGAGCCATTTCTCCGGCGAGCCGAACATCGCCGCCGATCGGGCTCCCGTGGACAGCACGGCACGACCGTTGTCACGTCCTCTTCTCTACACAAGAAAGGTGCGTGATTGTATGTAGATGGAGTAGCCGAAAGCCGTTTGGCGATTGATCAACCCTCAGCCGAGAATTTCCAAATTTACTCTTGATCAGTTCATAAGGACCGAGCTCACCTTCGGGTGAAATTCGTGCTCTATGCACGAGGGTTGGACGAGCTCGTTACCTAGTAGCTTCTACGCACGATAGCGCCCATGCTCGCACTGGAATTAGAGAAAACCATCGAGAATCGGCCATGATATGGCTGTTTTCCCCGCCGCCATGGCTGAACACCTCGGCTCACCGTCGAGAGCCTAGTTGCCGGCATTTCTAGCTTCCACCCAGCCCTGGTTCGTGTTTCCCATGCTCTACTGATGCTCTCCGACCGATTTCCGGTCGATTTGGTGCACGGGAGAGCGGGACCGACCTCACCGGAACCCTAGCAGGTGCTGTCATCGGTGCGCACGGGTTTCCGGTCATCGCCGGCGGCCGGCGACCCCACCATCGAGTCCAGGGGGTCAGTAAAGGGGCAGGCGGCAAGTTTCGGGCCGGGGGGTGGCCGGGAACTCAGTTCCGGCGAAGGTCGCCGGAGAACACCGCCGCCGCGCAGTTGGCGCGAGGAGGGAGACGACGCACTGTGTGCGGGACCCACAAGCCAGAGTTTAAACTTTTTCCCCGAATTTCAGTTTCAGTTCAAACTTCAAATCCTTATAACTTTGGCTAGAAAGCTCCAAATTGAGTGAACCAAATTTTGCTGGATTCAGCTCTCTGAGTACTTTCCAGCAAATCAAGTTTCACTTCATGAAAAACCTTAATTTTCCAGAATTAATTCCTCAAAGTTTAAACTGTTAGGGATTTTAACTGGAGAATCCTGTGGAGGAAAATCCTGAAATTTTGCTGGGATATTCACCAAAATATCCCTGAACTACCAAACAAATTTCAGATCCATTTGAGCTCATTTAATCCACCTAATGGTGTGATTAGTGAAACTGTTCCAGAGAAAATAGAAAATGTTCAGAAACATTTTCAGAATTTTCTCTGAAATTGTTTAGCTCATATCTTTAGTTAGAGACTTCCAAATTAAGTGAGACCAACTCCATTAGAACCCTCTGAAAATCTAGTTTTCAGAAAGTCATAGTATGTCTCATGAAAATTCCTAGAACACCCTAAGAGTTCCAATTAAGGTCAAGGACATAATTATTTGTGGAGGGCTCAAATGAGCTTTGCTGCAACTAAAATCTTGACCAAGTCTCTGTTTAGGTTGTAACCAAGCCACAGTAAAAGTTTCACAGTCATTAGGTCTATCTAGCAAAGGTTATAGACTTCACAACTTCAAAGTTAATACAAATGCATTTAAATTGATACATATGTTTCTTATATCATGTAGTCGCTAAGGTCGAGGAGGAACCCGAAGTCCTAGACTTCGTTACTCCGGAGGAACAGCTAGCCTACGACGAAGAGCAGCAAGGCAAGCCCCGGTTTGCATTAACCTTTTTACAAATGTTTATTGTTTTGAGCACATCTTTGAATATTGTTCTTTGCATTAGAGTCTTGATTGGAAACCCAACTGCATAGCCAAGAAAACCATGGGTTGGGTTTAGGATGGAAAACCCCGTTAGCCACTGCATTGCTAGGATAGAGTAGGATTCGGTACAAGTCGAGTAGTTGGAACTACTCGCGAGAATAGGCTAGAGGCACATTGCTCGGGTAGAGATAGCACATGATACACATGGCAAGAAAATGAGACCGAGCGGAGAGTAAGGGCAGCAGGACTTTGGGGCCTGTGTGCTGTAGCTCCGCTTGTGTCGATTGAGGACCGAGCCGTGTGCGGGCCTGTTGAACAAGCTAGAACAGTACCGAAGACCTACCGGCTATATGGGAACCGGGAAACTGATGTAACTCGGGTAGCTGGGTATTGAGGCATTGCCCGTCGTTCAGAGGGTAGGTTGAGAGCTCGAGGTGTAAATCGGCTGGCGGCACGGAGATGCGCGTGCAGAGACCTCTTGCTCGGGACGATGGGACCGGTTCAATATTTGGCTAACGGGTGAAAGGTAGTCGCGTACGACGTCCGTGATGGTTGTTGTAGGCAACATCGAGTACGGGCGTACGTGACGGGTTGTTCGGGTAACCCTGCAGGTGTAAATCGATTATAATCGCCGTCCCTCGCGGTCAGTGAGTACCACTTGTTCACTGTACCGTGATGTAGAAAGAACAGGCTAGTTACATGTTAAAATGTTGCTGATTGAAAGCTGGACATTGATTGTTAATGATATGCTGTAGCTTAGAGCTAATTAAAGTTCTTTTCAACTTTGGGCAAAGTACATGAGAGAAATGCGTTTCTTGTTTGATTGCGGCTCTCTCATGTGCCTTAGCGTAAGGTTCTCCACAACCTGCTGCTAAAACTTGAAAGTAAGGTTCCACTAATTAGGCGAGTCCTTGCAAATGATTTTTACCTCATGCAACCCATTACCCTCATGTAGAAGTTCCATGTTTAGGTGAGACGGGTCAGACTTGCTGAGCCTTCGTGCTCACTGCTTGTGTTTGAAGCTTTTGCAGGGTTCTATGAGGAAGGGACTCCCGAAGAGGAGACGGAACCCCAGGAGGGGAACCCCGTCGAGTGGGAGTCGTGCACGCCGCAGAGTTAGTGTGCGTGTGTGCTAGCAAGGACACGTTCGAGGGCTGAACGTGCACTTGATGCTTAGTCTACGCCCGCGAGTGTAGACTGAACTTATTTTTGATGTAAACATGTTCATAAACTTGTTTATGTAATAAAACTTCCGCTTCCGCTTTGCACCTTTGACGTTTGTTATACGGTGCTGTGCAACGCAGCACCCCTCAGCGTGATCCTGGCTCGACAGGACCAATGGGGTCGTGTCAGATTCATTACCACCCCGGCAATGCGAATGTGGTTGTCGACGCGCTGAGTCGGAAGTCACATGTCCATAACCTCACCATTACACCGGTGGAGGAGGAAGAGCCGAGTTTATACTTGGTTCCTTATGGATCGCTCTACAACCTTGTGCTCATAACTACCATTAGGGAGGACATCGTTGCAGCTCAGAAGATTGATAAGGGCATGGCACATCTCCGGAGACGGATGGACAACGGGGAAATCAGATGTTTCCGGAAGGATGAGGAGGGGACGCTGTGGTTCAATGACCGCATAGTCGTACCCCGGAACATGGAGCTGAGGAAGAAAATTCTTGATGAAGCTCACCTGTCTAGATACTCAATTCATCCGAGCAGCAACAAAATGTACCAAGATTTGAAGAAGAAATTTTGGTGGACACGGATGAAGCGGGAAGTAGCGAAGTACGTATCCGAGTGTGATACGTGTAGACGAGTGAAGGCTGATCATATGAAGAAATCAGGGCTGCTGCACCCCCTGAAAATCCCGGCATGGAAATGGGAAGATGTGAGCATGTATTTCATTGTGGGATTAAACCTGACGTCCAACAAGCATGATTCCATTTGGGTAATCGTTGATCGGTTAACCAAGACGGCTCACTTCATCCCCGTGCATACACGTTACAATGCCGGCAAATATGCGAAGCTGTACATAGCGAAAATCCTATGCTTATATGGGGTACCAAGATCATAGTCTCAGATCGAGGTGCGTTATTCGTGTCTCTCTTTTGGGAGCAGTTGCACGCTGCATTGGGTACTAAGCTGATTAGGAGCTCGCCTATCACCCTCAGACAGATGGCCAAACAGAGAGGGTGAATCAAGTACTGGAGGACATGTTGAGGGCATGTTCCATCCACCACGGTAGGAACTGGGATGATCACCTACCGTTGGTGGAATCCTTGTAAAATAACGGGTATCAGGCGAGTATCAAGATGGCACCATATGAAGCTCTCTACGGTCGCAAATGCCGCACCCCATTAAACTGGTGCGAGTCTGGTGAAAGGGTCACATTCGGGATTGATGTGGTGAATGACGCTAAAGAGCACGTTCGGGTGATTCAAGCCAACCTGAAGGCCACTCAATCCCGGCAGAAAAGCTACTCTGATAAGAGGCGTAGACCGCTGCACTTTGACGTCAGAGAGCACGTGTACCTCCGTGTATCTTCGATGAAGGGCGTGCACCGGTTCGGCGTGAAGGGGAAACTCGCTCTCCGATTCATTGGACCCTATGCCATCACTGAGAAGTGTGGACCAGTGGTGTACAAACTGGAACTACCGGCATCTCTCGCCGGTGTTCACGAGTTTTCCATGTTTCACAACTGCAAAATGTCTGAAGCATACGGCTGCTGTTTCCACTGAAGACGTCGGCGAACTGCAACTGGATTTGACGTATGATGAATATCCGGTGGCAATTATTGATGAGAAAGCTCGGACCACACGTAGCCGAACGTTGTGGTTATACAAGATACTCTGGAGCAACCACACCGCCGAAGAAGCAACGTGGGAGAGCGAGGAATTCCTTCGCTCAAACTACCCGGAGTTCATGGCTTCTCAGCACGGGTGAGTTCCTATTACATCGCTGTCTCTTCTTTTGTAATCTCGGGACGAGATTCTTTTAAGGGGGGAGGGATGTAAAAGCCCAAGAAAAGGGACTTGCAAAAATTTTCCATCACCTCACAACACCACAGCTTTTGTTGTGGATATCTTGTGAATAATGGGGAAGAGCAGGTAACCACCATCAAAAGGGTGATTAGAGGGGAAAGCCCTGACTTTCAAAAAGTAGGATTTATACACATGAACAGGAAAGGTTGAGCTCACCCCTAGACCTTATATATTCTTGGAAAGGCTCAGGCCAAATTTCATGCAAATCCAACACTGTTTGAGGCACTTTTGGAGACAATTCAAAAAGGGGCCAATTTGAATGCAAATTCAAATTGCAGCAACTTTATCACTTAAATTCAAAAGTTGGCTTCATATTCAAGCTCAGCATATTTTTCTGAGTTACCCCAGCAATTTTCATCCCCATTGGAATTTATCTTGTCGGGAGCTAAATTTGCATTAATTCAAAACTGAATTTGAATTTCAGTTCAAATGTGAAGCAAATTTAGCCAACCAAATTTCAAATTTGAGAAACCAAATTCAAACTGTGACTTGGTGGTTAAGTCCCACATTCAATTATAAGTAGCTGGGGATATTTTCAGCAAAAACAGAGATGAAAAATTAGAAGAGTATTAGAGGGGAGGGACCCACCTGTCAGGAGCCTTCACACTGAAGTCTTCGGGTGATTTTTCTCTCAGCCGAGAACGCGCGCCAGCCAGCCACGGCGTTGGCGCCCGACCGCCTCAGCCAGGACACTTCCTGCTCGGTAAGGGGGGAGAAAAGATCACAGACCGAAGGTATAAACCGTGCATTCCTGCCGTGCTTCATTTCTCACCTCGCGCGGTCTCTGTTCTGCCCCCAAACCACCGCCGCAACTCGCTCTGAGTTCGCCTCCCTCTGGTCGCCGGCGTCCGGGCAACACAGGACCCCTCGTGCCCGATGATCAACACAAGAAACAACCACACCAAGGTGCTGGTCCTTCTAGTCCAAACCGTTCATCATTTCATGCACTGTCGTGGGAAAATTTTCCCGGGAATGTTTTGGTGTTCTTAGGACCGAGCCATCCCAAATCCTAAAATTCATGGGTACTGGCTCATCACGGCCGGTGATACCGAGTTACACGTGTGACCTACACCTTGCCACGACCATCTAGGATCGAAAAGTACAAAGAACCGTTGAATATAGACTCTAGTTATCGAGTTTCTCAGGTCACAGCCGATATCGGGCCTAGGTCGGCGGTGAGCACATAGCTTCGGCCGTTTCCATGGACAACCGAGCTCATTTTCGTGCTCAGCATGCCACAGAGGAGCTGTAGGAGCAAACCGTTCAGAAAAAGGCCCTGAGTAGCTCGGGCGACATTGCCGGAGTTGGGATAGCCACTGTCACCGTCGCAGGCATGGTTCCGGCCATTGCCGAGCTTCGGTAAGGGCACCAGCGTGTTCTCCGAGCCAAGTTAGGCACAGGCGGCGAAATCCGTCGAAGGTCGTGCAGCGAAATGGCCGGCAGCGAGGGCTCCGGCGAAGCGCCGCCGCGGGAGTCACGGGAGGTCGCGAGGTAGACGAAGGGGGGCCGGGTCCACCGGTCAGCCTCTGTTCTCTCGCGGGGATCCACTTTGCGGCCGGGATTCAGTGCGGCAGCGTGGGTAAAACCCAGTGGGCTGCGGTGTGGCCGCGTTCTCAGTGGGCCGGTTTAAAGAGTGGGCCCCACCCGCAGAGTTTAAACATTTTGGGATTTTCCAGTTTAGTTCAAACTTCAAATGCATAGAACTTTTGCTAGGAAGCTCCAAATTCAGTTAATCAAATTTCGCTGAACTCAGCTTTTTGAGTACTTTCCAGCAACACAAATTTCAGCTCATGAAACTTAATAGTTTTCCAGAATTAATTCCCTAAAGTTTAAACTGTTAGGAATTTTATCTGGAGAATTACTTTATGAAAAAATCTGAAATTTGGCTGAGAGGTTCATTGGAAAATCCTTGAGTCACAGTAACATTTTCAGACCCATCCAAGTTCATTTGGCCCCCCTAATGGGGTGATTAAGTGAACTTCCCTGAGAAAATAGAAAAATGTACAGAAACATTTTTTAGATTTTCTCAAATCTTGTTTAGGGCATAACTTCCTCTAGAATTCTTCAAATGACATGAAACCAATTCCATTAGAACCATCTCAAATTCTAGTTTCCATAAAGTAATGGTTGGAGCCATGAAAACCCCTGGAATTCCTTAGAGGCTCTAATATTGACCAAATAGGTTTGTATTTGTACAAGGCTCAAATGAACTTTGTTTCAAATGAAACTTGGTCAAGACTCTGGTTAGGACCCTACCAGGACACCATAAAATTTCAGAACCAAAGGGAGGGGCTAGATATAGTTATAGTAATTAGTTATTCAGTTTTAAACATTGCATTTAAATTGACATATAGTATATCGTTTACGTGTAGTCGCTGAAGGCGAGGAAACTCCGGAAGTGCTTGACTTCCTTCTTCCGGATGAAGCCCTAACCACTGACCAGCAGCAACAAGGCAAGCCCTGGTTTGCATTAACCATTTTATAAAGTTTTGCTTTGTGTACATGGTTAGTGTGAGGTATAGATGTGCATTAGCTGTAGGATGGATGAAACCCAAGTGCATAACCAGAATTTTCCTATAAGAGTGAGGGTAGTGTCTAAGGCCTCGAGTAGACAGGCTTTGCTTAATGATTCATAGGACTTATGGTACAAGTCGAGTAGTTGGAATCTACTCGCGAGTTAGGCTTGGGATGCACAGGATTGGTTCGAGTGATTTGAGATCACTTTAGAAATGAAAATGAGACTAGGCAGGGGCTAGGGTGCAGCAAGAGGAAGTCTTGTGTGTGCAACCCTGTCCGTGTCAATTGAGGACCGATCCGTGTGCGGCCCTGCTGAACAAGTATTGAACGTACCAAAGGCATATCGGATATATGGGCCCCGATAAACCGATGTAACCTATACCTCAGGGCGTCGAGGCATAACGCACCGATTTATAGGTGTAGGCTGAGGGCAGCAAGGTGGAAATCTGCTAACGGGCATAGAGAGATGCTCCGTGTAGAACCTCCTGCTCGTTTCGGTGCGACCGGTTCGACGTGTGGGCTGTTGGGTGAAAGGTTGTCCCGTACGGCATCGAGTGAGTGTGCTGTGCAGCTCCACGGGTGGGCGTACGTGACGTGCTCTTTGGGTATCCCTGCAGGTGTATATCGAGTCGATTCACCGTCCCTCGTGGTGACGAGTACCGCTTGTTCACTGCGTCGTAACGTAGATAAATCATGGAATGTTATGATTCAATTCTGCTGATATGTATAATTGTATTGCTACATGTGTGCCACCAAATATTGCTTACTAAATTTCTTATTCACGAAATGTTAACCTGTGTCTAAAAGATGAACTAAGGATGAACTTGTATGCGTGTCGATTTGCTGAAATTACTATCCCATGTTCGTGTAAACTGCATGTAGAGTTTCATGCCTAGGTGAGTCGGTTAAGTCTTGTTGAGCCATCGTGCTCATGGTTGCTGCTTAAGTGTTTTTCAGGTGGGGAGCCACCCACGGACTCGGGTTATGAGTCCACCGGCGAGGGTTACCCTCCGTAGGGCACCACGGCTGAGTGGGAGCCGTACACGCTGCGCTGAGCAGGAGGGGTGCAGCTAGTGTGGGTTGCCCTAGGGCTGGGCAACCGACTTTTGCTAGATAGGCGGGCGTGAGTTGTACAAAGTTAACTTCTCCTGTGTAATATAAACACTAGTTTGTAACTGGGTGGTGTACTACTTTGTACATTTCAGTTGGTTTTCTATGTAATACAATGTATCCTTATGGCCTGTGCTGTCTGGTGTCGCATCGTGCGGCACCACCCTCTACGATCCTGGATGAGCAGATTCCGTTCCGCCACAGAAATGGAGAAAGAACCATAGAAATGGAGGAAGGAACCATAAAAATGGAGAGAGAACCATAGAAATGGAGGAAGAAACCATAGAAATGGAGGAAAAACCACAGAAATGGAGAAGGGAATATAGAAATGGAGAATGGGGCATATAAATGGAGAATGGCAATTTAGAAATGGAGAATGGGACATAGAAATGGAGAGGGGAATGTAGAAATGGAGAATGGGACATAGAAATGGAGAGGGGAATGTAGAAATATAGAATGGGACATAGAAATGGAGAGGGGAATGTAGAAATGGAGCAAGTGACATAGAAATGGGAAAATATAGCTGAAACGAGCCATTCCCAAATTTCCCCAAATTTCACTCAAATTTTCTAAATTCCCCAATTCCCGAAAAAGGGAATTTTCCCCACATTTTGAGGTTAAAATCCCCAAGGCTGCCGCAACACAAGAGATAAGTTTGTTAAGATCCAAAAAAAGTTGAATAGGACTCTTATTTGAGCTCCAGTTGGAGTAGGACTCCTCTTTTTCCCCCTTATAAATATAACCCCCACCCCCTAGACGAAATCCTCTCTCTTTTGGTCGTCCCCCCAGCTGCCAAGCCCCCTTCCTTGCTGCCAAGTCACCAAGTTTCCCCCCTTGCCGGAATTTGGCGGCCGTCGAGCCCCGTCACGCCTCGCCGTCGCCGGAGAAGAAGCCCGACGATCTGTCCTGCCCTAATCTTCCATAGAAAAATTCCCTGCTGCTGCCATTGCTATGAGGAAGGCCCTGCCACCAAAAGGAAGTGAGTTAGGTCTCCATTACCCATCTTACGATGTCGCCGCTGTTTCTACGCATCCGTTTTCTTCGCCCCCTTCGAGCAGAAACTTTTACGTGTGGACAGATCGCATTTTGATCGATTTTTGATGGTGGAATTGATCTAGATCTTGAGTCAAGATCATCACCATGTCCAAACTTGATCCCTACACCCTTTTTCATCATAAAACATCATGAAAGCCCATTAAAACATGCAAGAACACGTACAAACTAGTTTAATAAAACAGCACCATAGGATTTGCATTCATCTACCCCATTGCATCTTGAGTAAAGTTTGTGCATGATGTTTGATTGCTGTAAATTTTGTATGTGTGTGGTCGTGAGTAGAAGGACAAGCTCAAGAAGCCATCTACAAAGATCTACAGCACCAAGACTTTGAGACGCTCGAACAGCAAGAACCACGGGAGCAAGGCAAGTGCCCCTTGACCATATTGATCCCATGTTTTGAAACTGTTTTGTTTGCAAAAACTCGTATGCTTGAGTCAACTTGATGGGACACCCTTTTATAGGAGTTTACTAGTTTTGTTAACCATCCTTTTCTTTGGGATAGTTGATGAGTCGGGTATGGTCGTTTTTCCTTTTTGCTTCGCTTTATCTACGGGATACGGGAAGCTGAATTAAAACATGGTTAGCTACTGCACTCATATGAATAACGATGATGAGAACTTGATGATGATAACGAGCATGAAATCAGGGGAGATCTAGGCAAGCTTGGTTCGTATGTTGCTGAATAAGATGGTGGTTTACTTGCCGTAGATCTAAGGACCGGTTCATGCCAGCACATGCCAGTGCCACCACAAGGCCAAATATGGGTGCGGCTTAGCTGACTAATTAGGTGTGTTGCTAGCTTGTTATGGACCGTGGATGGCGCGGGGAATGGGAGTCAAGAGGGAGTTCCCTGGGAACTGCATGGCACAAGAGGGGGCCCGTGGGTGGGAGAATGGTGATTCGAGCCTACCGGTGAAACCTCAGTGAGTCCATACATCTAGTAACCCCTTTGTAAAGGCTATTTTGTGATCTCTTGGCCATACACCGATGGTTGTGTACTGGTATAATGGAGATTCTGCAGTCGCCGACGGATGTTGAAATCACGAACTTTTGGGTAAAGTGGTGCTACCACTGCATAGTGTAAAACTATCATGATAGCCATGCTTCCGGTCACAAGCACCTGGCCAAATCACATGATTAGAGGGAAAACTTGGGATGGATATTCGGTATGGTTATGGTATGGTCATTGGGATTGGTTTTGGAACTTTTTTGAGTCATGAAAATGAGTTTGGCTTCGGTTATATGAATATGAGATGGTTATGAATATTTATGAGTATGAGATGAACTTGAGAAAGATTATTGGCTGGTTGAGACTTGATAAATGGAGAATTATGATGAAAGAATATTGCTGATTACTTGGTTATATTGGGATTTAATTCATCTAGATTTAGTTGCTGTTTTTACCATGCTTGTGAAATAAAATTTGCTTACTGCAATGAGCCTTTTTATTCCATACCTTGTTGTAATCTACATGTCATACTTTTCCCGCACTTGCTGAGTATGACATGTACTCACCCTTGCATTACCACATAAACATCAGCTACAGGAGATGAGTACTTCGAGGACCATGAGGAGTACTAGGCGTGCGAACTACCGTCAACATGCCTGTGGAGTTGAAGTTGGAGCCTGCTGTTTAGTCACTTTCTTCTGTGGTTTAGAGACTTCCGCTGCAAGAATACGTTAGATATTCATGACTGAGACATTGAGTCATTGTAATAAAGTACTTAAACACTATTTATTGTGGTTATATTCTGAATTCAGTTTGTGGATTACATGTGTATGTGTGATGAACATCCTGGGCACACATATGCATTCACTTGGTTCTATTTTCGGAACCGGGTGTCACATACACCGAGCGACCGGTTCAGTTTGTAGATGAAAAGACCCGGGTATCCCGGAACCGCTCACAAAAATTTTACAAGGTGCTGTGGAGTAATCATACCACAGAAGAGGAGACGTGGGAAAGTGAAGATTACCTCCGCACCAACTATCCGGAACTTTTATCTTTGTACAGTTTGTAATTACCTCTCCCGTCTCGTTCTTCTTTTGTAATCTCGGGACGAGATTCTTTTAAGGGGAGAATGTAAAAGTCCCAAAAATGTATATGAATAAACCGAAGTTTGAACTCTAGGGGTTGCAAATTCATGAAAAATGGGACTTGCTAAAATTTTCTTCACGCCATGTTGTTCATGGATGTTCATACAAAAAGAGGCTCACATGTTCATTTGAATGTGTTGAACCAAAGTGGACTAAAAGCCCATGGATGAAATACTCTTTTGCATGAAGGATAAAAAATCAGATTTTCCAAACTCAAAGTTCACACAAATTGTGGCCAAACCTTTGAATACTCATGCAGCCCTATACTTTGGAATTTGAGGAAATTTAGTGTGGCAAACTTTTCATTTTTAGGGTGGGCTCAAAAGGAATTAAATAGAAGAATTTTCAAATTCAAACCGAATTCAAATTTGCTATGCAAATTCAAATGCTAGCCCACTTTTCAAACTCAAAACTTTGGAATGGGAAGGATTAACTTGAGGAGATCTTTTGAGAGGAGAAACATGGATGGACCCCACATGTCATTGTGATGTTTGTGACTTGCACGCGAAGTAGTTCTGCTCAGTGTCGAACACCCGAGAGCTCACCGTGTGAAACAGATGCTGCCGCAGCGCCACCTCCTCGTTGATTTTCCCCTCGCTGGCGACCAGGGTGGTTGCTTCCTTGTCTCTTGGTGTAATCTACTCCTCCACAGCCGAGCCAATCGTCCTTCGCTTCCTCCTCCTCGCGAGCAACACCTGAACAGAACTTCACCGCCGCTGCCTCGGGATCAACCGTGAAACCGGGAAAATTCCCATGCAACTCCCCTCCGAGCTGCTAAACCGCGCCGCGTGCCCGTTGCCCACGTCCCCGACACAAAAACAGCTGAGTTCTGGTGTTTCCCGGGCCCTAGAACACTCCTCCGCGGCGACCGAACACAAGCCGGCGATCGGCTTCACATGGACAGATCTCCACAGGGGCTTTCATGGCCGAGCAAGGATGGCAAAAGAAGCGCACGGGCTCCACGCTGCTTCCACCTGAAGCTCAAGCCAAGCCGTGAGCTCTCGCTGGCGAATTTGGGAACTTTGCTCCAGCGGGTGCAAACCGAGCGTCCGGTACGGGGACTTCAAACTCTCCCTCTCTAATTGTTCTTAGATCATCAAACTTTGCACACACGAGCTGGACTAGCTGGCGATCATTTTCCTTTTAGCAACCATGGCTTGAAATCAACTCGGAGCGACGTATTTTGATAAGTTCCTAGCGTATCCATGGTGGCACTGATCGGGCGCATGGTGCCGACCTACTTGGAGCCATTCTCGAGCACTTTTGAGGCCATGTCGGACTTCCCTAAGCTCCAAGGGTGCTGTAGAGCAAGTTAGTCGATCGTTTGGCGGGCTAGAGAGGCCGGCCGACGGCACCGAACTCATCCCGAGGCCACCGCACGTCGCCAAGCTACTTCCGGCCACCGGCAGCCCGAGCGAACCCCACAGATGTGTTCCTTGACCTCCCAAACCCCCAGGCGGCGAGCCTCAGTCTGGGCGGCGGCTGGAAACGCCAGTCCGGCGAGCCCCGGCTTCGGTCCGGCGAGCTGAGCGGCGCGCGGGCGCGTGAACGGTCGGGAGGTAGGAGAAGGCGGGCGAGCCGCAGACATCAGTGACTTTATTTTAAACTGTTGTTCAGTTGTGGCTCAGATTTCCTGTGGCTGCGCGCGCTGGAATCCTGTGGCCCGGTGTGGCTCGCATTCCATTGGCTGGTGTTCAAAACAGTGGGTCCAACCGAATTTCAATAGAAAAATAATTCCAGATTGTGTTCCAGCTTTGAAAATCATATCATTGTGTAGAAACCTCCAAATTGAGTGATTCAAATTGGGATGGTTTCATTTTGCAAAGATCTATCCAAATGTGAACCCCAATTTGTATGAAAGTCAATACTAAATTCTGGAAAATTCTTTGAAGGTTTTATGAAAAAATTATTGAGGGGGTTTGGTTCATCCAAAGATCATCAAATTTTGCCAGAGTATTCTTTAGCATATTGTTGACCTTCTAGAAAATGTTCAGCTTATTTTACAATTATTTGCGTAGGAATTTGCTGAATACAAACTGCTGTGTTCATAGTAGCCCAGAAACTTTTTCAGAAAAAGTTTCTAACTTGTAAAATCTATTCTAGGCAATTCATAGCTCCCAAAAATTATAGAAAAATTTAGGCAAGCTCTCTGAGTCATACTTGAAATTGTAGTTCACATGATTGAGCATGAAAATGCACAGTACTTCAGAATTAATTCCTTTTATTATAAATGCTTAAGGAATTGTTCTGGAGGAACTACTCAAGTGAAAGGTCTGAATTTTGGATCAAAATACTTTCATGTGACCAGGAACTCACATGCAAATTATTCAGCTCAAGTTGAGCCTTAGATCTCCCGGTTCTTGTTCTACCATGCTTATGTAAGTGGGAAAATACACAAGACTCTTGTGGGAATTATGGTAGACATAATTTGCATCCATATTAGCTGCAATTTGGCAAGCTAAGTCTCTGTGTAGTGTATGACTTCCTGTAAAAATTTCGAAGTCATTGGAGATCAGGATCTTGAGTTATGTCCAAATCATTCTAGTTCATCTCACATGTCCATTAGGAAAGTTAGTGTATAACTAAAACACTAAGACAAATTCAGTTCATTCATATTTCTTTGCAAAACAGAGGCAAACAAAACCATTCTTGGCATTTCCACACAACCTCTGTTCTTAAGAAACCAAGTCTTTAACTCTTTGAATTGCATTGTAAAATTTGTGCATATACATGTCAATAGGATTCACAACGAAGGGGATTCGAAGGAGTGATTCATTGAACTTGGATCAGACTCCAGAGGATCAAGGGAGCAAGGATTACTAACTGCTTATTTATACTACTGCCCTGCAAAACAGACAAGCTCAGGTTTGTATTTAACATATTTTAAGTTTCTACTTAGTATTCACTCTTTCGGTTAAGATATGAACTGTGCATTAGGTCTAGATGATTTGATACTCCTCTTGCATGACAAAATGAACCCATGGAGTATTGTGTAGATGTCTTTTCATCGTGTAGAACTGTCATGCTTAAGTAAGGTTCGTAGAAGTCGAGTGGTGAGATGCTACTCGCATTATCAGGACAACAGGGGCATATGGGATTGGTTCAGAAAAGTTGTTAGCAATTTAAAGTTGAGACCGGCAGGTTGTAGGAGCAGCAGTACATACGGGCCTTGGTGCGTTAGACCTGTCCGTGTCGGTCAAGGACCGATCCGTATGCGGCCCTTTTGAGCAAGTTTGAGTTATGTACCGGACTCATGCTGGCTATATGGGACCCAGTAAACCGATGTACCTCGGGAAGCTTGCGTTGAGACTTTTCGGGTCGCCTCAGGCGTGAGGGCCGGTGTGCAGTATGTGGGTAACACTCTCATGACATCTCATGTCGGTAGGTGCACCATGAGGGTGGCTACTGTACGGGGCGATTTGATCGATTCAACGCGGGTGAAACGAGGGAAAGGCTGCCACGTACGACGTCAGTGATGGTTGCTGTAGGCAACGTCGAGTACGGGCGTACGTGTCGTGTAGTCCGGGTGTTATTGATTTAAATCACCGTCGCTCCTGGAAAAGGACTGAGCATACTTGTTCTCACAGTCATGACTTAGTAAGAACTTGCATGAGAAAGGAACTAATCACTATGGTTTGAAGTTTCATACTAGCTTTGTGATAGATCTTTTATGTATAGTTAGAGCAAACTCGATTCATTTACACCGTGAGCAGATTACATCGGGGGAAAGCGTTTCTTGTTTGATTGTGGACTCCCGATGTGGCGTGCCCAAGGTTACTTTAAAATTTTTGCAAGTAATATCTGAAAGTAAGGATTCACTTTTAGTCAAGTTTAATTATGCCTATTGCTATCCCACTTTATGTCTATTACCCTCATGTAGAGTTTCATGACTAGGTTTGATGGTTAAGTCTTGCTGAGCGTTATGCTCACGGATACTATCCTAGTTGTTTTTACGGTATTGACTTCATGCTTATGAGAAGGGGTGCCGATGAGACTCGGAAACTTTCGAGTGGTTACTCATGAGCATCCTCGCCGCTGCGGTTTATTCTTTGTGTTGCTAGTAAGAAACGTCCGCGGGCTGGACTGTTTCATTGATGCTAAGCTAGAAATGAGTCGTGAGAGTTGTAGTCTTCCGCTGTAGTATTATTTTGAGATAAGTATTTATAAAGTACTCTTTGTACGCTTCCGCAAAACAGATTTATGTAATATGGTGTTTCCTCAACCCGTATGCTGTTGGGTGCCGAATCACACGGCACCACCCGACGCGGTCCTCAGGCAAGCGGCACGGCCCCGTGAATGAACGGGTGGTCGGGCCCCTCACACAAGAACCCTAGCGCCGCCACTCGTCCCAAGAGCACAGAAACAACTCTCCCTACACATCTAAATCCCTTAAAAGTTAAATCTTTTGGGAATCAAGGTTTGGGATAGAGAGATCGTTTTCTATGCATTGCCAAGCTCTTGGGGTTTGATCTATTACACACTTTTGCATTTGTTGTAAATCTTTCGAGTGTGTTTGATTGCTTTTCTCTCTGTAATTCTGTGGGAGCCCTCAACGTGTGAGGCTGCCCCACCAACTTGGTGATTTCCCCCGTGATAGTGGAACTCAAGTTGGCCTTCATGGTAACTTGAAGAGGTAAAGGGTTGATTGAGATCCAGCTCTGTGTGAGCTTCTCAACGAGGACGTATATCTCTTTGGTGAGATCGAACCTCCGTAAAAATCCTTGTCTCTTGTGTTCTTGTTATGCACTTTTACAATCATTATCATCATTTAGGGCAATAGGGTTGATTAATCTTGCAACGCATATTAATCTTATATTCCTCGTTCAAATTAATCATCCTAATACCTACACTGTTAGGTTAATTTATTTAATTCTGCTGCTATAACATTTGAGGAGAATACATTAATAATCTATTTTTTCATCGTATAACTAGCACACCGGACTAGTCCGGTCCCTCCTGTATTTGACAAATTCGCTAAGTGTTGCAAGAAAAGTTTTCAACGCCTATTAACCCCCCTCTAGGCCACATTCAATTGGTATCAGATCCAGGCTCTCCTTTTACGAGACTCACCGCTCGGAGAGATAAATGGCCATCAACAAGAACAACGAGAACCTGGAAGTGCCCATCATTGGGGATGAGCAAGACTCCAAGGCGTTCGATGTGCTCAAGGAGTACGAACACGATGATGAAGAAGTGCTTGAACTCAAGGCGCTTCTAAGGAAGAAGCTTCTAAGCCAGAAAGGCAAGAAGGAGGATGAAAAGCTAAAAGGGGTAGTCATCAAGACTACTCCCGGTATCCTTTTAATTATGAGAAGCTTAACAACTACAATCATTATCTTTCTATTCCCACGGGAAGACCTCCACAGTTTCACGGCAATGATTAGTCAATGTGGAAGTATAATATGAAAATGCATCTTACCTCACTAAATCATAGTCTTTGGCATATAGTTTGTACAGGCATAGATATCCCACACACTGACAATGAACCCACCCCGGAGAAAGAACAAGCAATTCACCGCAATGCACAAGCCGTTGCAGCGATCACTTCATCGTTCAGCTGAGAAGAGTTCACCAAGGTGGATGAACTTGTTGTCAAAGACATTTGGGATACACTCAAGACTGCTCATGAAGGGAATCGCTCCGTTCGAGAAGCGAAGGTTGAGATGCTTGAAGGAGAATCGGGGAGATTTGCCATAGAAGATGGTGAAACTCCTCAAGAGATGTACAACCGCTTGAAGATACTTATCAACAAGATCCGTGCTTATGAAAGCAAGAAGTGGACTGATCATGAGGTTGTGAAGACAATGATAAGAGCCTTTATGCCTCAAAATTTCACCTTGTGTTTCATGATAAGAGAAAGCTCAGGTTTTCACAAAATGACCCCCGATGAAGTCCTTGGCAAAAATATCAATCACGAGATGATGGAGAAAGAAGCTAAATATGTCAAAGACTTAGCTAAACTTACCTCATCTAAGAAGAAGGAGGTCGCCCTCAAAGTAACTTGCGAGCCCAAAGGGAAGGAGACTCATGAGACATATAAAGAAAAAGACACTGACGATGTAAGCACAAATATGGATGATGAAGAGATGGTGCTCTTCATGAAAAGATTCAAGTACATGATGAGAATAAGAAGAGGCACTCAAGTGAAGGAAAGAATAAAGAAAAAGGAAATCCAAGGCTCAACGTACTTGCTACAACTGCGGCAAATACGGACAATTTATGGTTGATTGTCCGTAAGAGGAAAACAAGAAGAAGAAAGAAGCAAAGTCGCACGAGAAGAAAACTTTCAAGAAAAAGAAGCAAGCACATCAAGCACACATCGGCAAGGAGTGGGACTCAAACGACGAGTCCTCCTCGGATGATGAAGATGAGATGGCAACAATTGCCATCAAGAAGACAACCATGAAATCTACATTCCTCCCAAACATGGGAGAAAGGGAGAACCACAACCACACTTGACTCATGGCTAAGGAAGGCAAGAAGAAGGTTCGACTTACACCCCCTCCTTACATTTCTCTAATGATGATTTTGATAGTTCTAGTGAAAATGAGGAAATGCTTAAAGGATTGAGCAAAACTGCACTAAGAAGAATGAAGATGTTGTGGATGAAATCTTTGAGAAGGAGGATCTTTTCAACCGCCAAGAAGATATGCTCATCGGAATTTCTGTAGAATTGTTTTTTAGTAAATCCTTTAGAGATTTATTCCAGGAGCAATTCTTGATGGAACATTCCCAAATTTGGGCAGCAAATCCTTTTCCTAGTTCCTGAGCTTCAGTAAAAATTTGAGCTTCCTTGGAGTTCATTGGCTAGGCTAAATTGTCTTCCAAAGTTCAGCCTTTAATTGGAAATTCAAATTCTAAACAGAAACTTTCCAGCACTCCTGTCCAAACTTCAAAAATTCATATCTCCCTGTTATTAGCTCCAAAAAAGGTGAAACAAATTTTGTTAGAACCACGGAGACCTACCCTAATTAGATCTTCCACTGTTAGCCATGTCAAAACTTCAGATTTGGGCTCAAAATTCAGAGAAGCCTTGTACTTGTGGGAATTTTGGAGATCACAAGGTGCAATGAAATTTCTCCAAATTTTTCTCAGATCATCCTTAGAGTGTCTTGTATCCACTAGAAAAATCCCAAAGCAAATGAAGGGACATAAATAGCAGTAGCTATGAATATAAGTTCACTTCTTATAATTCATTAGCACTCATACACATATTTTGTTACATTGCATATAGTGACCGAAGTTGAGGACACCCCGGAGCCATTGGACGTCCTCCCACCAGACGCTGACTTTCCATTTAACTCGCAACCAGGCAAGCCACGGTTTGCATTTAAGTACCTTTTACAAAGTTTTTCATTTGTATCACTTATGTCTAAGTTGAAATGTTTGCATTAGAGTTAAGGTGTTTGAAACCCCACTTGCATGACTTTAAATCCTATGAAAGGTTGGGTAGTTTACAAACTCGACGAGTGGAGAATGCCATGCTAATGTTCTTAGGATCTCGGTAGAAGTCGAGTAGTTGGAATCTACTCGCGAGGTAAGGTTTTATCACACGGTATGGAAAAGAGTAGAGAATGGCTTAAGAATGTGAAACTGAGACCCAGCAGGGGGATAGGAAGCATTGAGCGGAGGTCTCACGTATGTAGACTTGTTGGTGTCGATTGAGGACCGAGTCGTGTGCGGGCCTACTGAACAAGTATCAAACAGTACCGGATGGCATACTGACATAATCAGGAAACCGATGTAATTGGTTAACCTGGTTGCCGAGGCTTACCCAACCGTTTTATAGGAGTGGGTTGAGGGTAGCAAGGTGTAAATCTGCTGGTGGGCACAGTCATGCTCCACGCGGGGACCTCCTGCCCGTTATGGATGAACCGGTTCGGCATTTGGGTTTCCTTCGAAAGGTTGTTGCATACAACAGAGTAGGAAGGTGTGTGGCGTCACACGCCTGAAAGTGGGTGTATGTGACGTGTTGTACAGGTGTCTCCTGATTGCAATCACCGTCCCTCGCGGTTATTTGAGTACCACTTGTTCACTGTTCTATGACGTAGTAAGAAGTGAAAGAAACCGTATGAATGATATTATGCTGTGTTGAGCTATTATTGTCTTGAAACCATGTTTGTTGTAGATGTAGAGCTAATTAAGTTTATCTTCCACTTTGGGCATAACCACATCGGAGGAAAGCGTTCCTTGTTTGATTGTGGACTTCCGATGTGAGGGCTGCCTAAGGCACATTAAACTGCTGCTATAAAACTGAAAGTAAGGATTTACATGTAGGTGTGTCTTTATTGCAAAGTCTTTTTCCTATATTACACATCCCTTCATGTAGAGTTCGATGACTAGGGTTGTCGGTTAAGCCTTGCTGAGCCATCATGCTCACGGTTGCAATATTTGAGCTGTGTGCAGATGAGAGTTATGAGGAAGGGTCCGAGGACGAGGCAATGCCCCCGTTGGGGTACACGGCCGAGCTGGAGCCCTGCACGCCACCATGATCTCTAGTTGTATGTTGCTAGTGTGTAGCGTCCACGGGCTGGACGGCTGCACTTTTGCTTAGTTAGGATGAGAGTTTAGCTATGTATAATACTTCCGCCGTATAAATAAGTTTGTAAAAGACTTCCGCTGTATTTTTATGTCAAATAAAAGTTTGTATGTTGTTCTTAATCTTTTCTTGTGTGCTGTTGGGTGCCACATCGCACGGCACCACCCTCTGCGATCCCAGAGTGGGTGAACCACGGGGTGGTCCCCACATGAACTTCAATGTCGGAGAGCACGTATATCTCCGTGTATCTCCAATGAAGGGAGTTCATCGATTCTGTGTAAAAGGGAAGCTCGTTTCCCGGTTTATCGGTCCATTCGCTATCACGGAGAAATGTGGACCCGTAGCCTACCTGCTTGAGCTACCAACAAACCTTGCTGGGGTGCATGATATATTTCACATCTCTCAGCTTCAAAAATGTCTCAAAAATATCACTGCTGTCCACAATGAAGATCTCGAGACATTGCAACTGGATCTCTCTTATACCGAGCATCCAATCCAGATTATTGATGAAAAGTCTCGGTCGACCAGGAATCGGACGCTCCAATTATAAGGTGTTATGGAGCAATCACACTGCGGAGGAAGCAACATGAGAGAGTGAAGAATACCTCGGTTTTTCGAACCATCCGGACTTGCTGTCCGCTTATATCCGGTAAGTCCTTCCCTACCGCTTTATCTCTTCTCTTAGAATCTCGAGACGAGATTCTTTTTGAGGGGGAGGAATGTGAAACCCCAAAATTCTAGCAAGTTGAGCTGCAAATCACACTGAGAAAATGAGAGGGAGTTTAAACTTTTGAATATAAAGGTGTGAGCTCCAAGTCTAAGTTAAACTTACAAAAACTTCCAAACACAAAGATCTAAAGCTACAAATTGGTTCTCCACACATGCAATAATAGCCCGGCAAATTTTCAGAGCATTTGGAAAGGACTTCCTAGTCGTTGGAATTAAAACGGGAGAAAATTTGAATTTGAATTTAAATCTCAGTTTCAAATTCTGACTTCACCGATATCCAAATTTGAGTGCACCATTGTGTTCCTCACATTTCTTTTGGCCTATTCTCCAACTTTGATCAAATTTAGAGTTTGCTTGCTAATTTAAATGGAATTGGAAGGAAAAGAAGAGGGGAGAAATGGGGCCCACTTGTCAGTAGACTTACCCCCGAAGTCTCCTCTGTTTTTTTTTTCACTCGGACGGCCGAACGCAGCACGCGCGCCACCTCCCGAGTCGTGCACCCAACCGACGTCTCACAGTGCCACCTCTTGCTCGCGGTTGAGAACACCGAGAGAAGTGATCAACACGTTCCCTGCCCTGTGAACCGGTTCTCCTCTCGCCATCCACCGTCCTCCGTTGCACAGACGAAGGAAAACTCACCACCGTCGACACTTCGGTTCCACGGTGCCCCGGCGACACAAGCGTATTCATGGCCGATGTTCTACACGAAAAACGTCCGCCCTTAGGTGCTAAAAACAACCGTGCAAACCTTTCCTCTCCTCATGCATCACCGTGGATGAATTTCCCCACTATTTGCTTCGGTATTCATTGAACCGAGCCGCACCAAAACCCGAAATTCGTAGTGATCACTTCCCCAAAGCTTGTACCGAGCTAAAAACATGTTCTAGACCCTCCCACACTCCTCTAGGATCAAGAACCATCGAATTTAATCGAGTTTTGGCGTTCTTCCTCAAGAATTTTGAGCCGGCACCGATTTTGGCCCTAGGTCGTCGATGAACTCCTATTTGCAGCTACTTTTGTGCTGATTTGAGCTCATGCAGGTGACGAGGGATCCACCACGGTGCTCTAGGAAGAAAACCCGAGGAAATTGATCCACTGTGGAGGGAGTTCAATGGCGCTGATCACTGGGTATACCGAACTACAAGCATGATCTACACCCTTCCACGACCATCTAGGATCAAAAAGTACAAAGAACCGTTGAGTATAGACTCTGGTTATTGAGTTTTTCCGGTCACAGCCGATATCGGGCCTAGGTCGACGGTGAGAACATAGCTCCGTCCGTTTCCATGGACAACCGAGCTCATATTTGTGCTCAGCATGCCACAGCGGAGCTTTAGGAGCAAACCGTTTGAAGAATAAGGCCCTGAGTAGCCCGGGCGACATCGCCGGAGTAGAGAGAGCTACTGTCATCGTCGCGGGCGTGGTTCCGGCCATCGCCGAGCTTCGGTGAAGGCACCAGCGTGTTCCTCGAGCCAAGTTGGGCCCGGGCGGCAAGACTCATTGAAGGTCGTGCAGCGAAACGGCCGGCGGCGAGAACTCCGGTGAGGCACCGTCGCGGGATGGTGCGAGGTAGACGAAGGGGGGCCGGGTCCACCGGTCAGCCTCTGTTCTCGCGCGGGGATCCAGTTGCAGCCGGGATTCAGTGCGGCAGCGCGGGTAAAACCCCGTGGGCCACGGTGTGGCCGCGTTCTCAGTGGGCCCATTTGAGGAGTGGGCCCCACCCGCAGAGTTTAAACATTTTGGAGGATTTTCCAGTTTTAGTGCAAACTTCAAATGCATAGAACTTTTGCTAGGAAGCTCCAAATGCAGTGAACCAAATTTTACTGAACTCAGAATTTTGAGTACTTTCCAGTAATACCAATTTCAGCTCATGAAACGTAACAGTTTTCCAGAATTAAATACCTAAATTTAAACTGTTAGGAATTTTATCTGGAGGATTACTTCATGAAAAATTCTGATATTTGGCTGAGAGGTTCAATGGAAAATCCTTGAGTCACAGAAACATTTTCAGACTCATACAAGTTCATTTAGTACCCCTAATGGGGTGATTAAGTGAACTGCCCTGAGAAATAGAAAAATATACAGAAACATTTTTCAGATTTTCTCAATTTTTGTTTAGGGCATAACTTCCTCTAGAATTTTTCAAATGACATGAAACCAACTCCCTTAGGACCATATCAAATTATAGTTTCCATAAAATAAGGATTGGAGCCATGAAAACCCCTGAAACTCCTTAGAGGCTCTAATATTGACCAAATAGGTTTTTATTTGTACAAGGCTCAAATGAACTTTGTTTCAAATGAAACTTGGTCAAGACTCTGGTTAGAACCTTACCAAGCCACCAAAAAAATTTCAGAGCCAAAGGGGAGGGCTAGCTAGAGTTATAGTAATTACTTATTCAAGTTTACACATTGCTTTTGAATTGGCATGTAGTATCTCATTAACGTGTAGTCGCTGAAGGCGAGGAGACTCCGGAAGTGCTCGACTTCCTTCTTCCGGATGAAGACCTATCCACTGACCAGTAGCAACAAGGCAAGCCCTGGTTTACATTAACCTATTTTAATGTTTTGCTTTATAAATACTTAGTCTGTGGTATGGATGTGCATTAGGTGTAGGATGGATGAAAACCCAATTGCATAACCAGAATTTTCCCCCAAGAGTGAGGGTAGTGTCTAAGACCTCGAATAGACAGGCTATGCTTAATGATTCATAGAACTTCGGTACAAGTCGAGTAGTTGGAATCTACTCGCGAGTTTAGGCTTGGGACACACGGGATTGGTTCGAGTGATGTGAGATTACTTTAGTAATGAAAATGAGAGTAGGCAGGGGCTAGGGCGTAGCAAGAGGAAGTCTTGTGTGTGCAGCCCTGTCTGTGTCGATTGAGGACCGATCCGTGTGCGGCCCACACTGATCAAGTTTGAACGTACCGAAGGCATATCGGATATATGGGCCCCGATAAACAGATGTATCCTAAACCTCCGGGCGTCGAGGCATAACGAACCGATTTATAGGTGTAGACTGAGGGCAGCAAGGTGGAAATCTGCTAACGGGCATAGAGAGATGCTCCGTGTAGGGAACCTCCTGCTCGTTTCGGTGCGACCGTTCGATGGTTGGGCTGTTGGGTGAAAGTTTGTCCCGTACGACATCGGGTGAGCGTGCTGTGCTGCTCCACGGGTGGGCGTACGTGACGTGCTCTTTGGGTTTCCCTGCAGGTGTATATCGAGTCGATTCGCCGTCCCTCGCGGTGAAGAGTACCACTTGGTCACTGAGTCATGACGTTGGCTAATATATGAAATGTGATGATTCAATATTGCTGTTATGATATAATTGTATTGCTACATGTGTGCCATCAAATATTGCTCACTAAATTTCAGATTCATAAACTGTTAACTCTTGGCTAAAAGATGAACTAAGGATGAACTTATAGGCGTGTCTATTTGCTGAAATTACTATCCCATGTTCGTGTAAACTGCATGTAGAGTTTCATGCCTAGGTGAGTCGGTTAAGTCTTGTTGAGCCCTAGTGCTCATGGTTGCTGCTTAAGTGTTTTTCAAGTTAGGAGCCACCCACAGACTCAGGTTACGAGTCCACCGGTGAGGGTTACCCTCCATCGGGGACCACGGCTGAGTGGGAGCCGTACACGCCGCGCTGAGCTGAGGAGTGCAGCTAGTGTGGGTTGCCCTAGGGCTGGGCAACCAACTTTTGCTAGATAGGCGGGCGTGAGTTGTACAAAATAGACTTCCTCTGTGTAATATAAACCCTAGTTGGTAACTGAGTATTGTACTAGTTTGTACAGTTTCAGTTTGTTTTCTATGTAATGCAATGTATCCTTATGATGTGTGCTGTCGGGTGTCGCATCGTGCGGCACCACCCTCTGCGATCCTGGATTAGCGGATCCCGGTCCGCCACAGCCGTGACGTAGTAAGAAGAGGAACTAAGTCTCTTAACATGCTGTTCGTGGATTAATCATTGTATTGGAACCTTGACTGAATTAGATATAGTGCCAACTAAAGTTCATTTCCACCTTAGGCTAGCAACATCGGGATAAGCGTTTCTTGTTTGATTGTGGACTTCCGGTGTTGTGAGGCGTGAGGACCACTAAAAGGAAGGCTATAAGAATCTGAATATAAGGATCAAGTTTAGTCAAGCGTCTTTATGCAAATTCATGTTCCTACTATCTTACTACCCCTGCATGTAGAGTTACATGTTTAGGATTGACGGTTAAGACTTGCTGAGCCTTAGTGCTCACGGATGCTTCTGAGTTGTTTTTGCAGGTAGCAGGATGCTTGCTATGAAGACGGTTGTTCGGTGAGACGACGAACCTAATGGTTCGTTCAAATCATTGGAAACCTAGCCGCTGCCTTTCTTTGGTGAAGCTAGTAGGAAGCATTCAATGGCTGAACGACTTCTCTTCGGCGTAGTTAGGGTCGAGAGTTTGTAGATTGTCCAGTTTTTAATTCCTCTGCGTATGTACATTATGTTGTAAAAGATCTTATGTTGAGTAACAAAATTGGTTCATATGTTCTTAAGTCTTTTTTTGTGCATGCTGTTGGGTGCCGCACCGCACGGCACCACCCAGTGCAATCTCTGGGCTTCACACTGTAGTGGGCCACTGCCATGAATCGGTACAGGGCAGGCCTGCCGATTATGGCATTGAAGGGGAGGCTGACCTCCACAACGTCGAAGACAACGCTCTCCATGTGGTAGTTCTCAGGCATCCCAAATGTTACCGGGAGGGAGATACTACCGTACGGGAAGATAGGGTCCCGTCCTACCCGCGAGAATGGTCTCGAGGGGGTAAGCTGGGACATAGGGATTTTCAGCTTCTTGAAAGCTGCAAGGCTGATGACGCTGAGGGACACCATGCCATCGATCATCACGTGGTAGAGCTTCAAGTTGGAGATGGTCATGGCGACAAGGAGTGGCAGCTGCCTGGCGCCTGCCATGTTCTTCGGGCAGTCGGAGGCGTCGAAGCTGATAGGCATTTCCATCCACTTGCGGTGTGGCGCCGGCCCAGGGGTTGGAGCAGCTACTGCCACCACTCGATGCAGAGTCTTGACGGCTTGCTGGGAAGAGACGTCGGAAGAGCCCCTGTACATCACGTTGAGCATGCCGGCTATTTGTTCGCCGGTCCAACCAGACCTGCCCGCCCTGAAGCGGGAGGTGGCCTCGTCGCCTCCCGCCTGGAGATAACGTCGAGTGGGGTGAGATGTCTGCCGTGAGAGGCGATGTTCATGGTCGTCTATAGAGCGCGAAATTCCCCCCTTCCTTGCGCGCCAAATGTCGAAGTGCAGCTACGACACTTCCCCCATTCTGCTATGGAAGAAGCCTGCGGAGGTTCTTTGACTGGAAAGGATTAACGTCTCTAGGGCAATCCAACTCGAGCGAGCAGGTGAACGCCAAGTTTTTACGTGGTTTGGTACACCAGAGCATAATACCCTACGTCCACGGTGGTGATTGTTGTATTGCTTGAGCGTATGATTGTGTGAGTTGGCAGAGTTGTGAACCCTTTGTCGGGTGGACACCCCGGTCCTTTTATAGTCCAAGGCGGGGGTGGTTACAATGAGGCCCAGGGCCCGACAGGTGGCTCCAAGGCTATTTAAACCCTATACAAAGTCTAGGGTTTTTACAACTCTGAGTAGACCGGCTGGTAGAGGAATTAAGTCCTTCCGCCTGGCGCGCTGAGCGCTTCTGACCGCGTGGCAGGCGATGATGATGACGTCGTCTTGTCACCGTGTCGCCTCACTCTACAGGGCGGCATTGTGTTGTTGGGCGGCACTGTGCCACTGTCACGCCTCGCCGTCCTGTCCTGTCACCGTAATGGTGAACGGGCAGAAGATGGAGGCGTGCGCAGTGCGCCATGCTTCTGGGGAAGGCGTGAGCCTTGAATGCATGGCGTGACATCGCACTTCTTCCTTCACTTCTTCAAATCATGTCCCATTACGGATCATGGGACCCGTGGCGGCTCCGGAGCCCTCCTCTGCGGGGAGGAGGTTAAGAGCCCATATACACGTGGCAGCTCTGGACCTTACCTCAGCGGGGAAGCTAGGTTCGGAGCCAAGGGCACGTGTCAGCTCCGGAGCCCCCCTCAGCAGGGAGGGGGCTCGGAGCCCTGGTACACGTGGCAGCTCCGGACCTCACCTCAGAAGGGAGGCTAGGTCCAGGCCCAAGGGCATGTGTCGGCTCAGGAGCCCTCCTTGGCAGGGAAGAGGTTCAGGCCCGGGTACACATGGCAGCTCCAGGCCTCACCTCAGCGGGGAGGACAGGTCTGGGGCCAAGGGCACGTGTCGACTCTTAACCCTGCTCAGCAGGGAGGAGATTTAGAGCCCGGGTACACGTGGCAGCTCCGGACTTCACCTCAGCAGTGAGGCCAGGTCTGGGGCCAAGGGCACGTGTCGGATCTAATGACCTCCTCGGCAGGGAGGAGGTTCAGAGCCCGCATACATTTGGCAGTGTGACGCCCAGTCCCGTAGAACACGGAACCCAGCTAATGCATATGTGTGCCCAGGATGTTCATCACACATATACATGTAATCCACAAACTGAATTCAGAATATAACCATGAATAAATAAGGTTTAGGTATTTTATTACAATGACTCATGAATCTCTAACTTGTTCTAGCAGCGGAAGTCTCTAAACGATAGCGGAAGCAAAACTAAACAGCAGCGGCTCCATCTCCAACACCACAGGCAAGTTGACGGTAGTTTGCACGCCTAGTACTCCACATGATCTTCGAAGTACTCTTCTCCTGTTGCTGATGTTTGTACGATAATGCAAGTGCGAGTACATGTCGTACTCAGCAAGTGCAGGAAAAGTATGACATGTAGCTTACAACAAGGTAGGAATAAAAAGGCTCATTGCAGAAAGCAAAGTTTATTTCACAAACATGACAAAAACGGCAACTATCTTTAAGTGAATTTAATCCCAACATATATTTAAGCAACATACCTCTTTCATAATTCACCACTTTTCATGTCTCAACCAACCATTAATCTTTCTCAACTTTATATCATGCTCATAATAACCATCTCATGTTCATATCCATCTCATAATCATATAACCGAAATCCAAACTCATTGTCATGACTCAACAGTCCCGAAACAAATCCCAATGACCATACCATAACCATACCGAATATCCATCCCGAATTTCCCTCCAATCATGTGAGTTGGCCAGGCGCTTGTGACCGTAAGCACGGCTATCATGATAGTTTTACACTCTTAAGAGGTGGCACCACTTTACCCACAAGTTTGTGATTTCGTCACCCGTCAGTGACTGCAGAACCTCCATTATACCAGTACACAACCATTGGTGTATGGCCAAGAGATCACAAAATAGCCTTTACAAAGGGGCTACTAGATGTATGGACTCACTAAGGTTTCACCAGCAGGCTCGAATCACCATTCTCCCACCTACGGGCCCCCTCTTGTGCCATGCAGTTCCCAGGGCAGTCTTCTCTTGAATCCCATTCCCTGCGCCTTCCACGATCCATAACAATCTAGCAACTTACCTAATTAGTCAGCTAAGCCGCAGCCATATTTGGCCTTGTGGTGGCACTGTTTTCCTGGCATGTGCTGGCATGAACCGGTCCTTAGATCTACGGCAAGTAAACCACCATCTCATTCTACCACATCCACGAACCAAGCTTGCCTAGATCTCCCCCGATTATATGCTCATTATTATCATCAAGTTCACATCATCATTATTCATATGAGTGCAGTACTTAGACATGTTTTACTTCGCGTTCCCGTATCCCGTAGCTTAAGCGAAGCAAAAAGGATAAACGACCATACCCGACTTATCAACTTCCCCGGCGACAAGGGTGGTTAATCAAACTAGTAAACTCCTATGAAAGGGTGTCCCCATCAAGTTGACTCAAGCATACATGTTTTCGCAAACAAAACAGTTTCCAAAACATGGGATCAATATGGTCAAGAGGCACTTGCCTTGCTCCTGTGGCTCTTGTTGCTCACGTGTCTCGAAGTCTCGGTGCTGTAGTTCTTCGTAGATGGCTTCCTGAGCTTGTCCTTCTACTCATGACCACGCACATACAAAATTATAGCAATCAAACATCATGCACAAACTTTACTCAAGATGCAATGGTGCGAATCCTATGATGCTGTTTTATTAGACCAGTTTGTACGTGTTCCTGCATGTTTTACTGGGCTTGCATGGGGTTTTATGGTGAACAAGGGTGTAAGGATCAAGTGTGGACGTGGTGATGATCTTGACTCAAGATCTAGATCAATTCCACCATCAAAAACCGATCAACACGTGATCTGTCCACACGAAACAGTTTCTGTCGAAGGGAACAAAGAAAACAGATGCAAAGAAACCGCGACGAGGTCGTAAGATGGGTACGAAGACCTACCTCACTTCTCTTTAGCGGCGGGACCTTCCTCCTAGTAATGGCAGCAGCGACGGCGAGGCGTGACGGCGCTCGTCGGCGGGCTCACCGGCGACTGAACTCCGGCGAAGGGGGTATAACTCGGCGAGTTGGAAGCTAGGGTCTCCAAGTCATCAACTCGGGAGGTGGATAATAGGTACGTGGTTGCAGCCAGGAGGTTTTGGGTTCTATTTATAAGGGGTGAAAGAAGAGTCCTACTCCGATTGGATTTCAAATAAGATTCCTATTCAATTTGTTTTGGATCTTAACAACTTATCTTCAATTAATTTGGTGCGGTAGCAACGTCGAAATCGTGTTGGTTTCCTCAGTACCGGGTATTCCCGTGCACAGGAGGAAAAACCACCTAAGGACCTCGCATCTCCGCAGTGGTGAGCTCTGGAGACGCCACGTGTCCAGCGGGGGCCGGTCCTTGCTTCTCCTCAGAGGCGAGTTCCGGACCTGCCATGCGTCCAGCGGGCCAGGGCCTCCCTTTTCCTCAGAGGCGGGCTCTGCGTGCACCACGTGTCTGGTGGGTGGGACCTCCCCTCTCTTCAGAGGCGAGATCCGCGTGCGCCACATGTCTGGCAGGGTCGGACCTCCCTTTCCCTCAGAGGCAAACTCTGGGGGCGCCACGTGTCACTGCCGGACCTCCCCTCTCCTCGGAGGGGGCTCCGAGAGTGCCACGTGTCCAGCAGCGCCGGACCTCCTTTCTCCTCAGAGACGAGCTCCGAGAATGACACGTGTCCAGCAGCTTCGGACCTCCCTTCTCCTTGGAGGTGAGCTCCGAGGACGACACGTGTCCAGCAGTGTCGGACCTCCCTTCTCCTCGGAGGTGAGCTCCGAGGATGACACGTGTCCAGCAGGCCGGACCTCTCGGAGGCGAGCTCCGAGGGTGACACGTGTCCAGCAGGGTCAGGCCTCATCCCTTCCACAGGGGTGAGTTCCGAAGTCGACACGTGTCCCATGGGGTTGGGCCTCGCTTCTCTGCAGAGACTAGCTCCGAAGTCAACACGTGTCCCGCGGGGCTGAGCCTCGCTTCTCAGCAGAGACTAGCTCCGAAGGCGACACGTGTCCAGCGGGGCCGGACCTCACCCCTTCCTCAGAGGCGAGCTCCGATCCTGCCACATGGCCAGAAGTGCCGGACCTCACCCCCTCCGCAGGGATGAGCTCCGAAGGCGCCACGTGGCCAGCGGGCCGTGGGAAGTGTCGACAGCACTCCTCGGCGAATTGGAACTGGCTCTTTTCAGCTATCTTTCTCCCATTCTTATGACCCTTTCCTATTTCTATTTCTTTTGAAATGTTTTACTATATGCAATGCATGAATATGAAATTGAGGGTGTTACATGCAGCTCCGGACCTCATCTCAGCGGGGAGGCTTGGTCCGGGGCCAAGGACACGTGTTGGCTCCAGAGCCTAGGCGCACGTGGCAGCCCACAGATATGACATTTCCACTGGTCTGCTACGGAAGCAGCCCGCGGAGGTTCTTTGATTGAAGGGACTTAACGTCTCTAGGGCAATCCAACTCGAGCGAGCGGGTGAACACTGACTTTTTACATGGTTCGGGCCGCCGGAGTGTAATACCCTACATTCACGGTGGTGATTGTTGTATTTCTTGCACGTATTAGTGTGTGAGTCGGCAGGGTTGTCAACCCTTTGTCGGGTGGACACCACGGTCCTTTTATAGTCCAAGGCCGGAGTGGTTACAATGAGGCCCAGGGCCCGATAGGTGGCCCCGAGGCTATCTAAACCTTATACATAGTCTAGGGTTTTTACAACTCTGATTAGAGTGGCTGGTAGAGGAATTAAGTCCTGCCGCCTGGCGCGCTGAGCGCTTCTGACCGCGTGGCAGGCGATGATGATGATGATGTCTTGTCACCATGTCGCCTCGCTCAGCAGGGCATCATTGTGCCATTTGGCAGAACTGTGCCGCTGTCACGCTTCGCCGCCCTCTCTTGTCACCGTAATGGCGAACGGGCGGAAGACGGAAGCGTGCGCCGTGCACCATGCTTCTGGGGAAGGCGCGAGCCTTGAATGCATGGCCTGACAGCGCACTTTGTCCTTGACTTTTTCAACCCATGTCCCACGTTGGACCATGGGAAACGTGGCGGCTCCAGGGCCCTCCTCTACGGGGAGGGGGCTCAGAGCCCACATACAAGTGGCAGCTCCGGACCTCACCTCAGCGGGGAAGCTAGGTCCGGGACCAAGGGCACATGTCAGCTCCAGAGCCCTCCTCAGCAGGGAGGAGGTTCAGGGCCTGAGTACTCGTGGCAGTTCTGGACCTCACCTCAGCGGGGAGGCCAGGTCTGGTGCCAAGGTTACGTGTCTGCTCCGGATCCCTCCTCAACAGAGAGGAGGTTCGGAGCGCGGATACACGTGGCATCTCCAGACCTCACCTCAGCAGGGAGGCCAGGTCCGGGGCCAAGAGAACATGTCGGCTCTGAATTCCTCCTCGACAGGGAGGAGGTTCAGAGCCCACATACACGTGGCAGTTCCGGACCTCACCTCAGCGGGGAGGCTTGGTCTGGGGCCAAGGACACGTGTTGGCTCTAGAAACTAGGCGTACGTGGCGGCTCTGGGGTCAACCTCAGGGCCAAGGACACGTGGCCTCGCTAGCGCCCGCCTAGGCAGGAAGGCGGGACCTGGGCTGTCATCAACCCTCCACGTGGGGGTACCCGGTTCGCAGGGTACCTACAGTGTGCCTTATGGAGCTTATAAAAATGATGAGGATACTTTGGATCTTCAAAGCATGGTGGTTGTTGCACATATACTTCTTTCTTGATTAACCCATTGAGGAATACACTTTTCATGTCAATTTAATATAATTTAAAATCATGGTGTGTAGCAAAGGCATGTAATATATGAATTGACTTAAGTCTAGCTACCAATGCAAAAGTTCTTTTGAAGTTCAAACCTTCCACTTGTCAATAACATTTTGTTACGAGCCTTGTCTTATTTCTTCTCAGTTCACCATCTTCATCTTGTTTGTTGCAGAACACTCTTGGTGTTCACAGTATTTTGCTTGGGTCTCTCCAGTAATTACCACACCTTATTTTTTGTGAAATTGTTCAACTCTTGTTACATGGTCATCACCCAACTCGAATCTTTGAGTGTTTCCTTTATTCTAAATGGCTCCAGAAAAGAGTAAAAGGAGTAATATTGACAAAAATTTACAGCTCGGTATCTAGTGATTACCCCGTTGTGGATATCGCTAAGGATTTGTTCGACAGGACGATCTGTTTGTGCACTTTATTGTACTCATGGATGACGCACTTGTCTTCTTCTTTCACCACCTTTTTCATCAACACTTTGATTCTGTCTTGAAGGATCATCACATGATGCTTGATCATGGTCACCAACATGTTCTTGATCAATAACTAGATAGTGTCCTTGTTCATCACCTGGTTGGACCTGTGTTGATGGAGTAGGTTGTTCATGATCATTTCTTGCCTCTTGTGGTTTCACATCCCCTGTGTCCATGCTCTTTATCACGTTGCATGGAGCTTCATCATCATCTATCACATTTTGAACAACTTTTTGCTCTTTAGAGCTAATAATTTCATCAAAATGTAACACAGGGCCGACCCTATGATTTTGAGGGCCCTAGGGAGAGCTCGATGTCAGGCCCCTTGAGGCTATATAAAAGTTAAACTTAAGTCATAATGCATAAATATAGTAGCAAAAGATTAATCTAAAACATAAAAACAACTAAAAAGATTAAATTCTAACAATATTTTTTGCAATTTATGAGATTTTTTAGAGACAAAAAGAGCAAATATGATTGCAAACACTAAAAACTCATTCCGAAAACTGCACCCTATGCAACATTCCTTGAGGAACTTCCTACCTGAAAATAGAGATGGGAGAACACAAATAAAATGAGAAACTAATGTCAGAAAATTACTTTATGTATAAAACCCTAGCTCGAGCACTTTGTTCGTGACTTACCTTAGCCTTTGATCTGTGACCTAATGGGAGATCGAGTCGGGAACAGGAGGGAAAAAATTGATCTCTAACTGTCTGCAACAAGCCGACGACCCAAAGTACTCAAAGATGTAAGATCCTTGTTGGTTCTGTGGAGATGAATAGTCAAGCGCTCAAGACAATCGAAGACTAAACCTGGAATTCTGTGGTTTTGGTAATACCATCACTTTGCTTCGAAAAAACCTTCTCAGAATGCTTGCTTGATGTTGGGCTGGACTAGTGGATCTGGATGTCTTGCTGGCACCTCATGTCATCGTCACGTTCCATGTGCCACCTTACTAACCTCGCCATGCTGCTTGCACTCATCACCCCCCCCCCCCAACAAACCAGCCAAAAACCAAACCCCCATCTCCTAAGGTTAACATCTTCCAAAGTTAAACAACAAAAAACCTCAATCATGGGCTCCTTCTCCACTCGGGCCCTAGGTGGTCACCACTCCCACCTAGGCCTAGGACCGACCCTGATGTAACATCAGGTGCAATTTCAATACAACAATTGATTTTGTTGAAGACAAGAAAGGCATGCACATTTGATCCATTTTTTGAAGAAGGTTTAGAAGATCTAGGTTTTTATTTAGGAAAGCATTTTCTCCCAAAAGCATGAAAATAGGAAACATTTTGTTTGTCATCAGTGAAAAGCTCACAGTGTGTTTTCCTAGACAAGCAATGTTGATGCCTTTAGCCAAAAAATGATTGGGTGTCCTGTATTGAACAAGCATGGTTTTTTCCATGTCAATAAGCAGGGATAAGGCCATCTAGAAATAACCCTTCCCCAGACCCTATAATATGTGGGAGCCTTCGGCACTGGGTACACCCTTTTTTAATAAGTGTGTTGTTCTTCCTCTTGGCCACTCCCTATTGTTGATGGGAATAGGACATCAAGAAATCATGCTTGATAGCCCCCTAATCGAGATATTCTTCAACTTGTGTGTTATGGAACTCACTTTCATATTACTCCTTATTTTCTTGATCTTTGCTTCATATTAATTTTGTGCTCTTGTCAAAAATGTTTTAAGCACATATTTGACTTCACCCTTATTATGCAAAAAGAATAATATCGGAGTGTGAGCTGCGACACTCCTCCCGGCCTACTCGGAAGAAGCCCGAGAGGTTATTTTTTTCCGAAGGGGGTTGACGCCCATCGCGACCTGGGCTCGAGGGAGCGGATGAACACGAGGATTTATGTGGTTCAGGCCGCCGGAGCATAATACCGTACGTCCACGGGTGTGCTTGTTCTATTGCTTGAGTGTGAGCGCCTGTGTGTTGCGTGATCTCGAGTGTGGGGAGTCGGAACCCTTTGCAGGGTAGTCACCCCGGTCCTTTTATAGTCCAAGGCCGGGGCGGTTACAATGAGGCTTGGTGCCCGACAGGTGGTCCCAGAGCTTTGAGTGTCCTATACATCATCTAGGGCATCCTGCTCCGAGTAGAGTCGCTGACGGGGGGAGTTAAGTCCCTCCATCCGGCGCGCTTGGCGCCCCTGACCGTGTGTCAGGTGATGATGAATACGCCGTCTTGTCGCCGCGTCTCCTTGCCCTGCTTGGGCGGCACTGTTCTGCTGTCACGCCTTGCCGTCTTGTCTTGTCACCGTTATGGGGAACGAGAAGGGACGGTGGCGTGTGCTGTGTACCATGCTTATGGGGAAGGCACGAGCCTTGAATGCAAAGCCTGAAAGCGCTCTTCCTTCTTGACATCATCGACCCATGACTCTCGACGGATCAAGAGGTACATGGCGGCTCTAGAGCTCTTATCGACGGACTTGGTGTCTGGGGACACATGGCGGCTCCGGACTTCACCTCAGCAGGGAGACCCGGATCAAAGCCGGGGGCACATGTCAGCACCGGAGCTGTCCTCAGGGGGATGGCCTGGACCCGAGCCGGGGCACATGTCAGCACCCGAGCTGTCCTCAGTGGGGAGGCCCAGACCGGAGCCCGGGGCACGTGTCAGCACCGGAGCTGCCCTCACCGGGGAGGCTCGGACCGGAGACCGGGGCACGTGTCAGCATCGGAGCTATCCTCAGCGGGGAGGCGGCTCGGATCCATGGGACACGTGGCAGCTCCAGACCTTACCTCAGCGGGGAGGCTTAGGACGGAGCCCAGGACACGTGCCAGCCCTGGTGCTATCCTCTTCAGGGAGGTGACCCGGAGCCGGGACCGGTGGCAGCTCTGGAATTTACCTCAGCGGGGAGGCTCAGGTCGGAGCCCAGGGCACGTCGCTTTGGTTGGGGCCCGCCTCAGCAGGGAGGCGGGGCCCGCACTATCTTTTACCCAATATGTGGGGATACCCGCTCAGAGTACCGACAGTGACCCCCGAGCCCATCTTGAGAGAGGCATTGAGCCCACAGGTGGGGCCCCCATCTCTCCTGCATGGTGGTTTTGAACCTGTGCTTTTCGAAACCAAAGTGGTGGCGAGATTTTTGCATTGTGGACGAGTGGTTGTACCTGGGAGACAAAAAGGTCGTACGTCCTTGGCGCAGTGGGCATACTTGCCAGTCGAAGTGGCAGTGCTTCGCCGGTGCCATGGCGATGTGCTCGAGGGGTTTCCCCAGGGCATTTACTGCGGCAGCCTTTAAGTCGGCCGCTGCAGCTCCACCGCACCACTTTTCTCGGGAACTGTCGGACGTTCCCGAGAAGTTACCCGCCTGGCCCCTAGTGTTTGACGAGTGGACCTGGGTCCTACTCATCATTGGGGGAGGCAGGTAACCCTCAGCGTGGCATGATGGGAACCCAAACGTCGCGGCTATTACCCTGCCAGAGGTTGCGGACGTATAAAGGGAACCCTTCTGGAGAAGGACGGTTCCCTTCCGTCTTTTGCAATCTTTGCCTTCTTCTTGTGCGCTCGAAGCCTCTGCTCCCCAGTGCTTACAACCTTTCCACGCCACCATGTCTTCCAGCCTCCATTCATCTAGGCTCAGGAGTGATGGCGACATCGCTATCGTGAGGCGCCTGCTCGGCTGGCAATCAGCCTCATTCGATAGAAAGATCTGACACGGAAATGTCCCGCTGATCGACATGCAACCCAGCAAGGTGGTACTCTTCACCTCGTACGTACTATCTGGGTTTGCGCTGTCGTCGTCGTCCTTCCTCCTCACCCTGGTGGAGGTGTATGGGCTCCAGCTGCACCACCTTACGCCGCACGCTCACGCTAGTGGCCGTCTTTGTCCACTTCTGCGAGATGTTTGTGTGCGTACGGCCTTCGGTGCTGCTCTTCAGGGTGTTCTTCTCCTTGAGGGCCTCAACGAGAAGCAGAAGCCAGCTGGGGGCTTATTATTTCCAACACCACGGAAGATACTCCGCACCCTACATCTCGCCCTTCAGTCCCGGGAAGTGGGAGCACTGGAGGGAGGACTGGGTCATCGCATAGACTGACGTCCATGATCGCATGGAGATGCCGGGTGGCCCGCCAATGTCCGAGGTGGCCGTTGGAGATGAGGTCCCCGATCTGCAGGACGCCTACACGTCGGTGCTGGAGAGGATCAAGTACCTGGCGGAGGAAGGCCTGACCTCGCTGATGGTCTTGGCTGACTTCCTGTCCCGCTGGATCGCTCCACTCCAGCAGCATGTCCGGGCAGCTTGGCAGTACACCAGGGAGGGCGACATGACCCGGTTGGAGCATGGAGCAGGGTTGTCACCGAGTCAGGAGATGCTGGGATTAATGCTGCAGAAGCTCTCTTGTGACTCGATTATCGATGACTCCATCACCTCGCCGGTGAGCTGCCAGCCCGTCTACCTCAAACCGCAGGCGCTGTCAAGGCTGCTGAGGGAACTTCCCACACTGGACGACATTGATCTCGTAGTGCGTCAAATTGGGGATCCCTCGTGGGGCATCGAAATCCCCGGAACAGCTGACGGCGGTGGTCCGTCAGGGCTTGTGCAAGTCTCATCCCAAGCACGGGGAGAGAGTCGTCAGGGAGGCCTGAGTCTACTGCATGCCCCCGTTCGCCACCCAAGGATGTCGTACTCAGCAAGTGCGGAAAAAGTATGACATGTAGCATATAACAAAGTAGGAAATAAAAAGACTCATTGCAGCAAGCAAATTTTATTTCACAAACATGGTAAAGCCAGTAGCTATCTCTAGATGAGTTTAATCCCAACATAACCAAGTAATTCAGCAACATTCTTTCATCATAATTCACCATTTATCAAGTCTCAACCAGCCATTAATCTTTCTCAAGTTCATTTCATACTCATAAATATTCATAACCATCTCATATTCATATAACCGAAACCAAACTTATTTTCATGACTCAAAACAGTCCCAAAACCAATCCCAATGACCATACCAAAATATCCATCCCAAGTTTTGCCTCTAATCATGGAAGTTGGCCAGGTGCTTGTGACCGGAAGCACGGCTATCATGATAGTTTTACACTCTGTAGAGGTGGCACCACTTTACACTCTGCAGAGATGGCACCACTAAAACCGGCGCTGTTGTTAATCTCTTCTTTAGCTCCTCAAAGCTGTCTTGACACGCTTGTGTCCACTGAAATGCTTTCCCCTTCATTATCAATTCCGTCATAGGCTTCTCTATTTTGGAGAAATCCTTGATAAACCGGCGGTAGTATCGAGCCATCCCGAGGACACTCCGAATATCCCTCACATTCTGCGGTTGGTTCCACTTCAAAACATCTCTCACTTTTCCGGGATCAACCGATACTCCTCCCTTGGAGATGATGTGGCGTAGGAACAATATCTACTTTAGCCAAAATTGACACTAGCTGAACTTGGCATATAATTGATGCTCTTGCAGTTTCTGCAACGTCAACCTCAAGTGTTCTTCATGTTCTTCCTCGCTTTTTGAATACACCATGATATTGTTGATGAAAACCATGATGAACTTGTCCAAGTACTCCATGAAGACCTTATTCATGAGGTACATAAAGTATGCGGGTGCATTCGTTAACCCAAAAGACATAACAGTATATTCATACGAACCATACCGTGTTCAAAATGCAGTCTTGGGTATGTCGGAGGGCTTAATCTTCAGCTGGAAGTATCCCGACCGAAGATCAATCTTGGAGAAAATTCGGGCACCTTTCATTTGATCGAACAAGTCCTCTATGTGGGGCAGCGGGTACTTATTCTTGATCGTCACTTCGTTGAGATACCTATAGTCCACACACATCCTTTGGGTCCCAAATTTCTTGTTCACGAAGAGCATGGGGGCTCCCCACGGTGATGAGCTTGGGCGTATAAAACCCTTTTCTAGCTGCTCCTGAATTTGCCTATTGAGCTCTACTAATTCATTAGCAGGCATCCTATATGGCCTCTTTGCTATAGGTGCAGTTCCGGGTACTAAATCAATGGCAAATTCAATGTCCCGGTCAGGTGGCATACCTGGAAGTTCTTCCGGGAACACATCTGAATATTCTTGAACCACCGGAATGCTTTCGAATGTCGCTTCTTCAATGTGGTTCAGCACTGCTTTCTCCGTTGTATGTTGGGCTGCCTCGACTCAATATGAGTACCGTGCTCATTCGTCAACTGCACGATCCTCTGAGCACATTGAATCACTCCATTGTGCTTGCTTAACCAGTCCATTCCAAGTATTATGTCAATCCCTTGGGAATCCAAGACAATAAGGTTGGCAAGAAAGTCTACCCCCCCTTATTTTAAGGCTTACTTTCGGATAGAATTCAGAACTGAAAGAAGTGATTTCCCAACTATATGCATCAAGGTATATGAGCTAAGCAACTTCTTTTATTAATTTCAGCCTATATGAGGATGTGAACACGTGCCGAAGCATCTCACATCTCTCCACTATGGATGTGGACGATCGGCGAAGCATCCTACAACTCACACCAGAACACAAACCAAGCAATCATCACAAAAATTCAGCACACCACTCTTATTCAAGCTACTACGATCTAAACGTTCCTATTACAGCTCTATTCAATGGAAACCTAAACTTAATCGTGAGAACCAGTACTGTTCTCGCCGTGTGACGGGGGTGGTCCATACATGGGCGCACGCCATGGTGAGTCGGCAGTCCATGTAGGGATAGATGATGCTGGTGATCCATTTGCTCCCGTGTTGGCATGAGTCTCCTCTTGTTTCTCCAGCAAATACAGCTTCTTGCGGAGGTAACGCATCTCTTCTTGTGCGCTTGCATAGTGGTAAACTCCACGAGCAACCTCTGAGACTTGTCAGCAGCTTGTGGGTTGGAAAGATCTCCTCCATGGGGTCCAATGATCTCCCTCGTACCACTCTTCCGATATGGGTGCAGCTCAAAAGTAGTGTTCTCAAGCTGGTCACGGAAGGCGTAGCACGGTCCAGTGAGTGCATCCCATGCAGCATCATCGATAGCTTTTGCCCTTGTAGCTCTCCATGTGGGTGCGAAGTGCCGAGTGACAACCATACCGTTAGATAGGATGGTTAACTCAGCCTTCCACTCTTCATGTCCGAGACGAGGTACTTTCTTGAGGAGATACTCCGGGTATAGGCTGCAGCAATCCAGAAATTCTTTGAGCTCCTTGGATATGTGTCATCCTTCCATTCCGTCCGAAATTCTTGAACTGAACGGTTGGCCCATTAATCAACTTCATTATTGGCCTCGGCAAGGGGTGGCTCCTCTTTGGGTCCATCTGCTCCTGACATAGCTTCATGAGGCTCCACGGGGTGTAAGCCCGCGTGAAACTCCTCCTGAGGTGCATACCAATGCCATTCTTGTGGATCGTCTTCCATGTCGTCTTCGAATGGTTCCACCTCTTCCGGATCCTCTTCCTCATGCATAGAGCTATTGACTTCATCTTCATCATGAGGTTCCATATTCACCTCCTCCCAATATGGTCCATCGGACACCTCAATGGGGTTAAGTGCACTCCCACGTGGTGGTGGACGAGTCCTTATGCGTGTTATGCTCCTAGTCACCGACATCTATAAATAAGACATGAGAAACTTTAGAGAATAAGGAAATAACTCCAAAACTTCAGAATCTATGGAGCAAAAAAATAGTGTTGCTGTCCAAAAGAAGAGAAAAGAGGGGCTGAAGATAGCACTTTGTGGTGGCTGAATTGACAATTAAAGTGCAGCAGCAAGCAATTTTCGAAAATAGCAGTTTAGAGGGGTGTTCCTATGTGTTTTAAAGTGTCCATCCTGCCTAGTCTTGCGTCCTACGGTTAACATAGCTCTGTTACTAATTTGTGATACCCGGTTCCAAAAATAGAACCAAGTGAATGCATATGTGTGTCTAGGATGTTCATCACACATACACATGTAATCCACAAACTGAATTCAGAATATAACCATGAACAAATAGTGTTTAAGTACTTTATTACAATTACTCAATGTCTCACTCATGAATCTCTAACTTATTCTTGCAGCGGAAGTCTCTAAACGACAGCGGAAATAACTAAACAGCAGGCTCCAACTTCAACTCCACAGGCATGTTGACGGTAGTTCACACGCCTAGTACTCCACATGTTCCTCAAAGTACTCTTCTCCTGTAGCTGATGTATATGTGGTAATGCAAGGGTGAGTATATGTCGTACTCAACAAGTGCGGGAAAAGTATGATATGTAGCTTACAACAAGGTAGGCAATAAAAAGGCTCATTGCAGCAAGCAAATTTTATTTCACAAATATGGTAAAAACAGCAACTATCTCTAGGTGAGATTAATCCCAACATAACTAAGTAATTCAGCAACATTCTTTCATCATAATTCACCCTTTATCATGTCTCAACAAGCCATTAATCTTTCTCAAGTTCATCTCATACTCATAAATGTTTATAACCACCTCATATTCATATAACCGAAACCAAACTCATTTTCATGACTCAAAACAGTCCCAAAACCAATCCCAATGACCATACCCAAATATTCATCCCAAGTTTTGCCTCTAATTATGGAAGTTGGCCAGGTGTTTGTGATCGGAAGCACGGCTATCATGATAGTTTTACACTCTGCAGAGGTTGCACCACTTTACCCACAAGTTCATGATTTCATCACCCGTCGGCGACTAGAGAAACCTCCATTATACCAGTACACAACCGTCGGTGTATGGCCAAGAGATCACAAAATAGCCTTTACAAAGGGGCTACTAGGATGTACGGACCAACTGAGGTTTCACCGGCAGGCTCGAATCTCCATTCTCCCACCCACGGGCCCCATCTTGTGCCATGCAGTTCCCAGGGCAGTCCCTCTCTACTCCCATTTCCCGCACCATCCAACGGTCCATAACAAGCTAGCAACACACCTAATTAGTTAACTAAGCCGCACCCATATTTGGCCTTGTGGTGGCACTGTTTTCCTGGCATGTGCTCGCATGAACCGGTCCTTAGATCTACGGCAAGTAAACCACCATCTCATTCAGCAACATCCACAAACCAAGGTTGCTAGATCTCCCCGATTCCATGCTCATTAACATCATCAAGTTATCATCACACTTATTCATATGAGTGCAGTAGCTAACCATGATTTAATTCAGCTTCCCGTTTATTAAGCGAAGCAAAAAGGAAAAACGACCATACCCGACTCATTAACTTTCTCGACGACAAGTGTAACACCCTCAAAATTTATTACTGTGCATTGCATACATTTTTCATATAGAGAAACAATATAAAAGAATTAGAAAGGGGGGAAAGAACCGTACAAATGGAGGAAGGAACCATGGAAACGGAGAAAGAATCATAAAAATGGTGGGGAATGGGAAAAAGATAGCTGAAATGAGCCAATTCCAATTTGTCGAAGTGTGATGTCGACACTTCCCCCGACCCTACTGGACACATGGCGCCATCGGAGCTCACCCCTGCGGAGGGGGGGTGAGGTCCGGCACTGCTGGCCGCGTGGCAGGCCCGGGGCTCGCCTCTGAGGCGAAGGGAGGCCCGGCCCGCTAGACACGTGGCGCCTTCGGAGCTCACCCCTGCGGAGGGGGGTGAGGCACGGCACTGCTGGCCACGTGGCAGGCCCGGGGCTCGCCTCTGAGGCGAAGGGAGGCCCGGCCCATCAGACACGTGGTGCCTTCGGTGCTCACCCCTGCGGAGGGGGGTGAGGTCCGGCACCGCTGGACACGTGGCGCCCGCAGAGCTCGCCTCTGAGGAGAAGGGAGGTCCGGCCCCGCTGGACACATGGCGCCCTCGGAGCTTGCCTCTGAGGAGAAGGGAGGCCCGGCCCCGCTGGACACGTGGCGCCCTTGGAGCTCGCCTCTGAGGAGAGAGGAGGCCTGGCCCCGCTGGACACGTGGCGCCCTCGGAGCTCGCCTCTGAGGAGAAGGGAGACCCGGCCCCGCTGGACACGTGGCGCCCTCAGAGCTCGCCTCTGATGAGAGGGGAAGCCCTGCCCCCGCTGGACACGTGGCACCTCCGGAGCTCGCCCCTGCGGAGGGCGCGAGGCCCGGCTCTACTGGCCGTGTGGCAGGACCGGGGCTCACCTCTGAGGAGAGGGGAGGCCCAGCCCCCGCTGGACACGTGGCGCCTCCGGAGCTCATCCCTGCGGAGGTGTGAGGTCCTTAGGCGGTTTTTCTCCTGTGCGCGGGGGTACCCGGTACTGAGGGTACCGACACAATTTCCCCAAATTTCCCCCCACATTTGGGGGATAAAAATCCCCAAGGCTGCCGCACCTAACTGAAAAGATAAGTTCGTTGAGATCCAAAATTGGATAGGACTCTTATTTGAGCTCCAATTGGAGTAAGACTCTCCTTTTCCCCCTTATAAATAGAACCCAAACCCCCCCCCCTTGGCCGCAACCCCTTTCCTTTTTCACCTCCCAAGTCAGCGACTTGGAAGCCCTAGCCCCCAACTCGCCGAGTTGGACCCCCCCCCCCCCCCACCGGAGTTCAGTCGCCGGTGAGCCCGTCGACGAGCCCGTCACGCCTCGCCGTCGCCGGAAAAGGGCCGACGATCTGTCCTGCCCTAATCTTCCATAGAAAAACTTCCCGCTTCTGCCATTGCTAGGAGGAAGGCCCTGCCACAGAAAGGAAGTGAGGTAGGTCTTCGTTACCCATCTTACGACGTCGTCGCTGTTCTACGCATCCGTTTCTTTGCTTCCTTCGAACAGAAACTTTTTCGTGTGGACAGATCACGTTTTGATCAGTTTTTGATGGTGTAATTGATCTAGATCTTGAGTCAAGATCATCACCACGTCCACGCTTGATCCCTACACCCTTGTTCATCATAAAAACCCATGAAAGCCCATTATAACATGCAAGAACACGTACAAACTGGTTTAATAAAACAGCACCATAGGATTTGCATTTATCTACACCATTGCATCTTGAGTATAGTTTGTGCATGATGTTTGATTGCTGCAAATTTTGTATGTGTGTGGTCATGAGTAGAAGGACAAGCTCAGGAAGCCATCTACGAAGAACTACAGCACCAAGACTTCGAGACGCTTGAGCAACAAAAGCCACGGGAGCAAGGCAAGTGCCCCTTGACCATATTGATCCCATGTTTTGAAACTGTTTTGTTTGCGAAAACTCGTATGCTTGAGTCAACCTGATGGGACACCCTTTTATAGGAGTTTACTAGTTTTGTTAACCATCCTTGTAGCCGGGAAAGTTGATGAGTCGGGTATGGTCGTTTTTCCTTTTTGCTTCGCTTAATCCACAGGATACGGGAAGCTGAATTAAAACATGGTTAGCTACTGCACTCATATGAATAATTATAATGAGAACTTGATGATGATAATGAGCATGGAATCTGGGGAGATCTAGGCAATCTTGGTTCGTGGATGTTGCTGAATGAGATGGTGGTTTACTTGCCGTAGATCTAAGGACCGGTTCATGCTAGCACATGCCAGGAAAATAGTACCACCACAAGGCCAAATATGGGTGCGGCTTAGCTGACTAATTAGGTGTGTTGCTAGCTTGTTATGGATCGTGGATGGCGCGGGGAATGGGAGTTGAGAGAGGACTGCCCTGGGAACTGCATGGCACAAGAGGGGGCCCGTGGGTGGGAGAATGGTGATTCGAGCCTACCAGTGAAACCTCAGTGAGTCCATACATCTAGTAGCCCCTTTGTAAAGGCTATTTTGTGATCTCTTGGCCATACACCAACGGTTGTGTACTGGTATAATGGAGGTTCTACAGTCGCCGACAGGTGACGAAATCACAAACTTGTGGGTAAAGTGGTGCCACCTCTGCAGAGTGTCAAACTATCATGATAGCCGTGCTTCCGGTCACAAGCATCTGGCAAACTCACATGATTAGAGGGAAAACTTGGGATGGTTATTCGGTATGGTTATGGTATGGCCATTGTGATTGGTTTTGGGACTGTTTGAGTCAGGACTTTGAGTTTGGTTTCGGTTATATGAACATGCGATGGTTATGAATATTTATGAGCATGAGATGAACTTGAGAAAGATTAATGGTTGTTTAAGACTTGATAAATGGTGAATTATGATGGAGGAAAGTTTGCTTTTTTACTTGGATTTATGTTGGGATTAAATTCACCTAGAAATAGTTGCTGTTTTTATCATGTTTGTGAAATAAAATTTGCTTGCTGCAATGAGCCTTTTTATTCCATACCTTGTTGAAAGCTACATGTCACACTTTTCCCGCACTTGCTGAGTACGACATGTACTCACCCTTGCATTATCACATAAACATCAGCAACAGGAGAAGAGTACTTCGAGGATCATGTGGAGTACTAGGCGTGCGAACTACCGTCAACATGCCTGTGGAGTTGAAGATGGAGCCTGCTGCTATTTAGTTCTTTCCGCTGTCGTTTAGAGACTTCCGCTGCAAGAATAAGTTAGAGATTCATGAGTGAGACAATAAGTCGATGTTATAAAGTACTTAAACACTATTTATTCGTGGTTATATTCTGAATTCAGTTTGTGAATTACATGTGTATGTGTGATGAACATCCTGGGCACACATATGCATTAACTTGGTTCTGTTTTCGGAACCGGGTGTCACAGATTGGTATCAGAGCCACGTTGACCGTAGGATGCAAGCTTAGGTAGAATGGACACTCTAAAACACATAGGCACACCCCTCTAAACTGCTATTTTCAAAAATTGCTTGCTGCTGCACTTTTCTTGTCAATTCAGCGACCGCAAAGTACTATTTTCAGCCCCTCTTTTCTCTTCTTTTGGACAACAATACTTTTGCCTTCTTGCTTCATAGCTTCTGAAGTTTTGAAGTATTTTCTTCCTTCTCTAAAGTTTCTCATGACCTATTTATAGATGCCGGTGATCAGGAGCACGACACGCATAAGTACTCGTTCACCACCACGTGGGAGTGCACTTTACCCCATTGAGGTGTTCGATGGACCATATTGGGAGGAGGTGAAGACGGAACCTCATGATGAAGATGAAGTTAATAGCTATATGCATGAGGAAGAGGACCCGGAAGAGGTGGAACCATTCGAAGACGACATGGAATATGATCCACAAGAATGGCATTGGTACGCACCTCAGGAGGAGCTTCACGCGGGTTTACACCCGGTGGAGCCTCATGAAGCTATGACGGGAGAAGATGAACCCGAGGAGGAGCCACCCCTTGCTGAGACCAATAATGAAGGTAATGAATGGGCCAATCATTCAGATCAAGAATTTCAGTCCGATGGAATGGAAGGAGGACATACATCCAGGGAGCTCAAAGAATTTCTGGATTGCTGCAGCTTATACCCGGAGTATCTCCTCAAGAAAGCCCCTCGTCTCAGACATGAAGAGTGGAAGGCTGACGTAACCATCCTATATAACGGTAGGGTTGTCGCTCGGCACTTCACACCAACATGGAGAGCTACAACGGCAGAAGGTATTGATGACGCTGCATGGGAAGCACTCACCGGACTGTGCTACGCCTTCCATGAGCAGCTTGAGGGTACCACTTTTGAGCTGCACCCGTGTCGGAAAAGTGGCACAAGGGAGATTATTGGACCCCATGTAACAGCCCTTTCCAACCCACAAGCTGCTGACAAGTCTCAGAGGATGCTCGTGGAGTTAGGAAACCACTACGCAAGCGCATAAGAAGAGATCCGTTACCTCCGCAATAAGCTGTATTTGCTGGAGAAACAAGAGGAGACTTGTGCCAACACGGGAGCGAATGGAGCACCAGCGCCATCTAACCTTACATGGACTGCCGACTCACCATGGCGTGCGCCCATGTATGGACCACCTCCGTCACACGGCGAGAACAGCACCAGTTCACATGATTAAGTTTACGATTCCCATTGAATAAGTCATAATAGGAAGGTTTAAATCATAGTAGCTTGAATAGGAGTGGTGTGTTGAACTTTTGTGATGATTGCTTGTGTTTGTGTGCTGGTGTGAGTTGTGGGGCGCTTTGGGGAATGTCCACATCCACACATAGTGGAGAGATGTGAGATGCTTCGGCATGTGTTGACATCCTCATATAGGCTAAAATAAATAAAAGAAGATATTTAGTTCATACACCTTGATGCATATAGTTGGGGGGATCAATCTAAACTTCTATTCTCTATTCTACTCAACTCTCTCTCACAGATGGTGAGGGAAAACGCCAGCCGTCAAAGAAGGAACGTTCGTGGCAACCATGAACCACAAGAGGATGGCAACGTTGAAGTTCCTGAAAATGCTAACCCCGGGGCTGATGCAAACAACTTTGAACGGTTGATGGCTATGCAGAACCAGCTCATGCAAACTATGATACAAACTTTGGGACAGCTGCAATCCAACAACAACAACAATCCTAACCCCGTTCCTGCACCCCCACCGCCACCACCGCTGGCTCACAACAGATTGGGAGAGTTCATGAGGACTCGACCACCTACTTTTGCACAAGCTAACGATCCCATGGAGGCTGATGGTTGGTTGAAATCCATGGAAAAGAAGCTTGCTATTGTTCAGTGCAATGACCTGGAGAAAATTCTCTTCGCATCGCACCAACTTATGGGAGCAGCCGCTGACTAGTAGGACGCTCCTTGCAATGCTCATGTCAACCAGGAGACTATCACTTTGGCTGAATTCAAGGAGAGTTTCCGCTCTCATTACGTCCCTGCTGGAGTCATGATGCTTAAATGGCAAGAGTTTCAAGGTCTCCGCCAAGGAAAGAAGAGCGTGAATGAGTACCTCAACAAGTTCATGCAGCTGTCAAGGTATGCTCCCGAAGACGTCAACTCGGATCAAAGGAAACAGTACTTGTTCATGAGAGGATTGAACAATGAGATCTAAGTTCAGCTGCTCAACAACGATTATGCAAACTTCCAGAAGCTCGTTGACAAAGCTATAGTGGTTGAGAGCAAGATCCATGATATCGAGCAAGAGGGCAAGAGAAAGATGCCATACCAGCCACAAGGGAGCAATGTACGTCCCCGTTTCATGCCACCAGCTGCACCGCAGTATGGCTCGTCCGCTTCTACTTTCCGCCCTGCAAACCCACCTCGCCCTAATCAACCATCGCAGCAACGTCCTGTTATGCAAGCACCTCGTATGCCTTTGCCTCCTGCGCCCCGTCCCAACATGGGCGCCTATGCTCAAAATCACCCTCGCCCCAACATTCCTGCTGTTTTGGGCAACAAAGCAGGTTTTTCATGCGGAGAGGCGGGACACTTTGCAAGTCAATGCCCGAAGAAAGGCCTTGGACAGCCGACCAACGCACCAAAACAGAACCCACGGCCGAATGGAGGAACTACGCAAGGTAACCGTGGGCAGCAGAACTACGCTCGTGGCAACGTGAATTATGTCTCCGCTGAGGAAGCGCAACAAGCTGAGGACGTCGTGATTGGTATGTTCCTTGCCAACTCCAACCCAGCCACTGTTTTAATTGATTCCGGAGCATCTCATTCATTCATATCATCCAAGTATGTTGCCAAGTATAATCTGCCCATATCACACATGAAACACACTATGTTGGTTAATTCTCCCGGTGGAGAGATGAGGACTAATATAGTATGTCCGAAAGTAAATCTTAAAATAAGGGGGGTAGACTTTCTTGCCAACCTTATTGTCTTGGATTCCCAAGGGATTGATATAATACTTGGAATAGATTGGTTAAGCAAGCACAACGGAGTAATTCAATGTGCTGAGAGGAGCGTGCAGTTGACAAATGAGCACGGTACTCGTATTGAGTTCGAGTCAGCCCAACCGGCAACCGAGAAGGCAGTGTTGAACCACGTCAAAGAAGCAACACTGGAAAGCATTCTGGTGGTTCAAGAATTTTCAGATGTGTTCCCGGAAGAACTTCAAGGTATGCCACCTGACCGGGACATTGAATTTGCCATTAATTTAGTACCTGGAACTGCACCTATAGCGAAAAGGCCATATAGGATGCCTGCTAATGAACTAGTGGAACTTAAGAAGCAAATTCAGGAGCAGCTAGAAAAGGGTTTTATACGCCCAAGCTCGTCACCGTGGGGAGCCCCCGTGCTCTTCGTAGAAAAGAAGGATCGGACCCAAAGGATGTGTGTGGATTATAGGTCTCTCAATGAGGTGATGATCAAGAATAAATACCCGCTGCCCCGTATAGAGGACCTGTTCGACCAAATGAAAGGTGCCTGAATTTTCTCCAAGATTGATCTTCGGTCGGGATACTTTCAGCTGAAGATTAAGCCCTCCGACATACCTAAGACTGCATTTCGAACACGGTATGGTTCGTATGAATATACCGTTATGTCTTTTGGGTTAACGAATGCACCCGCGTACTTTATGTACCTCATGAATAAGTCTTCATGGTGTAATTGGACAAGTTCGTCGTGGTTTTCTTCGAAGATATCATGGTGTATTCAAAAAGTGAGGAAGAACATGAAGAACATTTGAGATTGACACTGCAAAAACTGTGAGAGCATCAATTGTATGCCAAGTTCAGCTAGTGTCAATTTTGGCTAAAGGAGATATCGTTCCTAGGCCACATCATCACCGAGGAAGGAGTATAGGTTGATCCCGAAAAAGTGGGAGACGTTTTAAAGTGGAACCAACCATAGAATGTGAGAGATATTCAGAGTTTCCTTGGGATGGCTGGATACTACCGCCGGTTCATCAAGGATTTCTCCAAAATAGCGAAGTCTATGACTGAATTTCTAATGAAGGGAAAAGCATTTCAGTGGACACCAGTGTGCCAAGAAAGCTTTGAGGAGCTCAAGAAAAGACTAACCACAGCACTGGTTTCGGTATTGCCGGACGTGAGCAAGAGTTTCGATATATATTGTGACGCATCAAGACAAGGGCTTGGATGTGTGCTCATGCAAGAAGGACAAGTGGTAGCCTACGCGTCGAGACAATTAAAGAAACACGAGCTGAATTACCCCACACATGACTTGGAACTTGCAGCCATGGTACATTCCCTAAAGATTTAGAGGCATTATATCCTTGGCCACCGATGTGAGATCTATACGGATCACAAAAGCCTCAAGTATATATTCACGCAAACGGATCTGAATTTGAGGCAACGTCGATGGTTGGAACTCAACAAGGATTATGATGTTGGAATCAACTATCACCCCGGAAAGGCCAATGTAGTAGCTGATGCGTTGAGCCGAAAGGGAGCATGTCACCAACTCACGGTTCGGGAGCTACCTCCCGAGCTGCGCAAGGAGTTTGAACGGTTACATCTCGGGTTCTTGAATGAGATGGAAGTGATAGAACTCAACTCTTCGCTGGAACAAGAGATACGAGATGGCCAAGCTACAGATGAGGAAATCAAGAAAATCAAGGAAAGAATCCGACAAGGCATAGAAAAGGATTTCAAGGAAGACGAGAAGGGCACGCTTTGATTAGGGAAAAGGATTTGTGTAACACCCCAAAATTTTGATTTAAAACCCTAAATCATGTTAAGAGGGGAATTTAAAATTTTTTGGACGTGTTGCATGTTTTGCAAAAATTCAAATTCAAACTGGAATTCAAATTAAACTCAAATCAGAAAAGAAATAGAAAAAGAAAAAGAGAAAACACAAAAAACCGGCCAGTGGGCCGAAACCGACCAGCCGGCCCAACCAGCGCCCGAGCCAGGCCGCGGCCGCGCGCGCCGCTTCCTTCCGCTGACAGGCGGGACCTACCAGATCGTCTTCCACCTCGCGCCCGCGCCGGACTCTCTCTCACCCGAATCCAAACCGATCGGAATTGCTGCGGATCACAGCCGAATTTCGCTCGGGGGTGAAGCAAACACGATCTAAACCACCCCGCCGCCCTCCCCCGTCTATAAAAACCCCGGCCTCGTTCTGTTTTTCCCACGCGATCGGCTGTTTTTACTCCGGTGAGAACCGAGACTTCTCCGGCGAATTCTGACCGATCTAAGCTCGGAAATTCCGATCTAACTCGCTAGTCTTGATCCACCGCCTCCGGGGAACCTTGCAGGTGCAGAAAACTCGGTGACTTGCGGTGTAAACACAGCGCCGACGAGCCTCGCCGTGAATTCACCTCGGACCTCGTCGCCAATCACCTTCCAGGACCTCCGAGCTCAAGAAAACCCCCGAGGTGAGATCCCCGACCTCCCCTCTACCGATCTATGCCATAAAATCACAGTTCTAGGAAGAATTCCCGAAGATCCGAAAGTTTCCGGCGAGATCGCCGCTTCCCGCCGCCGTGCGCTGCCGGCAGCGCCGCCCGCGTTCGATCAGAGCGACGTGGCCGCTTGTGCGCCGTTTATTTTAAATCGCACGGTAGGGTTTAAATCCCCGCGTACCGGTTCGACGTTATAATCTCAGCCGTCGGTTTAAAATCGGATGGTCCACGTCAGCCCCACGTTATAAAGACTGGAAATCTTACGTGCTACCCTCTGGGGTTCTCGGGAAATAAGAGCTAGCCCCAGAAACTTCTGATCTAGCCCCTGGAACTTCAGAAAATCATGTAAATTCATTTAAAAATCAGTTTTAGCCCCTGGACTTAATAAAAATTAGGAAAAACTCCTCTGATAAGTGTAGCTAGACCCCTGGAAATTCTGAAAATAATATTATAGACCCTGTAGTGGGGTGAGTTTACCTTTTTAACCCTGTTTGATATTTAATTTAGGAAATTGAATATGTGGCTAGTATTTAAAATTTAAAAAGTGGGACAAACATATTGTTAAAATTAAATTAAAAACTTTCTCAGTACTTAGAAAACTTTGGAGTGAGATAAAAATATATTTTGGGCTGAAAGGAATCTGTTTAATTTATTATTCACATTTATTAGTTTTAGGGACACATTTTTTAGTAAAGAATAGTTCTGAAAATAGGGAAAATAAATGTAAAATAGTTTACATCAGAGGAAAAGGTCAAAAATATATATTTTAGATCAGAACCTATTCTGTTTAGATGATGTGTCTTGTTATTTTCATAATAAAGTTCACATTTAGGCATAGGAAATAAATCTGAAAATATAGCAACTAATAAATGATAAATGGAGTTTCTAAAATCTAAAGAATTCAGTTTAGGGTTGGTAGAAATTATGAAGACACATATGGAGAAGGAAAATACCTTTCATGCATACTAGGTAGCTAAAAAGTGTAGTAATTGAATATAAGGAATTTATTTCAATTGGAAACTCATATATATATATATATAGTATGTAAGTATAAATATGAACACGAAAGTAGGAATCATATACATATGATCAAAAGTGCATGCAAGCCACAAATCAACACACATAGAGTAACTACAACACATAGAAATGAGAATGACTTTCATAAATATGAATGTGTGGTTTGTATGAAGTGGAAGTGTGAACCATGTCTTATGGATTGTTGTTTTTCTTTTGCTATGTGTGATGGTATGATATAGAACCTGCTCAAGAGCAAGTTGTTCCTTTCCAAGATCAGGACTACCCATTTCAAGAGCAGCAAGAAGGAGGCAAGTGTCCTTGACCACTTTGATCCTATGCTAGGATGTGTAGCTAGAATTATTTGCATTGTCAAATGAAATATGAAACCCATGCTAGGAAGTTTCCCTAGAATTGCATTACCTTGTCTCCTTGTAGCTTGGGTTGGGATTTATTTTATCATGTCATTTATTATTATGAATATGCTTAGCCATGCTTAGAATGGGATATTTGGGATATGAGGTCATCAGTTTATTTTACCATACTCTTGAATGAGATATTGTGAGTTATGTAGAGGTAGGGATCAAGGCAAGTTGGATTTTTTGGTTGTGTGCTGGGTGCACGAGACTTGGGTTTGTGTTTAGTACTTGCCGGGATCCTAAGGACCGGTTCATGGAGCATGTAACCTGGCTTTACCGTGCCAACCACATGCTGAGATGGGGCAGCTTGGCCAATTAATTAGGTGTATCCCCGGCGTAGTATGGGTGTGTTGGATGGTGCGGGGAATAGGTGTCAGCTGGACTACCATATGAACCGCAAGGCTCAAGAGGGGGCCACTGCAGCGGGGTTGGAGCCTCTTGTATGCTGTTAGGGGTGAAACCTCAGTGGGCCCATGCTCGTCGGGAATCCCTTTGTAAAGGCTTCGTAGTGATCTCCTGGCTACACACCTGGGAAGTGTGAATGTGGTTCATAGCCACTGGCATAATGGAGGTTCTTTTAGTCCACCCGGCAACGGGGGATGAAATCACTACATGTGGGTACAGTGGTACAAACTCTGCAGAGTCAAAACTGTCATGACAGCCGTGCTCACGGTCAAGAGCGGCTTGGACTTATTCATGATTAGAGGAGTGATGGTTTTGGAAGTTGTGGATGTTAAGCGGGGAGCTTAACATTGGAAATGATGTTATGGTTATTGGATTATGATGATGGGATGGGATATTAGGGACCATTTCACTTGTGTAGTAATGTAGGTGCCTAATAAGTTAAGGTGATAGGTATTAATTGCGTAGTGCTTTAACCATGAGTTCAACCTCTCCTTGTTCCAGCCATGCATGATATAATTTTCCCACACTTGCTGAGTACCATTGGTACTCAACCTTGCATATTTTGTTGGTTTATATTGTTGCTCAGGTCAAGATAATGAGGTGGTGTATAATGACCAAGACTTTGGACCCGAAGAAGGTTTCTAGGTTCATGGAGACCCCCGGGCAACGCCTGTGATGGAGCCCTCAAGAATAATATTCCACTGCTAGTTTATTTACTTGTGATGAACTTATTATTGTCCATCGAGACATTTGCGATGTAAGACTTATTTATATTCGACACCTGGCTTGTAATAAATGATGCTTCACTATTTGTCATCACATGTATGAGAAAATGATCCTGGCATACATGTGATATTCACTTGGTTGTTCTTCGGAAAAACCGGGTGTGACAATTTGTGTGCTTAACGTGAAGCACATCCGCGACACGATATTAAAGGAGGCACATGACTTACATTATTCCATACATCCCGGCTGTACAAAGATGTACAAGGACCTGAAAACTTGCTATTGGTGGGATGGTATGAAAAGGGACATAGCTGAGTATGTTGCCTTATGTGACACGTGCCAACGGGTGAAGGCCGAACATCAAAGACCCGCTGGACTGTTGCAGCCATTGAAAGTACCCGAGTGGAAGTGGGAAGACATCAGCATGGATTTCATTGTCGGATTGCCACGTACTCGGTCGGGTTACGACTCCATTTGGGTTATTGTGGACCGAATTACAAAAACAGCCCATTTCCTTCCTGTTAGAACCACGTACCGCGTTGCAGAACTAGCCGAGCTGTATATGGAGCAAATCGTGTGTCGCCATGGAGCCCCGAAGAGGATAGTTTCAGATCGGGGTTCTCAATTTACCTCTAGGTTCTGAAAGAAGCTACAAGAAGCCATGGGTACACGGCTAAATTTCAGCTCCGCTTATCACCCGCAAACTAACGGGCAAACTGAGAGGACAAATCAAATTTTGGAAGACATGTTGAGAGCTTGCGCCTTGAAACATGGGCATAGTTGGGATAAGAGCTTGCCGTATGCTGAATTCTCATACAACAACAGCTATCAAGCCAGCTTGAAGATGTCACCTTTCAAAGCATTGTATGGTAGACGGTGTAGAACGCCGCTGTTCTGAAATGAGACCGGAGAGAGCCAAGTGTTTGGGCCCGAAGTGCTGCAAGACGCCGAAAAGCAAGTCCAAACGATACGAGAAAATTTGAAAGCTGCTCAGTCACGACAAAAAGTTTATGCAGACAATAGGCGAAGAAAATTGACCTTTGAGGTAGGAGACTTCGTATACCTTAAGGTATCGCCTATCCGAGGCCAACGACGGTTCAACGTCAAGGGCAAATTAGCACCTCGCTACATCGGGCCATTTAAGATTTTGGGCAAGCGGGGAGAAGTAGTCTATCAACTAGAGCTGCCAACGCACCTCTCTGACGTACACGACGTGTTTTACGTATCCCAACTTAAGAAGTGCTAAAGAGTACCAGAAGAACAAGTACCGATGAATGAGCTCGAGCTTCAAGAGGATCTGACCTATGTGGAGCATCCCGTCCAAATTTTGGACATGAAGGAAAGGGTCACGAGGAACAAAGTGATCCGTCGGTACAAGGTACAGTGGAGCCATCACACAGAAGCTGAAACAACATCGGAGCATGAGGAAGACCTCAAGGCAGAATCCTCTCATCTATTCTCTACGCTATCGAATCTCGAGGGCGAGATTAAGTTCACGGGGGGTAGGTTTGTAACACCCTCAAAATTCATTTCTATGTGCTGCATACATTTTTCATATAGAGAAACATTATAAAATAAGTAGAAAGGGAGAAAAGAACCGTACAAATGGAGGAAGGAACCATCGAAACGGAGAAAGAATCATAAAAATGGTGGGGAATGGGAAAAAGATAGCTGAAATGAGCCAATTCCAATTTGTTGAAGTTGCTGTCGGCACTTCTCCCAGCCCTGCTAGACACGTGGCGCCTTTGAAGCTCACCCCTGCGGAGGGGGTGAGGTCCGGCACTGCTGGCCATGTGGCAGGCCCGGGGCTCGCCTCTGAGGCGAAGGGAGGCCCGACCCGCCAGACACGTGGCGCCTTCGGAGCTCACCCCTGCGGAGGGGGGTGAGGTCCGGCACTGCTGGCCACGTGGCAGGCCCGGGGCTCGCCTCTGAGGCGAAGGGAGGCCCGGCCCGCCAGACATGTGGCGCCTTCGGAGCTCACCCCTGCGGAGGGGGGTGAGGTCCGGCACCGCTGGACACGTGGCGCCCTCGGAGCTCGCCTCTAAGGAGAAGGGACGTCCGGCCCCGCTGGACACGTGGCACCCTCAGAGCTCGCCTCTAAGGAGAAGGGAGACCCGATGCCGCTAGACACGTGGCGCCCTCGGAGCTCACCTCTGAGGAGAGAGGACGTGTGGCCCCGCTGGACACGTGGCGCCCTCGGAGCTCGCCTCTGAGGAGAAGGGAGACCCGGCCCCGCTGGACACGTGGCGCCCTCGGAGCTCGCCTCTGAGGAGAGGGGAAGCATGGCCCCTGCTGGACACATGGCGCCTCCGGAGCTCGCCCCTGCGGAGGAGGCGAGGCCCGGCTTTGCTGGCCGCATGGTAGGCCCCTCGCCTCTGAGGAGAGGGGAGGACTGGCCCCCACAGGACACGTGGCGCCTCCGGAGCTCACACCTGCGGAGATGCGAGGTCATTAGGCGGTTTTTCTCCTGTGCGTGGGGGTACCCGGTACTGAGGGTACCGACACAATTTCCCCAAATTTCCCCCACATTTGGGGGATAAAAATCCCCAAGGCTGCCGCACCTAACTGAAAAGATAAGTTTGTTGAGATCCAAATTGGATAGGACTCTTATTTGAGCTCCAATTGGAGTAGGACTCTCCTTTTCCCCCTTATAAATAGAACCCAAACCCCCCCTTGGCCGCAACCCCTTTCCTTTTTCCCCCTCCCAAGTCGGTGACTTGGAAGCCCTAGCCCCCAACTCGCCGAGTTGGACCCCCCCTCGCCAGAGTTCAGTCGCCGGTGAGCCCGCCGACGAGCCCGTCACGCCTCGCCATCGTCGGAAAAGAGCCGACGATCTGCCCTGCCCTAATCTTCCATAGAAAAACTTCCCGCTGCTGCCATTGCTAGGAGGAAGGCCCTGCCACCGAAAGGAAGTGAGGCAGGTCTTCGTTACCCATATTATGACGTCGCTGCTGTTCTACGCATCCGTTTCTTCGCTTCCTTCAAACAGAAACTTTTTCGTGTGAACAGATCACGTTTTGATCGGTTTTTGACAGTGGAATTGATCTAGATCTTGAGTCAAGATCATAACCACATCCACGCTTGATCCCTACACCCTGCTGGATTGTTGCAACCTTTGAAGGTACCCGAGTGGAAGTGGGAGGACATCAGTATGGATTTCATCGTCGGATTGCCACGTACTCAGTCGGGTTACAACTCCATCTGGGTTATCGTGGACCGATTAACGAAAACAGCCCATTTTCTCCCTATAAGGGCCAAGTACAACGTTGCACAATTAGCCGAGTTGTACATGGAGCAGATTGTGTGCCGTCATGGAGTCCCGAGGAGGATAGTCTCAGATCGAGGTTCTCAATTTACATCTAGATTCTGGAGGAAGCTGCAGAAAGCTATGGGCACACGACTGGATTTTAGCTCCGCCTATCACCCACAAACCGATGGACAAACCAAAAGGACAAACCAAATTTTGGAGGACATGTTGAGAGCTTGCGCCTTGAAACGTGGATGTAGTTGGGATAGGAGTTTACCGTACGCCGAATTCTCCTATAACAACAGCTATCAAGCTAGCTTGAAGATGTCGCCTTTCGAAGCATTATATGGTAGACGGTGTAGAACGCCGCTGTTCTGGAACGAGACCGGAGAGAACTAGGTGTTTGGACCCGAAGTGCTACAAGAAGCTGAAAAACAAGTCCAAACGATACGGGAGAACTTAAAGGCTGCTCAGTCACGATAGAAAGGCTATGCGGACAATAGGCGAAGGAAGTTGACCTTCGAAGTAGGAGACTTCGTATACCTTAAGGTATCGCCTATCCGTGGCCAACGATGTTTCAACGTCAAAGGCAAGCTAGCACCTCGCTACATCGGACCATTTAAGATTTTGGACAAGCGAGGAGAAGTAGCCTATCAACTAGAGCTCCCAACATATCTCTCCGACGTACATGACGTGTTTCATGTATCCCAGCTCAAGAAGTGCTTGAGAGTACCAGAGGAGCAAGTACCAATGGAAGAGCTTGAACTTCAAGAGGACCTGACTTATGCGGAGCACCCTGTCCGAATTCTGGACGTAAAGGAAAGGGTCACCAGGAACAAAGTGCTCCGATGGTGCAAGGTACAATGGAGCCATCACACCGAAGTTGAAGCCACATGGGAGCGTGAAGAAGACATCAAGGCAGAATTCCCTCATCTGTTCTCTACTAACGAATCTCGAGGATGGGATTCAATTTAAGGGGGGTAGATTTGTGACACCCTCATTTCTGGTTTCTACATGTATTCATGTTTCATTTTAGAGGAAGTGGGAACAGAAAAAGAATTTAAAGGATAGCCAAAAAGAACAAGAATCCAGTTCACAAAGAGCGCCGAAGACAACTTCCGAGGCCCGCTGGCCACGTGGCGTGTTCGGAGCTCATCCCTGCGAAGTAGGGGGAGGTCCGCCGCAAAACTGGCTACGTGGCAGGCTCGGGGCTCATCTCCGCAAAGAGGGAGAGGTCCGACCCTGTGGGACACGTGTTGCCGCCAGAGCTAGCCTCTGCGGAAGAAGCAAAGGCAGTTTCGAAGGACACATGTCACCTTCGGAGCTAGTCAACACGGAAATCAGAGGACCAGTCACGCGAGATACATGTCGATCTCGGAGCTCACCTCCGAGAAGGTCCGGTTCTATTGGACACGTGTTGTCACCGGAGCTTATCTCCGGGAGGTCCGTCACTGTTGGACACGTGTTAACCTCGGAGCTCGTCTCTGAGGAAAAAGGAAGGTCCGGCGCTACTTGACGTGTGGCATTCACGGAGCTCACCTCCGAGGAAAGGGAGGTCCGGAATGGATATGTGGCACACCCGGAGCTACCTTCGGAGAGAGGGATGATGCACTGACACGTGGCATGCGCACCTCCAAATAGAGAGGAGATCCTGACCGCCAGGATACGTGGCGCACGCGGAGCTCACCTCCGAAGGAGAGAGGAAGGTCTCGCTCACTTGACACGCGGCACAATCGGAGCTCATCTCTGCGGAAAGGGAGATACCAGGCCCGGAGGACGCGTGGAGCTTCCGGAGCTCATCACCGCGGAGGTAACGAGTTCTGGAGAGGGTTTTTGGATTCTGTACGCATAGAAATACCGGTATGGTGGAGAAACCGACCCGACTTCCACAATGTTACCGCACCAAATCAACTAAAGATAAGTTGTTAAGATTCAACGACAATCCGAATAGAACTCTTATTCGAGATACAATCAGATTAGGACTCTTCTTCTCCCGATTATAAATAGAACCCAGAACCCTTGGCCGAAACCACGAACTTCTTTTCCAACTCCTGAGCCGACGACTTAAAGCCCTAGCCCCCAACTCGTCGAGTAAGCCCATCGCCGTAGTTCAGTCGAGGAAGATCTACGGAAGGGAGCCCAACGATCTGTCTTGCTAGGAGAAGAACATAAGGTAGGTCTCCAATACCACCTTACGACATCGTTGTGTTTTCTTTGCATCTGTTCTTCGATTCCTTTCGAACAGAAGCTTTCTCGTGGACAGATCACTTGTTGATCGGGTTGATCTAAAGACAAGGTCATCGCCACGTCCACATCTGATCCGAACACCTCTGTTCATCATAAAACCATGCAAGAACACGTACAAACCGACCTAATAAAACTAAACTGCATTATAGGATAGCATGCATATGCATCATCGCATCTAGTTAAAGTTTGTGCATGATATTGATTGCTGTGGATCTTGTATGTGCGTGATCCTGCATAGCTGGACAAGCTCAGGGAGCTGTCTACGATGAGCTGCAACAACAAGGTTTCGAGATCCAAGAGCAACCGGAACCGCAAAAACAAGACAAGTGCCGCTTGACCATATTGATCCTATGTTTTGGGAAACTGTTTTGTTTTGCGAAAAGGTGTGTGTGCTGAGTCAAACATGATGGGAAATCCTTTTATAGGAGTTTACTAGCTTTGGTTAAACCACCCTTGTCGCCAGGGATGTTTATGAGTCGGGTATGGTTTTTACTTTTATGCTTCGCTGAGTCTATGGGATTGGGAAGCGAGATAGATGTGTCTAGCTAACTGCACTCGTAATGATAATGAGAAACTGATGTTGTTAATGAACATGGAACGGAGGGAGATCTAGGCAAGCCGGGTTTGTGAATGAGATAGCATGAGATGGTGGTTTACTTGTCGTAGATCTAAGGACCGGTTCATGCGAGCACATGCCAGGATAACAGTGGCACCACAAGGCCAAGTATGGGTGCGGCTTAGCTGACTAATTAGGTATGTTGCTAGATTGTTATGGACCGTGGAAGGCACGGGGAATGGGAGTCGAGTGAGGACTGCACTGGGAACTGCATGGCACAAGAGGGGGCTCGTTGGTGGGAGAACTGGAGATTCTAGCCTGCCGGTGAAACCTTAGTGAGTCCATACATCTAGTAGCCCCTTTGTAAAGGCTATTTTGTGATCTCTTGGCTATACACCGACGGTTGTGTACTGGTATAATGGAGGTTCTGCAGTCGCCGACGGGTGACGAAATCACAAACTTGTGGGTAAAGAGGTGCAAACTCTGCAGAGTCTTAAAACAATCATGATAGCCGAGCTTACAGTCACGAGCGCCTGGCCAACTTCCATGATTAGTTGGGATGGTGATTGGAAATGGTTATTGGTTATGGTTTGGTTTTGGTGTGGTTTTCAGGACTGTTGAGTCCGGGTGATAAGATGAGTTGCATGACTGTTGAGTCATGGCAACAAGGTTTGTCTCGGTGGGAGACGAAGTTGTTTTATGAGATGAAATGGTAGCGAATACGAGATGGTATTCTTGAGATGGTAGCGAATACGAGGAGGTATTCGTGAGCAAGAATGAGATTGGTTGATGACTGGTTGTGACATGGAAGGTAATGAACATAATGGAGGTATGATTGGTATTTTAATACATGTTGGGATTACATTCACTTAAAGATGAGTTGCTGTTTTATCATGTTTTTGATAAATAACATTGCTTTATGCAATGAGCCTTTTTATACCTACCTTGTTATGAGCTACATATCATATTTTTCCGCACTTGCTGAGTACATCATTGTATTCAAACTTGCATTATTTCATCATCAGCAACAGGAGAAGATTATTATGAAGACCAAGTGGAACATTAGACGTGTAAATCTGTTCTCAACCTTGCCTATGGGGATGGAGTAGAGATGGAGCTGCTACTGCTTAGATTGCTTCCGCACTAGTTAGAAGACTTCCGCTGCATAGAAATAAGACTTCTGCTGTTAGATTAAGACTTCCGCTGTGAGCATGAGTCCAAGACTCATGAAACCTTGTAATAAACTCTGTTATTCGTGGTTATATATATTCTGAATTCAGTTTGTGGAACATATGTGTATGTGTGATGAACATCCTGGGCACACATATGCATCAGTTCTCGGTTCCGTAGTTTTTCCACAGAATTGAGGGCGTCACATCGGGTATGGTCGTTTTTTCCTTTTTGCTTCGCTTAATCCACGGGATACGGGAAGCTGAATTAAAACATGGTTAGCTACTGCACTCATATGAATAATGATAATGAGAACTTGATGATGATAATGAGCATGGAATCGGGGGATATCTAGGCAAGCTTGGTTCATGGATGTTGCTGAATGAGATGGTGGTTTACTTGCCGTAGATCTAAGGACCGGTTCATGTCAGCATATGCCAGGAAAACAGTGCCACCACAAGGCCAAGTATGGGTGCGGCTTAGCTGATTAATTAGGTGTGTTGCTAGCTTGTTATGGACCGTGGATGGCGCTGGGAGTGGGAGTCGAGAGAGGACTGTCCTGGGAACTGCATGGCACAAGAGGGGGCCCGTGGGTGGGAGAATGGTGATTCGAGCCTGCCGGTGAAACCTCAGTGAGTCCATACATCTAGTAGCCCCCTTTGTAAAGGCTATTTTATGATCTCTTGGCCATACACCGACGGTTGTGTACTGGTATAATGGAGGTTCTGCAGTCGGCGATGGGTGACGAAATCACAAACTTGTGGGTAAAGTGGTGCCACCTCTGCAGAGTGTAAAACTATCATGATAGCCGTGCTTCCGGTCACAAGCACCTGGCCAACTCACATGATTAGAGGGAAAACTTGGGATGGTTATTCGGTATGGTTATGGTATGGCCATTGGGATTAGTTTTGGGACTGTTTGAGTCAGGACATTGAGTTTGGTTTCGGTTATATGAACATGAGATGGTTATGAATATTTATGAGCATGAGATGAACTTGAGAAAGATTAATGGTTGGTTGAGACTTGATAAATGGTAAATTATGATGGAGGAAAGTTTGCTGTTTTACTTGGATTTATGTTGGGATTAAATTCACCTAGAAATAGTTGATATTTTTATCATGTTTGTGAAATAAAATTTGCTTGCTGCAATGAGCCTTTTTATTCCATACCTTGTTGAAAGCTACATGTCATACTTTTCCCGCGCTTGCTGAGTACGACATATACTCACCCTTGCATTATCACATAAACATCAGCAACAGGAGAAGAGTACTTTGAGGATCATGTGGAGTACTAGGCGTGCGAACTACCGTCAACATGCCTGTGAAGTTGAAGATGGAGCCTGCTGCATTTAATTATTTCCGCTGTCGTTTAGAGACTTCCGCTGCAAGAATAAGTTAGAGATTCATGAGTGAGACGATGAGTCGATGTAATAAAGTACTTAAACACTATTTATTTGTGGTCATATTCTGAATTCAGTTTGTGGATTACATGTGTATGTGTGATGAACATCCTGGGTACACATATGCCTTAACTTGGTTCTGTTTTCGGAACCGGGTGTCACAACAAGGATGGTTAAGAAAACTAGTAAACTCCCATAAAAGGGTTTCTCATCAAGTTGACTCAAGCATACACGTTTTCACAAACAAAATAGTTTCAAAACATGGGATCAATATGGTCAAGGGGCACTTGCCTTGCTCCCGTGATTTGTGTTGCTCAAGCGTCTCGAAATCTTGGTGTTGTAGTTCCTCGTAGATGGCCTCTTGAGCTTGTCCTTCTACTCACAACCACGCACATACAAGATTTACAGCAATCAATCATCATGCACAAACTTTACTCAAGATGCAACGGGGCAGATGAATGCAAATCCTATAGTGCAGTTTTATTAAACCAGTTTGTACATGTTCTTGCATGTTTTAATGGGCTTTCATAGGGTTTTATGATGAACAAGGGTGTAGGGATCAAGTGTGGACGTGGTGAAGATCTTGACTCAAGATCTAGATCAATTCCACCATAAAAAATCGATCAAAACGATCTGTCCACACGTAAGAGTTTCTGCTCGAAGGGGGCGAAGAAAACAGATGCGTAGAAACAGCGGCGACGTCGTAAGATGAATAATGAAGACCTACCTCACTTCCTCCTTGTGGCAGGGCCTTTCTCCTAGCAACGGCAGCAGCGGGGGATTTTTCTATGAAAAATTATGGTAGGACAGATCGTCGGGCTTTTTTTCCGGCGACGACGAGGCGTGACGGGGCTCGTCGACGGGTCTCGACGGCGGGGCTCGATGACGGGGATCGATGATGGGGCTGGATGGCGGGGCTCGTCTGCTGGGCTCGTCGGCGGGGCTCACCGGCGACCAAACTATGGCAGGGGGTGGCCAACTCGGCGACTTGGGAGGGGGAGGGGGCTGCGGCAAAAGGGGGGGTGGGCTGGGGTTGTATTTATAAGGGGGGAGAAAAGAAGAGTCCTAGTCCAATTGGAATTCAACCAAAGACTCCTAGTCCAATTGGGACTCAACCAAAGAGTCCTAGGGTTTTCCCCCTCTAGGCTGCGGCTACATTGGGGATAAATTCCCCCCAAATGTGGGGGAAATCCCCTTTTGGGAAATTGGGGAGTTTGAGAAATTTGGGGGAATTTGGGAATGGCTCATTTCAGCTATCTTATTTCCATCTCCCTCCATTCCTATGTCCCTTTTTCCATTTCTATATTCCCCTCTCCATTTCTATGTCCCTTTCTCCATTTCTATATTCCCTTCTCCATTTCTATGGTTCTTTCTCCATTTCTATGGTTCTTTCTCCATTTATACTTCTTTTCAAATGCTTCTCTACATGAAAAATGTATGCAATGTATAGTAATGAATTTGAGGGTGTTACAGGAGAACACTCATACCAACATGGGCTAGGTGGTGATGCCACAACCAACCCATGGAGTATTTAGCAACTAGACAAGTCTCAAGTTCCACTCTATATGATGAAAAAATTACCAGTAAGACTTTCCTTTCATATGACATTTGAATGATAAAGAATCTTCCCTTTGATACATGAGCACACCAACATTTATGAACAAACAGTTATAACCTATATAACACATCGCAAAATAGATAGTAAATTGTAGTTCAATGATTTAACCAAAAGAACATTTGAAGTTGAAGGAGTATTGGAAAAAACAACTTTTCCAAGACCAATTACCTTTTCCTTTCCATTATCTCCAAACACATTGTTCTAATTCAATAAATGATTTTCTTCAAATGATGAGAACATACTTTTGACTCCAATCATGTGATTGGTGCATCCACTGTCAATCATCCAACCTATTGATGAGTGGATTAAACCCAATCTTTTGAAACATAACTCGATTGAGGTGGTGATCCCGATGTTGATGATCTGAGGCTCCGAGCAGAACATCAGAAACCTCTACAATCACTACATCATCCCTCCATTAGTTATGTATTATGCGCACATGATCGAACTTCCCAACATGGCTATTCTATTTAAGTGCAACCGAGGACACGAGCAAGAATGAATAAGAAGCTGTCGGGACTAAATTGCTGAAGTTTGGGTTGCACAAACCAAAGAACGGAAAAAAATGTTGTATAACAGATTAACCTATGTAAAACTCACATAAACTAGCCAGTGGCTACTTTATATATAGCCTAGCAGGGATTGATCTAGACCGTGCCTCTAATGGGATCCAACTCGATAAACAACCCAATGGCTTAAAAGACAGTGATGCAACAACTTAAAAAATTCTAAATACTTTATTTTGATAATTCCTATTGACCCCAGTTGAATTTGGACGTGAGTATGATGCAATCGAAAATAATATCTTCTTAGGTTTGAATCCATATGTAAAACATCTAAAATGGAATCCTTTTGTGTTTTGAGCGTTAGTTTAAAGATGAAATGCTGCTAGACTCTGAGTTGAACCCGAAGTCAGTGAGGTTTAGAGTATCCGCTTTGGACCGTCTAAGGTCAGATGATTATTATGTAAGGTAGGTAAAAGCTTCTTCACCATATGCTTTGTAGGATAAATTGTGGCTATCAGCTAAACTAAATTCCAGTATGTGTGATAACTCGAGCCACTGGGTATTGACTTACCGATACAAAGGGACACATCGATATATAATATGGTTGTGTTTGGTTGTCTCGCGTCTAGCCCTAGCTAGGATCCAAACCAGAGGTTAGTCTAAGCCTGGCTGCACCAATGCCTTTACTCAGTGTTTGGTTGCATATAGAAGGTAATTAAGCCTGTCTTTGTTTAATTTATGCTTGTTTGGTTGGCTGCTTTGCCTTGAGTATGTTCAACCCCTATGTGTTCTGGTAAGCCTACCTTGCAATCACCTCTCCATCTCTGGCTGTCAAATGGTTTGTATTATCTGCTAGATTGCCGACAGCCATGAAGCTACTCTCTTTGTCCCCATCCTCTCGCTCCTCCCTGTCTCCTCTAACCCTCCATCAAATAGTTGAAGACGAAGAGGAGTGGCGAGCGAGGAGGCAGAGGCGGTGTTGAGGAGGAAGTAGCCGGCGACGAACTCGAGCCAGCAGCAACGGCCAAATATTCGATGGCCGTTTATTCAATACATGTCATCAGACCTCCACTATGATCATCGCAAGAACACTCATCTCCCACCACTGGTATGGTAACTGATCAATAAGAGGAGAGTGGCAGCAACTACTAACCAAACCGACTCCTCCAGTGATCGTGCGAGCCTGCCAGCTCGACGCCACTACAGGAAACAGGGCAACATACGACAACCTGTATAACATACGACGGCTAGCTGTCGTATATAAACTTACATACGACGGCAGCAGAGGCTGTCGTATATAAGTTTATATACGACAGTACAACCGTCGTTTAGTATATGGCTGTCGTATATAATTGTTATATACGACAGCAAACCCTAGGCTGTCGTATATAGCAGTTATATACGACAGCCAAACCGAGGCTGTCGTAAATAAGCCTTATTTACGACGGCCCATGGTGTGGCCATCGTAAATAAGGCTTATATACTCGTGGGCCCGGGTCGGCGCGGGCATTCACGCCCGCGCCGACCCGAGCCCGAGCAGCCCTAAACGCCCCGGACGCCGCCCGCCGCCGCCCGCCCGCCGTCGCCAGCCGCCGCCCGCCCGCCGCCGCCCGGCCGCCACCCCCGCCAGCCGGCGCCCCGGCCGCCCCGGCCGCCCCCCCGGCCGCCCCCCCCCCCCGGCCGCCGCCCCGGCCGCCCCCCGCCCGCCAGCCGCCACCCGCCCGCTAGCCGCCGCCCGCCCGCCGCCGCCAGCCGCCGCCCCGGCCGCCCCCGCCAGCGCCCCGGCCGCCACCCCGGCCGCCACCGCCGCCAGCCGTCGCCGCCCCGGAGGTCCCCGCCCCAGCCTCCACCCCGCCTCGGCCGCCGCAGCCTCGCCACACCGCCCCCACCGCACTGCCACGTCGCCGCACCGCCAGGACGTGCGCCCGTCGCGCTGTGCGCCGCCGCACCGTGCCGATCCGCCTCCATGCCATCAGCTGCCCGCCTCGCCGTGTGCCGCTCGCCGCGCCGCCTCCACCGTGAGGTAAGTCGCCCGCCTCCCTCCCCATCTAGAAAGTTTGGTTTTTTAATTACCAATTGTTTAGATTATGCTTGTTTGTTTTTTATTGTTTAGTGGATAATTTCTTAGATTTAGATGAATTGATATGTTAAGTTTAATTATTGCCCAGGTTTATTTGAATTGCTAGCTAGGTGTTTTTTTAATTGCTTAGAATTGATAAGCTTGTTAACTACGGTAATTATGTTTGTTTAGATGAGTTGTTAATTGCTTAGATGATTAATAGATATGAGTTAATAGTTTAATTGATTATTGTTTTGATTGTTTGAGTGTTTAAAAGTACTATATGTACATAAATGGGCTTAGGGCCCGATACGACCCATTTAGTGGTAACGTATACGTCTACAAAAGCACGATGTGAACAACCTAGGCCGCCTCGCCCTACCCCCACCCCCTCCCCCCCCCCCCCCCCCCCGCGGCGTTCGGCCTCCGATCCCCCATCCCTTCCCCCCCCCCCCCCCCCCGCGGCTTAGCCAGCACTCGGCCTCCGACACTTTGCCGCGGAACTGCCAATCCTTCGGCGCTCGGCCTCCTCCGCCGCGGGACTGTCGATCTGCCGGCACTCGTCGGCCTCCATTGACCGGCTGTCGCGGATCTGCCGGCGCTCAACCTCATATGAATGCAGGTCAGTCTGCTCCCCCTCTCCCCCCCCCCCACATTGGTTTCCTCCGTCGACGGCGCCACCCCCGCCCCTTCCTTTCCCGGAAGATGTATCACCTCCTGTGCGCGGGCGCCGCCGCCGCCTCCCCTTTGTGCAAGCGCCGCCGCCGTATTCACCTGCCTTACGCCGGGATCTAAGGCGATGGGACGCCTTACGATCCCCAGGCGCCTTACCGCTTAAGCGACGCTTAAGCGACGCCTTAACAACTATGAATCTTTCCTTCTCTCTATTGTTCTTTCCTCTCTCTCTCTCTCTCTTTGAAATCACTCAAAAATGAAAGATTGACGTAAACCTTTACAATATGCGTCACCCGTTTCGAACCAGCCCGTCTCACACGTGTTACGCATGTGAGGCGTGTAGGTTCAGAATTGTCCCTTTTTTGACAGCCTAGGAGTGACCGAGAGGGCATGCTTATAATGAGACGCGGGGTCTAGATTTGGACGTAGTTTCGACAGCGTAACCCTAATGTTCTCCGCTGCTCCATTTTTGGACGTGCAGTTGGAGAACAGCGGGGTTATGCTGCCGAAATTTCGTCTGAATCTAGACCTCGTGTCTTGTCATAAGCATGTTCGTCTCGGTCACTCTTGGGTGGGTTTAGGACCTATCCTTTCCAATAGATATAGGTCCGTGATATAAATAAATAATAAACTAACTATAAATTCTTTGACTTAAAACTGCAGAGTTAAACATGAGTGAAGACCGTAGTTGGATGTATACCGGTTGGAACAAGGCAACTGGTCACTCAGATGAGTGGTATGCCGGGACAGACGGCTTTATTGATCGAGTGTTCTCGTTGTCTACGACCAATAAAGTTCGTTGTCCATGTGCGAAATGCCGGAATACTAAGTTTTTGGACAAAACGACATTGTCATTACACTTGTGCAGAAACGGTTACATGCCATATTATGAGGTCTGGAGTTTCCACGGCGAGTCTGCTCCTCGAGCCGTTCATGTAGTGGAAAATGATGATGATTGTCCGGGTGTTGACAGAATTGATGAGATGTTACAAGATATACAAACGGAGGATCCGCCCACAAATGAGGCACACACATTCTTTAATCTCTTGAAAGCTTCTGAAGAGGTGTTGCATGATCATACTGAAATGACTCTTCTTACTTTCATGACCAGATTTATGGCAATCAAATCTAAGTATTTCTTCTCTAATAATTGCTACAATGATATGATGAAACTTATCAGCGATGCTCTTCCACAACCTCATAAACTGCCCAAAGATATGTATCACTCAAAGAAATTACTATCTGGACTGGGTATGAAATATGAAAAAATTGACGTGTGTCCAGATAACTGCATGCTATTCTAGAAAGAGCATGACAAAGAGAAGAATTGTTTAAAGTGTGGAAAATCGAGGTTTCTTGAAGTTGTCAATGATGATGGTGATAAAGTAATGACAGAAGTTGCACATAAGCAATTGCGTTACTTGCCTGTGACACCTCGGTTGAAGCGGCTGTTTTTTTCTAAAAGATCTGCTAGACACATGAGATGGCACAAAGAAGGTGTGCGTGAGAACAAAGATGTGTTGACTCATCCGTCGGACGGTGATGCATGGAAGTCTTTGGACTCTTTTGATCCTGCTTTTGCTAGTGATGCGAGGAATGTTCGCATCGGGTTAGCGACGGATGGTTTTTCACCTTTCAGTACAAATGCCACACCATACTCCTGTTGGCCCGTCTTTGTTATTCCGTACAACCTACCACCTTCTCTTTGTATGAAGTACGAGTTTATGTTTCTTAGCCTCATTATACCAGGACCAGATCATCCGGGATCACGTATCAATGTGATGTTGAAACCATTGATTGAAGAATTGAAAACGTTGTGGATTGGAGTTGAAGCGTATGACTGTTACAAGAAGCAGAAATTCAACCTTCGAGCTGCTTATTTGTGGTTTGTCCATGATTTCCCTGCGTACAACATGTTTTCTGGATGGAGCACACATGGTTGTTTGTTGTGTCCCATATGTGCGTCTGACACAGAGTGTTTTCGACTTACATACGGTGGCAAGATAAGCTACTTTGATTGTCATAGGCGTTGGCTTCCTCGAAACCACCCATTCAAGCAACAGAGGAATGTCTTCAGAAAAGATACTGTTGTCACTAAGGAACCACCTAAATGCCTAAGCGGGTGTGAAGTATCCGATGTGTTGGACTCACTAGTCCCTGATGAAGCTCGCCCTGGATTCTTTGTAGGTTACGGAAATGTTCACAACTGGACTCATGTATGTGGAGTTTGGGAGCTACCATATGTGAAGTCATTGATACTGATGCATAATATTGATGTAATGCATCAGGAGCGTAACATGGCCGAATGTATCATAAGCACGTGCATGGATATCACGGGCAAAACGAAAGACAACTTAAAGGCTCGAAAGGATTTGGCCGAGATTTGTAATCAACCTACTTTTGAGCTTTCTGAAAGTTGTGGTAAGCCATGTGCTTCGACCTAATGAAAAGAAACAAGTTATGGAATGGTTGAAAACTTTGAAATTCTCAGATGGTTATGCTGCTAGTCTGAGACGAGCCGTGAATGTTAAAACGGGAAAGCTCACTGGGTTGAAGAGTCATGACTATCATATAATAATGGAAAGACTCTTACCTGTTATGTTTCGGGGATATCTGGATGACGCGGTGTGGAAGGTGTTAGCTGAGCTATCATTATTCTATAGGCAGTTATGTGCCAAAGAAATAACGAAAGACATGATGGAGAACTTAGAGAAGGAGATACCTGTACTTTTATGTAAGATGGAAAAAATATTTCCTCCTGGTTTCTTCAATCCAATGCAGCATCTTCTTATACATCTTCCATTCGAAATAAAAGTTGGTGGTCCTGTGCAATATAGATGGATGTACCATATTGAAAGAGCATTGAGATATTTGAAAACTATGGTTGGCAACAGAGCAAGGGTTGAAGGGTGCATTGCCGAAGCATTTACTCTAAAGGAAGTAGGTTACTTTTCTAGTTTCTACTGTGCAGAGGAAAACAATGTCAATACTTCGGCAATGCGATACAATGTAGATGACGAACCATCAGTTAGTGATCTCTCTATTTTTAAATCGAGGGGAACTACTATTGGCAGCAGTACATCATACGATTTTACTGAAGGAGAAAGGACTGCTGCTTTACTCTACATGTATACTAATATCGATGGCATGGAGAAATATTTCGAGTAAGTGTTTCTCTTACATTTATGATAATTATTGTATTTACCAATACATGTATGCTAATGTCGATCACATATGTTTTGTGTGTACAGTGAGTTCCACAACCAAAACTAGAAACATAAGCATCAACCAACGAAAAAGCAAGTAGAAACGATGCGACGGGCTGGAATTAATGGAGGGCCTAATCTCTTATCCTGGTTTCGAGCTTATGTATTAGCGAACACAAACATCCATCAAGATTTACGACAACTATCTTATGGATTAGTGAAAGTTAGAAGCTATGGTCGATAAGACGTAAATGGCTTCCGATTCTGTACAACTCAATTTGAAACTCTTCGTCCTCTCGCAGCAACATCAAATTGCGGAGTTGTGACGAGAGCAATCAACTCACAAGGGAAAGAAACCAATTACTATGGAATCATTAACAAAATTCTGGAATTTACTTTCGCTGGCAATAAAGAACTTCGAGTGGTGTTCTTTGATTGTGATTGGTTTGATAACAATCATGGAACTCGAGAAAATCAATTTGGCATGGTGGAAGTGAATCACAACGAACGCTTACGAGGTTTAGATACATACGTTCTTGCACATCAAGTGGAACAAGTGTATTATCTACCTTATCCATGTAAGAAGCTTAGCACTTGGTGGGTGGTATATAAAGTGAATCCTCGTGAGCGCTTGTATACTCCTGGAGATGATGGTTATCATGATAGTGGAGACACTGAAGAAGTTTACCAAGATGAAGAGTTGTCAGACTCTTTTATCGTCGAGCCTGGTGCAAGACTCGATAACTTAGTAGGAGACGTTGCAGATGTAGAGACATCTACAATGCGAAAGCGGAAACGTAAACAGCTCAAGACGACAGATCGCGATGTTGATGATCGTGATGTTGATGATCATGATGTTGATGAATTTTGAAACTGATTACGAGTAATGTTCTTTTAAATGAAAGTGACATTAATTATCGCTTACATTACTTTTGAAACTGATTAGGAGTAATTACTTTTTAAACTGATTAGGATGTCGTCAAGCAAGGGTTCAAAGGGTTCAAAGGGGAAGAAGGCGCCGAGTGTGAGGGGTTTCCTCCCCTCGCAGGAGAGAGACGACTACTTCTACGGTTCCACTTACAGCGGGAGCAGACGCACTCAGCTGTTAAGTGCGTGTCCAGAGTTGCGGGACAGGGTTGTCAGTTTGCAGCGTACAGAGGTAAATTTTTCTACAATGCACAAAATTATTAAAATCACTTTTTCAATTTAACTTACTTACTTTACCGTTGTAGTCTGATTCGGACTATGAGTCCGAGGCCAGAGCGGCACCTCAGGAGACGGGTACGCAGCGCAGCGTGCCCTCGGGGAGCGAGCTCTCTGGTAGCCAGCCCTCCGGCAGCCACCCCTAGGGTAGTATGCCCAGCGAGCCCGAGGGCACCCAGCCTGAGGACACGTCCGGTGACCAGCCTTCTGGGTCACCAGACGTGGTGCCGCAGCGGAGGAGACGTACGAGGAGGAGTAACTTTGTTGGTCCTCCACCTATTTCTAGAGAGCCGGTAATTATTCGTCCGGTTGGAGACAGGTAACACATTAATAAAGTATTCATTTCTATTTGTTCTCAAAGACTATGATCTTACTTGATGACTTAACAAACGTCTTTTTAGTTCTTCGGAGGACCTCTCGTACGATGGGCAGAAACACCACAGGACAGTGAATAGTTGCATCGGGAACTTAGTGCGTCTGCACTACCCCGGTGCGATCGATGGACGTGCAGCTACATCGTGGGACGACTACGCGCACGTTCCTCACCCGGAGAACGACAACCTACAGGGAGTCGTGTGGGCAGATTTTTGGGTAAGTAACTTTCATAAATATTTGAAGTTTCAATTCTTTATGTTCCTTCAAATATTAATGTGCGTATATGTCGAACTGTGTTGGCTTCCTACAGCTCAGGTACCGCCTTGAGGACCCGGCTGAGCAGATGGATCACGCCTGCTCCGTGTTCGAAGTGAACGCTCGAAAGCTTGTTATGCAAATGCTTTCGAACGCTCGGAGTCAAGTAGTTAACGACTACTTAAAGCTCCACGACCACGAGGTTGGGTCGTTCAGAGACGTCTCCGACACGTACTTGACGGAGGAGCAATACGCAGAGGTAAGTTGCGTAATCTTTAAATTGTTCATATTAATTTTGCTAAGTAACATCTAATGAACTACGCATGTGTGCAGGTTAGTGTCCCTTGGTTACAGGGACGAACTGAAGATTACCGAGCCCATTGCAGGTATTGGGCTAGCGATGAGTTCATCGCTAAGTCCAAGAAGGCTCGAGATGCCAGAGGGAGCTTAGGGAAGCACGGTATGGGCGTCCAAGGTTTTGTGCGAATGGCTAAACGGATGGTAAGTTTCTTGGTAGTTTTTATTATATTCATAATGTAGTATTGTTCGTACTAACATATGTTCATAGGAAAAGGAGACCGACGTGCGACCGAGTGCTACTGCGGTCTATAGGAGAGGTCACACTGACCCTTCTCAGCCGGAGCAGTGTAGTCAGTACGCAGCGGAGCGCCTGGTAAGTTTCATGACCTCTGAAATTATTTGACACTATATATGTTGTTGAACTTACACAATTTCATTATTTTTCAGACTAGGTATGGGCAAGAGGCTGTGAGGATACACGACGAAGGGTTCGATTGGGAAAACTCCCCGAACATCGACCCTCAAGCAGCGTATGCAAGTGGAGGTGGAAAAGCACACGGAAGGTGAATTCATTTACTTTCATTGTTTTCAATTCAAGATTATTTAATTTTACCTTGAATTGATTCTTTTTTTAGGCTTGCCATATTCTCTGGAGTCGTCAACTCTAGGGAGGCATGACTTGCGAGAGGCAGCTCCTCGCAGTCTTCGGTTGCTGGCGCAGGCTCCTCCAGCCGCCGTGTCACCGAGAGAGATCTCGAAGTCATGGCGCTTCGGGAGAGCTTGGCTCGGCAGGAGGAGGCCTTGGCGAGAGAGCGAGAGAACAACAGGGCTGCCATGGCGTACCATGCGTCCTATATGGCACAGATGCAAGCGGCAATGGAAGTAAGAAACATATAATTATAATTTAATTACATTGCATTTCAATTAGTTTTGTAAATTGTAATGTTTGAAATGACAGGCGCTAGCTCGACGACAAGGGCAACAAATCCAGATACCGTTGTGGCAGCCACCTCCATTCGTGCTGGAGCCGTCGCCACCACAGGAGCAGTTTTCTGGAGTACAGGTATAAAAAGAAAGTTACATTAAGTGGAAGCCCCAACCGCTAAGAATCCTAATGAATCTAGAAAAACAATTGTAAACTTGTACATATGTCACTGTATTTCGCAGGGATCAGGGACGGAGGTTCAGACTCCATCGCCACAGCTAAGGGCGCCAGGTTCGCCGCGGCATGATGACTTCTTCGCTCCCGGAGGTAGTGGAGGGGCTAGTAATCAATAGATTTGTGATTTTTTTTTTATTGTGTGGATGTCAGACTTCGTGATTGTCGATGTGTACTATTGCACTTTGTTGTGAATTTATATATCAAACTGTTTTGTTGTTGTCTATTAATTTGGATGTGTAGCTGGCCATCGAGCCAGGTTAGCCATTTTCTGTTTTTTTTTAAAATGGAAAAGCTTATATACGACGACTTGCATAGTTTATATACAACGGCCGCTATACATGGCCGTCGTAAATAAGCCTAAATTATATACGACGGCTGGGCCAGGCTGTCGTATATAAGCTCTTATATACGACAGCTGTTGTATACGACAGTCAGGGTCCAACAGCTGTCGTATATAAGCCCTTATATATGACAGCCAGGGCCCAGCCGTCGTATATAAAGGCCCTGGCCCACTGGGCCAAGTCTACGAAACGGGCCGTTGTATATAAGTGTCCATCGTATATATATTGTTATATACGACGGTGCCGTCGTATATAACTATATATACGACGGCCACAAACTGTCGTATATAAACAACTGTCGTCATATATAAACTATATACGACGGCTTCTGCTTTATATACGACGGTTTTAGCCGTCGTATGTTGACGGAAATCCTGTAGTGCGCGTCGTGCTCCATTGACGCTCGCATCAACGTGCCATTTCCTTCACCGAGAAACCACACCGACGGGCAATGGAGAAAAACCAGGAGGACGCATATAATTGAGTACGATTTCGTGGAAGCTGGTTGATTGATAACGTGTGCGCAGCTCGCACGTCGCAGCCAGCCAGCCCAGCTGATTGATTGTTGATGGATCGATTGCATCGCTGTTTATTGAGATGGGAGTGGCGTGCAACTGACACCAGCTTGTTGTAGTAGTGTGATGCATGCTCCGGCTGCTTGGAGCACAAATCACGGCGCTCCGCACGCACCCTCGGAAGTCCAGATCAAGCTGCAGTCATTTTTCGCTGTCAGGTCAACCCTCCCACCTGATCAGAGTGATTGTAAAGCTATTTAACTGCTAGTGATATGCTAATTCCACCACCCTAAATGCACGAATCATGCAGTGGCAGGTCCTGATTTTCCAAGAATTGATTATCCACCACGATGCCGAAGCTCGGCGGAACACAGTTTGAGGCTGTAGCCGTCATCCCGTCCACGCTGGCCCCTCTTTCCTCGCTATAAATAAACGGCGAGCCTGGTCCGAACCAAACCCGACCCCCTGCGCCACAGGAGGTCCTCCCTCTCCTATCCTCTTCGTCTCCTTCACCCGTCGCCCGCCGACAAAGCAGAGGTAGACCCGCTGAATCCCTCGCCGAGATCTCGCTCCTCCCCTCTCTTTCGCTTAGATAGTCCGGTCCGCGCACGTTGCTCTCTGGTTCGGCCGGATTTGGCAAGTTTCTTGGTTTCGTCCATTCCGGGCGTACCCAGGTTCTTGCATCCGGTTCCTTTCCAATCTGAGCCTCAGCCTTGTGTGATCCTTGCCGTATCGGTTTTCGCCATGTGAATCTGAGGTCGCTGCGGCTGTCGACCTGGTTCGTTGGCCGGATTAGGGAGGCCTGTTGACTTTGCGGTGCCATGGATTTCCAAGATACAGTTCTCGCGTTCCGTCCACCCCCCGGTTCTGTGCGGTGAATAGAGCCGATCTCAAGAACGTTTGATGTTCTATGTTTCAAGGGCTCGCTCTGGAATTTTAAATTTCCATATAACTTTATTTGAGCAATTCGGCTTGCCATTTGGGAAAGTTGGTATGAAACGGTAGGAGTTGCTTACTCTGTTTGCACATAACAATTAGAGAAAAGTGGGCTTACATTTGCATTATCTAAATGCACTGTTTTTTTTGTGTACTCAAAGATCCATGCCTGTTTTGTTCTGTCAAGTATGCTTGTGCTCTGTTTTTACTCTACTCTTTTTATCTTGCCATTGTTACTATTATGTTTTAGTTAACTGGATCTGCAACGGTACTCAAGTAGCTTAAACGTCCAGGGCATTTAAATTTTAGACTCCCTGCTGCCACATCGGATTTTTTATTTACCACTAGCATGCACTACTATGTTGGAAATCTGGGGTTAATTTCCTCTAAATTTCCCTCCTTTTCGTTGATTTATTCTCAATGGGGGGCTATATATATAGCCCCAAATTACAGAGTCCTAATCTAATACTACCTAGACTCCTACTTTTATTTGACTTGGACTCTATCTCTAACACTAATTACTCTAGAAAAACGGGATTATATGTAACAATCACCCCCTAATCTCGTTTTTCTAGATCACGCTCACACTACTTAGGAGGAAACACACTTCCACCCTACACACACATTTGGGGTGGACACTTCACCCTGCACACACTAGAGGATGGGCACTACATCCCCCCCCCCCCCCCCCCCCCCCCGAGATGGGCACTACATCTCGGACACGAATTTGGGTTGGGCACTACAACCTTGGAGTGGGCACTACACTCCTGAGGTGGGCACTACACCTCGAACACTCTATTTTGGGATGGGCACGTCTTCATCCCCAGAATGGTCGCATATTCATCCTACACACAAATTCGGGTTGGTCACATCTTCAAGCCCAGGATGGACTCATCTTCATCCTGCACTTGATCTCGGAATGGACGCATCTTCATTCCGACCACATACTCGAGATGGTCACATCTTCATCTCGAGCACAACTCGCATTGGTTTGCTCTTCCTCACGCGACAGAGCACCCAATATTCTTCTTCTTCACCTTCATCATCGTGGCGATAGCATCTTGGGTCAGTGATCTCGTACTCTTCCAAGATCCATCTCGTGCTATGACGCTTTCCGAGTTCTCCACGCATGTAGAAGCAAAACTTAACCATACACCACTGCACCACAACTCCCATGTAGGAAATTGACTGTGCACACTTGGTCGCGCTATGCTTCCAGATGCCGCCGCTGCCGGACCGCTGTACTCGAGGCTTGCTCCGCCTGTGTAACGTGAAGAAATATCCCAAGTCGCGTAGACCGTAGTTCGCCAAGAGGTCCCACGGCGTCACATTATAGAAGTCCGCTTCTACCACAATGCCCGCCTCACGCGGTGGAAAACCACACAGCTGTGGTCGAATAAAGTGAAGCACCGGCTCATCCTCCGTTGGTCTGAAAGTCGAATCACCCGCCGTGTTCTGTTCTGCAGACACCTCCTTGGTCGTGGGCTAGCACTTGACTTCCTCTGTTCCACTTCGGGTGGCTTTAGCAAATAACACTTCCTTAGCTTGTGGCCAGCAGGCCCAGCCCAACCAGCCCTCTTCACTGAAACCCTAGCACCTAACAGCAGAACAGCCGCCGGCTTCACCTTGTGAGCGCCGCCGCCTTTCTCTTCAAACCAGCCGCCACTTCTTCCTCCTCTCTGAGAAACCCTAGCAGCAGCCGCTTTCTCCCTGGAGATCCCGTCCTTGCACACCGCGTAGCCCTGCACGACCTCCTCCCCTCCGACCGCCACCGAGCTCCCCCTGTGTGATCCGGCTGGCCACGTTCGATCGCTTCTCGCTGCCGGCCGTTAGCGGCTCCGTGCCAGCACAGTCGCCGCCGAGGATGCCTCCCGCAGAGCGCGCGCCCGCCGCCCTTGCCGCTCGCGCCCTGGCCGCGCTCCTCGCGCCCTTGCGTTGGCGGCCGCGCCGTGCGCTGCCCGCAGCCCTGAGTCGACAGCGCCCTCACCTACGTTGTTCGCTGCTAGATTCAAGCCACCTCAACGTCGATTCCACCCAAGCCACCTGGGGGTTGGCCGCTCCGGGAGCACGCCCTCCCGGGGCAACACGAGGTTAGATCTTGAACCCTAGCTCTGATGCCAAATGTTGGAAATCCAGGGTTAATTTCCTCTAAATTTCTCTCTTTTTCATTGATTTATTCTCAATGGGGGGCTGTATATATAGCCCCAAATTACAGAGTGCTAATCTAATTCTACCTAGACTCCTACTCTTATTTGACTTGGACTCTATCTCTAAACTAATTACTCTGGAAAAAGGGGATTATATCTAACATACTAGTTGCAAAGATTCTCCCAAGCAGTGATTGGCTTATTATTTGGGAGTATCTTGTCTTGTATGAATTATATGTGACACGTTGACGATACATTAATAATCTGGACTTTACCAACTGATGTGTACAATTCAGTTGCTTGTCGTATATACTATTTTGTTTCCCACATCTGTTCTCTTTAAAAATGGAAATTTTCATCATGAGATCCATGCAATTTTATTATAGTCTTGACTAACTGTCAAATCTGAAGAGATTCCTGCTAATTCTTATGCATGATTTAACTATTCTATGTACTCATTTTTGCTTAAAATTCCCTAAAATTACAGAATGGGTAGCAGCGAGAAGACCGTTTCTGCTTATGGCGAGTACACATATGCTGAGCTGGAGAGGGAGCCCTACTGGCCATCTGAGAAGCTGAGGATATCAATTACAGGGGCTGGTGGTTTCATTGGATCTCACATTGCTCGCCGTCTGAAAAGTGAGGGACATTATGTCATCGCCTCTGACTGGAAGAAGAATGAACACATGACTGAGGACATGTTCTGCCATGAGTTCCACCTGGTTGATCTCAGGGTGATGGACAATTGTCTAAAGGTTACCAACGGCGTTGACCATGTTTTCAATCTTGCTGCTGATATGGGTGGCATGGGGTTCATTCAGTCAAACCACTCTGTGATCATGTACAACAACACCATGATCAGTTTTAACATGCTCGAGGCTGCCCGTATCAACGGTGTGAAGAGGTAAGCCACTTATTTTCTTAACTGGCTCCAATATGATGTAGCTACCTTCATGATTAAATAGACATGTGCATCTAGGTCTGGCCTAGTTTAGGCGTATTATTGTGGATTTTGTATCGAACCAGAACCTTGGTGTTGCATAGAAACACGTTTATTGAACATGTTAGTCTAACCCTCATGGAGCTCTGAGTACAGATTGAGCTCGTCCACTTTCCATGAATCTAGTTTTTTTTGTATGTAGTCAAGTTGATACCTAGAGACCCCATAGCACTTTTGATACAACTAGAACTATTTTTGTTTACTGTGTACATGTAGGTGTGCTACTTTTATGTGCTGTCTCCACTTGACATTTCCGACCAATATTCACCCATATTTCATTATTTTGTCTCTTCGGCCATCCAGGTTCTTTTATGCCTCCAGTGCATGCATTTACCCAGAATTCAAACAGCTTGACACAAATGTGAGCTTGAAGGAATCCGATGCCTGGCCTGCGGAGGTGTGTTCATCTGAAATATAATGACTTTTAGTTAGATAAATAGTAATAAAAAATAATCCTTATTGATTGCTTACCTCTCAGCCTCAAGATGCTTATGGCTTGGAGAAGCTTGCAACTGAGGAGCTGTGCAAACACTACACCAAGGACTTCGGCATCGAGTGCCGTGTTGGCCGTTTCCACAACATATATGGCCCCTTCGGAACATGGAAAGGTAGGCCTATCTATTCTATTGGAAAATGGCCATACATTTTTTTGACTCCTAAAGCAATAATTCTTTTTGTAATGCTTTTCTTTCCAAGGTGGTCGTGAGAAGGCACCAGCTGCCTTCTGCAGAAAAGCTCAGACTTCAACTGATAGATTTGAGATGTGGGGTGATGGTCTGCAGACCCGATCCTTCACTTTTATTGACGAGTGTGTTGAGGGTGTTCTGAGGTAGATATCCGCTTCTCGCATCATCCAGTGTCATACTAAACCGTTGTGTTTGCAGGGTAGAAATTGAAGGTTAACATGCTATATTGTGAATGCTGTCCAGATTGACAAAGTCAGACTTCCGCGAGCCAGTGAACATTGGAAGTGATGAAATGGTTAGCATGAATGAGATGGCTGATATCGTTCTCAGCTTTGAGGACAAGAAGCTGCCCATCCACCACATCCCTGGTCCAGAGGGGGTTCGTGGGCGTAACTCTGACAACACTCTGATCAAGGAGAAGCTTGGCTGGGCCCCGACAATGAAGCTCAAGGTATGCCACAATCTTATATATGTTTTCATTTATATTGTAATAATGCTGGAAATATCCGTATCTTCATGCTGAGACTGGGCACACAAACCCATACATGTGTGGTTACAATCTAGGCTCAGCATTACCCAAAAGATACGTGCATGTGTCAATATGGTGCTGACGTGTTCTTGAGAAAGGTTGCTGTTGATTCTAAATAATTTGTAGAACTTGCAAGGTACAAGTTGTGACTAATTTTTGAACGATCTGCAGGATGGGCTGAGGTTCACCTACTTCTGGATTAAGGAGCAGATTGAGAAGGAGAAGACCCAGGGGATCGACATTGCTGTCTACGGCTCCTCCAAGGTGGTGTCCACCCAGGCGCCAGTGCAGCTGGGCTCCCTCCGTGCCGCTGACGGCAAGGAGGGCCTTTGAGTCTGCCGGCGCATGGGATTGCTGGGACTCTGGATGGTAGAATATAGGGAGAGCAAGCATGTTTGAACCCTTTCGGCTTGAGCAGATGGTCATGTTTTACCCACCACTCCATTCATTTTTTTGTGTCTTCCTGTTGCATGTACTCTTTCGATCACAATGTGCAAATAAGATTCGCTGCTATAGTCTGGTACAACTTTGCATTATCTTTTGCATTTTTAAAATATCAAATAGTACGAAACAATATATTCATATGGGATCTTATTTTGTTGAATTAATCTCAGAAGTGTGATGGTTCAAACGGAATTCAAAATGATGTTACGAATTGAGAAATCGATTCGAAGTTTAGTATCAAACTGTTCTTACAGGCTCCAATCTGGTTCTCCAGTCTGGCCTCACAGGGCAGCAGGGATCAGGATCCTCGACAGCGTGCAGTCACCCCTTCATCCACCGTTACAGAAATCCATTGGTTCGCACACAACGTATGCTCGATCAACAGCTTAACTGAATCGGCCCAGAAGCCACTTCGGCCCGGCCCAACGACACCCATCCCACTCTATCTCTGCGCGGCCTGGTCCGCTTACGAAGGGATAAGGAGGACCAGCTGGCGGCAGACCGAGGTGTGGCATGAAAATAGTGGAAAACTGTCCAAAAAATCCATATTGATTTTGTTTTTATATTTTGTCAATGAGACAAAAAAAATAAAAAAGTCAGGATCAGGATGCGGAATTGGGAAAGTGAACAATTCACAACGAGAATATGTCGATAACCGTCGAAAAACAATAATCCATTACCAGAATCATAAACAAACTAGTTGATATAAACTTAATATAATTTTACGTAATTATATATTATATCATTATAATATATAATGATAATACGTCGTCATAATACATCATCATAATACATAGTGATAATGCGTAGGGACAACATTTGTTCACAATATCCTCATCCAACAAGATAAATTTGATGAAAATAATAACCTTCTTAAACATTTTCTTCAGCTGCACAGATATTCAGCTAAGAAAATCAGTTTAGTAAAGTTATAAGAGAAATAACTATAAAAATGTGGCAACAGTAAACAATATCATCGACTGAATGAATAAAACAGAATGAAAAACAATATCACTTGAAGGGAATTCTTAAAGCACCAAAATGTCTTAAACAAGAATCCACCTACCATTGAGCAATTTGATAAAATTGTTCCTACATATTCTAACCTATGATAGTTCAGCCATCCAAAAAACTCTTCCTCATCATCATGTTACCCGGGTCAGTTGCATCCTTCTCTTCTTCATTCACCTATAACAACACGAAAACAAAGAATATAAACACAAAAGGCAAAACTCATTGTAAACATATAACAGTGTAATTATGCATGCATACCTCTTCATTCTCAGACTTCAAATATGTGGCAAAGTCCTCTAGAATGTCAGGATCAGCCATGAGAAAAGTAATATGCTTAGAATCTGGATATACAAAGGCAAATACATTACAAAAGGTATAAAAGACATTTTTGTAAAATTATAAGTAACAATAGATTTAAAATACCTCTCCTTTCTGTAGGGATCCAATCTTTAGTACAAATCAGTGCTTGTACCATCTCTGAATCAAGCTGACTACGGTAAGGATCAATCACATGACCACCAGGACTAAAAGTCGACTTAGAAGCAACATTTGACACTTGTATGGCCAACACATCACAACAATTTATTAAAGAATAGGATGTTCTCTTGTAGATTAAGGGTATGTTTGGTTCAGCTGTGGATTCTTGAAAATCTGATTCTAGCTGTGAGCTGTGAGAAAGCTGTTGTGAGCTAAGAGCTGTGGGGAAGCTTAAATTTGTTTGGCTAGAAACAACTGTCAACTGTGGAATCTATAATAAATGTGTTATAAAGAAAATAATGTTTTAGTTTGTGTAATCAGTGGCATGGTGGGTGGTTTCTAGGGTCTTGGCAAATTTTTATTTGCACTAGGAAAATCTATAGATTTTGGAGAATATGATTATCATGAAAACCCCTTTGGTTCAAATTTCTGATTTTTTGTAGAGAATCTGAATGGTGCAACTAAACCAAATGGACCGAAAATACCAAACCAACCACCACTATTATCCAAAAGAGATGTTGTCATATACTTATGCAATTCATTTAACTCATCCATATCAGCACCACTTGAATCATATAAAAACTATCAAGTTCATCATCATAAGATTCTATTAACAGGTCATCCGTGCTAAATGTTTCAGGTACACTAATCTTTGCCTTTGAGAGTGCAGAAGTTGAACTAACATAAGACTTATACAATTTCTTTATGATGCTAACAAAATCATCAAAAAAACCTGAGCCATAACACAATAAAATCTGTTCATGAAGTACTCTATGAGCCTTTTCTTGTACCTAGGATCAAGAAACCATGCTACAGCAAGAGCAGTACTAGATCTTTTCCAGTACTTTCCAAATTTTTCACTCATTGCAGCTGCCATTTTGCTAACAATAAAATCATCACTGCAACACCATCTATCAATCAATTCTTTTATATCACAAAAACCTCTATAAAACTGATTTGCAGTTGGGTAAGAAGTACCAGAGAAAATTTCAGTAAGATCATAGAATTTTTTTAAGAACTGAAAAAGTTTCAGAGCCATGTCCCATTCTCCAGGAGGAGTTATACTCTGATACTTAGTACGGTCAGAGGATTTGAGCCTTATAATATGTGAGACCTAGGTGCTGAATACATTGGTAAAGTATTGTTAAATTGAGGTTCATGTAAATTTTTGAGTATTCAAGTGGTGCTTGACATGTGGTTTGACGTGATAAGTGTTAAGCTTGTCTTTGATGTGTAGGCTTGTGTGAGTGAACATATGACGTGTTGAGTAGGTGTGGTACTTTTGGACTGAGTTATCAGTGTGTTTTGGTGGTTTATGGCTGGTTGAAGTGTACAACATGCTTGTGTGAGGTGCTAACACAAGATGTTGTAGTCTTGTAATAACAAGAGTCAAGTCTAGGACTTGGACTCGCAAAGAATTGGTTATTTGCTCATGTGTAGGTGTTGGTTGAGTTCATGACATGGCTATGGCTTGTGATGGTGATCCTTGAACTAAACTCATGGAGGAGTTGAGGTTCAACAATCAAATTCAACAGGAATTGTGATTGAGGAGATCAAAGGTGTCACACAACATGTTTGGCTCAAGAACGGTGTATATGAGGTGTGCTGAACGTGTTGGAAGGCAGTGTGCACATGTGCAAGGGTGGTATGGACGTGTAGCATGTTTTCAAGGCATGGAGGTGAAGTTTCAGGTGTGGAAAAGGAGGTTCAAGGCAAGTTCGAGCGAATCGGTGGTTCGGACGCATATCTGGATAGAATTTGTCAGGAAATCAGACTGTTTTGGTAAAAAATGGATGATTGCGAGTTGTTTTTGTCTATAATTCTTGTGGTTGTGTCCAAAAGAGTTTTGAAAGATACAATTGGGTTTTTGGCAGTGTTATCCTAAATGGGTGTTTAAACAGGTTTAAACGGTGAACAGACAGTTGCTATGTAGTTTAGGGGTTAAACGGGCCTGTAAATGGTTATCCCATTTAAATGGGTTAGTGGGCGTCTAAACGGTGTAAGCAGATTAAATGAAACGTTTTGAGTCAAGTTTAAACACGTTTCAGCCCGTTTACATGAAGTACACTCTGCCCTTTAAGCCATTGCTCCCCAAACACGCGCTCGCAGGGCTCTAGTGTCCACCTCGCTGGTTGTGCTGTGGTCCCTCGTTCACCATCGATCTGCCGGTGCCGCCGATCGGTATGCCCCCCCCCCCCCCGGGTCACTAGGTTGCCTGCCGTCGGCCAGCCTCCCCCGTGCGTGCAGATTGGTCGTAGGCCGCCCGCGCGCTCGTAGCTCGGTCCCCTGCCAGCAGCTCGCTCTCAGCCCAACGTGCGACCGAATGCTAAGAAGCTCAGGACTCGGGGTTGCGCCTCGCTCTCAGCCTAGCATGCACCCGCATGCTAGTGAGAGACTATACAGTTGCATTTTCTCTCAGCCTCTTCTCTCAAACTTGTTTTGCATATTTGCAGGACAGCTGAAACCTAATAGGAGGCCAGCTACATCAAAATTTGTGCAGTATGTGATCTCTTTATTTTGTGCAAGAACTAAAATTAAACAATTTATTAAAATTATCTTTCATGGTTCAAACCTTTTGCCATGCTTCACAGAAATGGTATTGTACAAAACCAAGAAACAAAAAAGTGTGAGGCTACAACAAAAAATTGTACAAGGCAACAAATAAAGAGCTGTAGAAACAAAGGATGCTCCTTCTGCTCAATTCGATGAACTTCAAGGAGGGGTCATTTCCATTTTTGAACTGTCTTTTCCATGGTTGAAAGCTTGTTGTACTTATTTAATTATGTACTTCTCTTAAAATATGTAGTTCCTGTTCTTCCGCACCTGTCAAGCTGCAGAGAGGTGTTTTCATAAATAATTTACCTTGAAAAGAATGTTGTTGTGCTAACATTTGTCATTTACTTTGCAGTTGCAGAGTTAAAAATGTGAGAACCAGTTGAAGACATCAAATGACTCAAATGAACTTCAAAAAATGTTAGTAAAAAGGTATATTTTTTTTTGCTGCAATGTTGGGACATGCTAAGCTAAACTAGTAAAATATCTATGGAAATGACGCCATAAGGGCCAAGGAAAATTCTACTAATGCACCCTAGAGTATGTTGATATTCTTAATAACTACAGAAAGGATACGAAAACGCACGGAAAATACTGTTGTATGATTATTCTGAAGGGTATTGTATTTATCCCAAAGGAAGGCGGTGAAGTATGGCATAACTACGTGTATGGGTAGTAAAGGATTCCTAATGAGTTATTCAAGTAGGAGGTTAAATGATGATGACGGAGTAGTGTGACACACACTTAAGCACCTACTCTAGTTAAAATAGTCTAGTCGTAGTGAGAGTTAGACTAAGGGGGAGTCATTCCTATTGTGCTTCAAATTGGGTCCTAGTGTTTAGTGATCCAATCATATTGGGCACGGGCTTACACCTGGCCTACTAGGTGACTCCCGCTAAAAGCTTGTGACGTAGCTGAACGTGGGGGGCATTATGAAGGACGGACAGGGCTGTCACCACCTCCCGCCTACCCCTACAATCCGTGGGTCTATGAGACATCCAACGCTACTTAAGTATGCAAACACCACATTTTCACACTAAGTAGGTACCTTAAAAGCCATGGTACAAATATCATTCTAAGACAATTACTAACCTAAACATCGTTGAATCAATGATGGATCTAAACACTAAGTTATTCATACTAACATATTCATACCTTACACAGTTTAGACTATTGTGGATGCCTATGTTGTTTATGATAATATAATAATAGCATTACTACATTATCATAATAACAAGTAGTCCTACCACATGTATGGAATCTACAATCAAACAATAAACGCTTGATCCAAGTATATGAATAATAAAAGACTAATATTATTAAATATTATTAACGGGGTTTGCACTCCGACCCCCGGAGAAGAAGCGAAAGGACATCCCACGAAGGATGAAGGGAAGACCTCAAAGGAAGGCCCGAGCCCGACCTCGGGTAGCAGAGAAGCAGGTGGCTTTCAATGCGGGACAGGCGCCGCCCCGACCAAGTGGGAGGACACTCGAGTGTTTTCCCTGGTCACGGCATTGAATACCCATCACCTCTGACGGAATCGAAGAAGAGTGGAACGCGGAGCATGCGTGCGCCTTGGTATGGTCTACTCCGACGACAGGACAGGAGAAGGCGTAGCTGCAGGCTATGAATACGGCGACTCCATCGAGTGCCATGCCAAGCGTACGACAAGACAAGCCATTCCTGTTCCTACGGCTTGCTTCCACTGCATAATACGGACGCCGATAGAGAGAAAGAGAGAGAGAGTATAAATAGAGGGACCTGTCAACCCCATGGGACAGACTCTCGCACTTGTAAGAATCACCTCTATTCTTGAGTAAGAACAGCGAGACACCCCAGGCTGGACGTAGGGCACCTTGCCAGAACCAGGATAATTTATCTTGTGTTCTTAGCTAGTTCACCTCGAGGTAGAACGCACAGTACATTTGATTACTAGTCAGAAATCCGAACGCTGACAGTTGGCGTGCCAGGTAGTGGGACTGTTGCGTGTTCTGTTTTCTTCATCACCTTGATGGCTTCTCCACAATTGACTCTCGCACCCGGTGCGACAATGTCCTTCGGCGACTTCGAGTTCACTGCCACCGTAGGTGATGAGGTGGGGTCCTGCTTGCCCTCACCCGCCAAACCATGCGCTTCGGAAGCCTGGACTTCTTCACTAGCAACATCGACACCCTTCAGATCTCCACAGAATCAAGTGCCGCGTACGCTGCCCCGGCGTCAGTCTTCGCGGGAGTGATCGAACATGCCTCGACATCCCTTCACCACCTCCTAGAGCTCGACCCCAGCTCTGATGACGATGCCGAAGGTGGCAAGCACTCCTCGCGAGTGCCATGATGACCAATGCCTCCCAGCTGACAACGCCGACCACCGTGATCCCACGAGGCGAGCCCAAGCCGTCGGAGGCACGACACCACGAGCTGGATGATCAGCTCGCGGCGCAACGGACTGCCTTATGGGCCCACCAAACGTGACCCAGCCCCAGCTCGGGTTCAAACACAGCATGAGCCCACGTCCGACAGGTCTAGGGCGACAGCGTAAATGACCGCCGGGCACCACACTTCCAAAGGGCCAGCCAAAATGTGGCGGCTTCCGCTGCTATACTGCACGGCATGCTGGAGGCCACCGGCCCCGAAATTCAGAGGGCTCACCAAGACCTTCAGGCTCTCCTGGCCTCAGCCTCCGTCCAGCAGGCCGAAAGTTCCCTTGCACGAGACCGAGGTTCGTCAGCCCCCAGCCAAAGCCGAGGGCTCAGCAGGAGCAGAATAAACTGCACCGAAGCCTGCATGCCAAGCCAAGCAACCCAACCCGAAAGGACCGGGTCGTCAACCCCCTCGCTTAACTCAATACATGAGCGTGTGGAGGCTTGTGACCTCTGCCGGACTCTTGAAGCCAGGCGGCAAACCTGGGAAGGGCCCTCGGATTCACCCTCCAGCTCTCAGCCTCAACGGCCATGCCAGGCTAGTTACCGCAGCCACGGAAGAGGGCGGAGCCTGAGCCCCAGCCATGGAAGAGGATGGAGCCTGAGCCCCATCTCCCCAGGACCCAAAGCCTTTGGAAAGAGGATACACGGCACCCCCTTTCCGCAAAGGTTTCGGGCCCCAACAAACATAGGAAAATACGACGGGGAAACCAACCCCGATATGTTGTTAGAGGACTACCGCCTCGCCTGCCGAGCTGGCACAGAGGAGGATGATGACTGTAAAATCCCCAAGTTGAGCCTTGCTTGTGTTTTTGTGGAATTCAAATCAGCAGGGTATAATTCTCCTAAATTTGTTTTCAAATTCGAACTTTTGCCACATGAAATAAAGGCTAGACTATGGTAAAGAAAGTTTAGCACAAAGAAGGTGAAAAATAGGGTTTGAATTAGGGGTACGAGAGAGGATGAGCAACTGTATTCAAATTCGTCGTTCGGAAATTTTTGCAAAGATTTGAATTTGAATTAGAGAGCTACTTTGGTTTGGGAGTAGAAATTTTGGAGAATTCAAAATCAAAAGCGGATGGCACAGTTAGATTGCAATTTTTCATATGCATCTAACTATTTGAATTCAGCCATTTGAATTTTCAACAGAGTTGAATTTAAACAACCATTTGAATTTTTGGAGCCGCTATTGTTTGGAGGGGCCCACCTGCCATTGGAACAAAGCTAGCTAGTTGGTTTTTCCTTCTGTGGGAGCTCAACACCGAGGCACCGGCGAGTTGCCACCGAGCTGGCTGTGCCATTGCTTCTCACCGAGGCGGTTCCTTTCCTTGCTCTCGGTTGCTTGCTAAAGATCACGAGCTGCAGCAACTCAAGTGTTCCTTCGCTACCTCACACGAGCAAACCCACGCACATCCCTTCTCTCGCACGCCCACCCGAAGAAAACAACCGCTCGGCCTCTTCTGCTCATCACTGATCGGACTCCCGCCGTGTTAGTACCCGGGTGCACTGCTCAGAGGCTGCACCGGAGACCCCTTGACATCCTCCATCCCTCCTCGGCTCACCCACGGCCTCCTCCAAGCGGTGCCACCCCGTTCTTCTTCCGGCAAAACAGAGCCACGCTGCCTCCACTGCTCCATGACGTTCAGCCGTTCCAGCGCCTCTCCGGCACGATCAACACGACTCAAAGGTGCGCCATGGTGTCCAGATCATCATCTCGGACCCCCCTTGCTCTTCCCCATTGCAGGCTAGCCGGAATTTGGGTTTTACCGCCAGAGTACGTGAAGAGCCGACCAATTTAGAATCGGTAAATTCGTCCAGCGTGGTTGATCATCGGTTCTACAATTCAAGCCACAGAAACTAGTAACCCTAGTGCCCTCCCACGCCAAAGCACGCACTAAACCGGCCATCCCACGCCCCGGGCGACTAGAATTCGCCGCCTGCGGCAAAAACGGGTCGGGCCTCCAGTGACCGCCCTATTCCCGCCAATTGATGCATGAATTGAGGTGCGTTACATGCTCCACGAGCTCTGGGGATGCTTTAGGGCAATGTAGCTCACCGGGAGAAGCTTGGGACATGCCAGAACGCGTCGATACCGAGCTCCCGAGCCGCCCCGCCGATGCCGACACAACTCCGGCCGGTTTCATGCGGGGAAACCTTGCCCGGCAGCTGCGCCACGTTCCAAGAATCGTGTAGGGCGAAACCGGAGCTAATTTGGTGGCGAATTGAGGGAGAAAGAGCCGCTCCACGATCTCTGCCCGTGTGCACCCGCGGGCTCTGGCGAGAGGTTGACCCATGGGCCTCACGTTTGAGTGCTCTGTGTAGAATTGAAACAGAAAGTTGTTGTAACTTGAAAAACCCATAACTCTGGATAGATAGCTCCAAAATTAGTGAGATAAATTTTTTTGGATTCCTCATAAGAAGTACTTTGCAGAGAAAAGAAGTTCTTGCTACGAAAATGTCCAGGAATTTCTGTAGAATTGTTTTTATTAAATCCTTTAGGGGTTTATTCCAGGAGCAATTCTTTATGGAACATTCCCAATTTTGGGAAGCAAACCTTTCTCATAGTTCCTGAGCTCCAGTAAAAATTTTAGGATTTTTGGAGATGATTAAGGTGGCTTAATCAGTAGGTTTTCTCAGAGTTATTTAAATGGGCTGAAAAATCACAGAAGCAAAATTCAGAAAAATAGAATGAACTTCAATCCTCCATTCTGGCCAGAAAAAAAGGCTTAGAAAATTTTAGAACAATTTTTAATAGGAACCCTAGGTCCAGTCCTATTAGGATATCAAATTTATCCATATGGCCATGTCTAATTAAATTCCTATAAATCATTGAAGGTTAAAGGTTCCATGAATTCTTGTGGCCAATTCCTTCCTCAAAAACCTCTGAAAATTATACCACAACCCTATCATGATATTAGGAAGATTTTGTAAAAATATCAACCATAGACTCCTCTGTCTTCTTAGGTTTTGCTTCTGTAGTTTGCTTGTAGCACATTATATCATAATGTGACACATTCCTTATTTGATCATTTCGATAGGGATACATCACGCGAAGACTTCGGAGGCTGCTTACTTGAATCCTATTGACAGAAACTTTAGTCAGGATCAACATTAAGGCAAGACCTGGTATGCATCAAGAATTTACAAGTTTTTATTTCTATACACTTTATATCGTCTAGAATATTAGTTTTGCATTATGGCTAGGTTGGTATGACACTCCACATGCATGACCAGAAAACCCTGGAGTTTAATGTACAGTAGGTTATCACCTGATTATAACTGCTGATCTCAAGTTAACAAAAGTGGATTAAAAGAGGAATAACTCGAGTAGGCCGTTTCCTACTCGTGAACTGGGGTTAAGGGGGATCAATCGGAAGAGTTGGGAATTGATCCCCTTAGTTGGGAATGGAGACCGGATAGTATGGATGGAAGGCTCAAGGACGTGGTTCTGTGAACCTAGTCTCTTCTGAGTCGATTAAGGCCCGTTCTCATGTGCGGCCCTGCTGGACAAGTTTGAGTTGTGTACCGGATGCATACTGGCTATATGGGACCCAAGAAACCGATGTAACATGTTAACCTGGGTGTCGAGGCAATCCCCACCGTCTTATGCAAATGCTGAAAGGATAGAGAAGTCGGCTCTATGAGAGTTTTCCGTAGTGAGACTTAATCCAAGTTGGTGGGACCAGTTTGATATTTGGGTGTGGTGTGAGTGGTTGCAACATACGACGTTGAGGGGATCGTTGATCACCAGTCTCGGACGGGCGTATGTGTCGTGTCAGCCGGGTGTTTTTGATTCGAATCACCGTCGCTCGCGGTAGTGAGCATACTTGTATACTGAGTCATGACGTAATAAGAAACTGGGAAAAGTTAATATGCTTCATGAATAATTCTCATATTGGAGATGAGGGATGATCAACACCTTCACTAAATTTACTTTCTACCCTGGGCTAGTAGCGTCGAGACAAAGCATTTCTTGTTTGATTGTGGAGTCTTGGCGTTGATGGCGCAAGGTCTGTATGGGTCTAGGATAGCTCACTAAAGTTATTTTCTCCTCGGGCAAGTGGCATCGAGATGAAGCGTTTCTTGTTTGATTGTGGAGTCTCGATGTAAATTGTGCGAGGGCTATAAAAGTTGCTTAAAACTTGAAGTAAGGACTCTCCATTAGCTCAAGTTCATTGTTTGTGCAAAACTTCTCTATTCTCTATTTTCAGCATCTAGAGTTCCATGTGTAGGTTGTCGGTTAAGTCTTGCTGAGAATAAGCTCATGGTTTGTTGATCCATTATTTTGCAGGTAACGTTGCATTAGGCAATGTTAGGGAAGAAGGGAGATCCGAGCGGGGCAGCGCCCAATGAGGGGTGTGATTCTCACTTTGGAACCCTGCACGCCGCCAGGTTTTGATGTGGTGCTAGTGTGAAGGATCCACGGGCAGGATGGTTTCATTTTGCTTAGGGTAGGCTATAGTCCGTGAGTGTATTCTTATCTTCCTCTGCAATGTACTCTGATACATTATTTGTAAAATATGACAATAATATGTATTAAAGACATATATTGTTGTGTATGTATGTTTTCGGATGTGTGTTGTTGGGTGCCGCATCGCACGACACCACCCAATGTGATTCCCGGGTGAGCGGTACGACCCCGTGATTGGGTCCGGGCCCTCACAGTGTGGTATCAGAGCCGGATTGGGAATAGCGGAACTGAAAAGACACGTATTTTCAAAAAATTAGAGTTACGAGTGAGGATTCATTACTAGGCCCACATAAGGTTTAATACTAGTCTAAGATATGTAAAGTGGCAAACTAACATAGTTGTTATGCTATATTTGTAATGACGCACCGCCGACCAGGTAAGAGGTAAGGAACGCCACCGAAAGCGGATCAATTTCGGTTAGCTCCACTGACGAGAAAAGTGGTTCAGGGTATAGATCTCACAGCTTGGTGCGAGATGTCAATATCAAACTCTTGAACTCTTCATGTTCCTGAGCTCATATGGAACACTGATCCCTAGCGTGCATTAGGCAAGAAAGTGAAAACCCCATCGTGTGGTCGGTAACACGATAGTGTGTTCTTCTGGAAATAGCCTAGGAGGACATACGCAGTGCTTGCCATCGGCGTGCCCTGCAGGGCAGTAGGTGGTATCCGTTGGGTTGATAAAATTCCCAACCATGACGACCCGTTCGCGCTCTACTCGGGTTCCCCATCGTGTGGTGTGAAAACGCGACCATGTACTTTGAGACGTGACTTGACTCAAGGACGGCCCGTATGGAAATGATACGGGGCATATGTTTTTATTATGATATGGACCTGCCTGAAATGACAACCCTATATGTGCATCATTATTGAGTGGCTTTCTGCAGGTACACTAACCACATATCCGTATTACGAGTAGAACATGTTTGCAAGTGAACGCTTTTAGTGCCACTAATAGAACGTATATGCCGGATGTAATCCGGTTAGGATTTTCTACTTTTCTGAGGAACATAGTACCGGCATTATCATGGAAATTGCATGAACACATATCTCATCTAATAAACTTGAAGATTCTGTAGAATTTGCATGAATACAGTTCAAAGGAATTGTTTAAAACTTGTTTAGAAACCAACTCAAGAATATGTGAGTGTAGAGAGACCCAAAAAACAGTGTCCCCTGTTTTGGCAGTGTTTCTGCTGAAACTGGTACAGGGTGTTACTCATTGTAGAAAAGACCAATGGTAGTGTGTGATACAGTTTTGTAAAGTTGGAGAAGTCCTCTAAAACTTTTATATATACCTCCAGGACAGAAACACACTTATAGTTGGTCAAAAACCTTAGAAACCAAAACCTGCTACAACTGGGTAGAACCCAAAACAGAGTCTCTGTAATTCCACCATAACTCTCGGTGGAAAAATCTCTAAGTGTATTTTGATACATTTATGGAAAGGGCATGAGATATGCTACAACTTTTTAATTCAAGGTTTTGTCAAAACTGGAGAAGAATTAACTGGAATTGTGGATTGAAACTTGGTACCTCTGAGGAGGTGCTGTCAAAATCCTGCCAGATGTTCTGTTAAGTTTGAACCATCATATCTTTTGATCCAGTAATAAAAAGAGGTCATACAAATACATTTTTAAAAGCTTGGGAAGTTCTTTACAAGTTTTCTTTTCAACCCCACGACAGAATCCGCCTGTAAAGGGTTGAAATTCGCAGTACAAGTGAAACTGTCCAGAGTACTCAAAGGCGATGTATAGTTTCTGTACTGATTGGAGTTTTGCTTATAACTTCCTGTATAAGGATTGTAAAATGGGAAATCTTACAATTCTAGAAATATTATGAATTGTTATTCAACTTTGTAATTATGAGTTTGGTCAATATACGTTTCTAACTGTATGGAAAAGTTGACCCAAAGTGAGTACTTACAGGTGAGGTGCTGCTGAAATTCTTCCAGAATTTATGTCGACTTTAAAAGCTCATAACTTTTGATATAGAACTTAGTTGAGTGCAAATAAATACTCTTTGGAAATATATGGAAGTCTTCTTCAACTTTTCTTTTCACTCCCACAACAAATTCACAAGTGAAATTAGGGTTTTAAACCATAGAACAGAATCTTGTCCAATTTTGGTACCTTTCTGTTTTGAATCATGACTGCCCGTATACATTATACCAAAGGCTGTGTGATAAATTTCTGGAAATATGGTGAGTTAGGCTACAAATTTGTAGTTGTGAGTTTTGACAAACTGGGTTTGGAACTGTATGAAAAAGTTGAATCAAACTGGGTACTTCTCGGTGGGGTACTGCTGAAATTCTCCCTGATTTTCTATCAACTTTCAAACTTCATATCTGTTGAACCTGAACTGATATGAAGTCACATAAATAACCATTGGAAGGATACCGAAGTGATCCTGAACTTTGGTATTCTCCTCTGGTCTTAATTATGCTGCTATGAAAATTTTAGTGCAGACCGGTCAATTGTGAACCGACTTGTCGGGAAGCTGGTCGGTCAAGCACCGGATGACTTGTTGTGAGTAGGAGTGTTTTAAAACCCTCTGAAGTTCATAACAGGCTCCTAGTACTCTCCATAGCATCATTGTCAACTTCAACCACAGAAGGTGGTCATTTACAAGACCATCCCTAGAGATGAAGATAGACTACAGCATCATTATGCATCATGAATAATGAGATAGCATATAAAACACCAAAATACTGAGCAAGATTGTTTACCTCCTTTCAAACCACTAAGTAGTGTCTACTAACTTTGGTCTTCTCACATCCTTGTAATATTGATCAAGTTACTTGATTCTACCTCTTTGAGTAATACAAGGGAAACCAAATACTCAACATCCCTTGTATCCTTCTGAACTTTCATCGATGACTTGTTAGCTCCGAGTACCGTAATTGTCGGAACTAGACAAATTTTGAATCGTGGGGTTTACCGATTGGTTGCTCAACCTCGCGACAATCCTTGAACACAATCTTAAGAGATTGTATGGTGACTTTGACACCCTTATGGTTACCATATGTAGTGGGTCTTTGCTATGTTGATAACATAAGTGGATTGACTTGTGTCTACTCTTATGTTCAAGCAAAGCATTTAGTTTTTGATTAAATGGTTCAAATGCCAATTCGAGGTAAGATTACTGATTCATTGTTTAATCTCACCAAACACCTTGATTCATGTGGGGAAGTACTACACTAAGTTTTTAAGGACCCAGTTAATCTAGACAAGTATTGGTTATCCATGTCAAGATTACGACAGTGAAGATTCAAGCTGTAAAAGCTCAAGAAAAGGGAACTTGCAAAAACTTTTCATCACCTCACAACACCACAGTTTTGTTGTGGACAGCTTGTGAAAAATTGTGAAGAGCAAGTAACCTCCATCAAAAGAGTGATTTGAGGGGAAAGCCTGCACTTTCACAAAGTAGGATTTCTACACATGAACATGAGAGGTTGAGCTCACCTCTAGGACTTGAAAGGTCTTGGGAAGGTTCAGGCCAAGTTTCATGAAAATCCAACACTTTTTGAGGTATTTGAAAACGAGGCCAATTTGAATGTAAATTCAAATTGCAGCAACTTTCATCCCTCAAATTCAAAAGTTAGCTTCATATTCAAACTCAGCACATTTTTCTGAGTTAGCCCACCAATCTTCATCATCATGGGAGTTCATTTTGTCAAGAGCTAAATTTGCAAGAATTCAAAAACTGAATTTGAATATCAGTTCAAGCAGGAAGCAAATTTAGCCAAACAAAGTTTGAATTTGAGAACTCAAATTCAAACTAAGACTTGGGGGCTAAGTATCTCATTCAATGGAGAGTAGCTGGGATATTTACAGGAGAAATTGGAAAAAGAGGATTAGGGGGAGAGTTGGGCCCACAAGTCAGTGGGAGGGAGGTGCAACACCGGACAGCGCTCTGTTTCTCGCCGAAGCAAACTCCCACCGTGCGCCAGCGAGCTGTTTCCCCGGACGCCACCTCCCGAGCGCCAGCCCATAGCGTGCGTCGACGAGGCGGTCACCCAGCGATATTTCCCCTCCGGAACCGGCTCCCATCGTGACCTTGACCGCTCCCAGGCCCTCGACACAGAAACACCACCACACACATCCGAGCTTTCGGTTCTCCGGCATCCAACCATCCCAGCAGCTAGCAAGCGAGTCTGAGCTCACCCCGAGCTTCGCCGAGGCGTCCTCGACGTGATAGACACGATACCCCGGCGCCCCATCCACGGTAAACTGCCCCCGAGCTCATTGTTTTCATTCCACACCGGGTAGAGCCGCCGCGACCAAAAACTCCCAGCCCGGCCGTTAGGCTTGATCCCCCGTCGAGTTGAGCGGGCCAGGATGTCCGCCTGGAAGTGTGCTCCCTGTCCAACAACGCCGGCCGCATGCCATGAGGTGTGCTGGCCGGGATTCCAGTTCTTGCCGAGAGCATGCGATATAGCCCGGTTCGGGTAAATCGGCAAATTCGCCTCACACACCGAACCACTCCTCACCAGACCTAGAAACCCAGTTGTAGACATCCGTGCGGGCACGTGGGATCAAGAACTAGGGAGAACCATTGAGGAAACCCTCAGTTCTTCGAGTTTTTCCAGTTTTCCCCGAAATCGCCCCAGGTCGCACGGTGAGCCCCTAGTTGCCGATGTTTCTCGCGAGATCAGAGTCGTGGACGTTGCTCCCTAGGTCGTGGCGATGCTGTAGGAGCTAACCGGAGCAAGATTGGGGCAGTACAGTGCCCTAGCGACGTCGCCGAAGTTACCACAGCTACTGTCGCCATCGCGCCTAGGTTTCCGGCCATCCTCGATCCGAGGTAAGGTTGGCAACGTGTTCCTCACGCAAAAATGTGCTGTGGCGGTGAAAATCAGCAAGTTCCGAGGGCCGGAACCCCTTCCCGGCGAGAGCTCCGGCGAGCTCGGCGGCGGGGTCGCGCGGGTGGCTGGAGGAAGACGAAGGGGGTAGGCCCCACTCGTCAGCGGCTGGAAGGAAACTGGTCCAGGATCCAGTGTGGCTGCGCGGGAAAGGGTCTGTGGCCCCGTGTGGCTCGGCTCCAGCAGTCGACACGTGTGCGATGGACCCAACTACAGATTTTAAACATTTTGAGGATTTCCAGTTTTAGTTCAAACTTCAAATGCATAGAACTTCTGATAGGAAACTCCAAATTCAGTGAACCAAATTTTTATGAACTCATAATTCTGAGTACTTTCCAGCAATACAAATTTCAGCTCATGAAACCTAAAAGTTTTCCAGAATTAATTCCTTAAAGTTTAAACTGTTGGGAATTTTATCTGGAGAATTACTTCATGAAAAAATCTGAAATTTGGCTGAGAGGTTCATTGGAAAGTCCTTGAGTCACAATAAAATTTTCAGACTCATCCAAGTTCATTTAGTCCCCCTAATGGGGTTATTAAGTGAACTGTCCTGAGAAAATAGAAAAATGTACAGAAACATTTTCAGATTTTCTCAAATCTTAATTAGGGCATAACTTTCAGTAGAATTCTTCAAATGACATGAAACCAATTCCATTAGAACCATCTTAAATTCTAGTTTCCGGAAAGTAATGGTTGGAGCTGTGAAAACCCCTGGAATTGCTTAGAGGCTCAAATATTGACCAAATGGGCTCTTATTTGTACAAGGTTCAAATGAACTTTGTTTCAAATGAAACTTGGTCAAGCCTCTGGTTAGGACCCTACCAAGCCACCATAAAAATTTCAGAACCAAAGGGGAGGGCTAGCTAGAGTTATTAGTAATTATGTATTCAAGTTTACACATTGCATTTAAATTGACATGTAGTATTTCATTAAACGTGTAGTCGCTGAAGGCGAGGAGACTCCGGAAGTGCTCGACTTCCTCCTTCCGGACGAAGACCTAACCCATGACCAGCAGCAACAAGGCAAGCTCCGGTTTGCATTAAGCCTTTTATAAAGTTTTTACTTTGTTTACATACGTAGAGTGAAGTGTGTATGTGCATTAGGTGTAGGATGGATGAATACCCCACTTGCATGACCAGAACTTTTCCATAAGAGTGAGGGTAGTGTCTAAGACCTCGAGTAGAGAGGCTATGCTTAATGATTCATAGGACTTCGGTATAAGTCGAGTAGTTGGAATCTACTCGCGAGTTAGGTTTGGGACACACGGGTTTGGTTCGAGTGATGTGAGATCACTTTAGTAATGAAAATGAGACTAGGTAGGGGCTAGGGAACAGCAAGAGGAAGTCTTGTGTGCGCAGCCCTGTCCGTGTCGATTGAGGACCGATCCGTGTGTGGCCCTGCTGAACAAGTATTGAACGTACCGAAGGCATATCGGATATATGGGCCCCGATAAACCGATGTAGCCTAAACCTCTAGGCGTCGAGGCATAGCACACCGATTTATAGGTGTAGGTTGAGGGCAGCTAGGTGGAAATATGCTAACGGGCATAGAGAGATGCTCCATGTAGGGAACCTCCTGTCTGTTTCGGGGTGCGACCGGTTCGACGTTTGGGCTGTTGGGTTAAAGGTTGTCCCATACGACATCGAGTGAGCGTGCTGTGCAGCTCCACGGGTGGGCGTACGTGACGTGCTCTTTGGGTCTCCCTGCAGGTGTATATCGAGTCGATTCGTCGTCCCTCGCGGTGACGAGTACCGCTTGTTCACTGTGTCGTAACGTAGACTAATGTATGAAATGTTATGATTCAATATTTCTGTTATGATATAATTGTATTGCTACATGTGTGCCACCAAAGATTGCTTACTAAATTTCAGATTCCCGAACTGTTAAACTTGTGGCTAAAAGATGAATTAAGGATGAACTTGTAGGCGTGTCCAATTGCTGCAATGTTACTATCCTATGTCATTGTACACCTCATGTAGAGTTTCATGCCTAGGTGAGTCGGTTAAGTCTTGTTGAGCCTTCGTGCTCACGGTTGCTGCTTAAGTGTTTTTCAGGTGAGGAGCCACCCACGGACTTGGGTTACGAGTCCACCGGCGAGGGTTACCCTCCGTCGGGGACCACGACTGAGTGGGAGCCGTACACGCCGCGCTGAGCTGAGATGTGCAGCTAGTGTGGGTTGCCCTAGGGCTGAGCAACCAACGTTTGCTAGATAGGCGGGCGTGATTTGTATAATTTAGACTTCCGCTGTGTAATATAAACAATAGTTTGTACCTGAACTTTGTACCTGTTTGTACAGTTCAGTTGTTTTCCCATGTAATATATTATGTTCTTATGACGTGTGCTGTCGGGTGTCGCATCGTGCGGCACCACCCTTTGTGATCCTGGATGAGCGGATCCCGGTCCGCCACAGCCTGGTATCAGAGCTGCATTGGGGATAGCACAGTACTTAAGGACTGTATTACGGGAAAACTTAGGTTTACGGTGAGGATGCGGTAGTTGCCCAAGTAAGGACTATATTAGCATAGTTTCTTAAAGTGGCAAAGACTAACCTATGTGTTATAATTCTGAATTTTAATTATGTAACGACGCACCTACGCTCTGGTAAGATTGGTAAGGAATGCCACTGAAAGCGGTTCAATTTCGGTTAGCTCCCCTGACGAGGAACGTGGTTCAGGAATAGGTCTCACAGCTTGGTGTGAGACGTCAATATGAAACTCTTGGACTCTTCATGTTCCTGAGTTCATATGAAACGCTGATCCCTAGCATGCATTAGGCGAGTAAGTGGAGACCCCATCGCGTGGTCAGTAACGCGAGAGTGTGTTCGTCTGGAAATAGCCCAGGAGGACATACGCAGCGCTTGCCATCAGCGTGCCCTGCCGGGCAGTAGGTGGTATCTGTTGGGTTGATAGCATTCCCAACCGTGACGACCCGTTCATGACATACTCGGGTTCCCCGTCGTGTGGTGTTGAAACACGATCACGTACCTTGAGACGTGACCTAACTCAAGGACGGCCGTATGGCAATGATACGGGCGTTTGTATTTACTTTAAATATGATCCTGCCTGAAATGAAAACAACCATTGAGTGCACCATTATTGTGTGGTCTTCTGCAGGTACTAACCACGTATGTATCCGTGTAGTAAACGTGTGCGAGAGACCGTTTAGTGCCACACTTGAGACGTATATGCCGGTATAATCCGGTTAGGATTTTCTTTTGTAAAGAATGTAGTACCGACATAGTATAGGAATTTGCATGAAAAATAATGTTAACATGAAACTAATCACTAAGTTTCAACATTTAGGACCCTGGTTGGGTAGAAAAATTGGATAATGATGAGTGTAGTTCCAAAAGACTGAAAAACAGAGTGCTCTATTTTGGGCAGCAAGTTTGCTGAACTTCAACAGGGCATAACTCACAGGTATTTTAGCCCAGGGAGGTGTGGTATATAGTTATGGAAAGGTATTTAAGTACTCTACAACTTTGTTGCAGACTTCCAGAGCTGAAACACACCTTAAGATGGCTTAAATCCCAGAGGAATGTAAACTGTCCAGAATCAGGACAGAGTTAAACAATCTCTGGACTGTTCTGTTTTTCAAACATACCTCCCAGTAGAAAAATAAAAAATTTTCTTATAATACATTTTTAGAAAGGGTAGGATTTGTGTTACATCCTTGCAATTCAAAATTTCTGAAATTTCAGCACAGAATTCAGTGGAAATCGGAGTTGAAAACAGCAACTTCCCAAAGGAGGTGCTGTTGAAATTTTTGCAGAAATTCTGCTGACTTTGAATTACCATAACTTTTTAAAGAGAGCTGATCTGAGGGCAATTAAATACTCGTTGGAAATATACTGAAGTTAACTTTAACTTTGGTATTCAACTTGAGTCATGAAAATGCACAGAACCAGATCAAAATCTGGGATATGTAGAAACTGGTCATTCTGGCAGAGGAATGACAGTTGAACTCATTTGAGAGATTGTGGTACCCTAGAGGGGGTTTGAATACTTCCCATGGGGTAGAACATACTCATGAGAGTTTATATTCAACTAGTGGAAGATTTGAGTATAGGTCTCACTCAAGTTCTTTTACTAGAGACCATGTTAGTGTCGTATTGAAGATAACAGGGTGGTATACGTGATGACAAAGCGATAGTAACGTCTCGTAGTGACCAAACCTAGTTGTGGTGAGCTTCCAAAGAGGAGGTTCATCAAGTTGGATTTAACTAGCTTGTATTTGGTCTGGTAATGGTATAGCTTGTGCAAAGTTATTATATTATCTACATACGAGATGTATCGCATGTGTTATTGTCATTATGTTTTTACGCCTATTTCATTGGACTGCATTGAAATATGTTGCGGGACTGATGTTCATTGTCGTATGGTTGTAGATGGTTCGCACTAGGACCACGCACGAGGTTGGTGGCTCTAGCCAACAGGGAGGCAATGACTCCCAGCCACCGGCCTACGACAGCACCCTGCAGCAGCAGCCACCACCGCCGCCTCCGCTCACTCTAGCGGATGTGATAGCGGCACTGGTGGGAGGTCGTGAGGAGCAGACCGACCTGCTCCGCACGATCGTGCAGAATACGTCCCAGGTGGGGGGACATCAAGACAGAGGGCCTCGTGAGCCCAGTGAGGTGTCGTACTCAGATTTCATGAGTACACACCCTCCAGTGTTCACAGAAGCTGAAGAACCGATGGAGGCCGACAACTGGCTGCGGACCATCGAGTCCAAATTCGGGCTGCTCCAATGTACGGAGTGTAAGAAGACTCTGTTCGCAGCGCAGCTGCTTCACGGTGCCGCTGGGGCGTGGTGGGCGAACTATGTCGCCTCACGACCGGCTGGCCATACCGTGGAGTGGGAGGAATTCCGGGAGGCGTTCCACGCCTATCATATCCCTCCCGGAATAATAAAGAGGAAGTTCCAATAATTCTTGGAACTGAAGCAGGGCGGGAGGAGTGCCCATGACTACTCCCGTGCCTTCAACCATCTGGCGCAATATGCGTCAGACTACATTTCCACGAGAAGAAAAAGCAGGAGCACTTCTATCGGGGGTTACACCCCGAAATGATAACGCATCTCGTGCAATGGAATCGCGGCACCTTCAACGACCTACTCAATGCCGTGATCATGCAAGAGGACGCTCAGCGGGAGTTGGCAGCTGAGCAGCGGAAGCGCAGCGCTCCACCCAGCAGTGGGGGTGGCGCTCCCCAGAAGTACCGCATGGTGTATCGGACACCATCCGGGCAGCAGTGGCATCCACCGGCGCGACCTCAACAGTTCAGGGGACGTTCTTTTCAAGCCCCCCGTTCTGACCGCCGATGCCACCACTGAGACAGCAGCAGCAGCAGACGGCACCCCGGGCATTTCCACCGCCACAACGCGCCCCGGGTTTCCATCCACCAATCAGCGGGGGACCACCCCGTTTCACCTGCTTCACGTGTGGCCAGGCGGGCCACTTCGCGAAGGACTGTCCCCAGGGGCAGCAAAGCAGCGGGCAAGCCCAGTTCCAGGGCGGTGCTCGAGGCCGACCTCTGGTCAAGAAGGTTGGTCAGCGGACTGGGGGCGTTCGCCACCTCGACAATGAGGACGCCCCAGAGGGAGACAACGTGCTGACGGGTACGCTTACTCTCAACAATCAAGCCATCATCATACTGTTTGATTCTGGTGCAACCCACAGCTTTATAAGTGCATCCTATGTGGCTAAGCATCATATGCAAGTCTTCCCAACCGACTGCACCTATATGATCTGCTCACCGGGAGGGAAGATCTCAGCAAATATGATGATCCCAAAGGCACCGCTGTGCTTAGGTGGGAAACTATATCCCACCACCTTGATAATCCTTATGGGGCAAAAGATTGATGCAATCTTAGGGATGTCATGGCTACAATACCATGGCGCTGTCCTGGAGACTCGGACACGGACGGTTCATTTAAACTCTCCATTCCACCGTCCGCATTCCATGGTGTTAGACACTCCAGTCCGGGAAGTTTCAGAAATTAATAATGCTGAATCTCTCAAGTTAGAAGACATCCCCGTAGTCCGGGAGTACCCCGACGTGTTCCCGGATGATCTTTCGGACATGCCACCTGAGCGGGAGGTCGAGTTCAAGATCGAGCTTGCACCCGGGACTACGCCCATATCACGGAGACCATACAAAATGGCTCCAAATGAGGTGGCTGAACTGAAAGAACAGCTCAATGATCTATTGAGCAAAGGTTTCATTAGGCCGAGTTCCTCGCCTTGGGGATGCTCGGTGCTATTTGTGAAGAAGAAGGATGAAACCTTGAGGCTGTGTGTGGATTACCGGCCGCTCAACGCCGTCACCATCAAGAATAAGTACCCACTGCCCTGCATAGACATATTGTTTGATCAACTTATGGGTGCAAGTGTGTTCTCAAAGATGGACCTTCGCTCTGGATATCATCAGATAAAGATCCGGGCGGAGGATATCCCGAAGACGGCCTTCTCGACGAGATATGGATTATATGAATATCTCGTCATGCCTTTTGGTCTCACAAATGCTCCAGCCCATTTCATGTATCTCATTAACTCGGTGTTCATGCTAGAGCTGGACAAGTTCGTGGTAGTGTTCATCGATGATATCTTGGTTTACTCCAAGACAGAAGCCAAACATGCCGAACACTTGAGGATCGTTCTTCAACGATTGCGAGACCACAAGCTCTACGCCAAGTTCAGTAAATGTGAGTTTTGGATCAGCCAAGTGACATTCTTGGGACATATCATCTCAGCAGAAGGCATTGCGGTTGACCGAAGCAAGATAGAGCAAGTGCTGAAATGGAAAGCTCCCACTTCAGTTCATGAAATCAGAAGCTTCCTCGGGTTAGCGGGATACTATCGGAGATTTATTCCAAGTTTCTCCAAGCTCGCTAAAACAATGACAGAATTGCTGAAGAAGGGAACAAAATATGTTTGGAACACGGCGTGTGAAGGAGCGTTCCAAGCATTAGTGAAGCATCTCACAACAGCCCCGGTCTTAGCTCAGCCGGATACAACAAAGCCCTTCGACGTGTATTGTGACGCGTCCAATATTGGGCTTGGCTGCGTGTTGATGCAGGAAGGACGTGTGGTCGCCTATGGCTCACGACAACTTCGGAGCCATGAGCAGCATTATCCCACTCATGATCTTGAGCTTGCTGCCGTGGTGTTGGCGCTAAAAATGTGGAGGCACTATCTCCTGGGGAATTTGGTGCACCTCTACACCGACCACAAGAGCTTGAAATACATTTTCACCCAGAAGGAGCTGAACATGAGGCAAAGGAGGTGGTTAGAACTGATCAAAGATTATGAAATTGAGATTCATTACCACCCCGGCAAGGCAAATGTGGTCACCGACGCGCTGAGTCGGAAATCACATGTCCATAACCTCACCATTACACCGGTAGAGGAGGAAGAGCCAAGTTTATACTTGGTTCCTTATGGGTCACTGTACAACCTTGCCCTCATCCCTAGTATTAGGGAGGACATCATTTCAGCTCAGAAGGTTGATAAGGGTCTGGCACATCTCCGGAGACAGATAGACAACGGGAAGATCAAATGTTTCCGGAAGGATGATGAGGGGACACTATGGTTCAATGACCGCATAGTCGTACCCCGGGATATGGAGTTAAGGAAAAAGATCCTCGATGAAGCTCACTTGTCTAAGTACTCCATTCATCCAGGCAGCAACAAAATGTACCAGGATTTGAAAAAGAAATTTTGGTGGACACGGATGAAGCGGGAGGTAGCGAAGTACGTATCCGAGTGCGATACGTGTAGACGAGTGAAGGCTGATCATATGAGGAAATCAGGGCTGTTGCAACCGCTGAAGATCCCGGCATGGAAATGGGAATATGTGAGCATGGATTTCATTGTGGGATTGCCCCTAACTTCCAACAAACATGATTCCATTTGGGTAATCGTCGATCGGTTAACCAAGACGGCTCACTTCATCCCGGTGAATACACGTTACAATGCCGGCAAATATGCGGAGCTGTACATAGCGAAGATTCTGTGCTTGTATGGGGTACCCAAGACCATCGTCTCGGATCGAGGTGCATTATTTGTATGTCGCTTTTGGGAGTAGCTACACGCTGCATTGGGTACTAAGCTGATCAGGAGCTCCGCCTATCACCCTCAGACCGATGGCCAAACAGAGAGGGTGAATCAAGTACTAGAAGACATGTTGAGAGCATGTGCCATCCACCACGGTAGGAACTGGGATGATCACCTACCGTTGGCGGAATTCTCGTACAACAACGGCTATCAGGCGAGTATCAAGATGGCACCCTACAAAGCTCTCTATGGTCGCAAATGCCGCACCCCATTAAACTGGTGCGAGTCCGGTGAAAGGGTCACATTCGGGGTTGATGTGGTGAACGACGCCGAAGAGCGTGTTCGGACGATTCAAGCCAACTTGAAGGCCGCTCAATCCCGGCAGAAGAGCTACGCTGATAAGAGGCGTAGACCGTTACACTTTGACATCGGGGAACACGTGTACCTCCGCGTGTCTCCGATGAAGGGCGTGCACCGGTTTGGCGTGAAGGGGAAGCTCGCTCCCCGTTTCATTGGACCCTATGCTATCACCGAGAAGTGTGGACCAGCGGCGTATAGATTGGAGCTACCGGCATCTCTTGCTGGTGTCCATGACGTTTTCCATGTTTCACAACTGAGAAAATGTCTGAAGCATACCATCGCTGTTCCTGACGAAGACATCGGCGAGTTGCAACCGGATTTACGTATGATGAATATCCAGTGTCGATTATTGATGAGAAAGCCGGAACCACGCGTAGCCGAACGTTGTGGTTCTACAAAATACTCTGGAGCAACCACACTGCTGAAGAAGCGACGTGGAAGAGCGAGGAATTTCTTCGCTCCAATTACCCGGAGTTCATGACGTCTCAACACAGGTAAGTCCCTATTACATCGCTGTCTCTTCTTTTATAATCTCGGGATGAGATTCTTTTAAGGGGGGAGGGATGTAAAAGCCCAAGAAAAGGGACTTGCAAAAACTTTTCATCACCTCACAACACCACAGTTTTGTTGTGGACAGCTTGTGAAAAATTGTGAAGAGCAAGTAACCTCCATCAAAAGAGTGATTCGATGGGAAAGCCTACACTTTCACAAAGTAGGATTTCTACACATGAACATGAGAGGTTGAGCTCACCCCTAGGACTTGAAAGGTCTTGGGAAGGTTCAGGCCATGTTTCATGCAAATCTAACACTTTTTGAGGCACTTTTGGAGGTATTTGAAAAAGAGGCCAATTTGAATGTAAATTCAAATTGCAGCAACTTTCATCCCTCAAATTCAAAACATAGCTTCATATTCAAACTTAGCACATTTTTCTGAGTTAGCCCACCAATTTTCATCATCATGGGAGTTCATTTTGTCAAGAGCTAAATTTGCAAGAATTCAAAAACTGAATTTGAATTTCAGTTCAAGCAGGAAGCAAATTTAGCCAAACAAAGTTTGAATTTGAGAACTCAAATTCAAACCAAGACGTGGGGGCTAAGTCTCTCATTCAATGGAGAGTAGCTGGGATATTTACAGGAGAAATTGGAAAAAGAGGATTAGGGGGAGAGTTGGGCCCACAAGTCAGTGGGAGGGAGGTGCAGCACCGGACATTGCTCTGTTTCTCGCCGAAGCAAACTCCCACCGTGCGCCAGCGAGCTGTTTCCCCTGACGCCACCTCCCGAGCGCCAGCCCATAGCGAGCGTCGACGAGGCGGTCGCCCAGCGATATTTCCCCTCCGGAACCGACTCCCATCGCGACCTTGACCGCTCCCAGGCCCTCGACACAGAAACACCGCCACGCACACCCGAGCTTTTGGTTCTCCGGCGTCCTCCCGTCCCAGCAGCTAGAAAGCGAGTCTGAGCTCACCCCGAGCTTCACCGAGGTGTCCTCGACGTGATAGACACGATACCCCGGCGCCCCATCCACGGTAAACTGCCCCCGAGCTCTTTGTTTTCATTCCACACCGGGTAGAGCCGCCGCGACCGAAAACTCCCAGCCCGTCCGTTAGGCTTGATCCCCCGTCGAGTTGAGCGGGCCAGGAGGTTCGCCTGGAAGTGTGCTCCCTGTCCAACAACGCCGGCCGCATGCCATGAGGTGTGCTGGCCGGAATTCCAGTTCTTGCTGAGAGACCTAGAAAACCCAGTTGTAGACATCTGTGCGGGCACGTGGGATCAAGAACTAGGGAGAACCATTGAGGAAACCCTCAGTTCTTCGTGTTTTTCCAGTTTTCCCCGAAATCGCCCCAGGTCGCACGGTGAGCCCCTAGTTGCCGACGTTTCTCGCGAGATCAGAGTCCTGGACGTTGCTCCCTAGGTCGTGGCGATGCTGTAGGAGCTAACCGGAGCAAGATTGGGGCAGTACAGTGCCCTAGCGACGTCGCCGAAGTTACCACAGCTACTGTCGCCGTCGCGCCTAGGTTCCTGGCCATCCTCGATCTGAGGTAAGGTCGGAAACGTGTTCCTCGCGCAAAAATGTGCTGTGGCGGTGAAAATCAGCAAGTTCCGAGGGCCGGAACCCCTTCCCGGCGAGAGCTCCGGCGAGCTCGGCGGCGGGGTCGCGCGGGTGGCTGGAGGAAGACGAAGGGGGTAGGCCCCACTCGTCAGCGGCTGGAAGGAAACGGGCAGGATTTTCTGTGGTCCAGGATCCAGTGTGGCTGCGCGGGAAAGGGTCAGTCGACACGTGTGCGATGGACCCACCTTCAAGGTTTAAACATTTTGAGGATTTCCAGTTTTAGTTCAAACTTCAAATGCATAGAACTTCTGCTAGGAAACTCCAAATTCAGTGAACCAAATTTTGCTGAACTCAGAATTCTGAGTACTTTCCAGCAATACCAATTTCGGCTCATGAAACCTAATAGTTTTCCAGAATTAATTCCCTAAATTTTAAACTGTTGGGAATTTTATCTGGAGAATTACTTCATGAAAAATTCTGAAATTTGGCTGAGAGGTTCATTGGAAAATCCTGGAGCAAAAGTAAAATTTTCAGACTCATCCAAGTTCATTTAGTCCCCCTAATGTGGTTATTAAGTGAACTGCCCTGAGAAAATAGAAAAATGTACAGAAACATTTTTCAGATTTTCTCAAATCTTAATTAGGGCATAACTTTCAGTAGAATTCTTCAAATGACATGAAACCAATTCCATTAGAACCATCTTAAATTCTAGTTTCCGGAAAGTAATGGTTGGAGCCATGAAAAATCCTGGGATTCCTTAGAGGCTCAAATATTGACCAAATGGGCTCTTATTTGTACAAGGTTCAAATGAATTTTGTTTCAAATGAAACTTGGTAAAGACTCTGGTTAGGACCCTACCAAGCCACCATAAAAATTTCAGAACAAAAGGGGAGGGCTAGCTAGAGTTATTAGTAATTATGTATTCAAGTTTACACATTGCATTTAAATTGACATGTAGTATTTCATTAAACGTGTTGTCGCTGAAGGCGAGGAGACTCCGGAAGTGCTCGACTTCCTCCTTCCGGACGAAGACCTAACCCCTGACCAGCAGCAACAAGGCAAGCCCCGGTTTGCATTAATCCTTTTATAAAGTTTTTACTTTGTTTACATACATAGAGTGAAGTGTGTATGTGCATTAGGTGTAGGATGGATGAATACCCCACTTGCATGACCAGAACTTTTCCATAAGAGTGAGGGTAGTGTCTAAGACCTCGAGTAGACAGGCTATGCTTAATGATTCATAGGACTTCGGTATAAGTCGAGTAGTTGGAATCTACTCGCGAGTTAGGTTTGGGACACACGGATTTGGTTTGAGTGATGTGAGATCACTTTAGTAATGAAAATGAGACTAGGCAGGGGCTAGGGCACAGCAAGAGGAAGTCTTGTGTGCGCAGCCCTGTCCATGTCGATTGAGGACCGATCCGTGTGCGGCCCTGCTGAACAAGTATTGAACGTACCGAAGGCATATCGGATATATGGGCCCCGATAAACCGATGTAGCCTAAACCTCCGGGCGTCGAGGCATAGCACACCGATTTATAGGTGTAGGTTGAGGGCAGCCAGGTGGAAATATGCTAACGGGCATAGAGAGATGCTCTGTGTAGGGAACCTCCTGTCCATTTCAGGGTGTGACCGGTTCGACGTTTGGGCTGTTGGGTGAAAGGTTGTCCCGTACGACATCAAGTGAGCGTGCTGTGCAGCTCCACAGGTGGGCGTACGTGACGTGCTCTTTGGGTCTCCCTGCAGGTGTATATCGAGTCGATTCGCCGTCCCTCGCGGTGACGAGTACCGCTTGTTCACTGCATCGTAACGTAGACTAATGTATGAAATGTTATGATTCAATATTGCTGTTATGATATAATTGTATTGCTACATGTGTGCCACCAAAGATTGCTTACTAAATTTCAGATTCCTGAACTGTTAAACTTGTGGCTAAAAGATGAACTAAGGATGAACGTGTAGGCGTGTCCAATTGCTTCAATGTTACTATCCTATGTCATTGTACACCTCATGTAGAGTTTCATGCCTAGGTGAGTCGGTTAAGTCTTGTTGAGCCTTCGTGCTCACTATTGCTTCTTAAGTGTTTTTCAGGTGGGGAGCCACCCACGGACTCGGGTTACGAGTCCACCGGTGAGGGTTACCCTCCGTCGGGGACCACGGCTGAGTGGGAGCCGTACACGCCACGCTGAGCTGAGACGTGCAGCTAGTGTGGGTTGCCCTAGGGCTGGGCAACCGACGTTTGCTAGATAGGCGGGCGTGAGTTGTATAATTTAGACTTCCGCTGTGTAATATAAACAATAGTTTGTAACTGAAGTTTGTACCTGTTTGTACAGTTCAGTTGTTTTCCCATGTAATATATTGTGTTCTTATGACGTGTGCTGTCGGGTGTCGCATCGTGCGGCACCACCCTTTGCGACCCTGGATGAGCGGATCCCGGTCTGCCACACAAGCCATCAACAAACCGTCAAGAGGGATGTCAAGACGAAGGTTCTCTCCAACCTTAAATGAGCTCATACTTTGAGTTCTTGGCGACTCAACCATCGGTCTTCATAAAGGCCGAGGATCCTCTAGTGGCGGATAACTAGATCCCTACCATAGAGTTTAAGTTCGAGTTGCTTCAATGTATCGAACATCAGAAAATACTGTATGGGGCACAACAACTTCACAGTTCCAACAGTATCTGGTGGGCGAATCAGCTCGCATCCCTACTTGATGGACATCAGCTCACGTGGGCATAATACCGGAAGACATGCCTTGCTTAGCATGTTCTTTCCAGAATAATCCAGGGGAAGCTCAAGGAGTTTCTAGTTGGGAAACAAGGAGGGAGGGATGCCACGAGCATTGGTACCATATGCGCCTGACTACGTGAATCCGGAGGCACGAGCATGTGAATGGCTCGTTCATAGCCTCCATGCTAAGTAAGGAGGGAAACTGACCTTGGTAATTTGGAGTTACTTCAACGAGTTAATGAGATAATTCCGACCCTTGTATTTTGGAAGTCGGAGATCAAGTCTGTCTCCGAGTATCCCTGATGAAAGGAATTCATTGGCTCGGGGTCAAGGGAAAGTTAGCTTCTCGTCTTGTTGGTCCAGTTCCTCATTACGGAAAGATGTGAATCGGTAGCATACCGTTTGGAGCTACCCCACATCATTGTTGGCCATCCACGGCATCTTCCATGTCCCACAAATAAGGAAATGTTTGAAGGAGTCGACGGAGGTTCTTTCAGGAGGCATGGAAAACTTAAACCGGATCGCACCTATGTTGAGGAACCGGTACAAATCCTTGATGCAAAGACTCGTGAAACAAGGCGTCGATCATTGCGGTTTTACGCGGTTTTGTGGAATAACCACACCGACGACGAGTTTACATGGGTAATCAAGGATTTTCTCTGGATGAATTGCCCGAAACTGTTATCGAACTATCACCGTTAACATTCTTCTCCATCTTGTTCTTTTATTAATCTCGGGACGAGATTCTTTTAAGGAGGGAGGATTGTAAAATCCCCAAGTTGAGCTTGCTTGTGTTTTTGTGCAATTTAAATCAGCAGGGTATAATTCTCCTAAATTTGTTTTCAAATTCGAACTTTTGCCACATGAAATAAAGGCTAGACTATGGTAAAGAAAGTTAAGCACAACAAAGGTGAAAAATAGGATTTGAATTAGGGGTATGAGAGAGGATGAGCCACTGTATTCAAATTCGTCGTTCGGAATTTTTTGCAAAGATTGAATTTGAATTAGGGAGCTACTTTGGTTTGGGAGTAGAAATTTTAAAGAATTCAAAATCAAATGCGGATGGCACAGTTAGATTGCAATTTTTCGTACGCATCTAACTATTTGAATTCAGCCGTTTGAATTTTCAACAGAGTTGAATTTAAACAACCATTTGAATTTTTGGAGCCACTATTGTTTGGAGGGGCCCACCTGCCATTGGAACAAAGCTAGCTAGTTGGTTTTTCCTTCTGTGGGAGCTCAACACCAAGGCACCAGCGAGTTGCCACCGAGCTGGATGTGCCATTGCTTATCTCCGAGGCGGTTCCTTTCCTTGCTCTCAGTTGCTTGCTAAAGATCACGGGCTGCAGCAACTCTAGTGTTCCTTCGCTACCTCACACGAGCAAACCCACGCACAGCCCTTCTCTCGTGCGCCCACCCGAAGAAAACAACCGCGCGGCCTCTTCTGCTCATCACCGATCGGACTCCCTCCGTGTTAGTGCCCGGGTGCACTGCTCAGAGGCTGTGCTGGCGACCCCTCGACATCCTCCATCCCTCCTAAGTTCACCCCCGGCCTCCTCCAAGTGGTGCCACCCCGTTCTTCTTCCGGCAAAACAGAGCCACACCGCCTCCACTGCTCCACGATGTTCGGCCGTTCCAGCGCCTCTCCGGCATGACCAACATGAGTCAAAGGTGCGCCATGGTGTCTAGATCATCATCTCGGACCCCCTTGCTCTTCCCCATCGCTGGCTAGCCGGAATTCGGGTTTTACCGCCGGAGTACGTGAAGAGCCGAACGATTTAGAATCGGTAAATTCGTCCAACATGGTTGATCATCGGTTCTACAATTCAAGCCACAGAAACTAGTAACCCTAGCGCCCTCCCACGCCAAAGCACGCATTAAACCGCCCATCCCACGCCCCGGGCGACGAGAATTCACCGCCGGCGGCAAAAACGGGTCGGGCCTCCGGTGACCGCCCTATTCCCGCCAATTGCTGCATGAATTGAGGTGCGTTCCATGCTCCACGAGCTCTGTGGATTCTTTAGGGAAATGTAGCTCACCGGGAGAATCTTGGGACATGCCAGAACGCGTCGATGCCGAGCTCCCGAGCCACCCCGCCGATGCCGACCCACCTCCGGCCGGTTTCATGCGGGGAAACCTTGCCCAGCAGCTGCGCCACGTTCCAAGGATCGTGTAGGGCGAAACAGGAACTAATTTGGTGGCGAATAGAGGGAGAAAGAGCCGCACCACGATCTCTGCCCGTGTGCACCCGTGGGCTCTAGCGAGAGGTTGACCCGTGGGCCCCATGTTTGAGTGCTCTGTGTAGAATTCAAACAGAAAGTTGTTCAAACTTGAAAACCCATAACTTTGGGTAGAAAGCTCTAAAATTAGTGGGATAAATTTTGTTGGATTCCTCATAAGAAGTACTTTGCATAGAAATGAAGTTCTTGCTATGAAAATGCCCAGGAATTTCTGTAGAATTGTTTTTATTAAATATTTAGGGATTAATTCCAGGAGCAATTCTTTATGGAACGTTCCCAATTTTGGGCAGCAAACCTTTCTCATAGTTCCTGAGCTCCAGTAAAAATTTCAGGATTTTTGGAGATGATTAAGGTGGCTTAATCCGTTGGTTTTCTCAGGGTTATTTAAATGGGCTGAAAAATCACAGAAGCAAATTTCAGAAAAATGGAATGAACTTCAATCCTCCATTCTGGCCAGCAAAAAGGCTTAGAAAATTTTGGAACAATTTTTCCTAGGAACAATAGGTCAAGACCTATTAGGATATCAAATTTCTCCATATGACCAAGTGTAATTAAATTTGTATAAATCATTGTAGGTTAAAGGTTCCAAGAATTGTTGTGGCCAATTCCTTCCAGAAAACCTCTGAAAATTATACCACAACCCTATCATGATATTAGGAAGATTCTGTAAAAATTTCAACCATAGACTCCTCTGTCTTCTTAGGTTTTGCTTTTGTAGTTTGCTTGTAGCACATTATATCATAATGTGACACATTTCTTATTTGATCATTTCGATAGTGATACATCACGCGAAGACTTCGTAGGCTGCTGAATTGAATCCTATTGACAGAAACTTTAGTCAGGATCAACACTAAGGCAAGCTCCGGTTTGAATCAAGAATTTACAAGTTTTTATTTGCATACACTTTATATTGTCTAGAATATTAGTTTTGCATTATGGCTAGGTTGGTATGACACTCCACATGCATGACCAGAAAACCCTGGAGTTTAATGTAGAGTAGGTTATCACTTGATTATAACTGCTGATCTCAAGTTAACAAAAGTGGATTAAAAGAGGCATAACTCAAGTAGGTCGTTTCCTACTCGTGAACTGGGATTAAGGGGGATCAATCGGAAGAGTTGGGAATTGATCCCCTTATTTGGGAATGGGGACTGGACAGTATGGATGGAAGGCTCAAGGACGTGGTCCTGTGAACCTAGTCTCCGTATGAGTCGATTAAGGCCCGTTCTCGTGTGCGGCCCCGCTGGACAAGTTTGAGTTGTGTACCTGATGCATACTGGCTATATGGGACCTAGGAAACCGATGTAACATGTTAACCTGGGTGTCGAGGCAATCCCCACCGTCTTATGCAGATGCTGAAAGGATAGAGAAGTCGGCTTTATGAGGGTTTGCCGTAGTGAGACTTAATCCAAGTCGGTGGGACCGGTTCGATATTTGGGTGTCGTGTGAATGGTTGCCACATACGACGTTGAGGGGATCGGTTGATCACCGGTCTTGGACGGGCGTATGTGTCGTGTCAGCCGGGTGTTTCTGATTCAAGTCACCGTCGCTCGCGGTAGTGAGCATACTTGTACACTGAGTCATGACGTAGTAAGAAACTGGGAAAAGTTAATATGCTTCATGAGTAATCCTCATATTGGAGATGAGGGATGATCAACACCTTCACTAAATTTACTTTCTACCTTGGGCTAGTAGCGTCGAGACAAAGCGTTTCTTATTTGATTGTGGAGTCTCAGCGTTGATGGCGCAAGGTCTGTACGGATGTAGGATAGCTCACTAATGTTATTTTCTCCTCAGGGCAAGTGGCATCGAGATGAAGCATTTCTTGTTTGATTGTGGAGTCTCGATGTAAATTGTGCGAGGGCTATAAAAGTTGCTTAATACTTGAAGTAAGGACTCTCCATTAGATCAAGTTCATTGTTTGTGCAAAACTTCTCTATTCAGCCCTCTATTTTCAGCATCTAGAGTTCCATGTGTAGGTTGTCGGTTAAGTCTTGGTGAGCATAATGTGGGGAACCCCTTTCGGGATCCACACTCTAGGATACACATTGGGTGGTGCTGTGCGATGCGGCACCGAACAGCATACACGAAAAGAACCATAAAGTACAAACTCTTTTATTTCTCAAAAATAATGTAATTTACAAAATATTGTACCACGAGGGCACACGCAGCGGAATATACATACACACTCTCGGTCCTAACTATGCAAAAGAGAAGACGTGCAGCCCGCGGACGCTTCTTACTAGCTTCCAAAAAGATGTGTGCAGCGGAAGGGTTTCCGGTGAGTCTCTGATGGCTCACCGAACAACCATCTTCATAGCAAATTTTATAACCTGCAAAACACTAATAATGCAACCGTGAGCACGATGCCTCAGCAAGGCTTAACTGACACCCTAATCATGGAACTCTACATGCCAAGATTAGTAATACGGGATAAAGACATTGCAATAAAGACACGGCTACATGTTGATCCTGTAAAAGCCCAAGAAGTCACTTGCTAAAAGGTTCATCACCTCACCACACCACAGCTAACTTTGTGGTTAGCTCATGAACATTTGAGAAGAGCAAGTAACACAATGAATAGGATGATTAGTGGAAAAACCATAACTTCAAAAAGTAGGAGTTTATACACATAAACATGAGAGGAGAAGCTCACCCCTAGAACTTAATTATTCTTGGGAAGGCTCAGACCAAGTTTCATGCAAATCCAAGCCTTTTTGAGGCACTTTTGGAGACATTTGAAAAAGGGGCTATTTGAATGCAAATTCAAATTTCAGCTAGTTTTCATCACTTGAATTCAAAAGTTGACTTAATATTCAAACTCAGCACAGTTTTCTGAGTTAGTCCACCAATTTTCATCCTCATCGGAGTTCATCTTGTCGGGAGCTAAATTTGCATTATTTCAAAACTGAATTTGAATTTTGAATTCAAATGTGAAGCAAATTCAGCCAAACCAATTTCATTTTGGTGAATTCAAATTTGCTCACTGACTTGGTGGCTAAGGTTACCATTTAAGTGCGAGTAGATGGGATATTTGCAACAAAAATTGGAAAAGAATTAGAGGGGAGAAGGGGACCCACATGTCAGTACAGCCACTGAGGGAAGCAACACACACGCGCGAGCTCTGTTTCTCCGGGTCTCCACAGCGGTCGACACCGAGCTGCTCGGGCTGCCACCTCCTCAGCGCACGACCGGCTGGCGCACCACGCGGCTGCTTGCTCACGAAGGCTCCCCGAACGCTGCAAACCACAGAACCGTGCTTTGTTTCGCCGCTCGACAAGAAACACAGCCACTCGCTGCCCTCTCTGAAATTCGATCGGGAGACAACCAAACTCGTGCCCCCGAGCTTCCCGAGCCGCATAAACAGCACTGAGGGGTCCTCCCCTACCTTCTCCACACACCACCGGGCTAGCCAAGCTTCCCTACACCGAGAACACAACGTTCTCCGCGGCGACCTAAACAAACCGGCGACTGGACGTCCGTGGACAGCTCTTCACAGAGGTTTTCACGCCCGAGCCAGAACGGCCACGGGAGCGCCCTGCCTTGGTGCTGCTTCTATCCAAAACTTGGAGCAAGCCGTGAACCCTAGCGGCTGAATTTGCCATTCTTCTCCCGGAGCATCTCCACGGACCTTTCGGTATGAAATTCCAAAATTCACACTCAATTCTCACTTAGAGTTCATCAAATCATGCACAAAGGAGCTACAGTAGTCGGCGACCAACTTTTCTTCACAACCCTAGCTGTAAACGCCATGTAGACCGATCAATTTCCATTTTTCCGAGCTCAACCATGGTGGCATCGATCGGGCGCACGGTGAGAACCTATTTGGAGGTGTTTTCACGCGTCGGTCCTTGCTTGCCGAGCTTCCCTAGCATCCAAGGGTGCTCTAGATCTGATCACTCGAGCTTTTTGTGGGCTAGGACCACCAGCCGACGGCGCTGAACCTCTGTCGAGGCTGCCGCATGATGCCGGCACGTTTCTGGTCATCTAGCACCCGTACTGACCCTGCCAATGAACTCCCCGACCCTGAAAACACCCGGGCGGCGAGTCTCCGGCCGGGAGATGGCCCGGAGCATGCGGCCGGCGAGGTGCCGCCTCTGTCTGGCAAGGAGAGCGCGCACGCGGGAAGAGAAGGCTGGAGGAAGAAGGGGGGTGGCCCACCTATCAGCGAGGGATTTTTAAACCCGGGATCGGTTGTGGCCAGCGATCGAGTGTGGCTACACAATTAAAACCCCGCGGTCCTGTGTGTCCTCAAATCCTATTGGCTGCAACTTAAACCGTGGGCCCAGCTCGAATTTGCAATAGAAAAACAATTCCAGTTTTAGCTCCAACTTAGGAAATTCATAACTTGGTGTAGCAAACTCCAAATTGAGTGAACCAAATTTTGTTGGATTCATCTTTTTGAATACTAACCAGCAAAACAAGTTTCAGCTTATGAAACTTACTCTTATTCCAGAATTAATTCCCTAAAATGTAAAATGTTGGGAATTTTATCTGGAGAATTCTTTTATGGAAAATTCTTAAATTTGGCTGGGATGTTCATTTGAAAATCCTTGAGTCACAGTAAAAATTTCAGATACTTCCAAGTTCATTTAGTCCCCCTAATGGTGTGATTAAGAGAACTGCCCTGAGAAAATGGAAAAATGTACAGAAACATTTTTCAGAATTTCTCAATTCTTGTTTAGAGCATAACTTCATCTTGTATTCTTCAAATGACATGAAACCAATTCTAGTAGAACCATCTGAAATTCTAGTCTCCAGAAAGTAATGGGTTGAACCATGAAAATCCCTGGAAATCCTTAGAGACTCTAATAATGACTAAATAGGCTTTTATTTGTACAGAGCTCAAATGAACTTTGTTTCAAATGAAACTTGGTCAAGTTTCTGGCTAGGACCCTACCAAGCCACCATAAAAATTTCAGAGCCAAAGGGGAGGGATAGCTAGAATTATGGTATTTACATATTCAGTTCCAAACATTGCATTTAAATTGACATATAGTATATTGCTTACGTGTAGTCGCTGAAGGCAAGGAAACCCCGGAAGTGCTGGACTTTCTCTTTCCAGACGAAGCACTAACCTCTGACCAGCAGCAACAATGCAAGCCCCGGTTTGCATTAACAAGTTTTACAAAGTTTTGCTTTATTTACATAGTTAGCTTGAGATATTTATGTGCATTAGGTGTAGGATGGATGAAACCCAAATACATAGCCATATTATTCCAACAAGAGTGAGGGTAGTATCTAAGTCCTCGAGTAGTCAAGCTATGTTTAATGTTCATAGAACTTCGGTACAAGTCGAGTAGTTGGAATCTACTCGCGAGTAAAGGAGTCGGAACACACGGGATTGGTTCGAGTGATGTGAGATCACTTTAGTAAGAAAATGAGACTAGGCAGGGGCTAGGGCGCAGCAAGAGGAAGTCTTGTGGGTGCATCCCTGTCCGTGTCGATTGAGGACCGATCTGTGTGCGGCCCCGCTGAACAAGTATTGAACGTACCGAAGGCATATCGGATATATGGGCCCCGATAAACCGATGTAACCTGTACCTCCGGGCATCGAGGCATAACGCACCAATTTATAGGCGTAGGTTGAGGGCAGCAAGGTGGAAATCCGCTAGTGGTCATAGAGAGATGCTCCGTGTAGGGAACCTCCTGTCCGTTTGGGTGCGACTGATCCGACGTTTGGGCTGTTTGGTGAAAGGTTGTCCTGTACGACATCGAGTGAGCGTGCTGTGCAGCTCCACGGGTGGGCATACGTGACGTGCTATTCGGGTATCCCTGCAGGTGTACATCGAGTCGATTCACCGTCCCTCGCGGTGATGAGTACCGCTTGTTCACTGAGTCGTGACATAGATTGATATATGAAATGTATGATTCAATATTGCTGTTATGAATAAATTGTATGGTTACATGTGTGCCACCAAATATTGCTCACTAAATTTCAGATTTTATGAACGGTTAACTTGTGGCTAAAAGATGAATTAAGGATGAACTTGTAGGCGTGTCCTTTGCTGCAATGTGCCATCCCATGTTAGTGATGAACTGCATGTAGAGTTTCATGTGTAGGTGAGTTGGTTAAGTCTTGCTGAGCCATCATGCTCACAGTTGCTGATATAAGTGTTTTTCAGGTGAGGATTACCCCACGAACTCGGGGTACGAGTCCACTGGCTAGGGCTACCCTCCGTCGGGGACCACGGCTGAGTGGGAGCCGTACACGCCGCGCTGAGCTGAGGAGCGCAGCTAGTGTGGGTTGTCTATAGGGCTGGGCAACCAACTTTTGTGACACGACCCCACGGTCTTGTCGAGCCAGGATCACGCTGAGGGGTGCTGCGTAGCACAGCACCAGATAACACACGTCAAAGATACAAAGCGGAAGCAAAGTTTTATTACATAAACCAGTTTATGAACATTTTTACAACAAAATAGTCCAGTCCACACTCACGGCGTAGACTATGGATCGAGTTCACGTTCAGCCCGTGAACGTGTCCACGCTAGCACGCACACACACTAACACGGCGGCGTGCACGACTCCCACTCGACGGGGTTCCCCTCCTGGGGTTCCGTCTCCTCCTCGGGAGTCCCTTCCTCATAAACCCCTGCAAAAGCTTCAAACACAAGCAGTGAGCACGATGGCTCAGAGTGTCTGACCCGTATCCCCTATACATGAAACTTCTACATGAATGGTTTTTGGGTACATGAGGTAAAATAAGTTGCAAATGACTCGCCTAATTAGTTGACCCTTACTTTCAATGTTTTAGCAGCAGGTGGTGGAGAACCTTACGCTAAGGCACATGAGAGAGCCGCAATCAAACAAGAAACACATTTCTCTCATGTACTTTGCCCAAAGTTGAAAAGAACTTTAATTAGCTATAAATTACAACAAGACATTAACAAGCAAAGTATATCTTTCAAATCAGCAAACTTTTAACACGTATCTAGCCTGTTCTTTCTACGTCACCGTACAGTGAACAAGTGGTACTCACTGACCGCGAGGGACGGCGATAATAATCGATTTACACCTGCAGGGTTACCCGAATAACCCGTCACGTACGCCCGTACTCGATGTTGCCTACAGCAACCATCACGGACGTCGTACGCAACCACCTTTCATCCGTTAGCCAAATATTGAACCGGTCCTATCGTCCCGAGGAAGAGGTCTCTGCATGCGCAACCGCAGTGCCGCCAACCGATTTACACCTCGAGCTCTCAACCTACCCTCTGAACGACAGGCAATGCCTCAATACCCAGCTACCCGAGTTACATTGGTTTCCCGGTTCCCATATAGCCGGTAGGTCTTCGGTACTGTTCTAGCTTGTTCAACAGGCCCGCACACGGCTCGGTCCTCAATCGACACAAGCGGAGCTATAGCACCCAGGCCCCAAAGTCCTGCTGCCCTTACTCTCCGCTCGGTCTCATTTTTCTTGCCATGTATTTCATTTGCTATCTTTACCCGAGTCGAGTGCCTCTAGCCTATCCTCGCGAGTAGTTCCAACTACTCGAATTGTACCGAATCCTACACTATCATAGCATTGCAGTAGCTAAACGGGGTTTTCAAACCTAATCTGACCCAAGGTTTTCTTGGCTATGCATTTGGGTTTCAAACAAGACTCTAATGCAAGACTTTATTGAGTGCTCAAAGTAAGTTCTCAAAACAGTAAAACTTTGTAAAAAGGTTAATGCAAACCGGAGCTTGCCTTACTACTCTTGGTCATAGGCTAGCTGCTCTTCCAGAGTGACGATGTCTAAGACTTCGGGTTCCTCCTCAACCTTAGCGACTACATGAGGTAACATGTATATGTATCAATTTAAATGCATTTGACTTAAATTTAAACTTGTGAAGACTCTATGTCTTACTAAGCAGACCCAATGACTCTGAAATTTTTACTGTGGTTTGGTTACAACCTAAACAGAGACTTGGCCAAGTTTTATTTGCAGCAAAGCTCATTTGAGCTCTCCACAAATAATTATGTACTTGATCTTAATTGGAGCTCCTAGGGTGTTCTAGGGATTTTCATGGAGCAAGCCATGATTTTATGAAAAGTAGGTTTTCAGAGGGTTATAATAGAGTTGGTCTCAATTAATTTGAAGGTTCCTAGCTAAAGATATGATCTAAACAATTTCAGAGAAATTCTGAAAATGTTTCTGGACATTTTCTATTTTCTCTGGAACAGTTTTATTAATCAAACCATTAGGTGGATCAAATCAGCTCAAATGGATCTGAAATTTTTATGGTAGCTCAAGGATATTTTGGTGAACACATCCTAGAAAAATTTCAGAATTTTCCTACAAATGGTTCTCCAGTTAAAATTCTAAACAGTTTGAACTTTGAAAAATTAATTATGGAGAAATAAGGATTTTCATAGGGTCAAACTTGATTTGCTGGAAAGTACTCAGAGAGCTGAATCCAACAAAATTTGGTTCACTCGATTTGGAGCTTCCTAGCCAAAGTTGTGTGGGTTTGAAGTTTGAACTAAAACTGAAAATCAGGAAATGTTTAAAACACTGCACGTGGGTCCCTTGCACAGTGCCTTCGTCTACCTCCCGCCAGCGCCCGAGCGCGCGACGTCCAGCGACGGTGGCGCGGTTCGTTCTCAGCTGCTACTGCCTAATTTTCGATGCGGTTTCTTCCTACGTGATCCTTGGAGCACGGCGCACACGCCGGGCACCTTCTCGGACCTCGACATCGCTGGAAACCTAGTCGGCGACGGTGGAGGCAGAAGAGGAGCTCGGGTCTGACAGTGCTAGCTCGTCTCGGCAGTGAACATGATCAGCCAATGGGTCACAAAGCACCACTGGGATATGGGAAAGCTAACCCTGCCCTCCTCTTGGCCGGAGATCGCCGGGAAAGTAGACTTCACCGGCGACCCGAGCCGTTTTCACAGGCGATGGCCAAATTCCGGTGCTCTGTTCACTGGGTCGATCATCACCGCTAGGATTTGGCTGAAGTAACCGTGAGGTGCTACTCTAGCTTCAGATCGACCCGGATTATCAGTGATCAAGTGATCGAGGTGAATTTCGAGTTTTGGTTCTCAGTGTTCTTTCCGGCGATCATCGGGGAAAGTTGAAATTCCGGCTAACCGGAGCTAAGATGGACCTAGGGAGTTCGGGGAGAGCTACTAGACTTGGATGCTAACCTCAGAGATGCGTTGGTCGCGCTGGAGAAGCTTTGTGCTGCTCGGGCGACGGCGTCGAGTCGGAGGAGCTCTCGGGTTGACAGAGCGATGGAAGATCGGCTCGGACAAGCCTCACTGAAGCTGATCACGAGCAACTGAGGGCTGTAACATGTCGAGCAAGGATCAGTGGTGCCGTTTGTGGCCTCAACTCATGGTGGAAGGAACTGCTTTGGCCGGTCGACGGCGAGGTGAGGCGGTGGGGCTGTGCGCCGATCAGCTCGGTGTTCTCGGCGCTGGAAACATCGAGGCAGTGGAAAGATGGGCTGCTGCCGGCGGCAGCTCGCAGCTAAATAGCTGGGGACGTCGGTTTGGGGCGCTGATCAGTGACCAGAAGGTGGCAGCGGTCGGCAATCGCCGTGGCGCCTGCGTGGTCGCGCGCAGCAACCGAGCTGCGGTGACTTCAGTTGGTTGAAACACTAGTGAGGCTGACATGTGAGTCCCACTCCGGTTTTAACCTCTGAAATTGAATTTTCCCCACTGCTATAAACAGTAGAGACCCAATTAACCCTGGTCATTTGAATTATCTACCCTCTGGCCATTTGAATTGGATAGAATTCAAATTGGGGTTTGTTTGAATATACTTTCAGCACATATGCAGTTTGAAATTCAAATAAAGTTTGAATTTGCTAAACTTAGCTCATGTCAAGATCAACTTCAAATGGAGTGAAGATTGGCGTGTGAGCTCACAAAAATGTGCTGAGTAAGAATATGTCTCCCACTTTTGAATTCATGGGATGGAAATAGTTTGAATTTGAATTTGAGTTCAAACCACCCTCTTTCTAGTTATACCCAAAAAGACTTCAAAAAGGTTTGACATTGGGTGAAATTTGGCATAAGCATTTGTAGCAAGGTGTTGGAGTTTTTCACAAGCTAAGCCCCTACCCCAACGGTCTTGTCGAGCCAGGATCACGCTGAGGGGTGCTGCGTTGCACAGCACCGGATAACACACGTCAAAGGTACAAAGCGGAAGCGGAAATTTTATTACATAAACAAGTTTATGAACATGTTTACATCAAAATAAGTCCAGTCTACACTCACGGGCGTAGACTATGCATCAAGTCCAAGTTCAGCCCTTGAACGTGTACTTGCTAGCACACACGCACACTAACTCTGCGGCGTGCACGACTCCCACTCGACGGGGTTCCCCTCTTGGGGTTCCGTCTCCTCCTCGGGAGTCCCTTCCTCATAGAACCCTGCAAAAGCTTCAAACACAAGCAGTGAGCACGAAGGCTCAGCAAGTCTGACCCGTCTCACCTAAACATGGAACTTCTACATGAGGGGTGATGGGTTACATGAGGTAAAAATCATTTGCAAGGACTCACCTAATTAGTAGAACCTTATTTTCAGGTTTTAGCAGCAGGTTGTGGAGAACCATACGCTAAGGCACATGAGAGAGCCGCAATCAAACAAGAAACGCATTTCTCTCATGTACTTTGCCCAAAGTTGAAAGGAACTTTAGTTAGCTCTAAACTACAACAAACCATTAACAAGCAAAGTCCATCTTTCAATCAGCAGCATTTTAACATGTAACTAGCCTGTTCTTTCTACGTCACGGTACAGTGAACAAGTGGTACTCACTGACCGTGAGGGACGGCGATTATAATCGATTTACACCTGCAGGGTTACCCGAACAACCCGTCACGTACACCCGTACTCGATGTTGCCTACAACAACCATCACGGACGCCGTACGCAACCACCTTTCGCCCGTCAGCCAAATATTGAACCGGTCCCATCGTCCCGAGCAAGAGGTCTCTGCACGCGCATCTCCGTGCCGCCAGTCGATTTACACCTCGAGCTCTCAACCTACCCTCTGAATGACGGGCAATGCCTCGGTACTGTTCTAGCTTGTTCAACAGGCCCACACACGGCTTGGTCCTCAATCGACACAAGCGGAGCTACAGCACACATGCCCCAAAGTCCTGCTGCCCTTACTCTCCGCTCGGTCTCATTTTCTTGCCATATATTTCATGTGCTATCACTACCCGAGTCTAGTGCCTCTAGCCTATGCTCGCGAGTAGTTCCAACTACTCGACTTGTACCGAATCCTACTCTATCTTAGCATTGCAGTAGCTAACGGGGTTTTGCAATCCTAAACCCAACCCATGGTTTTCTTGGCTATGCAGTTGGGTTTCCAATCAAGACTCTAATGCAAAGAATCACAACAGTATTCAAAGATGTGCTCAAAACAATAAACATTTGTAAAAAGGTTAATGCAAACCGGAGCTTGCCTTGCTGCTCTTGGTCGTAGGCTAGCTGTTCCTCTGGAGTAACGAAGTCTAGGACTTCGGGTTCCTCCTCGACCTTAGCGACTACATGATAGAAGCAATACATGTATTAATTTAGATGCAGTTGTATTAACTTTTAATTTGTGAAGTCTATAACTCTTACTAGACAAGCCCAATGACTGTGAAACTTTTACTTTGGCCTGGTTACAACCTAAACAGAGACTTGGTCAAGTTTTAGTTGCAGCAAAGCTCGTTTGAGCCCTCCACAATTAATTATGTACTTGACCTTAATTGGCACTCTTAGGGTGTTCTAGGGATTTTCATGGAACAAACTATGACTTTCTGAAAACTAGATTTTCAGAGGGTTCTAATGGAGTTGGTCTCACTTAATTTGAAGGTTCCTAGCTAAAGATATGAGCTAGACAATTTCAGAGAAAATCCTGAAAATGTTTCTGAACATTTTCTATTTTCTCTGGAATAGTTTCACTAATCACACCATTAGGTGGATCAAATTAGCTCCAATGGGTCTGAAATTTTTATGGTAGTTCAAGGATATTTTGGTGAACATCCCAGCAAAATTTCAGGATTTTCCTCCAAAGGGTTCTCCAGTTAAAATTCCTAACAGTTTAAATTTTGAGGAATTAATTCTGGAGAAATAAGGGTTTTCATGAAGTGAAACTTGATTTGCTGGAAAGTTCTCAGAGAGCTGAATCCAGCAAAATTTGGTTCGCTCGATTTGGAGCTTTCTAGCCAAAGTTATGAGGATTTGAAGTTTGGAAGAATTCTGAAAATCAGGGGAAAAGTTTAAACTCGCGGGGGCCCACGGGGACACGTGTCGAGCGCGGAGGTGTCCGGCACACCGGAGCTCACAGGGTATTTGTGTGCCAGCACAGCCGATCCCGGCTGCAGCCCGATCCCGATTTAAAATATCGGTCGCTGACAGCTGGGGTCCACCCCCTTCTTCAACCTCGCGACGCCCGCGCTCTGCCGCCGGGGAACCTCGCCGGAGAGCTCGCCGCTGGCTTCTGTAAAGCTCCAAACTTCATGATTTTGGCCGCCTCTGCCTATTTTCTCTCGGGGAACAGGATTCTTGGGCCAGCTCGCCATGAAAATGGCCGCCACATGGTCAGCAACGAGCCGCAGCCTCGGGAGAACTTTGGTCGCGTTGTCCACCCTCCCTAGCACCTCCCCCGATCAAGCTAAAGGTCGTCGAGCATCAGTGGACCATAGGAAAGGTCGACATGAGCTCTACGGAGCTCGGGAAAGGCTGCGTTGGGCTGTCACCGTGCGACCTAGGCCGGAAATCGGGATTTCTACTAAAACTCGAAGAACAGCGGTTTCCCTCCACGGTTCTTCGTGGTTCTTGCTCCTATGGATCCTCACGGGCTACTAGAAGTGATCCTCTCTACAAGAGGATGAGTGATGCAGTGTGGCTTACGAATTTCTCGGATCGGTACCGACCTCACTTTTGCACACCGTCGCGAAAACATGAAATTCCGGCTTGAGCAGCGCTTGTCACGCCGCCGGAGCTTACGGAAAAGAAAGAGGGGTTGAAGGCGAATCTCTTTGCTGTTTACAGCTCCGTGAATGGTGGGCTGTGGTGGCCGGAAGGAGGGTTCCCGCAGCGGCGGCTCGAGCTGAACCGGCAGAGACAAGATCGCCGCGGTGGAGCTCGGGGAAGACCGCGCAGGGTCTGGAACCGATGCGAAGGTGTTGAAGGTGGCTTGGCGCACCCGGTGCTGGTCTCAGATCGCCGGGTGGGTCACTGGATTGGCCGGGCGATGAGGAACCGAAAATTCACTCGGGCGGTGAGGAGTTTCAGTCTGTTGGGCGAGAGCGCGTCGGGGAAGGGATGGGGAGCACCGGCGGCTGCTCGGACGCCTAGATAAGGGCCCCGGGAGTCGGTTCAACGACCGTGGGCGGCAAGCAGGTGGTGGCGCGGCGGCCTCCCCTCGGTGGCGCTCTCGGGAGAAGCTCGGGGACCTGAGTACTGAAAGTCCACTCGGTTGGTCTCCTTCAGTGGCTGACATGTGGGTCCCACTTCCAATTTTAACCTCTGAAATTTACTCCTAATCACTGTTGTAAACAGTGAGTCCCAAAATACCCATGGTGATTCAAATTATTCACCAATGAGCCATTTGAATTAGTTAGAATTCAAATGGGGTTTGGTTTGAATGAATTTCAGCACAAGTTCAGTTTGAAATTCAAATAAAGTTTGAATTTGCCCCACTTAGCTCATGTCAAGATCAACTCCAAATGGAGTGAAAATTGGTGTGTGAGCTCACAAAAATGTGCTGAATAAGAATATGCCTCCCACTTTTGAATTCATGGGATAAAAACAGTTTGAATTTGAATATGGTTTCAAACTGCCCTCTTTCTAACTATACCCAAAATGACCTCAAAAAGGTTTTGAATTTGGGTGAAACTTGGCATGGACATCCTTAGCAATGTGTAGGAGTTTTCATATGTCCAGCCCACCTATATCACATGTGGAAAATACCACTTTTGTAATGTGTAAGTTTGTTTTCTAATGAGCATGTTGATGGTGGTTACTTGCTCTTCATTTGTGTTCATCATCTTTCCTCAAATGAGGTGTGTGTGTGTATGGTGATGAACACTTCAATTATGTGTCCAAAACTTAGGCCCTTACATTCCTCCACCCTTAAAAGAATCTCGTCCCGAGATTATAAGGTGAAAATGAGAGAGAGGACGGTAGAAAATTACCGTATATGCGACGTAAAAAGTCGGGGTAGTTAGCGCGAAGCAATTCTTCGCTCTCCCATGTCGCTTCGTCCACGGAGTGATTACTCCATAGAACCTTGTAGAACCACAACGTACGGTTGCGTGTGGTTCGGGCCTTTTCGTCGATAATCTGCACCGGTTCCTCCAGATAGGTGAGATCCGGTTGCAGTTCTTCAATATCTCCAGCTGAACGGTAGTTGATAGCTTAAGACACTTCCTCAGCTGGGCAATGTGAAAGACGTCGTGCACACCGGAAAGTGCTTCTGGTAATTTCAGCCGGTATGCTACCGATCCACATCTTTCGGTAATCTGGAATGGACCGATGAATCGGGGTGCCAACTTTCCTCTCACCCCAATTCTGTTTACGCCCTTCATTGGAGATACCCGTAGATATACGTGATCTCCAACTTCGAATTGTAATGGGTGCCTTCTCCGGTCCGCATACTGTTTCTGACGGGATTGAGCGGCTTTTAGGTTCGCCTGAATCAGTCGAACCTTTTCTTCCGCGTTGTTGACGAGGTCAATCCCGAAGGTAACCCTTTCGCCAGATTCACACCAGTTCAATGGTGTGCGGCACTTCCTACCGTATAGTGCCTCGTAAGGTGCCACCTTGATGCTGGCTTGGTACCCATTGTTGTACGAGAACTCGACTAACGGCAAGTGATCATCCCAATTCTTGCCGTGGTTGATAGCGCAAGCTCGTAGCATGTCTTCTAGGATCTGATTTACCCGCTCCGTTTGCCCATCTGTCTGCGGGTGGTATGCTGAACTACGGATCAGTTTCGTCCCCAAGGCAGCGTGCAGCTTCTCCCAAAAACGGGACACAAATAAAGTGCCCCGATCCGATATGATGGTACGGGGTACGCCGTACAAGCATAGGATCCGTGAGATGTACAGTTCAGCGTACTTCTTGGCGTTGTAGTTGGTGTTGACCGGGATGAAATGGGCAACTTTGGTGAGCCGATCGACGATCACCCACACAGAATCATGTTTCTACAAGGTGGTGGGTAATCCGACGATGAAGTCCATGCTCACATCCTCCCATTTCCAGGCAGGAATGCCCAGTGGTTGCAGCAGTCCCGGTTTCCGCATATGGTCTGCCTTCACCCTTCGACATGTATCACACTCGGACACGTATTTTGCAATCTCACGCTTCATACGTGTCCACCAAAACTTGTTTCTGAGTTCTTGATACATCTTGTTGCTGCCGGGGTGAATAGAAAACTTTGACAAGTGAGCCTCATCAAAGATCTTCTTCCGTAATTCCGGGTTACGTGGTACGACGATCCGGTCCTTGAACCATAGGACGCCGTCTCCGTCCTTCCAGAAACATTTCAGCTCCCCACTGTCTACACGTCTCCGCAAATGTGACATGCCCTTGTCATTCTTCTGGGCTGCCGCTATCTCTTCACGGATGGTGGGGATCAAAGCTAGGTTGTAGAGAGCTCCATGTGGAATTACATGTAGTGGTGGTTCGCTCTCTTCCAACGGTATGATGGTCAGATTGTTGACGTGTGACTTGCGGCTCAGCGCATCTGCCACTAATTTTGCCTTGCCCGGATGATAATGGATCTCTATTTCGTAATCCTTTATCAATTCTAACCATCTTCGTTGCCTCATATTCAGCTCCTTCTGAGTGAATATGTACTTGAGGCTTTTGTGGTCGGTATATAAATGTACGAGGTTACCGAGTAGGTAGTGCCTCCACATTTTCAGTGCAAGTACCTCGGCAGCGAGCTCCAAATCGTGGGTTGGATAATTCTGCTCATGGTTTCTAAGCTGCCGTGATCCATACGCGACCACTCTTCGGTCTTGCATCAGCACACATCCGAGCCCAATGCCGGATGCATCGCAGTACACATCGAACGGTTTTGTTGTGTCTGGCTGTAACAAAACCGGTGCTGATGTCAGGTGCTTGATTAAAGCCTTGAATGCTGCTTCACATGCTGGACTCCAAACATATTTGGTAGCCTTCTTCAGCAGCTCTGTCATTGGCTTGGCAATCTTCGAGAAGTTCGGAATGAACCTCCGATAATATCCCGCGAGCCCGAGGAAACTCCGTACCTCGTGAACAGTTCTCGGGGATTTCCAATTCAGCACTTGAGTGATCTTGCTCGGGTCCACAGCGATACCCTCCGCTGAGATGATATGCCCGAGAAAAGGCACTTGCGATATCCAAAACTCGCATTTGCTGAATTTCGCGTATAACTTGTGGTCCCGCAGCCGTTGCAAGACTATACGCAAATGTTTCTTGTGATCTTCCTCCGACTTGGAATACACCAGGATGTCGTCGATGAAGACCACGACAAACTTGTCCAGCTCCGGCATGAATACCAAGTTCATCAAGTACATGAAGTGAGCTGGAGCATTGGTGAGGCCGAAGGACATGACCAGGTACTCATAAAGTCCGTACCTTGTCGAGAAAGCTGTCTTGGGAATGTCCTCAGCCCTTATCTTAATCTGATGGTACCCGGATCTTAAGTCCATCTTGGAAAAGATCTTTGCTTCGACCAACTGATCAAACAACAAGTTGATCCGTGGCAACGGGTACTTGTTGTTGATGGTTACGGCATGTAATGGACGATAGTCCACGCAAAGCCGCAACGTCTCATCCTTCTTCTTTACAAATAATGCCGAACAGCCCCATGGCGAGGAGCTCGGCCTAATAAAACCCTTCTCCAGAAGGTCCGTGAGCTGAGTCTTCAGTTCAGCCAATTCCTTGGGCGCCATCTTGTACGGCCTTCGGGATATTGGCATGGTTCCCGGTGCAAGTTCAATCTTGAACTCCACCTCTCTATCGGGTGGCATTGTAAAGGTCCCAAAATGGTGAATACAAAGAAACACTTGTTTGCAAAAGTTGGTTTCATATGTATGAAATTTGGGACTTGTTAAAACTTTTCCACATGTGATGACACACATGAGGGTTTTTCTTCACACAAGTCAAATGTTTATTTGAGAACTTGGAACCCTAGAGGGGTCAAAAACAAGAATGGGAAGTTCCCATATGTGTGAGAAAACAAAAATCAGATTTGGAACAATTTTTTCAAACAAAAAATTCAAATGAGAACAACACAATAGAATTCAAAACTGTTGTGCTGAAAATCTCATTTGCAGTAGCCAAAATAAAAATCAGATTTCATATTTGAATTCCTTGGGTCCAAATTAGGGGGTGTGCAAAGTTTCATGATTTATGAAAATAATTTACAACCCATTTTCCAAAATGGACTTTAAATGACAAAGAATTCAAACACTCATTTGAATTTGGATGAAACTTGCCCAATTATCCAAATGCATACCAGATTTGAATTCCCACAATTCAATTGCATCAATATTCAAATTGGGGAGATATTTTAGAGGGGATAAGGAGGACTGACATGTGGTACCCACATGTCATTGGGAGCACTGAAATTGCAAAAGATCTTCAGTCTTCAGTCTTCATTTGCTCTCCTCCCACGCGAAGCAACGGCCGAAGCCGATCTCCCTCCGCTCGACACCGAGCACAGCGGCAGCCAGCTCCTGCTGAATTCTTTCGCGCTGGAGAGCTGCTGGATGTCGGTAGCCACCGCCTCGCGCCCTCTCCCACCTCTTAACCGAAGCCACGGCGCTGTTCTTCTCTCTCTCGCACCGGAGGACAGAAAACACAGCCGCCCTGCTTCGATCGATCGGGAGCTCGGGAAATTCATGTGAGCAGCGCCTCTGAGCAGCAAAACAACACCACCATCGTCCCCACGACTTCCTCGAGCCATCACCGAGCGGATTCACGCTCTCTGCACCACGAACGGCGAGTTCCCGCGGCGGCCGCCGCACAACGGCGACACCCTGCTCCTGTGGACAGCCTCCTCCAGGGCGTTTAACGATCAAGCAAGGCCACCCTGGGACACGCAGGAGCTCCCTACAGCTTCCATCCGAAGCTCAGCCCCAGCCGTTGCCGCGCGCCGACGAATTTTGGAGATTTCCTCCGGCCGGTGAAAACTGACCCGCGGGTACGAAACCGTGAAATTATCGAGTTATATTCAGTTTGATCTTTGCAAATTGCACACACGGGACGTAGACTTGCTTAGCAACAATTTTCCTTTTGGAACCTAGCTAGAAACCCGCTCTGCACGACGTGATCTCGATCTGTCTAACGACGGTTGTGGTAGAGACCGTCGGGTGCACGGTGAACCCTAAGTTAGAGCCATCCCCGAGCCATCTCCTTTACATGTTGATGATCCCTAGTGTCCGCCGGTGCTTCAGAGCTTGGAAACCGAAGCCTAGAAGGCTTAGGGCGTCGGGGCGACGTCGCCGGACTTCATCTGAACCGTTGCGCCGTCGCGGGCTAGTTTGGGGGCCCTGCCAGCTCAATAAAACCCCATCAGCGTGTTCCTCGCGTTAAATTAGGGGCTGGCGGCGAGTTTTATCGACAGAGGTGGCCGAACGACTGATCCCGGAGCTCCTCCGGCGAGCCCCGCGGCGGGATCGTGCAGGAGCGGGAGGTTGAAGACGACCTCGCCGGTCCCGCCTGTCAGCGACTCGGGAGAGAGGGGCCGGATTCTCTGTAACATGGGATCAACTGTGACAGCACAGGAAACGATTCTGTAGCCCGTGTGGCACTCTCTCAGCAGCTGACACGTGCCCCTTGGTCCCACAGTCAGTTTAAACATTTCCCGGATTTATTCAAATCCCAGATTTTTCCCCAAACTTTAGAAGAGCATAACTTTTGCTAGGAACCTCCAAAATTAGTGATTCAAATTGGGTTAGATTCAGATTGACAAACTCTATCCATATATGCAACCCAATCTGTATGAAAGTCTTTATTTAGTTCTGGAAAAGTCTTTAAAGCTTTTCAGAAAAAGAATTTTAGAGGGAGTTTGGTTTATCCAAAAATCCTCAAATTTTGCCAGAATAATCTTTAGGGTGTTATTAGACACCTGTAAAGGTTTCAGCTCATTTGGAGTTGAATTGATCAGGGTAATTCAGATTGTAAGTTCCTGTATTCTAATGAATACAGAAAACATTTTCAGAGAATTTCCAAAACTTGTAAATTCAGTTCTGGGAAATTCTTAGCTCCAGAAATCCTAGGAAAATTCATGTATACTCTATGAACTATAATTGAAATTGTGGTTCACTGAGTTTGACATGAACATGGGTGTTACCTCAGAATTAATTCATCTTTGACTAAACCCTTAGAGAATTATTCTGAATAAACCACTCCATGAAATGTGCTAAATTTTGGTCCAGAGGACTTTCTTGTGACAAGGAACTCACATGAAAATTCTCAGATCCATTAGAGCTCTGGATCACCACTGTCATGTGTGATCTCTTAAGGTGATCAACACTTAAGTGGGAAGAAGCACTCAACACTTGATCATGGTGTTAAACCCAACCCAAACCACTAGCACCAGTGTCATTTTAAATTCTTAAACAGAATTCCAGTTTTAAAACTGTCATTAGATCTTATGAGCAAAAGCTTTTCAATTAAATACATATGCATGATCATATCGTGTAACATATACGTGAAGAAGGTGAGAAAGACTTGAAGTGAAGATCAAGGACGGAGGAAAACAAGTGATCAAGCTCCAAGTGATCATCACTAACTGATTGTAACAGTAGTCACCTGCAAAACAGGCAAGCCCCGGTTTGCATTTGAACCGTTTTATAAAGCATTTTCATTTGTAGAGATCATAGCTTTGCATCGTTGATTGCATTACGTATAGATGATATTGAAAGCCCCACTTGCATGACTAGAAACACCTAAGAGAGAAAGGGTAGAATAGCAACTCCTCGAGGGAATTTGGCTACGCAAATGTTAGTAGGAAAGGTCCAGTAGAAGACGAGTAGTTGGAATCTACTCGCGAGTTTAGGGCGGGTGTACTTGGAACGGGTCCAATTTAGAGAATATGAGGAAAGTTCACACATAAGAAATGGAGACCGGGCAGGGAGGTTTAGATGCAGCAGGTTGCAGGCCGTGCTTGCATAGCCCTGCCTGTGTCGGTTAAGGCCCGTCCGTGCTTGGCCCTGTTGGACAAGTTTGAGTTGTGTACCGGGCGCATACTGGCTATATGGGACCCAGAAAACCGATGTACCTTGGGAGATCCATAGTGGAACTTTTCCAACTGCCTTAGGCTTTCGGCGTCAGGGTAGCAGGAGGTACCTCACTCAAGAACATACCACAGCGGGTATGTACCTTGAGGGAGCTTGCGTACTCGGGGCAGTTGGACTGCGTCCAATGTGGAAGATCTTGGGAAAGGTGGCCGCGTACAACGTCAGTCGAGGTTGCTGCCGGCAACTCGGAGTACGGGTGTACGTGTCGTGTAGTCCGGGCGTGTACTGATTCGAATCACCGTCGCTCGCGGTTATATGAACATACTTGCCCACTGCGTCTTGACGTAGTAAGAACTGAACTGGTTATACTTTTGAACTTAATAAGGCTGTGCTATAACTTGTATTGCAACCATGATTGAATTAGAGATAGGCTCGTTTAACTTTACTTTCACTTTGTGCAAGGAGCATCGCAACAAAGCGTTTCTTGTTTGATTGTGGAGTTGCGATGCTTTTCGGCTCAAGGTTTGCACAATGAGGCTTAAAATCTGAAAGTTAAGGATCGACTTTAGGCGAGTCCTTTATGCAAATCTAGGCAACCCAATTGCAACCGTCGTGCATGTAGAGTTTCTTGCTTAGGAGAGACGGGTCAGACTTGCTGAGCCTATGTGCTCACGCTTGCTATATAAGTGGTTTTGCAGGTTAACAACGATGCTGAAAAGAAGGTTGTCCGGTGAGACTCGGGGACTCCCGAGTCAGGTAACACATGGAGAACCCAGCCGCTGCTGCTTGTCTTTGTGTTGCTAGCAAGAGGAGTCCGCGGGCTGGACTTCATCTCGAGTGCTTATAGTTATTCGACGTGAGTTGATATAGACTTCCGCTGTAGTTACTTGATGTAAAGTATTTACAAAGGAAAAACTTGTAAGCTTCCGCTATTGTTTTATGTAATACATTGTTCCTCATATGTGTGCTGTTGGGTGCCGCACAACACGGCACCACCCAATGCGATTCCCGGGTGAGTGGCCTGTCTCGGTTGACGGGTCCACCTCAGCTGGTATCAGAGCCGCATTGGTAATAGCACAAGGAATAAGGAAGGTATTACGACAAAAATTTAGGTTACGGTGAGGATACGGTACTAGGCCCACATAAGGATTACTATTAGCTTAATATGAAGGTGGCAACCTAACTTATTTGTTATGTCGGAAAATCGTGCATCTCGGGACACTTCATGTCTTGGGGGGTGCACGTAAGCGCTGTCCACCAGTGCGCACAAGCTGAAGGGTGGAGCCCCACGGGTGGCAGGTAACCCAATCTGCTTTAGTATCCTCTACGACTCCTCATGTCGTTTGGGGTGCTCGAGCAACATCTGTCCCAGGCGTGCGTGGTGCAATTTGGGAAACCCCGTCACATGGTTAGTAACGTGAACACGTAGCTCAAGGCGTGTTTGGCTTGAGAACACCTGTGCGAGTGATGACGGACGGGTGTAAGAACTGTATGGATACCAGGTTCGGTATGCAGCCGGACCTGACGATTGAGTGTGACTTATGCAGGATTAACCACGAAAGCGTAGTACGAATAGTACACGTTTGCGAGTGACCGTTCTAGTGACACCTAAGACACGTTTATGCCAGGTATAATCCGGATAGGATTTTCTTTTGGCGAGGCTACGTAGTACCGACATGCTTCTTACGGTGCATCGACGCCGTACTAAACTTAATAACCCCTTTCCTTTGAAGAAATGACTCATGAACTAACTTTCAAATAAAAATGGAAGTTTGAAATAAATATTAGTTACTGAACTCTTATTTTGAGCTAAGATTCAAATGAGAGGAGGATTAGACTTCAAAGATTTCAAAAACAGAGTGCTCTGTTTTCAGCAGAAATTTGTGCTGGACTTCAACAGAGCATAACTCTGGGTAGATTGACCCAATCAAGGTGTATGATACAGTTCTGGAAAGATTTTCAAGTGATCTACAACTTCTTTGTATATCTCCAGAGCTAAATCACAGGCTAAATGGGTAGAAAGTTCAGAGTAAGGTAAACTGTCCAGAACCAGGACAGCAACGAAACCTCTCTGGACCTTTCTGTTTTTAAGCCATAACTTTCTGTAGAAAACCCCTTAATAAGCCTATGGTACACCATTGGAAAGGTTATGAAATGTGCAACATTGTTGTAGTTCAAAGTTTGTTCAGGTTCGTATTGTATTTACATATACAACTGTGCTAAAATTAGCCACGTACAAAGGAGGTGCTGGCAAATTTTATCCAGGAATTCTGTCAACTTTGGAAAATCATAACTTTTAATCCGGAGATGATCTAGGGGCATATGAGTACTCGTTGGAAATATACTGAAGTTAACTCTAACTTTGGTATTCAACTGGAGTTAGGAAAATGCTCTTAACTAGATCAAAATCTGGAGATAGTGCATAAAGATCTGTCCTGTACAGATATGCTTGATAGTTATGCCTACTAAGGAGTTTTGTGAACATGAATTTTGTTACTGCTTTCATAAAGTTTTGACATAATCATGTTTCCATTAGTCTCACATACTGCTGAGTTCTTGTTTAACTCATCTCAACTACATTTTGCAGTATGGTTCGTACTCGCTCTAGGAGTAGGGCCGGAAGTTCTCGTCGAGGTGGTGATGCTTCCATTCCACCGTCGGAACCACCATCTACGGAATGGATGGAACTTATGACTCGAGTTGTCGAGTCTAATCAAGAGAATGCTAGGCTACTCCAAGAAGCAACACAAGAACACATACGCTTACTCCAAGCTTTGGTACAGCAAGGCGTACTCCAGAACACACAACAAGTCGTTCCACCTCGGAACGCTTATCTAGACTTCTTGGCGACTCAACCGCCAATTTTTACTGAAGCCACCGAACCTGTGGAAGCAGATCAATGGATTCGTGTAATGGAGTTAAAATTTGGAGTATTCAAGTGTGATGAATACCAGAAGACAAAGTTTGCCGCTCAACAACTCCATGGAGCAGCCGGAAACTGGTGGGTGGATCATCTTGCCACCATTTCGGAGGACCATCAAGTGACATGGAGGGAGTTTTGTGAAGCCTTTCGTACTCGTTACATACCACTAGGTATTGTCAAGGCAAAGCGGGAGGAATTTTTGGGCTTGAAGCAAGAGGAAATGAGTGTCCTCGAGTATGTCAGGAGATTTAATCTTTTGGCCCAATATGCTCCCGAATATGTGGCGAAAGAAGAGGCACGGTGTGACCTATTCTTCCATGGCCTGAGTGCCATATTACGGGAAAAGCTGGCCGTACACAATAACGGCAGTTACACCGACATGGTCGATGCGGCTTTCATTTAAGAGAAGCCGACACTTGAGTGGCAAGCAGAGAAGAGAAAGATGAGTGAGATCGAGCAGGCTAGCACAAGTTATGTGCCTCAGAAGTACCGTTTGGTGTATCAAACGCCACCCGGTGAAAGATGGAGGCCACCTGTACGATCATCTCGTCAGAGATTGATTGCTGGTCAAGTTCTACAACTTGCACCACCTCCACAGCCGCAGCATCAGACGGTGGTTCGTGCTCCATCGCTGCAGCCATATGTACCTAGCAGTCCATCGCAAGTCAACGAAGAACCGGAGAGGCATCCGTGTCTTACTTGTGGGCGTAAGGGCCATTATGCTAGGCAATGTCCGGAGGGAATTCGAGGCTACGGGTCATCATGTTTACAACAATACGACCCGTACCTCAATCTGCAGATAGGAGGGCAGATAAGGGGCAACATTCACTATACTGTGATTGATGATGTTCCGGAAGGAGAAGCCGCTTTAGCAGGGATGTTTTCTCTGAATCAGCTACCGGTTTTAGTTCTCTTTGATTCTGGTGCCACACACAACTTCATTAGCCAATCTTTTGTGGCTCAACATCAGCTCCAAACCGTTTATACAAAGAGGCAATACCTCATATATTCGCCCGGGGGCAGCAGTACCGCAAGTAAGGTTGTCTCCCGAGCACCTCTTTGTTTGGGGGGGTAAAATATACCCTACGACCCTCATTATTCTTGAAGGTCTGAAGATCGACATCATTTTGGGAATGTCGTGGTTGAATTACCACAGAGCGGTTCTTAACATCAGCTCCAGGACCGTTGAGCTCAACTCCCCACAGCACGGTCTTCATATGTTAATTCTGGGCGCCAGACGGCAGCAGATTGCAACAGTGAACCATGTGGAAGCTGTCAAGATAGAGGATATTTCGGTGGTACGTGAGTATCCGGATGTGTTTCCCGATGATTTACCGGGCATGCCGCCCGAACGAGACATTGAGTTCAAGATCGAACTTATACCGGGAACCACACCGATATCACGAAGGCTGTACAAGATGGCACCCAATGAACTGGCAGAATTGAAGACACAGCTGAATGACCTAATGAGCAAGGGCTTTATACGACCGAGTTCGTCACCTTGGGGTTGTTCAGCGTTGTTTGTCAAGAAGAAGGATGAAACACTACGGCTTTGTGTTGATTATCGTCCTTTGAACGCCGTTACCATCAAGAACAAGTATCCACTACCTCGCATTGATATGCTCTTCGATCAATTAGTGGGTGCGAAGGTATTTTCGAAGATGGATCTTCGGTCCGGATATCATCAGATTAAAATCCGGGCAGAATATATTCCGAAGACGGCATTTTCAACGAGATACGGGCTGTATGAGTATCTCGTTATGTCTTTTGGTTTGACCAACGCCCCGGCACACTTTATGTACCTGATGAATTCAGTGTTCATGCCGGAGTTGGATAAATTCGTCGTTGTCTTCATCGACGATATCTTGGTGTACTCCAAGTCAGAGGAAGAACATGCTGAACATCTGCATATTGTGCTACAAAGATTGCGAGATCATCAGCTCTATGCAAAATTCAGCAAGTGTGAATTCTGGATTAATCAAGTACCTTTTCTCGGACACATCATTTCAGCGGAGGGCATCGCTGTGGATCCGAGTAAGATTATCCAAGTGCAGAAGTGGGAGTCACCAAAGTCAGTACATGAAATCCGAAGCTTCCTCGGTTTAGTAGGTTACTACCGGAGGTTTATTCCAAGTTTTTCGAAGATTGCTAAACCGATGACGGAATTATTAAAGAAGAATACCAGATTTGTGTGGGGTGCTGCGTGTGAACAAGCTTTCAAGACCTTAGTGAAGCATCTCACAACAGCCCCAGTTCTTGCTCAGCCGGATACAACGAAGCCATTCGACGTTTATTGCGATGCATCTGGCATCGGTCTTGGCTGCGTGCTGATGCAAGATAGACGAGTGGTCGCTTATGGATCTCGTCAACTCAGAACTCACGAGCAGCATTATCCAACTCATGATCTTGAGTTAGCTGCCGTGGTCCTTGCTTTGAAGATGTGGAGGCATTACTTGCTCGGAAATCTTGTACACCTCTACACCGACCACAAGAGCTTGAAATACATATTCACTCAGAAAGAATTGAACATGAGGCAACGAAGATGGCTAGAGCTCATTAAGGATTATGAACTAGAGATTCATTATCATCCAGGAAAGGCGAATGTGGTCGCCGATGCGCTCAGTCGTAAGGCGCATATCCATCACCTAACTATTGCTGAAATGGATGATGAAGAACCAAGCCTCCGTGTCATCCCGTATGGAGCTCTCTATAGTCTCGCTCTCATTCCTACCATCCGAGAGGAGATCATTGAAGCTCAACGGAAAGACAAGGATATGTCTCACATACAGTGAAGATTAGATAACGGAGAAATGGAGTGCTTCCAGAAAGACGATGAAGGTACTTTGTGGCTCAATGACCGGATTGTAGTGCCCCGGGATATGGGACTACGGAAGAAAATTTTGGATGAAGCTCATCTGTCCAAGTTTTCCATTCATCCGGGTAGTAATAAAATGTACCAAGATCTCCGGAAGAAGTTTTGGTGGACACGTATGAAACGTGAAGTTGCAAAGTACGTTTCAGAGTGTGATACGTGTCGAAGAGTCAAGGCCGACCATATGAAGAAGTCAGGCCTGTTGCAGCCATTGCAAGTACCGGCATGGAAGTGGGAAGACTTGAGTATGGACTTCATCGTCGGGTTGCCGATGACCTCCCACAACCATGATTCGATTTGGGTAATTGTGGACCGATTAACCAAATCAGCACATTTCATCCCTGTGCATACTAGGTACAACGCAAAGCAGTATGCGGAGCTGTACATAGCACGGATCTTGTGCTTACATGGAGTTCCCCGCACCATTGTAATTACCTCCCACTTCGTTCTTCTTTTGAATCTCGGGATGAGATTCCTTTTAAGGGGGAGGAATGTAAAGGTCCCAAAATGGTGAATACAAAGAAACACTTGTTTGCAAAAGTTGGTTTCATATGTATGAAATTTGGGACTTGTTAAAACTTTTCCACATGTGATGACACACATGAGGGTTTTTCTTCACACAAGTCAAATGTTTATTTGAGAACTTGGAACCCTATAGGGGTCTAAAACAAGAATGGGAAGTTCCCATATGTGTGAGAAAACAAAAATCATATTTGGAACAATTTGTTCAAACAAAAAATTCAAATGAGAACAACACAATGGAATTCAAAACTGTTGTGCTGAAAATCTCATTTGCAGTAGCCGAAATAAAAATCAGATTTCATATTTGAATTCCTTGGATCCAAATTAGGGGGTGTGCAAAGTTTCATGATTTATGAAAATAATTTACAACCCATTTTCCAAAATGGACTTTAAATGACAAAGAATTCAAACACTCATTTGAATTTGGATGAAACTTGCCCAATTATCCAAATGCATACCAGATTTGAATTCCCACAATTGAATTCCATCAATATTCAAATTGGGGAGATATTTTAGAGGGGATAAGGAGGACTGACATGTGGGACCCACATGTCATTGGGAGCACTGAAATTGCAAAAGATCTTCAGTCTTCAGTCTTCATTTGCTCTCCTCCCATGCGAAGCAACGGCCGAAGCCGATCTCCCTCCGCTTGACACCGAGCACAGCGGCAGCCAGCTCCTGCTGAATTCTTTCGCGCTGGAGAGCTGCTGGACGTCGGTAGCCACCGCCTCGCGCCCCCTCCCGCCTCTTAACCGAAGCCACGGCGCTGTTCTTCTCTCTCTCGCACCGGAGGACAGAAAACACAGCCGCCCTGCTTCGATCGATCGGGAGCTCAGGAAATTCAAGTGAGCAGCGCCTCTGAGCAGCAAAACAACACCACCATCGTCCCCACGACTTCCTCGAGCCATCACCGAGCGGATTCACGCTCTCTGCACCAAGAACGGCGAGTTCCCGCGGCGGCCGCCACACAACGGCGACACCCTGCTCCCGTGGACAGCCTCCTCCAGGGCGTTTCACGATCATGCAAGGCCACCCTGGGACACACAGGAGCTCCCTACAGCTTCCATCCGAAGCTCAGCCCCAGCCGTTGCCGCGCGCCGACGAATTTTGGAGATTTCCTCCGGCCGGTGAAAACTGACCCGCGGGTACGAAACCGTGAAATTCTCGAGTTATATTCAGTTTGATCTTTGCAAATTGCACACACGGGACGTAGACTTGCTTAGCAACAATTTTCCTTTTGGAACCTAGCTAGAAACCCGCTATGCACGACGTGATCTCGATCTGTCTAACGGCGGTTGTGGTAGAGACCGTCGGGTGCACGGTGAACCCTAAGTTAGAGCCATCCCCGAGCCATCTCCTTTACATGTCGATGATCCCTAGTGTCCGCCGGTGCTTCAGAGCTTGGAAACCGAAGCCTAGAAGGCTTACGGCGTCGGGGCGACGTCGCCGGACTTCGTCCGAACCATTGCGCCGTCGCGGGCTAGTTTGGGGGCCCTGCCAGCTCAAGAAAACCCCATCAGCGTGTTCCTCGCGTTAAATTAGGGGCTGGCAGCGAGTTTCATTGACAGAGGTGGCCGAACGACTGATCCCGGAGCTCCTCCGGCGAGCCCGGCGGCGGGATCGCGCAGGAGCGGGAGGTTGAAGACGACCTCGCCGGTCCCGCCTGTCAGCGACTCGGGAGAGAGGGGCTGGATTCTCTGTAACACGGGATCAACTGTGACAGTGCGGGAAACGATTCTGTAGCCCGTGTGGCACTCTCTCAGCAGCTGACACGTGCCCCTTGGTCCCACAGTCAGTTTAAACATTTCCCGGATTTATTCGAATCCCAGATTTTTTTCCCCAAACTTTAGAAGAGCATAACTTTCGCTAGGAACCTCCAAAATTAGTGATTCAAATTGGGTTAGATTCAGATTGACAAACTCTATCCATATATGCAATCCAATCTGTATGAAAGTCTTTATTTAGTTCTGGAAAAGTCTTTAAAGCTTTTCAGCAAAAGAATTTTAGAGGGAGTTTGGTTTATCCAAAAATCCTCAAATTTTGCCAATAATCTTTAGGGTGTTATTAGACTCCTGTAAAAGTTTCAGCTCATTTGGAGTTGAATTGATCAGGGTAATTCAGATTGTAAGTTCCTGTATTCTAATGAATACAGAAAACATTTTCAGAGAATTTCTAAAACTTGTAAATTCAGTTCTGGGAAATTCTTAGCTCCAAAAATCCTAGGAAAATTCATGTAGACTCTATGAACTATAATTGAAATTGTGGTTCACTGAGTTTGACATGAACATGGGTGTTACCTCAGAATTAATTCATCTTTGACTAAACGCTTAGAGAATTATTCTGAATAAACCACTTCATGAAATGTGCTAAATTTTGGTCCAGAGGACTTTCTTGTGACAAGAAACTCACATGAAAATTCTAAGCTCCATTAGAGCTCTGGATCACCACTGTCATGTGTGATCTCTTAAGGTGATCAACACTTAAGTGGGAAGAAGCACTCAACACTTGATCATGGTGTTAAACCCAACCCAAACCACTAGCACCAGTGTCATTTTAAATTCTTAAACAGAGTTCCAGTTTTAAAACTGTCATTAGATCTTATGAGCAAAAGCTTTTCAATTAAATACATATGCATGATCATATCGTGTAGCATATACGTGAAGAAGGTGAGAAGGACTTGAAGTGAAGATCAAGGAGGGAGGAAAACAAGTGATCAAGCTCCAAGTGATCATCACTAACTGATTGTAACAGTAGTCACCTGCAAAACAGGCAAGCCCCGGTTTGCATTTGAACCGTTTTATAAAGCATTTTCATTTGTAGAGATCATAGCTTTGCATCGTTGATTGCATTACGTCTAGATGATATTGAAAACCCCACTTGCATGACCAGAAACACCTAAGAGAGAAAGGGTAGAATAGCAACTCCTCGAGGGAATTTGGCTACGCAAATGTTTGTAGGAAAGGTCCGGTAGAAGACGAGTAGTTGGAATCTACTCGCGAGTTTAGGGCGGGTGTACTTGGAACGGGTCCAATTTTGAGAATATGAGGAAAGTTCACACATAAGAAATGGAGACCGGGCAGGGAGGTTTAGATGCAGCAGGTTGCAGGCCATGCGTGCATAGCCCTGCCTGTGTCGGTTAAGGCCCGTCCATGCTTGGCCCTGTTGGACAAGTTTGAGTTGTGTACCGGGCGCATACTGGCTATATGGGACCCAGGAAACCGATGTACCTTGGGAGATCCATAGTGGAACTTTTCCAACTGCCTTAGGCTTTCGGCGTCAGGGTAGCAGGAGGTACCTCGCTCAAGAACATACCACAGCGGGTATGTACCTTGAGGGAGCTTGCGTACTCGGGGCAGTTGGACTGCGTCCAATGTGGAAGATCTTGGGAAAGGTGGCCGCGTACAACGTCAGTCGAGGTTGCTGCCGGCAACTCGGAGTACGGGTGTACATGTCCTGTAGTCCGGGCGTGTACTGATTCGAATCACCGTCGCTCGCGGTTATATGAGCATACTTGCCCACTGCGTCTTGACGTAGTAAGAACTAAACTGGTTATTCTTTTGAACTTAATAAGGCTGTGCTATAACTTCTATTGCAACCATGATTGAATTAGAGATAGGCTCATTTAACTTTACTTTCACTTTGTGCAAGGAGCATCGCAACAAAGGTTTCTTGTTTGATTGTGGAGTTGCGATGCTTTTCGGCTCAAGGTTTGCACAATGAGGCTTAAAATCTGAAAGTTAAGGATCGACTTTAGGCGAGTCCTTTATGCAAATCTAGCCATCCCAATTGCAACCGTCGTGCATGTAGAGTTTCTTGCTTAGGAGAGACGGGTCAGACTTGCTTGCTATATAAGTGGTTTTGCAGGTTAACAACGATGCTGAAAAGAAGGTTGTCCGATGAGACTCGGGGACTCCCGAGTCAGGTAACACATGGAGAACCCAGCCGCTGCTGCTTGTCTTCGTGTTGCTAGCGAGAGGAGTCCGCGGGCTGGACTTCATCTCGAGTGCTTTTAGTTATTCGACGTGAGTTGATATAGACTTCCGCTGTAGTTACTTGATGTAAAGTATTTACAAAGGAAAAACTTGTAAGCTTCCGCTATTGTTTTATGTAATACATTGTTCCTCATATGTGTGCTGTTGGGTGCCGCACAACACGGCACCACCCAATGCGATTCCCGGGCGAGTGCCCTGTCTCGGTTGACGGGTCCGCCTCAGGCATTCCCGGTAAATATCCGGGAACACATCAGGGAACTCTCGGACTACTGGAATATCTTCCAATCTGATAGTTGTGGCTTGATAGACACTTGGAAGTTTTATTTCTGGACTGTCCAGAAATAATGAGTGAGACCCGTGCACTTCTGAGTTTAAGTGCACGACTCGAAGGACGGTGTCTAAAACAGCGCCGTGGCAGGTTAACCACGACATCCCTAGGATGACATCGACCTTCTGTCCCTCTAAGATAATGAGAGACGTGGGGTACACTCTACCCGCTAAGCATAATGATGCTTTGAAAACCATTACGCTTGCTGAAATCTTCCCACCCGGTGAACAAATTAAATATGGACTATCGGTGGGTAGTATTGGCAAGCTATGTTTAGCAATGAAAGCTTGGCTAATAAAATTATGCGTGGCGCCTGAATCAAACAGTACTATAGTGGGATGCTGGTGGAGTTGGAACATACCCGCGAGGATTGGCTCGCCCTCCGGCACGTCCTCTATGGCAAGCTGGTGGACGGTGCCGGGCCTAGGGTTTGCCCGCGCGCATTAGTAGGGTTCCGGGGTTGATTCTTCCCCGGAAACTGCGGTTCCACTGCGCCGCCTTGCCTCTCTGGGCAACTGTTCGCGAAGTGTCCTGGACGACCACACTTGTAACATGTGGCCGCTGCTGGTGTAGTGCTCGGGGGACGAAAGCCCGGCATGCGCTGTTGAGGTGCATACGCACGCGGCATCGCCCGCTGCTGCTGTTGTTGCGGAGGTGGTGCTGGCAGTGCTGGCCTGAATGTCGGTGAAGAGTACGGCCGTCCGCGGAACGGCATCGACCGCTGTGGTGGCTGCCAGCGTGAACCTGATGGTGGGCGATTCACCATCCGAAACTTCTGAGAAGGACCGCCTCCTTCTCCGCTGCTTTGCGGCGCGCTTCTCTTTCGCTCCGCTGCCGCTAACTCCTTGCCGGAGTCCTCCTGAACAATCGCAGCATCAATGATGTCGTTGAGGCTGCCGCGATTGAACATCACCAACTTGTCCTTTAGGAGTGGGTTAAGCCCCTGGTAAAAATGGTCCCGCCGCTTCTCGTCAGTATCTGCGTGATATGACGCGTAAAGCACGAGATCGTTGAATGCCCTGGAGTATTCCAGCGTGTTCCAGCTCCCTTGTTGCAGGTGTAAGAATTCCTGCGTATTCCTCCTCATCAAACCTGGCGGTATATGATAGGCCCTGAAGGCCGTCCGGAACTCCGTCCAGGTCATCACTCGGTCGGTGGGCTCTGAAGCACAGAAGTTGGCCCACCACGCGCTTGCGGATCCTTGGAGCTGCTGGACCGCGAACTGAGTCTTGCGCTGCTCGCTTATCTGGAGCAGCCCGAACTTCATCTCTATCACACGGAGCCAATTGACCGCGTCAAGAGGTTCATCCGCCCTTGAGAATACAGGGGGATGAGTTGCCAGGAAGTCGGAGTAGGAGCTCTGTTGACGCTCCTCACGGTCTTGATGTCTCTCTGGGCGAGACGTATTGGCGATGAGAGTCTGCAGCAACTCCGTGTGCTTCTGATGTGAACCCGCCATTGCCGCGACAATGTCGGCCAATGTAACCGTTGGTAGTGGCGGTGGCGGTGTTTGCTGTTGCTGTTGCTGCTGCTGGCCCGAGGAGTCCTCGGGAGGCTGTTGGGAGGTTTCTCCCCCTTGGCTAGTACCCCCAACATCCGGATTGGCACGCGTACGCGTCATTCTGAAATTCAAAACAGCAGCGATTAGCACATGTCTTACTTAACATTCCATATGTAACAGCAGGTATTGAAATGACACATGATTAATTGCACAACATTCACATAATATTGATAAAGCATAAACTTTATACAAGATACATTATTCTCGGGTCTTCGAGAAGTCGTGCTCATGTCGTCACTACCTATACATACACTACTGTCTACACGACATGTCACCGATTACAAAAGTTGGGTTACACTACCCTAGCTGCCCTACTTGGCAACTGTAACTTCTTACTCGGAGTAGAACTCGACCTCCTGTGGATCGTCCTCCTCCGGTACCTCTTCTGGTGGCTCTGGATCTACCACCTCTTCTCCCATATCGGGTTCTCCCATTGCTGGAAGGCCCAAGACCACCGGTACGCCTAACACCGGAGGCACGAGGTCCTGCAATGCATGCACCTCGTCCATGGCTTGGTTGTAATCTTCTTCCCAGCCTTGCCCTTCCTCAATAGCGTCGTCTCGCTCTTGAGCAAGGTCCTCGTTCTGCTGGGTCAGATTCTGTACCAGTTCTTGCAATGCCCCGATGTCGACACGGCTTTTCCTCTTCGCCTTCTTCAGACGATGCAACTGATTGTGCTGTTCATTCAGTCACTTGATCGTCGGAAATAGCACATTGCGGAGTGTGCTGTGAGCACTCTCGAAATGGTCTCCACGGCTCGTGCTCTCCTTGAGCTTTGTGGCCAGATGCTCCGTATGAACAGCTTGGCTGTCCATCACGGCGTTTCCCACCCTCATCTGGAGGCTAAGGTTTGCCTCCGCGGGGTTATACCTTGGGCAACCCGGGTCCGTTGCCTCAAGGTACCTCTCTTCCCACACATGCTGAGCCCGTTCCTCCATCGGAACGAGCGCGTATGGAGTGCCCTCCATAGCCTGCACGTGTAGTTGGCAGAAACGTGACATAGTGTCACGGGCTGCCACTTGCCACATCCCTTCCGGTTGTCTTCCTCTCACCGTAACGGTGAACGGCACCCAACCGGGTGGTGTAGGTCCTGCAGGGACTTCGACATGGATCGTCCATGTCTTGTTCCCCTCTTCGCCATCTTCCTGGGCGAAGTACTGCGGCATCTGGTCGTACCCGAAATATTGGAGCATTTGCCACAATGCTTCCGGGTAGCCGCTACGGTGAGAACAGTGGGACACCACCCACCCGTTCTCCAATTGCTTATCTGCTGTCATCTGTAAAAATATGTTTGAGAAATGTCAAATATTTATTTAAACAGTAAACCTCTGAGTTATAACATAAGACATGTCATTGAACCCATAAAATTTGGAAACATAGTTCAAATTTTAAACAAATTTGACTGCTGATCTGCTGTTCCCATGATAGCCCTGACCAGTTTCCATTCCAACCTGATTTAGGCCATGCTAAAGGCAAAAACAATTCTCGAGCTCAACATCAAAGTTAAAGCTAACTTCAATAGCTTTACAGAAAGTATTTTCTTGGCCTAAGATATGTCCTGGTTCAAAAGTTATGAGATGTCAAAGTTAGCAGAATATCTGGAAACAATTGGACAGTACCTCCCTGCTTTAGGTACTGATTTGATCCAAGAATTCCAGTTAATTCTGCTCTCAATGTGACAAAACTTTATGTTACAAAGTTGTAACCCATCTCATAAGATTTCCAGAACTACCTCATTTGCTATTTTTGGATTTTTATGCAGGAAGTTATACTCAATTTACAGAGAGTTTACAGAGAGTCTTTACTCTGTCATGTTTTCTGGACAGTTTCAACTCTACTGCATTTTTCGAGTGATTAAGGGATGAAACACCTATGGACCTCAACAGAAAAGTTGTAAAGCTCTTACAAATCTTTCCAGAAATGTATCATATGACCCCAACCTCGAAAGAACTCAACCTCTAACCTCTGATCAACTTCAGCCTTAATTCAGTTGGAAACAGAGTGCTCTGTCCTTAACAACCTATAAGTTGAAAACTTGTTTACTTTGAATATCCTGTTCAAGGTAAGGAGTTACATCAAGTTTTACTACTTTGGATCAAAACCTTCAATTTTTTACAATGAAGTTGTTCATTTAGTTGGGTGTGACGTCGATGCGTCACCAGAGCATGTCGGTACTACGTCCTCACAAAGAAAAACCTATACCGTACTTAGCCGGCTTCGTTAATTCAGTGGCACTAAACGTCACTCGCACACGGATGCTACACGTCTACCGTTTTGTGGTCAGACTACCTGCAGAACTCAAGCAATCGTCAGACTCGGCTGCACACCGAGCCCGGAATCCATACAGTTCGTACACCCGGCCGTCATCACTCGCCCGGATGTTCTCAAGCCAAACACGCCTTGAGTTACGTGTTCACGTTTCAGACCATGTGACGGGGTCTCCCAAGTTGCACCACGCACGCCAGGGATAGACGTTGCTCGAATACCCCAAACGACATGAAGAGTCGTAGAGGATACTAAAGTGGGTCGGGTTACCTGCCACCCGTGGGGCTCCACCCTTTAGATTGTGCGCACTGGTGGACAGCGCTTACGTGTACCTCCCAAGACATAAACGTCCCGAGATACACGATTTTCTGACATAGACAAATAAGTTAATATGCCACTTTCTATATACTAATAACATCCTTATACGGGCTACTAACTCGTTCCTCTCTGGATTTTTGAAAAAGGTGACCTTTGTAGTGCGTTAAACCTCAAGCGAGCTCTGATACCAACGATGACACGACCCCAACGGTCTTGTCGAGTCAGGATCACGCTGAGGGGTGCTGCGTTGCACAGCACCGGATAACACACGTCAAAGGTACAAAGCGGAAGCGGAAATTTTATTACATAAACAAGTTTATGAACATGTTTACATCAAAATAAGTCCAGTCTACCCTCACGGGCGTAGACTACGCATCAAGTCAACGTTCAGCCCTTGAACGTGTACTTGCTAGCACACACGCACACTAACTCTGCGGCGTGCACGACTCCCACTCGACGGGGTTCCCCTCTTGGGGTTCCGTCTCCTCCTCGGGAGTCCCTTCCTCATAGAACCCTGCAAAAGCTTCAAACACAAGCAGTGAGCATGAAGGCTCAGCAAGTCTGACCCGTCTCACCTAAACATGGAACTTCTACATGAGGGGTGATGGGTTACATGAGGTAAAAATCATTTGCAAGGACTCGCCTAATTAGTAGAACCTTATTTTCAGGTTTTAGCAGCAGGTTGTGGAGAACCTTACGCTAAGGCACATGAGAGAGCCGCAATCAAACAAGAAACGCATTTCTCTCATGTACTTTGCCCAAAGTTGAAAGGAACTTTAGTTAGCTCTAAACTACAACAAACCATTAACAAGCAAAGTCCATCTTTCAATCAGCAGCATTTTAACATGTAACTAGCCTGTTCTTTCTACGTCACGGTACAGTGAACAAGTGGTACTCACTGACCGTGAGGGATGGTGATTATAATCGATTTACACCTGCAGGGTTACCCGAACAATCCGTCACGTACGCCCGTACTCGATGTTGCCTACAACAACCATCACGGACGCCGTACGCAACCACCTTTCGCCCGTCAGCCAAATATTGAACCGGTCCCATCGTCCCGAGCAAGAGGTCTCTGCACGTGCATCTCCGTGCCGCCAGCCGATTTACACCTCGAGCTCTCAACCTACCCTCTGAATGACGGGCAATGCCTCAATACCCAGCTACCCGAGTTACATCGGTTTCCCGGTTCTCATATAGCCGGTAGGTCTTCGGTACTGTTCTAGCTTGTTCAACAGGCCCGCACATGGCTCGGTCCTCAATCGACACAAGCGGAGCTACAGCACACAGGCCCCAAAGTCCTGCTGCCCTTACTCTCCGCTCGGTCTCATTTTCTTGCCATGTATTTCATGTGCTATCACTACCCGAGTCTAGTGCCTCTAGCCTATGCTCGCGAGTAGTTCCAACTACTCGACTTGTACCGAATCCTACTCTATCTTAGCATTGCAGTAGCTAACGGGGTTTTGCAATCCTAAACCCAACCCATAGTTTTCTTGGCTATGCAGTTGGGTTTCCAATCAAGACTCTAATACAAAGAATCACAACAGTATTCAAAGATGTGCTCAAAATAATAAACATTTGTAAAAAGGTTAATGCAAACCGGAGCTTGCCTTGCTGCTCTTGGTCATAGGCTAGCTGTTCTCCGGAGTAACCAAGTCTAGGACTTCGGGTTCCTCCTCGAGCTTAGCGACTACATGATAGAAGCAATACATGTATTAACTTAGATGCAGTTGTATTAACTTTTAACTTGTGAAGTGTATAACTCTTACTAGACAAGCCCAATGACTGTGAAACTTTTACTGTGGCTTGGTTACAACCTAAACAGAGACTTGGTCAAGTTTTAGTTGCAGCAAAGCTCATTTGAGCCCTCCACAATTAATTATGTACTTGTACTTAATTGGCACTCTTAGGGTGTTCTAGGGATTTTCATGGAACAAACTATGACTTTATGAAAACTAGATTTTCAGAGGGTTCTAATGGAGTTGGTCTCACTTAATTAAAAGGTTCCTAGCTAAAGATATGAGCTAAACAATTTCAGAGAAAGTCCTGAAAATGTTTCTGAACATTTTCTATTTTCTCTGGAACAGTTTCACTAATCACACCATTAGGTGGATCAAATGACCTCCAATGGGTCTGAAATTTTTATGGTAGTTCAAGGATATTTTGGTGAACATCCCAGCAAAATTTCAGGATTTTCGTCCAAAGGGTTCTCCAGTTAAAATTCCTAACAGTTTAAATTTTGAGGAATTAATTCTGGAGAAATAAGGGTTTTCATGAAGTGAAACTTGATTTGCTTGAAAGTTATCAGAGAGCTGAATCCAGCAAAATTTGGTTCACTCGATTTGGAGCTTTCTAGCCAAAGTTATGAGGATTTGAAGTTTGGAAGAATTCTGAAAATCGGGGGAAAAGTTTAAACTCGCGGGGGCCCGCGGGGACACGTGTCGAGCGCGGAGGTGTCCGGCACACCGGAGCTCACAGGGTATTTGGGCGCCAGCACAGCCGACCCCGGCCGCAGCCCGATCCCGATTTAAAATATCGGTCGCTGACAGCTGGGGTCCACCCCCTTCTTCAACCTCGCGACGCCCGCGCTCTGCCGCCGGGGAACCTCGCCGGAGAGCTCGCCACCAGCTTCTGTAAAGCTCCAAACTTCATGATTTTGGCCGCCTCTGCCTATTTTCTCTCGGGGAACAGGATTCTTGGGCCAGCTCGCCATGAAAATTGCCGCCACATGGTCGGCGACGAGCCGCAGCCTCAGGAGAACTTCGGTCGCGTTGTCCACCCTCCCTAGCACCTCCCCCGATCAAGTTAAGGGTCGTCGAGCATCAGTGGACCATAGGAAAGGTCGACATGAGCTCTACGGAGCTCGGGAAAGGCTGCGTTGGGCTGTCACCGTGCGACCTAGGCCGGAAATCGGGATTTCTACTAAAACTCGAAGAACAGTGGTTTCCCTCCACGGTTCTTCGTGGTTCTTGCTCCTATGGATCCGCATGGGTACTAGAAGTGATCCTCTCTACAAGAGGATGAGTGATGCAGTGTGGCTTACGAATTTCTCGGATCGGTACCGACCTCACTTTTGCACACCATCGCGAAAACATGAAATTCTGGCTTGAGCAGTGCTTGTCACGCCGCCGGAGCTTACGGAAAAGAAAGAGGGGTTGAAGGCGAACCTCTTTGCTGTTTACAGCTCCGTGAACGGTGGGCTGTGGTGGCCGGAAGGAGGGTTCCCGCAGCGGCGGCTCGAACTGAACCGGCAGAGACAAGATCGCCGGGGTGGAGCTCGGGGAAGACCGCGCAGGGTCTGGAACCGATGCGAAGGTGTTGAAGGTGGCTTGGCGCACCCGGTGCTGGTCTCAGATCGCCGGGAGGGTCACTGGATTGGCCGGGCGATGAGGAACCAAAAATTCACTCGGGCGGCGAGGAGTTTCAGTCTGTTGGGCGACAGCGCGTCGGGGTAGGGATGGGGAGCACCGGCGGCTGCTCGGACGCCTAGATAAGGGCCCCGGGAGTCGGTTCAACGACCGTGGGCGGCAAGCAGGTGGTGGCGCGGCGGCCTTCCCTCGGTGGCGCTCTCGGGAGAAGCTCGGGGACCCGAGTACTGAAAGTCCACTCGGTTGATCTCCTTTAGTGGCTGACATGTGGGTCCCACTTCCAATTTTAACCTCTGAAATTTACTCCTAATCACTGTTGTAAACAGTGAGTCCCAAAATACCAATGGTGATTCAAATTATTCACCCATGAGCCATTTGAATTAGTTAGAATTCAATTGGGGTTTGTTTTGAATGAATTTTAGCACAAGTTCAGTTTGAAATTCAAATAAAGTTTGAATTTGCCCCACTTAGCTCATGTCAAGATCAACTCCAAATGGAGTGAAAATTGGTGTGGGAGCTCACAAAAATGTGCTGAATAAGAATATGCCTCCCACTTTTGATTTCATGGGATAAAAACAGTTTGAATTTGAATATGGTTTCAAACTGTCCCCTTTCTAACTATACCCAAAATGACCTCAAAAAGGTTTTGAATTTAGGTGAAACTTGGCATGGACATCCTTAGCAATGTGTAGGAGTTTTCATATGTCCAGCCCACCTATATCACATGTGGAAAATACCACTTTTGCAATGTGTAAGTTTGTTTTCTAATGAGCATGTTGATGGTGGTTACTTGCTCTTCATTTGTGTTCATCATCTTTCCTCAAATGAGGTGTGTGTGTATGGTGATGAACACTTCAATTATGTGTCCAAAACTGAGGCCCTTACATTCCTCCCCCCTTAAAAGAATCTCGTCCCGACATTATAAGGTGAAAATGAGAGAGAGGATGGTGGAAAATTACCGTATATGCGACGTGAAAAAGTCAGGGTAGTTAGCGCGAAGAAATTCTTCGCTCTCCCATGTCGCTTCGTCCACAGAGTGATTACTCCATAGAACCTTGTAGAACCACAACGTACGGTTGCGTGTGGTTCGGGCCTTTTCGTCGATAATCTGCACCGGTTCCTCCCGATAGGTGAGATCCGGTTGCAGTTCTTCAATATCTTCCAGCTGAACGGTAGTTGTTAGCTTAAGACACTTCCTCAGCTGGGCAATGTGAAAGACGTCGTGCACACCGGAAAGTGCTTCTGGTAATTTCAGCCGGTATGCTACCGATCCACATCTTTCGGTAATCTGGAATGGACCAATGAATCGGGGTGCCAACTTTCCTCTCACCCCAAATCTGTTTACGCCCTTCATTGGAGATACCCGTAGATATACGTGATCTCCAACTTCAAATTGTAATGGGTGCCTTCTCCGGTCCGCATACTGTTTCTGACGGGATTGAGCGGCTTGTAGGTTCGCCTGAATCAGTCGAACCTTTTCTTCCGCGTTGTTGACGAGGTCAATCCCGAAGGTAACCCTTTCGCCAGATTCACACCAGTTCAATGGTGTGCGGCACTTCCTACCGTATAGCGCCTCATAAGGTGCCACCTTGATGCTGGCTTGGTATCCATTATTGTACGAGAACTCGGCTAACGGCAAGTGATCATCCCAATTCTTGTCGTGGTTGATAGCACAAGCTCGTAGCATGTCTTCTAGGATCTGATTTACCCGCTCCATTTGCCCATCCGTCTGCGGGTGGTATGCTGAACTACGGATAAGTTTCATCCCCAAGGCAGCGTGCAGCTGCTCCCAAAAACGGGACACAAATAAAGTGCCCCGATCCGATATGATGGTACAGGGTACACCGTACAAGCATAGGATCCGTGAGATGTACAGTTCAGCGTACTTCTTGGCGTTGTAGTTGGTGTTGACCGGTATGAAATGGGCAACATTGGTGAGCCGATCGACGATCACCCACACAGAATCATGTTTCTGCAAGATGGTGGGCAAACCGACGATGAAGTCCATGCTCACATCCTCCCATTTCCAGGCAGGAATGCCCAGTGGTTGCAGCAGTCCCGGTTTCCGCATATGGTCTGCCTTCACCCTTCGACATGTATCACACTCGGACACGTATTTTGCAATCTCACGCTTCATCCGTGTCTACCAAAACTTGTTTCTGAGTTCTTGATACATCTTGTTGCTGCCGGGGTGAATAGAAAACTTTGACAAGTGAGCCTCATCAAAGATCTTCTTCCGTAATTCCGGGTTACGGGGTACGACGATCCGGTCCTTGAACCATAGGACGTCGTCTCTGTCCTTCCAGAAACATTTCAGCTCCCCACTGTCTACACGTCTCCACCAATGTGACATGCCCTTGTCATTCTTCTGGGCTGCCACTATCTCTTCACGGATGGTGGGGATCAAAGCTAGGTTGTAGAGAGCTCCATGTGGAATTACATGTAGTGGTGGTTCGCTCTCTTCAAACGGTATGATGGTCAGATTGTTGACGTGTGACTTGCGGCTCAGCGCGTCTGCCACTACGTTTACCTTGCCCGGATGATAATGGATCTCTATTTTGTAATCCTTTATCAATTCTAACCATCTTCGTTGCCTCATATTCAGCTCCTTCTGAGTGAATATGTACTTGAGGCTTTTGTGGTCGGTATATAAATGTACGAGGTTACCGAGTACTCCACATTTTCAGTGCAAGTACCACAGCAGCGAGCTCCAAATCATGGGTTGGATAATTCTGCTCATGGTTTCTAAGCTGCCGTGATCCATACGCGACCACTCTTCGGTCTTGCATCAGCACACATCCGAGCCCAATGCCGGATGCATCGCAGTACACATCGAACGGTTTTGTTGTGTCTGGCTGCGCCAAAACCGGTGCTGATGTCAGGTGCTTGACTAAAGCCTTGAATGCTGCTTCACATGCTGGACTCCAAACATATTTGGTAGCCTTCTTCAGCAGCTCTGTCATTGGCTTGGCAATCATCGAGAAGTTCGGAATGAACCTCCGATAATATCCCGCGAGCCCGAGGAAACTCCGTACCTCGTGAACAGTTCTCGGGGATTTCCAATTCAGCACTTGAGTGATCTTGCTCGGGTCCACAGCGATACCCTCCGCTGAGATGATATGCCCGAGAAAAGGCACTTGCGATATCCAAAACTCGCATTTGCTGAATTTCGCATATAACTTGTGGTCCCGCAGCCGTTGCAAGACTATACGCAGATGTTTTTTGTGATCTTCCTCCGACTTGGAATACACCAGGATGTCATCGATGAAGACCACGACAAACTTGTCCAGCTCCGGCATGAATACCGAGTTCATCAAGTACATGAAGTGAGCTGGAGCATTGGTGAGGCCGAAGGACATGACCAGGTACTCATAAAGTCCGTACCTTGTCGAGAAAGCTGTCTTGGGAATGTCCTCAGCATTTATCTTAATCTGATGGTACCCGGATCTTAAGTCCATCTTGGAAAAGATCTTTGCTTCGACCAACTGATCAAACAACATGTCGATCCGTGGCAACGGGTACTTGTTCTTGATGGTTACGGCATTTAATGGACGATAGTCCATGCAAAGCCGCAACGTCTCATCCTTCTTCTTTAGAAATAATGCCGAACAGCCCCATGGCGAGGAGCTAGGCCTAATAAAACCCTTGTCAGAAGGTCCGTGAGCTGAGTCTTCAGTTCAGCCAATTCCTTGGGCGCCATGTTGTACAGCCTTCGGGATATTGGCATGGTTCCCGGTGCAAGATCAATCTTGAACTCCACCTCTCTATCAGGTGGCATTCCCGGTAAATCATCCGGGAACACATCAGGGAACTCTCGGACTACTGGAATATCTTCCAATCTGATAGTTGTGGCTTGATAGACACCTGGAAGTTTTATTTCTGGACTGTCCAGAAATAATGAGTGAGACCCGTGCACTTCTGAGTTTAAGTGCACGACTCGAAGGACGGTGTCTAAAACAGCGCCGTGGCGGGTTAACCACGACATCCCTAGGATGGCATCGACCTTCTGTCCCTCTAAGATAATGAGAGACGTGGGGTACACTCTACCCGCTAAGCATAATGGTGCTTTGGAAACCATTACGCTTGCTGAAATCTTCCCACTCGGTGAACAAATTAAATATGGACTATCGGTGCGTAGTATTGGCAAGCTATGTTTAGCAATGAAAGCTTGGCTAATAAAATTATCCGTGGCACCTGAATCAAACAGTACTATAGTGGGATGCTGGTGGAGTTGGAACATACCCGTGAGGATTGGCTCGCCCTCCGGCACGTCCTCTATGGCAAGCTGGTGGACGGTGCCGGGCCTAGGGTTTGCCCGCTGCGCATTAGTAGGGTTCCGGGGTTGATTCCTCCCCGGAAACTGCGGTGCCACTCCGTCGCCATGCCTCTCCAGGCAACTGTTCGCGAAGTGTCCTGGACGACCACACTTGTAACATGTGGCCGCTGCTGGTGTAGTGCTCGGCGGACGAAAGCCCGGCATGCGCTGTTGAGGTGCATACGCACGCGGCATTGCCCACTGCTGCTGTTGTTGCGGAGGTGGTGCTGGCAGTGCCGGCCTGAATACCGGTGAAGAGTACGGCCGACCGCGGAACGGCATCGACCGCTGTGGTGGCTGCCAGCGTGGACCTGATGGTGGGCGATTCACCATCCGAAACTTCTGAGAAGGACCACCTCCTTCTCCGCTGCTTTGCGGCGCGCTTCGCTTTCGCTCCGCTGCCGCTAACTCCTTGCTGGAGTCCTCCTGAACAATCGCAGCATCAATGATGTCGTTGAGGCTGCCGCGATTGAACATCGCTAACTTGTCTTTCAGGAGCGGGTTAAGCCCCTGGTAAAAGTGGTCCCGCCGCTTCTCGTCAGTATCTGCGTGATATGATGCGTAAAGCGCGAGATCGTTGAACGCCCTGAAGTATTCCAGCGCGTTCCGGCTCCCTTGTTGCAGGTGTAAGAACTCCTGCGTCTTCCTCTTCATCAAACCAGGCGGTATATGATAGGCCCTGAAGGCCGTCCGAAACTCCGTCCAGGTCATCACTCGGTCGGTGGGCTGTGAAGCACAGAAGTTGGCCCACCACGCGCTCGCGGATCCTTGGAGCTGCTGGACCGCGAACTGAGTCTTGCGCTGCTCACTTATCTGGAGCAGCCCGAACTTCATCTCTATGGTGCGGAGCCAGTTGTCCGCGTCAAGAGGTTCATCCGCCCTTGAGAATACCGGGGGATGAGTCGCTAGGAAGTCGGAGTAGGAGCTCTGTTGATGCTCCTCACGGTCTTGACGTCTCTCTGGGCGATACATATTGGCAATAAGAGTTTGCAGCAACTCCGTGTGCTGCTGATGTGAACCAGATATTGCCGTGACGATGTCGGCCAATGTAACCGTTGGCAGTGGCGGTGGCGGTGTTTGCTGTTGCTGTTGCTGCTGCTGTCCCGAGGAGTCCTCGGGAGGTGGTTGGGAGGTCTCTCCCCCTTGACTAGTACCCCCAACATCCGGGTTGGCACGAGTACGCGTCATTCTGAAATTTAAAACAGCAGCGATTAGCACATGTCTTACTTAAAATTCCATATGCAACAGTAGGTATTGATGTGACACATGATTAATTTGCACAACATTCACATATATTGATAAAGCATAAACTTTATACAAGATACATTATTCTCGGTCTCCGAGAAGTCGTGCTCATGTCGTCACTACCTATACATACGCTACTGTCTACACGACATGTCACTGATTACAAAATTTGGGCTACACTACTCTGGCTGCCCTACATGGCAACTGTAACCCCCTACTCGGAGTAAAACTCGACCTCCTGTGGGTCGTCCTCCTCCGGTACCTCTGCTGGTGGATCTGGATCTACCACCTCTTCTCCCATTCCGGGTTCTCCCATTGCTGGAAGACCCAAGACCACCGGTACGCCCAATACCGGAGGTACAAGGTCCTGCAAAGCATGCACCGTGTCCATGGCTTTGTTGTAATCTTCTTCCCAGACTTGCCCTTTCTCAATAGCATCGTCTCGATCTTGAGCAAGGTCCTCGTTCTGCTGGGTCAGATTCTGTACCAGTTCTTGCATTGCCGCGATGTCGACACGGCTTTTCCTCTTCGCCTTCTTCAGACGATGCAACTGATTGTGCTGTTCATTCAGTCGCTTGATCGTCGGAAAGAGCACATTGCGGAGTGCGCTGTGAGCACTCTCGAAATGGTCTCCACGGCTCGTGCTCTCCTTGAGCTTTGTGGCGAGATGCTCCGTATGAACAGCTTGGCTGTCCATCACGGCGTTTCCCGCCCTCATCTGGTGGCTAAGGTTTGCCTCCGTGGGGTTATACCTTGGGCAACCCGGGTCCGTTGCCTCCAGGTACCTCTCTTCCAACACACGCTGAGCCCGTCCCTCCACCGGAACGCGCGCGTATGGAGTGCCCTCCATAGCCTGCACGTGTAGTTGGCAGAAACGTGACATAGTGTCACGGGCTGCCACTTGCCACATCCCTTCCGGTTGTCTTCCTCTCACCGTAACGGTGAACGGCACCCAACCGGGTGGTGTAGGTCCTGCAGGGACTTCGACATGTATCGTCCATGTCTTGTTCCCCTCTTCGCCTTCTTCCTTGGCAAAGTACTGCAGCATCTGGTCGTACCCGAAATATTGGAGCATTTGCCACAATGCTTCCGGGTAGCCGCTACTGTGAGAACAGTGGGACACCACCCACCCGTTCTCCAATTGCTTATCTGCTGTCATCTGTAAAAATATATTTGAGAAATATCAAATATTTATTTAAACAGTAAACCTCTAAGTTATAACATAAGACATGTCATTGAACCCATAAAATTTGGAAACATAGTTCAAATTTTAAACAAATTTGACTGCTGATCTGCTGTTCCCATGACAGCCCTGACCATTTTTCATTCCAACCTGATTTAGGCCATGCTAAAAGCAAAACAAATTCTGGAGCTCAACATCAAAGTTAAAGCTAACTTCAATATATTTCCAGAAAGTATTTGCTTGGCCTAAGATCTGTCCTGGTTCAAAAGTTATGAGATGTCAAAGTTAGCAGAATTTCAGGAAACAATTGGACAGTACCTCCCTGCTTTAGGTACTGATTTGATCCAAGAATTCCAGTTAATTCTGCTCTCAATCTGACAAAACTTTCTGTTACAAAGTTGTAACCCATCTCATAAGCTTTCCAGAACTAACTCATTTGCTATTTTTGGATTTTTATGCAGGAAGTTATACTCAATTTACAGAGAGTTTACAGAGAGTCTTTACTCTGTCCTGTTTTCTGGACAGTTTCAACTCTACTGCATTTTTCGAGTGGTTAAGGGATGAAACACCTCTGGACCTCAACAGAAAAGTTGTAAAGCTCTTACAAATCTTTCCATAAATGTATCATATGACCCCAATGTAAGGGCCTCAGTTTTTGACACACATTTGCAGTGTTCATCACCACACCACACACCTCATTTGAGGAAGAATGATGAACACAAATGAAGAGCAAGTAACAATTATCAACATGCTCATTAGAGAACAAACTTACACATTGCAAAAGTGGTATTTCCCACATGTGATATAGATGGGCTGGACATATGAAAACTCCTACACTTTACTAAGGATGTCCATGCCAAGTTTCACCCAAATTCAAAACCTTTTTGAGGTCAGTTTGGGTATAGTTAGGAAGAGGGCAGTTTGAAACCTTATTCAAATTCAAACTGTTTTTATCCCATGAATTTAAAAGTGGAAGGCATATTCTTACTCAGCACATTTTTGTGAGCTCACGCCAATTTTCACTCCATTTGGAGTTGATCTTGACATGAGCTAAGTGGGAGAAATTCAAACTTTATTTGAATTTCAAACTGAACTTGTGCTGAAATCCATTCAAACCAAACCCCATTTGAACTTTGATCAATTCAAATGGCTCATGGGTGAATAATTTAAATTGCCAAGGGTAGTATGGGGTTCACTGTTTACAACAGTGATTAGGAGTAAATTTCAGAGGTTAAAACTGGAGGTGGGACCCACATGTCAGCCACTGCTCAGATCAAACCGACTGAGACTTTTTCACTCGGGTCGCCGAGCCGCAGCGGTGATCGCCACCGAGGGCAGCCACCGCGCCAGCAGCTGCTTGCCCACGCGCGGGCGTGAGGCAGTGCAGAGCCTTCTTAAGGCGCCTGCCCCCTCCTCGGCCGAGGCACCACCGTTCTTCCCCGCAAGAACTCAGCGCCGGCCGAAAACTTCCGCAGCTCGGACTTGATCGGAGAACGCTGATCGCAGCTCCCTCCTTCCACTCCAGAGCCCCAGCAAGGTACTAGAGACCTTCCTCCGTCCTCCCCGTTGCTAGAATTCGGTTGAAACCGATTGATATCGGCTGTGCCGAAAGATCAAACTCGGAACTTGGAACCGCCGCACCTCGGGCTCTCGTGGACAGCCCAACCAGGGCGTTGTCATGCCTGAGCCAAGGCACCCTTGGACGCGCAGGTGACCGGTGCTGCTCATCCCCGAGCCACAGCTCGAGTGGTTGCTCACCGGCGGCGAATTTCCACTTTTCCCCTTTCTGTGTGCAGAACGACCTTCGGGTACGATTCTGTTTAATTCGTGCTCTAGAAAGGAGTAGAGGGCCTCAGGCCGCTCTCACACGAGCTAGACACGGTAACGCACAAGTTGCCTTCACAACTCTGGGCCGGAGAACCTCTGTGCCCGGCGTAATTTGAGGTCTACTAATGGCGGAACGAACGGGGGGTATCGGGCGCACGGTGAGGACCTATTTCGGGCCTTCCCCGAGCTGCCTCGAGCTCATGTCGACCTTCTCTAAGGTCCACTGATGCTCCCGACCGATTTCCCAAGTAGCTGAGGTGCTAGGGTAGTCAGCCGACATGGCCGAAGTCGTTTTGAGGTGGCGGCTCGTCGCCGACCATGCTCCGGCCGTTGTCATGAGCAGCTGACCCTCGGATCCTGTTCCCCGAGTAAAAGTAGGCAGGGGCGGCCAGAATCGAGAAGTTTGGAGCTGTACAGCAGCCGGCGGCGAGCTCTCCGGCGAGATCCCTCGGCGGCGGGGCGCGGGTGTCGCGAGGTTGAAGAAGGGGGTGGACCCCAGCTGTCAGCGGCCGATATTTTGAATCGGGATCCGGCTGCGGCCGGGATCGGGTGTGCTGCCGCGCAAAATCCTTGTGGGCCGCGGTGTGCCATCGCCTAGGCGTGCGACGCGTGCCCCCTGGGCCCACGCGCGAGTTTAAACTTTTCCCCGATTTTCAGATTTCCTTCAAACTTCAAATCCTTATAACTTTGGCTAGAAAGCTCCAATTTGAGTGAACCAAATTTTGCTGGATTCAGCTCTCTGAGTACTTTCCAGAAAATCAAGTTTCACTTCATGAAATTCCTTATTTCTCCAGAATTAATTCCTCAAATTTAAAGTGTTAGGAATTTTAACTGGAGAATCCTTTGGAGGAAAATCCTGAAATTTTGCTGAGATGTTCACCAAAATATCCTTGAACTACCATAAAAATTTCAGATCCATTTGAGCTCATTTAATCCACCTAATGGTGTGATTAGTGAAACTGTTCCAGAGAAAATAGAAAATGTTCAGAAACATTTTCAGAATTTTCTCTGAAATTGTTTAGCTCATATCTTTAGTTAGAGACTTCCAAATTAAGTGAGACCAACTCCATTAGAACCCTCTGAAAATCTAGTTTTCAGAAAGTCATAGTTTGTTTCATGAAAATCCTTAGAACACCCTAAAAGCCTTTAATTAAGGTCAAGGACATAATTAATTGTGGAGGGCTCAATTGAGCTTTGCTGCAACTAAAACTTGACCAAGTCTCTGTTTAGGTTGTAACCAAGCCACAGTAAAAGTTTCACAGTCATTAGGTCTGTCTAGCAAGGGTTATAGACTTCACAACTTCAAAGTTAATACAAATGCATTTAAATTGATACATATGTTTCTTATATCATGTAGTCGCTAAGGTCGAGGAGGAACCCGAAGTGCTAGACTTCGTTACTCCGGAGGAACAGCTAGCCTACGACCAAGAGCAGCAAGGCAAGCTCCGGTTTGCATTAACCTTTTTACAAATTTTTATTGTTTTGAGCACATACTTGTTTCCTTTATTCTGTGCATTAGAGTCTTGTTTGGAAGCCCCACTGCATAGCCAAGAGAACCATGGGTTGGGTTTAGGATTGCAAACCCCATTAGCCACTGCATTGCTAGGATAGAGTAGGATTCGGTACAAGTCGAGTAGTTGGAACTACTCGCGAGAATAGGCTAGAGGCACATTGCTCGGGTAGAGATAGCACATGATACACATGGCAAGAAAATGAGACCGAGCGGAGAGTAAGGGCAGCAGGACTTTGGGGCCTGTGTGCTGTAGCTCCGCTTGTGTCGATTGAGGACCGAGCCGTGTGCGGGCCTGTTGAACAAGCTAGAACAGTACCGAAGACCTACCGGCTATATGGGAACCGGGAAACTGATGTAACTCGGGTAGCTGGGTATTGAGGCATTGCCCGTCGTTCAGAGGGTAGGTTGAGAGCTCGAGGTGTAAATCAGCTGGCGGCACGGAGATGCGCGTGCAGAGACCTCTTGCTCGGGACGATGGGACCGGTTCAATATTTGGCTGACGCGTGAAAGGTAGTCGCGTACGGCGTCCGTGATGGTTGTTGGAGGCAACATCGAGTACGGGCGTACGTGACGGGTTGTTCGGGTAACCCTGCAGGTGTAAATCGATTATAATCGCCGTCCCTCGCGGTCAGTGAGTACCACTTGTTCACTGTACCGTGACGTAGAAAGAACAGGCTAGTTACATGTTAAAATGTTGCTGATTGAAAGCTGGACATTGATTGTTAATGATATGCTGTAGCTTAGAGCTAATTAAAGTTCTTTTCAACTTTGGGCAAAGTACATGAGAGAAATGCGTTTCTTGTTTGATTGCGGCTCTCTCATGTGCCTTAGCGTAAGGTTCTCCACAACCTGCTGCTAAAACTTGAAAGTAAGGTTCTACTAATTAGGCGAGTCCTTGCAAATGATTTTTACCTCATGCAACCCATTACCCTCATGTAGAAGTTCCCTGTTTAGGTGAGACAGGTCAGACTTGCTGAGCCTTCGTGCTCACTGCTTGTGTTTGAAGCTTTTGCAGGGTTCTATGAGGAAGGGACTCCCGAAGAGGAGACGGAACCCCAGGAGGGGAACCCCATCGAGTGGGAGTCGTGCACGCCGCAGAGTTAGTGTGCGTGTGTGCTAGCAAGGACACGTTCGAGGGCTGAACGTGCACTTGATGCTTAGTCTACGCCTGCGAGTGTAGACTGAACTTATTTTGAGGTAAACATGTTCATAAACTTGTTTATGTAATAAAACTTCCGCTTCCGCTTTGCACCTTTGACGTGTGTTATACGGTGCTGTGCAACGCAGCACCCCTCAGCGTGATCCTGGCTCGACAGGACCAATGGGGTCGTGTCAGCGTGGTATCAGAGCTCGCTTGAGGTTTAACACAGTACAAAGGTCTTCTTTTTCAAAAAATCCAGTGAGGAACGAGTTAGTAGCCCGTATAAGGATGTTATTAGCATATAGAAAATGGCATATTAACCTATTTGTTATGTCGGAAAATCGTGCATCTCGGGACATTCATGTCTTGGGGGGTGCACGTAAGCGCTGTCCACCAGTTCGCACAAGCTGAAGGGTGGAGCCCCATGGGTGGCAGGTAACCCGACCCGCTTTAGTATCCTCTACGACTCTTCATGTCGTTTGGGGTATTCGAGCAACGTCTGTCCCTGGCGTGCGTGGTGCAACATGGGAGACCCCGTCACGTGGTCTGAAACGTGAACACGTAACTCAAGGCGTGTTTGGCTTGAGAACATCCGGGCGAGTGATGACGGCCGGGTGTACCAACTGTATGGATTCCGGGCTCGGTGTGCAGCCGAGTCTGATGATTGTTTGAGTTTCTGCAGGTAGCCTGACCACAAAACGGTAGACGTGTAGCATCCGTGTGCGAGTGACGTTTAGTGCCACTGAAATAACGAAGCCGGCTAAGTCCGGTATAGTTTTTTCTTTGTGAGGACGTAGTACCGACAAAGTCTGGTGACGCATCGACGTCACACCCAACTAAATAAACAACTTCATTGTAAAAACTGGAAGGTTTTAATCCAAAGTAGTAAAACTTGATGTAACTCCTTCCCTTGAACAGGATATTCAAAGTTAACAAGCTTTCAACTTATAGGATGTTAAGGACAGAGCACTCTGTTTTCAGTTGAATCAAGGCTGAAGTTAATCAGAGGTTAGAGGTTGAGTTCTTTCGAGGTTGGGGTCGTATGATACATTTCTGGAAAGCGTTGGAAGAGCTTTACAACTCTTCTGTTGAGGTCCAGAGGTGTTTCATCCCTTAACCACTCGAAAAATGCAGTAGAGTTGAAACTGTCCAGAAAACAGGACAGAGCAAAGACTCTCTGTAAACTCTCTGTAAATTAAGCATAACTTCCTGCTTAAAAATCCAAAAATAGGAAATGAGGTACTTCTGGAAAGCTTATGAGATGGGTTACAACTTTGTAACAGAAAGTTTTGTCAGATTGGGAACAGAATTAACTGGGATTCTTGGATCAATTCAGTACCTAAAGCAGGGAGGTGCTGTCCAATTGATTCCAGAAATTCTGTTAACTTTGACATCTCATAACTTTTGAACCAGGACAGATCTTAGGCCAACCAAATACTTTCTGGAAAGCTATTGAAGTTAACTTTAACTTTGATGTTGAGCTCCAGAATTGGTTTGCCTTTAACATGGCCTAAATCAGGTTGATATGGAAACTGGTCAAGGCTGTCATGGGAACAGCAGATCAGCAGTCAAATTTGTTTAAAATTTGAACTATGTTTCCAAGTTTTATGGGTTCAATGACATGTTTTATGTTATAACTCAGAAGTTTACTGTTCAAATAAATATTTGACATTTCTCAAATATATTTTTACAGATGACAGCAGATAAACAGTTGGAGAACGGGTGGGTGGCTTCCCACTGTTCTGACCGTAGCGGCTACCCGGAAGCATTGTGGCAAATGCTCCAATATTTCGGGTACAACCAGATGCCGCAATACTTCGCCAAGGAAGAAGGCGAAGGGGGGAACAAGACGTGGACGATCCATGTCGAAGTTCCTGCAGGACCTACGCCACCCGGTTGGGTGCCATTCACCGTCACGGTGAGAAGAAGACAACCGGAAGGGATGTGGCAAGTGGCAGCCCGCGACACTATGTCACGTTTCTGCCAACTGCACGTGCAGGCTATGGAGGGCACACCATACGCACTCCTTCCGGTGGAGGGACGAGCTCAGCATGTGTGGGAAGAGAGGTACCTGGAGGCAACATACCCGAGTTGCCCAAGGTACAACCCCACGGAGGCAAATCTCAGCCTCCAAATGAGGGCGGGAAACGCTGTGATGGACAGCCAAGCTGTTCATACGGAGCATCTCTCCACCAAGCTCAAGGAGAGCACAAGCCGTGGAGATCATTTCGAGAGTGCTCACATCGCACTCCGCAATGTGCTCCTTCCGACAATCAAGCGACTGAATGAACAACACAATCAGTTGCGTCGTCTGAAGAAGGCAAAGAAGAAGAGCCGTGTTGACATCGCGGCGTTGCAAGAGCTGGTGCAGACCCTAACCCAGCAGAATGAGGACCTTGCTCAGAGGCGGGATGACACTATCGAGGAAGGCCAAGGCTGGGAAGAGGACTACAACCAAGCTATGGACGAGGTGCATACCTTGCAGGACCTCGTGCCCCCGGTATTGGGCGTACCGGTAGTCTTGAGTCTTCCAGCCATGGGAGAACCTGGAATGGGAGAAGAGGTGGTAGACCCCGAGCCACCAGCAGAGGTACCGGAGGAGGACGACCCACAGGAGGTCGAGTTCTACTCCGAGTAGGGGGTTACGGTTGCCAAGTAGGGCAGCTAGGGTAGCGTAACCCAACTTTTGTAATCGGTGACATGTCGTGTAGACAGTAGCGTATGTATAGGTAGTGACGACATGAGCACGACTTCTCGGAGATCCGAGAATAATGTATCTTGTATAAAGTTTATGCTTTATCAATATATGTGAATGTTGTGCAAATTAATCATGTGTCACTTCAATACCTACTGTTGCGTATGGAATTTTAAGTAAGACATGTGCTAATTGCTGCTGTTTTGAATTTCAGAATGACGCGTACTCGTGCCAACCCTGACGTTGGGGGTACCAGTCAAGGGGGAGAGACCTCCCAACCACCTCCCGAGGACTCCTCGGGACAGCAGCAGCAACAGCAACAGCAAACACCGCCACCGCCACTACCAACGGTTACATTGGCCGACATTGTCGCGGCAATGGCGGGCTCGCATCAGCAGCACACAGAGTTGCTGCAGACTCTCATCGCCGATACGTCTCGCCCAGAGAGACGTCAAGATCGTGAGGAGCGCCAACAGAGCTCCTACTCCGACTTCCTGGCGACTCATCCCCCTGTATTCTCAAGGGCGGATGAACCACTTGACGCGGACAACTGGCTCCGCGCCATAGAGATGAAGTTCGGGCTGCTCCAAATCAGCGAGCAGCGCAAGACTCAGTTCGCGGTCCAGCAGCTCCAAGGATCCACGAGTGCGTGGTGGGCCAACTTCTGTGCTTCACAACCCACCGACCGAGTGATGACCTGGGCGGAGTTCCGGACGGCCTTCAGGGCCTATCATATACCACCAGGTCTGATGAAGAGGAAGACGCAGGAGTTCTTACACCTGCAACAAGGGAGCCGGAACGCGCTGGAATATTCCAGGGCGTTCAACGATCTCGCGCTCTACGCGTCGTATCACGCAGATACGGACGAGAAGCGGCGGGACCACTTTTACCACGGGCTTAACCCGCTCCTGAAGGACAAGTTGGCAATGTTCAATCGCGGCAGCCTCAACGACATCATTGATGCTGCGATTGTTCAGGAGGACTCCGGCAAGGAGTTGGCGGCGGCAGAGCGAAAGCGAAGCGCGCCGCAGAGCAGGGGAGAAGGAGGCGGTCCTTCTCAGGAGTTTCGGATGGTGAATCGCCCACCATCAGGCCCACGCTGGCAGCCACCACAGCGGTCGATGCCGTTCCGCAGTCGGCCGTACTCTTCACCGGCATTCCGGCCGGCACTGCCAGTACCACCGCAACAACAACAGCAGCAGTGGGCGATGCCGCATGCGTTTGCACCTCCACAACGCATGCCGGGCTTTCGTCCACCGAGTACTCCACCAGCAGCGGCCACATGTTACAAGTGTGGTCGTCCAGGACACTTCGCGAACAGTTGCCCGGAGAGGCAAGGCGGCGGAGTGGCACCACAGTTTCCGGGGAGGAATCAACCCCGGAACCCTACTAATGCGCGGCGGGCAAACCCTAGGCCCAGCACTGTCCACCAACTTGCCATTGAGGACGTGCCGGAGGGCGAGCCAATCCTTGCGGGTATGTTCCAACTCCACCAGAATCCCGCTATAGTACTGTTTGATTCAGGCGCCACGCATAATTTTATTAGCCAAGCTTTCATTGCTAAACACAGTGTGCCAATACTACCCACCGATAGTCCATATTTAATTTGTTCACCGGGTGGGAAGATTTCATCCAGCGTAATGGTCTCCAAAGCACCATTATGCTTAGCGGGTAGAGTGTACCCCACGTCTCTCATTATCTTAGAGGGACAGAAGGTCGATGTCATCCTAGGGATGTCGTGGTTAACCCGCCACGGCGCTGTTTTAGACACCGTCCTTCGAGTCGTGCACTTAAACTCAGAGGTGCACGGTTCTCACTCATTATTTCTGGATAGTCCAGAAATAAAACTTTCAAGTGTCTATCAGTCCACAACTATCAGATTGGAAGACATTCCAGTGGTCCGGGAGTTTCCTGATGTATTCCCGGATGATTTACCGGGAATGCCACCCGATAGAGAGGTGGAGTTCAAGATTGAACTTACACCAGGAACCATGCCAATATCCCGAAGGCCGTACAAGATGGCGCCCAAGGAGTTGGCTGAACTGAAGACTCAGCTCACGGACCTTCTGGAGAAGGGTTTTATTAGGCCGAGCTCCTCGCCATGGGGCTGTTCGGCATTATTTGTCAAGAAGAAGGATGAGACGCTGCGGCTTTGCGTGGACTACCGTCCATTAAATGCCGTAACCATCAAGAACAAGTACCCGTTGCCATGGATCGACATGTTGTTTGATCAGTTGGTCGAAGCAAAGATCTTTTCCAAGATGGATTTAAGATCCGGGTACCATCAGATTAAGATAAGGGCAGAGGACATTCCAAAGACAGATTTCTCGACAAGGTACGGACTTTATGAGTACCTGGTCATGTCCTTCGGCCTCACCAATGCTCCAGCTCACTTCATGTATTTAATGAACTCAGTGTTCATGCCGGAGCTGGACAAGTTTGTCGTGGTCTTCATCGACGACATCCTGGTATATTCCAAGTCGGAGGAAGATCACAAGAAACATCTGCGTATAGTCTTGCAACGGCTGCGGGATCACTAGTTATACGCAAAATTCAGCAAATGCGAGTTTTGGATATCGCAAGTGCCTTTCCTCGGGCATATCATCTCAGCAGAGGGTATCGCTGTGGACCCGAGCAAGATCACGCAAGTGCTGAATTGGAAATCCCCGAGAACTGTTCATGAGGTACGGAGTTTCCTCGGACTCGTGGGATATTATCGGAGGTTCATTCCGAACTTCTCGAAGATTGCCAAGCCAATGACAGAGCTGCTGAAGAAGGCTACCAAATATGTTTGGAGTCCAGCATGTGAAGCAGCATTCAAGGCTTTAGTCAAGCACCTGACATCAGCACCGGTTTTGGCGCAGCCAGACACAACAAAACCGTTCGATGTGTACTGCGATGCATCCGGCATTGGGCTCGGATGTGTGCTGATGCAAGACCGAAGAGTGGTCGCGTATGGATCACGGCAGCTTAGGAACCATGAGCAAAATTATCCAACTCACGACTTGGAGCTCGCTGCCGTGGTACTTGCACTAAAAATGTGGAGGCACTACCTACTCGGTAACCTCGTACATTTATATACCGACCACAAAAGCCTCAAGTACATATTCACTCAGAAGGAGCTGAACATGAGGCAACGAAGATGGTTAGAACTGATAAAGGATTACGAGATAGAGATCCATTATCATCCGGGCAAAGCAAACGTAGTGGCAGATGCGCTGAGCCGCAAGTCACACGTCAATAATCTGACCATCACACCGTTGGAAGAGAGCGAACCACCACTCCATGTGATTCCACACGGAGCTCTCTACAACCTAGCTTTGATCCCCACCATCCGTGAAGAGATAGCGGCAGCCCAGAAGAATGACAAGGGCATGTCACATTTGCGGAGACGTATAGACAGTGGGGAGTTGAAATGTTTCCGGAAGGACGGAGACGGCGTCCTATGGTTCAAGAACCGGATCGTCGTACCCCGAAACCCGGAGTTACGGAAGAAAATCTTTAATGAGGCTCACTTATCAAAGTTTTCTATTCACCCCGGCAGCAACAAAATGTATCAAAAACTCAGAAGAAAGTTTTGGTGGACACGGATGAAGCGTGAGACTGCAAAATACGTGTCCGAGTGTGATACATGTTGAAGGGTGAAGGCAGATCATATGCGGAAACCGGGACTGCTGCAACCACTGGGCATTCCTGCCTGGAAGTGGGAGGACGTGAGCATGGATTTCGTCGTCGGTTTACCCACCACCTTACAGAAACATGATTCTGTGTGGGTGATCGTCGATCGGCTCACCAAAGTTGCCCATTTCATCCCGGTCAACACCAACTACAACGCCAAGAAGTACGCTGAACTGTACATCTCACGGATCCTATGTTTGTACGGCGTACCCCGTACTATCATATCGGATCGGGGCACCTTATTTGTGTCCCGTTTTTGGGAGCAGCTGTACGCTGCCTTGGGGACGAAGCTGATCCGTAGTTCAGCCTACCACCCGCAGACGGATGGACAAACCGAGCGGGTAAATCAGGTTCTAGAAGACATGCTACGAGCTTGCGCTATCGACCATGGCAAGAATTGGGATGATCACTTGCCGTTAGCCGAGTTCTCGTACAACAATGGGTACCAAGCCAGCATCAAGATGGCGCCCTACGAGGCGTTATACGGAAGAAAATGCCGCACACCATTGAACTGGTGTGAGTTTGGTGAAAGGGTTACCTTCGGGATTGACCTTGTCAACAACGCGGAAGAAAAGGTTCGACTGATTCAAGCGAACCTAAAAGCCGCTCAATCCCGACAGAAACAGTATGCGGACCGGAGAAGGCGCCCGTTACAATTCGAAGATGGAGGGCACGTATATCTACGGGTATCTCCAATGAAGGGCGTAAACAGATTTGGGGTGAGAGGAAAGTTGGCACCCCGATTCATCGGTCCATTCCAGATTACCGAAAGATGTGGATCGGTGGCATACCGGCTGAAATTACCAGAAGCACTTTCCGGTGTGCACGACGTCTTTCACATTTCCCAGCTGAGGGAGTGTCTCAAGCTATCAACTACCGTTCAGCTGGAAGACATTGAAGAACTGCAACCGGATCTCACCTATCGGGAGGAACCGGTGCAGATTATTGATGAAAAGGCCCGAACCACACGCAACCGTACGTTGTGGTTCTACAAGGTTCTATGGAGTAATCACTCCATGGACGAAGCGACATGGGAGAGCGAAGAATTCCTTCGCACTAACTACCCCGACTTTTTCACGTCGCATATCCGGTAATTTTCCACCGTCCTCTCTCTCATTTTCACCTTATAATCTCGGGACGAGATTCTTTTAAGGGGGGGAGGAATGTAAGGGCCTCAGTTTTTGACACACATTTGCAGTGTTCATCACCACACCACACACCTCATTTGAGGAAGAATGATGAACACAAATGGAGAGCAAGTAACAATTATCAACATGCTCATTAGAGAACAAACTTACACATTGCAAAAGTGGTATTTCCCACATGTGATATAGATGGGCTGGACATATGAAAACTCCTACACTTTACTAAGGATGTCCATGCCAAGTTTCACCCAAATTCAAAACCTTTTTGAGGTCAGTTTGGGTATAGTTAGGAAGAGGGCAGTTTGAAACCTTATTCAAATTCAAACTGTTTTTATCCCATGAATTTAAAAGTGGAAGGCATATTCTTACTCAGCACATTTTTGTGAGCTCACACACCAATTTTCACTCCATTTGGAGTTGATCTTGACATGAGCTAAGTGGGAGAAATTCAAACTTTATTTGAATTTCAAACTGAACTTGTGCTGAAATCCATTCAAACCAAACCCCATTTGAACTTTGATCAATTCAAGTGGCTCATGGGTGAATAATTTGAATTGCCAAGGGTAGTATGGGGTTCACTGTTTACAACAGTGATTAGGAGTAAATTTCAGAGGTTAAAACTCAAGGTGGGACCCACATGTCAGCCACTGCTCAGATCAAACCGACTGAGACTTTTTCACTCGGGTCGCCGAGCCGCAGCAGTGATCGCCACCGAGGGCAGCCGCCGCGCCAGCAGCTGCTTGCCCACGCGCGGGCTTGAGGCGGTGCAGAGCCTTCTTAAGGCGCCTGCCCCCTCCTCGGCCGAGGCACCACCGTTCTTCCCCGCAAGAACTCAGCGCCGGCCGAAAACTTCCGCAGCTCGGACTTGATCGGAGAACACCGATCGCAGCTCCCTCCTTCCACTCCAGAGCCCCAGCAAGGTACTAGAGACCTTCCTCCGTCCTCCCCGTTGCTAGAATTCGGTTGAAACCGATTGATATCGGCTGTGCCGAAAGATCAAACTCGGAACTTGGAAACGCCCGAGCCAAGGCACCCTTGGACGCGTAGGTGACCGGTGCTGCTCATCCCCGAGCCACAGCTCGAGTGGTTGCTCACCGGCGGCGAATTTCCACTTTTCCCCTTTCTGTGTGCAGAACGACCTTTGGGTACGATTCTGTTTAATTCGTGCTCTAGAAAGGATTAGAGGGCCTCAGGCCGCTCTCACACGAGCTACACATGGTAACGCACAAGTTGCCTTCACAACTCTGGGCCAGAGAACCTCTGTGCCCGGCGTAATTTGAGGTCTACTAATGGCGGAACGAACGGGGGGGTATCGGGCGCACGGTGAGGACCTATTTCGGGCCTTCCCCGAGCTGCCTCGAGCTCATGTCGACCTTCTCTAAGGTCCACTGATGCTCCCCGACCGATTTCCCAAGTAGCTGAGGTGCTAGGGTAGTCAGCCGACATGGCCGAAGTCGTTCTGAGGTGGCGGCTCGTCGCCGACCATGCTCCGGCCGTTGTCATGAGCAGCTGACCCTCGGATCCTGTTCCCCGAGTAAAAGTAGGCAGGGGCGGCCAGAATCGAGAAGTTTGGAGCTGTACAGCAGCCGGCGGCGAGCTCTCCGGCGAGATCCCTCGGCGGTGGGGCGCGGGTGTCGCGAGGTTGAAGAAGGGGGTGGACCCCAGCTGTCAGCGGCCGATATTTTGAACCGGGATCCAGCTGCGGCCGGGATCGGGTGTTCTGCCGCGCAAAATCCTTGTGGTCCGCGGTGTGCCATCGCCTAGGCGTGCGACGCGTGTCCCCTGGGCCCACGCGCAAGTTTAAACTTTTCCCTGATTTTCAGATTTCCTTCAAACTTCAAATCCTTATAACTTTGGCTAGAAAGCTCCAAATTGAGTGAACCAAATTTTTCTGGATTCAGCTCTCTGAGTACTTTATATAAAATCAAGTTTCACTTCATGAAATTCCTTATTTCTCCAGAATTAATTCCTCAAAGTTTAAACTGTTAGGAATTTTAACTGGAGAATCCTTTGGAGGAAAATCCTGAAATTTTGCTGAGATGTTCACCAAACTATCCTTGAACTACCATAAAAATTTCAGATCCATTTGAGCTCATTTAATCCACCTAATGGTGTGATTAGTGAAACTGTTCCAGAGAAAATAGAAAATGTTCAGAAACATTTTCAGATTTTTCTCTGAAATTGTTTAGCTCATATCTTTAGTTAGAGACTTCCAAATTAAGTGAGACCAACTCCATTAGAACCCTCTGAAAATCTAGTTTTCAGAAAGTCATAGTTTGTTTCATGAAAATCCTTAGAACACCCTAAAAGCCTTTAATTAAGGTCAAGGACATAATTAATTGTGGAGGGCTCAATTGAGCTTTGCTGCAACTAAAACTTGACCAAGTCTCTGTTTAGGTTGTAACCAAGCCACAGTAAAAGTTTCACAGTCATTAGGTCTGTCTAGCAAGGGTTATAGACTTCACAACTTCAAAGTTAATACAAATGCATTTAAATTGATACATATGTTTCTTATATCATGTAGTCGCTAAGGTCGAGAAGGAACCCGAAGTCCTAGACTTCGTTACTCCGGAGGAACAGCTAGCCTACGACCAAGAGCAGCAAGGCAAGCTCCGGTTTGCATTAACCTTTTTACAAATTTTTATTGTTTTGAGCACATACTTGTTTCCTTTATTCTGTGCATTAGAGTCTTGTTTGGAAGCCCCACTGCATAGCCAAGAGAACCATGGGTTGGGTTTAGGATTGCAAACCCCGTTAGCCACTGCATTGCTAGGATAGAGTAGGATTCGGTACAAGTCGAGTAGTTGGAACTACTCGCGAGAATAGGCTAGAGGCACATTGCTCGGGTAGAGATAGCACATGATACACATGGCAAGAAAATGAGACCGAGCGGAGAGTAAGGGCAGCAGGACTTTGGGGCCTGTGTGTTGTAGCTCCGCTTGTGTCGATTGAGGACCGAGCCGTGTGCGGGCCTGTTGAACAAGCTAGAACAGTACCGAAGACCTACCGGCTATATGGGAACCGGGAAACTGATGTAACTCGGGTAGCTGGGTATTGAGGAATTGCCCGTCGTTCAGAGGGTAGGTTGAGAGCTCGAGGTGTAAATCGGCTGGCGGCACGGAGATGCGCGTGCAGAGACCTCTTGCTCGGGACGATGGGACCGGTTCAATATTTGGCTGACGGGTGAAAGGTAGTCACGTACGGCGTCCGTGATGGTTGTTGGAGGCAACATCGAGTACGGGCGTACGTGACGGGTTGTTCGGGTAACCCTGCAGGTGTAAATCGATTATAATCGCCGTCCCTCACGGTCAGTGAGTACCACTTGTTCACTGTACCGTGACGTAGAAAGAACAGGCTAGTTACATGTTAAAATGTTGCTGATTGAAAGCTGGACATTGATTGTTAATGATATGCTGTAGCTTAGAGCTAATTAAAGTTCTTTTCAACTTTGGGCAAAGTACATGAGAGAAATGCGTTTCTTGTTTGATTGCGGCTCTCTCATGTGGCTTAGCGTAAGGTTCTCCACAACCTGCTGCTAAAACTTGAAAGTAAGGTTCTACTAATTAGGCGAGTCCTTGCAAATGATTTTTACCTCATGCAACCCATTACCCTCATGTAGAAGTTCCCTGTTTAGGTGAGACAGGTCAGACTTGCTGAGCCTTCGTGCTCACTGCTTGTGTTTGAAGCTTTTGCAGGGTTCTATGAGGAAGGGACTCCCGAAGAGGAGACGGAACCCCAGGAGGGGAACCCCATCGAGTGGGAGTCGTGCACGCCGCAGAGTTAGTGTGCGTGTGTGCTAGCAAGGACACGTTCGAGGGCTGAACGTGCACTTGATGCTTAGTCTACGCCCGCGAGTGTAGACTGAACTTATTTTGATGTAAACATGTTCATAAACTTGTTTATGTAATAAAACTTCCGCTTCCGCTTTGCACCTTTGACGTGTGTTATACGGTGCTGTGCAACGCAGCACCCCTCAGCGTGTCACCCAACCTCGAAAGAACTCAACCTCTAACCTCTGATCAACTGCAGCCTTAATTCAGTTGAAAACAGAGTGCTCTGTCCTTAACAACCTATAAGTTGAAAACTTGTTTACTTTGAATATCCTGTTCAAGGGAAGGAGTTACATCAAGTTTTACTACTTTGGATCAAAACCTTCAAGTTTTTACAATGAAGTTGTTCATTTAGTTGGGTGTGACATCGATGCGTCACCAGAGCATGTCGGTACTACGTCCTCACAAAGAAAAACCTATACCGTACTTAGCCGGCTTCGTTAATTCAGTGGCACTAAACGTCACTCGCACACGAATGCTACACGTCTACCGTTTCATGGTCAGACTACCTGCAGAACTCAAGCAATCGTCAGACTCGGCTGCACACCGAGCCCGGAATCCATACAGTTCGTACACCCGGCCGTCATCACTCGCCCGGATGTTCTCAAGCCAAACACGCCTTGAGTTACGTGTTCACGTTTCAGACCACGTGACGGGGTCTCCCAAGTTGCACCACGCACGCCAGGGATAGACGTTGCTCGAATACCCCAAACGACATGAAGAGTCGTAGAGGATACTAAAGCGGGTCGGGTTACCTGCCACCCATGGGGCTCCACCCTTCAGCTTGTGCGCACTGATGGACAGCGCTTACGTGTACCCCCCAAGACATAAACGTCCCGAGATACACGATTTTCCGACATAGACAAATAAGTTAATATGCCACTTTCTATATACTAATAACATCCTTATACGGGCTACTAACTCGTTCCTCTCTGGATTTTTGAAAAAGGTAACCTTTGTAGTGCGTTAAACCTCAAGCGATCTCTGATACCAACGCTGACACGACCCCAACGGTCTTGTCGAGCCAGGATCACGCTGAGGGGTGCTGCGTTGCACAGCACCGGATAACACACGTCAAAGGTACAAAGCGGAAGCGGAAATTTTATTACATAAACAAGTTTATGAACATGTTTACATCAAAATAAGTCCAGTCTACACTCACGGGCGTAGACTACGCATCAAGTCCACGTTCAGCCCTTGAACGTGTACTTGCTAGCACACACGCACACTAACTCTGCGGCGTGCACGACTCCCACTAGACGGGGTTCCCCTCTTGGGGTTCCGTCTCCTCCTCGGGAGTCCCTTCCTCATAGAACCCTGCAAAAGCTTCAAACACAAGCAGTGAGCATGAAGGCTCAGCAAGTCTGACCCGTCTCACCTAAACATGGAACTTCTACATGAGGGGTGATGGGTTACATGAGGTAAAAATCATTTGCAAGGACTCGCCTAATTAGTAGAACCTTATTTTCAGGTTTTAGCAGCAGGTTGTGGAGAACCTTACGCTAAGGCACATGAGAGAGCCGCAATCAAACAAGAAACGCATTTCTCTCATGTACTTTGCCCAAAGTTGAAAGGAACTTTACTTAGCTCTAAACTACAACAAACCATTAACAAGCAAGGTCCATCTTTCAATCAGCAGAATTTTAACATGTAACTAGCCTGTTCTTTCTACGTCACGGTACAGTGAACAAGTGGTACTCACTGACTGCGAGGGACGGCGATTATAATCGATTTACACCTGCAGGGTTACCCGAACAACCCGTCACGTACGCCCGTACTCGATGTTGCGTACAACAACCATCACGGACGCCGTACGCAACCACCTTTCGCCCGTCAGCCAAATATTGAACCGGTCCCATCGTCCCGAGCAAGAGGTCTCTGCACTCGCATCTCCGTGCCGCCAGCCAATTTACACCTCGAGCTCTCAACCTACCCTCTGAATGACGGGCAATGCCTCAATACCCAGCTACCCGAGTTACATCGGTTTCCCGGTTCCCATATAGCCGGTAGGTCTTCGGTACTGTTCTAGCTTGTTCAACAGGCCCGCACACGGCTCGGTCCTCAATCGACACAAGCGGAGCTACAGCACACAGGCCCCAAAGTCCTGCTGCCCTTACTCTCCGCTCGGTCTCATTTTCTTGCCATGTATTTCATGTGCTATCACTACCCGAGTCTAGTGCCTCTAGCCTATGCTCGCGAGTAGTTCCAACTACTCGACTTGTACCGAATCCTACTCTATCTTAGCATTGCAGTAGCTAACGGGGTTTTGCAATCCTAAACCCAACCCATGGTTTTCTTGGCTATGCAGTTGGGTTTCCAATCAAGACTCTAATGCAAAGAATCACAACAGTATTCAAAGATGTGCTCAAAACATAGACTTGGTCAAGTTTTAGTTGCAGCAAAGCTCATTTGAGCCCTCCACAATTAATTATGTACTTGACCTTAATTGGCACTCTTAGGGTGTTCTAGGGATTTTCATGGAACAAACTATGACTTTATGAAAACTAGATTTTCAGAGGGTTCTAATGGAGTTGGTCTCACTTAATTTGAAGGTTCCTAGCTAAAGATATGAGCTAAACAATTTCAGAGAAAATCCTGAAAATGTTTCTGAACATTTTCTATTTTCTCTGGAACAGTTTCACTAATCACATCATTAGGTGGACCAAATAAGCTCCAATGGGTCTGAAATTTTTATGGTAGTTCAAGGATATTCTGGTGAACATTCCAGCAAAATTTCAGGATTTTCCTCCAAAGGGTTCTCCAGTTAAAATTCCTAATAGTTTAAACTTTGAGAAATTAATTCTGGAGAAATATGGGTTTTCATGAAGTGAAACTTGATTTGCTGGAAAGTGCTCAGAGAGCTGAATCCAGAAAAATTTTGGTTCACTCGATTTGGAGATTTCTAGCCAAAGTTATGAGGATTTGAAGTTTGGAAGAATTCTTAAAATCGGGGGAAAAATTTAAACTCGCGGGGGCCCGCGGGGACACGTGTCGAGCGCAGAGGTGTCCGGCACACCGGAGCTCACAGGGTATTTGCACGCCAGCACAGCCGATCCCAGCCGCAGCCCGATCCCGATTTAAAATATCGGTCGCTGACAGCTGGGGTCCACCCCCTTCTTCAACCTCGCGACGCCCGCGCTCTGCCGCCGGGGAACCTCGCCGGAGAGCTCACCGCCGGCTTCTGTAAAGCTCCAAACTTCATGATTTTGGCCGCCTCTGCCTATTTTCTCTCGGGGAACAGGATTCTTGGGCCAGCTCGCCATGAAAATGGCCGCCACATGGTCGGCGACGAGCCGCAGCCTCGGGAGAACTTCGGTCGCGTTGTCCACCCTCCCTAGCACCTCCCCGGATCAAGCTAAGGGTCGTCGAGCATCAGTGGACCATAGGAAAGGTCGCCATGAGATCTACGGAGCTCGGGAAAGGCTGCGTTGGGCTCTCACCGTGCGACATAGGCCGGAAATCGGGATTTCTACTAAAACTCGAAGAACAGCGGTTTCCCTCCACGGTTCTTCGTGGTTCTTGCTCCTATGGATCCACAGGGGCTACTATAAGTGATCCTCTCTACAAGAGGATGCGTGATGCAGTGTGGCTTACGAATTTCTCGGATCGGTACCGACCTCACTTTTGCACACCGTCGCGAAAACATGAAATTCCGGCTTGAGCAGCGCTTGTCACGCCGCTGGAGCTTACGGAAAAGAAAGAGGGGTTGAAGGCGAACCTCTTTGCTGTTTACAGCTCCGTGAACGGTGGGCTGTGGTGGCCGGAAGGAGGGTTCCCGCAGCGGCGGCTCGAGCTGAACCGGCAGAGACAAGATCGCCGCGGTGGAGCTCGGGGAAGACCGCGCAGGGTCTGGAACCGATGCGAAGGTGTTGAAGGTGGCTTGGCGCACCCGGTACTGGTCTCATATCACCGGGAGGGTCACTGGATTGGCCGGGCGATGAGGAACCAAAAATTCACTCGGGCGGCAAGGACTTTCAGTCTGTTGGGCGAGAGCGCGTCGGGGTAGGGATGGGGAGCACCGGCGGCTGCTCGGACGCCTAGATAAGGGCCCCGGAGTCGGTTCAACGACCGTGGGCGGCAAGCAGGTGGTGGCGCGGCGGCCTCCCCTCGGTGGCGCTCTCGGGAGAAGCTTGGGGACCCGAGTACTGAAAGTCCACTCGGTTGATCTCCTTCAGTGGCTGACATGTGGGTCCCACTTCCAATTTTAACCTCTGAAATTTGCTCCTAATCACTGTTGTAAACAGTGAGTCCCAAAATACCCATGGTGATTCAAATTATTCACCCATGAGCCATTTGAATTAGTTATAATTCAAATGGGGTTTGGTTTGAATGAATTTCAGCACAAGTTCAGTTTGAAATTCAAATAAAGTTTGAATTTGCCCCACTTAGCTCATGTCAAGATCAACTCCAAATGGAGTGAAAATTGTTGTGTGAGCTCACAAAAATGTGCTGAATAAGAATATGCCTCCCACTTTTGAATTCATGGGACAAAAACAGTTTGAATTTGAATATGGTTTCAAACTGCCCTCTTTCTAACTATACCCAAAATGACCTCAAAAAGGTTTTGAATTTGGGTGAAAATTGGCATGGACATCCTTAGCAATGTGTAAGAGTTTTCATATGTCCAGCCTGTAAAGGTCCCAAAATTATGAATACAAAGAAACACTTATTTGCAAAAGTTGGTTTCATATGTATGAAATTTGGGACTTGTTAAAACTTTTCCACATGTGATGACACACATGAGGGTTTTTCTTCACACCAGCCAAATGTTTATTTGAGAACTTGGAACCCTAGAGGGGTCTAAAACATGAATGGGAAGTTCCCCTATGTGTGAGAAAACAAAAATCAGATTTGGAACAATGTGTTCAAAATAAAATTCAAATGAGAGCAACACTAGGAATTTCCAAACTGTTGTGCTACAAATCTCATTTGCAACAGTCAAATTAAAAATCAGGTTTAATATTTGAATTCCTTGGGTCCAAATTAGGGGGTGTGCAGAGTTTCATGATTTATGAAAATAGTTTGCAACCCATTTTGGAAAATGGACTTTAAAAGACAAAGAATTCAAATGCATGTTTGAATTTGGATGAAACTTGCCCAATTATCCAAATCCATATCAGATTTAAACTTCCACAATTGAATTCCATCAATATTCAAATTGGGGAGATATTTTAGAGGGGATAAGGGGGACTGACATGTGGGCCCCACATGTCATTGGGAGCACTGAAATTGCAAAAGATTTCAGTCCACAGTCTCTGTTTTGCTTACCTCCCACGTGAAGCAATCGGCAGAGCCGACAGCGGCGCTCACCGCCTCGGGCGACCGCCTCCCCACGGGAACCGCCTCACCCAGGGCTTATTTACCCCCTGTCGGGCTCCTTTTCCCTCTCATCACCGAAGCCCCGAAGCCACGCTGTTCTTCCCTTCCTCGCGCGAGAGATCAACCGAGAACAGCCGCTGAACTCTCGGTCGATCGCCCACCGCCTAGCTCGTGTGCGAGCCCCGGATGATCAGCAAAACCACACCACCATCGTCCCTACGACTTTCTCGAGCCATCACCGAGCGGATTCACGCTCTCTGCACCAAGAACGGCGAGTTCCCACGGCGGCCGCCACACAACGGCGACACCCTGCTCCCGTGGACAGCCTCCTCCAGGGCATTTCACGATCAATCAAGGCCACCCTGGGACACGCAGGAGCTCCCTACAGCTTCCATCTGAAGCTCAGCCCCAGCCGTTGTCGCGTGCCGACGAATTTTGGAGATTTCCTCCAGCCGGTGAAAACTGACCCACGGGTATGAAACCGTGAAATTCTCGAGTTATATTCAGTTTGATCTTTGCAAATTGCACACACGGGACGTAGACTTGGTTAGCAACAATTTTCCTTTTGGAACCTAGCTAGAAACCCGCTCTGCACGACGTGATCTCGATCTGTCTAACGGCGGTTGTGGTAGAGACCGTCGGGTGCACGGTGAACCTAAGTTAGAGCCATCCCCGAGCCATCTCCTTTGCATGTCGATGATCCCTAGTGTCCACCGGTGCTTCAGAGCTTGGAAACCGAAGCCTAGAAGGCTTAGGGCGCCGGGGCGACGTCGCCGGACTTCATCAGAGCCGGTGCGCCGTCGCGGGCTAGTTAGGGGCCCTGCCAGCTCGAGAAAACCCCACCAGCATGTTCCTCGTGTGGAATTAGGGGCTGGCAGCGAGTTTCAGCGGCAGGGGTGGCCGGACGACCGATTCCGGAGCTACTCCGGCGAGCCCGGCGGCGGGATCGCGCGGGAGCGGGAGGTGGAAGAAGACCTCACCGGGCCCGCCTGTCAGTCGCACGGCAACAGTGGGCCGGATACTCTGTGGCGCCGGATCAATTGTGACAGCGCGGGAAATGACCCTGTGGCCCAGTGTGGCGCGCTCCCAGCAGCAGACACGTGTAACCGTGGTCCCACAGTCAGTTTAAACATTTCCCGGATTTATTCAAATCCCAGATTTTTCCCCAAACTTTAGAAGAGCATAACTTTTGCTAGGAACCTCCAAAATTAGTGATTCAAATTGGGTTAGATTCAGATTGACAAACTCTATACATATATGCAACCCAATCTGTATGAAAGTCTTTATTTAATTCTGGAAAATTCTTTAAAGCTTTTCAGAAAAAGAATTTTAGAGGGAGTTTGGTTTATCCAAAAATCCTCAAATTTTGCAAGAATAATATTTAGGGTGTTATTAGACTCCTGTAAATGTTTCAGATCATTTGGAGTTGAATTGATCAGGGTAATTCAGATTGTAAGTTCCTGTATTCAAATGAATACAGAAAACATTTTCAGAGAATTTCCAAAACTTGTAAATTCAGTTCTGGGAAATTCTTAGCTCCAAAAATCCTAGGAAATTCATGTAGACTCTATGAACTATAATTGAAATTGTGGTTCACTGAGTTTGACATGAACATGGGTGTTACCTCAGAATTAATTCATCTTTGACTAAACCCTTAGAGAATTATTCTGAATAAACCACTCCATGAAATGTGCTAAATTTTGGTCCAGAGGACATTCTTGTGACAAGGAACTCACATGAAAATTATCAGCTCCATTAGAGCTCTGTATCACCACTGTCATGTGTGATCTCTTAAGGTGATCAACACTTAAGTGGGAAGAAGCACTCAACACTTGATCATGGTGTTAAACCCAACCCAAACCACTAGCACCAGTGTCATTTTAAATTCTTAAACAGAGTTCCAGTTTTAAAACTGTCATTAGATCTTATGAGCAAAATCTTTTCAATTAAATACATATGCATGATCATATCGTGTAGCATATACGTGAAGAAGGTGAGAAGGAGTTGAAGTGAAGATCAAGGAGGGAGGAAAACAAGTGATCAAGCTCCAAGTGATCATCACTAACTGATTGTAACAGTAGTCACCTGCAAAACAGGCAAGCCCCGGTTTGCATTTGAACCGTTTTATAAAGCATTTTCATTTGTAGAAATCATAGCTTTGCATCGTTGATTGCATTACGTCTAGATGATATTGAAAACCCCACTTGCATGACCAGAAACACCTAAGAGAGGATAGAATAGCAACTCCTCGAGGGAATTTGGCTACACTAATGTTAGTAGGAAAGGTCTGGTAGAAGACGAGTAGTTGGAATCTACTCGCGAGTTTAGGGCTGGTGTACTTGGAACGGGTCCAATTTAGAGAAGATGAGGAAAGTTCACACATAAGAAATGGAGACCAGGCAGGGAGGTTTAGATACAGCAGGTTGCAGGCCGTGCGTGCATAGCCCTGCCTGTGTCAGTTAAGGCCCGTCCGTGCTTGGCCCTGTTGGATAAGTTTGAGTTGTGTACCGGGCACATACTGGCTATATGGGACCCAGGAAACCTATGTACCTTGGGAGATCCATAGTGGAACTTTTCCAACTGCCTTAGGCTTTCGGCGTCAGGGTAGCAGGAGGTACCTCGCTCAAGAACATACCACTGCGGGTATGTACCTTGAGGGAGCTTGCGTACTCGGGGCAGTTGGACTGCGTCCAATGTGGAAGATCTGGGGAAAGGTGGCCGCGTACAACGTCAGTCGAGGTTGCTGCCGGCAACTCGGAGTACGGGTGTACGTGTCGTGTAGTCCGGGCGTGTACTGATTCGAATCACCGTCGCTCGCGGTTATATGAGCATACTTGCCCACTGCGTCTTGACGTAGTAAGAACTGAATTGGTTATTCTTTTGAACTTGATAAGGCTGTGCTATAACTTGTATTGCAACCATGATTGAATTAGAGATAGGCTCATTAAACTTTACTTTCACTTTGCGCAAGGAGCATCGCAACAAAGCGTTTCTTGTTTGATTGTGGAGTTGCGATGCTTTTCGGCTCAAGGTTTGCACAATGAGGCTTAAAATCTGAAAGTTAAGGATCGACTTTAGGCGAGTCCTTTATGCAAATCTAGCCAACCCAATTGCAACCGTCGTGCATGTAGAGTTTCTTGCTTAGGAGAGACGGGTCAGACTTGCTGAGCCTATTTGCTCACGCTTGCTATATAAGTGATTTTGCAGGTTAACAACGATGCTGAAAAGAAGGTTGTCCGGTGAGACTCGGGGACTCCCGAGTCAGGTAACACATGGAGAACCCAGCCGCTGCTGCTTGTCTTCGTGTTGCTAGCGAGAGGAGTCCGCGGGCTGGACTTCATCTCGAGTGCTTTTAGTTATTCAACGTGAGTTGATATAGACTTCTGCTGTAGTTACTTGATGTAAAGTATTTACAAAGGAAAAACTTGTAAGCTTCCGCTATTGTTTTATGTAATACATTGTTCCTCAGATGTGTGCTGTTGGGTGCCGCACAACATGGCACCACCCAATGCGATTCCCGGGCGAGTGGCCTGTCTCGGTTGATGGGTCCGCCTCAGCTGGTATCAGAGCCAGGTTGGTAATAGCACACGGAATAAGGAAGGTATTACGACAAAAATTTAGGTTACGGTGAGGATACGGTACTAGGCCCACATAAGGATTACTATTAGCATAATATGAAGGTGGCAACCTAACTTATTTGTTATGTCGGAAAATCGTGCATCTCGGGACGATTTTATGTCTTGGGGGGTGCACGTAAGCGCTGTCCACCAGTGCGCACAAGCTGAAGGGTGGATCCCCACGGGTGGCAGGTAACGCGATCCGCTTTAGTATCCTCTACGACTCCTCATGTCGTTTGGGGTACTCGAGCAACGTCTGTCCCAGGCGTGCGTGGTGCAATTTGGGAAACCACGTCACGTGGTTAGTAACGTGAACACGTAGCTCAAGGCGAGTTTGGCTTGAGAACACCCGTGCGAGTGATGACGGACAGGTGTAAGAATTGTATGGATACCGGGTTCGGTGTGCAGCCGGACCTGACGATTGAGTGTGACTCATGCAGGATTAACCACGGAACCGTAGTACGAATAGTACACGTTTGCGAGTGGCCGTTTTAGTGCCACCTAAGATACGTTTATGCCGGTATAATCCGGTTAGGATTTTCTTTTTGGTGAGGCTACGTAGTACCGACATGCTTCTTACGGTGCATCGACACCGTACTGAACTTAATAACCCCTTTTCTTTGAAGAAATGACTCATGAACTAACTTTCAACTAAAAACGAAAGTTTGAAACAAATATTAGTTACTGAACTCTTATTTTGAGCTAAGATTCAAATGAGAGGAAGACTAGGCTTCAAAGATTTCAAAAACAGAGTGCTTTGTTTTCGGCAGAAATTTTTGCTGGACTTTAACAGGGCATAACTCTGAGTAGCTTGACCCAATTAAGGTGTATGATACAGTTCTGGAAATATTTTCAAGTACTCTACAAATTCTTTGTAGATCTCCAGAACCAAATCATATGCTAAATGGGTAGAAAGTTCAGAGGAAGGTAAACTGTCCAGAACCAAGACAGCAGCAAAAACCTCTCTGGACCTTTCTGTTTTTAAGCCATAACTTTCTGTAGAGAAACCCTTAAGAAGCCTATGATACACCATTGGATAGGTTATGAAATGTGAAACATTTTTGTAGTTCAAAGTTTGTTCAGGTTCTTATTGTATTTACATATACATCTGTGATAAAATCAGCCATGTACAAAGGAGGTGCTGGCCAATTTTTATCCAGGAATTCTGTCAACTTTGGAAAATCATAACTTTAAATCCGGAGATGATCTGGGGGCATATGAGTACTCGTTGGAAAGATACGGAAGTTAACTTTAACTTTAGTATTCAACTCGAGTTATGAAATTGCCCTTAACTAGACCAAAATCTGGAGATAGTGCATAAAGGTCTGTTCTGTACAGATAGGCTGAATAGCTATGCCTACTAAGGAGTTTTGTAAACATGAATTTTGTTACTGCTTTCATAAAGTTTTGACATAATCATGTTTCCATTAGTATCACATGGTGCTGAGTTCTTGTTTAACTCATCTCAACTACATTTTGCAGTATGGTTCGTAATCGCTCTAGGAGTAGGGCCGGAAGTTCTCGTCGATGTGGTGATGCTTCTATTCCACCATCGGAACCACCATCCACGGGATGGATGGATCTTATGACTCGAGTCGTCGAGTCTAACCAAGAGAACACTAGGCTACTCCAAGAAGCAACGCAAGAACACACATACTTACTCCAAGCTTTGGTACAGCAAGGCATACTCTAGAACACGCAACAAGTCGTTCCGTCTCGGGACGCTTATCTGGACTTCTTGGCGATTCAACCACCAATTTTTACTGAAGCCACCGAACCTGTGGAAGCAGATCAATGGCTTCGTGTCATGGAGTCCAAATATGGAGTATTCAAGTGTGATGAATACCAGAAAACTAAGTTTGCCGCTCAACAACTCCATGGAGCCGCCGGAAACTGGTGGGTGGATCATATTGCCACCATTCCGGAGGGCCATCAAGTGACATGGAGAGAGTTTTGTGAAGCCTTTAGTACTCGTTACATACCATTAGGTATTGTCAAGGCAAAGCGGGAGGAATTTTTGGGCTTGAAGCAAGGGGACATGAGTGTCCTCGAGTATGTCAGGAGATTTAATCTTTTGGCCCAATATGCTCCCGAGTATGTGGCGAAAGAAGAGGCACGGTGTGACCTATTCTTCCATGGCCTGAGTGCCATATTACGGGAGAAGCTGGCCGTACATAATAACGGCAGTTACACCGACATGGTCAATGCGGCTTTCATTCAAGAGAAGCCGACACTTGAGTGGCAAGCGGAGAAGAGAAAGATGAGTAAGATCGAGCAGGCTAGCACTAGTTATGTGCCTCAGAAGTACCGTTTGGTGTATCAAACGCCACCCGGTGAAAGATGGAGGCCACCTGTACGATCAACTCCTCAGAGATTGATTGCTGGTCAAGTTCTACAACTTGCACCACCTCCACTGCCACAGCATCAGACGGTGGTTTGTGCTCCATCGCTGCAGCCATGTGTACCTAGCAGTCCACCGCAAGTCAACGAAGAACCGGAAAGGCATCCGTGTTTGACTTGTGGGCGTACGAGCCATTATGCTAGGCAATGTCCGGAGGGAATTCGAGGCTACGGGTCATCATATTTACAACAATATGATCTGTACCTCAATCTGCAGATAAGAGGGCAGATAAGGGGCAATATTCACTATACTGTGATTGATGATGTTCCGGAAGGAGAAGCCGCTTTAGCAGGGATGTTTTCTCTGAATCAGCTACCAGTTTTAGTTCTCTTTGATTCCGGTGCCACACACAACTTCATTAGCCAATCTTTCGTGGCTCAACATCAGCTCCAAACAGTTTATACAAAGAGGCAATACCTCATATCTTTGCCCGGGGGCAGCAGTACCGCAAGTCCCCACAGCACGGTCTCCCGAGCACCTCTTTGTTTGGGGGGTAGAATATACCCTACGACTCTCATTATTCCTGAGGGTCTGAAGATCAACATCATTTTCGGGATGTCGTGGTTGAATTATCACCACACGGTTCTTAACATCATCTCTAGAACCATTGAGCTCAACTCCCCACAGCACGGTCTTCATATATTAATTCTGGGCGCCAGACGGCAACAGATTGCAACAGTAAACCACACGGAAGTTGTTAAGATAGAGGACATTCCGGTGGTACGTGAGTATCCGGATGTGTTTCCCGAGGATTTACCGGGCATGCCGCCCGAACGAGACGTTGAGTTCAAGATCAAACTTATACCAGGAACCACACCGATATCACGAAGGCCGTACAAGATGGCACCCAATGAACTGGCAGAATTGAAGACACAGCTGAATGACCTAATGAGCAAGGGCTTTATACGCCCAAGTTCGTCACCTTGGGGTTGTTCAGCGTTGTTTGTCAAGAAGAAGGACGAAACACTACGGCTTTGTGTTGATTATCGTCCTTTGAACGCCGTTACCATCAAGAACAAGTATCCACTACCTCGCATTGATATGCTCTTCGATCAATTAGTGGGTGCGAAGGTATTTTCGAAGATGGATCTTCGGTCCGGATATCACCAGATTAAAATCCGGGCAGAAGATATTCCGAAGACGGCATTCTCAACGAGATACGGGCTGTATGAGTATCTCGTTATGTCTTTTGGTTTGACCAACGCAAAGCGGCACACTTTATGTACCTGATGAATTCAGTGTTCATGCCGGAGTTGGATAAATTTGTCGTTGTCTTCATCAACGATATCTTGGTGTACTCCATGTCAGAGGAAGAACATGCTGAACATCTGCATATTGTGCTAGAAAGATTGCGAGATCATCAGCTCTATGCAAAATTCAGCAAGTGTGAATTCTGGATTAATCAAGTACCTTTTCTCGGACACATCATTTCAGTGGAGGGCATCGCTGTAGATCCGAGTAAGATTATCCAGGTGCAGAAGTGGGAGTCACCAAAGTCAGTACATGAAATCCGAAGCTTCCTCGGTTTAGCAGGTTACTACCGGAGGTTTATTCCGAGTTTTTCCAAGATTGCTAAACCGATGACGGAATTATTAAAGAAGAATACCAGATTTGTGTGGGGTGCTGCGTGTGAACAAGCTTTCAAGAACTTAGTGAAGCATCTCACAACAGCCCCAGTTCTTGCTCAGCCGGATACAACGAAGCCATTCGACGTTTATTGTGATGCATCTGGCATCGGTCTTGGCTGCGTGCTAATGCAAGAAAGACGAGTGGTCGCTTATGGATCTCGTCAACTCAGAACTCACGAGTAGCATTATCCAACTCATGATCTTGAGTTAGCTGCCGTGGTCCTTGCTTTGAAGATGTGGAGGCATTACTTGCTCGGAAATCTTGTACACCTCTACACCGACCACAAGAGCTTGAAGTACATCTTCACTCAGAAAGAACTGAACATGAGGCAACGAAGATGGCTAGAGCTCATTAAGGATTATGAACTAGAGATTCATTATCATCCAGGAAAGGCGAATGTGGTCACCGATGCGCTCAGTCGTAAGGCGCATATCCATCACCTAAGTATCGCTGAAATGGATGATGACGAACCAAACCTCCGTGTCATACCGTATGGAGCTCTCTATAATCTCGCTCTCATTCCTACTATCCGAGAGGAGATCATGGAAGCTCAACGAAAAGACAAGGGTATATCTCACATACGGAGAAGGATAGACAACGGAGAAATGAAGTGCTTCCGGAAGGACGACGAAGGTACTTTGTGGTTCAATGACCGGATTGTTGTACCCCGGGATATGGGACTACGGAAGAAAATTTTGGATGAAGCTCATTTGTCCAAGTTTTCCATTCATTTGGGCAGCAACAAAATGTACCAAGATCTCTGGAAGAAGTTTTGGTGGACTCGTATGAAACGTGAAGTTGCAAAGTACGTTTCGGAATGTGATACGTGTCGAAGAGTCAAGGCCGACCATATGAAGAAGTCAGGCCTGTTGCAGCCATTGCAAGTACCGGCATGGAAGTGGGAAGACTTGAGTATGGACTTCATCGTCGGGTTGCCAATGACCTCCCACAACCATGATTTGATTTGGGTAATTGTGGACCGATTAACCAAATCAGCACATTTCATCCCTGTGCATACTAGGTACAACGCAAAGCAGTATGCGGAGCTGTACATAGCACGGATCTTGTGCTTACATGGAGTTCCCCGCACCATTGTGTCAGATAGAGGATCGCTGTTCGTAGCCCGTTTCTGGGAACAGCTACACACCTCCTTGGGGACAAAGTTGATTAGAAGCTCTGCATATCACCCTCAAACCGATGGGCAAACTGAGAGGGTGAATCAAATACTAGAGGATATGCTAAGAGCATGTGCCATCCACCACGGTAAGAGCTGGGATGATCACTTACCACTGGCGGAGTTCTCATACAACAACGGATATCAGACGAGCATCAAAATGGCACCATATGAAGCTCTATACGGCCGGAAGTGCCGTACGCCATTGAATTGGTGCGAATCCGGTGAACGAGTAACGTTCGGGGTTGATCTTGTCAATGAAGCCGAAGAGAGAGAGTTCGGATAATACAAGAGAACCTCAAGGCGGCCCAATCTCGTCAAAAGAGCTACGCGGACCAGAGACGTCGACCGCTGCATTTCGAAGTCGGAGAGCACGTGTATCTTCATGTGTCTCCGATGAAGGGGATTCATCGGTTCGGTGTCAAGGGGAAACTTGCTCCCCGATTCATCGGTCCGTTTACTATCACAGAGAAGTGTGGAACTGTAGCCTACCGGCTGGAACTACCGGCAAGCCTTGCCGGTATTCACGACATATTTCACGTGTCCCAGCTGCGGAAATGTCTTAAGTTTACCGCTGCCATCCGCACTGAAGACATTGACGAGTTGAAGCCGGATCTCACCTATGTCGAGCAACCTGTACAGATTATCGACGAAAAGACCCGGACCACCAGGAACCGGACTTTGAAATTTTACAAAGTCCTGTGGAGTAATCATACCCCGGAAGAGGCGACGTGGGAAACCGAAAATTACATCCACAAGAATTATCCGGAGCTTTTGTCATAAACCTTGTAATTACCTCCCACCTCGTTCTTCTTTTGAATCTCGGGACGAGATTCCTTTTAAGGGGGGAGGAATGTAAAGGTCCCAAAATTATGAATACAAAGAAACACTTATTTGCAAAAGTTGGTTTCATATGTATGAAATTTGGGACTTGTTAAAACTTTTCCACATGTGATGACACACATGAGGGTTTTTCTTCACACCAGTCAAATGTTTATTTGAGAACTTGGAACCCTAGAGGGGTCTAAAACATGAATAGGAAGTTCCCATATGTGTGAGAAAACAAAAATCAGATTTGGAACAATGTGTTCAAAATAAAATTCAAATGAGAGCAACACTAGGAATTTCCAAACTGTTGTGCTACAAATCTCATTTGCAACAGTCAAATTAAAAATCAGGTTTCATATTTGAATTCCTTGGGTCCAAATTAGGGGGTATGCAGAGTTTCATGATTTATGAAAATAGTTTGCAACCCATTTTGCAAAATGGACTTTAAAAGACAAAGAATTCAAATGCATGTTTGAATTTGGATGAAACTTGCCCAATTATCCAAATCCATATCAGATTTAAACTTCCACAATTGAATTCCATCAATATTCAAATTGGGGAGATATTTTAGATGGGATAAGGGGGACTGACATGTGGGACCCACATGTCATTGGGAGCACTGAAATTGCAAAAGATTTCAGTCCACAGTCTCTGTTTTGCTTACCTCCCACGTGAAGCAATCGGCAGAGCCAACAGCGGCGCTCACCGCCTCGGGCGACCGCCTCCCCACGGGAACCGCCTCACCCAGGGCTTATTTACCCCCTGTCGGGCTCCTTTTCCCTCTCATCACCGAAGCCCCGAAGCCACGCTGTTCTTCCCTTCCTCGCGCGAGAGATCAACCGAGAACAGCCGCTGAACTCTCGGTCGATCGCCCACCGCCTAGCTCGCGTGCGGGCCCCGACTGATCAGCAAAACCACACCACCATCATCCCCACGACTTCCTCGAGCCATCACCGAGCGGATTCACGCTCTCTGCACCAAGAACGGCGAGTTCCCGCGGCGGCCGCCACACAACGGCGACACCCTGCTCCTGTGGACAGCCTCCTCCAGGGCGTTTCACGATCAAGCAAGGCCACCCTGGGACACGCAGGAGCTCCCTACAGCTTCCATCCGAAGCTCAGCCCCAGCCGTTGCCGCGCGCCGACGAATTTTGGAGATTTCCTCCGGCCGGTGAAAACTGACCCGCGGGTACGAAACCGTGAAATTCTCGAGTTATATTCAGTTTGATCTTTGCAAATTGCACACACGGGACGTAGACTTGCTTAGCAACAATTTTCCTTTTGGAACCTAGCTAGAAACCCGCTCTGCATGACGTGATCTCGATCTGTCTAACGGCGGTTGTGGTAGAGACCGTCGGGTGCACGGTGAACCCTAAGTTAGAGCCATCCCCGAGCCATCTCCTTTGCATGTCGATGATCCCTAGTGTCCGCCGGTGCTTCAGAGCTTGGAAACCAAAGCCTAGAAGGCTTAGGGCGTCGGGGCGACGTCGCCGGACTTCATCCGAGCCGGTGCGCCGTCGCGGGCTAGTTTAGGGGCCCTACCAGCTTGAGAAAACCCCACTAGCAAGTTCCTCGCATGGAATTAGGGGCTGGCGGCGAGTTTCAGCGGCAGGGGTGGCCGGACGACCGATTCCGGAGCTACTCCGGCGAGCCCGGCGGCGGGATCGCACGGGAGCGGGAGGTGGAAGAAGACCTCACCGGGCCCGCCTGTCAGTCGCACGGCAACAGTGGGCTGGATACTCTGTGGCGCTGGATCAATTGTGACAGCGCGGGAAATGACCCTGTGGCCCCGTGTGGCGCGCTCCCAGCAGCAGACACGTGTAACCGTGGTCCCACAGTCAGTTTAAACATTTCCCGGATTTATTCAAATCCTAGATTTTTCCCCAAACTTTAGAAGAGCATAATTTTTGCTAGGAACCTCCAAAATTAGTGATTCAAATTGGGTTAGATTCAGATTGACAAACTCTATACATATATGCAACCCAATCTGTATGAAAGTCTTTATTTAATTCTGGAAAATTCTTTAAATCTTTTCAGAAAAAGAATTTTAGAGGGAGTTTGGTTTATCCAAAAATCCTCAAATTTTGCCAGAATAATATTTAGGGTGTTATTAGACTCCTGTAAATGTTTCAGATCATTTGGAGTTGAATTTATCAGGGTAATTCAGATTGTAAATTCCTGTATTCAAATGAATACAGAAAACATTTTCAGAGAATTTCCAAAACTTGTAAATTCAGTTCTGGGAAATTCTTAGCTCCAAAAATCCTAGGACAATTCATGTAGAATCTATGAACTATAATTGAAATTGTGGTTCACTGAGTTTGACATGAACATGGGTGTTACCTCAGAATTAATTCATCTTTGACTAAACCCTTAGAGAATTATTCTGAATAAACCACTCCATGAAATGTGCTAAATTTTGGTCCAGAGGACTTTCTTGTGACAAGGAACTCACATGAAAATTCTCAGCTCCATTAGAGCTCTGGATCACCACTGTCATGTGTGATCTCTTAAGGTGATCAACACTTAAGTGGGAAGAAGCACTCAACACTTGATCATGGTGTTAAACCCAACCCAAACCACTAGCACCAGTGTCATTTTAAATTCTTAAACAGAGTTCCAGTTTTAAAACTGTCATTAGATATTATGAGCAAAAGCTTTTCAATTAAATACATATGCATGATCATATCGTGTAGCATATACGTGAAGAAGGTGAGAAGGACTTGAAGTGAAGATCAAGGAGGGAGGAAAACAAGTGATCAAGCTCCAAGTGATCATCACTAACTGATTGTAACAGTAGTCACCTGCAAAACAGGCAAGCCCCGGTTTGCATTTGAACCGTTTTATAAAGCATTTTCATTTGTAGAGATCATAGCTTTGCATCGTTGATTGCATTACGTCTAGATGGTATTGAAAACCCCACTTGCATGACCAGAAACACCTAAGAGAGAAAGGGTAGAATAGCAACTCCTCGAGGGAATTTGGCTACGCTAATGTTAGTAGGAAAGGTCCGGTAGAAGACGAGTAGTTGGAATCTACTCGCGAGTTTAGGGCTGGTGTACTTGGAACGGGTCCAATTTAGAGAAGATGAGGAAAGTTCACACATAAGAAATGGATACCGGGCAGGGAGGTTTAGATGCAGCAGGGTGCAGGCCGTGCGTGCATAGCCCTGCCTGTGTCGGTTAAGGCCGGTCCGTGCTTGGCCCTGTTGGACAAGTTTGAGTTGTGTACCGGGCACATACTGGCTATATGGGACCCAGGAAACCGATGTACCTTGGGAGATCCATAGTGGAACTTTTCCAACTGCCTTAGGCTTTCGGCGTCAGGGTAGCAGGAGGTACCTCGCTCAAGAACATACCACTGCGGGTATGTACCTTGAGGGAGCTTGCGTACTCGGGGCAGTTGGACTGCGTCCAATGTGGAATATCTGGGGAAAGGTGGCCGCGTACAACGTCAGTCAAGGCTGCTGCCGGCAACTCGGAGTACGGGTGTATGTGTCGTGTAGTCCGGGCGTGTTCTGATTCGAATCACCGTCGCTCGCGGTTATATGAGCATACTTGCCCACTGCGTCTTGACGTAGTAAGAACTGAACTGGTTATTCTTTTGAACTTGATAAGGCTGTGCTATAACTTGTATTGCAACCATGATTGAATTAGAGATAGGCTCATTAAACTTTATTTTCACTTTGCGCAAGGAGCATTGCAACAAAGCGTTTCTTGTTTGATTGTGGAGTTGCGATGCTTTTCGGCTCAAGGTTTGCACAATGAGGCTTAAAATCTGAAAGTTAAGGATCGACTTTAGGCGAGTCCTTTATGCAAATCTAGCCAACCCAATTGCAACCGTCGTGCATGTAGAGTTTGTTGCTTAGGAGAGACGGGTCAGACTTGCTGAGCCTATGTGCTCGCGCTTGCTATATAAGTGGTTTTGCAGGTTAACAATGATGCTGAAAAGAAGGTTGTCCGGTGAGACTCGGGGACTCCCGAGTCAGGTAACACATGGAGAACCCAGCCGCTGCTGCTTGTCTTCGTGTTGCTAGCGAGAGGAGTCCGCGGGCTGGACTTCATCTCGAGTGCTTTTAGTTATTCGACGTGAGTTGATATAGACTTCTGCTGTAGTTACTTGATGTAAAGTATTTACAAAGGAAAAACTTGTAAGCTTCCGCTATTGTTTTATGTAATACATTGTTCCTCATATGTGTGCTGTTGGGTGCCGCACAACACGGCACCACCCAATGCGATTCCCGGGCGAGTGGCCTGTCTCGGTTGATGGGTCCGCCTCACAGCCCACCTATATCACATGTGGAAAATACCACTTTTTCATTGTGTAAGTTTGTTCTCTAATGAGCATGTTGATGGTGGTTACTTGCTCTTCATTGGTGTTCATCATCTTTCCTCAAATGAGGTGTGTGTGTATGGTGATGAACACTTCAATTATGTGTCCAAAACTGAGGCCCTTACATGATGCATGTGGGAAATGCCACTTTTGCATTTTGTGAATTTATTCTCTAATGAGTATGTTGATGGTGTTTACTTGGTCTTCAAATGTATTCATCAAGTTTCTTCAAATGAAGTGTGTGTGTGGTGATGAACACTTTGAATATGTGCCAAAAACTTAGGCCCTTACATTACTCCCCCCTTAAAAGAATCTTGTCCCGATATTATAAGGTGAAAATGAGAGAGAGGACGGTGGAAAAATTACCGTATATGCGACGTGAAAAAGTCGGGGTAGTTCGCATGAAGAAATCCTTCGCTCTCCCATGTCGCTTCGTCCACGGAGTGATTACTCCATAGAACTTTGTAGAACCACAATGTACGGTTGCGTGTGGTTCGGGCCTTTTCATCAATAATCTGAACCGGTTCCTCCCGATATGTGAGATCCGGTTTCGATTCTTCTATATCCTCCAGCTGAATGGTAGTTGATAGCTTGAGACACTTCCGCAGCTGGGAGATGTGAAAGACGTCGTGCACACCGGAAAGTGCTTCTGGTAATTTCAGCCAGTATGCTACTGATCCACATCTTTCGGTAATCTGAAATGGGCCGATGAATCGGGGTGCCAACTTTCCTCTCACCCTGAATCTGTTTACGCCCTTCATTGGAGACACACGTAGGTATACGTGATCCCCGACTTCGAATTGTAATGGGCGTCTTCTCCGGTCTGCATATTGTTTCTGTCAGGATTGAGCGTCTTTTAGGTTCGCTTGAATCAGCCGAACCTTTTCCTCCGTGTTGTTGACAATATCCATCTTGAAGGTAACCCTTTCGCCAGACTCACACCAATTCAATGGTGTGCGGCATTTTCTCCCGTATAGCGCCTCGTAAGGCGCCATCTTGATGCTGGCTTGGTACCCATTGTTGTACGAGAACTCGGCCAACGGCAAGTGATCATCCCAATTCTTGCCGTGGTTGATAGCGCAAGCTCATAGCATATCTTCTAAAATTTGATTTACCCGCTCGGTTTGCCCATCCGTCTGCGGGTGGTACGCTGAACTATGGATCAGCCTCGTCCCCAATGCAGCGTGTAGCTGCTCCCAAAAACGGGACACAAATAAAGTGCCCCTATCCGATATGATGGTACGGGGTACGCCGTATAAGAATAGGATCCGTGAGATGTACAATTCAGTGTACTTCTTGGCGTTGTAGTTGGTATTGACCGGGATGAAATGGGCAACTTTGGTGAGCCGGTCGACGATCACCCACACAGAATCATGCTTCTGAAAAGTGGTGGGTAAACCGACGATGAAGTCCATGCTCACATCTTCCTACTTCTAGGCAGGAACACCCAGTGGTTGTAGCAGTTCCCATTTCCGCATATGATCTGCCTTCACCCTTCGACATGTATCACACTCGGACACGTACTTTGCGATCTCCCGCTTCATCCGTGTCCACCAAAACATGCTTCTGAGTTCTTGATACATTTTGTTGCTGCCGGGGTGAATAGAAAACTTTGACAAGTGAGCCTCATCAAAGATTTTCTTCCATAACTCCGGGTTACGGGGTACGACGATCCGGTCCTTGAACCATAGGACGCCGTCTCCATCTTTTCGGAAACATTTCAACTCCCCACTGTCTATACGTCTCCGCAAATGCGACATGCCTTTGTCATGTTTATGAGCTGCCGCTATCTCTTCACGTATGGTGGGGATCAAAGCTAAGTTGTAGAGAGCTCCATGTGGAATCACATGCAATGGTGGCTCACTCTCTTCCAACGGGGTGATGGTCAGATTGTTGACGTGTGACTTGCGGCTCAGCGCATCCGCCACTACGTTTGCCTTGCCGGGGTGATAATGGATCTCTATTTCGTAATCCTTTATCAACTCTAACCATCTTCGCTGCCTCATGTTCAGCTCCTTCTGAGTGAATATGTACTTGAGACTTTTGTGGTTGGTATATAAATGTACAAGGTTACCGAGTAGGTAGTGACACGACCCCATTGGTCCTGTCGAGCCAGGATCACGCTAAGGGGTGCTGCGTTGCACAGCACCATATAACACATGTCAAAGGTGCAAAGCGGAAGCGGAAGTTTTATTACATAAACAAGTTTATGAACATGTTTACATCAAAATAAGTTCAGTCTACACTCGCGGGCGTAGACTAAGCATCAAGTGCACGTTCAGCCCTCGAACGTGTCCTTGCTAGCACACACGCACACTAACTCTGCGGCGTGCACGACTCCCACTCGACGGGGTCCCCCTCCTGGGGTTCCGTCTCCTCTTCGGGAGCCCCTTCCTCATAGAACCCTGCAAAAGCTTCAAACACAAGCAGTGAGCACGAAGGCTCAGCAAGTCTGACCCGTCTCACCTAAACATGGAACTTCTACATGAGGGTAATGGGTTGCATGAGGTAAAAATCATTTGCAAGGACTCGCCTAATTAGTAGAACCTTACTTTCAAGTTTTAGCAGCAGGTTGTGGAGAACCTTACGCTAAGGCACATGAGAGAGCCGCAATCAAACAAGAAACGCATTTCTCTCATGTACTTTGCCCAAAGTTGAAAAGAACTTTAATTAGCTCTAAGCTACAGCATATCATTAACAATCAATGTCCAGCTTTCAATCAGCAACATTTTAACATGTAACTAGCCTGTTCTTTCTACGTCACGGTACAGTGAACAAGTGGTACTCACTGACCGCGAGGGACGGCGATTATAATCGATTTACACTTGCAGGGTTACCCGAAAAACCCGTCACGTACGCCCGTACTCGATGTTGCCTACAACAACCATCACGGACGCCGTACGCGACTACCTTTCACCCGTTAGCCAAATATTGAACCGGTCCCATCGTCCGGAGGAAGAGGTCTCTGCACGCGCATCTCTGTGCCGCCAGCCGATTTACACCTCGAGCTCTCAACCTACCCTCTGAACGACGGGCAATGCCTCAATGCCCAGCTACCCGAGTTACATCAGTTTCCCGGTTCCCATATAGCCGGTAGGTCTTCGGTACTGTTCTAGCTTGTTCAACAGGCCCGCACACGGCTCGGTCCTCAACCGACACAAGCGGAGCTACAGCACACAGGCCCCAAAGTCCTGCTGCCCTTTTTCTCTCGGTATCATTTTCTTGCCATGTGTATCATGTGCTATCTCTACCCGAGCAATGTGCCTCTAGCCTATTCTCGCGAGTAGTTCCAACTACTCGACTTGTACCGAATCCTACTCTATCCTAGCAATGCAGTGGCTAACGAGGTTTTCGATCCTAAACCCAACCCATGGTTTTCTTGGCTGTGCAGTTGGGTTTCCAATCAAGACTCTAATGCAAAGAACAATATTCAAAGATGTGCTCAAAACAATAAACATTTGTAAAAAGGTTAATGCAAACCGGGGCTTGCCTTGCTGCTCTTGGTCGTAGGCTAGCTGTTCCTCCGGAGTAACGAAGTCTAGGACTTCGGGTTCCTCCTCGACCTTAGCGACTACATGATAAGAGCAATGTATGTATTAATTTAAATGCATTTGTATTATCTTTGAAGTTGTGAAGTCTATAACCTTTGCTAGATAGACCTAATGACTGTGAAACTTTTACTGTGGCTTGGTTACAACCTAAACAGAGACCTGGTCAAGTTTTAGTTGCAGCAAAGCTCATTTGAGCCCTCCACAAATAATTATGTCCTTGACCTTAATTGGAACTCTTAGGGTGTTCTAGGAATTTTCATGAGACAAACTATGACTTTCTGAAAACTAGATTTTCAGAGGGTTCTAATGGAGTTGGTCTCACTTAATTTGGAAGTCTCTAACTAAAGATATGAGCTAAACAATTTCAGAGAAAATTCTGAAAATGTTTCTGAACATTTTCTATTTTCTCTGGAACAGTTTCACTAATCACACCATTAGGTGGATTAAATGAGCTCAAATGGATCTGAAGTTTTTATGGTAGTTCAAGGATATTTTGGTGAACATCTTAGCAAAATTTCAGGATTTTCCTCCGAAGGATTCTCCAGTTAAAATTCCTAACAGTTTAAACTTTGAGGAATTAATTCTGGGGAAATAAGGAATTTCATGAAGTGAAACTTGATTTTCTGGAAAGTGCTCAGGGAGCTGAATCCAGCAAAATTTGGTTCACTCAATTTGGAGCTTTCTAGCCAAAGTTATAAGGATTTGAAGTTTTAACTGAAACTAAAATTCGGGAAAAAGTTTAAACTCTGGCTGGTGGGCCCCGCATACAGTGCGTCGTCTCCCTCCTCGCGCCAACTGCGCGGCGGCGGCGTTCTCCGGCGACCCTCGCCGGAACTGAGTTCCCGGCCACCCCCGGCCCGAAACTTGCCGCCTGCCCCTTTACTGACCCCCTGGACTCGATGGTGGGGTCGCCGGCCGCCGGCGATGACCGGAAACCCGTGCGCACCGATGACAGCACCTGCTAGGGTTCCGGTGAGGTCGGTCCCGCTCTCCCGTGCACCAAATCGACCGGAAATCGGTCGGAGAGCATCAGTAGAGCATGGGAAACCCGAACCAGGGCTGGGTGGAAGCTAGAAATACCGGCAACTAGGCTCTCGACGGTGAGCCGAGGTGTTCAGCCATGGCGGCGGGGAAAACAGCCATATCATGGCCGATTCTCGATGGTTTTCTCTAATTCCAGTTCGAGCGTGGGCGCTATCGTGCGTAGAAGCTACTAGGTAACGAGCACGTCCAACCCTCGTGCATAGAGCACGAATTTCACCCGAAGGTGAGCTCGGTCCTTATGAACTGATCACGAGCAAATTTGGAAATTCTCGGCCGAGGGTTGATCAATCGCCAAACGGCTTTCGGCTACTCCATCTACATACAATCACGCACCTTTCTTGTGTAGAGAAGAGGGCGTGACAACGGCTGTGCCGTGCTGCCCACGGGAGCCCGATCGTCGGCGATGTTCGGCTCGCCGGAGAAATGGCTCGTACGGCTCGAGAACGCTTGCTCACTGGACAACGCGGGGTCTAGGAGGTTGCTCACGACCTCTTGGTGCCGTTTTGCTGTGGAGGAGGCTGTGCTCGCGAGTGATCGGCTTGATCAAGCGTGAGCTCGAGCGGCGGTGGCAGTGGAAAAACAGGCCGAGTATGTCGGCAGCTCGGGGAATGGGCGATCGGAGCACGCCGGGGAGGGGATAAGTAGCCCGGCGACTGGTCTCCGGCTTGGGGCGCGCAGCAGGAGCTGGCACCGGCTGCCCCCCTCGGTGGCGCGCGTACACTGCACCCGGGAACCGATGGAGCTGGTTTCAGTCGGTTTGTGTTGAAGTAGAGGCTGACATGTGGGTCCCACCCCTCCTTTTAACCTCTGAAATTTACTCCTAACCACTGTTGTAAACAGTGAACCCTATACTACCCTTGGCAATTCAAATTATTCACCCATGAGCCATTTGAATTGATCAAAGTTCAAATGAGGTTTTGTTTGAATGAATTTCAGCACAAGTTCAGTTTGAAATTCAAATAAAGTTTGAATTTCTCCCCCTTAGCTCATGTCAAGATCAACTCCAAATGGAGTGAAAATTGGTGTGTGAGCTCACAAAAATGTGCTGAGTAAGAATATGCCTTCCACTTTTAAATTCATGGGATAAGAACCGTTTGAATTTGAATATGTTTTCAAACTGCCCTCTTCCTATCTATACACAAGATGACCTCAAAAAGGTTTTGAATTTGGGTGAAACTTGGTATGGACATCCTTAGCAAAGTGTAGGAGTTTTCCTATGTCCAGCCCATCTATATCACATGTGGGAAATACCACTTTTGCAATGTGTAAGTTTGTTCTCTAATGAACATGTTGATAATTGTTACTTGCTCTTCATTTGCATTCATCATTCTTCCTCAAATGAGGTGTGTGGTGTGGTGATGAACACTGCAAATGTGTGTCAAAAACTGAGGCCCTTACATTCCTCCCCCCTTAAGAGAATCTCGTCCCGAGATTATAAGGTGAAAATGAGAGAGAGGACGGTGGAAAATTACCGGATATGCGACGTGAAAAAGTCGGGGTAGTTAGTGCGAAGGAATTCTTCGCTCTCCCATGTCGCTTCGTCCATGGAGTGATTACTCCATAGAACCTTGTAGAACCACAACGTACGGTTGCGTGTGGTTCGGGCCTTTTCATCAATAATCTGCACCGGTTCCTCCCGATAGGTGAGATCCGGTTGCAGTTCTTCAATGTCTTCCAGCTGAACGGTAGTTGATAGCTTGAGACACTTCCTCAGCTGGGAAATGTGAAAGACGTCGTGCACACCGGAAAGTGCTTCTGGTAATTTCAGCCGGTATGCCACCGATCCACATCTTTCGGTAATCTGGAATGGACCGATGAATCGGGGTGCCAACTTTCCTCTCACCCCAAATCTGTTTACGCCCTTCATTGGAGACACCCGTAGATATACGTGATCTCCAACTTCGAATTGTAATGGGCGCCTTCTCCGGTCCGCATACTGTTTCTGACGGGATTGAGCGGCTTTTAGGTTTGCTTGAATTAGTCGAACCTTTTCTTCCGCGTTGTTGACAAGGTCAATCCCGAAGGTAACCCTTTCGCCAGACTCACACCAGTTCAATGGTGTGCGGCATTTTCTTCCGTATAGCGCCTCGTAGGGCGCCATCTTGATGCTGGCTTGGTATCCATTGTTGTACGAGAACTCGGCTAACGGCAAGTGATCATCCCAATTCCTGCCGTGGTTGATAGCGCAGGCTCGTAGCATGTCTTCTAGGATTTGATTTACCCGCTCAGTTTGCCCATCCGTCTGCGGGTGGTAGGCTGAACTACGGATCGGCTTCGTCCCCAAGGCAGCGTGTAGCTGCTCCCAAAAACGGGACACAAATAAAGTGCTCCGGTCCGATATGATGGTACGGGGTACGCCGTATAAGCATAGGATCCGTGAGATGTACAGTTCAGCGTACTTCTTGGCATTGTAGTTGGTATTGACAGGGATGAAATGGGCAACTTTGGTGAGTCGATCGACGATCACCCACACCGAATCATGTTTCTGTAAGGTGGTGGGTAAACCGACGACGAAATCCATGCTCACGTCCTCCCACTTCCAGGCAGGAATGCCCAGTGGTTGCAGCAGTCCCGGTTTCCGCATATGATCTGCCTTCACCCTTCGACATGTATCACACTTGGACACGTATTTTGCAACCTCGCGCTTCATTCGTGTCCACCAAAACTTGCTTCTGAGTTCTTGATACATTTTGTTGCTGCCGGGGTGAATAGAAAACTTTGATAAGTGAGCCTCGTCAAAGATTTTCTTCCGTAACTCCGAGTTTCGGGGTACGACGATCCGGTCCTTGAACCATAGGACGCCGTCTCCGTCCTTCCGGAAACATTTCAACTCCCCACTGTCTATACGTCTCCGCAAATGTGACATGCCCTTGTCATTCTTCTGGGCTGCCGCTATCTCTTCACGGATGGTGGGGATCAAAGCTAGGTTGTAGAGAGCTCCGTGTGGAATCACATGGAGTGGTGGTTCGCTCTCTCCCAACGGTGTGATGGTCAGATTATTGACGTGTGACTTGCGGCTCAGCGCATCTGCCACTACGTTTGCCTTGCCCGGATGATAATGGATTTCTATCTCGTAATCCTTTATCAGTTCTAACCATCTTCGTTGCCTCATATTCAGCTCCTTCTGAGTGAATATGTACTTGAGGCTTTTGTGGTCGGTATATAAATGTACGAGGTTACCGAGTAGGTAGTGCCTCCACATCTTCAGTGCAAGTACCACGGCAGCGAGCTCCAAGTCGTGAGTTGGATAATTTTGCTCATGGTTCCTAAGCTGCCGTGATCCATACGCGACCACTCTTCGGTCTTGCATCAGCACACATCCAAGCCCAATGCCGGATGCATCGCAGTACACATCGAACGGTTTTGTTGTGTCTGGCTGCGCCAAAACCGGTGCTGATGTCAGGTGCTTGACTAAAGCCTTGAATGCTGCTTCACATGCTGGACTCCAAACATATTTGGTAGCCTTCTTCAGCAGCTCTGTCATTGGCTTGGCAATCTTCGAGAAGTTCGGAATGAACCTCCGATAATATCCCGCGAGTCCGAGGAAACTCCGTACCTCATGAACAGTTCTCGGGGATTTCCAATTCAGCACTTGCGTGATCTTGCTCGGGTCCACAGCGATACCCTCCGCTGAGATGATATGCCCGAGGAAAGGCACTTGCGATATCCAAAACTCGCATTTGCTGAATTTTGCATATAACTTGTGATCCCGCAGCCGTTGCAAGACTATACGCAGATGTTTCTTGTGATCTTCCTCCGACTTGGAATATACCAGGATGTCGTCGATGAAGACCACGACAAACTTGTCCAGCTCCGGCATGAACACCGAGTTCATTAAGTACATGAAGTGAGCTGGAGCATTGGTGAGGCCAAAGGACATGACCAGGTACTCATAAAGTCCGTACCTTGTCGAGAAAGCTGTCTTTGGAATGTCCTCCGCCCTTATCTTAATCTGATGGTACCCGGATCTTAAATCCATCTTGGAAAAGATCTTTGCTTTGACCAACTGATCAAACAACATGTCGATCCGTGGCAACGGGTACTTGTTCTTGATGGTTACGGCATTTAATGGACGGTAGTCCACGCAAAGCCACAGCGTCTCATCCTTCTTCTTGACAAATAATGCCGAACAGCCCCATGGCGAGGAGCTCGGCCTAATAAAACCCTTCTCCAGAAGGTCCGTGAGCTGCATCTTCAGTTCAGCCAACTCCTTGGGAGCCATCTTGTACGGCCTTCGGGATATTGGCATGGTTCCCGGTGCAAGTTCAATCTTGAACTCCACCTCTCTATCAGGTGGCATCCCCGGCAAATCGTCCGGGAATACATCAGGGAACTCTCGGACCACTGGAATGTCTTCCAATCTGATGGTTGTGGCTTGATAGACACTTGGAAGTTTTATTTCTGGACTGTCCAGAAATAATGAGTGAGAACCGTGCACCTCTGAGTTTAAGTGCACGACTCGAAGGACGGTGTCTAAAACAGCGCCGTGGCGGGTTAACCACGACATCCCTAGGATGACATCGACCTTCTGCCCCTCTAAGATAATGAGAGACGTGGGGTACACTCTACCCGCTAAGCATAATGGTGCTTTGGAGACTATTACGCTTGCTGAAATCTTCCCACCCGGTGAACAAATTAAATATGGACTATCGGTGGGTAGTATTGGCAAACTGTGTTTAGCAATGAAAGCTTGGCTAATAAAATTATGCGTGGCGCCTGAATCAAACAGTACTATAGCGGGATGCTGGTGGAGTTGGAACATACCCGCAAGGATTGGCTCGCCCTCCGGCACGTCCTCAATGGCAAGGTGGTGGACAGTGCCGGGCCTAGGGTTTGCCCGCCGCGCATTAGTAGGGTTCCGGGTTTGATGCCTCCCCGGAAACTGTGGTGCCACTCCGCCGCCTTGCCTCTCCGGGCAACTGCTCGCGTAGTGTCCTGGACGACCACACTTGTAACATGTGGCCGCTGCTGGTGGAGTACTCAGTGGACGAAAGCCCGGCATGCGTTGCTGAGGTGCAAACGCACGCGGCATCGCCCGCTGCTGCTGTTGTTGTTGCGGTGGTGCTGGCAGTGCCGGCCGGAATGCCAGTGAAGAGTACGGCCGACTGCGGAACGGCATCGACCGCTGTGGTGGCTGCCAGCGTGGGCCTGATGGTGGGCGATTCACCATCCGAAACTTCTGAGAAGGACCGCCTCCCTCTCCGCTGCTCGGCGGCGCGCTTCGCTTTCGCTCTGCCGCCGCCAACTCCTTGCCGGAGTCCTCCTGAACAATCGCAGCATCAATGATGTCGTTGAGGCTGCCGCGATTGAACATCGCCAATTTATCCTTCAGGAGCGGGTTAAGCCCCTGGTAAAAATGGTCTCGCCACTTCTCGTCTGTATCCACGTGATACGACGCGTAGAGCGCGAGATCGTTGAACGCCCTGGAGTATTCCAGCGCGTTCCGGCTCCCTTGTTGCAGGTGTAGGAACTCCTGCGTCTTCCTCTTCATCAAACCGGGCGGTATATGATAGGCCCTGAAGGCCGTCCGGAACTCCGCCCAGGTCATCACTCGGTCGGTGGGCTGTGAAGCACAGAAGTTGGCCCACCACGCGCTCGCGGATCCTTGGAGCTGCTGGACCGTGAACTGAGTCTTGCGCTGCTCGCTGATTTGGAGCAGCCCGAACTTCATCTCTATGGCGCGGAGCCAGTTGTCCGTGTCAAGTGGTTCATCCGCCCTTGAGAATACAGGGGGATGAGTCGCCAGGAAGTCGGAGTAGGAGCTCTGTTGGCGCTCCTCACGATCTTGACGTCTCTCTGGGCGAGACGTATTGGCGATGAGAGTCTGCAGCAACTCTGTGTGCTGCTGATGCGAGCCCGTCATTGCCGCGACAATGTCGGCCAATGTAACCGTTGGTAGTGGCGGTGACGGTGTTTGCTGTTGCTGCTGCTGCTGCTGTCCCGAGGAGTCCTCGGGAGGTGGTTGGGAGGTCTCTCCCCCTTGGCTAGTACCTCCAACATCAGGGTTGGCACGAGTACGCGTCATTCTGAAATTCGACACAGCAGCAATTAGCACATGTCTTACTCAAAATTCCATAAACAGCAGTAGGTATTGAAGCGACGCATGATTAACTTGCACAACATTCAAATATATTGATAAAGCATAAACTTTATACAAGATACATTATTCTCGGATCTCCGAGAAGTCGTGCTCATGTCGTCACTACCTATACATATGCTACTGTCTACACGACATGTCACCGATTACAAAAGTTGGGTTACGCTACCCTAGCTGCCCTACTCGGCAACCGTAACCCCCTACTCGGAGTAGAACTCGACCTCCTGTGGGTCGTCCTCCTCCGGTACCTCTGCTGGTGGCTCGGGGTCTACCACCTCTTCTCCCATTCCGGGTTCTCCCATGGCTGGAAGACCCAAGACTACCGGTACGCCCAATACCGGGGGCACGAGGTCCTGCAAGGCATGCACCTCGTCCATAGCTTGGTTGTAGTCCTCTTCCCAGCCTTGACCTTCCTCGATAGCGTCGTCCCGCTCCTGAGCATGGTCCTCATTCTTCTGGGTTAGGGTCTGCACCAGCTCTTGTAACGCCGCGATGTCAACACGGCTCTTCTTCTTTGCCTTCTTCAGACGACGCAACTGATGGTGTTGTTCATTCAGTCGCTTGATCGTCGGAAGGAGCACATTGCGGAGTGCGCTGTGAGCACTCTCGAAATGATCTCCACGGCTTGTGCTCTCCTTGAGCTTGGTGGCGAGATGCTCCGTATGACCAGCTTGGCTGTCCATCACAGCGTTTCCCGCCCTCATTTGGAGGCTGAGGTTTGCCTCCGCGGGGTTGTACCTTGGGCAACTCGGGTCTGTTGCCTCCAGGTACCTCTCTTCCCACACATGCTGAGCTCGTCCCTCCACCGGAACGAGTGCGTATGGAGTTCCCTCCATAGCCTGCACGTGTAGTTGGCAGAAACGTGACATAGTGTCACGGGCTGCCACTTGCCACATCCCTTCCGGTTGTCTTCCTCTCACCGTGACGGTGAATGGCACCCAACCGGGTGGCGTAGGTCCTGCGGAAACCTCGACATGGATCGTCCACGTCTTGTTCCCCTCTTCGCCTTCTTCCTTAGCGAAGTATTGCGGCATCTGGTTGTACCCGAAATATTGGAGCATTTGCCACAATGCTTCCGGGTAGCCGCTACGGTCAGAGCAGTGGGAAACTACCCACCCGTTCTCCAACTGTTTATCTGCTGCCATCTGTAAAAATATATTTGAGAAATGTCAAATATTTATTTAAACAGTAAACCATTGAGTTATAACATAAGATATGTCATTGAACCCATAACACTTGGAAACATAGTTCAAATTTTTAAACAAATTTGACTGCTGATCTGCTGTTCCCATGACAGCCGTGACCAGTTTCCATATCCACCTGATTTAGGCCACGTTAAAGGCAAAACCAATTCTGGAGCTCAACATCAAAGTTAAAGTTAACTTCAATAGCTTTCCAGAAAGTATTTGGTTGGCCTAAGATCTGTCCTGGTTCAGACGTTATGAGATGTCAAAGTTAACAGAATTTCTGGAATCAATTGGACAGCACCTCCCTGCTTTAGGTACTGAATTGATCCAAGAATCCCAGTTAATTCTGTTCTCAATCTGACAAAACTTTCTGTTACAAAGTCGTAACCTACCTCATAAGCTTTCCAGAAGTACCTCATTTCCTATTTTTGGATTCTTAATCAGGAAGTTATGCTTAATTTTACAGAGAGTTTACAGAGAGTCTTTGCTCTGTCCTGTTTTCTGGACAGTTTCAACTCTTCTGCATTTTTAGAGTGGTTAAGGGATGAAACACCTCTGGACCTCAACAGAAGAGTTATAAAGCTCTTCCAACGCTTTCCAGAAATGTATCATACGACCCCACCCTCGAAAGAACTCAACCTCTAACTTCTGATTAACTTCAGCCTTGATTCAGCTGAAAACAGAGTGCTCTGTCCTTAACACCCTATAAGTTGAAAGCTTGTTAACTTTGAATATCCTGTTCAAGGGAAGGAGTTACATCAAGTTTTACTACTTTGGATCAAAACCCTCAAGTTTTTAAATGAAGTTGTTCATTTAGTTGGGTGTGACGCCGATGTGTCACCAGATTATGTCGGTACTACGTCCTCACAAAGGAAAAACCTATACCGGACTTAGCCGGCTTCGTTAGTTCAGTGGCACTACTCGTCACTCGCACACGGATGCTACACGTCTACCGTTTCGTGGTAAGGCTACCTGCAGAAATTCAAACAATCATCAGACTCGGCTGCACACCGAGCCCGGAATCCATACAGTTCGTACACCCGGCCGTCATCACTCGCCCGGATGTTCTCAAGCCAAACACGCCTTGAGTTACGTGTTCACGTTTTAGACCACGTGACGGGGTCTCCCATGTTGCACCACGCACGCCAGGGACAGACGTTGCTCGAATACCCCCAAACGACATGAAGAGTCGTAGAGATACTAAAGTGGATCGGGTTACCTGCCACCCGTAGGGCTCCACCCTTCAACTTGTGCGCACTGGTGGACAGCGCTTACGTGCACCCCCCAAGACATGAACGTCCCGAGATGCACGATTTTCCGACATAACAAATAAGTTAATAAGCCACTTTCTATATACTAATAACATCCTTATACGGGCTACTAACTCGTTCCTCACTGGATTTTTGAAAAAGAAGACCTTTGTACTGTGTTAAACCTCCAGCGAGCTCTGATACCACGCTGACACGACCCCATTGGTCCTGTCGAGCCAGGATCACGCTGAGGGGTGCTGCGTTGCACAGCACCGTATAACACATGTCAAAGGTGCAAAGCGGAAGCGAAAGTTTTATTACATAAACAAGTTTATGAACATGTTTACATCAAAATAAGTTCAGTCTACACTCGCGGGCGTAGACTAAGCATCAAGTGCACGTTCAGCCCTCGAACGTGTCCTTGCTAGCACACACGCACACTAACTCTGCGGCGTGCACGACTCCCACTCGACGGGGTCCCCCTCCTGGGGTTCCGTCTCCTCTTCGGGAGCCCCTTCCTCATAGAACCCTGCAAAAGCTTCAAACACAAGCAGTGAGCACGAAGGCTCAGCAAGTCTGACCCGTCTCACCTAAACATGGAACTTCTACATGAGGGTAATGGGTTGCATGAGGTAAAAATCATTTGCAAGGACTCGCCTAATTAGTAGAACCTTACTTTCAAGTTTTAGCAGCAGGTTGTGGAGAACCTTACGCTAAGGCACATGAGAGAGCCGCAATCAAACAAGAAACGCATTTCTCTCATGTACTTTGCCCAAAGTTGAAAAGAACTTTAATTAGCTCTAAGCTACAGCATATCATTAACAATCAATGTCCAGCTTTCAATCAGCAACATTTTAACATGTAACTAGCCTGTTCTTTCTACGTCACGGTACAGTGAACAAGTGGTACTCACTGACCGCGAGGGACGGCGATTATAATCGATTTACACCTGCAGGGTTACCCGAAAAACCCATCACGTACGCCCGTACTCGATGTTGCCTACAACAACCATCACGGACGCCGTACGCGACTACCTTTCACCCGTTAGCCAAATATTGAACCGGTCCCATCGTCCCGAGCAAGAGGTCTCTGCACGCGCATCTCTGTGCTGCCAGCCGATTTACACCTCGAGCTCTCAACCTACCCTCTGAACGACGGGCAATGCCTCAATGCCCAGCTACCCGAGTTACATCAGTTTCCCGGTTCCCATATAGCCGGTAGGTCTTCGGTACTGTTCTAGCTTGTTCAACAGGCCCGCACACGGCTCGGTCCTCAACCGACACAAGCGGAGCTACAGCACACAGGCCCCAAAGGCGCTGCCCTTACTCTCCGCTCGGTCTCATTTTCTTGCCATGTGTATCATGTGCTATCTCTACCCGAGCAATGTGCCTCTAGCCTATTCTCGCGAGTAGTTCCAACTACTTGACTTGTACCGAATCCTACTCTATCCTAGCAATGCAGTGGCTAACGAGGTTTTCGATCCTAAACCCAACCCATGGTTTTCTTGGCTGTGCAGTTGGGTTTCCAATCAAGACTCTAATGCAAAGAACAATATTCAAAGATGTGCTCAAAACAATAAACATTTGTAAAGAGGTTAATGCAAACCGGGGCTTGCCTTGCTGCTCTTGGTCGTAGGCTAGCTGTTCCTCCGGAGTAACGAAGTCTAGGACTTCGGGTTCCTCCTCGACCTTAGCGACTACATGATAAGAGCAATGTATGTATTAATTTAAATGCATTTGTATTATCTTTGAAGTTGTGAAGTCTATAACCTTTGCTAGATAGACCTAATGACTGTGAAACTTTTACTGTGGCTTGGTTACAACCTAAACAGAGACCTGGTCAAGTTTTAGTTGCAGCAAAGCTCATTTGAGCCCTCCACAAATAATTATGTCCTTGACCTTACTTGGAACTCTTAGGGTGTTCTAGGAATTTTCATGAGACAAACTATGACTTTCTGAAAACTAGATTTTCAGAGGGTTCTAATGGAGTTGGTCTCACTTAATTTGGATGTCTCTAACTAAAGATATGAGCTAAACAATTTCAGAGAAAATTCTGAAAATGTTTCTGAACATTTTCTATTTTCTCTGGAACAGTTTCACTAATCACACCATTAGGTGGATTAAATGAGCTCAAATGGATATGAAATTTTTATGGTAGTTCAAGGATATTTTGGTGAACATCTTAGCAAAATTTCAGGATTTTCCTCCGAAGGATTCTCCAGTTAAAATTCCTAACAGTTTAAATTTTGAGGAATTAATTCTGGGGAAATAAGGAATTTCATGAAGTGAAACTTGATTTTATGGAAAGTTCTCAGGGAGCTGAATCCAGCAAAATTTGGTTCACTCAATTTGGAGCTTTCTAGCCAAAGTTATAAGGATTTGAAGTTTGAACTGAAACTAAAATTCGGGAAAAAGGTTAAACTCTGGCTGGTGGGCCCCGCATACAGTGCGTCGTCTCCCTCCTCGCGCCAACTGCGCGGCGGCGGCGTTCTCCGGCGACCCTCACCGGAACTGAGTTCCCGGCCACCCCCGGCCCGAAACTTGCCGCCTGCCCCTTTACTGACCCCCTGGACTCGATGGTGGGGTCGCCGGCCGCCGGCGATGACCGGAAACCCGTGCGCACCGATGACAGCACCTGCTAGGGTTCCGGTGAGGTCGGTCCCGCTCTCCCGTGCACCAAATCGACCGGAAATCGGTCGGAGAGCATCAGTAGAGCATGGGAAACCCGAACCAGGGCTGGGTGGAAGATAGAAATACCGGCAACTAGGCTCTCGACGGTGAGCCGAGGTGTTCAGCCATGGCGGCGGGGAAAACAGCCATATCATGGCCAATTCTCGATGGTTTTCTCTAATTCCAGTTCGAGCGTTGGCGCTATCGTGCGTAGAAGCTACTAGGTAACGAGCACGTCCAACCCTCGTGCATAGAGCACGAATTTCACCCGAAGGTGAGCTCGGTCCTTATGAACTGATCAAGAGCAAATTTGGAAATTCTCGGCCGAGGGTTGATCAATCGCCAAACGGCTTTCGGCTACTCCATCTACATACAATCACGCACCTTTCTTGTGTAGAGAAGAGGGCGTGACAACGGCTGTGCCGTGCTGCCCACGGGAGCCCGATCGGCGGCGATGTTCGGCTCGCCGGAGAAATGGCTCGTACGGCTCGAGAACGCTTGCTCACTGGACAACGCGGGGTCTAGGAGGTTGCTCACGACCTCTTGGTGCCGTTTTGCTGTGGAGGAGGCTGTGCTCGCGAGTGATCGGCTTGATCAAGCGTGAGCTCGAGCGGCGGTGGCAGTGGAAAAACAGGCCGAGTATGTCGGCAGCTCGGGGAATGGGCGATCGGAGCACGCCGGGGAGGGGATAAGTAGCCCGGCGACTGGTCTCCGGCTTGGGGCGCGCAGCAGGAGCTGGCGCCGGCTGCCCCCCTCGGTGGCGCGCGTACACTGCACCCGGGAACCGATGGAGCTGGTTTCAGTCGGTTTGTGTTGAAGTAGAGGCTGACATGTGGGTCCCACCCCTCCTTTTAACCTCTGAAATTTACTCCTAACCACTGTTGTAAACAGTGAACCCTATACTACCCTTGGCAATTCAAATTATTCACCCATGAGCCATTTGAATTGATCAAAGTTCAAATGAGGTTTTGTTTGAATGAATTTCAGCACAAGTTCAGTTTGAAATTCAAATAAAGTTTGAATTTCTCCCCCTTAGCTCATGTCAAGATCAACTCCAAATGGAGTGAAAATTGGTGTGTGAGCTCACAAAAATGTGCTGAGTAAGAATATGCCTTCCACTTTTAAATTCATGGGATAAGAACCGTTTGAATTTGAATATGTTTTCAAACTGCCCTCTTCCTATCTATACACAAGATGACCTCAAAAAGGTTTTGAATTTGGGTGAAACTTGGTATGGACATCCTTAGCAAAGTGTAGGAGTTTTCCTATGTCCAGCCCATCTATATCACATGTGGGAAATACCACTTTTGCAATGTGTAAGTTTGTTCTCTAATGAGCATGTTGATAATTGTTACTTGCTCTTCATTTGCATTCATCATTCTTCCTCAAATGAGGTGTGTGGTGTGGTGATGAACACTGCAAATGTGTGTCAAAAACTGAGGCCCTTACATTCCTCCCCCCTTAAGAGAATCTCGTCCCGAGATTATAAGGTGAAAATGAGAGAGATGACGGTGGAAAATTACCGGATATGCGACGTGAAAAAGTCGGGGTAGTTAGTGCGAAGGAATTCTTCGCTCTCCCATGTCGCTTCGTCCATGGAGTGATTACTCCATAGAACCTTGTAGAACCACAACGTACGGTTGCGTGTGGTTCGGGCCTTTTCATCAATAATCTGCACCGGTTCCTCCCGATAGGTGAGATCCGGTTGCAGTTCTTCAATGTCTTCCAGCTGAACGGTAGTTGATAGCTTGAGACACTTCCTCAGCTGGGAAATGTGAAAGACGTCGTGCACACCGGAAAGTGCTTCTGGTAATTTCAGCCGGTATGCCACCGATCCACATCTTTCGGTAATCTGGAATGGACCGATGAATCGGGGTGCCAACTTTCCTCTCACCCCAAATCTGTTTACGCCCTTCATTGGAGACACCCGTAGATATACGTGATCTCCAACTTCGAATTGTAATGGGCGCCTTCTCCGGTCCGCATACTGTTTCTGACGGGATTGAGCGGCTTTTAGGTTTGCTTGAATTAGTCGAACCTTTTCTTCCGCGTTGTTGACAAGGTCAATCCCGAAGGTAACCCTTTCGCCAGACTCACACCAGTTCAATGGTGTGCGGCATTTTCTTCCGTATAGCGCCTCGTAGGGCGCCATCTTGATGCTGGCTTGGTATCCATTGTTGTACGAGAACTCGGCTAACGGCAAGTGATCATCCCAATTCTTGCCGTGGTTGATAGCGCAGGCTCGTAGCATGTCTTCTAGGATTTGATTTACCCGCTCAGTTTGCCCATCCGTCTGCGGGTGGTAGGCTGAACTACGGATCAGCTTCGTCCCCAAGGCAGCGTGTAGCTGCTCCCAAAAACGGGACACAAATAAAGTGCCCCGGTCCGATATGATGGTACGGGGTACGCCGTATAAGCATAGGATCCGTGAGATGTACAGTTCAGCGTACTTCTTGGCATTGTAGTTGGTATTGACAGGGATGAAATGGGCAACTTTGGTGAGTCGATCGACGATCACCCACACCGAATCATGTTTCTGTAAGGTGGTGGGTAAACCGACGACGAAATCCATGCTCACGTCCTCCCACTTCCAGGCAGGAATGCCCAGTGGTTGCAGAAGTCCCGGTTTCCGCATATGATCTGCCTTCACCCTTCGACATGTATCACACTTGGACACGTATTTTGCAACCTCGCGCTTCATTCGTGTCCACCAAAACTTGCTTCTGAGTTCTTGATACATTTTGTTGCTGCCAGGGTGAATAGAAAACTTTGATAAGTGAGCCTCGTCAAAGATTTTCTTCCGTAACTCCGAGTTTCGGGGTACGACGATCCGGTCCTTGAACCATAGGACACCGTCTCCGTCCTTCCGGAAACATTTCAACTCCCCACTGTCTATACGTCTCCGCAAATGTGACATGCCCTTGTCATTCTTCTGGGCTGCCGCTATCTCTTCACGGATGGTGGGGATCAAAGCTAGGTTGTAGAGAGCTCCGTGTGGAATCACATGGAGTGGTGGTTCGCTCTCTCCCAACGGTGTGATGGTCAGATTATTGACGTGTGACTTGCGGCTCAGCGCATCTGCCACTACGTTTGCCTTGCCCGGATGATAATGGATTTCTATCTCGTAATCCTTTATCAGTTCTAACCATCTTCGTTGCCTCATATTCAGCTCCTTCTGAGTGAATATGTACTTGAGGCTTTTGTGGTCGGTATATAAATGTACGAGGTTACCGAGTAGGTAGTGCCTCCACATCTTCAGTGCAAGTACCACGGCAGCGAGCTCCAAGTCGTGAGTTGGATAATTTTGCTCATGGTTCCTAAGCTGCCGTGATCCATACGCGACCACTCTTCGGTCTTGCATCAGCACACATCCAAGCCCAATGCCGGATGCATCGCAGTACACATCGAACGGTTTTGTTGTGTCTGGCTGCGCCAAAACCGGTGCTGATGTCAGGTGCTTGACTAAAGCCTTGAATGCTGCTTCACATGCTGGACTCCAAACATATTTGGTAGCCTTCTTCAGCAGCTCTGTCATTGGCTTGGCAATCTTCGAGAAGTTCGGAATGAACCTCCGATAATATCCCGCGAGTCCGAGGAAACTCCGTACCTCATGAACAGTTCTCGGGGATTTCCAATTCAGCACTTGCGTGATCTTGCTCGGGTCCACAGCGATACCCTCCGCTGAGATGATATGCCCGAGGAAAGGCACTTGCGATATCCAAAACTCGCATTTGCTGAATTTTGCATATAACTTGTGATCCCGCAGCCGTTGCAAGACTATACGCAGATGTTTCTTGTGATCTTCCTCCGACTTGGAATATACCAGGATGTCGTCGATGAAGACCACGACAAACTTGTCCAGCTCCGGCATGAACACCGAGTTCATTAAGTACATGAAGTGAGCTGGAGCATTGGTGAGGCCAAAGGACATGACCAGGTACTCATAAAGTCCGTACCTTGTCGAGAAAGCTGTCTTTGGAATGTCCTCCGCCCTTATCTTAATCTGATGGTACCCGGATCTTAAATCCATCTTGGAAAAGATCTTTGCTTTGACCAACTGATCAAACAACATGTCGATCCGTGGCAACGGGTACTTGTTCTTGATGGTTACGGCATTTAATGGACGGTAGTCCACGCAAAGCCACAGCGTCTCATCCTTCTTCTTGACAAATAATGCCGAACAGCCCCATGGCGAGGAGCTCGGCCTAATAAAACCCTTCTCCAGAAGGTCCGTGAGCTGCATCTTCAGTTCAGCCAACTCCTTGAGAGCCATCTTGTACGGCCTTCGGGATATTGGCATGGTTCCCGGTGCAAGTTCAATCTTGAACTCCACCTCTCTATCAGGTGGCATCCCCGGCAAATCGTCCGGGAATACATCAGGGAACTCTCGGACCACTGGAATGTCTTCCAATCTGATGGTTGTGGCTTGATAGACACTTGGAAGTTTTATTTCTGGACTGTCCAGAAATAATGAGTGAGAACCGTGCACCTCTGAGTTTAAGTGCACGACTCGAAGGACGGTGTCTAAAACAGCGCCGTGGCGGGTTAACCACGACATCCCTAGGATGACATCGACCTTCTGCCCCTCTAAGATAATGAGAGACGTGGGGTACACTCTACCCGCTAAGCATAATGGTGCTTTGGAGACTATTACGCTTGCTGAAATCTTCCCACCCGGTGAACAAATTAAATATGGACTATCGGTGGGTAGTATTGGCAAACTGTGTTTAGCAATGAAAGCTTGGCTAATAAAATTATGCGTGGCGCCTGAATCAAACAGTACTATAGCGGGATGCTGGTGGAGTTGGAACATACCCGCAAGGATTGGCTCGCCCTCCGGCACGTCCTCAATGGCAAGGTGGTGGACAGTGCCGGGCCTAGGGTTTGCCCGCCGCGCATTAGTAGGGTTCCGGGTTTGATGCCTCCCCGGAAACTGTGGTGCCACTCCGCCGCCTTGCCTCTCCGGGCAACTGCTCGCGTAGTGTCCTGGACGACCACACTTGTAACATGTGGCCGCTGCTGGTGGAGTACTCAGTGGACGAAAGCCCGGCATGCGTTGCTGAGGTGCAAACGCACGCGGCATCGCCCGCTGCTGCTGTTGTTGTTGCGGTGGTGCTGGCAGTGCCGGCCGGAATGCCGGTGAAGAGTACGGCCGACTGCGGAACGGCATCGACCGCTGTGGTGGCTGCCAGCGTGGTCCTGATGGTGGGCGATTCACCATCCGAAACTTCTGAGAAGGACCGCCTCCCTCTCCGCTGCTCGGCGGCGCGCTTCGCTTTCGCTCTGCCGCCGCCAACTCCTTGCCGGAGTCCTCCTGAACAATCGCAGCATCAATGATATCGTTGAGGCTGCCGCGATTGAACATCGCCAATTTATCCTTCAGGAGCGGGTTAAGCCCCTGGTAAAAATGGTCTCGCCACTTCTCGTCTGTATCCACGTGATACGACGCGTAGAGCGCGAGATCGTTGAACGCCCTGGAGTATTCCAGCGCGTTCCGGCTCCCTTGTTGCAGGTGTAGGAACTCCTGCGTCTTCCTCTTCATCAAACCGGGCGGTATATGATAGGCCCTGAAGGCCGTCCGGAACTCCGCCCAGGTCATCACTCGGTCGGTGGGCTGTGAAGCACAGAAGTTGGCCCACCACGCGCTCGCGGATCCTTGGAGCTGCTGGACCGTGAACTGAGTCTTGCGCTGCTCGCTGATTTGGAGCAGCCCGAACTTCATCTCTATGGCGCGGAGCCAGTTGTCCGCGTCAAGTGGTTCATCCGCCCTTGAGAATACAGGGGGATGAGTCGCCAGGAAGTCGGAGTAGGAGCTCTGTTGGCGCTCCTCACGATCTTGACGTCTCTCTGGGCGAGACGTATTGGCGATGAGAGTCTGCAGCAACTCTGTGTGCTGCTGATGCGAGCCCGTCATTGCCGCGACAATGTCGGCCAATGTAACCGTTGGTAGTGGCGGTGACGGTGTTTGCTGTTGCTGCTGCTGCTGCTGTCCCGAGGAGTCCTCGGGAGGTGGTTGGGAGGTCTCTCCCCCTTGGCTAGTACCTCCAACATCAGGGTTGGCACGAGTACGCGTCATTCTGAAATTCAACACAGCAGCAATTAGCACATGTCTTACTCAAAATTCCATAAACAGCAGTAGGTATTGAAGCGACGCATGATTAACTTGCACAACATTCAAATATATTGATAAAGCATAAACTTTATACAAGATACATTATTCTCGGATCTCCGAGAAGTCGTGCTCATGTCGTCACTACCTATACATATGCTACTGTCTACACGACATGTCACCGATTACAAAAGTTGGGTTACGCTACCCTAGCTGCCCTACTCGGCAACCGTAACCCCCTACTCGGAGTAGAACTCGACCTCCTGTGGGTCGTCCTCCTCCGGTACCTCTGCTGGTGGCTCGGGGTCTACCACCTCTTCTCCCATTCCGGGTTCTCCCATGGCTGGAAGACCCAAGACTACCGGTACGCCCAATACCGGGGGCACGAGGTCCTGCAAGGCATGCACCTCGTCCATAGCTTGGTTGTAGTCCTCTTCCCAGCCTTGACCTTCCTCGATAGCGTCGTCCCGCTCCTGAGCAAGGTCCTCATTCTGCTGGGTTAGGGTCTGCACCAGCTCTTGTAACGCCGCGATGTCAACACGGCTCTTCTTCTTTGCCTTCTTCAGACGACGCAACTGATGGTGTTGTTCATTCAGTCGCTTGATCGTCGGAAGGAGCACATTGCGGAGTGCGCTGTGAGCACTCTCGAAATGATCTCCACGGCTTGTGCTCTCCTTGAGCTTGGTGGCGAGATGCTCCGTATGACCAGCTTGGCTGTCCATCACAGCGTTTCCCGCCCTCATTTGGAGGCTGAGGTTTGCCTCCGCGGGGTTGTACCTTGGGCAACTCGGGTCTGTTGCCTCCAGGTACCTCTCTTCCCACACATGCTGAGCTCGTCCCTCCACCGGAACGAGTGCGTATGGAGTTCCCTCCATAGCCTGCACGTGTAGTTGGCAGAAACGTGACATAGTGTCACGGGCTGCCACTTGCCACATCCCTTCCGGTTGTCTTCCTCTCACCGTGACGGTGAATGGCACCCAACCGGGTGGCGTAGGTCCTGCGGAAACCTCGACATGGATCGTCCACGTCTTGTTCCCCTCTTCGCCTTCTTCCTTAGCGAAGTATTGCGGCATTTGGTTGTACCCGAAATATTGGAGCATTTGCCACAATGCTTCCGGGTAGCCGCTACGGTCAGAGCAGTGGGAAACTACCCACCCGTTCTCCAACTGTTTATCTGCTGCCATCTGTAAAAATATATTTGAGAAATGTCAAATATTTATTTAAACAGTAAACCATTGAGTTATAACATAAGATATGTCATTGAACCCATAACACTTGGAAACATAGTTCAAATTTTTAAACAAATTTGACTGCTGATCTGCTGTTCCCATGACAGCCGTGACCAGTTTCCATATCCACCTGATTTAGGCCATGTTAAAGGCAAAACCAATTCTGGAGCTCAACATCAAAGTTAAAGTTAACTTCAATAGCTTTCCAGAAAGTATTTGGTTGGCCTAAGATCTGTCCTGGTTCAGAAGTTATGAGATGTCAAAGTTAACAGAATTTCTGGAATCAATTGGACAGCACCTCCCTGCTTTAGGTACTGAATTGATCCAAGAATCCCAGTTAATTCTGTTCTCAATCTGACAAAACTTTCTGTTACAAAGTCGTAACCTACCTCATAAGCTTTCCAGAAGTACCTCATTTCCTATTTTTGGATTCTTAATCAGGAAGTTATGCTTAATTTTACAGAGAGTTTACAGAGAGTCTTTGCTCTGTCCTGTTTTCTGGACAGTTTCAACTCTTCTGCATTTTTAGAGTGGTTAAGGGATGAAACACCTCTGGACCTCAACAGAAGAGTTATAAAGCTCTTCCAACGCTTTCCAGAAATGTATCATACGACCCCATCCTCGAAAGAACTCAACCTCTAACTTCTGATTAACTTCAGCCTTGATTCAGCTGAAAACAGAGTGCTCTGTCCTTAACACCCTATAAGTTGAAAGCTTGTTAACTTTGAATATCCTGTTCAAGGGAAGGAGTTACATCAAGTTTTACTACTTTGGATCAAAACCCTCAAGTTTTTAAATGAAGTTGTTCATTTAGTTGGGTGTGACGCCGATGTGTCACCAGATTATGTCGGTACTACGTCCTCACAAAGGAAAAACCTATACCGGACTTAGCCGGCTTCGTTAGTTCAGTGGCACTACTCGTCACTCGCACACGGATGCTACACGTCTACCGTTTCGTGGTAAGGCTACCTGCAGAAATTCAAACAATCATCAGACTCGGCTGCACACCGAGCCCGGAATCCATACAGTTCGTACACCCGGCCGTCATCACTCGCCCGGATGTTCTCAAGCCAAACACGCCTTGAGTTACGTGTTCACGTTTTAGACCACGTGACGGGGTCTCCCATGTTGCACCACGCACGCCAGGGACAGACGTTGCTCAAATACCCCCAAACGACATGAAGAGTCGTAGAGATACTAAAGTGGATCGGGTTACCTGCCACCCGTGGGGCTCCACCCTTCAGCTTGTGCGCACTGGTGGACAGCGCTTACGTGCACCCCCCAAGACATGAACGTCCCGAGATGCACGATTTTCCGACATAACAAATAAGTTAATAAGCCACTTTCTATATACTAATAACATCCTTATACGGGCTACTAACTCGTTCCTCACTGGATTTTTGAAAAAGAAGACCTTTGTACTGTGTTAAACCTCCAGCGAGCTCTGATACCACGCTGACACGACCCCATTGGTCCTGTCGAGCCAGGATCACGCTGAGGGGTGCTGCGTTGCACAGCACCGTATAACACATGTCAAAGGTGCAAAGCGGAAGCGAAAGTTTTATTACATAAACAAGTTTATGAACATGTTTACATCAAAATAAGTTCAGTCTACACTCGCCGGCGTAGACTAAGCATCAAGTGCACGTTCAGCCCTCGAACGTGTCCTTGCTAGCACACACGCACACTAACTCTGCGGCGTGCACGACTCCCACTCGACGGGGTTCCCCTCCTGGGGTTCCGTCTCCTCTTCGGGAGCCCCTTCCTCATAGAACCCTGCAAAAGCTTCAAACACAAGCAGTGAGCACGAAGGCTCAGCAAGTCTGACCCGTCTCACCTAAACATGGAACTTCTACATGAGGGTAATGGGTTGCATGAGGTAAAAATCATTTGCAAGGACTCGCCTAATTAGTAGAACCTTACTTTCAAGTTTTAGCAGCAGGTTGTGGAGAACCTTACGCTAAGGCACATGAGAGAGCCGCAATCAAACAAGAAACGCATTTCTCTCATGTACTTTGCCCAAAGTTGAAAAGAACTTTAATTAGCTCTAAGCTACAGCATATCATTAACAATCAATGTCCAGCTTTCAATCAGCAACATTTTAACATGTAACTAGCCTGTTCTTTCTACGTCACGGTACAGTGAACAAGTGGTACTCACTGACCGCGAGGGACGGCGATTATAATCGATTTACACCTGCAGGGTTACCCGAAAAACCCATCACGTACGCCCGTACTCGATGTTGCCTACAACAACCATCACGGACGCCGTACGCGACTACCTTTCACCCGTTAGCCAAATATTGAACCGGTCCCATCGTCCCGAGCAAGAGGTCTCTGCACGCGCATCTCTGTGCTGCCAGCCGATTTACACCTCGAGCTCTCAACCTACCCTCTGAACGACGGGCAATGCCTCAATGCCCAGCTACCCGAGTTACATCAGTTTCCCGGTTCCCATATAGCCGGTAGGTCTTCGGTACTGTTCTAGCTTGTTCAACAGGCCCGCACACGGCTCGGTCCTCAACCGACACAAGCGGAGCTACAGCACACAGGCCCCAAAGGCGCTGCCCTTACTCTCCGCTCGGTCTCATTTTCTTGCCATGTGTATCATGTGCTATCTCTACCCGAGCAATGTGCCTCTAGCCTATTCTCGCGAGTAGTTCCAACTACTTGACTTGTACCGAATCCTACTCTATCCTAGCAATGCAGTGGCTAACGAGGTTTTCGATCCTAAACCCAACCCATGGTTTTCTTGGCTGTGCAGTTGGGTTTCCAATCAAGACTCTAATGCAAAGAACAATATTCAAAGATGTGCTCAAAACAATAAACATTTGTAAAGAGGTTAATGCAAACCGGGGCTTGCCTTGCTGCTCTTGGTCGTAGGCTAGCTGTTCCTCCGGAGTAACGAAGTCTAGGACTTCGGGTTCCTCCTCGACCTTAGCGACTACATGATAAGAGCAATGTATGTATTAATTTAAATGCATTTGTATTATCTTTGAAGTTGTGAAGTCTATAACCTTTGCTAGATAGACCTAATGACTGTGAAACTTTTACTGTGGCTTGGTTACAACCTAAACAGAGACCTGGTCAAGTTTTAGTTGCAGCAAAGCTCATTTGAGCCCTCCACAAATAATTATGTCCTTGACCTTACTTGGAACTCTTAGGGTGTTCTAGGAATTTTCATGAGACAAACTATGACTTTCTGAAAACTAGATTTTCAGAGGGTTCTAATGGAGTTGGTCTCACTTAATTTGGATGTCTCTAACTAAAGATATGAGCTAAACAATTTCAGAGAAAATTCTGAAAATGTTTCTGAACATTTTCTATTTCTCTGGAACAGTTTCACTAATCACACCATTAGGTGGATTAAATGAGCTCAAAAGGATCTGAAATTTTTATGGTAGTTCAAGGATATTTTGGTGAACATCTTAGCAAAATTTCAGGATTTTCCTCCGAAGGATTCTCCAGTTAAAATTCCTAACAGTTTAAACTTTGAGGAATTAATTCTGGGGAAATAAGGAATTTCATGAAGTGAAACTTGATTTTCTGGAAAGTTCTCAGGGAGCTGAATCCAGCAAAATTTGGTTCACTCAATTTGGAGCTTTCTAGCCAAAGTTATAAGGATTTGAAGTTTGAACTGAAACTAAAATTCGGGAAAAAGTTTAAACTCTGGCTGGTGGGCCCCGCATACAGTGCGTCGTCTCCCTCCTCGCGCCAACTGCGCGGCGGCGGCGTTCTCCAGCGACCCTCGCCGGAACTGAGTTCCCGGCCACCCCCCGGCCCGAAACTTGCCGCCTGCCCCTTTACTGACCCCCTGGACTCGATGGTGGGGTCGCCGGCCGCCGGCGATGACCGGAAACCCGTGCGCACCGATGACAGCACCTGCTAGGGTTCCGGTGAGGTCGGTCCCGCTCTCCCGTGCACCAAATCGACCGGAAATCGGTCGGAGAGCATCAGTAGAACATGGGAAACCCGAACCAGGGCTGGGTGGAAGCTAGAAATACCGGCAACTAGGCTCTCGACGGTGAGCCGAGGTGTTCAGCCATGGCGGCGGGGAAAACAGCCATATCATGGCCGATTCTCGATGGTTTTCTCTAATTCCAGTTCGAGCGTGGGCGCTATCGTGCGTAGAAGCTACTAGGTAACGAGCTCGTCCAACCCTCGTGCATAGAGCACGAATTTCACCCGAAGGTGAGCTCGGTCCTTATGAACTGATCAAGAGCAAATTTGGAAATTCTCGGCCGAGGGTTGATCAATCGCCAAACGGCTTTCGGCTACTCCATCTACATACAATCACGCACCTTTCTTGTGTAGAGAAGAGGGCGTGACAACGGTTGTGCCGTGCTGCCCACGGGAGCCCGATCGGCGGCGATGTTCGGCTCGCCGGAGAAATGGCTCGTACGGCTCGAGAACGCTTGCTCACTGGACAACGCGGGGTCTAGGAGGTTGCTCACGACCTCTTGGTGCCGTTTTGCTGTGGAGGAGGCTGTGCTCGCGAGTGATCGGCTTGATCAAGCGTGAGCTCGAGCGGCGGTGGCAGTGGAAAAACAGGCCGAGTATGTCGGCAGCTCGGGGAATGGGCGATCGGAGCACGCCGGGGAGGGGATAAGTAGCCCGGCGACTGGTCTCCGGCTTGGGGCGCGCAGCAGGAGCTGGCGCCGGCTGCCCCCCTCGGTGGCGCGCGTACACTGCACCCGGGAACCGATGGAGCTGGTTTCAGTCGGTTTGTGTTGAAGTAGAGGCTGACATGTGGGTCCCACCCCTCCTTTTAACCTCTGAAATTTACTCCTAACCACTGTTGTAAACAGTGAACCCTATACTACCCTTGGCAATTCAAATTATTCACCCATGAGCCATTTGAATTGATCAAAGTTCAAATGAGGTTTGGTTTGAATGAATTTCAGCACAAGTTCAGTTTGAAATTCAAATAAAGTTTGAATTTCTCCCCCTTAGCTCATGTCAAGATCAACTCCAAATGGAGTGAAAATTGGTGTGTGAGCTCACAAAAATGTGCTGAGTAAGAATATGCCTTCCACTTTTAAATTCATGGGATAAGAACCGTTTGAATTTGAATATGTTTTCAAACTGCCCTCTTCCTATCTATACCCAAGATGACCTCAAAAAGGTTTTGAATTTGGGTGAAACTTGGCATGGACATCCTTAGCAAAGTGTAGGAGTTTTCCTATGTCCAGCCCATCTATATCACATGTGGGAAATACCACTTTTGCAATGTGTAAGTTTGTTCTCTAATGAGCATGTTGATAATTGTTACTTGCTCTTCATTTGTATTCATCATTCTTCCTCAAATGAGGTGTGGTGTGGTGATGAACACTGCAAATGTGTGTCAAAAACTGAGGCCCTTACAGGTAGTGCCTCCACATTTTAAGTGCGAGCACCACGGCAGTGAGCTCCAAGTCATGAGTTGGATAATTCTGCTCATGGTTTCTGAGCTTCCATGATCCATACGCGACCACCCTTCGGTCTTGCATCCGCACACATCCGAGCCCGATGCCGGATGCATCGCAGTACACATCGAACGGTTTTGTTGTGTCTGGCTGCACCAAAACCAGTGCTGATGTTAGGTGTCTCACTAATGCCTTGAACGCTGCTTCACATGCTGGGCTTCAAACATATTTGGTAGCCTTCTTCAGCAGCTCCATCATAGGCTTGGCAATCTTCGAGAAGTTCGGAATGAATCTCCGATAATATCCCGCGAGTCCGAGGAAACTCCGTACCTTGTGAACAGTTCTTGGGGACTTCCAATTCATCACTTGTGTGATTTTGCTCGGGTCTACAGCGATTCCCTCCGCTGAGATAATATGCCCAAGAAAAGGCACTTGCGATATCCAGAATTCGCACTTGCTGAATTTCGCGTATAGCTTGTGATCCCGCAGCCGTTGCAAGACTATACGCAGATGCTTCTTGTGTTCTTCCTGTGACTTGGAATATACCAATACATCGTCGATGAAGACCACGAAAAACTTGTCCAGCTCCGGCATGAATACCAAGTTCATCAAATACATGAAGTGAGCTGGAGCGTTGGTGAGGCCGAAGGACATGACCAGGTACTCATATAGTTCGTACCTCATCGAGAAAGCCGTCTTCGGAATATCCTCAGCCCGTATTTTAATCTGGTGATACCCGGATCTTAAGTCCATCTTGGAAAAGATCTTTGCTTCGACCAACTGATCAAACAACATGTCGATACGTGGCAAGGTACTTGTTCTTGATGGTTACGGCGTTTAGTGGACGATAGTCCATGCAAAGCCGCAACGCCTTGTCTTTCTTTTTCACAAATAATGCCGAACAGCCCCAGGGCAAGGAGCTCGGCCTAATAAAACCCTTCTCCAGCAGGTCTGTTAACTGTGTCTTTAGTTCAGCCAATTCCTTGGGCGCCATTTTGTACGGCCTTCGGGATATTGGCATGGTTCCCAGTGCAAGTTCAATCTTGAACTCCACCTCTCGGTCGGGCAGCATCCCCGGTAAATCATCCGGGAACACGTCAGGGAACTCGCGGACTACTGGAATGTCTTCCAATCTGATGGTTGTGGATTGATACTGTGGTGGACCGGAATCCGCTCATCCAGGATCACAGAGGGTGGTGCCGCCCGATGCGACACCCGACAGCACACATTATAAGAACAACATTATATTACATTGGAAACCAACTGAAATGTACAAAGTAGTACAATAATTCAGTTACAAACTAGTGTTTATATTACAACAGCGGAAGCTAAGTTTGTACAACTGACACCCATCTACCTAGCAAAAGTCGGTTGCCCAGCCCTAGGGCAACCCACACTAGCTGCACTCCTCCAGCTCAGCGCGGCGTGTACGGCTCCCACTCCACCGTGGTCCCCGACGGAGGGTAGCCCTTGCCGGTGGACTCGTAACCCGAGTCCATGGGATACTCCTCACCTGAAAAACACTTATAGCAGCAACCGTGAGCACGATGGCTCAACAAGACTCAACCGACTCACCTAGGCATGAAACGCTACATGCAGTTTTAACCGAACATGGGATGGTAAATTTCAGCAAATGGACACGCCTACAAGTTCATCCTTAGTTCATCTTTTAGCCACAAGTTAACAGTTCATGAATATGAAATTTAGTGAGCAATATTTGGTGGCACACATGTAGCAATACAATTTTATCATAACAGCAATATTGAATCATCCCACTTCATATATTAACCTACGTCACGACTCAGTGACCAAGTGGTACTCTTCACCACGAGGGACGGTGAATCGACTCGATATACAACCTGCAGGGCTACCCGAAGAGCACGTCACGTACGGCCACCCGTAGAGCTGCACAGCACGCTCACTCGATGTCGCACGGGACAACCTTTCACCCAACAGCCCAAATGTGGTATCCTGACTCCCGGCTTAATAGGATTGATAGAGTACTCATACCATCAAGGTATACCTTCTTTTCCAGAAGCCCACCTGCAAAGGACTCCGGGGTTAAGCGTGCTTGGCCCGAAGGAATTTGGGGATGGGTGACCGACCGGGAAGTTTTCCCAGGTGCGCACGAGTGAGGACAAAGTGCGCAGAAAAGATGAGTGGTGGTATATGGGGCCAGTCTATGATCCTAGAGAGCCATTACAAATGGTATCAGAGCCGACCCTCGCAGTTCCACGGGTGTGTACGGGGTCAGTGACAAGGATACGGTAGCTTACGGGTCAGGAACGCAGGTACGTAGGCATGACGCGTGGGTCCTCTATGTGGGATACGGTATTGTACGTATGCTTCTAACCGGACACACGGTATGCGTATGCCAGTACTGAACGTACGGACGTGGCTAAGAGGGGACGTTCCTGTCTTGGTGTTGACCGACGAGGACGTCGGTCTTCTAAGGGGGGTGGATTGTGTTATATCCTGACTCCCGGCTTAATAGAATTGATAGAGTACTCATACCACCAAGGTATACCTTCTTTTCCGGAAGCCCACCTGCAAAAGACTCCAGGGTTAAGCGTGCTTGGCCCGAAGGAATTTGGGGATGGGTGACCGATCGGGAAGTTTTCTCGGGTGCGCACGAGTGAGGACAAAGTGCGCAGAAAAGACGAGTGGTGGTATGTGGGGCCAGTCTATGATCCTAGAGAGCCATTACACCAAACGACGAACCGGTCGCACCGAAAAGGACAGGAGGTTCCCTACACAGAGCATCTCTCTATGCCCGTTAGCAGATTTCCACCTTGCTACCCTCAACCTACACCTATAAATCGGTGTGCTATGCCTCGACGCCCGGAGGTTTAGGTTACATCGGTTTACCGGGGCCCATATATCCGATATGCCTTCGGTACGTTCAAACTTGATCAGCGTGGGCCGCACACAGATCGGTCCTCAATTGACACGGACAGGGCTGCGCACACAAGACTTCCCCTTGCTGCGCCCTAGCCCCTGCCTAGTCTCATTTTCATTACTAAAGTGATCTCACATCACTCAAACCAATCCCGTGTGTCCCAAGCCTAACTCGCGAGTAGATTCCAACTACTCGACTTGTACCGAAGTTCTATGAATCATTAAGCATAGCCTGTCTACTCGAGGACTTAGGCATTACCCTCACTCTTATAGGAAATCTGGTTATGCACTTGGGTTTCATCCATCCTACACCTAATGCACATCCATACCACATACTAAGTATACATAAAGCAAAACTTTATAAATTTAGTTAATTCAAACCGGGGCTTGCCATGTTGCTGCTGGCCAGTTGTAAGGGTTTCGTCCGGAAGAAGAAAGTTGAGTACTTCCGGGGTCTCCTCGCCTTCAGCGACTACACGTCAACGAGATACTATATGTCAATTCAAATGCAATATTTAGAACTGAATAAGTAATTACTACAACTCTAGCTAGTCCTCCCCTTTGGCTCTGAAATTTGTATGGTGGCTTGGTAGGGTCCTAACCAGAGTCTTGACCAAGTTTCATTTGAAACAAAGTTCATTTGAGCTTTGTACAAATAAAAGACTATTTGGTCAGTATTGGAGCCTCTAAGGAATTCCAGGGGTTTTCATGGCTCCAACCATTACTTTATGGAAACTAGAATTTGAGATGATTCTACTGGAATTGGTTTCATATCATTTGAAGAATTATAAAGGGAGTTATGCCCTAAACAAGATTTGAGAAAATCTGAAAAATGTTTCTGTATATTTTTCTATTTTCTCAGGTTAGTTCTCTTAATTACACCATTAGGGGGACTAAATGAACTTGGATGGTTCTGAAAATTTTACTGTGACTCTAGAATTTTTCAATGAACCTCCCAGCCAAATTTCAGAATTTTTGATAAAGTAATTCTCCAGATAAAATTCCTAACAGTTTAAATATTAGGGAATTAATTCTGGAAAACTATTAAGGTTCATGAGCTGAACTTGTGTTGCTGGAAAGTACTCAAAATTCTGAGTTCATCAAAATTTGGTTCACTGAATTTGGAGCTTCCTAGCAGAAGATATGTGCAGTTGATGTTTGAACCAAATCTGGAAATTCAAATAAAGTTTAAACCGGCTGGTGGGGTCCCCGGGCTACGTGTCAGCACCGCAGACAAACCATACGGGGGTCCACAGAGTCTCACGTGCAGTCGCTCGAGATCCCGGTGCCACAGCCGATCCGGCGCTGTTTAAACAGAGGCTGACACATGGGGCCCGCGGGGCTTCGTCTACCTCGCGCTCCCGTGGCTCCCCGCGGCCCCCTTCACCGGAGAGCTCGCCGCCAGGCGTTCTGCTGCACGACCTTTGACGAGACATGCCGCCTGTGCATATTTCTGCATGGGAAACACGGTGGTGCACTCCCCGGAGCTCGGCGACGGCCGGAATAGTGCTCGCGACTGTGACAGCGGCCGGGAGCTCATCGGCGACGTCGAACTTGGTGTCCTCTGCACCTTTTTTGACGCGGTTTGCTCGGAGAGCTCCGCAGAGACTTGCTGATCACAGATATGAGCACTGATCCCCGTGAAAACGGCCACAACTATGACCTCACTGTCGACCTAGTGCTAAAACGGCCATGACCGGAAAAATTTCGAAGAACAGCAACCCTAGTCCATGGTTTTCGCTGGTTTTTGATCCTAGGTAGCCGTGGACCAGTGAAGACCGTGTGTGTAGCTCGGAATCCTCTGTGGTGAACTACTCATTATGAATTTTCCGAGTTTTGAACGATTCGGTCCTTGGAACCCCGAATGACTAACCGGACAAATTCAACCCCGGTGAAGCACGAGAGGAGGAGCGGTCGGCACGAGCGTGTCAAGCACCTTGGAGCGGACCTTTTTCGTGTATCTCATCGGGCACGAAACGGCTTCTAGCTTTCGGACACCGGGGAGCAGAGGAGGTCGGCGCTGGCGCGAGATCGGCTTTCGGTGCGCGAAGGAGACGGTGAAGAGGGTGAGGATTCACGTGGCACAGCGTGCTGATCACGAGTTGCACTCAGTGCTTCCCTCAAGCAGGAGGTGGCGATGGCAAGTCGGTCGGGCGCCGACGTCGGGGCTGGCTGGCGCGCGCAGCTTCGGCCGAGCGAAAAAGATCAACCCGAAGAAAAGTTCAGTGTGAAGGCTACTGACAAGTGGGTCCCTCCCCTCTAATTCTCTTCTAATTTTTCATCTCTGATTTTACTGAAAATATCCCAGCTACTCACAATTGAATGTGAGACTTAGCCGCCAAGTCATTTTTTTGAATTTTATTTCCTAAATTTGAAATTGGTTTGGCTAAATTTGCCTCACATTTGTACTGAAATTCAAATTCAGTTTTGAATTAATGCAAATTTAGCTCTCAACAAGATGAAGTCCAATGGGGATGAAAATTGGTGCACTAACTCAGGAAAATGTGCTGAGTTTGAATATGAAGTTAACTTTTGAATTCAAGTGATGAAAGTGGCTGCAATTTGAATTTACATTCGAATTGGCCTCTTTTTCAAATGCCTCCAAAAGTGCCTCAAAAAGTATTGGATTTGCATGAAATTTGGCCTGAGCCTTTCCCAGGCTATTTAAGGTCTAGGGGTGAGCTCAACCTTTCATGTTCATGTGTAAAAACCCCAATTTTTGTAAGTTAGGGCTTTCCCCTCTAATCACCCTTTTGATGGTGGTTACTTGCTCTTCACAAGTGTTCACAAGATATCCACAAGATGAGCTGTGGTGTTGTGAGGTGATGAACAATTTTTGCAATTCCCTTTCTTGGGCTTTTACAGATACACACTTGGAAGTTTTATTTCTGGACTGTCCAGAAATAAGGAATGAGATTCGTGCACTTCTGAGTTCAAGTGCACCACTCGGAGGACGGTGTCTAAAACAGCGCCGTGGCGGGTTAACCATGACATCCCTAAGATGACATCGACCTTCTGTCCCTCTAAAATTATGAGAGACGTAGGGTATACTCTACCCGCTAAGAACAATGGTGCTTTTGGAACCATCATGCTTGCTGAAATTTTCCCACCCGGTGAGCAAATCAAGTATGGACTATCGGTGGGTAGTATTTGCAAGCTGTATTTAGCAATGAAAGCTTGGCTAATAAAATTGTGCATGGCGTCTGAATCAGACAATACTATGGCGGGATGCTGGTGGATTTGGAACATACCCGCAAGGATCGGCTCTCCCTCCGGCACGTCCTCTATGGCAAGTTGGTGGACGGTGCCGGGCCTAGGGTTTGCCCGCCGCACATTAGTGCGGTTCCGGGGCTGATTCCTCCCCGGAAGCTGTGGTGTAACTCCGCCGCCTTGCCTCTCAGGACAATTGCTGGTGAAGTGTCCTGGATGACTACACTTATAGCATGTGGCTGCTGCTTGTCTGGTGCTTGGGGGACGAAAGCCCGACATGCGCTGCTGAGGTGCATACGCACGCGGCATCGCCCGCTGCTGCTGTTGTTGCTGCGAAGGTGGAACTGGCAGTGTCGGCCTGATTGCCGGTGGGGAATATGGCCGACTACGGAATGGCATCGACCTCTGTGGTGGCTGCCAGCGTGGACCCGATGGTGGGCAATTCACCATCCGGTATTTTTGAGAAGGACCACCTCCTTCTCCGCTGCTTTGTGGCGCACTTCGCTTCCTTTCCGCCGCCGCTAACTCCTTGCCGGAGTCCTCCTGAACAATCGCATCATCAATAATGTCATTGAGGCTGCCGCGATTGAACATTGCCAGCTTGTCCTTCAGGAGCGGGTTAAGCCCCTGGTAGAAATGATCCCGCCGCTTCTCATCGGTATCGGCGTGATACGAGGCGTAGAGGGCAAGATCATTGAACGCCATGGAATATTCCAGCGCGTTCCGGATCCCTTGCTGCAGGCGTAAGAACTCCTGCGTCTTCCTCTTCATGAGACCTGGTGGTATGTGATAGGCCCTGAAGGCCGTTCGGATTCCGCCGAGGTCATAACTCGATCGGTGGGCTGCGAAGCACAGTAGTTTGCCCACCAAGCGCTCGCAGATCCTTGGAGCTGTTGGACCGCGAACTGAGTCTTGCGCTGCTCACTCACTTGGAGCAGCCTGAACTTCATCTCCATCATGCGGAGCCAGTTGTCCGCATCGAGGGGTTCATCCGCCCTGAGAATACAGGGGGATGGGTAGCCAGAAAGTCGGATTAGGAGCTCTGTTGGCGAACCTCACGTTCTTGACGTCTCTCTGGTCGAGACGTATTTGCAATGAGGGTTTGCAGCAACTCCGTGTGCTGCTGATGAGATCCTGCCATCGCCGCCACGATGTCAGCCAAAGTAACCGTTGGCGGTGGCGGTTGTTGCTGTTGCTGTTGCTGCTATGGCTGTCCCAAGGAGTCCTCCGGAGGCTGTTGGGAGGTCTCTCCCCCCTGACTGGAACCCGCAACGTCCGGGTTGGCACGAGTACGAGTCATTCTGAAATTCAAAACAGCAGCGATCAGCACATGTCATGCTTAAAATTCCATATGAAACAGTAAGTATTTGAAGTGACGCATGAATAATTTGCACAACATTCACATATATTGATAAAGCATAAACTTTATACAAGATACATTATTCTCGGGTCTCCGAGAAGTTGTGCTCATGTCGTCACTACCTATACATACACTACTGTCTACACGACATGTCGCCAATCACAAAAGTTTGGGTTACATCACCCCAGCTGCCCTGCTTGGCAACGGTAACCTCCTACTCAGAGTAGAATTCGACCTCCTGCAGGTCGTCCTCCTCCGGTACCTCTGCTGGTGGCTCTGAGTCCACAACCTCCTCTTCCGGCTCGGGTTCTCCCCTTGCCGGAAGACCCAAAACCACAGGTACAACACCTACCACCGGTATGCCCATTACCGGAGGTACGCGGTCCTGCAACGCGTGCACCTCGTCCATGACTTGGTTGTAATCCTATTCCCAGCCTTGCCCCTCCACAATAGCGTCGTCCCGCTCTTGAGTAAGGACCTCGTTTTGCTGGGTCAGAGCCTGCACCTGTTGTTGCAAAGCCGTGATGTCTACACGGCTTTTTCTCTTTGCTTTCTTCAGACGATGCAACTGATTGTGTTGCTCATTCAGTCGCTTTATCGTCAGAAGGAGCACATTGTGGAGTGCGCGATGAGCACTCTCGAAATGGTCTCCACGGCTTGTGCTCTCCTTGAGCTTTGCAGCAAGACAATCCGTATGAACAGCCTGGCTGTCCATCATGGCTTTTCCTGCCCTCAATTGGAGACTAAGGTTCGTCTCCGCGGGATTGTACCTTGGGCAACCCGGATCTGTTGCCTCCATGTACCTCCCTTCCCACACGTGATTAGCCCGTACCTCCACCGGAACGAGCGCGTATGGAGTGCCCTCCAGAGCTCTCACGTATAGTTGGCAGAAGCGCGACATGGTGTCGTGGACTGCCACTTGCCACATTTCTTCCGGCTGTCTACCTCTCACCGTAACGGTGAACGGCGCCCAACCGGGTGGCCTAGATTCTGCAGGAACTTCGACATGGATCGTCCACGTCTTGTTCCCCTCCTCGCCTTCTTCCTTGGCGAAGTACTGCGGCATCTTGCTGTACCCGAAATATTGAATCATTTGCCTCAATGCTTCCCGGATAGTCGCTGTGGTGAGAACAGTGGGACACCACCCACCCATTCTCCAACTGTCTATCTGCTGTCATCTGTAAAAACATATTTGAGAAATGTCAAATATTTATTTGAACAGTAAACCATTGAGTTATAACATAAAACATGTCATTGAACTCATAAGACTTGGAAACATAGTTCAAACTTAAACAAATTTGACTGCTGATCTGCTGTCCACTATGACAGCCCTGACCAGTTTCCATTTAAACCTGATTTAGACCATGCTAAAGGAAAAACTAATTCTGGAGCTCCACATCAAAGTTAAAGTTGACTTCAAAATCTTTCCAGAAAGTATTTGCTTGGCCTAAGATCTGACGGGGCCCCGCCGCCCCGATCACGTCACGGGGATGGGCACCTTGCAAGGGAATCGCATTGGGTGGTGCCGTGTTATGCGGCACCCAACAGCACACATATAAGGAATAATGTATTACATAAATCAAAGCGGAAGCTTACAATTGTTCTTTGTAAATAATTTACATAAAATAGCTACAGCGGAAGTCTATAAACAACTTACGTTGAATAACTACGAAGCACCCGAGAAGAGGTCCAGCCCGCGGACTCCTCTCGCTAGCAACACGAAGACTTGGCAGCGGCTAGGTTCTCCCTGTGATACATGACTCGGAAGTTCTCGAGTCTCACCGGACAACCTTCTTTATAGCATCGGATTAACCTGCAAAACCACTCATATAGCAAGAGTGAGCACAAAGGCTCAGCAAGACTTAACCGTCTCTCCTAAAACATGCAACTCTACATGAGGGTAACTTAAGACCTAATCCTGCAATTTGCGAAAAGACTCACCTATAAGTTCATCCTTAACTTTCAGATTTTAGCCATAATAGTAGTGACCTTGCGCCCAGCAACATTGGAACTCCACAATCAAACAAGAAACACTTCATTCCAATGTTACTTGTCCCAAGGTGGAAAAATAACTTTAGTTTGCTCTATCTCTACTTCAAACATGGTTTTCATGCAATTTACAATTATCATAACAGCATTTAATACTTTGCAAACTATTCCCACACAACTTTATTACTACGTCACAACACAGGGAGCGAGCGGTAATCAATAACCGCGATGGACGGTGATTCGGATCAAACACTACCCTGATAACTCGACACATACGCCCACTCTGAAGACCCAAATCCGGCGTCCTTCATTACGTCGTATGTGGCAACCTTTTGCAGGACACTAGACTGTAGAACCGGTCACGCCGTCTCGGGCTCATAGGTCTAACGAGACGATGTGGTATGCCTCTACAACCCAGTGAACCTGGTACATCGGTTTCCTGGTTCCCATATGCCAGTAAGCATCCGGTACACAACTCAATACCTGCTCCTGGGTGCCACACACGCATCGGTCCTCAACCGACACAGGCAGAGCTACTCGACCAAGACCTCGTCTTGTCGCTGCCTAACCATCCTGCCAGTCCTCATCTTTAGAAATGTAAAGTTTAGTTTGCCTCATTTCCGACTACACCCGTGTAATCCCATCTATAACTCGCGAGTAGATTCCAACTACTCGACTTCTACCGGATGTCCTAAGCTATTTAGCACGACATTATTCTACAGCGGTGACCCTTCCTACCCTTAAATCCAGGGTTCATTTGGTCATGCATTTGGAGTGTAAAACATCCTTGACCTAATGCACATACAAACTTAGACCCATAGTAGTGAACAAAGGGAAAACTTTAAAAACAACTTAAGTGCAAACCGGGGCCTGCCTTTGCTTTGCAGGGGATTTATATATATATGAAATTCAGTTAGTGAAGACCACTTGAGGCTTGATCAATTGCTTTCCTCCTTCCTTGATCTCCACTCTGATGACTTCAGATCCTTCACGTAGATGCTACACGTAATGAATATTCATATATGTTTGATTGTAAAAGTTTTGCTAACAAGTGCTAAGGACAAGTTTAAAACTGGAACTCTGTTTAAGAATTTAAAATGACACTGGTGCTAGTGGTTTGGGTTTGGGTCTAAGCAACATGATAAAGTGCTAAGTGTTTTCTCCCTCTTCTATATTGATCACCTTAAAAGGTTAAACAGAACAGGGGTGATCCAGAGCTCCAATGGAGCTGAGAATTATCATGTGAGTTTCTTGTCACAATAAAGTCCTCTGGACCAAAAATTAGCACTTTTCCTTGAGTGGTTTGTTCAGAACATATCTCTAAGCATTTAAGCAAAAAGGAGTTAATTCTGATGTAACTCCCATGTTCATGCCAAACTTACTGAACTACAATTTCAGTTATGGCTCATAGGGCCCACATGAATTTTCCTAAGATTTGTGGAGCTAAGAATTTCCCAGAACTGAATTTCCAAGTTTTTGGGAATTCTCTGAAAATGCTTCTGTATTCAATTGAACGCAGCAACTTCAAATCTGAATTTCCCTGATCAAATCAACTCCAAATGATCTGCAATTTTTACACGGGTTCACTAACATCCTAGAGAATATTCTGGCAAAATTTGAGGATTTTTGGATGAATCAAACTCCCTCTAGAATTCTTTTTATGAAAAGATTTAAAGAATTTTCCAGAATTAATTAATGAGTTTCATACAAATTGGGTTGTATATTTGGACATAGCTATTCAATGTGAATCCAACCCAATTTGAATCACTAGATTTAGAGCTTCCTAGCAAAAGTTATGAGGTTCTAAAGTTTGAGGGAAAATCTGAACTTGCTCTCTGTTCTATTCATTTCCAATTTTCAGAGACATAAGAAATTAACACCACATTTGGCAAAGCAAATGAGGTCCAATGATTCTGAAAATTTTACTTGGGTTCAAGTATTTTTGGAAGAATCTCCTGCCCAAATTTGGGAAGTTTCCAATACACAGAACTCCTGGAAAAATTCCTACAAGATTTTATTTATATGAATTAATGAGCCAAATACAGGTATTTTCCTAAACATTGTGCTGTACCCTGGATACTACTCCTTGAGAGGAATCCAAAATAATTTGTTTCACTATTTTTGGAGCTTTCTACACAGAGTTATGCATTTTCCAAGTTTGAACAGCTCTCTGTTTGATTTTAAACAGAACAGTCAAACGTGGGGCCCACGGGTCAGGTGCTTCTTCAACCTGTCGCCAGAGCCCGCGGGTGCACACCGGCAGAGACCGTGGCGCGCCTCGTTCTCCCTCATTTCTCCACCAAATTAGCTCCGGTTTCGCCCTACACGATCCATGGAACGTGGCGCAGCTGCTGGGCCAGGTTTCCCCGCATGAAAACGGCCGGAGATGGGTCGGCGTCGGCGGGGCGGCTCGGGAGCTCGGCATCAACGCGTTCCGGCGTGTCCGAAGCTCCTCCCGGTGAGCTACGATGCCCTAGATCATCCCTAGTGGTCGAGGAACGTGGAACGAAGATCAACTTTCACAGAACATGGCAGCAAACTAGTCGTCACCGTGGACCGCGGCAGTTTTAGCCTCCGGCAGCGATTTCTCAACGCCCGGGGCGGAGGAGGGGCGGTTTGCCTCATGCTTCGGCGTGGAAGGGCACTAGGAACCCTAGTAGCTGTGGTTTGAATTGTAGAACGAATGATCAAGCGATTGGAACTAATTTCAGAAATTTTCTGAGGTCGGTTCTTCACGTGCGCCGGCGCCAAAAACCAAATTCAGGCTAGCCAGCGTCAGGGGCGAGCAAGGAGGATTCAGGAGGAGTAGCTACATGTCATGGCGCACCTTAGGGAGAAGTTTGTTGTGCTGGAGAGGCACTGGAGTGACCGGAAGATGAAGAACAGTGAGACAACGTTGTATGGACTGAGGAGAAGGAAAAAACCTTCGTGCGCCAACCCTAGGACGCCGGAAGCTGCTGTTTGTCGTGCTGAGGAGGTTAAGGAGGAGTACCTGGTGTGGTTTTGCAGCTCAGCCGGCCTCTGCCCACCCAAGTTCCCTGGCTCCCGATCGATCGACCGACTGGAGCGGCCGCGAGCTGCTCTGTTCCGCTCGTGTGCGAGGAAGGGGCAGAGCCTCGGTATGCTTTGTACACGAAGGGATCGACTCGCCCGCTGATAAGGACGCTAGCCGGTCTCCAGCACGATGAATTTGCAAGAGGAGGTGGCTTCGGCCGCAGCCCTCGGTGGCGCCTCGCGATGGTTTGCTTCGGGCTCGGGTCTGAACAGAGGAACAGGCGTCCTTCGGGTGTAAGTCTACTCCCAATGACATGTGGGGTCCACCCCTCTTCTTATCCCCCAAAATTCTCACAAATATCTCCAAATTTTGGCACATTGCAAATTCAGCTATGAAGAGCTCAAATTCAAAGGCCAATTGGCAATTGGTCAAGTTTTACTTCAGTTTCAAATTTAAATTCAAATTTCATGGAAATTTACAAGTCTCTTTGATATACATATCAAAGAACCTCCAAATTTGCTCCAAATTTGCCTTCCTCATAATTTGGACCTGAAGAATTCAAATATGTCCTCTGATCCTTGAATTGGCCATTGCAAATACAAATTTTCATACAACAGTTTGAATTTACTTTTTGGAAATGGCCTTCTTCTCTTTGAAGTAAATCCTTTGATTCAAACTGAATATTTAATTCCTCTTTTGTGATGACCCATTTGAATTTGGGTGAAACACATTGGTTTGCTCCTAGCCCATGCTTGATCAATCTTGGTCCCAAACTGAACCTCAAGTTCAGTTTGACTATTCCCCTCAAATTTGAATTGGAAGGTGATCTCAAACAAGGCTTTGAACAAATGGTATATGAGCTTAAAATCTCTCCAATTTTGGAACTTAAACTCTTTAATACCTGAGGACTGCAATGGTCATCTCACATATATGCTTTTGGACAAGCTAAACATGAATCCTTTGCAAGGGTTCAAAATTGGGTTTAAATTTTCCTCCCCTCTACTCATAGAGAATGTGCACATGAGTTAGACTTTTGGGAGCGAAATTCTTTCCATTGGTTAACATGTGTTCAGTATGAGCTAAAGAACATTTTTGCTCTCCCCACATGTCCATGTTTGAGTTTATCATTTCATGTGACATAACTCAAGTCATTCCCTTGCCTTAACATGTTGAATTCAGCATGAACTCAACATGATCATAATCCATTCCTTTTTAGCTCACCCTCAAATCAGAAAGTTGCCTCCATAATCTCCTCAATTTTAAATGTATGAGGCTCCATGTGTATACAAAAGTTTGGTGGCAATTTGATCTGAGCCTTTGGGTCTAAAGACCTTACATCTATTCTTTCTCACCACATGTATGATTACACATGAGTTTAACTTCCCCTTGGTCCAACACATTCAAAGGCATGGTTGAACCCATGTGGTTACACCTCATGTATACCATCCAATGTAATAAAGTATTTGTTGTAAGTCCTATTTTTCATGAACCAGAAACACAATGACGTTCAATCATTCGTTTCTTTGCATTCATGTTTTTGGGACTTTTACATTCCTCCCCCCTTATAAAGAATCTCGTCCCGAGATTCCAAAAGAAGAACGAGATGGGAGAGGTAATTCCAAGCTCTCTGACGATAAAAGTTCCGGATTGTCCCCGCGGAGGTAATCTTTGCTTTCCACGTGGTTTCTTCCGTGGTATGATTACTCCACAGTACCCTGTCTGATTCCAGGGGTTCCGGAACTTTTCATCAATAGTCTGAACCAGGCGCTCAGTGTAGGCACGACCCGGCTCCAACTCGTCAAATTCTTTGGTGCGGACGGTAATGGTAGCTTTATGGCACTTCCGTAGCGGTGACATATGAAATATGTCGTGAACATCAGCAAGGCTTGCTGGTAGTTCCAGCCGGTAAGCTACGGTTCTGTAAAAGTCCCGAAAACGTGAATGCAAAGAAACGGGCGATTGAACGTCATTGTGTTTTTGTTTCATAAAAAATGGGACTTACAAAAAACTTTCTTACATGGGATGGTATACGTGAGGTTCGACAACACGGATTCGAGCATTCATTCGAATGTGTTGGACCAAGGTGGAGTTAAACTCATGTGTAATCATACATGTATATGAGAAAGAACAAAAATAAGGTCTTTAGACTCAAAGGCTCAGCTCAAATTGACGCCAAACTTTTGTATACACATGGATCCTCATACATTTGAAATTGAGGAGATTATGGTGGCAACTTTCTAATTTGATGGTGAGCTAAAAAGGAATGGATTATGGTCATGTTGAGTTCATGCAGAATTCAAACATGTTAAGGCAAGGGACTGACTTGAGTTATGTCACATGAAATGATAAACTCAAACATGGACATGTGGGGAAAGCTAAATGTTCTTTAGCTCATACTGAACACATGTTAACCTAGGGAAGAATTTCACTCCCCAAAGATCTAACTCATGTGCACATTCTCTATGAGTAGGGGGGAGAGAATTTTAAACCCAATTTTGAACCTTTGCAAAGGATTCATGTTCAGATTTTCCAAAGCCCTATATGTGAGATGACCATTGCAGTCCTCAGGTATTAAAGAGCTTATGTTCCAAATATGGAGAAATTTTGAGCTCATATACCATTTGTTCAAAGCATTATTTGAGATCACCTTCGAATTCAAATTTGAGGGGCATATTCAAACTGAACTTGTGAGGTTCAGATTAGGACCAAGAGTGATCAAGCATGGGTTAGGAGCAAACCAAAGTTTTTTACCCAAATTCAAATGGGTCATCACAAAAGAGGACTTTAAATTCGGTTTGAACTAAATGGTTCACTTCAAGGAAAAGGAGGTCATTTCCAAAAAGGAAAATTTGAACTGTTGGTTAAAAATTCGTATTTGCAATGGACAACTCAAAGATCAGAGGGAATATTCAAATTATTCAGGTTTGAATTAGTGAGAATGCAAATTTTGAGAAAGTTTGGAGTTGCTTTGATATGAATATCAAAGGGACATATGAATTTCCTTGAAATTTGAGTTCAAAATTTGAAACTAAGGTAAAACTTGTCAATTCGCCAAATGGCTTTCGAATTTGAGTTCCTCATGACTAAAGTTTGCACTGTGCCAAATTTGAGATATTTTGGAGAGGATAAGGGGGAGAAGAGCAGTTGGGCCCACATGTCATAAGGAGTAGACTTACACAAGAAGCAAAAACAGAGGCTCTGTTCCACTCGTACCTGCTGATCAGCTGCAGGCGCCACCAAGGCTTCACGGGAGGACACCTCCTGGTTCGGCTCTTGCGCTGGCGAGCATCTCTCGCCCTCATCCGCTCACAAGGTGCCTCGTTCACTCATAAACCGCCACACGGAGTCCCTGCTATCCCTCTCGCACAGAAACGAGCAAAAACATCGCCGCCTCTGTTCTTCCCACGGCCAGCCACCAACTGAACTTCTTCTGCTCGAGTTCTCCAAAGGAAAAAGCTGCGCCCACCAATGCTCTAGTCGGCCATCAACTTTCCCCCACAGCCCCGAGCTCGTTAGCACCGGAAATCAGCAAAGAATCTGCAGCTCTCGGGTAAACGCTGAAAAACCGGAACTGATCACCGTGGGCAGCCCAAACCAGAAGTGATCACGCCCAAGAAAGCCACCCCATAGGTGCACCTACAAGCCTAGTTGCTCACCTCCGAAGCTCAGCCCTAGCCATTGGTCACAGAGGGAGAATTTCAAGTTTTTCTCCCGGGCGGATGAAACTGACCTTTAGGTAAGGAATTGCAAAATTCGTCCTCAATTCGTGCTGGTTGTGTTTCAAACTCCGCACACAAGTTCTTAACTGTCTAGAACACCTCCTCCATCGATTTTAGACCAAGTAATTGAGTGTAGAACGAGGAACCCGAGTTCTTTTGAAGGGTATACCGCTGAACCATGTCGGGTGCACGGTGCCGATAGGTTTGGAGCTCTCCCCGGCTTGTTTAAACCTCATGCCAGTCTTCTATACTATCCCCTGGTGCTTTAGAGCCCAAGAACCGACCATTTGGTGGAGAAATCACCATGCACGACCTCGCCGGAGCCCTAGGGTTAGCTGTTGCCGGTGCGCCCCGTTTTCCGGCGAGTTTCAGCCGCCGGCGACCTCACGAACGAGTTCAGCGTGGGGGAAAATGGGGGGGGGGGGGGGCGGCCAGCAGGGGGTCCAGAGGTGGCTGGGAAGTGCCTTTCCGGTGACCTCGCCGGAGAGAGCCATAACTTTGTGTAGCAGTGTCCAAAAATTGTGAAACAAATTTTGTTGGATTCCTCTCAAAGAGTACAATCCAGGGATGCAACCCAATGTTTATGAAAATCCCTGGATTTGGCTCATTAATTCATTTACAGGAGTTCTGTTAATTGGAAAATTCCCAAATTTGGGCAGGACATTCTTCCAATAATCCTTGAACTCCAGTAAAAATTTCAGAGGCATTGGACTCCATTTGCTTGGCCAAAAGTTGTTTGAATCCTCTATGTTTCTGAAAAATGGGAAAATGAACAGAGACATTTTCAGACTTTTAACCAAATTTGGAAAATTCATATCTCTGTGTAGGAAGCTACCAAAATGGTGAAACCAAGTCCTATGGACTCATGAGACTCTCAAGTTTCTGAAAAACAATTTTTGGAGCATGACAAGACACTATAATTGCCATAGAATTTCAGAGAAGCCAAATAGTAAGAAAATTCCCTAGGCCACATCTTCAATCAACTTTGTCCGAAATTTTGCAAGCCATACCTCTGTAAGATATATGGTCCACTGTAAAAATGTCAGAGCAAATTGAGATCACCTTCTCCAGTTTTCTGCTGGTTCTTTCCACTACCTTTCTTATGTCCATTATAAATAGATCTTTGCATTTTCTTCAACAAACATCCACTGCCACTCAAATATATCCTCTGTTTTTGTCCACAACAGAGCTCCTCACTCACTTTAGAGTTGGTCTAAACCATTCTTAGTTCCTAAAACACATTTGTTTTATAATTCAGTTACTCGTAATAAAACTATGCATATTCATGTCGGTAGGAAATACGACGAAGGAGGTCGACGAGCAACTTGACTCAGAGCAGCAAGTTGAGGCTTAACTCATCGCCAAGATACTGACTATAAAGTAGAACTAAACCTGCAGCAATATAAGGCAAGCCCCGGTTTGCATTTAATAACTTTTTAGTTATATTCTATTTTGTATCACTTTTATGGGTCTATTATGTATTGTGCATTAGGTCAAGGTGATTGATACTCCAAATGCATGACCCACAAACCCTTGGAGTACAGGGTAGAATACGTTACCTTCATGTAGTTTCTGCTAGGCTAAAGTTGTATAAGATCTGGTACAAGTCGGGTAGTTAGAAGCTACCCGCGAGTTTAGGATGTGGGTACAGCGGGGTATGATTCTAGAAAATGAATGTTCTGGAATGAAAAATGAGACCGAGCAGAGAGTAGGAGCAGCAGGACGTTGGGCCTGTGTGGCTGTAGCTTTGTTTGTGTCGGTTAAGGACCGATGCGTATGCCGCCCTGCTGAGCAAGTTTGAACAGTACCGGATGCATATCGGATATATGGGACCCGATAAACCGATGTAACTCGGGTACTCTCGTGTCGAAAATTATACGGCCGTCCTTTGGGGGTTGGTTTCAGAGGTGTAAACCCGCTAGCGGAGCAACTTCGACGTGTTCCGTGTAGTGGCCCTTCTGATGGGTCGGCGGAACTGGTTCGGCATTGGAGTAACGGGTGAAAGGTTGCTGCATACAACGTAAGAAAGAGCTCGCGTGAGTCTTTCAAGGCGGGTGTATGTGTCGTGTATTCTGGGTGTGTCCTGATTCGAATCACCGTCCCTCGCGGTTATATGAGTACCACTTGTTCACTGAGTTGTGACGTAGTAATAATTTCTAGATGAAGTGAGATGAATCATTGCTGATGTGAAGTTCTTAAATTCATTGTATTGCCAACCATGTATGCTGTAGTTGTAGAGCTCACTAAGTTTATTTTCCTCTTTGGGCATCACCACATCGGAGGAAAGCATTTCTTGTTTGATTGTGGACTTCCGATGTGAGGGCTTCCTAAGGCGTAATAATCTGCTTGTATTAAACTGGATGTAAGGATTAACATGTAGGCGTGTCATTATTGCATCATACCTTCCTATGTTAGTAATCCCTGCACATAGAGTTCCATGTTTAGGAGTGTCGGTTAAGTCTTGCTGAGCCATCGTGCTCACGGTTGCATTATTAGTGTTTTGCAGTTTATAAAATTTGCTATGAAGATGGTTGTTCGGTGAGCCATCAGCGACTCACCGGAAACCCTGCCGCTGCACTCATCTTTGTGGAAGCTAGTAAGAAGCGTCCACGGGCTGGACGTCTTCTCTTTTGCATAGTTAGGACTGAGAGTAAGTTTGTATGTATATTCCGCTGCGTGTACCCTCGTGGTACATTATTTTGTAAATGACACTATCTTGAGAAATAAAAGACTTTGTACTTTACGGTTCTTTTTGTTTATGCTGTTGGGTGCCGCATTGCACGACATCACCCAATGTGTATCCTGGAGTGTGGATCCTGGAAGGGGTTCCCCACAGGCGTGGTATCAGAGCCGCATTGGGAATAGCACGCATGAAAAGAGCTTATTTTTGAAAACTTCGAAGTATACGAGTGAGAAACGTGTAGTATGCCCACATAAGGACTATTAGTAGCATAGTTACTTAAGGTGGCAAGCGAACAGTGTGTTAATATTCAGTATTTCAATTCTGTAACACGCACCTACGTGGAGGTAAGAGGTAAGGTACGCCACCGCAGGCGGATCAATTGCGGTAACTCGCCATACGAGTAATAGTACGGAATGGTATACCGTGGCTTGGCATGGTAGTTAATATGAGTCTCTGAACCTCTCTGTGGTTCTGAGAGCATATGAAAACGCTGATCTCCAGCGTGCCTTAGGCAAAAGTGAGAATACCCCATCGTGTGGTAAGAAACACGATAGTATGCAACTCTTGAACGTTCAATGTTCAAAGGGCCATACGCAGCGCTCGCCATCGGCGTGCCTCAAAGGTCATGAGGCAGTAGGTGGTATCGGTTGGGTTGATAACATTCCCAACCGTGACGACCCGTTCACGCTCTACTCGGGTTCCCCGTCGTGTGGTGTGAAAACGCGACCATGTACCTTGAGACGTGACTTGACTCAAGGACGGCCCGTATGGCAATGATACGGGGCGTATTTTTTACTATGATATGGACCTGCCTGAAATGGAAAAACCTTTGTGTGCTTCATTATTGATTGTTTCCTACAGGTACCTTAACCACGAGTAGAACATTGCATTTAGAAAACGTGTGTGAGTGATCGTTTTAGTGCCACCACTTGATACGTATATGCCGGTATAAAGCAGGTTAGGAATTTTGTTTTGGTGAGGAAACGTAGTACCGTAATATGTTCTTAACTGCATGAAAAAGAAAGTTTTCAAAGAAAAGAGTAAATTTGGAGTCTAGGATTCCATTAGTGGTTAATGAACTCCTATATTGAACTAAGAGTCAATTGGGAGTATAGTTTCCATCTCAGATCTTTAGAAACAACCTCCCCTGTTTTCAGCAGAATTTTTGCTGAACTTGAACAGGGCATAACTTTTGATTGGTTGAACCAATGGAGGTTAAGGATACATTTCTGGAAATATTTTCAAGTCATCTACAACTATTCTGTAGAACTCCAGAACAGAATCTCCCTCCAAAAGGATGAAAATCTCAGATGAGTGTTAACTGTCCAAAAACAGGGCAGACCAAAAATGCTCTCTGGAATTTTCTGTATTTCGACCATAACTTCCTGTAGAAAAATTTTTAAGGGTCATGTAAGACACCGTTGGAAAGTTTGTGATATTTTATGCTACTTTGTAGTTCAAGGTTTCTCCTGATTTGGAGTCTAATTTTATAAAATCTTTCGGACAAAACAGACACTTTCAGAGGAGGTGCTGTCAAAATTGTTCCAGATTTCTGTCAGCTTTGAAATATCATAATTCCTGATTCAGAATTGATATGAAGGCAAATAAATACTCGTTGGAAAGATATTGAAGTTATTTATAACTTTTATATGCAACTTGAGACATGAAACTTCCATTTTCATAATCAAAATCTGGGTGAGGACAGAAGAGTCCGATCTGTACAGAAAAGAGGATGGGTTAAGCCTATCCCACGGAAGTGACTAAACTCGAGGATAGTCTGGTGGGACGTGAATATGCAATGTGTTTCCGATGAGTTACCGGGCAATGCCGGTTAGCGGGACGTCAAGTTCAAGATTGAACTGACGCCGGAAACAACACCGATTTCACGGAGGCCGTACAAAATGGCACCCAATGAACTAGCGGAGTCGAAGGAGCAACTAAGTGAACCTATGAGCAAAGGTTTTATGCGACCAAGCTCATCACCTTGGGGATGTTCTGCTCTTTCGTTAATAAGAACGATGAGACACTATGATTAAGTGTTGCTTATCATTCGCTAAATGCCGTCACGATAAACTACGAGTACCCTTCTCCGCATCGATATTTTAGTCGCTCAACTAGTTAGTGCAGCGGTATTCTCGAAGATGGTTGGAGCTCGTCAAGGATCATAACTTCGAGATCCATTACCATCCAGGAAAAGTGAGAATGATTGCCGATGTGTTAGTCAGAAGAAACCACATTCACAACTTGGCAGTTTCTGAGTTGAAAGAAGAGGAACCAAGTCTCTGTGTCATTCCGTATGGAGCACTCTATAACATTACTCCCATTCCAACAATCTGAGGAGAGATTGCTGAGGTTCAAAGGAGAGACAAGGGTATGTCTCACATAAGCAGGAGAATAGACAACAGAGAGATGAGGTGGTTCAGGAAGGACAATGAAGGTACTTTATGGTTTAAAGACCGTATAGTTACCTCGTAAGATGAAGCTCTATGGCCGGAATTGTCGCACACCGCAGAAGTGGTGTGAATATGGTGAAAGAGTACTGTTTGGGGTTGATTTGTCAACAAAGCCGATGACCGAGTTCGGACAATAGAAGCGAACTTGAAAGCTGTACAATCCCGACAGAAAATCTGCGATGATCAAAGGCGTAGACCATTGCATTTCGACGGCGGAGAACACGTTTATCTTCGCGTGACTTCGATGAAAGGAATTCACCGGTCCCTGAGCCTTAGATCCATTTTCCATCATGGAGAAGTGTGGACCCGTAGCCTACCGGCTGGAACTACCGGCAAATCTTGCTGGTGTTCACGACACATTTTATGTGTCACAGCTACGGAAGTTCCTTAAAGCTACCATCGCTGTCTGCACAAAAGAAATCGACTAGTGGAAGCCAGATCATGCCTACACCGAGCGACCGGTTCGGACTATCGATGAAAAGAATCCGGAACACCGGAATGGGATATTAAGCTTTTACAAGGTGCTGTGGAGTAATCATACCACGGAAGGATCTACGTGGAAAGCAAAGATTTCCTCCACAGGAACAATGCAGAATTTTTATCATCGTACCACTTGGCATTACCTTTCCCGTCTCGTTCTCCTATTGAAATCTCGGGACGAAATTCTTTTTAAGGGGGGGAATGTAAAAGTCCCAAAAACGTGAATGCAAAGAAACGGGCGATTGAACGTCATTGTGTTTTTGTTTCATATAAAATGGGACTTACAAAAAACTTTCTTACATGGGATGGTATACATGAGGTTCGACAACACGGATTCGAGCATCCATTCGAATGTGTTGGACCAAGGTGGAGTTAAACTCATGTGTAATCATACATGTATATGAGAAAGAACAAAAATAAGGTCTTTATACTCAAAGGCTCAGCTCAAATTGCCGCAAAACTTTTGTATACACATGGAGCCTCATACATTTGAAATTGAGGAGATTATGGTGGCAACTTTCTGATTTGAGGGTGAGCTAAAAAGGAATGGATTATGATCATGTTGAGTTCATGCTGAATTCAAACATGTTAAGGCAAGGGACTGACTTGAGTTATGTCACATGAAATGATAAACTCAAACATGGACATGTGGGGAAAGCTAAAATGTTCTCTAGCTCATACTGAACACATGTTAACCTAGGGAAGAATTTCACTCCCCAAAGATCTAACTCATGTGCACATTCTCTATGAGTAGGGGGGGGAGAAATTTAAACCCAATTTTGAACCTTTGCAAAGGATTCATGTTCCGATTTTCCAAAGGCCTATATGTGAGATGACCATTGCAGTCCTCAGGTATTAAAGAGCTTAAGTTCCAAATTTAGAGAAATTTTGAGCTCATATACCATTTGTTCAAAGCATTATTTGAGATCACCTTCAAATTCAAATTTGAGGGGCATATTCAAACTGAACTTGTGAGGTTCAGACTAGGACTAAGAGTGATCAAGCATGGGTTAGGAGCAAACCAAAGATTTTCAACCAAATTCAAATGGGTCATCACAAAAGAGGACTTTAAATTCGGTTTGAACTAAATGGTTCACTTCAAGGAAAAGGAGGTCATTTCCAAAAAGGAAAAATTGAACTGTTGGTTAAAAATTCGTATTTGCATTGGCCAACTCAAAGATCAGAGGGCATATTCAAATTATTCAGGTTTGAATTAGTGAGAATGCAAATTTTGAGAAAGTTTGGAGTTGCTTTGATATGAATATCAAAGGGACATATGAATTTCCTTGAAATTTGAGTTCAAAATTTGAAACTGAGGTAAAACTTGTCAATTCGCCAAATGGCTTTTGAATTTGAGTTCCTCATGACTAAAGTTTGCACTGTGCCAAATTTGAGATATTTTGGAGAGGATAAGGGGGAGAAGAGCAGTAGGGCCCACATGTCATAAGGAGTAGACTTACACAAGAAGCAAAAACAGAGGCTCTGTTCCACTCGTACCCGCGATCAGCTGCAGGCGCCACCGAGGCTTCACGGGGAGGACACCTCCTGGTCCTGCTCTCGCGCTGGCGAGCAGATCTCACCCTCATCCGCTCACGAGGTGCCTCGTTTGATCATAAACCGACACACCGAGTCGCTGCTATCCCTCTCGCACAGAAACGAGCAAAAACGTCGCCGCCTCTGTTCTTCCCACGGCTAGCCACCAACTGAACTTCTTCTGCTCGAGTTATCCAAAGGAAAAAGCTGCGCCCACCAATGCTCTAGTCGGCCATCAACTTTCCCCCACAGCCCCGAGCTCGTTAGCACCGGAAATCAGCAAAGAATCTGCAGCTCTCGGGTAAACGCTGAAAAACCGGAACTGATCACCGTGGGCAGCCCAAACCAGAAGTGATCACGCCCAAGCAAGCCACCCCATAGGTGCACCTACAAGCCTAGTTGCTCACCTCCGAAGCTCAGCCATAGCCATTGATCACAGAGGGAGAATTTCAAATTTTTCTCCCGGGCGGCCGGAACTGACCTTTAGGAAACGAATTGCAAAATTCGTCCTCAATTCATGTTGGTTGTGTTTCAAACTCCGGACACAAGTTCTTAACTGCCTAGCACACCTCCTCCATCGATTTTAGACCAAGTAATTAATTGTAGAGCGAGGAATCCGAGTTCTTTTCAAGGGTATACCGCTGAACCATGTCGGGTGCACGGTGCCGATAGGTTTGGAGCTCTCCCTGGCTTGTTTAAACCTCATGCCGGTCTTCGATACGATCTCCTGGTGCTTTAGAGCCCAAGAACCGACCATTTGGTGGAGAAATCACCGTGCACGACCTCACCGGAGCCCTAGGGTTAGATGTTGCCGGTGCGCCCCGTTTTCCGGCGAGTTTCAGCTGCCAGCGACCTCACCAACGAGTTCAGCGTGGGGGAAAATGGGGGGGGGGGGGGCGGCCAGCAGGGGGTCCAGAGGTGGCTGGGAAGTGCCTTTCCGGCGACCTCGCCGGAGAGAGCCGCCACTGCTCTGTTTGGCGCGAGGCTGGAGGTTAGGGATGACGAGTGGGACCCACTGTCAGCATTTAAACATTTTCCAGATTTTCCCATTTCAGTTCAAACTTTGGAGAGCTATAACTTTGTGTAGGAGTGTCCAAAAATTGTGAAACAAATTTTGTTGGATTCCTCTCAAAGAGTACTATCCAGGGATGCAGCCCAATGTTTATGAAACTCTCTAGATTTTGCTCATTAATTCATTTACACGAGTTTTGTTAATTGGAAAATTCCCAAATTTGGGCAGGACATTCTTCCAATAATCCTTGAACTCCAGTAAAATTTTCAGAGGCATTGGACTCCATTTGATTGGCCAAATGTTGTTTGAATCCTCTATGTCTCTGAAAAATGGGAAAATGGACAGAGACATTTTCAGACTTTTAACCAAGTTTGGAAAATTCATATCTCTGTGTAGGAAGCTCCAAAAATGGTGAAACCAATTCCTATGGACTCATGAGACTCTCAAGTTTCTGAAAAACCAAATTTGGAGCATGACAAGACACTATAATTGCCATAGAATTTTAGAGAAGCCAAATAGTAAGAAAATTCCCTAGGCCACATATTCCATCAACATTGTCTGAAATTTTGCAAGCCATACCTCTGTAAGATATATGGTCCACTGCAAAAATTTCAGAGCAAATTGAGATCATCTTCTCAAGTTTTCTGCTGGTTCTTTCCACTACCTTTCTTATGTCCATTATAAATAGATCTTTGCATTTTCTTCAACAAACATCCACTGCCACTCAAATATATCCTCTGTTTTTGTCCATAACAGAGCTCCTCACTCACTTTAGAGTTGGTCTAAACCATTCTTAGTTCCTAAAACACATTTGTTTTATAATTCAGTTACTCGTAATAAAACTATGCATATTCATGTCGGTAGGAAATACGACGAAGGAGGTCGACGAGCAACTTGACTCAGAGCAGAAAGTTGAGGCTTAACTCATCGCCAAGCTACTGACTATAAAGTAGAACTAAACCTGCAGCAATTTAAGGCAAGCCCCGGTTTGCATTTAACAACTTTTTAGTTATATTCTACTTTGTATCACTTTTATGGGTCTAGTATGTATTGTGCATTAGGTCAAGGTGATTGATACTCCAGATGCATGACCCACAAACCCTTGGAGTACAGGGTAGAATAGGTTACCTTCGTGTAGTTTCTGCTAGGCTAAAGTTGTATAAGATCCGGTACAAGTCGGGTAGTTAGAAGCTACCTGCGAGTTTAGGATGTTGGTACAGCGGGGTATGATTCTAGAAAATGAAAGTTCTGGAATGAAAAATGAGACCGAGCAGAGAGTAGGAGCAGCAGGACGTTGGGCCTGTGTGGCTGTAGCTCTGTTTGTGTCGGTTAAGGACCGATGCGTATGCCGCCCTGCTGAGCAAGTTTGAACAGTACCGGATGCATATTGGATATATGGGACCCGATAAACCGATGTCACTCGGGTACTCTCGTGTCGAAACTTATACGGACGTCCTTTGGGGGTTGGTGTCAGAGGTGTAAACCCGCTAGCGGAGCAACTTCGACGTGTTCCGTGTAGTGGCCCTTCTGATGGGTCGGCGGAACTGGTTCGGCATTGGAGTAACGGGTGAAAGGTTGCTGCATACAACGTAAGAAAGAGCTCGCGTGAGTCTTTCGAGGCGGGTGTATGTGTCGTGTATTCCGGGTGTGTCCTGATTCGAATCACCGTCCCTCGCGGTTATATGAGTACCACTTGTTCACTGAGTTGTGACGTAGTAATAATTTCCAGATGAAGTGAGATGAATCATTGCTGATGTGAAGTTCTTAAATTCATTGTATTGCCAACCATGTATGCTGTAGTTGTAGAGCTCACTAAGTTTATTTTCCTCTTTGGGCATCACAACATCGGAGGAAAGTGTTTCTTGTTTGATTGTGGACTTCCGATGTGAGGGCTACCTAAGGCGTAATAATCTGCTGCTACTAAACTGGAAGTAAGGATTAACATGTAGGCGTGTCGTTATTGCATCATACCTTCCTATGTTAGTAATCCTTGCACATAGAGTTCAATGTTTAGGAGTATCGGTTAAGTCTTGCTGAGCCATCGTGCTCACGGTTGCATTATTAGTGTTTTGCAGGTTATAGAATTTGCTATGAAGATGGTTGTTCGGTGAGCCATCAGCGACTCACAGGAAACCCTGCCGCTGCACTCATCTTTGTGGAAGCTAGTAAGAAGCATCCGCGGGCTGGACGTCTTCTCTTTTGCATAGTTAGGACCGAGAGTAAGTGTGTATGTATATTCCTCTGTGTGTACCCTCGTGGTACATTATTTTGTACATGACAATATCTTGAGAAATAAAAGACTTTGTACTTTACGGTTCTTTTCGTGTATGCTGTTAGGTGCCGCATCGCACGGCACCACCCAATGTGTATCCTGGAGTGTGGATCCCGGAAGGGGTTCCCCACAGGTTCCACCCATCTCCGTGATAGCAAATGGATCTAAGACTCGGTGCAAAATCTCCCCTTTACAACAGACCAGTGAATTCCCTTCCTCGGAAACACGCAAAGACAATGTGTTCTTCGCCGCCGAAATGCAACGGTCTATGCCTTTGACCATCGTAGCTTTTCTGTCGGGATTATACAGCCTCCAAGTTTGCTTCTATTGTCCAAACTCGTTCATCGGCTTTGTTGGCAAATCAACCCCAAACAGTACTCTTTCACCATACTCACACCACTTCCGTGGTGTGCGACATTTCCGGCGGTAGAGCTTCATCTTACGATGTATAACTGTACAGTCTTAAACCATAGAGTACCCTCATTGTCCTTCCTGAACCACCTCATCTCTCCATTGTCTATTCCCGTCTGTAGGTGAGACATACCTTAGTTTCCCATTTGCACTTCAGTAATCTCTCCTCAGATTGCTGGAATGGGAGCAGTGTTATAAAGTACTCCATACGGAGTGACACGGAGACTGGGTTTTTCTTCTTCTAACTCAGCAATCGCCAGGTTGTGAACGTGGTTTCTTCCGACTAATACGTCGGTAACCACTTTCACTTTTCCCGGATTGCAATGGATCTTGATGTCATAATGTCTTATGAGCTCCAGCCATCTTCGAGAATACCCTTGCACCAACTTGTTGATCAGTTAAACCATCAATGCGGCCAGGGTACTTGTTCTTTATAATGACGGCATTGAGCGAACGATAAGCAACACTTAATCTTAGTGTCTCATCTTTCTTCTTAACGAACAGTGCAGAGCAACCCCAAGGTGAGGAGCTAGGTCGTATAAAACCTTTGCTCATAAGTTAACTTGGTTGCTCCTTCAACTCTGCTAGATCGTTGGGTGCCATCTTATACGGCCTTTGTGAAATTGGTGTTGTTTCCGGCGTCCGTTCAATCTGGAACTTGACGTCCTGTTATCCAGCATTACCCGGTAACTCATCGGAAACACATTGGATATTCACGCCCCACTGGACTATCTTCGAGTTTAATCACTTCCGTGGGATGGGCTTAACCCGTTCTCTTTGCTGTACAGAACGGACTTTTCTGTCTTCATCCAGATTTTTATCCATCTAATCAGCATTTTCATAACTCAAGTTGAATACCAAAGTTAAAGTTAACTTCACTATCTTACCAACGAGTATTCAAATGCCTCCATATAGCTTCTGGATCAAAAGTTATGATTGCTCAAAGTGGACAGAATTTCTGGATAAACTTTGCCAACATCACCTTTGTATGTGGCTGAATTTATCGCAGTTGTATACACAGACACAATATGAATCTGAACCAACTTTGAACTACAACAATGTTGCACATCTCATAACCTTTCCAATGGTATATCACAGGCTCCTTAGGGATTTTTCTACAGGAAGTTATGGCTTAAAAACAGAAAGGTCCAGAGAGGTTTTGCTGCTGTCCTGGTTCTGGACAGTTTGTCTTCAACTGGACTTTTCACGAACTTAACATGTGATTTTGCTCTGGAGGTCTACAAAGAAGTAGTAGACCACTTGAAAATCTTTCAATAGCTCTGTCACACACCTTAATTGGTTAAATCTACTCAGAGCTATGCTCTGTCAAAGTCCAGCAAGAATTTCCTGCCAGAAACAGAGCACTCTGTTTTTGAAATTTTTGAAACCTAAACCTTCTCTCATTTGAATCTTAGCTCAAAATAAGAGTTCAGTAACTAATATTTGTTTCAAACTTCCATTTTTAGTTGAAAGTTATCTCATGAATCATTTCTTTATAGGGGAGAGGATTATTAGTGTAGTACGGTGTCGATGCACCGTAAGAAGCATGTCGGTACTACGTAGCCTCACCAAAGAAAATCCTAAACCGGATTATACCGGCATATTCGTTTTATCAGTGGCACTAAACGGTCTCTCGCACACGTGTACTACTCGAGATATGTACGGGGTTAGTACCTGCAGAAGACACTCAATAGTGGTGCACTCAAAGGTTGTTTTCATTTCAGGCAGTTCCATATCATACTAAAAACATACGCCCCGTATCACTTCCATACGGGCCGTCCTTGAGTCAAGCCACGTCTCAAGGTACATGGTCATGTTTTTACACCACACGACGGGGAACCCGAGTATATCATGAACGGGTCGTCACGGTTGGGAATGTTATCAACCCAACGGATACCACCTACTGCCCGGCAGGGCACGCCGATGGCAAGCGCTGCGTATGTCCTCCTGGGCTATTTCCAGACGAACACACTCTCGCGTTACTGACCACGCGATGGGGTCTCCACTTACTTTCCTAATGCACGCTAGGGATCAGCGTTTCATATGAACTCAGGAACATGAAGAGTCCAGGAGTTTCATATTGACCTCTCACACCAAGCTGTGAGATCTATCCCTGAACCACTTTCCTCGTCAGGGGAGCTAACCAAAATTGAACCGCTTTCGGTGGCGCTCCTTACCATGCTTACCTGAGGTGCGTCGTCACAGAATCAAAATTCAGAATTATAACAAGTATGTTAGTAAGCTGTGAGATCTATCCCTGAACCACTTTCCTCGTTAGGGGAGCTAACCGAAATTGAACCGCTTTAGGTGGCGCTCTTTACCATGCTTACCTGAGCGTAGGTGCGTCGTCACAGAATCAAAATTCAGAATTATAACAAGTATGTTAGTCATGCCACTTAAGTAACTATACTACTATAGTCCTTATGTGGGCCTAATACCGTTTCCTTGCTGTATCCTAAGTTTTTGTCGTAATACGATCCTTGTCCCGTGCGCTATTACCAATGCGGCTCTGATACCACGCTGACGGGGCCCCGCCGTCCCGATCACGTCACGGGGACGGGGCACCTTGCCCGGGAATCGCATTGGGTGGTGTCGTGTTATGCGGCACCCAACAGCACACATATAAGGAATAATGTATTACATAAATCAAAACGGAAGCTTACAAATGTTCTTTGTAAATAATTTACATAAAATAGCTACAACGGAAGTCTATAAACATCTCACGTCGAATAACTACAAAGCACCCGAGAAGTGGTCCAGCCTGCGGACTCCTCTCGCTAGCAACACGAAGACTTGGCAGCGGCTAGGTTCTCCCTGTGATACATGACTCGGAAGTTCTCGAGTCTCACCGGACAACCTTCTTTATAGCGTCGGATTAACCTGCAAAACCACTCATATAGCAAGAGTGAGCACAAAGGCTCAGCAAGACTTAACCGTCTCTCCTAAAACATGCAACTCTACATGAGGGTAACTTAAGACCTAATCCTGTAATTTGCAAAAAGACTCGCCTATTAGTTCATCCTTAACTTTCATATTTTAGCCATAATAGTAGTGACCTTGCGCCCAGCAACATTGGAACTCCACAATCAAACAAGAAACGCTTCATTCCAATGTTACTTGTCCCAAGGTGGAAAAATAACTTTAGTTTGCACTATCTCTACTTCAAACATAGTTTTCATGCAATTTACAATTATCATAACAGCATTTAAAACTTTGCATACTATTTCCACACAACTTGATTACTACGTCACAACACAGGGAGCAAGCGGTAATCAATAACCGCGATGGACGGTAATTCGAATCAAACACTACCCAGATAACTCGACACATACAACCGCCTCTGAAGACCCAAATCTGGCGTCCTTCATTACGTCGTATGTGGCAACCTTTCACAGGACACTAGACTGTAGAACCGGTCGCGCCGTCTCGGGCTCATAGGTCTAACGAGACGATGTGGTATGCCTCTACAACCCAGTAAACCTGGTGCACCGGTTTCCTGGTTCCTATATGCCAGTAAGCATCCGATACACAACTCAATACCTGCTCCTGGGTGCCGCAAACGCATCGGTCCTTAACTGACACAGGCAGAGCTACTCGACCAAGACCTCGTCTTGTCGCTGCCTAACCATCCTGCCCGGCCTCATCTTTAGAAATGTAAAGTTTAGTTTGCCTCATTTCCGACTACACCTGTAAAAGCCCAAGAAATGGGACTTGCAAAAACTTTTCTTCACTTCACCACACCTCAGCTCTTGTTGTGGATGGCTGGTAAGGGATGGGAGGAGCAAGTAACCTTTATCAAAGAAGTGGTTAGAGGGGAAACTTACACTCTCACAACATGGGAAAAAATTTATACACATGTGATCACACATGAGAGTGTGTTTCCAAACTGTTGCATTCAAACTCAGGATTTCAGCAGCTAAACCAAGTATCAAAGTGCATAATTGGATTTCTCAGGTCCAAATTAGTGGGGAGGCAAAGTTCAGAAATTTTCAAAAAGATGTGCTACCCATTTTTCCAAAAAGGGTCCAAATATGCCAAGAATTCAAATATTTATTTGAATTTGGGGGAAATGAGCTCAACCATACAAATGTAGGTCAGTTTCAAACTCCAAATATTTGGATTCATCTCTGGCTAAGCTTTGGAGATCTTTTGAGGGGTGGGGGAGCACTGACAAGTGGGTCCCACATGTCATTGGGAGGGTTAAAATGGCACAATAGTTAACAGCCTTAAGGGCTAAGTCTTGCACTCGGAACAGAGCCGAGGCTCCACGCGACACGCCGTGAAAACGCCGGACGCCACCTCCTGCTCTCCCCTCGCGCGCTGGCGAGCTCCTCGTGGGGGCGCAGTAATTCCCAGCCGTGCCCCAGCTCGCCACGACCCCGAACCGACCCCCAGTCACCGCCCTCTCGCACGACAAAACGCCGAGGAGCCGCCGCTGTGATCGACTCACTCAGGAGCGATCGTCCCTCGTGTACCAACGCCGGCAGCGCAGCAAACATATATCCTCAGACCTCCCACGCACTACCCGCATCACTTCCGGTCAAGTGAACCACTACCCACCGAGAGAAACCACGTTTTCGTGGCCGCCGGTGAGAACCGAGCAAAGGTGCTCCCGTGGGCAGCTCACACCAACCAGTTTCACGACTGAGCAAGAGCGCCCCAAGGTGCGCCAACTCCCTGCGCTGCTCCTCTCCAAATTCCAGAGCAATCCGTGCGACGTAGCTTCGGAATTTCAAGTTTTCCCCTCGGACGAGGAAAACCGGACCGCGGGTAAGAACTGTGGAAATTTACGCTCAATTCTCGGTTAAAGTTGTTCATTTTGCGCACACCAGAACTAGAGAGGATAGGGAACCTTTTCCCTCCACAACCCTAGCTAGAAACGCCGTAGTTACAGCTAATTTCGAGCTTTTCGGTCGGCGGCCATGGCGGGAACACGCGGGCGCACGGTGACAACCGGTTTGCCGTCGTTTCCGAGCCAGGTTGAGGCCACGCCGAGATTTCCTGACCTCCACTGATGCTTTAGAGCGGATCCGCCGAGCTTTTGGCGGGCTGATGTGCTCGGGCGGCGGTGCCGATCATCACCGAAGGCCGCGGCTCGTCGCCAGCCTACTTCCGGCCACCGGCAGCCCGAGCCAACCCCATAGACTTGTTCCCCGACCCTGAAAACCCCCAGGCGGCGAGTCTCCGGCCGAGAGGTGGCCGGGAAGCTGAGTCCGGCGAGCTCCAGTACAGCGCCGGCGAGGGGGAGGCGCGGGAGCGAGAGGAGGAAGAAGACCCACCGGGCCCACGTGTCAGCAGCTGAAGATTAAAACCCCGGATCAGCTGTGGCGTGTGATTCCATGTGGTGGCGCGGGAAGGGGTCTGTGGCCCCCGTGTGGCGCGAGTCCGGCGGTTGACACGTGTAGGGTGGACCCACAGGCAGAGTTTGAACTTTTCCCGAATTAATTTGAATTCCAGAATTGGTTCAAACTTTGGAACTGCATAACTTTTGCTAGGAAGCTCCAAAATTAGTGATTCAAATTGGGTTGGATTCATCTTGCATAGCTCTGTCCAGAGATACAACCCAATTTGTATGAAACCCATTAATTAATTCTGGAAAATTCTTTAAAGCTTTTCAGCAAAAGAATTTTAGAGGGAGTTTGGTTCATCCAAAAATTCCCAAATTTTGCCAGAATGTTCTTTAAGACATTAGTAAACCCCTGTAATAGTTTCAGACCATTTGGAGTTGAATTGGTCAGAGCAATTCAAATTTGAAGGTGCTGTGTTCATTTGAATGCAGAAACATTTTCAGAGAATTTCCAAAACTTGGAAATTCAATTCTGGGCAAACCTTGACTCCAAAAATGCTAGGAAAATTCATGCAAACTCTATGAGCTATAATAGAAATTGTAGTTCATTAAGTTGAGCATGAACAGGGGTATTACCTCAGAATTAATTCTTCCTTGCTGATTTGCCAAGAGAATTATTCTGGGCAAACCACTCCATGAAAAGTGCTAATGTTTGGTCCAGAGAGTTTTCTTGTGACAAGGAACTCACACAAAAATTCTCAGCTCTATTGGAGCTCTAGATCACCCCTGTCCTGTTTACCCACTTAAGGGATTAAAATGGAAAAGGGGAAAACCACTTAGCATTTAACCATGTGACTAAGTCCAAGCCAAACCACCAACACCAGTTCATATTTAAATTCTTAAACAAAGTTCCAGGTATTAGAGGCTGGTTATTAGAACCAATAGTATAAGTCTTACTCTAAACTCACTTTTGCATATAAATTAACATGTAGTATTTCATTAACGTGTAGCCGTTGAAGAAGAGACTCCGGAAGTGCTGGACTTCCTCCTTCCGGACGAAGAACTAACTCCTGACCAGCAGCAACAAGGCAAGCCCCGGTTTGCATTAACCCTTTTTAAAAGTTTTACTTTGTTTACATGTGTCATGTGAAGTATGATTGTGCATTAGGTATAGGGTGAATGAAACCCCACTTGCATAACCAAAGGTTCCTAAAAGAGTGAGGGTAGTGTCAAGGACCTCGAGTAGACAGGCTATGCTTAATGAGTCATAGGACTTCGGTACAAGTCGAGTAGTTGGAATCTACTCGCGAGATAGGCTTGGGACACACGGGTTCGGTTGAGTGATGTGAGATCACTTTAGTAATGAAAATGAGACTAGGCAGGGGCTAGGGCGCAGCAAGAGAGAGTCTTGTGTGCGCAGCCCTGCCCGTGTCGATTGAGGACCGATCCGTGTGCGGCCCTGCTGAACAAGTATTGAACGTACCGAAGGCATATCGGATATATGGGCCCCGATAAACCGATGTAGCCTAAACCTCCGGGCGTCGAGGCATAGCACACCGATTTATAGGTGTAGGTTGAGGGCAGCAAGGTGGAAATCTGCCAACGGGCATAGAGAGATGCTCCGTGTGGGGAACCTCCTGCTCGTTTCGGTGCGACCGGTTCGACGTTTGGGCTGTTGGGTGAAAGGTTGTCCCGTACGACATCGAGTGAGCGTGCTGTGCAGCTCCACGGGTGGGCGTACGTGACGTGCTCTTTGGGTTTTCCCTGCAGGTGTATATCGAGTCGATTCGCCGTCCCTCGCGGTGACGAGTACTGCTTGTTCACTGCGTCGTAACGTAGACTAATGGATGAAATATGTTGATTCAATGATGCTGATTGATATAATTGTATTGCTACATAAGTGCCACCAAACACTGCTTACTAAATTTCAGATTTCATGAACTGTTAACTTGTTGCTAAAAGATGAACTAAGGATGAACTTGTAGGCGTGTCGTTTTGCTGAAATGCTACCAACCTATGTCTTGGTATACCTCATGTAGAGTTTCATGCTTAGGTGAGTCGGTTAAGCCTTGCTGAGCCTTCGTGCTCACGGTTGCTGCTTAAGTGTTTTTCAGGTGAGGAGCCACCCACGGACTCGGAGTACGAGTCCACCGGCGAGGGTTACCCTCCGTCGGGGACCACGGCTGAGTGGGAGCCGTACACGCCGCGCTGAGCTGAGACGTGCAGCTAGTGTGGGTTGCCCTAGGGCTGGGCAACCGACTTTTGCTAAATAGGCGGGCGTGAGTTGTATAGTGTAGTCTTCCGCTGTGTAATAGAACAATAATTGTAACTGAAGTTTGTACTTGTTTGTACAGTTTCAGCTGTTTTTCCCATGTAATATATTGTGTTCTTATGACGTGTGCTGTCGGGTGTCGCATCGCGCGGCACCACCCTCTGCGATCCTGGATGAGCGGATTCCGGTCCGCCACAGCCTGGTATCAGAGCTGCAGTGGGGATAGCACAGTACTAAAGGACTGCATTATGGGAAAAACTTAGGTATACGGTGAGGAATCGGTAGTTGCCCAAGTAAGGACTGTATTAGCATAGTTACTTAAAGTGGCAAAGACTAACTTATGTGTTATAATTCTGAATTTCAATTATGTAACGACGCACCTACGCTCTGGTAAGTATGGTAAGGAACGCCACCGAAAGCGGTTCAATTTCGGTTAGCTCTCCCTGACGAGGAACGTGGTTCAGGGATTGATCTCACAGCTTGGTGTGAGACGTCAATATGAACCTCTTGAACTCTTCATGTTCCTGAAGTCATATGAAACGCTGATCCCTAGCGTGCATTAGGCAAGTAAGTGGAGACCCCATCGCGTGGTCAGTAACGCGAAAGTGTGTTCGTCTGGAAATAGCCCAGGAGGACATACGCAGCGCTTGCCATCGGCGTGCCCTGCAGGGCAGTAGGTGGTATCTGTTGGGTTGATGACATTCCCAACCGTGACGACCCGTTCATGACATACTCGGGTTCCCCGTCGTGTGGTGTTGAAACACGATCACGTACCTTGAGACGTGACCTAACTCAAGGACGGCCGTATGACAATGATACGGGCGTTTGTATTTACTTTCAAATATGGAACTGCCTGAAATGAATAACCATTGAGTGCACCATTATTGTGTGGTTTTCTGCAGGTACTAACCACGTATGTATCCGTGTAGAAAACGTGTGCGAGAGACCGTTTAGTGCCACATTTGAGACGTATATGCCGGTATGATCCGGGTAGGATTTTCTTTTGTGAGGAACGTAGTACCGAGATATGGTAGGCATATGCATGAGTATAATGATAACGAAAAATTAAAAAAATCTATAGGTTCAACAGTTAGGACCCTGGTTGGGTATAAGAATGAGATAGGGATGAGTGTAGTTCCAAAAAGACTGAAAAACAGAGTGCTCGGTTTTGGGGACAGCAAGTTTGCTGATCTTCAACAGGGCATAACTCACAGGTCTTTTAACCCAGGGAGGTGTGCTATATAGCTCTGGGAAGGTATTCAAGTACTCTACAACTTTGTTGTAGACGTCCAGAGCTGAAACTCGCCTTAAGATGGCTGAAATCCCAGAGGAATGTAAACTGTCCAGAACCAGGGCAGAGTAAAACATCCTCTGAACTGATCTGTTTTTTCAAATATAACTCCCAGTAGAAAAATCTAAAATTGTCATATAATCCATCCTTAGAAAGAGTAGAAGATGTTTGACATCTTTGCAATTCAAAGTTTCTGAAGTTTCAGCACAGAATTTAGTGGAAATCAGGATTGGAAACAGCCACTTCCAAGGGAGGTGCTGTTAAAATTCTTCCAGAAATTCTGCTAACTTTGAATTAACATAACTTTTTAATCAAAGCTGATCTGGGGGCAAATGAGTACTCGTTGGAAAGATACTGAAGTTAACTTGAACTTTGGTATTCAACTTGAGTCATGAAAATGCCCAGAACCAGATCAAAACTTGGAATAGGTAGCAACTGGTCATTCTGACAGAAGAATGACAGTTGAACTCATTGAAAAGGGTGTTGTACCCTAAGGGTGTTATACGTGATGACAACGCAATAATAATGTCTCGTAGAGACCAAACCCAGTTATGGTGAGCTTCCAAAGAGGGGGTTCATCAAGTTGGATTAAACTAACTTGTGTTTGGTCTGGTAATGGTGTAGCTTGTGCAAAGTTATTACATTATCTGCTTACGAGATATTTCGCATGTTTTGTTGTCATAATGTTTTTCCGCCCAGTTCTATTGGACTGCATGCAAAATGTTGCGGGACTGATGGTTAATGTCGTATGGTTGCAGATGGTTCGTACTAGGACCACGCACGAGGTTGGTGGCTCTAGCCAAGGTGGAGGCGATGACTCCCAGCCACCGGCCTACGACAGCACCCCGCAGCAGCAGCCACCACCGCCGCCTCCGCTTACTCTAGCGGATGTGATAGCAGCATTGGTGGGAGGTCGTGAGGAGCAGACCGACCTGCTCCGCACGATCGTGCAGAATACGTCCCAGGCGGGAGGACGTCAAGAGCGAGGGCCTCGTGAGCCCCGCGAAGTGTCGTACTCGGATTTCATGAGTACGCACCCTCCAGTGTTCACCGAAGCTGAAGAACCACTGGAGGCGGACAACTGGCTGCGGACTATCGAGTCCAAGTTCGGGCTGCTCCAGTGTACGGAGCGGCAGAAGACACTGTTCGCAGCACAGCAGCTCCACGGTGCCGCTGGTGCATGGTGGGCGAATTATGTCGCCTCACGTCCGGCTGGCCATGCCGTGGAATGGCAAGAGTTCCGGGAGGCGTTCCGCGCCTATCACATTCCTCCCGGAATAATGAAGAGAAAGTTCCAAGAATTTTTGGAACTAAAACAGGGCGGGAGGAGTGCCCACGACTACTCCCGTGCCTTCAACCATCTGGCGCAGTATGCGTCAGACTACATCTCCACGGAGGAGAAGAAGAGGGAGCACTTCTATCGGGGGTTACATCCCGAAATGAAGACCCACCTCGTACAATGGAACCGCGGCACATTCAACGACCTAGTCAATGCCGCCATCATGCAAGAGGACGCTCAGCGGGAGTTAGCAGCTGAGCAGAGGAAGCGTAGCGCTCCACCTAGCAGCGGTGGGAGTGGCGCTCCCCAGAAGTACCGTATGGTGTATCGGACACCATCCGGGCAGCAGTGGCAACCACCGGCGCGACCGCAACGGTTCGGGGGACGTCCCTTTCAGGCACCTCCGTTCCGTCCGCCGATGCCACCACCAAGACAGCAGCAGCAGCAGACGGTACCCCGGGCGTTTCCACCGCCACAACGCGCCCCAGGTTTTCGTCCACCGATCAGCGGGGGACCGCCCCGTTTCACCTGCTTCACGTGTGGCCAAGCGGGCCACTTTGCGAAGGACTGTCCCCAGGGGCAGCAGAGCAGCGGGCAAGCCTAGCTCCAGGGCGGTGCTCGAGGCCGACCTCCGGTGAAGAAGGTTGGTCAGCGGACTGGAGGCGTCCGCAACCTCGACAATGAGGACGCCCCAGAGGGAGACAACGTGCTGGCGGGTACGTTTACTCTCAACCATCAAGCCATCGTCATATTATTTGATTCTGGTGCAACCCACAGCTTTATAAGTGCATCCTATGTGGCTAAACACCAATTGCAAGTCTTCCCAACCGACTGCACTTATATGATCTGCTCACCGGGAGGGAAGATTTCAGCTAATATGATGATTCCAAAGGCACCTTTGTGCTTAGGTGGGAAACTATATCCCACCACCTTGATAATCCTTATGGGACAAAAGATTGATGCAATCTTAGGGATGTCATGGCTGCAATACCATGGCGCTGTCCTAGAGACTCGGACACGGACGGTCCACTTGAATTCTCCATTCCACCGTCCGCATTCCATGATGTTAGACACGCCAGTCCGGGAAGTTTTAGCAATTAATAATGCTGAAGTTCTCAAGTTAGAAGACATCCCCGTAGTCCGGGAGTATCCTGATGTGTTCCCGGATGATCTTCCGGGCATGCCACCTGAGCGGGATGTCGAGTTCAAGATTGAACTTGCACCCGGGACTACGCCCATATCACGGAGACCATACAAGATGGCTCCAAATGAGCTGGCGGAACTGAAAGAACAGCTCAATGATCTGTTGAGCAAGGGTTTCATTAGGCCGAGTTCCTCGCCTTGGGGATGCTCGGCGCTATTCGTGAAGAAGAAGGATGAGACCCTGAGGCTGTGTGTGGATTACCGGCCGCTCAACGCTGTCACCATCAAGAATAAGTACCCACTGCCCCGTATTGACATCTTGTTTGATCAACTTGTGGGGGCAAGTGTATTCTCAAAGATGGACCTTCGCTCTGGATATCACCAGATCAAGATCCGGGCGGAGGATATCCCGAAGACGGCGTTCTCGACGAGATACGGCTTATACGAATATCTCGTCATGTCCTTTGGTCTCACAAATGCTCCAGCCCATTTCATGTATCTCATGAACTCGGTGTTCATGCCGGAGCTGGACAAGTTCGTGGTAGTGTTCATCGACGACATCTTGGTTTACTCCAAGACCGAAGCTGAACATGCCGAACACTTGCGGATCGTTCTTCAACGATTGCGAGACCACAAACTCTATGCCAAGTTCAGCAAATGCGAATTTTGGATCAGCCAAGTGCCGTTCTTGGGACATATCATCTCAGCTGAAGGCATTGCGGTTGACCCAAGTAAAATAGAGCAAGTGCTGAAATGGAAAGCTCCCACTTCAGTCCATGAAGTCAGAAGCTTCCTCGGGTTAGCGGGATACTACCGGAGATTCATTCCAAGTTTCTCCAAGCTCGCTAAGCCGATGACAGAGTTGCTGAAGAAAGGGACAAAATATGTTTGGAACACGGCGTGTGAAGGAGCGTTCCGAACACTGGTGAAGCATCTCACAACAGCCCCGGTCTTAGCTCAACCGGATACAACAAAGCCCTTCGACGTGTATTGTGACGCGTCCGGTATTGGGCTTGGCTGCGTGTTGATGCAGGAAGGACGCGTGGTCGCTTATGGCTCACGCCAACTTCGGAACCATGAGCAGCACTACCCGACTCACGATCTTGAACTTGCTGCCGTGGTGTTGGCGCTGAAAATGTGGAGGCACTATCTCCTGGGGAACTTGGTGCATCTCTACACCGACCACAAGAGCTTGAAATACATTTTCACCCAGAAGGAGCTGAACATGAGGCAGAGGAGGTGGTTAGAACTGATCAAAGATTATGAGATTGAGATCCATTACCACCCCGGCAAGGCGAATGTGGTTGCCGACGCGCTGAGTCGGAAATCGCATGTCCATCACCTCACCATTACACCGGTGGAGGAGGAAGAGCCAAGTCTATACTTGGTTCCTTATGGATCGCTGTACAACCTTGCCCTCATCCCTACTATTAGGGAGGACATCATTGCAGCTCAGAAAACGGATAAAGGCATGGCACATCTCCGGAGACGGATAGACATTGGAGAAATTAAATGTTTCCGGAAAGATGGTGAGGGGACGTTGTGGTTCAATGACCGCATAGTCGTACCCCGAGATATGGAGTTGAGGAAAAAGATCCTCGATGAAGCTCACTTGTCCAAATACTCCATTCATCCGGGCAGCAACAAAATGTACCAAGATTTGAAAAAGAAATTTTGGTGGACACGGATGAAGCGGGAGGTAGCTAAGTACGTATCCGAGTGCGATACGTGTAGACGAGTGAAAGCTGATCACATGAAGAAAACAGGGCTGTTGCAACCCCTGAAGATCCCGGCATGGAAATGGGAAGATGTGAGCATGGATTTCATTGTGGGATTACCCCTAACAGCCAACAAGCATGATTCCATATGGGTAATCGTTGATCGGTTAACCAAGACGGCTCACTTCATTCCGGTGAATACACGTTACAATGCCGGCAAATATGCGGAGCTATACATAGCGAAGATTCTATGCCTATACGGGGTACCCAAGACCATTGTCTCAGATCGAGGTGCATTATTTGTATCTCGCTTTTGGGAGCAGCTACACGCTGCATTGGGTACTAAGTTGATCAGGAGCTCCGCCTATCACCCTCAGACCGATGGTCAGACAGAAAGGGTGAATCAAGTCCTGGAAGACATGTTGAGAGCATGTGCCATCCACCATGGTAGGAACTGGGATGATCACCTACCATTGGCGGAATTCTCGTACAACAACGGTTATCAGGCAAGTATCAAGATGGCACCTTACGAAGCTCTCTACGGTCGTAAATGCCGCACCCCATTAAATTGGTGCGAGTCCGGTGAAAGGGTCACATTCGGAGTTGATGTGGTGAACGACGCCGAAGAGCGCGTTCGGACAATTCGAGCCAATTTGAAGGCCGCTCAATCCCGACAGAAGAGCTACGCTGATAAGAGGCGTAGGCCGTTGCACTTTGACGTTGGGGAACACGTGTACCTCCGCGTGTCTCCAATGAAGGGCGTGCACCGATTCGGTGTGAAGGGGAAGCTCGCTCCCCGTTTCATTGGACCCTACGCTATCACCGAGAAGTGTGGACCAGCAGCGTATCGATTGGAGCTACCGGCATCTCTGGCTGGTGTCCATGATATTTTCCATGTTTCACAACTGCGAAAATGCTTGAAGCATACAACTGCTGTTCCTACCGAAGACATCGGCGAGCTGAAACCGGATTTAACATATGATGAATATCCGGTGGGAATTCTTGATGAGAAAGCCAGGACCACGCGTAGCAGAACGTTGTGGTTCTACAAGATACTCTGGAGTAACCACACCGCCGAAGAAGCGACGTGGGAGAACGAGGAGTTCCTTCGCTCAAATTACCCGGAGTTCATGGCTTCTCAACACGGGTAAGTCCCTATTACATCGCTATCTCTTCTTTTATAATCTCGGGACGAGATTCTTTTAAGGGGGGAGGGATGTAAAAGCCCAAGAAATGGGACTTGCAAAAACTTTTCTTCACTTCACCACACCTCAGCTCTTGTTGTGGATGGCTGGTAAGGGATGGGAGGAGCAAGTAACCTTTATCAAAGAAGTGGTTAGAGGGGAAACTTACACTCTCACAACATGGGAAAAAATTTATACACATGTGATCACACATGAGAGTGTGTTTCCAAACTGTTGCATTCAAACTCAGGATTTCAGCAGCTAAACCAAGTATCAAAGTGCATAATTGGATTTCTCAGGTCCAAATTAGTGGGGAGGCAAAGTTCAGAAATTTTCAAAAAGATGTGCTACCCATTTTTCCAAAAAGGGTCCAAATATGCCAAGAATTCAAATATTTATTTGAATTTGGGGGAAATGAGCTCAACCATACAAATGTAGGTCAGTTTCAAACTCCAAATATTTGGATTCATCTCTGGCTAAGCTTTGGAGATCTTTTGAGGGGTGGGGGAGCACTGACAAGTGGGTCCCACATGTCATTGGGAGGGTTAAAATGGCACAATAGTTAACAGCCTTAAGGGCTAAGTCTTGCACTCGGAACAGAGCCGAGGCTCCACGCGACACGCCGTGAAAACGCCGGACGCCACCTCCTGCTCTCCCCTCGCGCGCTGGCGAGCTCCTCGTGGGGGCGCAGTAATTCCCAGCCGTGCCCCAGCTCGCCACGACCCCGAACCGACCCCCAGTCACCGCCCTCTCGCACGACAAAACGCCGAGGAGCCGCCGCTGTGATCGACTCACTCAGGAGCGATCGTCCCTCGTGTACCAACGCCGGCAGCGCAGCAAACATATATCCTCAGACCTCCCACGCACTACCCGCATCACTTCCGGTCAAGTGAACCACTACCCACCGAGAGAAACCACGTTTTCGTGGCCGCCGGTGAGAACCGAGCAAAGGTGCTCCCGTGGGCAGCTCACACCAACCAGTTTCACGACTGAGCAAGAGCGCCCCAAGGTGCGCCAACTCCCTGCGCTGCTCCTCTCCAAATTCCAGAGCAATCCGTGCGACGTAGCTTCGGAATTTCAAGTTTTCCCCTCGGACGAGGAAAACCGGACCGCGGGTAAGAACTGTGGAAATTTACGCTCAATTCTCGGTTAAAGTTGTTCATTTTGCGCACACCAGAACTAGAGAGGATAGGGAACCTTTTCCCTCCACAACCCTAGCTAGAAACGCCGTAGTTACAGCTAATTTCGAGCTTTTCGGTCGGCGGCCATGGCGGGAACACGCGGGCGCACGGTGACAACCGGTTTGCCGTCGTTTCCGAGCCAGGTTGAGGCCACGCCGAGATTTCCTGACCTCCACTGATGCTTTAGAGCGGATCCGCCGAGCTTTTGGCGGGCTGATGTGCTCGGGCGGCGGTGCCGATCATCACCGAAGGCCGCGGCTCGTCGCCAGCCTACTTCCGGCCACCGGCAGCCCGAGCCAACCCCATAGACTTGTTCCCCGACCCTGAAAACCCCCAGGCGGCGAGTCTCCGGCCGAGAGGTGGCCGGGAAGCTGAGTCCGGCGAGCTCCAGTACAGCGCCGGCGAGGGGGAGGCGCGGGAGCGAGAGGAGGAAGAAGACCCACCGGGCCCACGTGTCAGCAGCTGAAGATTAAAACCCCGGATCAGCTGTGGCGTGTGATTCCATGTGGTGGCGCGGGAAGGGGTCTGTGGCCCCCGTGTGGCGCGAGTCCGGCGGTTGACACGTGTAGGGTGGACCCACAGGCAGAGTTTGAACTTTTCCCGAATTAATTTGAATTCCAGAATTGGTTCAAACTTTGGAACTGCATAACTTTTGCTAGGAAGCTCCAAAATTAGTGATTCAAATTGGGTTGGATTCATCTTGCATAGCTCTGTCCAGAGATACAACCCAATTTGTATGAAACCCATTAATTAATTCTGGAAAATTCTTTAAAGCTTTTCAGCAAAAGAATTTTAGAGGGAGTTTGGTTCATCCAAAAATTCCCAAATTTTGCCAGAATGTTCTTTAAGACATTAGTAAACCCCTGTAATAGTTTCAGACCATTTGGAGTTGAATTGGTCAGAGCAATTCAAATTTGAAGGTGCTGTGTTCATTTGAATGCAGAAACATTTTCAGAGAATTTCCAAAACTTGGAAATTCAATTCTGGGCAAACCTTGACTCCAAAAATGCTAGGAAAATTCATGCAAACTCTATGAGCTATAATAGAAATTGTAGTTCATTAAGTTGAGCATGAACAGGGGTATTACCTCAGAATTAATTCTTCCTTGCTGATTTGCCAAGAGAATTATTCTGGGCAAACCACTCCATGAAAAGTGCTAATGTTTGGTCCAGAGAGTTTTCTTGTGACAAGGAACTCACACAAAAATTCTCAGCTCTATTGGAGCTCTAGATCACCCCTGTCCTGTTTACCCACTTAAGGGATTAAAATGGAAAAGGGGAAAACCACTTAGCATTTAACCATGTGACTAAGTCCAAGCCAAACCACCAACACCAGTTCATATTTAAATTCTTAAACAAAGTTCCAGGTATTAGAGGCTGGTTATTAGAACCAATAGTATAAGTCTTACTCTAAACTCACTTTTGCATATAAATTAACATGTAGTATTTCATTAACGTGTAGCCGTTGAAGAAGAGACTCCGGAAGTGCTGGACTTCCTCCTTCCGGACGAAGAACTAACTCCTGACCAGCAGCAACAAGGCAAGCCCCGGTTTGCATTAACCCTTTTTAAAAGTTTTACTTTGTTTACATGTGTCATGTGAAGTATGATTGTGCATTAGGTATAGGGTGAATGAAACCCCACTTGCATAACCAAAGGTTCCTAAAAGAGTGAGGGTAGTGTCAAGGACCTCGAGTAGACAGGCTATGCTTAATGAGTCATAGGACTTCGGTACAAGTCGAGTAGTTGGAATCTACTCGCGAGATAGGCTTGGGACACACGGGTTCGGTTGAGTGATGTGAGATCACTTTAGTAATGAAAATGAGACTAGGCAGGGGCTAGGGCGCAGCAAGAGAGAGTCTTGTGTGCGCAGCCCTGCCCGTGTCGATTGAGGACCGATCCGTGTGCGGCCCTGCTGAACAAGTATTGAACGTACCGAAGGCATATCGGATATATGGGCCCCGATAAACCGATGTAGCCTAAACCTCCGGGCGTCGAGGCATAGCACACCGATTTATAGGTGTAGGTTGAGGGCAGCAAGGTGGAAATCTGCCAACGGGCATAGAGAGATGCTCCGTGTGGGGAACCTCCTGCTCGTTTCGGTGCGACCGGTTCGACGTTTGGGCTGTTGGGTGAAAGGTTGTCCCGTACGACATCGAGTGAGCGTGCTGTGCAGCTCCACGGGTGGGCGTACGTGACGTGCTCTTTGGGTTTTCCCTGCAGGTGTATATCGAGTCGATTCGCCGTCCCTCGCGGTGACGAGTACTGCTTGTTCACTGCGTCGTAACGTAGACTAATGGATGAAATATGTTGATTCAATGATGCTGATTGATATAATTGTATTGCTACATAAGTGCCACCAAACACTGCTTACTAAATTTCAGATTTCATGAACTGTTAACTTGTTGCTAAAAGATGAACTAAGGATGAACTTGTAGGCGTGTCGTTTTGCTGAAATGCTACCAACCTATGTCTTGGTATACCTCATGTAGAGTTTCATGCTTAGGTGAGTCGGTTAAGCCTTGCTGAGCCTTCGTGCTCACGGTTGCTGCTTAAGTGTTTTTCAGGTGAGGAGCCACCCACGGACTCGGAGTACGAGTCCACCGGCGAGGGTTACCCTCCGTCGGGGACCACGGCTGAGTGGGAGCCGTACACGCCGCGCTGAGCTGAGACGTGCAGCTAGTGTGGGTTGCCCTAGGGCTGGGCAACCGACTTTTGCTAAATAGGCGGGCGTGAGTTGTATAGTGTAGTCTTCCGCTGTGTAATAGAACAATAATTGTAACTGAAGTTTGTACTTGTTTGTACAGTTTCAGCTGTTTTTCCCATGTAATATATTGTGTTCTTATGACGTGTGCTGTCGGGTGTCGCATCGCGCGGCACCACCCTCTGCGATCCTGGATGAGCGGATTCCGGTCCGCCACAACACCCGTGTAATCCCATCTATAACTCACGAGTAGATTCCAACTACTCGACTTCTACCGGATGCCCTAAGCTATTTAGCACGGCATTATTCTACAGCGGTGACCCTTCCTACCCTTAAATCCAGGGTTCATTTGGTCATGGATTTGGAGTGTAAAACATCCTTGACCTAATGCACATACAAACTTAGACCCATAGTAGTGAACAAAGGGAAAACTTTAAAAACAACTTAAGTGCAAACCGGGGCTTGCCTTTGTTTTGCAGGGGACTTATATATATATGAAATTCAGTCAGTGAAGACCATTTGAGGCTTGATCAATTGCTTTCCTCCTTCCTTGATCTCCACTCTAATGACTTCAAATCCTTCACGTAGATGCTACACGCAATGAATATGCATATATGTTTGATTGTAAAAGTTTTGCTAACAAGTGCTAAGGACAAGTTTAAAACTGGAACTCTGTTTAAGAATTTAAAATGAAACTGGTGCTAGTGGTTTGGGTTTGTGTCTAAGCAACATGGTAAAGTGCTAAGTGTTTTCTCCCTCTTCTATATTGATCACCTTAAAAGGTTAAACAGAACAGGGGTGATCCAGAGCTCCAATGGAGCTGAGAATTATCATGTGAGTTTCTTGTCACAAGAAAGTCCTTTGGACTAAAAATTAGCACTTTTCCTTGAGTGGTTTGTTCAGAACAATTCTCTAAGAATTTAATCAAAAAGGAATTAATTCTGAAGTAACTCCCATGTTCATGCCAAACTTAGCAAACTACAATTTCAGTTATAGCTCATAGGGCCTGCATGAATTTTCCTAAGATTTTTGGAGCTAAGAATTTCCCAGAACTGAATTTCCAAGTTTTTGGAAATTCTCTGAAAATGTTTCTGTATTCAATTGAACACAGCTACTTCAAATCTTAATTGCCCTGATCAAATCAACTCCAAATGAGCTGAAATGTTTTTCTAGAGAATATTCTAGCAAAATTTGAGGATTTTTGGATGAACCAAACTCCCTCTAGAATTCTTTTTCTGAAAAGATTTCAAGAATTTTCCAGAATTAATTAATGAGTTCATACAAATTGGGTTGTATATTTGGACAGAGCTATTCAATGTGAATCCAACCCAATTTGAATCACTAAATTTACAGCTTCCTAGCAAAAGTTATGAGGTTCTAAAGTTTGAGGGAAAATCTGAACTTGCTCTCTGTTCTATTTATTTCCAATTTTTAGAGACATAAGAAATTAACGCCACATTCGGCCAAGCAAATGAGTTTCAATGCTTCTGAAAATTTTACTGGAGTTCAAGTATTTTTGGAAGAATCTCCTGCCCAAATTTGGGAAGTTTCCAATACACAAACTTCTGGAAAAATTCCTACAATATTTCCTTTATATGAATTAATGAGCCAAATCCAGGTATTTTCATAAACATTGGGCTGTACCCTGGATACTAATCCTTGAGAGGAATCCAACAAAATTTATTTCACTATTTTTGGAGCTTTCTACACAGAGTCATGCATTTTCCAAGTTTGAACAACTCTCTGTTTGATTTTAAACAGAATAGTCAAACATGGGGCCCACGGGTCAGGTGCTTCTTCAACCTCTCGCCAGAGCCCGCGGGTGCACACCGGCAGAGACTGTGGCACGCCTCGTTCTCCCTCATTTCTCCAACAAATTAGCTCCGGTTTCGCCCTACACGATCCATGGAACGTGGCGCAGCTGCCGGGCCAAGTTTCCCCGCATGAAAACGGACGGAGATGGGTCGGCGTCGGCGGGGCGGCTTGGGAGCTCGGCATCAACGTGTTCCGGCGTGTCCGAAGCTCCTCCCGGTGAGCTACGATGCCCTAGATCATCCCTAGTGGTCGAGGAACGTGGAACGAAGATCAACTTTCACAGAACATGGCTGCAAACTAGTCGTCACCGTGGACCGCGACAGTTTTAGCCTCCGGCTGCGATTTCTCATCGCCCGGGGCGGAGGAGGGGCAGTTTGCCTCGTGCTTCGGCATGGAAGGGCGCTAGGAATCCTAGTAGCTGTGGTTTGAATTGTAGAACGAATGATCAAGCGATTGGAACTAATTTCAGAAATTTGCTGAGGTCGGTTCTTCACGTGCACCGGCGCCAAAAACCAAATTCCGGCTAGCCGGCATCGGGGACGAGCAAGGATGGTTCGGGAGGAGTAGCTACATGTCATGGCGCACCTTAGGGCGAAGTTTGTTTTGCCGGTGAGGCACTGGAGTGACCGGAAGACGAAGAACAGTGAGGCAACGTTGTATGGACTGAGGAGAAGAAAAAAAACCTTCGTGCGCCAACCCTAGGACGCCGGAAGCTGCTATTTGTCGTGCTGAGGAGGTGAAGGAGGAGTTCTTTGTGTGGTTTTGCAGCTCAGCCGGCCTCTGCCCACCCAAGTTCCCTGGCTCCCGATCGATCGACCGACTGGAGCGGCTGCGAGCAGCTCTGTTCCGCTCATGTGGGAGGAAGGGGCAGAGCCTCGGTATGTTTTGTACACGAAGGGATCGACTCGCCCGCTGATAAGGACGCTAGCCGGTCTCCAGCACGATGAATTTTCAAGAGGGGATGGCATCGGCCGCAGCCCTTGGTGGCGCCTCGCGATGGTTTGCTTCGGGCTCGGGTCTGAACAGAGGAACAGGCTTCCTTCGGGTGTAAGTCTCCTCCCAATGACATGTGGGGTCCACCCCTCTTCTTATCCCCCAAAACTCTCACAAATATCTCCAAATTTTGGCACATTGCAAATTCAGCTATGAAGAGCTCAAATTCAAAGTCCAATTGGCAATTGGTCAAGTTTTACTTCAGTTTCAAATTCGAATTCAAATTTCATGGAAATTTACAAGTCTCTTTGATATACATATCAAAGCACCTCCGAATGTGCTCAAAATTTGCCTTCCTCATAATTTGGACCTGAAGAATTCAAATATTCCCTTTGATCCTTGAATTGGACATTGCAAATACAAATTTTCATACAACAGTTTGAATTTCCTTTTTGGAAATGGCCTTCTTCTCTTTGAAGTAAATCCTTTGATTCAAACTGAATATTTAAGTCCTCTTTTGTGATGACCCATTTGAATTTGGGTGAAACACTTTGGTTTGCTCCTAGCCCATGCTTGATCAATCTTGGTCCAAAACTGAACCTCAAGTTCAGTTTGAATATTCCCCTCAAATTTGAATTCGAAGGTGATCTCAAATAAGGCTTTGAACAAATGGTATATGAGCTCAAAATCTCTCCAATTTTGGAACTTAAACTCTTTAATACCTGAGGACTGCAATGGTCATCTCACATATATGCTTTTGGACAAGCTAAACATGAATCCTTTGCAATGGTTCAAATTTGGGTTTAAATTTTCCTCCCCTCTACTCATAGAGAATGTGCACATGACTTAGACTTTTGGGAGTGAAATTCTTTCCCTTGGTTAACACGTGTTCAGTATGAGCTAAAGAACATTTTTGCTCTCCCCACATGTCCATGTTTGAGTTTATCATTTCATGTGACATAACTCAAGTCATTCCCTTGCCTTAACATGTTGAATTCAGCATGAACTCAACATGATCATAATCCATTCCTTTTTAGCTCACCCTCAAATCAGAAAGTTGCCTCCATAATCTCCTCAATTTTAAATGTATGAGGGTCCATGTATATACAAAAGTTTGGTGGCAATTTGATCTGAGCCTTTGGGTCTAAAGACCTTACATCTATTCTTTCTCATCCACATGTATGATTACACATGAGTTTAAGTTCCCCTTGGTCCAACACATTCAAAGGCATGCTTGAACCCATGTAGTTGCACCTCATGTATACCATCCCATGAAATAAAGTTTTTTTTTGTAAGTCCTATTTTTCATGAACCAGAAACACAATGGTGTTCAATCATTCGTTTCTTTGCATTCACATTTTTGGGACTTTTACAAGATCTGTCCTGGTTCAAATGTTATGAGATGTCAAAGTTGATAGCATTTTTGGAGAAAATTGGACAGCACCTACCTGCTTTAGGTACTGAATTGATCCAAGAATTCCAGTTAATTCTACACCCAATTATACAAAGATTTCTGTTACAAAGTTGTAACCCATCTCTTAAACTTTTCATAACTACCTTATTTTCTATTTTTGGATTTTTATGCAGGAAGTTATGCTCAATTTACAGAGAGTTACAGAGAGTGTTTGCTCTGCCCTGTTTTCTGGACAGTTTCAACTCTACTGCATTTTTCGATTGGTTAAGTGATGAAACACCTCTGGACCTCAACATAAAAGTTGTAAAGCTCTTCCAAAGATTTCCATAAATGTATCATATGACCCTAACCTCGAAATAAATCAACCTCTAACCTCTGATTAACTTCAGCCTTAATTCAGCTGAAAACAGGGGACTCTGTCCTTAGTATCCTATAAGTTGAAAACTTGTTAACTTTGAATATCCTGATTAAGGGAAGGAGTTACATCAATTTTTAGTACTGTGGATTAAAACTTTCAAGTTTTACAATGCAGTTTCTCATTTAGTGGGGTGTGACGTCGATGCGTAACCCGAGCAGGTCGGTACTACATCCTCACAAAGAAAAACCTATACCAGACTTAGCCGGCTTCGTTAGTTCAGTGGCACTAAACGTCTCTCGCACACGGATGCTACACATCTACCGTTTAGTGGTCAGACTACCTGCAGATAAATCAAACAATCATCAGACTTGGCTGCACACCGAGCCCGGTATCCATACAATTCGTACACCCGACCATCATCACTCGCCCGGATGTTCTCAAGCCAAACACGCCTTGAGCTATGTGTTCACATGACTGACCATGTGACGGGGTCTCCCAAACTGCCCAAAGCATGCTAGGGACAGACGTTGCTCGAATACCCCAAACGACATGAAGAGTCATAGAGGATATTAAAGCGGGTTGGGTTACCTGCCACCCGTGGGGCTCCACCCTTCAGCTTGTGCGCACTGGTGGACAGCGCTTACGTGCACCCCCAAGACATAAAGCGTCCCGAGATGCACGATTTTCCGATATAAGCAAATAGGTTAGTATGCCACTTTCTATACACTAATAACATCCTTATATGGGCTACTAACTCGTTCCTCACTGGATTTTTGAAAAAGATGACCTCTATAGTGCGTTAAACCTCAAGCGAGCTCTGATACCACGCTGACATGACCCCACGCTCTTGTCGAGCCAGGATCACGCTGAGGGGTGCTGCGTTGCACAGCATTGGATAACGCACGTCAAAGATACAAAGCGGAAGCAAAGTTTTATTACATAAACCAGTTTATGAACATTTTTACAACAAAACAGTCCAGTCCACAGTCACGGCGTAGACTATGCATCGAGTTCACGTTCAGCCCGTGAACTTGTCCCCGCTAGCACGCAGACACACTAACATGGCGGCGTGCACGACTCCCACTCGACGGGGTTCCCCTCCTGGGGTTCTGTCTCCTCCTCGGGAGTCCCTTCCTCTTAAAGCCCTGCAAAAGCTTCAAACACAAGCAGTGAGCATGATGGCTCTGCAAGTCTGACCCGTCTCCCCTATACATGAAATTTCTTCATGAATGGTTTTTGGGTACATGAGGTAAAATAAGTTGCGAAGGACTCGCCTAATTAGTTGACCCTTACTTTCAATGTTTTATCAGCAGGTGGTGGAGAACCTTACGCTAAGGCACATGAGAGAGCCACAATCAAACAAGAAATGCATTTCTGTCATGTACTTTGCTAAAGTTGAAAAGAACTTTAATTAGCTTTAAACTACAACAAGACATTAACAAGCAAAGTATATCTTTCAAATCAGCAAACTTTTAACATGTATCTAGCCTGTTCTTTCTACGTCATGGTACAGCGAACAAGTGGTACTCACTGACCGTGAGGGACGGTGATTATAATCGATTTACATCTGCAGGGTTACCCGAATAACCCGTCACGTATGCCCGTACTCGATGTTGCCTACAGCAACCATCACGGACGTCGTACGCAACAACCTTTCACCCGTTAGCAAAATATTGAACCGTTCCTATCGTCCCGAGCAAGAGGTCTCTGCACGCACATCCGCAGTGCCGCCAGCCGATTTACACCTCGAGCTCTCAACCTATCCTCTGAACGACAGGCAATGCCTCAATACCCAGCTACCCGAGTTACATCGGTTTCCCGGTTCCCATATAGCCGGTAGGTCTTCGGTACCGTTCTAGCTTGTTCAACAGGCCCGCACACGGCTCAGTCCTCAATCGACACAAGCGGAGCTATAGCACCCAGGCCCCAAAGTTCTGCTGCCCTTACTCTCCGCTCAGTCTCATTTTTCTTGCCATGTATTTCATTTGCTATCTTTACCCGAGCCGAGTGCCTCTAGCCTATCCTCGCGAGTAGTTCCAACTACTCAACTTGTATCGAATCCTACACTATCTTAGCATTGCAGTAACTAAACGGGGTTTTCAAACCTAATCCCATCCCAGGGTTTTCTTGGCTATGCATTTGGATTTCAAACAAGACTCTAATGCAACACTTTATTGAGTGCTCAAAGTAAGTTCTTGAAACAGTAAAATTTTGTAAAAAGGTTAATGCAAACCGGAGCTTGCCTTGCTGCTCTTGGTCGTAGGCTAGCTGCTCTTCTAGAGTGACGAAGTCTAAGACTTCGAGTTCCTCCTCAACCTTAGCGACTACATGAGGTAACATGTATATGTATCAATTTAAATGCATTTGAATTGAATTTAAACTTGTGAAGACTGTAAGTCTTACTAGACAGACCCAATGACTCTGAAATTTTCACTGTGGTTTGGTTACAACCTAAACAGAGACTTGGCCAAGTTTTATTTGCAGCAAAGCTCATTTGAGCTCTCCACAAATAATTATGTACTTGAACTTAATTGGAGCTCTTAGGGTGTTCTAGGGATTTTCATGGAGCAAGCCATGATTTTCTGAAAACTAGGTTTCCATAGGGTTCTAATAGAGTTGGTCTCACTTAATTTGAAGGTTCCTAGCTAAAGATATGAGCTAAACAATTTCAGAGAAATTCTGAAAATTTTTCTGGACATTTTCTATTTTCTCTGGAACAGTTTTATTAATCACACCATTAGGTGGACCAAATGAGCTCAAATGGATCTGAAAGTTTTATGGTAGCTCAAGGATTTTTTGGTTAATATCCTAGCAAAATTTCAGAATTTTCCTACAAAGGGTTCTCTAGTTAAAATTCTAAATAGTTTAAATATTGAAGAATTAATTATGGAGAAATAAGGATTTTCATAGGGTGAAACTTGATTTGCTGGAAACTACTCAGAGATCTAAATCCAACAAAATTTGGTTCAGTCGATTTGGAGCTTCCTAGCCAAAGTTGTGTGGGTTTGAAGTTTGAACTAAAACTGAAAATCGGGAAATGTTTAAAACACGGCACGTGGTTCCCATGCACAGTGCCTTCGTCTACCTGCCACCAGCGCGCGACGTCCAGCGACGGGGTGTGGTTCGTTCTCGACCGCTACTGCCTAATTTGTTATGCGGTTTCTTCCTACATGATCCTTGGAGCACGGCGCACACGCCAGGCACCTTCTCGGACCTCGACATTGCCGGAAACCTAGTCGGCGACGGTGGAGGCGGAAGAGGACTTCAGGTCCGACGGTGCTAGCTCGTCTCGGCAGTGAACATGATCAGCCAATGGGTCGCAAAGCACCACTGGGGTACGGGAAAGCTAATCCTGCCCTCCTCTTGGCCGGAGATCGCCGTGAAAGTAGACTTCACCGGCGACCCGAGCCGTTTTCACCGGCGATGGCCAAATTCCGGTGCTCTGCTCACTGGGTCAATCATCACCGCTAGGATTTGGCTGAAGTAACCGTGAGGTGCTACTCTAGCTTCAGCTCGACCCGGATTATAAGTGATCAAGTGATCGAGGTGAATTTCGAGTTTTGGTTCTCAGTGTTCTTTCCGGTGATCATCGGGGAAAGTTGAAATTCCGGCTAACCGGCGCTAAGATGGACCTAGAGAATTCGGGAGAGCTACAAGACTTGGATGCTAACCTCAGAGACGCATTGGTCATGCTGGAGAAGCTTTGCGCTGCTCGGGCGACGGCGTCGAGTTGGAGGAGCTCTCGGGTTGACAGAGAGATGGAAGATCTGCTCGGACAAGCCTTAACGAAGCTGATCATGAGAAACTGAGAGCTGTAACACATCGAGCAAGGATCGGTGGTGCCGTTTGTGGCCTCAACTCGCGGTGGAAGGCACTGCTTTGGCCGGTCGACGGCGAGGTGAGGCGGTGGGGCTGTGCGGCGATCAGCTCGGTGTTCTCGGCGCTGGAAACATCGAGGCAGTGGAAAGATGGGCTGCTGCTGGTGGCAGCTCACAGCTAAATAGCTGGGGACGTTGGTTTGGGGCGCTGATCGGCGACCAGGAGGTGGCAGCGGTCGGCAATCGCCGTGGCGCCCGCGTGGTCGCGTGCAGGAACCGAGCTGCGGTGACATCAGTCGGTTGAAACACTAGTGAGGCTGACATGTGGGTTCCACTCCGGTTTTAACCTCTGAAATTGAATTTTCCCCACTGCTATAAACAGTAGAGACCCAATTAACCCTGGTCATTTGAATTATCTACCCTCTGGCCATTTGAATTGGATAGAATTCAAATTGGGGTTTGTTTGAATATATTTTCAGCACATATGCAGTTTGAAATTCAAATAAAGTTTGAATTTGCTAAACTTAGCTCATGTCAAGATCAACTCCAAATGGAGTGAAAATTGGTGTTTGAGCTCACAAAATGTGCTGAGTAAGAATATGCCTCCCACTTTTGAATTCATGGGATGGAAATAGTTTGAATTTGAGTTCAAACAAGCCCTCTTTCTAGTTATACCCAAAAAGACTTCAAAAAGGTTTGACTTTGGATGAAATTTGGCATGAGCATTCCTAGCAAGGTGTTGGAGTTTTTCACAAGCTCAGCCCCTAGATGATGCATGTGGGAAATGCCACTTTTGCATTTTGTGAATTTATTCTCTAATGAGTATGTTGATGATGTTTACTTGCTCTTCAAATGTATTCATCAAGGTTCTTCAAATGAAGTGTGTGTGTGGTGATGAACACTTTGAATATGTGCCAAAAACTTAGGCCCTTACATTTTGCTAGATAGATGGATGTGACGTGTAAATATTTTGCTTCCGCAGTTGTATACTCTGTATTTAGATGTAAACTGAAGGCTTGTACTACTTGTACATACTCAGTTGTTGTTTTCTATGTAATGCAATGTGTCCCTTTTGATGTGTGCTGTCGGGTGTCGCATCGTGCGGCACCATCCTCTGAGATCCTGGGAGTACGGATCCCGGTCTGTCACAGATCCTTACTTTCAGTTTAATAGCAGCAGATTATTATGCCTTAGGCAGCCCTCACATCGGAAGTCCACAATCAAACAAGAAATGCTTTCCTCCGATGTGGTGTTGCCCAAAGTGGAATATAAACTTAGTGAGCTCTACAACTATAACATACATGGTTGGCAATACAATGAGATTAAGAACTTCACATCAGCAATGATTCATCTTACTTCATCTGAAAATAATTACTATGTCACAACTCAGTGGACAAGTGGTACTCATATAACCGCGAGGGACGGTGATTCGAATCAGTACACACTCAGAACACACGATACATACACCCGCCTCGAAAGACTCACAATAGAGCTCTTTCTTACGTTGTATGCAGCAACCTTTCACCCGTCACTCCAATGCCGAACCAGTTCTGCCGACCCATCAGAAGGGCCACTACCCGGAACACGTCGAAGTTGCTCCGCTAGCGGGTTTACACCTCTGACACCATCCCCCAAAGGACGGCCGTATAAGTTTCGACATGAGAGTACCCGAGTTATATCGGTTTCCTGCACCCCATAATTCCAGTATGCATCCGGTACTGTTCAAACTTGCTCAGCAGGGTGGCATACGCATCGGTCCTTAACCGACACAAACAGAGCTACAGACACACAGGCCCAACGTCCTGCTGCTCCTACTCTCTGCTCGGTCTCATTTCTTCTCCAAAACTTCCATTCTCTAGAATCATACCCCGCTGAACCAACATCCTAACCTCGCGAGTAGCTTCCAACTACCCGACTTGTACCGGATCCTATACAACTTAAGCCTAGCAGAAACTACACGAAGGTAACCTGTTCTACAAATTAACTCCAAGGGTTTGTGGGTCATGCATTTGGAGTATCAATCACCTTGACCTAATGCACAATACATACTAGACCCATAAAAGTGATACAAAGTAAAATATAAGTAAAAGCTGTTAATGCAAACCGGGGCTTGCCTTATGTTGCTGCAGGTTTAGGTTCTACTTTACAGTTAGTATCTTGGCGACGATTTAATCTTCAACTTGCTGATCCGAGTCGAGTTCTTCGTCGAACTCCTTCGTCGCATTTCCTACCGACATGAATATGCACAGTTTGATGTTGCAAGTAAAGACATTATAAAACAACAGTGTTTTAGGTCTTAAGCATGGCTTAGACCAACTTATAAGTGAGTGAAGAGCTCTGTTATTGACAAAAATAGAGAACTTGAGCTGGGCAGTAGATGTTTGGACTGAATTTCAATAAGTTATATCTAATGGACATAAGAAAGGTAGTGGAAAGAACCAGCAGAAACTTGAGACGATGATCTCAACTTGCTCTGAAATTTTTACAGTGGTCCATAGATCATACAGGGGTATGGCTTGCAAAATTTCAGACAAGGTTGATGTAAGATGTAGCCTAGGGAATTTTCTGAACTATTTGGCTTCTCTGAATTCCTATGGCAATTATAGTGTCTTTTCATGCTCAAAATTTGTTTTTTTCAGAAACTTTGGAGTCTCATGAGTCCATATGACTTGGTTTCACCATTTTTGGAGCTTCCTACACAGAGATATGGAATTTAGAAGTTGGGGCTAAAAGCTGAAAAATCTTTCTGTTATTTTTCCTAATTTTTAGAGACATACAAAATTGAATCAACATTTGGCCAAGCAAATGAAGTCCAATGCCTTTGAAATTTTTACTGGAGTTCAATGATTTTTGGAAGAATGTCCTGCCCAAATTTGGGAATTTTCCAATAAACAGAACTCCTGCAAAACTTCCTACAACATTTTCCTTAAATGAATTAATGATCCAAATCCATGAATTTTCATAAATATTGGGCTGTACCCTTGGATAGTACTCGTTTATAGGAATCAAATAAAATTTATTTCACTTTTGGAGGTTCCTACACAAAGTTATGGCTCTCCAAAGTTTGAACCGAATTAGGAAAATCTGGAAAAAGTTTAGACACGGCCCATAGGCCCCAGCTGTCATCCCTCATCTTCAACCTCGCGCCAGACAGGGCCAGTGGCGGCTTCCTCCGGCGAGGGTCATCGGAAGGCCCTTCCCAGCCGTCTGGGGGTTTTGAGGGATGGGAAACCTGATGGTGGGGTCAAATCCGGCCGGTGGTGACTGGAATGGCGCCCCCCACAGCAGCAGCGGAGGCCATGGCTCCGGCGACCTCTAACTCTCACAAAAATGGCTCAAACAACTTTGTTTTTCTTCCTACAGCACCGTGGTGGAACCATAAGCCTCGTCATGCCCCTCAGATCATCTCAAAAATGGCTTCAAACAAGAGTTCATCGGCGACCTAGGGCCAAAACTGGCGGCGGCTCGAAATTCTCGAAGAACAGTGCCAAATCTTGATTATTTTCGATGGTTTTTGATCCTAGAGGAGCGTGAGAAAGTCTAGAACATGTTTGTATCTCGGAACAAGCTTTGGTTGAGTGATTACTACGAATTTTGAAAGTTTGTGCAGCTCGGTTCTATGAATACACTTTCAGTAAACAGAGAAATTCTTCCTCTGTAGTGCACGAAAAGAGGAGGGGTTTTCACCGGAGTGTAGAGCAGTCCGGGGCGCCACTTTTTGCTGTAGAAGGTTAGCCACGATACAGCTCAGAACGTCCGGCCGCTGATGATCAGTGAGGCACGACTTTGCTCGGATCTTGCGGAGGAAGAACGGAGTGGCAGCGATCGAAGGAGGCTGGGCACGGCTGGTGAGGGTTGGGAGATGTCGAGTGGAGTCCGGCGCAGCTCCTGCACGGCTCAGCTGGGCGCCACAGTGGCTGGAGGGTGGCCGGCGCTGAGGCAGCAGAGAGCGGCGCCGTTTCTTGTCTGCTGTGCGAGCGTGTGAGCAACAAAGGAAGGAAGACTCTTCGGTTGATTTTGAGCAGAGGAAATACACTTGAGTTGTGCAGCCCTGACGTGATCAGAAAATAGACTGCCTTCGGGAGCAAGTTACAAGCAGCTCGGTGGAGCTCGTTCTCTCCCTCGGTGTCACTCCCACACAGAAGAGAAATCAGATTGTTCTCTGTTCTCAATGACATGCGGGTCCCACCGGTAGTCTCCCCCCCTAAACAACAATGGCTCCCAAATTCAAATTCAAAATCCACAGCAAATTCCACGAACTGGATTTGATTACCGTGAAGTTAACCTTCAGCTGTGTTCAGTTCAAATTTGAAATGCCCGGGGTTGCTGTTTTTGTGAGCAAAAGATCACACCAGGAGCTACTCAATCCCACGAGCTGGTCGCCAGCGCAATGAAAACAGCGAGGAGGTGACCTCCGCTTGAAGCTCGGTTGGTGAGTGAGAGGATCACGCCGTGAGGTGTTGAAGCCAAGAGCAGTCGCCAGCTCGATGCAAGAAGCTGGAGGTGGCTACCCTCGGTGGCACTCTGAGGAGGCTCGGGTGGTGTTCGACACTGAACAGAGAAAGACTTCGGGAGCAAGTTAAAGCGGCCTAATGTCATGTGGGGTCTACCCCCTTACTCTTCTCCTTATCCTCCAAATGTCTCCAAAAGATCTTCATTCGAGAGAATCCCCTCAATCTGATATTTCGGGAGTTTAAACGTGGGTGGAAATTTGAATAAACCAAATCCGGTGTGAAGTTCACTTTCAAATTTGAATTCAGCTCACATTTGGAAATGATCATGTTTAAATCCTTTTTAGTCCACTCTGAAATTAGAATGTGGCCACCATGAATTTCGTCGAATTCAAAGATATGAGGATACATGTGTGCTCCAAATTTTTGGCAGCAACTTGAGGGGAACAATTGAGTTCAAATCTGAATTTAAACTCCCCCTTACATGTGAGAACTTTACACATGGGGTTTAATCCAACCTTGCATAAAAACGTTTCAAATGAAGGTGAGAGCTCGTTTGGTTGGACACCCATGTGCATCATCACGTGTATAAAATTTTTGTAAGTCCCATTTTCATGCATTCCAATCATAACGGTTGTCAACCCTCTGTTTATTGCCTTTACATTTTTGGGACTTTTACACATAAGCTCACGGTTTGTTGATCCATTGTTTTGCAAGTAACGTTGCATAAGGCAACTTTAGGGAGGAAGGGAGATCCGAGCGGGGCAGCACCCAATGAGGGGTGTGAGTCTCACTTTGGAACCCTGCACGCCGCCGGGTTTTGATGTGGTGCTAGTGTGAAGCATCCGCGGACAGGATGGCTTCATTTTTCTTATGGTAGGCTATAGTACGTGAGTGTATTCTTATCTTCCGCTGCAATGTACACTGGTACATTATTTGTAAAATATGACAATAATATGTATTAAAGACATATATTGTTGTGTATGTGTGTTTTTCGGATGTGTGCTGTTAGGTGCCGCATCTTACGGCACCACCCGATGCGATTCCTGGGCGAGCGGCATGACCCCGTGATTGGGTCCGGGCCCTCACAACGACTTCTTCATCCAATGCTTGAATACCTTCCACCCGACAACATCCAAAACTGGGCCAAGCTTAGGGAAACATTCATCGGCAACTTAAAGGGAACCTACGTGCGTCCCGGCAACTCCTGGGACCTCAAGGGTTGCTGGCCGAGGCCATACGAGACCATGTGGCAATACATACGACGCTTCTCAAAGAAGTGGCAATACATCATCGTGGCCTTCCTGTTAGGGATGACCTGCGAGTCCCTTGTGCACAATCTTGGTCACGTCAAGCCAATACGTGCGAGGGATCTCTTCGACATTGCTATGAATCACGCCTCTTGCGAGGAGGCGGTCGGGGCCATGTTTGACAAGCGAAAGCCGAAGAACCCTGACGTGAGGAGCAAAGAGCCACCGTGCATGTGCGACAAGAAGAGGTGAACGAAAGATGGCAGGCGTCAATACCCGGCCAACAGCGGTTCAGATCTCGTCGCGGGCGTCGAATGCCGTGAAGGCAAGAGAGGGGCCATGGGGCAGATGGACTATTTCAAGAAGCTTCTCGAGAAGCCGTGCACCAACCATGCCTACCCGGTAAGGCACGCCCTAAGAAACTGTGCCTTTCTGAAACGCTTTGTCAGCGCAGAGACAGATGCGGCGGGAGGTAAAGGTAAGAGGCCCGCCGAGACGAGTCCCAAGACCGACGAGCCAAGGTTCCCCACGCCGGAGGGCTGCCTCATGATCTTCAAAGGGAGTTAAGCCTACGAGATCCACCGCAGGCAGAAGCTGACAACTCGAGAGATCAGTATCATCTCTCCCGCCATCCCAACCTTCTTACGGTGGTCTGAAGCGACGGTCACTTTTGACCGATAAGACCACCCAGACCACATTCCAAAACCCGGGCGCTTTCCCTGGTTATGGACCCAGTCATAGGCCCAAAACACCTGATCATGGTTCTAATGGACGGAGGAAGTGGTCTCAACATACTTTATGTTGGGACCGTTGAAGCCCTGGGGATCCCAAGCACGATCCTCTGTCCGACACGAGCTCATTTCCACGGTGTCGTCTTCGGCCAATAGACCGTACCGTTGGGGAAGATCTACCTCCCTATAACTTTTGGGGACAAGTCCAACTTCCGCACAAAGACCCTCACCTTCGAGGTCCCTGATTTTGATAGCACTTATCATGCCATCCTAGAAAGGCCAGCCTACACAAAATTTATGGCCATCCCAAATTACACATACCTCAAGTTGAAGATGCCCGGCCCCAGGGGAGTCATCATGGTGGAGGCAGAGTTCTTGCATGCCCTACTGTGCGAGCAACATGGTTGGAATAGGCCGCAGAGGTGGCCACAGCGGCAGCACCCCGCTCGGCTCATCGAGCAGCAGCAAGAACCTCCCCTGACCAACCCTCCATCTGTCCCCCTAAAGACATGAGGATGGTTGACATTCACCTCGGGGGCTCGGCAAAGGCGGCACGGACGACATCCGCACCGCCCGACAACAGAAGAGGAGCGTCGCTCACCTCAGAGTGTAGTCTAGGCGCCGCTAATTGTATCTGTAAGTCTACAAGTTGGGCAGAATCAATATACAGACGCCAAGGCTTGCCTCTCTTTCGCATTTCGGGTTCTTTACGGTCCGACATCTGTCCTTCTCACGACCAAACCAGACCCGACCTCCGGCACCACACGAAATATATACATAGAGAAGCACCGCGCGACAGAAGGAACGAATGACCCCTCGCACGGTGCTTGGGGGCTACCCATACACTAGAAACCCAAACACAACCTTCAATATATATATATATATGTATATATATATATGTATATACATATATATATATATATCCTCCAATTCTCGACCAAGATATCAGAAGCTTTTTCATTCCACCAAAAGGAGAAATCGTGTTCCCCACAATTTACAAGGATAAAACAGAAACCAAGGAGTCCTAACTACAAAGGGGGGTCACTCCTCCTCCGCTTCTTGTCCGCCTCATCCTTGATCGCATCTTCCGGGATGATCTCGGCCAAGGAGTGTAAAAGCCCAAGAAAAGGGACTTGCAAAAACTTTTCTTCACTTCACAACACCACAGTTCTTGTTGTGGATAGCTGGTAAAAAAAGTGGGAAGAGCAAGTAACCTCCATCAAAGGAGTGGTTAGAGGGGAAACTTACACTTTCACAACATGGGAAAAATTCTACACATATGATCACACATGGGAGGGAAATTTCAAACTGTTGCATTCAAATTCATGATTGCAGCAGCTAAAACAAGGAGCAAAGGGCATAATTGGATTCCTTGGGTTCAATTTAGTGGGGAGACAAAGTTTCAATAATTTTTGAAAAGATTTGCTACCCATTTTTCCAAAAAGGATCCAAATATGCCAAGAATTCAAATATACATTTGAATTTGAGGGAGATTTGCCAAACCATACCAATTTATCTCAGATTGAGATTTCCAACATTTGAATTCATCATTTATCAAGTTTTGGAGATCTTTTGAGAAGTGGTAGAGCACTGGCCAGTGGGGCCCACATGTCATAGGACTTAGTTGGCTTAATCCCTAAGCAATGTGATCGGGTTGCACTCCACCGGGAGAAGCACCGAGCGACACCACGGGGGGGGGGGGGGGGGGGGGGGAGGGGGGCGGACGCCACCTCCTGCTGGATTTCATGCGCTGGTGAGCTCCTCGTGGGGGTGCCTTAACTCCCAGCAGAACTCAGCGAGCCACGGCACCGAGAGACGCCGGCCCCTTCCCTCTCATCGCCAGAGAACCGAGACGCCGCCGCCATCGCAAAAACACGCTCGGAGCGATCGCAGCTCGCGCGAAAGCATCGGCAGCGCAGCAAACCAGAATTCCCAGATCTCCCACGCACTCCCCGCATCATTGCCGGTCGAGTTGAGCTACTACAAACCGAGCAAAACAACGTTTTCGTGGCCGCCGGGAAGAACCGAGCAAAGGTGTTCCTGTGGGCAGCTCGGCAGAAGACTTGTCACGACCAAGAAGGAGCAGTTGTGGACGCGCCTAGGCTCCACGCTGCTCGACCCCGAAGCCTGGAACCAGTGACCGATCATCGCCGGCGAATTTCGCAAAACATCTCCAACCGGTGCAGAACTACCCTCGGGTAAGAAACCCACAAATTCCCGACGTATGATTGCTTAGAGTTTATCAAACTGCACACACAGGAGCTAGACTTTATGGCGCCCAAGTTTGCTCCGCAACCCTATCTTAATTTTGGCTGTAGCTAGCGTATTTCCCGGTTTTCCAGCCGCGGTTATGGCGGGAAAGGTCGGGCTCACGGTGACGACTAGGTTAGAGCTCTCCCTGAGCCCTAGCATGGCCTTGTCGACCTTCCATGAGATCTCCCGGTGCTGTAGAGCCTTTCCACCGAGGTTTTGGTGGGCTACGATGGCCGGGCACCATAACTGAAGGGAGTCCGAGCCGCTGCACCGTCGCCAGCTAGGTTAGGGCCACCGCCGACCGGAGCAGGCGGTACCAGCGTGTTCAGCGCGCGAAAGTAGGCCCAGGCGGCGAGTTTCCGGCCGGGAGGCGGTCGGGAAGCCAAGTCCGGCGAGCTGCCGAGGTGTGCCGGCGAGGGGGCGGCACGGGAAAAAGGGCGGGCGCGAGGAAGAAGACGAGCCGGCCGGGCCCGCTCGTCAGTCCCTCGCGGCACAGTGTGGGGATCTTCTGTTACACCGGATCGGCTGTCAACACGTGGAAAAAAAATCCTGTGGCCCCGTGTGGTGCAGCCGAGGTGATGACACGTGGGAGCCGGGCCCGCTGTCAGAAGTTTGAACTTTTCCCGGTTAATTCGAATTCCAGAATATCCCCAAACTTTAGAGCTCCATAACTTTTGCTAGGAAGCTCCAAATTTAGTGATTCAAATTGGGTTGGATTCTTCTTGCCTAGCTCGGTCCAGATATACAACCCAATTTGTATGAAACCCATTAATTAATTCTGGAAAATTCTTTAAAGCTTTTCAGCAAAAGAATTTTAGGGGGAGTTTGGTTTATCCAAAAATCCCCAAATTTTGCCAGAATGTTCTTTAGGACATTAGTGAAAGCCTGTAAAAGTTTCAGACCATTTGGAGTTGATTTGGTCAGAGCAATCCAAATTGGAAGGTGCTGTGTTCATTTGAATACAGAAACATTTTCAGAGAATTTCCAAAACTTGGAAATTCAGTTCTGGGCAAATCTTAACTCCAAAAATGTTAGGAAAATTCATTCAAATTCTATGAGCTATAACTGAAATTGTAGTTCACTAAGTTGGGCATGAACAGGGGTATTACCTAAAAATTAATTCTTCTTTGCTTAATTGCTAAGAGAATTATTCTGAGCAAACCACTCCATGAAAAGTGCTAGTGTTTGGTCCAGAGAGTTTTTCTTGTGACAAGGAACTCACACAAAAATTCTCAGCTCCATTGGAGCTCTGGATCACCCCTGTCCTGTTTAGCCACTTGAGGGGTTAATATGGAAAAGGGGGAAAACCACTTAGCATTTAACCAGGAGGATTAAGTCTAAGCCAAACCACCAACACCCAGTTCATCTTTAAATTCTTAAACAAGGTTCCAGATGTTAGAGGCTGGTTATTAGGACTAATAGTAAAAGCCTTACCGTAAACTCACATTTGCATCTAAATTAACATGTAGTGTTTCATTAACGTGTAGCCATTGAAGAAGAGACGCCGGAAGTGCTGGACTTCCTTCTTCCGGACGAGGAACTAACTACTGACCAGCAGCAACAAGGCAAGCCCCGGTTTGCATTAACTTTTTTATAAGTTTTATTTTGTTTACATGTGTCATATAAGGTATGATTGTGCATTAGGTGTAGGATGGATGGAACCCCACTTGCATAACCAGAATTTTTCCCTAAGAGTGAGGGTAGTGTCTAAGACCTTGAGTAGATAGACTATGCTTAAAGATTCATAGGGCTTCGGTACAAGTCGAGTAGTTGGAATCTACTCGCGAGATAAGTTTGGGACGCACGGGTTCGGTTGAGTGATGTGAGATCACATTAGTAATGAAAATGAGACTAGGCAGGGGCTAGGGCGCAGCAAGAGGGAGTCTTGTGTGCGCAGCCCTGTCCGTGTCGATTGAGGACCGAGCCGTGTGCGGCCCATGCTGATCAAGTTTAAACGTACCGAAGGCATATCGGATATATGGGCCCCGATAAACCGATGTAGCCTAAACCTCCGGGCGTCGAGGCATAACGCACCGATTTATAGGTGTAGGCTGAGGGCAGCAAGGTGGAAATCTGCCAACGGGCATAAGAGATGCTCCGTGTGGGGAACCTCCTGCTCGTTTCGGTGCGACCGGTTCGACGTTTGGGCTGTTGGGTGAAAGGTTGTCCCGTACGACATCGAGTGAGCATGCTGTTCAGCTTCACGGGTGGGCGTACGTGACGTGCTCTTTGGGTTTCCCTGCAGGTGTATATCGAGTCGATTCGCCGTCCCTCGCGGTGAAGAGTACTACTTGGTCACTGAGTCGTGACGTAGATTAATGGATGAAACATGTTGATTCAATATTGCTGGTTGATATAATTGTATTGCTACATGTGTGCCACCAAATACTGCTTACTAAATTTCAGATTTCATGAACTGTTAACTTGTTGCTAAAAGATGAACTAAGGATGAACTTGTAGGCGTGTCCTTTTGCTGCAATGTTACTATCCTATGTCCATTGTACCCCTCATGTAGAGTTTCATGCTTAGGTGAGTCGGTTAAGCCTTGCTGAGCCTTCGTGCTCACGGTTGCTGCTTAAGTGTTTTTCAGGTGAGGAGCCACCCACGGACTCGGAGTATGAGTCCACCGGCGAGGGTTACCCTCCGTCGGGGACCACGGCTGAGTGGGAGCCGTACACGCCGTGCTGAGCTGAGGAGTGCAGCTAGTGTGGGTTGCCCTAGGGCTGGGCAACCAACTTTTGCTAGATAGGCGGGCATGAGTTGTATAGTGTAGACTTCCGCTGTGTAATATAAACAATAGTTGTAACTGAAGTTTGTACCTGTTTGTACAGTTTCAGTTGTTTTTCCCATGTAATATATTATGTTCTTATGACGTGTGCTGTCGGGTGTCGCATCGCACGGCACCACCCTCTGCGATCCTGGATGACCAGATTCCGGTCCGCCACAGCCTCGTATCAGAGCAGCAGTGGGGATAGCACAGTACTTAAGGACTGCATTATGGGAAAAACTTAGGTTACGGTGAGGAATCGGTAGTTGCCCAAGAAGGACTATATTAGCATAGTTACTTAAAGTGGCAAAGACTAACCTATGTGTTATAATTCTGAATTTCTATTATGTAACGACGCATCTAAGCTCTGGTAAGTATGGTAAGGAACGCCACCGAAAGCGGTTCAATTTCGATTAGCTCCCCTGGCGAGGAACGTGGTTCAGGGATTGATCTCACAGCTTGGTGTGAGACGTCAATATGAACCTCTTGGACTCTTCATGTCCCTGAGTTCATATGCAACGCTGATCCCTAGCGTGCATTAGGCAAGTAAGTGGAGACCCCATCGCGTGGTCAGTAACGCGAGAGTGTGTTCGTCTGGAAATAGCCCAGGAGGACATACGCAGCGCTTGCCATCGGCGTGCCCTGCAGGGCAGTAGGTGGTATCTGTTGGGTTGATAACATTCCCAGCCGTGACGACCCGTTCATGACCTACCCGGGTTCCCCGTCGTGTGGTGTTGAAACACGATCATGTACCTTGAGACGTGACCTAACTCAAGGACGGCCGTATGACAATGATACGGGCGTTTGTATTTGCTTTCAAATATAGTACTGCCTGAAATGGAAACAAAACCTTTGAGTGCATCACTATTGTGTGGTCTTCTGCAGGTACTAACCACGTATGTATCCATGTAGAAAACGTGTGCGAGAGACCGTTTAGTGCCACACGTGAGACGTATATGCCGGTATAATCCGGTTAGGATTTTCCTTTGTGAGGAACGTAGTACCGAGATATGGTAGGCATATGCATGAGAATAATGATAATAAGGAAATAAAATCGTTAGGTTCAACAATGAGGACCCTGGTTGGGTAGACAAATTGAAAAGGGAGGAGTGTAGTTCCAAAAGACTGAAAAACAGAGTGCTCTGTTCTGGACAGCAAATTTGCTGATCTTCAACCGGGCATAACTCACAGGTCTTTTAGCCCAGAGAGGTGTGCTATATGGTTCTGGAAAGGTATTTAAGTACTCTACAACTTTGTTGTAGACTTCCAGAGCTGAAACACAACTTAAGATGGCTGAAATCTCAGAGGAATGTAAACTGTCCAGAACCAGGACAGAGTAAAACATTCCCTGAACTGTTCTGTCTTTCAAACATAACTCCCAGTAGAAAAATAAAAAATTATCCTATGATACATCCTTAGAAAGAGTAGAAGATGTGTGACATCTTTGCAATTCAAAGTTCCTGAAATTTCAGCACAGAATTTAGTGTAAATCAGAGTTGAAAACAGCAACTTCCAAAGGAGGTGCTGTTGAAATTCTTCCAGAAATTCTGTGGACTTTGAGTTACCCTAACTTTGTAACCAGAGCTGATCTGTGGGCAAATGAGTACTCATTGGAAAGATACTGAAGTTAACTTTAACTTTGGTATTCAACTTGAGTCATGAAAATGCCCAGAACCAGATAAAAAAAACTTGGAATAGCTAGAAACTGGTCATTCGGACAGAAGAATGACAGTTAAACTCATTGGAGAGGGTGTTGTACCCTAAGGGTGGTATATGTGATGACAAAGCGATAGTAATATCTCGTAGTGACCAAACCTAGTTATGGTGAGCTTCCAAAGTGGAGGTCCATCAAGTTGGATTAAACTAGCTTGTGCTTGGTCTGGTAATGGTGTAGCCTGTGCAAAGTTATTACATTATCTACTTACGAGATGTATCGCATGTTTGTATTGTCGTTATGTTGTTACATCTATTGTTATTGGACTGCATGCAATCTGTTGCAGGACTGATGTTATTGTCGTATGGTTGCAGATGGTTCGCACTAGGACCACGCACGAGGTTGGTGGCTCTAGCCAAGGTGGAGGCGATGACTCCCAGCCACCGGCCTACGACAGCACCCCGCAGCAGCAGCCACCACCTCCGCCTCCGCTTACTCTAGCGGATGTGATAGCGGCACTGGTGGGAGGTCGTGAGGAGCAGACCGACCTGCTCCGCACGATCGTGCAGAATACGTCCAAGGCGGGGGGACGTCAAGATAGAGGGCCTCAGGAGCCCCGTGATGTGTCGTACTCAGATTTCATGAGTACGCACCCTCCAGTGTTCACTGAAGCCGAAGAACCACTGGAGGCGGACAACTGGCTGCGGACCATCGAGTCCAAGTTCAGGCTGCTCCAATGTACGGAGCGGCAGAAGACTCTGTTCGCAGCGCAGCAACTCCACGGTGCCGCTGATGCGTGGTGGGTGAATTATGTCGCCTCACGTCCAGCTGGCCATGCCGAGGAATGGCAAGAGTTCTGGGAGGCGTTCCGCGCCTATCACATCCCTCCCGGAATAATGAAGAGGAAGTTCCAAGAATTTTTGGAACTGAAGCAGGGCGGGAGGAGTGCCCACGACTACTCCCGTGCCTTCAACCATCTGGTGCAGTATGCGTCAGACTACATCTCCACGGAGGAGAAGAAGAGGGAGCACTTCTATCGGGGGTTACACCCTGAAATGAAGACCCACCTCGTACAGTGGAACCGCGGCACATTCAACGACCTAGTCAATGCCGCAATCATGCAAGAGGACGCTCAGCGGGAGTTAGCAGCTGAGCAGAGGAAGCGCAGCGCTCCACCTAGAAGCGGTGGTGGCGCGCCCCAGAAGTACCGTATGGTGTATCGGACACCATTTGGGCAGCAGTGGCATCCACCGGAGCGACCCCAACGGTTCGGGGGACGTCCGTTCCAGTCACTTTCGTTCCGTCCACCGATGCCACCACCAAGACTGCAGCAGCAACAGCAGCAGCAGACGGTACCCCGGGCGTTTCCACCGCCACAACGCGCCACGGGGTTCCGTCCACCGATCAGCGGGGGACCGCCCCGTTTCACCTGCTTCACGTGTGGCCAGGCGGGCCACTTCGCGAAGGACTGTCCCCAGGGGCAGCAGAGCAGCGGGCAAGCCCAGCTCCAGGGCGGTGCTCGAGGCCGACCTCCGGTGAAGAAGGTTGGTCAGCGGACTGGAGGCGTCCGCAACCTCGACAATGAGGACGCCCCGGAGGGAGACAGCGTGCTGGCAAGTACGTTCACTTTCAACCATCAAGCCATCATAATATTGTTTGATTCTGGTGCAACCCACAACTTCATTAGTGCATCATATGTGGCTTAGCATCAGCTGGAAGCCTTTCCAACCGAGTGTTCTTATATGATCCGCTCACCGGGAGGAAAGATTTCAGCAACTATGATGGTTCCAAAAGCACCATTGTGCTTAGGTGGGAAGATATATCCCACCACTATGATTATACTAGGGGGGGGCAGAAGATTGATGCAATCTTGGGGATGTCATGGCTAAGTTACCATGGCGCTGTCCTGGAAACTTTAACATGGACGGTTCACCTCAGCTCCCCATTACACCGTCCGCAGTCCCTCCTATTAGATAATCCAGTCAGAGAGGTTTCAGCGATCAATAGTGCTGAGGCTCTCAAGTTAGAAGACATCCCCGTAGTCCGGGAGTATCCTGACGTGTTCCCGGATGATCTTCCGGGCATGCCACCTGAGCGGGACGTCGAGTTCAAGATCGAGCTCGCACCCAGGACTACACCCATATCACGGAGACCATACAAGATGGCTCCAAATGAGCTGGTGGAACTGAAAGAACAACTCAATGATCTGTTGAGCAAGGGTTTCATCAGGCCGAGTTCCTCGCCTTGGGGATGCTCGGCGTTGTTCGCGAAGAAGAAGGATGAAACCCTAAGGCTGTGTGTGGACTACCGGCCGCTCAACACCGTCACCATCAAGAATAAGTACCCACTGCCCCGCATCGACATATTGTTTGATCAACTTGTGGGGGCAAGTGTGTTCTCAAAGATGGACCTTCGCTCTAGATATCACCAGATCAAGATCCGGGCGGAGGATATCCCGAAGACGGCCTTCTCGACGAGATATGGGCTATATGAATATCTCGTCATGTCCTTTGGTCTCACAAACGCTCCGGCCCACTTCATGTATCTCATGAACTCGGTGTTCATGCCGGAGCTGGACAAGTTCGTGGTAGTGTTCATCGACGATATCTTGGTTTACTCCAAGACAAAAGCCGAACATGCCGAACACTTGTGGGTCGTTCTTCAACGATTACAAGACCACAAGCTCTACGCCAAGTTCAGCAAATGCGAGTTTTGGATCAGCCAAGTGCCATTCTTGGGACATATCATCTCCGCAGAAGGCATTGCGGTTGACCCAAGTAAAATAGAGCAAGTGCTGAAATGGAAAGCTCCCACTTCAGTTCATGAAGTCAGAAGCTTCCTCGGGTTAGCGGGATACTATAGGAGATTCATTCCAAGCTTCTCCAAGCTCGCTAAGCCGATGACAGAGTTGCTGAAGAAAGGGACGAAATATGTTTGGAACCCGGCGTGTGAAGGAGCGTTCCGAACAATGGTGAAGCATCTCACAACAGCCCCGGTCTTAGCTCAGCCGGATACAACAAAGCCCTTCGACGTGTATTGTGACGCGTCCGGTATTGGGCTTGGCTGCGTGTTGATGCAGGAAGGACGTGTGGTCGCCTATGGCTCACGCCAACTTCGGAACCATGAGCAGCATTATCCGACTCATGATCTTGAGCTTGCTGCCGTGGTGTTGGCGCTAAAAATGTGGAGGCACTATCTCCTGGGGAATCTGGTGCATCTCTACACCGACCACAAGAGCTTAAAATACATTTTCACCCAGAAGGAGCTGAACATGAGGCAAAGGAGGTGGTTAGAATTGATCAAAGATTATGAAATTGAGATTCATTACCACCCCGGCAAGGCGAATGTGTTGCCGACGCGCTGAGTCAGAAATCACATGTCCATCACCTCACCATTACCCCGGTGGAGGAGGAAGAGCCAAGTTTATACTTGGTTCCTTATGGATCGCTGTACAACCTTGCCCTCATCCCTACTATTAGGGAGGATATCATTGCAGCTCAGAAGACGGATAAAGGCATGCCACATCTACGGAGACGGATAGACAATGGGGAGATCAAGTGTTTCCAGAAAGATGAGGAGGGGACGCTATGGTTTAATGACCGCATAGTCGTGCCCCGAGATATGGAGTTGAGGAAAAAGGTCCTCGATGAAGCTCACTTGTCTAAATACTCCATTCATCCGGGCAGCAACAAGATGTACCAAGATTTGAAAAAGAAATTTTGGTGGACACGGATGAAGCGGGAGGTAGCTAAGTACGTATCCGAGTGCAATACGTGCCGACGAGTGAAAGCTGATCACATGAAGAAATCAGGGCTACTGCAACCCCTGAAGATCCCGGCATGGAAATGGGAAAATATGAGCATGGATTTCATTGTGGGATTACCCCTAACAGCCAACAAGCATGATTCCATATGGGTGATCATTGACCGACTGACCAAGTCAGCTCACTTCATTCCCGTGCATACACATTTCCATGCCAACCGATATGCGGAGTTATACATTGCCAGGATTCTATGCCTGCATGGTGTACCCAAGACCATAGTCTCAGACCGAGGTGCATTGTTTGTATCTCGCTTTTGGGAGCAGTTGCACGCTGCTTTGGGTACTAAACTGATTAGGGGCTCCGCCTACCACCCTCAGACAGATGGCCAGACAGAGAGGGTGAATCAAATTCTGGAGGACATGTTGAGAGCATGTGCCATCCACCATGGTAGGAACTGGGATAATCACCTACCATTGGCGGAATTCTCGTACAACAACGGCTATCAGGCGAGTATCAAGATGGCACCCTACGAAGCTCTCTACGGTCGCAAGTGCCGCACCCCATTAAATTGGTGCGAGTCCGGTGAAAGGGTCACATTCGGGGTTGATGTGGTGAACAACGCCGAAGAGCGCGTTCGGACAATTCAAGCCAATTTAAAAGCCGCTCAATCCCGGCAGAAGAGCTACGCTGATAAGAGGCGTAGGCCGTTGCACTTTGATGTTTGGGAACACGTGTACCTACGCGTGTCTCCGATGAAGGGCGTGCACCGGTTCAGTGTGAAGGGGAAGCTCGCTCCCCGTTTTATTGGACCCTACGATATCACCGAGAAGTGTGGACCAGCGGCTGCCCCAGCGCCTGCGGGGCGAGGGATCCGGCGTTCTCTTCAGAACAAGCTCTTCCCTTTTCTGATTGCCATTTTGGGCCGATTGGAGTTACCGGCATCCCTTGCTGGTGTCCATGATGTTTTCCATGTTTCGCAACTGCGAAAATGTTTGAAGCATACAGCTGCTGTTCCTACCGAAGACATCGGCGAGCTGAAACCGGATTTAACTTATGATGAGTATCCGGTGGCCATTCTTGATGAAAAACCTGGACCACACGCAGCAGAACGTTGTGGTTCTACAAAATACTCTGGAGCAACCACACCGCCGAAGAAGCGACGTGGGAGAGCGAGGAGTTCCTTCGCTCAAGCTACCCGGAGTTCATGGCTTCTCAACACGGGTAAGTCCCTATTACATCGCCATCTCTTCTTTTGTAATCCCGGGACAAGATTCTTTTAAGGGGGGTGGGATGTAAAAGCCCAAGAAAATGGACTTGCAAAAACTTTTCTTCACTTCACAACACCACAGTTCTTGTTGTGGATAGCTGGTAAAAAAAAGTGGGAAGAGCAAGTAACCTCCATCAAAGGAGTGGTTAGAGGGGAAACTTACACTTTCACAACATGGGAAAAATTCTACACATATGATCACACATGGGAGGGAAATTTCAAACTGTTGCATTCAAATTCATGATTGCAGCAGCTAAAACAAGGAGCAAAGGGCATAATTGGATTCCTTGGGTTCAATTTAGTGGGGAGACAAAGTTTCAATAATTTTTGAAAAGATTTGCTACCCATTTTTCCAAAATGGATCCAAAAATGCCAAGAATTCAAATATACATTTGAATTTGAGGGAGATTTGCCAAACCATACCAATTTAGCTCAGATTGAGATTTCCAACATTTGAATTCATCATTTATCAAGTTTTGGAGATCTTTTTAGAAGTGGTAGAGCACTGGCCAGTGGGGCCCACATGTCATAGGACTTAGTTGGCTTAATCCCTAAGCAATGTGATCGGGTTGCACTCCACCGGGAGAAGCACCGAGCGACACCGCGGGGGGGGGGGGGGGGGGGGGAGGGGGGCGGACGCCACCTCCTGCTGGATTTCATGCGCTGGCGAGCTCCTCGTGGGGGTGCCTTAACTCCCAGCTGCGCTCAGCGAGCCACGGCACCGAGAGACGCCGGCCCCTTCCCTCTCATCGCCAGAGAACCGAGACGCCGCCGCCATCGCAAAAACTCGCTCGGAGCGATCGCAGCTCGCGCGAAAGAATCGGCAGCGCAGCAAACCAGAATTCCGAGACCTCCCACGCACTCCCCGTATCATTTCCGGTCGAGTTGAGCCACTACAAACCGAGCAAAACAACGTTTTCGTGGCCGCCGGGAAGAACCGAGCAAAGGTGCTCCCGTGGGCAGCTCGGCAGAACACTTGTCACGACCAAGAAGGAACAGTTGTGGACACGCCTAGGCTCCACGCTGCTCGACCCCGAAGCCTGGAACCAGTGACCGATCATCGCCGGCGAATTTCGCAAAACATCTCCAACCGGTGCAGAACTACCCTCGGGTAAGAAACCCACAAATTCCCAACGTATGATTGCTTAGAGTTTATCAAACTGCACACACAGGAGCTAGACTTGATGGCGCCTAAGTTTGCTCCGCAAGCCTAGCTTAATTTTGGCTGTAGCCGGCGTATTTCCCGGTTTTCCAGCCACGGTTATGGCGGGAAAGGTCGGGCTCACGGTGACGACTAGGTTAGAGCTCTCTCCGAGCCCTAGCATGGCCTTGTCGACCTTCCATGAGATCCCCTGGTGCTGTAGAGCCTTTCCACCGAGGTTTTGGTGGGCTACGATGGCCGGGCGCCATAACTGAAGGGAGTCCGAGCCGCTGCACCGTCGCCAGCTAGGTTAGGGCCACCGCCGACCGGAGCAGGCGGTACCAGCGTGTTCAGCGCGCGAAAGTAGGCCCAGGCGGCGAGTTTCCGGCCGGGAGGCGGTCGGGAAGCCAAGTACGGCGATCTGCCGAGGTGTGCCGGCGAGGGGGCGGCGCGGGAAAAAGGGCGGGCGCGAGGAAGAAGACGAGCTGGCCGGGCCCGCTCGTCAGTCCCTCGCGGCACAGTGTGGGGATCTTCTGTTACACCGGATCGGCTGTGAACACGCGGAAAACAATCCTGTGGCCCCGTGTGGTGCAGCCGAGGTGATGACACGTGGGAGCCGGGCCCGCTGTCAGAAGTTTGAACTTTTCCCGGTTAATTCGAATTCCAAAAATTCCCCAAACTTTAGAGCTCCATAACTTTTGCTAGCAAGCTCCAAATTTAGTGATTCAAATCGGGTTGGATTCATCTTGCCTAGCTCTGTCCAGATATACAACTCAATTTGTATGAAACCCATTAATTAATTCTGGAAAATTCTTTAAAGCTTTTCAGCAAAAGAATTTTAGGGGGAGTTTGGTTTATCCAAAAATCCCCAAATTTTGCCAGAACGTTCTTTAGGACATTAGTGAACCCCTGTAAAAGTTTCAGACCATTTGGAGTTGATTTGGTCAGAGAAATTCAAATTGGAAGGTGCTGTGTTCATTTGAATACAGAAACATTTTCAGAGAATTTCCAAAACTTGGAAATTCAGTTCTGGGCAAATCTTAACTCCAAAAATGTTAGGAAAATTCATGCAAACTCTATGAGCTATAACTGAAATTGTAATTCACTAAGTTCGGCATGAACAGGGGTATTACCTCAAAATTAATTCTTCTTTGCTTAATTGCTAAGAGAATTATTCTGAGCAAACCACTCCATGAAAAGTGCTAGTGTTTGGTCCAGAGAGTTTTTCTTGTGACAAGGAACTCACACAAAAATTCTCAGCTCCATTGGAGCTCTGGATCACCCCTGTCCTGTTTAGCCACTTGAGGGGTTAATATGGAAAAGGGGGAAAACCACTTAGCATTTAACCAGGAGGATTAAGTCTAAGCCAAAGCACCAACACCCAGTTCATCTTTAAATTCTTAAACAAGGTTCCAGATGTTAGAGGCTGGTTATTAGGACTAATAGTAAAAGCCTTACCCTAAACTCACATTTGCATCTAAATTAACATGTAGTGTTTCATTAACGTGTAGCCATTGAAGAAGAGACCCCGGAAGTGCTGGACTTCCTTCTTCCGGACGAGGAACTAACTACTGACCAGCAGCAACAAGGCAAGCCCAGGTTTGCATTAACTTTTTTATAAGTTTTATTTTGTTTACATGTGTCATATAAGGTATGATTGTGCATTAGGTGTAGGATGGATGGAACCCCACTTGCATAACCAGAATTTTTCCCTAAGAGTGAGGGTAGTGTCTAAGACCTCGAGTAGATAGGCTATGCTTAAAGATTCATAGGGCTTCGGTACAAGTCGAGTAGTTGGAATCTACTCGCGAGATAGGTTTGGGACGCACGGGTTCGGTTGAGTGATGCGAGATCACATTAGTAATGAAAATGAGACTAGGCAAGGGCTAGGGCGCAGCAAGAGGGAGTCTTGTGTGCGCAGCCCTGTCCGTGTCGATTGAGGACCGAGCCGTGTGCGGCCCATGCTGATCAAGTTTGAACGTACCGAAGGCACATCGGATATATGGGCCCCGATAAACCGATGTAGCCTAAACCTCCGGGCGTCGAGGCATAACGCACCGATTTATAGGTGTAGGCTGAGGGCAGGAAGGTGGAAATCTGCCAACGGGCATAGAGAGATGCTCCGTGTGGGGAACCTCCTGCTCGTTTCGGTGCGACCGGTTCGACGTTTTGGCTGTTGGGTGAAAGGTTGTCCCGTACGACATCGAGTGAGCGTGCTGTGCAGCTCCACGGGTGGGCGTACGTGACGTGCTCTTTGGGTTTCCCTGCAGGTGTATATCGAGTCGATTTTCCGTCCCTCACGGTGAAGAGTACCACTTGGTCACTGAGTCGTGACGTAGATTAATGGATGAAACATGTTGATTCAATATTGCTGGTTGATATAATTGTATTGCTACATGTGTGCCACCAAATACTGCTTACTAAATTTCAGATTTCATGAACTGTTAACTTGTTGCTAAAAGATGAACTAAGGATGAACTTGTAGGCGTGTCCTTTTGCTGAAATGTTACTATCCTATGTCCATTGTACCCCTCATGTAGAGTTTCATGCTTAGGTGAGTCGGTTAAGCCTTGCACCTTCGTGCTCACGGTTGCTGCTTAAGTGTTTTTCAGGTGAGGAGCCACCCACGGACTCGGAGTATGAGTCCACCGGCGAGGGTTACTCTCCATCGGGGACCACGGCTGAGTGGGAGCCGTACACGCCGCGCTGAGCTGAGGAGTGCAGCTAGTGTGGGTTGCCCTAGGGCTGGGCAACCAACTTTTGCTAGATAGGCGGGCGTGAGTTGTATAGTGTAGACTTCCGCTGTGGAATATAAACAATAGTTGTAACTGAAGTTTGTACCTGTTTGTACAGTTTCAGTTGTTTTTCCCATGTAATATATTATGTTCTTATGACGTGTGCTGTCGGGTGTCGCATCGCGCGGCACCACCCTCTGCGATCCTGGATGAGCGGATTCCGGTCCGCCACAAGGAGAGCGCAGCCGGAGTGATCACATCCCTAGCCTGTGAAATCCCAGAACTCTATCAAGTGGAGCTGCAAATCGCACCTAGGAAATGAGAGGGAATTTAAATTTTTGAATAAAAAGGTGTAAGCTCCAAGTCTAAAGTAAACTTGCAAAAATTTCGGAACACGAAGATTTAAATCTACAATTTGGTTCTCCACACATCCATGGGTAGCCCGGCAAATTTTCAGATCATTTGGAAAGGATTTCCTATTTGTTGGAATTAAAACAGGAGAAATTTCGAATTTGAATTTAAATCTCAGTTTCAAATCCCAACTTCACCGAAATTCAAATTCGAGTGCACCATTGTGTTCCTCACAGTTCTTTTGGCCTATCCTCCAACTTTGATCAAATTTGGAGCTCATTTGCTATTTTAAAACGAATTGGGGGATAAGAGGGAGATGAGCCGTGGACCCCACCGGACAGTGACACACGTGAAGTCCTACACCATGCTCTGTTTATCTTCACGGAGGGCGCGCCACCTCCCGGCCTCGGCTCCAACCGACTCCCGCGCCCACCACCTCCTGCTCGTGTGCTCCGGTGGCCGAAGCCTAGAAGCGACGCTCCATGACACGTGAACCGTTTCCCCTCTCACCCTCCACCCTCTTCCTCACACAGCCCCAAAGAACACTTACCGCCGCTCGACGCTTTCGGTTCCCCGGCGCCCGGAATACAAGCCTCCTCGTGGCTGACGTTTTGCAGAGAAAAGGACCACCCTCAAGTGCTAAACACGGCCGTGCAACCCTCTCATCTTCTCATGCATCGCCGAGGGAGAATTTTCCCGTTATTTGCTTCGGTGTTCATAGAACCGAGCCGCACCAAAACTAAAAATTCGTAGTGATCACTACACCGAAGCTTGTGCCGAGCTACAAACATGTTCTAGACCTTCCCACGCTCCACTAGAATCAAAAAGCTTCGAAAATCATCAAGTTTTGGCGTTGTTCTTCGAAAATTCTGAGCCGCCGCTGGTTTTGGACCTAGGTCGCCGATGAGCTCATGTTTGCAGTCACTTTTGAGCTGATTTGATATCATGACGGTGATGAGGGATCCACCACGGTGCTCTAGGAAGAAGAACCGAAGCTTTTGAGCTATCCGAGCGCGAGTTCGACGTCGTCGAAGTTGAGCCGCCGCCGCCGCTCATCGCCGACACCTTGGATGAGTTCCCCGTGTGCCTAAAGTGAGAGGCGGCAAGTTTGAGCTCTAGGGGAGGCTGGGAAGGCACTCCTGGCAGACCTCGCCGGAGAGCGCCGCCGCCCGACTGCTGCCGTGCGCGAGGAAGAAGAAACCGGTAGAGTGGGGGTCCGTGCACAAGAGTTTAAACTTTTTCCTCATTTTCAGTTTTAGTTCAAAGTCAAATGCTCATAAATTTTAGTAGGAACCTCCAAAAATTGTCAAACAAATTTCATTGGATTTGTCTCAGTGATTAGGGGTGCATCCTAATTTTTATGAAAATCCCTGGATTTAGCTCAATAATTCAATTAAGAAAATTTAGGGAATTAATTACATGAGTTCTGTTTATTGGAGAATTCCCAATTTTGGGCATAGTCTTCCGCTAAATATGCTTGAACTCCAGTAAAAATTTCAGAGGCATTGGACCTCATTTGCTAGGCCAAATTATGATTCAATCTTATATGTCTCTGAAAATTAGGAAAAATAACAGAAACATGTTTCCAGCTTTTAGCCAATCTTGTCAATTCCATATCTCTGTGTAGGAAGCTCCAAAAATGGTGACACCAAATCCTATGGACTCATAAGACTCCCAAGTTTCTGAAAAACCAAAATTTGAGCATACTAGGACCGTAGAAATTCATTAGGAAGGGAAGGAAGCCAATTCACCAAGGGAATTCTTTAGACCATATTGTTCATCAATTTGTCTGAAATTTTGCAACCCATACCTATGTATGATCTATGGATCACTGTAAAAATTTCAGAGCAAGTTGAAATCATATTCCCCAGTTTTCTGCTATTTCTTCCAGCTTCATAGTTATGTCCACTAAATAGCTACATTAAACTTACTCAAAAACTTCCACTGCTCAAATTCAATTTCTCTCTGTTCCAGCACATATCCAGACCCCACTCTTAAATCTTAGTTGATCTTAACTCTTCTTAAGTCATCAAACACTTTTGTTTTATAATATCTTTACTTGCAATATAAAACTGTGCATATTCATATCGGTAGGAAACACGATGAAGGAGTTCGAGGAGGAACTCGACTCGAAGCAGAAAGTTGAGGCTTAAATCTTTGCCAAGCTACTGACTTTAAATTAGAATCAAACCTGTAGCAACATAAGGTAAGCCCCGGTTTTCATTTAACAGCTTTTAGTTATATTTTACTTTGTATCACATTCATTGGTCTAGTTTGTATTGTGCATTAGGTCAAGGGTGATTGATACTCCAAATGCATGACCCCAAAACCCTTGGAGTTGAAGGGTAGAACAGGTTACAATCGCGTAGTATTCTGCTAGGCTTAAGTTGTATAGGAATCGGTACAAGTCCGATAGTTGGAAGCTACTCGCGAGGTTAGGATTTTGGTTCAACGGGGTATCATTCTAGAGAATGGAATAACTGGAATGGAAAATGAGACCGAGCAGAGAGTAGGAGCAGCAGGACGCTGGGCCTGTGTTGCCGTAGCTCTGTTTGTGTCGGTTAAGGACCGATGCGTATGCCGCCCTGTTGAGCAAGTTTGAACACTACCGGATGCATACTGGAATTATGGGGTCCAGGAAACCGATGTAACTCAGGTACTCTCGTGTCGAAACTTATACCGCCGTCCTTTGGGGGTTGGTGTCAGAGGTGTAAACCCACTAGCGGAGCAACTTCGGCGTGTTCCGAGTAGTGGCCCTTCTGATGGGTCGGTAGAACTGGTTAGGCATTGGAGTGACGGGTGACAGGTTGCTGCATATAACGTAAGAAAGAGCTCTTGTGTGAATCTTTCAAGGCGGGTGTATGTGTCATGTGTTCCGGGTGTGTCCTAATTCGAATCACCGTCCCTCGCGGTTATATGAGAACCACTTGTTCAATGAGCTGTGACGTAGTAATTACTTCCAAATGAAGTGAGATGAATCATTGCTGTTGTGAAGTTCTTAAGTTCATTGCATTGCAAACCATGGATGCCATAGTTGTATTGCTCACTAAGTTAATCTTCCAATTTGGGCATAACCACATCGGAGGAAAGCGTTTTTTGTTTGATTGTGGACTTCCGATGTGAGGGCTGCCTAAGGCATATTAATCTGCTGCTATAGAACCGAAAGTAAGGATCAACATGTAGGCGTGTCTTTATTGCAACATCTTTTTCCTATACTATTAACTCCAGCATGTAGAGTTTCGTGTTTAGGAGTGTCGGTTAAGTCTTGCTGAGCTTTCGAGCTCACGGTTACATTATTAGTGTTTTGTAGGTAATAAAATTTGCTATGAAGATAGTTGTTTGGTGAGACACGGAGACTCACCGGAAACCTTGCCGCTACACTCACCTTTGTGGAAGCTAGTAAGAAGCATCCGCGGGCTGGGCGTCTTCTCTTTTGCATAGCTAGGAACAAAAGTACGTGTTTATGTATTTTCCACTGCATGTACCTTCGTGGTATTATGTTGTAAATGACACTATATTGAGAAATAAAATACTTGTATGTTTACGGTTTCTTTTCGTTTATGCTTTTGGGTGCCGCATCGCACGGCACCACCCAATGTGTATCCTGGAGTGTGGATCCCAGAAGGGGTTCCCCACAGAGCCCCTTCAAATCGAGGGCATGGTAGTGAGAGAGCACGGCCCCTAGCGCCACTCGGGCCCTGCAGAAGACACCGGCTTCCCCAACATCCCACTGCCGACAATCCACTTTGCCGAGTGCCCTGACCACCCGACCAGAGAGCCCGACTCCAGACCGGTCCCCGAGCACCAGGTCACATATCGACCGCCCAGTGCCCCGAAGGCTGGCGAGCTCCAACTGCAGCACCGAGAAATGCTGGGTAACCTGCCAAACCCGTGACTCTACGGAAGCGAGGTCCTTCGATGTAGTTGCCAGCATCGGACCCAGCATCCTGTCGCAAGGGTCCGCCACCAGGCGCCGAATCTTCTCCAGTGTCTGTTCCTTAGCGGAGAGACGAGCATGGAGATTCTCGACATCCCCTCTCTGAGCCTCGACCAAGTCTCTATCGACGGTGATGTGCCCTCGCGTTTCAACATAAGACACACCTCAAAGCCGTCAGACCAGCATGGATGTAGGAAGAAGAAAAAGAAGAAAGGACCAAACCGTGATTTGGTCCCTCGTCCTCTCCACAATGACCATGGCCTCTTGGATTTCCTGGCCGTGGGCCGCCAGCTGCTCTGAAGCCTGAGTCACGCCCCCCTGCATGGCCTCGGCAACCGCATGAAGGTGGGCAAGGTCCACGGACGATGACGCTGCCCCCTCGATTACAACCGTCGCCGCCCGTGCCGCATCCTCCACAGCGACCCAGTGTAACACCCTCAAATCTGTTTCCCTACATGCATACATTTTTCATATGGAGAAACATTATAAAAGAAGTAGAAATGGAGAAAGAATCAAAAAATTGGTGGGGAATGGGAAAAAGATAGCTGAAATGAGTCAATTCCAGTTTGCCAAGGTGTGCTGTCGATACTTTCCAGGGCCGCGGGACACGTGGCGCCTTTGGGGCTCACCCCTGCGGAAGGGATGAGGTCCGACCCCGCGGGACACATGTCGCCTTCGGAGCCCACCCCTGCAGAAGGGATGAGGTCCGGCTCCTCTAGACACGTGTCACCCTCAGAGCTCACCTCCGAGAGGTCCGGCCTCGCTGGACATGCGTCACCCTCGGAGCTCGCCTCCGAGAGGTCCGGCCCTGCTGGACACGTGTCACCCTCAGAGCTCTCCTCTGAGAAGGAGGAAGGTTTGGCCCTGCTGGACACGTGTCGCCACCGGAGCTCGCCTCTGAGGAGAGGAGAGGCCCTGGCCCGCTGGACTCGTGTCGCCACCGGAGCTCGCCTCTGAGGAGAGGCCATGGCCCGCTGGACACGTGTCGCCACGGGAGCTCGCCTCTGAGGAGAGGGGAGGTCCGACCCCGCCAGACACGTGGCACCCTCGGAGCTCGCCTCTGAGGAGAGGGGAGGACCAGTCCCGCTGGACACGTGGCAGGTCCAGAGCTCGCTTCTGAGGAGAGGGGAGGCCCGGCCCCCGCTGTACACGTGGCAGGTCCGAAGCTCGCCTCTGAGGAGAGGGGAGGCCCGGCCCTGCTGGACACGTGGTGTCTTCGGAGCTCACGCTGGAAGTGGCCACGTGGCAGGTCCGGAGCTCGCCTCCGAGTAGAAGCAAGGACTGGCCCCCGCTGGACACGCATCCGTTTCTTCGCTTCCTTCGGACAGAAACTTTTTCATGTGGACATATCACGTTTTGATCGGTTTTTATGGTAAAATTGATCTAGATCTCGAGTCAAGATCATCACCACGTCCACACTTGATCCCTACACCCTTGTTCATCATAAAACCCCATGCAAGCCCATTAAAACATGCAAGAACACATACAAACTGGTTTAATAAAACAGCACCATAGGATTTGCATTCATCTACACCATTGCATCTTAAGTAAAGTTTGTGCATGATGATTGATTGCTGTGAATTTTGTATGTGTGTGGTCGTGAGTAGATGGACAAGCTCAGGAAGCCATCTACGAAGAACTACAGCACCAAGACTTCGAAACGCTTGAGTAACAAGAGCCACGGGAGCAAGGCAAGTGCACCTTGACCATATTGATCCCATGTTTTGAAACTGTTTTGTTTGCGAAAAAGTGTATGCTTGAGTCAACTTGATGGGACACCCTTTTATAGGAGTTTACTAGTTTTGTTAACCATCCTTGTCGCCGGGAAAGTTGATGAGTCGGGTATGGTCGTTTTCACTTTTTGCTTCGCTTAATCCACGGGATATGGGAAGCTGAATTAAAACATGGTTAGCTACTGCACTCATATGAATAATGATAATGAGAACTTGATGAAGTTAATGAACATGAAATCAGGGAGATCTAGGCAAGCTTGGTTCGTGGTTGTTGTTGAATGAGATGGTGGTTTACTTGCCGTAGATCTAAGTACCAGTTCATGCCAGCACATGCCAGGAAAACAGTGCCACCACAAGGCCAAATATGGGTGCGGCTTAGCTGACTAATTAGGTGTGTTGCTATCTTGTTATGGACCGTGGAAGGCGCGGGGAATGGGAGTCGAGAGAGGACTGCCCTGGGAACTGCATGTCACAAGACGGGGCCTGGGGTGGGAGAATGGTGATTCGAGCCTGCTAGTGAAACCTTAGTGAGTCCATACATCTAGCAGCCCCATTGTAAAGGCTATTTTGTGATCTCTTGGCCAATACAATGACAGTTTTGTACTGGTATAATGGAGGTTCGGCAGTCGCCGACGGGTGACGAAATCACAAACTTGTGGGTAAAGTGGTGCCACCTCTGCAGAGTGTAAAACTATCATGATAGCCGTGCTTCCGATCACAAGCACCTGGCCAACTCACATGATTAGAGGTAAAAACTTGGGATGGTTATTCGGTATGGTTATGGTATGGTCATTGGGATTGGTTTCGGGACTGTTTGAGTCATGACATTGAGTTTGGTTTCGGTTATGAGAATATGAGATGGTTATGAATGTTTATGAGTATGAGATGAACTTGAGGAAGGTTAATGGCTGGTTGAGACATGATAAGTGGTGAATTATGATGAAGGAATATTGCTGTTATAACATGGTTATGCTGGGATTAAACTCACTTAGAAATAGTTGCTGTTTTTATCATGTTTATGAAATAAAATTTGCTTGCTGCAATGAGCCTTTTTATTCCTACCTTGTTGTAAGCTACATGTTATACTTTTCCCGCACTTGCTGAGTACGACATGTACTCACCCTTGCATTATCACATAAACATCAGCAACAGGAGAAGAGTACTTCGAGGACCAGGTGGAGTACTAGGCGTGTGAACTACCGTCAAGTTGCTTGTGGTGTTGAAGATGGAGCCGCTGCTATTTAGTTATTTCCGCTATCGTTTAGAGACTTCCACTGCAAGAATAAGATAGACAATCATGAGTGAGACAATTAGTCGATGTAATAAAGTAATTAAACACTATTTATTCGTGGTTATATTCTGAATTCAGTTTGTGGATTACATGTGTATGTGTGATGAACATCCTGGAAACACATATGCATTAACTTGGTTCTGTTTTCGGAACCGGGTGTCACAGATTGGTATCAGAGCCACGTTGACCGTAGGATGCAAGCCTATGTAGAATGAACACTCTAAAACACATCGGTACACCCCTCTAAACTGCTATTTTCGAAAATTGCTTGCTGCTGCACTTTCTTGTCAATTCAGCCACCGCAAAGTGCTATTTGCAGCCCCTCTTTTCTCTTCTTATGGACAGCAACACCTTTGCTTTCTTGCTCCATAACTTCTGAAGTTTTGGAGTTATTTCTTCCTTCTATAAACTTTCTAATGTCCTATTATAAGATGCCGGTAACATGGAGCATCAGCGCCATTTAACACTACATGGACTGCTGACTCACCATGGCGTGCGCCCATGTATGGACCACCCCCGTCACACGGCGGGAACAGCACCAGTTCACATGGTTAAGTTTAGGATTCCCATTAAATAAGCTGTAATAGGAACGTTTAAATCATAGTAGCGTGAATAGGAGTGGTGTGTTGAACTTTTGTGATGATTGCTTGTGTTTGTGTGCTGGTGTGGTATGTGGGACGCTTCAGCATTGTCCATATCCACACATAGTAGAGAGATGTGAGATGTTTCGGCATGTGTTCACATCCTCACATAGGCTGAAACTAATGAAAGAAGATATTTAGATCATACACCTTGATGCATATAGTTGGGAGGGATCAATCTAAACTTCTCTTTTCTATTCTACCCAACTCTCTCTCACACAGATGGTGAGGGAAAACGCCAGCTGAAAAAGGAGGAATGTTCGTGGCAACCATGAACCACAAGAGGATGGCAACATTGAAGTTACTGAAAATCCTAACCCCGGGGCTGATGCAAACAACCTTGAACGGTTAATGGCTATGCAGAACCAGCTCATGCAAACTATGATACAAACTTTGGGACAGCTGCAAGCCAACAACAACAATAATCCTAACCCTTTTCCTGCACCCCCACTACCACCACCGCCACCACCGCCGGCTCACAACAGATTGGGAGAGTTCATGAGGACTTGACCGCCTACTTTTGCGCAAGCTAATGACCCCATGGAGGATGATGATTGGTTAAAATCCATGGAAAAGAAGCTTGCTATTGTTCAGTGCAACGATCAGGAGAAAGTTCTCTTCGCATCGCACCAACTTATGGGAGCAGCCGCTGACTGGTGGGACGCTTTTTGCAATGCTCATGTCAACCAGAAGACTATCACTTGGGCGGAATTCAAGGAGAGTTTCCGCTCTCATTACATCCCTGCTGGAGTCATGATGCTAAAAAGGCAAGAGTTTGAAGGTCTCCGCCAAGGAAAGAAGAGCGTGAATGAGTACCTCAACAAGTTCATGCAGCTGTCAAGGTATGCTCCCGAAGACGTCAACTCGGATCAAAGGAAACAATATTTGTTCATGAGAGGATTGAACAATGAGATCCAAGTTCAGCTGCTCAACAATGATTATGCAAACTTCCAGAAGCTTGTTGACAAAGCTATAGTGGTTGAGAGCAAGATCCGTGAGATCGAGCAAGATGGCAAGAGGAAGATGCCATACCAGCCACAAGGGAGCAATGTACATCCCTGTTTCATGCCCCCAGCTGCACCATAGTAGGGCTCGTCCGCTTCTGCTTTCCGCCCTGCAAACCCACCGCACCCTAATCAACCACCGCAGCAACGTCCTGTTATGCAAGCATCTCGTATACCTTTGCCTCTTGCGCCCCGTCCCAACATGGGCACCTATGCTCGAAACCACCCTCGCCCCAACGTTCCTGCTGTTTTGGGCAATAAAGCATGCTTTTCATGTGGAGAGGTGGGACACTTTGCAAGTCAATGCCTGAAGAAAGGCCTTGGACAGCCGACCAATGCACCAAAACAGAACCCACGGCCGAATAAAGGAGATACGCAAGGTAACTGTGGGCAGCATAACTACGCTCGCGGCAACATGAATCATGTCTCCGCTGAGGAAGCCCAACAAGCTGAGGACGTCATGATGGGTATGTTCCTTGCCAACTCCAACTCAGCCACTGTTTTATTTGATTCTAGAGCATCGTATTCATTCATATCATCCAAGTATGTTGCCAAGTATAATCTGCCCATATCAAACATGAAATACACTATGTTGGTTAATTCTCCCGGTGGAGGGAGATGACTAATATAGTATGTCCAAAAGTAAACCTTAAAATAAGGGGGGTAGACTTTCTTGCCAACCTCATTGTCTTGGATTCCCAAGGGATTGATATAATACTTGAAATGGATTGGTTAAACAAGCACAACGGAGTAATTCAATATGCTGAGAGGAGCGTGCAGTTGACAAATGAGCACGGTACTCGTATTGAGTTCGAGTTGGCCCAACCGGCAACCGAGAAGGCAGCATTGAACCACGTCGAAGAAGCAACATTCGAAAGCATTCTGGTAGTTCAAGAATTTTCAGATGTGTTCCCGGAAGAACTTCCAGGTATGCCACCTGACCGGGACATTGAATTTGCCATTGATTTAGTATCTGGAACTGCACCTATAGCGAAAAGGCCATATAGGATGCCCGTTAACGAACTAGTGGGACTTAAGAAGCAAATTTAGGAGCAGCTAGAAAAGGGTTTTATACGCCCGAGCTCGTCACCATGGGGAGCCCCCGTGCTCTTCGTAGACAAGAAGGATGGGATCCAAAGGATGTGTGTGGATTATAGGTCTCTCAATGAGGTGACAATCAAGAATAAATACCCGCTGTCCCGTATAGAGGACCTGTTCGATCAGGCCCGAATTTTCTTCAAGATTGATCTTCGGTCGGGATACTTCCAGCTGAAGATTAAGCCCTCCGACATAGCCAAGACTGCGTTTTGAACACGGTATGGTTCGTATGAATATACCGTTGTCTTTTGGGTTAACGAATGCACCCGCATACTTCATGTACCTCATGAATAAGGTCTTCATGGAGTACATGAACAAGTTCGTCATGGTTTTCATCGACGATATCATGGTGTATTCGAAAAGCGAGGAAGAACATGAAGAACATTTCAGATTGACATTGCAGAAGCTGTGAGAGCATCAATTGTATGCCAAGTTCAGCAAGTGTCAATTTTGGCTAAAGGAGATATCGTCCTAGGCCACATCATCTCCAAGACAGGAGTATCGGTTGATCCCAGAAAAGTGGGAGATGTTCTGAAGTGGAACCAACCGCAGAATGTGAGAGATATTCAGAGTTTCCTTGGGATGGCTGGATAGTACCGCCGGTTCATCAAGGATTTCTCCAAAATAGCGAAGCCTATGAATGAATTGCTAATGAAGGGAAAAGCATTTCAGTGGACACCAGTGTGCCAAGAAAGCTTTGAGGAGCTCAAGAAAAGACTAACCACAGCGCCGGTTTTGGTATTGCCGGACGTGACCAAGAGTTTTGATATATATTGTGATGCATCAAGACAAGGGCTTGGATGTGTGCTCATGCAAGAAGGACAAGTGGTAGCCTATGCGTCGAGACAACTAAAGAAACACGAGCTGAATTACCCCACACATGACTTGGAACTTGCAGCCGTGGTACATGCCTTTAAGATTTGGAGGCATTATATCCTTGGCCACCGATGTGAGATCTATACGGATCACAAAAGCCTCATGTATATATTCACGCAAACGGATCTGAATTTGAGGCAACGTCAATGGTTGGAACTCATCAAGGATTATGATGTTGGAATCAATTATCACCACAGAAAGGCCAATGTAGTAGCTGATGTGTTGAGCCAAAAGGGAGCATGTCACCAACTCACGGTTCGGGAGCTACCGCCCGAGCTACTCAAGGAGTTCGAACAGTTACATCTCGGGTTCTTGAACGAGACGGAAGTGATAGAACTCAACTCTTCACTGGAACAAGAGATACGAGATGGCCAAGCAACGGATGAGGAAATCAAGGAAAGAATCCAACAAGGCACAGAAAAGGATTTCAAGGAAGACGAGAAAGGCACGCTTTGGTTAGGAAAAAGGATTTGTGTGCCTAATGTGAAGCTCATCCGCGACACAATATTAAACGAGGCACATGACTCACCTTATTCCATACATCCCGGCTGTACAAAGATGTACAATGACCTGAAAACTTGCTATTGGTGGGATGGTATGAAAAGGGACATAGCTGAATATGTTTCCTTATGCGACACGTGCCAACGGGTGAAGGCCGAACATCAAAGACCCGCTGGACTGTTGCAGCCATTGAAAGTACCCTAGTGGAAGTGGGAATACATCAGCATGGATTTCATTGTCGGATTGCCACGTACTCATTCAGGTTACGACTCTATTTGGGTTATTGTGGACTGATTGATGAAAACAGCCCATTTCCTTCCTGTTAGAACCACGTACCGCGTCGCAGAACTAGCCGAGCTGTATATGGAGAAAATCGTGTGTCGCCATGGAGTTTAGAAGAGGATAGTTTCAGATCGGGGTTCTCAATTTACCTCTAGGTTCTGGAAGAAGCTGCATGAAGCCATGGGTACACGGCTAAATTTCAGCTCCGCTTATCACCCCCAAACTGACGGGCAAACTGAGAGGACAAATCAAATTTTGGAAGACATGTTGAGAGCTTGAGCCTTGAAACATGGGCGTAGTTGAGATAGGAGCTTGCCGTATGCTGAATTCTCATACAACAACAGCTATCAAGCCAGCTTGAAGATGTCACCTTTTGAAGCATTGTATGGTAGACTGTGTAGAACACCACTGTTCTGGAATGAGACCGGAGAGAGCCAAGTGTTTGGACCCGAAGTGCTGCAAGATGCTGAAAAGCAAGTCCAAACAATACGTGAGAACTTGAAGTCTGCTCAGTCACGACAAAAAGGTTATGCGGGCAATAGGCGAAGAAGATTGACCTTCGAAGTAGGAGACTTTGTGTACCTTAAGGTATCGCCTATCCGAGGCCAACGAAGTTTCAACGTCAAGGGAAAATTAGCACCTCACTACATTGGGCCATTTAAGATTTTGGGCAAGCGAGGAGAAGTAGCCTATCAACTAGAGCTGCCAATGCACCTCTCTGACGTACATGACGTGTTTCACGTATCCCAACTCAAGAAGTGTTTGAGAGTACCGGAAGAACAAGTACCGATGGATGAACTTGAGCTTCAAGAGGATCTGACCTACGCGGAGCACCCAGTCCAAATTTTGGACGTGAAGAAAAGGGTCACGAGGAACAAAGTGATCCGTTGGTGCAAGGTACAATGGAGCCATCACACGGAAGCCGAAACTACATGGGAGCGTGAGGAAGACCGGCCCCGCTGGACATGTGTTGTCTCCGGAGCTCGCCTCTGAGGAGAGGAGAGGCCCCGGCCCGCTGGACTCGTGTCGCCACCGGAGCTTGCCTCTGAGGAGAGGCCCCAGCCCACTGGACATGTGTCGCCACAGGAGCTCGCCTCTGAGGAGAGGGGAGGTCCTGCCCCGCCAGACACATGGCGCCCTCGGAGCTCGCCTCTAAGGAGAGGGGAGGCCCGGTCCCGCTGGACACGTGGCAGGTCCGGAGCTTGCCTCTGAGGAGAGGGGAGGCCCGGCCCCCGCTGGACACGTGGCAGGTCCAGAGCTCGCCTATGAGGAGAGGGGAGGCCCGGCCCTGCTGGACACGTGGTGCCTTCGGAGCTCACCTTGTCAGTGGCCACGTGGCAGGTCCGGAGCTCGTCTCTGAGGAGAAGCAAGGACTGGCCCCCACTGGACATGTGGCATCTCCAAAGCTCACCCCTGCGGAGATACGAGGTCCTTAGGCGGTTTTTCCTCCTGTGCGCGGTAGTACCCGGTACGGAGGGTACCGACACAATCTTCCCCAAACTTTCCCCACATTTGGGAGGACAAAATCCCCAAGGCTGCTGCACCTAACTGAAAAGATAAGTTGTTAAGATCCAAAATTGAGTTGGACTCTTATTTGAGCTCCAATTGGAGTAGGACTCCTCTTTTTCCCTTATAAATAGAACCCAAACCCCCCTTGGCCGCAACCACGTACCCTTTTTCCCCTCCTGAGTCGGCGACTTGGAGGCCTAGCCCCAACTCGCCGAGTTGTACTCCCTCACCGGAGTTCAGTCGCCGGTAAGCCCGGCGACGAGCCCCGTCACGCCTCGCTGTCGCTGGAAAAGAGCCGACGATCATAAGGGAAGTAAGGTAGGTCTTCGTTACCCATCTTACCACGTCGTCGCTGTTCTACACATCCGTTTCTTTGCTTCCTTCAGACAGAAACTTTTTCGTGTGGACAGATCACGTTTTGATCGGTTTTTTATGGTGGAATTTATCTAGATCTCGAGTCAAGATCATCACCACGTCCACACTTGATCCCGACACCCTTGTTCATCATAAAACCCCATGCAAGCCCATTGAAACATGCAAGAACACGTACAAACTGGTTTAATAAAATAGCACCATAGGATTTGCATTCATCTACACCATTGCATCTTAAGTAAAGTTTGTGCATGATGATTGATTGCTGTGAATTTTGTATGTGCGTGGTCGTGAGTAGAGGGACAAGCTCAGGAAGCCATCTACGAAGAACTACAGTGCCAAGACTTCGAAACGCTTGAGCAACAAGAGCCACGGGAGCAAGGCAAGTGCCCCTTGACCATATTGATCCCATGTTTTGAAACTGTTTTGTTTGCGAAAATGTGTATGCTTGAGTCTACTTGATGGGACACACTTTTATAGGAGTTTACTAGTTTTGTTAACCATCCTTGTCGCCGGGAAAGTTGATGAGTCGGGTATGGTCGTTTTTTACTTTTTGCTTCGCTTAATCCACGGGATACGGGAAGCTGAATTAAAACATGGTTAGCTACTGCACTCATATGAATAATGATAATGAGAACTTGATGAAGTTAATGAACATGAAATCGGGAGAGATCTAGGCAAGCTTGGTTCGTGGTTGTTGTTGAATGAGATGGTGGTTTACTTGCCGTAGATCTAAGAACCGGTTCATGCCAGCACATGCCAGGAAAACAGTGCCACCACAAGGCCAAATATGGGTGTGGCTTAGCTGACTAATTCAGTGTGTTGCTAGCTTGTTATGGACCGTGGAAGGCGCGGGGAATGGGAGTCGAGAGAGGACTGCCCTGGGAACTGCATGGCACAAGAGGGGGGCCCGTGGGTGGGAGAATGGTGATTCGAGCCTGCTGGTGAAACCTTAGTGAGTCTATACATCGAGCAGCCCCTTTGTAAAGGCTATTTTGTGATCTCTTGGCCATACACCGACGGTTGTGTACTGGTATAATGGAGGTTCTGCAGTCGCCGACGGGTGACGAAATCACAAACTTGTGGGTAAATTGGTGTCACCTCTGCAGAGTGTAAAACTATCATGATAGCCGTGCTTCTGGTCACAAGCACCTGGCCAACTCACATGATTAGAGGGAAAAACTTGGGATGATTATTCGGTGTGGTTATGGTATGGTCATTGGGATTGGTTTTGGGACTGCTTGAGTCATGACATTGAGTTTGGTTTCGGTTATGAGAATATGAGATGGTTATGAACGTTTATGAGTATGAGATGAACTTGAGGAAGGTTAATGGCTGATTGAGACATGATAAGTGGTGAATTATGATGAAGGAATATTGTTGTTATAACATGGTTATGATGGGATTAAACTCACTTAGAAATAGTTGCTGTTTTTATCATGTTTGTGAAATAAAATTTGCTTGCTGCAATGAGCCTTTTTATTCTTACCTTGTTGTAAGCTACATGTCATACTTTTCCCGCACTTGCTGAGTACGACATGTGCTCACCCTTGCATTATCACATAAACATCAGCAACAGGAGAAGAGTACTTCGAGGACCAGGTAGAGTACTAGGCGTGCGAACTACCATCAACTTGCCTGTGGTGTTGAAGATGGAGCTGCTGCTGTTTAGTTGTTTCCGCTATCGTTTAGAGACTTCGGCTGCAAGAATAAGATAGACAATCATGAGTGAGACAATTAGTCGATGTAATAAAGTACTTAAATACTATTTATTCGTGGTTATATTCTGAATTCTGTTTATGGATTACATGTGTATGTGTGATGAACATCCTGGGCACACATATGCATTAACTTGGTTCTGTTTTTGGAACCGGGTGTCACACCCAGGCCTTCTTGAGCTGCGCCCGCACCTCAGCCATCTCGGCCTCCGTGCGGCGACGATGATCCTCGCTGTCACGAAGACTTCGTGAGTCCTCAGCAGTTCGGCAAACCAGCTCCTGCCGACAAGGGAGAAACTCTTCGTCATAGTCCAGGAATTCACTATGAGAAGAAGGAGAGGAGAAAAAGGTTCACCAAACCGCTCGAAGGTACGTCCCGCAACTGCCTAAGCATGGCTTCCAGATGACCGCACTGCACTGAGAGACTCGACCAAATGCCAATGAGTTGGGAGCAAAGAGACCCAGGTCTCCTTCTCTCCATCTCCACTCGTCCGGCCCTGGGGCACCGCTGGCTTTGGCCTCAGCAACTCCCGTGCCAAGGGTCGGCAGGCGCTCCGGCATTGGGGGTCGGGTACGGCGCCCGCAGCCACCACCTCACCTTCATCAACGGAGGAACCTGAAACGACCGCAGGACCAGAGACCAGGACGGCCCCACCCTCACTGGCTCAGTCGCCGGCTAGGAGAGCCTCCTTGCCGAGCCTTCGACCATGGCTGCGGCACTAGGAAGTGCCTCGGGCGCGGGAGCGGATCTCCTGCACGAAGGCGCAGGTCAGAAAACCTAATAAAAAAGAAGACGACACAGCAGGAGAGAGAATAAAGTCACCTCCCCAGCTGCTGAAGAATGGCGTATGACTCGCACAATGACATCACACTATCAAAGGAACGGAGAGCGGTAGGTAGCGGAACGAGGGTCGGAGTCGCTGCCGCGATGGCGGCGCGAGACGGAATGACCTGAACCTCCAGCCTTCGACCACCCAAGGACGTGGAGACGCGCTCGACGTGAGCCATCGGTCTGGGCTCGTTTCCCAACTGACCTCCCTCCAACGCTCGACCGCCCATCCGCTGCAATCCCTCACCGAAGGGCAAGGGCTCCCCAACGATCCGAGCACCCGGCGCCCGAGCCCCCATAATGCCAGCATCGTGCCCCATGTAGGGGCGCTCGGTGAGGATGGTGCTCGCCCTCCCCTTAGGCCCCCGATCATGAATGGGCTCGGACGCCTGCTCCACCACCGCCTAGCAGCGGAGGCCGCAATTTCGGCTGCGCAACCGCCACTCTTCCCTGAGTCAGTGTCAGCCTCCGACGGAGACTCCGGGGTAGAGTTACCGACTACCTGTGCCGCTCACCTCAGCTTCTCGCGCTGGATCCAGCGAACCTTGGCCTTGTACTTCTTCTGCTTCCTGGCGGCCTCCAAGGCGGCCCGCGCCACCCGCCTCTTGTGATATTTAGGGACCTTAGGAAGGTTGACAATGCCCCACTGTCCGTGAAGATTCGGAGAAGCCGCATTGAGAGGGGGCGGCACGGGGGAGAAAGACATGCTGGTGTCTGACCCCAGGATCATTCAGAAGTGACAAGACATCTCTTCATAGGAGAGATCCTCGCTTGACTCCCGAGACAGATCATTCAGCCCCGTGTAGAAGTTCAGGGTATGGGGCCGGACGCGAATAGGCAGCACTCCCCGCCTAAGGAAGGTCTAAAGAAGATGGGCGCTTGAAAGGCCGCCTCTCCTCAGATCCCGAACGTACTGAAGGATCGGGTCAAGCCTCCCCATCTCCCTTCTTGGGGTCTCCCACTTCCAGGAGTCTTTCTCCCGAGGAGACATATCCGAGAAAGGTGAAAGGGCGGGGGTGTCGTAATTGATGTAGAACAACTGACACTTCCACCTGATTGGGAAAGGAGGCGGACGCGTGCTGATGATGGTGCCCCCACAGACGGAAGTGGAATCTGACCAGACGACGGCCGCACGCGGAAGAAGTGCCTCACAACACGAAATGGGGAGGCATCCCCATATAGTCCTTGCACAAGACAATGAACAGTGACACTTGGAGCACGCCTTCCGGTGTCAGGCTAAAACATTGCAGAGTAAATACTCTCTGGAACTTTCTGTAAAGTGACCATAACTTCCCGCATAAAATTCAAAAATGGAAAATGATACAGTTATGAAAATTTCATGAGGTATGTTACAACTTTGTAACAGAAAGGTTTGCCAAACTATGTGCAGAATTAACTGGAATTGTTGGATCAAGTCAGTACCTCAAGCAGGGAGGTGCTGCCCAATTTTCTCAAGAAATTCTGTCAACTGTGGCATCTCATAATTTTTGATCCAGAACAGATCTGAGGGCATATAAATACATTCTGGAAAGATATTGATGTTAACTTTAACTTTGATGTTGAACTTCAGAATACACTTCTTTTTCCCTTAGCATGGTCTAAACCTGGGTAGGATGGTAACTGGTCAGCACTGTCAATTTTAGGCAGTGTGTTAGAAATTAACTTGTTGCTAAGTTTGATTCATGTTTTGAAATTTTATGAGTTCAATGACATGTTTTAGTTAGAACTCATTGTTTTACTGTAGAAATGAATACTTGACCTTTTCAAATATTTTTCTACAGATGGTAGCTTTTGTAACAGCGACATGTCGTTAGAAAAACAGAAGCGTGTGAGTATGTAGTGACGACATGAGCACGACGTCTCGGGTGATAAAAAGTGGCTGTAATTTTGACCCAAGAACCATGTATCTTGTATAAAGTTTTTACTTATCAATATATGTGAATGTTGTGCACATGTCTCATTCGCCACTACGATACGTACTGTTTTTCAAGGATTTTTAAGTAAGACATGTGCTGATCATCGCTGTATTGAATTTCAGAATGACTCGCACTAATGCCAACCTAGAGGTTGGGGGTTCAAGTCAGGAGGGAGAAGGCTCCCAACAGCCTCCCGAGACTTCCTCAGGACAGCAGCAGCATCCACAACCACCACCACCGCCAACGGTCACGTTGGCCGATATTGTTGCGGCCATGGTGGGCTCGCACCAGCAGCACACTGAGTTGCTGTGAACTTTAATTGAGAATATGTCTCATCCAGAGAGACGTCAAGACAGAGAGGAACAACAACAGAGTTCCTACTCAGATTTTCTTGCGATGCATTCCCCGGTATTCTTGTGAGCGGATGAACCCGTTGATGCGGACAACTGGCTCCGCACAATGGAAATGATGTTGCTGCTCTGAGTGGGTGAGCAGCAGAAGACCCAGTTCGTGGCCCAGCAACTTTTGGGATCTGCGGGCACTTGGTGGGCAAACTTTTGTGCCTCCCAACCCACCGAGCGAAATCTGACCTCGACGGAGTTCAGGACGACCTTCAGGGCCTATCACATTCCGCCGGGTCTCATGAAGCGGAAGATGCAGGAATTCCTACACCTGCAACAAGGGAGCCGGAACACACTGGAATATCCCGTGTGTTCAACAATCTCGTTCTATATACTTCCCATCACGCCGATACAGATGAGAAGAGGCGGGATTTCTTTACCAGGGGTTGAATCCACTCCTGAAGGACGAGCTTGCCATGTTCAATCGCGGCAGCCTCAATGAAATGATTGATGTTGCGATTGTTCAAGAAGACACCAGAAAAAAGAATTGGCTGCGGCAGAAGAAGTGCAGCATGCTGCAGAGCAGCAGAGAGGGAGGTGGTTCTCCCAAAAAATATCGTATGCTGTATCGCACACAATCGGGTCGACGCTGGCAGCCACCACAGCGATCGGTACAATTTTGCAATTGGCCGTATCCACATCCAGCGCCCTGACCGGCATTACCAGCACCTCCGCAGCAACCGCAACAACAGCAGAAGGCGATGCCACGTGCATTTTGTAGGATTGAGGAGCACGTGAAAAGCTACCAGAGGGGGGGTGAATGGTAGATTAAAACTTTTCGCAGCGGAAACAACAAAAACCCCTCAGCAAAAAATCAATCGGTTAAAGAAACCGTGTGTGCAAGTGTTTTCAAACGTGTTCAACCATTACAAATCAAGTAGAGAGGTAGATAATCAAGTCACGGATCTAATGCTACAAGAATCACTTGAAAACACGAAGTAAAACTTGAGATACGATCAAAACATTAAACGAAGATCAATCTGTTCTACCCGATATAAAACAGATCTGCAACGCTGCAAAGAAACTCGTGTATCTCAAATACTACAGATTAGAAGCTCGTGAAAATTTCACAGATGATAGATAATTGAAATGTGAAGACAACCCAAAAAGAATCACGTCAATCGGATATGTAAAACTCGAGTTATGAATGAAACACCGAAGCAACGTCGGTCTGTCCAGAAACTCGGCGAGAAAGACTTGACGAAAAACAAGTTGAACGAACAAGGCACAAAAGCTCCTCGAAACTATGAACTTTATTCAATAAAAACACAAGAGGAACAGCCCAAAGTTCTCTACCCATGAGAGCTCTGGCCTCCCTTTCTTTTATAGCCAGCCCTCAGGCTAAACAATCCAATCTAGGACTCCTACTCCTAATTGGACTCGTATCCTAACTTACCATAACTGCTCAGGACTCTCCTATTCGCAGATAGAAGCAATCGTGAGACTTCCAAACACCTTAGGAACGTCCTAAACATTCCTAAAACAACTCAAATTCGTGCCTAGCACGAAATCCTATCATAACCAACTCAAATCTTCCATATTTGAGCCATATCCGACTCAGCCTCAGCCTGAGTACGCAATCCAGCCGGTTGGACCTTTCCGACCAATTCTTTACGTCCACTTCTCTTCATCACGCCTTGGAACAATGTTGCCACGTCCATGCACTCCTTGCACACGTGCAAACACCTTCCAACGACGTACACGCAACCTTCATATGCACTGCCCTTGCTCCAAACATGCTGCGCGACCTCCCGATCAACTCAACCACAGCTCCTCCCGAACTTGGTTGTTGGAACCTCATCTCCTCCCTGAGACTAGTCCAAGGATCCCGTCACCAGCCATGTCTTGAACTCAAGCAACACCTGCACATGAATAAACAACCAATTCTTCCGAGCACAAGTCCTCGACTTGACTCACGTTAGTTCGAAAACCACAACACCTTACATGAGCACGTCACATAAGCATGTTGCAAACCATATCAAATGATAACAGCCATAACCACCAAAACACACTACAAACTTAGCAAATTAATAATAAGCAAACCTTCCCATAAAGCAAGTTTGAAACATTGCGAGTTAAAAGCAAAAACAAGACGATGCAGTTCTACGAGTTGAACTTCACGGGAGCTCCCTAAAAACAAGCTCCGGACCTCACAGAAGCTCTCCGGACCTTGCAGGAGCTCTCCGGACCTTGCGTCGGACCTTGCCAACACTTGGTGGACCTAACAAAGAACTTGTCGGACCTTGCCACAGAAGAATGTTTCGGCAATATTCAAAACTTTGAATGTTAATGCTAACTTTTATCCTAATTACCAATGTATTCAGCACACATAGGTCTCACAATCTCCCCTTGATGAATGCATTGGCAACACCAATTAAAATTTGAACATTGGCTTATGAAAAGTTTTGAAAAGCTTTGAAAACTCATTTCTCCCCCCTTTATTAATTTCTCCCCATTTTTAAAAATCAGAGAAGGAAGAAAGTGTATAACATATGCAAAGTGTAAAAAAAATCTCTCCTTATAAATATTTCTCCCCCTTTGGCAATGTATTCAGCAAGGTTCAAAAGAGAAATTTTTAAATGTTATGAGCATATTATGACATATACATACAAAACAAAGCTCATCCAAGTCATACTATCAGGTTACTTACACTATCACATCAATGAGATACATAAAGTAGTGTAAGCCATGCTAGAGATCAAATGTATTTTTCAGTTTAAGCAAGTCATGATCTCCCTTACTCAACTATTTCAAAACCTGAAAACATGACACTTGTTGCTGCATTTTTATTATTCATAATCATTTAAGGCACAAAGTTGATCATATGATATTTGCAAGAGATTATATGCCGCATCAGCCTTATTCTAACCAACCAAGCCAAGTCTATGTCATTTGACAATCAGAAGCTTAAGGACATGGTTTTAGTCATACACAATTCCTTCCAAGTTCATATCTTAGTGCAATGATAAGCAATCTCAAAAGAAGAAGTGCGATGCATGCATATTCTCTTGATCTTTTCTCAATTTTTATTTGAAAACTCAACATGTGAGCTGATCACTTGATTAAATTTTTTATGATTAAAAGCACTTATGAGCACGCAACAAGTTCAAAACAGCAAGAAAGTTCGATCATGACCAGATTTAGTGTATGTAATTATTCCAATTACTAGTCATGGCAAAAACTACAAAATGTATAACATGAGTAATGTAGTAAGAACTTTCAGCCTGTAAAAGGAATCACAAAGTCATATATGTATGAAATACTATGCTTATATTATTTTAGTTTCAGATTCACACATAGACTTTCAAAGTTTCAAAAACCCCCCCTCAATTTAAGCCATGAGGATGCATAACCCCTATTTCACTACGAATGAAACAAAAACGAGTGAAATCCAAAGGTTTTGTAAAAATATCAGCCAATTGTTGTTCGGTATCGACATGGTGAAGCACAATGTTTTCTTTTTCAACATTATCACGAAGAAAGTGATACCTAATGTCAATGTGCTTAGTTCTAGAGTGTTTCATGGGGTTTTTAGCAATACAAATTGCACTAGTGTTATCACAAAACAGTGGAACACTATCTAAATAAACCCCATAGTCCTTAAGTGTTTGAACAATCCAAAGAATTTGTGAGCAAGCGCTAGCCGCAGCTACATATTCAGATTCGGCCGTGGATTGTGCAACTGAACTTTGTTTTCTAGAGGACCAAGCAACAAGTGAATTACCAAGAAAATGACAAGCACCCGAAGTACTTTTCCTATCAATCCTACAACTCCCAAAATCAGCATCCGAAAAAGCTTTCAACGAAACGGTTGAGGAAGAAGGAAGAAAAATACCAAATTCTTGAGTTCCATGTAGGTACCTGAGAATCCTTTTGATGGCTTGGCGATGTGAAGCACGTGGAGAAGCTTGAAAACGTGCACAAAGACATACACTGAATTGTATGTCCGGTCTTGACGTTGTGAGATACAAAAGTGATCCAATCATACTTCTGTATTCTTTTTTATCGACCGGGTCACCATCTTCGTCAAGTTCAAGTGTTGTTGCTGTTCCCATTGGTGTCCGAAGAGGCTTGCATTTGTCCATGTTGAAGCGCTTAAGAAGGTCCTTTGTATACTTAGTTTGATGCACAAAAGTTCCTTCTTTTGTTTGCTTGATTTGCAGCCCCAAAAAGTATGTGAGTTCTCCCATCATACTCATCTCAAATTCTGAACTCATCATAGCTGAAAACTTGGACACGAGATCATGAGAAGCACAACCAAAGATAATATCATCCACATACACTTGAACGAATAATGAGTCATTGCCATGCTTAAGTACAAAAAGAGTTTTATCAACCTTGCCCATGGTAAACCCCTTTTTAAGTAAGAATATTTTTAACCTATCATACCATGCTCTAGGGGCTTGTTTTAGACCGTACAAGGCTTTGGACAGTTTGTAAACATGATTAGGAAAATTTAGATTTTCAAAACCCGGTGGCTGCTTAACATAAACCTCCTCCTCTATGTAGCCATTAAGAAAAGCACTTTTAACATCCATTTGATATAACTTGAAACCTTTAGATGCAGCAAATGCTAATAAAATTCTTATAGCTTCTAATCTAGCAACAGGAGCAAATGTTTCATCAAAATCTAGACCTTCAATTTGAGTGAAATCTTGAGCAACCAACCTAGCTTTATTCCTAACCACAACCCCATCCTCACTTTGCTTATTTTTAAATACCCATTTAGTTCCAATTAATGTGTGACCTTGAGGTGGAGGTACAAGTTTCCAAACATTATTTCTTTCAAAATTTTCTAACTCTTCTTGCATGGCATTAATCCAAGATTCATTAGTGAGTGCGTGTGGTATATCCTTGGGTTCAAAAGAAGCAACAAAAGCAGAATGAGCATGAGAGTTTGGATCACAAAACCTTGACCGAGTGCCTCGTTCATGCAAGCTTCCAATGATTTGTTATGGAGGATGACTTTTGAGTACTCAGAGGGGAGTAGACACTTCACAAGCACCTTCTTCTTCATGTTCGGACCTTTGATTAGGAGAGCTTGTTGATTGAGGAAGGTTCGAACCAGCAGTAGTGACTGTTGGTGCTGGTTGTGGTGCAAAATCAGCAGCTTGATCGTTATTTACTTCCGAGTTTTCGGGCAGCAGCACCACTTCTTCATCTTCTTCAATAAAAATACTCTCCCCTGCGGATATGGATCCGGACCTGCAATATCGGAGCTAGTACTTGGGCTAGCTTCATCAAAAGAAACCTCGCAAGTCTCCACAATTTTGTTAGTGTCAAGTAAAAGCACACGGTAGCCTCTAGTATGAGATGGATAACCAAGAAACATGCCATCAACAGATCTAGCTTCAAATTTATCAAGATTACCATGTTTCTTAACAAAGCATTTGCAACCAAAAACCCTAAAGTGTGTAACACTAGGGCTATGTCCAAACCGGAGCACATATGGTGTTTTTCCAAGCTTAGCACGCAAGAAAACACGATTTGAGACATAACAAGCGGTTGCAATTGCATCAGCCCAAAATTTCCTAGGAGTTTGATATTCATCAAGCATAGTCCTAGCCATCTCAACTAAGGTCCTGTTCTTTCTTTCTACGACACCATTTTGTTGTGGTACATAGGGTGAAGAGTATTGATGATCTATTCCATTTTCAGCACAAAAGTGATCAAAGGATTGGTTTTTAAATTCAGTTCCGTTATCACTTCTAATTGCTTTTAATGATCCTGGATGATCAATAGATAATCTAAGAAATAAAGTTCTAAAATGACTAAAAGCTTCATTCTTAGATGCCATAAAATAAACCCAAGAATATCTGCAATAATCATCAACAATCACAAGCACATACCATTTACCTCCGAAGGATTGAACACGTGCCGGACCTACTGTGTCAAGATGTAAAAGTTGTCCCGGTTCAGCTGTCATGGTCATTGTGAGAGGAGCATGTGAACCTGCAACAAACTTAGCATGTCTACAAGAAGAGCACACAATATCATTGTCCTTTTTAAGCTTCGGCAGCCCTTGTATGCGATCGAGAGCACTAACACGAGTGAGATGATCAAAGCCTATGTGACCAAGTCTACGATGCCAAAAATATAGATCCTTTGTATCATTAGCAACTAGACACCGATGCTTAGAAGTTGACAAATCAAAATCAGATTTAAAAACTCTTCCAAACCTAGACATGTTAAACAAAAGCTCACCTTTTGAATCTACAACCTTGCAGCAATTTATAGCAAAGCTAACCTCTAGATTTTCATCTAGCAATTGTGAAACCGAAAGCAAGTTGTATTTCAAATTTTTAACAAGTGCCACATCTTTCAAAGTGTAGATATTGTTTACTCTAACCGAACCTTTAGCAGTTATGGGAGTAGAAGAGTTATCGGCGAAAGTAACATTTTCTACACGTGACACAAAAGAGAGAGAGGAGAACCATTCTTTGTTACCGGTGATGTGGCATGAGCAATCTGAATCCACAATCCAAATGTTCTCCTTCCTCAAACGTGAAACCTACACAGCAGCACAATACGTCGATGACTCAATACTGGGGTTAGTTAAAAGACTTTTAGGAATCCAGTACTGAGTCACACGACGTCCAGCAGGAATAACACGCGAAAGCTAAGAAGGTACAGCAGGTTTATGAGCCAAACATCGAAAATTTTTGTTCCCAACTACTGACTTAGAAGATGTGTTATATGTAGCACAAAAAAACAGTAGGTCCGGGAGCAAGTTTTTGACTCATTACAGCAGGTTGCAAGCTCCGAACATTCGGTCTAGCAGATTTTGCTTGGTTGTTATGTGATCTAGCAAGTATTCTTTGTTTCTTATCGTGTTTAGCTAGTCTATAACAAAAATCCATGACATGACCATCTTTACCACAGTAGGTACAATGAAAAATAACCTTATTAGCATGTCTAGATGAGCAAGCAACACGTTTATTAGAACCCAAATGGGACAGTACCCCTGCAGATTTGAAAATCACATCTTTTTGTCTAGGAGCTGTTTGAATCAAACCGCTTCCTAATGACTTTACAACTTTAGGTGGGTGTGCCTTAGCATGAGCATGAGAATTAAAACCTAAATCAGTTTTATCATTACAAGACTTGGAAGAATTCAGCAGCAAGTTTAGGTTCTTATTTGCATTAGAAAACCGATCTAGTGTCCTATGCATGTCATCAAGTTTTTTGGACAGATCAAAGCAGTTTTCACATGAAGTTTTTCCTTTTAGTTTGCAATTTGAACAATATTTAACTTCATGCACACGTAAATCATTGTTCAAAATAGAAATCTCATTCATAGCATCATTTAGTTTCTTATTCAGATCATCACATGAAGAACAATGCAAATCAATTGTAGAACAACAAACATCTTTCAAATTATTATCATTAAGTGCAGCAAGCTCTTTGTTCTTTTCAATTTCAAGTTCAAGTTTATCAAGTGTAGATGCGTGTGCACTTCTTAAAGAGGATAATTGTTCATAAATCAAATCACATGAGGAACAAGAATCATCACTAGGAATCAAAGTTTTTAAACGATTAATTTCAGATTCTAGTGATTCAATTTTAACAGCATTGTTCCTAAGTTTTTTATCCTTTTTCTTTAATATAACAGTGGCACGAGAAATAGCATCACACATTTCTTCGCAAGTGGGACATACCTCTTCATCGTCGCTGTTGTGTTCTGCCTCCTCGGAGCTTGAACTTGACTTGCTCACCATGCAGCACATATTTGCCATAGCTTCTTCATCTTCATCACTACCGGTGTCCACATCACTTGAGCCGAAATCTTGAAGTGCACAGATCATACTATGCACTATGTTGCGCATTGATAAATCTTTCTTCTTATTATTCTTTGCAAATGATTTCTTCGGCCTTGTTTGCTTTTCTTCACGTGAAGTCGGACCTGAAAGGTTAGGGCACTCCGTACGAAAATGTCCTGTCTTACCACATTCAAAACATCGTTGAGGTCCGGAGCTTCCTCTCCTTCTAGTTCTCACATTTTGCAATGCTTTTGAGAACCGAGTAGAGATGAGTGCAAGCTCCTCCTCTGGAAACTCTTCAATCTGTTCAGGGGTTAGAGAGGACAGCCAAGAGAGTGCACCACTAGATGATGATTGACTAGAACTAGACATGTCACGTTGCGAAACAAATGCAATAGACTTGTTGGGGTTTTTACGTGAGATGATGTCAATTTCATGAGTTTTCAATTTAGAATAAAGCACGTCTAAAGTAAGAGAACTCATGACAGTAGATTCATGAATAGATGTAACTTTCATCTCCCAAATTGACATATCTAATGCTCCTAACAATTGTCTAGCATTTTCAGCATCTGAAAAGTTAACATTGACACTACGCAAGTTGCTGAGAATTTTATTAAAGCGAGCAAAAAGGTTGTCAATCGACTCACCGGGTTGCATCTCAAAACGCATGTATTCTTTCTTGAACATATCTTGCCTTACCTCCTTGATCGTATTGGATCCTTCATGGTAGTCACAAAGAGCTTTCCAAACATCATATGCAGATCGGAGGTGTGCAACACGGTCGATGTCGCTTTGAGTCAATCCTTGGATGATCAAGTTGCGAGCCTTGTTGTTGTTGTTGTCAACATCTCTCATGTTCGCAGCCGTAACTTGATCATTGGGTGGTACATCGAAGTTCCAGTAGACCTTTTCCCATATGGCGAAGCCTTGCGTCTGTATGTAGGCCTCCATCCACGCCTTCCAAACCTGAAAATCGATGCCATTGAACACACAAGGTTTTGCAGAGTACTTCTCCATTATGGTTAGTCAAAACACGTGCAAATCACAAAGATTAGAGCACCTTGGCTCTGATACCAATTGTAGGATCGAAGAGCACGTGAAAAGATACCAGAGGGGGGTGAATGGTAGATTAAAACTTTTCGCAGCAGAAACAACAAAAACCCATGAGCAAAAAATCAATCGGTTAAAGAAACCATGTGTGCAAGTGTTTTCAAACGTGTTCAACCGTGACAAATCAAGTAGAGAGGTAGAGAATCAAGTCACAGATCTAATGCAACAAGAATCACTTGAAAACACGAAGTAAAACTTGAGATACGATCAAAACATTAAACGAAGATCAATCTGTTCTACCCGATATAAAACAGATCTGCAATGCTGCAAAGAAACTCGTGTATCTCAAATACTACAGATGAGAAGCTCGTGAAAATTTCACATATGATAGATAATTGAAATGTGAAGACAACCCAAAAAGAATTACGTCAATCGGATATGTAAAACTCGAGTTATGAATCAAACACCGAAGCAACGTCGGTCTGTCCAGAAACTCGGCGAGAAAGACTTGACGAAAAACAAGTCGGACGAACAAGGCACAAAAGCTCCTCGAAACTATGAACTTTATTCAATAAAAACACAAGAGGAACAGCCCAAAGTTCTCTACCCACGAGAGCTCTGGCCTCCCTTTCTTTTATAGCCAGCCCTCAGGCTAAACAATCCAATCTAGGATTCCTACTTCTAATTGGACTCGTATCCTAACTTACCATAACTGCTCAGGACTCTCCTATTCGCAGATAGAAGCAATCATGAGACTTCCAAACACCTTAGGAACGTCCTAAACATTCCTAAAACAACTCAACTTCGTGCCTAGCACGAAATCCTATCATAACCAACTCAAATCTTCCATATTTGAGCCATATCCGACTCAGCCTCAGCCTGAGTACGCAATCCAGCCGGTTGGACCTTTCCGACCAATTCTTTACGTCCACTTCTCTTCATCACGCCTTGGAACAATGTTGCCACGTCCATGCACTCCTTGCACACGTGCAAACACCTTCCAACGACGTACACGCAACCTTCATATGCACTGCCCTTGATCCAAACATGTTGCGCGACCTCCCGATCAACTCAACCACAGCTCCTCCCGAACTTGGTTGTTGGAACCTCATCTCCTCCCTGAGACTAGTCCAAGGATCCCGTCACCAGCCATGTCTTGAACTCAAGCAACACCTGCACATGAATAAACAACCAATTCTTCCGAGCACAAGTCCTCGACTTGACTCACGTTAGTTCGAAAACCACAACACCTTACATGAGCACGTCACATAAGCATGTTGCAAACCATATCAAATGATAACAGCCATAACCACCAAAACACACCAAAAACTTAGCAAATTAATAATAAGCAAACCTTCCCATAAAACAAGTTTGAAACATTGCGAGTTAAAAGCAAAAACAAGACGCTGCAGTTCTACGAGTTGAACTTCACGGGAGCTCCCTAAAAACAAGCTCCGGACCTCACAGAAGCTCTCCGGACCTTGCAGGAGCTCTCCGGACCTTGCGTCGGACCTTGCCAACACTTGGCGGACCTAACAAAGAACTTGTCGGACCTTGCCACAGAAGAATGTTTTGGCAATATTCAAAACTTTGAATGTTAATGCTAACTTTTATCCTAATTGCCAATGTATTTAGCACACATAGGTCTCACACATTTGCACCTCAGCAACGCATGCCGGGCTTTCGTCCCCAAGGCAGCGGCCAACCACCGTACGCGTGCTACACATGCGGTTGTACAGGGCACTTTTCGAAGGACTACTCCGAGAAGCCCCAAAGCTGCATAGCAGCATCAGCATTCCCGGGAAGAAACCAGCCCCGGAATCCCAACAATGCATGGCAGGCAAACCCCAAGCCCGGCAATGTCCACCAACTCGCCATTGAGGAAGTGCCGGAGGGAGAAGCCATACTTGCGAGTATGTTCCAACTCAACAAAAACCCCACCATAGTTTTATTTGATTCGGGTGCCATGCATAGTTTCATTAGCCAAGCATATGTTGCTAAGCATAGTTTGCAAATACTACCCACCAAAAGTCCTTACTTGATTTGTTCACCGGGTGGGAGAATTTCAGCAAGTGTAATGGTTCCAAAAGCACCATTATGCCTAGGGGGGAACATATAGCCCGCGTCTCTCATAGTGTTAGAGGGACAAAAGGTCGACGTAATCCTAGAGATGTCGTGGTTAACCTGCCATGGCGCTGTTTTGGACGCCGTCCTTCGAGTCATGCATTTGAACTCATCGGTGCACGGACCTCATTCTTTATTTCTGGATAGTCCAAAAATAAAACTTCCAGCCATATACTGATCCACCACCATCAGCTTGGATGATATTCCAGTAGTCTATGAGTTCCCGGATGATCTACCGGGTATGCCGCCCGACCGGGAGGTGGAGTTCAAAATTGAACTTGCACTGGGATCAATGCCAATATCTCGAAGGCCGTACAAGATGGCACCAAAAGAATTGGGGAAATTGAAAACACAATTGATGGACCTGCTGGACAAGGGGTTTATTAGGCCGAGCTCCTCGCCATGGGGCTGTTCGGCATTATTTGTCAAGAAGAAAGATGAGACGTTGCGGCTTTGTGTGGGCTATCATCCACTAAACGCCGTCATGATCCAGAACAAGTACCCATTGCCACGGATCGACATGTTATTTGATAAATTGGTCGAGGCAAAGATCTTTTCCAAGATAGACCTAAGATCAGGGTCCCACCAGATTAATATACGAGCCGAGGACATACCGAAGACGGCTTTCTTGACGAGGTACAGGCTCTATGAGTACCTTGTCATGTCCTTCGGCCTCACCAACCCTCCAGCTCATTTCATTTACTTGATGAATTTGGTATTCATGCCGGATCTGGACCAGTTTGTCGTGGTCTTCATTGATGACATATTGGTATATTCCAAGTCGGAGGAAGAACACGTGAAGCACCTGCATATAGTCTTGCAACGACTGCGAGATCACAAGCTGTACGCTAAATTCAGCAAGTGCAAATTCTGGATATCGTAAGTATCCTTTCTCGGGCATATTATCTCAGCGGAGGGAATCGCTGTAGATCTGAGCAAGATTGTACAAGTGCTGAATTAGAAATCCCTGAGGTCTGTCCATTAGGTGTGGATTTTCCCCGGACTCACGGGATATTATCGGAGGTTCATTCCGAACTTCTCGAAGATTGCAAAGCCAATGACCGAAGTGCTAAAGAAGGCTACCAAATATGTTTGAGTCCAGCATGTGAAGCGGCATTCAAGGCTTTAGTGAAGCACCTAACATCAGCACCGGTTTTGGCGCAGCCGAATACAACAAAGCCGTTTGACGTGTATTGCGATGCATCCGGCATTGGGCTCAGATGTGTGCTGATGCAAGACAGAAGAGCGGTCGCCTATGGATCACGGCAGCTCTGGAATCATGGGCAAAATTATCCAACTCATGACTTAGAACTTGCCGCCGTGGTACTCGCACTCAAGACGTGGAGGCATTACATACTTGGAAACCTCGTGCATATATATACCGACCACAAAAGCCTCAAATACATATTCACTCAGAAGGAGTTGAACATGAGGCAACCAAGATGGTTAGAGTTGATAAAGGATTATTAAATAGAGGTCCATTATCATCACGACAAGGCAAACGTGGTGGTGTATGCGCTGAGTCGCAAGTCACACGTTCATAATCTGACCATTGCACCGGTTGAAGAGAGTGAACCAACTTTGTATGTGGTTCCACATGGAGCTCTCTACAACCTAGCTCTTATCCCCGCCATCCGTGAAGAGAGAGTGGCAGCCCAGAAACACGACAATGGTATGTCACATTTGCGGAGACGTGTAGACAGTGGGGAGTTGAAATGCTTCCGGAAGAACGGAGACGGTGTTTTGTGGTTCAAAAGCAGAATAGTTGTACCCCGTAACCTGGAACTACAGAAGAAAATTTTTGACGAGGCTCACTTGCCAAAGTTTTCTATTCACCCCGGCAGCAACAAGATGTATCAAGAGCAAATTTTGGTGGACACGGATGAAGCGGGAGATCGCTAAATACGTGTCTGAATGCGATACATGTTGTAGGTGAAGGCTGACCATATGAAGAAATCAGGACTGTTGCAACACTTAGGTATTCTTGCCTTGAAGTGCGAGGATGTGAGCATGGATTTCACTCTTGGTTTACCCATTACATTACAGAAACATGATTCAGTTTGGGTAATCGTCGATGGGCTCACAAAGTGTGCCCATTTTATCCCGGTCAACACAAACTACAACATCAAGAAGTATGCTGAGCTGTACATCTCACGGATCCTGTGTTTACATGGCGTACCGCGCACTATCATATAAGATCGGAGTACTTTATTTGTGTCTCATTTTTGGGAGAAGTTAGATGCAGCATTGGGTACGAAACTGATCCGTAGTTTAGCGTACCACCGGCAAGCGGATGGGCAAACCGAGTGGGTAAACCCAATCCTGGAGGATATGTTACGGGCTTATGCTATCAATCATGGTAAGAATTGGGATGATCACTTACCGTTAGTCGAGTCCTCGTACAATAATGGTTACCAGGCCAGCATAAAGATGGCGCCCTACGAGGCGCTATACGGAAGAAAATGCCGCACACCACTGAATTGGTGTGAGTCCAGCGAAAGGGTCACCTTCGGGATTGATCTTTTCAACAACACGGAAGACAAAGTTTGGGTGATTCAAGCAAACTTGAAAGCCTCTCAATCCCAACAAAAGCAATATGCAGACAGCAGAAGACGCCCTCTAAAATTTGAGGTCGGAGATCACATTTATCTACGTGTGTCTCCAATGAAGGGTGTGAACAGATTTGGGGTCAGAGGAAAGTTGGCACCCCGATTCATCGGTCCATTCAAGGTTTTAGAAAGATGTGGATCCGTTGCATATCGGCTGGAATTACCAGCGACACTCTTCGGTGTGCATGACATCTTCGACATTTCTCAGCTAAGGAAGTGCCTCAAGTTTTCAACCACCGTTCAGCTGGGAGATATCGAGGAACTGAAACCGGATCTCACGTATCGAGAGGAACCGGTTCAGATCATCAACAAAAAGGTCCGATCCACATGCAACCAAACGTTGTGGTTCTATAAAGTTTTATGGAGTAATCACTGTGAGGATGAAGCGACATGGGAAAGCGAAGAGTTTCTTCACGCAAATTATCCAGAATTTTTAATGTCGCACACCCAGTAATTTTCCACCATCCTCTCTCTCATTTATACCTTATAATCTCGGGACGAGATTCTTCTAAGGAGGGAGGAATGTAAGGGCCCAAGTTTTCACTTGCTAAAAGTGTTCATTAACCCACACACCTCAGCTCATTTGTGGTAAACATATGAACACATTTGAAGATCAAGTAACCACCATAAATAGAGTGATTAGAAGATGAACTCACATAATCCAAAGGTGCTATTTCCCACATGCATCATAGAGGGGCTGAGCACACTATTAACTCCTAAACTTTGTTAGGAATACTCATACCAATTTTCACACAAATCCAAACCTCTTTGAGGTACTTTTGGATACAATCATTAAAATGCTAGTTTGAAGTTAAATTCAAATTCAAACTCCTTTCATCATATGAATTCAAAAGAGAGATTCATATTCACACTCAGCACATTTTTATGAGCTCATCCACCAATTTTCATTCCATATGAGTTGATCTTGACATGAGCCATTTGGATAAATTCAAACTGATTTTGAATTTCAGTTTGCCAATTGAAGCAAATTCGTCCAAACCAACTTTCCACTTTAAATCTTTCATACTTCTGATGGCCAGTTTGTAGTTTGATCAATTGCAAGGCACAATGAGGTCACTAATATTTGATACAGTGGAGAAACTAAATTTTGGAGGACAAAATTTGATGAAAGGCCCACTGACCAGTGAAACAGGGGAAGCTTGCAGCTCTTTTCTTCTGTGCGGGGGCGACAGCGAGCGGGGCAGACACCACCGCGATGGCCACCGAGCTTCCTGTGCCCCTGCTCGCCCCGAAGGCGGTTCCTTCTTCTTTTGTGTTGATCAACACGCCTCGGTGACGCCCAAACGAGATTGTTCTCTGCTCAAACAAGCTACTCGCTCGTGCAACCGAAAATCTCCCGAGCTCCCGCCCCCTCGGCCACCTCTGGTGCTCCGACCTTCTGTGGCCTTGGGTGCCCAGCCGAGCCGTCCAACAGCTGCGCCATAGTCCGCTCGACGCTCTCCATCTCTCAGCAGCTCATGACTGGCGTTCCTCGAGCTATACCGAGCTCGGTTTGCTCCCGGACGCCACTGCGAGCCACCGCCATGAGAACTCATCATCCTACTGCCACAGTCCACCTTTCAGCAATCTTTAAGTCCAAAAGGTTCGCCTAGGTCTCTTATTCTTCACCGCAAAACCCGGCAGCATGCCATGGGCTGTGGTCACCGGAATTTCAGTTCTTGCCGTCGGCCTACAATTTGGACTGTGGCCATTTAACTCAAAATTGTTGTTAATCATTCAATCAATTGTCACCCAACTTAGAAAACTATCCGTAAACATCCGTGCGAGTCTTTAGGCCAAGAAGCATGGGAAACCGTCAAGAAACCCACGTGTTCTTTGGGTTTCCCTTCTTCACCGGATTTAGACCTAGGTCGCACGGTGAAGTCATATTTGCCACCACTTTCCACAAGATCAGAGTGTTGATTGTTGCTCCCTAGGTCGTGGTGATGCTGTAGGAGTCAACCAGAATAAGTTTGCTACACTACCTGGGCCCTAGCTACGTCGCCGGAGTTGCCACAGCTACTGTCACCGTCGGCCGAGGTGTTCCGGTCATCCTCGTGTCGAGCTAAGGGCAGCAGCATGTTCCCCGTGTGGGATTAGGCAGAGGCGGCGAGAACCATGAAGTTTGGTAGCCGGCAACGCCCTTTCGGTGAGCTCTTCGGCGAGGGGAGCGGCGGGCCGGCGCGGGAACACGAGGTTGAAGACAACCCGCGGCGACGCGTGCCAGCCTCTGAATTTCGGGCGCTGGATTCTCTGTGGCCCAGGATCAGTTTTTGACAATGTGCGGTTAACCCTGTGGCCCCGTGTGTCATTGCTCCTGGAGGTGACACGTTGCCTGTAGACCCGGCAGTCAGACATTTAAACATTTCGGGGTTTTCCAATTTTCTAGATTTTCCACTAACTTCAAACATCCATAACTTTGGCTAGGATTGTCCAAATCGAGTGAACCAAATTTTGTTAGATTCAGCCCTCTGAGTACTTTCCTAAAAAACAAGTTTTCACTCCATGAAACCCATTATTTCCCCAGAATTAATTCTCCAAAATTTAAATTGTTGGGAATTTCAACTGGATATTCCTTTTATAGAAAAATCTGAAAAATTTTCAGGATGTTCATTATAATATCTCTGAGTCACATGAAAATTTCAGATCCATCCGAGCTCATTAGGTCCACATAATAGTGTGATTAAGTGAACTGACCAAAAGAAAAAGAAAAATGTCCAGAAACATTTTTCAGAATTTCTCTGAAGTTCATTAGCCCATATCATTTTCTAGGATTCTCCAAATTAGATGAAACCAATTTCATTAGAACCATCTTAAACTTACATAATGGCTTGCTCCATGAAAATCGCTAGAAAACCTTAGAACTCTAATTATGTCCAAATACACATTTATTTGTGCAGGGCTCAATGAGATTCGCTTCAAATGAAATTTGGCCAAGTCCCTGTTTAAGTTGTCACCAAACCACAGTAGAAATTTTAGACTCAGAAGTGTTGTCTAGTTAGACTTATAGTCTTTATAATCTCAAAATCAACACAGGTGCATTTAAATTGACATGCATTTGTATTTCCATTTTTGTGTAGTCGCTAAGGTTGAGGAGGAACCAGAGATATTGGATTTTATCCCTCCGGAAGATTGTTTCATCGACGACCAGCAGCAAGGAAAGCTCTGGTTTGCATTAACCTGTTTATAAATTATTATGTTTTGATCACATACATTATGAAATTCCTATCTTGTGCATTAGACTCTTGAATTGAAACCCACTTGCATAGACAAGATAACCAGGGATTTTGGGTCTAAGATTTGAACCTCGAGTAACCACAGAAATATTCAAATGGTATAGGATTTTGTACAAGTCAAGTAGTTGGAACTACTCGCAAGAATAGACTTCAAGGCACACTACTCGGTTAGAGAGATAGACAACGAATCACATGGCAAGAAAATGAGACCGAGCAGAGAGAAGGGCAGCAGGACTTTGGGGCCTGGGTGCCATAGCTCTTCTTGTGTCAATTGAGGACCGAGCCATGTGCGTGCCTGTTGAACAATCTAGAACTGTACCAAAGACCTACCAGCTATATGGGAACCGGGAAACCGATGTAGTTCGGGTAGAGATATGTTCAGGCATTGCTTGTTGTCCTGAGGGTAGGTTGAGAGCAGCGAGGTGTAAATCGGTAAGCGGGCACCGAGGATGCTCCGCATAGAGATCTCCTGCTCAGGACGATAGGACCGGTTTAACACTTGGCTAACGAATGAAAGGTGGTTGCGTATGACGTCCGTGATGATTGCTGTAGGCAACATCGAGTACGGGCGTACATGAAGGGTTATTCGGGTAACCCTGCAGGTGTAAATCGATTATAATCACCGTCCCTCATGGCCAGTGAATAGCACTTGTTCACTGTACCGCGATGTAGAAAGAACAGGCTAGTTGTCATGATAAAAATTTGTTGTTTGAAAGTCCTACGTTGATTCGTAATGAAGTGCTTTAAATTAGAGCAAACAAAAGCTCTTTTCAAGGAAAAGCACATAAGAGGAATGTGTTTCTTGTTTGATTGCGGACTTTCTATGTGTCTTCGCACAAGGTTTTCCACTAACTTGAGGCTAAAACTTGAAAGTAAGAGTCCACTAATTAGGCGAGTCTTATGCAAAGTATGTTCCCGTTACACTTAAAATTCCAGCATGTAGAATTACTTGTTTAGGTGAGACGGGTTAGTTTTGCTGAGCCATCATGCTCACTACTTGTTTGTTGAAGCGTTTGCAGGGTCTTATGAGGAGGAGGCCCTCGAGGAAGAGACGGATATCCCAGAGGGAACCACCGTCGAATGGGAGCCGTACATGCCGCTTTGTTAGTGTGGTGTGTGTAGCTAGTGGGATCACTTTCACGGGCTGAACTTGAAACATTTTGATTAGTCTACGCACGTGAGTGTAGACTATAATGTTATTTTATTGTAATTATGTTTATAAACAAGTTCATGCAATAAAATTTAGCTTCCACTTATCACCTTTTCTGTGTGTTATCCGGTGCTGTCCATCGCCGCACCCCTCAGCGAGATCCTAGAATGTCGAGACCCTCAGGTCCTCACACCACAGCGCTGGAGACCGGTGCCAGCACCTTCTCATCATTCCTCACAACAGACCAACGCCCCAGCCCTCTTATCCTTGCGCCCAAGCCAGCCAAAGACCATTTCGCTCGTCGCTTCTCTCTCGTGCGCGCAAGAACGCCACCGCAAACTCTGTCGCCTCTGGTGCTCGATCGGCAACTCGAGCCATCTCTTGTGTGCATCCCCACTGAGCTAAAAAATGGCACCAAAGCGTCTCCCTCTACTTCCTTGGCACGAAACTGAGCGAGTTGCGACCTCCCCAACCCGAAAACGCTTTGTTGCGGCGACCAGAAACTGCCGCCGTTCGGTGTTCATGTGGGCACCCCAGCTCAGAAGCTTTCACGCTCGATTAAGGACGTCCAGAGGAGAGCCGAACTTCCACGCTGATCCTCCCCAACTCGCTGATAAAGCCGTGCACCGTCGCCCATGAATTCAGCGATTTTCTTCCGGCATGTGCAAAAGGACCTCCGGGTAAGAATCCGATGAATTCTGCTTCGATTGTAGTTTAGAGACCACCAAATCGTGCATGAAGGAGCTAGACTGGCTAGCGGTCAGTTCCTCTTCACAACCCTAGCAGGAAACCAACTGTAGATGGGCTATTTCTAGGTTATCCAATCACCATCATGTCGGGTCACCTCGGACGCACGGTGACATGATACTTAGAGCCATTCCCGAGCTTGTTTGCATCATTGTCGAGCTTTCCTATAGTCCACTGATGCTTTATGACCGTTTACTCGAGCTTTTGGGGTGCTAGGGAGGCTGGCCGACGTAGCCGAACTTCTCCTGATGTCACCACACGTTGCCGGCCATGTTCCGGTCACCGGCAGCACATGATCATCGCACAAATGGATTCCTCGTGCCTTAAAACACCCAGGCGGCGAGAATTAGGGAGTTTGGCGCCCTGCAGAGCCCTTCCGGTGAGCACTCTGGCGAGAGGGGGCAGCGGGGGAGCACGAGGTTGAAGATGAGACGCGGGCCCCGTGCATCAGTCTCTGTTTTTCGGTCACCGAATCTTCTGTGGCTCGGGATCAGTCTGCGGCTACGCGAGGTTAATACTGTGGCCACGTGTGTCGTGGATTCTGGTGGCGCCACGTCACCAGTGGACCTCACGGTCAGAGTTTAAACATTTCGCGGGTTTCCTGTTCCAGAATTTCCTCAAACTTCAAACACACATAACTTTTTCTAGGTTTGTCCAAATTTAGTGAAACAAATTTTGTTGGATTCAGCTCTCCGAGTAATGTCCAGAAAAACAAGATTCAGTCATTTAAACACATTATTTTTCAATAATTAATTACTTCAAATTTAAACTGTTGGGAATTTTAACTAGAGATTCCCTTTGTGGAAAATTCTGAAATTTGGCCAAGATGTTCATTTTGATATCCCTGAGTCACATGAAAAGTTTCAGGTCAGTCCGAGTTCATAAAGGTCCCCTAATGGTGTGATTAAGTGAACTGACCCAGAGAAAAAGAAAAATGTACAGAAACATTCTCTAGGATTCTCCAAATTACATGAAACCAATTCCATTAGAACCAACTCAAATTCTAGTTTCCAAAAATTAATGGCTTGATCCATGAAAATCCCTAGAAAACCTTAGAAGCTCTAATTATGGCCAATTATATATTTATTTGTGCAGGGCTCAAATAAGCTTTGTTACAAATTAAATTTGGCCACGTCTCTGTTTATGTTGTTGTCAAACCACAGTAATAATTTCAGAGTCAGAGGCTCTGTCAAGCTAGAGTTATTGTCTTTAACTCTTCACTTCAACACAAATGCATTTAAATTGACATACATTGTTCATTTCTTTTTCGTGTAGTCGCTAAGATCGGGGAAGACCCGGAGATTCTGGATTTTATCCCACCGGAAGAACCTTTAGTCGACGACCAGCAGCAAGGCAAGCTCCAGTTTGCATTAACCATTATTTCAATGTCTTATTTTTATCACTTTCTTTACTAGCTCAATGTATTGTGCATTAGAGTCTTGATTTGAAGCCCACTTGCATAGCAAAGATAAACAGGGAGTTTGAGCCTACGATTTGAACCTGGAGTAGTCACTGCAATGCTCAAATGGTATAGGATTCGGTATAAGTCGAGTAGTTGGAACTACTCGCGAGAATAGGTGTAGAGGCACACCACTCGGTATAGAGATAGACCATGAATCATATGACATGAAAATGAGACCGAGCAGAGAGTAGGAGCAGCAGGACGTTGGGGCATGTATTGGCATAGCTCAGCTTATGTCAGTTGAGGACCGAGCCGTGTGCGGGCCTGTTGAACAAGCTGGAACTGTACCAAAGACATACCGGCTATATGAGAACCGGGAAACCAATGTAATTCGGGTAGCGATATATTGAGGCATTGCTTGTCATCCAAAAGGATTGGTTGAGAGCAGCAAGGTGTAAATCCACTAGCGGGCATGTAGGTTGCTCCGAGTAGGGACCTCTTGCTCGGGACTGTATGACCAGTTCAACACTTGGCTAACGAGTGAAAGGTTGTCGCGTACGACGTACCGGGTGGTTGTTGTAGGAAACATCAAGTACGGGCGTATGTGACGTGTTATTCGGGTAACCCTGCAGGTATAAATCGATTATAATTGCTATCCCTCGTGGTCAGTGAGTACCACTTGTTAACTGTACCGTGACATAGAAAGAACAGGATAGATGTCATGGAATGGAAGTTTCTGTTTTGAAGTAATACATGTGTTGCTAATTGATGTGCCGTAGATTAGAGTGAATCAAAGTTACTTTCAACCTTAGGTTGAAAACATAGAAGGAATGCAATTCTTGTTTGATTGCAGACTTTCTATGTTCCTTAGCACAAGGTTTACACTTACATGAGGCTAAAACTTGAAAGTAAGAGTCAACTAATTAGGCTAGTCCTTATGCAAAGTACTTTCCTATTGTACACATAAATTCCAGCATGTAGAGTTGCATGTTTAGATGAGTCGGGTCAGTCTTGCTGAGCCTTCGTGCTTACTGCATGTTGTATAAGTGTTTTTAGGGGAATATGAGGAAGAGGCTCTCGAGGAGGAGACAGGTCCCCAGAGGGAACCACCGTCGAATGGGAGTCGAGCACGCCGCCGTGTTAGAGTGTGCGTGTGTGCTAGTGAGGACACATTCACGGGCTGAACGTGAACTCTTTTGCTTAGTGTACGCCCGTGAGAGTAGGCTATACATGATATTTTCATGTAACCATGTTTATAAACAGTTTATATAATAAAACTTAGCTTCTGCTTTATGACTTTTCTGCATGTTATCCGGTGCTGTCTATCGCAGCACCCCTCAGCGAGATCCTGGAATGTCGGGACCATCGGGTCCCCCCAGTACAACTACTTCTCCCGGATGCTATGCAATGACATTATCACCCTCTTCCAAGAGTGACGCCGAGATGACATCATGAAGGACTACACAAAGCCTTGCGTGTCTCCACCGTAGATGTAGAGCACTAATATGAGTGTACCTCCATGACTAGAGTGGCATAGCAGTGTCATAAGCTAGTGTGAGCCACGCGTAGTATGTTAGGTAATATAGTGTATAGGAGTTTTTAATGTATCAATGATTGGTGTCATTCCCTAATCTTATTTGGATATTCTATTGATTAACAAATTGTGTACTCTAATTCCAACATAAATCAATAACCACATGGAGGAAATATGTTGTGTGCTTAATAAAATAAATACATATCAGGTACGTGTATGCATATATAAATACAACATAAAAATCGAATCATATATACATACATATACGAAAAAATAATAAAGAAGAAATATGTCTCGATCCATATGGTCCTTAAGACATCCATCCATGTTCAAGCTTGTCATGAGCATGCCACTTGGGCAGGGTGATTTTGAGAAATTAAGTTTTGATAAGCTTGATCCATGAAGATCAAGGGGGAGAATGTTGGAGTCAGATGTGCTCTTCATTCGGGAATGGCCCAACGGTCTGTCTCGATTCGTTCTCCCTATGTGCCCTCATTGGGGACACCAACCGTTCCATGGTTGAGGGATCACTCGTGCACCGTGTAATATAAAAGGAGGGCCGGGTTCGCTGGGAGACACGCACACCAATGATTTCCATGCCCCAAGTTTGACCCCTACAACACATAAAACTGATCTCTAAGTGCACAGGAGTGTGGGGAAGATCCCACGCCGCCGGATCTCGTCTACATCGCCCGTTCAACAATATCATGACTTCTACATCTACACCCGAGTGTATGTCTCATTCATATTCCATTATCCTTTTCATCCAAAATAGTTTAGAATTGATTTTACTTCGATTAGTCCCGACGGATTTAGTATCTGGAGGATCTCAGTTTTAACAATTCCATCATAAAGTGTGTTCACTTCATTTTCAAAACTACTTATATGGGTCAAATAAAATTTTGAATACACCTAGAAGGCATGAAAAACTAAACAAGTTGATTGGAGATTAAATTTAATTATTCTCAATGTCAACCATCATGCTATGCATGCAGCGCTTGGACACTGCTAAGTAGGTAGTAAGAGATGACGGAATCCTGACCCTGGGGATGTTGAGGAGTGGACTAGGCTGATAGAGGAATTACAACAAATAGAAATCAACAACGAAAGAGATGAAATGACTTGGGTGCTCGACAGAAGAGGTTCATTATACAACAAGGTCGATGTATAGAGATTTAACTTTGAGAGGGGTGCTAAACAAAATAATGGTGAGATTATAGAAATGCAAGCTCCCAACCAAAATTAGAGTCTTCTCGTGGCTAGCTTTTTGAATAGAAAATTAAATCATGAATGGAACTGAACAAAAAGGTGTGGAAAGGAGATAGAAACTGCATGCCCTGTAAGAAAAAACTGAAAGCACTGAGTGGCGAGGTATGAGTGGGCCTGCATCAAAGAAGCCCTCAATTGGGAGAGAATCCCTCGGACGATGAAGGGCTTCTTAGAAAATAAGTTACCAACAGGGGACCGTAACTATCGGGATCGCTAGCTTTTTGTTGTGTAGCTTGGGGGCTTTGGAGAGAAGGAAACTCAATTGCGATTCAGAAAAAAAGGTTTTGAAAAAGCCCAGCTAGCATCTTGCCAAACATATCCACCTTCAAAAGAGATGGTAGATCCTGATGAAGCAGCCGGACTGGGTGGGACTAGATAGGAGATGATGGGGAATGTCAGAGTACCTCCGACGATCAACGTCGGCAACTGCTCAGAACGAGCACACGTGATGAACACACACGCGAACGAGTTGGAACACGAAAATGTTTTGTGCAGCAGCGTAAGCTTCTGCTTTTCTGTTTTGCATGCCATAAAAGAAAACGGGTGCATCCGCTCTAGGCGCTTTCCTCGCCATACGGTTCGCCGATCGTGGACAGATCGCATGGCGTGATAACTGGATCATGGAGAGCTACTCTCGCCACATCCATAACCAACGCGCAGGGTCACCACACAACTCGTGGGCTCGTGCTCACCTGAAGAAACGTGCAACATATTTGACTGAAAACAAACAGCTAACTGAATGTAAACACTGACAGAAGAAGCACATAGCTTAACTCTAACAAATCTCCCCCTAAGCTTGCGCTTTCACTTTGCACATGCCAATTCGATCTCGCATTTCCAGAAACCACACCCTCGGTAAGGCCTTGGTCAGAATATCTGCAAGTTGATCTTCTCCAGCGATGAACACTGGATGTACATCCCATTCTTCCACCAGCTCTCGGATGAAGTGAAACCGAATTTATATGTGCTTATTTTTATCATGAAGAACAGGATTTTTGATCAAAGCCAGTGCTGATTGATTGTCCACCTTCAACTCTACACATTCAACTCTTATGTTCTTCAGATTTCCATGTAACCGAGCAAGCCAAACACCCTGTCATGCAGCCGAAGCAGCTGCTATATATTCTGCTTCGCATGTGGACAGAGCCACCGCTTTCTGTTCCAGAGATTGCCAGCTGATTAGATTCTTTCCAAGAAAAATGCAGTGCCTGAGGTGCTCCTTCTTGTATCAACATCCCCTCCCACGCCACTGTCACTATATCCCACTAATCTCCAGTTTTCATCTCTCCCATACTGACAGCCAAGGTTAACTGAACCTACAACATATCTGATGATACGTTTCACTGCTGTCAGATGTTCTTCTGTCGGTTTTTCCATAAAACGACTAACATACCCCACTGACAAGGTCAGATCAGGTCTGGTATTTACCAAATACCTTAAGCTTCCAACCAAGCTCCTGTAGTAAGTCCCATCAACTTGTGGCGCATCACTGTCTTTACTCAGTTTGATCTTTGGATCCATTGGAGTGGCACAGGGATTGCACCCAGTCAGTCCTGCTTTCTCAATTATCCTTGACACATAAGCTGCCTGACTGAGAGTGATCAGGTCATTCTCCTGATGAATTTTAATTCTCAGGTAGAAGCTTAGAGCACCAAAGTCACTCATTTTGAATTCTACTTTCATTTGCTTTTTGAAACCTGAGATCTCCTGGTCACTCCCACTGATGACTATCAAATCATCCACATAGACTCCCACTAATAATCTTGAGTTTTCAGCACCTCTTGTATGTAAGCTGTTAGACTATGTAATTAAGTGGGCTAATCAGGGGTATTTTAGTCCTTTGTAGGGGATTAGGGTTAGGGGCAGTTTAGTCCTTTCCCCTCACCTAATCCCTCTATATAATGTACCCTTGACCCTCAGATTAATCATCTCATTTTTATTCCCCTTCAATATGGTATCATTAGCTAGGTAATTAGGATTAGTATTAACCCTAACCCTAATGGCTGCCACTACAGGAATCCCGACGATTTGCAACGGCCGTAGCCATCGAAAATAAGTGAAAAACCGTTGCAAATAATCTAATTGCGACGGTTTTACTTATTTGCGACGGTTTACGTCCGTCGCTCGTATTTTGTCGCAATTAAGTTTATTTGCGATGGTTTCCGTCCGTTGCTCGTATCTTGTCGCATGCATCGCAGCCACAGCCCTGGGCCGCTGCCGCCGCCGGATCACCCACCCCCGCCGTGCCCTCAGCCGCCGCCTAGCCCACCGCCGCCGCCGCTGGCGGCGCCCCACGACGCCCACCCTAGTCCGCCGCCACCGCTGCACCAGCTGCCGCCGCCACACCTGCACTGTGGGATGCCGCGGACGCAGCAAATGTCGCGCACGGGGGGGGGGGGGGGGGGGGGGGGGGGGGCAGCCACCGCCATCTACAGCAGGCCTGCGCTATACTCAGCCAGAGCGCACGGGGGCCCCTCCACCGCCGCCCTGGGAGGTGCCTCCGCAGGGGGGGTGGCCTCTGCTAGATCTTCTGCTGCCTACCTCCCTCGTCCGGCCGTCGCCACTGTTCTGGGAGGTGCTGTCACCCCCCTCCCCCTATGTCTCCGAAGACCGCTCCGGCCGCTGGCGAACCTCTTGTAGGTACCAACGGCAAACCCGCCACCGCTATCATTTTCATGGCGGGAACCTCTGGGCCACGTGATTCTACTGCCACCAGCCTCGACATCGATGGGAGCACCACGACCACCGTCCCGCCAATCCCGTTTCCAGTCGCTGGCGCCGCTGCTGAGAGCACAGCTACTTCTTCCTACGGCACCGACACGACGGACACCTCCGGCATCACCGCAGCTCTGGCTGCCTCTCGCTAGCGAGAGCGGGCACTCGCTCTGACCCTAAAGCAGGAGCGTGCCTCCGTAGCCGCTCTATCTCACCAGCTCGAGGAGAGTGCCCACCGACCAACAAGTGCTGCCCACGAGCCTCACTCGGACGCTGGTAAATACTCAGCTTCACTTGTGGCTGCTCTTCATGTGCAGGCCGCTGAGATTCAGAACATCCGGACGCTCGTGCCGGTTGTCCTTAGCTCCGAGTCTACCACATATGCCCGGTGGTGTGACCTGGTGCTCCTCACACTGAGGCGCTTCCGCCTCGACCACCACGTCCTCTAGGACGGCTCTTCTGTGGATGTCTCCTGGATCAGCATGGACAGCCTAGTCCTATCATAGATTCTTGGCTCCCTGTCGAAGGAGCTATAGAACATCGTCAGGCAGCGTGGTGGTGGCACCGCTCGACGGGCTTGGCTGGTCCTTGAGCAGCGTTTTTTGGGGAATCGCGCGACTCGAGCCCTCTACATCAGTGCTCGATTCTAGAACACCGTCTAGGGTGACCGTTCTGTCTCCACCTACTGCCAGGAGATGAAGGGCATGACGGATGCTCTACATGACCTTGGCGAGCCGGTCAGCGATAGAGCTCTTCTCCTTTGGGTTCTTCAAGGCCTGAATGTGCGCTATCGTCACCTATGGACGTGGCTACTCCTTCTGGAGCCACCCCTACCTTTGAGAAGGTATGGTCTGACCATGAGCTTGAGGAGATCACCGTAGGAGGCTCTACTGGCTCTGGGTCTGCCACAACCTTTTATGGCTTTGGGCAGTCCCCTCGTCCACCCTCACCAGCTGCTGGTGGACCAACGTCACAACCACCTTCCACCCCAGACACTCCTGCTAGTACTGGAGGTGTAAATCGTTGCCGCCAAGGCAAACACAGCGGTTGTGGTGAGGTAGCAGTGCAAGCGGCACTCCTACACCCACTACTACGGCTACTGGTCGTAGTGGTGGTACCGGACGGGAGAGGTGCACCCTGGCCCACATCCTACAACCAATGGACTGGCCAGATCTACATGTGGCCTGGGCCGTCTCCCGGTTCTCAGCCTCCATGACCACTATGCCTCCAGCCTGCGTTCGTAGCCACCCCGGGCTACAATGGACCAGCCCACAGTGCTGATGGGCCGCTGACTCAGGCCTATGGTGGGCCTGGCTACCCATCTGGCGGACAGTCAGCCTCGACCTACGGAGGCAGCGACTATCCTGTTGGGTACTCGGAGCTGTCGGCAGCGGTCCAGGAGCCACCCTCAACGTGGGATCGACAGTCACTGGCCTCTTCCTTCAGCACCATGCATCTTACTCCACTAGGTGCCGACTGGATAGCTGACTCCAGAGCGCTATACCATACCACTCTAAATGCAGGTATACTCTCTTCCACCCATCCTCCCAATCCCTCTTTTCGTTCATCTATCGTTGTTGGGAATGGGTCTGTTCTTCCTGTCACCTCAATAAGTGATTCTGGTCTCCCGAGTTCTTTGCAGCTTAAAAACATTCTTGTCGCTCCGGATATCATTCAAAATTTGCTTTCTATCTGTCGTTTTAGCACTGACAACAATGTTTCCATTGAGCTTGATCCATTTGGTTTGTCCGTGAAGGATCTTTCTACCCGGCGACCTCTTTTTTGATGTGATAGCTCGGGGCCCCTATACACACTTCAACTTCCTACTTCCGCTGCATCACCACCTTTTGCTTTAACTACGATAGCTTCATGCACCATTTGGTATCACTGGGTTGGCCAAGCAGATGCTATGTCGAAGTTCTCCAGTAGTTCTGTTATATCGTGTTCTAGGGGCACACATGACTCTTTATGTCATGCTTGTCAGCTTGGTCGCCATGTTCGGCTCCCTTTTCCCACTTCTATGACTCATGTTGAGCACGCTTTTGATCTTACACATTGTGATTTGTGGACGTCACCCATTACCAGTGTATTGGGATTTAATTATTACTTGGTGATCATTGATGATTTTTCTCATTTTTCGTTGACTTTTCCATTACGATTGAAGTCGGAGACTTTTGTTACTCTTTCTCACTTCTTCGTTTGGATTTCCACTCAGTTTGGACGCACCATCCGAGCTGTCCCGTGTGATAACGGACGCGAGTTCGATAACTCTGTGTTCATGGGGTACAGCTACGCATGTCTTGTCCATATACCTCTCCTCAAAACGGCAAGGCAGAGCGCATGATTCGCACCACCAATGATGTCATGCACTCCTTGATGTTCCAGGCATCTGTTCCAGCCCGACACTGGTTGGAGGCTCTCCATATTACCACACTTCTGATTAATCACCTTCCTACCAAGGAAATTCGTGCCTCCACCTTCTACTTTGCTTTATATGGCACCAATCCTCTTTACGATCACCTTCGAATTTTCGAGTGCGCTTGCTCGGAGGCCGCACCTCACCGCTGTGAAGTGGATTCTTTGGTACCTGCGTGGCACCCTCGACTACAGCCTCCTCCTTCAATGTGACGCAGCCTCCGAGCTGGTCGTGTACACCGACTGACTGGGCAGACTGCCCGGACACTCGCCGGTCTATCTCTGGGTACGCTGTCTTCCTGGGCGGTAATCTCGTCTCCTGGTCCTCAAAAAGACAGCACGTGGTGTCACGTCGAGTGCTGAGGCGGAGTATCACACCGTGGCTAACGGCGTGGCTGAGGCTTCCTGGCTTCAGCAGCTGCTTAAGGAGGTCCACACTCCCGTCAGCGGCGTGTACCTCTCCACCAACCCGGTCCAGCATCATCACACGAAGCATGTGGAGATTGACCTACATTTTGTTCATGAGCGGGTTGCACATGGCGAGGTTCGGGTACATCATGTCCCGACGACGACGCAGTTCGCTGACATCTTCACGAAGGGCCTCCCGTCATTGCTGTTCTCTGAGTTTCGGTCCAGTCTCAACATCTGCAGTGGCTAGATGTTGTGACTGCACGGGAGGGGGGTGTTAGACTGTGTAATTAAATGGGCTAATCAGTGGCATTTTAGTCCTTTGTAGGGGATTATGGTTAGGGGTAGTTTAGTCCTTTCCCCTCACCTAATCCCTCTATATAATGGACCCTTGACCCTCAGATTAATCATCTCATTTTTATTCCCCTTCAATATAAGCCATGTTCAAGAGTGCCCTGACTAAATCCCAAACCTGTCAATGTGTTGTGAAGCTTAATGTTCCAGGCCCTTGGTGCTTGCCTTAAGCCATACAGAGCCTTGTCAAGCCTATACACTTTGTGTTCTTGGCCTTTTACTTCAAACCCTGGTGGCTGGACCACATATACCTCCTCCTTTAAGTCACCATTCAGAAATGCAGATTTTACAACTAGATGGTGTGCTGTCCATCCTTCCTGGGCAGCTAGAGCAAGCAGCATCCTGACTGAATCTAGCCTGGCAACAGGTGCGAACACCTCATCAAAGTCAACCCCAGGCTTCTGAACATAGCCTTTAGTTACAAGTCTTGCCTTGTGCTTGACTATTTCCCCACTGCTATTCTTTTTAAGTTTGTACACCCACTTCAATCCAATTGGTTTGTGACCTGCTGGCAAGTCTACCTCTCCAGGTATTGTTTTCTTCAATGGATGTGATTTCTTCAGACATAGCTTTTCTCCAAGCAACTACTTGATCAGCTTGACTGAATGTTGTTGGTTCCTCCTCTTCTGCAAAGAACAGATCCTCATGTACATCCCTTGCTCCTTGTTCAGGAGGAGAAGCTTGGCCTAGTATGTTGCTCATGCGTCTGAACCTCAGTGGTGCATCCTCTTCATGATCAGCATGTAAATACTGATCCAAGCTTGGTGGTGGTGAACAAAACTGAACTCCACTCCCTGATGGTGGTGTTCCTTCTCCTTCTAAATGTGCTCTGCTCCCTGGTGTTACATGTCGACTGTATGGTGCTCCCCCACCTGATTGCAAAGGTGAAACAATTGAATCTTCAGTAGGTAGTTCTTGCAGTCTTACCTCTGTATCTGTCGAAGTCCAAAGTTCAGGGAAGTCTTCAACAAAGAGCTCTGAATCTGCACTTCCTTCTTCAGTTCCACTCCAGTCCCATGATGCCTCCTCTTCAAATATTACATCCCTGCTGATGTGAACACTCTTAGTCTATGGATCATAGCATCTGTATGCTGCAGACCCCGGTCCATATCCCATAAATATCATTTTCTTACTTCTATCATCTAGCTTCTTCAGTGAAGGGCAGACCTGGCGCAGTGGTAGTGTGTCTCCACTTGTGTCCTGATGTCTTGGGTTCGAACCAGCTTCTCTACAAAAGCAGGGGTAAGGCTGTCTAGAAATAACCCTTCCCAAGACCCCACATATGTGGGAGCCTTCGGCACTGGATACGCCCTTTATCATCTAGCTTCTTCAGTCTTGGAGTGTTCACCTTCACATGAGCTATACAGTCAAAAACACGCAGATGCTTCACACTTGGAGGGTGTCCATTCCACAGGTTATATGGAGTCTCTCCTGCATTGCTCTTCGATGAGCAAATATACATCACAGTTAACTGCCTCCCCCCCAAAATATGCCAGGCAGTCCTTTGGCCTTCATCAAGCATCTTGCTGTGGCTACCACTGATTGGTTTCGCCTCTCTACAACCCCATTCTGCTGGAGTGAGTAGGGTGCTGTCAGCTCTCTCCTAATGCTCAGTTCACTGCAGTATTCTCTGAGATATTCTGCTGTGAACTCCACACCTCGGTTTGTTCTTAGCGCACCGAGTAAGTTTCCACTCTTCCTTTCTGCAGCCGCTTGAATCCTCTGTATAGCCAAAGCTGCACCATCTTTTGTGGAGAGAAGAGCAATACACATATAACGACTATAGTCATCTACCAGTAGAAGGAAATACCGGTTTCCTCTCAGCGTGGCAGGACTGATCGGACCACAAAGGTCCCCATGCAGTAGTTCCAATGTCTTTGTTGCTCGGCGCACGGCTTGTTGTGGGAACGGCCTACGTTTGTGCTTTCCCACCAAACAAGCCTCACAGATCTTTTTAACTTGCGCCAAGACAGGTAAGCCACGTACCATTCCCATTACGCCCATGTTCCTCTAGGAAGTGAAGTTAACATGTCCAAGACGGGCATGCCAACGCCATGCGTCCTCCCCGGTGCACGCCGTTGGGCACACAGAGCGTGTGATTTTGAGCTCCAACTTGTACAACCTTCCTGGACTCCTTGCAATCCTCGTTAGCAGTCTCTAGTTATCATCCCTGATCAACATGTTGCTCCCCTTGATCAGTACTTCAAACCCATCCTCATCTAATTGTCCAATGCTGATTATATTTATGCACTACTACAATAAGCTTCATCTTAGGTGGCTCTAAATGTATTATCACACGCAGTTTTCAAAACCGGCTGAAATGAAAAGCCTGTAATAATCAGCAATTTTCACAGGTAGAAACTTAAACCGCCTGTGAAAAAAGTTATCACAGACGGTTTGTAACGTAAAGAGTATCCGCCTGTGATAACTCCATTATCGCAGGTGGTTCTTTACCTACGACCATCCGCCTGTGAAGAATATTTGTCATATGCGGATTGTAACGTAAGATTATCCGTCTGTGTAACTCTATCATCGTAGGTGGTTCTTTACCTACGACTAGCTGCCTGTGTAACTCTATTATCGCAGGTGGTTCTTTACCTACGACTAGTCGCCTATGAAACTATATTGTCACAGGCGGTTCGTTACCTACTATAACTCGTCTGTAAAATTAATATTATCACATGTGGTTTGTTAGGTACTACATGCTGTTATTTCTAATTTCTGGGTCAATTTCATATGCACATTCATACAAAGTAGAAACAATATATTCTGACAAGCATCATCGACACAATATCACTAAACAGTCATCTCATATACATATATGTAAGTACAATACATCTGAATTCATAATTTACAAGTTTTTCACTAAAAACCAAATTGATGCTCAGTATATTGCCAAAGTTCTAGCACATCAGCTATTACACCTGCGTCATTGAAGAACTGCCCTTTTCGGTGGAAAATTTCGCGATGCATGAAGTGACACAATTCACTTGCAATCCTCTCGGCTCCTCCATCAGGCATATCTCTAGAAACCGGCCATTCTTCGTCCACATTCGTGTGCTGCAATGAAACACATAACAAGTTTTAGAATGTGTTGGTGACAACGGTAACATAATAGTATTAAAATACGCTAGTTATAATGAAAATTAAAATCAAAAGTAAGAAAATACAATATTGACATTAAGGATAACTTACATCGTCAAGATTCACTCTATATTCGCAGACGGTTCGAAGATGGTCGCATACATAATACCTGCATAATACGCTCCCTGAAGGCTGCTTGGGACAAGGATAATTTGTTGATATCGGCAATGCATCCTTACTAGGAGGTCTCTAGCCACCAAGTTGTATCGAGTAAAACCGCCAAGCGCTGTCATACAAGGAATTTCATATAAGAGTTGCCAACATATATATATGCGTGTATATTATCCTTGTGAATAATCAGTTGAGTCCAAGACCATTGTCAAACCCTGCGTTGGCTTGATGAAGATGTGTTTACTTCACACGTACAAACACACGAGTTAAGTTAAAAATTAACAATATTTGCTATTTACATGCCATGTGTCGAACTTACTCGGTACGGAGCCTTTACGAGGTCCTTGCCATCTCTGACAAAGTTAAAAATGGCATGTCCTTTGTAGGCTGCAACATTTGTCTTTTTATCCTTCTTTTGGATTGCGATTGATTTTTCAAATTGTTTTTTGTCATGTGCTTGTACTGTTCTGAGTCCCGTTGCACCTGAAAGTCAAAATTCGACTTTACAATCACTATAGGGTCAAGGATACCTGTCTTGGAGTTTAGCTTTTCATTATCCATTTATTGCATCCTATTGAATAAGTCTGGAATTGTTATAATCTCATGACATGTGTATGCATGTAGTAAGAAAAGCAAATACGAAATATTAGAGGCACTTACAAGCACCAAACGAGTAGCAGGTTGATTTCGAGCATGCCTAGATAGAAAAGACTCCACAGATCTTCAATGAGAAGGGCTCGTTTATCTTCTTCAATGCTCCAGAATGCTTCTTTTGGCACACGAAATGTGACGTAACAAGTGCCATATTTTGTGATGGCAGTAATGTACCGCTCGTGCATTCTTCTGAGCGAGAAAGGTTATTTTATAAGCTGTGCCGATGTCATGAACGGCTTCCCGTTCTCATATTCAGGAGGAACGTGTAAGGGCCCAAGTTTTTCACTTGCTACAAGTGTTCATCACACCCATACCTCACCACAATTGTGGTAAAAATATGAACACATTTGAATAACACGTACCCACGGTAATAGAGTAATTAAGAGATGAACTCACAAAATGCAAAAGTGGTATGTTCCACATGCATCATTGTGGGGATGAGCACACTATCAACTCCTAAACATTGTTATTAATGCTCATGCCAAACATCACACAAATCCAAACCTCTTTGAGGTACTTTTGGGTACATTCATTAAAAGGTTAGTTTGAATGTACATTCAAATTCAAACTCCTTTCTTTCCATGAATTCAAAAGTGACATTCATATTCACCCTCAGCACATTTTTGTGAGCTCCCACACCAAGTTTCACTCCATTTGGAGGTTATATTGACATGAGCTATTTTGAGCTAGTTTAAACTGAATTTGAATTTCAGTTTGTCATTTGAAGCAAAATTCAGTCAAATCAATTCTTCATTTTGAATCATTCAAACTACAAATGGTGATTCAGTGGTTTGATCAAATTGTGAGCGGCAGGAGGGTATAAAATATTATGAAAAAGTGCAAATTCAATTTTGTGGGACAAAAATTAGAGTTGGGACCCACCAGTCAGTGAGACAGGGGCTGAAACCGCCTCAACCGAGCGCTGCTCAGTTTCTTGTGCGTGCTCGGCTGAGCACCACAGCGGTAAATCATCGTGGCAGCTCCTGCTTGGCGTTCTTCACAATCAGACCGACACCAAGCTCCTTATCCCCACACCCGACCCCTCCTTGAGCCGTTTCACTATCACAGCCGCTCTGTTTCCTCGCGAGCAAGAAAAGAGACTCAGCCGCTCACCGCCGCCCCTGTCGATCAATCGGGAGCCGGCCAAACATCACACACACCACTCCTACCAGTTGCAAAACGGTACCGGGAGCCCTCCCTATACTTCCCCAATACACAACCGATTGATTTCGAGTTTTCGACCAGAGAACGCATTGTTTCCACGGCGACCGAGTTTCACTGACGCTTGGTGCGCACGTGGACTGCTCAACAGAGGAGGTTTTCTGCCCGAGCAAGGACGCCCATAGGAGTGCCAGACCTCGGCACTGCTTCTCCCCAAACCTTTGATCAAGCCGTGGACGACCAAGCTCTAATTCGGGATCTTTGCTCCGGCGTTCACTAACCGACGATCGGGTACGAAGTGATCAAATTCTCACTCCTTATTTGTTCTTAGGTCACCAATTCTTGCGCATGTGATCAAGACTAGCTGGCGACCAATTGCTCTTCAAAACCCTATCTCAGAAACACATGCAGACAGCACAACTTTTGGCTTTCCCGAGCGCAAACCGGTGACACGGTTCAGGCGCACGATGATAACCCACTAAGGGCTATTCCCGAGCAAGATTGAGGCCATGTTGGTCTTCCTCGCGGTGCACTGGTTCTGTAGAGCAGTTTTTCTGTGCTTTTGGTGGGCTAGGACAACTGGCAGATGGCGCCGAACCTCTCCAGAGGCCGCCGCACGTCGCCTACCTACTTCCGGCTGCCGGCAGCTGTAGCTCGCACCACAAATGGACTCCCCGTCCTAAAAACCATCAGGCGGAGAGTTTAGCCTCGGGAGGTGACCGGGAAGCTCGGTTCTGGCAACCTCACCGGCGTGCGCCGCCGCTCGGGTGCGGTTGGAGCGAGGAAGGAGATGACCAGTGGATGGGACCCACTGGCAGGGTTTTAAACATTTCCCGAATTTCATTTTTGAGTTCAAACTTGAAACACACATAACTTTTGCTAGATGTATCCAAATTGAGTGAAGCAAATTTTGTTGGATCCATATTTCTGAGTACTTTACAGAAAAACAAGTTACACTCAATGGAAATCTTTATTTCTCCAGAATTAATTCTCCAAAATTTAAACTGTGGAGAATTTTAACTGGAGATTCCTTTGGTGGAAAGTTCTGAAATTTGGCCAGGATGTTTCTTGTAATATCCCAGAGTCTCCATAAAAATTTACGACCCATCCGAGCTCATTTATTCCACCTAATGGTGTTATTAATGAAATTGGTCCAGAGAAAAAGAAAATGTCCAAAAACATTTTTCAGATTTTCTCTGAACTTGTTTAGCACATATCTTTTGCTAGGATTCTCCAAATTAGATGAAATCAATTCCATTAGAACCCTATGAATCTCTAGTTTCCAAAAAGTTATGGCTTGCTCGTTGAAGATCCCTAGAAAGCCATAAGAGCTCTAAATATGGCCAAATACACATTTATTTGTGCAGGGCTCGAATGAGCTTCGCTTCAAATGACATTTAGTCAAGTCCCTCTTTAGGTTGTCACCAAACCTCAGTAAAAATTCAGAGGCAAAAGAACTGTCTAGCATGACTTATAGTCTGTACATTAATCAAACTAACTCAATTGCATTCGAATTTGACACACATTGTATTTTAATTCCGTGTAGTCGCTAAAATCGAAGAAGACCCGGAGGTTCTGGATGTTATTACTCTAGAATACTAATTAGATAACGACCAGCAGCAAGGCAAGCTCCGATTTGCATTAACCCTTTTATAAAGTCTTATGTTTTGATCACTTGCTTTATGCCTTTCCTACAAATATGCATTAGAGTTTTGATTGGAGACTCAAATGCATAGCCAAGAGAACCAGGGATTTTTGGCTTAGGATTCAAACCTCGAGTATCCACTGCAATGCTAAAATGGTATAGGATTCGGTACAAGTCGAGTAGTTGGAACTACTCGCCAGAATAGGCTAGAGGCACACCACTCGGTTAGAAAGATAGACAATGAATCACATGACAAGAAACTGAGACCGAGTGGAGAGTAAGGGAAGCAGTACTTTGGGGCCTGGGTGCCATAGCTCTGCTTGTGTCGATTGAGGACCGAGCCGTGTGTGGGCCTGCTGAACAAGCTAGAATAGTACTGAAGACCTACCGGATATATGGGAACCGGAAAACCGATATAATTCGGGTAGCGATCTGTTGAGGCATTGCTTGTCATCAAGAGGGTAGGTTGAGAGCAGCGACATATAAATCGGCTAGCTGGCACCGAGGATGCTCCGCGTAGAGACCTCCTAATCCGGACGATAGGACCAATTCAACACTTGGCGAACGGATGAAAGCTGGTTGCGTACGACGTCCGTGATGGTTGCTGAAGGCAACATCGAGTACGGGCATATGTGACAGGTTATTCGGGTAACCCTACAGGTGTAAATCGATTATAATCATCGTCCATCGTGGTAAGTGAGTACCACTTGTTCACTGTACCGTGACATAGAGAGAATAGGTTAGATACATGTTAAAAGTTTTGTGATTTGAAGAATGGACCTTGATTGCTAATGAAGTGCTATAGTTTAGAGCTAATTAAAGTTCTTTTCAACCTTGGGCAAAGCACATGAGAGAAATGTGTTTCTTGTTTGATTGCGGCTCTCTTATGTGCCTTAGCGTGAGGTTCTCCACAACTTGCTGCTAAAACTTGAAAGTAAGGTTCAACTACTTAGGCGAGTCCTTTGCAACTTACTTTTGCATTTACACTGTAACCCAGCATGTAGAAGTTTCATGTATAGGAATGACGGGTCAGACTTGCTGAGCCTTTGTGCTCAGTTCTTGTGTTTGAAGCTTTTGCAGGGTGTTATGAGAAGGAAACTCCCGAGGAGGAGACGGACCCCCAAGAGGGAAACCCCGTCGAGTGGGAGTCGTGCACACCGCCGTGTTAGTGCGTGTGTGTGCTATAGGGGACACGTTCACGGGTTGAATATGAACTCTGTGCGTAGTCTATGCCTGTGAGTGTGGACTGAACATATTTTGTTGTAAACATGTTCATAAACTCTTTTATGTAATAAAACTTTGCTTCCGCTTTATATCTTTTCTATGCATTATTCTGTGCTGTGCAACGCAGCACCCCTCAGCGTGATCCTGGCTCGTCAAGGCCGTGAGGCCATGTCAGCGTGGTATCAGAGCTCGCTTGAAGTTTAACGCGCTAAAAAGGTCATCTTTTTCAAAAACTCGGTGAGGAACGAGTAAGTAGCCCATATAAGGATGTTATTAGTGTATAGAAAGTGGCAAATCTAACCTATGTGCTTATGTCAGAAAATAATGCATCTCGGGATGTCATATGTCTTAGGGGTTGTATGTAAGCGCTGTCCACCAGTGCGCACAAGCTGAAGGGTGGAGCCTCACGGGTGGCAGGTAACCCAACCCGCTTTAATATCCTCTACGACTCTTCATGTCGTTTGGGGTATTCGAGCAATGCCCTTCCCTGGCGTGCTACGGGCAAGTTTGGGAGACCCCGTCACGTGGTTAGTAATGTGAACACGTAGCTCAAGGCATGTTTGGCTTGAGAACATCCCTGCGAGTGATGACATACGGGTGTATGGACTGTATTGGGACCGGGTTCGGTGTGCAGCCGAGCCCGACGATTGTGTCATTTATTTGCAGGTAGTCTGACCACGAATCAGTAGATGAGTAGCACCTGTGTGCGAGAGACGTTTAGTGCAACTGAATTAACGAAGCCGGCTAAGTCCAGTATAGGTTTTTCTTTGTGAGTAACGTAGTACCGACATGAACTGGTGAAGCTTCGATGTCACACCCCACTAAATGAGCAACTTCATTGTAAAACTTGAAGGTTTTAGTCCAGAGCACTAAAACATTGATATAACTTCGTCCCTTAATCAGGATGTTCAAAGTTAACAAGTTTTCAACATATAGGATACTAAGGACAGAGTCCTCTGTTTTCAGCTGAAATAAGGCTGAAGTTAAACAGAGGTTAGAGGTTGAGTTATTTCGATATTTGGGTCATATGATACATCTCTGGAAATCTTTGGAAGAGCTTTACAACTTTTCTGTTAATGTACAGAGGTGTTTCATCCCTTAAACAGTCGAAAAATGCAGTAGAGTTGAAACTGTCCAGAAAACAGGGCAGAGCAAACACTCTCTGTAACTCTCTGTAAATTGAGCATAACTTCCAGCATAAGAATCCAAAAATAGAAAATGATATAGTTCTAAAAAGTTCATGAGGTAGGTTATAACTTTGGAAAGTTTTGTCAAATTCAATGAAGAATTAACTGGAATTCTTGGATCAAATCAGTACCTCAAGCAGGGGGGTGCTGTCCAGTTTTCTCCAGGAATTTTGACAACTTTGACATCTCATAACTTTTGAACCAGGACAGTTCTTAGGACAAGCAAAGACTTTCTTGAAAGCTTTTGAAGTTAGATTTAACTTTGATGTTGAGCTCCAGAATTGGTTTTGCCTTTAGCATTGTCTAAATCAGGTTGAAATGGAAACTCCGTAGATGAAGCGACATGGGGAAGCGAAGGCTTTCTTCGCGCTAACTACCCTGACTTTTTCACGTCGCACATACGGTAATTTTCCACCGTCCTCTCTCTAATTTTTCACCTTAGAATCTTGGGACAAGATTCTTTTAAGGGGGGAGGAATTTAAGGGCCTAAGTTTTTGCACAGATTCAAAGTGCTCATCACACCACACCCACGTCATTTGAGGAAAACTTATGAACAAATTTGAAGAGCAAGTAAACACCATCAACATGGTCATTAGAGGATGAACTGACAAAATGCAAAGGTCGTATTTGCCACATGCATCATATAGGGGCTGAGCATATGTTAAACTCCTACACCTTGCTAGGAATGCTCATGCCATGTTTCGCCCAAATCCAAAACCTTTTTGAGGTATTTTTGGGTATAATTAGAAAGAGGCTAGTTTGAACATAAATTCAAATTTAAACTCCTTATACCCCATGAATTAAAATGTGGGATTTATATTCACACTCAGCACATTTTTGTGAGCTCACACACCAATTTTCACTCCATTTGGAGTTGATCTTGACATGAGCTATTTTGGGCTAAATTCAAATCAAAATTTGAATTTCAACTAAACATTTGCTGCAAATTTGATCAAGTCAAATTCCACTTTGAATTATTCAAATTCAATTGACCATTTTGAAGTTTGATCAACTCACCAAGGGTATTAGTGTAACCACTGTTTAGAGCAGTGGTGAAAATTAAATTTCTGAAGTTAAACTATGGGGTGGGGCCCCCCTTGCCAGTCCCTCATTGAGCCAACCGACTGAAGAACAGAACCACTCGGGTTCTCGGGCTGCAGCCACAGACGCCACCGCGCCAAGCCTCGGCACCAGCAGCTTCTTCGCCCACGCCCCGCTGGAGCCGCCGTTCAGCGTCGATATCCTTCCCCGAGCAGCTCAAAGCCGAGTTCTCCTCTGTTCTCACACGCTCGCTCGCTCTCAGTGCTGCTCCCGCGAAAAACATGAAGCCCACCTCGCTCTCGGTGTCGCTGGTTGCACACCGCCACCACACTCCAGTTGAGCGAGCCCTCCACAGCAAAAAATATTGCCATCTCATGCTCTATCGTGCTATCACCACCACTTCGACGTTGTGAGCTTCTGTTAGCCACCAATTGAGTAACAGCATCGCACGCCAGAAGCCAACCGGCGGAACTACACTTCGGGTCACCGTCGACAGCACGCTACAGCCATCCTCGCCTCCACTGCTCTACACAAGAAAGGTGCGTCACCGTGTGTAGAAGGTGTAGCCGAAAGCAGTTTGTCATATGATCAATCATAGAACGCGAATTTCCAAATATACTGAAAGCTAGTTCATGTGGCCCGAGCTCACCTTAAACTGAAATTCGGATTCCACGCACTCTTGTTAGTTGAGCCTGTTGGCCAGTAGGTTCTACACATGCTAGCACACACGCTCTAGGAAGAATCAAGGGAAACCGTTGAGGATCAGTCGTGATACGGCCGTTTTCCTTGCCACCGATGCAAAACACCTCGGCTCACCATCGAGAGTATAGTTGCCGGCGTTTCTAGATTCCAAGAGGTCTCGTTTCATGTTCCTCATGCTCTACTGATGCTCTCCAAGCAATTTCCGACCGGTTTGGTGCCATGTAGCACGAGACCGACCTCACTTGAACCCTAGGTTCCGCTGTCACCGGTGCGCACGTGTTTTCGGTGATCGCCGGCAGTCGGCGAGTCCGCAGATGACTTCACAAGGTCGGAAAACGGGGAGGCAGAAAGTTTCGGCCCAAGGGGTGACCGGGAACTCTGTTCCGGCGAGTCTCGCCGGAGGGGGACGCCGGGGGACACTGTTGGCACGAGGTTGAAGATGCTCTGCATCGTGGGGCCCACTGGAAGAAGTTTAAACTTTTCCCCGATTTTCAGATTTAGTTCAAACTTCAAATCCACATAACTTTGGCTAGAAAACTCCAAATCAAGTGAACCAAATCCCTATTTTTCCAGAATTAATTCTTCAAAATTTAAACTGTTTAGAACTTTAACTGGAGAACCCTTTGGAGGAAAATTCTAAAATTTTGCCAGGATGTTCATCATAATATCCCTGAGCTACCATAAAAATTCAGATCCATTTGAGCTCATTTGATCCATCTAATGGTGTGATTAATAAAACTGTTCCAGGGAAAATGGAAAATATCCAGAAACATTTTCGGATTTTCTATGAAATTGTTTAGCTCATATCTTTAGCTAGGAGTCTTCAAATTAAGTGAAAACAACTCCATTAGAACCCTCTGAAAATCTTGTTTCCAGAAAGTCATGGCTTGCTTCATGAAAATTGCTAGAACACCCTAAGAGCTCCAATTAAGGCCAAATACACATTTATTTGTGAAGGGCTCAAATGAGCTTTGCTTCAAATGAAATTTGGCCAAGTCTTTGTTTAAGTTGTATCCAAACCACAGTAAAAAATTTCAGAGTCATTGGTCCTGTCTAGCAATACTTATAGTCTTAACAAATTCAACTTCAAATTCAAATGCATTCAAATCGATACATACATGTATTTATCTCATGTAGTCGCTAAGTTTGAGGCGGAGCCCGAAGTCTTAGACTTCATCACTCCGGAGGAATAGCTAGCCTACGACCAACAGCAGCAAGGCAAGCTCCGGTTTCCATTAGCCATTTTATAAAATTTTACTATTTTGAGAACTTCCTTTGAGCACTCACTTCAATTACGCCTTAGAGTCTTGTTTAAAAACCAAATGCATAGCCAAGAAAACCCTGGTTTTGGGCTTAGGTTTTTAAACCTCGATTAGCTACTGCAATGCTAAGATAGTGAAGGATTTGGTACAAGTCGAGTAGTTGGAACTGCTCACGAGAATAGGCTAGAGGCACACTACTCGGGTAAATATAGCAAATGGAACACATGGCAATAAAAATGAGAACGAGCGGAGAGTAAGGGCAGCAGGACGTTGGGGCCTGGGTGCCATAGCTCCTCTTGTGTTGGTTGAGGACCGAGCCATGTGCGGGCCTGTTGAACAAGCTCGAACAGTACCGAAGACCTACCGGATATATGGGAACCGGGAAACCGATGTAATTCGGGTGGCTAGGTGTTGAGGCATTGTTTGTCGTCCAGAGGGTAGGTTGAGAGCTTGAGGTGTAAATCGGCTGGCGGCACTGCGTATGTGCGCGCAGATACCTCTTGCTCGGGACGATAGGACCGGTTAAACATTTGGCTGACAGATGAAAGGTAGTTGCATACGACGCCCGTGATAGTTTCTGTAGGCAACATCAAGTACGGGCGTACATGACGGGTTATTTGGGTAACCCTGCAGGTGAAAATCGATTATAATCACCATACCTTACGGTCAGTGAGTACCACTTGTTCACTTTACCGTGACATAGAAAGAACAGGTTAGATACATGTTAAAAGTTTGCTGATTCGAAGGATGGACCTTGATTGCTAATGAAGTGCTATAGTTTAGAGCTAATTACAGTTCTTTTCAACCTTGGGCAAAGCACATGAGAGAAATGTGTTTCTTGTTTGATTGCGGCTCTCTTATGTGCCTTAGCGTGAGGTTCTCCACAACTTGCTGCTAAAACTTGAAAGTAAGGTTCAACTACTTAGGCGAGTCCTTTACAACTTACTTTCCCATTTACACTGTAATCCAGCATGTAGAAGTTTCATGTATAGGAAAGACGGGTCAGACTTGCTGAGCCTTTGTGCTCACTGCTTGTGTTTGAAGCTTTTTCATGGTGATATGAGGAGGAGACTCCCATGGAGGAGACGGACCCCCAGAAGGGAAACCCCATGGAGTGGGAGTCGTGCACGCCTCCATGTTAGTGCGTGTGTGTGCTAGAGGGGACACGTTCACGGGCTGAATGTGAACTCTGTGCGTAGTCTACACCCGTGAGTGTGAACTGAATATATTTTGTTGTAAACATGTTCATAAACTCTTTTATATAATAAAACTTTGCTTCTGCTTTATATCTTTTCTATGCGTTATTCGGTGTTGTGCAACGCAGCACCCCTCAGCATGATCCTGGCTAGTCGAGGCCGTGAGGCCCTGTCAGCATGGCATCAGAGCTCGCTTGAGGTTTAACACAACAAAAAGGTGTAGGATCGAAGTACACGTGTAAAGCTACCAGAGGGGGGAGGGGTGAATGGTAGATAAAAACTTTTCAGGCAAGCAACAAAACACCCCTCAGCAGAAAACCGATCTGTTAAAGAAACCGTGTGTGCGACTAATCTAAACGTGTTCAACTGTTACAAAACTATTATAGGTTGTATAGAATCAAGTCACAAAGACGTCACAACAAGAATCATGAAAATCCGTCGAGAGAAACTCAAGTTATGATCGAAAGATCGAACAAAGGTCAATCTGTCCTACGCGAGAAAAACAGTTCTGGAATACTGCAAAGAAACTCGTGTATATCAGAAACAACAAATTCAATGACCGTAAAATTTTCACAGATGATAGATAATCAAGTTGTGAAGACAACCCAAAAAGAATCACATCAATTGGATCTGTAAAACTCGAGTTATGATAAAACCACCGAAGCAAGGTAGTGCTGAACAGAAACTCGACGAGAAAAACTTGTCTGAAACAAGTCGGACGAACAAGGCACAAAAGTTCCTTTAGAATACGAATTTTATTTATCAAAACACAAGAGGAACAGCCCCAAATTCGTGCACCATGAGCTCTGGCCTCCCTTGCTTATATAACCAGCCCGAAGGCCAACTCAACTCAAACTAGGATTCCAACTCCTACTTGGATTCAAACTGTAACTTTCTAATACTGCTTAGGACTCTTCTATACGCAGATAGAAGCAATATTAAGACTTCTAAACACCTTAGGAACGTATCCCATATTCCTAAAATAACTCAAATTCATGACCCACACGAAATCCTACCATAACCAACTCAAAACTTTCCATATTTTAGTCAAACACGACTGAACCGCAGCCTGAGTCCATAACCTAGTCGGTTGGACATTTCCGACCAATTCTTTACGTCCACATCTCTTCACCACGCCTTGGAACCATGCAGCCACGTCCATGCACTCCTTGCACAAGTGCAAACATCTTCCAACGACATCCAAGATACCTTCATATGCATTGTTCTTGATTCAAACATACTGCGCAACCTCCCGATCAACTCAACCACAATTCCTCCCAAACTTGGTTGTTGAACCTCATCTTCTCCCTAAGACTAGTTCAATGGATCCCGTCACCAGCCATGTCTTGAACTCAAGCAACACCTGCACATGAATAAACAACCAATACTTCCGAGCACAAGTCCTCGACTTGACTCTCGTTAGTTCCGAAACTACAACATCTTACGTGAGCACCTCACATAAGCATGTTGTAAACCATAGCAAAATGATATCAGCCATAATCCACCAAGACACACCAAAAACATAGTAAAATAATACTAAGCAAACTTTCCATAAGAGTAAAGCAAGTTCGAAACATTGCAAGTTAAAAACAGAACCATTGCAATCAAGCTCCGAACCTTACTAAAGCTAACCGGACCTTGAACCGGAGCTTACCAAAGCTAGTCGGAACCAGCACCGGAGCTTACTAAAGCTTAGTCGGACCTAGCACGGAACTTACCAAAGCTAGTCGGACCTAGCACCGGAGCTAGCAAAAACAAGTCGGACCTAGCCAAAATAAGTCAGACCTAGACAAAGCAAGTCGGACATTACGTCGGACCTTGCCGGAGCTACCCAAAACAAGTCGCACCTATCGTCGGACCTTGCAGGAGCTCGGACCTAGAGTCGGACCTTGTTAAAAAGGTGTTTTGGTAGTATTCAAAACTTTTATCGTCAAAGCCAATGTATTCAGCACACATAGGTCTCACAATCTCCCCCTTGATGAATGCATTGGAAACACCACTTAAAATCCTAACATTGGCTTATTCACATGAAAAGTTTTGAAAACAATTCCCCCCCCCCCCTTGTAAATCAGAAATAAAATGAGAAGAAAAACAAAAATACCAAAAATTCTGCCCCTAAGAAGAATCGTGCCAAAACACTTGTGTATGTGTGCAATGTGTGATCAATTTCTCCCCCTTTGACAATGTATTCAGCAAGGTACAAAAGAGAAATTTTAATTTGTTATGAGCACGTTATAACATATACATATAAAACAAAGCTCATCCAAATCATACTATCAAGTAACTTACGCTAACACATCAATGATATACATAAAGTAGTGTAAGCCATGCTAGAGATCAAGTGTAGTTTTCAATTTAAGCAAGTCATGATCTCACAAACTTAACTATTTCAAGACCTGAAAGCATGACACTTGTTGCTGCATTTTATTAACATTTAAAGCACAAATTTTGATCTTATGACATTTGCAAGAGATTATATGCAGCATCAGCCTTATTCTAACAAACCAAGCCAAGCCTATGTCATTTGATAGCCAGAAGCTTAAGGACATGGTTTTAGTCATAAACAACTCCTTTCAAGTTCATATCTAAGTGCAATGATAAGCCATCTCAAAAGAAGAAGTGCGGTGCATGCATATTCTCTTGATCTTTTCTCATTTTTTTATTTGAACATAAAAACTCAACATGTGAGTTGATTACTTGATTAATTCTTTATGATTAAAAGCACTTGTGAGCATGCAACAAGTTCAAAATAGCAAGAAAGTTCAACCATGACCAGATTTAGTTTAAGTAATTATTCCAATTACTAGACATGGTAAAAACTACAAAATGTATAACACGAGTAATGTAGTAAGAACTTTTAGAATGAAAAAGGAATCACAAAGTCACATATGCATGAAATAATATGCTCATATTATTTTAATTTCAGATTCACACATAGACTTCCCAAGTTTCAAAATTCACCCTCAATTTAAGCCATGAGGATGCATAACCGCTATTTCACTACGAATGTAACAAAAACGAGTGAAATCCAAAGGTTTTGTAAAAATGTCAGCCAATTGTTGTTCGGTATCTACATGGTGAAGCACACTGTTCCCTTTTTCGACATTATCACGGAGAAAGTGATACGTAATGTCAATGTGCTTAGTTCTCGAATGTTGCACGGGTTTTTTAGCAATGCAAATGGCACTAGTGTTATCACAAAACAATGGAACACTATCTAGATCAACCCCATAGTCCTTAAGTGTTTGAACAATCCAAAGAATTTGTGAGCAAGCACTAGCAGCAGCTACATATTCAGATTCGGCTGTGGATTGTGCAACTGAACTTTGTTTTCTAGAGGACCAGGAAACAAGTGAATTACCATGAAAATGACAACACCAAAAGTATCTTTCCTATCAATCCTACAACTCCCAAAATCAGCATCGGAAAAAGCTTTCAAAGTAACGGTTGGGGAAGAAGGAAGAAAAATGCCAAATTCTTGAGTTCCATGTAAGTACCTGAGAATCCTTTTGACGGCTTGACGATGTGAAGCACGTGGGGAGGCTTGAAACAGTGCACAAAGACATACGCTGAACTGTATGTCCGGTCTTGATGCCGTGAGATACAAAAGTGATCCGATCATGCTTCTATATTCTTTTTGATCAACGGGATCACAATCTTCATCAAGTTCAAGTGTTGTTGCTGTTCCCATTGGTGCCCAAAGAGGCTTGCTTTTGTCCATGTTGAAGCGCCTTAGGAGATTTTTTATATACTTGGTTTGATGCACAAAGGTACCCTCCTTGGTTTGCTTGATTTGCAGCCCCAAAAAGTACGTGAGTTCTCCCATCATACTCATCTCAAATTCTGAACTCATCATAGCTGAAAACTTGGACACAGGATCATGAGAAGCATAACCAAAGATAATATCATCCACATACACTTGAACGAATGATGAGTCATTGCCATGCTTAAGCACAAAAAGAGTTTTATCAACCTTGCCCATGGTAAACCCCTTTTCAAGTAAGAATGTTTTTAACCTATCATACCATGCTCTAGGGGCTTATTTGAGACCGTACAAGGCTTTGGACAGTTTGTAAACATGATTAGGAAAATTTGGATTTTCAAAACCAGGTGGTTGTTTGACATAAACCTCCTCATCTATGTAGCCATTAAGAAAAGCACTTTTAACATCCATTTGATATAGCTTAAAACCTTTAGATGCAGCAAAAGCTAACAAAATTCTTATGGCTTCTAATCTAGCAACAGGAGCAAAATTTTCATCAAAATCTAGACCTTCAACTTGTGTGAAACCTTGAGCAACCAAACTAGCCTTATTACTAACCACAACCCCATCCTCACTTTGTTTATTTTTAAATACCCATTTAGTTCCAATTAAAGTGTGACCTTGAGGTGGAGGTACAAGTTTCCAAACATTATTTCTTTCAAAATTTTCTAACTCTTCTTGCATGGCAATAATCCAAGATTCATTAGTGAGTGCGTGTGATATATCTTTGGGTTCAAAAGAAGCAACAAAAGCATAATGAGCATGATAATTGGGGTCGAAAAACCTGGATCTTGTAACTCGTTCATGCAAGCTTCCAATAATTTGTTGCGGAGGATGACTTTTGAGAATCCGGAGGGGAGTGGACACTTCACAAGCTTCTTCTTCTTCATGTTCATCACAAATAGATGACCTTGTGACGTGAGGAGGATCTGGACGAAAAATGGTGGTCGTCGGTGCTGGCTGTGAATCAAGATCAGGAGCAGGAACAATGTCATTAGCTGCTGAATTTTCGGGCAGCAGCACCACTTCTTCCTCTTCTTTAACGAAAATACTCTCCCCCTGCGGATATGGATCTGGACCTGCAATATTTGAACTAGTACCTGGGCTAGCTTCATCAAAAGAAGCCTCACAAGTCTCCATAATTTTGTTAGTATCAAGTAAAAGCACACGGTAGCCTCTAGTATGAGATGGATAACCAAGAAACATGCCATCAACAGATCTAGCTTCGAATGTATTAAGATTACCATGTTTCTTAACAAAGCATTTGCAACCAAAGACCCTAAAGTGTGTGACACTAGGCCTATGTCCAAACCTGAGCTCATATGGTGTTTTACCTAGCTTAGCACGCAAGAAAACACGATTTGAGACATAACAAGCGGTTGCAATTGCATCAGCCCAAAATTTCCTAGGAGTTTGATATCCATCAAGCATAGTCCTAGCCATCTCAACTAAGGTTCTGTTCTTTCTCTCTACAACACCGTTTTGTTGAGGTACATATGGTGAAGAAAATTGATGATCTATTGCATTTTCAGCACAAAAGTGATCAAACGGTTAATTTTTAAATTCGGTTCCATTATCACTTCTAATTGCTCTTAAAGATCCTGGGTGATCAATTGATAATCTAAGAAATAATGTTCTAAAGTGACTAAAAGCTTCATTCTTAGATGCCATAAAGTAAACCCAAGAGTATCTATAATAGTCATCAACAATCACAAGAACATACCATTTACCTCCGAAGGATTGAACACGTGAAGGTCCTATGGTGTCAAGGTGTAAAAGTTGACCCGGTTCAGTTGTCATGGTCATTTTGAGAGGAGCATGTGAACCTGCAACCATCTTAGCATGTTTACAAGAAGAGCACACAATTTCTTTGTCCCCTTTAAGCTTAGGCAGCCCACGTATGCGATCAAGAGCACTAACATGCGTGAGATGATCAAAGCCTACGTGACCAAGTCTACGATGCCAAAAATATAAATATTTGGAATCATTTGCAACTAGGCATCTATGCTTAGAGGAAGACTATCAAAATCAGCTTTAAAAACTCTTCCAAACCGAGATACGTTAAAAATAAGCTCACTATTTGAACCTACAATTTTGCAGCAGTTTTTATTGAAAATAATTTCTAGATTTTCATCTAGCAATTGTGAAACAAAAAGCAAGTTGTATTTCAAATTTTTGACAAGTGCCACATCCTTCAAAGTGTAGTGATCATTTACTCTAACCGAACCCTTAGCAATTATAAGAGTTGAAGAATTATTGGCAAAAGTAACATTCTCTACATGTGACACAAAAGAGAGAGAGGAGAACCATTCTTTATTACCGGTCATGTGGCGTGAGCAACCTGAATCCACAATCTAAATATTCTCCTTCCTCAAGCGTGTAACCTACATAGAAGCACAATACATTGATGACTCAATACTGGGGTTAGTTAAAAGGCATTTAAGAATCCAGTACTGAGTCACACGATGTCCAGCAGTAATAACATGCGAAAGCTGAGATAAAACAGCAGGTTTATGAGTCAAAGTTTGAGATTTTTTGTTCTTAACTACTGACCTATGAGGTGTTACTTGTGTAGCACGAAAATCAGTAGCTCCGGAGGCAAAAATAGAAGGTCTGGAGGCAAAAACTGAAGCTCCGGAGGCAAAAACTGAAGCTCCGGAGGTATATTTCTGACTCATAACAGCAGGTTGCATGTTCTTGACATTCGGTTTAGTATGTGCAGCAAATTTCGCATGAGAGTTATAAGATCTAACTTGCATTCTTTCCTTTTTATGTTGTTTAGCTAGTCTATAACAAAAATCTATGACATGACCATCTCTACCACAATAGGTACAATGAAATTTAACTTTGTGTTCATGTCTAGATGAGCATGCAGTATACTTATTTGAACCCGAATGTGACAACACTCCTGCATATTCAAAAACCACTTCTTTTTGTTTAGGAACCGTTTGAATAAAACCACTTCCTAATGATTTTACAATTTTAGGTGGATGTTCCTTAGCATGAGCATGCGAATCAAAACCTAAACCAGTTTTATCATTGCAAGACTTGGAAGAATTCAGCAGCAAGTTTAGGTTCTTATTCCCATTACAAAATCGATCTAATGTCTTATGCATGTTATCAATTTTATTTGATAGATCAAGGAAATTTTCACATGAAGTTTTTCCTTTTAATTTGCAATTAGAACAATATTTAACTTCATGAGAACGTAAAACATTGTTCAATATAGAAATTTCTTTCATAGCATCTTGTAGTTTCTTATCAAGATCATCGCAAGTAGAACAATGCACATCAATTGTAGAACAACAAGCATCTTTCAAGTTTTTATCATTAAGTGCAGCAAGCTTTTTGTTCTTTTCAATTTCAAGTTCAAGTTTATCAAGTGTGGAGGTGTGTGCACTTCTTAGAGAGGGCAATTGTTCATATATTAAATCACATGAGGAACAAGAATCAACACTAGGAATCAAGGATTTTAAACGATTAATTTCAGATTCTAGTGAATCAATTTTAACAGCATTGTCCCTAAGCTTTTTGTCCTTTTTCTTAACAATAATAGTGGCACGAGAAATAGCATCACACATTTTTTCGCAAGTAGGACATACCTCTTCGTTGTCACTGTTGTGTTCTGCATCCTCCATACTTGATTTTGATTTGCCCGCCATGAAGCACAAGTTTGCCAGATCATCTTTATCTTCATCACTTCCAATGTCTACATCACTTGAGCCATGTTCTTGAAGTGCGGTGATGAAACTGTTTATCAGTTTGTGTCCTGTAAAACCCTTCTTTTTCTTGTTGGTGCTGCCAAAAGAGGACTTGACTTTATTCTGCTTTTCATCACGGTTAGAAGGACCTGAAAGGTTAGGGCAACCTGTACGAAAATGTCCTGTCTTACCACATTCAAAGCATCGTTGAGGTCCGGAGCTTCCTCTCCTTCTAGTTCTCACATTTTGCAATGCTTTTGAGAATCCAGTAGAAAGAAGTACTAGCTCCTCCTCTGGAAACTCCTCAATCTGTTCCAGGGTTAGTGAAGACAGCAAAGCAAGTGTATTGCTAGATGATTGGCCGGAGCTAGGCATATCACGTTGTGAGACAAATGCAATAGTCTTATTTGGGTTCTTACGTCATATAATGTCAATTTCATGAGTTTTTAGCTTAGAATAAAGCACATCTAATGTAAGAGTACTCATGACAGTGGATTCACGTATGGATGTTACTTTCATCTCCCAAATTAACATGTCTAATGCACTTAGTAATTGCCTAGCATTTTCAGCATCTGAAAAAATAACATTGACGCTACGCAAGTTGCTGAGAATTTTATTAAAGCGAGCAAAGAGGTCATCAGTGTACTCACCGGGTTGCATCTCAAAGTGCATGTATTCTTTCTTGAACATATCCTGTCTTACCTCCTTGATCGTGTTGGATCCTTCGTGGTAGTCACAAAGTGCTCTCAACACATCGTCGCCGATCGGAGGTGTGCAACACGGTCGAAGTCGCTCTGAGTTAGTCCTTCTATGATCAAGTTCCGAGCCTTGTTGTTGTTGTCGACATCTCTCATGTTTGTAGCCGTGACTTGATCGTTTGAAGGCACATCGTAAGGCTTGTACACCTTTTCCCATATTGCAAAGCCTTGTGCCAGGATGAAAGCTTCCATGCGTGCCTTCCAAACCTGAAAATCAATACCACTAAACACACAAGGTTTCGCGGAGTATTTCTCCATGATGATTAGTCAAAACACGTGCAAATCATAAAGATTAGAGCAACCTGGCTCTGATACCAATTGTAGGATCGAAGTACACGTGTAAAGCTACCAGAGGGGGGTGAATGGTAGATAAAAACTTTGCAGCGGAAGCAACAAAACACCCCTCAGCAGAAAACCGATCTGTTAAAGAAACCGTGTACGAGACTAATCTAAACATGTTCAACTGTGACAAAACTAGTATATATTGTAGATAATCAAGTCACGAAGACGTCACAACAAGAATCATGAAAATCCGTTGAGAGAAACTCAAGTTACGATCGAAAGATCGAACAAAGGTCAATCTGTCCTACGCGAGAAAAACAGTTCTGGAATAGTGCAAAGAAACTAGTGTAGATTATAAACCACAAATTCAATGACTGTGAAATTTTCACAGATGATAGATAATAAAGTTTTGAAGACAACCCAAAAATAATCACATCAATTGGATCTGTAAAACTCGAGTTATGACAAAAACCACCGAAGCAAGGTAGTGCTGAACAGAAACTCGACGAGAAAAACTTGTCTGAAACAAGTCGGACGAAACGGGCACAAAAATTCCTTTAGAATACGAATTTTATTTATCAAAAAACAAGAGGAACAGCCCCAAAGTCGTGCACCACGAGCTCTGGCCTTCCATGCTTATATAACCAGCCCGAAGACCAACTCAACTCAAACTAGGACTCCTACTCCTACTTGGATTCAAACTGTAACTTTCTAATACTGCTTAGGACTCTTCTATACGCAGATAGAAGCAATCTTAAGACTTCTAAACACCTTAGGAACGTATCCCATATTCCTAAAATAACTCAAATTCGTGACCCACACGAAATCCTATCATAACCAACTCAAAACTTTCCATATTTGAGTCAAACACGACTCAGCCGCAGCCTGAGTCCATAATCTAGTCGGTTGGACCTTTCCGACCAATTCTTTACGTCCACATCTCTTCATCACGCCTTGGAACCATGAAGCCACGTCCATGCACAACGTCCACGTGCAAACATCTTCCAACAACGTCCAAGATACCTTCATATGCATTGTTCTTGATTCAAACATACTGCACAACCTCCCGATCAACTCAACCACAATTCCTCCCGAACTTGGTTGTTGAACCTCATCTTCTCCCTAAGACTAGTTCAATGGATCCCGTCACCAGCCATGTCTTGAACTCAAGCAACACCTGCACATTAATAAACAACCAATACTTCCGAGCACAAGTCCTCGACTTGACTCTCGTTAGTTCCGAAATTACAACATCTTACGTGAGCACCTCACATAAGCATGTTGTAAACCATAGCAAAATGATATCAGCCATAATCCACCAAAACACACCAAAAACATAGTAAAATAATACTAAGCAACCTTTCCATAAGAGTAAAGCAAGTTCGAAACATTGCAAGTTAAAAACAGAACCATTGCAATCAAGCTCTAAACCTTACTAAAGCTAACCGAACCTTGAACCGGAGCTTATCAAAGCTAGTCGGACCCAGCGCCAGAGCTTACTAAAGCTTAGTCGGACCTAGCACGGAACTTACCAAAACTAGTCGGACCTAGCACCGGATCTAGCAGAAACAAGTCGGACCTAGCCAAAATAAGTCAGACCTAGACAAAGCAAGTCTGACCTTACGTCGGACCTTGCCCGAGCTACCCAAAACAAGTCAGACCTATCGTCGGACCTTGCAGGAGCTCGGACCCAGAGTCGGACCTTGTTAGAAAGGTGTTTTGGTAGTATTCAAAACTTTTATCGTCAAAGCCAATGTATTCAGCACACATAGGTCTCACAAAAGGCCATCTTTTTCAAAACTCAGTAAGGAACGAGTCATTAGCCCATATAAGGATGTTATTAGTGTATAGAAAGTGGCAAATCTAACCTATGTGCTTATGTCGGAAAATCATGCATCTCGAGACATCATATGTCTTGGGGGGTGCATGTAATAGCTGTCCACCAGTGCGCACAAGCTGAAGGGTGGAGCCTCACGGGTGGCAGGTAACCCGGCCCGCTTTAATATCCTCTACGACTCTTCATGTCGTTTGGGTTATTCGAGCAACGCCCTTCCTTGGTGTGCTACGGGCAAGTTTGGGAGACCCCTTCACATGATTAGTAATGTGAACACGTAGCTCAAGGTTTGTTTGGCTTGAGAACACCCGTGCGAGTGATGACGGACAGGTGTATGGACTGTATTGGGACCGGGTTCGGTGTGCAGCCGAGCCCGACGATTGTGTGAGTTATTTGCATGTAGTCTGACCACGAATCGGTAGACGAGTAGCACCCATGTGCGAGATACGTTTAGTGCCACTGAATTAACGAAGCCGGCTAAGTCCGGCATAGGTTTTTCTTTGTGAGGAACGTAGTACCGACATGAACTGGTGACGCTTCATGTCGTTTGGGGTATTTGAGCAACGCCCTTCCCTGGCATGCTACGGGAAAGTATGGGAGACCCCGTCATGTGGTTAGTAACGTGAACACGTAGCTCACGTCGTGTTTGGCTTGAGAACACCTGTGCGAGTGATGACGGATGGGTGTACGAACTGTATTGGTTCCGGGTTCGGTGTGCAGCCGGACCAGACGATTGTGTGTGATTTATGCAGCTTTAACCATGAAACCGTAGTACGAGTAGAACACGTTTGCGAGTGACCATTTTAGTGCCACCTATGATATGGATATGCCGGTGTAATCCGGTTAGGATTTTCTTTGTTGAGGCAACGTAGTACCGACATGTTTCTTACGGTGCATACGACACCGTACTAAATATAATAACCTCTTTCCTATGAAGAAATGATACATGAACTAACTTTCAACTAAAAATTGAAGTTTGAAACAAATATTAGTTACTGAACTCTTATTTTGAGCTAAGATTCAAATGAGAGGATGATTAGGCTTCAAAGATTCAAAAACAGAGTGCTCTGTTTCTGGCAGGGATTCTTGCTGGAATTGGACAGAGCATAACTCTGAGTAGATCTAACCAATCAAGGTGTATGATACAGTTCTGAGGATATTTTCAGGTTCTCTACAACCTTCTTGTAGACCCCCAGAGCAAAATCACACGTTAAATTTGTGGAAAGTCCAGTTGAAGGTAAACTGTCCAGAACCAGGACAGCAGCAAAACCTCTCTGGACCTTTCTGTTTTTAAGCCATAACTTTCTGTAGAAAAATTCCTATGTAGCCTATGATATACCTTTGGAAAGGTTATGAAATGTGCAACATTGTTGTAGTTCAAAGTTTGCTCAGATTCTCATTGTATTTGCATATACAACTGTGATGAAATAGCCACATACATAAGAGATGCTGGCAAATTTTATCCAGGAATTCTGTCAACTTTGGAAAAATCATAACTTTTGATCCAGAGATGATCTGAAGGCATATGAATACTCGTTGGAAATATACTGAAGTTAGATTTAACTTTGGTATTCAACTTGAGTTATTAAAATGCTTTTAACTGGATCAAAATCTGGAGTTAGTGCATAAAGGTCTGTTCTGTACAGAAAGGCTGGTTAGATATGCCTACTCTAAGGAGTTGTGTAAACATGGATTTTGTTACTGCTTTCCTGAAGTTTTGACATATTCATGTTTTCATTAGTCTCACATACTTCTGAGTTCATGTTTATCTCATCTCAAATATTTTTTTGCAGTATGGTTCGTACTCGCTCTAAGAGTAAGGACGGGAGTTCTCATTGAGGCATTGATGTTTATATTCCACCGTCGAGATCACCATCCACGGGATGGATGGATCTTATGAATGGAGTTATCGAGTCTAATCAAGAGAACACCAGGCTACTCCAAGAAGCAACTCAAGAAAACACACGCTTACTCCAAGCCTTGGTACAGAAGGGCATACTCCAGAACACGCAACAAGTCATTCCACCTCGGAACGCTTATCTGGATTTCTTGGCGACTCAACCACCGATCTTTACTGAAGCCACCGAACCTGTGGAAGCAAATCAATGGCTTCGTGTCATGGAGTCCAAATTTGGAGTATTCGAGTGTGATGAAGTTCAGAAGACCAGGTTTGCCGCTCAACAACTTCATGGAGCTGCCGGAAACTGGTGGGTGGAACATCTCGCCACCATTCCGGAAGGCCAACAAGTGACATGGAGTAAGTTTTGTGAAGTCTTTCGTACTCGTCACGTACCAATAGGTATTGTCAAGGCAAAGAGGGAGGAATTTTGGGGCTTGAAGAAAGGGGACATGAATGTCCTTGAGTATGTTAGAAGGTTTAACCTTTTGGCTCAATACGCTCCCGAATATGTGGCGAAAGAAGAGGCATGGTGTGACTTATTCTTCCATGGCCTGAGTGCCATATTACAGGAGAAGTTGGCCATGCACAATAACGGCAGTTACACCGACATGGTCGATGCGGCTCTCATCCAAGAGAAGCTGACGCTCGAGTGACAAGCTGAGAAAAGAAGAATGAGTGAGATCGAGCAGGCCAGTACAAGTTACGTGCCTCAAAAGTACCGTTTAGTGTATCGAACGCTATCCTGTGAAAGATGAAGGCCACCTGTACTATCAACTCCTCAGAGGTTGATTGCTGGTCAAGTACCACAACTTGCACCACCTCCACAGCAGCAGCATCAGACGATGGTTTGTACTCCATCGCTTCATTCATGTGTACCTAGCATCCAACCGCAAGTCAAGGAAGAACCCGAGAGACATCCGTGTTTCACTTGTTGGCATATGGGCCATTATGCTAGGCATTGTCTGAAGGGAATTCATGGCTGTGGGTCATCATATTTGCAATATTCAGACCCGCACCTAAATCTGCAGAAAGGGGGGAAGACAAGGGGCAGTATTCACTACACAGTGATGGCTGATGTTCCGGAAGGAGAAGCCGCGTTAGCAGGGATGTTTTCTCTGAATCAGCTACCGGTTTTAATTCTCTTTGATTCTGGCACCACACACGACTTCATTAGCCAATCTTTTGTGGCTCAACATCAGCTCCAACCAGCTTATACAAAGAGGCATTACCTAATATCTTCGCCCTGGGGCAGCAGTACCACAAGCGAGGTTGTCTCTCTAGCACCTATTTGTTTGGGGGGGTAGAATATACCCCACAACTCTCATTATTCTTGAAGGTCTGAAGATCGACGTCATTTCGGAGATGCCGTAGTTGAATTACCACAAGGTGGTTCTTAACACCAGCTCTAGGACCATTGCGCTCAACTACCCACAGTACGGTCTTCATATATTAATTCTAGGCGCCAGTCGGCAGCAGATTGCAACAGTGAACCACACAGAAATTGTGAAGATAGAGGACATTCCGGTGGTACGTGAATATCCGGATGTGTTTCCTGATGATTTACCAGGCATGCCATCCAAACGGTACGTAGAGTTCAAGATTGAACTTGCACCGGGAACAGCACCGATATCACGAAGGCCGTACAAGATGGCACCCATTGAACTGGCAGAATTGAAGACACAGCTGAATGACCTAATGAGCAAGGGTTTCTACGACCGAGTTCGTCACCTTGGGGTTGTTCAGCGTTGTTTGTCCAGAAGAAGGACAAAACACTATGGCTTTGTGTTGATTATCGTCCTCTGAACGCCGTTACCATCAAGAACAAGTATCCACTACCTCACATTGATATGCTCTTCGATCAATTAGTGGGTGCGAAAGTATTCTCGAAGAAGGATCTTCGGTCCGGATAATACGCGCTAGTCCCGGTGGAGGGGCGAGCTAATCACGTGTGGAGAGAGAGGTACGTGGAGGCAACAGATCCGGGTTGCCCAAGGTACAACCCCGCGGAGCATACCCACCCTTATCACATTCAATGGTTTAACAACAATGGTAAGGTAAAGGTAACACAAACAGCAAGGATACATTCTTCCATTGGTTCTTATCATGATTTTGCTGATTTTGATGTGGTACCAATGGGTGCTTGCTCTCTTTTGTTGGGACGTCCATGGGAGTTTAATACTGACGCTATTCACCATAATTGATCTAATAAGTATACTCTCATGCATAAGGGCAAGAAAATTGTGTTGCTCCCTATGAGTCCCACTCAAATTGTGCAATTTGAGCATGAGAAAAAGAATAATGCTAAGCAAAAGGGTTGAGACGGCCCGACGCCACCCGTTCGGTCACGGGGACGTGGCACTCGCCCAGGAATCGCATTGGGTGGTGCCGTGTTGTGCGGCACCCAACAGCACACATATAAGGAACAAAGTATTACATAAAACAATAGCGGAAGCTTACAAGTTTTTCTTTGTAAATAGTTTACATCAAGTAACTACAGCGGAAGTCTATAAACAACTCACGTCGAATAACTAAAGAGCACTCGAGACGAAGTCCAGCCCGCGGACTCCTCTCGCTAGCAACACGAAGACAACAGCAGCGGCTATGTTCTCCATGTGTTACACGACTCGGAAGTCTCCGAGTCTCACTGGACAACCTTCTTCCTAGCATCGAGGTTAACCTGCAAAACCACTCATATAGCAAACGTGAGCACATAGGCTCAGCAAGACTGATCCGTCTCTCCTAAACAAGAAACTCTACATGCACGACGATTGCAATTGGGTTAGCTAGATTTGCATAAAGGACTCGCTTAAAGTTGATCCTGAACTTTCAGATTTTAAGCCTCATTGTGCAGACCTTGAGCCGAACAGCATCGCAACTCCACAATCAAACAAGAAAAGCTTCGTTGCGATGCTCCTTGCACAAGGTGAAAGTAAAATTTATGAGCCTATCTCTAATTCAATCATGGTTGCAATACAAGTTACATCACAGCCTTATCAAGTTCAAAAGAAAACTGTTTCAGTTGTTACTACGTCAAGACGCAGTGGGCAAGTATGCTCATATGACCGCGAGCGACGGTGATTCGAATCAGTACATGCCCGGATTACATGACACGTACACCCGTACTCTGAGTTGCCGGCAGCAACCTCGACTGACGTTGTACGCGGCCACCTTTCCCAAGATCTTCCACATTGGACGCAGTCTAACTGCCCCGAGTCCACAAGCTCCCTCAAGGTACATACCCGCAGTGGTATGTTCTTAAGTGAGTTACCTCCTGCTACCCTGACGCCGAAAGCCTAAGGCAGTTAGAAAAGTTCCACTATGGATCTCCCAAGGTACATCGGTTTCCTGGGTCCCATATAGCCAGTATGTGCCCCGTACACAACTCAAACTTGTCCAACAGGGCCAAGCACGTACGGGCCTTAACCGACACAAGCAGGGCTATGCACGCACGGTCCCCAGCCTGCTGCATCTAAACCTCCCTGCCCGGTCTCCATTTCTTATGTGTGAACTTTCCTCATCAATTCCATTCTTGACCCGCTCCAGATAGACCAGCCCTAAACTCGCGAGTAGATTCCAATTACTCGTCTTCTACTGAACCTTTCCTACTAACATTAACGTAGCCAAATTCCCTCGAGGAGGTGCTATTCTACCCTTTCACTCTCAGGTATTTCTGGTCATGCAAGTGGGGTTTTCCATATCAACAAGACTTAATGCAATCAAATGATTCAAAACTATGATCTCTAAAAATGGAAATGCTTTATAAAAATGTTCAAATGCAAACCGGGGCTTGCCTGTTTTGCAGGTGACTAAGAATACAATCAATTAGTGACGATCACTTGGGGCTTGATCACTTGCTTTCCTCCCTCCTCGATCTTCACTCCAATCCCTTCACACGTGCTCACGTGGAGGCTACACGATTTGATCACGCATATGTATTTAATTGAAAAGCTTTTGATAATAAGATCTAATGACAGCTTAAAAACTGGAACTCTGTTTAAGAATTTAAAATGACACTTATGCTAGTAGTTTGGGTTGGGTTTAAACACTATGATCAAATATTGAGTGCCTTTCCCACTTAAGTGTTGATCACCTTAAGAAGTTACACATGACAGTGGTGATCCCGAGCTCCAATGGAGCTGAGAATTTTCATGTGAGTTCCTTGTCACAAGAAAGTCATCTGGACTAAAAATCAGCACTGTTCATTGAGTGGTTTATTCATAACAATTCTCTAAGTATTTAAGAAAAGATGAATTAATTTTGAGGTAACCCCCCATGTTCATGTAAAACTTAGTGAACTACAATTTCAACTATAGTTCATATAGTCTGCATGAATTTTCCTAGGATTTTTGGAGCTAAGAATTGCCCAGAACTGAATTTCCAAGTCTTGGAAATTCTCTGAAAATGTTTATGTATTCATTTGAACACAGTAACTTACAATCTGAATTCTCCTGACCAAATCAACTCCAAATGAGCTGAAACGTTTACAGGAGTCTAAGAACACCCTGAACAATATTCTGGCAAAATTTGAGGATTTTTGGATAAACCAAACTCCCTCTAAAATTCTTTTGCTGAAAAGCTTTAAAGAATTTTCCGGAATTAAATAAAGACTTTCATACAAATTGGGTTACATATTTGGATATAGTTTGTCAATCTGAATCTAACCCAATTTTAATCACTAAATTTGGAGGTTCCTAGCAAAAGTTTTGCTCTTCTAAAGTTTGGGGAAAATCTAGGATTTAAATAAATCCGGAAAAAGTTTAAATACTGCCGGTGGGTCCATGGGACACGTGTCTGGTGTCGGGAGAGCGCCACACGGGGTCACAGGAATGTTTCCCGCGTTGTCACAGTTGATCCGGCACCACAGAGGATCGGGTTCCCCCCACTCGTCACTGACACACGGGCCTGGCTTCACCTTCTTCTACCTCTCGCCCCCTCGCGCCCGCGCCGCCGGAGCTCGCCGGAGCTACCCCAAACCCGGTCGTCCGGCCACCTCCAATGCTCAAACTCGCCGCTAAGCCCTAGTTTTGTGCGAGGGACACGCTGGTATGGTTTTCCCGAGCTGGCAGAGCCTCCAACCTAGCGCCCGATGGTGCGGCAGCTCGGAAGAAGTTAGGCGCCGTTACCCTGATGAGCTAGCCCGCCAAAAGCTCCCTGGAAAGGTCCTATAGCACCAGTGAGGACTGGAGAAGCTCGGAATGGCCACACACGGGCTCGAGAACGGTTCCAAACTGGGGTTCATCGTGCGCCCGAACCGTCCCGCCATAGACGCCGTCGGAAAGATCAAAATTACGGCGTGCACAGTGTGTGTCATGCTAGGTTTCAAAAGCAAACTGGTGCGCCCTCAAGTCTAGCTCTCGTATGCGAAGTTTTGTGGTATCTAAACAAGAATCAATCAGAAATTTCACGAAATCATACCCGAAGGTCGGTTTGCACCGATCGGAAGAAAGTCTCAAAATTCACTGTCGACGATCCTTGGTTGACCCTGAGCTTCGGGGGTGAGCTGCGTGGACGTCGTGCGCGTCCAGCAGTGGCCTAGCTCGGCCGTGACAAGCCTCGGTTGAGGCTGCCCACGAGAGCACCCGCTCTCGGTTCTGTGGAGGCCGCCGTGGACACTGGGTCTCCTCGGTGTAGAAAGCATGAACTCACTCGGTGTTGGCGCGAGGAGATCGTGGAGGGTATGGTGGTACGCTTTTGCTGCTCAGAGGCATTTCTCATGTGAACTGCACGGGTTCCCGAGTGATCGAGGAAGGGCGGCCGTGTTTCTGTTTCTCGATGCGAGGGAGGGAAGAGGGCCTCGGCTTCGGTTCTGTGGGCAACAAGAGCGTGGCAGAGGGGATGAGAATGGGGAGGAGCATCTCGCCAGTGCAGATCACACAAGGAGGAGGTGGATCGACTCTGTCCCGGTGCCGCACGGCAAGGAGTCAATCTATCCGGTTACTTCGCGTGGGAGGTGAAAAACAGAGACCAAACACTGCACAGTTCAAGATCTTTTGCAAATTTTAAATCCTCAATGACATGTGGGTCCCAGCCCCTTCTTATCCCTCTGCAAAATATCTCCCAAAATTTGCAATTGGTGAAATCACATTGTGGGAGTTCAAACCTGAGGTGCATTTTGATAATTGGGCAAGTTTCATCCAAATTCAAATAGGTATTTGAATTCTTTGTCATTTAAAGTCCATTTTGGAAAATGAGTTGCAAAACATTTCAATAATTCATGAAATTTTGCATACCCCCTAATTTGGACCTAAGGAATTCAAATATGCAATCTGATTTTTATTTTCGCTGCTGCAAATGAGATTTGTAGCACATCAGTTTTGAAATTCATAGTGTTGCTCTCATTTGAATTTTGAGTTGAACAATTTGTTCTAAATCTGCCTTTAGCTTTCTCACACCTATGGGAACTTCCCATTTTGGTTTTTGACTCCTCTTGGGTTCCAAGTTTTCAAATAAACATTTGAACTAGTGTGAAGAGAGCCCTCATGTTGGTTATCACATGTGGAAAAGTTTTAACAAGTCCCAAATTTCATACATATGAAACCATCTTTTTGCAAACAAGAGTTTTCTTTGTATTCACAATTTTGGGACCTTTACAAGGGTGTTTTCAATTTTGAAATTCAGCAACCTATTAAGTTGAAAAATCCTGTTTTGCTTGAAACTAAATCTGATCTTGATGACTTATATGCCTCTAATGGAATTTGCTATGCTTTAGTGTGCAAACATGCTTTATATTCCATTGAGGACGCATCCATTTCTTTGCCACCAGCTGTTGCTAACCTTTTGCAGGAGTATATGGATGTTTTTCCATCAGAGATACCTCCTGGATTACCACCTGTGCGAGGCATTGAGCACAAGATTGATTTGATTCCAGGGGCCAGCTTGCCAATCCGTGCCGCCTACAGGACCAAGCCCGATGACTATGGAAATTCAGCGATAAGTCCAAGATCTTCTGGACAGCGGGTACATTCGTGAGAGCCTTAGTCCTTGTTCTATTTCTGCTCTTTTGGTTCCTAAGAAAGATGGCACTTGGCGCATGTGTGTTTATTGTAGAGCCATCAATAACATTACCATTCGTTATCGCTATCCTATTGCTAGATTTGATGACATGCTTGATGAGTTGAGTAGTTCTGTTATTTTCTCCAAGATTGATTTATATAGTGGGTGTCACCAGATTCGTCTGGCTTTAGCTGATGAATGGAAAACTGCCTTTAAAACTAAATTCGGACTTTATGAATGGTTAGTCATGCCATTTGGTTTAACTAATGCACCCAACACTTTTATGAGATTGATGAACGAGGTTTTACGTGCTTTCATTGGTAAATTTGTGGTGGTTTACTTTGATGATATCCTTATTTACAGCATGTCATTTGACGAACATCTTGAACATTTGCGTGCTGTTTTTAATGTCTTGCGTGATACACGTTTATTTGGTAACCATGAGAAGTGCTCCTTTTGCACTGATCGTGTGTCTTTTCTTGGTTATGTTGTTACTTTGCAGGGCATTGAGGTGGACGAGGCAATGATTGTTGCCATCACGAGCTGGCCACTTCCGTCTAGCGCAGGTTCGTAGTTTTCTTGGTCTCGTATGTTTCTACCGGCGTTTCGTGCGGAATTTCGATGGGGACCAGCACAACAACAAGCTTTTGATGCTCTCAAGTCAAAGCTCACACAAGCACCATTGCTGTAACTTCCTGATTTTGAGAAGACCTTCGAGCTTGAATGTGATGTGAGCGGCATTGGCATTGGAGGAGTGCTCATTCAAGGAGGTAAACCTGTTGCTTTCTTTAGTGAAAATTTGCATGGTCCTTCGCTGAATTATTCTACATATGACAAAGAACTTTATGCTTTAGTGTGTGTATTGCAAACTTGGCAACATTACCTATGGTCTAAATAATTTGTCATACATTCAGACCATGAGTCTTTGAAGTACCTTAAAGGACAAGCTAATCTGAACAAACATCATGCTGAATGGATTGAGCTCATAGAGTCATTTCCATACATCATTAAATATAAGAAAGAGAAAAACAATGTGATTGCCGATGCTTTATCTAGATGTTATACCATGTTGTCCTAACTTTCTCATGAAATCTTTGGTTTGGAAACCATAAAGAGATTATATGCTACTGATTTGGACTTCAAAGATGCTTTTGACAATTGTAGAGAGGGAAGAACGTGACAAAAATTCCTGCTGCGTGAAGGCCTTCTCTACCGTGCTAACAAGCTGTGTGTTCCAGCTAGCTCCATTCGTCTCTTGTTGTTGTAGGAAGCGCATGGAGGTGGTTTGATGGGATATTTTGGTGTTAAAAAGACAGAGGATGTGCTACTTCTTTTGGCCACGAATGAGGCGTGATGTGGAGCGCTACGTTTCACATTGCACAACATGCAACAAAGCTAAGTCTCGACTTCACCCACATGGTCTTTATATGCCTCTTCCTGTTCCTAGTGCACCTTGGGAGGATATTTCAATGGACTTTGTTTTAGGATTGCCTAGAACAAAGAGGGGGAGGGATAGTGTCTTTGTGGTTGTTGATCATTTTTTTTAAAATGGCACATTTTATACCCTGCCACAAGACCGATAATGCTTCACATGTTGCTGATTTGTTCTTTAATGAGGTTGTGTGTTTGCATGGTGTTCCCAATACTATTGTTTCTTATAGGGATACTAAGTTTCTGAGCCACTTTTGGAGAACTTTATGGTATAAATTGGAAACAAAGTTACTGTTTTCTATTACTTGTCATCCACAAACTGATGGGCAAATGGAGGTAGTAAATCGTACCTTATCTACTATGTTGCGGGCTGTTTTGAAAGGTAATTTGAGGTTGTGGGAGGAGTGTTTGCCACATATTGAGTTTGCTTATAACAGGTCTATTCACTCCACAACCAAGTTAAGTCCATTTATGGTAGTATATGGTTTCAATCCTTGTGCTCCAGTTGATTTGCTACCTTTACCACATTCTGAAATTTTGAACTTAGATGCTACACAACGTTCTGAATTAATTCTTAAGTTGCATGAAGCTACTAAGTTACAAATTGAAAAAAATGAATGAAAAGTATTGCATTACTGCTAGTAAAGGTAGGAAGGTGGTAAAATTGGAACCCGGTGATTTGGTGTGGGTTCATTTGAGAAAAGAAAGGTTCCCGGATTTGAGAAAGTCCAAGCTCATGCCATGTGCTGCTGGACCTTTTAAGGTCCTTGAAAAGATAAATGACAATGCATATAAACTTGAGTTGCCTCCCGAGTTTGGGGTTAGTCCCACATTTAACTTTTCAGATTTGAGACCATACTTGGGTGAGGAAGATAAGCTTGAGTCGAGGACGACTCCAATTCAAGAGAGGAGGATGATGAGGACATCTCTCCTTTGCATACAATACAAGTATCGATCACTAGAGCACATACGCGACAGTTGGATCTCCAGGTACGTTCTAACCTTGTCAATTGTTTTTCAGAACTTACGCTTGTTTCTATGCAGGTTTTATTGATTAGGAACAATGGAGAGGACCAGAAAGGGCTTGGAGAAGTCCAAGGAGTCAAGGAGGAGGAGATAGGACGTCCACACCAATGAGGAGTCCAAGCCCAACTCGACTTCGACTCCACCTCGGATTCCAGGATCCGCCTTCACCAAAATTGACGCCCCAGACACATACGGAGTCGGATTTGGATGTTCTATATATGGTTGGAACCATAATTACATAAAGCTTCCAATGGAACCAGTACCACCTCAAAATTCTTTGTGATTTGATGGGAATTGGCAAAAAAAGTGGACATCCAGAATCTGTCAGGGTGCTGCATCACCGTCCTTTGGACCGCTGGCTCGTGTATCGTGTGGAAGCCCATTAGGGTTGCTTCCAGGGGTCTTGCACGCCCATAACTCCTTTTTATTCAGCAGCCGCCAACATGTTAGGGTTGGGTTTTGCTTAGTTTCCATTGAACAGTGTCACCATTCATCGGTTTGTGAGACCCCACTTGGTGATCAATTCAGTTTTGATTGCAATTTCTCTGTTCTTGCTTGTGTTCTCCATTGCGCTTGCAGGGATAAGCTATCATGGCGAGGTCATTCGTGTGACACGGGTGATAACCAACGGAGCAGTGGTATAGTGATTGTGGGGTTTCATTCGTTCAGATCCTTAGATCATCAACGTCGAGATCTCCACCCAATCAAGTTTACCATACCTCTCGGTAGATCGGGACTCATTCTACTATCAGTGTCATCGTAGTTAGGGCCCTCTTTGAGCTAGTTAACGTACACGTCGATCATCCTCGTAGTCCACTGGTGCTGTAGAACCTTTTGCTCGAGATTTTGGAGGGCTAGGTCGGCCGGCCTACGGCGCCGAACTTTCTCCGAGGCCACCGCACGCCGCCAACCGGTTTCTGGCCGCCGGTACCTCGAGCCCACCCCACAGAAGGATTCCTCACCCTCCCAAACTCACAGACGGTGAGAATTAGACTGAGAGGTGGACGGGAACTGCACTCCGGTAAGCCCCTGCCTCGGTCAGGCGAGGGGGCGGCGCACGCGCAAGAGAAGAGGGCGGGAGGAGGAGGAAGGGAGCCGGGCCCAGCGGTCAGTGGTTAGAATTTAAAATTCGGATAGGCTGTGTGTGGGGACCACCCCGTGGTTCACCCACTCCAGGATCGCATAGGGTGGTGCCGTGCGATGCGGCACCCAACAGCACACACGAAAAGAATTAAGAACAACATACACACTTTTATTTGATATAAAACAGCGGAAGTCTTTTTACAAAACTTAATTATACAGCGGAAGTATATACATAGCTACTCTCTACTCCTATCTACGCAAAAGTGCAGCCGTCCAGCCCGGGGACGCTACACACTAGCAGCATGGAACCGGAGATCACGGCGGCGTGCAAGGCTCCAGCTCGGCCGTGTAACCCGACAGGGGCACTGCAGGTGTAAATCGATTATAGTCGCCGTCCCTCACGGTCAGTGAGTACCACTTGTTCACTGTACCGTGACGTAGAAAGAACAGGCTAGTTACATGTTAAAATGTTGCTGATTGAAAGATGGGCTTTGATTGTTAATGATTTTCTGTAGTCTAGCGCTAACTAAAGTTCTTTTCAAACTTTGGGCAAAGTACCTGAGAGAAATGTGTTTCTTGTTTGATTGCGGCTCTCTCATGTGCCTTAGCATAAGGTTCTCCACAACCTGCTGCTAAAACTTGAAAGTAAGGTTCCACTAATTAGGTGAGTCCTTGCAAATGAATTTTTACCTCATGTAAGCTATCACCCCTCATGTAGAAGTTTCATGTTTAGGAGAGACAGGTCAGTCTTGCTGAGCCTTCGTGCTCACTGCTTATGTTTGAAGCTTTTGCAGGGTTCTATGAGGAAGGGATTCCCGAGGAGGAGACGGAACCCCAGGAGGGGAACTCCGTCGAGTGGGAGTCGTGCACGCCGCCGTGTTAGTGTGGGTGCGTGATAGCGGGGACACGTTCACGGTCTGAACGTGAACTCGAAGCGTAGTCTACGCCCGTGAGTGTAGACTGAACATATTTTGCTGTAAAAATGTTCATAAACCGGAATATGTAATAAAACTTTGCTTCCTCTTTGTACCTTTGATGTGTGTTATCTGGTGCTATGCAACGCAGCACCCCTCAGCGTGATCCTGGCTCGACAAGACCGTGGGGTCGTGTCAGCGTGGTATCAGAGCTCGCTTGAGGTTTAACGCACTACAAATGTCATCTTTTTTAAAAATCCAGTGAGGAACGAGTTAGTAGCCCATATAAAGATGTTATTAGTGTATGGAGAGTGGCATTACTAACCTATTTGTTTATGTCAAAAAATCATGCATCTCGGGACGTTTATGTCTTGGGGGGGGGGGGGTGTACGTAAGCGCTCTCCACCAGTGCGCACAAGCTGAAGGGTGGAGCCCCACGGGTGGCAGGTAACCCAACCCGCTTTACTATCCTCTACGACTCTTCATGTCGTTTGGGGTATTCGAGCAATGACTGTCCCTGGCGTGCTTCGGGCAATTTGGGAGACCCCGTCACGTGGTCAGTAACGTGAACACGTAGCTCAAGGCGTGTTTGGCTTGAGAACATCTGGGCGAGTGATGACGGCCGGGTGTACGAACTGTATGGAAACCGGGCTCGGTGTGCAGCCGAGTCTGACGATTGTGTGAGTTATCTGCAGGTAGCCTAACCACAAAACAGTAGACGTGTAGAATCCATGTGCGAGCGACGTTTAGTGCCACTGAACTAACGAAACCGGCTAAGTCCGGTATAGGTTTTTCTTTGTGAGGACGTAGTACCGACATGATCTGGTGATGCATCGACGTCACACTCCACTAAATGAATACTTTCATTGTAAAAATTGAAAGTTTTAATCCAGAGCACTAAAACTTGATGTTACTCCTTCCCTTAATCAGGACATTAAAAGTTAACCAGTTTTCAACTTATAAGATACTAAGGACAGGGTCCTCTGTTTTCAGTTGAATTAAGGCTGAAGTTAATCAGAGGTTAGAGGTTGAGTTATTTCGAGTTTAGGGTCATATGATACATTTATGGAATTATTTGGAATAGCTTTACAACTTTTATGTTGAGGTTCAGAGGTGTTTCATCCCTTAACCAATCGAAAAATGCAGTAGAGTTAAAACTGTCCAGGAAACAGGGCAGAGCAAACACTCTCTGTAAACTCTCTGTAAATTGAGCGTAACCTCCTGCATAAAAATCCAAAAATAAAAAATGAGGTAGTTCTGGAAATATTATGAGATGGGTTACAACTTTGTAACATAAAGTTTTGTCAGTTTGGGAGTATAATTAGCTGGAATTCTTTGATCAAATCAGTACCTAAAGCAGGGAGGTGCTGTCCAATTGTTTCCAGAAATTCTATTGACTTTGACATCTCATAACTTTTGAACCAGGATAGATCTTAGGCCAAGCAAATACTTTACGGAAATCTATTGAAGTTAGCTTTAACTTTGATGTTGAGCTCCAGAATTGGTTTTGCATTTAGCATGGCCTAAATCAGGTTAAATGGAAACTGGTCAGCGCTGTCAGGTTGGACAGCAGATCAGTAGTCAAATTTGTTTAAATTTGAACTATATTTCCAAGTTTTATGGGTTCAATGACATGTCTTATGTTATAACTCAATGGTTTACTGTTCAAATAAATATTTGACATTTCTCAAATATATTTTTACAGATGACAGCGGATAAACAGTTCGAGAACGGGTGGGTGGAATCTCACTGTTCTCACCACAACGGCTATCCGGAAGCATTGAGGCAGATGCTTCAATATTTCGGGTACAACAAGATGCCGCAGTACTTCGCCAAGGAAGAAGGCGAGGAGGGGAACAAGACGTGGACAATTCATGTCGAGGTTCCAGCAGGGCCTACGCCACCCGGTTGGGCACCGTTACGGTGAGAGGTAGACAACCGGAGGGGATGTGGCAAGTGGCAGCCCGCGACACCATGTCACGTTTTTGCCAACTACATGTGAGAGCTATGGAGGGCACTCCATACACGCTCATTCCGGTGGAGGGACGGGCTCATCATGTGCGGGAAGGGAGGTACAGGGAGGCAACCGATCCGGGTTCCCCAAGGTACAGCCCCGTGGAGGCAAACCTCAGCCTCCAGATAAGGGTGGGAAAGGCCGTGATGGACAGCCAAACTGTTCACACAGAGTGTCTTGCCGCAAAGCTCAAGGAAAGCACCAGCCGTGGAGACCATTTCTAGAGTGCTCACAGCATACTCCGCAATGTGCTCCTTCCGACGATCAAGCGAATGAACGAACAGCATAATCAGTTGCATCGTCTCAAGAAGGCAAAGAAGAAAAGCCGCATCGATATCACGGCTTTGCAAGAGCAAGTGCAGGCTCTGACCCAGCAGAACGAGGTCCTTACTCAAGAGCGGGATGACGCCATTGAGGAAGGGCAAGGCTGGGAAGAAGACTACGACCAGGCCATGGACGAGGTGCACGCATTACAGGACCTCGTACCTCCGGTATTGGGCATACCGGTGGTCTTGGGTCTTCCGGCAATGGGAGAACCTGAGATGGGAGAGGAGGTTGTAGATCCAGAGCCACCAGCAGAGGTACCGGAGGAGGACGACCCGCAGGAGGTCGAGTTCTACTCCGAGTAGGAGGTTACCGTTGCCAAGTAGGGCGACCAGGGTAGTGTAACCCAAACTTTTGTAATCAGTGAGATGTCGTGTAGGCAGTAGCGTATGTATAGGTAGTGACGACATGAGCACGACTTCTCGGAGACCCGAGAATAATGTATCTTGTATAAAGATTATGCTTTATAAATATATGTGAATATTGTGCAAATTATTAATGCGTCACTTCAAATACCTACTGTTTCATATGGAATTTTAAGTATGACATGTGCTGATCGCTGCTGTCTTAAATTTCAGAATGACTCGTACTCGTGCCAACCCGGACGTTGGGGGTTCTAGTCAAGGGGGAGAAACCTCCCAACAGCCTCCCGAGGACTCCTCGGGACAGCAACAGCAGCAACAGCAACAACAAACACCGCCACTGCCAACGGTTACATTGGCCGACATCGTTGCGGCAATGGCGGGTTCTCATCAGCAGCACACGGAGTTGCTGCAAACTCTCATCGCAAATACGTCTCGACCAGAGAGGCATCATGATCGTGAGGAGCGTTAACAGAGCTCCTACTCCGACTTCCTAGCGATTCATCCCCCGGTATTCTCAAGGGCAGATGAACCCCTCGATGCGGACAACTGGCTCCGCACGATGGAAATGAAGTTCGAGCTGCTCCATGTGAGTGAGCAGCGCAAGACTCAGTTCGCGGTCCAACAGCTCCAGGGATCCGCGAGCGTGTGGTAGGCGAACTACTGTGCTTCACATCCCACCGACCGAGTTATGACCTGGGCGGAGTTCCGGACGGCCTTCAGCGCCCATCACATACCGCCGGGTATCATGAAGAGGAAGACGCAGGAGTTCCTACGCCTGCAGCAAGGGAGCCGAAACGCGCTGGAATATTCCAGGGCATTCAATGATCTTGCGCTCTACACGTCGTATCACTCTGATACCGACGAGAAGTGGCGGGATCACTTCTACCAGGGGCTTAATCCGCTCCTGAAGGACAAACTAGCGATGTTCAATCGTGGCAGCCTCAATGACATAATTGATGCTGCGATTGTCCAGGAGAACTCCGACAAGGAGTTAGCGGCGGCGGAAAGAAAGTGAAGCGCGCCGCAAAGCAGCGGAGAAGGAGGCGGTCCTTCTCAGAAATTCCGGATGGTGAATCGCCCACCATCAGGTCCACGTTGGCAGCCACCACAGAGGCCGATGCCGTTCCGCAGTCGGCCATATTCTTCACTGGCATTCAGGCCGGCACTGCCAGCACCACCTTCGCAACAACAACAGCTGCAGCGGGCGATGCCGCGTGCTTATGCACCTCAGCAGCACATGCTAGGCTTTCGTCCCCCAAGCACGGGACCAGCAGCGGCCACATGCTACAAATGTGGTCGTCCAGGACACTTCGCCAGCAGTTGCCCTGAGAGGCAAGGCGGCGGAGTTGCACCACAACTTCCAGGGAGGAATCAGCCCCGGAACCCTACTAATGCGCGGCGGGCAAACCCTAGGCCCAGCACCGTCCAACAGCTTGCCATAGAGGACGTGCCGGAGGGTGAGCCAATCCTTGCGGGTATGTTCCAACTCCATCAGCATCCCGCCATGGTATTGTTTGATTCAGGCGCCACGCACAATTTTATTAGCCAAGCGTTCATTGCTAAACACAGCTTGCAAATACTACCTACCGATAGTCCATATTGGATTTGTTCACTGGGTGGGAAGATTTCAGCAAGCGTAATGGTTTCTAAAGCACCATTATGCTTAGCGGGTAGAGTGTACCCTACGTCCCTCATAATTTTAAAGGGACAGGAGGTCGATGTCATCCTAGGGATGTCGTGGTTAACCCGCCATGGCACTCTTTTAGACACCGTCCTTCGAATCGTGCACTTGAACTCAGAAGTGCACGGATCTCACTCCTTATTTCTGAACAGTCCAGGAATAAAACTTCCAAGTGTCTATCAATCCACAACTATCAGATTGGAAGATATTCCAGTGGTCCGAGAGTTCCCTGACGTGTTCCCGGATGATTTACCGGGGATGCCGCCTGACAGATAGGTGGAGTTCAAGATTGAACTTGCACCGGGAACCATGCCAATATCCTGAAGGCCGTACAAGATGGCGCCCAAGGAATTGGCTGAACTGAAGACTCAGCTAGCAGACCTGCTGGAGAAGGGTTTTATTAGGCCGAGCTCATCGCCATGGGGCTGTTCGGCATTATTTGTGAAGAAAAAGGATGAGACATTGCGGCTTTGCGTGGACTATAGTCCATTAAATGCCGTAACCATCAAGAACAAGTACCCGTTACCACGGATCGACATGTTGTTTGATCAGTTGGTCGAAGCAAATATCTTTTCCAAGATGGACTTAAGATCTGGGTACCATCAGATTAAAATACGGGCTGAGGATATTCCGAAGACGGCTTCCTCGACGAGGTACGGACTTTATGAGTACTTGGTCATGTCCTTCGGCCTCACCAATGCTCCAGCTCACTTCATGTATTCGATGAACTCGGTATTCATGCCGGAGTTGGACAAGTTTGTCGTGGTCTTCATCGACGACATACTGGTATATTCCAAGTCAGAGGAAGATCACAAGAAGCATCTGCGTATAGTCTTGCAACGGCTGCGGGATCACAAGCTATACGTGAAATTCAGCAAGTGCGAGTTCTGGATATCGCAAGTGCCTTTTCTTGGGCATATCATCTCAGCGGAGGGCATCGCTGGAGACCCGAGTAAGATCACACAAGTGCTGAATTGGAAATCCCCGAGAACCATTCATGAGGTACGGAGTTTCCTCAGACTCGCGGGATATTATCGGAGGTTCATTCCAAACTTCTCAAAGATTGCCAAGCCTATGACAGAGCTGCTGAAGAAGGCTACCAAATATGTTCGGAGTCCAGTATGTGAAGCAACATTCAAGGCATTAGTGAAGCACCTAACATCAGCACCGGTTTTGGTGCAGCCAGACACAACAAAACCGTTTGATGTGTACTGCGATGCATCCGGCATTGGGCTCGGATGTGTGTTGATGCAAGACCGAAGGGTGGTCGCGTATGGGTCACGGCAGCTCAGAAACCATGAGCAGAATTATCCAACTCACGACTTGGAGCTCGCTGCCGTGGTACTTGCACATAAAATGTGGAGGCACTACTTACTCAGTAACCTCGTACATTTATATACCGACCACAAAAGACTCAAGTACATATTAACTCAGAAGGAGCTGAACATGAGGCAGAGAAGATGGTTAGAGTTGATAAAGGATTACGAAATAGAGATCCATTATCACCCCGGAAAAGCAAACGTAGTGGCGGTTGCGCTGAGTCGCAAGTCACACGTCAACAATCTGACCATCACACCGTTGGAAGAGAGCGAACCACCACTGCATGTGATTCCACACGGAGCTCTCTACATCTTAGCTTTGATCCCCACCATCCGTGAAGAGATAGCGGGTGCTCAGAAACATGACAAGGGCATGTCACATTTGCGGAGACGTGTAGACAGTGCGGAGTTGAAATGCTTCCGAAAACACGGAGATGGCGTCCTATGGTTCAAGGACTGGATCGTCGTACCCCGTAACCCTGAGTTACGGAAGAAAATCTTTGATGAGGCTCACTTGTCAGAGTTTTCTATTCACCCCGGCAGCAACAAAATGTATCAAGAACTCAGAAGAAAGTTTTGGTGGACACGGATGAAGCGGGAGATCGCAAAGTACGTGTCCGAGTGTGATACATGTCGAAGGGTGAAGGCAGATCATATGCGGAAACCGGTACTGCTACAACCACTGGGCGTTCCTGCCTGGAAATGGGAAGATGTGAGCATGGACTTCATCGTCAGTTTACCCACCACATTTCAGAAACATGATTCTGTGTGGGTAATCGTCAACCGGCTCACAAAGTTGCCCATTTCATCCCGGTCAACACCAACTACAACGCCAAGAAGTATGCTGAAGTGTACATCTCACGGATCCTATGCTTGTACGGCGTACCCTGTACCATCATATCGGATTGGGGCACTTTATTTGTGTCCTGTTTTTGGGAGCAGCTACACACTGCGTTGGGGACGAAGCTGATCCGTAGTTCAGCATACCACTCGCAGACGGATGGGCAAACCGAGTGGGTAAATCAGATTCTAGAAGATATGCTACGAGCTTGCGCTATCAACCACGGCAAGAACTGGGATGATCACTTGCCGTTGGCTGAGTTCCCGTACAACAATGGGTACCAAGCAAGCATCAAGATGGTGCCTTACGAGGCGCTATATGGGAGAAAATGCCGCACACCACTGAATTGGTGTGAGTCTGGCGAAAGGGTCACCTTCGGGATTGATCTTGTCAACAACGCGGAGGAAAAGGTTCGGCTGATTCAAGCGAGCCTCAAAGCCGCTCAATACCGATAGAAGTAATATGCGGACCAGAGAAGGCGCCCAATAAAATTCCAAGTCAGGGATCACGTATACTTACGTCTGTCTCCAATAAAGGGCGTAAACAGATTCGAGGTGAGAGGAAAGTTGGCACCCCGATTCATCGGTCCATTTCAGATTACCGAAAGATGTGGATCAGTAGCATACCGGTTGAAATTACCAGAAGCACTTTCCAGTGTGCACGACGTCTTTCACATTTCCCAGCTGAGGAAGTGCCTTAAGCTATCAACTACCATTCAGCTGGAAGACATAGAAGAACTGAAACCAGATCTCACGTATCGGGAGGAAAGGGTTCAGATTATTGATGAAAAGGCCTGAACCACACGCAACCGTACGTTGTGGTTCTACAAAGTTCTGTGGATTAATCACTCCGTGGATGAAGCGACATGGGAGAGCGAAGGATTTCTTCGCGCTAACCACCCCGACTTTTTCACGTCGCATATCCGGTAATTTTTCCACCGTCCTCTCTCTCATTTTCACCTTATAATCTCGGGACGAGATTCTTTTAAGGGGGGAGGAATGTAAGGGCCTAAGTTTTTGGCACATACTCAAAGTGTTCATCACACCACACACACTTCATTTGAAGAAAGTTGATGAACACATTTGAAGAGCAAGTAACCACCATCAACATGATCATTAGGGAATAAACTCACACAATGCAAAAGTGGCATTTCCCACATACATCATATATGAGCTGGACATTTGGAAAACTCCTACACCTTGCTAGGAATGTCCATGCCAAGTTTCACCAAAATTAAAAACCTTTTTGAGGTCCTTTTGGGTATAGCTAGAAAGAGGGTGGTTTGAACTCAAATTCAAATTCAAACTGTTTTTATCCCATGAATTCAAAAGTGGGAGACATATTCTTACTCAACACATTTTTGTGAGCTCACACACCAATTTTCATTCCATTTGGAGTTGATCTTGACATGAGCTAAGTTTAACAAATTCAAACTTTATTTGAATTTCAAACTGAATATGTGCTGAAATTTAGTCAAACAAAACCCAATTTGAATTCTAACCAATTCAAATGGCTCAGGGGTAGATAATTCAAATCCCCATGGGTATTGTGGGGATTACTGTTTACAACAGTAATAGAGAGTTAAGTTCAGAGGTTAAAAGGGAAAGGGGACCCACATGTCAGCCACTAGAGAGAATTCAGCCGACTGAAGACTGCACTCGGGTTCTTGCGCCGGACCGAGCAGCCGCCACGGCGAAGGCGCGATCGGGACAGCAGCTGCTTGCCGCCCCGACCCACTGAACCGCCTCGCGGCCTACTTATCCCCGCGGCCGACCTGATCAGGGGCAGAAACCCATCACCTTTCTGCTTCCTCGTGCAAGAAACGCCTCCTCACTGCCGATCGCTCGGAACTGATTGGAGAGCCACGATCATAGCCTCTCCCTCCCCTCCAAAGCTACAATAAGGTACTAAGGACTCTCCTCCTCCTTCCCCGTCGCTAGAAATTGGCTGAACTCGGGTGATCTCGGCTATACTGAGAGTTCCGTTCAGTGACCTAAATCCGCCGCACTTCAGGCTCCCGTGGACAGCCCAACGGGAAGGCTGTTGCGCCCGAGCTAAGGCGTCCCTGGACACGTTAGGGACCGGTGCTGCTCACCCCTGAGCCACTGCCCGAGGACTTGATCGCGCGATGAATTTCCAGTTTTCCTCTTTCTCAGTACAGACCGACCTTCGGGTGAGGTTCTGTCAAATTCACGCTCTAGGAAGGGTTAGAGAGTCTCAATCCGTTCCTACACAGACTAGACTTGGTAACGCACAAGTTGCCTTCACAACCCTTAGCCTGAGAACTTCTGTACCCGGCGTATTTCGAAGCTTGCCAACGGCGGATCCTGCGGGAAGCATCGGACACACGGTGGGAGCCTACTTCAGACCTCCCCCGAGCTGCTTCGAGCCCATGCCGAGGTTCCTGAGGGACCACTGATGATTTCCGGACGTTTGCTCGGTCGGTTGGGGTGCTAGGGAGGTCGGCCGACACGGCCGAAGTTCTTCCGAAGCTGCCGCTCGTCGCTGACCGTGTGCCGGCCATTTTCATGACGAAGTGAGCCCAGAATCGTGTTCCCCAGGTGGACTTAGGCAGGGGCGGCAAGGATCATGAAGTTTGGAGCACCACAGAGGCTGCCGGCGAGCTGTCCGGCGAGGCGTCGCGGCGGCCGAACGCGGGAGTCGGGAGGTAGACGAAGCTGGGTGGCCCACGTGTCAGTGGCTCTGATTTTAAATCTGGGATCGGTCTGCGGCTGGGATCCAGAGTGCTGGCACGCAAAAATTCCGTGGACCCCGGTGTGCCATCGCTCCAGCGCCCAACACGTGTCCCCGTGGACCCACCGGCAGATTTAAACTTTTCCCGATTTTCAGATTTCATTCAAACTTCAAATCCTCATAACTTTGGCTAGGGAAGTCCAAATCAAGTGAACCAAATTTTGTTGGATTCAGCCCTCGAAGTACATTCCAGAAAATAAAGTTTCACTTCATGAAAATCAAGTTTCACTGCTACAAACTGTTTAGAATGTTAACTGGAGAATCCCTTGGAGGAAAATTATGAAATTTTGCTGGGATGTTCACCAAAATATCCCTGAACTACCATAAAAATTTCAGATCCATTTGAGCTCATTTGATCCACCTAATGGTGTGAGTAATAAAACTGTTCCAGAGAAAATGGAAAATGTTCAGAAACATTTTCAGAATTTATCTGAAATTGTTTAGCTCATATCTCTAGCTAGGAACCTTCAAATTAAGTGAAACCAACACCATAAGAACCCTCTGAATATCTAGTTTTCAGAAAGTCATGTCTTGCTCCATGAAAATTCCTAGAACACCCTAAGAACTCCAATTAAGGTCAAGTGCATAATTACTTGTGGAGAGCTCAATTGAGCTTTGCTGCAACTAAAACTTGGTCAAGTCTCTGCTTAGGTTGTAACCAAACCACAGTAAGAATTTCAGAGTCATTGGGCCTGTCTAGTGGGACTTACAACCTTCACAAGTTTAATTCCAATCAAATGCATTTAAATTGATACATATACTTTTTACCTCATGTAATCGCTAAGGTTGAGGAGGAGCCTGAAGTTTTAGACTTCGTCACTCCGGAAGAACAGCTAGCCTATGACCAAGAGCAGCAAGGCAAGCCCCGTTTTGCATTAACCTTTTTACAAGTTTTTATTGTTTTGAGAACTACTTTGAGTACTATTAATTCTTGCATTAGAGTCTTGTTTGAAAACCCAAATGCATAGCCAAGAAAACCATGGGTGGGGATTAGGATTGAAAACCCTGTTAGCTACGGCAAAGCTAAGATAGGGTAGGATTCGGTACAAGTCGAGTAGTTGGAACTACTCGCGAGGATAGGCTAGAGACACTCGACTCGGGTAGAGATAGCACATGATACACATGGCAAGAAAATGAGACCGAGCGGAGAGTAAGGGCAGAAGGACTTTGGGGCCTTTGTGCTATAGCTCCGCTTGTGTCGATTGAGGACCGAGCCGTGTGCGGGCCTGTTGAACAAGCTAGAACAGTACCAAAGACCTACCGGCTATATGGGAACCGGGAAACCGATGTAACTCGGGTAGATGGGTATTGAGGCATTGCCCGTCGTTCAGAGGGTATGTTGAGAGATTGAGGTGTAAATTGGCTGGTGGCACGGAGATGCGCGTGCAGAGACCTCTTGCTCGGGACGATGGGACCGTTTCAATATTTGGCTGACGGGTGAAAGGTGGTTGCATACGGCGTCCGTGATGGTTGCTGTAGGCAACATCGAGTACGGGCGTACGTGACGGGTTATTCGGGTAACCCTGCAGGTGTAAATCGATTATAATCGCCGTCCCTCGCGGTCAGTGTACCACTTGTTCACTGTACTGTGACGTAGAAAGAACAGGCTAGTTACATGTTAAAGTGTTGCTGATTGAAAGATGGGCTTTGATTGTTAATGATTTGCCGTAGTCTAGCGCTAACTAAAGTTCTTTTCAAACTTTGGGCAAAGTACATGAGAGAAATGTGTTTCTTGTTTGATTGCAGCTCTCTCATGTGCCTTAGCATAAGGTTCTCCACAAGCTGCTGCTAAAACTTGAAAGTAAGGTTCCACTAATTAGGTGAGTCCTTGAAAATTAATTTTTACCTCATGTAACCTATCACCCCTCATGTAGAAGTTTCATGTTTAGGAGAGATGGGTCAGTCTTGCTGAGCCTTCGTGCTCACTGCTTGTGTTTGAAGCTTTTGCAGGGTTCTATGAGGAAGGGATTCCAGAGGAGGAGACGGAACCCCAGGAGGGGAACCCCGTCGAGTGGGAGTCGTGCACGCCACCGTGTTAGTGTGGGTGCGTGCTAGCGGGGACACGTTCACGGGCTGAATGTGAACTCGAAGCGTAGTCTATGCCCGTGAGTGTAGATTGAACATATTTTGCTGTAAAAATGTTCATAAACCGGTTTATGTAATAAAACTTTGCTTCCGCTTTGTATCTTTGATGTATGTTATCCGGTGCTGTGCAACACAGCACCCCTCAGCGTGATCCTGGCTCGACAAGACCGTGGGGTCGTGTCAGCACGTGAGACCTCCTCTCACTGCTTCCTATCCCCCCTGCTGGGTCTCATTTCTCCACTCTTAAGCCATTTTCTATTCTGACCAAACTGTGTGATAAAACCTTACCTCGCGAGTAGATTCCAACTACTCGACTTCTATCGAGATCCTAAGCATATTAGCAGGGCCTTGTCTACTCGTCGGGTCTGTAAGCTACCCAACCCTTTATAGGATTTAAAAGGTTATGCAAGTGGGGTTTCACTCACCCTAACTCTAATGCAAGCATTCACCCTAGACGTAAGTGATACAAATAAAGAATTTGCAAAAGTACTTAAATGCAAACCGGGGCTTGCCTGGTTGCGAGTTAAATGGAAAGTCAGCTTCTGGTGGGAGGACGTCCAAGGGCTCCGGTGCGTCCTCGACTTCGGTCACTATTATGAAATGTAACAAAATATATGTATAAGTATTAAGGACTTATAAGAAGTAAACTTCTATTCATAGCTACTGCTATTTAGGATCCTTAATTGGCTTTGGTATTTTACAATGGATACTAGACTCTCTATGAGCAAAATTTGGAGAAATGTCATTGCACAATGTAGTCTCCAAAATTCCTACAAGTACAAGGCTTCTCTGAATTTTGAGCCCAAATCAGGAGTTTTACATAGCTAACAGTGGAACATCTGATTAGTGTAAGTCTCCATGGTTCTAAAAAAATTTGTTTCACCATTTTTGGAGCTACCAACAGAGAGATATGAATTTTTGAAGTTGGATAGGAGTTCTGAAAAAGTTTGTGTTTAAATTGAATTTCCAAATAAGGGCTGAACTTTGGGAGGCAATTTTAGCCTAGCAAATGAACTCCAATGAAGCTCAAATATTAACTGGAGATCAGTAATATCATAAGGAACCTCCTAGCCAAATTTTAAGAAATCCCATAACAGGGATCTTCTGGAATTAATTCCCAAAGATTTAAATTTGATGAATTTGGGAGAAATTTCCAGAGATCCTCAGATCAATTTATTTGCATTTCTGCAAAGTACTGACTGAGAGGAATCCAGCAAAATTTGTTTCACAAATTTTGGACATTCCTACTGAGAGTTATGGTCATTTGAAATTTGCACCATTTTTCTGGAAATCAATTCTATGATTTTTAGCTAATTTATTTAACCCTGAGATAACCTACTGATTAAGCCCTCTTAATAAGCTCCAAAAATCCTAATATTTTTACTAGAGATCAGCAACTATGAAAGGCACTGGCTGTCCAAAATTGGGAATTTTTCATTGAGAATCCTTCCTGGAATTAATCCCTAAAGGATTTAATAAAAAGAATTCCACAGAAAATATGGGCATTTTCATAGCAAGCACTTTATTTCTATGCAAAGTACATCTTATTAGGAATCCAAAAAAATTGTCTCACTAAATTTGGAGATTTCTACCCAAAGTTATGGATTTTTCAAGTTTCACTAACTTTCTGTTTGAATTTCACAGAGCACTCAACGTGGGGCCCACTCGTCAGGTCTTTCTTCAACCTCCCGCCAGAGAACGCGTGTGCACACCAGAACAGATCGTGGTGCGGCTCGTTCTCCCTCATTTCTCCACCAAATTAGCTCCGATTTCGCCCTACACGATCCTTGGAACGTGGCGCAGCTGCCGGGCAAGGTTTCCCCGCATGAAAACGGCCGAAAACAGGTCGGCACCGGCGGGGCGGCTCGGGAGCTCGGCATCGACGCGTTCTGGCATGTACAAAGCTTCTCCCGGCGAGCTACGCTGCCCTAAAGCATCACCAGAGCTCGTGGAGCACGGAACAAACATCAATTAGTGCAGAAATAGGTGGTCACCGGAGGCCCGACACGTTTTTGCCGCCGGCGGTGAATTCTCGTCGCCCGAGGCGTGGGATGGATGGTTTAATGCGTGCTTTGGCATGTGAGGGCGCTAGGGCCACTAGTTTCTGTGGCTTGAATTGTAGAAACGATGATCAACCACGTTGAACGAATTTCCTGTTTTGGTTTTGATAGGTTCTTCACGTGTACCGGTGCCAAAACCCAAATTCCGGTGAGCCGGCGACGGGGAAGGGCAACGGGACTGCGGTAGCATGATCTACACACCTTGGCGCACCTTAGGGAGGTGTTGGTCGTGCAGGAGAGGCGTTGGAGCGCCCAGAAGGCAGGGAGCAGTGATGGCGACGTTGTGCTGCACCGGGGGGGGGGGGGAGTTGACTCGGCACCGGCCGGAGGACGATGGACACAAGCTGGGAAGGTGCGGATGACGTCCAGTGGAGGCCAGCGCACCCTCTTGTTGGCTCAGCGAGGCACCACAGTGGCTGGAAATTGATCGGGGGTGAGGTCCGATAGCGGCGGCGCACGGCTCTCTTTTTGATCGAGGGAGAAGCAAAACCGAGTGTGTCGGCTGTGTTAAGAAAAAGATCACATTCGTGAGGTGAGGAGAGTCCCAATCCAGTCTCCAGCACGATGCAGGCGAAGCAGGAGGTGGCTTCCGTATTGGACTCAGTGGTGCCCGTGGAGTGCTCGGCTTGATTCGAGTGGAACAGAAACGGAAACCTTCAGTTGCAAGTCAAGCACTTCACTGACCAGTGGGGTCCACCCGATTTTTCTCCCTCAAAAGATCTTCTCCAGGATCATCACCCTCAATCTGATTATTTATAAAGTTTAAAAGTTGGCTGTACTTTGAATTAACTGAATTCAGTTTAAATTTGCCTTTGAAATTTGAATTCAGTTTGAATTTGGAAATACTCCTATTCAAATCCCTTTTTTTAGCCCACCCTAAATCAGAAGTTTGTCATTCCAATATTTTCTCACTTTCAAATGTATGAGGTTTCATATGAGCGGGAGAAGTAGCGCTCGGGTTTGCAGTTTTACGAGCAAAACATCAGGCCGGGACTACTCAATACCACGAGCTGGTCGCCAGCGCGATGGAAGCAGCGAGGAGGTGGCCTCCCCTTGCAGCTCGGTTGGTGAGTGGTAGGATCACGCCGTGAGGTGTTGAAGCCACGAGTAGGTCACCAGCTCGATGGAAGAAGCTGGAGGTGGCTGCCCTCGGTGGCGCTCTAAGGAAGCTCGGATGGTGTTCGACACTGAACAGAGGAAATCTTCAGGAGCAAGTTTAAAGCGGCCCAATGACATGTGGGGTCTACCCCCTACTCCTCTTCTTATCTTCCAAATGTTTCCAAAAGATCTTCATTCATGTAAATCTCCTCAATCTGATATTTCGGGGGTTTAAATATGGGATGAAGTTTGAATAAACCGAATTCAGTGTGAAGTTCACTTTCATTTTGAATTCTGCTCACATTTGGAAATGGTCATATTTAACTCCTTTTTAGCCTACCCTGAAATCAGGATGTGGTCACCATGAATTTCCTCGAATTCAATGTTATGAGTTCAAATCTGAATTTTTGACTCCCTCTTACACATGAGAACTTTACACATGGTGTTAATCCAACCCTGGTTTAACACATTTCAAATGAACGTGAGAGCTCGTTTTATTGGACAGCCATGTGCATCATCATGTGTATAAATTTTTTTTGTAAGTCGCATTTTCATGCATTCCAAACACAAAGGACAATCAAAATTCACTTTATTAACTCTGCATTTTTGGGACTTTTACACTGTGGCTCTCTGATCTGGTGTGACTGCGTGCTGATAACCATGTAACCCCGTGTGTCCTCGAATTCTATTGGCTGCAGTTTAAAACCGTGGGCCCAGTCAATTTTCAGTAGCAAATAAATTCCAGAATTAGCCACGACTTCGGAAATTCATATATTTGTGTAGAAACTCCAAATTGGATGGTTCAAATTGGGTTGGATTCTTTTTGCAACGATCTATCCAAATAAGAACCCCAATTTGAATGAAAGTCAAAAATAAATTATGGAAAATTCTTTGAAGGTTTTCTGAAAAGAATTATTGAGGGAGTTAGGTTCATCCAAAAATCCTCAAATTTTGCCAGAATATTCTTTAGGATAATATTGAGCTTCTAGCAAATTTTCAGCTCATTTGAAGTTGAATTGAGTAGAAATTTGCTGAGTGAAATCTGCTGCACTCTAAATGGTCCAGAACTTTTTCAGAAAAGGTTTCCAATTTGTAAATCCATTCTAGGCAATTCATAGCTCCAACAATCATAGAAAAATCAGGCATTCTCTATGAATCATACTTGAAATTTTAGTTCACTTTATTGAGCACGAAAATGCACATTACTTCAGAATTAATTCTTGTTAGTAGAACTGCTTAAGGATTTATTCTCGAGGAACTACTCAAGTAAAAGTCCTTAATTTTCGATCAAAATACTTTCATGTGACCAGAAACTCACATGCAAATTTTCAGCTCAAGTTGAGCCTTAGATCTTCCTGTCCTGGTTCTCCAATCTTATGTATGTTAGAAAAACATAGTGATTAGTGTGGGAATTATGGGAGACACATATTCCTTCAACTTTAGCTGCAATTTGGCAAGCTAAATCCATGTGTAATATTGGACTTCCTGTAAAATTATCAGAATCATTGGAGTTCAGGTTCTCCAGTTTTCTTCACAGTCGTTCAGCTCATCTTATATGTTCATTAGGAAACTTAGTTTATAACTGAACTCCTAAGGCAGATTTAGTTTCCTTGATTTGCTTGCAAAACAGAGGCAACAAAATCATTCTTAGAACTTCCACACAGCCTCTGTTCTTAAGAAGTTCAAGCCTTTAAATTCATTAAATTGCACTATAACAATTTATGCATATTCATGTCGATAGTGTTCACGACGAAGGAGTTCGACGGAGGTTATCACATGAAGTTGGATCAAGTCAGGAGGATCAAGTGATAGAAGAATACTAACTGATTATATATATTACTCCCCTGCAAAACAGGCAAGCTCCAGTTTGCATTTAATAACTTTTAGGTTTTTACTTTGTATTCACTATGTTGGTTACGAAATGAGATGTGCATTAGGTCTAGTTGTTTTGATACTCCTCTTGCATGACCAGAGAAACCTATGGAGTATTGGGTAGACTTCTTTTGATCATGTCGAAACTGTCATGCTTAATTAGGGTTCGATAGAAGTTGAGTGGTTGGACGCTACTTGCATGAACAGGAGAAAAAGGGGCATACGGGATTGGTTCAGAAATTTATTAGCAAGTTGAAGTTGAGACCGGGCAGGTTGTAGGAGCAACAGGACATAGGGGCCTGGGTGCGTTAGACCTGTCCGTGTCGATCAAGGACCAATCCCTGTGCGTCCCAGTTGAGCAAGTTTGAGTTGTGTACCGGACTCATGCTGGCTATATGGGACCCAGTAAACCGATGTACCTCGGGAAGCTTGCGTTGGGACTTTTCTGGTCGCCTCAGGTGGACGGCCGGTGTGCAGTAGGTGAGTGACTCTCTCATGACATCTCATGTCGGTAGGTGCAGCATGAGGTGAGGCTACTGTACGGGACAATCGGATCAATTTGACATAGGTGAAACTTGGGAAAGGCTGCCACGTACGACATCAGTGATGGTTGCTGTAGGAAACGCCGAGTACGGGCGTACGTGTCGTGTAGTCCGGGTATTTTTGATTCAAATCACCGTCGCTTCCGGTAGTGAGCATACTTGTTCTCACAGTCGTGACGTAGTAAAGAACTTGCATGAGATAAGAACTAATCACTATTGGTAGAAGTTGATACTACCCTTGTATTGTTACATTGAATGAATAGAATAGTGCAAACTCGATTCATTTCCACCGTGAGCAAGTTACACCGGGGGAAAGCGTTTCTTGTTTGATTGTGGACTCCCGATGTGAGGTGCCAAAGGTTACTCTTAAATTGCTGCTAATAAGACCTGAGAATAAGGATCCACATTTAGGCGAGTTTGTTATGCCTATTGCTATCCTACTTTATGTCTTAACCTTCATATAGAGTTTCATGATTAGGTTTGACAGTTAAGCCTTGCTGAGCTTTAGGCTCACGGATACTATACTAGTTGTTTTGCGGGTATTGACTCTATGCTATGAGTATGGTTGTCCGATGAGACTCGGAAACCTCCGAGTGGATACTCAGGAGCAACCTCGCCGCTGCTGTTTGTTAATCGTGTGGCTAGTAAGAAACGTCCGCATGCTGGACTGTTTCTATGATGCTAAGCTAGAAATGAGTCATGAGAGTTGTAGTCTTCCGCTGTAGATTATTTTGAGATAAGTATTTGTAATTTAACTCTTTGTACGCTTCCACAAATGATTAATGTAACATGGTTTCCTTTACTCGTGTGCTGTTGGGTGCCGCATCGCACGGCACCATCTAATGTGATTCCCGGGCGAGCGTGCACGGACCTGTGTGTGGCACCCGGTTCCGAAAACAGAACCAAGTTAATGCATATGTGTGCCCAGGATGTTCATCACACATACACATGTAATCCAGAAACTGAATTCAGAATATAACCACGAATAAATAGTGTTCAAGTACTTTATTACATCGACTCATTGTCGCACTCATGAATCTCTAACTTATTCTTGCAGCGGAAGTCTCTAAACGACAGCGGAAATAACTAAATAGCAGCGGCTCCATCTTCAACTCCACAGGCATGTTGACGGTAGTTCGCACGCCTAGTACTCCACATGATCCTCGAAGTACTCTTGTCCTGTTTCTGATATTTATGGGATAATGCAAGGGTGAGTACATGTCTTACTCAGCAAGTGCGGGAAAAGTATGACATGTAGCTTACAACAAGGTAGGGAATAAAAAGGCTCATTGCAGCAAGCAAATTTTGTTTCACAAACATGGTAAAAACAGCAACTATTTCTAAGTGAGTTAAATCCCAATATAACCAAGTTTTAACAGCAACTTTCCTTCATCATAATTCACCACTTATCATGTCTCAACCAGCCATTAATCTTTCTCAACTTCATCTCATGCTCATAAATATTTATAACCATCTCATATTCATATAACTGAAGCCAAACTCATTGTCAAGACTCAAACAGTCCCGTACCAATCCCAATGACCATACCATAACCATGCCGAACATCCATCCCAAGTTTTCCCTCTAATCATGTGAGTTGGCAAGGTGCTTGTGACCGTAAGCACGGCTATCATGATAGTTTTACACTCTGCAGAGGTGGCACCACTTTACCCACAAGTTTATGATTTCGTCACCCATCGGCGACTGTAGAACCTCCATTATACCAATACACAACCGTCAGTGTATGGCCAAGAGATTACAAAATAGCCTTTACAAAGGGGCTACTGGATGTATGGACTCATTGAGGTTTCACCGGCAGGCTCGAATAACCATTCTCCCACCCACGGGCCCCCTCTTGTGCCATGCAGTTCCCAGGGCAGTCCCCTCTCCACTCCCATTCCCCACGCCATCCACGGTCCATACCAAGCTAGCAACACACCTAATTAGTCAGCTAGGCCGCACCCATATTGGTCCTTGTAGTGGCACTGTTTTCCTATCATGTGCTGGCATGAACCGGTCCTTAGATCTATGGCAAGTAAACCACCATCTCATTCAGCAACATCCACGAACCAAGCTTGCCTAGATCTCCCCCGATTCCATGCTCATTAACATCATCATGATCTCATTATCATTGTTCATATGAGTGCAGTAGCTAACCACGTTTTAATTCAGCTTCCCGTATCCCGTGGATTAAGCGAAGCGAAAAAGGAAAAACGACCATTCCCGACTCATCAACTTTCCCGGCGACAAGGATGGTTAACAAAACTAGTGAACTCCTATAAAAGGGTGTCCCATCAAGTTGACTCAAGCATACACATTTTCGCAAACAAAACAGTTTCAAAACGTGGGATCAATATGTTCAAGGGGCACTTGCCTTGCTCCCGTGGCTCTTGTTGCTCAAGCGTCTCGAAGTCTTGGTGCTGTAGTTCTTCGTAGATGGCTTCTTGAGATTGTCCTTCTACTCACGACCACGCACATACAAAATTTACATCAATCAAACATCATGCACGAACTTTACTCAAGATGCAATGGTGTAGATGAATGGAAATCTTATGGTGCTGTTTTATTAAACCAGTTTTTATGTGTTCTTGCATGTTTTAATGGGCTTTCATGGGGTTTTACGATGAACAAGGGTGTAGGGATCAAGTGAGGATGTGGTGATGATCTTGACTCAAGATCTAGATCACTTCCACTGTCAAAACCCGATCAAAACGTGATCTGTCCACACGAAAAGGTTTCTGTCCGAAGGAAGCTGTGACACCCTCAATTTTGATTTCTGCATGCATTCATATTTTATATAGAGAAAGCATTTTAAAAGAAGTAGAAACAGAGAAAATATCAAAAATATAGCCAAAATGAGCCAATTCCAGTTGACCGAGAGCACCGAAGACAACTCCTGCGGCCCGCTGGCCACGTGGCGCCTTCGGAGCTCATCCCTGCAAAAGGGGGAGAGGTCCGCCGCTAACTGGCTACGTGGCAGGATCGGGGCTCGTCTCTGCGGAAGGGGCAAGGTCCGACACCGTGGGACACGTGTTGCCCCCGGAGCTAGCCTCTGCGGAGGAGCGAGGTCAGCCCGCAGGACACGTGTCGCTTTCAGAGCTAGTCACTGCGGAAAAAGAGGACCAGCCGCACGGGACACGTGTCGCTTTCAGAACTCGCTTCCGAGAGGTCCGACACCGTGGGACACGTGTCGCTCTCGGAGCTCACCTCCGAGAGGTCCGGTCCTATTGGACACGTGTCACCTCCGGAGCTCGCCTCCGGGAGGTCCGACACCACCGGACACGTGTCACCTCCGGAGCATACCTCCGGGAGGTCCGACGCTGATGGACACGTGTCGACATCGGAGCTCACCTCCGGGAGGTCCATCACTTTTGGACACGTGTCGACCTCGGAGCTCATCTCTTAGGAGAAAGGGAGGCTGGCGCTACTGGATACGTGGCATTCTCGGAGCCCACCTCCGAAGAGAGGGAGGTCCGGCTCTGACACATGGCACATTCGGAGCCACCTCCGAAGAGAGGGGAGGTCCGGCACTGACACGTGGCACACGCGGAGCTCGCCTCTGAGGGAGCGGGAGGTCCCGCCCGCCAGGACGCATGGCGCACTTGGAGCTCGCCTCCGATGAAGATGGAGATCTCGCCCGCCTGGCACGCGGCACAACCGGAGCTTGTCTCTGCGGAAAAGGGAGCTTAGGTCCTAGCAGGACACGTGGAGCCTCCGGACCTCATCACCGCGGAGGTGACGATATCTTAAGCTGATTTTCTCCTGTACGCTCCGGAATACCCGGTACTGAGGAAACCGACACGAATTCCACGTTGCTACCGCACCAAATTGATTGAAGATAAGTTGTTAAGATTCAAAAGCAATTTAAATAGGACTCTTATTCAAATTCCGATCAGAGTAGGACTCTTTGTTTCCATCTTATAAATAGAACCCAAAACAACCCCCTTGGTCGTAACATCTTCTCAAGCCGACAACTTGGAGCCCTAGCCCCAGCTCGCCGAGCTAAATCCCTTCGCCGGAGTTTGACCGTCGGAGAGACCGCCGATGAGCCCAGACACGATTGCCATCGCCGGAGTTGAGCCGATGATCTGTTTTTGCTAGGAGGGAGGACCTGAAGGAAGCAAGGTAGGTTTCCAATACCATCTTACGACATCATCGCGTTTTCTTTGCATCTGTTCTTCGATCCTTTCGGACAGAAGCTTTTTTGTGGACACATCACGTGTTGATCGGTTTGATCTGGAGTTAAGATCATTGCCACGTCCACATTTGATCTTTACACCTTTGCTCTGATACCACGCTGACACGACCCCATTGGTCCTGTCGAGCCAGGATCACGCTGAGGGGTGCTGCGTTGCACAGCACCGTATAACACACGTCAAAGGTGCAAAGCGGAAGCGGAAGTTTAATTACATAAACAAGTTTATGAACATGTTTACATCAAAAATAAGTTCAGTCTACACTCGCGGGCATAGACTAAGCATCAAGTGCACGTTCAGCCCTCGAACGTGTCCTTGCTAGCACACACGCACACTAACTCTGCGGCGTGCACGACTCCCACTCGACGGGATTCCCCTCCTGGGGTTCCGTCTCCTCTTCGGGAGTCCCTTCCTCATAGAACCCTGCAAAAGCTTCAAACACAAGCAGTGAGCACGAAGGCTCAGCAAGTCTGACCCGTCTCACCTAAACATGGAACTTCTACATGATCTTAACTCCAGATCAAACTTTGGTTCACTCAATTTGGAGCTTTCTAGCCAAAGTTATAAGGATTTGAAGTTTGAACTGAAACTGAAATTCGGGGAAAAAGTTTAAACTCTGGCTTGTGGGCCCCGCACACAGTTCGTCGTCTCCCTCCTCGCGCCAACTGCGCGGCGGCGGTGTTCTCCGGCGACCTTCGCCGGAACTGAGTTCCCGGCCACCCCCGGCCCGAAACTTGCCGCCTGCCCCTTTACTGACCCCCTGGACTCGATGGTGGGGTCGCCGGCCGCCGGCGATGACCGGAAACCCGTGCGCACCGATGACAGCACCTGCTAGGGTTCCGGTGAGGTCGGTCCCGCTCTCCCGTGCACCAAATCGACCGGAAATCGGTCGGAGAGCATCAGTAGAGCATGGGAAACACGAACCAGGGCTGGGTGGAAGCTAGAAATGCCGGCAACTAGGCTCTCGACGGTGAGCCGAGGTGTTCAGCCATGGCGGCGGGGAAAACAGCCATATCATGGCTGATTCTCGGTGGTTTTCTCTAATTCCAGTGCGAGCGTGGGCGCTATCGTGCGTAGAAGCTACTAGGTAACGAGCTCGTCCAACCCTCGTGCATAGAGCACGAATTTCACCCGAAGGTGAGCTCGGTCCTTATGAACCGATCAAGAGTAAATTTGGAAATTCTCGGCCGAGGGTTGATCAATCGCCAAACGGCTTTCGGCTACTCCATCTACATACAATCACGCACCTTTCTTGTGTAGAGAAGAGGACGTGACAACGGTCGTGCCGTGCTGTCCACGGGAGCCCGATCGGCGGCGATGTTCGGCTCGCCGGAGAAATGGCTCGTACAGCTCGAGGAAGCTTGCTCACTGGCCAACACGGAGTCTAGGAGGTTGCTCACGATCTCTTGGTGCCGTTTTGCTGTGGAGGAGGCTGTGCTCGCGAGTGATCAGGCTTGATCAAGCGTGAGCTCGAGCGGCGGCGATGGCAGTGGAAGAACAGGTCGTGCACGTCGGCAGCTCGGGGAATGGGCGACTGAAGCACGCCGGGGAGGGAATAAATAGCCCGGCGGCTGGTCTCCGGCTTGGGGCGCGCAGCAGGAGCTGGCGCCGGCTGCCCCCCCCCCCCTCGGTGGCGCGTGCACGCTGCACCCGGGAACCGACTGAACTGTGTTTCAGTCGGTTTGTGTTGAGGTAGAGGCTGATATGTGGGTCCCACCCCCCATTTTAACCTCTGAATTTTACTCCTAATCACTGTTGTAAACAGTGAACCCCATACTACCCTTGGCAATTCAAATTATTCACCCATGAGCCATTTGAATTGATCAAAGTTCAAATGAGGTTTGGTTTGAATGAATTTCAGCACAAGTTCAGTTTGAAATTCAAATAAAGTTTGAATTTCTCCCACTTAGCTCATGTCAAGATCAACTCCAAATGGAGTGAAAATTGGTGTGTGAGCTCACAAAAATGTGCTGAGTAAGAATATGCCTTCCACTTTTAAATTCATGGGATAAAAACAGTTTGAATTTGAATATGGTTTCAAACTGCCCTCTTCATATCTATACCCAAAATGACCTCAAAAAGGTTTTGAATTTGGGTGAAACTTGGCATGGACATCCTTAGCAAAGTGTAGGAGTTTTTATATGTCCAGCCCATCTATATCACATGTGGGAAATACCACTTTTGCAATGTGTGAGTTTGTTCTCTAATGAGCATGTTGATAATTGTTACTTGCTCTTCATTTGTGTTCATCATTCTTGCTCAAATGAGGTGTGTGGTGTGGTGATGAACACTGCAAATGGGTGTCAAAAACTGAGGCCCTTACAAAACCGGTCCTTAGATCTACGACAAGTAAACCACCATCTCATTCTACCACTTCCAAAAAACCAAGCTTGCCTAGATCTCCCCCGATTCATGTTCATTATCAACATCAAGTTCTCATTATCTTTATTCTCATGAGTGTGGTAGCTAGACACTGACACGACCCCATTGGTCCTGTCGAGCCAGGATCACGCTGAGGGATGCTGCGTTGCACAGCACCGTATAACACACGTCAAAGGTACAAAGCGGAAGCGGAAATTTTATTACATAAACAAGTTTATGAACATGTTTACAGCAAAATAAGTTCAGTCTACACTCGCGGGCGTAGACTAAGCATCAAGTGCACGTTCAGCCCTCGAACGTGTCCTTGCTAGCACACACGCACACTAACTCTGCGGCGTGCACGACTTCCACTCGACGGGGTTCCCCTCCTGGGGTTCCGTCTCCTCTTCGGGAGTCCCTTCCTCATAGAACCCTGCAAAAGCTTCAAACACAAGCAGTGAGCACGAAGGCTCAGCAAGTCTGACCCGTCTCACCTAAACATGGAACTTCTACATGAGGGTAATGGGTTACATGAGGTAAAAACCAGTTGCAAGGACTCGCCTAATTAGTAGAACCTTACTTTCAAGTTTTAGCAGCAGGTTGTGGAGAACCATACGCTAAGGCACATGAGAGAGCCGCAATCAAACAAGAAACACATTTCTCTCATGTACTTTTCCCAAAGTTGAAAAGAACTTTAGTTAGCTCTAAGCTACAGCATATCATTAACAATCAACGTCCAGCTTTCAATCAGCAACATTTTAACATGTGACTAGCCTGTTCTTTCTACGTCACGGTACAGTGAACAAGTGGTACTCACTGACTACGAGGGACGGCGATTATAATCGATTTACACCTGCAGGGTTACCCGAACAACCCGTCACGTACGCCCGTACTCGATGTTGCCTACAACAACCATCACGGACGCCGTACGCAACTACCTTTCACCCGTCAGCCAAATATTGAACCGGTCCCATCATCCCGAGCAAGAGGTCTCTGCACGCGTATCTCTGTGCCGCCAGCCGATTTACACCTCGAGCTCTCAACCTACCCTCTGAACGACGGGCAATGCCTCAATACCCAGCTACCCGAGTTACATCAGTTTCCCGGTTCCCATATAGCCGGTAGGTCTTCTGTACTGTTCTAGCTTGTTCAACAGGCCCGCACACGGATCGGTCCTCAATCGACACAAGCGGAGCTACAGCACACAGGTCCCAAAGTCCTGCTGCCCTTACTCTCCGCTCGGTCTCATTTTCTTGCCATGTGTATCATGTGCTATCTCTACCCGAGCAATGTGCCTCTAGCCTATTCTCGCGAGTAGTTCCAACTACTCGACTTGTACCGAATCCTACTCTACCTTAGCATTGCAGTAGCTAACGGGGTTTGCAATCCTAAACCCAACCCGTGGTTTTCTTGGCTATGCAGTCGGATTTCCAAACAAGACTCTAATGCACAGAACAAAGGAAACAAGTATGTGCTCAAAACAATAAAATTTTGTAAAGAAGGTTAATGCAAACCGGAGCTTGCCTTGCTGCTCTTGGTCGTAAGCTAGCTGTTCCTCCGGAGTAACGAAGTCTAGGACTTCGGGTTCCTCCTCGACCTTAGCGACTACATGATAAGAGCAATATATGTATCAATTTAAATGCATTTGTATTAACCTTGAAGTTGTGAAATATATAACCCTTGCTAGACAGACCTAATGACTGTGAAACTTTTACTGTGGCTTGGTTACAACCTAAACAGAGACTTGGTCCAGTTTTAATTGCAGCAAAGCTCATTTGAGCCCTCCACAATTAATTATATCCTTGACCTTAATTGGAACTCTTAGCGTGTTCTAAGGATTTTCATGAAACAAACTAAGACTTTCTGAAAACTAGATTTTCAGAGGGTCCTAATGGATTTGGTCTCACTTAATTTGGGGGTTCCTAACTAAAGATATGAGCCAAACAATTTCAGAGAAAATTCTGAAAATGTTTCTGAACATTTTCTATTTTCTCTGGAACAGTTTCACTAATCACACCATTAGGTGGATTAAATGAGCTCAAATGGATCTGAAATTTCTATGGTAGTTAGAGGATATTTTGGTGAACATCTCAGCAAAATTTCAGGATTTTCCTCCAAAAGATTCTCCAGTTAAAATTCCTAACAGTTTAAATTTTGAGGAATTAATTCTGGAGAAATAAGGAATTTCATGAAGTGAAACTTGATTTTCTGGAAAGTACTCAGAGAGCTGAATCCAGCAAAATTTGGTTCACTCAATTTGGAGCTTTCTAGCCAAAGTTATGAGGATTTGAAGTTTGAAGGAATTCTGAAAATCGGGGAAAGTTTAAATCTCGCGGGGGCCCGCGGGGACACGTGTCGAGCGCGGAGGTGTCCGGCACACCGGAGCTCATAGGATATTTGCGCGCCAGCACAGCCGATCTCGGCCACAGCCGGATCCCGATTCAAAATATCTCCCGCTGACAGATGGGGTCCACCCCCTTCTTCAACCTCGCGACACCCGCGCTCCGCCGCCGAGGGACCTCACCGGAGAGCTCGCCGCCGGCTGCTGTACAGCTCCAAACTTCTCGATTCTGGCCGCCCCTGCCTACTTTTACTCGGGGAACAGGATTCTAGGGTCAGCTGCTCATGACAATGGCCGGAGCATGGTCGGCGACGAGCCGCCACCTCGGAATGACTTCGGCCATGTCGGCTGACTTCTCTAGCACCTCAGCTACTTGGGAAATCGCTCGGGGAGCATCAGTGGTCCTCAGAGAAGGTCGACATGAGCTCGAGGCAGCTCGGGGAAGGCTCGAAATAGGTCCCCATCGTGCGCCCGATGCCGCCCGTTCGTTCCGCCATCAGTAGACCTCAAATTACGCCGGGCACAGAGGTTTTCCGGCCCAGAGTTGTGAAGGCAACTTGTGCATTACCGTGTCTAGCTCGTGTGAGAGCGGCTTGAGGCCTTCTAATCCTTTCTAGAGCACGAATTAAACAGAATCGTACCCGAAGGTCGTTCTGCACACAGAAAGGGGAAAAGTGGAAATTCGCCGCCGGTGAGCAACCACTCGAGCTGTGGCTCGGGGATGAGCAGCACCGGTCACCCGCGCGTCCAAGGGTGCCTTGGCTCGGGCGTGACAACGCCCTGGTTGGGCTGTCCACGAGAGCCCGGGGTGCGGCGGTTCCAAGTCCCGAATTTGATCTTTCGGCACAGCCGATATCAATCGGTTTCAACCGAATTCTAGCAACGGGGAGGATGGAGGAAGGTCTCTAGTACCTTGCTGGGGCTCTGGAGTGGAAGGAGGGAGCTGCGATCGGCGTTCTCCGATCAAGTCCGAGCTGCGGAAGTTTTCGGCCGGCGCTGAGTTCTTGCGGGGAAGAACGACGGTGCCTCGGCCGAGGAGGGGGCAGGCGCCTTAAGAAGGCTCTGCACCACCTCACGCCCGTGCGTGGGCAAGCAGCTGGTGGCGCGGCAGCTGGCCTCGGTGGCGATCACCGCTGCGGCTCGGCGACCCGAGTGAAAAAGTCTCAGTCGGTTTGATCTGAGCAGTGGCTGACATGTGGGTCCCACCTCCAGTTTTAACCTCTGAAATTTAGTCCTAATCACTGTTGTAAACAGTGAACCCGATACTACCCTTGGCAAATTCAAATTATTCACCCATGAGCCATTTGAATTGATCAAAGTTCAAATGAGGTTTGGTTTGAATGAATTTCAGCACAAGTTCAGTTTGAAATTCAAATAAAGTTTGAATTTCCCCCCATTAGCTCATGTCAAGATCAACTCCAAATGGAGTGAAAATTGGTGTGTGAGCTCACAAAAATGTGCTGAGTAAGAATATGCCTTCCACTTTTAAATTCATGGGATAAAAACAGTTTGAATTTGAATGTGGTTTCAAACTGCCCTCTTTCTATCTATACCCAAAATGACCTCAAAAGGGTTTTGAATTTGGGTGAAACTTGGCATGGACATCCTTAGTAAAGTGTAGGAGTTTTCATATGTCCAGCCCATCTATATCACATGTGGAAAATACCACTTTTGCAATGTGTAAGTTTGTTCTCTAATGAGCATGTTGATAATTGTTACTTGCTCTTCATTTGTGTTCATCATTCTTCCTCAAATGAGGTGTGTGGTGTGGTGATGAACACTGCAAATGTGTGTCAAAAACTGAGGCCCTTACATTCCTCCCCCCTTAAAAGAATCTCGTCCCGAGATTATAAGGTGAAAATGAGAGAGAGGACGGTGGAAAATTACCGGATATGCGACGTGAAAAAGTCGGGGTAGTTAGTGCGAAGGAATTCTTCGCTCTCCCATGTCGCTTCGTCCATGGAGTGATTACTCCATAGAACCTTGTAGAACCACAACGTACGGTTGTGTGTGGTTGGGGCCCTTTCATCAATAATCTGCACCGGTTCCTCCCGATAGGTGAGATCCGGTTGCAGTTCTTCAATGTCTTCCAGCTGAACGGTAGTTGATAGCTTGAGACACTTCCTCAGCTGGGAAATGTGAAAGACGTCGTGCACACCGGAAAGTGCTTCTGGTAATTTTAGCCGGTATGCCACCGATCCACATCTTTCGGTAATCTGGAATGGACCGATGAAGCGGGGTGCTAACTTTCCCCTCACCCCAAATCTGTTTACGCCCTTCATTGGAGACACCCGTAGGTATACGTGATCTCCAACTTCGAATTGTAATGGGCGCCTTCTCCGGTCCGCATACTGTTTCTGACGGGATTGAGCGGCTTTTAGGTTCGCTTGAATTAGTCGAACCTTTTCTTCCGCGTTGTTGACAAGGTCAATCCCGAAGGTAACCCTTTCGCCAGACTCACACCAGTTCAATGGTGTGCGGCATTTTCTTCCGTATAGCGCCTCATAGGGCGCCATTTTGATGCTGGCTTGGTACCCATTGTTGTACGAGAACTCGGCTAACGGCAAGTGATCATCCCAACTCTTGCCGTGGTCGATAGCGCAAGCTCGTAGCATGTCTTCTAGAATCTGATTTACCCGCTCGGTTTGTCCATCCGTCTGCGGGTGGTAGGCTGAACTACGGATCAGCTTCGTCCCCAAGGCAGCGTGTAGCTGCTCCCAAAAATGGGACACAAATAAAGTGCCCCGATCCGATATGATGGTACGGGGTATGCCGTATAAGCATAGAATCCGTGAGATGTACAGTTCAGCGTACTTCTTGGCATTGTAGTTGGTGTTGACCGGGATGAAATGGGCAACTTTGGTGAGCCGATCGACGATCACCCACACCGAATCATGTTTCTGTAAGGTGGTGGTTAAACCGACGATGAAATCCATGCTCACGTCTTCCCACTTCCAGGAAGGAATGCCCAGTGGTTGCAGCAGTCCCGGTTTCCGCATAAGATCTGCCTTCACCCTTCGACATGTATCACACTCGGACACGTATTTTGCAGTCTCTCGCTTCATCCGTGTCCACCAAAACTTTCTTCTGAGTTCTTGATACATTTTGTTGCTGCCGGGGTGAATAGAAAACTTTGATAAGTGAGCCTCATCAAAAAATTTCTTCCGTAATTCCGGTTTACGGGGTACGACGATCCGGTCCTTGAACCACAGAACGCCGTCTCCGTCCTTCCGGAAACATTTCAACTCCCCACTGTCTATACGTCTCCACAAATGTGACATGCCCTTGTCATTCTTCTAGGCTGCCGCTATCTCTTCACGGATGGTGGGGATCAAAGCTAGGTTGTAGAGAGCTCCGTGTGGAATCACATGGAGTGGTGGTTCGCTCTCTTCCAACAGTGTGATGGTCAGATTATTGACGTGTGACTTGCGGCTCAGCGCATCTGCCACTACGTTTGCTTTGCCCGGATGATAATGGATCTCTATCTCGTAATCCTTTATCAGTTCTAACCATCTTCGTTGCCTCATGTTCAGCTCCTTCTGAGTGAATATGTACTTGAGACTTTTGTGGTCGGTATATAAATGTACGAGGTTACCGAGTAGGTAGTGCCTCCACATCTTTAGCGCAAGTACCACGGCAGCGAGCTCCAAGTCGTGAGTTGGATAATTCTGCTCATGGTTCCTAAGCTGTCGTGATCCATACGCGACCACTCTTTGGTCTTGCATCAGCACACATCCGAGCCCAATGCCGGATGCATCGCAGTACACATCGAACGGTTTTGTTGTGTATGGCTGCGCCAAAACCGGTGCTGATGTCAGGTGCTTGACTAAAACCTTGAATGCTGCTTCACATGCTGGACTCCAAACATATTTGGTAGCCTTCTTCAGCAGCTCTGTCATTGGCTTGGCAATCTTCGAGAAGTTCGGAATGAACCTCCGATAATATCCCGCGAGTCCGAGGAAACTCCGTACCTCGTGAACAGTCCTCGGGGATTTCCAATTCAGCAATTGAGTGATCTTGCTCGGGTCCACAGCGATACCCTTCGCTGAGATGATATGCCCGAGGAAAGGCACTTGCGATATCCAAAACTCGCATTTGCTGAATTTTGCGTATAACTTATGGTCCCGCAGCCGTTGCAAGACTATACGCAAATGTTTCTTGTGATCTTCCTCCGACTTGGAATATACCAGGATGTCGTCGATGAAGACCACGACAAACTTGTCCAGCTCCGGCATGAATACCGAGTTCATTAGGTACATGAAGTGAGCTGGAGCATTGGTGAGGCCGAAGGACATGATCAGGTACTCATAAAGTCCGTACCTTGTCAAGAAAGCTGTCTTTGGAATGTCCTCCGCCCTTATCTTAATCTGATGGTACCCGGATCTTAAATCCATCTTGGAAAAGATCTTTGCTTCGACCAACTGATCAAACAACATGTCGATCCGTGGCAACGGGTACTTGTTCTTGATGGTTACGGCATTTAATGGACGGTAGTCCACGCAAAGCCGCAACGTCTCATCCTTCTTCTTGACAAATAATGCCGAACAGCCCCATGGCGAGGAGCTCGGCCTAATAAAACCCTTCTCCAGAAGGTCCGTGAGCTGAGTCTTCAGTTCAGCCAACTCCTTGGGCGCCATCTTGTACGGCCTTCGGGATATTGGCATGGTTCCCGGTGCAAGTTCAATCTTGAACTCCACCTCTTCTCCCATCCCGGGTTCTCCCATGGCTGGAAGACCCAAGACTACCGGTACGCCTAATACCGGGGGCACGAGGTCCTGCAAGGCATGCACCTCATCCATAGCTTGGTTGTAGTCCTCTTCCCAGTCTTGTCCTTCCTCAATAGCGTCATCCCGCTCTTGAGCAAGGTCCTCATTCTGCTGGGTTAGGGTCTGCACCAGCTCTTGCAACGCCGCGATGTCAACACGGCTCTTCTTCTTTGCCTTCTTCAGACGACGCAACTGATTGTGTTGTTCATTCAGTCGCTTGATCGTCGGAAGGAGCACATTGCGGAGTGCGTTGTGAGCACTCTCGAAATGATCTCCACGGCTCGTGCTCTCCTTGAGCTTTTTGGCGAGATGCTCCGTATGAACAGCTTGGCTGTCCATCACGGCGTTTCCCGCCCTCATCTGGAGGCTGAGATTTGCCTCCGCGGGGTTGTACCTTGGGCAACTCGGGTCCATTGCTTCCAGGTACCTCTCTTCCCACACATGCTGGGCTCGTCCCTCCACCGGAACGAGTGCGTATGGAGTGCCCTCCATAGCCTGCACGTGCAGTTGGCAGAAACGTGACATAGTGTCGCGGGCTGCCACTTGCCACATCCCTTCCGGTTGTCTTCCTCTCACCGTGACGGTGAATGGCACCCAACCGGGTGGCGTAGGTCCTGCAGGAACCTCGATATGGATCGTCCACGTCTTGTTCCCCTCTTCGCCTTCTTCCTTGGCAAAGTATTGCGGCATCTGGTTGTACCCGAAATATTGGAGCATTTGCCACAATGCTTCCGGGTAGCCGCTACGGTCAGAACAGTGGGAAACTACCCACCCGTTCTCCAACTGTTTATCTGCTGCCATCTGTAAAAATATATTTGAGAAATGTCAAATATTTATTTAAACAGTAAACCATTGAGTTATAACATAAGATATGTCATTGAACCCATAAAACTTGGAAACATAGTTCAAATTTTAAACAAATTTGACTGCTGATCTGCTGTTCCCATGACAGCCCTGACCAGTTTCCATTCCAACCTGATTTAGGCCATGTTAAAAGCAAAACCAGTTCTGGAGCTCAACATCAAAGTTAAAGCTAACTCCAATAGCTTTCCAGAAAGTATTTGCTTGGCCTAAAATCTGTCCTGGTTCAAAAGTTATGAGATGTCAAATTTAACAGAATTTCTGGAATCAATTGGACAGCACCTTCCTGCCTTAGGTACTGATTTGATCCAAGAATCCCAGTTAATTATATTCCTAATCTGACAAAACTTTCTGTTACAAAGTTGTAACCCATATCATAAGCTTTCCAGAACTACCTCATTTTCTATTTTTTTGGATTTTTATGCAGGAAGTCAAAGTTAGAGCTAACTCCAATAGCTTTCCAGAAAGTATTTGCTTGGCCTAAAATCTGTCCTGGTTCAAAAGTTATGAGATGCCAAAGTTAACAGAATTTCTGGAATCAATTGGACAGCACCTTCCTGCCTTAGGTACTGATTTGATCCAAGAATCCCATTTAATTCTATTCCTAATCTGACAAAACATTCTGTTACAAAGTTGTAACCCATCTCATAAGCTTTCCAGAACTACTTCATTTTCTATTTTTTTGGATTTTTATGCAGGAAGTTATGCTTAATTTACAGAGAGTCTTTACTCTGTCCTGTTCTCTGGACAGTCTGACCCGTCTCACCTAAACATGGAACTTCTACATGAGGGTAATGGGTTACATGAGGTAAAAACCAGTTGCAAGGACTCGCCTAATTAGTAGAACCTTACTTTCAAGTTTTAGCAGCAGGTTGTGGAGAACCTTACGCTAAGGCACATGAGAGAGCCGCAATCAAACAAGAAACGCATTTCTCTCATGTACTTTGCCCAAAGTTGAAAAGAACTTTAGTTAGCTCTAAGCTACAGCATATCATTAACAATCAACGTCCAGCTTTCAATCAGCAACATTTTAACATGTGACTAGCCTGTTCTTTCTACGTCATGGTACAGTGAACAAGTGGTACTCACTGACCGCGAGGGACGGCGATTATAATCGATTTACACCTGCAGGGTTACCCGAACAACCCGTCACGTACGCCCGTACTCGATGTTGCCTACAACAACCATCACGGACGCCGTACGCAACTACCTTTCACCCGTCAGCCAAATATTGAACCGGTCCCATCGTCCCGAGCAAGAGGTCTCTGCACGCGCATCTCTGTGCCGCCAGCCGATTTACGCCTCGAGCTCTCAACCTACCCTCTGAACGACGGGCAATGCCTCAATACCCAGCTACCCGAGTTACATCAGTTTCCCGGTTCCCATATAGCCGGTAGGTCTTCGGTACTGTTCTAGCTTGTTCAACAGGCCCGCACACGGCTCGGTCCTCAATTGACACAAGCGGAGCTACAGCACACAGGCCCCAAAGTCCTGCTGCCCTTACTCTCCGCTCGGTCTCATTTTCTTGCCATGTGTATCATGTGCTATCTCTACCCGAGCAATGTGCCTCTAGCCTATTCTCGCGAGTAGTTCCAACTACTCGACTTGTACCGAATCCTACTCTACCTTAGCATTGCAGTAGCTAACGGGGTTTGCAATCCTAAACCCAACCCGTGGTTTTCTTGGCTATGCAGTTGGATTTCCAAACAAGACTCTAATGCACAGAACAAAGGAAACAAGTATGTGCTCAAAACAATAAAAATTTGTAAAGAAGGTTAATGCAAACCGGAGCTTGCCTTGCTGCTCTTGGTCGTAGGCTAGCTGTTCCTCCGGAGTAACGAACTCTAGGACTTCGGGTTCCTCCTCGACCTTAGCGACTACATGATAAGAGCAATATATGTATCAATTTAAATGCATTTGTATTAACCTTGAAGTTGTGAAATCTATTACCCTTGCTAGACAGACCTAATGACTGTGAAACTTTTACTGTGGCTTGGTTACAACCTAAACAGAGACTTGGTCCAGTTTTAATTGCAGCAAAGCTCATTTGAGCCCTCCACAATTAATTATATCCTTGACCTTAATTGAAACTCTTAGGGTGTTCTAAGGATTTTCATGAAACAAACTAAGACTTTCTGAAAACTAGATTTTTAGAGGGTCCTAATGGATTTGGTCTCACTTAATTTGGGGGTTCCTAACTAAAGATATGAGCCAAACAATTTCAGAGAAAATTCTGAAAATGTTTCTGAACATTTTCTATTTTCTCTAGAACAGTTTCACTAATCACACCATTAGGTTGATTAAATGAGCTCAAATGGATCTAAAATTTTTATGGTAGTTCGAGGATATTTTGGTGAACATCTCAGCAAAATTTCAGAATTTTCCTCCAAAGGATTCTCCAGTTAAAATTCCTAACAGTTTAAACTTTGAGGAATTAATTCTGGAGAAATAAGGAATTTCATGAAGTGAAACTTGATTTTCTGCAAATTACTCAGAGAGCTGAATCCAGCAAAATTTGGTTCACTCAATTTGGAGATTTCTAGCCAAAGTTATGAGGATTTGAAGTTTGAAGGAATTCTGAAAATCGGGGAAAGTTTAAATCTCGCGGGGGCCCGTGGGGACACGTGTCGAGCGCGGAGGTGTCCGGCACACCGGAGGTACCACACGTGTCGAGCGCGGAGGTGCCCGGCACACCGGAGCTCATAGGGTATTTGCGCGCCAGCACAGCCGATCTCGGCCACAGCCGGATCCCGATTCAAAATATCTCCCGCTGACAGCTGGGGTCCACCCCCTTCTTCAACCTCGCGACACCCGTGCTCCGCCGCCGAGGGACCTCGCCGGAGAGCTTGCCGCCGGCTGCTGTACAGCTCCAAACTTCTCGATTCTTGCCGCCCCTGCCTACTTTTACTCGGGGAACAGGATTCTAGGGTCAGCTGCTCATGACAATGGCTGGAGCATGGTCGGCGACGAGCCGCCACCTCGGAATGACTTCGGCCATGTCGGCTGACTTCTCTAGCACCTCAGCTACTTGGGAAATCGGTCGGGGAGCATCAGTGGACCTCAGAGAAGGTCGACATGAGCTCGAGGCAGCTCGGGGAAGGCTCGAAATAGGTCCCCATCGTGCGCCCGATGCCGCCCGTTCGTTCCGCCATCAGTAGACCTCAAATTACGCCGGGCACAGAGGTTCTCCGGCCCAGAGTTGTGAAGGCAACTTGTGCGTTACAGTGTCTAGCTCGTGTGAGAGCGGCTTGAGGCCTTCTAATCCTTTCTAGAGCACGAATTAAATAGAATCGTACCCGAAGGTCGTTCTGCACACAGAAAGGGGAAAAGTGGAAATTCGCCGCCGGTGAGCAACCACTCGAGCTGTGGCCCGGGGATGAGCAGCACCGGTCACCCGTGCGTCCAAGGGTGCCTTGGCTCGGGCGTGACAACGCACTGGTTGGGCTGTCCACGAGAGCCCGGGGTGCGGCGGTTCCAAGTCCCGAATTTGATCTTTCGGCACAGCCGATATCAATCGGTTTCAACTGAATTCTAGCAACGGGGAGGATGGAGGAAGGTCTCTAGTACCTTGCTGGGGCTCTGGAGTGGAAGGAGGGAGCTGCGATCGGCGTTCTCCGATCAAGTCCGAGCTGCAAAAGTTTTCGGCCGGCGCTGAGTTCTTGCGGGGAAGAACGACGGTGCCTCGGCCGAGGAGGGGGCAGGCGCCTTAAGAAGGCTCTGCACCGCCTCACGCCCGTGCGTGGGCAAGCAGCTGGTGGCGCGGCGGCTGGCCTCGGTGGCGATCACCGCTGCGGCTCGGCGACCCGAGTGAAAAAGTCTCAGTCGGTTTGATCTGAGCAGTGGCTGACATGTGGGTCCCACCTCCAGTTTAACCTCTGAAATTTACTCCTAATCACTGTTGTAAACAGTGAACCCCATACTACCCTTGGCAAATTCAAATTATTCACCCATGAGCCATTTGAATTAATCAAAGTTCAAATGAGGTTTGGTTTGAATGAATTTCAGCACAAGTTCAGTTTGAAATTCAAATAAAGTTTGAATTTCTCCCCCTTAGCTCATGTCAAGATCAACTCCAAATGGAGTGAAAATTGGTGTGTGAGCTCACAAAAATGTGCTGAGTAAGAATATGCCTTCCACTTTTAAATTCATGGGATAAAAACAGTTTGAATTTGAATGTGGTTTCAAACTGCCCTCTTTCTATCTATACCCAAAATGACCTCAATAGGGTTTTGAATTTGGGTGAAACTTGGCATGGACATCCTTAGTAAAGTGTGGGAGTTTTCATATGTCCAGCCCATCTATATCACATGTGGGAAATACCACTTTTGCAATGTGTAAGTTTGTTCTCTAATGAGCATGTTGATAATTGTTACTTGCTCTTCATTTGTGTTCATCATTCTTCCTCAAATGAGGTGTGTGGTGTGGTGATGAACACTGCAAATGTGTGTCAAAAACTGAGGCCCTTACAGACACATTCTATTGCTTCCCATAACCCGTAGATTAGCGAAGCAAAAAGCAAAAACGACCATACCCGTCTCATCAACTGTCCCGGCGACAAGGGTGGTTAACAGAACTAGTAAACTTCTATAAAAGGTTTCCCATCAATTTGACTCAGCACACACACCTTTTCGCAAACAAAACAGTTTCCAAAAACATGGGATCAATATGGTCAAGGGGCACTTGCCTTGTTCTTGCGGCTCTTGTTGCTCTTGTGTCTCGATGTTCTGGTGCTGTAGTCCTTTGTAGGTAGCTCCCTGAGCTTGTCCTTCTAATTACGATCACGCACATACAAAGTTCATAGCAATCAATTATTATGCACAAACTTTACTCAGGATGCAATGGTGCATATGCTTGCTAATCCTATGGTGCTGTTTTATTAGATCAGTTTGTACGTGTTCTTGCATGGCTTGCATGGGTTTTACGATGAACAGAGGTGTAAAGGTCAAATGTGGATGTGGCGATGATCTCGTCACAAGATCTAGATCAAACCGATCAGCACGTGATCTGTCCACACGGAAAAGCTTCTGTTCGAAAGGATCGAAGAACAGATGCAAAGAAAACGCGATGACGTCGTAAGGTGGTAACTGGAGACCTACCTTACTTCCTTTGGGTCCTTCCTTCTAGCAAGAACAGATCATCGGAGCTCTCTTCCAGCGACGGCGATCGTGTCTGGACTCGTCGGCGGTCTCTCCGGTGGTCAAACTCCGGCGAAGGGGTTTAGCTCGGCGAGTTTGGGGGCTAGGTCTTCTAAGTTGTCAGCTTAGAAAAGATGTTACGACCAAGGGGTTGTTTCGGGTTCTTTTTATAAGAGGGAAACGAAGAGTCCTACTCTGATCGGAATTCGAAAAAGAGTCCTATTCAAATTGTTTTTGAATCTTAACAACTTATCTTCAATTGATTTGGTGCGGTAGCAACGTGGAATTCGTGTCGGTTTTCTTCCGTGTCGGTATTCCCGCACGTACAGAAGCAAAAACCGCTTCAGCTCTCGTCACCTCCGCGGTGATGAGCTTCGGAGGCTCCACGTGTCCTGCGAGGGCCTGGGCTCCCTTTTCCGCAGAGACAAGCTCCTGTTGTGCCATGTGTCAGGCGGGTGAGACCTCCCTCTCCCATAGAGGCGAGCTCCACGTGTGCCACGCGTCCTGGCAGGCGGGACCTCCCTCTCTCTCAGAGCCGAGCTCCACGAACACCAAATGTCCGTGCCGGACCTCCCCTCTCTTCAGAGGTGGCTCCGAATGTGCCACGTGTCAGTGCCGGACCTCCCCTCTCTTCGGAGGTGAGCTCCTATAGTGCCACGTGTCCTAGCAGCGTCGGACTTCCGTTCTGCTCAGGGATGAGCTCCGAGGTTGACACGTGTCCAACAGTGACGGACCTCCCGGAGGTGAGCTCCGGAGGTGACACGTGTCCAACAGTGTCGGACCTCCCAGAGGTGGGCTCCGAGAGCGACACGTGTCTGGCGGGGCCGGACCTCTCGTAGGTGAGCTCCGAGAGCGACACTTGTCTCGCGTGGCTGGTCCTCTCTTTTCTGCAGCGACTAGCTCCGAAGGCGACACTGTAAAAGCCCAAGAAAAGGGACTTACAAAAACTTTTCATCACCTCACAACACCACAGTTTTTGTTATGGATATGTTGTGAAGATTTGTGAAGAGCAAGTAACCTCCATCAAAAGGGTGATTAGGGGGAAAGCCCTAACTTTCACAAAGTAGGATTTATACACATGAACATGAGAGGTTGAGCTCACCCCTAGCACTTAAAAAGTCTTGGGAAGGTTCAGGCAAATTTCATGCAAATCCAACACTTTTTGAGGCACTTTTGGAGGCATTTGAAAAAGGGGCCAATTTGAACAAAAAATCAAATTGCAGCAACTTTCATCACTTAAATTCAAAAGTTAGCTTCATATTCAAACTCAGCACATTTTCTGAGTAAGTCCACCAATTTTCATCCCCATTGGACTTCATCTTGTCGGGAGCTAAATTTGCAATAATTCAAAACTGAATTTGAATTTCAGTTCAAACATGAAGCAAATTTAGCCAAACAAAGTTTAAATTTGAGAACTCAAATTCAAACCAAGACTTGGGGGCTAAGTCTATCATTCAATGGAGAGTAGCTGGGATATTTACAGGAGAATTTGGAAAAAAAGGATTAGGGGGAGAGTTGGGCCCACAGGTCAGTGGGAGGGCTGTCCCACAACCGAGCAATGCTCTGTCTCGCGCTGAGGCGATCTCCGCAGCCCGACAGCGAGCGGCCAGGCCACCTCCCGAGCGGCCAGGCCACGGCATGCATCGACGAGGCGGTCGCCCAGGGATATTTTCCCCTCCGTAACCGACTCACCCCGCTGCCTTGACCGTTCCCGAGTCCCTCGACGCAGAAACATCGCCGCGCACACAAGAACTCTCGGTTCCCCGGCGTCCTCTCGTCTCCGCAGCTAGCACGCGAATCTGAGCTCACCCAGAGCGTCGCTGAGGCTTCCTAGACATGATCGACATGATACCTCGGCACCCCATCCACGGCAAACCGCCCCCGAGCTCTCTGTTTCAATTCCGCACCGGGTAGAGCCGCCGCGACCAAAAACGCCTAGCCCGGCTGCTAGGTTTGATCCCACGTCTAGTTGAGCAGGCCAGGAGGTTCGCCTGGGAGTGTACTTCCTGTCCGACAACCCCGGCCGCATGCCATGGGGTGTGCTGGCCGGAATTCCAGTTCTTGCCGAGAGCATGCGATATAGCCCGGTTCGATTAAATCGGAAAATTCGAGATGACCAGTCAAGCAATCGTTCCCCAGCTGCGACGACAAGCTAGAAACGTCCGTGTGCAACCGTACAGTCAAGAACCACAAGAAACCAGCAAGAAACCACTGAGTTCCACGGGTTTTCCGTTCATCGCCACAACTTTGAGCAAGATCAGAGGCATGACGGCACCATACCGACGTCGCCGAACCCCTCCCGTAGACTGTCGCCGTTGCGCAACTGATTCCGGTGATCACCGGCCGGCGACAAGGGCAGCAACGGGTTCCCCAAGGAATTTCAGGCGGGGGCGGCCAATTTGGTTGAGCTCCGGTCACGGGAACAGCCTCCCGGCGAGTACTCCGGCGAGGTGGGCGTCGGGGAGCCGCGGGAACGCGAGGTTGAATAAGCCCCGCGGGCCCCACGTGTCGGTCTCGGCTGAAAACGCCCTGGATCTGCTGTGGCAGCGAGATCCCGTGTGACTACGCGAAAGACTCTGCGGACCCCGTGTGGGATGGTTGTGGTGCTGACACGTAGCCCGGGGACCCCACCCGACAGTTTAAACTTTATCTGAATTTTCATATTTGGTTCAAACTTCAAATATATAGAACTTTTGCTAGGAAGCTGTAAATTCAGTTAACTAAACTTTCCCGAACTCAGAATTTTGAGTACTCTCCAGCAATACCAATTTCAGCTCATGAAACTTAATAATTTTCCAGAATTAAATCCCTAAACTTTAAACTGTTAGGAATTTTATCTGGAGAATTACTTTATGAAAAATGCTGAAATTTGGCTGAGAGGTTCATTGGAAAAATCCTTAAATCACAGTAAAATTTTCAGACTCACCCAAGTTCATTTATTCCCCCTAATGGGGTGATTAAGTGAGCTGCCCTGAGAAAATAGAAAAATGTACAGAAACATTTTTCAGATTTTCTCAAATCTTGTTTAGGGCATAACTTCCTCTAGGATTCTTCAAATGACATGAAACCAATTCCATTAGAACCATGTTAAATTCTAGTTTCCAGAAAGTAATGGTTGGAGCCATGAAAACCCCTGGAATTACTTAGGGGCTCAAATATTGACCAAATAGGCTTTTATTTGTACAAAGCTCAAATGAACTTTGTTTCGAATGAAACTTGGTCAAGACTCTGGTTAGGACCCTACCAAGCTACCATAAAAATTTCAGAACCGAAGGGGAGGGTTAGCTAGAGTTATACTAATTACTTATTCAAGTTTACACATTGCATTTGAATTGACATATAGCATATGCTTAACGTGTAGTCGCTGAAGGCGAGGAGACTGCAGAAGTGCTCGACTTGCTTCTTCCGGACGAAGACCTAAACACTGACCAGCAGCAAGAAGGCAAGCCCCGGTTTGCATTAACCCTTTTTATAAAGTTTTGCTTTGTTTACATGTCTAGTGTGAAGTACGAATATGCATTAGGTGTAGGATGGATGAAACCCAAATGCATAACCAGATGGTTCCTAAAAGAGTGAGGATAGTGTATAAGTCCTCGAGTAGACAGGCTATGCTTAATGATTCATAGAACTTCGGTACAAGTCGAGTAGTTGGAATCTACTCGCGAGTTTAGGCTTGGGACACACGGGATTGGTTCGAGTGATGTGAGATCACTTTAGTAATGAAAATGAGACTAGGCAGGGGTTAGGGCGCAGCAAGAGGAAGTCTTGTGTGCGCAGCCCTGCCCGTGTCGATTGAGGACCGATCCGTGTGCGGCCCTGCTGAACAAGTATTGGATATACCGAAGGCATATCGGATATATGGGCCCCGATAAACCGATGTAACCTAAACCTCCGGGCGTCGAGGCATAGGACACCGATTTATAGGTGTAGGTTGAGGGCAGCAAGGTGGAAATCTGCTAACGGGCATAGAGAGATGCTCCGTGTACGGAACCTCCTGTCCGTTTCGGTGCGACCGGTTCGACGTTTGGGCTGTTCGGTGAAAGGTTGTCCCGTACGACATCGATTGAGCATGCTGTGCAGCTCCAGGGGTGGGCGTACGTGACGTGCTCTTTGGGTATCCCTGCAGGTGTATATCGAGTCGATTCGCCGTCCCTCACAGTGAAGAGTACCGCTTGTTCGCTGCGTCATAACGTAGATAATTTATGAAATGTTATGATTCTATTCTGCTGTATGATATAATTGTATTGTTACATGTGTGCCACCAAATATTGCTTACTAAATTTCAGATTCATGAACAGTTAACTTGTGGCTAAAAGATGAAATAAGGATAAACTATAGGCGTGTCCGTGTGCTGAAATTTTACCATCCCATGTTCATTGTACCCTACATGTAGAGTTTCATGCCTAGGTGAATCGGTTAAGTCTTGTTGAGCCATCGTGCTCACGGTTGCTGCTTAAGTGTTTTTCAGGTGAGGAACCACCCACGGACTCGGGTTACGAGTCCACCGGCAAGGGATACCCTCCGTCGGGGACCACGGCTGAGTGGGAGCCGTACACGCCGCGCTGAGCTGAGGAGTGCAGCTAGTGTGGGTTTCCCTAGGGCTGGGCAACCGACTTTTGCTAGATAGGCGGGCGTGAGTTGTACAAATAAAAACCTCCGCTGTGTAATGTATACATTAGGTTGCAACTGAACAAGTGTACTACTTTGTACATTTCAGTTTGTTTTCTATGGAATACAATGTATCCTTATGATGTGTGCCGTGTGGTGTCGCATCGCGCGGCACCACCCTCTGCGATCCTGGATGAGCGGATTCCGGTCTATGTAATACTATGTTCCTGAGTTCATATGAAACGCTGATCCCTAGCATGCATTAGGCAAGTAAGTGGAGACTCCATCGCGTGGTCAGTAACGCGAGAGTGTGTTCGTCTGGAAATAGCCCTGGAGGACATACGCAGCGCTTGCCATCGGCGTGCCCTGCAGGGAAGTAGGTGGTATCCGTTGGGTTGATAACATTCCCAACAGTGACAACCCGTTCATGACATACTCGGGTTCCCCGTCGTGTGGTGTTGAAACACGATCACGTACCTTGAGACGTGACTTAACTCAAGGACGGCCGTATGGTATGATACGGGTGTTTGTATTTACTTTCAAATATGGTCCTGCCTGAAATGAAAACAACCCTTGAGTGCATCTTTATTGTGTGGTCTTATGCAGGTACTAACCACGTATGTATCCTGTGTAGTATACGTGTGTGAGAGCCCGTTTAGTGCCACACTTGAGACGTATATGCCGGTATAATCCGGTTAGGATTTTCTTTTGCGAGGAACGTAGTACCGACATATCATAGGAATGTGCATGAAAGATAATGCTAACAAAGAATTAAAATCACTAAGTTTCAACATTTAGGATCCTGGTCGGGTAGAAAAAATTGTTATTTGATCAGTGTAGTTCCAAAGGATTGAAAAACAGAGTGCTCTGTTTTGGGCAGCAAGTTTGCTGAACTCTGATAGAGCATAACTCACAGATTATTTAGCCAATGGAGGTGTGGGAGATTGTAACACCCCAAAAATCTTGTTAAGATCCTAAATCATGTTAAGGGGGGAATTTAAAAATTCTTGGATGTGTTGCATGTTTTGCAACAATTTAAATTCAAACTGGAATTCAATTTAAATTCAAAACAGAAAAGAAATAGAAAAAGAAAAAAAGAACACAGAAAAAAACCGGCCAGTGGGCCGAAACCCACCAGCCGGCCCAACCAGCACCCGCGCCAGCCCGCAGCCGCGCGCGCCTCTTCCTCCCACTGACAGGCGGGGCCCGCCAGCCTTCTTCTTCCTCGCGCCCGCGCCGGGACTCTCTCACCCGAATCGAAACCGATCGGGAATTCTCGCGTATCCCAGCCGAATTTCAATCGGGGGCGACGCAAACTCGATCTAAACCACCCCGCCGCCCTTCCCCGTCTATAAAAACCCCGGCCTCGTTCTGTTTTTCCCACGCGATCCGCCGATTTTACTCCGGTGAGAAACCGAGCCCCTCCGGCGAATTTTGGCCGATCTACGCTCGGAAATTCTGATCTAACTCGCTGGTCTTGATCCACCGCCTCCGGGGAACCCTGCAGGTGCAGAAAACTCGGTGACTTGCGGTTCAAACACAGCGCCGACGAGCCTCGCCGTGGTTTCACTTCGGACCTCGTCGCCGACCGCCTTCAAGGACCTCCGAGCTCAAGAAAACCCCCGAGGTGAGATCCCCGACCTCCCCTCCACCGATCTATGCCATAAAATCACAGTTCTAGGAAGAATTCCCGAAGATCCGAAACTCTCCGGCGAGATCGCCGCCTCCCGCCGCCGTGCGCCGCCGAGCAGCGCCGCCCGCGCTCGATCAGAGCGACGTGGCCGCTTGTGCTTCGTCTATTTTAAATCGCACGGTAGACTTTAAATCCCCGCGTACCGGTTCGACGTTATAATCTCAGTCATCTGTTTTAAATCGGACGGTCCACGTCAGCCCCGCGTTATAAAGACTGGAAATCTTACGTGCTACCCCCTGGGGTTCTCGGGAAATAAGAGCTAGCCCCGGAAACTTCTGATCTAGCCCCTGGAACTTCAGAAAATCATGTAAATTCATTTAAAAATCAGTTTTAGCCCCTGGACTTAATAAAAATTAGGAAAAACTCCTCTGTTATGTATAGCTAGACCCCTGAAAATTGTTAAAATAATATTATAGACCCTGTAGTGGGGTGAGTTTACCTTTTTAGCCCTGTTTAATATTTAATTTAGGAAATTGAATATGTGGCTAGTGTTTAAAATTTAAAAAGTGGGACAAACATATTGTCAAAATTAAATTAAAAACTTTCTCAGTATCTAGAAAACTTTGGAGTGAGATAAAAATATATTTTGGGCTGAAATGAATCTGTTTAATTATTATTCACATTTAGGGACACATTTTTAAGTAAAGAATAGTTCTGGAAAATAGGGAAAATAATTGTAAAAAGTTTACATCAGAGGAAAAGGTCAAAAATATATTAGTAAATATTTTAGATCAGAACCTATTCTGTTTAGATGATGTGTCTTGTTATTTTCATAATAAAGTTCACATTTAGGCATAGGAAATAAATCTGAAAATATAGCAACTAGTAAATGATAAATGGAGTTCTAAAATCCAAAGAATTCAGTTTAGGGTTGGTAGAAATTCTGAAGACACATATGGAGAAGAAAAATACCTTTCATGCATACTTGGTAGCTAAAAGGTGTAGTAATTGAATATAAGGAATTTATTTAAATTGGAAACTCATATATATAGTATGTAAGTATAAATGTGAACACAAAAGTAGGAATCATATACACATGATTAAAAGTGCATGCAAGCCACAAATTAACACACATAGAGTAACCACAACACATATAATGGTGAATGACTTTCATAAATATGAATGTGTGGTTTGTATGAAGTGGAAGTGTGAACTATGTCTTATGGATTGTTGTTTTTCTTTTGCTATGTGTGATGGTATGATGTATAACCTGCTCAAGAGCAAGTTATTCCTTTCCAAGATCAGGACTACCCATTTCAAGAGCAGCAGGAAGGAGGCAAGTGTCCTTGACTACTTTGATCCGATGCTAGGATGTGTAGATAGAATTATTTGCATTGTCAAATGAAATATGAAACCCATGCTAGGAAGTTTCCCTAGAATTGCATTACCTTGTTTCCTTGTAGCTTGGGTTGGGATTTATTTTATCATGTCATTTACTATTATGCATATGCTTAGGCATGCTTAGAATGGGATATTTGGGATATGAGATCATCAGTTTATTTTACTATACTCTTGAATGAGATATTGTGAGTTATGTAGAGGTAGGGATCAAGGCAAGTTGGATGTTTTGGTTGTGTGCTGGGTGCACGAGACTCGGGTTTGTGTTTAGTACTTGCCTGGATCCTAAGGACCGGTTCATGGAGCATGTAACCTGGCTTTACAGTGCCAACCACATGCTGAGATGGGGCAGCTTGGCCAATTAATTAGGTGTATCCCCGGCGTAGTATGGGTGTGTTGGATGGTGCGGGGAGTAGGTGTCAGCTGGACTACCATATGAACCGCAAGGCTCAAGAGAGGGCCACTGCAGCGGGGTTGGAGCCTCTTGTATGCTGTTAGGGGTGAAACCTCAGTGGGCCCATGCTCGTCAGGAATCCCTTTGTAAAGGCTTCGTAGTGATCTCCTGGCTACACACCTGGGAAGTGTGAATGTGGTTCGTAGCCACTGGCATAATGGAAGTTCTTTTAGTCCACCCGGCAACGGGGGATGAAATCACTACATGTGGGTACAGTGGTGCAAACTCTGCAGAGTCAAAACTGTCATGACAGCCGTGCTCACGGTCAAGAGCGGCTTGGACTTATTCATGATTTGAGGATTGATGGTTTTGGAAGTTGTGGATGTTAAGCGGGGAGCTTAACATTGGAAATGATGTTATGGTTATTTGATTATGATGATGGTATGGGAGATTGGGACCATTTCACCTGTGTAGTAATGTAGGTGCTTAATAAGCTAAGGTGATAGGTATTAATTGCGTAGTGCTTTAACCATGAGTTCAACCTCTCCTTGTTCTAGCCATGCATGATATAATTTTCCCACACTTGCTGAGTACCATTGGTACTCAACCTTGCATATTTTGTTGGTTTATATTGCTGCTCAGGTCAAGATAATGAGGTGGTGTATAATGACCAAGTCTTTGGACCCGAAGAAGGTTTCTAGGTTCATGGAGACCCCCGGGCAACGCCTGTGATGGAGCCCTCAAGAATAATATTCCTCTGCTAGTTTATTTACTTGTGATGAACTTTTTATTGTCCAACGAGACATTTGCTATGTAAGACTTATTTATATTCGACACCTGGCTTGTAATAAATGATGCTTCACTATTTGTCATCACATGTATGAGAAAATGATCCTGGCATACATGTGATATTCACTTGGTTGTTCTTCGGAAAAACCGGGTGTGACAGAGATAGTTCTGGAAATCTGTTTAAGCACTCTACAACTTTGTTGTAGACTTCCAGGGCTGAATCACACCTTAAGATGGCTTAAATCCAAGAGGATTGTAAACTGTCCAGAACCAGGACAGATTTGAAACACTGTCTGGACTGTTCTGTTTTTCAAGCATAACTTCGTGTAGAAATATCTAAAGTTACATATGACATATCTTTGGAAAGGTTAGGAAACGGGTTGCATCTTAGTAATTCAAAGTTTCTGTATTTACAGCACGGAATTTAGTGGAAATATGAGTTGAAAACAGCAACTTCCCAAAGGAGGTGCTGTTGAAATTCTTCCAGAAATTCTATTAACTTTGAATTACCATAACTTTTTAACCAGAGCTGATTTGAGGGCATATAAATACTCGTTGGAAATATGCTGAAGTTTACTTTAACTTTGGTATTCAGCTTGTGTTATGAAAATGCCCAGAACCAGATCAAAATCTGGGATACATAGAAACTGGTCATTCTGACAGAGGAATGACAGTTGAACTTATTTGGGAGATTGTTGTACCCTAGGGGGTTTAAGTACTTCCAATGGGGTAGAACATACTCATGAGTGGTTATCTTCAACTAGTAAAATATTGAGTATATGCTTTACTCAAGTTTCTTTTGCTAGAGACCATGTTTGTGTCGTAGTGAAGATAAAAGGGTGGTATACGTGATGACCAAGCGATAGTAACGTCTCGTAGTGACCAAACCTAGTTGTGGTGAGCTTCCAAAGAGGAGGTTCATCAAGTTGGATTTAACTAGCTTGTATTTGGTCTGGTAATGGTATATCTTGTGCAAAGTTATTACATTATCCGTATACGAGATGTATCGCATGTTGTAATGTCATTATGTTTTACGCCTATTTTATTGGACTGCATGCAATATGTTGCGGGACACACGGGATTGGTTCGAGTGATGTGAGATCACTTTAGTAATGAAAATGAGACTAGGCAGGGGTTAGGGAGCACCAAGGGGAATTCTTTTGTGTGCAGCGCTGCCCATGTCGATTGAGGACAGATACGTGTGCGGCCCTGCTGAACAAGTATTGAACGTACCGAAGGCATATCGGATATATGGGCCCTGACAAGCCCATATAACCTAAACCTCCGGGTGTCGAGGCATAGCACACCGATTTATAGGTGTAGGTTGAGGGCAGCAAGGTGGAAATCTGCTAACAGGCATAGAGAGATGCTCCGTGTAGGGAACCTCCTGTCCGTTTCGGTGCGGCCGATTTGACGTTTGGGCTGTTGGGTGAAAGGTTGTCCCGTACGACATCGAGTGAGCGTGCTGTGCAGCTCCACGGGTGGGCGTACGTGACGTGCTCTTTGGGTATCCCTGCAGGTGTATATCGAGTCGATTCGCCGTCGTAACGTAGATAATTTATGCAATGTTATGATTCAATTCTGCTGTATGATATAATTGTATTGTTACATGTGTGCCACCAAATATTGCTTACTAAATTTAAGATTCATGAACAGTTAACTTGTGGCAAAAAGATGAACTAAGGAACCATAGGCATGTCCGTGTGCTGAAATTTTACCATCCCTTGTTCATTGTACCCTACATGTAGAGTTTCATGCCTAGGTGAGTCGGTTAAGTCTTGTTGAGCCATCGTGCTCACGGTTGCTGCTTAAGTGTTTTTCAGGTGAGGAGCCACCCACGGACTCGGGTTACGAGTCCACCGGCGAGGGTTACCCTCCATCGGGGACCACGGCGGAGTAGGAGCCGTACACGCCGTGCTGAGCTGAGGAGTGCAGCTAGTATGGGTTGCCCTAGGGCTCGGCAACCAACTTTTGCTAGATAGGCGGGCGTGAGTTGTACAAATAAAAACCTCCGCTGTGTAATGTATACATTAGGTTGTAACTGAACAAGTTTACTACTTTGTACATTTCAGTTTGTTTTCTATGTAATACAATGTATCCTTATGATGTGTGCTGTCGGGTATCGCATCGCGCGGCACCACCCTCTGGGATCCTGGATGAGCGGATTCCGGTCCGCCACAGACACGTGTCCTGCGGGGCTGGCCTCGCTCCTCCGCAGAGGCAAGCTCCGGGGGCAACACGTGTCCCACGGGGTTGGACCTCGCTGCTTTCCTAGAGGCAAGCTCCGAGCCTGCCACATAGCCAGTTTAGCGGTGGACCTCTCCCCCTTTTGCGGGGATAAGCTCCGAAGGCGCCACGTGGCCTGCGGGCCGCAGGAAGTGTCTATGGCGCTCCTCGGGGAACTGGAATTTGCTCTTTTTGGCTATCTTTTTTATTCTTTTTCTGTTTCTACTTCTTTTAAATTGTTTTCTCTACATGAAATATGTATGCATGTAGGAATCAAAATTGAGGGTGTCACACTCGTCCTCGAGATTCGATAGAGTAGATAATAGATGAGGGAATTCTGCCTTGAGGTCTTCCTCACGCTCCCATGTAGTTTTGGCTTCCGTGTGATGGCTCCACTGTACGTTGCACCATCGGATCACTTTGTTCCTCGTGAATCTTTCCTTCACGTATAAAATTTGGACGGGGTGCTCCACATAGGTCAGATCCTCTTGAAGCTCGAGCTCATCCATCGGTACTTGTTCTTACGTACTCTTAAGCACTTCTTGAGTTGGGATACGTGAAACATGTCGTGTACGTCAGAGAGGTGTGTTGGCAGCTCTAGTTGATAGGCTACTTCTACTCGCTTGCCCAAAATCTTAAATGGGCTGATGTAGCGAGGTGCTAATTTTCCCTTGACGTTGAACCGTCGTTGGCCTCGGATAGGCGATACCTTAAGGTACACGAAGTCTCCTACTTCAAAGGTCAATTTTCTTCGCCTATTGTCCGCATAACCTTTTTGTCGTGACTGAGCAGCCTTCAAATTTTCTCGTATCGTTTGGATTTGCTTTTCGGCGTCTTGCAGCACTTCGGGTCAAAACACTTGGCTCTCTCCGGTCTCATTCCAGAACAGCGGCGTTCTACACTGTCTACCATACAATGCTTCGAAAGGTGACATCTTCAAGCTGGCTTGATAGCTGTTGTTGTATGAGAATTCAGCATACGGCAAGCTCCTATCCCAACTACGCCCATGTTTCAAGGCGCAAGCTCTCAACCTGTCTTCCAAAATTTGATTTGTCCTCTCAGTTTGCCCGTCAGTTTGCGGGTGATAAGCGCAGCTGAAAGTTAGCCATGTACCCATGGCTCCATGAAGCTTCTTCCAGAACCTAGAGGTAAATTGAGAACCCCGATCTGTAACTATCCTCTTCGGAACTCCATGGCGAAACACGATTTGCTCCATATACAGCTCGGATAGTTCTGCGACACGGTACGTGGTTCTAACAGGAAGGAAATGGGCTGGTTTTGTCAGTCGGTCCATGATAACCCAAATGGTGTCGTAACCCGACCGAGTACGTGGTAATCCGACAATGAAATCCATGCTGATGTCTTCCCACTTCCACTCGGGTACTTTCAATGGATGCAACAGTCCAGCGGGTCTTTGATGTTCGGCCTTCACCCATTGGCACGTGTCGCATAAGGCAACATATTCAGCTATGTCCCTTTTCATACCATCCCACCAATAGCAAGTTTTCAGGTCTTTGTACAGCCGGGATGTATGAAATAAGGTGAGTCATGTGCCTCCTTTAGTATTGTGTCACGGATGTGCTTCACGTTAGGCACACAAATCCTTTTCCCTAACCAAAGCGTACCCTTCTCATCTTACTTGAAATCCTTTTCTATGCCTTGTCAGATTCTTTCCTTGATTTCCTTGATTTCCTCGTCTGTTGCTTGGCCATCTTGTATCTCTTGTTCTAGTGAAGATTTTAGTTCTATCACTTCCATCTTGTTCAAGAACCCGAGATGTAACCGTTCGAACTCCTTGCGCAGCTCGGGCGGTAGCTCCCGAACCGTGAGTTGGTGACATGCTCCCTTTCGGCTCAACGCATCAGCTACTACATTGGCCTTACCAGGGTGATAATTGATTCCAACATCATAATCCTTGATGAGTTCCAACCATCGACGTTGCCTCAAATTCAGATCCGTTTGCGTGAATATATACTTGAGGCTTTTGTGATCCGTATAGATCTCACATCGGTGGCCAAGGATATAATGCCTCCAAATCTTCAAGGCATGTACCACGGCTGCAAGTTCCAAGTCATATGTGGGGTAATTTAGCTCGTGTTTCTTTAGGTTTCTCGACGCGTAGTCTACCACTTGTCCTTCTTGCATGAGCACACTTCTAAGCCCTTGTCTTGATGCGTCACAATATATATCAAAACTCTTGCTCACGTCCGGCAATACCAAAACCGGCACTGTGGTTAGTATTTTCTTGAGCTCCTCAAAGCTTGCTTGGCACACTGGTGTCCACTGAAATGCTTTTCCCTTCATTAGCAATTCAGTCATAGGCTTCGCTATTTTGGAGAATCCTTGATGAACCGTCGGTAGTATCCAACCATCCCAAGGAAACTCCGAATATCCTTCACATTCTGTGGTTGGTTCCACTTCAGACCATCTCCCACTTTTTCGGGATCAACCGATACTCCTTCCTCGGTGATAATGTGGCCTAGGAACGATATCTCCTTTAGCCAAAACTGACACTTGCTGAACTTGGCATACAATTGATGCTCTGGTAGTTTCTGCAATGTCAATCTCAAATGTTCTTCATGTTCTTCCTCGCTTTTTGAATACACCATGATATCGTCGATGAACACCACGACAAACTTGTCCAAGTACTCCATGAAGACCTTATTCATGAGGTACATAAAGTATGCGGGTGCATTCGTTAACCCAAAATACATAACGGTATATTCATACGAACCATACCATGTTTGAAATGCAGTCTTGGGTATGTCGGAGGGCTTAATCTTCAGCTTTAAGTATCCCGACCGAAGATCAATCTTGGAGAAAATTCGGGCACCTTTCATTTGGCCTAACAGGTCCTCTATACGGGGCAGCGGGTATTTATTCTTGATCGTCACCTCATTGAGAGACCTATAATCCACACACAACCTTTGGGTCCCATCCTTCTTGTCTACGAAGAGCACGGGGGCTCCCCACGGTGACGAGCTTGAGCGTATAAAACCCTTTTCTAGCTGCTCCTGAATTTGCTTCTTAAGTTCCACTAGTTCATTAGCAGGCATCCTATATGGCCTTTTCGCTATAGGTGCAGTTCCAGGTACTAAATCAATGGAAAATTCAATGTCCTAGTCAGGTGGCATACCTGGAAGTTCTTCCGGGAACACATCTGAAAATTCATGAACCACCGGAATGCTTTCCAATGTTGCTTCTTTGACGTGGTTCAACGCTGCCTTGTCGGTTGCCGGTTGGGCTGACTCGAACTCAATACGAGTACTGTGCTCATTTGTCAACTGCACGCTCCTCTCAGCACATTGAATTACTCAATTGTGCTTGCTTAATCAATTCATTCCAAGTATTATATCAATCCCTTGGGAATCCAAGACGATAAGGTTGGCAAGAAAGTATACCCCCCCTTATTTTAAGGTTTACTTTGGGACATACTATATTTGCCCTCATCTCTCCACCCGGAGAATTAACCAACATAGTGTGTTTCATGTGTGATATGGGCAGATTATACTTGGCAACATACTTGGATGATATGAATGAATGTGATGCTCCGGAATCAAATAAAACAGTGGCTGGGTTGGAGTTGGCAAGGAACATACCAATCACGACGTCCTCAGCTTGTTGCGCTTCCTCAGCGGAGACATGATTCACGTTGCCACGAGCGTAGTTCTGCTGCCCACGGTTACCTTGCGTAGTTCCTCCATTCGGCCGTGGGTTATGTTTTGGTGCGTTGGTCGGCTGTCCAAGGCCTTTCTTCGGGCATTGACTTGCAAAGTGTCCCGCCTCTCCGCATGAAAAGCATGCTTTGTTGCCCAAAACAGCAGGAATGTTGGGGCGAGGGTGGTTTTGAGCATAGGCGCCCATGTTAGGACGTGGCACAAGAGGCAAAGGCATACGAGATGCTTGCATAACAGGACGTTGCTGCGGTGGTTCATTAGGGCGAGGTGGGTTTGCAGGGCGGAAAGTAGAAGCGGACGAGCCATACTGTGGTGCAGCTGGGGGCATGAAACGGGTACGTACATTGCTCCCTTGTGGCTGGTATGGCATATTCCTCTTGCCCTCTTGCTCGATCTCACGGATCTTGCTCTCAACCACTATAGCTTTGTCAACAAGCTTCTGGAAGTTTGCATAATCACTGTTGAGCAGTTGTACTTGGATCTCATTGTTCAATTATCTCATGAACATGTATTGCTTCCTTTGATCCGAGTTGACGTTTTCGGGAGCATACCTTGAAAGCTGCGTGAACTTGTTGAGATACTCATTCACGCTCTTCTTTCCTTGGCGGAGACCTTCGAACTCTTGCCTTTTAAGCATCATGACTCCAGCAGGGACGTAATGAGAGCGGAAATTCTCCTGGAATTCCGCCCAAGTGATAGTCTCCTGGTTGGCATGAGCATTGCAAAGAGTGTCCCACCAGTCAGCGGCTGCTCCCATAAGTTGGTGCGATACGAAGAGAACTTTCTCATGATCATTGCACTGAACAATAGCAAGCTTCTTTTCCATGGATTTCAGCCAATCATCAGCCTCCATGGGATCATTAGCTTGTGCATAGGTAGGCGGTCGAGTCCTCATGAACTCTCTGAATCTGTTGCGAGCCGGCAGCGGTGGTGGTGGTGGTGGGGGGGTGCAGGAACGGGGTTAGGATTGTTGTTGTTATTGGCTTGCAGCTGTCCCAAAGTTTGTATCATAGTTTGCATGAGCTGGTTCTGCATAGCCATCAACCGTTCAAGGTTGTTTACTTCAGCCCCGGGGTTAGGATTTTCAGGAACTTCAACATTGCCATCCTCTTGTGGTTCATGGTTGCCACGAATGTTCCTCCTTTGACGGCTGGCATTTTCCCGCACCATCTGTGAGAAAGTGTTGAGTAGAATAGAGAATAGAAGTTTAGATTGATCCCCCAACTATATGCTTCAAGGTGTATGAACTAAATATCTTTTTTATTGATTTCAGCCTATATGAGGATGTGAACACATGCCGAAACATCTCACATCTCTCCACTATGTGTGGATGTGGGCATTCGCCGAAGCGTCCCACAACTCACAGCAGCACACAAACATAGGCAATCATCACAAAAGTTCAACACACCACTGTTATTCAAGATACTACGATTTAAATGTTCTATTACAGCTTATTCAAAGGGGAATCCTAAACTTAATCCTGTGAACTGGTGCTATTCCCGCCATGTGACGGGGGTGGTTCATACATGGGCACACGCCATGGTGAGTTAGCAGTCCATGTAGAGTTAGAAGGCGCTGGTGCTCCTGATCACCAGCCTCTATAAATAGGACATGAGAAACTTTAGAGAAGGAAGAAATAACTCCAAAGCTTCAGCAGTGTAACACCCCAAATTTTGATTCAAAACCCAAAACCATGTTCAGAGGGGAATTTAAAAATTTTTGGACGTATTGCATGTTTTGCAAAAATTCAAATTCAAACTGGAATTCAAATCATACTCAAAACAGAAAAGAAATGGAAAAAGAAAAAGGAAAACGGGAAAAAAACTGGCCAGTGGGCCGAAACCGCCAGCCGGCCCAGCTACCCCCGCGCCAGCCCGCCCCCGCGCGCGCCGCGCTGCCTCTCACCGACGGGTGGGACCCACATGTCATCCCTAACCCCGCGACCCCGGACTCTCTCCCGCGCGCGCGATCGCAACCGATCGGGAAACCGCGTCCCGCAGCCGAATTCCGGTCCCTGAGGACTCCAACTCGATCACAACAGACCCACCGCCCTTCCCCGGCTATAAAAACCCCTGATCCGATCAGTTTTTCCCACGCGATCGCCGATTTTCACTCCGGTAAGCACCGAGACTTCGCCGGTGAATTCTGGCCGATCTAAGCTCGAAAACTCTGATCTAACTCGCTGGTCTTGATCCACCGCCTCCGGGGAACTTTGCAGGTGCAGAAAACTCGGAGAGTTACGGTGTAAACGCAGCGCCGACGAGCTTCGCCGTGGTTTTGCCTCGGACCTCGCCGCCGAGCACTTTCCAGGATCCCCGAGCTCGAGAAAATCCCCGAGGTGAGATCCCTGACCTCCCCTCTACCGATCTAGGCCATAAGATCACAGTTCTAGGCAGAATTCTCGAGGATCCGAAAGTTTCCGGCGAGATCGCCGCTTCCCGCCGCCGTGCGCCGCCGGCAGCGCCGCCCGCGCTCGATCAGAGCGACGTGGCCGCTTGTGCGCCGTTTATTTTAAATCACACGGTAGACTTTAAAACCCCGCGTACCGGTTCGATCTTATAATCTCAGCCGTCGGTTTAGAATCGGACGGTCCACGTCAACCCCGCATTATAAAGACTGGAATTCTTACGTGCTACCCCCTGGGGTTCTCTGGAATTGAGAGCTAGCCCCGGAAACTTCAGATCTAGCGCCTGGAACTCCAGAAAATCATGTAAATCCATTTAAAAATCAGTTTTAACCCCTGGACTTAATAGAAATTAGGAAAAACACCTCTGATAAGTGTAGATAGACCCCTGGAAATTATGAAAATAATATTATAGACCCTGTAATGGGATGAATTCATTATTTTAGCCTTGTTTAGTATTTAATTTAGAAAATTGAATATGTAACTAGTGTTTAAAAATTAAAAAGGGGGATAAACATAATTGTCAAAATTAATTAAAAACTTTCTCAGTACTTAGAAAACTTTGGAGTGAGATAAAAGTATATTTTTGGGCTGAAATGAATCTGTTTCATTTATTATTCACATTTATTAGTATAGGGACACATTTTTAAGTAAATAATAGCTATAGAAAAATAGGGAAAATAATTATGAAATAGTATACATCAGAAGCCAAGGTCAAATTATGATATTAAATTATTTAGGACCAGAACCTATACTGTTTAGATGATATGTATTACTAATTTCATAATAAAATACACAATTATGCATAAGAATATAAATCTGAAAAATATAGCAACTAGTAAATGATCAATGGAGTTTTTAAAATCCAAAGAGTTCAGTTTAGGGTTGGTAGAAATTATGAAGGCACATATGGGGAAAAATAATACTTTTCATACACACTTGGTAGTAAAAAGGTGAAGTAGTTGAATATAAGAAATTTATTGTAAACCCATATAAATAGTGTGTAAGTATGAAGGTGGACACAAAAGTAGGAATCATATACACATGGTTAAAAGTGCATGCAAGCCACAACTCAACACACATAAAGTAACCACAACACATATAATGGTAAAGAACTTTCATGAATATGAATATGTGGTTTGTATGAAGTGTAAGTGTGAACTATGTCTTATGGATTGTTGTTTTTCTTTTGCTATGTGTGATGGTATGAAGTAGAACCTGTTCAAGAACCAGTTATTCATTTCCAAGACCAGGACTATCCATTTCAAGAGCAGCAAGAAGGAGGCAAGTGTCCTTCACCACTTTGATCCTATGCTAGGATGTGTAGATAGAATTATTTGCATTGTCAAATGAAATATGAAACCCATGCTAGGAAAGTTTCCCTAGAATTGCATTACCTTGTTTCCTTGTAGCTTGGGTTGGGATTTATTTTGTCATGTCATTTATTTACATGCATACGCTTAGCCATGCTTAGAATGGGATATTTGGGATATGAGATCATCAGTTTATTATACCATACTCTTGAATGAGTTATTGTGAGTTATGTAGAGGTAGGGATCAAGGCAAGTTGGATGTTTTGGTTGTGTGCTGGGTGCACGAGACTTGGGTTTGTGTTTAGTACTTGCCTGGATCCTAAGGACCGGTTCATGGAGCATGTAACCCGGCTTTACAGTGCCAACCACATGCTGAGATGGGGCAGCTTGGCCAATTAATTAGGTGTATCCCCGGCGTAGTATGGGTGTGTTGGATGGTGCGGGGAGTAGGTGTCAGCTGGACTACCATATGAACCGCAAGGCTCAAGAGGGGGCCACTGCAGCGGGGTTGGAGCCTCTTGTATGCTGTTAGGGGTGAAACCTCAGTGGGCCCACGCTCGTCGGGAATCCCTTTGTAAAGGCTTCGTAGTGATCTCCTGGCTGCACACCTGGGAAGTGTGAATGTGGATCGTAGCCACTGGCATAATGGAGGTTCTTTTAGTCCACCCGGCAACGGGGGATGAAATCACTACTTGTGGGTACAGTGGTACAAACTCTGCAGAGTCAAAACTATCTTGACAGCCGTGCTCACGGTTAAGAGCGGCCTGGACTTATTCATGATTAGAGGATTGTTGGTTTTGGAAGTTAAGCGGGGAGCTTAACATTGGAAATGATGTTATGGTTATTGGATTATGATAATGGGATGGGAGATTGGGACCATTTCACCTGTGTAGTAATGTAGGTGCTTAATAAGCTAAGGTGATAGGTATTAATTGCATAGTGCTTTAACCCTGAGTTCAACCTTTTCTTGTTCTAGCCATGCATGATATAATTTTCCCACACTTGCTGAGTACCATTGGTACTCAACCTTGCATATTTGTTGGTTTATATTGCTGCTCAGGTCAAGATAATGAGGTGGTGTATAATGACCAAGACTTTGGACCCGAGGGAGGTTTTTAGGTTCATGAAGACCCCCGGGCAACGCCTGTGATGGAGCCCTAAAAGAATAATATTCCGCTGCTAGTTTATTTACTTGTGATGAAGCATTTGTGTCCATTGAGACATTTGCGATGTAAGACTTATTTATATTCGACACCTGGCTTGTAATAAATGATGCTTCACTATTTGTCATCACATGTATGAGAAAAATGATCCTGGCATACATGTGATATTCACTTGGTTGTTTCCTTCGGAAAAACCGGGTGTGACAAGCAGCTATGAAGCAAGAAAGCAAAAGTGTTGTTGTCCAAAAGAAGAGAAAAGAGGGGCTGAAAATAACACTTTGCGGTGGCTGAATTGTCAAGGAAAGTGCAGCAGCAAGAAATTTTTGAAAATAGCAGTTTAGAGGGGTGTGCCTATGTGTTTTAGAGTGTCTATTCTACCTAGGCTTGCGTCCTACGGTCAACGTGGCTCTGATACCAAGGTGGAGATCTGCTAACAGGCATAGAGATATGCTCCGTGTAGGGAACCTCCTGTCCGTTTCGGTGCGACCGGTTCGACGTTTCGGCTGTTGGGTGAAAAGTTGTCCCGTACGACATCAAGTGAGCGTGCTGTGCAGCTCCACGGGTGGGCGTACGTGATGTGCTCTTTGGGTATCCCTGCAGGTGTATATCGAGTCGATTCACCGTCCCTCTTGGTGAAGAGTACCTCTTGTTCACTGTGTCGTAACATGATAATTTATGCAATGTTGTGATTCAATTCTGCTGTATGATATAATTGTATTGTTACATGTGTGCCACCAAATATTGCTTACTAAATTTCAGATTCATGAACAGTTAACTTGTGGCTAAAAGATGAACTAAGGATAAACTATAGGCGTGTCCGTGTGCTGAAATTTTACCATCCCATGTTCATTGTAACCTACATGTAGAGTTTCGTGCCTAGGTGAGTCGGTTAAGTCTTGTTGAGCCATCAGGCTCACGGTTGCTGCTTAAGTGTTTTTCAGGTGAGGAGCCACCCACGGACTCGGGTTACGAGTCCACCGGCGAGGGTTACCCTCCGTCGGGGACCACGGCTGAGTGGGATCCATATACGCCGCGCTGAGCTGAGGAGTGCAGCTAGTGTGGGTTGCCCTAGGGCTGGGCAACCGACTTTTGCTAGATAGGCGGGCGTGAGTTGTACAAATAAAAACCTCCGCTGTGTAATGTATACATTAGGTTGTAACTGAACAAGTTTACTACTTTGTACATTTCAGTTTGTTTTCTATGTAATACAATGTATCCTTATGATGTGTGCTGTCGGGTGTCGCATCCCGCGGCACCACCCTCTGCGATCCTGGATGAGTGGATTCCGGTCCGCCACAGACACGTGTCCTGCGGGGCTGGCCTCGCTCCTCCGCAGAGGCAAGCTTCGGGGGCAACACGTGTCCCATGGGGTTGGACCTCCCCGCTTTCATAGAGCAAGCTCCGAGCCTGCCACATAGCCAGTTTAGCGGCGGACCTCTCCCCCTTTTGTGGGGATGAGCTCCGAAGGCGCCACGTGGCCTGCGGGCCGCGGGAAGTGTCTACGACGCTCCTCGGGGAACTGGAATTTGCTCTTTTTGGCTATCTTTTTTATTCTTTTTCTGTTTCAAATTCAAATTCAAATTGTTTGAAACCATATTCAAATTCAAACTGTTTTTATCATATGAATTCAAAAGTGGGAGGCATATTCTTATTCAGCACATTTTTGTGAGCTCACACACCAATTTTCACTCCATTTGGAGTTGATCTTGACATGAGCTAAGTGGGGCAAATTCAAACTTTATTTGAATTTCAAACTGAACATGTGCTGAAATTCATTCAAACCAAACCCAATTTGAATCCTAATCAATTCAAATGGATCACGGGTGAATAATTTGAAACACCATGGGTATTTTGGGGCTCACTGTTTACAACAGTGATTAGGAGTGAATTTCAGAGGTTAAAACCCAGGGTGGGACCCACTGGTCAGCCTCTGAAGAGAACCCAGCCGACTGAACTCTGCACTCGGGTTCTTGCGCTGACACGAGCTGCCGCCACGGCGAGGGAACGGCGAAGCCACCAGCTGCTTGCTGATCTCAGCTGCGGAACCGACTCTCGGGGTCTTTATCTACCCGCCCAAGCGGTCACCGGTGCCTTCCACCGCTGCCTCGTCGCATTTCAACCCAAAAAGCCAAAGCTCCTCACCGCCCGAGTGAACTTTCGGTTCCTTGTCGCCCGGCCGATCCAGTGGCTCTCCCGGCGATCTGAGACCAGCACCGGGTGCGCCAAGCCATCTGCAACACCTTCGCATCGGTTCCAGACCCATGCGCAGTCTTCCACGAGCTCCACCGCGGCGATCCTTTCTCTGCCGGTTCAGTTCGAGCCGCCGCTGCGGGAGCCGTCCTTCCGGCCACCACAGCCCACCGTTTACTGAGCTGTGAACAGCAAAGAGGTTCGCCTTCAACTCCTCTTTCATTTCTGCAAGCTCCGGTGGCGTGACAAACACTGCTTAGGCCGGAATTTCATGTTTTCGCGACGGTGTGCAAAAGTGAGGTCTGTACCGATCCGAGAAATTCGTAAGCCACACTGCATCACTCATCCTCTCATGGAGAGTATCACTTCTAGTAGCCCGTGCGGGTCCATAGGAGTAGGAACCACGAAGAACCATGGAGGGAAACCACTGTTCTTCGAGTTTTAGTAGAAATCCCGATTTCCGGCCTAGGTCGCACGGTGACAGCCCAACACAGCCCTTCCCGAGCTCCGTAGAGCTCATGTCGACCTTTCCTATGGTCCACTGATACTCGACGACCCTTAGCTCGATCGGGTTAGGTGCTAGGGAGGACGGGCAACACGGCTGAAGTTCTCCCGAGGCTGCTGCTCCTCGCCGGCCATGTGGCGGCCATTTTCATGGCGAGCTGACCCAAGAATCCTGTTCCCCGAGTGGAAATAGGCAGAGGCAGCCAAAATCGTGAAGTTTGGAGCTTTACACAAGCCGCCGGCGAGCTCTCCGGCGAGATACCTCGGCGGCAGAGCGAGGGCGTCGGGAGGAAGACGAAGCCGGCTGGCCCACGCGTCAGCGGCTCAAAATTCAAACCGGGATCGGGTGTGGCTGGGATCTGTTTTGCTGGCGCGCAGGAACCCCGCAGGCCATGGTGTGCCGATGCCTCAGTGGGCGACGCGTGTCCCCAGGGCCCACCCGCGAGTTTAAACTTTTCCCCCGATTTTCAGATTTCCTTCAAACTTCAAATCCTCATAACTTTGGCTAGAAAACTCCAAATCGAGTGAACCAAATTTTGTTGGATTCAGCTCTCTGAGTACTTTCTAGCAAATCAAGTTTCACTTCATGAAAATCCTTAATTCTCCAGAATTAATTCCTCCAAGTTTAAAATGTTTGAAATTTTAACTGGAGAATCCTTTGGAGGAAAATACTGAAATTTTGCTGGGATGTTCACCAAAATATCCCTGAACTACCATAAAAATTTCAGATCCATTTGATCTCATTTGATCCACCTAATGGTGTGATTAGTAAAACTGTTCCAGAGAAAATGGAAAATGTTCAGAAACATTTTCAGAATTTTCTCTGAAATTGTTAAGCTCATATCTTTAGCTAGGAACCTTCAAATTAGGTGAGACCAATTCCATTAGAACCCTCTGAAAATCTAGTTTTCAGAAGTCATAGTTTGTTTCATAAAGTCCTTAGAACACCCTAAAAGCCTTCAATTAAGGTCAGGTACATAATTAATTGTGGAGGGCTCAATTGAGGTTTGCTGCAACTAAACCTTGACCAAGTCTGTATTTAGGTTGTAACCAAGCCACAGTAAAAGTTTCACAGTCATTGAGTCTGTCTAGTGGGACTTATAATCTTCACAAGTTCAAACTTAATACAAATGCATTCAAATTAATACATGTACTTCTTATATCATGTAGTCGCTAAGGTCGAGGAGGAACCCGAAGTCCTAGACTTCGTTACTCCGTAGGAGCAGCTAGCCTACGACCAAGAGCAGCAAGGCAAGCTCCGGTTTACATTAACCGTTTTACAAATTTTTATTGTTTTGGGCACTTACTGGAGGATTATGGTTCCTTGCATTAGAGTCTTGTTTGGAAACCCAATTGCATAGCCAAGAAAACCCTGGTTTGGGTTTAGGATTGCAAACCCCGTTAGCTACTGCAAAGCTGAGTTAGAGTAGGATTCGGTACAAGTTGAGTAGTTGGAACTACTCGTGAGCATAGGCTAGAGGCACTAGACTCGGGTAGAGATAGCATATGATACACATGGCAAGAAAGATGATACCGAGCGGAGAGTAAGGGCATCAGGACTTTGGGGCCTGTGTTCTATAGCTCCGCTTGTGTCGATTGAGGACCGAGCCGTGTGCGGGCCTGTTGAACAAGCTAGAACAGTACCGAAGACCTACCGGCTATATGGGAACCGGGAAACCGATGTAACTCGGGTAGCTGGGTATTGAGGCATTGCCCATCGTTCAGAGGGTAGGTTGAGAGCTCGAGGTGTAAATCGGCTGGCGGCACTGAGATGCGCGTGCAGAGACCTCTTGCTCGGGACGATGGGACCGGTTCAATATTTGCCTGACGGGTGAAAGTTGGTTGCGTACGGTGTCAGTTATGGTTGCTGTAGGCAACATCAAGTACGGGCGTATGTGACGGGTTGTTCGGGTAACCCTGCAGGTGTAAATCGATTATAATCGCTGTCCCTCGCGGTCAGTGAGTACCACTTGTTCACTGTATCGTGACGTAGAAAGAACAGGCTAGTTGCATGTAAAATGATGCTGTTTGAAAGATGGACCTGATTGCTAATGATTTGCTGTAGTTTAGAGCTGATTAAAGTTCTTTTCAACTTTGGGCAAAGTACATGAGAGAAATGTGTTTCTTGTTTGATTGCGGCTCTCTCATGTGTCTTAGCGTAAGGTTCTCCACAACCTGCTGCTAAAACTTGAAAGTAAGGTTCTACTAATTAGGTGAGTCCTTGCAAATGATTTTTACCTCATGTAACCCATTACCCCTCATGTAGAAGTTCCATGTTTAGGTGAGACGGGTCAGACTTGCTGAGCCTTCATGCTCACTGCTTGTGTTTGAAGCTTTTGCAGGGTTCTATGAGGAAGGGACTCCCGAAGAGGAGACGGAACCCCAGGAGGGGAACCCCGTCGAGTGGGAGCCGTGCACACCCCAGAGGTAGTGTGCGTGTGTTCTAGTAAGGACACATTCAAGGGCTGGACGTGGACTTGATGCGTAGTCTACGCCCGTGAGTGTAGACTGGACTTATTTTGATGTACAAATGTTCATAAACCACTTTATGTAATAAAAGTTTGCTTCCCCTTTGTACCTTTTATGTGTGTTATCCGGTGCTGTGCAATGCAGCACCCCTCTGCGTGATCCTGGCTCGACAAGACCATGGAGTCGTGTCACTACTTCTCCTCGCTTGCCCAAAATCTTAAATGGACCGATGTAGTGAGGTGCTAATTTGCCCTTGACGTTAAACCGTCGTTGGCCTCGGATAGGCGATACCTTAAGGTACACAAAGTCTCCTACTTCAAAGGTCAATTTTCTTCGCCTATTGTCCGCATAACCTTTGTGTCGTGACTGAGCAGCCTTCAAATTTTCTCGTATCATTTGGACTTGCTTTTCAGCGTCTTGCAGCACTTCGGGTCCAAACACTTGGCTCTCTCCGGTCTCATTCCAGAACAGCGGCGTTCTACACCGTCTACCATACACTTGGCTCTCAACCTGTCTTCCAAAATTTGATTTGTCCTCTCAGTTTGCCCGTCAGTTTGCGGGTGATAAGCCTAACTGAAATTTAGCCGTGTACCTGTGGGGAACCCCTTCCGGGATCCACACTGCAGGATACACATTGGGTGGTGCCGTGCGATGCGGCACCGAACAACATACACGAAAAGAACCATAAAGTACAAAGTATTTTATTTCTCAAGATAATGTCATTTACAAAATATTGTACCACGAGGGTACACGCAGCAGAATATACATACACACTTACTCTCGGTCCTAACTATGCAAAAGAGAAGACGTCCAGCCCGCGGACGCTTCTTACTAGCTTCCACAAAGATCAGTGCAGCGGCAGGGTTTCCGGTGAGTCTCTGATGGCTCACCGAACAACCATCTTCATAGCAAATTTTAGAACCTGCAAAACACTAATAATGCAACCGTGAGCACGATGGCTCAGCAAGACTTAACCGACACTCCTAAACATGGAACTCTACGTGCAGGGATTACTAACATAGGAAAGGTATGATGCAATAACAACACGCCTACATGTTAATCCTTACTTCTAGTTTAATAGCAGCAAATTACTATGCCTTAGGCAGCCCTCACATTGGAAGTGCACAATCAAACAAGAAACACTTTCCTCCGATGTGGTGATGCCCAAAGAGGAAAATAAACTTACTGAGCTCTACAACGACACCATACATGGTTGGCAATACAATGAATTTAAGAACATCACATCAGCAATGATTCATCACACTTTATCTGGAATTTATTACTACGTCACAACTCAGTGAACAAGTGGTACTCATATAACCGCGAGGGACGGTGATTGCAATCAGGACACACCCGGAATACACGACACATACACCTGCCTCGAAAGACTCACACGAGCTCTTTCTTACGTTGTATGCAGCAACCTTTCACCCGTCACTCCAATGCCGAACCAGTTCCGCCGACCCATCAGAAGGGCCACTACCCGGAACACGTCGAAGTTGCTCCGCTAGTGGGTTTACACCTCTGACACCAACCCCCAAAGGACGGCCGTATAAGTTTCGACACGAGAGTACTCGAGTTACATCGGTTTATCGGGTCCCATATATCCGATATACATCCGGTACTGTTCAAACTTGCTCAGCAGGGCGGCATACGCATAGGTCCTTAACCGACACAAACAGAGCTACAGCCACACAGGCCCAACGTCCTGCTGCTCCTATTCTCTGCTTGGTCTCATTTTCCACTCCAGAACATTCATTTTCTAGAATCATACCCCGCTGTGCCCACATCCTAAACTCGCGGGTAGCTTTCAACTACCCGACTTGTACCGGATCCTATACAACTTTAGCCTAGCAGAAACTACATGAAGGGAACCTATTCTACCCTGTACTCCAAGGGTTTGTGGCTATGCATTTGGAGTATCAATCACCTTAACCTAATGCACAATACATACTAGACCCATAAAAGTGATACAAAGCAAAATATAACTAAAAGTTGTTAAATGCAAACTAGGGCTTGCCTCATGTTGCTGCAGGTTTAGTTCTACTTTATAGTCAGTAGCTTGGCGATGAGTAAAGCCTCAACTTGCTGCTCTGAGTCAAGTTGCTTGTCGACCTTCTTCGTCGTATTTCCTACCAACATGAATATGCATAGTTTTATTACGAGTAACTGAATTATAAAAAAATGTGTTTTAGGAACTAAGAATGGTTTAGACCAACTCTAAAGTGAGTGGAAAGCTCTGTTATGGACAAAAACAGAGGATATCTTTAGGTGGGCAGTGGATGTTTGTTGAAGAAAATGCAAAGATCTATTTATAATGGACATAAGAAAGGTAGTGGAAGGAACCAGCAGAAAACTGAAGAAGATTATCTCAATTTGCTCTGAAATTTTTACAGTGGACCATATATCATACAGAGTTATGGCTAGCAAAAGTTCAGAAAAAGTTGATGGAAGATGTGGCCTAGGGAATTTTCTTACTATTTGGCTTCTCTGAAATCCTATGGCAATTATAGTGTCTTGTCATGCTCCACATTTGGTTTTTTCAGAAACTTGAGAGTCTAATGAGTCCATAGGAATTGGTTTCACAAGTTTTGGAGCTTCCTACACAGAGATATGGATTTTCCAAACTTGGTTAAAAGTCTGAAAATGTCTCTGTTCATTTTCCCATTTTTCAGAGACATAGAGGATTTAAACAACATTTGGCCAAGCCAATGGAGTCCAATGCCTCTGAAAATTTTACTGGAGTTCAAGGATTATTGGAAGAATGTCGTGCCCAAATTTGGGAATTTTCCAATAAACAGAACTCCTGTAAAAATTCCTACAAGATTTTCTTTAAATGAATTAATGAGGCAAATCCAGGAACTTTCATAAATATTGGGCTGCACCTTTGGATAGTACTCTTTGAGAGAAATCCGAAAAAAATTTATTTCACAATTTTTGGACACTCCTACACAAAGTTATGACTCTCCAAAGTTTGAACTGAAATGGGAAAATCTGGAAAATGTTTAAATGCTGACAGTGGGTCCCACTCGTCATCCCTAACCTCCAGCCTCGCGCCAAACAGAGCAGTGGCGGCTCCCTCCGGTGAGGTCGCTGGAAAGGCACTTCCCATCCACCTCTGCACCCCCTGTTGGCCGCCCCCCCATTTTCCCCCACGTTGAACTCGTTGGTGAGGTCGCCGGCGGCTGAAACTCGCTGGAAAACGGGGCGCACCGGCAACAGCTAATCCTAGGGATCCCGCGAGGTTGTGCGTGGTGATTTCTCCACAAATGGTCGGTTCTTGGGCTCTATAGCACCGTGGGGATCCCTCATCACCGTCATGGGCTCAAATCGGCTAAAAAATGGCTGAAAATAGGAACTCATCGGCGACCTAGGGCGAAAATCGGTGTTGGCCCGAAATTCTCGAAGAACAGCACCAATTCTTGATGATTTTTGATGGTTTTTTATCCTAGAGGGGCGTGAGAGCATTTAGATCACGTTTGTAGCTCGGCACACGTGTTGGTGGAGTGAACACGACGAATTTTGAATATTTGTGCAGCTCGGTTCTATGAATACACTTGCAGTAAATAGAGAAATTATTCCTCTGTAGTACATGAAAAGAGGAGGGGTTTTCACCGGAGTGTAGAGCAGTCTGGGGCGCCTCTTTTTGCTGTAGAAGGTTGGGCACAATACAGCTTAGAATGTCCGGGCGCTGATGATCAGTGAGACGTGACTTGCTCAGACCTGCAGAGGAAGAACGGCGTGGCAGCGACGGGAGGAGGCCGGGAACGAGCTGGTGAGTGTTGGAAGACGTCGAGTGGAGGCCGGCGTAGCTCCTAGACTCCTCAGCTGGGGTGGCAACCCTCTCAGACGTTGATCAGGGATGAGGGCAGAGAAGCGGAAGTGGGTTCTTCGGTTTGAGCGGCGAGAGACGTGCGAGCAGGAAAAGGACTTCGCTACTGCTCCGTGTGGGAGAGATAAGGGCTAAGAATACCAGCTGAGAGCAGGAGGTGGCGCCAAAACTTCACATCGAAGTCCTCTTCCGGTGTGCTGTCGGGAGCTCGAACGAGAGAGGAAAAACAGAGGCGGTAGAAACCTTGTGCGTATGACATGTGGGGTCCACCTCTCCCCCTTATCCCCCAATTCCATTTAAAATAGCAAACGAGTTCCAAATTTGATCAAACTCAGAGGATAGGCCAAAAGAAATATGAGCAACACAACGGTGCACTCAAATTCGAATTTCGGTGAAGTCAGAATTTGAAACTGAGATTTAAATTCAAATTTGAATTTTCTCCCGTTTAAATTCCAACAAATAGGAAATCCTTTTCAAATGCTCTGAAAATTTGCCGGGCTATTATTGGATGTGTGGAGAACTAAATGTTAGCTTTAGATCTCAGTCTTCGGGAATTTTTGCAAGTCCAAGTTTAGACTTGGAGCTCCCACCTTTAAATTCAAAAGTTTAAATTCCCTCTCATTTTCTCGGTGTGATTTGCAGTTCCACTTGCTAGAATTTTCGGGATTTCACATCCCTCCCCCCTTAAAAAGAATCTCATCCCGAGATTCATAAAGAAGAGATAAAGCGGTAGAGAAGGAATTAGCGGATATAAGCGGACAGCAAGTCCGGATAGTTTGAACGGAGGTATTCTTCACTCTCCCATATTGCTTCCTCTGCAGTATGATTGCTCCATAATACCTTATAGAATTAGAGTGTTCGATTCCTTGTCGACCGAGACTTTTCAGCAATAATCCGGATTGGGTGCTCGGTATAAGAGAGATCCGATTGCAATATCTCGAGATCTTCATTGCGCACAGCAGTAGTATTCTTGAGACATTTCCGAAGCTGAGAGACGTGAAACATATCATGCACCCCAGCGAGATTTGTCGGTAGCTCAAGCCGGTAGACTACGGGTCCACATTTCTCCATGGTAGCAAATGGACCAATAAACCGGGGAGCGAGCTTCCCTTTTACACCGAATCGGTGAACTCCCTTCATTGGAGATACGCGGAGATATACGTACTCTCCGACGTTGAAGTTCAGCGGTCGACGTCGCTGGTCTGCATAACTCTTCTGTCGAGATTGAGCAGCCTTTAAATTTTCTTGTATGACCCGAACTCGTTCTTCGGCGTCATTGACAAGGTCAATCCCGAATGTCACTCTTTCACCAGATTCGCACCAATTCAGCGGTGTGCGACATCTCCGGCCGTAGAGAGCCTCGTACGGTGCCATATTGATACTCGTTTGATAGCTGTTGCTGTATGAGAATTCCGCCAACGGTAAATAAGCATCCCAATTCTTACCGTGGTGGATGGCACACGCTCTCAACATATCTTCCATGACTTGATTCACCCTCTCGGCTTGTCCATCAGTTTGAGGGTGATATGCGGAGCTTCTAAGCAATTGGGTTCCCAAAGATGCGTGCAGCTCTTCCCAGAAACGAGAAATGAATAGTGCACCATGATCTGAAACTATTGTTCTTGGAACTCCACGCTGGCATAATATCCGTTCAATGTATAACTCCGCATATTTCTTGGCGTTGAATCCCACATTCACCGGTACGAAGTGTGCTGACTTGGTTAATCGGTCAACAATTACCTAAACCGAATCATGCTTCCGAGATGTGAGCGGAAGTCTGACAATGAAATCCATACTCACATATTCCCACTTCCATGCCAGAATATGGAGGGGCTGTAGCAAACCAGGTTTCTTCATGTGATCTGCTTTCACCATTCGACATGTGACGCACTCGGATACGTATTTAGCTATTTCCCGCATCATCCGTGTCCACCAAAACTTGTTTCTCAAATCTTGGTACATCTTGTTGCTGCCCGGATGAATGGAAAATTTTGATAAATGAGCTTCGTCTAATATCTTCTTACGAAGCTTCATGTTCCTCGGTACGACTATACGGTTCTTGAACCATAGCATACCATTCTCATCTTTCCGGAAGCACTTAGCTTCTCCTTTGTCTATTCTCTTCCGGATATGGGCCATCCCCTTATCTTCCTTTTGAGCCTCTACAATTTCATCACGAATTGTAGGAATGAGGGCAAGGTTAAACAATGACCCATAGGCAACCAAGCGCAGGCTCGGTTCTTCTTCTTCCATTGCAGCCATGGTTAGGTTATGAACATGTGATTTCCAACTAAGGGCGTCAGCAACCACATTCGCTTTTCCAGGATGATAATGAATCTCCAGTTCATAATCCTTGATTAACTCTAACCATCTTCGCTGCCTCATATTTAACTCCTTTTTGTGTGAATATGTATTTTAAACTCTTGTGGTCGGTGTAGAGGTGAACTAAGTTACCAAGGAAATAGTGCCTCCACATCTTTAGAGCAAGAACCACAACAGCTAGCTCGAGAACATGTGTCGGATAATTCTGCTCATGATTCCGAAGCTTCCTGGATCCATACGCGACCACTCTCCCTTCTTGCATAAGCACGCAGCCAAGGCCGATGCCGGATGCATGGCAATAAACATCAAAAGCCTTAGTTGTATCGGGCTGCGCCAAGACTGGGGCTATTGTGAGGTGCTTTACCAATGCTTTGAACGCCTCCACACATATTTGTTTCCTTTCTTCAGAAGTTCCATCATCGGTTTAGAGACTTTGGAGAAATTCGGAATGAATCTCCGGTAGTACCCCGCTAAACAGAGAAAGCTACGGACTTCGTGGACTGATTTCGGTGAACTCCAATTCAGCACTTGGACGATCTTGCTCCGATCAACTGCGATGCCCTCCGCAGAAATAATGTGCCCAAGAAATGGCACTTGGTTGATCCAGAACTCACTCTTGCTGAATTTTGCATACAGTTTGTGATCCCGTAGGCGTTGAAGCACAATATGAAGATGTTCGGCGTGTTCTTCCTCCGACTTAGAATATACCAAGATATCATCGATGAAGACCAAGACGAACTTGTCCAACTCCGGCATGAAGACTGAATTCATCAAGTACATAAAATGAGCCGGAGCATTAGTGAGTCCGAATGACATGATGAGATAATCATATAATCCGTATCTTGTCGAGAATGCCGTCTTGGGTATGTCTTCCGCCCGGATTTTTATCTGATGATATCCGGACCAAAGATCCATCTTTGAGAAAACCTTAGCACCCACTAGTTGATCGAAAAGCATATCGATACGTGGTAGTGGATATTTGTTCTTGATCGTTATGGCATTTAGCGGACGATAGTCCACGCATAACCTCAGAGTCTCGTCCTTTTTCTTGACGAACAGCGCGGAGCATCCCCATGGTGATGAACTGGGTCAAATGAAGCCTTTGCTTAACAAATCATTTAGCTGCTCCTTCAGCTCCGCGAGTTCCTTTGGTGCCATTTTATACGGCCTCTGAGAGATGGGTGTGGTTCCCGGTGCTAGTTCAATTTTGAACTCCACTTCACGTTCGGACGGCATGCCCGGTAAATCCTCGGGAAACACGTCCGGATATTCCCAGACCACTGGAATGTCTTCCAGTTTCTTAGGCAATGGTGTGTACAGCAGTGACTTCCGGTGCAACATTTCTCAGAATCAACGTGTGTTGCCCGTGCTTCTTTGAATTCAGCTGCACAGTTTGCGAACTAATATCAAAGATAGCTTGGTGATGTGTCAATCAATACATTCCCAAGATGATGTCAATCCGCAAGCCTTCTAGAATGATGAGCGTAGTAGGATAAATCTGCCCATCCAAACATATAGGCGCTCGAGCAACGATTCTGCCCGCTGTCCTACTACCTCCCGGTGAATTAATATGATATGATGCGGCAAAGTTGGTTGATGGTACTTGGTGCTTAACCACATAATCTTTTCTGATAAAATCATGTGTAGCACCCAAGTCGAACAACACGAGCGTGGGCTGATCACGTAGGCTGAACATGCCCGCCAACATGGGTTCTCCTACGGGAACGTCTTCAACTGCCATATAGTTTATATTTTCCACTTTCAGTGCTGTTCTCCTTGACCGACCATGAAATTTCTTTGCAGCTTGAGATGACATATGACTGCTGCTCTGCTTGGTCACTTGACCCTCCTGAGGAATATGCTCTACATCGCTGCAAGTGTTATACGATGCGATCTCAGGATCTTCACCATATGGAAGGGGTTGATATTCTTGTGCACTTTGCTGAGGTGGGGGTGCACAAATACTCATTTGCTGCTGTTGCAGCAGTGGCTGAACCTCCATGGGTGAATATGGACAGTATTGTATCTGAGGTGGTCCGTCAAAGGACTGAATTTCCACCCGGGATGGTAAGCAATATATCACCGGTTGTTCATGATGATAATCATCTGTACTTGCCAGTGATAATTTTCTCTTCCTCTTTCTTTCCTTGTGCTCGACTTCAGGTATTTCTTGAATCATAGCGGCATTGACTAACTCACTATAGTTCCCTTTATTGCACTGTGCCACTTTTGTCTGAAGCTTTACATCGAGGCCTCGGAAGAAGTAATGACACTTCATCGTCTCGTTATTCACATAAGTGGATGCATATTGTACTAAACGGTTAAATTCCGTAAAGTACTTCATGACACTCATGCCTTCTTGTTTCAGTTCATAGAACACTTCAATTCTTGTTTTGACAATGCCCTCACAAATATGACGTGCACGGAAAGCCTCACGAAACTCCGTCCACGTCACACGATGACCTTCAGCGCTCTTAGCAAGATATTCAGACCACCAAGCCCCAGCGGATCCATGAAATTGCTGAGCGGCAAATAAAGCCTTCTCATATTCATCACACTGGAGCATTCCTAGTTTAGACTCAATCACCCGGAGCCAATGATCCGCCTCCAAGGCTTCTTTAGCTTCAGAGACTACCGGTGGCTGTCTTGCTAGAAAATCCAGATACATATTCAGTGTGAAGTTTTGCTGTGAGGTCTCTTGTCGGATGCCTTGCTGCACCAACAACTCAAGAGACTCAGCCATCCTTCCCAACACCTCCGCCAGTCCGGTTGATGATGGCGGTGATCGTCGCTGTGACGAATCATTTCCATCTCGACTGGAACCACCAACCTCATACCCGGAATGAGTATGATCCATACTGCAAGAGTGAGCAATTTACGGTTAATATCCAAGATGTACTCCACTTGAACTCAAAATTATTAACCGCAAAAACATCACATCAACAGTGCAGCATACGTGAAGGAAACAAGGTTTTTGACAATTCCGAAATATAACCAATGATTGTTGAAGTTTGTCAAACTCTTAAATCCACAGCAAGGAATGATGAAAGATGACTAATGAATATGACATGGAACTTAGAGAAGTATAAAAACCTTCATGTCCACAACAAGTCCTAAGTTACATGGGCAATGAGCAATGCTCTGTTCGGTATGACCCTTGGACCTTAATCCCAGAATTTGATTATGAAATTGCAGTTTCATGTCTCAAGTTGAATACCAAAGTTTTTGATAACTTCAATATATTTCCAACGAGTATTTAATTGCCTTCATATCTGTTCTGGATCAGAAGTCGTGATATTTCAAAGTTGACAGAAATCTGGAACAATTTTTGACAGCACCTCCTTAGAAAGTAGCTGTGTTGTCCGCAAGAATTTATAAAATTAGACTCCGAATTAGGGGAAACTTTGAACTACAAAGTCATAGTAAATATCAAAAACTTTCCAACGGTGTCTTACATGACCATTATAAATTTTTCTACTGGAAGTTATGGTCGAAATACAGAAAATTCCAGAGAGCATTTTTGGTCTCCCTGTTGTTGGACAGTTAACACTCATCTGAGATTTTCATCCATTTGGAGGGAGATTCTGTTCTGGAGTTCTACAGAAACGTTGTAGAAGACTTGAAAATATTTCCAGAAATTTATCCTTCACCTCCATTGGTTCAACCGATCAAAAGTTATGCCCTGTTCAAGTTCAGCAAAAAAAATTCTGCTGAAAACAGGGGAGGTTGTTTCTAATGGTTTGAAATGGAAACTATACTCCCAATTGACTCTTAGTTCAATATAGGAGTTTATTAACACCTAATGGAATCCTAGACTCCAAATTTACTCTATTATTTGAAAACGTTCTTTTCCATGCAGTTAAGAACATTTCACGGTACTACGTTTCCTCACCAAATCAAAATCCTAACCGGCGTTATACCGGCATATACGTCTCAAAGGGTGGCACTAAAACGATCACTCACACACGTTTTCTAAACGACATGTTCTACTCGTGGTTAAGGTACCTGCAGAAAAACAATCACTAGTGATGCACCAAAAGGTTTTCCATTACAGGCAGGTCCATATCATAGTAAAAACATAAGCCCCGTATCATTGCCATACGGGCCGTCCTTGAGTCAAGTCACGTCTCAAGGTACATGGTCGCGTTTTCACACCACACGACAGGGAACCCGAGTAGAGCGTGAACGGATCGTCATGGTTGGGAATTTTATCAACCCAACGGATACCACCTACTGCCTCATGACCGTTCCGGGATCCACACTCCAGAATACACATTGGGTGGTGCCGTGCGATGTGGCACCGAACAGCATACACGAAAAGAACCATAAAGTACAAAGTATTTTATTTCTCAAGATAATGTCATTTACAAAATATTGTACCACGAGGGTACACGCAGCGGAATATACATACACACTTACTCTCGGTCCTAACTATGCAAAAGAGAAGACGTCCAGCCCACGGACGCTTCTTACTAGCTTCCACAAAGATGAGTGCAGCGGCAGGGTTTCCGGTGAGTCTCTGATGGCTCACCGAAAACCATCTTCATAGCAAATTTTATAACCTGCAAAACACTAATAATGCAACCATGAGCACGATGGCTCAGCAAGACTTAACCGGCACTCCTAAACATGGAACTCTACGTGCAGGGATTACTAACATAGGAAATTGTATGATGCAATAACGACACGCCTACATGTTAATCCTTATTTCCAGTTTAATAGCAGCAAATTACTATGCCTTAGGCAGCCCTCACATCGGAAGTCCACATTCAAACAAGAAACGCTTTCCTCCGATGTGGTGATGCCCAAAGAGGAAAATAAACTTAGTGAGCTCTACAACTACAGCATACATGGTAGGCAATACAATGAATTTAAGAACTTCACATCAGCAATGATTCATCAAGCTTTATCTGGAATTTATTACTACGTCACAACTCAGTGAACAAGTGGTACTCATATAACCACGAGGGACGGTGATTGCAATCAGGACACATCCGGAATACACGATACATACACCCGCCTCGAAAGACTCACGCGAGCTCTTTCTTACGTTGTATGCAGCAACCTTTCACCCGTCACTCCAATGCCGAACCAGTTCCGCCGACCCATCAGAAGGGCCACTACCCGGAACACGTCGAAGTTACTCCGCTAGCGGGTTTACACCTCTGACACCAACCCCCAAAGGACGGCCGTATAAGTTTCGACACGAGAGTACCCAAGTTACATCGGTTTATCGGGTCCCATATATCCGATATGCATCCGGTACTGTTCAAACTTGCTCAGCAGGGCGGCATACGCATCGGTCCTTAACCGACACAAACAGAGCTACAGCCACACAGGCCCAATGTCCTTCTGCTCCTATTCTCTGCTCGGTCTCATTTTCCACTCCAGAACTTTCATTTTCTAGAATCATACACCGCTGTACCCACATCCTAAACTCGCGGGTAGCTTCCAACTATCCGACTTGTACCGGATCCTATACAACTTTAGCCTAGCAGAAACTACACGAAGGGTACCTATTCTACCCTGTACTCCAAGGGTTTGTGGCTATGCATTTGGAGTATCAATCACCTTGACCTAATGCACAATACATACTAGACCCATAAAAGTGATACAAAGCAAAATATAACTAAAAAGTTGTTAAATGCAAACCGGGGCTTGCATTATGTTGCTGTAGGTTTATTTCTACTTTATAGTCAGTAGCTTGGTGATGAGTTAAGCCTCAACTTGCTGCTGAGTCAAGTTGCTTGTCGACCTCCTTCGTCGTATTTCCTACCGACATGAATATGCATAGTTTTATTACGAGTAACTGAATTATAAAAAAATGTGTTTTAGGAAATAAGAATGGTTTAGACCAACCCTAAAGTGAGTGGAAAGCTCAGTTATGGACAAAAACAGAGGATATCTTTAGGTGGGCAGTGGATGTTTGTTGAAGAAAATGCAAAGATCTATTTATAATGGACATAAGAAAGGTAGTGGAAGGAACCAGCAGAAAACTGGAGAAGATTATCTCAATTTGCTCTGAAATTTTTACAGTGGACCATATCATACAGAGGTATGGCTTGCAAAATTTCATACAAAGTTGATGGAAGATGTGGCCTAGGGAATTTTCTTACTATTTGGCTTCTCTGAAATCCTATGGCAATTATAGTGTCTTGTCATGCTCCACATTTGGTTTTTTCAGAAACTTGAGAGTCTAATAAGTCCATGGGAATTGGTTTCACAATTTTTGGAGCTTCCTACACAGGAATACGGATTTTCCAAACATGGTTAAAAGTCTGAAAATGTCTCTGTTCATTTTCCAATTTTTCAGAGACATAGAGGATTCAAACAACATTTGGCCAATACAATGGAGTCCAATACCTCCGAAAATTTTACTGGAGTTCAAGGATTATTGGAAGAATGTCCTGCCCAAATTTGGGAATTTTCCAATAAACAGAACTCCTGTAAAAATTCCTACAAGATTTTCCTTAAATGAATAAATGAGCCAAATCCAGGAATTTTCATAAATATTGGGCTGCACCTATGTATTGTACTCTTTGAGAGGAATCCAACAAAATTTATTTCACAATTTTTGGACACTCCTACACAAAGTTATGGCTCTCCAAAGTTTGAACTGAAATGGGAAAATCTAGAAAATGTTTAAATGCTGACAGTGGGTCCCACTCGTCATCCCTAACCTCCAGCCTCGCGCCAAACAGAGCGGTGGCGGCTCCCTCCGGTGAGGTCGCTGGAAAGGCACTTCCCAGCCACCTCTGGACCCCCTGCTGGCCGCCCCCCATTTTCCCCCACGCTGAACTCGTTGGTGAGGTCGCCGGCGGCTGAAACTCGCCGGAAAACGGGGCGCACCGGCAACAGCTAACCCTAGGGCTCCGGCGAGGTCGTGCGTGGTGATTTCTCCACCAAATTGTCGGTTCTTGGGCTCCATAGCACCGTGGGGGGTCCCTCATCACCGGCATGGGCTCAAATCGGCTAAAAAATGGCTGCAAATAGGAACTCATCGGCGACCTAGGGCGAAAATCGGTGCCGGCCCGAAATTCTTGAAGAACAGCACCAATTCTTGATGATTTTCGATGGATTTTGATCCTAGAGGGGCGTGAGAGCGTTTAGATCATGTTTGTAGCTCGGCACATATGATGGTGGACTGAACACGACGAATTTTGAAGATTTGTGCAGCTCGGTTCTATGAATACACTTGCAGTAAACAGAGAAATTCTTCCTCTGTAGTGCACGAAAAGAGGAGGGGTTTTCACTGGAGTGTAGAGCAGTATGGGGCGCCTCTTTTTTCTGTAGAAGGTTGGGCACGATACAGCTTAGAATGTCCGGACGCTGATGATCAGTGAGACGTGACTTGCTCGGACCTGCGGAGGAAGAACGGCGTGGCAGCGACGGGAGGAGGCCGGGCACGTGCTGGTGAGGGTTGGAAGACGTCGAGTGGAGGCCGGCGTAGCTCCTAGACTCCTCAGCTGGGGCGCCAACCCTCTAAGACGTTGATCAGGGATGAGGGCAGAGAAGCGGAAGTGGGTTCTTCGGTTTGAGCGGCGAGAGACGTGCGAGCAGGAAAAGGACTTCGCTACTGCTCCGTGTGGGAGAGATAAGGGCTAAGAATACCAGCTGAGAGCAGGAGGTGGCGCAAAAACTTTACCCCGAAGTCCTCTTCCGGTGTGCTGTCGGGAGCTCCAGCGAGAGAGGAAAAGCAGAGGCGGTAGAAATCTTGTGTGTATGACATGTGGGGTCCACCTCTCCCCCTTATCCCCCAATTCCATTTAAAATAGCAAACGAGTTCTAAATTTGATCAAACTTAGAGGATAGGACAAAAGAAATATGAGAAACACAACGGTGCACTCAAATTCAAATTTCGGTGAAGTCGGAATTTGAAACTGAGATTTAAATTCAAATTTGAATTTTCTCCCGTTTAAATTCCAACAAATAGGAAATCCTTTTCAAATGCTCTGAAAATTTGCCGGGCTATTATTGGATGTGTGGAGAACTAAATGGTAGCTTTAGATCTCAGTGTTCGGGAATTTTTGCAAGTCCAAGTTTAGACTTGGAGCTCCCACCTTTAAATTCAAAAGTTTAAGTTCCCTCTCATTTTCTCGGTGTGATTTGCAGTTCCACTTGCTAGAATTTTCGGGATTTCACAGTACCCATGGCTTCATGCAGCTTCTTCCAGAACCTAGAGGTAAATTTAGAACCCCGATCTGAAACTATCCTCTTTGGAACACCATGGCGACACACGATTTGCTCCATATACAGCTCGGCTAGTTCTGCGACACGGTACGTGGTTCTAACAGGAAGGAAATGGGCTGTTTTCGTCCATCGGTCCACGATACCCAAATGGAGTCGTAACCCGACCGAGTACGTGGCAATCCGACAATGAAATCCATGCTGATGTCTTCCCACTTCCACTCAGGTACTTTCAATGGCTGCAACAGTCCAGCGGGTCTTTGTTGTTCAGCCTTCACCCGTTGGCACGTGTCGCATAAGGCAACATATTCAGCTATTTCCCTTTTCATACCATCCCACCAATAGCAAGTTTTCAGGTCTTTGTACATCTTTGTACAGCCGGGATGTATGGAATAAGGTGAGTCATGTGCCTCCTTTAATATTGTGCCACAGATGTGCTTCACGTTAGGCACACAAATCCTTTTCCCTAACCAATGTGTACCCTTCTCGTCTTCCTTGAAATCCTTTTCTATGCCTTGTCGGATTCTTTCCTTGATTTCCTTGACTTCCTCATCTGTTGCTTGGCCATCTTGTATCTCTTGTTTCAGCGAAGAGTTGAGTTCTATCACTTCCATCTTGTTCAAGAACCCGAGATGTAACCGTTCGAACTCCTTGCGCAGCTCGGGCGGTAGCTCCCCAACCGTGAGTTGGTGACATGCTCCCTTTCGGCTCAATGCATCAGCTACTACATTGGCCTTACCAGGGTGATAATTGATTCCAACATCATAATCCTTTATGAGTTCCAACCATCGACCTTGCCTCAAATTCAGATCCGTTTGCGTGAATATATACTTGAGGCTTTTATGATCCGTATAGATCTCACATCGGTGGCCAAGGATATAATGCCTTCAAATCTTCAAGGCATGTACCACGGCTGCAAGTTCCAAGTAATGTGTGGGGTAATTTAGCTCATGTTTCTTTAGTTGTCTCGACGCATAGGCTACCACTTGTCCTTCTTGCATGAGCACACATCTAAGCCCTTGTCTTGATGCGTCACAATATATATCAAAACTTCTGCTCACGTCCGGCAATACCAAAACCAGCGCTGTGGTTAGTATTTTCTTGAGCTCCTCAAAGCTTGCTAGGCACACTGGTGTCCACTAAAATGCTTTTCCCTTCATTAGCAATTCAGTCATAGGCTTCGCTATTTTGGAGAAATCCTTGATGAACCGTCGGTTGTATCCAGCCATCCCAACGAAACTCTGAATATCCTTCACATTCTGTGGTTGGTTCCACTTCAGACTATCTCCCACTTTTCTGGGATCAACCGATACTCCTTCCTCGGAGATGATGTGGCCTAGGAACGATATCTCCTTTAGCCAAAATTGACACTTGCTGAACTTGGCATACAATTGATGCTCTGGCAGTTTCTGCAATGTCAATCTCAAATGTTCTCCATCTTCTTCCTCGCTTTTTGAATACACCATGATATCGTCGATGAACACCACGATGAACTTGTCCAAGTACTCCATGAAGACCTTATTCATGAGGTACATAAAGTATGCGGGTGCATTTTTTAACCCAAAAGATATAACAGTATATTCATACAAACCATACCGTGTTTGAAATGCAGTCGTGGGTATGTCGGAGGGCTTAATCTTCAGCTGGAAGTATCCCGACCGAAGATCAATCTTGGAGAAAATTCGGGCACCTTTCATTTGGTCGAACAGGTCCTCTATACAGGGAAGCGGGTATTTATTCTTGATCGTCACCTCATTGAGAGACCTATAATCCACACACAACCTTTGGGTCCCATCCTTCTTGTCTATGAAGAGCACGGGGGCTCCCCACGGTGACGAGCTTGAGCGTATAAAACCCTTTTCTAGCTGCTCCTTAATTTGCTTCTTAAGTTCCACTAGTTCATTAGCGGGCATCCTATATGACCTTTTCGCTATAGGTGCAGTTCCAGGTACTAAATCAATGGCAAATTCAATGTCCCGCACTACAGGAAAAACGATCATTGACGACGGCCAGATTTATTGTCGACGGGGCCGTCGTCTTTAATTTTATTGACGACGGCTAGGAAAAGCCGTCGTCAATAACACAGTTATTGACGACAGCTGAGCGAGTACCGTCGTCAATAAATAATTGACGACGGTGCCCGTCGTCTTCAACTTAATTCGGGCCCACCCGAGGAGTTATTGACGACGGTGACCTAGCACCGTCGTCAATAACACAGTTATTGACGACAGCTGAGCGAGCACCGTCGTCAATAAATAATTGACGACGGTTCCCGTCGTCTTTAACTATTATTGACGACGGTGACCTAGCACAGTCGTCAAAAACCCAGTTATTGACGATGGTGACCTGGCACCGTCGTCAATTACCGGACATATAACCCGTGCGCGAGCCGGGAGGCGGCCACAGTGCCGCCTCCCGACTCGCGCCGCGCGATCAGTCTCGTCGCCCTCCCCGCCGTTCCCCGCCGCCGCCGCCGGTCGCCGCCGCCGCCGGTCCCCGCCGCCGCCGGTCCCCGCCGCCGGTCGCCGCCTCCCAACTCGCACCGGTCGCCGCCGCCGCCGTCCCCCGGTCGCCGCCGCCGCCGTCCCCGCCACCGCCGCCGCCCGTCTCTGGCCGAGGTAAGTCCCCTCCCCTCCCCTCCGTCCTCTCCCCGGATGCAAATGCAATTGTTAAGACTAACCAGGATGCCCAAACTCATTTCCCATGAAATTAAGATAGCCTTCACCACCTAAACACATTGTGATAAGCCTAATCATTTTATGTAAAGCTATCCCACGATCAATGCAAGGTGTTGAAGGCCTGTTCAGAGCCATGAAATCATACATATCCTGCACAAAAGAAATTCAGATACGTGTGTCGTTCTTTTGTGCTGTGAGCATGTAAATATGTATGTACCAGGTACCAATAATATATAAATGATGATTAAAGTGGTAGTATGCTCTATGTTTTTTCAGGAGGAAACCAGTAGGTAAAAATAATAATAAGCCTGAATGCCTGATGGCTACTGGTTGCTATTCGCTAACAGCTAGCGACCAGGCCGAGCCCAATGCCCACGCGGACGCATCCGTAATTCCCATCTCTGTTATCTTTAGCTGCCAGCTGCTCCCCGTGATGGCCAGCAGGCAGCGCCGTTCCGCATCCTTGTCCTCAGCTCCCGTACATCACGCCCTGCCACCACCACAGGGTTAAAGCACCCCCATGCTCCTCAGCTCCTTGTTACACAACAGCGGCAGTGGCAGAGCATACAGTAGCAGCAGTAGTAATCAGGTGGCAGGTTGGCCCAGTGGTGGGCAGTGAGACAGAGGCGGCATGGTGCTGCCTCGCCGTGGGTTGCAGGCTGGCAGCGGGTGGAGCTGGGGTAGGAGTCTGATCAGGTAGGTTAGAGATGTTGGATGCATGGAGATGGAATATCGTAGCAATTTGTGTTAGTGGTGCAGCAAAGCGCTGCCACACATGGGAGGTGGCAGCGGGCGGCTTGGGGCCGAAAGGGGCAAGGGACTGGGACTGGTACTGGCCAGGTAGGGGTGACAGCCAATGGGAGCACAGGAGGAGATTGGGGACAAGAGCAGCATCAACCAAGCTTGAGTTGACGACGGGGCTGCCTACACATTGGATCTGGAGTTATCACTTATTTGGTGTAACCAGCAATAAAAAAATCATAGTAATTATACAAGATAGTTATTATACATAGCACTTCCCATCAATTACTAATCAATCACATCACAAGATAGTTATTATACAATGCGGTAATCTTCTGTAAATGCATGATTGAGTGTCTCAGTCATGCATGCCCCAACAACAAGAAGTAGATCTAGACGGATCACAAGGAGTTGACACTACCGCCGCTCGACGCGCCCCGCCCCGAGCCCCGCGTTGCTGTGCCGCCCGGCCCCGCCCCAAGCCCCGCCCTGCCGCGCTGTCCGACCTTAGTTGATTAATTGTTTAATTAGTATTGTAATTGATTATTGTTTAATTAATACTTTGATTGATTGTGTGATTAGTTACTATATGTAAATAAATGGGTTTCGGCCCGGTCCGGCCTGACACGACCCATTTAGGGTCTGTCACGGCTCATTTAGTGGTAATGTATTAGTCGAGACAGGCACGGAGGACGGCAAGCTCCCGCGCGTGGACGGCGGGCCCAGACGGTGCGGTTTCATCTTTGACCCACTTACGACGGGGCATAACGTACGACGGCTAACCCTAAAGGCGTCGTAAGATAATGGCAGGCCCCAACGGGACATAACTTAGGACGGCTGACCCACTTCTTTGTCTCTCGTTCTTTCCTTCTCTCTCGTTCTTTCCTCTCTCTCTTTTAAATGACTCAAAAATGAAAGATTGACGTAAACCTATACAACATGCGTCACCCGTTTCGAACGGGCCCGTCTCACATGTGTTACGCATGTGAGGCGTGTACGTTCGGAATTGTCCCTTTTTGGACAGCCTGGGAGTGACCGAGGGGGCGTGGCATGTGATGAAACGCGGGTTTAGATCTAGACAAGATTTTGACGGCATAACCCTGTTGTTCTCTGCTGCACCATTTTCGGGCGTGCAGTGGAGAACAGCGGGGTTATGCTGCCGAAATTTCGTTTGGATCCATACCACGCGTCTCGTCACGAGCACGCTCCGCTCGATCACTCTTGGGTGGGTTTAGGACCTATCCTTTTCAATAGATGTAGGGCCGTGACATAAATAAATTATAAAGTAACTATAATTTCCTTGACATTAAACTGCAGATTCAAACATGGGTGAGGATCGTAGTTGGATGTATACCGGTTGGAAGAACAGTTCTGGTGGTCACTCAGATGAGTGGTTCGCAAAGACAGATGCTTTTGTAGATCGAGCTTTTTCATTGTCAAAGATCTATAAGGTGCGGTGCCCATGTACGAAATGTCAAGGTGCAAAGTGTTGGGACAAAGTGAATTTGGCGTTTCACTTATGTCGATACGGTTTCATGCAAGATTATGAGGTGTGGACCTTTCACGGTGAGACATCTTCTCAACCCTTACAAGTTTCAGATGAGGATGACAACACGGGGGTCGATAGGATGGACGAGATGCTTGATGCCATAAATCCTGAATTGATGGAGGATCCTCCTCCAACGGAGGTTGAAGCGTTTTTCACGCTTCTCAAAGCTTCAGAAGAGCCGTTGCATGAACACACCAAAGTGACGCTCCTTACTTTCATGACTAGATTTATGGCCATTAAGTCTAAGTATTTCTTCTCCAATAACTGCTACAACGATCTTATCAAATTGATCAGTGATATCCTTCCACAACCACATAAAGTGCCTAAAGATATGTATCAGTCTAAGAAGTTGATTTCTGGTCTAGGTATGAAATATGAGAAGATTGATATGTGTCTAGACAATTGCATGCTTTTTTGGAGAGAGCATGCCAACGAGAACAAGTGCTTAAAATGTGGTAAAGCGAGATTTGTCGAAGTTGTTAATGACGACGGTTCAAAAGTAATGACTCAAGTCGCACAGAAGCAGCTTCGCTACTTGCCTGTCACACCTAGGTTCAAGCGTTTGTTTCTATCTAAAAAAACAGCTAGACACATGAGGTGGCATAAAGAAGGTGTACGTGAGAACAACAGCATGATGGTGCACCCGTCGGACGGTGAGGCATGGAAGGCGCTTGACCACTTCGATCTAGATTTCGCCAATGACGCGAGAAATATTCGCTTTGGGTTGGCGACAGATGGCTTCTCACCGTTTAGTACAAACGCCACACCATACTCTTGTTGGCCCGTGTTCGCTATTCCGTACAACTTACCACCATCGCTTTGTATGAAGTATGAGTTCATGTTCCTATGCCTTATTGTACCTGGACCGGATCATCCTGGTTCACGACTGAACGTGATGATGCAGCCATTGATTGAACAGTTCAAAATGTTATGGACAGGAGTCGAAGCGTACGACTGTTATAGAAAACAGAAATTCAACCTTCGAGCTGCGTACTTGTGGTCTGTTCATGATTTTCCATCTTACGGCATGTTTTCTGGCTGGAGCACTCATGGTCGATTGACATGTCCAATATGTGCTTCGGACACGGATTGTTTTCGTCTAAGTCATGGTGGCAAGATATGCTACTTTGATTGTCATAGACGTTGGTTACCGCCAAATCACGTGTTTAGGCAACAGAGAAATGCCTTCAGGAAGGGTACCATTGTAAAAAAGGGACCACCACAACGGCTGAACGGGTCGGAAATTGTTAAACAGCTCAACAATCTAGTGCCAGATGAAGGTCGTCCTGGATATTTTGTTGGTTACGGAGAGGATCACAATTGGACTCATATATGTGCACTATGGGAGTTACCGTATATGAAGTCTTTAATTCTAATGCATAACATTGATGTCATGCACCAGGAACGTAACATGGGCGAATGCATCATAAGCACGTGCTTGGATATGACGGGAAAAACAAAAGACAATATAAAAGCTCGGAAGGATTTGGCAGAGGTTTGTAACCGACCAAGTCTTGAGCTCTCCGAAGCTGGTGGCAAACCACGAGCTTCTTTCTGCCTTCGACCAAAAGAAAAGAAAGAAGTCTTCAAGTGGTTGAAACAGTTGAAGTTCCCAGACGGTTTTGCTGCTAGCCTGAGAAGAGCCGCTAATGTTAAGACTAGAAATCTTACTGGTTTGAAGAGCCATGATTATCACATAATCATGGAAAGACTTATGCCGGTTATGTTTCGAGGCTATCTTGACGATGAGGTTTGGAAGGTGTTAGCCGAGCTTAGCTATTGTTATAGACAGCTTTGTGCTAAAGAAATCAAAAGGGAGATGATGGAGAAGTTGGAAAAAGAGATACCCGTGCTTTTATGTAAGATGGAAAAGGTATTTCCTCCAGGGTTCTTCAATCCAATGCAACACCTTCTAATCCATCTTCCATATGAAGCTAAAGTAGGTGGCCCTGTTCAATATAGGTGGATGTACCACATTGAAAGAGCACTCAGATGTCTAAAACCGATGGTTCGTAATAGGGCAAGGGTTGAAGGATGCATCGCCGAAGCATTTACACTTCAGGAGATAGGATACTTTTCAAGTGTCTACTTTGCAGAAGAACACAATGTTAATGCATTGGTGTTACGGTATAATATGGCTGAAGCAACCTCTTGTAGCGAACTCTCACTTTTTCAAACGAGAGGCACCACTGTTGGTAGTGGCACGAGCTATGATGCTTCAGCAGATGAAAAGACAGCTGCTTTGTTATACATGTACGCTAACATAGATGGGATGGACAATTTTTTTCAGTAAGTGGTTGTTCAACATCTATACTAATTTGTGTGGTGTGTTATACATCTACACCAGTAATTCTTTTTTGTCCTGATTTAGTGAGTTCGATCGACAAAATTGGAAGTCTAAGCAGCAACCTACTAGCAAGCAAATACAAACAATGCGACACTATGGAGTAAATGGAGGACCTAACTTCCAAACGTGGTTTCGAAATCATGTAACGTTTTCCTTGTCTTGTTCCTCTTAGTAATTATGTTCATAGCATAAAATAGTCTTCTTACTTCATATGTTGGACAGTGCAAGACACAAGTCGGTGTTCATGAAGATTTGCGACAACTGTCCAACGGATCCATTAAAGTTAAACTCTTCGGTCGATATGATGTCAATGGGTTCCGATTCCGTTCAACTCAATTTGAAGCTCAACGTCCTCTAAGGGCAACATCAAACACCGGAGTTGTGACAAGGGCCGCCGATGCCGAAGGACATGAAACTAATTTCTATGGGATCATAAACAAAATCCTAGAATTTAGTTTTGCCGGGAGTAAAGACCTTAAAGTAGTCTTCTTTGACTGTGATTGGTTTGATAATAACAATGGAACTCGACAAAACCAATTTGGCATGGTAGAAGTCAAACACAAGGACCGACTACGAGGCTACGACACCTTTGTCCTTGCACACCAAGTCGAACAAGTGTACTATCTACAATATCCATGCGAAAAACTTAGTGCCAGATTCTTTTATCGTTGAGCCTGGTCTACGACTCGATGAATTAGTTGGAGATGCACAAGATGTACAGACTCATAATATGAAAAAACGAAAACGGCGAACAACCATGACAAAAGATCGATGGTCCGGTTTACGAAGTAGAGTACATGATCGTGATACTGATGAATTTTGAAATTAAGTACAAGTATCGTTTCTTTCATCTCTTCTTTCGTCTTCTATATTTTCCTTTAAATTCATTATCAAAATTCCTTTCATTAGGATGTCATCGAGCAGTAGACGACGGGGGACGCGGGGCTTTCTGCCCCCGAGAGCAGACTCCGTTTTCCAGGGCTGTCAGTCTAGCAATGGTAGACTGTCTCAGCTGTTGGGCCTCGACAGAGGCCAGGGGTCACGAGAGCGGTCACGACAGGTAAAGAATATTAAATTACATAAATTATATAAATAACTTTCTTAAATCTATATTACCAATCTTCAAATTTTTAGGACGACTCTACGTCTGAGGAGACAGAGGCCAGGGGTCCTCTTCAGACACCACAGGTTTCGGAGCCTGTTACAGATCCTGCTTCGGATCCTCTTCAGGTTCCGGCACCGCAGGATTCAGACCCTGCTTCAGAGCCTTCCACAGAGCCTGATGTGGAGCCGGCTCCACAGCGGCGTTACAGGAGGAGCCACTACGTGGCTCCTCCTCCGGTTCCTGCACGGCCAGAAGATCGGGTCGTTATTCGTCCGGTTGGCGATAGGTAAGTAAATCTATAACAAATCAATTTAGATATTTTAACACTTATATATGTACTAATTGAGAATCGTGTATTAGGTCTTAGGCCGATGACTCGTTCACGGGTCAAGGACGCCACCGCCAGGTCAACGCTGTCCTGGGCCAGCTCATCCGTTGTCACTACCCCGGTCTAGTGAACGGACGGGCTGCTACGTCTTGGGACGATTACGCTACGGCCCAGGACATTACCTACGGCAACCACCAGGAGCATGTGTGGCATGAATTCATGGTAAGTAAATCGTCTATTTGTTAAATGCGAACCTATTATATGTTAAATACATTAATTTGTATATTTCTACTTGTAGAAATATTACCGTTTGGAGGACGAGGCCCAGCTGGATCACGCTCGCCTGGTCTTCAACAACAACGCTAGGAAGCTCCTGACGCAGTCGATTTCAACGGCTCGCATTCAGGCTACGAAGGCGTACTATAAGTTGCATCCGGACGAGGGTGAGCCGGGGCAGTTTAGGGATGTGGCGGACAAGTACTTGACGGAGGCACAGTACGCAGAGGTAAATTCTTTATTTTACTTTGCTTCATTATCCAATTTTCATCAATGTTTTCATCCAACAACAAATGTGTGCAGGTCAGCGTACCGTGGCTTGAGTCCTGTCCGGATGCCTACAGTTCCCTGTGTGCTCGTTGGGCGAGCCAGGGCTTCCAAGGCGTGTCGATGACCCGTCGACGGAGTCGAGGGACGGACGGGAAACACCGTCTTGGCGGGGACGGCTACGTACGCCTTGCTAAACGGATGGTAAGTGATACTCGAATTATATTCTAGTTAATTTCTATCGCTACCATTGTGCTAACACGTATCGATAGGAGCGCGAGATCGGTCAGGAGCCGACCGCTATCCAGGTGTGGAGGAGGGGTCACATGGGAAGTGACTCCTCGCAGCCTGATCAGCTGTCTTCTCAGACAGCGACAGAGACGTTGGTGAGTTCTTTAGTTGACTTAATTGTATTATCTTTAAAACTTCTGATGACTTTAATTTTCTGTATTTTCAGGAAAAGTATGGGGAGGAGGTGCAGAGGCTTCGAGGCGACGATTACGATTGGCAGAACTCGCCGATCGTACCTGAAGCCGCCTATGCAAGCGGTGGCGGTAAACCTCACGGCCGGTGAGTTATGTTGTTTTCATTTACTTTCATTAACTTCGAGATACGAAACTTTAATACTCTTACTTCGTTGTGTAGGTTGGCCATCTTCGATGGAGTAGTAGACTCGAGGGAGGCGCGGTCTTACTCGAGGGCTTCTTCATCGCAGGGTGGATCCAGCAGGCGTGGCAGCCGTGATCTGGAGCTCCAGAGTGTCCAGGAGGAGCTCCAGAGGACGCAGGAAGCGCTGAGGCTCGCGAACGAGAGGCAGGCAGCCGAGCTCCGGGCTAGGGACGAGTATCAACACTCGTACATGCTACAGCTGCAAGCTGCCATGCAGGTAAGTTCAGATCAATGTACTCAACGTTTCTAATATATAAATGACATGTATAATAATTTACTTCATATTTGCAGGCTATGGCCACAGGACAACCCGTTGTCTTTCCTCAGTGGGCGCCGCCACCGATACAGCTACCACAGGGGCCGACGTCAGGAGCACAGGTACAAAATTTCTCATAATAGCTGCAACTAGTTAAATTTGCTCAAATTTAGTTGAATTTGATCAAACTTACTTAAACTTAGAGAAAACTAGTTAAACATCCTCAAACTGAGTAAAATATGGTACAACTTACTCAACTATAGTCAAATATGACCAAACTTACTCAAACATAGCCAAAACTTTTTGAACTAGCTCAAACACAAACACTACTAGTCCATACTTCTCAAACTTAGTAAAATATGAGCAAACTTACTCAAACATAGCCAAATCTAGCTAACTTGCTCAATTTTAACTTGTAATGAGTTTATTTAATCTTATACACATTTGTGAACTTCTAATTTGTCTAACTATACATGTACATCATAGGGATCGGCGACGCGGGCTCAGAAAACTCCATCCCCTCAGCAACCAGCGTTTGGACGAGCGCACGACGACTTCCTGGACTCCGGTGGCAGCGGTCGGGGTAGCGTAGGGTAGTGTGGCGTGCGTATAGTGTTTTTATGCAATTCTGTGATGTATATTTTGATTGCCTGTGATCTGGCAATCGAGCCAGGGCTGGCCTCGAAGCCAGGGCAGGATTTTCTATTTATTTAAAAAAATTGAAAAGCTTATTGACGACAGTTTCTGGTACTTGGCCGTCGTCAATAAGCCATAAGTATTGACGACGGCCAGGTATCAGAAACCGTCGTCAATAAGCAATTGTTATTGACGATGGCCTAGTGTAAACCGTCGTCAATAAGCCATTGTTATTGACGACGGCCTAGTGTAAACCGTCGTCAATAAGCTTATTGACGACAGCCTGATTTAGCTGTCGTCAATAAGCTTATTGACGACTAATAATTGACGACAGCTGGAAACCGTCGTCTGTAAACATTTACCGTCGTCAATAAGTTATTGACGATGGTAGTGTCCTTATTGACGACGGTTTCCAGCTGTCGTCTATAGTCCCGATTCCTGTAGTGCCGGTCAGGTGGCATACCTGGAAGTTCTTCCGGGAACACATCTGAAAATTCTTGAACCAACGGAATGCTTTCCAATGTTGCTTCTTTGACGTGGTTCAACGCTGCCTTCTCGGTTGCCGGTTGGGCTGACTCAAACTCAATACGAGTACCGTGCTTATTTGTCAACTGCACGCTCCTCTCAGCACATTGAATTACTCCGTTGTGCTTGCTTAACCAATTCATTCCAAGTATTATATCAATCCCTTGGGAATCCAAGACGATAAGGTTGGCAAGAAAGTCTACCCCCCCTTATTTTAAGGTTTATTTTGGGACATACTATATTAGTCCTCATCTCTCCACCGGGAGAATTAACCAACATAGTGTGTTTCATGTGTGATATGGGAAGATTATACTTGGCAACATACTTAGATGATATGAATGAATGTGATGCTCCGGAATCAAATAAAACAGTGGCTGGGCTGGAGTTGGCAAGGAACATACCAATCACGACGTCCTCAGCTTGTTGCGCTTCCTCAGCGGAGACATGATTCACGTTGCCACGAGCGTAGTTCTGCTGCCCACGGTTACCTTGCGTAGCTCCTCCATTCGGCCGTGGGTTATGTTTTGGTGCGTTGGTCGGCTGTCCAAGGCCTTTCTTCGGGCATTGACTTGCAAAGTGTCCCACCTCTCCGCATGAAAAGCATGCTTTGTTGCCCAAAACAGCAGGAATGTTGGGGCGAGGGTGGTTTTGAGCATAGGCACCCATGTTGGGACGGGGCGCAAGAGGCAAAGGCATACGAGATGCTTGCATAACAGGACGTTGCTGCGGTGGTTGATTAGGGCGAGGTGGGTTTGGAGGGCGGAAAGTAGAAGCGGACGAGCCATACTGTGGTGCAGCTGGGGGCATGAAACGGGGACGTACATTGCTCCCTTGTGGCTGGTATGGCATATTCCTCTTGCCCTCTTGCTCGATCTCACGGATCTTGCTCTCAACCACTATAGCTTTGTCAACAAGCTTCTGGAAGTTTGCATAATCTTTGTTGAGCAGTTGTACTTGGATCTCATTGTTCAATTGTCTCATGAACAAGTATTGCTTCCTTTGATCCGAGTTAACGTCTTCGGGAGCATACCTTGAAAGCTGCGTGAACTTGTTGAGGTACTCATTCACTCTCTTCTTTCCTTGGCGGAGACCTTCGAACTCTTGCCTTTTAAGCATCATGACTCCAGCAGGGACGTAATGAGAGCGAAAACTCTCCTGGAATTCCACCCAAGTGATAGTCTCCTGGTTGGCATGAGCATTGCAAAGAGCGTCCCACCAGTAAGCGGTTGCTCCCATAAGTTGGTGCGATGCGAAGAGAACTTTCTCATGATCATTGCACTGAACAATAGCAAGCTTCTTTTCCATGGATTCCAGCCAATCATCAGCCTCCATGGGATCATTAGCCTGTGCAAAGGTAGGCGGTCGAGTCCTCATGAACTCTCCGAATCTGTTGTGAGACGGCGGCGGTGGTGGTGGTGGTGGTGGCGGGGGTGCAGGAACGGGGTTAGGATTGTTGTTGTTATTGGCTTGCAGCTGTCCCAAAGTTTGTATCATAGTTTGCATGAGCTGGTTCTGCATAGCCATCAACCGTTCAAGGTTGTTTGCATCAGCCCCGGGGTTAGAATTTTCAGGAACTTCAACGTTGCCATCCCCTTGTGGTTCATGGTTGCCACGAACGTTCCTCCTTTGACGGCTGGCGTTTTCCCTCACCATCTGTGAGAGAGTGTTGAGTAGAATAGAGAATAGAAGTTTAGATTGATCCCCCCAACTATATGATTCAAGGTGTATGAACTAAATATCTTCTTTTATTGATTTCAGCCTATATGAGGATGTGAACACATGCCGAAGCATCTCACATCTCTCCACTATTTGTGGATGTGGGCATTCGCCGAAGCGTACCACAACTCACACCAGCACACAAACACAGGCAATCATCACAAAAGTTCAACACACCACTGTTATTCAGGATACTACGATTTAAACGTTCTATTACAGCTTATTCAAAGGGGAATCCTAAACTTAATCATGTGAACCGGTGCTATTCCCGCCGTGTGACGGCGGTGGTCCGTCCATACATGGGCGCACGCCATGGTGAGTTAGCAGTCCATGTAGAGTTAGAAGGCGCTGGTGCTCCTGATCATTGGCCTCTATAAATAGGACATGAGAAACTTTAGAGAAGGAAGAAATAACTCCAAAGCTTCAGAAGCTATGAAGCAAGAAAGCAAAAGTGTTGTTGTCCAAAAGAAGAGAAAAGAGGGGCCTGAAAATAACACTTTGCGGTGGCTGAATTGTTAAGAAAAGTGCAGCAGCAAGCAATTTTTGAAAATAGCAGTTTAGAAGGGTGTGCCTATGTGTTTTAGAGTGTCTATTCTTCCTAGGCTTGCGTCCTACGGTTAACGTGGCTCTGATACCAATCTGTGGCACCCGGTTCCGAAAATAGAACCAAGTTAATGCATATGTGTGCCCAGAATGTTCATCACATATACACATGTAATCCACAAACTGAATTCAGAATATAACCAAGAATAAATAGTGTTTAAGTACTTTATTACATAAACTCATTGTTGCAATCATGAATCTCTAACTTATTCTTGCAGCGGAAGTCTCTAAACGACAGCGGAAATAACTAAATAGCAGCGGCTCCATCTTCAACTCCACAGGCATGTTGACGGTAGTTCGCACGCCTAGTACTCCACATGATCCTCGAAGTACTCTTGTCCTGTTGCTGATGTTTATGTGATAATGCAAGGGTGAGTACATGTCGTATTCAGCAAGTGCGGGAAAAGTATGACATGTAGCTTACAACAAGGTAGGGAATAAAAAGGCTCATTGCAGCAAGCAAATTTTATTTCACAAACATGGTAAAAACAGCAACTATTTCTAAGTGAGTTAAATCCCAATATAACCAAATTATAACAGCAACATTCCTTCATCATAATTCACCACTTATCATGTCTCAACCAGCCATTAATCTTTCTCAACTTAATCTCATGCTCATAAATATTCATAACCATCTCATATTCATATAACCGAAGCCAAACTCATTGTCAAGACTCAAACAGTCCCATACCAATCCCAATGACCATACCATAACCATACCGGACATCCATCCCAAGTTTTCCCTCTAATCATGTGAGTTGTCCAGGTGCTTGTGACCGTAAGCATGGCTATCATGATAGTTTTACACTCTGCAAAGGTAGCACCACTTTACCCACAAGTTTGTGATTTCGTCACCGTCGGCGACTGCAGAACCTCCATTATACCAGTACACAACCGTCGGTGTATGGCCAAGAGATCAAAAAATAGCCTTTACAAAGGGGCTACTAGATGTATTGACTCACTGAGGTTTCACCGGCAGGCTCGAATCACCATTCTCCCACCCACGGGCCCCCTCTTGTGCCATGCAGTTCCCAGGGCAGTCCTCTCTCGACTCCCATCCCCCGCGCCATCTATGGTCCATAACAAGCTAGCAACACACCTAATTAGTCAGCTAAGCCGCACCCATATTTGTCCTTGTGGTGGCACTGTTTTCCTGGCATGTGCTGGCATGAACCAGTCCTTAGATCTACGGCAAGTAAACCACCATCTCATTCAGCAACATCCACGAACCAAGCTTGCCTAGATCTCCCCTGATTCCATGCTCATTAACACCATCAAGTTCTCATTATCATTATTCATATGAGTGCAGTAGTCAACAACGTTTTAATTCAGCTTCCCGTATCCCCTGGATTAAGCGAAGCAAAAAAGGAAAAACGACCATTCCCGACTCATCAACTTTCCCGGCGACAAGTATGGTTAACAAAACTAGTAAACTCCTATAAAAGGGTGTCCCATCAAGTTGACTCAAGCATTCACATTTTCACAAACAAAACAGTTACAAACATGGGATCCACATGGTCAAGGGGCACTTGCCTTGCTCCCGTGGCTCTTGTTGCTCAAGCGTCTTGAAGTCTTGGTGTTGTTGTTCTTCGTAGATGGCTTCTTGAGCTTGTCCTTCTACTCACGACCACCCACATACAAAATTTACAGCAATCAAACATCATGCACAAACTTTACTCAAGATGCAATGGGTATAGATGAATGCAAATCTTATGGTGCTGTTTTATTAAACCAGTTTGTACGTGTTCTTGCATGTTTTAATGGGCTTTTATGGGGTTTTACGATGAACAAGGGTGTAGGGATCAAGTGCGGACGTGGTGATGATCTTGACTCAAGATCTAGATCACTTCCACCATCAAAAACCGATCAAAACGTGATCTGTCCACACGAAAAAGTTTCTGTCAGAAGGAAGCAAAGAAAACGGATGCGTAGAAACAGCGATGACGTCATAAGATGGGTAACGAAGACCTACCTTACTTCCCTTATGAGTGTTGGTTCTTTTCCGGCGACGGCGAGGTATGACGGGGCTCGTCGGCGGGCTCACCAGCGTCTGAACTCCGACGAGGGGGGGTCCAACTCGGCGAGTTGGGGGCTAGGGCCTCCAAGTTGCTGACATGGGAGGGTGAAAAAAGGGAAAGGGGTTGCGGCCAAGGGGTAGTTTTGGGTTCTATTTATAAGCGGGAAAAGGAGAGTCCTACTCCAATTGGAGCTCAAATAAGAGTCCTATCAAATTTTTGATCTCAACAAACTTATCTTTTCAGTTAGATGCGACAGCCTTGGGGATTTTTATCCCCCAAATGTGGGGGAAATTGTGTTGGTACCCTCAGTATCAGGTATCCCCGCGCACAGGAGAAAAATCACCTAAGGACCTCGCATCTCCGCAGGGGTGAGCTCCGGAGGCGCCACATGTCCAGCGGGGCCGGGCCTCCCCTCTCCTTAGAGGCGAGCTCCGAGGGTGCCACGTGTACAGCGGGGCTGGGCCTCCTTTCTCCTCAGAGGCGAGCTCCGAAGGCGCCACGTGTCCAGCAGGGCCGGACCTCCCTTCTCCTCAGAGGCGAGCTCCGAGGGTGCCACGTGTCCAGCAGGGCCGGGCCTCCTTTCTCCTCAGAGGCGAGCTCCAAAGGCGCCACGTGTCCAACGGGGCCAGCCCTCCCCTCTCCTCAGGGGTAAGCTCCGAAGGCACCACGTGTCCCGCGGGGCCGGACCTCATCCCTTCCGCAGGGGTGAGCTCCGAAGGCGCCACGTGTCAAGCGGCCCGGGGAAGTGTCGGCGGCGCACTTTGACAAATTGGAATTGGCTCATTTCGGCTATCCTTTTTCCCATTCCCGACAATTTTTATGATTCTTTCTCCATTTCTACTTCTTTTATAATGTTTCTCTATATGAAAAATGTATGCAGCATGGAAATGAATTTGAGGGTGTTACACCGTGATCCTTGGCCGGGGCGCGCCTCGACATTGTTAGTCCTTCAAACTTCGCAAATGAGTTCTTCACTAGATAGCGCACGTCCTCCTATGAAACTAGGCCAAGAAATTTGGTATGGTTAGAGAATTTCTAGTTCTTTCCAAGAGAACACTGTCGGACCCTGTTGGCCGCACGGTGACGATGTGGATCGAGGGCTTCCCGATGAGGTTGGCCTCCATTTCTAGCTTCTACACATTCCACTGATGCTCTAGAGCCCAAAAACTGAAGGTTTAGTGGAGAATTGAGCTCGGATGAGGTCGCCGGAACCCTAACGGGTACTTCCACAGTCGCACATCCATTTCTTTGCATCGCCGGCGGCCGGCGACCCCTAAAACAGATTCAGCATGGCGGATAATGGGGGGGGGGGCGGGCGGCAGATCTAGGCCCGGGAGATGGCCAGAAAGCCGGTCCCGGCGACCCTTGCCAGAGAACGCTGCCGCTCGGGTCTGTTGGCGCGAGGAAGGAGAAAGGACTATAGCGTGGGGCCCGCGTGCAGTATTTAAACTTTTCTATGTTTTCAGATTTCAGTTCAAATTTCCAATAGCCACAACTTTGTGTAGGAGTGTACAAAAATTCCCAAATAAATTGCGTTGGATTCCTATCAAGGAGTACTATCCAGGAGTGCATCCCAATATTTATGAAAATCCCTGGATTTAGCTCCTTCATTCATTTAAGGAAAATATTTTAGAATTAGTTCCAGGAGTTCTGTTTATTGAAAAATTCACAATTTTGGGCAGAACCTTCTTATAAATATACTTGAACTCCAGTAAAATTTTCAGAGTCATTGGACCTCGTTTGCTTCGATAAACGTTGAGTCAATATTTTATGTCTTTGAAAAATAGGAAAAATAACAGAAACATTTTCAGCCTTTTACCCACTTTGTAAAATCCATATCTCCATGTAGGAAACTCCAAAGATGATGAAATCAATTCCTATGGACTCAGGACATTGTGTATTTCAAAAAAAATGTCCACTTTTCAGCATAGGAAAGCTTAAGATCTGGGAGGTAAAGGAAGAATAGTTAAAACCACATAATAAGTTGTTGTAATCACATTGAGCAATTTCATGACCACAAATTGTGCACACTGCCTACATACCTTCCCTGAAGCTGTAGTTAAACTTCCAGCTTCATTGGACCCCTGAAACTTGAGCAATCATTCTTTAGGTCTAGGTGTTCATATAAATACTTAATCACATGGTGATTAGTATTATCTTCATTTCACCTAAGAATTTTCTTCTACATTATGATAGATCCAACAACAGAAACCTTTCTGTTGTTTTCCCCTCTTTGTTGTAGTTAACTTGTACAACAACTTTAAAGCATTTTCTAAATTGCTTTTGAAACTATGTGCATTTGCATCTGTCAGAGTGTGAGCGGCGACACTCCTCCCGGCCTGCTCGGAAGCAGACCGCGGGGTTCTTTTTTTCCGGAGGGGGCTTGTCGCCCTTCGTGACCTGTGCTCAAGGGAGCGGATGAACACGAGGATTTACGTGGTTCGGGCCGCTGTAGCGTAATACCCTACGTCCGGATGTGCTTGTTCTATTGCTTGAGTGCCAGCGCTTGTGCGTTGTGTGATCTCGAGTGTGTGGAGTCTGAACCCTTTGCAGGGTGGTTACCTCAGTCCTTTTATAGTTCAAGTCCGGGATGGTTACAATGAGGCTTGGGGCCCGACAGGTGGCCCCAGAGCTTTGAGTTTCCTATACATCATCTAGGGATTCCTGCTCTGAGTAGAGTCATCGGCAGGGGAGTTAAGTCCCTCCGTCCGGCGCACTGGGCGCCCCTAACCGTGTGTCAGGTGATGATGAAGACGTCATCTTGTCGCCGCATCTCCTTGCCCTGCTTGTGCGGCTGCAGGCCGATGGGTGGCACTGCTCCGCTGTCACGCCTTTCCGTCCTGTCTTGTCACCGTTATGGCGAGTGGGCAAGGGACGGAGGCGTGTGCTGTGCGCCATGCTTATGGGGAAGGCGCGAGCCTTGAATGCGAAGCCTGACAGCGCTCTTCCTTCTTGACTTCATCGGCCCACGACTCACGACAGATCGAGAGGTACGTGGCGGCTCTAGAGCCCTTATCGACGGACTTGGTCTCCGGGGACACGTGGCGGCTCTGGACTTCACCTCAGCAGGGAGGCCCGGACGGGAGTCCGGGGCATGTGTCAGCACCAGAGCTGTCCTCAGCGGGGAGGCCCGGACCAAAGTCTGGGGCACGTGTCAGCGCTGGAGCTTCCCTCAGCGGGGAGGCCTGGACCGGAGCCCGGGGCACGTGTCAGCACCGGATCTGTCCTGAGCGGGGAGCCGGCTCGGATCCATGGGACACGTGGCAGCTCCGTACCTTACCTCAGTAGGGAGGCTTAGGCCAGAGCCCGGGAGACGTGCCAGCCCTGGTGCAATCCTCTTCAGGGAGGTGACCCAGAGCTAGGGACAGGTGACAGATCCGGACCACACCTCAGTGGAGTGGCTCAGGTCGGAGCCCAGGGCACGTGGCTTTTGTTGGTGTGCGCCACAGCAGGGAGGCGGGGCCCAGACTGTCTTTTACCCACTACGCGGGGGTACCCGGTTCACAGAGTACCTTTACTGGCCCCCGGACCCATCTCGGGTGAGGCATTGAGCCCGCAGGTGGGGCTCCAATCTCTCCCACGTGGTGGTATTGATCCTGTGCTTCGGAAACTGAAGTGGTGGCGCGATTTTCGCGTTGTAGACGAGTGGATGTACCTGGGAGATGAAAAGGCTGCATGGCCTCGGCACATTGGGCGCATTCAAACGAAGCAGCTGTGTGTCGTTGCGTTTACACCTGATTTGACAGGACACAAAATTGCATTCGAAAGGTTGCCTCGGGGTAATTACTGAAACAGCCCATGAGTCACAGGAATATCGTGCTGCTACCCTCGGGAATCACCGGATGTTCCCTAGGTTTTACTCACCTGCCCTGCTAGTGCCTGACCAATGGACCTGGGTCCTACCTGTCATTGGTGGGGCTGAATGCTAAGGTGACGTACTCGAGGGGTTGCCTCGGTGCACTTACTGCAGCAACCGACTTGGTTGGTCACTGAAATTCCATCTCGCCTCTTTTCTTGGGAACCGCCAGACGTCCCCAAGATGTTACTCACCTGGCCCCCAGTGTCTGACGGGTGGACCTGGGTCCTACCCATGAAATGGACGATGTGAGCATTGAGGCGTTGTGCTCGAGCGGCTGCCTCGGGTCACTTATTACGGCAACCGATGACTTGGCCACACCGCTTTCCTCGGGAACTGCCGGATGTTACCGGAAGGTTATCCCCTCAGCCCCCAATATCTGACGGGTGGTCTTGGATCCTACCCATCATCAGGGGAGGTGGATAACCCGCGGCGTGTAGAGGTGGAGCCCAATCTCTGCGCCTATTGCTTTGCCGTGGGTCATGGTTGTGTATGAAAGGAGGCCTTCCGATGCTGAATGGCACCCTCACTCACCATGTGGCCTCTGCTCTCCTCTTGTGCGCTGGGAATCTCTGCTTCCCACCACTCTCACCCTACAGACGCCCTGTGACTAGTCGCCATCTTCGTCTTCTTTTGCGATATGTTCGTGTGTGTGCGTCCATCGATGAGGTTCTTTGGTACATCCCTCCCCTTGACGGCCCCAGATAGAAGCACATGCCATCCTGACGATGCGCCGGCGGCTGGGTAGGCCATCGGGGGCAGGGTCCTCGACTCGCAGTGAGTCCCTACGCCAGTGTCGTGTGGGACATGTCCTCTAGTCACCTCACCGAAGGAGAAGTTCCTGCCAGTACCAGAGGAAGGTTAAGTCCAGAAGTGATAAAGCCTTCCTCCAGGTACTATTGTGGACAGAGAAATCTGCCATAGATGGCGTTTTGGCTCACATGACACTGGATGTCACTGTTGCCTTGGTCCAGCATGCGTCGCTGCCATCCTCGGTCTTATAGCAGGTGACCGTCTCACTGCGTAGAGATTGGCTCGGGGGACAACCAGGCAGGCCACGGAGCAGGAGATTACTCGACTTGTGGCTGCTGAGTTCCTTAGTTGTCTTGTATCCCCTTGTGTACGCCAGAACTCTGTTATTAATGAAAGCGTCTTTGTTTCAAGTCTTTCATTGTCCTATGTTGTATTTGTAGACATCGGCCCCTTGGCAGCGCAAGTGTCCGGGATGTCTTAGCCAACGTGGGTAGCTCCTTTGCGGATGTCTCGAGCTTGTTCTTCTGGTTCCTTAGCAGCTTAAGGGCCCAGGGTGCTCCGGCAGTGTAGCTACCACCCCTTCCTGATCCTCGGCAGTGTAATGATTTGAAGGAGGTTCAAACCTTGTCCCCGGCTCTCCCTAGGGAAACACATGGCAGCTCCAGCCTTCTCCCCTTGAGGGAAGGCTCCACTAAGAGCCCGGGGCATGTGCTAGCTCTGGGGCTATTCTCAGTGAGAAGGCAGCTCGGAGCTTGAGGACACGTGGTAATTCCAGTCTTCGCCTAGCAGGGAGACTTGTGACCGGAGCCTTAGGGCATGCGTCGGGTACGGAGCTCCAGAGCTCATGACAGCCCCAGGGTTAACCTAGGGGCCTTGTCCACATTACTTACCCATTTGCAGTTGATATGCCCGAAGAAGCTCAAACTGTAAAGGGGATATGCCTATGCCCGCGTCCGTGCTCCGGGGCTTCCCTCAGCTGGATGATGATTCCACGCTAGAAAACGTGTGGCAGCTCCGGGTTCCACCTCAGCGGGGAGGTTCCTGTATGGAGCACAGTGCACGTGTCCACTCCAGAGCTGTCCTCAATCGGGGAGGAGCTTTGGTGTGGTGGGACACACAGCGGCTCCGGACTTCACCTCAGCGGGATGGTTTGGACCGGATCTCGGAGCATGTGTTAGCACCGGAGGCCTCTTCAGCGGGGAGGTGGCTCAGAGCCAGAGGACACGTGTCAGTCTCGGATCTGACTTTAGCGTAGAGGCTTAATCCGGAGTCCGGGCCATGTGCCAGCACCGGAGCTGTCCTCAGCGGGGAGGTGGTTCGGAGCAATGGGACACGTGGCAGCTCCGGACCTCCCATCAGCGGGGAGGCTCAGATCGGAGCCCAGGACGCGCGTCTGCTCCAGAGCTCGGGTGCACGCAGTAACCCCAGAGCTGCTGACCTTTGGGCCAAGGGTATGTGGCTTTGACCATTTACAGTCGATGTGTTTTGAGGAAGCACAAACTGTAAAGGGAGAATGCACAGGGCGAGGCAAAAGTTTCTCAATTTAGGCTCTTCTTCACAGGAGGAAACAGGCCGTAATTAGAAGGCAGCGACCCACTCCAGATGTTGAAAGTGACGGGACTCTCGTTGGACTTTGCTATTGTAAGCGCTGTCCCTGGACACTATGACACCCTTTTTGGAGAAAACAGAACCCTACTACAGTGCTAAACATAGAACTTACGGAGGTGTTCTATGTTCCAAGGATTGGGTAGAGGTACCCCATCCTCTGTGGCTAGGTGCACGCACCCGGGACGGCATACTTGTGTTACTCGAAAGGGGCCTTCCAAGCTGGGGGAGAGTTCGTTCTCCCTTCTCGATTAAGTATCAGCCGCAGCACCAGGTCGCCCACCTCGAGCTGTCTACTCCGCACGATCCACTGCTGATAACGCCGGAGCGCTTGCCGGTATCGGGCGTTTCGGACAGCTGTCTGCCACCTTCGCTCATCGACAAGGTCGATATCTTCATGCCTGAGCTGGTCCTGCGCAGCTTTGTCATACATTCAGACACGGGATGAGCCCATGGTGATTTCTGGGGGAAGGACGGCCTCGGCCCCATACACAAGGAAGAAGGGCATTTCCCCTGTCGAGCGATTGAGGGACGTCCAGCTAGCCCAAAGTGTGCACGGAAGCTCTTCTACCCAATTGGCACCGTGCTTTTTAAGGCCATTGTAGGGGCGTGTTTTGAGTGCCCTAAAAATCTCAGCTTTGGCACTTTCAGCTTGACCATTGCTCTCTGGATGAGCAACGGAAGCATAGAAAACTTGGATGCCGAGGTCATGACAGCAGTCTTGATACACTGCACTAGTGAACTTGGTCCCGTTGTCGGTAATGATTCTGTGCGGGACCCTGAACCGACAAATAATTGACTTGATGAACTTGACTGCTGATTGCTGTTGATGGTTACATCAGGAGTAGCTTCCAGCCACTTGGTGAACTTGTCTATGGCGGCGTAGAGGTAACGGTACCCTCTGACGGATCTGGGGAATGGTCCTAGGATGTCCAGCCCCCACACAGCGAAGAGCTATGAGGACGGGATCATCTGCAGCGTCTGCGCTGGTGTGTGGATATGCTTAGCATGGAACTAGCACGTCTTGCATCTCCTGACCAGGTCGACGGCATCCTGGAGAGCTGTCAGCCAATAAAAGCCATGCCGGAAGGCTTTACCGAAATGCGTGCAGGAACTTGCATGGTTCCCACACTCGCCTCTATAGATCTCTACGAGCAGGTCAAAGACCTCCTCCCTGGTTATGCACCACAATAGGACACCATTAGTGCCACGGCGGTAGAGATCCCCTTCTACTAGCGTGTATCTCTTAGCCAACCGAGCAATCCATTCAGCCGATACACGTTCATCGGGAAGGAAATCGTCTTTCAAGTAGTCCTGGATCTCCGTGATCCATGCATCGGGACCTACTTGAGCACTTGGATATTTAGCGTTGGGTCGCACGGAGCCCCCGGTGACGCTTATGATCCTTGGCGGGCACCATGGTAACATGACCGCCGGGACCGCCAACTTCGAGGTGCTGGTCCTGCCCCCTTCACCTGGTTCGGCTGGCCAGGCGGTAGGTCGCAACAACTTCCTTTCAAAGACCTCCTCAGGTACCAGAGCCCAAGTGGAAGCCTTTGTTGACAGGTGGATGGCTATAGTGTTATTGGAACAGGAAACATGGCACAAGTCCATGGACAAGAAGTCCTTCTCCAACTTCTGTACTTGGAGGAGATAAGCTGCAAGTTGTGGGTCGTCACAGCTACACTCTCCCTTGACTTTCTTGATGATCAGCTGAGAATCACCTTTGACCAACAACTGCTGGACACCGAGGGATAGCGTGGTTTTCAACCCGAAGATGACAGCCTCATACTCCGCCATGTTGTTGGTCGCCTTTAAGTCAAGTCATACCATGTACTTGAACTGCTCTCCGGTTGGTGTAATGAGCAGAACCCCCACTCCGGCACCCTGCTTCCGCAAGGAGCGGTCGAAGTAAAGAGTCCAGTAGGGCCCAGTGAAGACCGAAGCTCTTGGCTCTGGTTCACCGATGTGCTGGCCCCCTGGCTGGCATGGTGGTGCACTACAGGAAACAGGGCAACATACGACAGCCAGTATAACATACGACGGCTAGCTGTCGTATATAAACTTACATACGATGGTCAGCCGAAGCTGTCGTATATAAGTATATGGCTGTCGTATATAGCTCTTATATACGACAGCCAACCCTAGGCTGTCGTATATAGCTGTTATATACGACAGCCAACCCTAGGCTGTCGTATATAGCAGTTATATACGACAGCCACACCGAGGCTGTCGTAAATAAGCCTTATTTACGACGGCCCATGTTGTGGCCGTCATAAATAAGGCTTATATACCCGCGGGGGCTCGGGTCGGCGCGGGCATTCACGCCCGCGCCGACCCGAGCCCGAGCCTCCCGCCGCCGCCTGCCCGCCGCCGGAGCCCGAGCCTCCCGCCGCCGCCCGCCCGCCGCCGCCGGTCGCCGCCCGCCCGCGCCCGGCCGCCGCCCGCCCGCCGCCGCCCCAACCGCCCCCCCCCCCCCCGGCCGCCACCCCGGCCTGCCACCCGGCCGCCGCCCGCCAGGCGCCGCCCGGCCACCCCCCCGGCCACCCCCCGGCCGCCCCAGCGGCCGCAGCCCCGGCCACCCCCGCCAGCCGGCGCCCCAGCGGCCGAAGCCCCGGCCGCCGCCCCCCCGCCCGCCAGCTGGCGCCCCGGCCGCCACCCCGCCGCCAGCCGGCGCCCCGGCCGCCCACGACAGCCGGTGCCCCGGCCGCCACCCCGCCCGACAGGTGGATAATTTCTTAGCTTTAGATGAATTGATATGCTTAGGTTTAATTATTACCCATGTTTTTTTGAATTGCTAGCTAGGTGTTTTTTTAATTGCTTAGAATTGATAAGTTTGTTAACTACGGTAATTATGTTTGTTTAGATGATTTGTTAATTGCTTAGATGATTAATGCATATGAGTTAATAGTTTAATTGTATATTGTTTCGATTGTTTGAGTGTTTAAAAGTACTATATGTACATAAATGGGCTTAGGGCCCGATACGACCCATTTAGTGGTAACGTATACGTCTACAAAAGGACGATGTGAACAACCTAGGCCGCCTCGCCCTCCCCCCCTCCCCCCCCCCCCCCCCCGCGGTGTTCGGCCTCCGATCCCCCATCCCCCTCACCCCCTGCGGCTTAGCCAACGCTCGGCCGTCGCCCGCCCGCCGCCGCCCCAGGCCGCCGCCCCGGCCGCCCCCGCAAGCCGGCGCCCCGGCCTGCCACCCGGCCGCCGCCCGGCCGCCTCAGCGGCCGCAGCCCCGGCCGCCGCCCCTGCCGCCCCCCGCCCGCCAGCCGGCGCCCCGGCCGCCACCCGCCGCCCGCCCGCCGCCCCGGCCGCCCCCGACAGCCGGCGCCCCGGCCGCCACCCGCCCGACAGGTGGATAATTTCTTAGCTTTAGATGAATTGATATGCTTAGGTTTAATTATTGCCCATATTTATTTGAATTTCTAGCTAGGTGTTTTTTAATTGCTTAGAATTGATAAGTTTGTTAACTACGGCAATTATGTTTGTTTAGATGAGTTGTTAATTGCTTAGATGATTAATGCATATGAGTTAATAGTTTAATTGATTATTGTTTCGATTGTTTGAGTGTTTAAAAGTACTATATGTACATAAATGGGCTTAGGGCCCGATACAACCCATTTAGTGGTAACGTATACGTCTACAAAAGCACGATGTGAACAACCTAGGCCGCCTCGCCCTACCCTCCCCCTCCCCCCCCCACGGCGTTTGGCCTCCGATCCCCCATCCCCCCCCCGCCCCCCGCGGCTTAGCCAGCGCTCGGCCGTCGCCCGCCCGCCGCCACCCCGGCCGCCCCCCCCCCCCCCGGCTGCCGCCCCGGCCTCCTCCGCCGCGGGACTGTCGATCTGCCGGCACTCGTCGACCTCCATTGACCGGCTGTCGCGGATCTGCCGGTGCTCAACCTCATACGAACGCAAGATCCTGTGCGCGGGCGCCGCCGCCGCCTCCCTTGTGTGCAAGCGCCGCCGCCGTATTCACCTTCCTTACGCCGGGATCTAAGGCGATGGGACGCCTTACGATCCCCAGGCGTCTTACCGCTTAAGCGATGCCTTAACAACTATGGTTATTTACTTCTCTCTATTGTTCTTTCCTCTCTCTCTTTGAAATCACTCAAAAATGAAAGATTGACGTAAACCTTTACAATATGCGTCACCCGTTTCGAACCAGCCCGTCTCACACGTGTTACGCATGTGAGGCGTGTAGGTTCGGAATTGTCCCTTTTTGGACAGCCTAGGAGTGACCGAGAGGGCGTGCTTATAATGAGACGCGGGGTTTAGATTTGGACGTAGTTTCGACAGCGTCACCCTAATGTTCTCCGCTGCTCCATTTTTGGACGTGCAGTTGGAGAACAGCGGGGTTATGCTGCCGAAATTTTGTCTGAATCTAGACCTCGTGTCTTGTTATAAGCATGTTCGTCTCGGTCACTCTTGGGTGGGTTTAGGACCTATCCTTTCCAATAGATATAGGTTCGTAATATAAATAAATAATAAACTAACTATAAATTCTTTGACTTAAAACTGCAGAGTTAAACATGAGTGAAGACCGTAGTTGGATGTATACCGGTTGGAACAAGGCAACTGGTCACTCAGATGAGTGGTATGCCGGGACAGACGACTTTATTGATCGAGTGTTCTCGTTGTCTACGACTGATAAAGTTCGTTGTCCATGTGCGAAATGCCGGAATACTAAGTTTTTGGACAAAACGACATTGTCATTACACTTGTGCAAAAACGGTTACATGCCATATTATGAGGTCTGGAGTTTCCACGGTGAGTCTGCTCCTCGAGCCGTTCATGTAGATGATGATGATTGTCCGGGTGTTGACAGGATCGATGAGATGTTACAAGATATACAAACGGAGGATCCGCCCATAAATGAGGCAGACACATTCTTTAATCTCTTGAAAGCTTGTGAAGAGGTGTTGCATGATCATACTGAAATGACTCTTCTTACTTTCATGACCAGATTTATGGCAATCAAATCTAAGTATTTCTTCTCTAATAATTGCTACAATGATATGATGAAACTTATCAGCGATGCTCTTCCACAACCTCATAAACTGCCCAAAGATATGTATCACTCAAAGAAATTACTATCTAGACTGGGTATGAAATATGAAAAAATTGACGTGTGTCCAGATAACTGCATGCTATTTTGGAAAGAGCATGACAAAGAGAAGAATTGTTTAAAGTGTGGAAAATCGAGGTTTGTCGAAGTTGTCAATGACGATGGTGATAAAGTAATGACAGAAGTTGCACATAAGCAATTGCGTTACTTGCCTGTGACACCTCGGTTGAAGCGGCTGTTTCTTTCTAAAAGATCTGCCAGACACATGAGGTAGCACAAAGAAGGTGTGCGTGAGAACAAAGATTTGTTGACTCATCCGTCGGACGGTGATGCATGGAAGTCTTTGGACTCTTTTGATCCTTCTTTTGCTAGTGATGAGAGAAATGTTCGCATCGGGTTAGCGACGGATGGTTTTTCACCTTTCAGTACAAATGCCACACCATACTCCTGTTGGCCCGTCTTTGTTATTCCGTACAACCTACCACCTTCTCTATGTATGAAGTACGAGTTTATGTTTCTTAGCCTCATTATACCAGGACCAGATCATCCGGGATCACGTATCAATGTGATGTTGAAACCATTGATTGAAGAATTGAAAATGTTGTGGATTGGAGTTGAAGCGTATGACTGTTACAAGAAGCAGAAATTCAACCTTCGAGCTGCTTATTTGAGGTCTGTCCATGATTTCCCTGCGTACGGCATGTTTTCTGGATGGAGCACACATGGTCGTTTGTCGTGTCCCATATGTGCGTCTGACACAGAGTGTTTTCGACTTACATACGGTGGCAAGATAAGCTACTTTGATTGTCATAGGCGTTGGCTTCCTCGAAACCACCCATTCAGGCAACAGAGGAATGTCTTCAGAAAAGATACTGTTGTCACTAAGGAACCACCTAAACGCCTAAGCGGGTGTGAAGTATCCGATGTGTTGGACTCACTAGTCCCTGATGAAGCTCGCCCTGGATTCTTTGTAGGTTACGGAAATGTTCACAACTGGACTCATGTATGTGGAGTTTGGTAGCTACCATATGTGAAGTCATTGATACTGATGCATAATATTGATGTAATGCATCAGGAGCGTAACATGGCCGAATGTATCATAAGCACGTGCATGGATATCACGGGCAAAATGAAAGACAACTTAAAGGCTCGAAAGGATTTGGCCGAGATTTGTAATCGACCTACTCTTGAGCTCTCTGAAAGCGGTGGTAAGCCACGTGCTTCTTTCGTGCTTTGACCTAATGAAAAGAAACAAGTTATGGAATGGTTGAAAACTTTGAAATTCCCAGATGGTTATGCTGCTAGTCTGAGACGAGCCGTGAATGTTAAAACGGGAAAGCTCACTGGGTTGAAGAGTCATGACTATCATATAATAATGGAAAGACTCTTACCTGTTATGTTTCGGGGATACCTGGATGATGCGGTGTGGAAGGTGTTAGCTGAGCTATCATTATTCTATAGGCAGTTATGTGCTAAAGAAATAACGAAAGACATGATGGAGAAGTTAGAGAAGGAGATACCTGTACTTTTATGTAAGATGGAAAAAATATTTCCTCCTGGTTTCTTCAATCCAATGCAGCATCTTCTTATACATCTTCCATTCGAAGCAAAAGTTGGTGGTCTTGTGCAATATAGATGGATGTACCATATTGAAAGAGCTTTGAGATATTTGAAAACTATGGTTGGCGACAGAGCAAGGGTTGAAGGGTGCATTGCTGAAGCATTTACTCGAAAGGAAGTAGGTTACTTTTCTAGTTTCTACTTTGCAGAGGAAAACAATGTCAATACTTCGGCAATGCGATACAATGTAGATGACGAACCACCAGTTAGTGATCTCTCTATTTTTGAATCGAGGAGAACTACTGTTGGCAGCAGCACATCATACGATTTTACTGAAGGAGAAAGGACTGCTGCTTTACTCTACATGTATCCTAATATCGATGTCATGGATAAATATTTCGAGTAAGTGTTTCTCTTACATTTATGATGATTATTGTATTTACCAATACATGTATGCTAATGTCGATGGCATGTGTTTTGTATGTACAGTGAGTTCCACAACCAAAACTGGAAACATAAGCATCAACCAACGAGAAAGCAAGTAGAAACGATGTGACGGGCTGGAATTAATGGAGGGCCAAATTTCTTATCCTGATTTCGAGCTTATGTATTAGCGAACACAGACATCCATCAAGATTTACGACAACTATCTTATGGATTAGTGAAAGTTAGAAGCTATGGTCGATATGACGTAAATGGCTTCCGATTCCGTACAACTCAATTCGAAACTCTTCGTCCTCTCGCAGCAACATCAAATTGCGGAGTTGTGACGAGAGCAATCGACTCACAAGGGAAAGAAACCAATTACTATGGAATCATTAACAAAATTCTGAAATTTACTTTCGCTGGCAATAAAGAACTTCGAGTGGTATTCTTTGATTGTGATTGGTTTGATAACAATCATGGAACTCGAGAAAATCAATTTGGCATGGTGGAAGTGAATCACAACGAACGCTTACGAGGTTTAGATACATACGTTCTTGCACATCAAGTGGAACAAGTGTATTATCTACCTTATCCATGTAAGAAGCTTAGCACTTGGTGGGTGGTATATAAAGTGAATCCTCGTAAGCGCTTGTATACTCCTGGAGATGATGGTTATCATGATAGTCGAGACATTGAAGAAGTTTACCAAGACGAAGAGTTGCCAGACTCTTTTATCGTCGAGTCTGGTGCAGGACTCGATAACTTAGTAGGAGACGTTGCAGATGTTGAGACATCTACAATGTGAAAGCGGAAACGTAAACAGCTCAAGACGACAGACCGCGATGTTGATGATCATGATGTTGATGAATTTTGAAACTGATTACGAGTAATATTCTTTTAAATGAAAGTGACATTAATTATTGCTTACATTACTTTTGAAACTGATTAGGAGTAATTACTTTTTAAACTGATTAGGATGTCGTCAAGCAAGGGTTCAAAGGGTTCAAAGGGGAAGAAGGCGCCGAGTGTGAGGGGTTTCCTCCCCTCGCAGGAGAGGGACGACTACTTCTACGGTTCCACTTACAGCGGGAGCAGACGCACTCAGCTGTTAAGTGCGTGTCCAGAGTTGCGGGACAGGGTTGTCAGTTTGCAGCGTACAGAGGTAAATTTTTCTACAATGCACAAAATTATTAAAATCACTTTTTCAATTTAGCTTACTTACTTTACCATTGTAGTCTGATTCGGACTATGAGTCCGAGGCCAGAGCGGCACCTCAGGAGACGGGTACGCAGCGCAGCATGCCCTCGGGCAGCGAGCCCTCTAGTAGCCAGCCCTCCGGCAGCCACCCCCAGGGTAGTCTGCCCAGCGAGCCCGAGGGCACCCAGCCTGAGGACACGTCCGGTGACCAGCCTTCTGGGTCACCAGACGTGGTGCCGCAGCGGAGGAGACGCACGAGGAGGAGTAACTTTGTTGGTCCTCCACCTATTCCTAGAGAGCCGGTAATTATTCGTCCGGTTGGAGACAGGTAACACATTACTAAAGTATTCATTTCTATTTGTTCTCAAAGACTATGATCTTACTTAATGACTTAACAAACAACTTTTTAGTTCTTGGGAGGACCTCTCGTACGACGGGCAGAAACACCATAGGACGGTGAACGGTTGCATCGGGAACTTAGTGCGTCTGCACTACCCCGGTGCGATTGATGGACGTGCAGCTACGTCGTGGGACGACTACGCGCGCGTTCCTCACCCGGAGAACGACAACCTACAGGGAGTCGTGTGGGCAGATTTTTGGGTAAGTAACTTTCATAAATATTTGAAGTTTCAATTCTTTATGTTCCTTCAAAAATTAACGTGTGTACATGTCGAACTGTGTTGGCTTCCTACAGCTTGGGTACCGCCTTGAGGACCCAGCTGAGCAGATGGATCCCGCCCGCTCCGTGTTCGAAGTAAACGCTCGGAAGCTTGTTATGCAAATGCTTTCGAACGCTCGGAGTCAAGTAGTTAACGACTACTTAAAGCTCCACGACCACGAGGTTGGGTCGTTCAGAGACGCCTCCGACACGTACTTGATGGAGGAGCAATACGTAGAGGTAGGTTGCGTAATCTTTAAATTGTTCATATTAATATTGCTAAGTAACACCTAATGAACTACGCATGTGTGCAGGTTAGTGTCCCTTGGTTACAGGGATGAACTGAAGATTACCGAGCCCTTTGCAGGTATTGGGCTAGCGATGAGTTCATCACTAAGTCCAAGAAGGCTCGAGATGCCAGAGGGAGCTCAGGGAAGCACGGTATGGGCGTCCAAGGTTTTGTGCGAATGGCTAAACGGATGGTAAGTTTCTTGGTAGTTTTTATTATATTCATAATGTACAATTGTTCATACTAACATATGTTCACAGGAAAAGGAGACCGGCGTGCGACCGAGTGCTACTGCGGTCTATAGGAGAGGTCACGCTGACCCTTCTCAGCCGGAGAAGTGTAGTCAGTACGCAGCGGAGCGCCTGGTAAGTTTCATGACCTCTGAAATTATTTGACACTATATATGTTGTTGAATTTACACAATTTCATTGTTTTTTCAGACTAGGTATGGGCAAGAGGCTGTGAGGATACACGGCGAAGGGTTCGACTGGGAAAACTCCCCGAACATCGACCCTCAAGCCGCGTATGCAAGCGGAGGTGGAAAAGCACACGGAAGGTGAATTCATTTACTTTCATTGTTTTCAATTCAAGATTATTTAATTTTACCTTGAATTGATTCATTTTTTTAGGCTTGCCATATTCTCTGGAGTCGTCAACTCTAGTGAGGCACGACCTGCGAGAGGCAGCTCCTCGCAGTCTTCGGCTGCAGGCTCCTCCAGCCGCCGTGTCACCGAGAGAGATCTCGAAGTCCTGGCGCTTCGGGAGAGCTTGGCTCGGCAGGAGGAGGACTTGGCGAGAGAGCGAGAGAACAACAGGGCTGCCATGGCGTACCATGCGTCCTATATGGCACAAATGCAAGCGGCAATGGAAGTAAGAAACATACAATTATAGTTTAATTACATTGCATTTCAATTAGTTTTGTAAATTGTAATGTTTGAAATGGCAGGCGCTAGCTCGACAGCAAGGGCAGCAAATGCAGATACCGTTGTGGCAGCCACCTCCGTTCGTGCTGGAGCCGTCGCCACCACAGGAGCAGTTTCCTAGAGTACAAATATAAAAAGAAAGTTACATTAAGTGGAAGCCCCAACCGCTAAGAATACTAATGAAACTAGAAAAACAATTGTAAACTTGTACATGTCACTTTGTTTCGCAGGGATCAGGGACGGAGGCTCAGACTCCATCGCCACAGCTAAGGGCGCAAGGTTCGCCGCGGCAGGATGACTTCTTCGCTCCCGGAGGTAGTGGAGGGGCTAGTAATCAATAGATTTGTGATTTTGTTTTCATTTGTGTCAGACTTTGTGATTGTCGATGTGTACTATTGCACTTTGTTGTGAATTTATATATCAAACTGTTTTTTGTTGTCTTTGTATGTGTAGCTGGCCATTGAGCCAGGTTAGCCGTTTTCTATTTTTTAAAAAAAAATGGAAAAGCTTATATACGACGGCCTGTATAATTTATATACAACGGCTGCTATACAGGGCCGTCGTATATAAGCCTAAATTATATACGACGGCGGGCCCTGGCTGTCGTATATAAGGTCTTATATACGACAGCCAGAGCCCAGCGGCTGTCGTATATAAGACCTTATATACGACAGCCAGGGACCAGCCGTCGTATATAAAGGCCCTGGTCCACTGGGCCAAGTCCACGAAACCGGCCGTTGTATATAAGCGGCCGTCGTATATATACTGTTATATACGACGGACCGTCGTATATAACTATATATACGACAAATTATATACGACGGCCGCAAACCGTCGTATATAAACAACTGCCGTCGTATATAAACTATATACGACGGCTTCGGCTTTATATACGACGGTTTTAGCCGTCGTATGTTGACAGGAATCCTGTAGTGGTGGAGTCTACTCTGCAACAAAGTCAGCTAATGCCTGGCTTTTCACCGCATGGCGCGGTAAGAAGTCCAGCTCATATTCCGCCAATTCTGCAGCCAATTTAGATATGTTTCCAGTAGAGTTGGGGCAGTGGAGGACGGTTCTCAGTGGGTACGAGGTAACCACCAAGATCTTGGGAACTTGGGAATAACGGCGCAGCTTCCTTGACGCAACGAGGAGTGCATAGAGCAGTTTGTGCACCTCAAAATATCTTGTCTTGGCGTCATGGAGGACCTCACTGATGATGTAGACCGGACGCTGGATGGTTCGGACCCTCCCGGAGGGGGTCCGAAGCGTTGTCTAATATAGGTCCGGGACTCGAGGGCCTCTGGCCCCCAGGCCTGGTACTGCACTCTGAGAGCTCGGACCCAGGTGCACGCCTGTTGCCGAGTCCAGGTGGCTGGGACCCGACTGGTTTATCTTGGAGTGGACCGGGACTCGGGGACCCCTGGCCCCCTGGTCAGAGACTGCATTCTGGGAGCTCGGACCCAGACGCATGACGGTTGCGAGGTCTAGATGGCTGGGATTTGGCTAGATCTCCATGGGGAGGTATGGGACCCAAGGCCCGCAGGCCCTCGGGTCCGGGACTGCATTCCGGGAGCTTGGATCCGAATATGCATTGATCACCAGGTCTGCCTGTTTGGTGCCTGAATACTTCCCCTTCCCAGGGACTTCCTGCGGAGCCAGGGCCCAGAGGCTTCAGACTGACGCTGTCAGGAACCTCCACTGGGACTTGAGATCGATGGAGCTCTGGTCGCTCTGCGACCAAGTGAGACAGTCCGAAATCCGTACGTCTAGGATCTCAGATGGTGGTGCCACTCGATGCGGCACCCGACAGCACACATCATAAGGAAAACCTGGTATTACATTGAAAATGAACTGAATATGTACACAAATTAGTACACACCTTCAGTTTACATCTAATTACAGAGTGTATTATAACGGAAGATAATTTATAAAACTCACGTCCACCTAACTAGCAAAAGTTGGTTGTCCGGCCCTACGGACAACCCACACTAGCTGCACTCAGCATCAACGCGGCGTGTACGGCTCCCACTCAGCCGTAGTCCCCAACGGAGGGTAGCCCTCGCCGATGGACTCGTACTCCGAGTCCTTGGGGTACTCCTCACCTGCAAAACTCATAGCAGCAACCGTGAGCACGATGGCTCAGCAAGGCTTAACCGACTCACCTACACAGGAAACTCTACATGCAGGTCATACGAAGATAGGATGGTAAATTGCAGCAAACAGACACGCCTACAAGTTCATCCTTAGTTCATCTTTTAGCCATAAATTAACGGTTCAGGAATCTGAAATTTAGTGAGCAATATTTGGTGGCACACATGTAGCAATACAAGTTATTCATAACAGCAATATTGAATCACCTCATTCCATATGTTAACCTACATCATGACTCAGTGATTAAGTGGTACTCATCACCACGAGGGATGTCGAATCGACTTGATATACACCTGCAGGGATACCAGAAGAGCACGTCACGTACGCCCACCTGTGGAGTTGCACATCACGCTCACTCGATGTCGTACGAGACAACCTTTCACCAAACAGCCCAAACGTCGAACCGGTCGCACCCAAACAGACAGGAGGTTCCCTACACGGAGCATATCTCTATGCCTGTTAGAGGATTTCCACCTTGCTGCCATCGACCTACACCTATAAATCGGTGCGTTATGCCTCGACGCGCGGAGGTATAGGTTACATCAGTTTATCGGGGCCCATATATCCGATATGCCTTCGGTATATCCAAACTTGATTCGCATGGGTCGCACACGGATTGGTCCTCAATCAACACGGACAGGGATATGCCCACAATACTTCCTCTTGCTGCATCCTAGCGCCTGCCTAGTCTCATTTTGTTCATTCTAAAGTTGTCTCACATCTTGTACCAATCCCCAGTGTCTCGACCCTATACAGGCGAGTAGATTCCAACTACTCGACTTGTACCGAAGTCTATAACCATTTAGCACAGCATTAACTACTCGAGGACTTAGACACTACCCTAACTCTTTTTGGAACAATCTGGTCATGCATTTGGGGATTCATCCATCCTACACCTAATGCACACATACGTCACGCTATATAAAGCAAAACTTTATAAAACATGTTAAATGCAAACCGAGGCTTGCCTTGTTACTGCTGGTCAGGTGTTAGTGTTTCCTCCAGAAGTAGGAAGTCCAGAATCTCCGGGTTCTCCTCGCCTTCAGCGACTATACATGAGCAAATTAACATATATGTCAATTTAAATGCAATGTGTTGAAGTTTGTATGTAAAGACTGTAACTCTAGCTAGACATCCCATTTGGTTCTGAAATTTTTATTGTGGCTTGGTGAGAACCTACTTAGAGACTTGAACAAATTTCATTTAAAACAAAGCTAATTTGAGCTCTGCACAAATAAAAGCCTAAATGGTCATTAATAGAGCTTCTATGGATTTCCAGGGATTTTCATGGATCAAACCATTGCTTTATGGAAACTACATTTTCAGATGGTTCTAACGGAGTTGGTTTCATGTCATTTGAAGAATCCTAGAGAAAGTTATGCCCTAAACAAGATTTGAGAAATCTGAAAAATGTTTCTGTACATTTTTCTATTTTCTCAGGGCAGTTCACTTAATCACACATTAGGGGGACTAAATAAACTTGGATGGATCTGAAATTTTTTCTGTGAATCAAGGATTTTCAAATGAACATCTTAGCAACAAAATTTTAGAATTTTCCGTAAAACAATTCTCCAGATAAAATTCCCAACAGTTTAAATTTTAGGGAATTAATTATGGAAAAAAATAAGTTTCATGAGCTGAAACTTGTTTTTCTGGATAGTACTAGCAGAGCTGAATATAAAAAAATTTGTTTCACTACATTTGGACAATTCTACACAATGTTATGAATTTCTAAAATTTGTGCTGATTCCTAAATTATTTTCCTAAAGGAAATCTCTTCCCGCGCCTTAACAGAGACTGACACGTGGGGCCCGCGCCCTTCGTCTACCTCGCGATGCCGGAGCTCCGGCGAGGTCGGCGTTCCCGGCGACCTAGCTCGCCAGCGACGGTGAAACTCGCCGGCCCCACGTAACTTTGGACGCTAAACACACTGGACACCTTGCTGCCACCGGCTAACCGCCGTAGCTCACCTGCGACGAGCGCTATTCCACTGTGCCCGTTCGGCAACGTGTTCCCGTCATTCCGGCCACCCCCTTCGCACGCTAATTGTGTCACCATGTCCAGGGCAGCCGCGGGAAGCTCGACATGACCTCGGTTGGGACCACAAACAACCGGCAAACCAGACCTTACCAGCGACCCCCTCTTCTGCTGTGCTGTTCCTCAGTGAACCTAGGGTTCCGGTGGTGGTTTCTTTCCGGTTTTGATCGAGGAGGGGCGCAAGAACCTCTAGATGCGATTTCTACACTATGTTTGACCTCTAACGTGATGATCCTCCCGAATTTCTCCTAAACCTAATCGGGTCCCGAAATGAGCTCCCGACCCTAAACTGGGAATTTTTTTGCGTATGAAGGACGAACCTAGGAACGGTTTGCGTGGTGAGATCGAGGGCAAGCTATCACACAGCTTTGCTATGGATGTCGAGATTGGAGAATGATTGTAGCTCGGGTTGCACGGGATCAGGAGCTGGGCGGCTCAGCGGTGGTTTGAGGATATGACCGAAAAAGGAAAACTCGCCGGCCGACCCCGTCCCTTTTATAGCCAACCGAGGTCAGTGGAGGGTGCAACACCTGTTGAGCCACCTCCCACGCCGAAGCAGGTGCTGGCCGATGCCGCTCGGTGGTCTTCGACGTGAAATCTCGGCGCCTCCTCCCACTGAGCGCGTGATACACCTAGTAAACTCAGCTCAGTCGGTTTGGGACCCTGTGTGTCTGACAGGAGGGCCCCACAGCTGCAAAATTGTCCTCAAAAATTGAATTCCTACTGCTCTTAAATAATGTGACCCCCTTGTCCCAGGTAATTTGATCAAACCACATTTTTGGGTCTCTGAATTTGAATGATTCAAATTGAGATTGGGTTTGAAGGAATTTGAGCATATGTGAGGTGTGGGGGAACACCCGCCGTCGAACGACGGACGCCCCGCCAGGACCTCGTCGGGTGGTACCGTGATATGCGGCACCCAACAGCACACGGTTCGAGGAAACACATCACATTACATAAATCATTTGTGGAAGCGTACAAAAGTATTTTTACAAATATTTATATCAAAATAAGCTACAACGGAAGACTATAACTCTCACGACTCATTTCTAATTTGGTAACAAAGAAACAGTCCAGCCCGTGGACGTTTCTTACTAGCAACACGAAGATAAACCGCAGCGGCGAGAGTGCTCTTAAGTAATCACTCGGAGGTTTCCAAGTCTCATCGCATCCCTTCTCATAAGCATGAAGTCAATCCTGCAAAACAACTCGGATAGCATGCGTGAGCATAACGCTCAGCATGTCTTAACCGACAACCTAGTCATGGAACTCTACATGCAGGGCTGAGTAAGATAGGAAAGGACTTTGCAACAAAGACACGCCTATAAGTTGATCCTTACTTTCAGTTTTATAGCATCAGATTCATATGCCTTAGGCAGCCCTCACATCAGAAGTCCACAATCAAACAAGAAACGCTTTCCTCCGATGTGGAGATGCCCAAAGTGGAATATAAACTTAATTAGCTATATAACTACAGCATACAAGGTTTCAAGACATTAATAGTTCAATACAGCATATTCAGTTGGCTTATTTCACTTCTTACTACGTCACAGCACAGTGAACAAGCGGGTACTCAAATAACCGTGAGGGACCGTGATTGCAATCAAGGCACACCCGGATAACACGTCGCATACACCCACTTTCAGAAGCGTGATTCCACAGCCCTTCCTACTCTGTTGTTTGCAACAACCTTTCAAAGGCAACCCAAATGCCGAACCGGTCCATCCGTAACGGGCAGGAGGTCTCCGCGTGGAGCGTGACTGTGCCCACCGGCAGATTTACACATTGCTACCCTCTACCCACTCCTATTTACTGTTGGGTAAGCCTCGGCACCCAGGTTAACCAATTACATCGGTTTCCTGGTTCCCATATGCCAGTATGCATCAGGTACTGTTCGATACTTGTCCAGCAGGGCCGCACACGGACGGTCCTCAACCGACACCAACAGGGCTATGCACGTGAGACCTCTTCTCACTGCCTCCTATCCCCCCTGCTGGGTCTCATTTTCACAACTTAAGCCATTTTCTACCTCTTCTCATACCGTGTGATAAGTACTATCTCGCGAGTAGCTTCCAACCACTCGACTTCTATCGAGATCCTAAACATTAGCATGGCATTCTCTACTCGTCGAGTTTGTACGCTACCCAACCCTTTATAGGATTTAAAAAAAAATCTATGCAAGTGGGGTTTCAATCACCCTAACTCTAATGCACGCATTCACCCTAGACATAAGTGATACAAATAAAAAGCTTTATAAAAGGTACTTAAGTGCTAATCGGGGCTTGCCTGTTTTGCAGGGTAGTCGTATATAAGCAGTTAGTTATCCCTTCTGATCAACCCTTGATTTTCCGGAGTCTGATCTACTTCAATGAATCGCTCCTTCGAATCCCCTTCGTTGTGATTCCTATTGAATTGCATATGCACAAGTTTTATAGAATGCAATGGAAAGAATTATAGAATGGATTTTCTTAGGAACATAGGTTGTGTGGAAAAGAAAATAATGTCTTGGTTTTCCTCTGTTGTGCAAAGAAACAAGAATGACTCACTTGGTCCTAGTGTTTTAGCTATATACTAACTTTCCTAATGACTATAACAGATGAGCTGAAAAGATTTGAATGCATCTGAAGAACAAGAACTTCAATGGCTTCAAAACTTTTACAGCAGGTTACTACCTAGGGATTTAGCTTGCCAAATTGCAGCTAATGTGGAGTACAAATGTGTTCTCCATAATTCCCATAATGCTCTTATGTATTTTTCCCACATACATAAGCATGGAGAACAAGAACAGGGAGATCTAAGGCTCAACTTGAGCTGAAAATTTACATGTGATTTTCTGGTCACATGAAAGTAATTTGATCCAAAATTTGGACCTTTTACTTGAGTAGTTCCTCCAGAATGATTCCTTAAGCATTTCTATTCAAAAGAATTAATTCTGAAGTAATGTGCATTTTCATGCCCAATTAAGTGAACTACAATATCAAGTATGTCTCAGAGAGCTTGCCTAAATTCTCTTATCATTTTTGGAGCTATGGATTGCCCATAATAGATTTTTATAATTGGGAAACATTTTCTGAAAATGTTTCTGGACTCTGATGAATACAGCAGATTGTATTTAGCAAATTCCTATTTAAATGATCTTCAAATGGGCTGAAAATTTGCTGGAAGGTCAACAATATGTTAAAGAATATTCTGGCAAAATTTGAGGATTTTTGGATAAACCAAACTCCCTCAATAATTATTTTTCAGAAAATATTCAAAGCATTTTCCAGAATTATCTATTGACTTTCATACAAATCTGAGTTCATATTTGGATAGATCCCTGAGGAATGAATCTAACCCAATTGGAATCACTCAATTTGGAGGTTTTTACAAAGAGATATGATTTTCCAAAGTTGTGGCAAACTCTGGAATTATTTTCCCTACTGAAATTTGACTGGGCCCGCTGTTTAAATCCCAGCCAATAAGAACTGGGCCACACTGGGCCACGGCATTTTGGCGCGCAGCCACAGCAGATCACTGAGCCACAACAGATCCTTGGTTTAAAATTTTTAGCCACTGTCTCGTTGGGGCCCTCGCTCCTTCTTCTTCCTCCGGCTGCTTTTCCCGCGCCCGCGCTGCCCCTCGCCGGCCCGACGCCGGAGCTCGCCGGCTCACCGTTTCCGGCCACTGCCCGAGCTGAAACTTGCCGCCAGGAAGTTATCGACGTCAAGGAACACGGTGGTAGGACGTTCTAGGGCTGCCGGTGACCGTAAGATAGCCAGCGACGTGTGGCGGCCTCGGTTGCCCTTCGGCGCCGTCGGCCGTGGGTTCTAGCCTGCCAAACACTCAACCAATGAGCTCTACAGAATCATTGGATGATCGCAAGGCTCGACATGTCCCCCAAATGGATCTGGAATAGCCGTAAGCTGGTCGTCACCATGCGCCCGATTGGGTCCGCCGTGATCACACTCGGTAGAGCTCAAAATCCGTTGTTCCCAGTCAGTTTCATGCCACTGATGCTAAAGACAATATGATCGCCGGCTAGTCCAGCTCCCACGTGCAATGTTTGACGCGCTAAGAATGAATAGAAGTGGATAATTTTGGATTCCCGTACCGGATGCTCAGGTTGAAGCCGTCGGAGCCAAATCCCGAAATTCACCGTCAATAGCTCATGGCATGGCTGGAGCTTTGGGTGAGAGCAGCACAGTGGCCATGCGCTCCCATTGCCACCCTCGCTTGGCTGTGATAACTGCTGTGGCGAGCTGCCCATGTGCAACCGATCACCGTTTCAAGTTAGGTCGCCGCGGAGGGGTTGTTCGAGTGCTCGGGAACACAAGAACTCGCTCACTTTTGGGCCAGGGAAGTGAGCAACGAGTGCGCCGTGCTGTTTTGCAGCTCAGAGGAGAGTTGGCGGGAGCTTTTCCGGGCTTCTCAGTGGCTCCCGAGGCACGGCGGTGAGGGGAGGCGCTGTGGTTGCATTCTCTCGTGAGGAGGAGAAGCAAAGGCCGGTTTGCTCGGACTGAGGGAGTGGATCAGCCCAAACTTTGGAAATTCATAACTTTGTGTAGGAAGCTCCAAATTCAGTGAACCAAATTTTTCTGAACTCATAATTTTGGGTACTTTCCATCAATACCAATTTCAGCTCATGAAACTTAATAATTTTCCAGAATTAAATCCCTAAAATTTAAAATGTTGGGAATTTTATCTGGAGAATTACTTCATGCAAAATTCTGAGATTTGGCTGAGAGGTTCATAGGAAAATCCTTGAGTCATGGTAAAATATTCAGACTCATCCAAGTTCATTTAGTCCCCCTAATGGGGTGATTAAGAGGACTGCCCTGAGAAAATAGAAAAATGAACAGAAACATTTTTCAGATTTTCTCAAAAACTTGTTTAGGGCATAACTTCCTCTAGGATTCTCCAAATTACATGAAACCAATTCCATTAGAACCATCTTAAATTCTAATTTCCAGAAAGTAATGGTTGGAGCCATGAAATCCCCTGGAATTACTTAGAGGCTCAATTATTGACCAAATAGGCTTTTATTTGTACAAGGCTCAAATGAACTTTGTTTCAAATGAAACTTGGTCAAGACTCTGGTTAGGACCCTACCAAGCCACTATAAAAATTTCAGAACCAAAGGGGAGGGTTAGCTAAAGTTATTAGTATGTACTTATTCAAGTTTACACATTGCATTTGAATATACATGTAGTATCTCATTAACGTGTAGTCGCCGAAGGCGAGGAGACTCCGGAAGTACTTGACTTCCTCCTTCCGGACGAAGACCTAACAACTGACCAGCAGCAACAAGGCAAGCCACGGTTTGCATTAACCTTTTTAAAAGTTTGCTTTGTTTACATATCTTGGGTGAAGTATGAATGTGGATTAGGTGTAGGATGGATGACACCCCACTTGCATAACCAGAATTTTCCCATAAGAGTGAGGGTAGTGTCTAAGGCCTCGAGTAGATAGGCTATGCTTAATGATTTATAGCACTTCGGTACAAGTCGAGTAGTTGGAATGTACTCGCGAGTTAGGCTTGGGACACACGGGTTTGGTTCGATTGATGTGAGATCACTTTAGTAATGAAAATGAGACTAGGCAGGGGCTAGGGCGCAGCAAGAGGAAGTCTTGTGTGCGCAGCCCTGTCCGTGTCAATTGAGAACCGATCCGTGTGCGGTCCTGCTGAACAAGTATTGAACGTACCGAAGGCATATCGGATATATGGGCCCTGATAAACCGATGTAACCTAAACCTCCGGGCGTCGAGGCATAGCACACCGATTTATAGGTGCAGGTTGAGGGCAGCAAGGTGGAAATCTGCTAACAGGCATAGAGAGATGCTCCGTTTAGGGAACCTCCTGTGTGTTTCGGTGCGACCGGTTTGACGTTTGGGCTGTTGGGTGAAAGGTTGTCCCGTACGACATCGAGTGAGCATGCTGTGCAGCTCCACGGGTGGGCGTACATGATGTGCTCTTTGGTTCTCCCTGCAGGTGTATATCGAGTCGATTCACCGTCCCTCGTGGTGACGAGTACCGCTTGTTCACTGAGTCGTGACGTAGGATAATGTATGAAATGTGATGATTCAATATTGCTGTTATGATATAATTGTATGGTTACATGTGTGCCACCAAATATTGCTCACTAAATTTCATATTCATGAACTGTTAACTCGTGGCTAAAAGATGAACTAAGGATAAACTATAGGCGTGTCCATTTGCCGAAATCTTACCATACCTTGTTATTGTACTCTACATATAGAGTTTCATGCCTAGGTGAGTCGGTTAAGTCTTGTTGAGCCGTCGTGCTCATGGTTGCTGCTCAAGAGTTTTCAGGTGAGGAGACACCCACGGACTCGGGTTACGAGTCGACCGGGGAGGGTTACCCTCCGTCGGGGACCACGGCTGAGTGGGAGCCGTACATGCCGCGCTGATCTGAGGAGTGCAGCTAGTGTGGGTTGCCCTAGGGCTGGGCAACCGACTTTTGCTAGATAGGCGGGCGTGAGTTGTACAATTTAGACTTCCGCTGTGTAATATAAACAATAGTTTGTAACTGAAGATTGTACCTGTTTGTACAGTTCAGTTGATTTCCCATATAATAAAAGGTGTCCCTATGATGTGTGCTGTCAGGTGTCGCATCGTGCGGCACCACCCTCTGCGATACTGGATGAGCGGATTCCGGTCCACCACAGCCTGGTATCAGAGCTGCTTTGGGGATAGCACAGTACTTAAGGACTGTATTACGGGAAGGCTTAGGTTTACGGTTTGGATTCGGTAGTTGCACAAGTAAGGACTATATTAGCATAGTTACTTCAAGTGGCAAAGACTAACCTATGTGTTATAATTCTGAATTTTAATTATGTAACGACGAACCTGTGCTCTGGTAAGAATGGTAAGGAACGCTACCGAAAGCGGTTCAATTTCGGTTAGCTCCCCTGACGAGGAATGTAGTTCAGGGATAGGTCTCACAGCTTGGTGTGAGACGTCAATATGAAACTCTTGGACTCTTCATATTTCTGAGTTCATATGAAACGCTGATCCCTAGCGTGCATTAGGCAAGTAAGTGGAGACCCCATCACGTGGTCAGTAACGCGAGAGTGTGTTCGTCTGGAAATAGCCCAGGAGGACATACGCAGCTCTTGCCATCGGCGTGCCCTGCAGGGCAGTAGGTGGTATCAGTTGTGTTGATAACATTCCCAACCATGACGACCCGTTCATGATATACTCGGGTTCCCCGTCCTGTGGTGTTGAAACACGATCACGTACCTTGAGACGTGACTTAACTCAAGGACGGCCATATGGCAATGATACGGGTGTGTGTATTTACTTTCAAATATGGTCCTGCCTGAAATGGAAATAACCTTTGATTGCATAACTATTGTGTGGTATTTTGCAGGTACTAACCACGTATGTATGCCGTGTAGTATACGTGTGCGAGAGCCCGTTTATTGCCACAACTGAGACGTATATGCCGGTATAATCCGGTTAGGATTTTCTTTTGTGAGGAACGTAGTACCGAAAGATCATAGGCATGTGCATAAAAGATAATGATAACCAGGAATTAAAATCACTAAGTTTCAACATTTAGGATACTGGTTGGGTAGAAAAATTTTATAGTTGATTAGTATAGTGCCAAAAGATTGAAAAACAGAGTGCTCTGTTTTGGGCAGCAAGTTTGCTGAACTTTGACAGGGCATAACTCACAAATTATTTAGCCAATGGAGGTTTGGGATATAGTTCTGGAAATGTGTTTAAGTACTCTACAACTTTGTTGTAGACTTCCATAGCTGAATCACATCTTAAGGTGGCTTAAATTCCAGAGGGATGTAAACTGTCCAGAACCAGGACAGATTTAAACACTCTCTGGACTGATCTGTTTTTCCAACATAACTTTTTATAGAAAAATCAAAAAGTGTCATATCATATATCTTTAGAAAGGGTAGGAGATGTGTTACATCTTGGTAATTCAATGTGTCTGTATTTGCAGCAAGGAATTCCATGGAAACCAAAGTTGAAAACAGCAACTTCCAAAGGAGGTGCTGTTGAAATTCTTCCAGGAATTTGGTTGAATTTGAATTACCCTAACTTTTAAACCAGAGCTGATCTGAGGGCAAATAAATACTAATTGGAAATATACTGAAGTTAACTTTAACTTTTGTATTCAACTTGAGCCATGAAAATGCCCAGAACCAGATCAAAATCTTGGATATGTAGAAACTGGTCTTTTTGGCAGAGGGATGACAGTTGAACTCATTAGAGAGATTGTTGTACCCTAAGGGGATTTAAGTACTTCCAATACGGTAGAACATACTCATGAGAGGTTATCTTCAACTAGTAAAAGATTTGAGTATAGGTGTCACTCAAGTTTCTTTTACTGGAGACCATGTTTGTGTCGTATTGAAGATAAAAGGGTAGTATACGTGATGACAAGGCGATAGTAACGTCTCGTAGTGACCAAACCTAGTTGTGATGAACTTCGAAAGAGGAAGTCCGTCAATTTGGATTTAAACTAGCTTGTATTTGGTCTGGTAATGGTGTAGCTTGTGCAAAATTATTACATTATCTGTATACGGGATGTATCGCATGCCTTATTGTCATTATGTTTTACGCCATTTTATTGGACTGCATGCAATATGTTGCAGGACTGATGTTTATTGGCGTATGGTTGCAGATGGTTTGCACTCGGACCACGCACGAGATTGGTGGCTCTAGCCAGCAGGGAGGCGGTGACTCCCAGCCACCTGCCTACGACAGCACCCCGCAGCAACAACCACAACCACCGCCTCCGCTTACCCTAGCGGATGTGATAGCGGCACTGGTGGGAAATCGTGAGGAGCAGACCGACCTGCTCCGCACGATTGTGCAGAATACGTCCCAGGCGGGGGGGGGGGGGGGGGGGCGTCAAGAGAGGGGCCTCGTGAGCCCCGTGATGTGACGTACTCGGACTTCATGAGTACGCACCCTACAGTGTTCACTGAAGCAGAAGAACCACTGGAGGCCGACAACTGGCTGCGGACAATAGAGTCCAAGTTCGGGCTGCTCCAATGCACGGAGCGGCAAAAGACTCTGTTCACAGTGCAGCAGCTTCACGGTGCCACTGGTGCATGGTGGGTAAACTATGTCGCCTCATGTCCGGCTGGCCATGCCGTGGAGTGGAAAGAGTTCTGGGAAGCATTCCGCGCCTATCATATTCCTCCCGGGATAGTGAAGAGGAAGTTCCAAGAATTCTTGGAGCTGAAGCAGGGCAGGAGGAGTGCTCACAACTACTCCCGTGCCGTCAACCATCTGGCGCAACATGCGTCGGATTACGTCTTTACCGAGGAGAAGAAGCGGGAGCATTTCTATCGGGGGTTACACCCCGAGATGAAGATACATCTCGCCCAAAGCAATTGCGGCACCTTCAACGACCTCGTCAATGCCGCGATAATGCAAGAAGATGCTCAGCGGGAGTTGGCGGCTGAGCAGCGGAAGCGCATCACTCCACGCAGCAGTGGGGGTGGCGCTCCCCAGAAGTACCGCATGGTGTATTGGACACCATCCGGAGAGCAGTGGCATCCACCGGCGTGACCTCAGCGATTCGGGGGTCGTCCTTTTCAGTCACCTCTGTCCCGACCACCAATGCCATCACCGAGACGGCAGCAGCAGCAGACGACACCCCGGGCGTTCCCACCGCCACAACGCGCCCCGGGTTTCCGTCCGCCGATCAGCGGAGGACCGCCCCGCTTCACTTGCTTCACGTGTGGCCAGGCGGGCCATTTCATGAAGGACTGTCCCCAGGGTCAGCAAAGCAGCGGGCAAGCCCAGTTCCAGGGCGGTGCTCGAGGCCGACCTCTGGTCAAGAAGGTTGGTCAGCAGACTGGGGGCGTTCACAACCTCGACAATGAGGACGCCCCGGAGGGAGACAACGTGCTGGCGGGTACGTTCACTCTCAACGATCAAGCCATCATCATATTGTTCGATTCTGGTGCAACCCACAGTTTTATAAGTGCATCTTATGTGACTAAGCATCAAATGCAAGTATTCCCAACCGACTGCACATATATGATATGCTCACCGGGAGGGAGGATTTCAGCAAATATGATGATTCCAAAAGCACCTCTGTGCTTAGTGGGCAGCTATATCCCACCACCTTAATAATCCTTACGGGGCAAAAGATTGATGCAATCTTAGGGATGTCATGGCTAAACTACCATGGCGCTGTCCTGAACACTCGTACACGGACGGTTCATCTGAATTCTCCATTCCACCGTCCACATTCCATGGTGTTAGATAATCCAGTCCGAGAAGTTTCAGAAGTTAATAATGCTGAAGCTCTCAAGTTAGAGGACATCCCTGTAGTCCAGGAGTACCCCGACGTGTTCCCGGATGATCTTCCGGGCACGCCACCTGAGCGGGATGTCGAGTTCAAGATTGAACTTGCACCCGGAACTACGCCCATATCATGGAAACCATACAAAATGGCTCCAAATGAGCTGGCTGAACTGAAAGAACAGCTCAATGACCTGTTGAGCAAAGGTTTCATTTGGCCGAGTTCCTCGCCTTTTGGATGCTCGGCGCTGTTTGTGAAGAAGGATGAAACCTTGAGGCTGTGTGTGGACTACTGGCCACTCAACACCGTCACAATCAAGAATAAGTACCCACTTCCCCGCATTGACATTTTGTTTGATCTACTTGTGGGGGCAAGTTTGTTCTCCAAGATGGACCTTCGCTCTGGATATCATCAGATAAAGATCCGGGCGGAGGATATCCCGAAGACGGCTTTCTCGACGAGATATGGCTTATACGAATATCTCGTCATGTCTTTTGGTCTCACAAATGCTCCAGCACATTTCATGTATCTAATGAACTCGGTGTTCATGCCGGAGCTGGACAAGTTCGTTGTGGTGTTCATTGATGATATCTTGGTTTACTCCAAGACAGAAGTAGAACACGCCGAACACTTGAGGATTGTTCTTCAACGCCTACGGGACCATAAGCTATACGCCAAGTTCACAAATGTGAGTTTTGGATCAGCCAAGTGCCATTTCTGGGACATATCATCTCAGCAGAAGGTATTGCGGTTGACCCAAGCAAAATAGAGCAAGTGCTGAAATGGAAGGCTCCCACTTCAGTCCAGGAAGTCAGAAGCTTCCTCGGCTTAGCGGGATACTATCAGAGATTCATTCTGAGTTTCTCCAAGCTTGCTAAGCCGATGACAGAAGTGCTGAAGAAGGGAACAAAATATGTTTGGAACACGGTGTGCGATGGAGCGTTCCAAGCATTAGTGAAGCATCTCACAACAGCCCCGGTCTTAGCTCAACCGGATACAACCAAGCCCTTCGACGTGTTGATGCAGGAAGGATGTGTGGTCGCATATGCCTCACGCCAACTTCGGAACCATGAGCAGCATTATCCAACTCATGATCTTGAGCTTGCTGCTGTGGTTTTGGCATTAAAAATGGGGAGGCACTATCTCCTGAGGAATTTGGTGCATCTTTACACCGACCACAAGAGCTTGAAGTACATTTTCACCCAGAAGGAGCTGAACATGAGGCAAAGGAGGTGGTTCGAACTAATCAAAGACTATGAGATTGAGATTCACTACCACCCTGGCAAGGCGAATGTGGTTGCCGACGCGCTGAGTCAGAAATCACATGTCCATAACCTTACCATTACACCGGTGGTGGAGGAAGAGCCGAGTTTATACTTGGTTCCTTATGGATCGCTCTACAACCTTGCTCTCATCCCTACTATTAGGGAGGACATCATTGCAGCTCAGAAGATTGATAAGGGCATGGCACATCTTCGGAGACGGATAGACAATGGGGAGATCAAGTGTTTCCGGAAAGATGATGAGGGGACACTATGGTTCAATGACCGCATAGTCGTACCCCGGGATATGGAGCTGAGGAGAAAGATCCTCAATGAAGCTCACTTGTCTAAATACTCCATTCATCCAGGCAGCAAAAAAATGTACCAAGATTTGAAAAAGAAATTTTGGTGGACGCGGATGAAGCAGGAGGTAGCGCAGTACGTATCCGATTGTGATACGTGTAGATGAGTGAAGGCTGATCATACGAGAAAATCAGGGCTGTTGCGACCCCTGAAGATCCCGGCATGGAAATGGGAAGATGTGAGCATGGATTTCATTGTGGGGTTACCCCTGACGTCCAACACGCATGATTCCATTTGGGTAATCGTTGACCGGTTAACCAAGACGGCTCACTTCATCCCGGTGCATACACATTACAATGCTGGCAAATACGCGGAGCTGTACATAGCGAAGATTCTATGCTTATATGGTGTACCCAAGACCATCGTCTCAGGTCGAGGTGCATTATTTGTATCTCGCTTTTGGGAGCAGTTACACGCTGCATTGGGTACCAAGCTGATTAGGAGCTCTGCTTACCACCCTCAGACAGATGGGCAAACAGAGAGGGTGAATCAAGTATGAGAAGAAAAGTTGAGGGCGTGTGCCATCCACCACGGTAGGAACTGGGATGCTCACCTACCGTTGGCGGAATTCTTATACAACAACGGCTATCAGGCGAGTATCAAGATGGCACCCTACAAAGCTCTCTACAGTCGCAAATGCCGCACCCCATTAAACTGGTGCAAGTCCGGTGAAAGGGTCACATTCGGGGTTGATGTGGTGAACGACGCCGAAGAGCGCGTTCGGACGATTCAAGCCAACTTGAAGGCCGCTCAATCCAGGCAGAAGAGCTACACTGATAAGTGGCGTAGACCGCTGCACTTTGACGTTGGAGAGCAATTGTACCTCCGTGTGTCTCCGATGAAGGGCGTGCACCGGTTCGGTGTGAAGGGGAAGCTTGCTCCCCGTTTCATTGGACCTTATGCTATCACCGAGAAGTGCGGACCAGCGGCGTATAGACTGGAGCTACCGGCATCTCTTGCTGGTGTTCATGTCGTTTTCCATGTGTCACAACTGCAAAAATGTCTGAAGCATACAGCCGCTGTTCCAACCGAAGACATCGGCAAATTGCAACCGGACTTGACGTACGATGAGTATCCGGTGGCAATTATTGATTTGAAGGCCCGGACCACGCGTAGCCGAACGTTGTGGTTCTACATTACACTCTGGAGTTACCACACCGCCAAAGAAGCGACGTGGGAGAGCGAGGAATTCCTTCGCTCAAATTACCCGGACTTCATGGCATCTCAGCACGTGTAAGTCCCTATTATATCGCTGTCTCTTCTTTTGCAATCTCGGGACGAGATTCCTTTAAGGGGGGAGGGATGTAAAAGCCAAACAAAAGGGACTTGCAAAAACTTTCATCACCTCACAACACCACAGTTTTTGTGTGGATATTGTGTGAAGATTTGTGAAGAGCAAGTAACCTCCATCAAAAGGGTGATTATGAGGGAAAGCCCTAACTTTCACAAAGTAGGATTTATACACATGAACATGGGAGGTTGAGCTCACCCCTAGCACTAAAAAAGTCTTGGGAAGGTTCTAGCCAAGTTTCATGCAAATCCAACACTTTTTGAGGCACTTTTGGAGGCATTTGAAAAAAGAGGCCAATTTGAATGTAAATTCAAATTGCAGCAACTTTCATCACTTAAATTTAAAAGTTAGCTTCATATTCAAACTCAGCACATTTTTATGAGTTGGTCCACCAATTTTCATCCCCATTGGACTTCATCTTGTCGGGAGCTAAATTTGCAATAATTCAAAACTGAATTTGAATTTCAGTTCAAACATGAAGCAAATTTAGCCAAACAAGTTTCAAATTTGGGAAACCAAATTCAATCTGTTACTTGGGGATTAAGTCACTCATTCAATGGAGAGTAGCTGGGATATTTGCAGCAGCAAGGGGGAGGAAAAAATTAGAGGGGAGAGGAGGGGGATTATTTGGTTCGTCTTGCTACAATAATTGACAAACTCGCCCACTGGTCAGAGGACTTAGGACCGAAGGCAACTCGGGCGAGTCACCCGGCAGCCGGCGAGCAGAGCGTGACACCTCCTGCTCCCGCGCCCGAGTGGAAGGGCCACGGCACGGTGAAAACCGTGAGTCACCGCGCCAGGGCGACGCCCACTCGGTCCTTATCGCGGTGCCCCGGCTGAACCGACACCCTCCCACCACGCAGCTGCCTCCGCTCTCGGTTGTTTTCGCCGCCGTTCTCTGATCACCGACGACCGGTCGATCCCGGGGTATCACGAGCCACCACCAGAGAGGAAAAGGTGCGCCCGCGTGTGAGGAAGCTGTGGGAGGAAACCGTTCACCATTTCATGCAGGGTAGAGAAAGAATTCCAAGTTTTTCCCCACGGTGCACCTTATGGTTAGCAATCGGTCACCGGCAAAATTCGTTACACCGGAGCAACCGCCGGTCGGGCTGTAGTTCACACATGTCCTAGACACCCATGTGTGTATCTCCGAGCAGAAAACCGCAGAAGCAACCGTTCCAAACCCTAGTTTCACCGCTAACAGTCCAGCGGAAGGGAGGTTCACTGGTGAGGTCTAGGTTGCCGGCTGTTTAGGGCCCAACCGAGATCATGCCGAGCTTCCCGAGGTCCCCCTGAGCATGGCGACGCGATTAGCGCGCAAAGGAGGTAGTCAGGAGGGCGGGAACACGTTGCCGAGGTAGCACAGAGGCATAGAGCTCGTCGCTGGTGAACTACGGCAGTTAGCCGGCGGTGGCATGGTTTCCAGCGTGTTCAGCACCCGAAATTATGTGGGGGCGGCGAGTTTCACCGTCGCCGGCGAGCTAGATCGCCGGGAACGCCAACCTTGCCGGAGCCCCGGCGGCTCGAGGCGGCGGCGTCGGGAGGTAGACGAAGGGCGTGGTCCCACGTGTCAGCTGCTGTGCTAATCGTGCGAGAGCGCGCGGTTAGTTCAAAATAAACGGGCGGGCCCCGCTGTCAGCCTCTAGTTTAGCGCGGGAGAGGATTTTCTGTGGGAAAATAACTCAGTGATCGGCCCAAACTTTGGAAATTCATAACTTTGTGCAGGAAGCTCCAAATTCAGTGAACCAAATTTTACTGAACTCAGAATTTTGAGTACTTTCCAGAAATACCGATTTCAGCTCATGAAACTTAATAATTTTCCAGAATTAAATCTCTAAAGTTTAAACTGTTGGGAATTTTATCTAGAGAATTACTTCATGAAAAATTCTGAACTTTCGCTGAGAGGTTAATTGGAGAATCCTTGAGTCACAGTAAAATATTCAGACTCATCCAAGTTCATTTAGTCCCCCTAATGGGGTGATTAAGAGGACTGCCCTGAGAAAATAGAAAAATGAACAGAAACATTTTTCAGATTTTCTCAAAAACTTGTTTAGGGCATAACTTCCTCTAGGATTCTCCAAATTACATGAAACCAATTCCAGTAGAACCATCTTAAATTCTAGTTTCCAAAAAGTAATGGTTGGAACCATGAAAACCCCTGGAATTACTTAGAGGCTCAATTATTGACCAAATAGGCTTTTATTTGTACAAGGCTTAAATGAACTTTGTTTCAAATGAAACTTGGTCAAAACTCTGGTTACGACCCTACAAAGCCACCATAAAAATTTCAGAACCAAAGGGGAGGTTTAGCTAAAGTTATTAGTAAGTACTTATTCAAGTTTACACATTGCATTTGAATTGACATGTAGTATCTCATTAACGTGTAGTCGCCGAAGGCGAGGAGACTCCGGAAGTACTTGAATTCCTCCTTCTGGACGAAGACCTAACCACTGACCAGCAGCAACAAGGCATGCCCCGGTTTGCATTAACCTTTTTAAAAGTTTGCTTTGTTTACATATCTAGGGTGAAGTATGAATGTGCATTAGGTGTAGGATGGATGACACCCCACTTGCATAACCCGAATTTGCCCATAAGAGTGAGGGTAGTGTCTAAGGCCTAGAGTAGACAGGCTATGCTTAATGATTTATAGGACTTCTGTACAAGTCGAGTAGTTGGAATCTACTCGCGAGTTAGGCTTGGGACACACGGGTTTGGTTCGAGTGATGTGAGATCACTTTGGTAATGAAAATGAGACTTGGCAGGGGCTAGGACGCAGCAAGAGAAAGTCTTGTGTGCACATCCCTGTCCGTGTCGATTGAGGACCGATCTGTGTGCGGCCCTGCTGAACAAGTATTGAACGTACCGAAGGCATATCGGATATATGGGCCCCGATAAACCGATGTAACCTAAACCTCCGGGCGTCGAGGCATAGCACACCGATTTATAGGTGTAGGTTTAGGGCAGCAAGGTGGAAATCTGCTAACGGGCATAGAGAGATGCTCCGTGTAGGGAACCTCCTGTCCGTTTCGGTGCGACCGGTTCGACGTTTGGGCTGTTGGGTGAAAGGTTGTCCCGTATGACATCGAGTGAGCGTTCTGTGCAGCTCCACGAGTGGGCGTACGTGACGTGTTCTTTCGGTCTCCCTGCAGGTGTATATCAAGTCGATTCGCCGTCCCTCACGGTGACGAGTACCGCTTGTTCACTGAGTCGTGACGTAGGTTAATGTATGAAATGTGATGATTCAATATTGCTGTTATGATATAATTGTATGGTTACATGTGTGCCACCAAATATTGCTCACTAAATTTCATATTCATGAACTGTTAACTCGTGGCTAAAAGATGAACTAAGGATAAACTATAGGCGTGTCCATTTGCTGAAATCTTACCATACCATGTTATTGTACTCTACATATAGAGTTTCATGCCTAGGTGAGTCGGTTAAGTCTTGTTGAGCCATCGTGCTCATGGTTGCTGCTCAAGAGTTTTCAGGTGAGGAGACACCCACGGACTCGGGTTACGAGTCCACCGGCGAGGGTTAGCCTCCGTCGGGGACCATGGCTGAGTGGGAGCCGTACAAGCCGCGCTGAGCTGAGGAGTGCAGCTAGTGTGGGTTGCCCTAGGGCAGGGCAACCAACTTTTGCTAGATAGGCGGGCGTGAGTTGTACAATTTAGACTTCTGCTGTGTAATATAAACAATAGTTTGTAACTGAAGATTGTACCTGTTTGTATAGTTCAGTTGGTTTCCCATGAAATAAAAGGTGTCCTTATGATGTGTGCTGTCAGGTGTCGCATCGTGCGGCACCACCCTCTGCGATCCTGGATGAGCGGATTCCGGTCTTCCACAGCCTGGTATCAGAGCTGCTTTGGGGATAGCACAATACTTAAGGACTGTATTACAGGAAGACTTAGGTTTACGGTTTGGATTCGGTAGTTGCCCAAGTAAGGACTATATTAGCGTAGTTACTTCAAGTGGCAAAGACTAACCTATGTGTTATAATTCTGAATTTTAATTATGTAACGACGAACCTGTGCTCTGGTAAGAATGGTAAGGAACGCCACCGAAAGCGGTTCAATTTCGGTTAGCTCCCCTGACGAGGAACGTGGTTCAGGGATAGGTCTCACTGCTTGGTGTGAGACGTCAATATGAAACTCTTGGACTCTTCATGTTCCTGAGTTCATATGAAACGCTGATCCCTAGCGTGCATTAGGCAAGTAAGTGGAGACCCCATCGCGTGGTCAGTAACGCGAGAGTGTGTTCGTCTGCAAATAGCCCAGGAGGACATACGCAGCGCTTGCCATCGGCGTGCCCTGCAGGGCATTAGGTTGTATCTGTTGGGTTGATAACATTCCCAACCGTGATGACCCGTTCATGATATACTTGGGTTCCCCGTCGTGTGGTGTTGAAACACGATCACGTACCTTGAGACGTGACTTAACTCAAGGACGGCCGTATGGCAATGATACGGGCGTGTGTATTTACTTTCAAATATGGTCCTGTCTGAAATGGAAATAACCTTTGAGTGCATCACTATTGTGTGGTCTTCTGCAGGTACTAACCATGTATATATGCCGTGTAGTATACGTGTGCGAGAGCCCGTTTATTGCCACAACTGAGACGTATATGCCGGTATAATCCGGTTAGGATTTTCGTTTGTGAGGAACGTAGTACCGACAGATCATAGGCATGTGCATGAAAGATAATGATAACCAGGAATCAAAATCACTAAGTTTCAACATTTAGGATACTGGTTGGGTAGAAAAATTTGATAGTTGATTAGTATAGTGCCAAAAGATTGAAAAACAGAGTGCTCTGTTTTGGGCAGCAAGTTTGCTGAACTTTTACAGGGCATAACTCACAAATTATTTAGCCAATAGAGGTGTGGGATAGAGTTATGGAAAGGTGTTTAAGTACTCTACAACTTTGTTGTAGACTTCCAGAGCTGAATCACATCTTAAGGTGGCTTAAATTCCAGAGGGATGTAAACTGTCCAGAACCAGGACAGATTTAAACACTCTCTGGACTGATCTGTTTTTCCAACATAACTTATTATGGAAAAATCAAAAAGTGTTACATCATATATCTTTATAAAGGGTAGGAGATGTGTTACATCTTGGTAATTCATAGTGTCTGTATTTGCAGCACGGAATTCCGTGGAAACCAAAGTTGAAAACAGCAACTTCCAAAGGAGGTGCTGTTGAAATTCTTCCAGGAATTTTGTTGACTTTGAATTACCCTAACTTTTATACCAGAGCTGATCTGAGGGCAACTAAATACTCGTTGGAAAGATACTGAAGTTAACTTTAACTTTGGTATTCAACTCGTGCCATGAAAATGCCCAGAACCAGATCAAAATCTTGGATATGTAGAAACTGGTCATTCTGACAGAGGGATGCCAGTTGAACTCATTAGAGAGATTGTTGTACCCTAAGGGGGTTTAAGTACTTCCAATAGGGTAGAACATACTTATGAGAGGTTATCTTCAACTAGTGAAATATTTGAGTATAAATTGAATGTGGCCTAGAGGGGGGTGAATAGGCCTTTAAAGGATTCCTGCACACTTAATAAAGTTATCAGAAACTTGACTGACCGGACTAGTCCGGTTGTGTGGGCGGACTAGTCCAGTGTGCTGAATTATTTGAGTTAATTAAGTGTGTCTCACAAATTTAATCTTCTAGCAGCGGAATGAGAACAACAGTTTTTATAAATTAAATTTATTGTATGGATGCACGTGCAAACTTATAAGGAACTCAAATGATGACTAGCAAACTAGTGATCTAATGTATCAAAATGTAAAACAAATGAGAGTCAAGAGACACGAATTTTTACCGAGGTTCGATCTCACCAAGAGATCTACGTCCTCGTTGAGGAAGCTCACACAGAGCCGGGTTCCCAACCCTTTCCCTCTTCAAGTCACCACAAAGGCCGACTTCACTCCACGATCACGGGTAATCACCGAGTTTGTGGGGCAACCTCACACGTTGAGGGCTCCCACAAGAATTACAGAGAAGATGATCAAATACACTCAAAAAGATTACAATGCAGAATATGAGTGTAGAGAAATCAAACCCCAAGAGCTCACAACAAAAGAACGACAATCTCTCAATCCCAAATCCAAGTATTTGATTGATCTTGGCCTTTTTGCACCTTAGATGTATGGAGAGATGTGTTTTTGGGCTCTTGGGACAGGTGGCGGCGCTAGGGTTAGAGTTTTTGACAATATGTGTCGTGTCTCTTTTGGGAAAAGACGAAGGACCTCTTTTTATAGGGTTTCCCAAAAAGTTACCGTTGTTAAACCTACTACCGGACTAGTCTGGTATATGATCGGACTTGTCCGGTACACTTTCAGTGGGTTAACCGGACTAGTCCGGTCCAGAACCGGACTTGTCCGGTGCTATGTAAAGTGGAGTTCCAGAAAATTCAGCGGACTAGTCCTGTCACATGGATGGACTAGTCCGCAGTCCTCTAAATACAACAACAGAAACATGAGCGGACTAGTCCGGTCTAAAACCGGACTTGTCCGGTTGCATTCCAGTGAGCTGACCGGACTAGTCCGGTTCACAAGGCGGACTAGTCCGGTGCACTATGTCTGCGTCTTCCAGAAAGTTAAACGGACTAGTCCGGTCCATGAACGGACTAGTCTGGTTTTCAGTGGATTTTAGTTTATTTTTAAACCCCTTACCCTTATGCAAAGTCATGAGCTCTTGGGATGTGTCTCTCACACACACTCTATACATTTTCATCTACTTTGTTCTTCCAAGTTCTACTTAAGTCTCCCTTTTCGGGCACCACTCTATTTTTCATCTTTAGTGCGCACCTAGCTAGTTCACTTAGTTTGTCCTGCAATTATTTCGTTAGGATCTCATATGCTTGTCATCAATTAGCCAAAACCCACAAGGGATTTCCTAGATGAACTTTCAATCTCCCCCTTTTTGGTGATTGATGACAACCATTTGGGATATCACAATTGAGAATAAAAGGTTGATTTTCATAAGGTGTGCACATATGAGAATAATAAAGAATTCACAAAAAGCTTCTCACATATGCACACACCTTATAGTGGGGTGCCTAACAGGTGTGTGATAAACAAAATGTGATAGATTAAAGACAAACAATTGTGAACATATAAGTAGGCATTAGAGCATAGTGCATCACACATAAGAGAAGAAACAGTGCATTACAAGATTTTAAAATAGGTACATGTCCTTGATCACAAAAGCTTAATAACTAATACTAGATAGAAATAGTCCAAATCTAATCTCAATCTCTCCCCCTTTGGCATCAAGGCACCAAAAAGGGAAAAATTGAGGGGAATCACTCATCGCTGCCTCCTCCGTCAGTCTCAGTCTGATTTTCATCTTCACTGACTTCGGCATCCACGGGAGCAGGATCTTCCTCTGAGTCCTTGGAGACGGGCGGTGATCCAATGGTCTCAATCTCAAGCTTTGCACAGATAGATTTGATATTGGCATTGATGTATTGTTGATGTTTCTTCCTTGCAAGCTTTTCCTTGCGCTGCCTGTCTTCGATCTTGCGGCAGTAGGCAAAGATGGAGGAGAGCATCTTGAGGATGCCGCTGGATGATTCTTGGGCAGGTGGAGATCCAGGAGGAGCAGCTGCAGATCTAGTATCATCATGAGCTTGCTTTGATCTCCTCTCCACTGGTGGAGAGGACGGGGCAGTTGGAGCCGGAGGGAGAGTGTACTCGGTGGGTTTTTGCGGCTTCAACCCCGTATGCTTGACATCTTTGACAAACTTGAGTCCCGTCACTTTCTCAATCATGTACATGATATACGGTGCGTATCCACAGGACCTATTGGGGGTAATTGAGACATTCACAATGTCGTTGTAGATATACTCAAAGACATTGAATGGTCTCCTCCCACTAATGACGTTCATGAGAGTCCTCAAGGTTCCTTTTATAGTTCCTGCATCTCCATCCTTCGGAGCTATAGTATTTCTCAAGACTCTATTTAGGACAACAAAGAAGGGCTTTAGATATTTGATGGTGGGAGGAACATATGGCATCCTTGTGTCATAGAGAAATTCAAGTTCCTCCTTCTACAGGGGTTTCAGATTATGAATGACCAATTCATGATCCAAAGTGTGTTGGAGGTGTAGAATCCTAGCAAATTCATCATACGTGACACTATACCTTGAACCATGAGTCATCCAAGTAAGATTGTCTCCATCATCCCGAGCAAAGTAGAGAGTGGAGTAAAACTGGGTAATTACTTCATTGTTCCAGTCATACTCAAAGGATAGCAGGTCCGTCAGACTGTGCCTCTCTAACGCCTCCACCATCTTACGAAAGGCAGGATACCTCTTCGACTTCAGATATTCAACATTTAGCCACTGACTCTCTACAACAGGGTTCTTCATCTTCATGTACACATGCTCGTAGTAGTCTGCATGGAAGTTGCTCCAGAACCTTGGATCAGAGCATTGCTTAGGTCGGTCATACACTTGAATCTTCCTGAAATTATCAGCTAGCTCACTCCCTTTTCCAGTGAAATCCTCACTTGAAGGCTGCCTGTTGCGGTGAATAGGGTTTTTCATCTTCAAAGGCCCAAGGGGACCACTAACAAGTCCCTTCCCTTTATTGAGAATTCTTTTTGGCCCTGATGAGCCCTCAGCAGCATCTTTCCTTAGAGGCCTTTTGCCAATGACTTTCCTCTTCTTAGGTTGATTGTCGTCGGAGGGTGGAGAGTGGACATTGACATCATGTCTCTTTTTCATAACTCTCTCCTTGGTCCTCCTCACTTTCTCGCGTTGAACGTCTTCATCAATGTGAAAGGAGCTGTCATCTGAGCCTGAAGACATGATGCCTGATAAGGAGTTCAAGGATTAGATGCAAATGGACTCATTATCGACTTCTAATGGGAACGTAGGGGTTCAACTGTCAGAGACCGGACTTGTCCGGTTTCAGAGAGCGGACTTGTCCGGTGGACCAGACTTGTCCGCCTCTGTGCGCCGGACTAGTCCGGCCTGGCATAAGAACCCTAATGTTTCATTTGAATCAAATCTCCTATCTAAGGGCACAAGGGTAGGAACATGGTAGGAATACATCTATTGAGGCAATGTACATCCTTTTGAAATCAAAGAAAACGAGCTAGAACTAGAAAAGTTGAGATTTTGGTTTAAAGGGAGAAATTTACCAAGATTTGAAGATTCGCGTCGAAGAAGTGGAAATCAGTCCGGAGGAGGGAGACCACTCGTCAAGGGGAGTCTTTTTCGTGGAGAAAAACTCGATTTTGAGGGTTCAACCAGAAAATCACTTTGGGGGCTAGGGTTTGGAAGAGGAGAGGGAGAGCAAGCCTAATGAAGGGTGAGGGAGAGATCTGGGCCGGCCAAGTGCTTCTATATGCGACTGAGCGGACTAGTCCGGTCATGGTAGCGGACTAGTCCGGTGCCCCTGAATTAACCTAACAGTGGTCTATCCGGACTAGTCCGGTCGACAACCGGACAAGTCCGGTTCCAGCAGACTTGATGCAGATAATAGAGTTTAGAGGTGATCCAAGGACACTAATTTTGCAAATAGTCTTGGTGATTATGACCAGTAGGCAATCAGCAATCAAACAATGGTCATAATCCTCAAGATTTCTTCATAAAAATAGTTTTCTGAGTAGAAAAGGAGAGGAGGAGCATTTTTAACAATACAGAGGAACATTTTAAGTTGCAACCAGGTATGCAATGTTTCAAGCCACATTTCGAGAGTCAAGAATGTTTAGCTCATTTCTTAGTTCACAGAACCTTTTCTCATCTAATGGTTTGGTGAAAATATGCGCAAGTTGTTTTTCAGTCCTAACATGTGAAATAGCAATGTCACCTTTTAATGAATGATCTCTAAGAAAGTGATGACGGATATCTATGTGTTTAGTTCTTGAGTGCTCTACAGGGTTGTGTGCAATCTTTATAGCACTTTCATTATCGCATAGAAGCGGGATATGACTTAGATTGTAGCCGTAGTCCCTAAGAGTTTGTCGCATCCAAAGTAGTTGCGCACAGCAACTACCGGCTGCAACATACTCCGCTTCCGCTGTGGAAAGAGCAATGGAGTTTTGCTTTTTAGATGACCAAGAAACTAGGGACCTACCAAGAAATTGACAAGTCCCTGACGTGCTCTTTCTATCGACTTTGCATCCTGCATAGTCGGCGTCGGAATACCCTATCAAGTTAAACTTGGATCCTTTGGGATACCAAAGGCCCAAGTTGGGTGTGTGCACAAGGTACCTTAGGATTCTTTTTACAGCAATTAAGTGACACTCTTTAGGTGCGGCTTGAAACCTTGCACACATACAAACACTAAGCATAATATCTGGCCTAGATGCACATAAGTATAGTAAGGAACCAATCATGGACCAATATACCTTTTGGTCCACATTTGGACCGTCTTCATTGAGGTCGAGATGTCCGTTGATGGCCATGGGTGTCTTGATGGGCATGGCTTTGTCCATATTGAATTTCTTGAGAATGTCTTGTATATATTTAGTTTGGCTTATAAATGTACCTTCTCTCAGTTGCTTCACTTGAAATCCCAAGAAGAACTTCAGTTCACCCATCATTGACATCTCGAACCTATCTGCCATTATTTTGCTAAATTCTTCACAGAAGGACTTCTTAGTGGATCCAAAGATAATGTCATCAACATAAATTTGACATACGAATAAATGATCATCAAAATGTTTAGTAAAGAGTGTATAGTCAGCTTTACCAATTTTGAATCCATTTTGAATCAGAAAATCTCTAAGGAACTCATACCAGGCTCGAGGAGCCTGTTTGAGGCCATAGAGAGCCTTACGTAGTTTATAGACATGGTTGGGATACTCCTGATCTTCAAACCCCGGTGGCTGCTCCACATAGACTTCCTCCTTTATCGGACCATTGAGAAAGGCACTCTTGATGTCCATTTGATACAACTTAAAATTATGGTGAGTAGCATATGCCAATAAAATGCGAATGGACTCAAGTCTAGCTACAGGAGCGAAGGTTTCATCGAAATCCAAACCTTCCACTTGAGAATAACCTTTGGCCACCAACCTCGCTTTATTTCTTGTCACTACTCCATGTTCATCTTGCTTGTTCCGAAAGAACCATTTGGTTCCAATGATGTTCGCTCTTGGTCTTTCCACCAGCTCCCACACTTCATTTCTTTTGAAGTTGTTCAGCTCCTCTTTCATTGCAATCACCCAGTCTAGATCCCTTAAGGCTTCTTCTACCCTGTATGGCTCCAGAAAAGACACAAAAGAATAGTGTTCACAAAAATTTGCAATTTGAGATCTAGTAGTTACTCCCTTAGCAATATCTCCAATGGTAGTTGTTGACAGGATGGTCCCTTTGCACACACTGATGTACTCTTGGATGTGGAATTTGTATAGTTGCTTGTTCTTCATTGTCTTCATGTGTCATGTCTCCCCCTAGATCATTGCTTCCATGATCATCTTGATCTTCTTGACCTTCCTCAATCTGATCTTGTGTAGGAGCTCCCCCTTGATCATTGCTTCCTTGTTGAAGTTCGTCTTGTGTTTCCTCTCGTGGTAGGATATCACCAAGTGCCATTTTCTTCAGCGCTTCACATGGAGCTTCCTCCTTATCTAGCATAGACTTATCGACTTGCTCCACTTGTGAGCCGTTAGTTTCATCGAACACTACGTCACGTGCTACTTCAACAAGGCTGGACACCTTGTTGAAGACACGATAGGCGTAGGCATTCAATTCATATCCGAGCAAGAATCCTTCATCGGACTTTGAAGCAAACTTCGAGGCCCTTGGTTTCTTGATCAGAATAAAACATTTGCAACCAAAAACTTTGAAATAGGAAACGTTAGGCTTTTTACCCGTGAGAAGCTCATATGGAGTTTTCTTCAGTAGTCGATGAAGGTACAACCAATTTGTGGCATGACAAGCGGTGTTCACCGCTTCTGCCCAAAATCGGTCTGACGTCTTGTATTCATCCAACATTGTTCTCGCCATTTCGATCAATGTTCTGTTCTTTCTTTCGGCCACCCCGTTCTGTTGAGGAGAGTAGGGTGCCGAGAATTCATGCTTTATACCTTCTTCATTGAGATATTCTTCAACTTGGGTGTTCTTGAATTCTGTCCCATTGTCACTTCTGATATTCTTTACGGTTGACGAGAATTCATTTTGAGCTCTTTTCAAGAAGTTCTTGAGGATTCCCTGAGTTTCTGATTTACCATACAAGAAAAATACCCAGGTAAATCTTGACAAATCATCAACAATTACTAAACCATATTTGTTACCGTCGATGCTGATGTACGTAATTGGACCAAAGAGATCCATGTGGAGAAGTTCCAGCGGTCTAGCGGTGGTCATCACATTCTTGGCGGGTATGGTGCTCCAACCTGTTTTCCTGCTTGACAAGCGCTGCACGACCTGTCTTTTTCAAAAACCACATCCTTAAGACCACGGATGTGACCACCTTTTAGAAGTTTCTGCAGATTTCTCATTCCAACATGGGCTAGCCGTCTATGCCACAGCCATCCCATGTTGGTCTTTGCAACCAAGCAAGTGTTGAGTTCGGCTTTATCTTTGTTGAAGTCAACAAGATAAAGCTTCCCCTTCAACAATCCCTTGAATGCAATCGAGCCATCGCTTCTTCTAAAGACGGTCACACCCTCATTAGTGAATAAACAGTTGTAACCTTTGTCGCATAGTTGAGATATTGATAAAAGATTATAATCTAGAGAGTCTACGTGTAAAACATTCGATAAGGTGTGTTGAGAGGATATTTCAATGTTACCACTACCAAGGACCTTTCCTTGGCTGTTGTCTCCAAAGTATATACCTTCACTTGGATCCTTGTTGCACTCGTATTCCACAAACATGCCTCTCTCTCCGGTCATATGATTTGTGCATCCGCTATCTAGCACCACTTAGATCCGCCGGAGGAGTAAGCCTGCAAAATAGAATTATTTCTGGGTTTTAGGTACCCAAGCTTGCTTGGGTCCACTCAGGTTAGTCACAAGAGTCTTGGGCACCCACACACAAATTTTCAAGTTCTTGTGGCGTGGCCCTGTATATTTAGCAATGACTTTTCCATACTTGTTTTTCATGAGAACATAAGAAGCATCAAATGTATGGAACAGTGTTTGTAGCTCAGATTCATGGGATTTTTCTTTAACAAAAATGATCCTATTCTTAGCATGATTAGAAGTGGACATGTGTTTGTTCCTGTCAAAGCCAAGACCATCTTTGACATTGGGAGGTCTAGTGATCATATACGCACTTCGTGCATATTTGATCTTCTCCTTATCAAAGATGCCGTTTTGAGAAGAATGCATGTCATGTGCGGTTGAAGCATTAGAAATTACATTCTTCTTACTAGAGCAAGTGCAGGTTCTTATTGTTGTCGAGCTCATGTCTTTGGAGGAAGAGCTCTTGGAGGAAGAGGAATCACTTTGTTTGAGCGACTCAACTTGCACCTCAAGGATTTTGTTAACTTTTGACAAGTTAGCAAGTTCTTCCTTGATTGCAATGTGTGAGTCCTCTAACTTTGAGTAAATTTCCTTACTCAAGGCTAGCTCTAACTCAAGTGACTCATTCTTCTCTCTCTCAAGCTCAAGAAGCTTTTCAACTTCTTGATATCTCTTCATCTCACGGATGAGCATATCTTCTTGTCGGTTGACAAGTTCCTCCTTTTCAAAGATTTCGTTTGACAACATTTCCATTTTCTTTAAACCAATTTTACTTAGCCCTCTAAACAATTCTTCATTGTCACTAGAGCTATCAAAGTCATCAATGGAGGAATTTAGCACAGGAGGAGTAAGTCGAACCTTTTTCTTGCCTTCCTTAGCCATAAGACAAGTGTGGTTGTTCATGTCCCATCCTCCCATGTTCGGAAAGAGTGTGGCTCTCATAGTTGGTTTCTTGACTGCGAAAGTGGCCATCTCTTCTTCTTCATCGGAGGAGGACTCGTCGTTTGAGTCCCACTCCTTCCCAATGTGAGCTTGATGGGCTTGTCTTCTTTTTCTGAAATTTTTCTTTTCTTGAGATCTTGTTTCCTTCTTCTTTTTATTTTCTTCATAAGTACAGTCCACCATGAAGTGACCATACTCTCCGCAGTTGTAGCAAGTGCGTCAAGCCTTGGATTTTCCTTTATCCTTGCTTTTTTCTTCATGTGAATTGTTGCCGTGTCTTCTCTTCATCATGCGTTTGAACTTTTTGATGAAGAGCACCATTTCTTCATCATCAAGATCGGTGCTCTCGTCGCTTGTATCTCCATCGTCTTGGTCTTCACGAGTTTCTTTGAGTTTGGGTCTGCACGTTGCTTTGAGAGCAACTTCTTTCTTTTTGGATGAGGTGAGTTCGGCTAAGTCTTTGACGTAATGAGCTTCTTTCTCCATCATTTCATGATTTATGATCTTCCCTAGTAATTCATTGGGAGTCATTTTGTGAAAACCGGGGCTCTCTCTGATCATTGAGCAAAGTGTGACATTTCTTGGCATAAAGGCTCTAATCATTCTTTTGACCACTTCATGATCTGTCCATTTCTTACTTCCATAGGCACGGATTTTGTTGATGAGTGCCTTCATCCGATTGTACATGTCTTGAGGTGATTCGCCTTCTTCAATAGCAAATCTCCCCAACTCTCCTTCTAGCATCTCAATTTTGGCTTCACGTACAGACCTATTTCCTTCATGAGCTGTCTTGAGGGTATCCCAGATTTCTTTTGCACTTTCTAACCCATCGATCTTGGTGAATTCCTCTCTGCTTAGTGATGATGTGATCACGGCAACGGCTTGTGCGTTTCTGTGAATCTCTTGTTCTTGTTCTGGAGTGAGTTCATCATCCGTGTCCGGAATATCGATGCCTGTGCAAACAATGTGCCACAGACTAGGGTTCAGGGATATCAGATGCATCTTATGTTGTACTTCCACATGGTGTAGTCACTTCCGTCAAACTGTGGGGGCCTTCCCATAGGAATAGAGAGATAATGATTATTTGAATTGAGACGGTTGTAGTTGTAAGGATATCGGGAGTAGTCGTGATGACCACTCCCCATCGTCTTTTCTTCCTCTTTTCCCTTTTGTGCCATTAACTTCTTTCTCAGTAATGTCTTTAGCTGTCTCACTTCATCATCGTCATGTGGATTTTCTTTCAGCACATCGAAGGCTTTGGCTTCTTGCTCCTCATCGTTGTTGTTCGTCTTCGGGATATCGTTGTTCTTCTCAGAGGCCATTGATCTATCCGAGATGTGAGTCTCGTTGGTGGAGAACTTGGCTCTGATACCAATTGAATGTGGCCTAGAGGGGGGTGAGTAGGCCTTTAAAGGATTCCTGCACACTTAATAAAGTTATCAGAAACTTGACTGACCGGACTAGTCCGGTTGTGTGGACGGACTAGCCCGGTGTGCTGAATTATTTGAGTTAATTAAGTGTGTCTCACAAATTTAATCTTTTAGCAGCGGAATGAGAACAACAGTTTTTATAAATTAAATTTATTGTATGGATGCACGTGCAGACTTATAAGGAACTCAAACGATGACTAGCAAACTAGTGATCTAATGTATCAAAATGTAAAACAAATGAGAGACAAGAGACACGAATTTTTACCGAGGTTCGATCTCACCAAGAGATCTACGTCCTCGTTGAGGAAGCTCACACAGAGCCGGGTTCCCAACCCTTTCCCTCTTCAAGTCACCACAAAGGCCGACTTCACTCCACTATCACGGGTAATCACCGAGTTTGTGGGGCAACCTCACACGTTGAGGGCTCCCACAAGAATTACAGAGAAGATGATCAAATACACTCAAAAAGATTACAATGCAGAATATGAGTGTAGAGAAATCAAACCCCAAGAGCTCACAACGAAAGAACGACGATCTCTCAATCCCAAATCCAAGTATTTGATTGATCTTGGCCTTTTTGCACCTTAGATGTATGGAGAGATGTGTTTTTGGGCTCTTGGGACAGGTGGCGGCGCTAGGGTTTGAGTTTTTGACAATATGTGTCGTGTCTCTTCTGGGAAAAGATGAAGGGCCTCTTTTTATAGGGTTTCCCAAAAAGTTACCGTTGTTAAACCTACTACCGGACTAGTCCGGTATATGATCGGACTTGTCCGGTACACTTCCAGTGGGTTAACAGGACTAGTCCATTCCAGAACCGGACTTGTCCGGTGCTATGTAAAGTGGAGTTCCAGAAAATTCAGCGGACTAGTCCTGTCGCATGGATGGACTAGTCCGCAGTCCTCTAAAGACAACAACAGAAACATGAGCGGACTAGTCCGGTCTAAAACCAGACTTGTCCGGTTGCATTCCAGTGAGCTGACCGGACTAGTCCGGTTCACAAGGCGGACTAGTCCGGTGCACTATGTCTGCGTTTTCCAGAAAGTTAAACGGACTAGTCCGGTCCATGAACGGACTAGTCCGGTTTTCAGTGGATTTTAGTTGATTTTTAAACCCCTTACCCTTATGCAAAGTCATGAGCTCTTGGGATGTGTCTCTCACACACACCCTATACATTTTCATCTACTTTGTTCTTCCAAGTTCTACTTAAGTCTTCCTTTTCGGGCACCACTCTATTTTTCATCTCTTAGTGCGCACCTAGCTAGTTCACTTAGTTTGTCCTGCAATCATTTCGTTAGGATCTCATATGCTTGTCATCAATTAGCCAATACCCACAAGAGATTTCCTAGATGCACTTTCAGTCTCACTTGAGTTTCTTTTACTAGACCATGTTTGTGTCGTATTGAAGATAAAAGGGTAGTATACGTGATGACAAGGCGATAGTAACAACTCGTAGTGACCAAACCTAGTTGTGATGAACTTCCAAAGAGGAAGTCCGTCAATTTGGATTTAAACTAGCTTGTATTTGGTCTGGTAATGGTGTAGCTTGCGCAAAGTTATTACATTATCTGTATACGGGATGTATCGCATGCCTTATTGTCATTATGTTTTACGCCATTTTATTGGACTGCATGCAATATGTTGCGGGACTGATGTTTATTGTCGTATGGTTGCAGATGGTTCGCACTCAGACCATGCACGAGATTGGTGGCTCTAGCCAGCAGGGAGGCGATGACTCCCAGCCACCTGCCTACGACAGCACCCCGCAGCAACAACAACCACCGCCGCCTCTAGTTACCCTAGCGGATGTGATAGCGGCACTGGTGGGGAATCGTGAGGACCAGAGCGACCTTCTCCGCACAGTTGTGCAGAATACGTCCCAGGCGGGGGGGGGGGGGGCATCAAGAGAGGGGGCCTCGTGAGCACCGTGATGTGACGTACTCGGACTTCATGAGTACGCACCCTCCAGTGTTCACTGAAGCAGAAGAACCTCTGGAGGCCGACAACTGGCTGCGGACAATAGAGTCCAAGTTCGGGCTGCTCCAATGCACGGAGCGGCAAAAGACTCTGTTCGCAGCACAGAAGCTTCACGGTGCCGCTGGTGCGTGGTGGGCAAACTATGTCGCCTTACGTCCGGTTGGCCATGCCATGTATTGGGAAGAGTTCCGGGAAGCGTTCCGCGCCTATCATATTCCTCCCGGGATAATTAAGAGGAAGTTCCAATAATTCTTGGAGCTCAAGCAGGGTCGGAGGAGTGCTCACGACTACTCCCGTGCCTTCAACCATCTGGCGCAATATGCGTCAGATTATGTCTCCACCGAGGAGAAGAAGCGGGAGCATTTCTATCGGGGGTTACACCCCGAGATGAAGACACATCTCGCCCAAAGCAATCGCGGCACCTTCAATGACCTTGTCAATGCCGCGATAATGCAAGAAGATGCTCAGCGGGAGTTGGCGGCTGAGCACGGAAGCGCAGCACTCCACCCAGCAGTGGGGGTGGCGCTCCCCAGAAGTACCACATGGTGTATCGGACACCATCCGGACAGCAGTGGCATCCACCGGCGCAACCTCAGCGGTTCGGGGGTCGTCCTTTTCGGTCACCTCTGTTCCGACCACCGATGCCACCACCGAGACAGCAGCAGCAGCAGACAACACCCCGGGCGTTCCCACCGCCACAACGCGCCCCTGGTTTCCGTCCGCCGATCAGCGGAGGACCGCCCCGCTTCACTTGCTTCACGTGTGGCCAGGCGGGCCTTTTCGCGAAGGACTGTCCCCAGGGGCAGCAAAGCAGGGGGCAATCCCAGTTCCAGGGCGGTGCTCGAGGCCGACCTCCGGTCAAGAAGGTTGGTCAGCGGACTGGGGGCGTTCGCAACCTCGACAATGAGGACGCCCCGGAGGGAGACAATGTGCTGGCGGGTACGTTCACTTTAAACGATCAAGCCATCATCATATTGTTCGATTCTGGTGCAACCCATAGTTTTATAAGTGCATCTTATGTGGCTAAGCATCAAATGCAAGTCTTCGCAACCGACTGCACATATATGATCTGCTCACCGGGAGGGAAGATTTCAGCAAATATGATGATTCCAAAAGCACCTCTGTGCTTAGCTGGGCAGCTATATCCCACCACCTTAATAATCCTTACGGGGCAAAAGATTGATGCAATCTTAGGGATGTCATGGCTAAACTACTATGGCGCTGTTCTTAACACTCGGACACGGACGGTTCATCTGAATTCTCCATTCCACCGTCCACACTCCATGGTGTTAGATAATCCAGTCCGGGAAGTTTCAGAAGTTAATAATGCTGAAGCTCTCAAGTTAGAGGACATCCCTGTAGTCCGGGAGTACCCCAACATGTTCCCGGATGATCTTCCGGGCATGCCACCTGAGCGGGATGTCGAGTTCAAGATTGAACTTGCACCCGGAACTACGCCCATATCACGGAGACCATACAAAAAGGCTCCAAATGAGCTGGCTGAATTGAAAGAACAGCTCAATGACATGTTGAGCAAAGGTTTCATTAGGCCGAGTTCCTCGCCTTGGGGATGCTCGGTGCTGTTCGTGAAGAAGAAGGATGAAACCTTGAGGCTGTGTGTGGACTACCGGCCGCTCAACGCCGTCACCATCAAGAATAAGTACCCACTGCCCTACATTGACATTTTGTTTGATCAACTTGTGGGGGCAAGTTTGTTCTCCAAGATGGACCTTCGCTCTGGATATCATCAGATAAAGATCCGGGCAGAGGATATCCCGAAAACCGCTTTCTTGACGAGATATGGCTTATACGAATATCTCGTCATGTCCTTTGGTCTCACAAATGCTTCTGCACATTTCATTTTTTTCATGAACTCGGTGTTCATGCCGGAGCTGGACATGTTCGTTGTGGTGTTCATTGATGATATCTTGGTTTACTCCAAGACAGAAGCAGAACACGCCGAACACTTGAGGATTGTTCTTCAACTCCTACGGGACCATAAGCTATACGCCAAGTTCAGCAAATATGAGTTTTGGATCAGCCAAGTGCCATTTCTGGAACATATCATCTCAGCAGAAGGTATTGCGGTTGACCCAAGCAAAATAGAGCAAGTGCTGAAATGGAAGGCTCCCACTTCAGTCCAGGAAGTCAGAAGCTTCCTCGGCTTAGCGGGATACTATCGGAGATTCATTCCGAGTTTCTCCAAGCTTGCTAAGCCGATGACAGAATTGCTGAAGAAGGGAACAAAATATGTTTGGAACACGGCGTGCAATGGAGCGTTCCAAGCATTAGTGAAGCATCTCACAACAGCCCCGGTCTTAGCTCAACCGGATACAACCAAGCCCTTCGACGTGTATTGTGACGCGTCCGGTATTGGGCTCGGCTGCGTGTTGACGCAGGAAGGACGTGTGGTCGCATATGGCTCACGCCAACTTCCGAACCATAAGCAGCATTATCCAACTCATGATCTTGAGCTTGCTGCTGTGGTTTTGGCGTTAAAATGTGGAGGCACTATCTCCTGGGGAATTTGGTGCATATTTACACCGACTACAAGAGCTTGAAGTACATTTTCACCCAGAAGGAGCTGAACATGAGGCAAAGGAGGTGATTAGAACTAATCAAAGACTATGAGATTGAGATTCACTACCACCCCGGCAAGGCGAATGTGGTTGCCGATGCGCTGAGTCAGAAATCACATGTCCATAACCTTACCATTACACCGGTGGTGGATGAAGAGCCGAGTTTATACTTGGTTCCTTATGGATCGCTCTACAACCTTGCTCTCATCCCTACTATTAGGGAGGACATCATTGCAGCTCAGAAGATTGATAAGGGCATGGCACATCTTCGGAGACGGATAGACAATGTTGAGATCAAGTGTTTCCGGAAAGATGATGAGGGGACACTATGGTTCAATGACCGCATAGTCGTACCCCGGGATATGGAGCTGAGGAGAAAGATCCTTGACGAAGATCACTTGTCTAAATACTCCATTCATACAGGCAGCATCAAAATGTATCAATATTTGAAAAAGAAATTTTGGTGGACGCGGACGAAGTGGGAGGTAGCGCAGTATGTATCCGAGTGTGATGCGTGTAGACGAGTGAAGACTGATCATATGAGAAAATAAGGGCTGTTGCAACCCCTGAAGATCCCGGCATGGAAATGGGAAGATGTGAGCATGGATTTCATTGTGGGGTTACCCCTGACGTCCAACAAGCATGATTCCATTTGGGTGATCGTTGACCGGTTAACCAAGACGGCTCACTTCATCCCAGTGCATACACATTACAATGCCGGCAAATACGGGGAGCTGTACATAGCGAAGATTCTATGCTTATATGGTGTACCCAAGACCATCGTCTCAGTTCGAGGTGCATTATTTGTATCTCATTTTTGGGAGCAGTTACACGCTGCATTGGGTACCAAGCTGATTAGGAGCTCTGCTTATCACCCTCAAACAGATGGGCAAACAGAGAGGGTGAATCAAGTATTAGAAGACATGTTGAGGGCGTGTGCCATCCACCACAGTAGGAACTGGGATGCTCACCTACCGTTGCCGGAATTCTCGTACAACAACGGCTATCAGGCGAGTATAAAGATGGCACCCTACGAAGCTCTCTACGGTCACAAATGCCGCACCCCATTAAACTGGTGCGAGTCCAGTGAAAGGGTCACATTCGGGGTTGATGTGGTGAACGACGCCGAAGAGCGCATTCGGAAGATTCAAGCCAACTTGAAGGCCGCTCAATCCCGGCAGAAGAGCTACGCTGATAAGAGGCGTAGACCGCTGCACTTTGACGTCAGAGAGCAAGTGTACCTCCGTGTGTCGAAGGGCGTGCACCAGTTCGGTGTGAAGGGGAAGCTCGTTCCCCGTTTCGTTGGACCTTATGCTATCACCGAGAAGTGCGGACCAGCGGCGTATAGACTGGAGCTACCGGCATCTCTTGCTGGTGTTCATGACGTTTTCCATGTGTCACAACTGCGAAAATGTTTGAAGCATACAGCCGCTGTTCCTACCGAAGACATCGGCGAATTGCAACCGGACTTGATGTATGATGAGTATCCGGTGGCAATTATTGATGAGAAGGCCCGAACCTCGCGTAGCCGAACGTTGTGGTTCTACAAGACACTCTGGAGTAACCACACCGCCGAAGAAGCGACGTGGGAGAGCTAGGAATTCCTTCGCTCAAATTACCTGGAGTTCATGGCATCTCAGCACGGGTAAGTCCCTATTACATCGCTGTCTCTTCTTTTGTAATCTCGGGACGAGATTCCTTTAAGGGGGGGAGGGATGTAAAAGCCCAAGAAAAGGGACTTGCAAAAACTTTTCATCACCTCACAACACCACAGTTTTTGTGTGGATATTGTGTGAAGATTTGTGAAGAGCAAGTAACCTCCATCAAAAGGGTGATTAGGAGGGAAAACCCTAACTTTCACAAAGTAGGATTTATACACATGAACATGGGAGGTTGAGCTCACCCCTAGCACTCAAAAAGTCTTGGGAAGGTTCTAGCCAAGTTTCATGCAAATCCAACACTTTTGAGGCACTTTTGGAGGCATTTGAAAAAAGAGGCCAATTTGAATGTAAATTCAAATTGCAGCAACTTTCATCACTTAAATTTAAAAGTTAGCTTCATATTCAAACTCAGCACATTTTTATGAGTTGGTCCACCAATTTTCATCCCGATTGGACTTCATCTCGTCGGGAGCTAAATTTGCAATAATTCAAAACTGAATTTGAATTTCAGTTCAAAAATGAAGCAAATCTAGCCAAACAAGTTTCAAATTTGGGATATCAAATTCAATCTGTGACCTGGGGATTAAGTCACTCATTCAATGGAGAGTAGCTGGGATATTTGCAGCAGCAAGGGGGAGGAAAAAATTAGAGGGGAGAGGAGGGCCCACTGGTCAGAGGACTTAGGACCGAAGGCAACTCGGGCGAGTCACCCGGCAGCCGACGATCAGAGCGTGACACCTCCTGCTCCCGCGCCCGAGTGGAAGGGCCACGGCATGGTGAAAACCGTGAGTCACCGTGCCAGGGCGACTCCCACTCAGTCCTTATCGCGGTGCCCCGGCTGAACCGACACCCTCCCACCCAGCAGCTGCCTCCGCTCTCGTTTGTTTTCGCCGCCGTTCTCTGATCACCGACGACCGGCCGATCCCGGCGGTATCACGAGCCACCACCAGAGAGGAAAAGGTGCTCCCGCATGTGAGGAAGCTGTGGGAGGAAACCGTTCACCATTTCATGCAGGGTAGAGATAGAATTCCATGTTTTCCCCCTGGTGCACCTTAGGGTTAGCAATCGGTCGCCGGCGAAATTCGTTGCACCGGAGCAACCGCCGGTCGAGCTGTAGTTCACACACGTCCTAGACACCCGTGCGCGTCTCTCCAAGCAGAAAACCGCAGAAGCAACCATTCCAAACCCTAGTTTCACCGCTAACAGTCCAGCGAAGGGAGGGTCGCCGGTGAGGTCGAGGTTGCCGGCCGTTTAGGTCCCAACTGAGATCATGCCGAGCATTCCGAGGTCCCCCTGAGCGTGGCGACGCGATTAGCGCGCGAAGGAGGTGGTCAGGAGGGCGGGAACGCGTAGCCGAGGTAGCACAGAGGCATAGAGCTCATCGCCGGCGAACTACGGCGGTTAGTCGGCGGCGGCATGGTGTCCAGCGTGTTCAGCACCCGAAATTATGTGGGGGCGGCGAGTCTCACCGTCGCCGGCGAGCTAGATCGCCGGGAACTCCGACCTCACCGGAGCCCCGGCAGCTCGGGGCGGCGGCGCCGGGAGGTAGACGAAGGGCGGGCTCCCATGTGTCAGCCGCTGTGCTAATCGCGCGCGAGTGCGCGGTTAGTTCAAATTAAACGGGGGGCTCCGCTGTCAGCCCAAACTTTGGAAATTCATAACTTTGTGTAGGAAGCTCCAAATTCAGTGAACCAAATTTTGCTGAACTCCGAATTTTGAGTACTTTCCAGCAATACCAATTTTAGCTCATGAAACTTAATAATTTTCCATAATTAAATCCCTAAAATTTAAACTGTTGGGAATTTTATCTGGAGAATTACTTCATGAAAAATTCTGAAATTTGGTTGAGAGGTTCATTGGAGAATCCTTGAGTCACAGTAAAATTTTCAGACTCATCCAAGTTCATTTAGTCCCCCTAATGGGGTGATTAAGAGGACTGCCCTGAGAAAATAGAAAAATGAACAGAAACATTTTCCAGATTTTCTCAAAAACTTGTTTAGGGCATAACTTCTCTAGGATTCTCCAAATTACATGAAACCAATTCCATTAGAACCATATTAAATTCTAGTTTCCATAAAGTAATGGTTGGAGCCATGAAAACCCCTGGAATTACTTAGAGGCTCAATTATTGACCAAATAGGCTTTTATTTGTACAAGGCTCAAATGAACTTTGTTTCAAATGAAACTTGGTCAAGACTCTGGTTAGGACCCTACCAAGCCACCATAAAAATTTCAGAACCAAAGGGGAGGGTTAGCTAAAGTTATTAGTAAGTATTTATTCAAGTTTACACATTCCATTTGAATTGACATGTAGTTTGCAGCCATGCCCGTGTTGATTGAGGACCGATCCGTGTGCGGCCCTTCTGAACAAGTATTGAACGTACCAAAGGCATATCGGATATATGGGCCCCGATAAACCGATGTAACCTAAACCTCCGGGCGTCGAGGCATAGCACATCGATTTATAGGTGTAGGTTGAGGGCAGCAAGGTGGAAATCTGCTAACAGGCATAGAGAGATGCTCCGTGTAGGGAACCTCCTGTCCATTTTGGTGCGACCGGTTCGATGTTTGGGCTGTTGGGTGAAAGGTTGTCCCGTACGACATCGAGTGAGCATGCTGTGCAGCTCCACGGGTGGGCGTACGTGACGTGCTCTTTGGGTCTCCCTGCAGGTTTATATCGAGTCGATTTGCCGTCCCTCGCGTTGATGAGTACCGCTTGTTCACTGAGTCGTGACGTAGGCTAATGTATGAAATGTGATGATTCAATATTGCTGTTATGATATTATTGTATGGTTACATGTGTGCCACCAAATATTGCTCACTATGGACGTGTTTGGCATGGCTCCAGAGCTGGATAAAACTAACCAAACAGCCTAACTCTAAAAATTCATGGAGCAGCCTAACTCCACGGAGTTGATAGAGCTGTAGTTCATTTTTGTGGAGTACCTCTTTGCTAGCTCCAGAACCCACCAATATGAAAGTGTATGTGGAGTTGAGAGAATTTACCCACCATTGCCCCTCATTACACAAGAAAACGTTTCGTCTATTTTTGTTTCTTCCCAGTGCACCCGTCCTCCCGGCGCACCCTACCCGTGCTCCACCCGACATCTGCAGGCTTCCACGCCCGCCGCAGCCAACGTCCGACCCGCAGCGCCCGGTCTTCGCCCCGCCATGCTTGGTCTCCGCTCCGCCGTGTTCAGTCTCCTCCCACACGCCGGACCTCCGCTCCAGCGTGCCATGTTTTTGCCCCCGCGCTGGATCTCCTTCCCACTGTGGTGGAGCTCGACGAGGTGCCGGAGCCATGGGAAGCAGCGGCCTAAGCTGAAGAAGTAGGCAGCGGAAGGAAGTGGCTCAGATAGAAGATTTGGAGGCAGCCGACGAGGAGGAGAAGGACGCTTGAGCATTTTCCTTTCCCTTGCTCCTGCTGATCCGGTATGATGTGTTCGATTCGATGGTCGAATGCATGGAGGATTAGGAGTTTGTAGCTAAACTATGTAAGATAGAATCAAAGTTAACATAGAGCTGCTTGACTGAACTGCCTCGTGTTAGCTCAGTGGGAAGCTATTGAAATGTTTGCATCTTTGCAAAAAGAAAATTCATGTTGTCCTTTTGTTATTCACTCACACTTCCTTTTTTTTGTTAGCCACTATGTAATGAGTGGATTTTGTTCTTTTATGGCTCAGGTTGGAGGCACTCAGGAGTGACAGGATTGGACAGCTTAATTGTTTCTGACTGAAGATGGGGTTGATATTTCTGCATGACAACATGGAAGAAGATAGATAGGATGTCCATGCATGGCTACGTTCCTCAGAAATTCCCTTTTCGCTAAACAATGTAGATTTTGAATTCTTTAATAAATATTTTACAATTTGGTTGAATAAAAATATTTATATACGCTTCATTATTCTCAACATACACACACAAAAAAAAGAAAAGAGCATACCCAGTGCTGAAAGCTCCCACACGTTATGGGGTCTGGGGAAGGGAATTTCTAGGCAGCCTTCCCCTTGCTTATTTTGCAAGGAGGCTGATTCGAACCCAGGACCTCCAGGACACAACATACACACAGTTAGTCTAAATAGGGGTAATAATGACATTGTACACTTAAAACTCTCTTTTATATAGCAAAAAACAATTTTATACCCAAACACCATCACAAACAACTCCAACTTCACAACAGAGCGACTCCACCGTAGAGTTTTGGAGTAGAGCTGCTCTGTTATGAAGTAGAGCCATGCCAAACACGCCCTAAATTTCATATTCATGAACTGTTAACTCGTGGCTAAAAGATGAACTAAGGATAAACTATAGGCGTGTCCATTTGCTGAAATCTTACCATAACATGTTATTGTACTCTAAATATAGAGTTTCATGCCTAGGTGAGTCGGTTAAGTCTTGTTGAGCCATCGTGCTCATGGTTGCTGCGAGTTTTCAGGTGAGGAGACACCCACGGACTCAGGTTACAAGTCCACCGGCGAGGGTTACCCTCCGTCGGGGACCATGGCTGAGTGGCAGCCGTACACGCCGCGCTGAGCTGAGGAGTGCAGCTAGTGTGGGTTGCCCTAAGGCTGGGCAACCGACTTTTGCTAGATAGGCGGGCATGAGTTGTACAATTTAGACTTCCGCTGTGTAATATAAACAATACTTTGTAACTGAAGATTGTACCTGTTTGTACAGTTCAGTTGGTTTCCCATGTAATAAAGGTGTCCTTATGATGTGTGCTGTCAGGTGTCGCATCGTGCGGCACCACCCTCTGTGATCCTGGATGAGCGGATTCCGGTCTGCCACAAAATACTCCGCCAAACCTTGTGTGTTTAGTGGTATTGATTTTCTGGTTTCAAAGGCACACATGGAATCTTTCATCCAGGCGCAAGGCTTTGCAATATGGGAAAAGGTGTACAAGCCTTACGATGTGCCTTCAAACGATCAAGTCACGGCTACAAACATGAGAGATGTCGACAACAACAACAAGGCTCGGAACTTGATCATACAAGGACTAACTCAGAGCGACTTCGACCGTGTTGCACACCTCCGATCGACGTACGATGTGTGGAGAGCACTTTGTGACTACCACGAAGGATCCATCACGATCAAGGAGGTAAGACAGGATATGTTCAAGAAAGAATACATGCGCTTTGAGATGCAACCCGGTGAGTCCATTGATGACCTCTTTGCTCACTTTAATAAAATTCTCAACAACTTGCATAGCGTCAATGTTAATTTTTCAGATGCTGAAAATGCTAGGCAATTACTAAGTGCATTAGACATGTCAATTTGGGAGATGAAAGTAACATCCGTACGTGAATCCACTGTCGTGAGTACTCTTACATTAGATGTGCTTTATTCTAAGCTAAAAACTCATGAAATTGACATTATATCACGTAAGAACCCAAATAAGACTATTGCATTTGTCTCACAACGTGATATGCCTAGCTCCGGCCAATCATCTAGCAATACACTTGCTTTGCTGTCTTTACTAACCCTGGAACAGATTGAGGAGTTTCCAGAGGAGGAGCTAGTACTTCTTTCTACTAGGTTCTCAAAAGCATTGCAAAATGTGAGAACTAGAAGGAGAGGAAGCTCCGGACCTCAACGATGCTTTGAATGTGGTAAGACAGGACACTTTCATAAAGATTGCCCTAACCTTTCAGGTCTTTCTAACCGTGATGAAAAGCATAATAAAGTCAAGTCCTCTTTTGGCAACACCAACAAGAAAAAGAAGGGTTTTACAGGACGCAAACTGAAAAACAGTTTCATCACCGCACTTCGAGAACTTGGCTCGAGTGATGTAGACATTGGAAGTGATGAAAATGAAGATGATCTGGCAAACTTGTGCTTCATGGCGGGCAAATCAAAATCAAGTATGGAGGATGCAGAACACAACAGTGACAACGAAGAGGTTACACGCTTGAGGAAGTAGAACATTTGGATTGTGGATTTAGGTTGCTCACGCCACATGACCGGTAACAAAGAATGGTTCTCCTCTCTCTCTTTTGTGTCACGTGTAGAGAATGTTACTTTTGCCGATAATTCTTCAACTCATATAATTGCTAAGGGTTCGGTTAGAGTAAATGATCACTACACCTTGAAGGATGTGGCACTTGTCAAAAATTTGAAATACAACTTGCTTTCTGTTTCACAATTGCTAGATGAAAATCTGGAAATTATTTTCAATAGAAACTGCTGCAAAGTTGTAGGTTCAAATAGTGAGCTTATTTTTAACATGTCTCGGTTTGGAAGAGTTTTTAAAGTTGATTTTCATGTCTTCCTCTAAGCATAGATGTCTAGTTGCAAATGATTCCAAAGATTTATATTTTTGGCATCGTAGACTTGGTCACGTAGGCTTTGATCATCTCACGCGTGTTAGTGCTCTTGATCACATGCGTGGGCTGCCTAAGCTTAAAGGGGAAAAAGAAATTGTGTGCTCTTCTTGTAGACATGCTAAGATGGTTGCAGGTTCACATGCTCCTCTCACAATGACCATGACAACTGAACCGGGTCAACTTTTACACCTTGACACCGTAGGACCTTCACGTGTTCAATCCTTCGGAGGTAAATGGTATGTTCTTGTGATTGTTGATGACTATTCTAGATACTCTTGGGTTTACTTTATGGCATCTAAGAATTAAGCTTTTAGTCACTTTAGAACTTTATTTCTTAGATTATCAATTGATCACCCAGGATCTTTAAGAGCAATTAGAAGTGATAATGGAACCGAATTTAAAAATTAATCGTTTGATCACTTTTGTGCTGAAAATGCAATAGATCATCAATTTTCTTCACCATATGTACCTCAACAAAACATTGTAGAGAGAAAGAACAGAAACTTAGTTGAGATGGCTAGGACTATGCTTGATGAATATCAAACTCCTAGGAAATTTTGGGATGATGCAATTGCAACCGCTTGTTATGTCTCAAATCTTGTTTTCTTGCGTGCTAAGCTAGGTAAAACACCATATGAGCTCAGGTTTGGACATAGGCCTAGTGTCACACACTTTAGGGTCTTTGGTTGCAAATGCTTTGTTAAGAAACATGGTAATCTTGATAAATTTGAAGCTAGATCTGTTGATGGCATGTTTCTTGGTTATCCATCTCATACTAGAGGCTACCGTGTGCTTTTACTTGATACTAACAAAATTGTGGAGACTTGTGAGCTTTCTTTTGATGAAGCTAGCCCAGGTACTAGTTCAAATATTGCAGGTCCCGATCCATATCCGCAGGGGGAGAATATTTTCGTTGAAGAAGAGGTAGAAGTGGTGCTGCTGCCCAAAAATTCAGCAGCTAATGACATTGTTCCAGCTTCTGATCTTGATTCACAGACAGCACCGACGACCACCATTGCTGGTCCAGATCCTCCTCACGTCACAAGCTCATCTATTTGTGATGAACATGAAGAAGAAGAAGCTTGTGAAGTGTCCACTCCCCTCCGGATTCTCAAAAGTCATCCTCCACAACAAATTATTGGAGGCTTGCATGAACGAGTTACAAGATCCAGGTTTTTCGACCCCAATTCTCATGCTCATTCTACTTTTGTTGCTTCTTTTGAACCCAAAGATATATCACACGCACTCACTAATGAATCTTGGATTATTGCCATGCAAGAAGAGTTAGAAAATTTGAAAGAAATAATGTTTGCAAACTTGTACCTCCACCTCAAGGTCACACTTTAATTGGAACTAAATGGGTGTTTAAAAATAAACAAAGTGAGGATGGGGTTGTGGTTAGGAATAAGGCTAGGTTGGTTGCTCAAGGTTTCACACAAGTTCAAGGTCTAGATTTTGATGAAACTTTTGCTCCTGTTGCTAGATTAGAAGCATAAGAATTTTGTTAGCTTTTGCTGCATCTAAAGGTCTTAAGCTATATCAAATGGATGTTAAAAGTGCTTTTTATAATGGATACATATACGAGGAGGTTTATGTCAAACAACCACCTGGTTTTGAAAATCCAAATTTTCCTAATCATGTTTACAAACTGTCCAAAGCCTTGTACGGTCTCAAACAAGCCCCTAGAGCATGGTATGATAGGTTAAAAACATTGTTACTTGAAATGGGGTTTACCATGGGTAAGGTTGATAAAACTCTTTTTGTGCTTAAGCATGGCAATGCCTCATTATTCGTTCAAGTGTATGTGGATGATATTATCTTTGTTTGTGCTTCTCATGATCTTGTGTCCAAGTTTTCAGCTATGATGAGTTCAGAATTTGAGATGAGTATGATGGGAGAACTCATGTACATTTTGGGGCTGCAAATCAAGCAAACCAAGGAGGGTACCTTTGTGCATCAAACAAAGTATACAAAAGATCTCCTAAGGCGCTTCAACATGGACAAAAGCAATCCTCTTCGGACACCAATGGGAACAGCAACAACACTTGAACTTGATGAAGATTGTGATCCCGTTGATCAAAAAGAATATAGAAGCATGATCGGATCGCTTTTGTATCTCACGGCATCAAGACCGGACATAGAATTCAGCGTATGTCTTTGTGCATGGTTTCAAGCCTCTCCACGTGCTTCACATCGTCAAGCCGTCAAAAGGATTCTCAGGTACTTACATGGAACTCAAGAATTTGGCATTTTTCTTCCTTCTTCCACAACCATTACATGGTAATTCACTTGTTGCTTGGTCCTCTAGAAAACAAAGTTCAGTTGCACAATCCACAGCCGAATCTGAATATGTAGCTGCTGCTAGTGCTTGCTCACAAATTCTTTGGATTGTTCAAACACTTAAGGACTATGGGGTGGATCTAGATAGTGTTCCACTGTTTTGTGATAACACTAGTTCCATTTGCATTGCTAAAAACCCCTTGCAACATTCGAGAACTAAGCACATTGACATTAGGTATCGCTTTCTCCGTGATAATGTCGAAAAAGGAAACATTGTGCTTCACTATGTAGATACCGAACAACGTTTGGCTGACATTTTTACAAAACATTTGGATTTCACTCATTTTTGTTACATTCGTAGTGAAATAGGGGTTATGCATCCTCATGGCTTAAATTGAGGGAGAATTTTGAATCTTGGGAAGTCTATGTGTGAATCTGAAATTAAAATAATATGAGCATAGTATCATGCATATATGACTTTGTGATTCTTTTTTCATGCTGAAAGTTCTTACTACATTACTCGTGTTATACATTTTGTAGTTTTTACCATGACTAGTAATTGGAATAATTACTTACACTAAATCTAGTCATGGTTGAACTTTGTTGCTGTTTTGAACTTGTTGCATGCTCACAAGTGCTTTTAATCATAAAGAATTAATCAAGTAATCAACTCACATGTTGAGTTTTTATGTTCAAATAAAAAAATGAGAAAAGATCAAGAGAATATGCATGCATCGCACTTCTTCTTTTGAGATGGTTTATCATTGCACTTAGATATGAACTTGAAAGGAGTTGTGTATGACTGAAACCATGTCCTTAAGCTTCTGACTGTCAAATGACATAGGCTTGGCTTGGTTGGTTAGAATAAGGCTGATGCTGCATATAATCTCTTGCAAATGTCATAAGATCAAAATTTGTGCTTTAAATGTTAAATAAAATGCAGCAACAAGTGTCATGCTTTCAGGTCTCGAAATAGTTAAGTTTGTGAGATCCCTTCCCCAGACCCCACAACGTGTGGGAGCTTTCAGCACTGGGTATGCCCTTTTTGTGAGATCCTGACTTGCTTAAATTGAAAATTATACTTGATCTCTAGCATGGCTTACACTACTTTATGTATCTCGTTGATGTGTTAGTGTAAGTTACTTGATAGTATGATTTGGATGAGCTTTGTTTTATATGTATATGTTATAATGTGCTCATAACAAATTAAAATTTCTCTTTTGTACCTTGCTGAATACATTGTCAAAGGGGGAGAAATTGATCACACATTGCACACATTCACAAGTGTTTTGGCACGATTCTTCTCAGGGGGAGAATTTTTGGTATTTTTGTTTTTCTTCTCATTTTATTTCTGATTTACAAAGGGGGAGAAATTGTTTTCAAAAATTTTCATGTGAATAAGACAATGTTCGGATTTTAAGTGGTGTTGCCAATGCATTCATCAAGGGGGAGATTGTGAGACCTATGTGTGCTTAATACATTTGCTTTGACGATAAAAGTTTTGAATACTACCAAAACACCTTTTTAACAAGGTCCGACTCTAGGTCCGAGCTCCGGCAAGGTCCGACGATAGGTCCGACTTGTTTTGGGTAGCTCCGGCAAGGTCCGATGTAACGTACGACTTGTTTTGTCTAGGTCTGACTTATTTTGGCTAGGTCCAACTTGTTTTTGCTAGCTCCGGTGCTAGGTCCGACTAGTTTTGGTAAGCTCCGGTTCAAGGTCCGGTTAGCTTTGGTAAGGTTCGGAGCTTGATTGCAATGGTTCTACTTTTAACTTGCAATGTTTCGAACTTGCTTTACTCTTATGGAAAGTTTGCTTAGTATTATTTTACTAAGTTTTTGGTGTGTTTTGGTGGTTATGGCTGATATCATTTTGCTATGGTTTACAACATGCTTATGTGAGGTGCTCACGTAAGATGTTGTAGTTTTGGAACTAACGAGAGTCAAGTCGAGGACTTGTGCTCCGAAGTATTGGTCGTTTATTCATGTGCAGGTGTTGCTTGAGTTCAAGACATGGCTGGTGACGGGATCCATTGAACTAGTCTTAGGGAGAAGATGAAGTTCAACAACCAAGTTTGGGATGAATTGTGGTTGAGTTGATCGGGAGGTTGCGCAGTATGTTTGAATCAAGAACAATGCATATGAAGGTATCATGGACGTCGTTGGAAGATGTTTGCACATGTGCAAGGAGTGCATGGACGTGGCTGCATGGTTCCAAGGCGTGATGAAGAGATGTGGACGTAAAGAATTGGTCGGAAAGGTCCAACCGACTATGTTATGGACTCAGGTTGCGGCTGAGTCGTGTTTGACTCAAATATGGAATGTTTTGAGTTGGTTATGATAGGATTTCGTGTGGGTCACGAATTTGAGTTATTTTAGGAATGTGGGATACGTTCCTAAGGTGTTTGGAAGTCTTGAGGTTGCTTCTATCTGTGTATAGAAGATTCCTAAGCAGTATTGGAAAGTTACAGTTTGAATCCAAGTAGGAGTAGGAGTCCTAGCTAGTTTGAGTTGAGTTGGTTTTCGGGATGGTTATATAAGCAAGGTAGGCCAGAGCTCGTGGGGCACGACTTTGGGGCTGTTCCTCTTGTGTTTTGATAAATAAAATTCGTATTCTAAAGGAACTTTTGGGCCTTGATCGTCCGACTTGTTTCAGACAAGTTTTTCTCGTCGAGTTTCTGTTCAGCACTACCTTGCTTCGGTGGTTTTATCATAACTCGAGTTTTACAGATCCAATTGATGTGATTCTTTTTGGGTTGTCCTCACAACTTGATTATCTATCATCTGTGAAAATGTCACGGTCATTTAATTTGTGGTTTCTGATCTACACGAGTTTCTTTGCAGTATTCCAGAACTGTTTTTCTCCCATAGGACAGATTGACCTTTGTTCGATCTTTCGATCGTAACTTGAGTTTCTCTCAACGGATTTTCATGATTCTTGTTGTGACGTCTTCGTGACATTATTCTCTACAATCTATACTAGTTTTGTCACAGTTGAACACGTTTAGATTAGTCGCGCACACGGTTTCTTTAACAGATCAGTTTTCTGCTGAGGGGTGTTTTGTAGCTTCCGCTGAAAAGTTTTTATCTACCATTCACCCCCCACCCTCTGGTAGTTTTACACGTGTACTTCGATCCTACAACCATCTTTGCCCCGCGAGTCCGAGGAATTTCCGTACCTCATGAATAGACCCCAGGGACTTTCAAATGCACCACTTGTGCGATCTTGCTCGGATCTACAGCAATGCCCTTCGCTAAGATAATATGCCCGATACAGAGTACTTGTGATATCTAAAATTCACACTTGCTGAATTTCACGTATAGCTTGTGATCCCGCAGCCTTTGCAAGACTATACGCAGATGCTTCTCGTGTTCTTCCTCTGACTTGGAATAAACCAGTAGGTCGTCGATGAAGACCACGACAAACATGTCCAGCTCCGGCATGAATACCGAGTTCCTTAAGTACATGAACTTAGCAGGAGTGTTGGTAAGGCCAAGGAATATGACAGGTACTCATAGACTTCGTACATCGTCAAAAGACTGTCTTCAGAATAGACTCAGCCCTTATCTCAATCTGATGGTACCCTGATCCTAAGTCCATCCTGGAAAAGATCCTTGCTTTGACCAACTGATCACACAAAATGTTGATCCGTGGCAACGGGTACTTGTTCTTGGTTGTCCCAGTGTTGAGCGGACGAACACCACACAAAGTGGTAGTGTTTCGTTCCTCTTCTTTTCAAACAATGTTGAACAACCCCAAGGTGACGAACTCAGTCGTATAAAACCTTTGCTTCTAAGATTATTCAGCAGTGTCTTCCAATCTGCTAATTCATTGGGTGCCATGTTGTACGGACTTCGTGAACTCGGTGGTGTTCCCAGTGCAAGTTTCATCTGGAACTCTACGTCCCGTTCAGGCGGCATGCCCGGTAACAATTGGGAAACACATCCTGATATTCACATACCACCGGAATGTCTTCTATCTTAACAGTTTCCGAGTGGGTCAATATTGCAATCTGTTGCTGACTGGCGCCTAGAACTAATGTATGAAGACCGTGCTGAGGGGAGTTGAGTTTAACGGTTCAAGAACTGATTTTGAGAACCAAATTGTGGTATTCAATCATGACATCCCCAAAATAATGTCGATCTTCAGACCCCCGAGAATATGAGGGTCGTGGGTTATAGTCTAATCCCCAAACAAAGAGGTGCTCGGGAGACATCATCACTTGTTGTAATGCTGCCCTGGGCGAAGACATGAGGTATTTCCTCTATGTAAAAGTAGTTTGGAGCTGATGTTGAGCCACAAAAGACTGACTAATAAAGCTAGGTGTGGCACCGGCATCAAAGAGAATTAATACCAGTAGCTAATTAAGAGAGAGCATCTCTGCTAACGCGGCTTCTCCTTCCGAAACATCCACAATCACCATGTGGTGAATGTTGCCCCTTGTCTGCCCTCTTTTCTGCAGATATAGGTATGGATCTGAATATTGAAAACATTATGACCCGCATCCTTAAATTTCCTCCAGACAATACATAGCATAATAGCCCATCCGACCACAAGTGAAGCACTGATGGCTCTCCGGTGCCTTGCTGACCTGTGGTTGGGAGCTAGGTACATATAGCAGCAGCGATGGAACACAAACCACCGTCTGACGCTGCTGTTGTGGAGGTGGTGCAAGTTGTGGTACTTAATGTCAGCAGTATGTAAAAGTATGTAGAACATGAACATGCTGAAACTATATGAAAGCATAACATAAACACAAGTTTACACCTCTTCCTGAAGCAACCATAATCAATCCCCTATTCTGTACAGAACATACCTTTCTGTACTTAACCCAGATTTTGATCTGGTTAACAGCATTTTCATAACTCAATTTGCATACCAATGTTAAATTTAACTTCAGTACCTTTTCAACGAGTACTCATATGCCCCTATACCATTTATGGACCAAAAGTTATGATTACTCAAAGTTGACAGAATTTCTGGATAAAATTTTCCAGCATCTCCTTTGTATGTGACTGTTTTCATCACAGTTGTACATAAAAATGGATTACAATTCTGAACAAACCATGAACTTAACAATTGTTGAAAATTTCATAACCTTTCCAACAGTGTATCATATGACCCTTACAAAATTTTCTACAGAATGTTATGGCCAATTTACAGAAACATCCAGAGAAGGTTGCAGCTGTTCTTGTTTCTAAACAGTTTGCATTCAACTGGATATTCAACCAATTTGGCGTCTGATTTTGCTCTGTAGTTCTACGGAAACGTTGTAGAGCACTTATAATCCTTTCCCGAACTGTATCATACACCTCCATTGGGTCAATCTACTTAGAGTTATTCTCTGTCAAAGTCCAACAACAATTTCTGCCAGAACAGAGCACTCTATTTTTGAGATCAAAAGAAGCCTAGCAAGTCTCATCATTGAAGCATAGTCCAAATGAAGAGCTCAGTAACTAATATGTGCTTTACCACATCCATTTTTATTTTGAAAGTTAGTCATGAGTGATTTCTTCATAGGAAAGAAAACTATCAAGTGTAGTACGGTGGCGATGCACCGTAAGACATGACGGTACTACGTTGCCTCACAAAAGAAAAACCTAACCGCCTTACACCGGCATATACGTATTCTTAGGTGGCACTAAAGCGGTCACTCGCAAACGTGTTCTACACGCACTAAGGTTTTTGTGGTTAGTACCTACATACAACACACTCAATCATCAGGTTCGGCTGCACACCGAACCCGGTATCCATACAGTTTGTACACCCGTCCGTCATCACTCGCACAGGTGTGCTCAAGCCAAACACGCCTTGAGCTACGTGTTCACGTTACTGACCACGTGATGGGGTCTCCCATACTTGCCCAAAGCACGCCTGGGAAGGGCGCTGCTCGAATACCCCAAACGACATGGAGAGTCGTAGAGGATACTAAAGCGGGTCAGGTTACCTGCCACCCGTGGGGCTCCACCCTTCAGCTTGTGCGCACTGGTGGACAGCGCATACGTGCACCCCCAAGACATAGAACGTCTCGAGATGCACGATTTTCCAACATAATAAATAGGTTAGGTTGCCATCTTCATAATATGCTAACTGTAGTCCTTATGTGGGCCTAACACCGTTATCTCACCATATCCTAAGTTTTTAACGTAATATGATGCTCAATCCGTGTGCTATCCCCAGCGCAGCTCTGATACCACGCTGTGGGGGAATACCCGCCGTCGAACGACGGACTCCCCACCAGGACCTAGTCGGGTGGTACCGTGATATGCGGTACCAAACAGCACAAGGTTCGAGGAAACACATCACGTTACATAAATCATTTGCGGAAGCGTACAAAAGTATTTTTACAAATACTCATATCAAAATAAGCTACAGTGGAAGACTATAACTCTCACGACTCATTTCTAACTTGGCAACAAAGAAACAGTCCAGCCCGCGGACGTTTCTTACTAGCAACACGAAGACAAACCGCAGCGGCGAGGGTTCTCTTGAGTAATCACTCGGAGGTTTCCAAGTCTCATCGCATCCCTTCTCATAAGCATGAAGTCAATCCTGCAAAACAACTCGGATAGCATCCGTGAGCATAACGCTCAGCAAGTCTTAACCAACAACCTAGTCATGGAACTCTACATGCAGGGCTGAGTAAGATAGGAAAGGACTTTGTAAAAAAGACACGCCTATAAGTTGATCCTTACTTTCAGTTTTATAGCATCAGATTCATATTGCTTAGGCAGCCCTCACATCAGAAGTCCACAATCAAACAAGAAACACTTTCCTCCAATGTGGAGATGCCCAAAGTGGAATATAAACTTAATTAGCTCTATAACTAGAGCATACAAGGTTTCAAGACATTAATAGTTCAATACAGCATATTCAGTTGGCTTATTTCACTTCTTACTACGTCACAGCGCAGTGAACAAGCGGGTACTCAAATAACCGCGAGGACGGTGATTGCAATGAAGACACACCCGGATAACACGTCGCATACACCCACATTCAGAAGTGTGATTCCACACCCCTTCCTACTCTGTTGTATGCAACATCCTTTCAAACGCAACCCAAATGCTGAACCGGTCCATCAGTAACGGACAGGACGTCACCGCGTGGAGCGTTACTATGCCCACCGGCAGATTTACACCTTGCCACCCTCAACCTACTCCTATTTATGGTTGGGTAAGCCTCGGCACCAAGGTTAACCAATTACATCGGTTTCCTGGTTCCCATATGCCAGTATGCATCCAGTACTGTTCGATACTTGTCCAGCAGGGCCGCACACGGACGGTCCTCAACCAACACCAACAGGGCTACGCACGTGAGACCTCTGCTCACTGCCTCATATCTCCCCTGCTGGGTCTCATTTTCACAATTTAAGCTATTTTCTACCTCTTCTCATACCGTGTAATAAGTACTATCTCACGAGTAGCTTCCAACCACTCGACTTCTACCGAGATCCTAAACATTAGCATGGCATTCTCTACTCGTGAGTTTGTACACTACCCAACCCTTTATAGGATTTAAAAAACAGCTATGCAAGTGGGGTTCAATCACCCTAACTCTAAAAGGTACTTAAGTGCAAACCGGGGCTTGCCTGTTTTGCAGGGTAGTCGTATATAATCAGTTAGTGATCCATTCTGATCAACCCTTGATTTTCCAGAGTCTGATCCACTTCAATGAATCGCTCCTTCGAATCCCCTTCGTTGTGATTCCTATTGAATTGCACATGCACAAGTTTTATAGAATGCAATGGAAAGAACTATAGAATGGAGGTAGACGAGGGGGCGGGGGCGAGTGCACAGGTCAGCCTCTGTTCTCGCGCGGGGATCGGGATTCAATGCGGCAGCGCGGGTAAAACCCCGTGGGCCGCGGTGTGGCCGCATTCTCAGTGGGCCGGGTTAAAGAGTGGGCCCCACCCACAGAGTTTAAACATTTTGGGAATTTCCAGTTTTAGTGCAAACTTCAAATGCACATAACTTTTGCTAGGAAGCTCCAAATTCAGTTAATTAAATTTTGCTGAACTCAGAATTTTGAGTACTTTCCAGAAACACCAATTTCAGCTCATGAAACTAAACAGTTTTCAAGAATTAATTCCCCAGAGTTTAAACTGTTAGGAATTTTATCTGGAGGACTACTTTATGAAAAAGGCTGAAATTTGGCTGATAGGGTCACTGGAAAATCCTTGAGTCACAGTAAAATTTTCAGACCCATCAAAGTTCATTTAGTCCCCCTAATGGAGTGATTAATTGAACTGCCCTGAGAAAATAGAAAAATGTACAGAAACATTTTTCAGATTTTCTCAAATCTTGTTTAAGGCATAACTTCCTCTAGGATTCTTCAAATGACATGAAACGAATTCCATTAGAACCATCTTAAATTCTAGTTTCCAGAAAGTATTGGTTGTAGCCATGAAAACCCCTGGAATTACTTAGAGGCCCAAAGATTGACCAAATAGGCTTTTATTTGTACAAGGCTCAAATGAACTTTGTTTCAAATGAAACTTAGTCAAGACTCTGGTTAGTACCCTACCAAGCCACCATAAAAATTTCAGAACCAAAGGGGAGGGCTAGCTAGAGTTCTAGTAATTACTTATTCAAGTTTATAATTTGCATTTAAATTGACATATAGCATATGGTTAACATGTAGTCGCTGAAGGCGAGGAGACTCCTGAAGTGCTCCACTTCCTTCTTACGGACGAAGACCTAACCACTTACTAGCAGCAACAAGGCAAGCCCCGGTTTGCATTAACCTTTTTATAAAGTTTTGCTTTGTTTACATGTCTAGTGTGAAGTATGAATGTGCATTAGGCGTAGGATGGATGGAACCTCACTCTTATAACCAGAATTTGCCTATAAGAGTGAGGGTAGTGTCTAAGACCTCGAGCAGACAGGCTATGCTTAATGATTCATAGGACTTCAGTACAAGTCGACTAGTTGGAATCTACTCGCGAGTTTAGGCGTGGGACACACGGGATTGGTTCGAGTGATGTGATATCACTTTAGTAATGAAAATGAGACTAGGCAGGGGCTAGGGCGCAGCAAAAGGAAGTCTTGTGTGCGTGGCCCTGTCCGTGTCGATTGAGGACTGATCTGTGTGCGGCCCTGCTGAACAAGTATTGAACGTACCGAAGGTATATCGGATATATGGGCCCCGATAAACCGATGTAACCTGTACCTCCGGGCGTCGAGGCATAACGCACCGATTTATAGGTGTAGGATGAGGGCAGAAAGGTTGAAATCTGCTAACGGCCATAGAGAGATGCTCCATGTAATGAACCTCCTGCTCGTTTCGGTGCGACCGGTTCGACGTTTGGGCTGTTGGGTGAAAGGTTGTCCCGTACGACATCGAGTGACCGT